>OY829493.1:7500000-10000000 GCA_963691745.1 Ditula angustiorana | reverse complement strand
TGTTATAATGCTGGTCATTACCTACTGCTGGTTTTTGAAAGCATAATAGAGTATTTATGATATATGTGTAGATAAAAAATCTTATACACACATTGTAGTAATGTTCGGCATAATGGTGTACTAGGAACACAATCATGTACCAGTCGTCTTATATTGTCTTTTTTTCAGAAATTTGTTTAACTTATGATTTACTTCATCTTCCAGCGATCCGTCGTATCTCGACCATATAGTTCTCGCCGTCGGCTTCGGCGAACTCGACGGCGAGACGTACTGGCTCATCAAAAACTCATGGGGCAGTTCGTGGGGCGCCAACGGGTACATACTCGTGGCCACCAAAGACAACAACTGCGGAGTAACGAATATACCCTGTTACGTGGTCTTCTAACTCAAAGTCAAAGTCAAAGTATTTTATTGCATAAAAGCACATGTCAAAAATGAAATAATACATTAAAAATTATATAATTAATCAATTTTTACCAAAATACATTAAACCGAACCATGTCAATTTAATACTATTCCTATAACCTACTTATACTTGTACCTATAACGAAGCGTTTAAGTATTTGTTGAATTTTTTAGTCAAAATTTCTAGTTTGATAAGGCCTTGTGAAGGTTTGTATGGAATTAATAAAATAAAGGTTAAATGGATAACATTAATGCGTGCCGATTTATTGTTAACTCTAAGCTATGACTCTAAGCTTTAGCACCCACCGTTGAATTGTGGTTTTTGTTTGTTTGCCCTTAAGTTTCTCATAGATGACACCGAGGGTAGTTTTCCCAAACAAAAAAATCAACAATGTAATGACCGTAAAGCCGAAACACATTGAAAAAATCGCAGGGTATGGTAACGGTAATGTGGCGAAACTGGCAAACGCAAGGCACGGAATGCTAATGTTGCAGGTTACCCTAATTTTTCTTTGTTGTCATTCATTATATAGCATTTTAAATTTAATGTAAATGTATACCCACCGTTGATATCGTGATGTAATCTGCTTCAGCCGTGTTAGTTTTCGAATGTCAACAAAATGCGAGTTACCTTATCTTTAAACCTCTACCTGACCTTACCTTTACCCAAAAACCTTTGCCAGACCTCCGATGTGCCTCTGACGAGTACTTAACACAAACTAACGCCATCTGTTGGCAACTTACGTGGCTTCTTTTTATATCATTTTGGATTAGGTTGGTGGGTTCTTTTTATGAAATAAGAAGGTAAACAAAGAAGTAGGTCACCTGATGGTAAGTGATCACCACCGCCTATAGACACCCGCAACACCAAAGCGATTGCAGATGCGTTACCAACCCAGAGGGCTAAGATGGAATACCTCTTGTGCCAGTAATTACACCGGCTGTCTTGCTCTCAACGCCGGAACACAGCAGTACAAGCACTGCTGCTTAGCGGCAGGATTAGCGAGCAAGATGGTGGTAGCGATCCGCAAATACCACCCGCGGGAGTTGTACAAAAATAAAACAATAAATCTAATCGAACTAGAACTTTTATTGAAAATCTTACACTACAATCAAACTTATAAATAAATGTAATAGGAGACTTAATACCAGGCGCGGTCCGGGAGGGGGTCACAGCCTCTCCCCCAATATCCCTTTGAAAATTACCCCAATTGTGACCCCCTTCCCCCTAATGGGCCCCACGCCTGAACACTAAAAGATAAGTAAAAAAAAAGCAAGTACTATTTCAATAGATTAAATTTTTTGTTTTAGTCTTTGCCAGCAGACCACTGTTTTCCTTTTCTAACTTATAATGAAAGAGAGCGATGGAACATAATATTCTAATAAATATACTTCTGTATATACATACTTAGTACAATTAAAAACAGGACTATGATTAATCCGCAACTGTTCATTTTGATATGGAATGTTTTTTTAACCTTTTTCATCACTAAGTTCTTTAGACATTACATTTAAACATAATGTAATAGTAAGTTGCTACACTATTAAATTTAAAAAACACTGGTAAATTTAATCACGTCCAAAAAGGTTAAAATTTTACCGAAACCGGCTAATACATTAATAACACAATTTTTTTTTAAAAAGCTTTAATTTGGAATTTAAACTGATATAAAAGCAAAACCTTTAAAATGCTATTTATAAGTTTTACCGGATCCCATCGAAACTAAAGCATCAACAGTTTAGTAGCTTATTGTTTTATACAATCAACTTTGTATACATATTGTAGCTTTTAAAGTTGAATTTTAAATACATCAATATGGTTAAAATCATTTTTTTAGCATGGTTAAAGATTCGAAGGTTACAACAACCGAGCATTCCAATAACCAAAGGGTGAGGGTTCCGCGATTAAAAGCGAAAAGGTTAAAAGTTTCTCTTAAAGGTTAAATTAAAACTTAGATGAGCACGTAGCCGTCGTTGCCCCACTTATTGGACCAGGCGTTCTTGATGAGCCAGTACGGGTCATTCCACAAATAACCAAAGGGTGGAATAGTTAAAAGTGAAAAGGTTAAAGGTTTCTCATAAAGGTTAAAACTTTGACGAGTACGTAGCCGTCGATGCCCCACATGTTGGAGTTCTTGATGAGCTAGTACGGGTCATTCCAAAAATAACCAAAGGGTGGAATAGTTAAAAGGGAAAAGGTTAAAAGTTTTTCCTAAAGGTTAAAACTTAGATGAGTACGTAGGTCGGCGCCGACTCGACGCCGCAGTTGTTGTCGCGCGAGGACATGAGCACGTAGCCGTCGTTGCCCCACATGTTAGACCAGGAGTTCTTGATGAGCCAGTACGGGTGCCCGTTGAGGGTTCCGTAGCCTACCGCCAACACGGCGTGGTCTAACTCTTCTACTTTATTTTTACTGAAAAAAGGTATTTTTAATATTAGAGACACTACTTGCTTGCTACCCTAGCGGCACCCTAACGGCACGACAGACTTAAAAACGCAAACTGTGTTTGCGATTCCTATTTTTTTAGGGTTTAGAACCTCAAAAATAAAAAAATGAAGCCTTATACGATCACTTTGTTATCCATCTGTTACGACAATTTTTTTCAGGAACGCGTGTAAGTGTCGAATTTTAATTTTTATCAAATACTCAGTGGCCCGTTTCACTAAGCTACACGTTACAATTTTACAAGTCTAAACCGGCAACATTGGTCAATAATGACCAATGGCATTGGACATAATGACCAATGTTGCCGGGTTAGACTTGTAAAATTGTAACTTGTAGCTTCGTGAAACGGGCCACAGGTCTACAGCCCCTAAGAGCTGTGAAAAAAACAAACTTCTAAGTCCACGCATTCAAAAGATACGGTTGTCTATGCCGCAAATTTCATACACTCGCAAGGGAAATTAAAACAAATAGGGTACTTTCTGTTGACCTAGAATTACGAAATTTGGCAAGAAGGATAGTCTTATAGCATAAATAAAGGAAAAAATCCGAAAGCCGTAAATTTCTGCAATTCAACGACTATGTAACTATACACCACGAATAAATATCATTATTTAAATGGTAAAGTAAGGTTTGTCCTTCAACTCGGTTTATCTTTTCATTAAAGCAATGACGACCTGTATGGCACAGTGGCACATGTGTCTGCTTACTGTGCAAGAGGTCCCGGGTTCAAATCCTGGTATGGGCAAATATTTGTGTGATGAACACGAATGTTTGTACCTGAGTCATGGATGTTATTTGTATTTAAGTATGTATTTATTTTTCTATATAAGTATGTATATCCGTTGTCTAGTAGCCATAGTACAAGCTTTGCTTAGTTTGGGACTAGATCAATTGGTGTAAATTGTCCCAAGATATTTATTTACTATTAATGTTCGGTGCTTATGTACGGATCCTCTTTCTGCGCGAGTCCGATTCACAAAGTATCGGCAATGTATTACCATTAGCGATATAATTACCATTTCGGCTCGTAGTAGACGCCGTGCGAGTAGAAACTGAAGGTTTTGTGTGACGCGTCGATTGCCACGGAGATCGGTCCGTGCTTGAATAACGCCAGCTGGAACAAAACATCGTCTACATAACGTATTGTCAAAAGAGATTGCTTAACCTAATTTCGAGCCTAAAAATATTTATCTACACATATTTCATAATTGCTCTATAATGCGCTCAGAAACCGTAGGAAATGAGCAGCATTATTACAACCAATTGTATTACGAGAAATTTATTGTCTGTGGTAAATCTGAACTTTAATGGTCATTACATACCGATTTCTGTAACATTATGAGTTTAAATTTGGAACAGCTGTCAAAATTTAAGTGTGTCTCTACTTTAGTATCCATAGGTAGATATTAAAACAGTTATCGATACGAAACGTCAATCCAGTATGTTTTTTTTAATATAAACGCACGACATTTAATCTCGAGTGACATGAGAATAGGGACTTCATTCGTTTGTCTATGATTTAAATAAACGTTCGGCTTGGCGGATGGATCGAATTGCTGCCAATACTGTTGTCATTCGTTTGTTGGTTTTTTGCTGTTACGGTTTTTTGCAGTTATGATATGTGTGTAGATACAGTAATGTATGTAACTGTATATAATTGGGCTGTCATTATATAGCAGTTGCATAAACTACCATTATTATACTCAATTAACAGCATAATTACTACCGCGTGAAGTCTGTAAAGTGAGCACTTTCGCGGTGTCAGTTAACCAGCCGCGAAACCGCCGGAATGCGACACCATTCGGCCAAACTCTCTTGTGAAGGTCGACAGCTGGTCAGTCGGAACTCAAACCACAATTGAATTAAAATGAAATCACGTCATTAGTGAGCTTGGTCCGCTACCTTCGTGACTTGCAAACGGGACACGTAGAAACATCAAGAAACTTAACTGATCATCAAGGAGAGAACTGAGAGATATTGTCTATGCTCGATAGGGGTAGGGATCGTCCATTAACACGTAAGGCTCGAAAGGGGGGAGGGGGTTCGGTAAAAATCACGAAATATCACAAGGGAGATGGGTGGGGTGAGATATCACGTGCATTTGTTTTTTTAATTGAACGCGCGCTTTTTAAACGTGTGGCGTGTGAGCGAAAAATTTTATGATACTTTAAACTACATCACGGGATTTTGGGTAGGGGAACTTACCACGTATCACCAGGGGGAGGGGGGGAGGCTAAAATGCTGAAAACATCACATGATTAATGGTCCGTCCCTTAGATATATCAATTGCATAGTGCATACTGTATGTCTCCCTCTTTAGAAATGACATTTTAATGATCTGATCACTTATGTCTTTGATTGCACAGCTGTGTAATATAATGAATATGGGGGTTGGAGTTCAGTGAATACTAACCCTAAGAGCGTTTTCATCGTTGGTGGTCACATTGACCCAGCCCTTGATGGAAGTCACCAACGTCACGTTGTCGATGTGGCAGTAGCCATCCTGTAAAATAATGGTAAACTTTGAACCTACGAGAGACGAAACCTGATGGTTATCTCAGGTCAAAAGTTGGGGTTACTATCTGATGTCTGATATGGTCGGGCCTTGATTTATCTTGACTAAGTGATTTGTCGGCTGAAAAGCCTCTGACGCTGTTCCGACCTGACCATAACATTTATCAGATCATATGATTTGTAGATGCTAATTTAAGTACACGTATAACGGATGTTGTTCAACCTGTCCCAAATAACCGCCATAGTCCTCCTCAGTGGGCAGGCCGTGCTTCATGATCCACTGGTAAGCGCGGAAGTCTTCGCCGCCGTCGCAACCGTTGTTGCCGAAACTAGAGGAAATATGCGCATTTAAGACAAAATTGTTTCAATTGAAAACTAATTTACTGCTAGCTTTTTTGCTGACGGTGTTTTGTCATTTATCAGTTCACGTACACATGCCAAATTTCAAGTTAATGTCGTTTCGGAAAATGAGTGCAAATCGACTAGTGATATTTAAACTGGAAATACAGACCGAACGACATACGAACGAAGCGAGTAAGTAAAAACTTGTAAATTTGTTTCGTAGAGCATGTTACCGTGAATATTAGTGTAAATGACTACGGTGGTCCATTTTACACCGGAAAAGGTTAAAATTCATCAACCCACCCGGTAAAGGTTAAACTGATATAAAATTTATCACCACCGCTCGTAGACACCCGAAACCCGTACCGAGGAAACCGTAGATGCGTCGCCAGCCCAGAGGGCTAAGATGGGACACCTCTCGTGCCAATAATTTCACCGGCCGCCTTGCTCTCCACGCAGGAACACAACAGTGCAAGCACAGCTGCTGCGAATAAACGTCATTTCCGTACAAAGCCGGTCACCCTCACCCCCAGGAGCAGTCGACGAGCGCCTGCTGGCTGAGGCGCACGAGGTGCTGGCCGTTGCGCAGGAACAGCGCGCCCTCCACCGCGCCCACCGTGCCGAACGACCAGCACGAGCCGCACACCGACTGGTCTGCAACACGACGGCTGTTGGCCCGGTGCGGAGGCCACCGTGACCCTGGGCCACGGTAGACCCTTCTCGCAAGAAATACCACGGTGACTTGCCATAGGGAACGTTTTGATATGACAACAATTACGCATTGCTCCTAGGTCCTACCCGAGAATTCAGATCGGTCAGAAATTGCTTCGCCACTTTTCGACCGTATCCCACACTTCGCACGCTTAGTATTAAAGTGACTCAATTCTGAATTTGATATTTCCCAAAATTAAACCCAATGTCTTTTAATTAAGGTGATATTTTGGGACGTGTATTATTCAGAAATGGGTCACTTTTATACTAAGCGTGCGACTTATACGAGCTCGTAATCACATTCCGAAAACGATTCGATTATGTAAGTATACAATATAGGGATCGACGGGGGCGAAAAATCAACCTAGGAAGGTCTCATTTTTAGGAAAATAGGTTTCCTCTGTGTTTTACACCTGCTCTGAGAATAGTTCGGTCGCCCAGGTACTCAGTGTAAATAACCAATTTCCTCCAAGGAGACGTTATTTTGTTTAAAAAAGAAAAAAACAAATCTGCGTTTAAAGATTTTTTTAAATTCGAGTTGCTCAATTTGGGATCCAAAAAATGTCTTATACGTTGTTAAGTAATGTTCTTATTTATCAAAAAGTTTTTCATTCATTAGGATAATTTTTCGCGGAATAACGTAATTTTAATAAAATAACCTAACCAACAACTGACACTAACCCAGTTTGGAATCTGTACAATTACACTAACACAGGCATACAAACATACAAAGGCTTCAAACTAACACCCCTTTATGCGGAGCGGCAATGCGATAAAACAAAATTATTGACGCCAGGATGATGAAATGGTTTACACTTTCAGTTGGGTTGATATGAGGAGTGTTTCGGGGTGGGGTTGCCAACCATCCGGATTTGGCCCGAAATCTCTGGTTTGAATGGTGCATAACCAGTCAACCAGGCTACGGGTTAGTGAGACCTGGTATTTTGAAAGCGAGAAAAAACAAAAAAAATGCAAATTTTAAATGAGCCCTACAATGGATGTTTTGTTGACAAAATCCTAGAAACTTTCCGACATTTTCGGGTTCAGTGTTTTGTTTTGTGGTGTCAAATAGTGGTTCAATCCTAGCTGATACCTTTGACGGGCGTGACGGCTCCGAAGAGCCTCCAGTCGTATTCAGGTGGAAGCTTCACGCTCATCTCTTTCAACTCCGCTGCTCCGTATGGGAACGGTAGACCTGAAGCAAAAAGTAAAACAATTATATCATGTACTTACAAAAAAGTATATTTCGAGAAAACACTGGAGTCAATATTTCCCCGGTTAATTAGTCTTTCTAACTTAATATGACCATAAAAGTAAAAAGAAACACGGAACCAAAAAGATTTCTTAAAATATCTGTGGCTTAGAAATATTCAGACGCCCCTCGTAATTAATGGATTCAAGCGTTACTTTGCAGAGGTCCATATCGACAAACTGGAACAAATTACTTTATTATTTTAGTTTGTCAGTATGCCATTCGTTCAAGTAGCAAACGGTCGTACCATTTAATTCAGATGGTGCCTCGTTAGAGACGAAACGCACGTTTATAGTGTAGTTTTAGTGTCCAGTGGCGGTGGTAGATAGATGAGTCTGTGTGACATATGTATGTTATTACGCGTGTGAGCGAAGGGTGGGTTTTCGCTCGAAGACAATACATACCGTATAGAGGCAACCGTTTTGCACGTAAACAGCACTGAACGCGGAGTAACGAGGTAATCTGTTTCAAATTTTCGTCGACCCTCGTATTATTGCGCTAATCGAAGCACCAGTAAAGTCCTAAGGATAAAGCCAAACCTACCAGGGTTAGGGCCGGAGTACCGGCGGCCGCGCAGCGCCGCCAGCTCGTCGTCGCTGCGGTCGGCGAGGTGGTTGACGGCCACGCTGAAGCCGCGGTGCGCGCGGTTGGCGGAGTGCACGAAGCGCAGGTTCTGGCGGAAGATGTTCAGCCGCTTCTCGTGCTCCACGTCGCTGGCGTACTGCTTGCCGTGCTTGTTCTTGAACCTTAGAATGCCACAGCCAATGCAGATAAAGTCGGGTTCAATTAGGGTGGCGAACCGTCCCGTATTTTACAGAAAGTCCCGTTTTCCAGCTATCATTTTGGCCGCGTCCTGTATTTTAATATGAAAAATACAGGACAATATCATACGAAAAACAACTTGGTCCCTTATTTTTCCAAGAATCCTGTAATTTTAGATCATATCTCCTGTAAAATGAGCACTCAGGGTTGGTCACCCTAGGTCCAATAGAAATGGCCAATGTTGTAAACAAATATGGATAGCATTTGACACGTTACCTTTCATTATCAACGAATGCGTCTATTGAAATAATTAATAGATATTATGACTTAAAACGAATAAGGTTAACAAGGATAAGGTGTACGAATCGGTAATGAGACCATACTCGTTAAAAAGTGCATGATTACGGAGTGATAAATTGGTTTGTTTACAACATTGGTCGTTTCTATTGAAGGCGACTTTAGATTTTCTAGCCCACGAATTTAATATACAGTGATGAGGAATCCAATGGGACTCTATGGAGAAATTCGAAACTATAAGAGATACGGAAAATTGTTCTAAAGAACCATGTCGTCAATTTTAGAACTAAGATAAACTGCATTCAAAAATTCTATAATAGTATGGTATTAATATATTCAAACAACAGTGGCCCGTTTCACTAAGCTACAAATTACAATTTTACAAGTCTAAGCCGGCAACATTGGTCAATAATGACCAATGGCAATGGGCATATTGATCAATGTTGCCGGTTTAGGCTTGTAAAATTGTAACTTGTAGCTTCGTGAAACGGGCCACAGCTGGTATAACCTACCAGCCGGTAAACTTTGACAGATCTCCCATAGAAAATGTGACAAAATTTTACTTTTGGTAGGCAAAACGATCCGTTACTTGCATACAGAAACCGGCCATATTTAAAACTACGCTTTGCAAAAGGTATAGTGTAACTGACGTTTTGCAAAAGGGAACTCTTGCAAAAGGAGCATTTGCGAATAGGACGACGGGACATTCTGCGAACGGGACCGCGCGTTACCTGTGGAACTCGTCGTCCACATGCGCGTCGAGCGCCGGGTGCACGAACTCCTTCATGGGGTTGAAAGTGGCCACGTGCCGCGCGCCCGGCCCGGGGAAGCTGGTACACTGCATGCCTGCGCCACACGACAATCTATATAATAAACTTGCGTTTGCCCGTGCCTTCGTCCACGGAGATGATCGATTGAAACTTACCGCCGTCGACCTTGAAGACGTCAGGGTCGATGTCCTCGACGTCGTAGTCGCTGTAGTCGAGGTAGTAGTGGTCGTAGTGCGAGCCCAGCAGCGAGTTGAAGCCCTTCATCTCGTACCTGAACGCACCCAAGAATCCGAGACCAAAAGTTAGACAGATGACATTATCTGATGCCTGATGTGGTCGAGCCTTGGTCTGTCTTGTCCGAGAGATTTATCGGGTGACAAGCCTCCACACATAATATTGACCCTGATCTGACCGTAACATTCGCCAGATCTTGTCATCTGTAGACCCTTAAGGGCCTACACGAAGCGAGGACTCACATACAAGTTGCATTGTAATGCTGCAATACTGCAGGGCTCGATCGAAGCATCGACTACTTAATACTTTGGTAGGGCGCAATGTAATGAAACTCGTATGCGGGACCTCCTTTCATGTAAATACTTATTCCAAGACACCAGCGTGGGGTCGGTGACCGCTACTTTGCGTTACAGGTCACAGAACTTTTTCGCATCCATTACTGGTTTTTTTTGCAATTTTTTGGTTTGGATTTTTTTTTAAATATGAGGCGTTAGAAAGACGCATTAAGTTTCTTTACCTCTGAAAACGAGAAAAATCTAGGAAAAAATCAGAATTTTCATAAGAATTTTTTTCACTATTTTTCAGGTTAGGGTATGAAACTAGTGATTTTTGTTTTCGGTACGCTGTCCCTTACACCCTGAATACACTATCTCGTTCGAAATTAAACCCCAATCATATGACAAAGATATTTTTGGTGGTGTTTTAGTCTCACCTGACGGGTATAGGGAGCGGGTCCCCTCGCAAGTCCTTCTTGTATTTGACCCACATGGTGTATTTGTTGACCTTGTCGCCGATGGTGTTCACCATCTGCCATTTTGAGGTTTCGGAATCTCGCATGTTCTCTGTGCCTATATTACAAGAGACAGTGCTCAAGATAACGTAAGATACTTAACACAAACAAACAATGCTTTAAATTATTTTTGTAAAAGTACTCTAAATGATAGAGAAAACCGTATGAAAGTCCGTTGCGTGGTTGAGGAATAAGCGGCCGAAGATACGCTGAGTGCAGACAGGAACAGATAGCAACTTTAGTTTATACTATGTAAAAAATTAAAATGAAGAGAAGATAAAGAAGCTAAAGACATTTCGACAATAATGAACAGCACGCCCAACTCGTCCACACTTTCATGGGCCTTGGTGAAATCTGCTTTTAAAATAAAATAATACGCATTCAAAATAGTCCACCTGTTTGACAGCCATGACGCTACTGAAGGATACAATTAAACAGAGAGAGAGATAGAGAGTGAGAGAGATAATAATGTAAGATAAGATGAAGAAGATAAACTAAAATCCTTTTACTCACCGATGAACTTGAAGTCGGTCATGTCTGGCAGAACATTCTGGATGTCTGTAGACTGGTCCGAGGTGCCGTTCACCTGCAGGCATGTCTGCTTGTTGAGCTCCGTCTCCGTCGTTACTGGAGCTATCTGAAATGACAGACAAACTGTCAGGTGGTGTCACGATAGCTGACAGAATGGAATGTTATCGTATTAAGATTGCTTATTGCTAGCAACGATTTCGTGAGCAATAACATCATACTGTGACGTGGTTTGGTAAGATATCAAAATAACGCAATGACAACTCAAAAAAAAAACTTGGTCGCCTAACTCTTACCAATTGAACTAAAACAGCAAAAAAGGAAGCTCATAAATATAACTTAAAAGCTGGGGGAAGCCCACGCCACAAGCTACACACCACACGCAACACGCCACAGGCAACAGACTACATGCCACACGCCACAAACAACGTCACCCAAATAAAAAAGTATATACGCTTATGGTCTACCTTGATCATAGTCCCATATTTAGGGTAGACGGAAGCTGACAGCTGGTAGGTCTTTACCATGGTTCCGTAGTAGTCGATGCGTGACTTGCCATTCTTGCTGTCAAACCTGTAAGAACACTGTCAAATTAATTTTGTGGTAAACGTAGATAATGTGGCCAATATACGATACGCTGTTTTCTAGTTTTTTATATTATTTCGAGATTTATGCTAGGTACCTCCCAGTTTCTAAGATGTTCATACTCAGGTAAGGTTTATGACGAAAATTTGGTAATAAGTAAAATCCTAAGTAAACGATTGAAAATAACTTAATACAACAATTGTTTGATTTTGTAAAGACAAATTCCTTGATTGTATCGGTCAATTGTCACATTTTTGCATCCTACGTCATAATCGTAACCCCGTTTTTTCAAGTATTAATCAAGAATTTTCAGTAAGATCTATAATTGTGCCGAGCAGAGCATAAACGGCGAAATTTTTGTACATTTTTTTCTGTATTTCTTTTTGCTCAATATTTTCTATCTTCTTTCTTTATTTCTTTAGATATTGGACTTATGTAATAACATAAGCGAAATCAAAAGGGTTATTTTTACCGTTTTGGTTCGAAACTCTAAAAAGTGAAAAATAATGATAATAAAGGATCATTGCTCTCCGCACTAAGATAAAACGAAACTTGGTCAAGGGTTTCGTAGCGATGTTTATATTTACCGGTCGTCCGGTCATTATTCTTAATAAGATAACGAATTAACAATAATTCATAACATTTAACAAAAAACGCACATAACAAAGCCACACTTTATGACGCATCGATCTCATTTTATGAGTAATTTGAACAAAACTTTTACAATTCCTACATAAGAAGAATAACTGAGCATTTAAGAATGCAAAGATCGAAAAAACAGCACATTGAAGAATCTGGCAGGGTCACCTGTAAGAGGCTGCAGATTCAAGTCTTGCCATATGACCAACCAAGTTATTTCTTTTTGTTGTTATTAAAACCGAGTTGTTGTTATTTTTTCTACGTTCATTATTTTTGACATCACACCAGCGGCCCTAACATGACATTCCAGGTTTAGTTTAACCCCTCCCTGCGTCTCTGTCTAACTAGTGTCATAAGAAAGAGACGCAGATAGAGATAAACTAAACTTGGCCGGTCATGTTAGGGCCACTGATATAAATGCCACAGAATTGGTAGAAGGTATAGTCAACCAAGTACAATACCCGGCAGTAAATATTGCACATCGGCTAGTTCGGCTTCGTATAGCGTCGTCTCTGTCGCACGCAGGTGAGTAAATACAAACCCGAAACTAGCCGATGTGCAATATTTACTGCCAGTTACTGTACTTGCTTCACCAATTTTGAACCTCATCTCTTAGTATAAATACGGTCGAAAAGTGGCTAAGCAATTTCTTGGTTGACTATACATAATAATATAACAGCTGTATTTAATGTCACTGATTCAGAGTTTAAGAAGTTAAGACGATTTGGAAGACAGAAGGCGTGATCAGTGTGACCATATGTGGCAGGATCCTGCCTTTTTTAAAAGGTTTAGCCCTTTATTTTGATTTCTGGCAGGATCGGTTGAAGTTTTCAAAATTTGGCAGTATCTGGCAGGATAGCAATATAAGCTGGCACGTTTGGCAGTATAGCCTTAGACTGGGTTCACAGTAAGCATTTGCGAGCGATTTAAACGCAAAAACGCGGCCATTGCCCAACCAGAGACAGCCATTGCCGCGTTTTTCCGTTTTTATCGCTCATAAACTCTGATTGTGAAACCAGTCTTAAAGGAGCTTAGCTATAAGAGTGGCAGGATTTGTCAGTTTTCTAGCCTATGTAGGGCAGGATCTCTAATTTGAAGTTGGTCACACTGGGCGTGATGCGGAAGAGAGAACTAACGGGGGGTGTGAGAAAGACGACGTTACATCACTCACTAAAAACACTAAAATGGAATCCAAGATGAAAAATATTGTCTGCAGATGACATGATCTGGTGTATGTTACGGTCAGATCAGCGGGTTGATTTTTGACTTTCGAGCGCTCAACATTCGCCAGCCGTGGGCCAATCAAATACGCGAACTTAAATTTTAATAAATACCGTCGCGAAATACCTAACAATACAATTTCTGCTAAAACTAGTATCAACTCCGAGTACAGCTCTTGCCTGACGTGACGTCCATGTTTGTAGAGCTGTATTTCAACAATTAATGAAAGAACGGTAATGAGCAACGGTGAAAACTGGAGAATTACCAGGTATGGAGGATAACCTCTCGGACAAGACATATCAAGGCCCGACCACATCCGGCATCAGATACTGTCATCTATAAACCCAACTTTCGATCTCGTATTCCATTTCGGATGGATGGACGGTGGTAGAAAGAGTATGTATGACGCTGAGTGAAAGTCTAAATTAATAATCTCTTGTGTGATTGATTAAAGTTACCATTAGAGACTGAATGACATGTCGAATAACTTATGTACATAATCCTAGTTTTATTTTTAAATTATTTTAGCGACATTTTGTAACCAAAATTTCTTTCGATTTTTATTTTAAATGTTTTTAACATTCAAATTATTAAATTATTAAATTAAAATTGTAATGACAACACAAAGAAAAATTAGGGCAATGGCAGGACTTGAACCTGCAACATCAGCATGCCGTGCCTTGCGTTTTCCAGTTTCGCCACACTGCCGCTGTCCTACCCTGCGAATTTTTCAATGTGCTTCGTCATCTCTCGTCAGCTGACGGTAGCTGTAAAGGTACCCAGTTGAATATGATAACTTGTTAAAAAGTTTCATATAGATGACACCGAGGGTAGTTTTACCCTTAAAATCAATAATGTAATGACCGTAAGACGAAGCACAGCGGCAGTGTGGCGAAACTGGAAAACGCAAGGCACGGCATGCTGATGTTGCAGGTTCAAGTCCTGCCATTGCCCTAATTTTTCTTTGTGTTGTCATTACAATTTTTATTTTTATTTTAGCGAATTCTAATTATTGTATCAAACATAGTAATGACCTAGGTTACCCTGTAATGTTGCATGTTTGTTGTGAATAAATAAATTGAAATTGAAATTTCTGAGTACAATTTTCGTATTTTCATATCGTGCCAGTAGTTCGTATATAAACTGAGTTTCATATGTATTGGCAATACGATGCTATCTCGGTACATTTGCCTAGCCCGGGCTTATCGGAGACCTGTGACCTTTAGATATACTTAGTTCAAAAGTAAACACGTCTTTCTTTATAATAACTATTGGCCTGACAGATTTGTTCATTACTAGCGGACGCCCGCGGCTCTGTTCGCGTGAAGTAGCCTGGGTCCGTCATAGTGTAGCTTTCTATTAGTGAAGTAATTTTGGAATTGGTTCAGTAGTCCCAGAGATTACCCCCTACATACAAACAAATAAAGAAAGTTTACCTCTTTATTATATTAGTGTAGACTAGCGGACGCCTGCGTCTTTGCTTGCGTGGAATAAGTTGCCTATGTCCAACAGGGATAGTGTAGCTTTTTATTACTGAAAGAATTTTTGGAATCGGTTCAGTAGTTCCAGACCTCCTTCATACAAACAAACAAAGTATAGTGTAGACTAACGACTCGCCTCGGGTTTGCACGGAGTCAGTTTACTAATGTAGAAAATGGTTTCTTTGACAACTTCATTCAAAAACATTGATTGTCCCCTACTATATGAAAACTTATTTACAATTAATTGCACATTTATGCATTAAAATCTTCCATAAAAAAAACTCTATATAATATTGTAAACCGTATTAAAATCCGTTGCGTGGTTTAGAAGGAGTAAGCAGCCGAAAATATGTAGACAGACGGGAACAGCTAGCAACTTTGTTTAGGCTAGATTTTTACTGAATTGTTATAAAACAAACCTAACCTAACCCTGTAGGATCCTACACGATGGTCTTGAAATAAATCCTAAATAAGTTAACAGATTCAGGAATAAAAGCATTTTGCCAAAAGATCAGTTTGTAAAATGAAATAGTTTGTGCAGCGTTTTTTATGAAATGATTGGTCACTTATTTTTAATGACAAACTATTAAAAAAAATACACTTTTCATGCCATTTGGTTTAATACTGGAACACCTTATTAAAGACCAAAGCATTTTAATCTGCATTAAATTGATGAGTTGTGTGAAACAAAACATTACATTCCGAACACAAGTGATTCAAGGTTACTTAAACCGATGGTGTATCTAGGCAGCTAATACTATGTGAAATAATGGATAATAAATATAACATAAATATAAAGTTAGAACTATTATTGTGAAGCAAACGGTTGTCACTTATAAATAACAGCTCTTAGTTCAATAAGTAACGGGAAAACGAATAATTATTGATAAAATAATTCTATAACAAAACAAGGCAACTATATATATAGGTAATATCATATTAATAAAACGGATCACTCACGTATTTTTAAGTCGAGAAATACCCGACATGTTTCGGACCAATCCGTGGTCCTTAATCATGAGCCCCGCAGCGGTAGCGCGACCGAACATGTCGGGCATTTCTCGACTTAAAAATACGTGTGTGATCCGTTTTATTAATATGTCCGAGTCTCACGGTAGTTTTATATACAAATCATTTTAAACACATTTGCTCGTAACATGGATTTTATGATATCGTATTTAGGTCCATAATTTTATTTTATCTACACACATATCATAATTTCTCAATAACGCGTTCAAAAACCATAGAAAATGACCAGCATTATTACAACCAATGTTATTTTGAGAATTTTCTTGTCTGTGGTAGTAGGTAAATCTTTCTTTATTGAGTAGTATCTCTTAGTAGTCTGTGTTTATTGGTGATTACATCACCGATATCTCGTGACGTTATGAATTTAAATTTGGAACAGCTGTCAAAATTCAAGTTGGTCTCTATTCTAGTATCCACAGATATTAAAACAGTTATCGATACGAAACGTCAATTCAGTGTGATTTTTTAATTTAAACGCACGACATTTGATCTCGAGTGACATGACAATAGGGACTTCATTCTTTTGTCTATGATTTAAAAAAAAACGGTCGTCTTGACGGATAGATCGAATTGCCGCCATACTTGTTTGTTGGTTTTTTGCTGTTACGGTTTTTTGCAGTTATGATATGTGTGTAGATAAAGTAATGTATGCAACTGTATATAATTAGGCCTTAAAACACTCGTGTGATCCTATTATGAAACTCGTTGACGCTCGTTTCATAAAACCACACTCGTGTTTTAAGGCCTCTCATTATATAGCAGTTGCATAAAATACTATTATATTAGGTACCGCACTCGTGTTTTATGATATCCCCCAATAATGTAATTAAGTCAGTATAGTCGACCAATAAAGTGCTTGACCACTTTTCAACCGTATTACAATGGGTTAAGGTTCAAAAGTGTTCAAGCAATTACTTGGTCGACTATACCTCACTGCAAGTTTTTTTTTCTGAGACAGCTAGGTGAATTTTGACATATTACTACTTGTATTGTTATTAACTACGAAGAAGAAATTAATAAATCAAGAATGAACAAAACCATTTAAGTAGAAGGAGAAAGTTAATGCCATGTCGTATCATATGATGATGAACAAAACCGTAAGACCGTTTTTATATTTTTATGTATATATTTATATTTATATGTATGTTTATTATTTATTTATTATTATCCATGTAAACTCTTATGTATGCTCATTGTGAGTGTGTTTGATTCTTTTTTTTTATTTGCACTGCCCGTTGTACTCTGACTATATCTCACCGTATCTCTTTCCAAAGGTTGTCTGGAAGAGATCGCTGCTTAGCGATAAGACCGCCTGTTGAATCCCATGCAAAATTTCCCTGTGTGTGTTCTTTTATTTTGTTTACTTGTGTGAATCAATAAAGAGTATTTTGTTGTTGTTGTAAGAAAGGAACGCACTGAGAGGTAAGTTCAACTTGGGCGGTCACGTGGGGGCGTATGTACTTACCACGCGTAGAATGGCTCGTGCAGTTCAGCGTACGGTATGTTCAGGAGACCCTTGACAGTGTACACCGGGCTCCATTGGGGAGGCGATTCTGAAAAGGTAATTTAATTCTGCCAATGTTCTGGTGCATCTGAATACTCGCTTATACTACGCTACACACTTCTTCAACAACGCTGATGCATCTGAGAATTCACTTATACTACACAGCCAATACTCCTTTACTAACTCAATTATACGCGGAAACTTTAAGAGGAGTGTGAACCCAGCCCGAAAAAGCGCTCCCCATACAAACGGCGATAAGGTTTTCCACCCTCTAAACCTTAACCAATGTCAATGATTTTTTGGTATGTTGTCATTATGCCTAGAAACTAGGTTTGTGTGTTTTGATTTTTTAAATATTCTTCATAGATTTGACAATATTTGCATTTTAGGATTTTCATACAAAACATAAAATCGTCAATATTTTTGAAACTATTAAGAATATTAAAAAAATCAAAACATACAAACCTAGTTCTAAGGCATAATGACAACATATCAAAAAATCATGGCTATGCGTTAAGGTTTAGAGGGTGGAAAACGTTATCGCCGTTTGAATGGAGAGCGCTGGGTTCACACTCCTCTTAAAAATTGCGCCAATTTGAGAACTGTCTTCGTGTTAATTTTAATAGATTCAGGCGTTACCTACTTCGCAGACGTCCATACCAACAAACTAGAACAAATTATTCCGCGTAACATGTAGGTACTGTGCACGTGCAAAATAGCTGCGTCTGTGTGATCTACATATTTTTCATCCAAAAACTCACCCTCCTCCGCTTCCAAACGAAACAACATATCACACAGACTCAACTATAAACCATACCTATTTGAGTTGTTTATAGCAAGGTAATCTATTCCAGTTTGTCTTCGTGCTATTTAATTTTGCTTTAGCGCATGCGCCTTTAGCTCATTCCCCACCTTATACTTAGGCTCAATCAGAGTTACACCTCAATACAGCTCAGACTGTAAAGTGTTTGATAAGATAGCCTTTGTTATGGGTCGGAACGTATTGATTTTTTACTTGACAGCCATCAGAAGGTTATGTTTAAATACATTATTTCCTAACATAAAATAAATAACATAGAATTTTAAAATTCACTTACGTTTATCGGCGTAGCCCGAGGCGAAGGCGAGGCTCGCCGCGAGGCAGAGTGCGGCGTATCGCAGCATGACTGGCCGGCGCGGCTGCGTAGGTCAGACTGACATGTGATTCGTGTAACTTGTACAAACAAAACAATGTATATACATGCGCAAGCGCCGCGGCGAAACGCGGGCAAGTCCGAACGCGGGAAGATGGGGGTTCCGCGCACGGTAAAGTAGGCAATAGAAATAGCTAATGTAGCACATCTAAAAGAGCATAATTTATTTTATCGTATTTTTTTAAATAAATGATTTGATTAGGTTTTGATAATAATTTACTATGTTTTCGTGATTAGACTTTGAAATCAAATTATGAAAAACCGTTAAGTTTAAACAAAGCAAATTAGATAATTAAACGTTGAGATCTTCAAATTAAATCAAACTATGTAACTTACAATAAAGGAAAGATGACAATAATACGGCAAATGTCATAATACTTAAAATAAAAATTACAACAAATTAAAACTAAACTAAAACATTTTTTTTTAAATCCCTCAAGCGCTAGTACCTATGGGAAAACTTTGCTAGCTCGCTTAAATTGATGGTAATGATGAAAGAGCGGCAACGGATGAGTGATTCTTATGCTCGCTGATGCCTATGGGCGGCGTTGCCAACCCAGAGGGCTAAGATAGAATACCTCTTGTCCCAGTAATTGCACCGGCCGTCTTGCTCTCCACGCCGGAACACAACAGTGCAAGCACTGCTGCTTAGCGACTAGATTAGCGAGCAAGATGGTGGTAGCGATCCGCACGGACCTTGCACAAGGTCCTACCACTCGCAACCGCGCGTTTTCATTCGATTTCTATTAACATACTTTTTTAGGTCAAGGAACCCTAAAACCCAAAGCTTTCAAGCTATGCCAGCTATCAGGGAATCCGCAGTTAATTACTGTTTTGATTGTCACAGACATTCTAAATATTAAAACTAAGGAGCGTTGGTCCACGTTCCGTCGCAATAATGAGGTTTATAGCCTTTTTATTTATTTTCGCTAAAAATTCTCGGTAATATTAGTTTGTATGAAACTGCGAAAATTTTTAAATTGCGGTTGGCGCTCAACTTTATTTATTTACGAGTTTCTACCAGGGATTTAACATGCGTTGTATTATTTTCTTTGCATTTTATAAGTTAAAAAATATCTGTCTGCCAATGTGTATCTAATTCTGTGCAGCAGTTAATGCGTGATTGAAGAATAGACATCCAAACATCCAAATATAAAACTACACATCATAACAGTCGCATTTATAACATTCTTCTCAGCATATATTTGTCCACTGCTGAACGTATGCCTCTTCCATGGATGTCCATGTCGTCCTTGACGCTGCGAATCTGGTCCAGGTTGGCCCTGCCGTGTTACGGATATCGTCTGACCATCTGGCTAGTGGTCTGCCCACGCTTCGCCTTCCCGTTCGGGGTACCCAGTGTAGCGTCTTGTGGCTCCATCTGTCATCTCCCGCACGACAAACATGACCAGCCCATTGCCATTTAAGTTGCGCAACTTTCCTGCCAATATCGGTGACTTTAGTGCGTTGGCAAATGTACTCGTTCCTTACTTTGTCCCGCAGAGATTCGAGCATTGCGCGTTCCATCGCTCTTTGCGCTACCTTGAGACGGTGCATCATCCCCACGGTCAGTGTCCAGGTCTCACAAGCGTAGGTCATTATAATATTAGTAAGATTATATTATAGAGGTATACAAGCTATTACCCGCCGCTCTGCATGCATTTTTATGCATTTTACAAAAAAAAAGTATGTTACTTATGTTTAAATCCAGTGGTCTATCTGTTTGCTAAATTTCATCTTAAACCATCCATCCGTTAGTATGTTGAAGAACAAACATCCAAACATTATAATATTATTAGTAGAAAGAATAATTGGATTAGTGTAGTTTTATGAAATATGGGAGAAAACAAGTACCTATGTGGAATTGCGATTTCTGGCTGATGTTGCTATGATGAGGTATTATGTCTCTCTATTTACAACAAATCTTAATCTTTTAACTACTTATAATTTTTCATTGGACATTTCTGTGCCATCATCTATACATTTACTTTAATTAGATACTGGAATGTGACCAGATAAAAGATACTTGTAGAGTGTATCTAGACCACCTGAGCCTAGGTAACAGGGTGTGTATACATTGTTTTAAACTTTCGCGACTTTCACACATATTTATAACATTATCGGGACTTAAGCGCGATAAAAATATCTAAGTCATATCTATATCTAAGTCTTGAGTCTACTCATGACCACGGCCAGTGAAACATGGCCCGAAACGTCGAGGTAAATCAACAATATATTTTTATCGCGCTAAAGTCCCGATAATGTTATAAATAGGGTGTGTATATGGTTGTGAGTAGCCCATTATTTGAGGGTGTTATACATATTTACAAATTTAGCAGACTCTGTTACGCCCAGGAGTCTTGGCTTGGGCCAGAGAGTGTTTGAGGATTTTACCCGACTGCGCGACGCAAAGCAGGGTAATGTGTTTTCCTGAGTTTTCATGAGGCTGTTATAGTAACAACAGGTTTTAAGCCTTGTAAAGATATAAGGAAAAATTCAAACAAATAACTAGGTAGGCTGTGGCGATACAAACTGGATAATTTATGTCTTAAAATTCAGACCGTGGTGTTTAAACGGATACTTAGGTCAAACACACACACATACATATCACTGTGATGAATATAGGCACTTCAAATCCAGGCAAAAGTTGTTAACTCTCCTACTTTAATGGAAAAATAAATTTTACTTCAAACTACCTACCCTACACAAAACTGAAATAATAATGTTCTAAATAAACCTGTACAAAGAAATTTAATTATAGTGAAAAATACAGCTTGTTTAAAGCATATGGTCAGTTAGTAGGTACATAAAAATAAATTTAATTTTAAATATGTATGACTAATAACAGAAAAGAACTTGTATGCAACATTTAATTAAAATACTTACCGAAGTCTTAAATTATTATAATAAAATTGATTCGGAATTAATGAACCAGCAAAAATATCACACAGCCTTATATCTCCAAATACATTACGGTATACTCATTAGTTAACTTAATTAAATATTTTTTCAGAACTACCTCTCTGGCTAATGGTTAAATTGTAGGATGTTAAAAAAGGACAGACCGTTTATAATAAAACTTATGTAAACAGTAAACAGTGTACTTTACCTAATTTCTTTGTTGCGATAGCTTCCTTGTATAGTTTACTAATTATTTATTTTCTGACTAATCTTGAAAACAAACATAATTTTGTATAAATCGTGTCATGAAATCAGTTCGATCGATTCTGAAACGATTGCGATTGCGACTAAAATATTTTGTAGTTGACCATCGATAGAAAGTCTGTGGGAGCCGTAAAATTCACATAACTAAGTGATAGCAGTTAAAATTATTAATAAAACCAGTACATGTAAATAACGTTGAATTAATGCAATGCTTACTGTTATAACATGAATTTTGCTGGCGTGCAAGTTATTAATCGATACTGAAAACCGGTAAAAGTGCAAATGCAGAATAAGGCGCCACCCTAGAAACATAACATTAGAAATGTCAAATTTGAACCTATTTGAGTAGCTTTTAAATCCGTGTTTAAGCGAAGCGGTTGGTTGGTATTTTACAGGATCTCAAACACCATTTAGTTTATTTGATTGACATTGACAAATTTGACAATTTCAATTCTATGTATATGCAAATAATTTTGCGATTTTCCGATAAATGTGATAACAAAATTGTAACTTCATGTTTTAACCTCTTTGAATAAAAGCAATGGTTTATTAATGAAAACGGTTAAAATCGTAATACATCTTTGTCAATAATACTTTTAATAACTCATTCCATTGCACAAGGTAACATATTTGTCTATCCACGCAAAAAAACATTTAATCCCTCTAATAACATATCAAAACGCTATAATTATGAGTAAAAAGCCTATTTCCTTCGGCAAAATCAGTTTTAACATAAGCAAAACACCAGAAACGCCTAATAATGACCAAAATGAGTCTGACGCTTCCACGTCGGGCTTCGGCACCTTCGGCCGCACTCCGATTCAGGAGCAGAAGGAGATGGAAGAGATAACTGAAGACCTGGAGAACCAGCATGTTCAGCAAGTAATGGGGATCAAGAACTTCGGGAAGAAAGCCAAGAATTACGACATAGAGGAGATGTTGCAGCAAGCCAGGAAGACTGCACAGGAGGTTAGTCAAGAAATGGCCAGAGTATAGCAAACGGGGGCCATATAATAAGACTTAGAAAATCTAACCTAACCTAAACCTAATAGTCCCCCTTTGCTATACCCCAACCCAAGACATAGCTAAGGCTATTTTATTTTAAATCGTGTGTTTAATAAGGTATTAAACACAGGCAACATTTAGATAACTTTATTTGAAAATACACATTTATAAAATTTTACTTGTTTACAACTTAACAGTGGCTACAGATGATCACTTTTAAGTTTTTACTAGAAATATGTAAGAAACTTAAAAGTTAAAGAGAATGTGGTTCCCATTCATATCTCCTTTAGACTCTTCAACAATAATATAACCCTAAAACAAAAAAAACTGTTATTATGTTTTTCGCCTGTCTACCCATAAAACGGCCTGAGGCTTACCTTGTCATAATTGTATCCACTGTTATATTTCTTTTGTGGTTGTGACTTATACAACAAAAATAATTTCTATTGTACTATCTGTGAATAGGTCAGTAAAAGAAAACTAGAAGAAGATGCAGCCAGAGCTAAAGAAGAAGCTGAAAAGCCTCAAACTCCGGAAGGATTTCCGCCTGAAGATGAAGAAGATATAATAGGTCCTTTACCACCCAGTGCAGTTGACATTGGTCCACCTCCACCAGCAGACAAGACTAAAGGGAAGAAGGAGAAAGACGGAGAAGATAGTTATGACGAACTCAGCAGTTCAGAGGATGAGGAGGAGGTCAGCTTGGAGAAACGGATACCTAACAGTCATGAGGTGGGTCTAAGTATAAAATAAATAAGCCTTTTTAACATAAAACTAGCATGAAGCAGCAGTGCTCGTACTGTTGTGTTCCGGTGTGGAGAGCAAGACAGCTGCTGTAATTACTGGCACAAGAGGTATTCCATCTTAGCCCTCTGGGTTGGCAACGCATCTGCAATCTCTTCGATGTTGCAGGTGTCTATAGGCGGTGATGTACACTTACCATCAGTGGCCGATTTCACTAAGCTACAAGTTACAATTTTACAAGACTAAACCGGCAATATTGGTCATTAATTAGACTTGTAAACTTGTAACTTGTAGCTTAGTGAAACGGGCCACAGGTGACCCACTTGCTTGTTTGTCTTCCTATTTCATAAAAAAAAATGAGGCATTAGGCCAGAACGGCAGCAGATACGTTTCATTAATTAAAAAAATCGTGATGACCCATTTATTATAATCAAGCGTCCTGTGTTCCAGGTGGAAATGCTTCACGGTACAAAGGCAGTGGTGGCTTTAGCTGTGGACCCTTCCGGAGCCCGGCTGGCTACAGGGTCAGTGGATTATGATGTGTCATTCTGGGACTTTGCAGGTAAGACATTCATTATTTAGAATTTAAGTTTTTTTAATGCGAATAATAGACAGAGAAACCACCACATTTCTGTGACTATTCTGTCATAACCATGCAACAATATATAGTATAGACAAAGCTTAAAGCGCAATGGCAATGGCGACGCAGTACGGGGGAGGGAAAGGTTGCCTGATTTCATATTGTATGTAAATTTGGTCTGAGAAAAATAAAAACGCCATGCTGGTACCATATTGACAAATTGGAACAAATTACTTTGCTACTCTAATATTTGTATCAATTTGTTGAGGTGGAGGCAAAGTAACAGCTAAATTTATTCAATTTCAAAGCCTTTTATTTACTAATATAGGAAGAAAGTTGTACTTGATAAAGTTAAATGAAATAGTCTGGACTCCTAATTAGCGTGTCCTTCAGACACAAAGGCCTTCTCCAGCCTTCTCCAACTCTCTCTATCTTTAGCTAAACGTAGCCATAAAAAGATAAATTTATTATTATCTATTAAATATCACATCGTTTCATATGCCACACATACCGCCACGGCGCCTCGTTACCGTGCGAATTTCGCCCGGTCTGTGACGTTCTCCGGTCTACTTCAAATTCGCGTTTGAAATTATGGCCACCTGCTTTGTCGTTGACAACTTTTGCTTGCGTCGCTGGCGGTCACAAGGTTAAGTTTACCCGACGCCGCCAGAAAGGAGGCCTGTACGAGAGCACTGAATAAATAATAGTACTAACATACAGAAACTACTCTTTTTCGACCACCATTAAACGAAATCCAACTTTATAATCAGGCACATAAAGTTCGTATTACTCGTAAACATTCGCCAGGCGGCATACGTCAGAAGGAAGGCGCCGCCCGCGCCCGCCTTCCACCCGCAATGCCCTGGCGCACCGCTAGGGTTGGGCTGCTCACTGTAATACTATCAACGCGAGACACAGAGCGAGCGGGCGCGCGCGGCAAGCCGGCAACCTGCTGCGATTGACCCATGCCATAGGGCATGCGGCGTGCGGAGCGGAACCCCCTGACGAGACTCGTTCCGCAGGCATGGACTCGTCGATGCGCTCGTTCCGCACGCTGCAGCCGTGCGAGAGCCACCCGGTGCGCGCGCTGCAGTACTCGGCCACGGGCGACGCGCTGCTGGTGGTGAGCGGCGCCGCGCAGCCCAAGGTGCTGGACCGCGACGGCTTCGAGGCGCTCGAGTGCGCCAAGGGCGACCAGTACATCGCCGACATGGCCAAGTGAGCCCCGACTGACCCTGTTTCCATTATATGCTGGATTGCTAGTTCTAGTCCCGCCGGTGCCCTAAGGTTTCCTTTGTGATTTCGTTTCATCTACACTGATATAATAAAGAGGTAAACTATGTTTGTTTGTTAGTTTGTTTGTATGTAGGGGGTAATCTCTGGAACTGCTGAACCGATTTCAAAAATTCTTTCACAGATTGAAAGCTAACACTATTCCTGATGGACATATGCTACTAATTTTACGTGAACGAAGTCGCGCGCGTCCGCTAGTATGATATAAATTTAATAATCTGTATGTTCAACGTTAAAAAATAAACATCGATTAGAATTTCGATTACAAAAAACTTTTTAACAAAAATAAAACGGACGCAAAAGGGGTATCGTAACCTTTTTAGCCTAACTAGGCTCCTACACTAATGTACCTAAGTATTGAGTTGGCGCCAAACAAACAAACAACGAAATTAATTACGTAAAGTAAAATGGTCGCAGAGCGGACTGCGCGGCTGCGGCGACGCGGCACGTATTTACCAATAATCGCCGAATGCCCCGAGAAGTTAAATCAATTAATATCAGCGAGGCAGCAAGCAACCCGAAACATACACGCGAGGGTACACGTCGTTGCGAGTCATACTTCACATATGAATTTAATTTTCCTGTGTCTTTCTGTAGTATTTTAAAATGTTAGTATATATTTTTATAAGAATTGTATTCTCATAACGCACTCCTGGACCTCAAGATACAGGCTCAGCCTAGTTTGAGGTCCGCCAGATATTTCATTTTATGTATAATTTTTTTTTTGTATTTCTTAAGCAAATAAATATTAATAAACTAATAAAACTGACTCAGATTCTTATGGTTTTTTCCCTTGTTTTTCAGAACGAAAGGACATACAGCGTCGTTGAACAGTGGCTGCTGGCATCCTCACATTAGAGAGGAATTCATGACCTGTTCCCAAGACGGGACGTTGCGTCTCTGGCGCACCGACAACCCGAAACAGCACAAGGCTATTATCAAACCGCGCCAACAGGGAGGCCTCAAGACAAACCCCACGGCCTGCGCCTTCTCCAGAGACGGGAACACAGTAGTCTGCGGCAACTTTGACGGCTCCATCCAGATGTGGGATCACAGGAAGACATTTGTCAATACAACAGCAGTCGTAAGGGATGCTCATCAGAAACAGTCCGAGATCACATGCATAGCCTACTCGTACCTAGGATCCTACTTAGCCAGCAGAGGCAACGATGACACTTTGAAGCTATGGGATTTGAGAAACTTCAAAAAACCGTTAAACGTCTTCAGTAATCTATTTTCAAGGTACGAACAGACCGACTGCTGCTTCAGCCCGGATGACTCCATGATTTTCACAGGAGAATCCCTTCAGAGAGGACAAGAGGTCGGTAGATTAGTGTTTTTTGACACTAAAACGTACGATCAGGTTATGGAAATCGGTGTGACGAAGTCCCACGTCATCAAAGGCATTTGGCACGCGAAATTAAACCAGATATTTGTCAGTTGTGGCAACGGTGTTGTCAAATGCTACTACGATCAGAAGCGAAGTCTACGGGGCGCAAAACTCTGCATGGTTAAGACCCATAGGAAGAAGCACTCAGTAGAAGTTGTCAGCTCTCAGCAGATAATAACACCGCACGCGCTACCTCTATTCAGACAGGAGAAGTTACGAACTAGCAAGAAAAAGATGGAGAAAGAAAGATTGGACCCAGTGAAGTCACACCGGCCTGATTTACCGATCACTTCGGGCCAAGGTGGAAGAGTTGCAGCCTCTGGCAGTACACTAAGCTCCTTCGTGATAAGAAATCTAGGATTAAGTAAAAGGGTGGACGATGACCAGGATCCTAGGGAAGCCATTTTGAAATACGCGAAGGATGCAGAAGAGAATCCATTCTGGGTGGCCCCAGCTTATAAGAAAACGCAGCCGAAGCCGATATTCCAGAATGGAGACGGCGACGACGGACCTTCGGACGCTAAGAAGACGAAATCTTCGTAATTATTAGGTAGCTAATTATTTTAATTACAAATTTATCCTGAGACTCTTACTTTAATGTAAACAAATGGATTACTCAGGTATATGTATAACAAGAACTGCTTAACATGTTTCGGACCAGTTTGTAGTCCTTAACCAGTTTAAGACATTTGGAGCAATTTTTAAAATACATATTGTGAGTTATTAGTTTTTTGTTTACATTACGGTAATTTATTTATTATTAAGAAATATAATTTTAATTCCAAGTTTTGGTTTCATTTTAAGAAAACCTTTCGCTAAGAAGCTTAAAGGTACTTAAGCCTAAAAAAGTACATGGTCGAAGGCAATCTTAAATGGGAAATCTTCTAAACATATATAATGAAAGTCATTTATCTATTTATAACTTATATATCAGTTTTTCTATCAGTACTTATAAGTAAATAACAAAGCTATCTAAACATTAAACAGTATCTACGCAGTCGCTGCCAGGTTCTCCCGTACTGGGTCTTCACCGAAAGGACTGAACGGTGACCTCGCGTGGTTCTGGAACATTAAACATTAATTTTACATTTACATTATTTATTAATTTATTATTTATTATATGTAGGAGAACCAACAGCATTAAGACAAAAAAGGGAAATTAAGTAATCACTGAGTGCCAATTACAGGATCTCGCAGATAACATCAGAGTACAATTTTAAGCTTAACTTAACAAAGAGGGGCGCACTATGTCAGATTAAAATATATAATAAATATTTTATTATATTAAATAATCCTTTTATCCTAGACGCACTTTATAGAGACCAACAAAGTAAATAACGTCACACGGGTGTCTATAGGCGGTGGTATTCACTTACCATCAGTTGCCCCACTTGCTTGTTTGTCTTCCTATTTCATAAGAAAAAAATTATGGTTGATTCGATTGTATAATAAAACGAGTGCGATTCCTTCGATTGTTAAAACATCTCGGAATCGCCCGTCGCCAGTCAGAACTCTAAATCAGAGCCAGAATAAGCGTTGATAAGGCGAGACCACGGGTGGTAGGACCTTGTGCAAGATCCATCCGGATCGCTACCACCACCTTGCTCGCTAATCCTGCCGCTAAGCAGCAGTGCTTGCACTGTTGTGTTCCGGCGTGGAGAGCAAGACAGCCGGTGTAATTACTAGCACAACAGGTATTCCATCTTAGCCCTCTGGGTTGGCAACGCATCTGCACTTTCTTTGTTGTTGCAGGTGTCTATAGGCGGTGGTAATCACTTACCATCAGGTGACCCACTTGCTTGTTTGCCTTCCTATTTCATAAAAAAAAAAAAAGAGAGGCAGGCACTGACCAGTTTGCGCGCGCGCTGCACGAGGATGTCGAAGGCGAAGTGGTTGAGGATCACGCCGGCCGGCAGCGCCACGCCCTGGAAGCGGTACAGCTGCTGCAGCCCGCTGTCCGGGGACCCTGGGACACGTTACAATTTTTACCTGGATTCTAATTCTGGATATTTCTGGATGGTGTATTCTGGATTCTATTTTAATTCATTTGTGGTGAGAGTTCCGACTGACCAGTTGTCGACCTTCACAAGAGAAGAGTTTCGGCCGAAAGGCGTCGCATACCGGCGGTTCCGCGGCCGGTTAACTGACACCGCGAAAGTGCTCACGTTACAGACTTCACATGCTAGTAATTAAGTTTTTATGTAAAATAATATGTATGTTAGTCTTTAAGGTATTTATCTATGGGCCTATGCAGCCTGCAATAAACTTAATCTATTCTATTCTATTCTAATAGGCTTGCTTCAAAACAAAAAAGACTTTTTATGTTCATTTTTTTTAACTTTGTGTCGCTGTAACCATTTAATGTCGATTTTAGGGTTCCGTACCCAAAGTGTAAAAGGGGGCCCTATTACTAAGACTTCGCTTTCCGTCCGTCCGTGTGTCACCAGGCTGTATCTCAAGAACCGTGGTAGATAGACAGTTGAAATTTTCACAGATCGTGTATTTTGTTGCCACTATAACAACAAATACTAACTGACAGAATAAAATAAATATTTAAGGTGGCTCCCATAGAACAGACATGATTTTTTTGCCGTTTTTATACATATTGGTACGGAAACCTTGGTGCGCGAGTCGACTCGCACTTGGCCGGTTTTTTTGTAACTGATTGTATCGCTTTAACTTCTAAAATATTGTTTTTTTAACTTAAATCTCATGCTATCCTACCAATATTATAAATGTGAAAGTTTGTATGTTTGGATGTTTGTTACTCAATCACGCAAAAACAACTGAATGGATTTGGATGAAATTTGGCACATATATAGTTATAATCTGGATTAACACATAGGATACTTTCATCCCGTAAAAATGCATATTTTTCACGGGATAGCGATAAGTGAGTGATACGCCGCCGTGACGTCATGAGCAGCAAAGCAACTAATTCTCATTAATTTGTCCAGGAAATATTGCAGATAGCATGTTGGGTGCACGTTTGCTTGATTCAATTAAACAAGTCTACGCGGTCGAAGTCGCGGGCAAAAGCCAGTATTAAAATAAAAATTAAAAGTAATTTCAGTAAATTCAATAACATTTTTTTTTAAATAAGCAGTTCAATGCCCTAGGCGTAGAGCGTTTTGTTCAATAGGGGTTACCAGGGAGCCGGTGCACGGCGGCCACGGCGAGCCGGCCCAGCTGCGCCGCGTGCCCCACCAGCGGGCCACGCGAGATGTCCACATGCCGCTCCACGCGGTACAGGGTCACCTTGCCTGCCACAGCCATACGGAGTTTTTAAATAGGTATACAACATAGAAAGGCAAATGAGCAAGTGGGCACCTGATGCTAAATGATCACCACCGCCTTTAGACACCCGCAACACCAAGGCGATTACAGATGCGTTGCCGACCCAGAGTGCTAAGAAGGAATACCTCTAGTGCCAGTAATTGCACCGGCTGTCTTGCTCTCCACGCCGGAACACAACAGTGCAAGCACTGCGGCTTAGCCGCAGGATTAGCGAGCGAGATGAATGAATGAATGAGTTGTTTATTCACAAGAATGCATGGTACATTTCAAGGTCTTAAGGCCAAAATAACAAACAGTGCTTCCCAGAATATATTCAGCCAAAAATAGTACGTGAAAATTTCGTCTTAAAAATAAAGCGAGTAAAAGCAATTTAAACTATATAACATTTCATTTCAAAATAATATCATCAGTCTAAGATGGTGGTAGCGATCCGGACGAACCTTTCACATTTTGTAAATTTAAAAGTACCTTAAAAAATGGCTTGCTGATAAATGTATTTACAGCATTCAAGAATTTTTGGATTATAAGTAGATTTAAGTTTGTCCTAGTTTTAATTTCGCATGCCTAGTAAGGTAGGTATTAGTGAAACGTTATATGTGCTTTTACTAGCCTTAAATTTTATTGTACCTAATTGTATATATCTATATTGTACTTAATTACTGGCACAGGAGGTATTCCATCTTAGCCTTCTGGGTTGGCAACGCATCTGCACTCTCTTTGTTGTTGCAGGTGTCTATAGGCGGTGGTGATCACTTACCATCTTGCTTGTTTGCCTTCCTGTTGTATAAAAAAAAAAAAACCTAAAATCAGCGAATAAATAAATATTTGAATTTGAAATTGAAGGTCCTACCGCCCGCAAAAAAAGTATTCCACAAGAGCCAGCAGCCACTCACCGTTGGCCCTCGCGATGCTGGGTATCTGGCGCGCCTTGTGCGGGTTGTCGGCGAACATCTCGAGCGCCAGCTCCTCGGCCACGTCGAGCCGCTCGAGCGGGGCGCCGCGCCGCGCCAGCCGCACCAGCTCGGCGCCCAGGGTGCCCAGCTCGCGGGCGCCCGGCGCCCACGCCTCCAGCGACAGCTCCACGTCGTAGATGAACGAGCCGCTGCGGACTGCGGGACACCGCTTGTTAACAACAACGACAACCAATCTTCCCTAACCCTTTTCCAGGTTCCATCAATATAGATAGCTAACAAAAAAAAACCATACCATTATTTATAAAAACGGCAAAAAAATCATGTCAGTTTTTTAGTATTTGTTGCTATAGCAACAACAGAAATACATCATCTGTGGAAATTTCAACTGTCTATTACGGTTCCTGGAATACAGTCTGGTGACAGACATACAGATGAATGGAGAGCAGAGTCTTAGTAATAGGGTCCCATTTTACCCTTTGGGTATGAAACCGTAAAAAATTAAAACAGATGCAATTTTGTTACGTTTTAGCCAATAATTATAAGGCGAGTAAAATTTCAAAGGAATACATTTAAATTTTTATCATAAAGTGTGGAAAATACACAGTCGACATTCAAAATAAATGAATGTGGTCGATTAAACGCCTCTGCCTTAAACAAGGTTTAAGTTTATATTTACTAGTTTTTGTTTAGTGAGTATAGTGAAATGGAATATCAAATGTACTTAAGCCTTTTGTGCATATTTTTATCTTTATAAAAAATACCATAAATCAAGCATGAGACTCACTGTCGGGTCCAGGGAAGCTGTGTAGTTTGACCGTCACGTTGTCCTTGAAGGCTTGCGTCACCACCGCCCCGAGCAGCAGCGAGCACGTGCGCCAGAACGCCTTGTTCACGGCGTGGGGCTCCGCGCACGAGTACGACTGGAACTGCACAAAGTTACAGAATAAATAATAGTATAACGTGCAGAAACTTCTCTTTTTCGACCACCATTGTTAGTTATTTTCTTGTAAATTGTTTTTTTTTTTATTATTATGTGCAATAAAGAGTTCTACATACATACTATTAAACGAATTCTAACTTTATGATCAGGCATAAAAAGTTCGTATTACTTCATAAACATTCGCCAGGCGGCATGCGTCAAGAGAAAGGCGCCGCCCGCAATGCCCTGGCGCACCGCTAGGGTTGGGCTGCTTACTGTAATACTATCACAACGCGCGACACAGTAAGCGGGCGCGCGCGCGGCAAGCCGGCAACCTACTGCGATTAACCTATGTCATAGGTAATGCGGCGAGTGCACCTACAGTGCGGAGTGGAACCCGCCTGACAGCGTTATGGAATAAATAATATTCATTTTATCATCACAGGTAACTTCAGTAGCGGATTATCCGGCAAGCTAGGCAGGTGCCGAAAGACGCCAGGTTACAAAAGAGCATGCGCGGAAGTTTTTAAGCAACCCCTACGTAAAAGAAATCTTACTTTGTATAGAGTTGCGCCTATGAGGTGATTAGCTTAGGGCTCTCTCAACACTTAACACATTGACTGCTTTGTGGTGCTAAATGAAGGGTTTCCCGCGTTGTTGGAAATATCCTCTATGAACAGAGAACCCACCTGGCACTGAATGTGTTAATCCACCTTAAGGTAACTTTGCAAAATGGATGTCAATACAGTGCCACCATAATGTGCAGCAAAGCATACAAAATTGTATGTATGGTTGTGTACATTAAAAAATCACAATTGGCAGGGTCATCTGTGACCGGAATGCTGAGGTAATAACTTTGAGTCCAGGCAGATGACTAAGACTTTCTTTTGTGGTGTAGTTGTGTGTATCTTTTAAGCTAAATAATTCATATTATTGTGTTTTAAATTAAATATCTTAAAAACAAAGGAAGTTTTTGATAATAAAATGAGATTTCATTTGGTATTATTTTGCCTCAAATCATAAATGACTCACTTCAAGGGTGCAGTTCTCGCTGAGAGGTCTGTGCATGTCCCAGTGGACTGCTCCGTCAACCAGCGCCAAAGCACTGCTCTCTGCGTGCCACTCGCTGAGATCTGGTGGAGAAATACTGATAGATAGGTATTTGTAGCTTTTGAACACATGCAACCTTTTATATTAAACACTGAGTAGAACACTATTTCAAACTACAAAAGTAATTTTAAAGCAGAATCATGAGACAACTTATCTTGCGACTCAGATCACCAGTTAAAGGCAATGAAACCACCACCAACCAACCGCTTCCAGTAAAATGAAATAATTCATAAAACCCTTGATCATGTGGATTAAAATGCAACTAATATTATAAAGATGAAAGTTTATTTCACCTAGCATTTTTTAATTCTTGATGTTAAGCCGGCTGGACGAAGTAGGATGAAATGTTGGATTGGAGATAGCTTATACCCTGGCTTAGTAACACATAAGCCTTTTATCCCGAATAAACGTGACACAAGAGAAGCCGCGAGTAAAAGCTATAAGTTAATATAATGAGCTTACGCCTAGCGCAGTCGTAAGGCGTTGAAATATCTTTGTTCATTATCAAAGTGCAGTCTTTGGGTACACCCTTGTATTTGACTTCGATCTTTTCAATTCGACCGACATTTGCAATTTGTCGCTTCTTTTCCAATGTAAATAGATGATGACGGCGCTCTATTGCTTCTTGTGAGCTTAAATATCCTGAAAATAGAGTTAAATTAGAACAAATTAGGGAATGAAAAATGTACTAAGGAAACCTATTTCTGTTCCTTACTCGAAAGCGGTAATGTTTTAAAATTACTGTTTTGAAGAATATTCCAAGATAAATACGTTAAATGACGCTTCATTTTAAGTTTTTCTTTGTTTTTATATATAAAAATAACAAATTCGCAGCGCCTGTTTGAGGTTATGCGTTTAGGCTGGATTTTCAATAGGTCGTCGCCGATGTCAAAAAAATTAGATGTCAATTATTTTAGTTTTTAATGAAATATTACTTCGGTTGGCCGCACTTTTTATACAATTTTAAATGGAACATGGAACTAGTTTTATATTGTCAGAAAATTACTTGAACGAGATATAAGAATTGTAATCGTTGATTGAATTTGCGTTATCTAAATGGAACCAAGGCCTAAAAAACCATTTAGCTACAATTTAAAAACGCATTGCTGTGCACATGCATAAAAGAGGTGCTTTTAAATGTATCTCAAAAAGTACACTTGACATTTCTAGTGTTGTGCTGAACCGATTACAATAGATTACTTTATCGATTTAATTTCTGTAATCGATTTTAAAATTTGGCAAAACAATTAAGAACAGTTTTTTCTTACATAAACAATTTGAAATGAAAACTTGGCGAAAGTCCAGTATTTTTAAAACAAATAAACATCTCAGAACAGTTCACACCAATTGACCTAGTCCCAAACTAAGCAAAGCTTGTACAGTCAGCGTCTAATATACCAGAGCGGGTAATCTGGTCAAAAATATCTGAACACGCCCTAGAGTATCTGACAATAGAGTCGAGTTCAGATATTTTTGACACCTTGCCCGCTCTGGTATATTTGACGCTGATTGTACTATCCATACTATCCATACTAGACAATGGATATACATTCTTATATAGATCCAAGACTCATCATACAAACATTTGCCCCTCCTGGAAATCGAGCCCGAGACCTCTAGCTCACAGTCAGGGTCACTAACCACTAGGCAGTCTGGTCATCAAAAACATACTTAGAAAAATAAAACCCCTAAATATAAAGTGCAATTTAACACACAATAAAACGAGAACTTTCGTAATATTAAATTTTAATTGAACAAAATAACTTAATATTACATAATTCCTACCCAACCATAGTCCTTTTGCGTCCCCTCGCCCTTACCTCTTCGAACTTGCTTAGAATTTCTTTTATATTATTTTTACAATAACATTTATATGCATTTAGTATTTTACCAAAAATGTCTGGATAATCATTATGAGTGCTTATTAATGCTCTCTCCAGAACATACAGATCAACCCCCTTATCCTCCGTGCTTGAATCAATAAAAGACAATCCAAAATCAATCATAACAAGCTCCAAATTATCAACTTCCAACCATTTTGAGTCATCATCATCTGAAGTTTGACTTTTCTGTACCAATAACATATTTGAAGTAGTTAAATCCCCATGAATAATATTGTTTTCATGCAATTTGCGAACTGTTTGACCAATAAGTAAAGCAATTTTATCCAGGCCGTTTGGTCCATCCCCTGAGCCATTTTGCTCTTGCTTTTTAAAAACATTTATAATGAAATCCTTGATTGTAATACTGTGCTCAAAATGTTGCATATAAATACGTCGACGTTCGAAATCTACTAAGTAGAGCGATGGAGTCTTCACATCAGCAGTTTTACAGCGAACTATGGCCCTAGCTTCGTTTTTAATTCGCTCTTTGGTTATGGCGGTATCCAATTCGGGCTGACGATATTTCTTTTGGAATCTCTCCTTGATTAGTGTGGGCCTGCCAAGATAATTACAAATATATAGCTTCGCTTCCGCTCCTTGCTTCAAAATCTTCAAACCTTCACACATATTTAAAAATATTTGTTAACTTAACCTAAAAACTGGCTGCTGTTTATTTGTGAGAACTACAAACGAAAGCAATCACGAGTTGCGTGACAACTTAGGCTTATATTTGATTATTGTGATCAAGAAACGACAAACAATTCTAGAGTAGAAAATGTAATTACTAAACTAGTTTACAAATTTACAATCCAAATCCAAATCCGTATAAACACACGACCGCGGTTTGCCTGACATTTACTTTACAACTGTCAATGTTGCGTTTTGTTCAAAGCGTTCTACTGGTTCGGACAAATAAGAGGCAACTATTAGAGGCATTATTTTGTAAAATATGTTTTCTTATCCTGGATTTGTATTGAAAGAATTTAAAGCCATAATTCAATTAAATATTATAAGTATAACATTACATTAAAAATATCCTTTCAGCCATAAATTACAACGGAATCGTCACACGAAAGCCGCACTTTACATTTAATAAAGTAGGTATTCTGTAGGTATAGTTATGTTATGCTTTCTACTACATCGTACAGAGACTCGGCCGTCCGAGATACGCCTGTATTCGCGGGACTCCGGGAGGCTGTGGGCGTGATATCGTGCACCGCGCCGGCCGGCACGACAAATCATTTCATTCATCCCAATCCCCACAAATTCTTCAACAGACTGTGATCCATTTCAAATTTGAAACCAAGTGCGCGGTCAACGTTCTAAACACCACAAAACAAGTGCTTTAATTTATAAAAGTAGTATCTACTTCTCATTTAATTTTTTTAGTGATTTTTGTGAATGACTTGTGTTACCAACATGATGTCGGCGGAAGGATTAGAGTACGAGACCATCGTCCAGAATGGACCTAAAAAAGTAAGTGGTTTTTTTTTGCGTAGATCATGGGAAACAATTTAAACAATATCGTATTGTGTCTGAAACAGTTCGAGATGTATACGAGTACGTACCTAGTTGGGAGTTAGGTCTAAGAGGGGGGGTGGGGTGTCCTATAGAAATGTCTGGCTGGTTATATCTGTGCATTAACGCGGGTATTGCTATATCCTGAATGCACTTAAACAGGATAACGTTGGCGGAAAATTTAGCTCTTTTAAATTGGATAGTTTATAGGAATGACGTCCGTCTAAAATATTATAATAATAATTACATCACATAAGATCGCGTTAATATAGAAAAACTTTATGTTTAATATTTTTTTGTATGCATTGTTACCATATAATTAATTACCCTCCTTTGCGTCGCGCAGTCGGGTAAAAGGGTAACAATATATCTAGACAGACAGATCAAGTTTGACTAGGTGTTTTTTTATTCATGGTCTTGGGTAAGTACAAAGCTGTTGGCATAGTGACACCAAGAAGTACCTGTTTTAATAATATGGATGGATAGGTAGAAAGAAAGTCGCTATCTTTTCTCGGTATTGTCAAGTGTTTGTGCCTACATATTGCACTTGAATCTGGATCTAATCGGATATTGATATTTAGTGATAGTAACTATACCTAGAATGTCTGGCAGTCTGGGATCGATATGAGAGGATCATAATAATATACGCAAGGTGGTTGGTATTCTTTCGATTACATTATGTCAAATGTAATCGGATGTAATGGCCTGGCTTATTTGGAGACGGCGAATCATCCCTTAATGTCACCTTTAGAGGGGAAGTTTTCTTCAAATTTAAATGGGATCAACCTCGAGTTTCACCAATTTAATTTAAAAAAAATCGGTTCACAATTGGGGTGATATCGCGTAACATACAAGGGGGAAAAAAGAAAAAATAAGAACCATTTTTTTCATTTGATTTAAATCACACAGGAATTAGTATTAGTTAGTACTAATTGTACCCTACTGGGCACCTACTTACGTTTTTAAATTTTAAATTAACACTGCCGGCATTGTAAAAGTTGAATAGCTCAGTAAGTATTTATGGGTGTTATTTTTACCAGCCAAGTAGAAAAGATACTGGGATTTTATTTTCTTGTAAGTTATAACATTATCCTGTGCACGAGACCACAAAAAAAGCAGAAGTCCGCGTCCGAAACCAGTTCTAAGTACTAGATAAAAACTATACTCAATTACTTACCTAGACTTTAGTTCGCAAATCGCAAAGGCGTTCTCAGAAAGCTAAGTTTCAAGAATTGTGCAGTATGAGTCCTGTATTTCCTGGATTTATTGTTATTTCGTGGTTTTATTTGTTACCTACCATATATTTACTTACTATCGTAATGCGAGCATCTCAAGTTATGACTTTGTCAGTTAAAAAATATACAACCGTTTATTTTTTGTTTGTAGGCTTTTCGACGATATCTTTCGGCCAGAATTCCTTTTTTTTTTTTATGAATTAGGAAGGCAAACAAGCAAGTGGGTTACCTGATAGTAAGTGATCACCACCGCCTATAGACACCCGCAAGTCCAAGGAGATTGCAGATGCGTTGCCAACCCAGAGGGCTAAGATGGAACAGCTCTTTTGCCAGTAATTCCACCGGCTGTCTTGCTCTCCAAGCCGGAACACAACAGTAGTGCAAGCACTACTGCTTAGCGGTATGATTAGCGAGGAAGATAGTGGTAGCGATCCGAACGGACCTTGCACAAGGTCCTACCACCCGCATTCCTGCATTGTGAAGGCGGATAAACGGACGGTCGACTATTTTATCGATACATTATTTACTTTTGACTTTAGGTACAGTAGTGGAAATGCATTCACGTACCACCTAAGAACCCTGTCGCAATGACGCGATGCGTTAAACGTCACGCTATGTCATACAAATGTCATGTGTATGTTTCCTCGACTAGATTCTACGGTGGATTTCCTTGACTGTACAATCAAGTTCACAGACATTAACACAGCAAATCACTTAAAGCTATTGATAATGGTAAACTCAGGAGCAAAACTAACTCTTACATCCAACAATGGAGTCGGAAAACATCTTCTAAAGGTACGTTTCGACGGTTTCTGTTGCTGTAAGTACACTTAATCATTCTGACATTTTACGGGTCAAACCTCTGAGATAAGCCACGTTTCGTTTAAGAGCTCTTTGTTAAAGAACTGGCAATTTTACAAAATGGCGAGGAGCCCTGAGATTGGCTGAGGTTCAACGATTTTGGAATCTTTTTTTTTATGAAATAGGAAGGCAAACAAGCAAGTGGGTCACCTGATGGTACGTGATCATAACCGCCTATAGACACCCGCAACACCAAGAAGATTGCAGATGCGTTCAGTAGTTCCAGAGATTATCCTATACATACATACAAACAAAGTTTATCTCTGTAAAATATTAGTGTAGAAGTGTATAGATGTAGATAATTTTCCCTAATTGCGGTTTTCAGTCGTATTTGTTTCGTAAGCAGAACATTGATCCTGAAAGGTTTCAGTGAACCCTTACAAATACGAACTTGAAAGGTCAGCCATACAGACATGTCGCACAAACAGAAATATCTTGAAATGAAACTCATGGTTGAGTTGGTAATTAGTTTTTACACTTTGAACTTGTTTGAGTTCAATTGATTACATCATTGCTCGCTAATCTTGCCGCTAAGCAGCAGTGCTTGCACTGTTGTGTTCCGGCGTGGAGAGCAAGACAGCCGGTGTAATTACTGGTACAAGAGGTATTTCATCTTAACCCTCTGGATTGGCAACGCATCTGCAATCTCCTTGCTGTTGCAGGTGTCCAGTGGCGGTGATGATCGTTCACTTACCATCAGGTGACCCACTTTTGCCATACTCTTACATTCTTTCATTTTCATAACTCGAAATTAATTTTCTGTTATCTGTTGAATAACATCGTAACAAATAAAACAAATTCCTTGTCACCCTTGAAACTAAGATCGCTCAAAAGAGCTCTATTTGTGTGACATATAATATTTTAATGCAAAAACCTACCCTCCTCCGCTTCCACAAGAACAACATCACACATACTCACTATAAACCATAATTAACCCCCTTATTCATAAACGCTGCGTAAACGTTTGTTAGTTTACATGTCTTACGTCTTTATCTGTCATTGTGACGTTTACCTTCAAATGAATGGACAAAACAATTGTTAGCCTAAAAATATTGATTATTTTTTATAAATAAGGGGCTTAATCTATACGATCTACGTGCGTTCCGCCTCTATACCAGGCATCATCAGGATTAAGATATCTATGAAGAAAGCCAAAAGAACGCTTGTCTGGAAATTGTGAAATCGGCCTTCATTTAACTGACTAAATAATTATTTAGCCAACGGGACCGGCCACCGAAGTTAGCTAGTTTGCATCTAACGGAGAACAGAACCCATTGTTTTCCACTGACGTGGTAAAGTTGTACGCTAACGGAAGGGTTCCCATCATTCAGTAATTATTCCAAATTAACTTAATATCGTGGTTTAATTTGATATTTATCAAGATTAGGGTATTTAAGACACAGATTTATAAATGAGTATATAAGTATGAAGTGTATATTTCTTAAGGAGATTTTGCGGGTGGTAGGACCTTGTGCAAGGTCCGTCCGGATCGCTACCACCATCTTGCTCCCTAATCCTGCAGCAGTGCTTGCACTGTTGTTTTCCGGCGTGGAGAGCAAGACAACCGGTGTAATTACTGGCATACGAGGTATTCCATCTTAGCCTTCTGGGTTAGCAACGCATCTGTAATCACTTTGGAGTTGCAGGTGTCTACAGGCGGTGGTGAACACTTACCATCAGGTGACCCACTTGCTTGTGTGCCTTCCTATTTCATAAAAAAATGTAGTGCGGGTAGTTACATACCATATCACCTTGCCCGTTCAACCCCATTAAGGCTTATTTTCTACCAGAGATGTGCGAGGATGCGTAGCGAGGGATTGTAAGAACCAATAGAATCGCTTCATTTACCTCGCCTCGGTCAGCACGGCTCTGGTGGAAACGGCACATTGGTTCTTTACAAACACATCCCTCGCTACGCATCCTCGCACATCTCTGGTGGAAAAGCAGCCTAAAAAAACAGTTGAAAATGCAATGGAAACGGATGTTTTGTGCCGTAGGTACATCAAAACCATCTGCCGAAGCTTAACCAATGGATTATCCGCGGGTCATCGACCCACACCTACGCGTCTACGCTTTTTTCCTAATCCTTGCTATAGGCACTTAGGTTTTTACGTTGCTAATAGAACCATTAATTTAACAACTTGGTATGAAGTTGCTAAGAACTAAAAATAGTAACAAACTGGAACAAATTACCTTGCTACTCCGCGAAACCAGTGCCGGGCTTGTGCAAAATAGCTGCGTCTGTGCGACACATATATGTTCATGCAAAATGTGTCGCACAGACGCAGCTATTCTGCACGAGCCCGGCACTGGTTTCGCGGAGTAGCAAGGTAATTTGTTCTAGTTTGTTGATATGGACCTCCGCAAAGTAACGCCTGAATCTATTAATTACTAAAAATAGTGGTAGAGCCAAATTGTGACCAGTGTCGATTGCATTTACGAATGCGCCGGTTCGATAGTAGATCCTCAGATAATACAGGCTTAAAGTAGCTACTGCGTTTCATACGAGAGATCAGAGCTTAGTCCGGCAACGGATCAGCGATTCTCTTAGGATTGCTGGTGTTAATTCAAATTCAAATTCAAATTCAAATCATTTATTTCGGACTTTAAGTCCATAGTGTTAGAGGTTACAAACTTAAAGCTATGGTTAGTATTTTATAATGATACTAAACTTAAATTAAATTAAAGGCGCCTGGGCACCGGCATTACAGGGGCGTGCAGTTGCACATAACGCAACAGAAGCGGCGAGTCCCAGCGGTGGGCTAGCATGCTCAGGATACTATTCGAGCTGCCACGACTGCGATTGAGGAGAGACGCACATCGTTTCCTCATGATGGTAAAAAAGCAGTCTGTATGCGCCTCCGCGAACATTGTCGACGCACTACAATACCGTGGCAACCCGAACAACATCCTGAACGCGTCATTATATTGAACGCGCAACGCGCCGTAAGCCCGCCGAGTAAAGTTACTCCACAGGCCGCACGTGTAGAAGGTTTGGCAAAAAGCCTTAAATAAAGTTAGCTTGACTTCCCCACTACAGCGAGCGAATCTGCGGGCCAACATGTTACAGCGGACGCACAGCGCGCGGCGCTCACGCTCGATGTCCTCGACGTCCGACATCGTCTCAGTTACCCAGTGGCCCAAGTACTTGAACTTGTCAACTCTCTTTAGAGGCGTACCACAAAGTGTGACCTGTTCCATTCGGTAGGCTTTATTACCCGCTTTAAATTGCATAACTTCACTTTTAGAAGCATTGTACCTAAGTCCGTGTGTCTCCGCGTATGCCTCACAAATGCGTAACATCTTTATTAACCCCCCCATCGAGGGGCTCAGCAGCACCATATCGTCTGCGTAGCTTAAATTGTTTACACAAACCCCTTCTATGTGACATCCGACATGAGAACTGCTGAGCTCCTCGATCAGGCCGTTCACGTAAAGGTTGAACAGCTTAGGCGAGCTCAGACCCCCCTGCCTAACCCCGCACTGCAATACATAAGAATCAGAGAGAGCGCCAGCCCACCTCACACTATTTCTTTGACTATTATACCAGTGCCTGAACAAAGCGGTAACCTCTTGCGGAACAGATTTATTGTCACTGAGTTTTTGCCACAATAGGTCATACGACACCCTGTCAAAAGCCTTTGACAAGTCCAAGAAACAGGCAAATATCGGCGTTTCACGAGATGTATAATATTGTACAGTCTGCTTGAGACATAGAATTGCGCTCTCGGTAGATAGACCTGGCCTGAAACCGAATTGGGCATCGTTAAGCTGAACATTATTCCCTAGTATGTCATCAAGCAAACTGTCCAACACCTTCACTACAACCGTGGCTAGCGATATCGGCCTGTAATTGGACATGTCAGAGGCGTCCCCTGTTTTATTTTTCAAAATAGGCACCACTGTGGCAAACATGAGCTCGTCGGGTAAGTAGCTATGACTGATACATAGGTTAAATAATAAGGATAGTACCCTCGGGAGATGACCACCGGCATACTTGAGATGCTCGATGCTGAGGCCGTCATGTCCCGGTGACTTCCCTCTTTGCATTCTATTTATTTTACTAGCAACTTGCTTAGCAGTAAATCTAATGGATGGGTACCCAATCTCAGTCTCAGCACCGAGCCTCCCAGACGACGGGAATGGAGATTCCACTTCAAAATGCCGCCGGAAAGCATCCGCGATATCTGCTGGATCATGCCAACCGCCCACGCTCACCGGAAGGCTGGTCCTAGGGTTTAATTTCGCAGTACTTTTCCAAAATTTTCCGAAGTTCTTTCTGGAATGGTTTTTAGCAATTATATCCATTTTAATAGTCTGCTCGTGGTTTTGGCAATATTTTAATTTGGATTTGAAAATCTTTTTAGACTCTGACATATTATCATAGACATATCCAGCAGCAGGTAATGAAGCGCGCTGATCAGGTGACCCGCATGCTTATTTGACTCCCTTTTAAATTAAAAAAACTTTAAATGCTGTTTATTGAAAATATATAATTCATTTATTTTTATGACTTTATATACAACGCAAAGCCGTCAAGGCCAGCTCGGATCCTGGGGGGAGGGTCATGGGGGTCACAACCCTCCCCCCCCCCGCCTTCTGGGCTGGATCCTGGATTTTTTAATCTCACCGGGTGACTAAAGTTGACCAAGATGGCCGTTTTTTATTGAGATTTGGTGAACTTTAGTCACCTCTGGTGAGACTTAAAAATCGCACTCCAGGTCAGGGATTCGTCAGCAGTGTTCCAATAAAACTAATTATGAATATTAGTTTAAATTTTGTAGCCTAATAATATATGATTTTTTCATTATTATGACAAGAGCCTTGGATTCATTTTTCCCAACTGCAGGTATCGTACTTCAATTATTGACACAAGTTAAACGTTTGTCATTTATTTCGTCAATGCAAAACAAGCGATGGTAATTAATTGAATCAATCGCGCACGATTCACTAGGTACTTGACTAATTAAATTACAAAACAATGTAGACAATTTTTTGCTAAACATAAACCATTAAACAAAATTGCCTGTTCAATCTTCTTCGATTTTTACGGTATTCTCCATTTCGTTTTCCAAATATCGGTACGTGATTGGTCCAGATTCATTCTGCGTCCTCTGTGAATTTAACACCAGTCTTGTGTTGTCCCCCAACTTCCCCATTTGAGCCTGGAAATAAACATAATAAAAATAAATTATTATTATGATTTCAGGGGCCATATACATCCCTATCTCATTTCTTTGACCTGGAGACCCAATACATCTCCTGGTCAATCTTAAACTAGTGCCAGTTCGTTCAATATGCTTAAAGCTTGCTGTGCAGCTATCAATTTTTTTGTACACTTCTTTATGTTAAGTACTTACTATTGCGATGATTAAGTATATATATTGCACTGTAATCTTGTTTTGAAAGAGAAAAAAAAGGATAAACTGCGCTGAGTTTCTTGCGGCGTTTCTTGTCAGCAGAATCTTCCACTTTCCGAAGCGCTAGTAGATTCAGACATGTAAATGAGCCTATGTGGCCTACTTGCAAAATACTTTTTTAATTTGATTCATTTTCAAAAAGGGAAAATCAATTTGGAGTACTCAATTAACTAATCTAAGTTTAGTAGAATTTAACTTCGTAAGTGATTATCCAAGTTCATGACTTGACAAGGTTATGAGTATATCTCAGGTCCGTATATAGGATCATAGCACCTAGCACAGACCCTTTCGAGACGCCGTGACTCTTTACGAAGCTCAGTGCGTTCTTTCTAACTTGCCCAACGAGTCGATTTTTGACTTTCAAGCGCCCAACACTTGCCAGTCTCGGGCCAATCAAAAACGTGAGCGTATATTTTAGACGGCATTGGTTGGCGCGCGGTTGGCGAGTGTCGAGCGCTCAAAAGTCAAAAATCACCCCGTATCTCTACCGTGAGTTGCTATCGAAAACTCATATTACGTTACTACGATAGCGATTGTCGATAGCAATTAAACAAGCTCCAATTTGCTAGTGACAGAGTTAACAACAGTCGTTAGATTTCGATAGGTAATTTACCGTTAAACTCATACTAGCGATCTATAAGTGACCGCTAGAGGCGCTGTACAGTTCTCCATACAAATTGCTACCGAGTACTGTCACTCATGGTAAGGTTACAATAGGAGAATGACTTCCTGGGTTAACTTAACGAGTTACGCCGTACCTAAAAGGTTCGTGCTAGGTGCATAGCTAATTTCACAATGTCCATACCTGAAATAGAACTTCATTTATCACCCTCGAAGCGAACAACCGCTGATATCTAGGTAACTGGTTCAAAGTGAGAGCCCAGGCCTTAGCTAAGTAGTCAAACTGCGTCATACTTAATTCATCGCGTCTGCACACCATTCTGAAATTACTGTCAGGTTTTTCGCCAACGCATCTATGGTTTGTGTCAAATTCTGCATCACGTGCATCGATTGTATTGACTCTGTGTATCGTATTGACATCAGTGTCAACTTCACTGCCAACATCTAGATACTTACGAAACGAATTGGTACCAGAGTCCAATTGCCTCCGATTTTTTTTGGCACGTTTATATTTGGGGTTGGATTGTGTATCGTCGATACCATCATCGGTATCGTATTTATTAATACGTTTTCTGGTAGCTTCTTTTCCATCACCGATTGGATCTTCATGGTGGATTTTGGAATGCTGGGGAGTTTCCTCGCTGGATGCCGCTGAAAGTGGTCTTGGTGAGGTGTTAGAACATTCTTCGAAAATATCACTGGATACATGGATGTAGGCTGGGGATTCGGCCTGCAAAGAATAGTTTATGTCAAAGGTGTGACAGTAAAAACAAAAGTTGCAAGGTAACGGTTCCAATCATTAACAATGACCTAATAACGAGGAGAAGTGTCAAGCACTAATACAGTAGACTTGACTAAAAATATTGAATAGACTGTAGTCTTTGTCGTCCACAGAAAATACTTTTGGGAACTTAATTCATGTAAAGCATTGCCACTGGTTTTTAATTGATTACTGGTAATCATTCTGCAAAATTTGGAATCATGGTCCCCCGATCAAAGAAACGGAAAAATAGCTCGAGAAGAACGGTGACACTAAAGGCCAGACCACAACAGATGCGAAGGCAGCACCACTCCGGTACGCTTTAGAAAGCTGCATGTCGTGCACGCAACGCAAGCGACGTGCCAAATCAACATATAATTCCATACATTACAACCGGCGAGTACACGCGCGTGTCTCTGGAGCCGTGCTGCATACGCATCCGGTGAAAGTATTAGAAGTCAGTACCGTAGTATCCCTGGGTTCTGCACTTTTTCCTAAAAACGCATCCATTAAATTATACCAAAACAATTTAGGCTTGTAAACCGTACCGGTACCAATGGAATCTTTTATCTTTTTCCTCTCAGCTTGGTACTGCGTCCGCATGTTCTTAATTTTGGCAGTAATGTCCTGAACCCCAAAATCGGGGAAACCGAATTCCTCCGCAAACGCCTCGAGTGCAGCGTTGCGGACTTCCCGATTTTTGTAGTTCACGTGTTCAACGTCCCACAAACACTCGTGCTTGCGATAGATTTCGACAAACTTCTTCAAATGAACTGAGCCGAACTTAAAATTCATTTTCATTACTTGCATTTCTATAGCCACTTGAAACTTGCACAAGTTGTTCAATATCTCAAACGCGTTCAATACTTGAAGCAACGGCGCAAAACTGGTAACAATCTTGTTGTTACCTCACATTGAATCGGGATACAGAAAGAGAGTTCGGAAAAGTTCGGACCGGTTCGGTTTTACCTAAGTGCGAGTGTGATGAAACATCGAAAGCGCAACTGACAATGTAGTATCTTCTCTCTCTTTGCTTAGAAAATCAAATCCAGCCGAACTCTTTCTATTGCCCGGCTTTTAGCTTCGAATAAAGACATAGATAGCTCTAAAAGTAGCTATTACCTGCGTAATACGTTTCATTTTGCTTTGGTCCGGTGGCTCACGGTTGCCGGTCAACGCCCGATTGTGCAATACAAGTTTATGTTTGGAATTACAGAAGTTGAAAGCAATTCTCTCTGTGTTGCGACCAAGAAATTGTTTTGCTTCTTTTCGGTTGCATTATCTTTATAATACAACCGAAAAGAAAGAGGTTTTAAAGCGATAAGGCAATGCTTGGTCGAATCTACAATATATTTATTTACAATTATATTCCGGGTCAGTCACAAGAAGCAATAAATCAAAGTTGTATATATAGGTACAACTAAATGTAAATGTGACAACTTCTGCATTTTATACATAAAAAAATTAAAGTAAAATAAAAGTAAGTACCCAATAATCCCAAAATATCACAACTTTTTTATTTAACTACATAGGTGCAAAGTAAAAAAGTTTCGAGATGATCCGTCTTTGCCCTTTGGTTGGCAACGTTTTTGCAGTGTCCTTGGTGTTGCGGGTGTCTATGGGCGGTGATGATTACCTACCATCAGATGACTTACTAGCCTTCCTATTAAACATATAGAAAAAAAAACATTGGGCTCTTATATCAACTGATTATACAGTTACTATCGTTCAAGAAAGTTGCTTTGTAACCTTCCTTCATCTGTATACGGATCTCAAACGCCCTGTAAGGAGTTGCGACCTTTTCCACGGCCTCCGCCCAAATTGGCAGCAACTGCAACGAGTCAAGAGAAACAAGTCGAAAACTTAGTCGTGCAATATCTTTAGCAACAACAAGACAGGCTTATTTGGCAAGAGTATACAGAATCAAAACTTCTTTCTTAACTTAGTGTTCGCTCTTTTTAACCAGCGTCAAAAAAGGAGATTTTCAACTAGGCTGATTAAAAAAGCACACGATTTTGGATCACGCCACGATATCACGAATGTTAACCGCATCCTGACCCCATTCATAATTCAAAGTCAAAATGGCGTCGCTAATTGTATTTGCCCTGGTAAAATTTTTACGCGTGACCCATCCGAATTTTTAATGAGTCTAAAAACACAAAGTGACCTAATAATGGAAGGAATGGGTCATTGAATTATATAGTATGTTAGAAATAACCATGGGCATAGCACAGCCCCCAGAGGTACACTCAAACACCCAAGTATTAAACCCGGATTTTTTCAAAATTACCGTTAAGGCTAGACGACAGCGGCCATATTGGCAAGGTCAACATTCGACGGATCTAAATGCGCGGGTGACGTGCGCGGGAGTTCAATGCTCGCCGCGGGGTGTTTATAAAAGGAAAATATGCTTGACGCTTAGTCAGCGGGATTTAGATAGTTAATTATAGACTTATGGGTGTTTGGTGAAATACGTTTGCTTTGAAACTTAACGGTTTCTAACATAACCTAAAATTGAGGGTACACAGAAAAGCATGTCTAGTTATTTTTATTTGATAATGGAACTTTAATCCCAAAATGTAAGTTCATTGCGAGCTGCATTTTGAAGTTACTAGACAGTTCTTTGTGACTCGACAAATGCTGAGTGGGCTCCGTTTCCGCACACTTTGTATACATAATGTACTTAAATATAAGCACTTAATGTTAACTTTAAGTCCTTTTCTTGGGTCTGTTTACTAAGCTGTGGAGTAAAAAATTATATTTCTTTCCGTGGATCCTTCAGTTTATTTTCTTTAGATCGTAACATTCATAATACTTAACTAGAACTTAGTATACGTCCATTAAATTCTCTTATTGTATGAATTAAGCAGATTGGGTAATATTCTTTTGTTTGATTCTCTTCATAAAGATGGCAACAAAAAAAAACTCTACTTGGTAGAGACCTTTTATCATTACTGAGTATGTCATTCCCCTCTGAGTATAATAATTAATAATCATTTATCTTTATTATTATATCCTTATTTAAAATAAAAATCACTGAATATGATAAAAAACAAACACCACAAACTTAACTATCGCCAATCAAAAATACCAATCGTCACGTGTTTCGCCTCTGTACGAAGCATCATCAGAAGTTCAGGAGATGTTGGTTACTCGATTCAACGCTCCGCTTAAGAACAATCATGAGCAAGTCAAGCAATTAATATCAGCTGATGAAATTAAAGTTGTATAGATACTTTTATTTATAAGTATGACGAGTACGTTTACGTAGTGAACAGTGAACTTGAAATAATGGACGTTTTGGTTCGTTGTCATCCTCTTATCAGAGGTTTTCGGTGGCTAGTAACGTTGAGTGGGCTTTATTTGTTTATTCTACGAGTATCTATATTGATAGTGTGTATTTTTCCTCTTGTACGGTCAAGTGTAAACATAACATGTATCGATTCAAACACCGGTCTACCAGGCGCCGGGAGGGGTTCCACCCTGATGTGGTCATGTTTCCTAGAGTCCGCACTAAGCGGTTTGCTCGGTCGTTCTTGATCCGCACCGCTAAGGACTGGAATGCTCTTCCTGCGTCTGTATTTCCAGAAAAATATAACCTTGGCCTTTTTAAGGTAAGAGTGAATAGGCATTTTCTGGGTGAGCGTGCTACATCCTCGGCTTCATCTTCATTTACCATCAGGTGAGATTGAGGCCAAACGCAAACCCATTTCCAATAAAAAAAAAACTACTCAAAAACATATAGCGTCTAACTATTCTATATAGTTACGGTGGCTTTATTACACAGGATAAACCTTTGGTACATACAAAAATATGTATATATGTATAAGACAGGAAGATTAATTAAATGTCAAGAGCGTTCTAGGCTAGAAAAGAAAGAAAGAAAGAAAGAAGAAAGCGAATTCGTTTATTCAGCTTACAATACAAAACAAGACCGAAATAAAACAAGCATATTACAATTATGGACAGCATTGTATAGCCGAAATGGCACTCAGCAATGCTGTCAGCACGGCAATGCCAACAGCGCTGGTTTCAGTAGAGCCAGTGGGTTGTATGGGACAGCGTACTGTGGGGACATTAAATTTAGAAAAGAATAATAATAATAATAGTACACATAAATAACAAAATAATGTCTTGTAAGTTGGTTTCGTTTTATTAAAAACTAGCGTTCATTAGGATGTAAGTAATGTACCTAAAAACCTTTAGTAAAAAATCTTTAAATGACAGTGAAAACCGTGTCAAAATTAGCTGCGTGGTTTAGAAGGAGACGGCGGCTGAAGATACACAGGCTCTAGGAACCACAGGACTTGGGACAGACAAGAATGGATGGCGACTTTATTCTATGTGAAGCACCATGCACGCCTTTTTGTAGCCCTGTACCCCTAGGCATGTGTCTAGTTGTTACTCTGGTCTGAGACGACGAATGTAACCATACTGAGGCATTTTTGGTGGAATTGCTGTTAATTTTAGGACAATCAGAGACCATAGAACGCCATTTGCTCCGGTCCTGGCATACTTCCCTCGCTACCTCCACACACCTTCCTCTCTACATACAAGCTCGGCGGTTCTGTGTACTTCTGAATTCTACAGTTCTGAAGTTATTTCAAACGCTTGCGTCAGTGCGGGTACAAAAAATGACTAAGTTTGTTGGTGAAAATGTTTGCAATTCGGATCGCGTAGGGTTGTCACCGGTAAAAGATTTCCAAAAATCATAAAGTTCCAATGTTTAGATAGACAAGCTTCTGCCCGCAGCGTCGCCCGCGTGGTCAAACGATGCCCCACAGGAATTTCTTCTCCGATCGCGCCGAATTACTACAGTGCAAGCACTATTTATGACGTTGATGGACTGTAACGAATAAAATCATTCTTAATTTACCTCGATGTTTCGGCCATGTTTCAACGGCTGTGGTCACGAGAAGACGAAGAGTTAAAGCCCCGGCAACGTTATAAGTATATGTGAAAATCGCGAAAGCTTAATACAATTTAGTGCAAGCACTGCTGCTTAGGAGGGTGAACCCAACCCCAAATAGCACTCCCCATACAAACAGCGATATGACAACTTACAAAAAAATCATGGCTATAGGTTAAGGTGGAACATGTTATCGCCGTTTGTATGGAGAGCGCTGGGTTCATACTCCTCTTAAGAGGAGAGTGAACCCATCCTCAAAAAGCGCTCTTCATACGATCGTCGATAACTTTACTCGAAATTGTAACCTTAGCATTCCGTGCCTTGCGTTTGCCAATTCCACATTACCGACTACGTTTTTATTATTCTTCATAGATTTGACAAATATTTGTATTTTAGGACTTTAATACAATAAGTATTAATAGTTTTGTTCAAGATCGACAACCCTACGAAGCGCGACGCTCGGAATTTCGCTTTCGAATCCCCCCGGCTTGGCTCGCGATCGCGTGTCTGCTGTCAGTTAATTACTTAATTACCTTTTCGATACCTGCTGACTTTGTTGACCCAATTACGATACAAAAAAAACATACCACTAAACACCTTACGAATAAGATGAAACTTGACTTGATTTTTGTAAATATCAACTTTAAGAAAATGGAGATTGGAACTACATTTTAAAGTCGTATACATATTAATTAATACACGAAATGAAAATATCGGTATCGTCATCGACTATCAGATTATCACCATATCGACTATTTATTAATGGAACGGATCACTCACGTGTTTTAATGTCGCGAAATGCCCGACAAATGAGTACAGCCGAGCTGTCAAGGCTTCGGTACGCAGTCGTGGTCGCGGGGGCTCATGATTAAGGATCACGGACTGGTCCGAAACATGTCGGGCATTTCTCGACATTAAAATACGTGAGTGATCCGTTTCATTACTATGTCCGAGTCTCACGGTAGTTTTATGTTTAAAATATCGATTATTAGCAGAATATCAGTATTTATATCGATATAAATCGATATCGACAAAACAATATCGATTTTACAGTCCCTGGACGCGAGTTGCGAGCTACGCGCTTTAAAATACAGACTCGCTTTTGAAATTAGTAGCAAGCATTCATACGGGTGTCCCGTCAAAAACGAGCCAAGTTTAACCAAGGCTCTCAGCGAGATTTGTTCTCAAGTATCCGGAAGCCGGACTGCGTGTACACACAAAGAACGCTTTGTTTTGGCTCGAGCCAGAGCAACGAACTTGATGACTGGCGGTATTGAGAATCGACATCTTTGTACGGACACTAGTCATCTCTTGCAGTGTATGGTACGCTCGGTGATTACAGTGGCACATCACACAGGCTCAACTATAAACCACCACCACACTTAAACTACACGATTTACGCGCGTTTCGCCTCTACACGAGGCATCAACTGGATCTTAAATAGTACGACCGTCCACTATTAGAAGGAATACCGATTATTTCAAGAATTGACACTAATATTACAAAGCTGAAAATTTGTTTATAATTTAAATTTTTGTTAATTCTTCACGCTGAAACAGCTGGATTTGTATGAAAAAATGGAGATAGCTTAGATTATAGTGTTCATTCTTTGTCCTTAGAGTACGGAAACCTTGTATATACATATAGGACTTAAATAAAGTCTTAATTAAACGAAGGCTTTATCAATATAATATGATTAACGATCCAAAAAAAAACCATCAGCAAATTATTTTTTTACAAAAAACAACTTTTAACAGCTTATTAGGTTAGCCTAAGTTACTTCTAATCTACCTAAGTTAAACAAGAGCCCAGGTGCACGGTAGCGCCTCGCCAAGTTCCGCCGTAACGACAAACCAGCCCGCGTCTAGACGCGTCATATACATCGTACTCGTGTTTACAGACGCAAAGCTGCGTTCCCCCGCGATATAAATAAGTGACCCCACTTAACACGGTCTAAATCAGAGCTGGCAAGCTTCCAGATGCACCAGGTTCGAGGTCAGGAGAATGCACGCGAATACGTGAACTTCGAGAGTAATATGCGAGAGAATCCTTGTACTTACTAAGTATTAATTAAGTTAAAGTGCCAAGAAACTTCTTTGGACAGAAAATACGAAATGAGACTAAAATAATTAACGTGAAGGCTTAAGGTATAATATTTCTACCTTCGCTAGTATTGTAATTATTGGTAGCTGCAATCGAGTAGGTAACAAAATTCATAGTCTAATAACTATTCTGATTAAGCCCAAAGAGAGTGCCTTAAGGCATTATGTCCACTTTTTTGTAAATTTAGTTTTTTGTGGAATAAAGTTTAAATAAATAAATAAATAATAACTCAGTTGACATCAGGGTATTAACGCAGTTTAAATGACTAGGTAGTTTCGTCTTCAAAACAGCTTCATGTCATGGCCCTGACTTGACCGGCCAAGTTTAGTATATTTCAGTTTATTTATCTCTATGACCGTCCCTTTCTTATGACACTAGATTGACAAAGACGCAGTAAGGGATAACTTAAATCTGGACCGGTCATTTTAGGGCGACTGCTCTGCAAAGCTGTCGAATTACCGTCTGTCTCGATGATTGGGTAATGCCCTCATAATTTACAATAAGATTGAATTAGGGCCACTGCGGTTACCCAACATTGTTTCCAGAAGGTCGTACGTACCATACAATTTTACTTAAAGATATGCCCTTTTGTTAAGGTTACTATTGTTAGTGCATTACAATTGTTAGAACAGAGGAAGATGTTTACAAATATTGTAGGTTTCGTGTTTATATGTAGAAGAGGCAACTCCAAATTGACAAACAGCATGACAAACTGTCTGATTGTTCCGTCTTTTTCAACATTAACGTTTAATCAAGGATCCCCTCAGTAGAGCTCAGAATACACTCATGTCGCGTAAACTAAGCAGCGTCCAAATGGTTTTATGACGCGATAGTCGCGTATCTTACGCTGGACGGCATGATCACGACACGACCATAGAGATAAAATGGATGACTTTTTATTTTCATCGGAGATGGCCGTAGGTATCGTCGTTTATACAAAAACTATATGACATTTGTCTGAAATATAAGACTGCGACGAAATGAGCTGGATATTGCGTTGTGTCTTAAATTTCAGACAATGGCGGTTAGAAGGTTAAAAATAAAATAAAAATCCCCTTGTTGCTCAGTGGAGTTCAAAATCTATGTGTTTTATATTTTATTTAACGTAACTTTTGGTAAAGGTTAATTTGAATTCGCAACAATTTTATTATAATTACTTTTATTATCAAGTAGAGGAACACGCGAACGTTCAGAAGGCGCCAAACCACGCAAATATTACACTATTTTCATAACAAGCCTTGTGCGTCATCTATGCAGAACTAACTAAATCATTCTGCGTTTCAAAGTACACGTTTATTTTACATAATTTGAGTGTTTTAGAATTTGAAATGTCAAAACAGACGTAAATTGATAATTAAGTGGCTCGCGCACGCGCGGCGGAACGGTCCGATGAGAATAAATAACTCGCAATTAGGTTTGTGGTTACGAGAGTAACTCTTCTTTTGTGGGTCCAAGTTTCAAGCTCCGGTATTTAATGGCACTGGCAAAATGAAGTGCCATCAATAATATATAAAATCTGTTTTGTGCGTCGGACCCCGCCGCCGCCCGCTAGAACTTTTTACCCCCTTTAGAAGACCCCTAGGCTTTGCTTTGTCATTTTATTTAGTAAAACTTCAACATAGATTCCACAATCCAAGTATCCTTGAAAAAAAAGTGTCTAGGTACCTACTTGATAAAAGAATATTTAAAACTGGTCAGGATGATATATGATATTAACTATTTCCTACATTATTAAGTAAATAATTCCATCCACTTACGACAACAAAGGTCGACAGCAGAGACAGCCTTAAGAAGGCCTTAAGGCATTAAGTCCACCTTTTGTACATTTTGTTTTTTTGTGCCATAAATTTTTAATAAACAACAAAACATAAATATGTAAAGTTACAAATATTAACCAATAAAGTAATCTCAATTCTTCAGTGACTTGGCCCACGCGCTCCAGTTGTTGCTTTGTTTTCACTGAAAGAAAGTGAGCGCGTTTTTCTCAGTAGCCTGTCTTTTGGAAACTCACGTTTTGTGCGCGAAATTATACCTCCCAGTGGGTTTGAATTGATTTCACTTGGACTTTATTTATTAACTCATCTGTCCGGGTTCTTTTTTTCCGCAAATCCTTAATTATTACTCGTTGAAATGCCTTTAAGATCGCGTTTGCTAAAATTCTGTCCAAATGGGCTTGTACGAGGTGGTGTGGGGAAGTCGGGGACTCATATGAAAGATGGAAATGTTGTTCTAAGGAACCATGTCGTCGAGTTTAGAGCTAAGAAAAACTCAATCCATTTCGCCTTTCGACGTATACACAGTGCGTTTTCCGACAGGAAAAAATGAATACAATACAACCCCGGCTGGTTCAGCTAATGCTGCGTCAGTCAAAGCGTCTCACCCTCAGTTTTAAGTATACTCACAACCCCTTTTTTGGGAGGGTATACGTATAGAAAGGGCGCAAGGATAAATCAGAGGTTTCGTTAAGGGAGAGCAATTAACGCGTCATTCGAGGTGAACTTACATTCGAGATATTATGAAAGCTCTAAGGAGATAACGTCGATGTCGAATAGAAACTGTCACAGCCCTTTGCAACTAGTCATTGCAAATTTTCGAAGAATTACAAGTATTAGCTACAAACACATGGTACAACATGGATGTTTGCATGAAAGAAAATGCAGAGCTCCACGCTACGGCGTACATACACGGCCAAGGCACGGTTTTTAAACTCACAAGCAACTCAAACCTCTTTGGAAACCAAAATAACCTTCCAGGCACTGGCCGAAACGAAAAAAAAGCATAAACTGACAACAAACGTCATTTCAGCCATCAAAAAATCTACACTTAATTTTCATAATAAAATTAAATAGGTAATATAATGCACGAATCGCGTACAACATAACAAAATGACTGACACACACGTCGAAGGTTCCTACAAGAGCCTTCAGGACCAAATTGAAAAGCTATCTGTAGACCAGACCAATATTTTTACAAAATTTGACGTTTTGACAAAAGATGTTGAGCAGTTAAGGGGGATTCTGACGCAGTTCTCTGATAAGATAGTCGCTTTAGAAGACGTGGCGTTGGATAGAAAAAAGCTGAAGTCGGAGATCAAAGTGCTGAAGACCCGCATCGATGAGCTGTTTGTCATCGTCAAGGATGGGAAGGATGACGAGTCAATATCAGCGGATGATCCCAGGGAAGTGGAGTCGTGTCACTCTGGGTTCTCTTGCTCGTCCAAGGTACGATTTACGACGATAAACCACGAGTTTTTGTGTTTTTTTTTTATTCAGAGGTACTTCCGTGGTACCTCCAAAGATTGTTAATGTGAAGGAACTCTACTCGTAGTTACTTACGTTTGCAAGACAAAACCACTTTACCGATAGTTTTGTCTCCTGTACAATTATTATAACACTGTAACTTAAATGAAACTAGCAACCCACCCCGACTTCCCACGGGTACAATCGAGTTATAATGTACAAAAAACTTTCCGTAAAAAAATCTCTAAACGACAGTGAAAACCGAATCAAAATATGCGGATGAATTTGATAACCTCCTCCGTTTTTTTTCGTCGGTTAAAAATCAGTTGCATGGTTTATAAGAAAGCGGCCAAAGATACGCTCAAAGGATTTAGGACAGATTTTGCGGGTGGTAGAACCTTGTACAAGGTTTGTTCGGATCGCTACCACCATCTTGCTCGCTAATCCTGCCGCTATGCAGCAGTGCTTGCGCTATTTTGTTCCGACGTGGAGAGCAAGACAGCCGGTGACATTACTGGCGCAAGAGGTATTCCATCTTGCCCTCTTGGTTATCGACGCATCTGCATTCTCTTTGGTGTTGCAGGTGATGGTGATCGCTTACCATCAGGCGGCCCACTTGCTCGTTTGCTTTCTATGTTGTATTAAAAAAAGACAAACGGATAGTGACCTTACTTTATATTATGTAACGAACTGTACACCAAATACCTAATCCAGACTTTCGGCTAACTCGTACATAAGTTTTATAGTCTAGATTTTTAAATTTATCTCTGTCACAATGGTGGGAGTTTCGCAAAACGCGAATTACGTTGATTGACACTCGCTTTCGAATCGCGCTTATTTTGCAGGTAACTGTTGTTTCTTAATAACATTCCAGCGGCTCAGGGTATCGCATTCAATCCAATGAACCTTTGATTACATATCATTTCTTTAAAAGAACCAAACGGAAGCTTAGAGAAGGCGGAATTAAATAAACTTCACTCATGTAAATAAAATAAGATTGCACGCGAGACCAGTTGCGTTTGAGTTTTTTTATTATCAGGATTTTTTTTATACAAGAGAGGGGGCAAACGAGCAAGTGGGCCACCTGATGGTAGTGATCACCACCGCCCATAGACAACTCAGAGGGCTAAGATGAAATGCCTCTTGTGCCAGTAATTTCACCGGCTGTCTTGCTCTCCACGCCGGAACACAACAGTGCAAGCGTTTCTGCTTAGCAGCATGTAAAGATCCTTCTTCGCTCGACACTCCCCAGCCGCGGCCAATCAGTGCCAGCTAAAAATGTACGCTCGCGTATTTGATTGAAAGTCAAAGATCAATCCAAAAGTGTCCATTTCAGAGGCAGTATGCTGAGTGGGGCCCTTTTTGTTTCTATTCAACACAAACGTTACTGTATTTATTATAATTGTACTCTGTGTGATGTGTGTCTTTTGTGTTAAATAGTCCTAAATAAATGTATTTCTTTCTTCTTTCTTTCTTCATTTATCGATTACCCACTCTCTATTTAATCTTTTACAAATAGAGTGTTTCACATAAAGCTTTTTTATAGAGAAGGAAGTCTTTGTTTGGGTCTTTATTTTGGACATCGATGACTGTTCTGGAAATTGAAGATTTTTTGACGTTGTACATGTTTTTTTGTAATCGAAATTTTCACTTTCGATTTTTTTTTGTAATCGAAAGTAAAAATTTCGATTACAAAAATTTAAAAACAAATGGCGTCATCTCTCGTCAGCCGACGGGCATTTACATATGACCAGGTTGAATTAGATAACTTGATTAAGTTTCTCATAGATCACGCCGAGGGTAGTTTTCCCAAACAAAATCAATAATGTAATGATCGTAAAAACGAAAAACATTGAAACATTCGCAGGGTATGCTAGCGGTAATGTGGCGAAACTGGCAACCACAAGGCACGGATTGCTGATGTTGCAGATTCGAGTCCTGCCATTACCCTAATTTTTCTTTGTGTTGTAATTATGTAGCATTTTAATTTAAATTAATATTTGTAGATATTATTTTGCTGTTTAATCTACAATCAAGAAAATTGAAACACGTACCACCGTAGAACCTAGTCGAAGAGACATACGCATAACATTTGTATGACATAGCCTGGCGTTAAACGCGTCGCGTCATTGCGATAGGGTTCTAAGGTGGTGAATATATTTCCCCTACTGTACAGTGTACAGAAAATGTGTGCCCACGCAGAGTTGCACACGTTCTACAATGTAACAACTCGCATAAAAACCTCAGTCGTTCACTCCGGTTCACTCTTAACCGGATTCCTAAGAAAGCGGGGAACCCGTACGCGAGATGATTAACGATTCTTAATTACAAAGAAATGTGCTTTCTATATCCCACCGTTGAGCATAAGGGACTGCCCAAACGGCGTATGAAAGCGTCTCGAATCGGTGAAGAATTGTTGGTTGGAAAAATGCCGCAACTTCTTTCGTGTTGTGTTCGAAGACGCAGTGCGCCGTGCAAATAAATTATAGCCTACTAATAGCTGTTGCACGGAACTTTATCAGTCTAGAGTGCTTTTATCGCATCCCCTGAGAATGTTATAGTTTTTCGAGATAAAAAGTAGCCTATCTTTATATTCTTTACAAATAAAACAATGTCCTAGCGTGTCAAGTAGTGTTTACAAGGCCGTCCGGATCGCTACCGCCATCTCACTCGCTAATCCAGCCGCTACGCAGCAGAGTTTGAACTGTTGTGTTTCGATGTGGAGAGAAAGACAGCCGGTGCAATTACTGGCACAAGAGGTATTCCATCTTAGCCCTCCATGTTGGCAACGCATCTGCAATTTCCATGATATTGCGGGTGTCTGGCAGTGGTGATCACTTACCATCAGGTGACCCACTAGCTGGTTTGCCTTCCTATGTTCTATTTTAAAAAAATACTAGTACAGTCAGTTGTTACCTTACTTACTATTCATAATTATTATATGACGACGCTTTTCGTTCCGTGGCATTAAACACGAATGTTTTTTATAGAAAGTTCATACGTATGTATGAACGTTATGTACGAACGCTAGTTTACTGATCATGTAACGCGTGTACCTAATTTTAGGGTACCGTGGGCAGACGATTGGGTCATCAACGTAAAACGGCGTTGATCGTTTTATTTTACATCGCTAATTCTGGTTAACGACAGTTTTAATAAAATTCGCAATGAGACTAGATTAGGTCACGGCTTAATTTGGTAAACAGCTATTCCGGTATGAAGCTAGGGTTAATGACATATAATAAACTATGTTGTTTGTAAGTAATATCTGTCCGGATCACTACCACTCTTGCTCACTAAATCCTGCCGCTAAGCTGCAGTGCTTAGCGGCACGCCGTTCTGTTCCGGCTTGGAGAGCAAGGGATTTGTCGTGGTGTAACCGTAGTGTGCCTCTAGTTTATCTCTCACTGCGTCCCTTTCTTATGACACTAGTTTGACAGAGCCGTATGGAGGGATAAGTAAAACTTAAGCGGTCCAATTCAGGGTCACGGACGTTTACGAGTATCACCGAAGCGGGCGGTCAAAGGGTTGGTTCTTAAAATTGATAAAATTCGCCGAAAAAATATTTAGGTATTAATATAATCACTAAATAGGTCATACGTGAACGTGATACTGATACGAAAGGTAGATAATTGTTAAGCTCCTTTGTTTTAGTCTGCGCGTGCGCATCGTCGATGCAACTCGCTTGAAACTTAGATATTCCGGGTTGTAGGTGTTATAATAAGGTACCTGAGTGCGGTTTTTGAATATCACCGGGTGACTAAAACTCGCCAAAATGGCCGTTTTTCATAGAGATTCGGCCATTTTGGTGAGTTTTAGTCACCTGGTGAGATTCAAAAATCGCACCTGTTATTTTATCTGCGTTAGTCATCAATTGAGATCTCGTTGGGTTTCTTGCTTAACCAAAATTAGGGATTGGTTAGACCATAGACTATAAGTTATTGTTTTTGTTGCAGGTGACCATGACGACCGGATTGGACCGGGACACGATCCGGGCCGCGTACGAGGACGTGCGCAATGACACCTCGCCCACCGAATGGTGAGTTCTCTTTTGGAAGTCAAAGTAGGTAACTCACAAATTTCGGCGGTTCATCAACCCTGTGAATCTCTCTCCCAGTTTTATGCCGCGGTTGAATAAAGCTATAATCAGTGGCTGAGCGGTTGGCCAAAAGCCCCAGGGCAAAAAATTCGGGGTCCTTGAATAGTAAAATTACATAAATTGTAATTCTGGAGGTCGCAGAACATTCTCTGTCAGCGGTGTTACTGTTTAGTGTTGATATCGGGTCCCTCATGGAAAGGATTTAGTTTTCTGTCTAAGCATTGAGCGGGTTGATGTTTGACTTTCGAGCGTTCGACGTTCGCTGTTCGGATGTCATAGCCGGCATGGATTGGCGAATCGAAAATCAAGTAAATCTCTCAAATCACCCCAAAGGTAGACACGAGGTTGAAAAGGTACGTAAAGTTGGGTTCAATAGAAAAGGCCAATGTTGTACACAAATAGGGTAGCTTTGGCGCATAACCTTCAATTTAAAACGGAAGTGTTTAATGTTAAATCTAATAGAGATGTTGACTAATAACGAATAAAAACACAAAGATAAAGTGTATACTGTGTATAAATCAGTAATGGGACCATATTTGTCTGTTTAAAGCATTGGCTATTTCTTTTGAGCCCTACTTCAGACGATTTGTCATAACGTTTCACTCATTTCCTCAGGGCGGTGTTCAAATTCGAGGGCGCGCGCATCGTGTGCTCCGCGCGCGGTAGTGACTTCACCGAGTTCCGCACACACTTCTCAGACGAAGAACGCGCCTTTGGTTACCTTAGGTAAGCCCAGCATTGATAACACACTACCTTTTGTCGTGGACATACAAGCTTTCATCCATTTCCCACACGCTAAGGCTGCTTTTCCACCAGATATGTGCGAGGATGCGTAGCGAGGGATGTGTTTGTAAGAACCAATAGAATCGCTTAATTTACATCGCCTCGGTCAGCAAAGCTCTGGTGGAAACGGCTCATTGGTTATTTACAAACAAATCCCTCGCTACGCATCCTCGCACATCTTTGGTGGAAACGCAGCCTAATTGGTTGAAAAGGAACAGGAGTGCGATTTTTGAATCTCACCGGGCAACTAATGCTCGCCAAAATAGCCGTTTTTCATAGAAATGCGGCCATTTTGGTGAGCTTTAGTCACCTGGGGAGATTCAAAAATTGCATTTGAATCTCACCGGGTAACTAAAGCTCACCAAAATAGCAGTTTTTCATCGAGATTCGGCCATTTCGGTGAGCTTTAGTCACCAGGTGAGATTCAAAAATTGCACACTGGTATGTCTTTTACGTGCGCGATAAAATGGACAGCACAGTGGTATTACACTTTGAACGGCCTTAGCGCGCGCGTTCAAATTGTATTGGGCTGTCCACTGCCTCAATCTTTAGCGGGTTGCTTTTGACTTTCGAGCGATTCGCTAGCTGTCGGCCAATCAAAGCTTTAGCCGGCACTGATTGGCAGATGGCAGGCGATTTTCGAGCGCTCGAAAGTCAAAAATCTCGCCACTGTCCCCGTGTGCGTGTAATCAGAATAATTGGAGATGCGATGTAGGTAACACGGTTTCGTGTCGCAGGTTGCAGATGGGCGACGAGATGTCGAAGCGCAAGAAGTTCCTGTTCGTGACGTGGGTCGGCCCCAACGTGTCCGTCATCAACCGCGCCAAGATGTCCACCGACAAAGCCATCATCAAGGACATCATCTCGGTGAGTGTCAGCACTGTGTCATGTCAGCGTCAGAGAGCCAGCGCCAGCACCCAATTCTGGCGTTCGTCTAGATTCATCTACCATTCGATAAATGTCAAAGAATGACAGATTTTAAAGGAATCTGACAGCTCTTTTTGACACGTGTCGAATGTGACTTCATCTACTGACGCGAGAATGGCCTCGCGAGCCACTGCGGATTAGTCAGATTTTGATTGTCAACTGTCCGTCTTTCTTTCGAAGGACCCAAGTTATTTAGACCCTTTCCTTTTTATTAACACAACTATAGTTGCCCCAAAGAGCTGACTATACGTGTAACAATTTAACATAGATAAACTCACTAAAGATTAGATTCACAATTGATTTGTAACATCCTGCCGCTTTTAATCAAGATGTTATCATTATCAGGCATCGTCTAGTGCATTGAGTAGGTTTATTATATTTATGTTGGTGTTGACGGATCTTTCAGTCGTAAGTCATAACATTAAATGTCTACACTCAACGGCAACTAATACGAGCCCTTTTTAAACAATCATGGCGTCAAATAGCCTTTGAAATTGAAACTTCAAAAGAGAAAAAATGATCAAGTCTGCGGGGCGATTCTGGCTGTCGATTTTTGACATACTTACTGCTTCACTAATTAATAGATTCAGGCGTTACTTTGCGGAGGTCCATATCACCAAACTGGAACAAATTACCTTGCTACTCCGGAAACTTGGTTTCGAGGAGTAACAAGGTAATTTGTTCCAGTTTGTTTTACTGCTTCACTGTTCTGCGGGTCTATTTTGGACTTTCGAGCGCTCGATATTCGCTAGCCGCGGGCCAATCAAATACGCGAGTGTATATTTTAGCTGACACTGATTGAAACGCAGCTGGCGAGTGTCCAGCGCTCAAAAGTCAAAAATCGATCCGCTGTGTTCCAGGTTGGAGCCAACTGTCAAGTCTTTTTGTCATCTGTAATTTTTGACATACTCTTAATCTCGTATAAACCGAAAATTTCATTTATAGATTTTTTTACGGAAGGTTTCTATGAAAACTATGTACCTACATCTTAATTATACCCAGGGGCGTATTTACCCTAGGGCCATCCGGACCATGGCGCGGGGCGCCAGGCTGCGAGGGGCGGCAGCCGCCCCTAAAATGAAATCCTTTATCGTCATTTAAAGGGGCGCCAAAGCTAAATGGCCCGGGGCGCCAAATCTTTAAATACGCCTCTGATTATACCCGTGTGAAGCCAGGACGAGGCGCTGGTTTATTAATCAACGGTAGACTCATATGGAAGCAATAAGTCTGCCCTTCGCTGGACGAGATACGGCGCCGTGATACGAATGTTCGGGGAATCGTTTAAAGCTTCCGCCGTCGCTAATTGCTTTACGTTCATAATTAAACCATGTTCCGTTTATCAGATTTCGATTACTGTCTTCTGCTCAGGTATGTATGTACAAAAAAAATGATGTATATAGGCGAAGTTTTCCTTTTAAGGGATCTCCTTCAGTTAACCTTTGAGTGTCTGTAAGGAGTATCATACTAGGGACCAACAAAGAGCAAGATAGCGACAACAATGAAAAATTACTTCATCATTCATAATTTTTTTGTATTTTTTTTTTATTAATTAAATAGGTGGGATGGGAAAAAAAGCCTATAGACCTGCGTGCAAGATATACAGACAGATATATACATGGTTCTTCAATACCCTAAAGTTATGGGATTTCAGCACAAACACCTTGTATAGTTGGATTGCTCACATGAAGTCGTACAAATACTTTCGGACATTGAACCCAACGGTCTGAGAAACTGCAGATATGAAGTCATAACTCACAATACATTTGTATTTGGCAGTGTCCAGGTCAATTTCTTTACTCCCAGCAATGAGCTTTAGCTCCACCAGTGTAGCTATTTGTGCTAGCAAATTACTTGTGAGGCCTATTTTCTCCTCTAAAATAGCATAGAATATAGCTAGAAGCCTATCGAGTGTAAACACTTTTGGCCCGAGTTGAGTGTTGAGTTTTTCAGTGATCTTGGCTTTGGCTTTGACCTGCTGCATTCTCTTGCGTTGTTTTCCGTGGTTCTTCATAAAGAGCCTCTTATCCTCTTTGGGTGGGTTGTAGCTAGCCAAATAGGCTGCTATTAGCAGGAACTTAGCATAATAAGGAAGCTCAAAGCTTTGGGCAAAAGTTTTGGTGGACGTCAGCTCTTCTTTTAGAGTATTCTCGAAATTGTAGCTTTTTTGTTCCCATTCGTTGTTTTCCTTCCCTGGAGATGGTGCGCTAGGTGCTGATGTACTTATTCGTAGATATAAAAGTTCTAAACTAGATTTTAGTATCGGAGATATGTGACGCCAGAGTTTTGAAAGGTCGGTTGCTTTGATTTCATCTTTAATTATTGGCTCACAGTATTTAACAAAGTTTATTCTCGCCATGTGCTGCAATTCAATTAAATCTCGACACGGTCGATAGAACACGCTCAGGAACGCGTTCAAGTAGTTTGCAAAAAGCTCTGGTTTCTCCAATTCAAGTCGTATATCTTCATCAACATCAAAACTAGTTAACAAATGGTTTATAAACGACTTGTGATACAAAAATATGATCTTAAACAGCTCCTCCTTATTGTAATTGTTGAAATAAAGCGTAATAGGCTCGCGAACACCCATTTTGAAGTAGAAATTCTCGTAAACTAAATGCGTGATGAATACGGTGCAAACATTTAGGTTGCAGAGTTCTCGGAGTCTTAAAAACGCGCCCATGATGCTGTGATCCATCGCTCGCAGCCGCTCCGCCTTATCAAACGTTATTACGATCGGCTGGTAAAGACTTTGTTTACTTCCGACGCGATTAAGCGCATTGACGAGTTCTTGCATCGTATCGCATTTAGTTTGCTCCCCGTCGTCCCCGAAGGCAGATAGAATACTCTCGTAAATGATTTTAGGGGCGTAACACTCTATACAGTTAATAACGACGTGTTTATAACTCAAATGCCGGACGACACTGTTCACACATAAGCTTTTGCCTGTAGCCATACTTCCGCTGATGAACAGCGCGCATGGCAATGGCTCATCGTAATCCCCGAGAAGGTTAAACAACTCGCGTAACTGGTTTTCTCTGCATGGAACTTTTTTGTATATTTCTTCCATTTTACAATGATTTAAAATAAGATAAAAACAACTCGGCCGCGCGGCGGTTAGCGGATGCCCGCCATTAAATAACTTTGACATTGACAGGTGACAGGTGATTGATTATGACGTTTGAAGCGTTTAGTTCCGATACATTACAGATACGTTGCGGTCTAGCTATGACGCTTTTTAATAGCTTAAAGCGCCATCTAGTAAAGATTTTGATAGAAAGTCATAAGTAAAGTACTGATCGCATGGATGGTTGTTGTAATAGTTCTTAAAAATTTTACCGGTCCCCAGAGTGAATAATTTTTTGCCAAACTCGCATTTCTCTACAAGCTCAATATGTTGTCGCCGGCTAGCCGGTCGGATGACTACATATTTTAATTCACAAATAACATGGAGGATTAAAATGATACCAATTTAAAATTCGGACTCGGATTGAAAAAAAATTCACATAAAACTGCAGTTTGGAACTTTTTTATATAAATTTAAAACTGGCCTTAACTTTTAATGGCCATTTATTTTTAATTATAAGTATTAGACGTCGCTATCATCATGAACGTAAGAGAGGTTCGTCAGTGCAGTAATATCCATGTTTTTTCTATCTTTTGCCATTTTTCTGATTTCCTGATACAACACGACGTTCATTTTACTTTCACTTGATCAGTGAATAAACGTTCTTCTTTGTGTCTCTCTTTTCTATTCATCAATTATGGTCTTAATGCAAACGCCGTGTTGTCTAAAGAGCGTACCTACGGGCAACCTTAAAAGCACCTGACTCATTTTGATTAGTCAGCCTCAGCAATATTGATAGATACTATTTTTCATTGTTTCAGAATTTCGCAGTGGAACTACAGTTGGAGAGCCAATCTGAAATAGACATCGACCAGTTCAAGGACGCTCTGAACAGGGCGGGCGGCGCTAACTACGGGACCGGGATAAGGGATTTATGAGTGGCATAATCCAACACGCCTAAGCCACGACACCGATTAAGAAAAAACACCGCGTTTTGTTATCACTTGGAATTTTTTCTTAATCTCCCACAGAGCGGCCGATTTTTTTCTATTTAATTAAATCAGGGCGTCATCGGGCCCAAAATTTTATTTTCTGATTTAGTCATGTGCTTTTGTTTTGTACACAAATAATTAGTCAACTTTAAACATTTATTTATTTCGCATGAACTACTTTGTTTAGATGTAATTTTTGAAATTAGAAAGCATATCGTACGCGTAACGGCGCGGTATAATTTATTTAAACAAGTCATTGTGCAATTACTCGATACTTCGGTATTTATTATATAAGGTACTTGCCAAAAAAATTAGGAAATGTTGCCATGTAGAAGGCGCGTAAGTGCATTTATTTTTTGTCTACTTTGTATGTACTGAACATGTCTAAATTTTACATTGTATACAAAATTCGGATTTTATGGGCTTTTATACCTATACATTGATTAGTGTTATAACATTATTATTGGTAAACCAACTGAAGTAAATACAATTAACCAAAAAAACCTCGTTTTACTTACCCAACTCATAAAATGAAACAAAGTTTTACAGTTTACATATTTATTTGCAAAAATGTATGAGTGCCTCTAACATCGTATGTATGAAAAACTACCCTCAACAATTGATATTTATTACTATCATTAGAATGGCTTAGTGATTTGGCTGCATCGAACACATTTTGCGCTTAACACTAAATTATTGCATGGTTTTATTGTTATCGTGGCTTATATTACGTGTGACTGCCTTCAATTCGTGAGTCCGTGAAAACTTCAATGTACTAGCCAAGTGTGTGCAAATCAAAAGTATGTTATGGCATAGCACGAGTAAGAAATATTACACAAACGCCATTGTATCCTGTTTTAAATGACTACTGGGCCTAGTAAGCCCGCTCTAAGTCAATTAAGTCTAGGTCAATACATTAACACACGCCCACACCACACCGCCACTGAAAAGTATGTGGTCGAGTACGTCCGTCGAAAGGTCGGCTGCACTCTGACGGTGTTCCCATTGAAGTCTCGACATTACGTGCACTTCAGTTCATTTGTCGTGCGCGTGCCGCGGCCGTTGAGGGAGACCATCGAGTGCACGGAATTTTGGCCAAAGGGTGTTGTGTTCCGGAGGTTCCAGGGCAACCTGCCCACGGTGAACATGGCACCGGCGATGGCGACGCGACGGAGCCCCGTCGTGTTGTCGTCTACCTGATAGTTTTAATTTTTATTGCTTTTGAATTTTATAGCGCATTAGTTTATAACTGTAATGCTGTAAAATGATATTTGATTAAATAAATAAAAATAAATAAATAAATTAATTAATTAATGTTTGTTAATAAATGTCTGAATTAAACATTATTTTATTGATTTTATTACGAATTTTTGAATTATTTCGAACCTTTAACACTTTAACATATCATTCACGCTCGCTAATGAGCTGTGTGTTTGTCTATATACGCTAGTAAATGGTAAGTTTATGCGGGAGTAACTGACGATTTTATGTAGAAAATCTATACTGCACATACCTATAACACATATTATGGAAATAAATATATACAGCTGCCAATACCAGTTGCCAGGCCCGGCGCACTGCGCGAAGCTTAGTGTACCGGCGCGCCCCTTTAACGGGGCTGTCGCGATAGGGTTGCCACGCGCGCGAATGAATATGAATTATACGTTAGACGGAGAAGTTTACAGTAGGATTGGACGCTTTTTATACTTAAACGGAGTTTCCGTTCGAAGACAAACACCTTTGCTTTTATTTATTCTGTGCAGTTTCTAAAACACGTGATTACATACAGACAAACAGACGATAGATCAAAGTCTTTGTATTTTTTTTGTTGTTTCATTGAAAAAAATGAATTCGGCGGACAAACAATTGAAGGCAGTCACTGATTAATTATAATATTACCTATTTAATTACATTATTAATGGCAACAATTAACAACATCAATTTCTTTACATTCCTAAGTTCTTAGATCTGGAACAGTTTGTTTTCCGATGCATATTATTGTGCGCTTAATTATTTTTATTAATGAAAAAAAAAAACTGCCCGTGCGCAGCCCGTAGGTTAGACAAGTTTTATATGTATAGGGGCTGTTAGAATGTACAGTCAGCTGTAAAAATATATATACAACCACAGCGTCAGAATATGTATACATTGACCTTATGTTTAGTGGCATAAAGGTTTATAGATATTTTTGACGTCTTGTGGCCCGTTTCACTAAGCTACAAGTTACAATTTTACAAGTCTAAACCGGCAACATTGGTCAATGGGCATAATGACCAATGTTGCCGGTTTAGACTTGTAGAATTGTAACTTGTAGCTTCGTGAAACGGGCCATTGGTACCGTACATATATATTTATGATGCTGACCGTACAGGTCGCATTACAAGGGCTGCTACCAAATCTGTTTAAAATTAATGACGTTTTCATACATTTTTCAGTAGTAGCTCTTGTGAAATGAGCTATAGGACACCTAGGGGCCTAGCACGCTAGCTTTTATCGATGACATAAAGCCTCTATCCCGTTCTAACCACTAAGCGTGTGCGAGGGGGACCAAAGCGTTTACGTGCGTGATAAACGCTAGCTGATATCTATGTATGTCTCGATAAATGGCTTGTAATAATAAAAAATGAACCGATTTTATTCTTAACAGTTAGACGTATAATTAAATGCATCTTAAGATATCGTTGTATAATGTGAGGCAGACTAATTCATAATAATTAGTAATAAAAAATTATACATATCGACGGTGGAAATCTCAAATGTCGTAAGGGACATTAAAAGACATGTCCCTTACGACATTTGAGATTTCCACCGCCGATATTTGACGAAGTTATGTGTTAACTTAGAGCTAATGTAGACAGAGCGGCAAGGATGGTTAAGAACGTTTTGCTTAAGGCCCAGGGCTCAATTTCATAAACGCGATAGGCAACAGGTGACAGTGACAATTCGGTGTACATTGCTTGCCCACTGAGATGTTAAGTCTGTAAGTCTGTAGCGCTATTTGTCGACGCAGTAATGTACGGCGAATTGTCAATGTTACCCGTCGCCTGTCGCGTTTAAGAAATTGATCCCGGATAGAATGCTTGAAAGCATGCTTTTTCCTAGCTCACGAAACTGATTTATTTTCACAAATTGGTCATTTGACAAAATGCATTTTTTTTTAAACTAAACTATTCAGGATTTATTCCAGAACTATTGTGTAGAACCCTATAGGTTAGATTAGGTTTGTTTTATAAAAATCCTGAAACATTTACAGTTTCGGAAATAAAATTATTTTGACAAATGATTAGTTTGTGAAATATGTTTTTGTGAAATGATGCTAAAACTAATTTATTATATGAATTGATAAACGCCGGTAAATTATGAGCAGATGATCAAATGATACTTAGGCAAGATAACTACATAATGTTCTAAACAAGTATAATCAAGGTCATACATATTTATATACCTTTTCATTTACTCCATTGTATGGAAATAATGCGTCTGACTGTATCGTCGGCCAAGTAATTGCTTGACCACTTTTGAATCTTATTCCTTTTGTAATACGGTCGAGGACTGGTCATGAAATTTTTTGGTTGACTATACGTAGTACATATTATTTCCTTTTAAATTTTCAGAGTATAGTTAGAAATGATTATAGAACTCAATTATCTAAACAAAATTCATACTAAATTAAGGGTAAAACATTACAAGTTTGCAACATATGTTTCTAGCATTTCAATAAAATCGATTAATAGTTTAATATGTGACATATTTAATAATATTATGCGTATACCATTACCAATAGCGACCGATGTGTAGTCCATTATTTGAGCAAACTGGAACAAATTACCTTGCTACTCCGCGAAACCAGTGCCGGGCTCGTGCAAAATAGCTGCGTCTGTGCGACACATATATGTTAATGCAAAAACCCACCCTCCTCCGCTTCCACACGAAACAACATATATCACACAGACTCAACTACACACCACCACCACTAAACACTAAAACTACACGATCGACGCGCGTTTCGCCTCTATAGTTTGTTGATATGGACCTCCGCAAAGTAACGCCTGAATCTATTAATCATTATTTGAGATTAAAAAAACATGTCTCTACGAACCACGAATCAGCCAATCAAATCAAGGTTTGCATTTATTGTTTTCTATGGAGCCTTTAGTCATATTATTATAATATTTAAATGAAATGACTGCTCAAAGAAAAATGTTGGTCTTCTCTATCATTTAGATAGTAAACCTCTATTACTAGATAGTCGACCAACAAAATGCTTAGCCGCTCTTCAACCGTATTACAAAGGCATGAGGTTCAAAAGGGTTTCAAGCAATTACTTGATCTAAAATACATCTGCTAATTACAATTGATACAATAGGTATGTATGATGTATCTCACGTAATGTGATACTGAGTCGAGTGTGTACCATATGTAGTGAAGGGTAATTTTCCAAAATTTTTCAAATCATGGAGAATTTTCAGTTTATATTTCAGAAAAATAAATGAATGGAAAAATATTAGTAATAAAAATATGTTTTACCGACAAAAAAACTATGTATATCAAAATGACAAGAGTAGTATTTTCTTACGATTTCATCATTCCCATTGTACAGTAAGTATTTTTAATCGTAAAAGAATAAATGTCAATTTTACTGCAGTGTAATTATACTCATTTTTAATTATAAATTTGAAAAATATCAGAAAAATATTGGAAAAATTGGAAAACTAACGGAAAAATATATATTTTTCTTTTCCGAACGAATTTTTTCCATTACCTTTCAGTAAACATATGTGACCCAATCGTGTGATGTATGGGTCAGAAAACCTGTTACTCTCGAAGTTACCTTTGACCTAAAATAATGGAGAAGCGGAGGATGGCCCGGTATGCCCGTCAGGTCGCGGTCAGTCCCGCGGGCATCAGGCGTCAGGCGGGTACCGTGTGATGGCCTGCACCTTACCATGAGTCGACTGTGTCATCACTCGCTAGTAACGATATGCATGGAGAATCGCACAGCGCCTCTAGCTACCACTTTAAGAACTAAAGATCGTCAGTATGAGAACTAGAATTACCTATCGAAATCTAAGCGCTGGCGACTAACATTTTGCAGCTGTTGCCGTAGAACATCGGTAACATGAGTCACATGACATCGAAAAAATACCGTATCGGCTGCAGTTAGCTGTCACTAGCAAATTGGAGCGCGCTCCTATCGACTACGACGGCGACTCATGGTAGCGGTGTGGCCGTCAGGCGGCTCGTCAGTCCTGCGGCATCAGACGTCGGGCGGGCAGAGCGCGCGCAGCAGCTTGTTGTGCGTGCAGTCCCCGAACAGCACCGTCAGCAGCGCCACGCCGTAACCCGTCGCGCGCTCGCCCTGCGAGTACAAACTAGATATTAAATCGACGATTCTATTTTGATATAAAACTAGCGAACGCGCGCGACTTCGTTCACGTAAAATTAGTAGCCTACGTCCGTCTGGAATAGTAGAGCTTTCTATCTGTGAAAGAATTTTTGAAATCGATTCAGTAGTTCCAGAGATTACCCTCTACATACAAACAAACAAAGTTTACCTCTTTATTATATTAGTGTAGATAGGGAAGCAAACAAGCAAGTGATTACCAGATCGTGAGTGATTCCCACCGCCTATAGACACCCATTACACCAAAGAAATTGCAAAGCGTTCCCAACCCAGAGGGCTGAGATGGAATACCTCTTGTGCCAGTAATTGAACCGGCTGTCTTGCTCTCCACGCCGGAACACAACAGTGCAAGCGCTGCTGCTTAGCGGCTGGATTAGCAAGCAAGATGGCGGTAGCGATCCGGATGGACCTTGCACTAGGTCCTACCACCCCTATGCGTTTAGCTTTCCTTTTATGAAAGCTAAACGCGAGCCGCCTGGCGATTACGTATTCAGTAATACGAACTCTCTGTTCGTGTCAATAGAGTTGGAATTCGTTCAATCGCGGTCGTAAAAAAGAAGTTTCTGTACGTTTGTACAGTCAAGGAAACTGAAACACGTACCACCGTAGAACCTAGTCGAAGAGACATACGCATGACATCTGTAGGACATAGCCTGGCGTTAAACGCGTCGCGTCATCGCGATAGGGTTCTAAGGTGGTACGTGAATATATTTCCCCTACTGTAGTATTAATTCAGTGGCTGTACTGACGGCGTGCGCGGGCGCGGCCATGTCGACGTGCAGCCAGGTGCCGGGGAAGTCGAAGCCGAGGTGCGCCAGGATGAACAGCCCGGCGCAGGACGCCTGCGCGTTGCTGCGGTCCTGGAAGCGGCAACCGACACGTTAAACATGACAGTTGTCGCTAACAAATTGAACTACAACTTCGTCTGGACTCTAATCAACAACTAGTGACATATGATATGTATGGACTATCAAAAACAGCTTTAAAAATAAAGAGCCTAAATGTCAGCGTTGCCGACAAGTGTTGCGGCTATAGAACTGTCTATAGTATTTATATTATACTAGCTTTAACGCGACGCTGTTGCGCATGTCGGCGACGGCGGAGCTGAACTCGGGGAAGTGCAGCTCGGGCGCGAAGGGCAGCGCGTGCGCCAGGTCGCCGCGCGCAGTTCCACTAGGGCCGTGTCCGCCACCAGCACTGAGACTGCCGAGCGGAGCACGTGGTACGCACCGCGACGCTGTTGCGCATGTCGGCGACGGCGGAGCTGAACTCGGGGAAGTGCAGCTCGGGCGCGAAGGGCAGCGCGTGCGCCAGGTCGCCGCGCGCAGTTCCACTAGGGCCGTGTCCGCCACCAGCACTGAGACTGCCGAGCGGAGCACGTGGTACGCACCGCGACGCTGTTGCGCATGTCGGCGACGGCGGAGCTGAACTCGGGGAAGTGCAGCTCGGGCGCGAAGGGCAGCGCGTGCGCCAGGTCGCCGCGCGCAGTTCCACTAGGGCCGTGTCCGCCACCAGCACTGAGACTGCCGAGCGGAGCACGTGGTACGCACCGCGACGCTGTTGCGCATGTCGGCGACGGCGGAGCTGAACTCGGGGAAGTGCAGCTCGGGCGCGAAGGGCAGCGCGTGCGCCAGGTCGCCGCGCGCAGTTCCACTAGGGCCGTGTCCGCCACCAGCACTGAGACTGCCGAGCGGAGCACGTGGTACGCACCGCGACGCTGTTGCGCATGTCGGCGACGGCGGAGCTGAACTCGGGGAAGTGCAGCTCGGGCGCGAAGGGCAGCGCGTGCGCCAGGTCGCCGCGCGCAGTTCCACTAGGGCCGTGTCCGCCACCAGCACTGAGACTGCCGAGCGGAGCACGTGGTACGCACCGCGACGCTGTTGCGCATGTCGGCGACGGCGGAGCTGAACTCGGGGAAGTGCAGCTCGGGCGCGAAGGGCAGCGCGTGCGCCAGGTCGCCGCGCGCAGTTCCACTAGGGCCGTGTCCGCCACCAGCACTGAGACTGCCGAGCGGAGCACGTGGTACGCACCGCGACGCTGTTGCGCATGTCGGCGACGGCGGAGCTGAACTCGGGGAAGTGCAGCTCGGGCGCGAAGGGCAGCGCGTGCGCCAGGTCGCCGGCGCGCAGGCCGGCCGCCACGCAGCGCCGCTCGGCGCGCGCGCAGTTGGACACGACGGCCGCGTGGTACTTGCCCGTCGCCGTGCCCTGCGGGACGTCAGTTCTGAGTGCGGGACGTCAGTTCTGAGTACGGGTCGACCTTCGCGAGAGAAGAGTTTCGGCCGAAAGGCGTCGCGTACCGGCGGTTCCGCGGCCGGTTAGCTGACACCGCGAAAGTGCTCACGTTACAGACTTCACAATTGAGTAATTACGTGTATGTTATGGGGGTTACGTCAGCGCACTGTCATTTCATAGGTATAGGAATGAAGCTTGACGCGAGTCTATGTACTGACTGTGTGCTGACGTTATTCTCCAATTGCATTCTAATCGCAATTATATAATATGTATTTCCGCTGTCTAGTACCCATAACACAAGCAGCTTTAGTTGCTTACTTTGGGACTAGGTCGATTGGTGTTAATTATCCCAAAAAAAAATATTTTTATTTATTTAAGTGCGAGTCCAACTCGCGTACCGAGGATCCCGGACAGATTTGGGTGTACATCGTTCGTCTGTCAGGGAAATAACTTCGATTTTTTTTTACATTTTCCGTCATTTGTTTTGTCAACTTGTGCATTGTAATTGTAACATAAAACTACCGTGAGATTAGAACATATTAATACAAACGAATCATCATTAAAAATAAAAAAGACGGAAGACTTGTGGGGCGTATATCAGTCAAGGTTTTACATGCCATCTTGGACGTCATTGCGCCAACTCTGGCTACCATTTTTAATAACTGTATAGACGTAGGCGTATTCCCCAATCTAATGAAATGTAGTAAAGTGGTTCCTATCTTTAAATCAGGTAATAAGGATAATCCTTCTGATTATCGCCCAGTGTCCATTCTACCAGCGTTTAGCAAAATATTCGAAAAAATAATGCTAACGCAAATGATTTCTCATTTCAATGCAAATAAAATCTTACATTCGCAGCAATTTGGATTCACTAAGGGTAGATCTACTACAGATGCAGGTCACAGTTTGGTTAAATTTATTTTGCAAGCTTGGGAAGAGTCGCATGACGCCATAGGTGTCCTTTGCGACCTTTCCAAAGCATTTGATTGTGTAGACCATGACACCTTAATTTGTAAATTAAATTTCTATGGCATTCGGGGCATCTCTTTAGAGCTAGTCAAGTCTTACCTAGTGCAGAGAAATCAGAAGGTAGCGATAAATGGAGCAATATTATCGGGATCTGTGGTCGAGATGGGAGTGCCTCAAGGATCAATTCTTGCTTCATTTCTGTACCTTGTTTATGTAAATGACCTTATATATATGGTGAGCCGAAGATCAGGCATCGTCATGTTTGCTGACGACACTTCTTTACTCTTCAAGGTTAATAGGAAAGATACTGAATTCATTGAACCCAACGACACCCTGTCCAAGTTTGCTGCTAATAACTTATTATTAAATCCTAACAAAACTAAATGTATTAAATTTTCATTGTTAAATTCAACTAAAATACTTTCAGTCTCAAATATCAAATTAGATGGTCAAACGATTGAATTCATAAAATCAACTGTGTTTTTAGGAATAACACTCGATTCTAAACCGCAGTGGGGTTCCCACGTCACAGCGATAGCAATTGGCGATCCCTGGCTCCAAAGATTGTACACCTGCTGTGTTAAATTGTTGATTTTATATTTTTTAAATATTTGAGATGTAAAATAACATTGTAATTTAGATTTATTTAAAAAATTACACCTCGTTGAGTTTCTTGCCGGTATCTTCTCATCAGAGGTTTTTCCGAAGAGGTGGTAAATTTTTTGACATTCATAAATGCTACCTGTAAGCCTAATCTGAATAAAATATTTTGACTTTGACTTTTTTGAATCGCTCACGTATTTGAAGTCAAGTAATTGCTCTATATGTTTCCAACCAGCCCGTGGTCCTTTTTGTTATATTTTGTGCATTTTCTTGCTTTTTGGCAAGTTTCATGATTCTAGGTCAACAAGTTAGGTTAAGATAGCTTTTGCCAAATCTTGGTGGGATCATACATTATCAAATCGCACCCCAAATGTAAATTTTGTCCGATGCGACGACGTTACAGACATATTTGTATTGGTATTGGTCTAATTTCCCTGTCGCATGAGTTTAAAGTAAATAATAAAACCTGGTTAAACTGGGATTAATGGTCAGAAGCGTACTTCAATCGAAGGAACAGCAAAACGGCTGAGAAGCAGAATGAGGTAACACATTCAGTGCCACGGACTCGCTAGGTGAGATCTCTGTTCGTAGAGAATTTTCCCTGGCTTCCTCACCATCTTGCCTAATTTCCCTGACTAACCATATTTAAGCAAGTTTTCCTTATTTTTATTTATAAGTTTCATTATTTGTTGGTTTCTTCACGTGAGGTTTTTCGAAAACCAAAGAATAAGTGCAGTACGCGAGAAGACAAACTGTAAAAAAAAATTATGAAAGGACTGAAGTTAAAATTGGGAGAACGTGTGGAGCTAACAGTGAGTTTCAGTTTTCCCTGACTTTCCGGGAGATCCTCTCGATTTCACTGACATTCCCTGACCACCTTGAGCTTCCCCGACTTTTCCCTGATTCTCCCTGACTTTCCAATATGTGGACACCCTGTTAATGAGTAAAATGCCTTCATTTTACCTGTGCCCCGGTGAGCGTGGCTACGTCGACGATGGTGTCCGCCTTAAGGTCCCTCTGGGCGTACACCACTCCGTCGCTCAGCACCAACCGACCTGCGCAAACAATATACCGCACGCTTAGTATTAAAGTGACCCATTTCTGAATAATACACGTCCCAAAATATCACCTTAATTAAAAGACATAGGGTTTAATGTTGGGAAATATCATATTCAGAATTGAGTCACTTTAATTCTAAGGGTGCGATACATTTTCCAAAGCGCTTTGTCTACCTTATTAATGTATTTCTTTGCTTTTTTCTTTTTTTGTGGTTCACAATGTGTAATATTTGTGGTTTTTGTTGTTGAATCAGACATGTACAAGAGCCTATGCGGCTTACGTGTAGAATAAAGTATTCATTTTCATTCTCAACTTCAAAGATTTCAGACCCGGAGTTCTTGACAATTGTCGTCATTTTATTACGTGTTCGTAACGTGGATCTTATTACATTGCTTTGAAGCTCGTAATCCAAGATATTAAACATGCGTGATTTTTAATATACATAACCGCACTCCTTGATTAAGTTAAGTTTGTACCTCACTGGCGCTGGTAGCCTCAGGCAGCTTTGACAACTTACCGGAGAGAGCCTATTAAAAAAATAGCAACAAAGAAGTTAATACTTATACAAGTCTGTTTTTTTCCTCGCATCCAGCCAGCACTGATTATTACGCACGCGGTTCTCTTATCGCGCTCACGTACCGCTCGCGTGAATAATACCGCCTCAAGTGCAATGACCCACATAGCACACTCGTATTATAATGTATGAATTATAATGCGTGAATTTTACGTTAGCTCTTACGTATAGTCTCATTTGTGCTGTATCCGTTACATCACCGGTTATAATACAGCAATGAACACAAAGAAAAACAATTCTCCAACCTTAATGATTAGTATAGTATACCTTCGGCGTCGGTGTTGTTGATCTCGACGGTGCGGCCCGAATACAGCTGGTGGATGTCGTCGGGCCTGCAGAGGTAAGGGAGACGGGTCACGGTTCACAGTCGGAGCATAGCCATAGAGCACAATAATCGTCGAGTCCTCCCCCGGGAACCGACCTGGTGGCGAGCGGGCCGACGGCGTTCTCCGCGAGGCAAAGCACGGCGTACAGGTTGACGGTGGGGCGCGCGCGCACGGCCGCCGCGAACGCGCCCAGCACGGCAGCTGCGCCCGCGCAGTCGCCTTTCATGCCCACCATGGACGTCTGCGGACCAAACGAACGCTCGTAAACGATGCCAGCCCGCAGGTCGGGCGCGCCGCCAGCGCAGCACTCACCCGGGCCTTGATGCTGAGGCCGCCGGTGTCGTACACGATGCCCTTGCCGACCCAGGCCACGGTGCGCTCGGCGGCGCCGGGCCGCCAGCCCAGCGCCACCAGCGCCGGCGGACACGCGGCCGCGCGCCCCACGCCGTACAGCCCGCCCATGCCGCGCGCCAGCAGCTCCTCGCCGCGGATTATGGTCGGCTCGGGCAGGTCCAGCTCCTTCGCCACCTTGCAGGCCTCCTGGAAGATTAGGCCGTCGATGTATCGGTCGAACGGTTCCGCCGCCGGACGGGAGTCTCCGCTCCCCGCATCCGGTTCGATTCGATCGGCAGATTCGCCGAATCGCTCGAGTGGGGTCCGACCTCGATGAAGTTGTCGACGTTCATGAGGTTACAGGGCGTGTCGGCGATGCGCGCGGCGAGGCGCGTAGCATCGGCGGCGGCCTGCACGGCGGCCAGCTCCTCGCTGGACAGCGTGTTGTCCAGCAGCGCCGCGTCCAGCGGGCCCACGCCCTCCTCCTCTGGGGACCCTTCTGCCGGAGGACAACATATCATAATCGTCTCGGTCCTCACAGATCAACTGCTGAAAATATACTACAAAGGCGCATCACGAGGCATCTCTACTTTTTACTCAACTACGGCCAAGCAAAAGAATGGGTTATACTTTTAGCAACCTATGTATGTACGCTTGTATTGGGAAACAGTTTGAATGACATTTGTTTAAAAACCTAGCGCATAATTTGGTACAAGCCAAAGTATCATCCACAAAGCAATCCAACAGAACGAGTCAATAGAGTATTGGAATCATGATTTCGACATACAAGACGAGTCGAAAACTGAACTCATATTTGTTTAAAGACCTAGCGCATAATCTTGTACAAGCCAAACTATCATCCACAAAGCAATCCAACAGAACGAGTCAATAGAGTATTGGAATCATGATTTCGACATACACGACGAGTCGAAAACTGAACTCATATTTGTTTAAAGACCTAGCGCATAATCTTGTACAAGCCAAACTATCATCCACAAAGCAATCCAACAGAACGAGTCAATAGAGTATTGGAATCATGATTAACACGACCAGTCGAAAACATATAGGAGATACCATCCGAAAGTCTAATAAAGTTTTTTCTTGAGAGAGAGAGAGCATGTCATCTTCATGCATGGGTTTATAACGTAGACAAGAAAGTCAGTTTGGTCGCATAAGTATTAAAAATTCCAACTTATTCTTAAGTAACACGATGGCCCGTTCGGTTGATGACGGCCTACGGCATATAGCAGCCAAGTTCGACTCCTAGATCACTGCATCTTTTATTATGTTTATTTTCATTTGTTTATGGTTGGAAAGTTACATGATGTCTAGAATTTGAATTGTTGTCAAAAACACCCACCCTCGCAAATTTAAGCATTCGGTGTAAACGCTGCATTGGGTGTGGGAGCGCATCGGTGCAGATATTTTAGATGTAAAAGACTTATGCAAGACATTGCACTTAGTGGTAATTATACTTCTTTGCTATAGGAATTTTCACATTTTATAAATTTACATGTAAGTTTCTTTAAGCTTGTGTGCGAGAAGCAATAAAAAGGGGCAAGTTTAGTAAGTAAGAAAACAAACATAGAGCCATAAATTAAAACATACTTAGTGATTATTATCGGTATCAAGACCGTAAGAGTTTACTCAGTTTATTATATTTACTAGTTATTTGATAAAAACCAAAACAGAATTGTTTTCTTTTTAGCCTATGGAAATTAATATTGACCACGTTTAGAAAAGCTGACGAAAGCACTAAAGAATTGGTAGGGTTACTTATTTTTACCCTCAAACTCTCCTGGCACTCAACACTAGTTGATAAATTATTTAATATAGTTTTTAATTTAAGTTTTATCAGTGTATCATCTCAACCCATAACAAATGGGACCGCAAGTGATTAATCGGAGGCTTCCTCTCCGGAGGCGCCATTTCACAGGAGAGTGAGCCCCGCTACGTTTGCCACAAGATAGCCTTTGCTCTGAACACTTTTTAAAAATTACAGGCTCTCTGTTTGCGGGTGTGTGACGCGCGCGCGCGTTAGTGTGCGTGCGTGCATGTGTGTGTGTGTGCGTCACCTGCGTGGTCCTCGGGCACGAGCTGTATCTCGACGGCGGTGTTGCGCGGCGTCGGCGCGGCGGCGGGCGGCGCCAGCGGGCCGGGCCCCGAGCGCGCGTGGTACTGCGGCAGCGAGCGCGCCACGGCCAGCGCGCTCGCGTACACGTCGCGCTTGCGGCACACCAGCTGCGGACACGAGGGGCGCTCACAACACCGCTATGCGACATTTATTATTAAGTAATTTAAGTTTAACATTATAAGCGCTTTGGTTCTACTGTAAGCTTATAACTGTAAATTTTGTCAATAAAAAAAAGTACCATACCAACACCTGATACTGGAGATTTCTTCTCCATTTTATTTGCGTGGATTACATCAACAACTTTCACTCCCCTTTCAACCTTCATGATGGAATAAAAAAACCCTTTCCTGGTGCAACTCTACCCTGAGGACCATTCTCTCGAGTCTCTCTATACAGGAATTCAGGCTGTTCGTTACCACACCAGTAAGAAAGGCCTCTTATAGACGTAGACAACATTTCAATGTGAGAATATTCAGCGGTTCAATCTGCAATATCATCCCCTTCCATGTCGCAACTGTATAGTAAACTGCAGTAAGCTATTAAGGATATACAGTTAGCCCGTCTTTGATGTCCCATTTCTAGAGTAGTTCTTAACTCGAGGCACATCTTTACCCACGGACATCGACCTTCAACCACACCTATGACTTAACTTGCAGAGTCCGACCGAAAGTTCGGCCAAAAATTAAGTTTCGGCGGCAGTTTCGGTTTCGGCCAAAATTGGCCGAAACTTTTGCCGAAACCGAAACTGATTTCAGAAGTTGTCGTGCACTCTCGCCTAACTTCGTTTCTCGCTGCAACGCTTTAGCAGACGCTGGCGGCCCTGTTCGGGAATTGTCGTGCGCCGTTCGGATAGCTCTGTAGCAACACAACTTAATAGAATAATGGGTAAAATGCACCGAATTTCAGTATTTTAAGGAATTTTATACTTGACCACGTGAGTTTCGGTTTCGGCCGAAACTGAAGCCACGGCCGAATATTCGGTTTCGGTTTCGGTTTCGGCCGGAAAACCAGTTTCGGTCGGACTCTATAATAACTTGTCAGGTAAGACACGTGCTCGGTACGTACCACGATGACCTCATGCGGCTGGTGCGCGCGCTGCCAGCCGCGCACGAGCTTGGCGAGCGCGTGGCAGCGCGACGGCGCCGCGTGCCGCGAGCGCCGCGCCGGCAGCGATGCCACCGCGGCGGCGCGCGGCCACAGCTCCGCCGTCTCGCCCGGGGACGCCGACACGCAGGACAGCCCGCGCTTCCACGCCTGAGTACACCGGACGTTCCAACATTACGTTAACCCAACCCCCATTATCAATAATAATTTATCTTCATTCAAACTTCACATTCACTTTCTTGACAATAATAACAGGTATAGTCTAAACATACAAAACATAACCCTTTCTATTGGCTTTCTAGTAGTAGAGTAAAAAAGAGCAGAATCACACCTGCCTGAACTAGGATGTTCCTGTCTTTCGAAACACAGGAAAATCCTAGTTCAGGCATGTGTGATTCTTCTCCTTTCGCCCAAGTGAAAAGGACTTACTCAAAACATCACTTGCAGGCAGCAATTTTGTTTTCAATACATTGACGGTATTATAAAACAGGTTTTTTTTGTAAATAATCAATACTTTCTCTGTATCTTTGTAGTATTTTCTTTTAGACATTTTCTTAGCAAATTCTCCTCCTCCTAAAATGCTATTTACATAGTCCTTCCTTAGTTGCTTCCAAAAAATCTATTTAAAGTCTGGCGACTGATTGTAGATATAAAAAAAAAACAGTCAGCACTGAGTTTAGTTTGTAATTTTTTAGTTAATTTGTGTGCTTGTTGGTTTTTATCGAATAAACAACATTCAATTTAAAACATTTTCAACTAGTCTCCTAGACACAGTTGTAAATTACATGTCGAAGTTTCAAATATAATCTAGCTTCTCACCTCCTCAGTGACTCGAGGCTCAAGTTTGCACCGAACATCATGCCAGGTCAGGGCATTCAGGTGAGCCACCTGCCCGATTATCAGGGTCGGTTGCTCCTCGGGGTCTGCGGCTGACAGCCCCCAGCGGAACTTAAGAGTTACGCCTGAGTTTGACATCGTGCGAACTGAAAATATACAAAAGAACAAGGTCTTTCTTAGAAGTGTTAGTTAAATTTGTAGATTTCAAATTTAAAGAAAACTACAGATCTCTGAGAATGTAAAGGACTGATAGACGGTTAGAAAGACATTGTTGCCACCATTTATTTATCAGGAAATGTCCAATTGAGTGGGTATTTTAAAAATTGATATGTGCAGTCAAATTTTTCTTACATATTTGCAAAAAGGCGACTAAAATTGCAAAGAGTATTAATGCAATATAACCTAATTTACTAACACATTGAAATTAAACACCAGCTCTGCTGTGCTTACACTAATTTATTACACTAGACATAGTTACACAAGATATCACCGCATAAACAAGTCTCATTTGAATAAGCGAAAGTAAATAGCAGTAAAAAGCACAAATACCAACCGTATCGAACAGCCACTTCTAAAAATAGTCACTCAATTGATATTCGCGGTCACTCACCTGATATGAGCACTGGGTATTGTTTAAATGCACTAGCAAATGAACTTATTGTTCTTAGGATTAACATGATTACTTATATAACACTAAAACATGTCAATAATCAAAACAAACATCATAAAAATAGTACAAAGGAATTGACGCGCGCTAACTTTAAACCAATCAAAAACTACTTACCGTTACCAACGCCTAAGGATCTAGTCGGGATGGCACCGCATTAATATTATCTTTGTTAATTAGAAACGTGTGTCAAAATAGACAATTAGATTCGTAATCAATCCGTAAGGATATTATTAATAAAAAAGCGAAACCCTCCCTTCTCACAAAACGTTCAGTTCAACACAACCACAGATTAGAGAGATATAGTAGTAACACAACTTGCCAAATCATTGAATTGAAATCAATTACGTTCAGAAAATTTTAAGTCAATGTCAATGTGCTAATGTCATCGTTGCTTATCCGAAAAGGAGAAAAAGTACAGTAGATTTACTGTAAACTGTGTAAAGTAATACTCAATCAAAAACAAATGGACTCTAGTATTAATTGTTTTTTTTTTACTTTAATTAAAATGTTAAGTCGCATAATATTAAACATTAAACTAGTAAAAGTTCTAAGAGTTTTTGAACGAAACATCTACGTTTCGATACACGCACGCGCATTTGCACACAGGCGTTTAGAGATTCATTTCATTTCGTTAAAATATGCGCGCGATTTTTAATTTATATATAGAAACAAAAATCACTAGAATTTGTTAATTTACTGCAGGGAAGCAAAAGCTTATTGGAACCCTTGTGCATTCTTGACTCACTGCACGCTCCAAACCAAAAAGTATCTGGCGTGAGTTGCTATAGTAGCACGCTAGCGTTTATTGCACACATAAACGCTTTGGTCCCTCTCGCACACGCTTACTGGTTAGAACGGGATAAACGCTTTATGTCATCGATAACAGCTAGCGTGCTAGACCCCTTGGTTAGTATATTATAATTATGTAGCGTGACTAGTAGTAGGGTTTCGTCCTAAAGGTTGGCTTCATCATGAAAATCACTAAAAAAGTTTGCATAGAGGTTTTAGTCGTTTACACTCCGCAACTGATAAACTGCATTAACTTACATACTCTAAAATGAGAGCATTGGTGAATCCTTGGTTAGGGAAGTAGGTTACAGGATAGATTGCTGGCAGTGCCCTGAACACTGCATGTTTAGTGTTAACAAATTCACTCGGCTTACATTTTTATGAAAACTTAGCTCATTTTAAGTGATCAGAATTTTATATTTATATGAGAATGTCAATTTAGACACCCGCTTAGCTTTTATTGCGGACATGAAGCATACATCCGATTCATACCCGCTAACTGGTTAGAAAGATATATGTGTGTCAAGTCTGCAACAAAAGCTAGCGTGCTCGGAGCCCAGTGTGCAACCTGCCAGATTTAAATCGTGTCATACTCGATCCGTTGTTATTAAGGCTTCTTCCATACTGCGGCAATCTACAGGATAAGGCGCAGAAGGCAAGATAAAGAAACAACAAAATAATCGATTTTACTTTAATAGTTCATCAATAATAGCTATTCTTAGAACAAAATCACATAACAAATTTAACTGTAGCACAATAACTTTGCTGTCGCATTAGCTTATAGTTATAGAAGCTGTTTACATTTTTAAAGTTTAGGGTAAAACTGCGGTGCCTGGCTGTATGCTAATGTCATTTAATAAAAAAAAAAGTACTTTAAATTTATGACAGCACAGGCTGTATGGTTTTAAAGCCTTCGTCTGTTCAAATGGAGTAAAGAAAAGGTTTTGCCGCGCATTTCATTTTCGCGTTGTAAAATTTTTATTTGATTTAAATTTAGCAAACATAAAGACACCACAGCGATGGAACAGGTAAAAATTATTGATTTTATGAACAATTAATCTACTGACGTTAGATATTCATTACTTCCGGTAGCGCTTTTCCATTCTTATGTTTTGAAATGATTGTTGTAATAAAATACCGTGACATATAAAAAAAACTGTTTGTGAAGAGCTTTAATGTAATAACCAAGCACCATTAACATAAACAGCAGCCCTAATATGACTTCCCAAGTATAAGATATCCCTGCGGCTCTGCCTGACTAGTGCCAGAAGCAACAGACGCATTGAGAGACAAATTAGACTCCGGCGGTCACGTTAGGGAAGCGTTAGGGCCAAAATTGCCTCAACATTGACCATGAATATAAAACATTTCTTCATACTATTGCCACTAAGTTATTTCTATGTATATTTTCGGACAAATTCTATGTACACGTTAATCACCATATATTCTTTTCAAATAACCTACACATCAAGAGTGAAATCTATTAGGTAAGTAATTTTTAGTAGGTGTTTTTATACTATGTACCAAATACTCTCCATACAAACGGCGGTAACGTTTTCCACCCTCTAAACCTTAACTTAAAGCTAAAGCCATGGTTTTTTAGTATGTTGTTGTTATGTATTTTATGTTTTTATTTATTATTTTTTATAGGTTTCTAAATAATGACACATATTTGTTTTGTATTAAAATTCAAAAATGAAAACATCAAATCTATAAACATGAGCACACAAAAAAATCATGATTATAGGCTTAAGTTTAGAGGGTGAAATACATTACCACTGTCTGTATGGAGAGTACCTTCAGGTCTTGGTACGCAATCTTCTTAATACATACAATGCTGTAGAGTTTGCTTAAAATATACCTTTGAAGTAGCAGGCAAGTTTATTTTTTGTATAAAAGTTATGTAGGTATTATAAGTTTTGTCAATAAAAAACGTAAACTTAAGTATTTCTTCGAATGATTAAATTTCATGTGTTGTATGTTAAGTAGAAAACAAACACAGTTCATGAGAAACATGTTAAAACATCATATATCAAATATACAGCATTGTATATATTGTATTTATATAAAAAAAAAACATAACGGCAAAGGCACTTTAACAGCAATAATACATTGTCTTTACAAACTAATTAAACAATAAATAGATTAAATCATCACAAATTAATCACACTTTATTCAAATTACAGCTTTTGGCAAACGTTAGAGATGAAAGATTATACCTAAGGTACAGAGGTATATCGATTGGCGAAGAGGACAAAACATGGGTTCAAACAGTCATTTTTTTAAAAAAGGTTGGTGTACAGTTGAACACATGGAGAGGTCAATAACCATAGGCGGTTACTTAACGCACGACATGATCTGCGCACGTTTCGCCTCTATACGAGGCATCATCAGGACCCTGACAAGAGTATGCCATTCATTTTTTTCCACTTGTCGATATGGAACGCAAAGTAACGCTTGAATCTATTAATAGAGCCTGATGATTTGACCCCTTGAACTATGTTAACTGTACTCTATATCACCATCCAATAAGATAAAAGAAGACATGTTGAACCATAGGAAGGACCATAACGGGCGCTATCATTATTTGCCGTCCAGTCCATGATACTAATATACCTATTATTGATACAAAACGCCCAGCACTTTTAATTTGAAGCATTTTGTTACAATACTGTACAGTCAACGGCAGACATTTCTACAGTCGAAGAGTCAAAAAGATGTAAACACAACTCTATTGCCAAGAGAGTAAGATCTCGTGCCGATGTTTTTATAAAAATATCTGCACACGTCTATGACACTTAACAATATGTCGTGCAATTCTTGGCTTAAACAGACGTCCATTTTTATTAATAGGTACTAACAATAAGGTTTATGTTTACATATATTTGGCCTGCGGCCCTAACATGACAGCCCAGGTTTAGTTTAACCCCTCCCTGTGTCTCTGTTTAACTAGCATCATAAGAAAGGGACGCAGATAGAGATAAACTAAACTTGGCCAGTCATGTTAGAGCCACTGAAGGCCGTATAATATTAATGACCTTGGCTGTACGTATGACCAGTGGTGTAGCTTGGTGACCATAGGCCCTGGGGCAAAAAAGAAATGGAGCCCTATATTCAAATTATACAAATAGGTATGTAATTCTGGTGGTCGGAGAATATTTGCGAGTAGGACAGTTAGAGTTAGAGGGATGAGCCAGGGGCCCCTTGAGCTTGAGGGGCCTGGGGCACAGCGCTGCCTAGCCCCTGGGTAGCTAGGCCACTGCGTATGACTGCGTCATGCTACGGCAAATAATAAAAGGGACCCGCATTTAATAGTTATGGTTGTAAAAAGTACACTTAATTACAAAAAAGGTACAAATTAAAATACTGTAGAAAGGTTAACATACAAAAAACCTCTTCGAGTCGTGACGCCTAAACTCATTACAATAATACATTAGGTAAAAAAGCAGAATAAAATTATTTACTATTTAATTATTGTACTATTAAAATTTATACTAAGTATACGTCAACTAACCCAACTTTGTCGAGCCCAAATTACTAAAAAAAGATTTCTAAATAACAAATAATAATACATTAAAAATACTATTGTCGTATTAAAAAATACACCCAAACTCTGCTAGCGGCGCTTACAAGAGTGACAACAAGATAACTTAACCCTCAGAGCAAGAACTATGCGACATAAATGTCTATCAACTTTTTACCACCGGTCTACTAGACGCAATGAGTCGTTCCACCCCTATAGGATTGACTTCCCTCCTTGTCGTACGAAGCGTTTCGCTTCATCTTGTGACGCACTTCCAGAGAATGGAACGATCTCCCTGCCTCAGTATTTCCGGACAGATATGATCTGGACACTTTCAATGGAGAGTAATTATGCATTTTCTGGGTAATAAAGTCCCACGTTCGGCCTAGTTAACACTTTCCATTAGGTGTGACTGTGGTCAAGCGAAAACCTATCACCAATAAAAAAGTACCACAAGGCGACTGTCCCAATTATCAAAGTCGTATCTACAAAAAGTTGCTAAAGAATCTTGGGTTTTATATATACTTCTATTAAGTCAGAAATTTAAGACATTGTCATGCCGTAGTTCCAACTTTGTTCATTAGGACAGTACTGCTGCATTGAGGGGTCAGTCGAGTTATGTCACTGCAATTTAGGGTCGAGTTAACTGAATTCGAGTTCCGGACTCAGGTCGAGTTTCTTACTAGCATAGTACGGAAGTACTATGCTAGTAAGAAACTCGACCTGAGTTCGGTTTACAAATACGACCCATACTAAGTCCGCGTGAGGTCGAACTTACAAGATGAGTTCTCGCAAGCAAGTAGCATTACATTCCGGGCTATAATACCGAGGTATGTGACCATAGAGTTCATTACTAATAGAGAGGAACAACATTACTGTGGGTAACGTATTTGTTTTAAACATAGACCGATAAGTGTATAAAATAAACTCACTTTGGGTAGTCAGCTGGCGACATCAAACAGTCCAACCAGCATGATTGAGGCATAATTTTCTTATTTTTTGTACACAACATTATTATACAACAAGTATTTCACGCTACGAAACGTTTATTGTCAATTTTGTTATGACAAATTATCAGAGGTGTACGAAAACTAAGGCATAAACTTTTGCGGTACGTTTCAGTCACCAATAATCAAGTTTTGATAGATTTCCCACAGAAAACGTGTTAACATGTAACAGCCTCAGAAGTAGCCGAACATTTTAGTACCTTGTCGCTGTCAGTAACGTGACAAACTCTAGCAACTCTCGTTTCAAACGTTACGCGGACAAGGTTCTTAAGTGTTAATCTATTTCTGAGGCTGACTGTACGTAAAACGAGCCGTTGTTTCTATATAGAAATCGGCCATATAGGATGTTCATACTTCAGTATCATAGGTAGTTTTTGGTGTAGGTGACGCCATTTTCTATACAGGATGTTTTTTATCCTGACCTCCGGGAACGTAATCTGTCAAATAATGCCACGATTACTAAAATTTACATGAAAATAATATTATTGCCAGTTACAAAAAAAAAACTTAGAAGGGCCAATATTGATTTTGTATTTCAGTTCGGGAATTATTTGACTATGTTGTTTGCTATCTAAAGATTTCTACGAGACCTTGAAAAGACAAAAAGTACAAACTTTACGCCCCACATATAATAATCGACATTGCACTTTCCACGTTTCGTATGATTTTTCTGGAAAAGCAAATTATTTCATACCATTAATTTTTATATAACTACATGGTTTTTGACAGATTTTTTTCCTGGGATCGACCGCGTTTTGGAAACGATACACAAAAACATTATGTACACAAAATAACACCATTTTGACGTCATTGGTATCAAAAGTTTACTCCATATTAATACAAATATGATACGAACCATGAACTAACAAATATGACGTGTAACTTGACACTAGCTTAACTGCTTTTGACATCTCTTTCTAACAAGTCCAATATGAAAGTTGCATAGGCGAGAAAAAAACAGCATCCTCCTGTCACCTATTTCAACGCGAGAAGCGGAGTCATTTATCATAATTGACATTTCGTTGTAAAAACTGTCAATTAAGCCAGTGTGACAGCAATGACTTACTGAGTGTTTATCTCACCTGTATTTTTTATAAAACCGGCGACTAGCCTTTTTGGTACACTTCCGATAAACTGTGACCGGCAAGAATACTGCAGAAAAAACCCGAACATCCCGTTAGTAACGAAAAAGCAAACATAATTATTAATTAAATTAAAATAACGTTCATTAGTTACCCTATTTCCGACGGCTAAACATACACTAAGACAATTCTAGCAACAACACCTATAGATATAAACAAAACACTCCAAATCCAAAAAATAAGTAGTATAGGAACTCAATAATTGTGTTCATTTTTTAATTAATTTGAATTCGAAATAACATTTTGACGATCCGATAGCCTAGCGGTTATCCTGCCTACAAAGTATGCGGTCTTGTGTTCGAGTCTCGGAAGGGGCAAATGTTTGTATGATGAATACGAATGTTTGTACCCCTTTTCAATGTTTTAATAAAGTATATATTTATGTATAAAAGTACGTATATTCGTACTACAGTACCCACAAGCAGCTTTGTTGCTTGATTTGGGACTAAGTCAATTGGTGTCCCAAAGATATCAAAAAAAAAATACACTCATGACTTTTTCTAGTACCGGATTCAGTAGCTTTATAGATTTATCACTTAGGTACATTTCAACAAACAAATAATACTTCTATGTATAACAATAAGTATGTATATTGATATATAAGTCTCTGTTTATTTACCACATATAATTTTTCTCTACCCTATGAATTTTATCTAATTATAAATTCACTATAGATTTTTTTATTTCATTCACAGGGTGATCAAAATGAAGTCTTAGTATAATTTTCAGCACCAATACAAAAGTAAAGCAGATACGTGCCACGTGTACTTATTTTGGATTTAGAGTGCACAAGTACAAGATATATCTTACAAACAATATAAGCGTTAGATTAATAAAAAGAACCCTCCACTATGATAAATTTCGTATAACACAGTTAACTTTTAGACGACGTTGTGCATTATCCGATTTTAAAGTGCCATTTCCAATAACCCTAATATTATCATTTACCATTTCCAAATTGATAATTGACAAGATTTATTTTTATACAAAAAATACAGGGTGCTAGTATTTGTTAATACCGCCCCTATTGCACAATGACTTGCAACTTGTAATACAAGCTGATACAAGCTTGTAATTCAACTCCTTTTAATAGAAAGATACTTCAGCTTGTTTTACAATTTACAGGTCATTATGCAATGGGGCCAGGGCGGCTGAAAAATTTCTAAGCCTCAAAGGAAATCAAAAATTATCAAAAGTATATTATTTTAAGTTCTGCTTCTAATAAAATTCATTTTTGAAGTTTAATTTTATGTCATGATACCTAACATGCCCTTCAAAGTGGAGAGCACGCAGGACCAAAAGGTTTATTTAAATACCTTGGGCTTAAAACTTTTCAGTTGCCCTTCGTACGTAAACATTAGACCTCGATATTGAAATAGCTGAAAAAGATCCCAGCTAACTACCCTTAGGCGCGAGCAAAACGCACATCACTTTGTTAAGTTTCTGTGAAAGGGATAGATGCTGTATCTCCGTTGACATTGGGTAGCTTATGAAGCACTGAATGAGTTAATACTAATTTTGTCCATGAATTAAACAAAAATAATAGCAATATTGAAATCTCAATACCGGGGTCCATTAATTATTAGCATAAATCTTTACAAGTTAAACGGAAGATCTAATTCAGGATAACTACGCAAGTTAGCACCTCTGGTTTAGTCAAAACAAGTCAAGTTAGTCGACAGCAGTCAGTTGCACAACAAATATACGATGTCCCAATAACGAATGTCAACCGTACCTAGGCTCTATCTATGTATTTGACAACACCAACGAAGGATGTATTAAGTTTGACAAAGTAAAAGTGACCTATACGAATGTACGTAATATCAAACTAGCTTAATTTTTAGGCTGGTTTATAGCAAAAACGTAAGTTATCAAACGTTGTAAGAAAGTAACAAGATTATTGTAAATCTTTTGCTGTTATAAACGCCTTCTCGTATCACTCATGTCATGTGGTTTGATATTGTTTTTGGGACACCCTGAACAAGCACATCAAGTGCAAACGAACTGGACTCTACAAAAGAGTCTACTAGAAATTTGTTAATATCTTGAACGATATAATAACGATTCTAAAACCGACGAAGTTTGAACGTGACCTAAAAAATATGGGCCCATTTATATGAAGCGAGTTCTCGTATGCGAGTTGCATTACAATGCGCGGCTCGATCATTCCATCGATCGCATTATACCTCGGTAGCCCGCAATGTAATACAACTTGCATGCGACAATTCGTAACATGTAAATGGCCCTTAAATCAGAACGAATGAGGCAGACATCCCTCTCTCTTCTGGCATTCCGTCTATTTCGCTTTACATTCTAATATCGTGTACAACAGATCCTTAGGCTTTGGTCTTTGGTTAGGCGCTGTCTACGACGTCTGCGGAACCCAAGTAGCAAACTTAGAGCTATAAAAGCTGTATAGAGGTGATCGCCTCTAATCAACAAACTGGAACAAATTGCCTCGTTACTCCGCGAAACCAGTATGCACGTGCAAAACAGCTGCGTCTTCTCTGCTTCCACACGAAACCACCTCTACTTAATGCTAATACTACACGATCTACGCGCGTTGCGCCTCTATACGAGGCATCATCCGGATCAAATATTACGACTGGTCGCTACTTGTACGAATGGCATACTGGCATATTAAAGTCGCCTCTATACTGCTCCTACAATTTGTAACGCTTATTTGCTACTTGGGTAATTCACTATGGTGGGCTCTTTCAGCCACTATGCCATAGTGATTTAGACGTCATCATCAGCGTTTAACCGGAGACAACTATATATTTTCAATCAGGGTTTATCTACTTATCGATATAACACCAACTTCCTTTGAAGTTGTTCGTGGATAATGTGTGGATACGACTTCGAAACTTTACGTGTAGGAAGGAAAACTTGTCTTTTGTTTATGAACTGGAATTTTTCATGTTTCGATACATACCAAACTCGCCTAAACTCAACCCAAGTGATGTTGTAATGTGTTCTTCTCTATTTAACAAATTAAGTTCAAAATGCAACACCAATTTCTGTAGGCTTATGTCCCGATACTACGGATTGATTTAATTTACCTGCCGTTAATAATAATGTTTTTTCTTATTTCCAAACTTGATAGAATTGGTTGAAAGAAGAAAAACTGTAATTTTAGTTTTCTTCTACGATCATAATTTTTCGAAATATTAACAGTAATAAATTGACAACGGGCATGCGTCGCGAAAACACTCTATCGCGCTGCATACAGCGCTAGTGACGACACTAGCGTAATTACATATGTATGGAGCGAACGCTAATTTTAATATTATCAGCTTGTAACTAAATACCCCCTTATTCATAAACGCTTCGTAAACGTTTGTTAGTTAACATGTTTTATGTCTTTATCTGTCATTGTGACGTTTGCCCTCAAATGACACAAAGCAATTGGTAACTTTTTATGAATAAGGGGGTTAGTCCTGTTCTAAAATTTTTTACCTGGTTTCGAATTAGCATATTTCGAACAGAAAAAAGATTTCCCCATTGTAATTTTTGAAACTTTGGATTGCGAACATCGGATTATATAAAATATCGGATTTTTTATCTGTTTCTTTGAACATAAATATATTTTAATGCGTATCTACAATTTTACCATTCATGCCACATTGTTTGCGTGTGAAATACCGTAGTATAGACTAATGCCTCGTATAAAATAAGCCAAATTATAACGATAGTACGTAAAACGATCCGTCATCTGAATATAGAAACGCGGTATTAGGCGTATTTGATACGTATCGGCACATATAGGATCCGTACGGACCGTTTTTGTGACTGGGCGAGTTGACATAAGTTTCTAGCTGTTTAACCTGTTTCTTACTGTTAGCGATAAAATCATTGGTGTATATCAGAAACCATCTGGCGCTAATAAACATACAACAACAGTAACTCGCCTGTAAACTAACCTTGTACAGTCAAGGAAATTGAAACACGTACCACCGTAGAACCTATTCGAAGAGACATACGCATGACATCTGTATGACATAGCCTGGCGTTTTACGCGTCGCGTCATTGCGATAGGGTTGTAAGGTGGTAAGTGAATATATTTCCCCTACTGTACGTATGGAAATTATATATTTCAATTTACGTATATGAAATATAGTCAAGTATCCCCATGTCCGTGACGCTATGTAACAGCTGACCTATACAAAAAAATATACAATAATTACACTTTTATTAACATTTAAATGGAAACTTTTTCACAGCCTCAATACTCTAAACAATTATATTTCATTATAACACGGAAACGAAAAAAAACAACGTACCTAGTACCATTTTTTAGTATCACGTTAATTAGTTATAAAGTAAATTATTTGGATTTAATTTTAAAAACAAATATGTAAAACAGAGTTCATTTAAAAATAGTTATTGCAAAGCAATAGTTATTAAATTTTAACTATAAAAATGTAGTTTCTCTTGTCTTTTAAAAACAATAAAATGTCTTATTCAAAGTAAGTAGTAGTGTAGGTGTTCTGAATCAAAGGGGTCTACTAGTTAGGTCTCTTACTTATTCCCTGATTCTTTTTAGTAAATAAAAAAAACTTTCGACCAGCCGTAAAAATTGCCAAGTATTTTTGAGAACCTATCCGAAATTCATCCTACGATGTCATTATGTCTAGGTTCATAAAACTTCAGTTTATTCCAAATTGGGATAAAACATACCTCTTACAACACTATCTTAGGATTTCTACAAAACATTGCATTTTCATTTCAATAACATTTTAATCCCTACATCCCTGAAAATCGTAAATGAAGCGTTATGACCTTATCTAGTAGCCCCCTTTCCCATCAAAACGTTGAATAACAGCTTATAAAAAAATTGCTGAAATCTAAGCATCTTATCTCTGCCATCCCCGCACCTCCACCGCTGCACAGTATAGAGTAGAACGATTATTGACGATAAAGGCTAGGTGTAAAGCTCTAATTGAACGATAAGCGGAAGCGACACAACCTAGCACAGCACCTCGCACTGCGGTATACGCTGAAACAAAAATAAATAACGTTTAAATACATAATCAGAGTGAAAATTGTTTACTTCGAATAGAATGGAAGAATTAAATATGTAAGAAGTTAAGAAGGAATTAAAAATGTTCCATTTTAACGTTTAAAACCATTTAAGAAAGTTTCAAGTCAAATTTAATAATATAAAAATTTTGGACAGTTTAGGTTTGTTTTCATTCAATAACTTATAGACTTAAGAGGGTTGTTACTATCAACAAAATATAACTGACCCACAAACCGTATCAAATGATAAAAAGGGAAGTAAAGAGTTACTATTTGATTTATAACGTCACATTCTTAACACATTAAAGAATTCTTTTTTTTTAAGAATTATACCGGCTGTCTTGCTCTCCACGCCGGAACACAACAGTGTAAGCACTGCTTCTCAGCGGCAGGATTAGCGAGCAAGATGGTGGTAGCGATCCGGACGGACCCTGCACAAGGTCCTACCACCGGCACCCTTCCTTCTTCTCGTACGTATATGTATTTTTTTTTTATGAAATCTAAATCTCTATTCAGCTTCCTTTGTACACCCGCCACGCGTTGAACACTCACGTGTATATACAAGCGCGGTCACCAGAGCCGCGGGCCCTCGCCGAAGCCCGCCTCGCGCGCCTTCCAGTACTCGCCCGTGAACACCCACATCTCCTCGCCGTCCTCCACCGACTTGCTGCAACACCACGACCATCAATAGCACAGAATAAATAGTCGCACTAAAAGTACAGAAACCTCTTTTACGACCGCGATTAAATTCCAACTTTATTAACACGCTCAGAAAGTACTTTTTACTTCATACACATTAGCCAGGCAGCGAGCGTCAAAAGGAACGCGCCGCCTGCACCCACCTTTCCCCCGCTACTCCTGGCGACACACTAGGGTTGCGCGGCATTCGTTTTCAATTACACTGACATGGTGGGGGCGAGCGAGCGCGCGGCAAGCCGACAGCCTACTGCGATTTTCCTATGCCATAGGCAAGGCGGTCGAGCGTACCTACATTGCGGAGTGGAACCCCCCTGTTAATAGTACAGCAACCTCAAGCCGGCAGAGATTATCGCTACCGACGAGCTGACCAGCCATGTTTACCCACTCGTCAGGATTCGTTTGTGGGGCATTACAGATCTGTTTATAACGTGAACGGGACTTTAACGCGATAAAATTATTGTTAATTTACCTGGACGTTTCTGCCATGTTTCAACGGTCGTGGTCGCCAAAAGACACAGATATGAATCAGAGGTGTATTAGCACGAAGACATGCAGCAGTGTGCGTGACTTCAACACTGATGTTCATACTTAAACTTGCTATTGCTGACTTTAAATTTAATTTTGGATAACATACCAAGTTCCACCCCTCTTTTAAACTTTCTGACAGTGGAACTTTCTAAAATCTTTTATTAAAGCACCTCTAAAGAATACATGTTCTTAAAGAATACATCTCCTAAAGAATACATGTTCCGAATTGCAGGTAAGTCTTCAGCGATTTAGGCTGTCCGTTGCTGTTGCCACCTAAACTACTGGCTAAGATCGTACTATTTAAGATCGATTCTGTTGAAGCCACGTCTATAGACCAGCTTCTATAGGCAAAACGCTCACAGATCGTGTAGATTGTGCGTTTAGTGGTGTGGTTAACAGTCGCGTCTGTGCCACGTATGTGTGAAGGAGGTAGGAATTTTCCATTTAAAATATACATGTCGCACAGGTGCAGCTGTTTTTCACGTAAGTGATAGCACTGGTTTCGCGGAGTAGCAGTTGGTTCCGATTAGAGAATGTCACCTGGAATGGAATGCCCGCTGGATGCAAGCATCACAAGACCGGTCGTTGTGGTGATCCTTGGGAGAGACCTATGGCCAGCAGTGGACGTCTTTCGGCTGAAATGATGATGATGATGATGAGAGAATGTCAGCTGGGGCACTGACCGGAACCAAGAGGCGCGGTGCTCAGCGCCGTCGCGGCGGCGCTCGCGCTGCGCCTGCTCCAGCTCCAGCTTGAAGTGCTCCGCCGCGTCCACGTCGCCCTCCTCCAGCGCGCGCTGGTCCGGCCTGGGTAGCATACCACACTATACAATAACACGTTCTAACTACGCCTGTGGCTCACGCGCGCCCCCTGACGCATCAAACCGTAAGCTTTATATGAACACTTGTACGGGTCTATCTACACTAATCTACATCTACACTAATATAATAAAGAGGTAAACTTTGTTTGTTTGTTTGTTAGTTTGTTTATATGTCCGATTGCAAAAACTCTTTCACAGATAGTAAGCTACACTATCCCTGACGGACATAGGCTACTAATTCCACGCGATCGAAATCGCGGGCGTCAGTTAGTACGATATATATTAATATCGGCATCCTTAATAACATTGGTCTTAATCGACTACTTGGCCTATAATGCTGACTACGTTAACTCCACTTAGTGGACATAGTGTTTTATAAAGATTCATATATTCAAACACAATCGTGCCACCTATAGAAAATGGATTCCAAAATGGCGTCGACGTTTCTTTTTGAAATTCGGTTCTGCTGTATGTTAATAAAGATTAAATAGTAACGGAGCTACAGGTTGAGCGAAACAGCACCTTAGAGAGGTGAAATTTTTGAATCTCACCAGATGACTGAAGCTCACCAAAATGGCCGAATCCGAACCCGTTGAGATTCAATAATCGCACTCTAGGTAGAGGCAAAGTTGCTTATGACTCGTGAATCAATACAATGCAAAGCTCACCTCAGCCTTGTGTCAGTGTTAGGCAGTATTTCACGCATCCCCGGCTCCAACTCGTTGAGTTCCATTGCGAACCGCGTGAAGCCGTAGTATAGCTCATAGTCGGGAGGCATGGCACCTACCGGGAATTGGAATATTCAACAGCGATTCACTCATGCGTATGTCGGCAACGGCCATTAGTACAGGAGCTCAACGAAACAATCGCGCCATTGGAAAGTGGCACCGGCGCCCTCTACAACTTTTAGCATGTTCGACAGAGTTTCGGCAATAACTGGAGGTTAGCATTGCAACACTCCGCTTGCAGCAGCCAATCTTAAAACACCAGCCTCGAAACTGTCTCACGCTTCGTTCGGCGTATTTATTTTATTTTATTTATTTATTAAGGCTCACAAATCAAGTTACAGTCAATTACTTGGCATAATAAAGAGGTAGAGATATAAAGCTGGACTATAACTCTACACTATGATTTAGTAACAGTATTTGATTAAGTAACAGTGATGCAGTAAATCGGTAGTGTTCGTGTGTGGTTACCGGGCCGCCAGAGCGGGCGCTCCGCCGCGTGCAGGCCCTCCGACCAGCGGCCCTGCAGGCGCGCGCGCGTGGCGCCGCCGCTCAGCACCGCGCCGCGCACCTCGTGCCGGCTGCCCGACCACGAACTAGCCTGCACGCAGACATACACGTAACTGATATGTTCATAACCGCCATCTTGACTCCCAAAAAAATTGACAAATTCGTGTTTGTAACAGCTAAAATACAATTCGACACGCTTTTACCGTGATTTATATGTTCAGGGCCTCCGCTGAGTCGCGCGGGTGCACGGAGCGGCTGCACGTCTATCGAGAGTATGAGCCCGCACTCGCAACCGCGCGATTTTCCGGACGCTTTCATACCATTTTTTATAGGCGTGCACCTGATCCGTGCACACACGCGACTTAGCGCACGCCCTAAAATTTCTTCGACATGCTGAATCCAAAAAAATAATGTCAAATTCAGATCAATTGCGATAGAAACACAAGAATTCAATTTGATTCGATTTGATCAAGTCTAAAGTTCCGAGTTTGGTGGCGTACCTTGACGAAGTTGAGTTTGCAGGTGACGTCGGTCCCGTGGCACACGATGTGCATGTCTCCGTACTGGTCCACCCAGCGCTGGCCGCCGAACAGGTTGTGCACGCACGTCGTCACCTGGGAAAAGAACGCACGTAAGTACAAACTAAACATTTCATCTAGTATTTTTGTCGAGAAACTTAAAAGAATATGAAGTAGAAAAACACAAGAAATCCTAATATTGTAGTACTGCTTTTTACCAAAACTGCACGAGACAAAGTGTAAAAAATAAGATCACTGAGCTTGGTGAGAACGGAGGGATGAAAGAGTCTTTCCTCTCTCTGTTTCTTCAAACAACTCTGGTCGAAGGCTATAGCAAACAATGACCCTAGTTTGGGGGTTGAGTAGCAAGAGCGTGCAGAAAGTCGCCGTGGGTTTTAGCTTAAACCAATCACAGAAGTCCTGATGTCCAGCGGTTAGACAGACGGACGTACCTTGTTCCAGCTGTAATGGTCCCCGGAGGGCGCGAGCCGCACGTGCACGCGCCCCGCGGGCTGGAACTCCATGGACTTGCCCCAGAACTTGGTCTTGATGCGCGCCTCCTGCCAGAAGGTCCAGCGCGGGGACTCCGCGTGGCACGCTGAGATCGGAGGGTGGTGGGAAACCTGAGTACAAAATAATCATGTTACGAGATTTTAAAAATATAGTCTAATGTACTGAAGAGTTCAAGAAGACCAAGTTTTGCTTTCCCGTAAAAAAGACTCCTCGAACCAGCCGAAGAGCCGGTTTAAATTAGCGTCAGCCAATCGAGACTCATATCATTTTTCGCTCCGCTGTCCGGTGGCTGAACATGTACAGTTAATTATATTAATAAAAAATATAGAAACAGAAAGCGATATTTTCGCGGCACGTTTTTTAAATACTATATACTTTAAAAGGCGCAGCGGACTCGGAGCTTCGTTCGGATAAGATCATTTGCTGAAATATTTCGCCGCGACAAGCGGCCAGGACGGACGGAGCGACGCGCACCGGAAGGATTATTTTCGCATCTCATCGGTCCGGAACCCTGACAAATGTTGTAAAACGAGCCGTCGCACGCACCTGTTCGGCGATGAACCGGAAGTCCCGGTCGGGGCGCACGCACTCGTAGGTCTCCCCGAGCAGCGGGTTGAAGGGCTTGGAGGCGGCGCGGTGCGCGGACGCGGCGTACGCGCTCACGGCGAACGCGGCGATCAGAGCCATGCGCTCCACCTCGTTGCCGCACTCCGACGCCGCGTCCAGCAGCTCCGAGTACTCCAGCTCCTCGCACAGCCGCTGCGACCACAAGTCGTCCACGTGAACGGAGAACGCCAACACGCTAACGCTCGAGGCGAAAATTGGCTGTAACTTTGAAGCGTTTCTTCCTACGCGAATGATGTCCCGGCACGGTATTTGACTGATCGGTACTCAGCGATGAAAAATTCGCGATTTAAACATCGTCCCTTAACCGAACGACCTTATTCTTTCCAAAACTACAGCATATTGACGGACTTGTTGATAGTGACCGAAACGATTATCTGCCGATACATATAGCGTAACAGATTCCATAGCCGCGCGTTCAGTGGTGAAAACCGGCACCACTTTTCGTAAAAGGCCGAATTAAACCTCTCGACTCCTAGTACCGGTGGTCTTTGGGAGACGGCCTCGAACAGTCAACTACCGGATTCTTTACAAATTTGCTAAATATTCAGCGGTTTGTTTATAGAGTCCGGAATAGAAATCCGACTGGGATCCTCTCATATAATCATGTGGTAATTTTCCGCGTGTCAGCCAACGATTTTCTGGGGCGTTCTAGCCTCCTGGGCCGGGTCGTGGAAGGCGCTAGCAGGCACTACTGACGCCGCTCAAAGTTACTGCCAGATACGGTATAAACCTGCAGCATATCGAGAGGTCTAGCGGAGATCCTTGCACGGTGTACACCAGGTTTTACAGTTCCGTTTCGTCAAAAAGTACCACGTTATAATAACGGTGGGGAGCTCATTCCACAATTTCGTAGTATAGACGACCAAGTAATTGCTTGACCACTTTTGAACCTTATCCCTTTGTAATAAGGTCGAAAAGTGGTCAAGCAATTTCTTGGTCGACTATACATAATAGAGAAGATCTCGAGAACATTTGCGTAGTAACCATAGAGGACACATTCATATGAGAACAAGTTATACCTATACATAGAGCGAGTCGCGCGTTGATAAAAGCGAGCAGGCACACGGTTTGACAAGTCTTCGGAACACTTCCTGCTGTACAGATAGCAGAACTCAGAGGCGGCCAATTCGAACATCCCACCGACCTGCAGCATGTTGAGCGGCTCGTTGATGGTGACAGGCATGGAGATCTGGCTGAGGTCCTTGCCGATGTTCTTGTAGAGCAGGTTCCACAGGCTCGGCGACGCGGGCGTGGGCCGCGGGCACGGCAGGCGCGCGCGCCGCGGCGTCGCGCCCGCCGCGCCGTTTGACAGCGCGCGCGGCGCCGGCAGCACCGCGGACGCTGCAACATTACCGATCAAACTTCAACCTACTTTTAAGAAAAAAGGGTAAAGTTGTAACTCAAGATCGTAGCAAACAGAAATCTGTGGTCCCTGTCCTACTTCTCCGAGAAACAGGCGTGACTTTATGTATGTATGTACAAAAAGAATACATTCAACACGATACACACAAATATACGAACGAACACATCACAAACAGATTACAGCACTTTTATTTTAAACTGAAATGCAATAGCTGCGTAGTAAATAAAATAAAACGAAGAAAACTGCTACCTTTAAATAAAAAGTCAGCTTTAACAGTCAGCTCAAAACTTCCCAATAATGCGTCGCGACTGTTAAAGTTCATGAAAGTATTGCAATGGTGTAGTTATTCAATATTAAATACTTAACAGATTTCTAAACTACTGGACTTGCTTTTTTTTCAGTTTTTATTTACTTTCTACGCAGTTGGGTTTGGTTGGGTTTTAATTTTTCATCATACTTTGTGAAAAAGGTTTGTTTTGTAAGAATAGTCCGTAATCTATGCACACTTATACCTATACATATGTTGCTGTTTGAACTGATCTGCATATCATTCTATTGCCAAGAGAGTAAGAGTGGTAGTTATAGACATTACTAGCTTTCACACGCGACTTCGTCCGCATATGTTTTGGATTACACATAACCTCAAACCCCCCTCAAATCTTCATAATGGCGGAATTTCCAAAAATATTTTCACAAATGCACCACTACACCCCCTGAGGAACACGAGTTCTCAATTTCATGTTTCTACTTTCAGCTGTTTAGGTTGCGCATTATCTATCAGTCAGTAACGGAACTCTTTTACATGAACAGACAACAACTTTATATAAGCTTAATTATAACATAGGCGTTAAGTATGAAGCCGTTAGAAAAACCAGTTATAACCAGTTTCTGGTAAACTAAAAGCAAGGCTACAACACATATGACAGACTCACTCGCACCATCAGAGTTGTCAGAGCTGGCGGAGCCCTCCTCGCTGCTGAGGGAACCCGCCTCTGATGAGGAATCACCGTCCAGCTCTATTACGCCCGCCTGAAACACGATGTAATATAATCACTCTTCATTTGAACACCACCCAAAAATATAGAAAATACACAATTTAAAGATGACCAAGACCAATAATAGGCCGTTTCATCGTTTCAGAGGGATATTTTTCAGGCAATCGCTCTGTGCATCCGACTGCACTACTTCGAGTACCTAGTTTTAGTGTGTCAACTTTAAGGAGTACAGAAAAAAGTTCCCCCGAATCATACAACTATTTAGAAAAATTCATTCGTGGCGCAATTGCATCATCGATTCTGGTGCCAAGTTCTCCAATGGCAGACAGCACCTGAACCACTGGAAATCCAAAAACTTCAGCCAGAAAAAAAGGACTTTGGCAAGTTTGGTATGCACCTGCGTTTGTTACGTAGATAAACACCTCAGCTCATACATGTTTTAGCCCTCAATCGAACACTGACGAGTGGATGAACAAGGTGGGTCACCTCGTCGGTAGCGATGATCTCTGCCGGCTTGAGGTCGTCGTCGTGCTCCTCGGCGTCGAAGAACTCGGACGCCGACACGCACGAGCTGCTGTAGCTCAGCGACTGCGGGAACTGCCGCCCCGCCTGCTGGATTACAATACACCGTTTTATCGCATACCAGCGACCCTTGCCTTGAAACTTTGGAGTTTTTCAGATAACCTAAAATATGCAGTTGGTTAAGATTTATAGCACACGTAAAAAAATAAAAAAAAATATTATGAAAACCGTATCAAAATCCGTTGCGTGCTTCAGAAGGAGTAAGTGGCCGATTATATAAGAACAGACAGGAATAATAAATATGACGTACGTTTTGAGTTAAATCACCACGAAAAAAAGGATGAATCTTTTGTAGTCGACTTTTCTTTCACCAAGTGCCGCTGTCACAAATTGCAGTCATTTGAACACATGTGTGTTTTCACCTTATTGCAATGAATAAAGTAAAAAAAAACCTGTAAACATATCTTTACGTTGACTGTACCCAGGAGAAAATTCGAAAAACAATGGTTACAGTGATTGCGTTAGTGGGTTATGTGGTTCCAGTAGAGGTGTATCATATTCTTGGAGTCATGCTACCAATAGATTACCTTATACATAACTACACTACAAATGCTGCGCTGGTGTGATGGCAAAGTTCTTGCTTCTTCGGAGTCATGGCCCTCCCATGACCCCCGCCTGTGTAAGAATTTTGATCAAAGTATCGGTAGAGTCCCACTGTAGCTAGATACCGGTTGCAAGTTGGTAGCAGTTCTGTGTTCAACACCTAACCCGTCATGGTAGTGCGACACTCACCGGCTCGGAGTTGTTCCCGACGGAGGACAGCTCGGCGAGGTCTGACGCGTCGTGGATGCGCGACAGCCGCGAGCGCAGTTCTGTGTTCAACACTTAACCCGTCATTATTTTACACTACCTTTGTCAGCACTGTTAGCATAATATGCTGGGACTGAGATATTTTTGTTGAGATACTTTGCGCGGTAAAGTAAGACCTATTCTACAGAATTTATTTGAACGTATTAAATGTACCGTGAACCTTGTAGCAGACATAAGGGCCTTATATATTACTAAATACTATTAATTTTCATTTAAAAAAAAGGCCCCGGCCTACGTTTTGCGGAAAACCCTATAAATGTAAAAGGATGCTAAAAGTAGTTTTAAACTTTCAAAAAAATTCTGAGGAATTGAGAACCTCATTCTTTTTTGAAGTTGGTAAAAAATTATATTCAGTCAGTCAGTATGTACGTAACGTAAAGTAAGTACCTACTAAGCGACTGAGCGACAAAACCGTGGACGGTTTTTGATCACTTCCTTAAGTATAATAATAATAAAGTCGTACTGTTGTTATGATTACGAATACATAACTAAAAAAATGCTTATTTTAGAAACTAATTTTGTTATTGTTAGTTAATCAAACTCAGGAATCCTTAAAGTTTGCAGAGGATAGGATAATAAGCCGTGTGGTGCGGCTGGGGTCTTGCTCACCGGAGTTCTGCTGCAGCGCCGAGCTGAGGTTGGAGCGCAGCGCGGCCACGGCGGGCCCGCCGGCCGGCGCCGCCGTGTCCGCCGCCTCCATCGCCGCGCGCAGCCGCCCCCGCTCGCACACCTTACAAGGACACCTTTTATTTACTTACTAGCGGACGCGCGCGACTTCGTTCGCGTGAAATTAGTATCCTATGTCCGTCAGGGACAGTGTAGCTTTCTATTGGTGAAAGATATTTTGAAATCGGTTCAATAGTTCCAGAGATTAGTGTAGATTACTAGCTAAACTGATATATTTTTATCCTCATTTAATCTACTATCAGTCCTGAGACTATGATCAGATGGGTTGCGAGATGCAAGATGGTATGGCGAGCTAGTCAGGCAGCAGGTTGGCTCTCTCGAGTCTCTTAATTGTGTTAGGCTGGAGCAGCGTATGTGATAGCGGGTTTGGGTGATGCGCCAGACGGTCCTCACAGTTGTAACGTTTTGTTTCTTCGACGATGGTTGGGATTTCCAGATATTCGTGGATTTCGGTGTTGCGAGTATAATTAACAAAATAGCACCTCTTAGTTCCGACTTTTATGGTCACTTACGAGTCTTTGATTGTACACATGTATGTTTAGAGGTATAGATTATATTTTTACAAACTATCAAAAAATCTCACCAAAGTAGACACAATAGTTTTCAAGCTGGCCACGAGATCCTTGGCTAGCACAGTGAAGTCTTCTCTCAGCTGGTGGTCGGGAGTCAGGCTGGTCAGTGACGCCGGCCCACCGGTTGCCAGGGCTTCGGCCCCGGGCAGGGACTGCGGCCGGGCAGCGGCGCACGCTGGAAGGCAAGACTATATTAGTCTACGTACATAGTTGTTAGTGTCTAGACAAAGTGACATTAAAGCCCAATATCAGACAATGAAAATTCGGTATACATTGCTTACCTACTATGATGTTAAGTCTGTAAGTCTGTAGCGTTACTTGTTGACGCAGTAATGTATAGCGAATTGTCACAGTCACCCGTTGCCTGTCACGTTTATGAAATTGGTCCCTGATGTGGTGATTTCACACGGGGCAGTAGAATGGACAGGACAGTACTGTCTAAATTGAACGCGCAGCTGAGACAGAACAGCGCGTTCAAGTTGCATTAGTACTGAGCTGTCCACTGTACTGCCTTACTGTTCTGCCCCGTGTGAAATCCGCATTAGCGTCAATGCTTTTAGAAACGACATCTATGGACTTGACGTAAGGTAGCCTAGCTAATGATTATATTTTGAACAGGGATGTTTGTAAACCTCTCGACTTGCATTGGCGATCCCTGGCTCTAAAATTATGTAAACTTAATGTGTTGAATACTTAAGATGTAATTATTTAAATAATGATTATTTTTTAGATCTGAGTTAAACATCATTTAATTTATTCGTTTATTTATGACTTAAACTTGTGTCAGTCATGTTTGGGTCCCGCAGGGGTGCAATATGACTGATAATCCCACAATTAGATATAATTAGCTAGGTATTCTGTGGACACTATTTCTCAATGCTTTAAACACTAACACATATAACTATGTAAAAGACTGTTTGTGTTCTTTTCAATTAAATAAATAAATAATTATTAAAAGGACTAGAGACGTTAAATCAAAGAGGGGGCAGGCATCCTCTTGGCTTAAAAACGTAACTTGGTCGTAAAAACAAAAATAGTCAAAGTTAATTTAAGATATGGACTGAATATAACTTGGAAATACTATTGTATTTTTTGTTACTTTACAAATAATAGCTAATATAGAGCAATGAAAAAAAACATGCTTTTGTTGAGCTTATACTATTATAAAATAATTTAGGCAGTAAGTGTAACAAAGGATATATAATAAAGAAATGCTGCTTTCATTGCTCTACATTAGTATTTTTCAATTAGTGGGTCGCGATCGCAAAAAAATGATCGCCAGAGCAGAGTGCGTCGCCCGCTCGCCACACTTTTACGGCCCTAGGGGGTCGCTACTCTTTTTTACTTATAAAGGAGTTGCGTATTCAAAAAGATTGAAAAACACCAGTCTACATTAACAATTTTCATAATTATTTTTCTAGTCTAATCAGCAGTAATTATAAAGTCAAGCTTGTATACCAACAAAGTTCTATAGCAAAGCTGTTTCGGAAACGTTTGAACTATAACTGGTACCTTAAAACAAACTGCTGTTAACTATAAAACTATATAATTTAATTAACATTAACAAGTGCGCTAAAATGATCAATAAATCATGAAATATAGAAAACCAATGCGTCTACTTCTTGAATTAGGTGTAATCAGCAGAAGATGTCTGTACACTACTGTACAGTCGAAAAAGTCAAAAAGATCTAAACGCGGCTCTATTGTCAAGGTAGTAATGCTGATTTCATACAGGGCAGGACAGTGAGCCAGAAGAGTCGAACAGAACAGTTAAGAAGACAGTTGGTGTTCAAATATAGATCAGTCAACGAACTCACGTCGAGACACGCACTGTCTTATTCACACCAATGTCCAGCCACAGGAAAAAGGTTATAGGCGAAGTCAACTGTCATGAAAAAATTGATCGGTTGGCTATTGGCTGTCATAGACTGGTCCAGTTTTCGGCGTTTTGCACTTCTAGCGGCATTTCGGGAAACATTTGGCCAATTGTGTTTTTTTTACTAATTCGGACCTGCTGAACACGAATATCGAGGTTGGCATTCCCGAATTTTGACCGGAAGCTCAGAATTCAAGATGGCGGCCAAGATGGTGAACGCTTTCTTACTAGTACAATTTTTTTCGTGTAAATGCCGTTTTCGGGGTTATTTTTATCATAGAATGCGAAAACAATTGTTTAAGAATGTTCAACCAATTATTTAGCCCTGGCAGAAGCTCAGAATTCAAGATGGCGTCCATGAAAGTGAACGTTTTCTCAATTTTTCGATTCCGGACCGACCTTTCGTTTTAGGACTGTTAATCGGGTTATATTTGTCGAATAATACGATTATGGTAGTTACACAGTGTTTAAGCAACTACTTAAACGTTAGAGAATAAAAAACTACCCCCAAAACATGAAATTATTTTCGGTGGAATGCCCTTACATTTGACTAAGTTCATGTTTTGATATGATGTTGCATGGATAATCTTTGTCTTTTTATTGTATATATTTGCCGATATTTCTGGTTTGGCCCTTAGTTTGACGTTTGATGTGTGAAAATAGGTTGTTGAAGCTATTTATTACTTTTAGGTAAATGCAATAATATACAATATGTGCCGCGAGAACAGGTAAACTACGTTGCCCGAAGGTAATGACGAATGAAATATCTATTATAATACCAGACTTTTATCATTTATATTAATCATCATCCTCATCATCCTCATCATCATCATCTTTTCACGAATTTGCACAAAGTCCGGAACAGAAACACATTGAGGTACACCTTTCGGAATTTGCAAAACTTTGTTGAAAAATCTTTTTTGCAACCGCAAAGAACAATATTTATTGGTAGCAGCCTTTAGAATGGGTTCCAGCGTGATGAAAATGGGGATGTAGCCGTCTATTTCTTTCTTCCATTTGTCCTTAAAGACCCGCAAACAACACTGATTTCCTCCCTCGAAAGTTTTCACGATAAAGGAGACACATGAATTGTTCTGAACGCAGTGGCAAGTACTGCAAAGCAAACTGTTGTGTCTGCTATACACAATGTCTTTCTATTGCTCCATTATCAGTTGGATAAACTACATGCAAATGAAGTATGGTTAATGAGTGGAAATGCAAGAAAGAGAGTTTTTGTACCTGTTCATGACATACATAGCCAATGGAGAGTTTCTTACCAGTTGACTTACCAGTGAAGAGTTTACCGGCCTTTCAAGCGATCACCGGGAGTGATGACACATCATCTTTACATAGTTTCTATTACAAGACAACAGCTTTTCAAGTGTTTCAAAAGCAATTCTCTGTGGTCCTCGCTTGGCACCGTGCTTTTCAATCTGAGAAGCACGGTGCGATTATATCTTATACGACAATTTTGTGCAAGGTTTGTATTACTTGTAAGTTCAACTTACTTTGTTATTGTTACCGACGTTGACTTGGCTCGTACAATTTAATTTGGTTTCTATCTTCTTTAGGTAGCTGACTCAATAGTTTCAACTAACGTTGCGCTTATTTGGTCAAGTAAAAAACCCAGAGTCTGTTTCGCTGATCATAGAACATATTAAATTAAATTACTACCAAACTTCCTAAAGGGAGAACGCTCACCTGCCAAGCTCCTTTCTGTCACCAATTACAGACTGCAGATATAAGAAAGAAATAGACGGCTACATCCCCATTTTCACCAAACTGGAACCCATTTCAAAGACTGCTACCAATATTGTTCTTTCATGTTGCAAAAAAGATTTTTCAACAAAGTTTTGCAAATGCCGAAAGGCTATGTTAATGTGTACGTCAACGTGTTTCTGTTCCGCACTTTGTACAAATTCATGAAAAGATGATGATAATTAAATGATTAATATAATTTTTGAATAGTCTAGTACTATAATAGATATTTCATTCGTCATTACCTTCGGGCAGCGTAGTTTACCTGTTCTCGCGGCACATATTGTATATTATTGCATTTACCTAAAAGTAGTAAATAGCTTCAACAACCTAGTTTCACTCATCAAACGTCAAATTAAGGGCCAAACCAGAAATATCGGCAAATATATACAATAAAAAGACAAAGATTATCCATGCAACATCATATCAAAACATGAACTTTGTCAAATGTAAGGGCATTCCACTGAAAATAATTTCATGTTTTGGGGGTAGTTTTTTATTCTCTAACGTTTAAGTAGTTGCTTAAACACTGTGTAACTACCATAATCGTATTATTCGACAAATATAACCCGATTAACAGTCCTAAAACGAAAGGTCGGTCCGGAATCGAAAAATTGAGAAAACGTTCACTATCATGGACGCCATCTTGAATTCTGAGCTTCTGCCAGGGCTAAATAATTGGTTGAACATTTTTGTCCGGGACGGGCGTCGGACAGGGAGGTCGACTTCGACGGCTCGGCTCGTTCGAATTAAAACAATGGACTGTATTTGGTGTTCTTCTTTTATTGATTCCTTTTCCTGGTTCTTGTTCTAGGCTGGTTCGCTGGATCCGCTGCTCTGACACCGCTGACCTCGATTGCTGGCCTGGCCCGTTTATATTCCCATTTTACTGGGCTGGCCTAGCGGGTGTAGCGCCGCGGATCGAGCGTCCCGGCCAATCAGAGGCCGACTTTTTCGTTCGGTTTTCGGTCAAGTGTGATCCGTCGGGGCCTCTGATTGGCCTAAAATCCAAAAATGTAGCCGCTCCCATTGGTCGGTTCGGGGTGGGTTTCCGACTAAATTGTTGGATCTTTTCTTTATCATTTTCGCATATTTTGCTTTATTTAGCAAGATCTAGAGGGCGAGCCGGGTTCATTCTTAGTGGAATAGCCACGCTATTCGTTCTGGCTGTTTAAGCTGCGCCTCTTTACATTCATTCTTATTCCTAAAACGTGATTATGCTAATTTTTATGTACATTTTCCAATAAGAATCTAATTTTTTACATCTAAATCGCCTCTGCGATCTGTTTTCCGAGGACCGCGGGTAATAATTTACAAGGTTCGGATCGTCCCGCGGTCCTCCTTCGTATATGGCCCTCATTGGCCTCATATAATTAGGATTTAAGGATTTATTTATTAATTTTCAACTTAATCTAAGTACAATCAATGTTATCCCTAAGTCAGTCGGCTTAGGTCTTGCTGTCCGTTACACTCTCCCCCCGGCCGACATCCGCAGGGGAGGCCTCTTCCTTGCCTCGTAGGACAGCAAGCCTGGTCGTCGGGCGCCGGAAAACTCCTCCTTTCGTTCTGACATCTGCGCTCCGCACGCCGCCATCCGGTCCCGGGTAGGTCGCCTCCACGATCCCTCCTTGGTTCGGCGCTCCGGGCGGAATGAACCGCCACTCCGTGCGGTGTTGCAGCGCGTAGTCGCGTAGCGCGGGTAGCCACTCCGCGTAGGCGGCTCGTAGCTCGGCGTCGGCTCCACGGAAATTTGTTCCGTTATCGCTATATATCAGCCGCGGCCAACCGCGGCGTGCTGCCATCCGACGTAGGGCCATTATGGCAGAGTCCGTCGTCAGACTGGCAGCCAGCTCCAGATGGACGGCGCGTGTCGTCAGGCACGTGAAAAGCGCGACCCAGCGCTTCTCGTGCCGCCGCCCGATGGTCACCGTTAGCGGCCCGAAGTAATCCACGCCGCAATTAGTGAATGCTCTGCAGTGGGGTTCGATGCGGGCCAGCGGGAGGTCGCCCATGGCCGGCGGTCGCGGGCTCGCACGTCGCAGGATACACGTCGGGCAGGCGCGCGCCACTGCACGCACCGTCGGTCGTAGATGCAATATCCAAAATCGTTGTCGTAGATCGTTCACCACGCGTTCATTTGATGCGTGGGCGGCGTCATGGTGCGCCTTCGCGATGATCAAGCGCACAAATGGATGCCTCCCGTTCAAAATCGCCGGTTTTTTTATCAACCCGCGCACGGGTGCGGCACTGATGCGTCCCCGCATTTTCAGGAGTCCGTCCTCGATCTCCGGGTCCAGGCTGAAAAGGCTGCTCTTTTTCGTCAGCCTCCCCCCGTTCCGGAGTAACTTTAGCTCTTCGGCAAAGTCATCAGCCTGACACTTAACTTGCCATAGATGTTCCGCCCGCCGTATAAGTTCCAATGTAAGTTCCGTCGGGATCTTTCGACATTTGTTGATGAATTGTAGCACCCGTGCGGTCGTCCGGATGAGCCGTTCGTAACTGGAAAATCGCTCCATCTTTGGAAGGTGCGCGAAGCCATCCCTCTCTTCAGCACTCTTCACATGCCCGCACGTTTCCATCTCCTCCGGTTCTTCACCGGGCGGCTCCTGCAGCCACTGCTCCTCGCCTAATTGTAGGAAGGCCGGCCCGGTGAACCATCTGTCTGCCTCGTTCACTCTCCTGGCTCCGTCGGCGCGCGTAGCGTCGTCGGCGGGATTCTCTTTCGTCGGCACCCATCTCCACTGGTGCGGTTCCGTCAGTTCGCTGATTTCGCCCAGCCTATGCGCTACGAAAGGCGTGTATCGTCTCGCATCGTTCCTTATCCAGTGGAGGACGGTCCTGGCGTCGGTCCAAAACACGGTTTCCCCGATGTTTATTCTGTGTTCCTTCTTGATGCTGTCCGCCATCCGGGCTCCGATGACGGCAGCTTGTAACTCCAGTCGCGGAATGCTCTGCGTCTTGAGAGGTGCAACCCTTGCCTTCCCGGCCACGAGCGCTGTGGACACCGCTCCGTCCGAGTGCGTAGAGCGTAGGTAGGCTGCTACGGCGTATGCGCTGGAGCTGCCGTCTACGAATATGTGTAGACTGCGAGCCGCTCCCCCCGTATCGTAGCTCCGGGGCAGGCGTAGAGCCGCTACGGCGCGTAGACCCTGTGTCCATTTCTCGAATTCCACGCCGTCCTCTTCGTCTAGCGGTGCATCCCAGCGTACTTGTTTTCGCCACGTATTCTGTAGGATTATCTTCGCTGTGATCGTGTATGGTGATAGCAATCCTAGCGGGTCGTATATGGACATCACGGCGCTGAGTGCCTCCCTTTTCGTTAGTGCGCGCAGTCTCTCGCGTACTTCTCGCGGCACCCGGTTCATGGCTGTGTTGAAGCCGAGTGCGTCCATCTCTGGGCTCCACATCAAGCCCAGTATCTTCGGTCCGTCGTCTGGGCCCAGCGGCGCGGATCCGTCCACGCGTAGCGCCGGCTCAATACGTTCCTTGAGGCGCTCGCTGTTGGTTGCCCAGCTTCGTAGATGGAAGCCAGCTCTTCGGTGCACTGTCGCTACCGCCGTAGCTACTCGAACGGTCTCCTCTTCGGTCGCGTAGCTGTCCACGTAATCGTCCATGTAGTGGTTCTTCGTGATGGGATCAAGCGCCTCCGGGTACTCGTTCGCATTGCGGTGCGCGTTGTGGTTCCGCACGCTGTGGGCCAGGAAAGGCGAACTTGACGCTCCGAAGATCATCGAGTTCATTTTGTAGAGTCTCGGTGGCCCCGCCTCCTCCGGCTTCCTCCACAGGAACATTTGTGAGGGTCGATCGGCGGGCCGTATTCTGATTCTCAGGAACATCTCCTGGATATCCGCCGTCACTGCATACTGGCCCTCCCGGAAGCGGTAGAGGATGCCCGGAAGCGACTGAAGTAAGTCCGGGCCCTCCAAGAGAAAATCGTTCAGGCATTTTCCCTGGCTCTTGCTGGCGGCGTCAAACACAAGCCGAATCTTGCCCGGCTTATTGATGTTCCTCACAGCAAAATGCGGCAAGACCCAGGCTCGCGGGTTCGATACTTCTTCGCCCTGGATCGGTTCAGCGTAACCCTTATCAATCAGGTTTTCTACCTGCGCCCCATACTCGCGGGCGTAGACGGCATCCTTCATTTTTCGTTCTACGCCTCGTAGGCGTTGTAGCGCCGTCGCGTAGCTCGCAGGTACTACGGCGGCGTCGCTCCTCCACGGCAGCCCCACCTCGTAGTGGTCTCCGCGGAACTCGACGGTGTCGTTGAAGATCTGCTGGGCTCGTTCGTCCGCCGGCCGTTGCTTCGTAGCCAGCGATACCCCCAGCGCGTCGATCTCGAAGTGTCGTTTCACCAGCTTCTCGATGTCGTCGTCACGCACGTTGTATGCATAATGCGTGACCTCGTCTTGATCGTTCCGTGTCAAGGCTCTGGGTACTGTCCCGAAGATCACCCAGCCTAGTTCGGTTTTGACTGCCGCCGGTTCTGACCGCTTGCCCGTTTTCGCTTCCTGGGCGAGCATAAGTGGCCAGTTGTCCGTCCCGATCAGCAGTCGCGGCGTAGCAGCGTCGTAGCACGCCTCCTTCAGGTCGCGCAGGTGCTTATACTTCGTAACGCTTTGCCCCAGCTGTTGAGTGTGCAGCCGGAGATCCTCGACTGTTCGAGCGGCGATTGTATGGGCTCCGCCTTGTCCTTGGACGACTATGTTCACGCGCCGACTGTTCGGTTGCTCCTTGACGGCGCTGATTCCGCGGACTTGCATAGGCGCGTTGGGGCCCACGGCTCCAATCGTCCGGGCGAGGTCCTCGTCGATCATCGTCACCGTAGATCCATCGTCCAGTAACGCGTAGGTATCCACGTGACCGTTCGGTCCCTTCACCCTTATTGGGCACATCTTCAGCCATACTCGGTCACTGGTCTTGCTGGTTCGAGCAGTAGTGACGTACTCCTTTTCCGCGGCTGGCGCGGGTTCAGGTGAGGGCGGCGTAGCTGGGCGCGGCGCTTGGATCGGCGCCGTCCCTTGAGGCGGTTCCCGCCCCGGGTGGGACTGCAGCGTTGTAGCCGCACGGTTCGCGTGCAGCAGCGGGTGATGCGGGTGGCGGCAATCGTCGATCCCGCACAGTCGGGCGCGGCAGTTCTCGCGCCGGTGCTGCTTGTTCATGCACTTGAAGCAGACCCTGTTCTGTTTGGCCCACTCCCAGCGTCGGTCCACGTTCATTTGGCGCATTCTCCCACACTTAGGGACGTCATGGTCGCCCCCGCAGCATAGGCATTGTCCTTTGTGTTCGGCGTTCGTAGCGGCGGCGTAGACAGGCCGCGGCGTTCCCCATTTCGTGGGGGCTCGGGGCTTCAGGCTTTCCCTCTTGACCGGCGACGGGGTTCCCAATGACGTCATCGCCGCTCCGCCTGAAGCGAAAGTGTAGCGCAGGGCTCGATCCGCCTCGCGCATCATGAATTTCGAGAGCACGCAGATCTCTGGTTCGACAGCGGCGGTTTGTTCCGATGCGTAGTCGCAGAAACGAGAGCGTAGATGCGGGCTCATCTTGTCCAGTGCTTCTCGGGCCAGCAACGGGTTGTACAGATATCCCCGATGATCCACCGTAGAAAGCACGCAGACTATGTTCTGTAGCTTGACTGCGAACGCGTTCAATTCAGCAGCCGATGTTCCCAGGCGCGGCAGCTTCTTGAGATCATCCAGCGCCTTGTCCACGATGACCTCAGGTCGTCCGTAGCACTGACGCAGCGTCCGCATAATCTGGTCCGGATCCGCAGCAGTGTGCAACAGGGCCGCGACGGATTCTCGGGCGACGCCTCGTAGACAGGTTCGTAGACGTGCTACGTTCTCCGTAGGTGAGAAGTTGTAGGCCTTCGTAGAGTCCTTGTAAGCCGCCTGGAACGGTAGCCATTCACCCGCAGCTCCGCTGAACGTTGGTAGCTCGTACACCTGCCTCGGCGGCGGCCGCAGTCGCGTCATTCGTTCCAATGTTTCCGCTAATTTTTCAATCCCGCGGTATCCGGTTGCGCTGCGGTCGCGGGTGGGCGTCGTCGGCGAACGGGCCCTGCCCTTGCGTTCAGTTTGCGGGAGTTCATCCTTCCGCTTCGCGTCGGCTTGAGGTTCCGGTTTGTCTTGAGCGCCGCGACGTCTGTTCTCGGCGGCGTCGTCAGGGCACTTCTGGAACCAATCGCTGATGCGTCTGTCTTGCTCTAGCTTGTGATGCGGTGCAATAATGCTCCCAGCCTGAGAGCCTTCTGCTTCAATTGTTTCAATCTGCCTGGCCAGCTTGTTCTTCACCAGCGCCTTTGAAAGCTCCAATTCTTGTTTCTGGATTTTCAGCAGCTCCTCCTCCGCCTCTCGTTCCGCGAGACGGATCCTAGAGATGGTGTTGTTCGAACACCTCGATAGGGCCGGTGATCTTCTCTGGTCAGCATACACTGCAGGCTGAATGGTGCGCACGTCGACTTCAAAGGCCACGGACGCTCTTACTGGCCGCTCCTGTTCCATAAGCGCGGCCCAATCAGAGCGCTCGGTTGCCGGTTCCTCCTGCGTGATCGCGTCGATGTGCTCCGTAGGTTCGCCGAGGCCGTGCCCAAAGGGCGGGGGGGGCACTCCGTCTGCCCGCATAATCGGCGGGAAGTACACGTCGCGACGCGGCGCGCCGGTGCCGCGGTCGATCTCGCGGGGCGCGGCTCTAGTCACCGCCCGCGTCGGCGCGATTGCGGGTGAGACGAGATCGCGATTGACGATACGGTCGAGTTGCCTCTGCCACTGATCGTCAGCCCGCTCCTCTGGGTCCATGCCGGCATGGGTTACCCGGGCGGGGTTCGGTTCGGCAGCGCTCGGGCGCGCTATGTTCGCGGTCCGTTCGGCGGCGGCGGCTCGGTCGGCGGCGGTGACTTGCTGGTTCGGGTTCGCAGGCCGTTGCTCCTCCTCCCGGTCGCCGTGGGAACGTGTGATGACCATGATGACGTAGTCCACTTGATCCGGATCAGCGGCGTCCGGATGATCCGGCTCGAAGGACCAAGACTCTGTCCGGGACGGGCGTCGGACAGGGAGGTCGACTTCGACGGCTCGGCTCGTTCGAATTAAAACAATGGACTGTATTTGGTGTTCTTCTTTTATTGATTCCTTTTCCTGGTTCTTGTTCTAGGCTGGTTCGCTGGATCCGCTGCTCTGACACCGCTGACCTCGATTGCTGGCCTGGCCCGTTTATATTCCCATTTTACTGGGCTGGCCTAGCGGGTGTAGCGCCGCGGATCGAGCGTCCCGGCCAATCAGAGGCCGACTTTTTCGTTCGGTTTTCGGTCAAGTGTGATCCGTCGGGGCCTCTGATTGGCCTAAAATCCAAAAATGTAGCCGCTCCCATTGGTCGGTTCGGGGTGGGTTTCCGACTAAATTGTTGGATCTTTTCTTTATCATTTTCGCATATTTTGCTTTATTTAGCAAGATCTAGAGGGCGAGCCGGGTTCATTCTTAGTGGAATAGCCACGCTATTCGTTCTGGCTGTTTAAGCTGCGCCTCTTTACATTCATTCTTATTCCTAAAACGTGATTATGCTAATTTTTATGTACATTTTCCAATAAGAATCTAATTTTTTACATCTAAATCGCCTCTGCGATCTGTTTTCCGAGGACCGCGGGTAATAATTTACAAGGTTCGGATCGTCCCGCGGTCCTCCTTCGTATATGGCCCTCATTGGCCTCATATAATTAGGATTTAAGGATTTATTTATTAATTTTCAACTTAATCTAAGTACAATCAATGTTATCCCTAAGTCAGTCGGCTTAGGTCTTGCTGTCCGTTACAATTTTTAAACAATTGTTTTCGCATTCTATGATAAAAATAACCCCGAAAACGGCATTTACACGAAAAAAATCGTACTAGTAAGAAAGCGTCCGCCATCTTGGCCGCCATCTTGAATTCTGAGCTTCCGGTCAAAATTCAGGAATGCCAACCTCGATATTCGTGTTCAGCAGGTCCGAATTAGTAAAAAAAAACACAATTGGCCAAATGTTTCCCAAAATGCCGCTAGAAGTGAAAAAATGGCCACTTTTGAGAAAAGTGAACCAGTCTATCATACCGTGATTGCTGTTCTGACAGTACTATTCTGTCTCGGCGTGCTGGTCAAATTGCATTAGTACTGTGCTGTCCAGTCAACTGTCTAACTGATGTGCCCTGTGTGAAATCAGCATAAGAGCTTTGTAGGCGGCAAACAACTTGAGCACTGACCTTGAATGCGCAGTAGCCGTTTTTAGTACAAATGTGTATGTGCTAACATACCCCCTCCACTCGAAATATGCTCAAGTTGTTTGCCTGCAACTATAGATCTTTTGAACTCCTTGAGCGTTCATCTACTTCCGCTGCTGTCTGTACCACAGTGAGATGAATCAAATGATGATCAAGAAATATAATAGATAGAATTGCATTTTTCTAAATTATATCTGATAAGCTGATACTGATAACTCACATGTCACACTGTTTGGAAAACCAAACCTAACCTAATCTAGCGAGATAGCACAAAGCATCAAAATAAAAACATGCTGGGCTGAATGGCTGAAGTGAACTTGTGATGCCATTGAAATGCTTAAAGGAATATTCAAATGCTCAAAGGACTAAATAAAAATTGCTCATTATACTATTTTACATTGATTTACGCGTACATGTCGCGTTGTAGAAAAGTGGTAATGAATAGTAAGAAGATCCTGCGTAGTCCAGGCTTGTCAAATGAACTCGTACGTTTATTTCTTAATTTGATACCCGCAAACTGACTATCAATGTCTTCGTAACAAGTAATAAGTATGTACCATATCGAAAGAAAAAAAACTAATCAAATGGTTTACGTTAGGCCAGGACCAGGAGGCAATATGTAGGGTATGGCAGAAATATGAATTGTTTGTACAGTTGGTGTCAGTGTACTTGGTAGTCATTTTTTAAATTAGTAGCTGGCCCTCCGCATTTTGGTCTTAGATTAGAGACAATATTGTAATGCATACAAAATAATTTTGATATCTACCTATTGAATTTTAACGGAATTCTAAAATATGCTCTTTACCTGTTCTACAGTCTAGTGGCGGTGCTTTGCTCTAATAACCTACATTTCGCTACGGTATAAATTACATAATGAATGCTATACCTTGCACGCAATGTCGAGTTGTTACGGAGGTGGCTGCAATGGAAGACCGGAGACCTAAATGTTAGCAAATATTTCTAGTACATTGAACAAGTTACTATAGTCTTATAGTTCTGGGAAGAATGGAATACCTTTCTTTATTTTCGAACTTTCGCTTGGCTTTCACCATATCCCATAAGTAAAATCAAGTGAGCAATTTAACTGGAAAAACCTAACTAGCCGGGCACATATTTGAAGGCAGTTTTGATACGATGGATACATCTATTATTTCTCAAAGAAAAAAAGACAAGACTGGATAAGTAACTGTATTTTAAAATCAAAAGAAAAACTTAAAACTCACTCATATTTTGGTTTACGCATTCCCTCAAAACTTTGAAGATATAATAACAAACAATTTTCCCAATCGGCACAATGAAACCAGAATCACCGCCACTGTCACTTGACATTTTTAATCACTTTTGTATAAAAAACTTAAATTTTAAACACAGTACAATATCTTCACTACAGCCGCTAATCGCTGATGCAAAACAATGAAAAAATAAATCATGACGCGTTATCCTAACCGCTGTAAATTATAATATGCAATTCGTTGGAAATTCAGACTGTAATATCACAATGTAGAATTCAAACTAGGCTAGCACTTCCAAGCAAGATTAGGCTGAGCATAGTTTAGAGGTGCGCTACTTCATGTAAGAGCAAGTAGCCGAGAAATTAAATTAGGCTTGTGTTGGTATTTAAGAGCATTTAATTTAAAACTTCAAATTCAGTAAATCGATTCTACTGAAACTTCGTACGCATATGCAGGACACATAAATAAATCTATCTAAATAAGTAAGTAATTGCTAGTTTTCCATACTAAATAAAAAAGCGCCTGTACTTTTTGCTGTCAATTCCAAAATCATATATTATCGCGATCTAGATTTAAATATACAGTCAACAGCAGAAGGAACAGATCACTCAAAGAGGTCAAAAAGATCTGGATAGGCTCTCATTTTCCTTACAATAAAGTCGCGTGTAGATTTTTGACTGTGTCGACCATTATTGCCAATGCGTAAATTAAATAGTTTCAATAGAATCAGCCAATTTAGTTCGATGATTTAAAACTTCAAAATTTATATAAACGCCGAGCGTTGTAAATGCTCTATAATTTAAAATAATAAAGATACATTTCAAGTTGTAATTGTAACCCCATTGTGAACGGTACCGATTTATAAAGACGAAAAATTTAAAAATCTCGGCATCCAGCCTACGTTTAGCTCTAATAAAAGCAAATGAAAGTGTGTATTTGGCAAACTAATATCAAGTCTACAGCGTTCTGTTAAGGTCTGAAATCCTACGCGGTTTTAAGATATATTTAGATCAATAATTGAGATAAGTTATCTTTATCGTTGATAATGGGGAAGTCTGAGATAACATGATCAAGGTTGTCAGTGTTATCATCTCTGCATTGAATATAAGAATGACTGCGCCATAGTTTAAAAAGGCCAGTGGATACAGTTCGCAGCTCATGTCTGGAAAAGACAAATTGAATGATATCTACACAGGAGCTCTTACCGTTTTGTAAATAGAATCACGAGTTATTTTGTTGATTTTGAGCTTTTCGATCGATTAGGCAAATGAAAACCGGTAAATATCTGATAAGAATTTGTAACATTGAAAAAACACACAAATTAAAATACTGATTTAAGATTTTAACGCAACATTACCATGTAATACGAATTCTTAATCTCCTTTACTATAAGGTACCTTGTAAATGCGACATCCTATTTATTGAATGATAATAAATCGTAAATATGTACAGAAAAAACCGTGCAATTAAAGATAACGTCAAGCATTGATAGTCAAATGAGCAGTTTCGGATGATTCGTTATGCGGAACTCCTGAACTAAGCATACTATGTTGTGATCGTATTGGGATCAATAATAATTTGTATGAAACGCCACGAAAATCTGTCAAATTGCATACAAGTAATTTTGCTCTGTGATCTTTTTTGTCATAAGCATTTAAGTGTGGCTGCGTTCACACAAAATATTATTAACTCTGATATCAACGTAAAAAAATACAATGGTGAACTTATGTCAACGTGTTGAATTGAAAAGGATAAAGAGGGGTAAAAATAAAAAAATAAAAAGTCTTACGAACTAAAGTAGAGGCCAGAAATGTCGAAAGAAACGCTGGAATTGCAAAAACAGAAAAATATTGGTTAGATTTTGTAATTTTGAGTATTTGCTCAACTGACTACCGAGCATAAGATCGCATAAAAGTTTGTCAGAGCCAGTGAATAGCTTTGAGCACCAATGCTCAATAGAACATCTCGACTAAATACACCAATTAAAATCTGAAGCACACATTGTTCTGTGTACTATATTTAGCTAGCAAGCTAATACTAATGGCTTAACGTAGCCAAGTATTTTCGAGCAAAAAATGCTCACTGTACTATTTATTAGCAGTCACATGTTTTAGCCAAGCCATTCCTGACATCAGCTTAACATGCTACGGTTTAGTGCACCAAGCATGACGCTACAACGGCGTCCGTCCGTGGGAACCATGCAAGGACTTACCAATTTCGTAGAATCCTTGCCAAGACATATTACAAAACGCTTAGTTTACTAAAAAAACATAGGATAGGACGCATTTTTTTTTATTAAAATTTAAATAACAACGTACACATTTGTCACAAATAATATAAAAGACACAACTTGTTTGTCATTGTTCGGGCAGGAGTCAGGATTCGGGATGTAGGATTGATTGTGTTTACTAGAAACAAACACAAAAAATTAGGGGTTACAATATGCATATGATATAAAATAAACTTAAGAGCTTCGGAATTAAATACTAAAAGACTGCTGTCTTCCTAGATAAATCAGATTTTAGTGACACGTAGTATTTAACTAAAAATTTGGTATACAATCTAACTCAAAGTCTTCGCATAATCTTTAAATAATGAAAGGAGTAATTCTTGGGGTCTATCACAAGAATGACTATCTACCAACTATGTGCGAGAAAAGTGAGCGGTAAGCGATGAAAAGGTTGACCAATAGAATAGAATAGAATTCATTTATTTCAGGCTAATAGACCAATGACCAATATACCAATAGACCAATGATACGGTCTCATTTTCCCTCGTCTAATGGAAAGTGATCCCCACTGTTGTGATAGCCGGCACTGTCTAGCGATATCATTGATCTCATTGTTTGGCTTTTATTCTCTCAATCCGCATAGCTAGTTAAAAAATTAATAAGAATTAGATTCGTTACAATATACGCGGTATAAACCGTTCAAGAATTGTTTCAGAGTACTTCTAATTTAGTCTGTCGTCAGGACATCACAAATTTGTTAGATAAATATACGCCGAAAAAAACCTGTTATTTTATTAATGTGCATATTCTAACCCCTAAAACAAGCGTTAAAAAGCATCTACCACCATCACTTCTAACATTTAACTATATCGGAAGCCATGTGGGCGACACGGTAGCGACACATATCACCCAAAGAAAACCATCTTATTGATCACCTGTCAAGCTCAACCAATCAGGTGGAAGCGTTAGTGTTGTATACGAGCAACAACACAGCGACTTTTTGCAGTATTGCAGTAGCTAAAAGGGCTATTGTGGACCTTGTACCAGCAAGTAGGTTGTAGGTATGTAGTCACAAATCTGTATCGTTACTATCGAGATGCAAGTAGGTGAATTATCATCCGCATCTATATATAGTTGATGCACCCGCATCATGCAGTGGCAATTTTTAATCCTCCCCTCTGAAATATGTATGTATATTGAATTTACCAAAATTGAAAATAGACGGAAGCTGTTCAACTGCCAACAGAACCACATTGTTACTGTCGCACGTTAGCCTATTGCAGCCATAGTCGCGACAACACAGTATTACAGAAGAGTTCTGTACCACAGCTATTAGAGGATAGGTATTTGTTTTATCTGCGTCACTTGGATTATGGTTTAAAGTGTTGCGTCGCTGCCGCATCACCCAATGAGTTAGGAGCTAAAATTTCAGTCTTACCTATGGGCAGAGAAGCTGCTGAGTTGGGCATCGACGAAGCCCCGCCGCCAGGGGAAGGCGGGGCTGTGAGAGTGGAGAGTGCCTGGACAAGTACGATAAATAATTCAAAGTCCACATCGAAATAAAAAATATACTTATTTAGGTACCCTGTAATAAAACTATTTTCGCTTTGGACGGAATTGCTTGAATCGTTAGTTACATCCTGGACTTAATACACCGCCCTCGCTGTAAATGTAATTTTGCTCCCTTGTGAAACAATTATTCCACGAGTGAGAAATTACTTTTATCAAAATTCGTTAATGACTATTCGTTAATAACGACTGACAAACCGCTCCCAGATTGGCCCCACTGTACAATCTAAGACACATTTATGCCACCATTAAAGACGGAACTGCGAGAAAGTGTCATTTTTCGAAAGGGAGGCATAGAGTATGCACTGTGAAGTTGATATATCCAGTCCCTTCCGAGCATAGACAATTAGTTCGCTCGGCTTAATGGTCGGCTAAGTTTGTACGTACCATTTGCGAGCTGGAGGGGTCCAGGTGCGCGGGCGCAAGGTCGACGGAGCCGCACTTGTTGTTGGACTTCTTCTTGCGCAGCCCGAACTTGCGCCGATCCTTCTTCACGTTCGGAGAAGCGCCCTCTAGCGATACCTGATGCAAACGACTACAGTTATACTACACCATACGTGCAGTTGTCAAAGTAACGTGTAAGAGAGCGCAAGTTTAAGAACCTAAAAACATTAAGCTTCCTTTTGGCTTTGCTGTCGTCGGGTAAAAAGGGACAGGGCTTATGGCGGCCGCGCGTGCGAACTGGTAATCCCTTTGTACAAGAGAACAGCAATAACTTAAAGAAAGCTAATACATATACCTAAGTATGCTATCCCCACCCATTGCCCCGCGGGCGAATCATTCATTAAACTGTCGTCTTTTAATAATAAATAAAAACTATTGTAAGTTTCGGCGTCTTCACTTAGGCTTAGTGATTCTATCTATGACTATTGATGGCTAAAAATGTAAATATAAGAAATGCATCAAGTCAGTTCCGTCGTTATCGGGAACACACTTTTATGTGTGACACTTATGTCTTCATACCGTGGATAATAAAAAAACAAAACCCGCCTTAAATCCGCTGTCTTTGTACAAATAAATAAAATCAAAAACAGACACAACTAACAGAATAGTAGCCGCCACAAAGAAGTTTTAACATACAGCACGTTTTTCATTAATATGTCATAATTTTCTTCAAGTTTCCTTATAAAACACCAATTTTCACTTTAGCCAAAAATTTTATCTGGAAAAAGAAAACAAGACCTGATTACCGCATAAAATTTTACGCTGATAAACTTTATACTCTAAAAGCAAAAGCAGAATTATAAGGAGGACGACCGTCGGTCATCCGTATTATGGTTCTAGGAGAGGAAGGTCAAAGGGTGAAATATTCGTAGTAGCTTGGTACTGAAAGTAGCGGTTTGAGGCCCACTACCAAGTAGCTTAAGTCCCGCAACGAATCAGGGACTTTTTTGGGGTATCTGGGTCCCTTGTCCGGCAGTGATCACTTCCCATCCGGTGACCAGAGTGCTTGTTTTTCTCCTTTTTACATTAAAAAACAGTGTAGCCGCGCGTTCGTATGCAAAAGACGCAGTGGGTTCTAAGATTTAGTATTGTTTGATAATTATCTTCTCGTTGCAAAGGGGTTGATGAAAAGAGTTAACATGGACCAGAAGGGTGATTCTCTGGGCTTAACTGTCACGAGTTCGTCGCCAAAGCAGTACCCTGTCTTGCTCTAGCTCGCTAGCACGAGTGAGCTAGAGAGGACGATGCTTCGAATACAAGCTCGACGCTGATGCGCTTAGAAAAATGAAAATGAAAAAAATATTTTGCACTTAGGCCATATAGGCTTTCTTTTACATGTCTGAATCTACTAGCGCTTCGGAAAATGGAAGATACTACTGAGAAGAAACGCAGCAGTTTTAGAGAATAACAGGGCAGGCGAAGGTAACGGTAACCACCCGGCACTCAATATTCCTGTAGCCCTCCTGGGTTTACTTACATCAGTGTCGTGGTGCAGCTGTTGCTGGAGCTCCAGCGCGTCCAGCAAGCGCTGGAGCTGCTGGACGGACAGCTGCGCCTGGCCGAGCTCGCGGGACGCGCTCTCCAGCGGGCCGCCCGATTCTGCAGGAAACATCATCAATATACAAAAAAGCCACCGCGAGACCTATCACTTTCGGTGGTGGTAAACATTGCATTTTAGCAGCTGTGTAGACATGAATAGTTTCTTACGGGAAATCAAAGGTCCTTTAAACCGGACAAACGGTCGACTTAAAGTCCTCCGCTAGATAATGCAATAGAGAGAGTTAATAAGACAGTAAATCATAAATTTTATAACAGATACACAATGGTCCACGAGACCGTTGGACAAATGAACGTTTATGATGCTTTTAGCTGAGTAAGCATTCACCATACGTCTTAAAGAAATTTAATGTATTTTGTCCTCATCAGCTAACAGGTAGTTCTAATTCAGTCTTGTGGAACATAGTATAGCTCCATCGATAATAATGACGTAACCTACCAAAGTCTTTACTAAGGAAACGACAAAATTAGGTTTATAATAGACACTCTCAAAAGTTTTCTATTTAAAAGCGTTAGAAATTTGCATACTTAAGCACAACGATTAAAAAAATACGTGCAAGCATGAAAGCAAATTCAACAGAACACACGGAGGAGCAACTCTTGGATTACAAACTACATAAGGTTAACTTCTCCGGTCGTCTTTTTAGATGACGGACAGCCTAGTGGTTACCCTGACTACAAAGCTTGAGGTTCCGGGTGCGATTCCCGGGAGGGACAAATTATTGTATGATGTATACGAGCTCTAGCTTCGGAGTCAGGCTCACTAACAACTAGACTGTCCAGTCGTCTAAATCGTAGTATTACAGATACACACAAAAAATGACTTGTTACAGGAATCTCCTATGTCAAGCCTTATAAGGAGTTGGGCGCGTTTATACAACACACTACATCTCCACGGAATTCTTAATGACCATTTACATGGCGCGAGATCTCGCATGCGAGTTGTATTACATTGCAGGCTACCGAGGTACGATGCGATCGATGCATTGATCGAGCCGCGCAATGCAATGCAACTCGTATACGAGAACTCGTTTCGTGTAAATGACCCCTTAGTCTACATGTCACACCTTTACCTTAACGACACATTTCTGAATAATACACATACCAAAAATAACTGTAAGGATTAAATTCGCCTTCATTGTAAAGGTGGTCTTTTGAACCTGTGAACTGAATTTAGACTGTCGATTTTGTACATCAGTGGCCCGTTTCAATAAGCTACAAGTTACAATTTTACAAGTCTAAACCGGCAACATTGGTCAATAATGACCAATGGCAATGGGCATAATGACCAATGTTGCCGGTTTAGACTTGTAAAATTGTAGCTTCGTGAAACGGGCCACTGCAATTTTTTATCGAAAACAGGCAGCGTATAACGACCATATCGAAATAAGAAATCTGAAATGTCGTAAGGGACAAGTCTCTTAATGTCCCTTACGGCATTTGAGATTTCCACTGTCGATATTTGTATATACTGTCACTAATAAAGACACCATTCTGGGGTCCAGTGGAGATGGAGTATGTAGTAAAAGCACCCAATCAGAGAGCGTAACTAGAAGGCGCAAGAGGACGTAAATAGTCTACTCTTCCATAGTGTAATACTAGCGGACGCCCGCGACTTCGTTCGCGTAGAATTTGTAGCCTGTCTGTCAGGGATAGTGTAGCTTTCTATCTGTGAAAGAATTTTGAAATCGGTTCAGTAGTTTCAGAGATTACCCCCTACATAACTACAAACAAACAAAAAACAAACAAAGTTTACCTCTTTATTATATTATAGTGTAGATAAGTATAAATATGAATTCTGAGTTTCATGATTGTAGAACAATCGTATAACTTTTTCCATACAAACTGCACCCCCCATTTTTCCCCTTCTCCCTATTTTTTCCAATTTTTTTATAGCCTAAGTTTTATTCTGGACTTATTTAAATAGATCTGTGAAAATTCCATCCAAATCCGTTCAGCGGTTTAGAGAACCGAGAGAAATTGTCTATGCTCGAAAGGGCATATATCAACTTCATAGTGCATCACACTCTCGAAATATGGCATCCTCTCCTTTAACTATACCTCGAGTAGCAAATAAACGCTTTTGATCTTGTTATATACTTTACCGGGACTGTTAGTAACTGGATGATAATTAATTAATACACCGATTACCACTCAATGTTATTTATTTAAGTTTAATGCTATCACAACCAGTGCCGGTCCGGGTGACGGCGGGGGCGGAAGTGAGTGTTGCCATCCTCGTCTATTGTTTGTGATACCAGTTCACAACACTCTCCTCCGCTACAAACAAAAAAGTATTTTTTTTTTTACAATAAATAAATCTACATGTTTTGGCTTAGCTGGTAACCCAATTACATGGTATTGTAATTACTAAATAATAAAATGACAGTTATTTAATTTTAATTAGCTGGTTTACATGCCTTTTCCAAATCAGGCCTCCTACATCTATGCGATAAGTGACACCTTCCATTGACACTCCAGCAACAGTGCCAATGGACCAAGTTGTCTTATTGTTTCTGAAATCTTTAGCCATAACCTTATCTCCCACTCGGAAAGCAATGATTCGAGACCCTTTATGATACTTTAATTGCTTTTCCTGCTCGCTAGCAATTCTATGAGAGACAGGTTGTGGCCTAAGTAATGTAAAGCGTGTTCGCAAATCCCGCCCTAACAGTAATTTCGCAGGACTTATTCCAGTCAACTTGTGGGGGCTATTTCTGTAATCAGTCAGGAAAAGATCCATTGCCGGAAGTAATTGTACTCCACTTTGCATTATTTTTTTTAATTTGAGACTTAAAAGTATCAACAAATCTTTCTGCAGCCCCATTGGTCGCTGGGAAATGTGGTGGGGTGAAACTTTGAAAAACTCCTGTTTGTTTACAAAACTCTCTAAATTCATAACTAGTAAACGCAGTGCCATTATCTGTCACCAGGTGCAGCGGGTACCCAAAACGGGTATAGAGACTTTTGAAAATTGAAATTGTTTTACTTGAAGTGGTACAGGACATAATAAAAGCCTCTGGCCACTTAGAGTAGGCATCAATTATTACGATAAACATTTTACCGCAAAATGGACCAAGAAAATCCGCATGTAATCTTTCCCATACATTTGCGGGTTGATTCCAGGTGCGCAAGGGTGTTTGAGGAGGATTTTTACGGTTTTGTAAACAAATAGAGCAATTATTAATAAGTTCCTCAATATCATTATCCATATTTGGCCACCAACAAAATGACCTACCTATTTCTTTTGTCCGTGTGATACCAAAATGACTGGCATGTAATTCTGAAAGAACTGCCCTTTTAAGTGCGCCCGGAATCACCACGCGGTATCCCCATAACAAACAATCTCTATCCACACTCAATTCGTTTTTTTTCTTAAAAAATGGTGTGAGTTCATCACCCATTTCGTTTTTTTCTGGCCAGCCATCCATACAGTATCTAATAACAGCGCTTAAAATTATGTCTTTTTTTGATTCTTTTTGAATTACCTTCCAGTCTAAGGTCTGTATACTAGATGTATCTACATAATTCATGTAACCATAGTTACTACTTTCACATATTGGATGGACTTCAGACATTGGGGTCGGGTCAGACGGATACCTAGATAAAATGTCTGCTGGGTTTTTATTAGTACTAATATGCTGTATACTATAATCAAATGCTGACAGGAAAATTGCCCAATGTTGCAGCCGTTTTGCTGCCAATTTGGGTATACTTTTTTTAGGACCAAATATTTTTGAGAGGGCTTCATTGTCAGTTTCTAAATGGAAGTGGCGGCCAAAGAGGTATTCATAAAATTTGTTAATGCCAAATATTATAGCCAAGCCCTCCCTTTCAATAATTGGGGTTAATTCAGAGGTGAACTGGTATCACAAACAATAGACGAGGATGGCAACACTCACTTCCGCCCCCGCCGTCACCCGGGCCGGCACTGGTTGTGATAGCATTAAACTTAAATAAATAACATTGAGTGGTAATCGGTGTATTAATTAATTATCATCCAGTTACTAACAGTCCCGGTAAAGTATATAACAACTGGCGACGAGTCTCGTAGTAATTACACGAAGAAAACCCGGTGTGCAACTTTAGAGGTTAAGCCAACATCGCCATTGCATTTCAATTTAGAAGCACAAAAACAAGTGAAAGTCAACAAACGGCATCAACCAATAAGTGATGCATTTCAATGGAAGAAATTGAAGATGCATTAAGGCAAGGGCAAACTGCCTGGATTCAAACGTTTTCGAAAGAAAAATTGTTAACAATCGCAGCGGCTCTTAACATAGAAGCAAACCAAAGTTTAACATTAGAAGAACTGAGAAAATTATTAAGAACAGAGGTGAAAAATAAGTTTAAAGCTCAGATAGCGACAATGAGTACCATCGGAGAGCTCGAACCGTTCGGCGGTGGCAACTGGGAAACTTACAAACAACAATTGGATTGCTACATTGCCCTCAACGAAATCAGCGACTTAAAAAAACTACCCCTGCTCATTACGAAGTTGAAACCACATGTGTATGACATACTAAGCTCGCTCTGCGCACCAAAGTCCCCGGCGGAGATATCATTTGACAGTGTCTGCGAAAAACTTAAAGCCCACTTCAATCCACTAGAACATAGCTCCCTTCACAAAGCCCAATTTCGTCAGCGCAAACAAAATGTTGGTGAATCCATTGCAGAATACATATTATCGTTAAGAACATTGGCAAAAAAATGCAACTTCACAGATATGGACGAACAAATAAAGGAAAGACTCATAGATGGAGTGAATGATAACTTTCTTCGCTATGAACTTTTAAAGATAAGTGAGAAAAGCTTAAGTGAAATGATTAATACTGCAAAACTAATGGAGATGGCATATAAAAGTGGACCTCCAGTATATGAAGCAAAAGTACTGAAATATAATAACCCTGCTGAGAAAAAATATGCCAACTCAAAAGGCATGTCTATGAAACCGTCTACATCAAACACAAATAGGAAACCATGGGTAAAATCCCCCGACACGACAGTATCCATATGTTTCTGCTGTGGCAAAGAAGGACATCTGCGCAGTGCATGTCGTTTGATTAATAAATTTTGTAGTGAATGTGGACAGCGCGGGCACATATTTAGGATGTGTAAAAATAAACAAACATTTATGTCAACAAAGAATGTAGAATTACAGGAACCTGAGGAAGTAAAGTGTGGCCAAGCAATTGACAGTAGTGTGGACAATACAGATAGTGAACAGGATGAATACAAAGTGTATATGTTGCGCAACAGTGGTAAGATTGAGCCGATGTACTTAGATGTGAGTATACATAATAATAACTGTAAATTTGAAATAGACACTGGTGCTGATGTGTCCACATTAAGTTATGATAAGGCAATGCAAATATTTAAAAAAAACAATTTAAAACCTTGTAAATTATTGTTCAAAAATTTCGACCAGACTACCTCATCCCCTATAGGTGTACTTGACCCTATTACAATAAATTTCAAGAATAAAACCTATTCAAACCTGAGGTTATTCGTAGTAAAGGAAGGGTTACCAAATGTAGTAGGCAAGGATTGGCTAAAAGCTTTAAATTTGTGGCCTTTGAAACTTGAAGCAGACGTAAAGCTAATGTCCCCAGTGGATCAAAAAAGTACTGTTCAAAAGCTAAAAGATGACTTTATAGATTTATTTACCCCAGGGTGGGGAAATTTCAAGGGAGGGGAAATTGAATTAAAGTTAAAAAAAGAAGCAGAGCCTAAATTTTTGCCTGCTAGAACGGTACCCTTTGCTCTGAAAAATAAAGTCAAAGACGAAATTAAACGTTTGTTAGAAAATGGGCGCATTGCACCCATTGAGTATAGTGCTTGGGGTACTCCAGTAGTACCTATAATTAAAAAAGACGGGTCAGTGCGCCTTTGTGGAGATTTTAAAGTGACATTAAATAGATACCTAGAAATTGATCACTTCCCATTGCCTAGCATACAACAAATACTAGTCAAATTACAAGAAAGTGACTGTTACTGTGAGCTAGACCTCAAGGAGGCCTATCTACAAGCACCATTATCTAAAAATTCCCAGGAGATGACTACAATTGTCACAGAGTTTGGCATATATAAATATTTATACCTACCTTATGGTGTAAGCACAGGAGTAGGCTCCTTTCAAAGAATAATGGTCCAAAGTCTGTCAAATATTGAAGGTGTGATTGTTTATATCGACAACATTTACATAATTGGTAATGGCCAGCTGGAGACTATGTCTAGACTCAAACAAGTGCTAAATAAACTTAATGAAATGAAGCTAAAAATTAAAATTGAAAAGTGCAAATTTTTTGTAAATACCTTGGAAGTATTTGGATTCCTAGTAAACAAAACAGGAATACAGATTCTCAAAGACAAAGTCAAGCCCATATTGTCACTGCCATCACCAAACAACTTCAAAATGTTGCGTGCATTCTTGGGAAAAGTGAATTACTACAATAGATTTTTAAAAAATATGTCCATTATATTGCAGCCTCTGTATAATTGCCTCAAAGAAAAATCGTTTCACTGGTCACAAGAGTGCGAGGATTGCTTTAATAAAATAAAATTTGCCTTATCAAATGCAGACATTTGTGCAAATTACAATCCAGATCTTCCAGTCATCCTGACATGTGATGCTTCAGACATTGCTGTGGCTGCTGTCCTATCTCATAGGGATCAAAATGGTGTTATCAAACCCATCGCGTTTAGCAGCAAGTTATTAAACGAAGCACAGAAAAAATACCCAATTATTGAAAGGGAGGGCTTGGCTATAATATTTGGCATTAACAAATTTTATGAATACCTCTTTGGCCGCCACTTCCATTTAGAAACTGACAATGAAGCCCTCTCAAAAATATTTGGTCCTAAAAAAAGTATACCCAAATTGGCAGCAAAACGGCTGCAACATTGGGCAATTTTCCTGTCAGCATTTGATTATAGTATACAGCATATTAGTACTAATAAAAACCCAGCAGACATTTTATCTAGGTATCCGTCTGACCCGACCCCAATGTCTGAAGTCCATCCAATATGTGAAAGTAGTAACTATGGTTACATGAATTATGTAGATACATCTAGTATACAGACCTTAGACTGGAAGGTAATTCAAAAAGAATCAAAAAAAGACATAATTTTAAGCGCTGTTATTAGATACTGTATGGATGGCTGGCCAGAAAAAAACGAAATGGGTGATGAACTCACACCATTTTTTAAGAAAAAAAACGAATTGAGTGTGGATAGAGATTGTTTGTTATGGGGATACCGCGTGGTGATTCCGGGCGCACTTAAAAGGGCAGTTCTTTCAGAATTACATGCCAGTCATTTTGGTATCACACGGACAAAAGAAATAGGTAGGTCATTTTGCTGGTGGCCAAATATGGATAATGATATTGAGGAACTTATTAATAATTGCTCTATTTGTTTACAAAACCGTAAAAATCCTCCTCAAACACCCTTGCGCACCTGGAATCAACCCGCAAATGTATGGGAAAGATTACATGCGGATTTTCTTGGTCCATTTTGCGGTAAAATGTTTATCGTAATAATTGATGCCTACTCTAAGTGGCCAGAGGCTTTTATTATGTCCTGTACCACTTCAAGTAAAACAATTTCAATTTTCAAAAGTCTCTATACCCGTTTTGGGTACCCGCTGCACCTGGTGACAGATAATGGCACTGCGTTTACTAGTAATGAATTTAGAGAGTTTTGTAAACAAACAGGAGTTTTTCAAAGTTTCACCCCACCACATTTCCCAGCGACCAATGGGGCCGCAGAAAGATTTGTTGATACTTTTAAGTCTCAAATTAAAAAAATAATGCAAAGTGGAGTACAATTACTTCCGGCAATGGATCTTTTTCTGACTGATTACAGAAATAGCCCCCACAAGTTGACTGGAATAAGTCCTGCTAAATTACTGTTAGGGCGGGATTTGCGAACACGCTTTACATTACTTAGGCCACAACCTGTCTCTCATAGAATTGCTAGCGAGCAGGAAAAGCAATTAAAGTATCATAAAGGGTCTCGAATCATTGCTTTCCGAGTGGGAGATAAGGTTATGGCTAAAGATTTCAGAAACAATAAGACAACTTGGTCCATTGGCACTGTTGCTGGAGTGTCAATGGAAGGTGTCACTTATCGCATAGATGTAGGAGGCCTGATTTGGAAAAGGCATGTAAACCAGCTAATTAAAATTAAATAACTGTCATTTTATTATTTAGTAATAACAATACCATGTAATTGGTTTACCAGCTAAGCCAAAACATGTAGATTTATTTATTGTAAAAAAAAAATACTTTTTTTGTTTGTAGCGGAGGAGAGTGTTGTGAACTGGTATCACAAACAATAGACGAGGATGGCAACACTCACTTCCGCCCCCGCCGTCACCCGGGCCGGCACTGGTTGTGATAGCATTAAACTTAAATAAATAACATTGAGTGGTAATCGGTGTATTAATTAATTATCATCCAGTTACTAACAGTCCCGGTAAAGTATATAACAGATTTTGAAGTCATCAATCACCTTAATGTCATGTTGTATCATGAAGTCAGGTCCTCGGCAGGGGAAAGGGAGAAATGGCGGTCACTCCACCGACAAGAGCTAAACTCTTAAATCATATGATGAATCACCTTCCACTTTCCAGTTACGCCCTCCCTCCAAGATGTCACTTACCTATGATCCAGCTGGCTAGCCGGCCGCCGGGGGTGCCAGACACGAAGCCAGCCTGCGGCCCGCGAATGGGCGGCGCTGTAGGGCTAATCAGCCCTACGGACGAAACAGACAGTCGGTGGGGGGAGTGCTATGGACCGATGTAGGGCCTAATGACACACTATACGATGGCAGACTTGAAACTCGCTACTGGCGGATTCGGAAAGCGTTCACCAACGGAATACGTTCAACGACGGAAGTCCCCGGATGATGATGATGATGATTGAACTAACCCTCTTCAAGTTGATGAATTTTTATCAACTATAATATGATGTATTCCTACGCTGCGAAATGCTGCAGTGACAGAAAAAGGCGAAACGTTTTAACTCAGTGTTTCCTAGGTCTATATGCATTGCATATTACGGTGTCACTATATAAAATTCCGTGTTAGTATGAAAATCCACAATATTATAAACGACTTTTAATTAAAGTAAGTTTAGTGAGCCATGAGTTCACTAACGCTACAACACAAACATACATTATGAGGGATAGAGCATCTGGGACTAAGCCGGGCCCAAGGCTAAGACTTAAGGCCGACAAAGAATCGGCGATCCTTGTTAGCTGATTCTCATGGGCGGCGAGATTACTTTCTATCAAGAGACCCGCATACTCTTTTCATCATTAGAAAACACCATCATCATTCAAGGGTTATTTTAATCGCTTTTGAAAGAAGCCATGTCAAAACATGACACAAAAATTTACTTGTGTGAGTGCCACATAAGTCTTTTTAAAATCAAGTCCATAACACTCATAAAGGAATTGTGCAGGAGGGAAAGAGATAGCTACAGAGTTAGCTTACTACTAGCTCTACCAGAAATGTAGAGGAGTCACATAATATGCGTCACGCATTTATTGCCTGAGGTCGGATAAACACCCCTTGTATTGACACCGGAAAACCCAAGCATTGGCACCTAGTCTTACCAGGATTGCCACCACTATTGCCTTTAAAAAAGATTGAAAGCCATTATTAGCGGGGTTCCCACTAAGTAGTGTATACCCAAATTTTATTTAAAAATACATCCTCTATATTTCTGGCTAAGAAGGATTAAGTACTACAAAAGACGAAATTGCATTTTTCAGGCTTAACATGTCATAACTAAACAGATGAATTTGATTAGAAAGTACAGATGACTCCGTACTGGCGGCAAGATGTTGCTAGGCAACCCTGCAGCGTAATCCCACGTGTAAGTCCTGTAACCTTTTATTTACATCACATATAGATCAAATATCAGATAGATTATACGTAAGTGTAATAGTTTGTCTAAAAAATGCAATATCCTCTACCGTTAATTAAACTTAAACAAAAATGCATCCTATCAGGTCAACTACAAGGGGCAAGAAATACAGGAGAAGTACTCAAGATGAGGTCGGAATTATTGAGATTTATAAGTATCCTACTCTAATGTAACATTTAAGAAAGAGACAGTGAGAAAGTACCGACTACGTTCGATGAAATAATAATAAGAATCCTTATTGGCAATAAAAGTTTTTAAGAAGCTAAGGCGATCTAACTAACTGAATGTTTGAGAGATACAGTAAAATGGCTATGAAACTAATGACCTTCATAAAGCTTACTAATTCTAACCTTAATTCAAAAATCTATTTTAAAAAGCAAAATGTCTTTTGAAACGCTTATTATGATGTAACTAAACAAGTTGTCTTAAATTAACTTCTTACAGATACTGTTCGAACAGATTTTCGACTCAACCAGCTAATACTACTTAATTAAGTTGCTAAGGTTTCGAAAATTAATTTTAGCAGAAACTAACCAGAGGCAAAGGAGGGAACACTGGAACATCTATACAGGGTTTTCAGATCATCGCTTCCGCCTCTATCTGTTCCTACGCTTGAATCGGTCACGGATCCCGATCGCGTCAACTTACACCTCGTTATAGGAAACAGCTGGAACACTTTAAAGTCTTTCTCGAAACAGTTCGCATGCCTATTCAACTTCCTCTCCGTCTGTGATGGAGTTGAGACCTTGGACGAGGACAGGAGTTTTATCTGCTTCATAAGATCCTGTCTCACGTTGGCGGACTGTTTATTTTTAAACTTCTTCGGTACGAGGATCTCATCATCCGGTTTCTTGATTTCGGATTCAGGATCAGTTTTTCTACAACTCAGCGGTAAATCGTCGTCGTTGAGGTAACATTTTATTATAGTACTTATTGCACATTCTTGCGTTAGTTTGTTACACCATTCTTGGATAGAAATAGCTTGGTCCTTATGTACGGTCGCATTTTCGATGCTCATAGCCTGACAAGTCGTGTAAGATGTTTGCGTTTCGATAGATTTTTCTTTTGACATGTCTGGGTTTGATGCATTGTTGTTAATCTGTTTATTAGTGTCACGAGAATGTTCAAAGGCACTGACAGATTTGTCTAAAACGTTGATATCAGTGGGCACTAAGATACTGGTGTTCACCGCAATCTGAACAGCCTCTTTTACAGTATCATGTCCAGTGTCAGGGTTAATAGAGACATCGAATTGCGTCGTACCATCGGTCATCTGCTTCTGCTCGTTCTGTATTGGACCCTTATAAATGTTTCCCAAAAAACTAAACTTCGCCGCGTTTGTATTATCATTCGTCTTATCGTGGCGTTTCTTTAACTTTAAATACATGCTGTTTATTTCTCTATACATTCCTGGTATATTTTTAGAGAGAAGCGTCAAATTTTCTAACAGAAGGAGAATAAATCTCTCGTCTATGATACCCGGTGTTTCTTTTTCAAATACAGATACTACTTCTGGTTGTTCGAGAGTATCAGAGGGAGGTGAGTCAGTCCTGGATTTTACAATGTTATTTAGCTGTTTTTTATTTCTCCTTCGCATTATTATCCTTTTCTTCAACGAAGAAAGCAAGAAGCACTGGGCATCGTCATTACTATCTAAAGATACCCTGGACGGAGACAAGTGTGGATAAATATCGCTGCTTCGTGATAAATCCAAGGAGCCACTTCCATACAAAGCATGGGGATTGGCTTTGGACGTGGCATCGCTAGTGCTCAAGTAAGGTTTCAGTTCTATATAATCTTTAGGGTCAAAATGTATGAAAGGTGCCTGCATATTAATAAAATGCGTCTCTGCTTGTTTGTTGGCACCGGTTACCTGGCGTGGCCACGGACCCGAATTTTTTACTTGACTCTGTTTTGGATGATCATTGGAGAATTTTAGGCTCAAATGTTTGTGTTTCCATTCGCCGTACTCAGCTGGCTTTTCTTTTAATTTAATTTTCACTGTTACCATTCTTGCCGAGGCGACATCGTTGACCATCGAAATACGGTGCAGGTCGTACTTTGAAAGATCTATAACAACTGAATTATCATCCTTTACTTCGTAAATTAGATGCTTGTTAGAACAAGAATTAGTACGTCGTTCTGAATCACTTGGTATCATAGTGTTTTTACCTATGTCACGTGTAGCGCCCCTAACATTGTTTTGTAGTTTAGAGTTAGTAAGTCTACCTTCAGTAAACACAGTTGTAATTTCATCCAACATTTCTTGTAAGTATAACTGACCTGAGTCGAAACTATCATTTTTATTTTGATCGTCACCGAACGACGGCTTGCCGGCTTCATCACACGGGGCGGTAGTGACACTTTTAGATATTTTCTTTATTACAGATTCTGTCTGTACGCCATCGCTGGGCAGCCTGTCTCCAACGTACTTGCACGATTTCGAAGTCTCACTGGATAGTGAACTGTTCGAGTTATTTTTACTGCTATCATTACATAGCACATCTAGATACATGTGTAGAAACTCTTTGGCCATTTCTGGTGGCATATTAGTCTCACTTATGAGGCGGTTGATGGTATCTTGTATTGCAGGCAACTCCGCCGACTCATCGAAGTTTTTAGGCTTATCATCACTACCTTTGTCGATGACCGATTTCTTTGACAATTTACTTAGATTATTAATTAAAGTTTTAGTTATTTTTATGTCGTTTTCTTTGCTTTGCATGCTTTGCACAGTCTCACATAAGTAGACAGTGTTTTTCATAAGTCGCTCTAGTTCTTGTATACGGCGTTCTTTCTCGAAACTATCGGTGTCCCCTTTGGGGCTTTGAGGGTCTGCACTCGTCTGTTTCTCACACTTACAATTCTTCTCTGGCAACTTCTTAGTGCTACGAGAAGTATTTTCACATTTTCGTACCTCTATACGTTTTTCAAACACCTGGGTTTCTTTAGTAGCGCTATTGATAAATTCACTTGATATCATTGCATCTTTAGTGAAATGTTTATTAGATTGATTTTGGACAGATTTTGTTTTCTGCAAAGCAAGCTTTATTCTTTCACTTCCAGTGTTCTTTAAGTAATAATCTAATAGTGACCTGAATAAAAATGTGACAGGGTGAGTTTCGGTTTCGCTTAGTTTGATATTGTACAATTCCTTCACAACCTGATTCACGTAGACTTTGAATCTGCTATCGGCATTGGTTCTTCTATGTCGGCTAATATTTCCAGAGTTTAGGTGATTTCCAAATATCATAAGGATTAGTTTCTCAGTAATGTCATCGTATTCGGAAGACGTCATAGTGTCTTGAACAGACTTGTGGTTTTTGGGGTTGGTTAGGTCACAGAAGATGCTTCTATTCTCCACGTCCAGCTTGTCGTTATCACCATCAGGTTCGTTCAGTTTATACTTAGCAAGTAACATACACTTGCTAAGGGGTCTCTTTAAAAGTGGTTCATTTACTGAATTCCTATACTTCACCACGTTAGTAGACTTTCTGCTTCTTTTCATAATCCATTCTTCATCTTCTTCGTCGAAATCGCGATTGCGATTTTTACGCGAGAAGAAAAACAACGTCGTCTGACTCTTGTCGCCAAACGTTAGATGCTTTCGAAGTGATTGTACAGGGACTAACGGAGTTATTGAATTATTGTCGCTTAGCTGGTTGGTTTCAGAACCCTTTACCGAAGGATTAAGGTCACACTGGCCTAGGAACGTGGACATAAAATTAGACACTGTATGTTTGAAGTCTTCTTTCAACGACGGCTGACAATTCAGTTCCACGGTTTTCAACGCGCGTAAATCTAAATTGGTGCTATGCATTTGCTTTTCGTCGTTGTTCAATGACGAGTTTTGTGAGTTTTGTGCGGTACTGTCACTGTAGTGCAGTCTCTTTTCTACACAGCACATGGAGCAGAGGCTCCCGTTCTGGATATTTACGGAAGTTTTAAGTTTCTTATCGATTTTATCGACGTCTATCGTTTCGAGATTCAGAGGAAGCAACCTGCTGCTCTGTTTTGTTTTCCAGTCGTTTACGACACTTCGAGAGTTTTTGTCGTATTGTGACGATTCAATATGACTCGATGGGAGATAGAAGGTAGGGGATCCCTTTAGTTTTGGGATGGGGCTACAGCGAGACGTATTTGTCATGGTTGAGAAGGTATCTGCGCTGGAGTGGGATACATCTAGAGGGAATGTGGGAAAAGGGGGAATTATTTATAAATTACTTTAATTAAGTCTGTACTGGAAAGGACTTTAAGACATAGAGAACTGGTTAAAAATTTATTAATTTAATTTTTAATATATTTAGCGAAACATGCAGTGGATTTGAAAATGATTTTGATTGGATCAAAACACGGCTATTTTCATTACAAACCTAACTGAGATCTATGTGAAACGTTGTTTAAAAAACTATCTTCGAGCATGCATAAACTATCCTAAATCTGAAACTCGATAAAATTGCTCAAACAAGCACTCAAAAAAACTGTCGAAAAATTATTCAAATTCACACACGTGAAAACTCTTTAGTCCTTCAAGCTGAATTTCAAACCTGACTTTGGAACGCCTTTGAGCGTCAACTAGGAGTTAGATGTACTCACGCGATGACGTGTCGGTCGGCGGCAGTTCGTCCAGCGGCGCGTGGATCTTCGGCACCGACTCACGCGCACCGAACGTCAGGAGGTGCTGGCGGTAAAGACTGAAATGCAATAAACAATTTTTTTGTGTTAAATAGACCTAGTGCAAGATTCGTCCAGATAGCTGTCATCTTGCTCGTTAATCCTGCCGCTAAGCAGCAGTGCTTGCACTGTTGTATTCCAGCTTGGAGAGTAAGACAGCCAGTGCAATTACTGGCACAAGAGGTATTCCATCTTAGCCCTCTAGGTTGGCAACGCATCTGCAATCTCCTTGGTGTCACGGGTGTCTATAGCCGGTGGTGATCACTTACCATCAGGTGACCCACTCGCTTGTTTGCCTTCCTATTTTAAATATAAAAAAAACTTTATTTTGACGCAATAAAAACTTCAGCTGAACTGAACGGTTCTAAACAATTTTGATTTCTATACTGTCTATTTTTTAAATGACAAAGAAGGTTTCCACGTTAGGCAAGTCCCCCCTCGCTCCCAAGCTTCGTCCATGCCAAGGTTGTCGGCGTTGAGAACTGACCGGTGCGCCTTGAGAACGTTGAGCCAGGTGCGGAAGACGTCGGGAGTCTTCGCGCGCAGGTGGTAGATGAACTCGTCGGCGTCGATGTCGATGCGCCGGCGCCGCGGCTTGGCCGAGATCACGGACAGCCCGACGTCCAGCGAGCCGTGCAGCCGGCCGCGCGCCACGTCCGTCGGCGAGCGCGCGTACACCAGGATGCCGCCGTCCACCACGAAGAACCGCTGGGGAAACAAGTGCCGCTTGTCATTTCAAAATGTCACTTGGCATTTCAAAGTATCATGGATGGACGGAGGCCAGGGTTGACTGTTTTTATGCCACCATGCGCGGGAGGGCGGCATCCCTGGTGCGCCGTCCTTAATATGATAGGGAAAAGGTTGGACTCTCCCTATTTACGTCACTGCAGTCGGCTCCATGCGCCGTTCTTAGTGTAGTTGGCAAAGTAGTATTAGTAGGTACAATATTTACCACTTAGAATAAGTTTTACTAACAATATATGAGCTTGTAAAGACTGAAAATAAACGATTATAAATTTATTTTAATTATTTAAAGTGATTTCTTTTTAATCCACCTCCACCAGGTTATTAGTCATCGGCCAACGATCCCATCATATAGGATAGGACTGATCGTTGATATCTTGACGAAAGTTGCTTCGCGAATGCCGCGATAAGTTTTTCGAGAATATAAACGAAATGTGAGTGATAAGGATATTAAAACCATTTGCGCTTACAAAATCCTTTGCCGTGCGATGCCACAACAACTCAACGGGACTGAAGAGCCTGGGTTAATTTTTTTTAAGAGCTCAACGTCAGGACAGCGTTCTCTTATATGGTTTTGTCTTGCTTTGGTGCGTTAACGAGAGTGAGCGAGACTGAGCAATACTTTAACGTCTAGATTGCCGCTGTTGCTCTTCAAGACTAACAGGGCAGAAGATTGGGCGACTTCTGTTACCTTGTGCCACCCCTTGAGCGGCCATTTGCGCTTCTTGTGCAAGTACCCGTTGAACACCTCCGGCCGCCGCTCGAAGCGCTGCCCGTCCTTCAGCCCTTCAAGCACCTCCCATTCGCTCCCGCGCCGCCGGCTGCGTACAAACACACAGACGTCATAGACGTATATTTATAGCATCTTATCCTGGGAGGTCATATTATCAATTGGTTAACTTAATACATTAAACCCTTTACCAGGCCCCAAAGAACTAAGAGTTTCCTCACAAATCAAGTAAAGAATCATGCTTGTTACTATTCAATTTGGCGTTGCGAATGAGGATTAAAAATGACATAACACAGCATTCATGCACAGATGACTGTGCACTACTAAGAACCAAAACACCACCCGAAGACCAACTGTATATTGACGGTGCGTTAACTAGGGCCTTTTGAGTAACGTTAATCACTATGAGTCTTTTTCACACGCTGTACTGGTTGAAAGGGATGTACGCTGACGTCGTCGTAAATTTTTAACAGGAGATTAAAGCCTTTGGGCTTTTACCTCCTATTGCCTGCACGTAGCTTTCCTTACAGGATCGGCATTGCCTCGTTAGGTTAGCTAGTTAACGCACCGTTAATATACGATTGGTCTTCGGATCTTTGGAGAGGGGTCTGGGCTGACTATTCCTAGACCACTGTGCGAGCGTAGCTGCTAACTTACGCGTTTTCTGAGCTGACCTCTGAGTCTCGGGAGTGCTATGACCTGTGCCTCTGGCTAGGCAGTGCCGTGCCCCGGCCCTAAAGCTCAGGGGGCCCCTGGCCAGATTCCCTCTAACTCTAGCAGTCCTACTCGCAAATATTCTTCAACTACCAGAAGTACGTACCTATTTATGTAACTTGACTCTAGGGCCCATTTTTTTGGCCTCAGGTCCTATGGTCACCAAGCTAAGCCACAGCCTCTGGCGGTATGGAGAGAGCACTGACCTGCGCGTCTTGCCGCTGCGGGGCGGCGGCGGCGCGGGGCGGCGCTCCCCGCTGTCGGCGGACAGCGAGGCGGTCTCGCCCGAGCAGTCCGAGTCCGAGGGCGCCCGCCGCAGCGCGGCCGCGCGGCCCGCCGCGCCGCGTCTGCGCTCGCCTGCTGTGGGGATTGCTCGTGTCAGCAGAGATGAGGTCATGGTCGAGAAATGTCAAAAAGAACCGTCAGACTCCTTTAAAATCTGTAACTTTTCGACATGTCTCGAATGAACAATGTCATAAGAGTTAGTGAAGCTAATGTCAAGATCGTAGCAAATGAAAATTTGTGGTCTCTGCCTACCTCTCTGGGAAACAGGCGTGACTTTGAGTATGTATGTATATATCAAATGTGAGATGAATCGCGGTGACCGCCAGAATTAAGGCCTGGTGGTACTACTGTTAGAGCCTACTGTTTTTGTCATGGCTCATGGACTGGATTATAGTTCAGACACATCTTTAGGGCCAAGGCGCTAGTTGCTGGTTGCAGGACGAATGGACCGGTTTTACCAGGGCACGCACTATCATGGAAAACCGACGTGAAACAGCAGCTTGTTACTTCGAGCCCACTGGACTGCAAACTACCGTTGTATGGAGGACACATACTACGCTGTAATAAGACGTGATCAAAACACTATTATATGACTAGTTCAAACATATGCTGCAGTATATGCTGAGTGGGGTCCATTTTAGCATCAACTGTGTTATTTTGTATCTTTATTATTTCTGTTTCTTATTCTTTGATGAATAAATATTTTCTTTCTTTCCAAAAACATCACCCTCCCAGCTGTCCGGTTTCATCATTCGGAGTACGCTTTGACCATGATCCCAGATTGGACAGGCCAGGTCATTACATTGAAGCGACTGCCGTCTGACCTCCGTAACTACTGTGACAGGAAAACCAGGCCGATAGGATCATGGTTACATATTCATGTACATGTATTTCCTTATGTTTTCCCCTCACCGTTAACGCGTCGCCTACAATACTCAGGTAATATACATAGAGTCATAATTCTCTGATCGAAGTGTACTTTAAGTCTACTTGTATATTTCCTAGGAAACTCTCACTTTCGTTCGTGGCGTCATGTCTACTACATAGTAGGTACGGTCGCAACATTAATTGTTAAGCCACCACAGAACCCTGTCAAAATGACTTAGCCAATCTGTAGCCACGTGTTAGTAAACAATGCAAGGCAATTTCATCGTGGCAAGGTTCCATACCGGCCCAACGATTAAAGCCCGTGACTGTACTACTAGTTTTAGTTTAGGTTTAGTTTAGTTTTTAGCATCTCAAGGGTCCCACTTAAAATCAACGCCTCGCTTGACCGAGGCAGTACGCTGAGTCCCCACCCACTTTTGCTGTTACTATTCAACATGACTTAATTTGTGTTTGTGATATCTGAATTCTGCCTGTTTATATTTACTTGTGTGTACAATACACATAGGTCATAAATAACTGTAGTTTTCTTTCTTTCTTCCATAAGTTAGAAACTCATTGGTACACACATGGCTGTCGCTGGGGATAGAACCCTGTACCTTACGATCACGAGTTCCCCAAAGCCACTAGGTCACTAACGCTACGTGTTTAGTAGGCGACCATATAAATCATGGCGCCATCAACAGTAAATAACGACAAAAACGCGAGTCTCATCTCGCAGAATGTAAATCAGAGCCCACTTAGTATGCGAGCGTCGTTTGACGTTGGAGCTGGCTAGCTACTGCTGTAGTACCTACAATAATGACCATTATAGCATAGCACTAGTATTATTCAATTACTAAGCTTTTGTCCGCGACTTCGTCCGCGTAGACTTGTTTAATTGAATCAAGCAAACGTGCACCCAACATGCAATCTGTAATATTTCCTTGACAAATTAATAAGAATTAGTTGCTTTGGTGCTCATGACGTCACGGCGGCGTATTACTCACTTATCGGTATTCCGTGGGAACTGCATTTTTACGGGTTAAAAAGTATCCTATGTGTTAATCCAGGTTATAAACTATGTGTGTGCCAATTCCATTCACTAGTTTTTACGTGAAAGAGTAACAAACATCCATCCATACTTACAAAGTTTCGCGTTTATAATATTAGTAGGATATACAAGTAACGTCCCACCCCGTCTCCGCACGCGTACAATTAAGATGTCATCTACATAAAAATCTTCCGTAAAACATTCTCTAAATGTCAGTGAAAACCGTATCAAAATCTGTTGGGTAGTTTAAGATATGTGGACAGACGGGAACGGACAGCGAATTTGTTTTCTACTATGTAAAGATATAAGATATTAGGATACACTTAAAGGAATTAAACAAAGTCTAGTATTTTCTTATGTTTTCGCGACTTGTAGATATTGAAATAAAACAGTCTGCCCGTGAACATGGGACCTGTAAAGGGCTCGAAACGTCGGGAATTAGATTCGTTACAATACACGCGATATAAACCGTATAAATTGTTTTATTTCAATGTAAACAAAGTCTAATAAAAAAAAAGGAATTTTATCGCGTATATTGCAACGTATCTAATTCCTAACACTTTGACACAGTGTGTAGTGTACCTTTTATAAAATAAGGAAAAAGAGAACTAATTACTAGTAAATTACATAAAGTATGTATTACATTCCAGATAACAATAAAACATTTTTTTTCGCATTCCTCAATAAAGAGATAACTATCAAACCAATGCCCCAGAGTACGACAAAAGATCGTTACAGAACATTACTTACAGTTTGCCACATTAGAAGATCGTTTTCGCTTTACATTGCCCTTTGGACGATTACATGATAATCGACTTTCTATCTAAAGGCAGCAATGTACAGGCAGGAATTTAATTTCCAGCCCACCTAAGGTTCAATATCGTATAGCAAACTGTCACCATAAGAGCTAACTAGAGCAAGACGTTAGTTTGACATATCGACCTTAATGCATTGCGAATGTCAGACATTTCAACGAAATGGGTAGGGAATTAAATACTTTGACTGTACTTCGCTTAATTCTGTTTACTATAATGGCATTTCCGATGACAGCCGAAGCCAATAACCGAAATAATTGTACTATACACGAGGGTGACTTCTAGCATCTTCATCATCACGACTGTTGGGGATTGTTTCACATCGCAACAAGACTAAATCGTGTTTTTTTTATGGAAAAGCCACATCCGTCCAGGGGCCCCAGCGGGTTCATTTTTGATATTCAAGTGCTTGACACTAGTTGACATTAGCCAGCCGAGGGCCAATCAAACACACGAGCCTATATTTTAGCCGTTATCGATTGGCGCGCGGCTGGCGAGTATCACCCCACAGTCAGCCCAAGAAAATCGTCAATGCGTTACCGACTCTTACCCAAACAGATTAAATACTATCCATCTATTTTGCCGTAGTCACGTGATACAAATAAAGATAAACTGAACAAAGTGGATTGTTCCGTTGGACATTAGCCAGAATACCTAAACAATCGATATTCAAACTTAGTCACGACAACAGGGAAACAGTACAGCATTTCGTTTTGAACAAGGGGCATTAAGTATAGTCATAGAAATAAAGAAAGAACATTTATTTCTAACTATTCAACACAATAAAAACCAAATATTAATCTCACTCGGAAAATACAAACATCGCAAAAATTTAAAGAAAGAAAGAAAAAACAATTATTCAAACTGTTCAACATAAAACATAGAAATATACACAACACGGGCAGAGTACAAAAACAAAACATTACGTTGAACAGAATTGAAAAGAATTGAAGAAGAAATTGCACAGAATTGAACCGAAAAGGGTCTCACTCAGCCCTTTGAGTATTTAACATTGAGATGCCAAGCCGTATAATCACCTAACAATTTTTTCTGCCAATTTTAGCGGGGGGAGACGGGTCTAGTGTTGCCAGATGGCTGGGAAATTCGGGATTGTCCTGGAATTACATGTCTTGTCCCGTGTCCAGGAATTACACTTTATAGTCCCGGACTTCGAGTGTTACTATATTTTCAGAGTTCCTTACCTCAAAAGGAAAAATCCGAAAACTGTAAACAGTATCGGAAGTCTCCAGATGAGATATCCGAATAAAATCACAACATGCTGTCGGCAACACTGCCACGAATGCCATGATGCCAAATTTTGAAATGTTTACGTTATGTCTGTCAAAAAGTTTATTCATTTAAAATGTTTTTGGTGTTGTAAATAATAAATTAATTGTGAAGAAAATTACTTACGTGTGATAAAAAAATCCGTCTTTAGTGAAATTTGATGTTTTTGATAGCCGTTTGAAGGTAAATACAGCACGATTAACCATTTTTGCAGAGATCGCTTTCGCGATACGGACTAAAGCAAAATGACACACGATATCGCGGCGAACTGGTTTTTATAAACCGTTATGATTTAACTCACGGTTTTAGGTCATATGCATTGGCAGAGGGGAATGCGTGCCTTGCGAGGTCCCGTGGCTAAATTGTCTAAGACTCAGCCAGCATACTGCCTTAGTAAAACGAGGAGCTGATTTTCAGCGGGACCCTCGAATTTTCCGATTTTATTTAAATACTTTTTGATGCAAATATTCTATTAAAACTCTACTACACATAATTTAAAATCAAAGTTAAATTAGGTGCCTTCAACTAAATTGATTTCTTAAAATGTACTCATATTTAAGAGGAATGTGAACCCAGCCCGAAAAAGCGCTCCCCATACAAAGGGCGATAACGTTTTCCACCCTCTAAACCTTAACCTATGGCAATGATTTTTTGGTATGTTGTCATTATGCCTTGGAACTAGGTTTGTATGTTTTGATTTTTTTAATATGCTTCATAGATTTGACAATATTTGCATTTTAATAGTTGCATACAAAACAAAAAAGCATCAATATTTTTAAAACTATTAAGAACATTAAAAAAATCAAGACATACAAACCTAGTTCTAGAACATAATGACAACATACAAAAAAACCATGGCTATAGGTTAAGATTTAGAGGGTGGAAAACGTTATCGCCGTTTGTATGGAGAGCGCTGGGTTCACACTCCTCTTAAATGCCATGGTAATGTTGCAGCGATGATTCATTAGTATTATCATAGCGTTTATAAAGTCAATCGAAACTTTACCGCGATATAATCATCGCTAATTCAGCTCGACGTTTCGGCCGTGTTGCAACGGCCATGGTTACGAGTAGCGTTGCCAGGCGTCCGGATAAAGCCGGACATAGTTAGGCTTTTTGAATGAGCGTCCGGGCAAATTAGACGGCGTCCGACTTTTGTTAGGCTTTTAGCATTTGACCAGTCACGTGGTGCCGCTCCTCCTGCCTCACGTTGCATCGCTACTAATACAAAACTCTTGATAGTTACGGATGTCCGGCCTTTTCCCCCAAATGTCCGGCTAAACTGGCTGGTCTGTCCGGCTATTCAAGGTAAGAACATAGCAACCCTAGTCACGAGTAGGTAGACTCCAAATTAACAATGATTTGTCCCTGATTCTCGTTATAAATAATGTGTGAATTGAAAACTGCGAAAGTTTAAAATCATTTATTATCATAGAGGCCTAGAATTCAAATTGATTGACTGTGCCAACTTAGGTAATGAGTTTTTGCTAAATCAAAGATTAAGTAAGCCGCAAACGGATGGAAAAAATATAAGGCGGTTTTCTTTACCTGAAATTCTGATTGAGCATAATCGTCTCTGCCGTTTCTTCTTTTCCTTTTTATCTTAAAGTTTTATTGTACATGATGTTTTATCATTCAAGAGGGGTGGTGTACAGTACAAGCTACATAGTGATACATATCAGTACAAGGTACAGTCAGTACATTACATCTTATCAAACAATTCCGCGAAATCATTGTAGGAGATTACTTGGCGCAGGTCCAATGAAGTAGAAAAGGTACTAACGATATCTAAATGGACGTGTTCATGGAATTTGTAATCATACAACATTCTGATCAAGTATTCATTAAAACGAGCCTGCAGTACAGGATCACCAGGTCCAATTTCATAAACGCGACAGGTGACAGATGACAGTGACAATTCGGTATGCATGATGCCACCATGATGTTAAATGGATGTTAAGTCTATAAATCTGTAGCATTACTTGTCGACACAGTAATGTACGGCGAATTATCACTGTCTCTGTTGCATTTATGAAATTGTGGCCAGGCCCCTCTTTTTCATTGGGCACTGGGCGTGTGCCACGGACCCCGCGATTCATAGGGCCGCCTGGTTCCTGCTAGATCACCAACCTACTCCTTTAGCTCTCTGTCATATCATTACACAGGGGCCCCATTATACTAAGGTTCCCAGGGTCTCCCACAGGTTAAAGACGGGCCTAAGGACCCTGCTGTCTTGAAAAGCTTGTTTGAAAAACTCATGCAAGTGAATGCATTTTTAACTTTTTAAAGGTCCGGCAAATTCACATGTGACGTTCAAATGACAGCAAAATTGTGACAGCTGCACTGAGTGAAAGTATCCAAATTGAATAAATGAAAGAAAGAAAGAAATAATATTTTTATAAAACTGTTCAACACGATACACACATCATAGGCAGACTACGACTATTACAATTCTGCTAAAAACAGCCCTTTCTTTTGACTTTGTCGTAGGCGGATAAAACAGACCCCACTCAGCATACTGCCTCGACTAACCGACACGCTGATTTTCAGTGGGACCCTTGATTGATTGATAATTTATTTGCTGAATATGGTTACAAAAGGTGGAATATAAATAGTGCAGTGTCTAACATATTCTACCGGAACCCGGTGTGCGAATTTTACATTTGTACACAACAGATCATTAATAAACATTATTGTTGCCTTTATGACTTGTCAGGGTTAGAAAAGGGTTGAGATTCTTAATTCTAAACCAAAAACTAGTAAACAATACGCGTAGCTGTGTTAAGAGGAGTGTGAACCTAGCCCGAAAAAGCGCTCCTCATACAAACGGCGATAACGTTTTCCACGCTCTAAACTTTAACCTATGGCAATGATGTTTTGATTTTTGTAATATTCTACATAGTTTTGACAATATTTGCATTTTACGAATTTCATACAAAACAAAAAAGCGTCATATTTTTAAAACTTATAAAAATATTCAAAAAATCAAAACATACAAACCTAGTTCTAGGCCATAAAGACAACATACAAAAACATCATGGCTATAGGTTAAGGTTTAGAGGGTGGAAAACGTTATCGCCGTTTGTATGGAGAGCGCTGGGTTCACACTCCTCTTAGCGCATAGGATGACTTACGTTTGGTGTCGTTAGTGGGCTCGCCGGCTTGCTTCAGACCCTGGGCGGACATGTCGCCGCTACACGCGCCCGACACAAGCCATTTCAGCTCCGCTGCAAACAAACAGACACATAAACAAGAGCTCCCCAATCTTATTATCTTGGACCTTGCAATTTTTTTTGTTGTGTTCACCCCTTTGACTTATTGACCTTTGACCTTTACTGATTTTTTACAAAACTTAATTTTTTTCTTTCTGGTCATTGCAGTAAGGTGATTTTTGACTTTCGAGCGCTCGAAACTCGTCAGATCAGTGCTGGCTATAACCCTCCCTTCTGGCAGAAGTCGGGTAAAAATAATCTCGCTAGCGTATCTAATTGACCCGTGGCTATTATAAGACATTACTATGTGTGGGTATTATTAGAGTGTTAAATCAAGACAAATCCAACGAGACCTCACACGTCAAAATCTAACTAGCCGTTTGGTTTGCCGGCTTAGCCACGTAGCAAGAGTAGCAAATGCTACAGGCCCCGCGAATTTGGGGGCCCCGCGCTCCAACGCCTGTCTGACCGTAATAAAAAAACTTGAGAACCCAAAGCAAACCAAGAGCCCCTTGACAGAATTTGCTACAGGCCCCGCGCTGGCTTAATCCGGCACTGGTTGGGCATGCCGAAGAAATAGGCATTTTACATACAAAAATACGAACATACACTCGAAAAACATAAAAACTAAGACTAGAAGTTTAGGTCTCTACACTGACAGCCCAGTTAGCATGTATTTAGTAATTAAATAGCAACTTCAACCTAATCCCATTTAGTTCATAATTACTTACCCCTACGGAGTAATAGCAAACCGTGACATAGAATTTCATATTCATAATGAAACCCTACCCGAGATAAGAGTTAATAGACTAACATATTAAGTTGCTATACATTCAGCAGATATTGAAGAGTCATCCTACTAATATTATAAATGTGAAAGTTTGTATGTTTGGATGTTTGTTACTCAATCACGCTAAAACAACTGAATGGATTTGGATGAAATTTAGCACACTTATAGTTTATGACTTGGATTAACACATAGGATACTTTCTATCCCGTTAAAAGCATCCCAAAGTTTCCACGGGATAGCGATAAGTGAGTAATACGCCGCCGTGACGTCATGAGCAGCAGAGCAACTAATTCTCGTTAATTTGTCCAGCAAAAATATTGCAGATTGCATGTTGGGTGCACGTTTGCTTCATTCAATTAAACAAGTCTATGCAGACGAAGTCGCGGGCAAAAGCTAGTGTTTAATAAAATTCGACATTGAATGACTTGCTTTAAAATATGAAGCAAAAACTAAAAATGAAAAATGCAATTTCGTGTTAAAGATTGAATTTGCAGACTGTAATAAAAACATAGTTTCAAACGTTACTTTGCGGAGATTCATATTAACTTTGGAACAAGCTACCTTACAACATACGAATACAATATGAAACATACTCGTGAAAAAAAGTCGTTTTTTACAACACGCAACTAAAGGGTTTTTGATTGAAATATATGTAATTGTATATATCGCCTGTTTTGATTTGGCATCGAGATTTGGTATGGTGGAGGCAAGCCAAACTGAAGTTATTTGATGAGATACTAATAGTTGACAAACAGACAGTTTTTAGGTATTGGTGCAAAGTTAAAACCGACGAACATGCATGAATAATGTTATGAGAGTAAGTAAGCAAAGGTTGCATGTCAGGATCTTAGCAACTGGAAAACCGTGGTCTACCCCACAGGGAAAGAGACGCGATTTTATATTTGTATGCATGTATGTATTCAAAGTCCAACCTCTGCCCCCTAATTCATAATTCATAAGAGAAGGAGAAATATCTGAAAGAATCGATGACGTTTTATTCGGTAGGTACTAATTGAAAGTTATTTTAGATCGCATCTGTCGCTTGAAAATGGTGATAGTAGTTGGAAAAACCATTTGTTTACATCCGTGTACCATAAGCTCTTAGACGATAAACATGTTTCGGCAACCGTATAGCTGTCTCGCTCTAGCATGAGATATTAAAGTAGGACAGCAACACAAATTGTCGTACAAGGTAGCGTGTTTACAACCTCGTATTTATATCATGGACGTATCCACGTCAAGTTTACACGACTTACCTAAACTTAGAAAAGGATTTTTAAACTTCATTTCATTAAGATTTCCGAGCACATTGTCACAAAACAAACAGAAGTTATACTCTTTTCAATAATTCTTTTATGCCTATTGATTATTGTTAACACCTATTTGTTTGAATAAATTGTTATTTGTTAAGCGATCTCTTCGCGAGGACTACGATCAGCAAAAATACATAACTTAAAATCACCTCTCTTTTAAAAACAAGCACAGTACAAAAGTGTATTTTACAACTGTCATGAAGTCATGAATCACATGGCTATTGTCTTGATAAGTGTTATCTATTTGATAGAATCTTTATCAGCAGAATCATTATTTATGTGTGTGCGCATGGCTTAGTGGTTGGAAGATAAAAGATTTATTTTTAAGTCGGCTGCAATATAAATCGACTTTAATATGGATTATAAAAACTCCATTCTAATGAAAAAATATTATTGGTTATTTCGCAAAAGCAGCGAAATAGGGATATGAAAGGGCTTCATTTACGCATTAATTTTTTTATGCCGTGTCGAAAACTGTGCAATGAAGCTTAAATAAATAAATATTTCGGGACAATTGACCTAGTCCCAAAAAATAAGCAAAGCTTGTACAGTAAAGATAAAACACGATATTTTATTAAAGCCCGTACAGAGGAACTCTTATAAGTTAAAATTAAAAATAGATTATTAATGAAGCAACATTTAATCTGTTTTTAGGTTATCCCCTCGTTTAAATTGTAAGAAATTTCAAATGACATTCTTTGAAGCTGTTGACCAAATAATCTCACTCAGAGTCTTTAGAATTTTGTACCCCCTTCACACCTTTTGAAAGAAAATAAAATCCAGTTTTAAATTTTGACATTTATTTGCAAATAAATTTAAAATTTTGGCATTTATTATACGAAATTGACTTTTAATCATTTAGTTATAATTTTACTTAGAATAGATTTGACATCAAATGAATGAAACATTTAATTATTTAGGTGTGACTGGAGGATTATTTATGTTTAATTGTTCATTGATAATTGGGTACTAAAATGTATTGCATGGATATTCTTTAAAGTAATAAATGAATGAATACTGAATACTGAAATAAGGTTGAAAAATCAACATGTAATACCATTCTAAACTTTAAATCGAAAGCATTAGTAGTTGCTGAAATACGTCACTGTGGCACAAATCACACATCTATGACTCCTCATACCAACGGATAGGTAGAAAATCGCAATCGACGCAAATTTGCATCTTTAGGTCAGGGCTATGTATTTACGCCTTTTGGGGCTGGAGAATATGGGGCTGTGGGGTCCAGTGGGTTGATTTTTGACTTTCGAGCACTCGACAAGCGCCAACCAAGGACGAATCAAATACACGGGCGTATGTATATTTTAGTCAGCATTGATTGGCGCGCGACTGGCGAGTGTCAAGCGCTTGAAAATCAAAAATCACCTTATAGGTGCTAAAGATCTTTAAGGGATCTCTTTGCGATCGGACAAAACTTTCGGCGACCAGAAGCACAGAATAAATAATAATATAGAAGCCTCTCTACTTCGAACAAAAATGGCCGGTGTTAAGGTATAAGTGACTACTATATCCCTCTCTCCTTATCGTATACATTCATTCGCACGCGCGGCAACTCAATTGCGGCGGCCGCAGTGCTGAGGTAAGCCGAACGGCATGTATCCACCGCGCACCCTGTACAGTTCCCGGCAATCAACTTGAGCATTGACCCTGACTGCGCAGTAGCCGTTTCTAGTACAAATGTGTATGCGCAAATTAACCTCCGCCACTCGATTTATGCTCAAGTTGTTTACCTGCAACTATACGGGCGTCTCAGTGGCGTAGCTACTCAGGGGCTAGGCGGTGCCGTGCCCCAGGGCCCTCAAGCTTAGGGGGCCCCTGGCGAGCTTCCCTCTAACTCTAGCTGTGATACTCGCCATTCTCCGACCACCAGAGTTACATAACTATTAACGTAATTTGATTGTAAAGTCCCATTTTCTATGGTCACCAAGCTTCGCCACTGGGGCGTCGTTTGAGGTTCGGTACAAGGCGCGGCAGGAGGTAAATGTTATCTAGCAGCGGACAGGTAGTATGCGATTTTATTATTATTTGTATGTTTTCCCATTATTATTATTATGCTTACGCCTGTTTCGCTTCAGGGTAAGCCAAGACCTCAGACCGCCGTTTGATCTGCTCCTGGCATTATTCCGAAGTCATTATAATTATAACATTTATTGTGTAAAGTTTCTACAATCAAATTGGTTGAGCGTACTTCTAATTTGGCCTGTCTTCAGGACGTCACCGATTTGGTCAATTTGGTTGATTATCTGCAATTTTAATCCATTCAAATTAGGTTAATTTCAAGTTCACATAGGTGTTGCTCTGCTTGTAAACATACAACACATAAAACTAATGGAGTGATGAGTCAAGTTCCAGGAGCTATTATGTCATTATGATGTCACTGCATACCAATTATGCACAGACAAGTCAAGAAACTAAGTGTTCAGAAATCTTGTTTTTTCTTATTATTACCTAGCTGCGACCGGCATGCGTTTCAATGCCTTGTTTTGAGATGAAACTTTAAGTAGTAGCTTGTTACTATGTTTAGTACAGCGAGTGAGAGATCCGGACGCCCCTAGAGAGGTTACTTGAAGGCAGGCAATAGATCAGTGATTCTGCTAGGATCACTATAACTGATCATCAGCAGTCATCTCCACCACCCATAGAAACTAGTGGGTTTCAATGGGTGGTGGAGATGACATCTCATTTAGTGATCCCCATAATTGATTGCTCTCCTTTTCCATAAAAAGGTACCCTTCACAGATTGCAGGATACAATTTCTTGGTATCGAGATTGATGGTGAGACTGTGACATCCCTATTGCAAAAGGACCCTAACAGCAGTGATAGATTTACACATTTGCCAAGTACAGCCTGTTAAAGTTTTGCCATCCTTACCTCTACTATTGTCAATTGTGCTATAAAAAGTGGCATAACCATTTGGCAAAATTTCACAGGCCCTCCATCAGATGGGGCCTCCAACCTTAAGAGGCCATGTACACAGGAGGATCCTTACATTTATGGAGTATAGTTACACCACAAGCCAGTGTTGTAGCTTGCCCTGGATGTGCCTTGTATCAAAATTGTCGGGAGGCTTCAACTCGATTGTGGCGAAGCCAAAATAGAGGGTTATGATTGTAGGGTTCTACAAATTGGGGCTCCTGTCACTCGGGGGGGCCCGTATCATTGATACGGCTGACACGGCGGTAGCTACGCCCCTGCTACAAGCTATAAGACAAATATGCTATAAAAAAAACTCAGTCCCCAATCTCTGGAACTAAAATCTGCCGCTCTAGTCTTAAGCTTACTGAGCCTGTTGGTAAACCCATCTTCCTAACACTACCACGATATACAAAAATGTAGGACAAATTGTCTGGTTTTTGTTCATCTTCTACATTACTTAGGCAGTGTCAAATGGAGGCCCCCGACAGCTGTCACTCTTCTTATCAGTGTTGACTCATTGGCATGAAAGCCAGCCTTACAGATAAGACAATATAAACACCGGCTAAGTATGAGTCGGACTCGCGCGCCGATGGTTCCGCACTACCAGATAATATGTGTTTATATTGTTTATTTATTATTATTATATTAATGTAGATAACAACAACCCGTGAAAGCAAAAGAAAAATCAAAATGCTTAATACTGTTTATAAACTATCTTTAAAGGATTTCAAGAAAAACTGTGCAATTATTTAGACTGGGGGAGAGGGATGGTATTTTTAATTCAAAATATTATTCAATAACTATACAATGTTACAAAAAATTAAGAAGATGTTATGAGAGTAAACATATTGACCTGCTTTAGAAAAAAACTGAAAACATTCTTCCTATTTTTTAAAGTTTAATAGACAATATTCCTATTTTTATTAACTACTCCAAATTGTAAGTAAATAGCATTAGTAGTAACTGAAATATGCCACTGCAACAGATAGTCAGAATCACAATATAAGGGTTCATTTTGGTGTGGAGCCCTAAAACATATAAGGAAATTTTAAAATGGCAGCCCAGCCTTCTTATCATTAGAAACCAATCAACATACTATATTCTAGGACATTTTTTGTGAAGAGGCTTTATTTGAAAATACGGAACTGTAATGAACATAATTTGAAACAATTAAATTAAACTAAACCATAAAACTAAATACTAAACATTAATACTAAAATTAAAGTACATAGTAGAAATAAAGAAGAAAGTATCTTCGGTAGCATGCCAAGGGGGCCTTCTTTTTTTGATATAATTTAATTATAATTTTAGTATTAATGTCTAGTATTTAGTTTTGATGAAGTTTAATTGTTTTAAATTATAGAATTTTTTTTAGTACATGACTGTTAATGAAAACCTATGTATGTAATTTTCTTGTTAACGCTGACTGGTAGAGAATGCCTAATTGAATTCGTTTTAAGGTCTGCTTTTTAACTGCAAGCCAGTTACAAAGTTTTAGTTTGAATGCAATTTTTATGCGGCTGGCATAACTGAATCAAAACTGCAAATGAACTGCGCAGTCTGCTTGCAGTCCACATGCAGTTCTCATAGTCATGAGACTTAGAGTCATGCGAACTGCACACCAACTATATATGGTCTGCACTGTTTGTCTGCAGTTTCAACGGTGTTATGTCAACTGCATAAAAACTGCAACTTTACAGCAGGCTTGCCCTTTTAATGCAGTCTGTAATGTTCTTACACTTTAAACAAATTTTATAAGTTGAATCTTTTGTATGCTAAGAGCAAAAAATACCTATCACAATGAGTAGCTGTAGAAGTAACTGAATGATTGAAAAGGTCAACAAGATGTTAGTATGAACTGTCTTGACACTAGAGTTGTGTGTACAGATCTTTTGACCTCGTAATTATGTAGTTATATCTATTTCTAGCTGTACATTTTCCCCCTGAAGGTAAAAAAGCACCAAAACTGCTTCCTTAGCAGATGCCTACGTTATAAAATAAACCTATATTACAAATTCAGCTTTCGTGATTCAATAGTTTCGGTTGGGCGATGCATGATCGCCAAACAGTCAGGACATGTTTGCGCGTGGCAGACAGACAGACAGACAGATAGACGGGTGGCAATAGAGGCTTAGTAATAACACGTTTCACAATGTAATTTATTTTTACTTGAATACAAAAAAATTGTGAACGAACACAAATACAAAAATTCATCCCCCTTTTCACCCCCTTAAGGGTTAAAATTCAAATAACACCCAATATACACGTTGCGTTATAAGCCTAAATAACAAAATTCGTGATTTTTACTTGGACAATGAAAGTCTTTCCATACACAACTTCATCCCCCATTTCACCCCTTCGAGGGTAGAATAATCAAAAACGCTGAGACACATATAAATTATTTTCTAATCTTCAGCCTAAACACAAAATCAGAAGATCCTAACTTCAAAACTGAAGGACTTTCATGGAAACTTTCAGCCCCTATTTTACCCATTCGGGGGTGGAATTATCAAAAAAGCTGAGACACATATAAATTAATTTTTAATCATCAGCCTAAACACAAAATTTTAAGATCCTAACTTTAAAACTGACTGAGTTTCTTACAAACTTTCATCCCCTTAGGGGTGGAATTTCCAAAAATCCTTTCTTAGTGGATGCCTACACTATATAAGGTATCTATGTACAAAATTTCAAGTCTCTAACTCCAGCCGTTTGGGCTGTGCGTTGATATATCAGTCAGTCAGTCAGTCAGTCAGGACTTTGAATTTTATATATATATAGATAGATAAAAATATTCCTTAATGTCTTAACTTTTTTCTTACTTAATTGTAAAAAAAACGTTCATTTATTTATAACCATTATCTGCAGACTTCAAAACAGACTAGCTAACAACACCCCAAAATAAATACCAGCACTATTTTAGCAAAATCAATCATAATCCCATCAAGATAGCACATAAATTCATCTGCTCCTAATCACTTCCTGTTATAAGCACTGAGCATTTATGTATCAAAATATTTCCAATGCCAAGACGCGCTGAATGGGAAAAAATAGATCATTTTATACTATACGGCTTCATTGATTTGCACTCGTAGATAGCATGCAGTTAAATGAGCGAACAGCCTTCAAACCATGCGGAAACCAGTTAAACCACATCCTACCTGTAGTTACAAGGTTACAGTGACAATTATTTTGACAATTTCATAGTAAACATTATCATTACACTTCCGAAAAGGGGTGTCGCTTCTGAGCGCGTTAAAATGAAAAAAGCAAACCAACCGCGATCTCAACTGATCCATTTACAATCTAACACCAAATTATTCATGTTTGACAACAGAAAAATGCTAAATACTTACGTAATATGCTTTAAATAACAATCAAATCACTAACATCACAGATCGAACTGACTCTGAAAGACCGAGTTAAAAAAACACATCCGCACAACTGAACGCTGTCGTAAATTCACACTTTTAATTTAAACTGTACCGTGCAGCTCCGTTAGCGTGCTAGGTAAACGTTTAATAGTTCATTTTTGGAATAATTGATTTAATTTTGATGGAAACCCGCGAGAACGAAACACCATTTTGAAAGATGAGTAAAGATCTTCAAGGATTTTTCCCCTATGTCAGTCAGCCTGCGTCATTGCGACACTTTGACGTTTAGCCGGGCAGTGTTGTCGCTTTATAAAATATCTAACAGCTGAAAAAGGTTAATCATTTGAATTATAAATAAGAACCGGTTTAGAACACGGAGTTATTTATACATAGAGCTTTGGTTTAGTAGAAGTGGTTGAAAAAGCTGGCGCAAGATTTGAAACAAATAAAGAAAATGGGTTCAAGCCAAATAAAACTGTTTTATTAAAACTTGAGTAAGACAAAAAAGTTGGCGGTTTACCATTTATACATTTTTAAGGTTTTAGAAATACAGGGGGGGAGAGGGAGGAGAGTCATGATCCCCGCGCTTGCACCACAGAATAAACACTAGTACTAACGTACAGAAACTTCTCTTTTTCGACCACCATTAAACGAATTCCAACTTTATGATTAGACGCAAAAAGTTCGTATTACTTCATAAACATTCGCCAGGCCGCATACGTCAAAAGGAAGGCCCCGCCCGTGCCCACCCTCCACCCGCAATGCCCTGGCGCGCCGCTAAGGTTGGGCTGATTACTATAATACTATCACAACGCGCAACGCAAAGTGAGAGGGCACGCGCGCGGCAAGCCGGCAACCTACTGCGATTAACCTATGCTATTTGTGATACGGCGAGCGCACCTACAGTGCGGAGTGGAACCACCTTGCTTGCATACACTGGTTATAATGTATGGAATAATAATGTTGAGATGCCACATCGCTTGCGTTGCGTGCACGTAACGAACGCCGCTCAAGCGAACTGCGGGGCAATTCTCGCGTTAGTAGAGATGAAGTAATTCTCGAGATTAATTTGACATTCGAGATGTGTCAAAATATGACAGTTTTGAAGGGATCTGACAGCTCTTTTTGGCTTATCTCGAGTGTGACTTCATCTTTACTGACGCGAGAATTGTCCCGCTAGTGCCGCGCTGCATATGCGCATCCGGTGTGGCCCGACCTTAAGGCTAACGAAAGTAGTAAAGAAAAAATGTAATAGCCACTTTCTACATTATTCGTAGCTTTCTACAAAAGAAAACATTGGAACTGTTGGAGTTGAAGTTAAAATACATTAAGTTTCGACTTAAAATGGTATAAAAATTTTTCAATATGGCAACTTTCTTGCATGTTTCATTTCATTGGTGGATTGCGTTCAGCAAATTGCAGGGTACAAGTGGTACAACTGGTAACCGGTTACGAGAACCGAGAATAGTTACTCTTCCAAATTAAAAAGTAAAGTACCAACTGCAATAGTTACGCTGAATTTAAGCGCACTAGGTATATGAAACGAAATAATTTATTTCGTAAACGCCATTTCGACATGATGTGGAACAACTAATCTGCGTTGCAGTTAAAAAGTTTAAGGCCAGTGTTGTCGCATGTCGCATTGCTTTTCCTTGACTTACTTAGCCCAACCCTACCTACTCATCATAAATTACCCTACCTAATAATGTAGGTAATTTTAAAAATTTTACGATAATGACGTCAATATCGCACAATGCACCATCAATAAATCGACGGCGGAAATCTCAATTGTCGTAAGGGACATGCGTTTTAATGTCCCTTACGACATTTGAGATTTCCACCGTCGAAATATTACGAGCCTGCACTAAAAAGTAGCACATTAGCGTTCATCGCCGACATAAAGTATTAGTCGCTTTCGCACACACTTACTAGTTAGAAAAGGATATATTATACCTATGTCGCGACTAACGCTAAACTGTAGGGTTTGCCTTAGATTAAATAATCAAAGCATTGACACAGAATCAATAATAGGACTAAACGCACAGAAACTATTTTACGACCGCGATTAAACGAATTCCAAGTTTATTAACACGCTCTTAAAGTTCATATTACTTCATACACATTAAGCCAGGCGGCGCGAGTCAAAAGGAACGCGTCGCCCGCGTCCTCCTTCCCTCCGCAACTCCCGGCGAAATAGTCAGGATTGCGCGGCATTCGTTTTCAATGACACTGACACATCGAGGGCGAGCGAGCGGGCGCACGGCAAGCCGACAGCCTGCTGCGATTTCCCTACGCTGTAGGCAAGGCACTCAAGCGTACCTACAGTGTGGAACCCCCCTGGCATTGAATAAGATCCTCCGTTGAATTCAAAGTTTAATTAAATGATTACCTATATCAAGGTTGCCTTTAGCAAAATCATACACAACCTTGCCCTGGAAACTGCATAACTATTTAATTTCTTCAGGCGTTCCCCTATGTAAAGTACTTAGGCGGTCAGGTTAGAGGCGCTTCTTTTTATACAACATAGGCAGGCAAACGAGTAAGTGGGTCGCCTGTCCCAGAGGGCTAAGATGGAATATTCTCTTGTGCCAGTAATTACACCGGCTGTCTTGCTCTCCACGCTGGAACACAACAGTGCAAGCACTGCTGCTTAGCGGCAGGATTAGCGAGCAGGATGGTGGGAGCGATCCGGACGTATCTTGCACAAGGTCCTACCACCCGCAACTTTACTTTATACTATGTAAAGAGAAGATAAAGAAGAAGATGTAGTACTAGTGTTAGTAATAGTGTCAATGACATCGGCGCACCTCAGCTCTGGGGCCGCCGCAATTAAAGGACTAACATGGAGCGAGTTGTCGTATGCGAAATGCATTACATTGCGAGGTTGGATTGACTGATCGTTCACATCATACCTCGGTAGCCGGCAATGTATTTCAACTCGCATGCGAGATTTCACTCCGTATAAATGGCCCTTAAGTTAACGCGTGTGCGAGTGAATACGAGATATACGATAAACAGAAAAGAGAAGAAAAGAGAGAAAAAAAAAGATTAACTGCTGGGTTTCTTGCGGCGTTTCTTCTCAGCAGAATCTTTCATTTTCCGAATCGCTAGTAGATTCAGACATGTAAAAGAGCCTATAATGGCCTACTTGCAAAATAAAATTTTCATTTTCATTCTCATTTTTCAGAGAGGTATGCAGTAGTACCTACGTATCTTATACCCAAACGCTATTTTTGTTCGAAGGAAGACTTGTGTAGTTGTATTATTTATTCCGAAAGTACGGCACAAAGACACAACCTTGACCTAAATCAGAGTTCAAATCTTCATACGTGTCATCTCGAATTTCAGTGTAGTAAAACTGTTTATTTAATTTAAAAATTACGCGAGTTGGTGCAAGTTCAATGGCCTTGAAGGTGTATTGTAGATAGATAGGCATATAACGCATATTTGGTGCTGCAAGCAAACTCAATCGAAACTAGTTACCTACTCACAAATTAGAAAAACAAAGGTTTCGGGGATGTATATATGTCAGCAAATGGTGTTCTAAGCTGTGGTTTCTGCCTGCCCCAAAGGGAAATGGGCGTAAGCTTATATAATTATGTACCTAATAATGATAATACCATTACCCCATAGACTGTAGTCAAAAGAAAACTCTGTAACCTTTGGTTATTTGGTTTGGTGTGCTAAATAGATTTTAAATACAGGCAGCATCGGAAATGAATGAATAAATGAGTAAATTACCTTCCATGAGCAGCGGGGCTATTCTCGGTTTATGCGAGATGCATCTCGCACGAAAACAACTGTCAATTCCCTTGAAAATCTGTCACTTTTTGACGGATCTCGCACGTGAGATGCATCTCGCATGAACCGAGAATTGGGGTCCTGGAGTGCGATTTTTTAATCTCACCGGCTGACTAAAGCTCGCCAAAATGGCCGTTTTTCAAAGAGATGCGGCCATTCTGGTGAGCTCTAGTCACCTGGTGTGATTCAAAAATTGCACCCCTGGGCTGACTGGGCCAGAAGCCCTGGTTGTCATTATAAGGGCTTCCCAGAGGCCTGAGAATAACATAACATGTAGGTGTCTCATCTCATCTACGATTTTTTCAAACCAAGGCAAAATCTTGATAGGTGCTTCTGCTTTATGAGATAAAGTATGATTCTGGCGCCCCTACCATAATATTATATCGTGACTTTGACGCCTCCTGAATCAGCCGCCCGGGAGAGGTGCCTGGTGTGTTAATTTCAAGTCAATCTGATCACAGGAGGTCAATCTTTGCAAATTTCGAGCCAAACGTGTAATTTGATAGTCAATTCTCTTCCAAGCGCCACCGTTTCCCGTTTTTTATTCAGGGTACAATTTTGACTATCCTACTTTTTGACTATTATAAACGCCAAAGTTTGCAATTATGGATGGAAGTTTGTTACTCTTTCACGTAAAAACTACTGAATAGATTTGGATGAAATTTGGCACACACGTAGTTTATAATCTGGATTAACACATAGGATACTATTTATGCCGTAAAAATGCATAGTTCCCACGAGATAGCGCCGCCGTGACGTCATGAGCAGCAAAGCAACTAATTCTCATTAATTTGTCCAGGAAATATTGCAGATTGCATGTTGGGTGTACGTTTGCTTGATGCAATTAAACAAGCCTATGCGGACGAAGTCACGGGCAAAAGCTAGTTTTGTTATATAAGGACTTAAAGGAGATGAACGATCTAGCAGGACATCTGATAGGAAGTGATCACTACTGCCCATAGGAACAGCGTCCCCGAGAGAGTCGCTGATCTGTTGCCTTCCTTAGCCTCTATGGGGCTTGGCAATTTAGCATCGATCACTCATCGTACGAAAAGCAATAGTAGTTAGCTTACTCCACGTTCCTACAGAATGCCAGCGTTATAAATCTTAAGATTTTTCTTAAGTGAATTGGACTAAGGTTTTACAGTTCTCGACCTTCAAACCTTACCCTTTGACCACATAAATTAAAGATAAGTTTTAAGCACGATTTTGAAATAACTCTTGCTTCATCTTGTCACCTTCCCGTACTGTCGCTTATAACTTATAATGTAACTAACTAGCTAGCTAACTCAGTTCGAAAGGAGCAGTATGCAAGAGCGGTCATTTCCTCTTGAATTAAAAACAAAAGTTTGTTTTTAAATGTGCACTATGGCAACAGCAGCGGTCAAATCGCTAATGAAACTTTTTTCGCTAAAACGAAGTGGGCGGTTATAGAAAAATTTATAAAAAATGTGAATTAGTATTTTTAGTGAAAACTCGTAAAATGAAGGTTTGCGTTTGTTTAGTCGTTATTGTGAGTTTGTGTTTTTGTGTCAATTTGGATCACAGAGCGGAGGAAGGATATCCGAAGGGATTCCTGGCTGTTTGTATGTTTTTTTTAATTATTTAGTAAAATGGGTGAACTGTTTAGAAGGTTACGCAACAACACTACGGTACGCAAAGAAAAATTAATCACTACGTGAAGGAACTTGTCTAGTAATTTTATTACCAACAAAAAAAACGGAGGAGGTTTTCGAAGCGAACTGTACATTTGTTTTTTTAATGAAATTTTAATGAATTTGGAATAAAATAATCACATTTTGAAATTTAAAATTGTGTACCCTTCGATAGAGTCAACCAATCCGATTTCTGAGCTACGTAAATATTATAATACTATAGTCATCTAATTTAGATAATTATAAATATATTATTTTTCCGATTTCTTATTTTTAAATCTAATGTTGCTGTCTGACGATTCTTTTATGTAAAAATAATGATTTGATGATAAAAATCCGTAGATAAACCAGCAGTTACTCATTGCGACAAGGTTCTACAGGGGTCTAGACTTGAAATTGGTAGTTTGTAGTTTTTAATACGTGTAGAAACAAGGTATACATGTACCTATGTACCTACTTATTTGTTTGCACTTTCACGTCCAAATTTAAACTTTTTATGGTTTACGGGTAACACGCAGGGTAAGGGGCCATTTACACGGAGCAAGTTCTCGTATGCGAGTTGCTTTACTTTGCACGGCTTGATTAAGCGATCGATAAGACTTCGGTTACATGCTAATTCTGGCGTCAGTTGAGTCCATCATTCCGGTATAGTTTTGACTGATGCCAGAATGATGACAAATGGACAGACGTCGGTTACACGCTCATTCTGTCGTCAGTTCAGTCCATCATTCTGGTCAGAATGACGAGAGAATTATCGTGTAACCTGTCTCGTGTCGTGTCAGTCTGAACTGATCGTAACCGTGCCCATTTGTCATCATTCTGGCATCAGTCAAAACTATACCGGAATGATGGATTGAACTGACGCCAGAATTAGCGTGTAACCGAAGTCTTACGATCAGTTCAGACTGACACGAAATGAGACAGGTTACACGATAATTCTCTCGTCTTTCTGACCAGAATGATGGACTGAACTGACGACAGAATGAGCGTGTAACCGACGTCTTACATCATGCCTTGGTAGCCCGCAGTATAGTGCTACTCGCATACGAAAACTCATACCATTTAAATTACCCTTAAGTATGCGTATGATGCATGGTATAAACTCCTGTTCGTACGACCAAAACAGGATTTCGCTTTTAAAGAGTTTATACTTTTTCTATGCTCTAAATATAAAATTTTATTTAAATATATTGAATTTGATTGATTAGTTGATTTCCTACCCAAAGAATCAATACCTATTGCCTTAGATACAGCGTGACAATGCTGTCAATCTTTCAGCACCCTACCGTCTAGCAGCGATTTAGAACAATTGTTTTATTCGTGTATTACTTTCATTTTAGCTGTAGATAGATAATTTTTACTTAAATTTTATAGTGTTAGGTAATTAAACATAATCCTCATTACAAATAATTTATAATTGCTTACTGTATGTTGACAGTTTTATTAAATATCTTAATTTGATGGGTTGGCCTACTTTTTTTTACCTGAATGTTGCATATCGGAGTCCTTACGAGAGGTTCGGGCTTCTAGGATTGCTTAGCAATTAAAATGAATGAATACATTATAAGGCCTTTGTACATCGCTGTATTTCTTCTTGTCGTTTATGTTTTTTTGTTTAATAAAGAATTAACATACATACATAAGGGTTATAATGATCAAACTAACTGGAACAAATTACCTTGCTACTCCGCGAAACCAGTGCCGGGCTCGTGCAAAATAGCTGCGTCTGTGCGACACATATAATTATGTTCATGCAAAAACCCACCCTCCTCCGCTTCCACAAGAAAAAACGTTGCGCGTCGATCGTGTAGTTTTAGTGTTTAGTGGTGGTGGTGTGTAGTTGAGTCTGTGTGATATATGTTGTTTCGTGTGGAAGCGGAGGAGGGTGGGTTTTTGCATGAACATATATGTGTCGCACAGATGCAGTTATTTTGCACGAGCCCGGCACTGGTTTCGCGGAGTAGCAAGGTAATTTGTTCCAGTTTGTTGATATGGACCTCCGCAAAGTAACGCCTGAATCTATTAATTGGTTATAATGATGATCGAAGGGTTCATTGGCCCGTGCGACGCCTCCGGTCGGCAGGTCGAACCACCACCAAAAGTCATTCGGGTTGGTTAGCATAGTGTAATTGCAAGATAAAGCCAGTGTTGCAGACTTAGTTTTTTTGATATATATTTTTTTTTATCTTAAAATGTAGAGTTTCAGACATGTAAAAGAGCCTATATGGCCTACTTGCAAAATCAAATTTTCATTTTCAGTTTTGTAGAAGTTGCTAGAAATGTTGCAAAAGTCTCCAGTTCATGTCAAATGGGCTCTAAATGTCGCTAGATGTATGGACCATTGGCCATAGGTGGCTAAAATGCATGAAACACTGGCAGAAATAATCGCCAACGTAGTCCCAAAACCCGCCAGATCTAGCGACAAAGTCTAAACTAAATTGGCAACATTGATTAAAGCTAGCACTGATTCTTGGCCTTGCATTCAGTCCCGGCTAGCCTCAATAATTCCTTATTTACATTACACAGCGATGTCCGGTGAAGGGAAACATTGTGATGAAATCAGCAGTCTTAGTGCCCGACTTGCGATATTGTCGCGATGTTGATTCGTAGCGATGTTGTGATTATGAATTTTGATTTCTATGAGCTAAGGTACGGTTTACCTAGGGTTGCCAACATTCTTTCGGTATAGTATTTTTGATATTAAGCTAAGAAAATATAGGGTACGCTTAAAAAAAATATATTATATTTTGGAAAGATGAAAAAAGACAATGTTGTAAGTTTGTTATCTATCCTATCTATTTTAATACCGTGATAAGTGCTCGAAATATATAGTATATTTGCGTACTATATTTTAGTTCAACAGTATATAGTACGGAGAGCCGAGATATAGTAAAATACTACATAATATATTACGGTTGGCAACCCTAGGTTTACCCTTGCTCGTGAATACGACTTCCAGAGACATTTGGAAGTCGGGCTAAAGAACCAGGTTATTAAGGAGATTTGACAAAGCCCGAATTCAAATTCGTCGTGTTTAGATTCCTAATACTATAGCGTACTTAGGTACTTACTTAAAAATCTATTTCTAAATCCGTATCGTCAAGCGTCGATCGGTGCCCGAAATTGTGGGAACTCGTTGGAACCCAAATGTCAAATTACATGTAGCAACACACTTCGGGTTTTTTACCAGTACGTGTTGTTATGTACAGTATGGGAAATATATTCACGTACCACCTTAGAACCCTATCGCAATGACGCGACCTTTGGACGCGACGCGTTAAACGCCAGGCTATGTCATACAAATGTAATGCGTATGTCTCTTCGACTATAGGTTCTACGATAGTACGTGTTTCAATTTCCTTAAATGTATGTACATAAGTAGGTACATGCATTTATGAACCTTTATACCTAGGTATTGTTAGATAGGTAATAATGAATACATCATTGTGTGAAAAATTCGCCATTATTTATTCGGGGACGTAAAAAAACCATGATTGTGAATACTTGTAGGTATCTACCTAAAACCAGCATGTGAACTACACTGATGGCTAGTGAAGGCGTCGGTCCAGCAATTGTCTTTTGGGCTATATGACTGGCAATGCCACTAAAACTACAAATATACCCATGACCTATAGACGACCGGTTAGCTCAGTGGTTGGTGACGCTGACTATGAAGCTAGAGGTTCCCGGGAGAGCCCAGGAATCGAACCCGGAACCTCTAGCTAATGCAAATGTTTGTATGATGAATATGAACTTTGCTTTATCTTTCTTGTTACGCGCTTCCAGAGAATTTAACGATATCCCTGTCTCAGTATTTCCGGACAGTTACGATCTGGGCACTTATAAAAGGAGAGTAAATAAGTAGGCGTTTTTCTAGGTAATCGCGTCCCACCTTTGGCCTCGTCGTCACTTTCCTTGGAGCGAGCCGGACGGACCTTGCATAAGGTCCTACCAACCGCTAATTCTGGATTCTGACATTTGTTCATCTTTATCTTTATCTTCTTCTCTTCATGTTCTGAACATGGTGGCGGGTGGTAGGACCTTGTGCAAGGTCCGTCCGGATCACTACCACCTTGCTTGCTAATCCTGCCGCTAAGAGGCAGTGCTTATACTGTTGTGTTCAGACGTGGAGAGCAAGACAGCCGGTGCAATTAGTGGCACTATTTTATCCATCCATCCTATATTCCATCTTAGCCTTCTAGGTTACTGTAATCAAGCGAAAACCCTTCATCAATAAAAAAATGTGTAGGTTTCCTTATGTTGTTTTGTCACCGTAAGGTCGTGGTTACTTAGTTTACTTAGGTAAGGTAGAAAAACATGCAATTTTCTACATGGCTGTGTTTATCAACACCCCGGGCGCTTGCATCACGCAGGATGTCTTAAATCATGCGCGCGCGCAGCACGTAATGTGATCTAATTATTCTGCGCCAGATTGACCCGTAACAGGCAGGAAACGGCTTCTGCAGTTCCGTCGGGATTTGCTTTGCTATTTGCTGAGATTTTTTTTATGATGAGAAAAGCTGTACAATTTTTTTTAAGTATTTTAGCTAAAGTACAAGTGAAACTAACGGTATGACAATTCGGCATATTTATTTGTTATATTATCTATATTTGTTATATTGGAAACAATCTGACCACTGGAACTTGAACTGAACATACAATTGAAGACATATATAAGCCACCATTAAAGACGGAACTGCGAGAAATTGTCATATTCCGAAAGGAAGGCATTGCACACAGTATGCACTATGAAGATGATCCCTTTCGAGCATAGACAATTTCTTTCAGTTTCCAATTTAATGGTTGGCCAAGTTTGTTGCTGTTTGTACGGTCAGCATCATAAATATATACGTTACCAAGACATCAAAAATATCTATACACCTTTATACCACTAAACATAAGGTCCATGTATACTTGTTTTGATGCCATGGCTGTACTGTATATATATTTTTAGAGCTGACTGTACAACATAACTCTAAGCTTGTAACTAAAAAGCAGAAGTTAAATATAGTAACAGTTGGGATTACGCGATAGCTTTATAATGACAATTAATTATGTCGCAAAGCGTTTATTGTGATTACTGGAGCAGGCAGATTAATTACGATAGGCAGGTTTGCTCGGCATAACAACTAGTCTAGCCTTTCACCTAACTGTTTAGCACCGGGCTTTGCTTGTGTATAATATTGTGGTTTGTGTAGCCGACGCATATGAGCAAATGCTCATACTTTTCCCAGTGACAGCGGCGTTCATTGAGGCCGAGCGTACACTTTGCGTGTGCAACACGGCTACAGCTATTGGTCGTCCTAGACCCAGCCTGTTGTTTGATGTGATCCCACAATGGGCTCTGTGGTGTGATTGCGTCTTAATGAACACGTATTAATGATCTATAAGTCGCTCTAATGCCGCAGTAAGTGCGCTAATTCTTGTACCGTAGCGGGTAGCCAGCGGTAGGCTGAGATACAAGCAAACTAGAATTCACTTCACTATCTTTTTATTATTTCAAAATTGAATTTACAAACATACGGCCTGGCGACTAATACCTACCAGACTAAAAAAAGCTACAAGATGGCGTATCGTATGATGTTTTCCACTTATAATAGAATAGTTCTAAAGTGTCATATCACCTACCTTCACATTAACCGTGTTAAACTCTGACAAGTGCTCCTTTCACCTCCACCCCAGGTCCTGGATCCTCGAAGCCGGCCACCATCCCGCGCAGCCAGCTGAAGCACCTGTTCTTCGTGGTGCAAGGCCTAGGCCAGACCCGCCGGAAGTATTCATACTGGAACGCCAAGAACATCGCCAACGACCCAAGGATGGACTTTAACAGGTATCTTTGGTAGCTACTTTCATAATACAGGAGTTACTGGCTTGTTTCTGCATTCCATACGGTGAATGGATCCAAAGACCCAGTTACGTAAAAGTCGCCAATGGATCAGCGATTCTCTCGAGGTCGCTGGATCCCATAGACGGCAGCGATCACTTCCATCAAGTGACGACACTCGTTTGCGTTCTTTTTGCCATAAAAATAAAGAAGACATCAGCCAGTGGGCAGGCGGCTTTTGTACTGAGTGGTCATTTATCCTATTGATTTCCAATAGCTTTAACATGACCGGCTCAGGCTTTATTTACCCCTCCCTGTATCTCTCAAAGTAAGTGTCCTAAGAAAGGTACACATATGGAGATAAACTAAACTTGGCCGGTCAGGGTACATACCTAGTATTTTTTTTTCAATTAGTGTCCTAGATGTTTCAGAGGCATGCCTGAAGCCGAAGCCAATACTTTGGGGTCATTTAGACAACTTAATGAAATGTAATGGGTACACCGAGCGCAAGCTGTCTCAGCTTGCATCATATTAGGGTCACAAGCAGAAGCAGCCCCCGGTTGGTGTAAAGACTATTGTGAATAGATGGGACCTGAACCGTACAATAATATATGGGGAGGAAAAGTATAGATTAACTATTGGCTATTGGGCTATGGGCTGGGCTAGGCTAGGACATCCGGACGTCTCAATGGAAGATAATGATGTACGTTTATTGTTACATTTTAGAAAGACGATCCTCTTCGCCATTGGCTACCTAGACAGCACCAGCTTCCCTATCTCAGCGATGTTCGCAAACGAATACGAAACACGCGGCTACAATGTCATCCTGCTCGACAACCAGCGATTTGCTACCGTGCATTATTACCTGTAAGCATCAACCACTATCATATATGTATATATATGTATGTTAGTCTTTAAGGTATTTTTTCTATGAGCCTATGCAGCCTGAAATAAATGGTTTTGTTCTATATAGGCCATGCTAAGAATCAGTGTATCTGGATTCATGATTAGAGGAACAATCAGACCCAGAAAATGTCGTAATATTTGTCTTCTGTTCTAGACTACTAAATTGACAGTCAAAACTTACATGTAATTTAAAATATACCGATTCAACTACATGCAATTTAACATAAGGTTTAACTTTGTATGCAAATTCGGATGAAGTTAAAGAATTTTAATCTTCACCCTGTGATTTGTTGATAGTTCCCAAAATTTTAAACTATCAAGCATGCATTATATAATGTATATTATGTTACCTTGTAAAGTACCTAATCCTAAAAAATAATGAGTTTCTAACTTAAACTTTTCCCACACTTGATTTTCAGGGCCAGTCGTCTAATGCGTCCAGTAGGCAAGCTCGTCTCCGAAGTCTTGGTCCAACTTACCCGCTCAGGGTTGGACCCTTCTAAACTAGAGCTCCTAGGATTCAGTCTAGGCGGCCAAACCGTCAGCTACATAGCCAGGAACTACCAGCTCTTAACCGGACGGAACATATCCAGAATAACTGCGCTAGAACCTTCCGGGCCCTGCTTTAGATCCCTAGGTCCTGACGAAAGACTCCACGCGTCCAACGCGGACTTTGTAGAAGTTGTCCACACAAACATAGATGGATACGGCATGGCAACTCGAATGGGGCACGTAGATTTCTACGTCAACGGAGGGGAATACCAACCGTCTGAGATAACAATGTATCCTTGCGCAACTACTTGCAGCCACTTTAGAGTGCTGGCTCTTTGGATAGCAGCATTGAAGCACCCTGGAAAGTTTATCGGGTTGAAATGTGATAGTATACAGCAGGCTAGGGACTCCAAATGCTATGATAGAGTCCCTTTAGAAACCAATGCCATGGGTCTCATGGTGGATAGAAGCAATCCTGGCATTTTCTACGTGTCGACTACTAAAGGGTATCCGTATTATTTGGGCAAGAAAGGCTTGAAGGCGGAATACGCATCATGGAAGAGACTTAGCGATATTAATATGGGAAACGAAACTGAGTTTTTTACGTAACATGTAGAGGTATCTGAAAATACCATCGAATTAAATTATTGTCATGAACTATGACACCCAGCGGCTCTAACATGACCGGCCTAGGTTTATCTTATTCTTCCCTGCGTCTCTGTCAAACTAGTGTCATAAGAAAGGAATGCAGATAGATATAAACTCAGATAAATTAAAGTTAGCCTGTCATGTTAGGACTACAAACGGCGATTTGGTAATTTCTTTTAAATAAATAAATAAATTAATATTTTGGGACAGTTAACACCAATTGACTTAGTCCTAAAGTAAGCAACTAAAGCTGTTTGTGTTATGGGTACTAGACAACGGATATACATACTTATATAGATAAATATGTACGTATAACATCCACGACTCGGGCACAAACAGTCGTATTCATCATACAAACATTTGTCCCTCCCGGGAATCGAACCCGGTACAGTCAAGGAACTTAATTCCCTACCCATTTCGTTGAAATGTCGTCTGACATTCGCAATGCATTAAGGTCGATATGTCAAAATAACGTCTTGCTCTATAGCTCTTATGGTGACAGTTTGCTATATGCTATTGAACCTTAGGTGGGTTGGAAATTTAATTCCTTGACTGTACCTCAAGCTTCATAGTCAGGGTCACTAACCACTAGGCTATCCGGCCGTCTTTTGGATTTTTAAACTCAATATTTTTTAATGTTCAAATTCTGCCCGATAACGTTATTTGTTATTTGTGTGAGAAAGGGATGCCTTAACGTTTGACAAGAGTAGGAACTCATGTATTTGCGTATTTTTTTTACGATAACCTATTTAGGTTAAAGTGTTGTTTATTTATGAATCGTTTATTTAAGTTCTTAAGTGTAAATTTGTGTCAGTATTGAGTCATTTCAGGATGAGGTGACCCTCAAAGGTGCATATTTGCAGTATCTTTGTCTTTTTAAATATTTGTTAGTTAGTAATGGTTTTGTCGTTAAGATAAGATATTAAAGTGGATTGTTAACATTTGAAATAACAAAGTGTTAGAAGTAAATAAGTGATATTCGAGAGTTCAAATAAATGTACATATATAAGATAAAAATGATTTTATTTCTTTTCATTCATTTTAAGAGTTGCCTGTATTTTTAACAGAGTTCAAATTAACACTCATCACCTGTGGCCCGTTTCACGAAGCTACAAGTTACAATTTTACAAGTCTAAACCGGCAACATTGGTCATTACGCCCATTGCCATTGGTCATTAGTGACCAATGTTACCAGTTTAGACTTGTAAAATTGTAACTTGTAGCTTAGTGAAACGGGCCACTGTCATTCATTGCTCGCGCCACGCCGCTATATCAATAAACTTATTTGAATGATATACTTCGGTTTAAAGACATTTAAACCGAAGTATATCATTTACAATTATTATCATTTACGTTTTTACCACGGAATCAACTTTCGGCATCGGTGTGTCCAAAAGGATACGACTTAGGGACCTTCAAGAAACGAGCCTATTCCTTTCTTAAAGGCCGGCAACGCGCTTGCGAGTCTCTCGATATTGCAGGTATCTATCTCCATCCGTCTGCTCGTTTGCCCCCTCTACTACAAAAAAATAAATATTTCCGTCAGCGACACATTTCACTTAAATGAGAAATTTTACAAACTAGATTGGTAGTTTTAAATCGCGTTCAGTGAGCATTAAGTCTACAGAGAGGATACAGATATAGTTTCAAACAAATACACATAACCATATGACGGATACAGCTTCATGTATATCTAGGGATACGTTCAAGTGTGGGCAACAGTAAATAATAAGAGATCTTAAATATGTAGCACACACAAGTAAATGCTTATTATTTACTATAAATTATTTACTAAATAAAATAACGTTATGTACATACCAGTAGTTGTGAGTTGATGATATACCTACATAGATGAGAGCAGGAAATAACAAAAACGCTTAACTTCCTACACATACTGTACAAGTATTGCTGGCATTTACTTGTGTGTGCTACATATTTAAGATCTCTTATAATCTATATCTACACTAATATAGTAAAGAGGTAAGTTCGGTTGTTTGTAGGGGTAATCTCATATTACGAATATTTTGTCCCAGACTCATTGGTAAGGCAAATAAATAGGTACCTACTAAAGTATTTGATAAATCATTAAATACAAAAAAAACATTTTAATAACATTCGTTATAATTTTACTAATTAATAGTTTGCCAGTGTTATTTTTAATGATAAGAGATAGTATAAAAAAGCATAACTAGCTAACTAATGTACTTAACAGCCATGTTTCAAAGTCAAACCAATATGGCGGCGTTCGCCGCAATTTTAATACTTTGCTTATACTTTGGGAAAAACGTTGCAGGTAAGATTTTCTTTAATTATAGCACAAAGTATATAATACTATAATTGTAGACAATAAATAAGAAAGAGCATATTTAAAATATAAATCTATTAATAAAAAAAAAACTATCTAATCATAATCTAAAACTCTCCTCCTAGAATCACTCCTTTTGTCAGAAACTATTTAATACGGTTAACTAGAAGAGATCCCTTAAAGGGATAAGTTCCTTGGTATATCACTGCATCTCTTTTTGTCGTTTGTGTTTTTTGTAGAATAAAACATGTAAGGAAACAGAAAAGAAAGAAATAATTGAAAAGTAAAAGCTCATTCATGTTTCCAAACTCATATTTAAAGTAGGGAGATGACAAAAAAGGCTAAAAAGGGCCTCACACAGCATAAGCATGTTTATTGACACGGCAAGCCGTGATGGAAATTTTCAGTGGGATACTAGATTTAGACAAATCCAGTTGCAGACGCCAGCAACTGGATACGTCTAAATTCGTCTTAAAAAGTTGTTCTATAACAACGTTTAAAAGAGGCTGATATCAGCCACCGCAAATTAAACCTGCCCGGCAAAACATCGGTGCCATCGGTGGTACCATGTGGTAATCTTAAAGTTACAATATTCTGGACCAAGAAAAGATCTGTAAGACCAAGTAAATTCGCTGTTGTATGAGCTTTCGTACTATTTGAAACCTTTAAAATCATAGCATATTTTGACAGGTCTAAAATGGTTAGGGGCAACTGGTTTACCTGTGGACAACTGTACCACAACTGTCCACAAGGACACTCTCTAAATCCTTAGAACTTTACTCTCTCATCGTTCAAGCAATCCCCATGTTTCTCTATTCCCTGCCTTCAGGAGATCAAAGAGAAAACAAAGAATAGAGAAGCATATCGATTGCTTAAACGATGAGAGAGTAGGTATAGCTCTAAGATCTAGGAGCGTTCACAGGTACAGCGGTCTTCAGTTAGAGCAGTTGCCCTCCACACTAATGAGCTTTTGTTCGTATTTATACGCTTGTAAATACATATGCAAGTTTACGAGAAATAATAAAGTATTTATCATCTATTGAAGTTGCAACTGAAGAGAAGCTGGTATGGCCGACGGAATATCATATAAAATCAGAAAAATTGGACTTAAAATCTGGCCGCTCGGAACCCATGGAACTATGGTAAGAAACACGTTAGTTTCCGGAATAACTAAGTAATATTAGAATTACCTGGTTGTTAATAACCATAAAAGAAGCTTGTGATATATGTAAGTTTGTAACATTATTGCTTTATCGACCGCTGTGGCTCTAACACATTGCTCCCACCAAATTATTTACACCGTGACACTGGATAGAGACACCCTGCCTGTTAGAGGCAAGGAAGGATAAAATTAAATTTTGGTGGCCATGTTCACGCCAAAAAGGAGCTATTGTTGTTGTGTATAGGGAGCAAGAATTTGCTACTGTTGTTATGTAGGCATCAGTGGGAAAGGGTGGATCCGACTTGTCAAAGATAGAAAGTTGTGGAGGCGATGCGAGAAGGCCTTCATCCAGCAGTGGATGATCAAGGGCTGAGACAGACAGAAGGCAGTAAGAGACCTGAGACAGTCGTTTTACTACCTACATACCTGGATGAGCACTGGAAATCTTACTGATCAATAGGGTCAAGACTTCTCGGCGCGCCTTATAGAGGCCTTCCGTGACCAGAAGGCTGGGTAATACTTCGCCCAAAGAATCAGCATTGCCATCCAACGAGGCAATGCTGCCAGCCTTCTGGACACCCTCCCTATTGGCGGCGATTTGGGACAAATTTTTTATCTTTAACTTTAGAAAATAAGATTTTACTGTTGTTTTTTTTTCTTCTTCTAAATATTGAGTATAGTTAGATATATTATAGTTTTTGTTACTCCCATAGCTATTGGATGACAGCTATGGAAGTAACAAATTTACGGGAGCAGGATGTGCAATCCCGTATCCTAAGGTGCCCAGGACCTCCCATAGGTTAAAGGGAGTTCTGAATTCATCACGATGAATTTCCCAAACAAATGTATCGCTAGTTAGTCACCCTGAACCGGGCGGTCGGGCCAAGGGGGAGGGTGCCCCCTCGTTGTTACTTTTGGTACAACTAGTGAGAATGAACTAGGAGACTATATACATCAATTTGAAGCTCTAGGGGGATAGAGGAGTTGGTCGTTCCTGCTCCTCCTGCTGTGTGTTATCAACCGAAATGACGTTGACATCAGTTTGGTGAGACCACAAGAGGCAAAACGTAACTACGTCCAAAATCTTTTATGTTCAGGTCGAGTGCGGAAAGTAACAAGTCTCGTGTTGATTTCTATGGAGGTATGACCAAACAATTCTACACGTGGCCACAAGAAGACTCTGTTGGGTATGTTATCAACGTAAGTAGCTGAACTATGCCAATCAACTTGCGTATTTACCGGAAGTAGAAGAAGCGATCGAAAATGACCAGCTCTAAATTCTTTAAGAATTTTAAAATCTTTATAGCGCATTCCTTGAGTTAGGTACTTGACTTTGGGACACTACAGTTCTCTGATTTCCTTCCCTAGATAGTCTGAACTAAATGGGTACTTGTGTAAACATAGTTAGAGTGGTTGCTGAGAATACTCAGTGTGATATATCTATGCAGACACATAAGTTTTGCAAGTCTTCTTTTTAAAAATAGATTCGAATTGCTAATATAATCACTATTCTACCACCTCTAAGTTATCATTTTCTGTAATGAAAAAGTTTCCTTTAAGGTATTTCCGTATTCGACGGAACACGAGGAAAACCAAAGAGAGTGCACGAGTTCGGTGGAGGGGGCGGTTGGTTACAAATTATTGCCAGATGCTGACGAGTATGAATATGCAGGTATGTCTTATAAGTAGGTACCTTTCTTTCTCAGCACGCCGGGGTATGAAATGGCCTTATCAGACTTTTCAATTTGAAGCGATTCTATGCAACGGTTACCAGATCGCTTTAGCTTGTTATCTGGCGGCTGAGGCTTTTAGCTCTCAAACGATTTAAAAGTTTCAACCCGCGCGGTATGATGGAGAGGGGCCAAATGTTGCTGTTTTGCTAGCACAAACCTTCACGATACGTGTTAACTCGGTAGTATTACGTAGCGACTCGCTATAAAATTCAATGCGTCTCGTTCTAACCAGCCAAGTAGAAAAGAGAGGCACTGAGTTACGTAGCGAGTCAATGCGTGTCTGAAGGTTCGTGCTAGGTGTGAAGTAGAACCATTTGAATCGCGTCGTAATCTACTCAAAATAATGAAAACCGATTATAAACCAATATTTTTTTGCAATAGGCATTAGAATGTCAGTATAATATACATTGTGTCAAGGTGCTATCAGTGGGTCCCAATTCAACTGGTTTGATAGTACAATATCTCTTAACTTGTTTCGTGTAATAAAATATTTTAAAATGTCATTAGGTGAAAAGTTCCACGAAGGCTCGACGGTGCGCGTGTGGGAGCTCCGAGAGAACCTCGCCGACCAGGTCTGGAAGGAGTTCACCATCTACACGCACAAATCTGAAGATGGCTTCGACATTCCCGTCCAGTAAGTGTTACATACGGTATTTCAGTCACAGACCAAGTGGGACAAAAGTGTTAGATTGTAGATCACCATTAAAAATGATTATGTCGACAGATTTGTAGATCGACAGGAAATAAAACGACATTTTAGAAGTAATAGCTACATCCACAAAGTTCAAAACATTATGAAGATTTTCTTGTGTGTGATAAATTCAGATTTAGTATCGCGTTCTACACATTTTTTAAATAGTGAAGTTACTATTCACTTGCTGTAACCCTGGCGAACGAATGTGAAGTAAGTTGATAAAGATATTGTGCCTAAAAATCCCTATGGTATGGTTCTAAGCTAGGTATGTTTTTTTTCTCGTATATTGAAATGCTGTAACTGTTCAGGATCGTACGAAAGGCATTCTACAATGAACGAGGCATGATGGCGGGACACAGTATTACCAACTTCTTTCAATACAAGGCTGAGGTCAGCATTGACGTCTTTGATACTCATGATGGTACGTAAGTACTTCAACTTAGAGTTCAACCTACTTTATGTTTATTATAATTAAAATGTTATGTCCCTAATGACAACACAAAGAAAAATTAGGGTAATGGTATTATAATTGTTTTACTGCCCACTGTTAGGCAGAGACCTTCCTCATCTTCCACCATAGCTTCAGGTGTATACAGGGGATAAGGGGAGTCATGATCGTGACGAAGTAAGAACTAAGCCATAACTCCAGCGCGCCATCAGTCGTGTAGAATCTAGAGAAAAAAAATTGAGAAGTTTCTGCGAAAATACTAATGGGATGATCCTATTTCATTTCTATATTATGTTTATTGTGTAATATTTGCCATTAGCAATTAATTGACTTCAACTTCAAACTTGGTTTAAGAGTTTAGAGGTCAGATTAGGGTTAAGTTAGGATGGTGCAGAGTGAGGACTCAACAATTCACTATAATGACGTATTGATCAAGATCCCCTGAACATCATCTGAGATTAATTTTTCCAGACGGCTGCACGATTAGTGGAAAGCTGGGTGAAGACCTGCACACGGACTTGAAATTCCTTCATCCTAGCTTCGACTCTCACGTGGACATTGCGTTTAACAGGTTAAAATAATACACACACCTACCAAAACACACTTGAACAATCATTTAAAATTTACAAGATTTTTTTATTAATAAACTTTTTTTTCAGCTTCAAGAACCATCACAAGAAACAGTACGCCAGCCAAAGTGAACATGAGTTAAGGAAATTTATTTTCCAAGAAAACTGGGCGTAAGTTTTCCTAGGAAATAAACCGACAGGTTGTGTAGCTCTTTTTTGTAAAAAACCGATCAGGAGTGTGTCAGCCACGCAAAAGCTTGGTGAATCCTAATTTTCAACCTTATGGTATTCAAACTAACTTCAAGAATCGCAACTATTAATTTCATAACCACAAGGACACATCATTTTCAAAACAATTTTGGTTGGACGATTGGAGAAAGTTCTACTGGTTCTACTAAGTACCTTAAATTTTTCTAGAAGTTTCCGTCTCATTGTTAAAAAGTTTAAGGAGGTGCACGTTTCATACTATCTTTGAGAAATACTGGTACTATAAAATACAAACTAATTTTATTGCAGGTAAAATAAGTAGGTAAACATAAATTCTATTTTTATTAAAATTTTCTTTGGTTATTTTTGTAATGGCCACGGAATCCAGGAATCAGTTTTTATTTTCATAACCTCTAAATATATTTATAATTAATTTACATGCCCTTCACAATTTTAATGCATAAAAAAATTATTCTCCTTTTTCAACAAATATATTTTTACTTGACTTCGAAGACTATAAGCTCCTAATTATTCCAGCTTCATCAACCACCACAACCACCAGAACCTCGGCTACAGGCTCCAGGTGAACCGGTTCGCTGATTACACTCCCGCGGAGAGGGCGCGGCTGCGCGGCACCCGGCTAGCGACGGGTCCTGGGACCCACACCTTCCCACACTCAGACGAGGACGTGAAGACTATGGCAGAGGAACTGCCTGAGAACTTTGACTTGAGACTAGACGGAATCATTTCTCCGATTAAGAGTAAGTGTTTGAAAAATAACCTCTTTAACCCAAAAAAGTTTGCTTTGGTAAAGTAGATAAAGAACACCCCCGCCTTGCCTGCAACTTCGTTTGTGTGTAATTTGGAAGTATATAGGTAGGTATAGCTAATTCGGTTTCTAGATGACATATTAAGATGCATCAACCCACCAAATTTGCCCGGCAAATGAAATACCAGATTCACTCAATGATTCGCAGATCAAGGGTCCTGCGGTTCGTGCTGGTCGTTTTCGACGACGGCTGCAGTGGAGGGTGCTCTGGCGCGCAGCAACGGCGGCCGGATCCTGGACCTCAGCGAACAGTCGCTGGTCGACTGTGCTTGGGGGTAATGCTGATTCCCTTTTTGTTATACCCCATAGGAAGGCAAACAAGCAAGTGGTCACCTGATGGTTATATGTATAGTGATCACCACCGCCTATAGACATTCGCAACACCAAGGATATTGCAGACGCGTTGCCAACCCTGAGGGCTAAGATGGAATAGGTACCTCTTGTGCCAGTAATTGCACCGGCTATCTTGCTCTCCACGCCGGAACACAACAGTGCAATCACTGCTGCGTAGTGGCAGAATTAGCGAGCAAGATGGTGGTAGCGATCCGCACGGACCTTACACAAGGTCCTCCCACCCGCATTTCTTTTGAATTCTACTTTAAATAAAGGAGTTATGCTTAGAATCATTATTTTGTGTAGGTTCTCAAACCAGGGTTGTCACGGCGGCAATCTGAAGACTGCCTACGAATACGTCCTCAAGCACCAAATCCCGTTGGAAGAGGAATATGGAGGTTACTTGGAACAAGTAGGTAGTCCAACGTTAAACTTACCCCTCGGTGAGCGTCCTTCCTGCTGCTCGCCCTCTCTCCGGTAAACTGTGAAAGCCATTCAGGCAACAGCGCAACTCCATAAAAAATAGGCAGCCCAATACTTGAACATAACCTTTACAAAGTAATTTTCTAAGTCTAGCAGCCAGAGAATTTGTTATTACTAATTATGATTTCACACTTAAATTTATACGTAGGTAACGTAATGTTTTACTGCATTATAAATATCAGCAATAAAAATGTATAATAAGCTCTTAATTATCATAATCTTCAAAAATTATACTAACAAAACATTTTTCTGTGTAATCTAAGTATTGTGACAAATACGTACATGTTCTATTGTAGTCTATACCATTCCAGGATGGATACTGCCACCTAAAGAACATGACGGAGAAGTTCGGTATCAAGGGCTTTGGCCTGGTCACGCCGCTCAACCCGGATGCCCTGAAGGTCGCTCTCCACACTTACGGTCCCGTGGCTGTCACCATCAACTTCAGTGATGCCATGGAGTTTTATGCGAGCGGAGTGTTCTATGACGCTACTTGGTAAATATAAATAGAAACTTAGTTTTAGTAAAGTAAAGTTTATACATTAAACTTTACCAAATAATTCCTTTATTCAACATTCATGTCAATCACAAAATTGTTATCGATATACAAAATAAATCAACCTAAGGCTTTGTTCAAAAGAAAAAAAAACACAAAAATACAACACAAACATTGCTGTCTTTAGTTAGAAGGTTCAATATCATGTAATGGTTCAAAGAGTGTCTCCTTATTATAATTCAAAAGATACATCCCAATGACCGACGAACGCATATGGACCGATGGACAACGAAAGCTTAGTAACAGGGTTCAGAGTGCGATTTTTGAATCACACCGCTGACTAAAGCTAATCTAAATGGCCGTTTTTCGTGATTCGGCCATTTTGGTGAGCTTTAGTCACCCGTTGAGATTAAAACGTAACACCTCTGTTGGCAAGTTTAAGTATGGTGGAAAACCCTAGAAATTGGTATAATGGGTATAAATCTCCAAATAAAATCAACCAAATTTTCCAGCAACACCGGCAATGTGAACCACGGCGTGACCGTAGTCGGCTACGGTGTCCGCGCGGGCGCAGCATTTTGGATCGTGCGCAACTCGCACGGCGACGACTGGGGCGAGGGCGGTTACATGCTGCTGTCCGCCGCTGACAACAACTGCTTCCTACTTGGGACCCCTTACTACCCTGTTGTTTAGGATCTCAAGACCTACTACTGCAATGGATCGGACGCTGTTGACATTAGAATCGTTTGCCATAAACATTAGTTGATTTTTTCATGTTTTTTAAATGTGAACTCTTTCTCGCCCATTATGACTATTTAATCTATTGTTTAAGGACTCAGAGTCCTTGTTACCTTGTTATCAAGAAGCTCGGGATCCTACTACCCTATTGTTCAGAGACTCGCTACCCGAACTACCGTACTGTTAACCTTGTTGTTAAAAAAAACTGAAGTTGTAACCACACCTTACCGACCGACGACGTCGACGATGATATAATGATGTTGACGCAGACTTCGGGACTCATTTGAAAGAGATCTAGAGGTCCACCCATGCAAACCTAAATACGATCACGTTCCGCCAACCATACCTTCTGCTTTCAGATGCTTCCTATGCGCTTCCATAACCATCGATCGACGCCGGTGCGTCGAGTCTAGTAATATTGCCGTTGTAGTTGGATGAATTTAGTTAATTTCTTCCTACTTTAGTAACTGTTTGTGATAGAAATACTTAAGAAATAATGCTGTCATTGAGGCAGAACACACACAAAGGACGGCTGCGGGACGGGAGTTGTTTCGAATCGAGAATACAACTGGCCTGTTAATGATGTATTTACGTGGATGATTTCATATTTATGCGCTTAGGTGTGATATCGTCCATATAAATACAGGTCCGTATTCTTCTAGTTACCCGATCAGCACCAGTCACAGTGTCATAGCTTGGTGAACATAGGCCCTCGGACAAAAAATAAATTGGAGTCCTGCTATATATATAATTAAATAAGTACCTATGTAATTCTGGTGGTCGGAGAACATTTGCGAGTTAGACTTAGAGGGATGCTGGCTAGGGGCCCCCTGAGCTTGAGGGCCCTGGGGCACGGTACTGCCTAAGGCTAGGTCCTGACCAGTCCCATATCCGTCTTACATTATGTGTGTGTTTTAAAGTACGGTGTAAGGAGCTTATAGTACGTATAAAGGATTCAACAAACAAATATGGCAAATGAAACAATGTTCTTGATGGTAGACATATATTCCTTTGACTTTATTATAATAAATTCCACGTGTAAACTGTACAGCCTTTTTACCTTCCCTAACTCCCTTTCCTTGGTTTCCTGAGAACCTGTGATGTGAACTGTGGGGCAATTGTCGCGTCAGAGATGAAGTCACATTCGAAATATATCAAAAAGAGCTATCAGATCCCTTCAAAATCTGACATTTTTTGATAAATCTCAAAGGTGTGATGCTCGATGAACGCCAGAATTTCTAAGATCGTAATATCTTGATCAGCAACGACCACCAGAGCAAATGTTCGCAACAGGCGGCGGGAAGTCCCTCCGGGGCTGGTAGTTGCGTGGTATTAGCCTACTGGACAGTGATAACCCAATTACTGTGATGATGGCGGCGACGTAAAACTACGGAAGAGCCAGTAAATTAGTAAAGGATTTCGAGAACGACAAAATCATTTCTTAAGATGATAGTATTATAATTTTCACGGGTAAAGTTAGAATGTGTCTATAAAAACCTCACATAAAAAATAGTATTTTATGCAACTGCTATATAATGAGAGGCCCTAAAACACGAGTTTCATAATAGGATCACACGAGTGTTTTAAGGCCTAATTATATACAATTGCATACATTACTTTATCTACACACATATCATAACTGCAAAAAACCGTAACAACAAAAAACCAACAAACTAGTAATGGCGGCCATTCGATCTATCCGTCAAGACGAACGTTTTTTTAAATCATAGAAAAACGAATGATGTCCCTATTGTCATGTCTCTCGAGATCAAAATGTCGTGCGTTTAAATTGAAAAATCATACTGAGTTGACGTTTCGTATCGATAACTGTTTTAATATCTATGGATACTAGAATAGCGACCAACTTGAATTTTGACAGCAGTTCCAAATTTAAATTCATAACGTCAGAGATATCGATAATGTGATCACCAATAAACACAGACTACTAAGAGATACTACCCAATAAAGAACTGATTTACCTACTACCACAGACAAGAAAATTCTTATAATAACATTGGTTGTAATAATGCTGGTCATTTTCTATAGTTTTTGAACGAGTTATTGAGCAATTATGATATGTGTGTAGATAATAGTATTTTATCTACACACATATCATAAAGGCTAAATAACGCGTTCAAAAACCCTAGGAAATGACCAGCATTATTACAACCAATGTTATTATAAGAATTTTCTTGTCTGTGGTAGTAGGTAAATCTGTTCTTTATTGGTCATCACATTACCGATATCTTTGCGATATCTCGTGACTGCTCGTGACGTTATGAATATGTTATGAATTTAAATTTGGAACAGCTGTCAAAATTCAAGTTGGTCTCTATTCTAGTATCCACAGATATTAAAACAGTTATCGATACGAAACGTCAACTCAGTATGATTTTTTAATTTAAACGCACGACATTTGATCTCGAGTGACATGAAAATAGCAACTTCATTCGTACGTCTATGGTTTAAAAAAAATGTTCGTCCTGACGGATAGATCGAATCACAGAGTACTTTTTTAATATACATGGCCGCCATTAGTTGTCATTCTTTTTAGGTTTTTTGCTGTTATTATTTTTTGCAGTTATGATATGTGTGTAGATAAAGTAATGTATGCAACTGTATATAATTAGGCCTTAAAACACTCGTGTGATCCTATTATGAAACTCGCTGACGCTCGTTTCATAAAACCACACTCGTGTTTTAAGGCCTCTCATTATATAGCAGTTGCATAAAATACTATTATGCAACTGCTATATAATGAGAGGCCTTAAAACACGAGTGTGGTTTTATGAAACGAGCGTCAGCGAGTTTCATAATAGGATCACACGAGTGTTTTAAGGCCTAATTATATACAGTTGCATACATTACTTTATCTACACACATATCATAACTGCAAAAAATCGTAACAGCAAAAAACCTAAAAAGAATGACAACTAATGGCGGCCATGTATATTAAAAAAGTACTCTGTGATTCGATCTATCCGTCAGGACGAACATTTTTTTTAAACCATAGACGTACGAATGAAGTTGCTATTTTCATGTCACTCGAGATCAAATGTCGTGCGTTTAAATTAAAAAATCATACTGAGTTGACGTTTCGTATCGATAACTGTTTTAATATCTGTGGATACTAGAATAGAGACCAACTTGAATTTTGACAGCTGTTCCAAATTTAAATTCATAACATATTCATAACGTCACGAGCAGTCACGAGATATCGCAAAGATATCGGTAATGTGATGACCAATAAAGAACAGATTTACCTACTACCACAGACAAGAAAATTCTTATAATAACATTGGTTGTAATAATGCTGGTCATTTCCTAGGGTTTTTGAACGCGTTATTTAGCCTTTATGATATGTGTGTAGATAAATAAATAAACGATAGTGAAAAAGGTATCAAAATCCGTTACGTGGTTTAGAAGGATAAGGCGGAAGAACATTATATGCTATAATGATTTAGGACAGGCAAGAACGGATAGCAACTTTTCTTTATATTATGTAAAGAAAAAGATTGTAAACCCCCTTATTCATAAACGTTGTGTAAACCTGCGTTAGTTAACATGTGTTATGTCTTTATCTGTAATTTGGAGGTTTATCCTCAAATGAAAGGGACAAAATATTTGTTACTTTAAAAAGATTTATTAATACAAACGGATCACTCACGTATTTCACGTATAGTCGATAATTGTCCGACATGTTTCGGACCAGTCCGTGGTCCTTAATCATGAGCCCTGCGGCGGTGGCGCGACGACTGAGTACCGAAGCCCTGACAGCTCGGCGGGCAACTCTCGACTTTAAAATACGTGAGTGATCCGTTTGTATTAAAATGTCCGCGTCTCACAGTAGTTTTATGTAAAAAATTTAAAAAGATTGTAATTTTTTTTAAATAAGGGGGATAGAAGATACACCCGTGAAATTAGTCATGTTACAGAATGCTCTACATTTATAGTTTGTAAAATGCCACCGTCCAATAAAATAAATACATAACGAATGGTGATAAGTAATAATGTAAGATACGACTCTGTTGCAAGAATAGTATTTTATGCAACTGCTATATAATGAGAGGCCTTAAAACACGAGTGTGGTTTTATGAAACGAGCGTCAGCGAGTTTCATAATAGGATCACACGAGTGTTTTAAGGCCTAATTATATACAGTTGCATACATTACTTTATCTACACACATATCATAACTGCAAAAAACCGTAACAGCAAAAAACCAACAAACGAGTGTCAAACAAGTATGGCGGCAATTCGATCTATCCGTCAAGACGAACGTTTTTTTAAATCATAGACAAAAGAATGTAGTCCCTATTGTCATGTCACTCGAGATCAAATGTCGTGCGTTTAAATTAAAAAATCATACTGAGTTGACGTTTCGTATCGATAACTGTTTTAATAGCTATGGATACTAGAATAGAGACCAACTTGAATTTTGACAGCTGTTCCAAATTTAAACTCATAACGTCACGAGATATCGGTAATGTGATCACCAATAAACACAGACTACTAAGACATACTACCTAATAAAGAACAGATTACCTACTACCACAGACAAGAAAATTCTTATAATAACATTGGTTGAAATAATGCTGGTCATTTTCTATGGTTTTTGAACGTGTTATTAAGCATTTATGATATGTGTGTAGATAAATTAGTTTATTTAAACCTAACTTTACAAAGATGAACATCTACAGTTGAACATACATAGAAAAAAAGATGTTGTTTAAATATGCAGATTCTTACCAAAGTATTCATGACGAATTCTCGACTGCGACTTGCTGTATATTAACGTCTCAACACATAGTTGTTTAGTTTATCACATTGGTTGACCGTGGCTTATCGATTTTGTTGTTTTTTATTACATACAAACTACCAGTGCCAGCATGCTTTGGTACAATATAATTGAAATTATTCTTCGAGCGTTCATATTAATAGTTTAATCTTCATTATAGTATTAGCGGACGCGCGCGACTTCGGTCGCGTGAAATTAGTAGCCTATATTTATAACATTATCGGGACTTTAGCGCGATAAAAATATATTGTTGATTTACCTCAACCCCTCGTTATAAATATGTGTGAAAGTCGCGAAAGTTTAAAACAATTTTTAGTAGCCTATGTCCGTCAGGGATAGTGTAGTTTTCTCTTAGTGAAAGAATTTTTGAAATCGATTCTGTAGTTCCAGATGTTACCACCTGCATACAAACAAACAAAGTTTACCTCTTTATTATTTTAGTGTAGACTAATGTAGAAGTTTAGATTAAATAAAGTCGATGTCCGTTCCTCTTTGTACTCATATTTTCGGTCGTTTACTCCTTTTAAACTGGGCAACGGATTTCCATATGGTTTTCACTGTCACATAAAGAATTTTTTACGGAATATTTTTATGTACATTTAACATACTTATGGTACCAGTGGAAAGGGCGGATCGCTAGTTTTACATTATAGATATAAAATTTTGTTGTAAAGAATTTACTTACGTTTTCTAAAACAAAATTCCAATGATTTAAAAAAAAACAGTGTTAAGGCCACCGGTGCCGGGAAAACCCACTCAGAGACCCCTTGGGCTATACCAGGCTTGGCTTACTTCGCTGAGCTAGGGGGTTCCACTCCGCACTGTAGGTACGCTCGACCGCCTTGCCTATAGCATAGGCAAATCGTAGTGTCAGTGTAATTGAAAACGAATGCCGCGCAACCCTAGCGTGTCGCCGGGAGTTGCGGTGGGAAGGCGGACGCGGGCGGCGCGATCCTTCTAACTCGAGCCCCCTGGCGAATGTGTAAGAAGTAGTACGAACTTTTTGTGAGTGTTAATAAAGTTGATTTTTTTTATCGAGGTTGTAAAAGAGCAGTTTCTGTACGTTAGTACTATTATTTATTCTGTACCCGGGTCAAACTATGTCTGTATCATCCAAATCGGTTCAACCGTTTAAAAGTGAAAGCCAGACAGACAGACTTTTGCATTTACATTATTTATTAGTTTGAATTATGTATGGTAACACAATGTGATAAATTGCCACTGCTTGCACCAATACTTGTTTTCATGATTGATTTGATTGCATTGCGTTACGGACGCGATAGTAATGCTATTTGTACATTTGGATGTTTGGTGTTTGGATGTTTGTTTCTCAATCACGTATTAACGGCTGGACGGATTTAGATGAAATTTGGTAGACAGATAGATCATAACCTGGATTATAACATAATATACTTTTTTTCCTGTTAAATACAAAAATCATCATAAAAGTTCGTAAAGTATACTTAAACGAAAATAATATTTACATAAATTTCAAAAATCAATACCTACAAACCTAGTTCTTGTGCATAATGACAACATACAAAAAAATCATGGCTATAGGTTAAGGTTTAGAGGGTGGAAAAAGTTATCGCCGTTTGTATGGAGAGCGGTGGGTTCACACTCCTTTCACTTAGTTTTTCAAATATTTAAATAATTGGTCATTAATTAACTGAATTTAAAAAGTGCGATATTGATAATATTATCACCATTACAATTTAATTACCAACTATTTATATAAATAACGTATATTTTTAATGACTGTTAGCTTTAAACGTAATTCATTAATTCAATTAGCGATAAAAATAGATAAAAGTGTGGTGAATAAATTATTAAGTTATTTCGTAGCTTGCAGCCAAAATGGCGGTCAATACTATTTTAATATTAGTGTATTTATTTAGTTTAGGTTCTGCTTATATTTTAATGGGTAACGTATTTAATACAATAGCTTTTAATTTACTTGAGACTCGGTTATTCGTTATTCTTTGTTGAAATAAACCAGTATCTAATTTAAAACGATTCGCTGTAAAAAAAACACTTGGCAGTGTTTTTTCTAACCCGTCTTTTTACCTCGATTGGTTACTATTTTTATTGCCTTTTTTTATGAATTAGCAAGGCATTAGGAAGGCAAACAAGCAAGTGGGTCACCTGATGGTAAGTGATCACCACCGTCTGTAGACACCCACAACATCAAAGAGATTGCAGATACGTTGCCAACCCACAAGGCTAAGATGGAATACCTCTTGTGCCAGTAATGTCACCGGCTGTCTTGGTCTCCTCGCCGGAACGCAACAGTGCAAGCAGTGCTGCTTAGGGGCAGGACAAGACAAATAAACAAGTAGACAAGAAAAACTTAATTCTAAACTAAACTATTGCCCTATATGCAACTTCACGTCACTTTACGTCAGCAGCGCCAAATTTGCGGCGTCTGCTTATTCATTTAAACTAACATTCAATAAAAGATTTAGACATTTAAACATTTTAATTCAGATGAGGATATTTTGACTGATGCCCTGATGTTGCCGTCTGAATACTATCTCAAAGCTGAGAAGATAGATCTTATTAAAGATATAAGGGAGCCCATCGAAATATGGTATGTGCCTCTAACTTTATTAACCATCCAAGGCTTTGCTAAAATAGTTATCTTCTTATTAATAAACGCTTATAAACCTCCGTTACTTAACATCTCATTTTCATTTGTGATTGTGGCGTTTGCCTTCAAATGAAAGGAACGAAACATATGTCTGCTAAAAGGAGTTGTATATAAAGTCTTATGATAATAAGGCTCAATCTTTTCCATACAAACAGCATATTTAACTGATCATTAAAGAAACTGAGAGAAATTGTCTGTGCTCTAAAGGGATATAGCCTATTTCCGGAGTAGTTTGAGAAAGTACTGGCTTGACTCTTCCTCTTAATAGTTATTGTATGTCCTCTGACTTATGTATATGTATTTTATATGTAGTTTATGTATGTCTATATCTATTTGTATTAGTATATTATTATATGTATGGATATTTTATGTATTATATGATTTGAAGTTTTGCTTAGTTTGCTTTTTCTTTATCTTTTCTGTGTGTCTACTCTAGATCTTGGGTCCTGTCAATCGCTTAAAGGTTAACTGGAAGAGATCCCTTAAAGGGATAAGTTCGCCTTTGTACATCTGTTTTGTCCTGTTCTCTGTTATTTTATGTGTTTAGTACAATAAAGAGTCATACATACATACATACATATATCAATTTCAGAGTCCATAATGCCTTTTCCAAAAATGACGCTTTCTCTAAGTCCCGTCGCGGCTTGTATCTTATCTTTGCTTATTTTAAATGACGATAACGGTTTACTAAAAGTGGATGATGTGAATTGTCGACCAATTGTTTGACCACTTTTCGACCGTATTACAAAAGGATAAGGTTTAAAAGTGCTCAAGCAATTTACTTGGTCGAGTATATGTAATAAATAAATTCGAAATACTATTTTAAATCACCCTCTTTGCAGCGTGACGTCACTTTTACATCAGCAGCACCAAATGTGGGGTCTCTGGCCCTCAATTCCGGCGCTCATCAAGGCTCGTCTCACACTCGAGATATGTCAGAAAATGACAGATTTTATAGGGAACTGACAGTTTTGACGTCTCTACTGTGACTTATTGTCCCGCTGCTTAGGGGCCGTCCATTAATCACGTGTTTTTTTTTTTGCATTTTTAACCCCCCCCCCCCCCTTTATATCACGTGTATTTTTTAGTATCTACCAAAAAATAATCTTAAAGAAATTTAAAGACAACAATAATAACGTTCAGAGGTTTAAACGTCGCTTTTCGGTTCAGTGTCGCGCGTTTGCCGAAAAAATAAATACACGTGATACATTACTACACCCCCCCCATGTGATATTTCGTGATTTTTATGTAACCCCCCCCCCTTTCGAGCCTCACGTGATTAATGTATGACCCCTTATGTGTGTGTTTGACTGTACAGGTACAGTGCGGAGTACAACCGCTCACGGATCGACGTGGACGAGGGGATGGTGCAGAGGTACTACTACTGGGAGGAGTACGACACTACGGGAGAGGAGGGGACAGTTTATACGGTAAGCTGTTCCCTCAGTTGGATTAAGGGTTTGGTTGGCTTTCACTGGCTCTCAGACCAATTAGATCGCTGGCCTGGACATACCTACTGAAGAGAAGTTTTGATGTTAACAAAAGTCTCTGCTCTATAACATGTGCTTAACAAGATTTTAACTACAGTAACCAAGACGTTAACTACTATAGCCAATGTGTTGACAACTGTAACAGAGCTGTTAACTATAGGGGCATTTCACGTGAAGCGGACAGCGAAAAAAATGTCAGTTTCTAGATTTTGTTTATAATTGGGTTAGTTGGACTTTTATGTGACCTGAATAAATGTACATCATTATTTTTTTTTTTACTTGCTTAGTTACTAATTTATTAGACTTCAAAGAATTGTCAAAATGCGAGGAACGGATTTTTCGAAAGTTATTAATGCAGTTAATCAAATGGATTTATTAATTATTAAATAGTGTTTATTTAAGTGTACTAATTGTTTTTCTTATAAAATTATAAAAATATGAAATTGATTATTTTTTTCATATTGTAAACCGGAAGTTAGTAAAAAAATTAGATTTTTTTCCAACTTCGCATTTTTTATTTTTTTTTATTTTTGCTTGATAATACAGCTTGTAGTCTATAAAGATTATATAAAAAAAATTATCATGGTATCTCAAATCGTTTAGAAGATAGGTGAACTAAAGTATGGAGGTGTCGCACGGCGCGCTATACTGAGCGATTTTCTTAGCGTTGTCCGTTGCCGTTATACTTGCCAACGCAAGGAAATATTACGAAATAGATATTCGACTGCTCTATTTCATTCGTTTTTCATTAAAAAAAATATAATTATGGGTGGTAAAATTAAAACATACTTAAGAAATCGATTTAATTTTGCAAATATATATAATTATAAAGAAGATTTTGGCACTGCAGCTGAAATTCATTTCCATGCAACCTCACACGGAAAAGGGCCATGTGATGGTCTTGGCGGAAACCTGAAAAGGCTGGCAACCCGCGCAAGCCTTCAGTTGCCTGCAAATAAGGCGATAACTACCCCGCTCCGTTTATATGATTGGGCGAAAACGGCATTAACAGAAACTGCAGTTTATTATTGCTCCAAAGAAGAAATAGATCGACAGAGAATTCTTTTGCAACCAAGATTTGAGAAAGCTGTCACCATCTCAGGGACTAAAAAATTCCACGCCTTTCTGCCAACATCTGAAGGCATTATTGTAAAACGGACAAGCTATACCACGAACTGTAAAGTGGTAAAAATTATAAAATAAATAACACCTAATAGAACAAAATACCACCTAATTGACCAGAGGACGGAGGAAATTCCATTGCAAAGAGGTGTGAGACAGGGAGATGTTATCTCTCCGAAACTGTTCATCAACACAATGGAAGATGCCTTTAAGCTTCTGGAGTGGAAAGGATTCGGCATCAATATCAACGGCGAGTACATCACTCACCTTCGATTTGCCGACGATATAGTAGTCATGGCAGAATCGATGGAAGACCTTAGCACGATGCTCGAAGACCTCAATCGGGTTTCCCAACAGGTGGGCCTTAAGATGAACATGGACAAAACGAAAGTCATGTCGAATGTCCATGTGGTGCCCACCCCAATAGCAGTAGGAAACTCAACTCTCAAAGTTGTTGACGAATACGTCTACCTAGGAAAAACAGTCCAACTAGGCAGGTCCAACTTTGAGAAAGAGGTCAATCGTCGAATGCAACTCGGCTGGGCAGCGTTCGGGAAACTGCGAAAAGTCTTCTTGTCCAATATACCTGTGTCTGAAATCGAGAGTGTATGATCAATGTGTGTCACCAGTGATGACTTATGGCACTGAAACGTGGCCGCTTACTATGGGCTGTGGACTTCTTGTGGCTGAGATGATGTTGATGAGAACAAAATAAATGATTCTGTTAGTCGCAACTTTGTTTTATTTAACCTAAAAATTAAAATATATTTCATTGATTAATATTTGAATAATAATCATTAATGACAAAAAAATTAAAATGTAGTCAAATAAATTAAATTTTGATTTTAATTATGGTTATTTAATCACTTTCCGTCATTTATAATACGTATAGGAAACCGTTAGAAGCGACGCACTGCACTACTAAGGAACCGCTCAGTACAGCGCGCCGTGCGACACCTCCGTACTTTAGTTCACCTATCTTCTAAACCATTTGAGATACCATTATATTTTTTTTTATATAATCTTTCTAGACTACAAGCTATATTTTCAAGTAAGAAAATAAAAAAATAAAAAATGCGAAGTTGGAAAAAAACTGTTTTTTTTTACTAACTTCCGGTTTACAATAAGAAAAAAATAAACAATTTCAAATTTTCACCACTTTATAAGAAAAACAATTAGTACACTTAAATAAACACTATATATTAATTATTAAATCCATTTGATTAACTGCATTAATAACTTTCGAAAAATCCGTTCCTCGCATTTTGACAATTCTTTGAAGTCTAATAAATTAGTAACTAAGCAAGTAAAAAAAAAAAAAATGATGTACATTTATTCAGGTCACATAAAAGTCCAACTAACCCAATTATAAACAAAATCTAGAAACTGTCATTTTTTTCGCTGTCCGCTTCACGTGAAATGCCCCTATAGTAACTAATATGTTAACTACAGTAACTAAGACGTTTACTACAGTAACTAAAAAAATAACTGCAGTAACCGAAATGTTAACTAGAGTCTCTAAAATGTTAACTATCACTTTAGATCTTTGTTGAATCAAAATTTTATTTTTATCAACGTAGACGATGAGATCTTTTTCGTAATTTTGTTCCGCGCAGATCAGACGCCGATCAGCTTCCCTGCTCAGTTAGGTTCATCATAATTTATGTACCTAACAACAGATATCCCACAGTGCTGCTTAGCTAAACTAGTGTTATAAAAAGGGTCCCTTCGCTCCTATCTTCTTATTTATTGAAAAAGAAACACCAATAGATTAAAACTAGTAATATAACAATTATAAAACTGGTCTAGATTTCTCCAAAAACGACAGAAAAGGAACGAAATGTTATGACGTGCTACAAAAAAAGAATAAGTGAAGAAGGACAGAATCACGACGCTTTCCCGGTAGAGGGAGCCTTTGTGTACGCAGGTAAATAAGTTGTATTAATATACTATAAATGTGAACTACTTATCAAGAAAATAGTCAATGACTTCTGATTTATAACCTCACTTTTGTATAGTTCGACGTTAGAGGAGGGTTCGAATTTGTCGATTGTAACTATCGACAAAATGGAACCCTGACCCACCATAGAAAAGTGTCAAATTCACGTAATAAGATAATACTAACCAACTTCTAACAATTTGATTTATATAACGTCACTTTGACATTGTCCCATGTCTAGTCTGGGTTCCATTTTGTTGATTGTATATGCCATTAACTACAGTAACTAAAATGTTAATTACATTATTATTATTAGCATCATTGACGGTAGCTGTATGTTAACAAAACTTCAAAGAAAGAGATCACGACTTGCATTAATATGTAGTCATATTGTGGTGGGGTCTGTGGATGCTAACTATCATCTTTTTCTGCAAAAGACAGTCAACAAATATTGCCATAATGGCGGCGTGCCATGATGTGCAGCATTGTTAATTGAACTGGTTAATTTCAGGGAACAGACAGCATGAAGGAAGACAGCTGGACGTGTGGGAAGAAAATGAGGAGGACGGAGACACGAGGATAGAGAATATCATGTACACCTACAAGGGAGCAAGAGATGTTGATGTGCCAGTCCAGTAAGTATTGACCTAATTGTTCCAATAATAGGGAAACTTTAGGCCCATCGTTCAGATTATCGACATCCCGTCGGCTCTCTTGTGATTATCCTGCGCAATAAGGTTCTTAAGAGAGGAATATTGACGCTACTAAATGACTGTACTTCTAAGGATGTCATACAGCAAAGAGTGGTGTGAGTAGCGGCCAAGACTGTAATGATAAACTAGGCAGTGATGTTCAAAGCGGATCACACTGGCTCTGCAAAAAACACGACAATGAAGACGTTGTAGGGTGTACATTGGCCTCTACCCAAAAAACAACGGCAATGCTGAGAGTGTTAGAGATAATGAAGGTGAACGCATTTGAGAAACGATGATTTGTTTGTAGATAATTTTAGGGTAACTGACCCGAGTAAAAAGGTAAACAAGGGAAATATCTCGAGATAGGAGAGGAAACACGCATACATCTCTGAAATAATTCAAAATGACCAATAGTCAACACCTATCAAAATGGGAAAGGGCATGTGCCCAGTTAATATATTTCGGCTGAATCATTTAACGTTTTTCATTCTTAAGTTCCTAAAAGTGAAAGTGTTTCGGTCCTACTAACACAGATTCGAACTTGCATTTATTCATAGCTCTCCAGGCCATGAGTGTTACCACTTTTTTATAATTGCTTTCCATGTTCCAGGATTGTCAAGAAAGAGTTCAATACAATGAAAGGGACAATAGGTACTCATGTGATATTCAATTATTACCACTACGAGCCGATGATTTGCTACGAAGACCTTGATGCTGAGAAAGGTACGCTATTCTCGTGTCACAGTGGACGGACTAAGGTACCAGTGCTTGACACGCTTTGAAATTGGTTTTACCAGCGGTTGACATCGTTGTATCTTGTTTTATTCGACTACGATAAAGCCAAAAGGAGGAGCTATGTTTTAGCAATCTACATAATTATGTATGTTTGTATTTACGTATGTTCCACAGTTTTCTTCTTACTTATCTTATTGAACTTGTTCAGAACTCTGGTTGGTGACAAACGAAGAGCTATGTAGTTTTTATGCGATTGTGCACATTCATTACCACTGTACTCGTAGCTTTTGACAGCGTTTTTGTTGCAAAATCTTCCTATGAACCCACCTAACGGGATTCTGGGACTCAAAATGTCATTTTCATGTTCTTGGTACTTTTTGCAGCACTGGATTGTGAGGTTACCGCAGAAGGCTTCCATGGGACCCTGCAAGCACTGCACCCTGCTATCGACGGCGACGTCAACATTGCTTTCGACAGGTAATCCTTTCTAAAAGCAGGTTCAAACTTTTGCTAAGTATTTACCAAAAAAAACGAGCACAATAGACTCTGCCTTCGAAAAGGCAAATCGTGCGCTACCTCACTGTACCTAGAAAGGAGGATGTAAATTAATTGATAACTTCACTTTACGGAAAACCATGATATATCAACGAGTTGAAACGAATTACCTTGCTACAGTGTTAATGGAGTAGCAAGGTTATGTGTTCCATTTCGTTGAAGGATGGCTGTATTTTTTTCGAGGGTGTTTATGTACCTATGAAATTAAATTAAATGAAATGTTTATTTGCAATAAATGTAGTAAGTGAGTGTATGACGTGTTTGATATAAAAAAAAGAAAGTTTCATACATTTGTCTATGTTTGTTGTTTTTTCAACTAAGCCCTCATACATTAAAATCCATTTAATCGCTTAGCCTACAAGCGATTAAATGGATTTTAATGTATGAGACGTCGTTAAATGTCTTGATTTTGAAAATGTCGTACTCGTAGCTACAATGTTATCCAAAACTTCCAAGAGTACCTAAAGGGCGAATATTTGGCGGTTAACCATCGTCATCATTAGCAACAATTTCTTGATAGAATTTTGAAGAAAGGGTGGATGTCGGATCAATGTATGTAGTTAAACCGGGTATATTTCCCGGCAAAGCTTTGGAGTATGTCAGATATGGATACTACTTAACCGCCATTCTTTCAAAATTCTGGCAATAACTTCATTGTTGATGACAATGACAGCCGCTAATAAAGCGCACGAATACTCACCAAACGTTAAAAGTAGTTACACTCACGTACTTTAATCGTTGAGCCTGTATGGAACCTTGTCACAGTGACGTTGCTTTGGATTGTTTACTAACACGTGGCTATAGATTGGCATAGTCATTATGACAGGGTTCTGTGGTGGCTTAACAATGAATGTCGTGCGAATTTCGAGCAATTACGCTTGAGGCTAAAACTGTTTGTTTGCACCCTTGATTTTAGCTTCAAAAAACACCACAACAGAGATTACAGTAAAGCAGACCACGAGATGAGGAGAGAGATCTTCCACAAGAACTGGCGGTAAGTTAGTAAGTAGGTAACTAAATCAACTCTATTCCGGGATTTTGAGGGTTATTACTGTGCCAATAGTGGTATAATATAAGAAACGGACGCATATAGAGATAATGAACGAAGAGCTTTGGTGGCTCAGTGGCTAAGGCGGTGATTCGTGATTGTGAGGTACAGTCAAGGAATTTAATTCCCTACGCATTTCGTTGAAATTTCGCCTGACATTCGCAATGCATTAAGGTCGATATGTCAAACTAACGTCTTGCTCTATAGCTCTTATGGTGACAGTTTGCTATATGCTATTGAACCTTAGGTGGGTTGGAAATTTAATTCCTTGACTGTACCTACCGAGTTCAATCCCCAGCTATCTCCTTAAACCTATGGGTTCTTCAAGCTTATGTACATACCTAAGAACTTTACTCATTGTGACCAACGCTCTTACGGCGAGGAAGCACATCTTGAGGAAGCCTACACATTTATGTAAATAAACGAATTTAATGTATAGGTTTTTGTCGGTCTAGTTTTCCTGTAATAGGGGTTACAAAGATCAGATGGGAATTACTCCAATGACCTGCCAAATATAGTAAAAGCGTACCCTGCATTAAAAAACGGCAAAGAGCGCTGGAAGAATGATGATTTAGTGATTTTATTATATTATTCGCATTTTAGTTGCACATAATCTAGGTTTCTTGCAGACTAGTAGTGGCACATAACAGCAAGAACCTAGGCTTCAAATTAGCTATGAACCATCTGTCCGACCTCTCCGTCGGGGAGCTGCGTCGAAGGAACGGCGCGCGCGCATCCCCGCAGCCCGCCGGCTCGGTACCCTTTCCCCACTCCGAGGCAGAGGTCAGTCAGCTGTATACCCAGCTGCCTCAAGAGTACGATATGAGACTGGAAGGATTCATATCGCCTGTTAAAGGTACGTTTGTTATTTTTGGCTGACAAGTAATTCTGTCATAGCTTTTGCGTTGCAGTCATCTAGACTTAAATTATACTTGTTTCTTTGGCTGCAGACCAGGGTTGGTGCGGTTCGTGCTGGGCCTTCGCGACAACAGCTGCCGTGGAGGGCACGCTGGCGAGGATTGACGGGCGCGTGCTAGACCTCAGCGAGCAGACCCTCGTTGACTGTTCTTGGGAGTGAGTTTTTGCGGTAGACCCTGTCCTGACTGAACTTGGCTGAATCAAGTTTAATTTTGTTACTTATAAGTGCATACAAAGAAAAACCTGCCTTTTCTTTTTAAAATATCGGTAAGGATTTTTTTTAAATCTTGTTTAGTTTACAATGTCTACGTCTTGTTCTCTAATGTCTCTGATGTCTGTCATGTCAGCGATGATGACAACAACGCTGGCTGCGAGGGCGGGTTCCCGCAGCAAGCCCTCAGATACGTGATGAAGCACGGCTTGCCTCTGGAAGAAGACTACGGCGGCTACTTGGGTCAGGTATCATCAATCTACATCGTAGGCAAATCGCAGTAGGTTGTCGGCTTGATGCGCGCCTGCTGGCTGTGTCAGTGTAATTGAAAACGAATGCAACGCAACCCTAACGTGTCGCCGGGAGTTGTGGGGGAAGGAGAACGCGAGCGGCGCGTTCTTTTTGACGACGGCCGCCTGGCGAATGTGTATGAAGTAATACAAACTTTTGTGCGTATCAATAAGTTGGAATTCGTTTAATCGCGGTCATAAAAGAGAAGTTTCTGTACGTTAGAACTTATTATTTATGCTGTGTTAAAATCTCAATTCACCTTACAGAACGGATTCTGCCACGCTGAGAATGCGACGAAAGCCTTTAAGATCCGAGGCTTTGCCCTGGCAACCCCACAGAGCGTAAGGGCTTTGAAGGTGGCCCTGTACAAGTATGGACCGGTGGTGGTCCTCATGCAAACTAACACATTATTCTCATTGTACTCCAGCGGTATTTTTGACGATCCAGAATGGTAAATATTTATGTAATTAGCGTACACCCGTCACTTCGTTCGCGTAGAACTAGTAGCATATGTCCGGCAGGAATAGTGTAGCTTTCTATTAGTGATAGAATTTTTGGAATCAGTTCAGTAGTTCCAGAGATTAACGTCTACATACAAACAAAAAACAAAGTTTACCTCTTGTAGTAGTATGTATAATGTAGGCTAGATAGACTAGTGTAGACTGGTGCAGATTATCACATTCGTGGATTTACAAGCAGTTTATTTAGCTATACCCACGTCTTTAATCGGGTTCAAATCAGGTTTCCGCGTTAATTTTAATCACAGGTTTCTGCGTTAATTTTAATCGCAGGTTTCCGCGTTAATTTTAATCACAGGTTTCTGCGTTAATTTTAATCGCAGGTTTCTGCGTTAACTTTAATCGCAGGTTTCTGCGTTTATTTTATTCGCAGGTTTCAGCGTTTATTTTAATATACCCATCCTCATTTGCACCTGCGATTCGCTTTATCATCATTCGATCCGTTTAATTTCAACATTTGTATTTAATTACAGTACATACATATTATGTTTACTATTTCAATGGTTCCTACACGGAAATAACACGACTAGTCAATTTATTTTCGATTATCTCAAAATGTAGAGTTCTGTATGCACCATACTAAATTTCAATTTCAATATAAAAAAAAGTGACAAGACATGTTCTTTTCGTGGACCCTTCATTTGTAGCCAGGGATCACCAATGTGAGTCGAAATTATTTCGTAACAACCCTAGAAAGCTACCATCAGCTTGTTTGTTAATCCTGCCGCTAAGCAGCAGTGCTTGCACTGTTGTGTTCCGGCGTGGAGAGCAAGACAGCCGGTGTAATTACTAGCACAAGAGGTATTCCATCTTAGCTCTCTAGGTTGGCAACGCATCTGCAATCTCCTTGGTGTTATGGGTGTCTATATGCGGTGGTGATCACTTTACCATCAGGTGACCCACTTGCTCGTTTGCCTTCCTGTTTGATAAAAAAACAGTGCAGAAATTTTAATTCTTGGTGATTTTTTTAATCTTTTTAGTGTGGGTGACAGAATAGACCACGCCGTCACCATAGTGGGCTACGGGAGCCGCGACGGCGTCGACTACTGGATCGTGAAGAACTCCTACGGTCAGCAGTGGGGGGAGGGGGGGTACATGCTGCTCTCCTCGCACGACAACAACTGTCTCGTTCTCAACGAGCCCTACTACCCTGTAGTTTGATTTAGTTAATAAATTCCACGTGCAAATTGGTCTTGTGTTTCATTAATTTACATTCGTAAGCCGTCACCGGGTGACTAAAGTTCGCCAAAATGGTCGTTCTTCATAGAAATGCGGGCATTCTGGTGAGCTTTAGTCACCTAGTAAGATTCAAAAATTGCATTTGAATTTCACTGGGTAACTAAAGCTCACCAAAATAGCCGTTTTCATAGAGATTCGGCCATTTTGGTGAGCTTTAGTCACCTGGTGAGGTTCAAAAATTGCACCCAGTATAATCTTTTCATTATTGATTTTTTTTATATTTCTTTGCTGGGAAGCAGGCATATGGCTCGCCTGATGGTAAGCAATTACCACCGGCTATGGACGCCTGCAACTCCAGGGGATACGCGTGCGTTGCCAACCCTGCAAGATCCTTTGAATGCCCCTTTTGAACACCCCCTTGATGTCACTCGCTGGGACAACCTCCGCAGAGAGCTCATTCCACAACCGAAGTGAATTTTATGATGATTAAAGTAATTTTCTTATTTTAAACACATTTAAATAATTATATCAAGGCTGTACTATCTTGGGTACACCTTGACCCTATGACCATAAAAGTTTGTGATCCCTATCTGCGTCCCTTTCTTATGTGTGACACTAGTGAGAACCACAGGGAGAGATGGATAATTAAACGGTACGGTTAAGGGCCAGTGAAATGGGTAAAAAATAAAATAAAGTAGTGTTTGCACGTGGATTTTATTTTATTCTAACATTAACTTATTCTAACTTAATCTAAAAGTAACACAGTTTTAAACAGGGCAGTGAATGCGTGAATAATTTTAAAATATGGTATTTTGATTAAGTACTTTAGATTAAAGAAATACTTAGTTTTATTTAATTGACCCTTCGCGACCCCCTATGTACCTACGTACAGTTGCCATCCCATGGGGGCCGACTTTCTTAGCAAACCACACATTTTAGATTAGAGAAATATTTTATTTTGCTGACATTACGTAACTAAACCCTTGGCGAGCCCCTTTTACATGCGACCTCATGGGGTCGTGACGCAGTCCTTGAAAAATCACACATTTTAGATTAATAATTCATTTTGAGACTTTACCTAACTTAACTCTTCACGATCCTTTTTGCGTACGACCCCATGGGGTCGTGACCTTTCTTTAAAAACCACACACTTTAGATTAGAAAAATATATAATATGGACTGTTACGATTCCATGGAATCTTTCCTTGAAAGTCACACATTATAAATTAAAGAAATATTTCATTTTAACTCTTCACGATTCCTTTTGCGTGCGACCCAATGGGGTCGTAACCCTTTCTTTAACAAACCACACAATAGTTTCAAGTTTTTATTTTTATTTTACTGTCATTACCTAACTAAACCAATCAAAAGCCCCTTTGCCGGCGACCCCATGGGGTTGAATTTAGGTTACACGATAGGGTACACGGCCTCGTCCAGCGCGTAGCAGTTGTTGTCAGCGGCGGAGAGCAGCAGGTACCCCGCCTCCCCCCAGTCGGCGCCGTGAGAGTTCTTGATGATCCAATACTGCACACCGTCGCGTGCGCCGAATCCCACCGCGGCCACGCCGTGGTTGATGTAGCCGTCCTTACTGGACACAAACTTTTTTAACACAAATGGGGCCACACTGGAACAAATTCAACGCTAATCCGCGAAACCAGTGCCATATTATGTTGTTTCGTGTGGAAGCGGAGATTGGGTTTTTGCATCGAAAATATATGCATCGCACGGACTCAGTTCTCTTGCACGTGCACGGCACTGGTTTCGCAGAGTAGCAAGGCAATTTGTTCCAGTTTGTTGATATGGACTTCCGCAAAATACCTACAAGTAACGCCTGAATCTATTTATTTTAAAGGGAGACCAACAGTATGCGGTTCACCAGATGGGAATGCGGGATGCGAGTGATTGGACCCCAAGGTTCGTTCGGATCGCTACCACCATCATACTAACGGGAATGCAGATGCGTTGTTAACCAAGAATGACAGTAATTTGACCGGCTGTCTTGCTTTCCACTTCGAAACACGATATTACAAGCACTGCTGCTTAGCGGATGGATTAGTGAGCAAGGTGGTGAAAACGATCCCTGCACAAGGTCCTTCCACCCACAAACTCCTTGATCTTCTCCTACCACTTCTACTTCCTTTCTTTCCCTCTATGATGTTCTTACTGTACGGTAACCTGCAAAAAGTAGAAGCGTACTCTTCTTACCATTCAGGGTCATAGAAGACCCCGCTGGAGTAGAAGCGCATCTTCTTGCTGAAGTTGATGGACAGCGCGGCGGGCCCGTAATGGTACAGTGCGACCCTCAGCGCCTGCGGATTGTGCAGCGTCACGGCTGCAAACCCTCGCAGCGAGAACACCGTCGTCACGTTGTCCATGTGACAGAACCCATCCTGGGAAATACGCGTTAGAAACAGTTAGTTTTTAGGGTTTCTTACCTTTAAAGGAACAAAGGAACTCGTATAGGATCACTTCGTTGTCCGTCAAGACCCTTTTTCTCAGGAACCCATGAAGGTATCAAGTTGAAATTAATATCAAATACTCAAGCCTGCAATCCCTTAGATCTGTGAAAGAATTAAACTTTTAAATCAAGTCAATTCAAAGATACGGTACTTCCAGTTGACCTAGAATCGTGATATTTGGCAAGAAGCAATGTCTTATTGACACAACTAAAGGAAAAAGTCCGAAAACCTTAAAGTTGTAGTTAGCTATATTACGAATTGAGTTTATCCCTCAATCCGGTTTATCTTTTCGTTCGAGCAACCCTCGGTGCGCGAGTCCAACTCGCATTGGGCCTATTTTTTATCAACTTACGCTTGGCAGGTAGTGTTAAGGTAGCGGTTCTGGTAATAAGGTCAAGACATTTTCGTACGTGCAAGACTGTGGTCGACAATATTACATGTCTGATACCTGTTCTAAGTAAGGTCCATATTCCTCTTCCAAGGTAAGTCCGTGCTCTGTGAGGTACCTAAACGCCATTGCCATGTCTCCACCGTTACAGCCCATGTTGCCGAACCTGAACATGAAAGACAGTGTTAAATTACGCAACTAGGCTATCTATAATCCATGGGAGCCATACTGCGACAAATACTAACTTCAAAGGAACAATTTCAAAAACGAAAAAGAGAAAGAATTTTAGAGGAGTTTTTTACAGATAATTTCCCATTACATGACAAAATAGATATATCCCTGTCAGTCAAAGGTCGCATTTTGTGTTAAGCTATCTGCCACCATGTGTGGGAATTGATTTCACGCAAAGACATAAAATTAAGTATTCCCGGCTGATGATGATGCGATTACTGATGGTGGTGACTTGACTGATCTTACCCCCAGGCGCAGTCAACGAGCGACTGCTCGCTGAGGTCGAGGATGCGGCCCCCGTTGCTGCGCGCGAGCGCTCCCTCCACCGTCGCAGTTGATGAGAATGCCCAGCACGAGCCACAGTGCGCCTGGTCTGCCATCAACAACAACTTGCTATTTTAAAGGGGTGATAGACGGACGTGTAAGTTAGCGTGCTTATTGCTCGACAACCTTTATCGCCCGTGTGTCGCTTTAAATATGCAAACAAGAGTAATTCTAGGCGACAAAAGGCCGTCTGTCTATGCTGTTATTGTAAAGTCAGATAAGATATTTATGTCTCGTGAGCAAGTTGTAGAACGTTGTCAAAAACGAGGGATGTTTTCTGAAATTTCAGTACGTTTTTACATGGTAATTTAAGAAAGTTTAGTAAGACTGCGTGCAGACTCATCACAAGCTGGACCGAAGTCCTGGTGATGATTGCAGCAACCCATAGGATGCGAGCAGCGCAGAATCCAGCCGTAGTTGCGAACTTTAAGGGAGATTTATGTCCAACAACGGATTGATAGGATGAATCTGAAACTGGATTCATGAAGCAGCAAGGCTCCAAATTATTGACTACGGACCTGTGCAAAGTAACTTCTAGATCTAAACTCATGTTTTTCTGCCGCACTTAAAGAAAACTCTTACTCATCTGTTTTTGTTTTCTTCTGCTATTACTCTTGCTTAAATAACGTCAGAAAATAACCTACTCTTTACAGCTGATATGACTCCTTCCAATCTCATATCGTAGTTTTCTGGCAACTCCTCAGCCATGGCAGCGACTTCCTCCTCAGAATGGGGGAACGGGTGGGTCCCAATGATGGGCCCACTTGGCAGGAGACCCGTGAAGAGTTCTTCTTCGGTGGAATCCGCGAATTGGTTCAATTCTAGTGTATAGCTGAGTTTCTGGCGGTTGTGGTATGTAATCATTCTGACAAAGGAATAAATACGTTAGTGATACAGGCCCTTTTAGTTTGAGCTTAGGTTGGATCGGATAATTTTATTGTTCTCTAACCTAGAAAAAAAAACTACTCACTCCCAATTTTGTTGGAAAATAAACTTCCTCATTTCATGCTCGTCCTTGGTGTCATAGTTTTTGCCATGATGCTTCTTGTAGCTGAAAACAAGGAGTTAAATTATTAATCTTTATAATTTAGGTTTGCAACAAATCAGTGGGGCAATTTTCGCGTTTGTCGAGATGAGGTCACATTCGAGTCAGATCCCTTCGAAATCTGTAATTTTTCGATATATAGATATATCGAAAAATTCACGGTCTAGAGACCGTAGGTAATAATAATCCCAATGAACATAAGAGTTCGGAGGCAAAATTCTAGACTAAGTTGCAATTCACATTTTACTAAAACTTAAAAATTAATTATTAAAAGTTAAGATTTTCATGGACGTTATCTAACTTACCTTCTGAGAACTTTACAACTGTATAGTTGTAAAATTATTACATTCGGTAATTTTAAACAGCTTTTTCGACGAAGTGATTATTACCACGTACGTATGTCAACATAGAGACGGTTTCAAAAAGAACCCTGTTTGTCTATTTAGGATTACTGCGAAAATTTTGAAATGCCAAAAAACGCAGGTTAAAAAGGCGATTGGTATGTAAAATGAAAAGATGATGATGGAAGACATTATAATATTACAAGTACCTGTGGAAAGCGAGGTCAACGTCGGTCTCTTTACTCGGGTGCAGATGCTGTACATCCTTGTGAAAGTCTTCACCGAACTTGGTCATGTGGTTGCCGCAATTTTCTACGAAAGTGAACAAATATCAGGAGCCGCTTACGCTTACACCTTCAAAGGGCATCATGTACCGTGTCGGCATGCAGGAGATGAAGGCCAATATTGCACTGGGACACCACTGCTGCGCTACCAACAAAATGTATACAGCTCTACGAAGGGCTTTTCACCTAGTCAACAAACTGGAACAAATTACCTTGCTACTCCGCGAAATCAGTGCCGGGCTCGTGCAAAATAGCTGCGTCTGTGCGACACATATATGTTCATGCAAAAACCCACCCTCCTCCGCTTCCACACGAAACAACATATATCACACCGACTCAACTACACACCACCACCACTAAACACTAAAACTACACGATCGACGCGCGTTTCGCCTTTGATCTTGATGATGCCTCGTATAGAGGCGAAACGCGCGTCGATCGTGTAGTTTTAGTGTTTAGTGGTGGTGGTGTGTAGTTGAGTCTGTGTGATATATGTTGTTTCGTGTGGAAGCGGAGGAGGGTGGGTTTTTGCATGAACATATATGTGTCGCACAGACGCAGCTATTTTGCACGAGCCCGGCACTGGTTTCGCGGAGTAGCAAGGTAATTTGTTCCAGTTTGTTGATATGGACCTCCGCAAAGTAACGCCTGAATCTATTAATTATTCTCACCTAGTGTTCGCTTTTTTGAGGGTCCTATATCACTAAGAACACCACGGTAGCGCTAACGACAAAATGTATACAGCTCTATAGAGGGCACCTCACCTAGTGTCCACTTCGTTGAAGTCCCTATTCCTCAAGGGACTCCACGGTGGCGCTACCGACAAAATATACAGCTCTACGGTGGACACCTCACCTAGTGTCCCCTTGGTTGAGGGCCATTTTCCATTACTGCCTAATGTATACAGCTCTATGTAAGGCACCTCATCTAGTCTCGAGTGTTCGCTTCGTTAAAGGTCCACTAGGGACACCACGGTGGCACTACGGATGGAGAAGTTACTGAATATGGCCTCAAAAAGGTGAAACTTGATTCCATAGACTTCGGTTACACGCTAATTCTGGCGTCAGTTCAGTCCATCATTCCGGTATAGTTTTGACTGATGCCAGAATGATGACAAATGGACACGGTTACGATCAGTTCAGACTGACACGACACGAGACGGGGTTACATGATGATTCTCTCGTCATTCTGACCAGAATGATGGACTGAACTGACGACAGAATGAGCGTGTAACCGACGTCATAGCAATTTGCCACCAATGCAGTCCCTCTGAGGCTTACCGTGTTGTGATGCATCTAAGTCGTCCTCTACTATGGTAGAGCTGTAGCTATAGTAGTTCATAACAACGTGAGCGGACAGCGCAGCTTTTCTGGTGAAGTACACTTTCAAAATATGTCTGTAAAGATAAAATATGATCGATCAATCTGGCCTTTCAGCACAAATAATGTACCTAAACTAACAGGCACTTGTACAGATACACGTCTCACGCAAAAAAGCCAATGAATGGGACCATGCTCAGTGTAGAGTTTCGTAGCCATCACTTCAAAGATTTCTAGTGTCCAACCGAAACTAGTTTAAATACCCGACAACGAAACTTACTTGGAGAGTAATTCTAGTTATGTTTTTTAAAACTATTGTTTATTTTAGCTCAAACTTATTGAAAGCAAACCGCAGCGCAAAACAAACAAATACTAACGAAATACTACAGCGGACAGTAAGCTCGGGCGCAAGGTTAAACACTCTGTTGAGCACTCTGCTGTACTATTTATTGTTGTCTTTTTTTTATGTAACCTGTGTATGTCATGTACTATTGTGAAAATTATTTATATTGCACTGTAATCTGTTTTGAAAAGTGAAGAAAAAAATAATAAACTGCAGAGTTTCTTGCGGCGTTTCTTCTCAGTAGTATTTTCCCAGGTAGTAGATTCAGACATGTATCAGACATGTAAAAGAGCCTATGGCCTACTTGCGAAACAAATTTTTCATTTTCATTTTCTCTTAAATGCCGCACGGAAGCTCACGAAACTAGTCTCAATTTTGGTCTTCCCAGCTTAATTACTTTCGGCAGATTTTCTGTTGAAAACCCTGTTGAAACCAAAACCAAATTAAAACTCCTATTTCCGAAAGTTCGGTCGGACACTAACGATTTCGTCAAGCAGCGGATAAGCAGACGAAGAGAAGAGATGAAAAAGAAGTAACACACTACTCGGTTGCCAAGTAGGTAAAACTCTGTTTCGTTTCCAAGAGGGAAAGAGCTTGTATAGATCTTCATGACCATGTTATGAGTAAGTTAAACTACGCTCTTACTCTTACATTGAGAGAAAATATCTCGTGGGGACCTACTCATTCAAACAATTTATTGAATGTGTGGCTCGATCCTATCGGCCTAAATTCCTTAAAGATTACTACGGTGCCAAATCAACTGGCAGTCACTCCAAAACTTGCCAAATTTGGGATTATTTATCGTAGTCAAAAGCGTATCCAGAATGAGACAGTTACAAAAAAGATGCATTTGATAGCTATGTATGAAAAAAATGGTGTCTATAGGTAATCGATTCGATTGGAGTCCGATTATTACAAATCAACACAAATTATCAACAAATTGTCTGGTCGAGCGTTATCAGGTCATACATTAACATGTTCAGGTTAATAATGTACAGCCTGATAATGCACGACCTAATAATCCGAAGCCAAATGGATTCGAATTATCAGGTCAGGTCGTACATTATTAGGCTGTACATTATCTGGTCGTACATTATTGGCTCCCTAGCTGTCAATGTCAATGTCATGTCAAATAAGTTTCTGACTTCTGCAAAGTTTGTTTTGTTTTGTTTGGTGTGATAGTAGTAGGTCTGAATTCAATGTATAAAAAAAAAAAAACTGATAATCAGTGCAATAAATTGATAAGTAACTAGATGCTCTAACATGTACCACTCTGCACTCAATCCTTTATAATACACTCATTCAACATCTTAATCACTTTTCACTTGTTTGTGTTAAGTAAACAAACTGTTGGTGGCAAAATACATCCCAAACACTACGGAGATGTGAAAGCCATATAAAGAAAAAAAAAAAAAAAAAAAAAAAAGTAAACAAACAGAGTTTACAGTCAATCGTATTAACTGCGCCATTCCTTGCACAATATTTTTGCATGAACAGATATGTGTCGCACAGACGCAGCTATTTTGCACGAGCCCGGCACTGGTTTCGCGGAGTAGCAAGGTAATTTGTTCCAGTTTGTTGATATGGACCACCGCAAAGTAACGCCTGAATCTATTAATTATTTTGTGTTCTTTTTTTTCAAATTGGCCAGTACGTGGGCAGTATAATAAACTTGTCAATATTAACTAAATGTCCGGTTACTGTGTATGAGTAAAACTTAAAAACCAACCAAAGTATTTTAAGGAGTTGTTTTATTACATAAGTATATTTTTATTTTCATTTTGTATTTATTGCAGACCTAAGTGATCTCATGCAACTGGTGTGTACTTAGCGACATGGAAGCACAGGAAGTTGAGCTTAAAGTGAGCCATTGGAAAAAAAAACTTTATTTTTTATTACCTAAGCTACGAATACCTAAAGGTAGTTTTGAGAGTCTTAAACGCAATGGTTTTGTCAATTCTAATGTAATGTTTACGGTCGTAAAGACATTCAAAAATTCGCAGGCTATGGTAGCATAATGTGGCGAAACTGGCAAACGCAAGGCACGGAATGCTAATGTTGCAGGTTCGAGTCCTGCCATTCCCTAATTTTTCTTTGTGTTGTTATTGCATAGCATTTTAATTTCTATGTTTGTCTAAAAGTTATAATGTAACCGTGATACACTTTTAATTGCATTGATAGTTACTCAAGTCTTCAGGAGGTAGGAGTCCAGGTCAACCACTCTCGGTGATCTAATCTCACCGATGATCCCATCCTGCCTGAACTTTGACTGCCTGACCCCCCTGACTTAAAGGCTGGATCAACTCTTGATATTTAGGTATCTCCTCCAGATCCTCCCCGAAAATCACCAAAAGGATGCAACCGAACATTCTTCCTAAGTGTCTAATGTACAAGTTGGTGGCAAACTACATCCCGTACTCAATGGAGATGTGAAAGCCATTAAAAAAACTCTTGATATTAATAACATAACAAGATCGCAAGAGAGTGTTCATGAACGTACCCAGCTTCTGGCCTAGGGGGGGCAAGTCAGATGCTAGATTCGGTAATCTTCGTCCGCCATCGTTGCGCGCGGTTTTTTGGCAATTGCACCGTGCATTTTGCCAGTGTCTACTGTGCGGTTTATTTAAAAGTTAGAGCATAAGGCCCCGCTTACACTTTGGTTAGTAACTAGGCGAGTTCATACATGTTCTGCGAGATTTCTGGGGGGCCAGCTGCCCCTCCCTGCCTCCCCCCCTTGGTTACCCCCATGAGGGTGTTGGTGTCCCAGTGGCTAGGGGGATGGACTTGTAATTGTGATGTACCAAGTTTTATCCTGAGCGGTAACTATGTACTAATGATTGTGCCTAACTTATGTATTACCTCAGTACTGGGTTCATGGTCACTAAACACTCCAAAGGAGTGCTCCCTGTTTCTAGTTGTTCTGAGATTACTGAATTAATTCAGTGTTTCTGCACTTTCAATAAATACTTCTGACAGATTACCAATGGAAAATATTTGCAGGAGGTTGGAATGAGCGAGCCAGCCAGCACAACTATACTGGACGTGCTCAATGCAGACTGCTGGAGGCTTATACTCGGGTACCTCACCGTAAACAATCTGGTGCGCTCAGAGTGTGTCAGCCGAGCCTGGCAACAGATGGTGCTCCAACAGTTACAGGGTATATGTATATATTTTTAAAACAAATTATAAAACAGTGAGATAAGATACAATACGCTTCATTGAATCCTACATTAACAATTTGGGATCCATATTCTCACGTAAAACTTTGCGATTAATGTTTATATATGAACCTTGTTGAGTTTCTTTTTTCTAAAATAGGAAGGCAAACAAGCAAGTGGGACACCTGGTAGTAAGTGATCATCGCCGCCTATAGACACCCGCAACACCAAGTAGATAGCAGACGCGTTGCCAAGCTAGAGGGCTAAGGTGGAATACCTCTTGTGCCAGTGATTACACCGGCTGACTTGCTCTCCACGCCGGAACACAGCAGTGCAAGCACTGCTGCTTAGCGACTGGATTAACAAGTAAGATAGTGGTAGCTATCCGGACGGACCTTGCACAAGGTCTTACCACCTGCACAAGTTAGGAGTTTCTTGCCGGTATCTTCTCATCGAGGTTTTCCCCCAACTGATGGTAAATTTTATGACATTCATAAGTGCTTTGCGTAAGCCTAAACTAAACAAAGGTTACTTCGACATTGAGTCGACTCTCTTTTGCAGGCATCCATAATTTTCGGATTGAATATGCATGTATTCAATACTTATCTAGACATAATTGGTTCAAGAAAAGATATGCCAATTACCATATCATAAAACTTCAGTTAAACGATGGAACGTCTTATAAACAAATGATTCACAAAATGGGACCATTTGTTGTGACATTAATGGACATGTGCCTAGATGAGGAACGGTTGGAAGCCATTGCTGTAAACTGTCCAAACTTAAAAGCTGTTACGGTACGTACATACTAAAGTTATTCATTAACATACAAAGCAGACATTAGTCTTAAAGCCTATTTTTTTGGGTAGACTTATTTGAACCCACTTATTTGGACCTTCATGCATCTACTTGCTGGTGCGAAAGTCATTGTCCTTTTTTAAAAGTTAGTACTTACAAATTGATTTTTATTGTTCATTAATTCTATTGTAAATCCGTCTGTGGGGTAATGCCGTACATACACATTTATGTTCGTTTAAGAACAGTTCGTCTATGTCAACCCAGTCGATAAAGTTACGCTGTTTATCGACCGTGTTAGACCAAGACCTACAAAGTATAGAATTACCTAATATGTATTTTTAGTAGATAGACCCCCCACTGCGCCTGTGTGCAAATGAAGCGCCCCTTTTTTTTCACGAACCTAATGTTTCAACTTATTATAGCAGCGCCCCTGTTGTCTTGGCGGCTGTGTGCGCCGCACACTTCGCACACAGGGGCGGCGCGGCCCTGATGATAGCCCGTGAAAATTTCGGTTCGAATCCTTGCTGCTTTTCACTTTTTTTTCGTTTTTTTGCATTTAAAAAGCAAACGAGTCTTCCCAAAAAACGCTCCACCCTGATATTTTATGTACAAAACTTTTAAATTTAACTGGGTTGTGAAAACATGAAAAATCAGAAGTGGCACATTTTTCCATGTTGTTTTAGTTATAATGTTAAGGTCGGAGTTTTAGTTGATCTATATCTTCATTAACATCTGAATATGTTAGTTTAACACCACGTACCGGAATCGCCCCGCGCCGCTTCTCGCCGTCAAACAATGCAAGCAGTTGAAGCGGATGGTGTTCGACGCGTGTACCGTAAGTACGTCGGTTTTTAGGTTCCGTTGTCTCAACAAGGAACTCTAATTTATTACATACTTCAGGTAGGATTTTAAAGTGTCAATAATGATTGCAGCTTAGCGACGACTTTTTGAGCGACGTGATCACAAAATTCACAGGCGAAACTCTCGAAGAATTGGAAATCAATAGAAGCATATACGTGACTGGCAGTTTCCTGACGAGTTTGAGAACGAATTTAAAAACCCTCGCCCTGAATACCTGTATTTCCTTAAAAATCAGAAATGTTCAATCCGCCATCAAGCACCTGACGGGGTTGACGGAGCTGCAGCTCAACGAAGACCCTAACGAAACTCTGCAAGGTGTGCACTTGTTGCTGGAGGAGATGCCGAACTTGGAACGTTTATGTCTGGCAAGTTACCGTCAACTGAATGTGGGTGACGAGTTAGTGGCGTCTATCGGTCGTCTGTCGCGGTTGAGACAGCTACACTTGTGGAGGAATATTAGCGTGACGGATGAGTGGCTGGCGGCTGTGGCGCGCGGCTGCCCGGAGCTACGAACTGTTAACATCAGTGACTGTTTGGAAGTGAGCGCGCGCGCCGTGGTGGCGCTCTGCCGGGAGCGTCCCGCGCTCACGGAGCTGATGGTGGCCTGGCTGTCCATGACGGACGAAGCCCTAGAGACCTGCGCGAGCTGCTGCGAAGGCCTGCGGATACTGGATGCGGCAGGGTGTAGAGAGCTGACTGAGAACCTGCCGATGCGGCTCTCATGGCCGCGCGCGCGCCCGCTACAGCTGCGACTGTCGCTGTGGCAGCGCCGTGTTTTGGAAAAAAAGCAGCAGGTAATTGCCATAATGATTGAATTTTCTTGGTAAACGCAAGGCACGGAATGCTGATGTTGCAGGTTCGAGTCCTGCCATTGTCCTAAATTTTCTTTGTGTTGTCATTCATTATATAGCATTTGGCAATAACAATCATTAGAATACCGTATTGTTTCCGTTTTGTTCAGGTACACTTCGAGGGCCTCATCCTGTTCGGGATCGAAAGGTCCGATCACTATACGCTGGGATATAACTGTGGCAAGGGCGTACATTATGTCGAACGTTAATCGTCTGGGATGTCACGAAGGCGGGTTTACCGGAACCAAATCTTATAAGTACTAACGATCCACCCCGGCTTCCCACCGGTACAATCAGTTTATAATGTACAGAAAAACCTTCCGTAAAAAAATCTCTAAATGACAGTGAAAACCGTGAAAACCGTATCAAAATCCGTTGGGTGGTTTAGAAGGAGAAAGCGGCCGAAGATACACTATAAAAATTTAGGACAGACAGGAAGAGTAGCGACTTTACTTTATACTATTTACAAATAAAGATAAAGATGAAGAATAGCTGTAGCAAGGGTTCAGGACCAAGGAAGACCAGAAAAACTATCAAAATGTAGCGACGAACGAATAATATTGTGTAAGAGACTCAGACACAAGGGAATTCCCCGGGCAACGAGTCGAAACTTGTATGGTACACACAGTCCAGTTTACAAACGTTTATAATGAATAATATACTATTTACTTAATAAAATTTGAGGCTTTTATTTGCCATTAACCTCTACCTATGGCCAGTTGTACCACTTGCACCAGTAGACAGTCTAAATATAAGACCTATACTCTCTCATCGTCCGAACAATCCCCATGTTTCTCTATTCCCTGCCTTCAGGAGGTCAAAGAGAAGGCAGGGAATAGAGAAGCGTATCCATTGCTCCAACGACGAGAGAGTAGGTATAGGTTTAATTGAAAAAGTGTCTTCAGGCAGAGCAGCTGCCTTATTTTGACCACTGCCGTGCGAGTTGCGGGAAGCTGATAAGGAGGAAAGTTCTTAGAAATTTCAGGAAACTTTCACGTCGCAATTTGAGAAAGTTTTATCGGCTCATGTGTAATTTTGATACGAGAACTTGCCTCCTATTGAGATTTATATTTTTGATGGGTTGTTAACATCATTGACTTCAGCTGTCATCGAAAATGCCGTAGTAAATAAAATTAAGCGAACTACATTGCTGGCTACAGAACTGATAAAAGGTCATGGGTGCTATTTTTGAATCTCACCAGGTGACTAAAGCTCACAAAAATGGCCGAATCTATAGAGATTCGTAGGATTTTCATAGGAAAAACGGCCATTTTGGTGGGCTTTAGTCACCTAGTGAGATTCAAAAATCGCACTCCAGGTCTAAAAAGGCATTGTAAATCAAAAACGAACTTTGTAGGCTAATGGGCGTTTTCCATTAGTTGCCGGGGAAGCAAAAATGTATGGCTCGCTTTTCCACTTACCGGCGACGGCGCCGGCGGGACCCAACTCCGTGCCAGCCCGGCATAACTGCATATGTTTGTATAATGAACTGTAGCCGTATGCGTGTGTGGGTGCGCGGGGCGGGTAGGAGGACGCAGAGCGGTGGGAGAGACCGGGCGTAAACTGGCATCGACTTCGGTGCAGTGGGTAAACGAAGCCCCGGCGCCGGTGCCGGTGCACGGCCCTGCCGGTGCCGTGCCGGCGCCGTGCCGGGTAATGGAAAAACGCCCAACGCTAGGTGGTAAATTTTAAGCAATCGTACTGTACTTACTGCACAGGTACGTGGAATCCAGCGTCTGTGTAGGTGTAAAGAGTGGCCTCCTTCCAGAATTGTTCTTTGTAGACGACGTTATGCTCCCACACTTGGACCCATCGGCCCTCGTGCTCTTTCTCGCCTGCAAAATACCATCACATGCAGAGGCGTATTTAAAGATTTGGAGCCCCGGGCCATTTAGCTTTGGCGCCTCATTAAATGACGACAAAGTATTTCATTTTAGGGGCGGCTGCCGCCCCTCGCAGCCTGGCGCCCCGGGACATGGCCCGGATGGCTCTAGGGTAAATACGCCCCTGATCACATGCTGCATCTTTTCCTTGAAGTGAAAACTTTATGCCTTCAGCATGTTTGAGATGTGAGATAACCATTGAACTCGCGACATCGGGACCGGGACCGACACTCCAAAAAATATTTTTATTTTTTATTTATTTGTCTATGGGTCTTTGTAGCCTAAAAATAAATAAATTATTATTATGTATGTCTTTCCCATTCACGGCACAATAGTGCCCCGGACCTTTAGGAGGCGTGCGCGGAGCCGAAACCAACACGTAGAGGCCCTTAAGACAATTTAATGAAATGTCCCTATTATTATTATTATTATTTATGTATATTTATTTATAATCTTAGGTTGGGTTTTTACAATATTTCTATAAAAAGTAATAAAACAATATCAATACAAAATATACAAACATTATAAAAACCTAACCTAGAGTGCCGCCGGCAGCGGGGCAGGGCTCAAGCTACCGGTGGTTAGGGCCGCAGAGTGAGGAATCTCCTGACTATTCGTGCCGTGTCCAGGAGTACCGCCTTTTGTATCTGACCCTTGATCCAGCCTTCTAGCGAGAGTCTCTTGAGGTGTTGGTCGAGACTCTTCGCTATAAGACCGTTCACTGAGACGACTATCGGAACAATGATTGTCGAGTCAACATCCCACATAGCGGTTACCTCGTGAGCCAAGTCAAGGTACTTGCTGAGTTTGTCCTTCTCGGCCTTCACGAGGTTCTCGTCATGCGGGATGGTGACGTCGACCAGCACTGCTCGGCGTTGTGATCGATCTGTTAGCACGATATCAGGCTTATTGGCCGCAATAGTCCTGTCCGTGATAACAGATCGATCCCAATAGAGCGTAGCACGACCATTTTCGAGAACAGGCGCCGGTGTGTACTTATAGTACGGCACTTCAGTCTCAACAAGGCCGTACCGAAGAGCAAGTTGCTGGTGAATAATCCTGGCTACTAGGTTATGTCTGTGCAAGTACTCGCCGTTAGCAAGATGAGAACAACCGGAAATGATATGCCTGAGTGACTCACCGGGACGGCGGCATGCTCGACAAATGTCGACCGTACCGTCCTTCAGGATATATTTCCGGTAGTTATTCGTCATGATAACTTCATCTGCAATTGCACAGACAAAACCCTCGGTTTCCCCAAAAAGGTCACCGAAGCGTAACCAGTTCACCGACGCGAGCAGATCTACATCCGGCCCAGATAGGGCCCGATAGAACCGCCCGTGTAGCTCCTTGCTCTTCCATACGTTCTTGCGGTCCTCGGTGCTTAACACCGTAGGTTTGCGCCAGTTCCCGTTAGCCAAGGAGAGCGGCGTGAGGTTCCTGTCAACTGCCACCACATCGCGATGCATCCCGCACTCATTTTGAAGGAAATAGTCCCTGAGACTGCACACCTCGCGGTTGTGAAGGTTTTTGGCATTCAAGAAACCTCTACCTCCACACTTCCGCGGGATGTACAGTCTCATAACAGATGAGCGCGGGTGCAGCATACGATGCGTTGTTAGCAAATGACGGACCCTCCTGTCCAAGGCATCCAGTTCAGTCTGGGTCCACCTTAGTATGCCAAAGGAGTATGTGAGTAAGGGCATCACCCAGGCGTTGAAAGCGCGCACCTTGTTGCCACCTGATAAAAGACTGTTAAGTACTTTGTTCAGGCGACAAAAGAAGCGCTCAGTCACCGCCTGTTTGATGTCCCCACCCACAATACCCAAAGACTGTGACATACCAAGGTATTTATAGGTTTCTGCTTCAGAAAGAGATCGAAGGGACATTGTTTCAGAAAGTTGCAGATTCGTTGAATTTACAACTTTCCCCTGCTGTACATGCATGATTGCACACTTGTCTACACCAAACTCCATATTGATAGCACTACTAAAAACTTCAGTGATTCTTAGTAGTTCCATCAAGTCTAATTATTATTATTATTATTAAAACAGTTGAATGAAGTACCTGTCCTTACCTGTATACACGAAGTTTTCTGTTTTCGGCAGTAATTGGTACTGGTTGCTGCCCCTCGTCGTTTCCATACACACAACCTTGTTTTTGATCTCCTCAGTTGACATGGGAAAAACCTGGATATCAAAGTTTGCGGCTAGTGTTATTACGTCTTTGGGATTACAAAACATAGAAACTGAACAAACAATGTTTAAATATTTTGTGATGATATTTTACTACATCGTCTGTCTGCTGCGGCCCTAACATGACAGCCCAGGTTTAGTTTAACCCCTCCCTGTGTCTCTGTCTAACTAGTGTCATAAGAAAGGGACGCAGATAGAGATAAAGTCAGATAAACTAAAGTTCGCCAGTCATGTCATGGTGACCCTCTGCGCCAATATAACATGACCGGTGTTGCACCACACACTCAGAATAAGGGCAACTGCTCTCCCTATGGACCGCTGTACCTGAGGACACTCTAAAATTAGAGCTATACCTACTCTCTCATCGTTAGAGCAATCGATATGCTTCTATATACCCTGGCTTCTCTTTGACCTTCTGAAGGCAGGGAATAAAGAAACATGGGGATTGCTCGAACCATGAGAGCGTTTTTTTTTTTTTGAAATAGGAAGGCAATCAAGCAAGTGGGTCACCTGATGGTGAGTGATCACTACCGCCTATAGACACCTGCAACAACAGAGAGTGCAGATGCGTTGCCAACCCAGAGGGCTAAGATGGAGTACCTCTTGTGCCAGTAATTACACCGGCTGCCTTATTCTCCACGCCGAAACACAACAGTGCAAGCACTGCTGCTTAGCGGCAGGATTAGCGAGCAAGATGGTGGTAACGATCCGGACGTGCGGACGGACCTTGCACAAAGTCCTAGCACCCGCCGTGCAGCTGAGCCGTGCTCTAAGATTTAGGCAGTGTCCACTGATAGAGCCATTGCCGGTGTGAAATTGTAGCTTGCTTGTGCGTTTCGTACGGTGAGTGAAGGATCTAGAGGCCTCGAGAAAGATCTAAAGCCCGGCAGGGGTTCAGTGGTTCCCTTGAGATCGCCGGTTCTTAACGGCGGCGGCAGGGAGGTTCCACTCCGAGCTAAAGTTACGCTCGGCCGCCTTACCTACAGAGTAGGCAGATCACAGTAGGTTGTTGGCTTGCCGCGCGCCCGCTCGCTCACCTGCTGTGTCAGTGTAATTGAAAACAAATGCAGCGCAACCCTAACGTGTCGCCGGGAGTTGCGGAGGGAAGGCGGACACGGGCGGCGCGTTCCTTTTGACGCGAGCCTCCTATAAATCGCTAATTTTACTTTTTGTAATGCGTATTAATGCATCCAATCGCGTCTAAAGTGGCGGCAGTGGGCAGGGAAAAAAACATTAGAAATGGCCAAGAAAGAGCAGCTGATAAATGTTCTAGGATGGGCGAGACTGCTGGACGAGCAAGTCCACCCCTGGCCGCTTGCTTGTCTGCCACAGGCTTAACGAAAACTTGACTTACATTAGCAACATAGCCGTCTTCGTAGTCGGTTTCCCAGTAGTAGTACTTTTTCACCGTACCGCCGTAGTAGTCGATACGGGAGCGGTTAAATTCGGAACTCGACCTACACAATACAATTACACTGATAACACTTCATCGTTTGAGCCTCGGTGGCCCTAACATGACTGGCCAAGTTTAGTTTATCTCTATCTGCGCCCTTTCTTATGACACTAGTTAGACAGAGACACAGGGAGGGGTTAAACTAAACCTGGGCTGTCATGTTAGGGCCGCAGAAGTAGCTAAACATTTAAGTACCTTGTCGCTGTCGGTAGTGTGACGAATTAGAGCAACTCTCATTTCATACGTTACTACGACATAGTTCTTAAGAGTTTACTCACTTCTGAGGCTGGCCGAACACCAAAACCATTTGGCGGGATGTACGTGGAACTTGGTGCATTTAACTTAATCTGGAATAGAGTAACCGCAACCTCTTTCCCCTGCCAAGGACCTGACTTCATGATACGACATGACATTAACTCTCTCCTTTTCTTGAGCAAAGTAGGTGCCTCTAGGTATTTTTCCTCTTTTCCCTTCAACCTTCCCTTCGACGATGTTTTAGGAAGCTGTCATGTCGAATCAAGCGCCCTATCATTTTTTCTCTTCTGTTTTCAATGACTCTTAACAGAGATCTTTCATGTTCTACGATCCTCAGCACTTCCTCATTAGTCTTATTTTCAATTCAGCTAATCGGTTTATGGACCACATTTTCTCGGTTTCGCATCGGAGACTGTGCTTAAAAGGAGTGATGATGGACGAGTAAATTCGCATACTTACTTATGACTGCGACGCGAAGAACGCGAGCAATTTTGTACGATAAAACGTCGTCGAACCATAAATACGCGACCTGTTTTTTTAATACAACATAGGAAGGAAAACAAGCAAGTGGGTCACCTAATGGTAAATGATCACCAACGATTACAGACACCCGCAACACCAAGGAGATTGCTGATGGTAAGTGATCACCACCGCCCATAAACGCTCGCAATACCGAGGAGATTGCAGATGCGTTGCCAACCCAGAGGGCTAAGATAGAATACCTCTTGTGCCAGTAATTGTACCGGCTGTCTTGCTCTCCACGCCGGAACACAACAGTGCAAGCACGCTGCTTAGCGGCAGGATTAGCGAGCAAGATGATGGTAGCGATTCGGACAGACCTTGCACAAGGTCCTACCACCCACACTACACTTGCTTCTATCACCCTTTAAGCACTAAGAGCACTTATGTGTCACTTACCATAATTCCTGCGGCTCAACGATGCCGGATTTGAGATCGATCTTCTCAGCTTTGAAGTGATACTCTGAAGGCCACGACAGAGCTTCTGTTGGCTCATCTTCTACAACAAAATACAAAAATGACTTCAATCTTCATACACATATAAACTATTAAATACATACATATATAGGCTGATAAACACATTACCTCTTTTGCGTCGCGCAACCGGGTAAAAAGATAAAATGGTTTCTCTGACTAACTGACAGACAGCACTGACTAAACCTCATTTTGCAGTTCCAAGGGACTATATAAGACATAAGACCTAAGGTTTTGTAATGCATTTTCAACTTAATACCTCCAACCGTTCCGAGAAAAAGACGGACAGATGGACAACAAAGTCACCTTGGAATGGCTTTTTTCTGGACCCTAAAAATGTAAAATATAGTCGACCAAGAAATTGTTTGTACACGATCGTATTACAAAGGGATAAAGTTCAAAAGTGGTCAAGCAATTTGTCGACTATACATACTTACATGCATCAATTAAGTTTACTTTTCAAAACCCTTTTCTTCTATGAGTTTAAAAACAATACGTACCCATTAACCGAAGCCCTAAACTATAATTCACACAAAACAATAGAAACACGCAACGGTCAACCATTTTGACTAAGATAATCAAAGTGGAAAAAACAGCTAATTATTTTTTATTTTATATTATCAGGTTATCAAATATGACTCTATTAGCTACCTTATCAAATATATTTATAATAAATCCTTCTAATTAGAGCAAGTGGGGGAAAAGCGATCATATATGAATGAACCAGTTAAATTTATCCCTCAGTGTATTGTGCGTTTTTATTGCCATCATTTGTACAGTTTTTTAACTTAAGAAACAAACAGTAAATGTTAAATATCTAGGTTATTAAGCTGTATCTGTAAACGTGCATGTAGGTCTGTCATCTTGACAGGTGAGGAACATCCGTCACCGTTAGTCTGTCTCCTTTTCTTTTCTCTATGAACCGCCGTGCCGTGCTGACATGTGTGGCCAATCCATTATTGATATTTTAATCTTCTATTATCTTGACTGTGACAAGGCTTTACGCTTTAATGTTATTTTGAACAATACATCGGGCATCAAGCTGAACCCGTCTGCATTTTTATTTCACTCCAAGGACTGTAACCATCTCCACGCGCTACTGACTGCAAAACAGTAAAATGCTATGCAATGACAACACAAAGAAAAATTTGAGTAATGGCAGGACTCGATTTTTCAATGCGGTAATGTGACGAAACTGGCAAACGCAAGGCACGGAATGCTGATGTTGCAGGTTCTAGTGTTGCCATTACCCTAATTTTGCTTTGTGTTGTCATTGCATAGCATTTTAATTTAATAATTTGAATGTTAAAAACATTTAAAATAAAAATCGATAGAAATTTTGGTTACAAAAATTTAAAACAAACAGTACCTAAGTACCTATTTATAAAATTCTAATACAGACAAAAATGACTAAAAGATAGATCTGTAGGTAATTTCCTTAAAGTACAATTTAAAAGTCCGTCGCTATCCCGCCGCTAAGCAGTAGCGCTTGCACTGTTATGTTCCGGCGTGGAGAGCACGACAGCCGGTGTAATTACTGGCGCAAGAGGTGTTCCATCTTAGCCCTCTGGGTTGGCAACGCATCTGCAATTTTCTTGGTGTTGCGGGTGTCTATAGGCGGTGGTGATCACTTACCATCAGGTGGACCCACTTGCTAGTTTTCCTTCCTATTTCATGAAAAAAAAGAATAATATACCCGTCCCGTGTTTTAATTACACTTTTTCCCCTGTGCACCATAGCCATAAGCGATCAGTTGGATTTCAATGACGGGGTATTAATTTATAGAAATAATTAACTAGTCAGATAAGCTTAATTGTTACCTAAATAAAACAATGTATTGGAACAGTTTCAACGTTGATTGTTGTCAAAATATGTTGATATTGTAGTTTAATATGTAGTTGGTTAAATCCATGGGTGTGGACCCTTAGTGTGGACCCCATCATTATGATTTTGACTTAGCGTTTTTGAAACAAAAACATCAAATCTCCTTCTAGACACTTTTTTTGTGGAAAGCCACGTCTTTCAGCAGATCAAGAAACTAAAGTTTAACACACATAAATAGTAGACTCTTTCAAATAGCTGTAAGACGAAAGATTATTAGATTGCTAGGTTACAATAACCCCCGGCCACTTTAATTATTATAGTCATCTACAAAGGAAATCAACAAACGAAAGTCGTGCGTTTTTTATAACTCTCATTAGCTGCAGTTTGCTTTACTCCATATAAAGCGCCATCTATCAGACTTTTCCGAAACTAGCAAAAACTTGAGCGAGCCTTAGTAATGGTACTTGTACTCTGTCATTAGCTGCCATTTGCTATGTAGTGTATAAAGCGCCATCTGTTGGACTTTTCCGGAACTAGCAAGAACTTGAACCAGCCTTAGTATTTCATGTTCTTTTAAACTTAATTTTTCCCTAATTGAATGAGTCTTGTACTCTGTCATTAGCTGCCATTTGCTTTATTTTATATACAGCGCCATCTGTTGGACTTTTCCAGAACTAGCAAGAGCTCGAGCTAGCCTTGGTATTTCATTTTCTTTCTAACTAACTTTCTTATAAGTGTTTCTATAGATGGAAGCACAGTTAGGCGGGACCATGAGCGACGGTAATGAAATTCCATCAGGCTAAGAATGATTTTAACCTCCCTAATCTATAAAAAAAACTTTATTCGTCGACTTTACATAAGAAAAATTTAAGATACAACTGTTTTGTGTAGTAGGGCCGGTCGACTAGGGTAGTATGCCATCTTCACGGAGTACCATCGTGAAGTAGTAACGTTCTGCTGCGCTTCGTCTGGCGAGACCTAAAGGCTCCAGAGTGAAGAGACGTAAAGGTAGGCAACGGCTGGTTCCCACAGGCGGCGGCGATCACTTCCTATTACGATACCCGTATGCTTGTTTGCCTCACTTTTTCGTTACGAGACTTCCCGGAATATAACTTAATGTTATCAAGAATCTTTTCAAATAAATGTCCAAAATTAGAGTAAAATTAGCATAGGAAGTATATATTTTTTTTTATAATGATTACAATTGACGTAGCTGAATCTTCCAAAAAACTGGAACAAATTACCTCACTACTCCGCGAAACCGCGTGGTTGCTTGCGATGTTTCGCGGAGTAGCAAGGTAATTTGTTCCAGTTTGTTGATATGGAGCTCCGCAAAGTAACTCCTGAATCTATTAATTATTTGTAGCTAAATCTTGTCCCAAAATATTAGATGTATTTTCTCGCAGCTAGTTTATTTTTCAGTCCCATTTTTACCACAAGGCAATTTTGATTAACTGCCAGTGGTCACATTGGTTTCAAATTTCGTATGTGTACATAGGTCTGATGACGTTGTAGCAACAATAAAGTTCTAACAACAGTATTTTTTTTTATATAACATAGGAAGGCAAACAAGCAAGTGGGTCACCTGATGGTAAGTGATCACCACCGCCTATAGACACCTGCAACAACAAAGAGAGTGCAGATGCATTGCCAACCCAGAGGGCTAAGATGGAATACCTCTTGTGCCAGTAATTACACCGGTTTTATAAGTATCAACTTAAAAAGCTTCTTATTACATTGTTTAATTAATATTTTTTTAAAGTCGTATTAAACTTACCTACAAATATGAATCCAAGTCTCCATAACTAACTAAGTTTTAACTTTAAAGTCTCAATATTGTAATTCCTAATCATCATTTGTACTAAAAGATGTCATGCTACATTTTAGAAATAACTATAAAATAAAATTGAACCTAACCAAATGAGCTTTACACATTTTTTTAAATCCTAAAATTAATACGGTTTCCACAAAAAATACTTAGGACAAATAATGATTATGACAAAGAATACATTAGGACAAACTTTTATTAGGGATTCGGACCCAAATATAACGTTATAAGCCCCAAGTAGGTTAGTCTACGAAGTACCTGCCTTACTCCAACTAAAACTAATCAATGATTAAAAGCTCTTAGCCGGCTTTTAGCGCCGTTTAGTATTTAGTGAGTCGGCAAGTTCGCCAAGTTTAGCAAACTAAGTAATTCGCACTGTTGAGTAAGACAAAGCAATAATGACTTAACATTTCTTGGCTACACACGGCTGTTAAGTCTGCCGTTGTACCACAGAATAAATAACAGCACTAACGTGCAGAAACTTCGCTTTTACGACCGCCATTAAACGAATTCCAACTTTATCGACTCGTTCAAAAAGTTCGTATTACTTCATACACATTCGCCAGGCTGCTCGCGTCAAAAGGAACGGGCCGCCGGCGTCCGCCTTCCCCCCACAACTTCCGGCGACATGTTAAGGTTGCTGCTGTTTTCAATTACACTGACGCAGCGTGAGCGAGCGAGCGGGCGCGCGGCAAGCCGACAACCAACTGCGATTTGTCTACTCTGTAGGCACGGCGGCCGAGCGTGCCTACAGTGCGGAGTGCAACCGCCCTGGTACCCTCGTGAAAAAGGTACAAATTAACCCGTTCACAATACAGTGTCCCATAAATGGAGCACGACAAGCTAGCGCCTCGAATCCGTGACCCGTGTACGGGGCACCAAGAAAAAGTATCAGTAGTACTTACGGATGGGCACGAATGGTAAAATAATGTTTTGAAGTGTTGTCAAGAGTTGACCATGTTCTTTTCAGCCCCTTTTGTATAAAATAGGAAGGGTGCGAGTGGGCCCTGATGGTAAGTGGTCCCCACCGCCGATAGATGCCTGCAACACCAAGGAAACTCTAGATGAGTTGCCAACCCAGAGACACCCATCACGCAGAGGTTTAATTGCCCTTTCCCATTTCTACTGACCCCGTTTTGTCTATGTATTTTGTATAGAACCCACTGCTATGCAAATGGTATTTTATTGATACTTAGCTTTAACACGACTTAACACCAATCTAAGTTTTCGTCGTAATCATGGCATTCAAGCATAAACATCAAAACGTTTCTATTCACCCCGAATAACGGTATATTGAATGTGTTTATTCTACAAAAGAAATAACCACAACTTCAAATATTAAACAAGAAATACAGTAAAGGACAAAGGCAAACTTATTCTTTTAAAGTATCTCTTCAATCAACCTTCGAGTATTAACGACAAAACTATCTATCCTTCGAAAAACTTTAATTTTCACCGAAAGAAAGAAGAAAACGTGAACCGTCACCGTGGCCGTGTGTCCCGCTCCCGTCACCCGGGCGGCGGCTGAGCGCTCAGTCAGACCGCGGAGCGCGCGCGGCCCGCACGTACCGGGATGCTAAAGTATTAGAACCATGCCAAAGCTAACACTGGCGGTCCTGCTCGCCATGCTAGTCCTCGGTAAGTATCCCTAGAATTAGACGGATGTATCCTAGAAAACCGGGTGAATAGTGGATCACTGCTGGCCATACGGGAGGGTTAACATGTGTTCAAGTTGCGTTGTTGTGCGTTACGATTTTGGTTGTAGCGCATTAAAAGCATAACACTGTATTATTGTGACCTTAAAATTATTCAGTGCTGACTTGTAGCTTGTTAGCGTTAAATAAAAACCTGAAAGAAACAGGGCTTTTTAATAGGTGTGGTTTAATTCCAAATTTCATTCGAAAATTTGTAATGTTTCGTTAAGGTTACTTTCGTGTATTTGGACAAAAACCTGAAAAAGACCGTTTTTTTTAAATGTAGCTGTAGTTTTTTTGCCAAGTTTTATTCGTCAAATGCACATGGCAAGTGCTCTGCACACCATTATAGTATTAAGACATAAGACATGAAAAAGTCAATGAAAAAAAAACGAGTTTTGAACGTGTTTTTTCTTTTTACATGAAAATGTCGTCCGTTTCTTTCTTAAAAAATTGGAAAAAATCGATTTAGGGACAAGACATAACAAGCATTGGGTTTTCCCGACCATTTGCGATGCTGTGAAGTTGGGATGCTGAAAAATATTTTCTAAAATGCACATCTATAACATTTTTGTAATCGAAATTTCTTTTGATTTTTTAACATTCAAATTATTAAAATATGTCATTATGTCCTGCCATTACCCTAATTTTTCTTTGTGTAGTCATTACATAGCATTTTAACGCACCTCTATCGTTTGAATAACGTTTCATTGGACTGTTTTTTTGTGTTTTTTTTTCTATTTTAGTTTTAAAAATTCATCTTAAGGTTGTCCAAGGTGAGATTAGATTAGTTTTATAGCTTTGTTAAACAAAACTTTCATCAAACTGGAACAAATTACCTTGCTACTCCGCAGAACCAGTGCCGGGCTCGTGCAAAATAGCTGCGTCTGTGCGACACATATATGTTCATGCAAAAACCTACCTTCCTCCGCTTCCACACGAAACAACATATATCACACAGACTCAACGCGCCTCGATCGTGTAGTTTTAGTGTTTAGTGGTGGTGGTGTGTAGTTGAGTCTGTGTGATATATGTTGTTTCGTGTGGAAGCGGAGGAGGGTGGGTTTTTCCATGAACATATATGTGTCGCACAGGCGCAGCTATTTTGCACGAGCCCGGCACTGGTTTCGCGGAGTAGCAACGTAATTTGTTACAGTTTGTTGATATGGACCTCCGCAAAGTAACGCCTGAATCAATTAATTATTTAAAACTTTCATTTCACATAAAAAAACCTATTCAATTTAAATAAAACAATATCGGACTTCAACGCACGTGCGCTTTCAAATAAACGTTTGACAAGAGTTTTTCGTTTTCAAATCAAAAGGCTTGTAAAGAAAAACTACCTCACTAAAAGAAAAATAGTTAGAAGAACGGTTTATGTCCCATAAGTGATTTTTTTTTAAATAAAACTGTAGCAATGGAATAGCTACCACTATATGTAATTTCAACGAATTTATTACTCAGCAGGTTTTTTACTTTCCGAAGCGCTGGCAAAATCATACAAAAGTGCTTAAATGTGACATAAAACTGCGGTCTACTTGCAAAAAAAAAGCATTTTCATAAAAAAAAACACTAACCCCTGATTCATAAAAAGTTAACAATCTTTTTAAGCTGACAAATGTTCTGTCCCTTTCATTTGAGGGCAAACTTCACAATGACAGATAGAGACATAAAACATGTTAACTAGCAAACGTTTACGAAGCGTTTATGAATAAGGGGGTAAGAGCGTTGGTGACCTAGTGGCTACGGGACTGGACTCGTGATCGCGAGGTACAGAGTTCGATTCCCAGCGGTTGCCATGTACCATTGAGTTTTTCTAACTTACGTAGATTACCTAAGCACTATAGTAACCAAAGCTCTTACGGTGAGGAAACATCGTACGGAAACCTGCACATTCAAGTAAGTGAATGTGTAACCATGATCCTATCGGTTTGGTTTACCTGTGACAGGGTTATGGAGGTCAGATGGCAGTCGCTCCAATGTCATAACCTGTCAAATCTGAGATCGTGGTCAAAGCGTACCCCGAACTAAAAAAGGGAATAGAGCTAGGAGCATGACTAAGAGAAGAAGAGAAGAAGAAAAGAGAAAGAGAAGAGAGAGAGTAGTAACGTGAGTAGGGTAGGGTAATAAACTAATTAACTATGGAAGTGAACGCAGTACTCGCCAATAAATATTATAGTTTGACGAATTTTTTACAAAAGTTTTGTACCATTAATTAAAAATAAATAAATTAAAGTAAAAAAAAATGGACCGACGATCTGGTGAAGATCGCTGGAGACCGGTGGATGCGAGCAGCATAAGACCGACCGTCGTGGAGATTCTTGGGGAAGGCCTATTCCCAACAGTGGGCGTCTTCCGGCTGATATAATGATGATAAAAAAAAGACGAAAAACATTTTTCAATCTCACAAGACGTTTTGGTCCTAGCTTCGTATATTACATGGTATTGCTAAATGCAAATTGCTCAAGACGTTTCGGCCGACCGCCATCCCCGGGCGGGCAATCTCGTAAAGGAATTATGCTGAAAATTTCATAAGATTTTCATGACTGCTCCGAAGAATACTCCATTGGCTGGGGCCATTAACCTGTTGGGTGTAAAATTAGATGAGGCCATGCACAGATTTAGGCGGAGGGACCTTTTTAAAGGATATTGAAGCATTTTTTGTAGTCTTCGTTTTCTTACCTGAATTTTGACTGTAAGAAAATGGTTCTTAGATATGATGGGGATGATTATTGTATGTGTCAGTAATAAACTGAGCAGAGAGGTCAAAGACGCTCCTTCTTTTAACTTATATGTCTCCAGGTTGAAGAAATACTTATTAGAAAAAGCATTTTATAGCGTTAAGGAATTTTATAGTGAATAGGTAATATTAAAATTGTTGACATTATAATAAGAAACATGAATATTTATTAAAATTAATTATTATTGACATTTAAATATTTGATTAGGCACAAGTAGGTTATAGGAATAGTATTAAATTGACATGGTAAAATTAATAATTGTGTAAATTTTAATGTATTATTTTATTTTTACATATTGTGCTCTTATGCAATAAAATATTTTTGACTTTGACTTTTGACTTTGTGATTTGCTGCGTTTTGGTTTTTGGATTATTTGATGTGATATACTCAAACTCAAACTCAAAATATTTATTTGCTTTCATATAGAAACATATTACGAAATCCTGTAATGGCACTGCAAAGTATACATAATAAACTAAAGTAAAAGTTAACTTAAAAACTTAACTGAAACGTTATCACGGAACATTAGCTATCTTGTCATATATGTGTAACAGGATATACTTTTTATTTTTATTTAATAGACATGCTTAACAGGCAAACTAAAACAACTGTGAAGCTCCAAAAATCCCAAAAACAAAGCCTTTTTTTTTTTAAACAAGCGTTTGTTGTCTAGAATTAAGTTCTGTTAAGTTTTTTTTTAAAAGGCTTACGGACTTAGAAATTTTTGTCTGTTTAATTATGAAAGGTGTTTTAAAATTTGATAAGATTTTGAGGGCGAAACAGGGGAAAATAAAACTCCCTTCCGACGGCAATAAGAAAGGTGACTCCGGACTTTAATAATAATGCTTCGTCTGTCTTAATTTAACCCAATAAAAATGACCGTATGCTACTACTAAGTTTATAATATTTTGGTGATGGTCCTTATGCGTATACGGAACCACTCCTGTGTACGCGTAAAGTTCTCTCAGACCCACAATAGGCACGCCTTTTGACTATTGCTAAATCACCTATCTGTGGTGAAATAAATTGTTATTTGTTAAGCGATCGTTGCCGCCCATACCTTTCGCGAGGACTACGATCAGCAAAAAATAAAGGTTATAAGAAAAAAATGTATATATAGACATACCCAAATTTGGTAAGAGGCGGAACGGAGCTATAAGCTCGTAAAATTTCAAGCATTACGTAATGGCTCGTGAAAGTAACTTTCAAACTATTACATCAGCTCAAAAAGCTTGTCTGCTAGTTAAGGTGCTTGGCTTCTTTTGTCAAGAGAGAGATGACTTATTTTTTTAACTCCTTTTCTTTCTGAACATCTCCTTGTCTTGATATACTTAGTATAAAGTCGCTATCCGTTCCTGCCTGTCCTGTACCCTTACCATGAGTACAGTGCACCTAGCCGTAACCATACTCGCTAGCGACAGCGTAAAACGATTCGTATGGGAAATTGCACAGCGCCCCTAGCGCTCACTTAGATAACTAAAGATCGCTAGTATGAGTCCAACGGTAAATTACCTATCGAAATCTGAACGTCATCGCGTCAGTGTCTAACGTTTTGTAGCTGTTGCCGTAGAATATTGGTACCATGAGTCTCAAATATGACACATGTCATCGAAAAATACCGTATCGACCATGGGTAACTCTTTCACTGACACATGGGAGCGTATTTAACCGCTATCGACTGTAGTAACGTAATTCGAATTTCCGATAGAAACTCATGGTAATGGTACTGATCGTATCTCCGCCCGCGTATTAATTCTAAACCTCGCAACAGATTTTGATACGGTTTTCACTGTAATTCAGATACATTTTTAAGGAAGGTTTTTAGGTACATTACGTCCCAGTTGACCCTGTGTAAAGCCGGGTCGGGTCGCTAGTAACATTATATTTAAATAAGGCGCATTCCCCCATTATAAAGGAAAATAAAAAAAATCGTGATTTTGTACTTAACAGGGAGTTATTTTATACTCTGGGTACATTTACCACCCAGATTATAAAATGCCTTTTTTGGTAAATGCACCCAGAGTATGAAATGACTGCCTGTTTAGTAGAAAATCGGCATTTTTTAATTTCCCTCATATATCGACTTTACCCCAATTCACCTTACAATGATATGAGACAAGAAAAGAATAAAGGAAAAGTCTGAAAACATGTTTCATAAAAAACGATCCTGTCGACTCAGAAATAAGTAACTTTTCTTTCATCTATTGATATAGCGATCTATAAGTATAGGTAATTTATGTCTCAGAGTCCCGCAGCTTTGTCATCCCTCCGGAAGTTCCCGAGGGAACAACGATAAACGGAATTTTAAGTAGATGTCTCAGATAGAATTAGTTACAGGTGAGCGTAGCCGACCGAAAAATTGGCTTGCCGCCCTAGGGCTGGATGTCGTTTGCACGTCATAAAAAATTCAATCGAATTGAGAACCTTCTTGTTTTGAAGTCGGATAGCAGCTTGATGATGCCTCGTAGAGAGGTGAAACACGTCTCGAGTGTTCTGTTGGTAGTGGTTGTGGTTTTAGTCGCATTTCTGGTGTTTTAGTTTTTTTATGGGAGGGTGGGAAAATTACCGTTGCATGAATTTAGTATCCAACACAACAGCAGTTGTTTGTTTATTTTATAAATAAAGTAACGGACGCGCGCGACTTCGTTCGCGTGAAATAAGTAGCCTATGTCCGTCAGGGATAGTGTAGCTTTCTATTAATGAAAGAATTTTTTAAATCGGTTCAGTAGATCCAGAGATTACCCCCTACATACAAACAAACAAAGTTTACCTCTTTATTATATTAGTGAAGATGTAGATTTATTAGTGTAGAAAATGATTTTTCTTTCTTTTCTTTCCTTCTTTCTTATGTCTAAGTTTATGACACGATATCGACAGTGGAAATCTTAAATGTCGTAAAGGACATCAAGGGGCATGTCCCTTACGACATTTTAGATTTCTAGTGTCGATATTTGTGGAGTATCGCTTCCCTCCTTCCATCAAGAAACCCGCGTGCTCAGTTTCCTCCCTATTCCATAAAAAAACTCTCCAAAACATGTTTTTTGGACTTAATTAAACGACGAAAATATGTCTCCATATTTTACATAGATAAGACTCTCATTAACTCTAAACGTGGCATGTAATTTTATTTTTGCATGAACTTGCGCTGCAATTTCATCTCGAGTTTACCTGATGTTTTTAAATTAAACATTTCGGTTAAAGTTTTAGCATGCTTCCTGTATTTAATGCAGTCTCATATAGCCTAGTTAATTCCCGCTAGGGAGGGAAATTTCTTTGATAAATACCCATATGTATGTTCGTAGCAGTGTCCTGAATGTTATAAGTATTTAACCAGTGGCGTAGCTACCCAGGGACTCAGCAGTGCCGGGTCCCAGGGCCCTCAAGCTCAAGGGGCCCCTGGCTCATCCATCTAACTCTAACTGTCCTACTCGCTAATATTCTCCGATCACCAGAATTACATACCTATTTGTATAATTTGACTATAGGGCCCCAATTTATTTTGGCCTCAGGGTCTATGGTCACCAAGCTATGCCACTGTATTTCAGACAGCTGTGCCGTATATTTTGAACTCAATGTTAGATAAGATATTATTACTGATCAGTGTACATGAAACAAACTAGACCCCAATTCTCGGTTCATGCGAGATACAGAAAGTGACAGATTTCCATGGGAATTGACAGTTGTTTTCGTGCGAGATGCATCTCGCATAAACCTAGAATAGCCCAGTGTTCATTTCCAGGAAATATAATAATTACGCGTTAAATTTCCTAAAAATTCCACTGAAGTGAAAGTGCGAATGTTTGTTAGTCAGTTATGCATAAATAAATCTCATTTTCTCCTTTTTATATTTAATGTTCATTTTAAGTTATTTTAGCTGGGGGAACACCTATATTGTTTATCAGTATCCCACGCTAACAAAGTCATCATTATACACAGTGATAAAAAAGCAGTAAGTTAAGCGTAATGCCATTACAGTTCCGTCTGTCTTTTTCTGTCTCTCTTCACTTTTTTTTTTTGGAAGGTAAACAAGCAAGTGGGTCACCTGATGGTACGTGATCACCACCCGAAACACCAAGGAGATTGCAGATGCGTTGCCAACTTAGACGGCTAAGATGGAGTATCTCTTTTGCCAGTAATTGCACCGGCTGTCTTGCTCTACACGCCGGAACACAACAGTGCAAGCGCTGCTGTTTAGAGACAGGATTAACGAGCAAGATCGTGGTAGCTATCCGGATGGACCTTGCACTAGCTCCTATTACCACCCGCAAAACCTTGTCAGCTATTGACTATCCACTAGTGAGTGAAGACCTTTCTGCGTCTCCCGCGACTCCACAGTTCTCTGTGATTGGTAGGCGCGGCTCACTTCGCTAATCTACAAATACATCGGTGTGCCCCTTCTACGAGGCCGTCGCAATCGAGTTGCTGCGAGTTAATAACAGTTCATTTGTACTATGTGTGAAAATTGCCACATTTATTTACATCCCCAGACGTAGCACGCCAATAAAACTAATATGAACCAATTGTGCATTTCAAACAAATACTTGAACAAAAGGTCCATTTCACGCTAGACCTTAAAATTTGTTCCCAATCCGGATCATATCCGGGTTAGCCGGCTTTTGTTAGCAAGTGACTTATAAAGCTATTATTCGTATCTAAATCCGCAAGGGAGTGCCCCAAATATCCTTGTATATCCCTGGATATACCCGTCCGGCGGGACGAGATAAAGCGTTTACTGAGAATTATTAAATGTATCATTGTTATTATTTAAATGCGTCCACTGAAACCTTTATTGCAACGGCCTACGGTAGAGTTTTGATAAGTTTGAAGGTAGAACTTAAGAGTTACTATGTTAATTCCCTCTTAGCGACTTTAAGACTGTGAAATTTTTTGCAACTGTTAATATTAGGTACATATAGTGTGATGCAAATTAGTACAGAGGCTGCTGCTTTTAAGAAAATTTTACGGTTTATTTTGAATAAAAGTAAATAAAAAAATTATTTAAAGGTGCTTTAATTTTTTTTTTTCAATTAGCATGGTTATAATTTATTCACAAGAAAAAACAAGAAATGTAACACTGTAGGAAAACCTCAAGGAACTACATAAATTGTAAATACAAGTAGCATTTCCAAAGTTACAAGATGAAGAAAATTAATACATCTACTTCCTTTAAAACACCTATGTAACAAAAGTTCATACGCTACACATGCTAGCATGGTTTCGTATGGCAATATTTTGTAAGCAATGTTCCGCTTAGTTCACCTTTTCAGCTTCAGCTATCGTTCATTTTGAACTGTAATATATTTTCAGTCGATATTCCGTTCCAATCAAGTAGGTCAATTTCAGATAAGCATCGCGAAAGTTAATGACAATAATTTATCACCGTTTACACGGCTAGTTGCCCGGATCGACCGGGTATTGCCGGAATCAACCGGGTATAACCTGAATCGATCGGATATTTGTACAAAATTTTGAGTATCATATTTGTTGGACGCCAGACTCCACATACAAATACCAGTGAGAAATAACAGTGTGAATCGGGAAACGGTATGATTTTACAAAGGAGATTGTTTGGCTGTTTTTAAGTACAGGAATTATATCCTTATTTTGCAAGTATAAAAACGATTATAAAAATTATCCAAACATCAGCTGAGACAAATTGTTTTAAACTTTTGTGACTTTCACACATATTTATTGGTACTTTTTTTTTTATTACGCTAAAGTTCCGATAATGTTATAAATATCAACTGAGACCAAATAAATACCGAAAAAAATGATAAAATTCGCCAAATCGCTGCGAGTAACCGCCCGGAGCACGTTGCGGCTCGACCTGACGTGCCCCCAGATAAGATAAAAGTAAAATGGGTTTTGAAAATCTTCAGAAATGGGAAAAGCTTGATCAAGAGGACGCAACACACTAGAGATTTCAAACAATTATGAACTCAACCATATATTTAAAAATATGATGGGTTAAATTAAAATTGCTATCCAGCGGGGCAATGCAGCCAGCGTTCTAGGTTCTTTTCCGCAAGGCGCAACTGAAAACGCAGACGGCGTGCTTCCTTTTTAGATATTTTTAATGTTTTGTATATATATATTGTGTTTTAGTTTAGGTTTGTTTTTAATTTTTCTATATTCATGTTAATTTTAACTGTAAATACTTTGTTCATATGTGAATAAAGTCTTATATTATTAAATTAAAAATACCTAGATCCGTATGACTTCATCAGCCATGACTTACCAATAATTAACCGGCATCGGCACTTGGCTAGTTGCGATGGCCCGGATCATCCGGCGCCCCGGACAGTTCACCCGGCTGATTGATGCGCCCGGATTAAAGCCCGACTCGCTCCATATTTATTTATGCGGAACCCATTAGAGTTGACAAATTGGACGATCATTTCCATTTTCTGTTTTTTGTTTCGCGTTTTGCCTCGGCCGGGCTCCCTCGTTATTGCCCATGATGGATCGCGTTGATAAATTATTGCGTTTAGGTGTCGGATGGACTGTTTGGCAATTTTCTAATTAATGTTCTGATTTGAAGATCCGACTCGGCTTTTTGTTTATTAATGGATAGATCACAACGGTGCTTTTAAGCCTAGTATGACACAACGCAACTTTTTTTGTCGCTTAGTGACGCTCTTTCTACCTAGCCCAGTAGGAGAGAGATGTACTAAGCGCCAAGCGACAAAACGTGCACGATGCGTCACTGCGTAATCGCATATACTCGGGGCTTTAATTAGTCTCTTTCTAACCTACGCCTTAAAAATGAAACACACAATACAAATATCCAACGAAACAAACGAGTATACGAATAAGACTAAAATAAGGTGATCCAGGGTTTTCTTTTAAACAAATAGGGAGGCAAACGAGCTAGTAGCCCACCTGATAGAAAGTGATCACCTCCGCCCATAGATACCCGCACACCAAGGAAACTGCAGATACGTTGAAAACCCAGAGGGCTAAGATGGAATACCTCTTGTGCCAGTAATTGCACCGGCTGTCTTGCTCTCCACGCTGGAACACAACAGTGCAAGCACTGCTGCTTAGCGGCTGGATTAGCCAGCATGATGGTGCTAGCGATCCGGGCGGACCTTGCACAAGGTCCTACCACCCGCGAAATACATATTATAATATGACAAAAAATAATAAAGATTTGTGTTTGATACCTAAGTCAATTCAGCGGCTCGGCTAGATAGCGAGCAAGACGGTTTAGCGATCTGCATGTACCTTGCACAAGAACTGTGGATCTACCGCTTGTGGGTCATCTGACTCCTCATGCCCTTGTGGGCAGTGGTGATCACTTACCATCAGGTGGCCAGCATGGTAGTTTTCCTCGCTATTGTATAGAAAAAAACGGTTCTTTCGTTTGTCATGCTTTTTCCCTTCCGTTTGACACAGGCCGTCACGTTTGGCTATCCCCGTTTCCGTAACCAACGTAATTTATGGAGGAGCTAATGAAATATATCGATGCATCGTAAAATGTCAGCCATTTTGATATATTGAATTGATTCGATGAGTCGAATATCGAGGTTTTTGAAAAGTCAAACGCAGAAGTAGCTGAACATTTTAGTACCTTGTCGCTGTCAGTAATGTGACAAATTCGAGTATTTTTCATTTCATACGTTCTTACATTACATTACAAGGTTCTTAAATCTTCAGCTACTGAGGCTTACTGTCCAACCAATAGCTGTGTTCGGTTAGTGTGGACCCGATTTTTAATAACTACCGTCGCACACAGTGATTAATACCCTTCTGTAAACTTTAAAACAGTTTCGTATAAAATAGTATTCATTGGGTAGCTCGAGAGTCAACCCTCAATTTTGCGCAGGTGATTGAATTTCGAACTTCTTTTCCTCATAGAATAATCCAGTTGAAATGATGTTTTATTACAATTTAGTCGTAGAATTTTACACTATCGCTTTTTGTATTAGAAACTACTTAATGAAATACTAGTATGCAATTTTTTTAAATAAAAGTAGCACGAAAAAGATACTAAGGTCACAAATAAGTATTCAACTTAAGCGGAGCTACATGCATCTCTTGTGCACTCGCTTGTCTATTACTTGATTACTTTTCACAATATGCCCTAAGGAAACAAAAATATAAACGCTTAAGCTGAAATTTGGTCAACCATCCCCGGTCTCCCACACTCGTTTTATCAAGCATAACGTAACCAATATGAACATTTTTGAATCCTCTGAAACGTTCTTATGACGATATACATACATAAAGCTACGAGTTACTTACTAGTTTGCTGGCGTCAATAGGTTGATTAACTCAACCACAAACTCAAGTCTCCAGAGTGCTACATCACCAAGACCTGGAGTGTGATGTTTGAATCTCACCAGGTGACTAAAGCTCACCAAAATGCCCTCTATTTTGTTGCCCTGTATTTGTGTAGTCACCTGGTGAGATTCAAAAATTGCATCTCTGGTAATAAGAATATTATGATTAGAAGTGAATTGTATTCAAAACAAACCCCAAGCTTTTCGTCTCAGCCATCACTCCCTAGAACAACCGTCTTACTTTTTGTTTAGGCTGATGGTTGACTGGTTGAGAATGCCTTATGGCATTAAGTCCGCCATTTGTACATTATAGTTTGTATTGTGCAATACAGTTTAAATAAATAACAGCGAGTGAATTGCAATATTTTCAGCGTGCCTCGACCACCTCCATGAAATGCCCATCAGCGCTCGCACTATGAACCATCGAAGCGGTAAATGGACCGGTCACCGTATAAAATACCGATCCATTCGTTCCACAGTTCTGAAAAATAGCGTTTCATTTCGCTTTATAGCGGTTTTGCAGTCGGTTCAGGGTTTCAGGTTTTTGTAACATTTTTTAACAGTAAAGGATTCTGAAGCTGAACTTTTGATCTTACTTCGATATGTCCATTTCAAGTTGACGAATTTCCATTTGTACCGAATGACAGTAAATTCCGTTTTTTTTTTAATACAACATAGGAAGGCAAACAAGCAAGTGGGTCACCTGATGGTTTTAATTGTTTTATTTCAATACCTTGTTTAACTATTAGTACATCCACGGTACATCTATTCCATACATTGTTTCCAAACTTGCAAACTTTGTTAACCCGGTTATGTGTATTACCCGATGAAACTGGGTGCATCAATCACCGCCGTATGCAGCCGTTCCGGTGATCCGGCTCACCCGGTTTACCCGGGATACCCCGGCCGGGTATGCTGGCGCCAAGCCAAGAATTGCCGGGTAAAATCAAGTGCTGGCATATTCAATGCATTGTAATAACGTTGTTCAATTACAGCTTAGAATGGAATTTCAGTTCTTTCTCTATTCTAAACTAAAACTATGGATAATTAAAGAGTTAAATTAACTACAGTGAAATTGCTGGCAGAGGTTTTTTATCTTAGCCTACTGGGTTGGCAACGCATCTGCAGTGCCCTTGGTGTTGCGGGAGTATATATGGGTGGTGGTGATCACTTACCATCAGGTACCCCACTGCTCGTTTGCTTTCGTATTAATAACTAACTCTTAAAAGGTTTTCTGAAAATTAAAAAAACATCTGACAACGAGGATGATTAAAATTTCATTAAACCCAAGCCCTTTGTTTACCTTCTGGCTTAGAAGAAATTTAAACTAATTTATAATAAGTTTTTGTTAAAATTTCATTTTTAATACAACCTTTTTTTCTCATCGTACTTTATTATTGCATTGTCATTAGTCTTACACTCAACCAATTTAATTCATAGGCCACTTTAGAGCTTTTTCACAATAAACTTCATAATGACTTTTGAATAAATATCATAATGTCTCATCGACGACACATTGCGATAACGTTCTACCGTGGCCTATGAATCCAATTGGTTCACTGTACATATAAATATCTAGAAACAATATGACCACTGGAAGTTAGTCAACATTAACATGCAAAACTTTTCATAAACAATCTAAAAATCATTACACAGTCTAAAAAGTTAAATATAAGCTTGCAAAAAGTAAACAGAAAAGTTAACATTATCTCTTGTTTCCTCTTTCCGTGTCTTCTAGCTAATTACTAGGTCACTGTCAATGATTGGGACATTACCTTACCGATGTATTAATAGTATTTTATGCAACTGTTGCATAATGAGGGGTCTTAAAACACGAGTGTGGTTTTATGAAACGAGCGTCAGCGAGTTTCATAATAGGATCACACGAGTGTTTTAAGACCTAATTATGTACAGTTGCATACATAACTTTATCTACACACATATCATAAGTACTCTATGATGGGTTCAGAAGCCATAGGGCAATGACCTGCATTGCTCCTAGCTACTAGTGCTAGGTACCTATTAAATATCTATTTAGAATATTAAAATAATGTAATAAAAAATGAATTTCAACAAATATAGAAACAAATTAGAAAAATTCTCATAAAAATATTGGTTGTTATAATGCTGGTCATTGCCTACGGTTTCTGAACGCATTATAGAGCATTTATGATATATGTGTAGATAAATTAAATAACAAGAGAAACCGCCTAACTTCCCTCTCCGTAATAATATTATGTGATGTGATTAATATTACACGCAGGAACAAAACGAAGAACCTAATTACAGTCAATCCACCCTCTCCCTTTCTTTGAAGCATCATACATGTGTAATTAACATGCGTTATACATAATTTTATTATCAGCCTGCTTCTCACAAGTACAGTTATGATATAATGTACATTAAAACCTACATTCAATTAAATGTATAATCCATCAAAAACTTAAACCTTCAGTAAAAATTGTATTTTATACAACTGCTATATAATGAGAGGCCTTAAAACACGAGTGTGGTTTTATGAAACGAGCGTCAGCGAGTTTCATAATAGGATCACACGAGTGTTTTAAGGCCTAATTATATACCGTTGCATACATTACTTTATCTACACACATATCATAAGTGCAAAAAATCGTAACAGCAAAAAACCTAAAAAGAATGACAACTAATGGCGGCCATGTATATTAAAAAAGTACTCTGTGATTCGATCTATCCGTCAGGACGAACATTTTTTTTAAACCATAGACGAACGAATGAAGTTGCTATTTTCATGTCACTCGAGATCAAATGTCGTGCGTTTGTTGTATGCCACTAGGCAAAACATAGTGAAACTTTTACAATTATACGACCTTTGTACACTTACCTATGTTTTACAAATAAACGATTCTTATTCTTATTCTTATTTAAATTAAAAAATCATACTGAGTTGACGTTTCGTATCGATAACTGTTTTAATATCTGTGGATACTAGAATAGAGACCAACTTGAATTTTGACAGCTGTTCCAAATTTAAATTCATAACGTCACGAGCAATCACGAGATATCGGTAATGTGATGACCAATAAAGAACAGATTTACATACTACCACAGACAAGAAAATTCTTATAATAACATTGGTTGTAATAATGCTGGTCATTTCCTAGGGTTTTTGAACACGTTATTTAGCCTTTATGATATGTGTGTAGATAATAGTATTTTATGCAACTGCTATATAATGAGAGGCCTTAAAACACGAGTGTGGTTTTATGAAACAAGTTTCAAAATAGGATCACACAAGTGTTTTAAGGCCTAATTATATACAGTTGCATACATTACTTTATCTACACACATATCATAACTGCAAAAAACCATAACAGCAAAAAACCAACAAACAGTCGTGGCGGCCATTCGATCTATCCGCCAAGACGAACGTTTTTTTTTAAAACCATAGACAAACTAATGAAGTCCCTATTGTCATGTCACTCGAGATCAAAAGTTGTGCGTTTAAATTAAAAAAACATACTGAGTTGACGTTTCGTATCGATAACTGTTTTAATATCTGTGGATACTAGAATAGAGACCAACTTGAATTTTGACAGCTGTTCCAAATTTAAATTCATAACGTCACGAGATATCGGGAATGTGATCACCAATAAACACAGACTACTAAGAGATACTACCCAATAAAGAACAGATTTACCTACTACCACAGACAAGAAAATTCTTATAATAACATTGGTTGTAATAATGCTGGTCATTTTCTATGGTTTTTAAACGCGTTATTGAGCACTTATGATATGTGTGTAGATAAAGTATTTAAATGTTTTGAAAACCTTATCAAAATCCGTTGCGTGGTTTAGGAGAAGGCGGCCGAAGATACGCTATGTGAATTTCGGACAGACAGGAAAAAATACCGACTTTATGCTATGTATGATGTTACAATTGTATTTGCATGCATTTTCAATGTTTTACGCAAATAAATATTATGATTATGATTATGATTATGATTATGTATGTAAATTCTTTATTGTACAAAAACATGAATGACAAAAAGAGATAGTGATGTACAAGGACGAACTTGCCCTTTAAGGGATCTCTTTCAGTTAACCTATGCTATGCATAGTATATGCCATGTATAGTAGCAGGCAAGAAAATTGAGCTTAAATCGAGTGGAGGGGGTATGTTTGCGCATACACATTTGTACTAGAAACGGCTGCTGCGCAGTCAAGGTCAATGCTCAAGTGGTTTGCCGGGAACTGTCAAGATGACAGTAAAAGCATCAAAATCCGTTGTGTGTTCGAGGAGGAAAAGGCGATTGAAGATACACTATAAGAATTTCGGACAGACAGGAAAAAAAGCGACTATCGATACTTTATAAAGATTTAACATAATACCACACATTAAGCGCAGTGTAGGACGACCAGCCACAAGATGGTCCGATGACCTCATACAGGTGGCAGGAAGGCTCTGGTTGCATGCTGCTTCCAACCGGTCACTTTGGAAATCCATGGAGGAGGCCTATGTTCAACAGTGGACTTCTTGTGGCTGAGATGATGATGATGACCACAGATTTGGCGTAAATAGCGATGCAAGTGTGGTAGGACCTTGTGCAAGGCCCGGACCGCTACCACCCGCCAGCAGCAGTGCAAGCACTGCTGGTTGCTAATGCAGCCGCTAAACAGTAGTGCTTGCACTGTTGTGTTCCAGCGCGGAGAGCAAGGCAACCTGTGAAATTACTGGCATAAGAGGTATTCTATTTTAACCCTCTAAGTTGGCAACGCAACTGCAATGTCCTTGGTATTGCAGGTTTTAATGGGTGGTGTTGATCATTTGTCATCAGGTGACCTACTTGCTCGTTTCCTATTTTATTTAAAAAAAGTGTAAACAATCAAATAAATGTATTATTTAATCATATTTTTTAACGTTTTAGAGTATGTACATAACTTATGACATTATAGGATACTTTTACGGCTTGCCTTTTTTAATAATTTCTCAATGTACCAAAGCCGATCAAACTTACATACCCGGATATTGACCCTATAAAAACTTTATACCCGGCTGGCGGCCGGTTATCCGGACCGGCTCTTAGTCATTTAAGAGCCAGTGTTCCGTGAAATTGAAACTTTAAACTCATCCGGGTCACATTACGGGCGAGTTTTTCTTTTTTTCCGGTTTTCAATGCTCTTTCCATTAACTACGGAAACTTCACTGATTTGTGAAGTTCGAAAGCTTTGTCTTTGAGTTTCTAGACTTTTGCACTTTCTTTGTTTTTTTTAGAGATATTTCTGGCCTGTCGCTTTCCTAGTTGAGTACGCCGGGTTCAAATACCGATATTTTTTTTCTGTGTCTATTTATTTAATGAATACTTGATTTTTACACTTTTCATTATTTAGTTGTCGTGATAAGTCTCCGCTACATAGAGCTATTCTATTCCACTCTACCTATAGGCCTGATTTGTTTCATTTAATTGACGTGTAGAATTAATGCCACTAACATGATCTAAGAAACACATTTAACACCGAATCGTGCGTAATATCCTGCACCAAATTGTAACGCACGATAAATCACATACAAACTAAAACTACCCACAGCAGCTGGACATCAAAGGCTGTGCGCCTTGCTGCACTGATCCGGTCGTATCTGCTTTTATCCGGTTACATCCGGTACACCCGGCCGAGTATTGATTCATCATGTTTGCTGGCTCTGACACTATGACCTAATGAATTGAGTATTCTGTCTAATGATTAGATTGGATCAGATTTTGTTTAGTAAATTACAGGTTAAATAGCACATGAACAATTCTCAGAAGTTACAATAAGACATGTATATTTACTAGTCATTTCAACGCGATGAAGTTGAAATAGTAAGTCCAAATTTCCTCTCCGAAGACATATGATTTATTGAGTCACATTCAGTTTTTTAAACAAAGTGTGTGTAAAAGAAAGACATATTTTCATTATGTTGTACCTACTCGAATAAGTTAAAAGCACTCTTCTATATTGGTAGTAAAAAGATAGTTAAATGGAAGTGTAAAAGTTCAATTTCGTTTCAGCCATTTCTGATATTTCACCTGGAACACAGCGATCCAGCTGTATCTAGTTTTATCCGGTTTTATCCGGTCGGGGTTGACTCAGCATGTTTGCTAGCCCTGACAGGTTGACCGAACGGTGGATGGCAATAAGTTAGTGTTTTAACCTGTATTTATTGAAATTGAAGTTGGTGCCTTGAGACTATTGACTGCATTTAGGCTTATTTTTGATTTTCTAGCACTCGAAGCTCGCCGGCCGCGCGCCAATCAGTGTCGGTTAAAATATACGCTCGCGTATTTAATTAATAGATTCAGGCGTTACTTTGCGAAGGTCGATATCAACAAACTGTACCAACTTACCTTGCTAACCAGTGCCGTGCACGTGCAAGACAGTGCGATATATGTATATATTTCATGCAAAAACCCACCTTCCACCGCTTCCACACGAAACATCATATATCACACACACACTCAACTAATACCACCACCACTAACACTAGTTAGGTACGCAGTACGTTAACGTGTATCGAGAAGACTGGTGCAAGGTCCACAGGTACCTGGAAACTGTTCCAACTTTAAGTTATCGTTGAGTTAAGGATTCCAGTCTCCGCGATGACCGCAAATTGCTGCTTCTATCTGTAGCCCCATTCCCACTGCCTCCGAACAGTTAGGGTCAGAACAGATCGCTCGTCGCTTCCGCTAATGCTCCCGCTCGCTTTTGATCAGCGAGGTTATTCTCAGTTTATGCGAGCCGCATCTCGCACGGAAACAACTCCCTTGGAGATCTGTCATTTTTTAACGGATCTCGCACGTGAGATGCATCTCGCATAAACCGAGAATTAGGGTCCGAAGCTGTGATTCTCTAAGCGCATCAGCATCGGAGTCGACGTCGAGGCATCGCCTTGTCTCGCTCACTAGTTAGCTAGTCTTGAGCTAACGCGCTATACCAAGACAGGGCGCTGCCCCAGCGTCGAGCTCACCTGGGGTGCAATTCTCTTCCAGGTGACTATAGAGCTCGCCAAAATGACCGAATCTCTATGATAAACGGCTGTTTTGTTGAGCTTTAGTTACCCGGTGAGATTCTAATGCAATTTTTGAATCTCACCAGTTGACTAAAGCTCACCAAAATGGCCGCATTTCTATGAAAAACGGCCATTTTGGCGAGCTTTAGTCACCGGTGAGATTCAAAAATCGCACTCCTGGTTATTTTAGAGCAGTGTTTTTATTAGTGTGTGTGAAAGAGAAAAGGAGCGTAGAGTTACATGTACGCTAGCGTGCCCTGTCGTAGCACGGAGTCTTTTTTTTAAGTCAACTACAATTGTATTTATTTTTTTATGAAATAAAAGGGCAAACAAGCAAGTGGATCACCTGGTGGTAAGCGCACACCACCGCCTACAGACACCCGCAACATCGAACAGATTGCAGATGCGTTGCCAAGCCAGAGGGCTAAGATGGAATACCTCTTGTGCCAGTAATTACACCGGCTGTCTTGCTCTCCACGCCGGAACACAACAGTGCAAGCACTGCTGCTTGGCGGCAGGATTAGCGAGCAAGATAGTGGTAGCGATCCGGACGGACCTTGCACAAGGTGCTATGAATTTTGCGCAATGATAAAAGGCTTGTAGATAAGTGGCAATGCGTATGGTCGTAACTGAAGTTGATTTTTTTTCTTATGTATATGAGACAGTAGCGGAACGAACAAACACTGCGTGTTACTTAAATAATTTAGTATTGTGTGCCTTAAGTATTCTTCTCAATTGTGCCTTTTCATGTATGGTAAACAAACTAAATAATAGAGTCGTGTTGTCAAATTCTACCAATTATATGAAGGAATACAAATATTATCGACCAAAAACCGAGTTTTTAACTACCGTAATCTAATTTTAGCAATAAATATTCGCTCGTTCGACCCGCCGTGTTCAAGGCCGATAATGTGGCCAGTGCCTAAACAAAACTTTTCAATGGACATCGTTTGCGAGGCGCGGTAATCGCCCGCGCAGCTGCCAACTTCTGTTCGAGTAGTTCCAAATTTGAATGCTTTTGTTTCTGGTGTTTTAAATTTCGAACTGTCGTAAACGGTTTTAAATTTGTTTGAAGTTCTTGATCATTAGCTCTTATGAGTGCATAATTAACGGCGTTTGTTTTAATTACGTCTTCTCATGTCCTTTGGCTATTCGTTGATTATAACAACAGCAATAATTACTCGTTATTGATTCATACTAGTAAACAAACGAAAAAAACACACTTAGAAATTTTATATGGGATTCAATAGGCTTTAAATTTTTAAATCTTTTTAATTTTCTATAGCTAAAAGCGCCATCTATTAAAATTTGAATCTAACCTTTGTTCATACTTTGTTAGTAACATCATTTATTTATTTATGTTCGTAATGTGGGTAAATATCTTGAAATTATTTATTCTCTTGGCGTATTTTTAATAGTCATTTATTTAAGTAAATATGCTAAACGATTTGTCAGGGATATGAACATTTTCAAGAATTAACGTTTACTCGTCCGGTGTGATCAGGAGTAGCTAAGGCTGGGTTCACAATAAACAATTACGAGACCGATCAGAGACAGCCATGGCCGCGTTTTTGCGTTTTTATCGCTTGTAATGCTTATTGTGAACCCAGTGTAAAGTTCACCAAAATTGCCGTTTTTCATATAGATTCGGCCATTTTGGTGAACTTTAGTCACCAGTGGCCCTGACATGACTGGCCAAGTTTAGTTTATCTCTATCTGCGTCCCTATCTTATGACACTAGTTAGACAGAGACACAGGGAGGGGTGAAACTAAACCTGGGCTGTCATATTAGGGCCGCTGGTGAGATTTAAAAATTGCATTCCAGCACGCATCCCCAGAGTACTCAAGGAACGATGTGACCCAGCATTGTGTCCCAAAAGTGTCCCCCAACCCTCGTGGCCCTAAATTTGCAATTGGCACCACCATTCTACGTTTTGCTAGTTACCGCCCTTCGTACTTATCGTAAATTCACCAGCAAAATCTCAGGCACCACGTCCCACATGTGTGCTGATCAAACTTACTGCGCCGGGTTGTGTGCACAAGGAAACTATTTTAAGCATGCACGCCGCATGATGTTTGCATGTTGCAAGCATGCTGTAAATCCAGGCTGTTGGTGTGAGATTATTATTCTGACATTTTTGAATGTACTGCGTTCAAATCCTGCCATTACCCTAATTTTTCTTTGTGTTGTCATTCATTACATAAAATTTTAATTTAATAATTTGAATGTTAAAAACATTTAAAATTAAAATCGAAAAATTTAATTCAATTGCAACATAAACTAGAGAAATTGAGCGAAATATACTAGCTAAGATTATGGTCAAACGTATTTCAGGAAAATGAAAATTTACCCGGAAAAATCTAGCATAAAATATATCCCGGAGTAGCTTTCAAGCGACCGGGATATAAACGGATAATTTATACCTTGGCTGGTTGAAAATGTAATACTTTTCAGCTCTCCTGCATCCTATGTAGAGGCAATATGGGTTTATATTATTTACATATATTTATATGTTTGAGCGAAAATGAATGTTGAATGTTAAGTTGACACTAACCCCCTTGTTCATAAACGCTTCGTAAACGTTTGTTAGTTAACATGTTTTATGTCTGTATCTGTCATTGAGACGTTTACCCTCAAATGAATGGGACAAAACATTTTTTAGCTTTAAAATAAAAAGATTGCTAACTTATTATGAATAAATATAACTAAACACTAATTGTATTCGAAATTTGAAGCTTCTATGTCTACTAGAAGTGCCTTAAAGTTTTGATGATCGGTCAGTCAGTCAGTCAGTCAGTCAGTCAGTGAGTGAGTGACAAATTAAGAAACTTTGACTAGTTATAATTCTTAAACTACTGGTTTAAATTGAATGAAATTTGAAATATACCGTGTTTATACAATGCCTGCTTGGTTACTGAAAATACAGGCTTCTAGTTTAATCCACAACGAAGTTATAGGGGGTGGAAAATGGCCTGAACTGCTTCGAGAAAAGGATGGTACGAACGTACCGTTTTTTTTTTTTGCTCGACTTGGCAAGGGCATTGTCGTGCTCCCAGATTACAGATTCAGGCGTTACTTTGCGGAGGTCCATGTCAACAAACTGGAACAAATTACCTTGCTACTCCGCGATACCAGTACCGGGCACGTGCAAGACAGCCGCGTCTGTACGATTTATATTTATCATGCAAAAACCCATCCTCCTCCGCTTCCACACGAAACAACATATATCACACAGAGTCAACTATAAACCATCACTAAACACTAAAACTACGCAATCTACGCGCGTTTCGCCTATGATGATGTATGTACGTAGGATGTAGCGACTGTCGCTAGCGACAAAAACCAACAACAACAACTCTATTGATTCACACACGTGAACAAAAGATACTAACATGGGTAAAGCGACACTTACATTTACAATTACAGTTACGTGACAGTTTCATAACTATAGTTACGATGCTCTTTTTTCGATACATCTGCGACTGTGTTATTTCCCGGGTTTAGTTAAGTTATAACAATGCTATCTTCAACTATTACCCCTTTATTCATAAACGCTGCGTAAACGTTTGTTAGATAACATGTTTGATGTCTTTATCTGTCATTGTGACGTTTGCCCTCAAATGAAAGGGACAAAACATTTGTTAACTTAAAAATATTGTTAATTTTTTATGAACCCCCTGGTACAGTCAGCGTCAAATATACCAGAGCGGGCAAGGTGGTCAAAAATATCTGAACTCGCCCGAGCGTATTTGACAATAGAGTCGAGTTCAGATATTTTTGACACCTTGCCCGCTCCGGTATATTTGACGCTGACTGTACGTCTGTTAGTGCACTACCGTGTATTGTAGTTTAAAAAATGGACCTGAGTGTTTGATATTAATTTCAACTCGATATCTATCAATTTTGTTGGTAGTAGGACCTTGTGCGAGAACCGTCCGGACCGCTACCACCATCTTGACCGCTAATCCTGCCGTTAAGCAGCAATGCTTGCACTACTGTGTTCCAGCGTGGAGAGCAAGCCGGTGCAATTACTGGCACAAGAGGTATTCTATCTTAGCCTTCTGGGTTGTCAACGCAACTGCAATCTTTTTGGTGTTGCGGGTGTTTATGAGCGGTGGTGAATACTTACCATCAGGTGGCCCACTTGCTTGTTTTCCTTCTTATTTTATAAAAAAAATACAGCGATTTGCCCTTAATATCGACAACTTTATGAAGAATATTGTGGTTGAGATTACCAATGAAGTGAGTGGATAGCTCAAGTGGCTATGAATCGATTTGTCGAGCGAGTGTCCCTCTAAAACAATTTCCAATTGGAAACGTATAAAAGTAGCATTACAAATCCCGAAACTCATTTTAGGATTTGTTTCATTATCAAGAACGAGAGTAATAAGAATAAACAAGAAATAATGAAACGGGAAAAGGTTAATTCCGGAACATTCCACCCAATATTAGAACGACCCCAAATCGCTCCGAACTCCCTTGTCGTTCGAATTTGCGAGTCGTGTCCGTAATAGCCCGAGACCATTCGCTTCGAAATTTAAATTTGAATTTGAATGGTGACGGTTTGTTTTACTTTTTTATTTGCTGCCAGCGATTTTGTTTGGAAAACTGCGAGTGCTCTTTAAAACGCTAACTTTTAGAGAATTTATTGTGTTCCACCTTTTGTGGAGAAGATAAATGTACAGTCAAGTACGTACGTACCACCGCAGAACCTAGTCGAAGAGACATACGCATGACATTTGAATGAAATAGCCTGCGTTTAACGCGTCGCGTCATTGCGATAGGGTTCTAAGGTTGTACAGTCAAGGAATTTAATTCCCTACCTATTTCGTTGAAATGTCGTCTGACATTCGCAATGCATTAAGGTCGATATGTCAAACTAACGTCTTGCTCAATAGCTCTTATGGTGACAGTTTGCTATATGCTATTGAACCTTAGGTGGGTTGGAAATTTAATTCCTTGACTGTACGTGAATATATTTCCCCTACTGTACCTACTCTATGTAAATGTGGGATGCTTTCAACACAATAGATTTTGCTTTTCGACGATCAAATGTCGAATGTACTCTGTATCATTTTCGATATCTCTGACATTTTCTATTATCCAACCGAATGAATTGGAGAGTGACGTCAGCACACTGTCAGTTCATAGACTTGCGTCAAGCTTCATTCCTATATGTATGAAATGACAGTGGGCTGACGTTACTCTCCAATTATATTCTAATCACGATTTGGTAATACACTAATATAATAAAGAGTTAAACTTATTTGTTTGTTTGTAGGGGGTAATCTCTGGAACTACTGAACCGATTCCGATTTCTTTAGAAGTAGAAAGCTACACTATCCCTGACGGACATATCCGCGCAAACGAAGTCGCGGGCATCCGCTAGTAAAAAAAAACTCACTAATATTATAAATGCGAAAGTAATGTTTGAATGATTGTTTCTCAATCGCGCATTAACAGCTGGACGGATTTTGATGCAATTTGGCACAAAAATAGATTATGTCCTGAATTATAACATAAAATACTTTTTAACCAGGAAATGCAAACCCAGCTATTTTATCTAAGCAAAAACCGGTTTTACCGGTTATTTATTAGAGAAAACCGGATTTGCATTACTTTTTTTTATCTGTAAAATTCCGCAAAATCTCGTAACCGCGGGTGTAAGCTCGTTACCAATAAAATCCATTTATTTCAGACTCGGGCTTTATGCTTTTTATGATGCTGAAAAGTTAACTGCATGGATTCTTTTATGTGCGTAGTGAAATTAAAAATTGAGATTTAATCGCGAAAATATTTAATTCGCAGGTTTATTTTTTAGTTTTGCGATCACGGCCGATACCTACTTTTAATAAAACTACTAGTTACAATGTGACAACAAAAAATAATCAGATGTTTATCCAACACTAAATAAAGAAAGCAAAGTTAAATAATAAAACAAAGACTGATTAAATAAAGTACATAATAGTTTAGTTTATTTATTTAGTCAATATCAAATTACATTTAAAATTGCATAGAAATGCATACACGTTTTTATATTGAGATCGTCAAAATAACATAAAAAGCATTAATAAACATTAAAACTAAAACAAAATTAATATTGGTATGTCAACATAATAAAATAAAAATAAGCATGTTCCACTAAAACTATAACTAATAGGCAAGCTTATCGCTAAAAATATAAGCGATCTCTCCTAGACAATTTTATGACAGAACCTCTCACATAACAGAATACTGATAAAGTAAATCATTGTGTTGACGTAAAGAATAATAAATAAATGAATTTCAAAGCGATTTACAATTCAAGCTTCAAAATCGGCGAATCAGAAAAGCTACTTTGCAGCACACGGTGTAATAAGTGTACAAGCCTGTAATGTTATTTACGACTCGGGCCGAAAGCACCCCATTACTGATGGCACCACGTAAACAATGAAAACAAGTCAGCGTATGCACGACACGTCCGCCTAACATCAGCGAATGTGCGGTTCTGAAAATAGGACAAAATAAAAATAAATAGTTTACTATGGGTTCCGTAGGAATTTGCTCTATTTAATATTATTAACCTGTATGAGGTCATTGGACCATCTTGTGGCGCTGGTTGCATGCTGCTTCCAACCGGTCACGTTGGAAATCCATGGAGGAGGCCTATGTTCAACAGTGGACTTCTTTAGCTGAGATGAGATGATGATGATGATGAACTTTATTAAAATACTCCTGCCAACCTATCTGGTGTTTAATATCCACTTAGTAGGTATGTTACACAGATATTTTTTCCTGTGAATTAATTTGCATTTGTCACTATTACTCGTTGTCTATCCGCACCGCAAACAACTTTTCTGTTTTATGCCTAAAGGTTGACTGGTAGAGAATGACTTAAGGCATTAAGTCCGCCTTTTGTACAATTTTTTTTTGTGAAATAAAGTTTAAATAAGTTAGTAAATTTTTGAAGCCCATCGAGTGGTTAATTGACACCGAAAGGACTAGTTCTCACCGATTACCAAAACTTTCGTATTTTGAAACTCACTTGTGACTATAATTCTCACGCCTATGATATCATAATATAATGTATGTATATATTATATTAGACAAGTATGTATTAGTCAAATTGTAGCTTTTATATTTTGTGGCATAGGACGGTTTAAGATTACGGGCCCCTAAAACTGAACTGAAGCCGGGTAATGAAAACCCAGTTGCAAATGGACGACCTCGCCAAAAAACGGAAAATATGTAAACACAATATACAGGGTAGGTGGACTCTGGGAGGCTCCTCCTGCGCCCTCTTGCTTTGTTCCTCTCACATTGTAGTATTGTGTGCCCAGCGCCCTCTATACAAACAGATGTATCTAAACCAAGGATGCTCAAACCGTGGGTCACAAGCCTCTCGATTGGCTTTTGGAGAAACAACTAAAATTAAAAAGCTTTGTACAAGAAAAATAACCTAATGAAACCACCAGAATAAAGCTTTGATTTTTTTTGTTAACGCTAAGGTTGTTTGTTTATAATTTGTGCGGCTCGCTTCTAGCCCAATAAGTCTGTTTAGCATCTCTGCTCTAACTTTTAAGTTGTAGTCATGGTTTTGTTTCCTTGGAACTAGATTTTTAAGTTTTGTTTTAAATATTCTTTACAGTTTTAAAATGTTTTTTTTTTGTTTCGTATGAACCCAAGGAGGTTAGGTGTGCAAATATTATCGATTCCATGAAGAATATTGAAGAAATCAAAACATACGAATGGATAGCATTTATGTTTGATTTGTAATAAAAATGTAGGAGAACTATGCAAAACAACAACATACAAAAAATCACGACTAATAAATTGGTTAAGGTTTAGATGATGAAAACCATTACGACCGTTTGTACGGAGAGCGCCTTTTAACGCTTGATACACAAACCTAAGCTGGGTTTGTGCGTAATTTGAAACTTAAACAAAACAATAAACTGGTTCGCGACGAGGTTGGTTCTTGGCTCTTGGTCCCGCGTGGAACGAACCACTTTGCTGGCAGCGCAATATTTCACACGGCTGGCTGGCTTAGTGCTAATACCATTTGGTTATATTTAGTCTGTATTCAAATAAGTTTAACAGTTTGCGGGTGGTAGGACCTTGTGCAAGGTCCGTCCGGATCGCTACCACCATCTTGCTCGCTAATCCTGCCGTAAAGCAGCAGTGCTTGCATTTTTGTGTTCCGGCTTGGAGAGCAAGACAGCCGGTGTAATTACTGGCACAAGAGGTATTCCATCTTAGCTTAGGGTTGGCATTGCATCTGCAATCTCTTTGGTGTTGCGGGTGTCTATTGGCGGTGGTGATCACTTATCATCAGGTGACCCACTTGCTTGTTTGGCTTCCTATTTCATAAAAAAACATAACCTAGGCTACTACACCATATTCATTCTTGTTTGTCTTACAACAACAAATACTATTTATTGATTCACACAAGTAAACAAAATAAAAGAACACACACACACACACACACGGAAATTTTACATGGAATTCAACTGGCGTTCTTATCGCTAAGCAGCGATCTCTACCAGACAACTTTTACTTAAGTACAGTCAAAGAATTTAATTCCCTACCCATTTCGTTGAAACGTCGTCTGACATTCGCAAAGCATTAAGGTCGATATGTCAAACCAACGCCTTGCTCTAGTTAGCTCCTATGGTGACAGTTTGCTATACGAAATTGAAACTTAGGTGGGTTGGAAATTAAACTCCTTGACTGTAGCAACAAAATACTAACCGAAAATTTTAGTTTTTCCAATAAAATTTTGTTTACTAGCGGTACATGTACTTAGGCTGCGTTTCCACCAGAGATGTGCGAGGATGCGTAGCGAGGGATGTGTTTGTAAAGAACCAATGAGCCGTTTCTACCAGAGTTGTGCAGACCAAGGCGAGGTAAATGAAGCGATTCTATTGGTTCTTACAAACACATCCCTCGCTACGAATCCTCGCACATCTCTGGTGGAAAAGCAGCCTTAGTCTGAAGTAACAAATAATTGTTGGACGTGTTGTTGGTGAAAATTACTTGCCCACCTCCGTAGGGATGGTCGTGTGTGTACACTCGGGTCATAAATATAGTGTTACCTAGACTAGAAATTAAGTAACGTTACTAAAACTAAAGTTTAAATTAAAAAAAAACAGATTAACAAGATTATTGAAATATTTTCGAAACCACTAGTACGTTTGCACCAAAAAGCAGATGAGAATATAATATCAAAGACGCAAAAAAAACAGTCTAGCTTAGCCTATGACAAAGATGCAAAAAGTTTAAAAGTACCGCGAATTGCTTCAAAATAAGAAATGTATGTTTGCTCATTTTTCGTTCGACTTGGCGTAGGAACTGCCAAGTCCCAAAGTAATTCTAATAAGGGATTCAGGGCAACTTTAAGTTAGGTTAGTAGGTACAGTCAAGGAATTTAATTCCCTACCCATTTCGTTGAAATGTCGTCTGAAATTCGCAATGCATTAAGGTCGAAATGTCAAACTAACGTCTTGCTCTATAGCTCTTATGGCGACAGTTTGCTATATGCTATTGAACCTTAGGTGGGTTGGAAATTTAATTCCTTGACTGTACAAGTACTCAAATTGTCAATTTAGTTACTTTGTTATGTTTATAATATTGTTTTGATAGTACAGAATTGTTACTTTAAGTGTGAAATTTGCTATGCCCTAACAGGGTCTCGTTTGTACAAACTTTGTGAACTGGAGGAATAACAATACTGAATACTGAATACAATACTAACGCACATAAAAAATACTTTAGATACGTTAAGAAAATTTTACTTAAAAATTTGCTATGGAAGAGTAAATGGAGCAGTTTTTATATATAATCTTCTTCAAAAAGACATTATCATTCGCTAAATGCAGTTAATTTCCTCTTCATTTCTGAATGGCTTGTTTCGCAACTGCAGTCGGAACTGTTCCGCGCGGAAACAAACGAACAGTTTGTTCTCACGACACATATAAGAATTGGGATTATGTGTGGTACAGTCCAAGTTAAATTAACAAGGTTTTACTAATTTTGAGTTTCATAAACTAGTGTCCCGCCCCGGTTTTGAATGGATACAATTAGAATAACAACCTTTTGCAAAAAAATCTTTAGACTGTGAAAACTGTATCAAAATCCGTTGCGTGGTTTAGAAGGAGAAGGCGGCCGAACATACTGACACTGATAGATAACACGTAATTACAATGATTTTTTTCCGGACCGTTAATTAGCTTTCATGTCATCATCATCATCATCTCAGCCACAAGAAGTCCACTGTTGGACATAGGCCTCCTCCATGGATTTCCAAAGTGGCCGGTTGGAAGCAGAATGCAACCAGCGCCTTCCTGCCACCTGTATGAGGTCATCGGACCATCTTGTGGCTGGTCGTCCTACGCTGCGCTTGCCAATACGCGGCCGCCATTCGAGAACTTTCCGACCCCATCGGCCATCAGTTCTCCAGCTTTCATGTAGACGTATGGCATCCTGATTCTGAAAACAAAAATCGTTTTCATCTATCAGCTTAGTTATGGAGATATGACATGTATGTAATTTTGTAGAAAAATACAAAAATACAAAAAAAATATACGGAAAATAAAAGCTGATAGATAGAAACGGCTGGTAGATTTAAATTCACTGTATCAAAAGATAAAAAAAGTGAAAAAAACTTCCGGAAAATTTTAAAAATTAAAATTTTGTAACCATGTGTAATGGTTTGGCCTGTATAAGTACAATGCTTCTACTTTTTACCCGACTACGGCAAAGCCAAAAGGAAGGGTTATGTTTTTAGCAGTCTATGTATGTATGTTTGTATTAACGTATGTTCCATTGTAGTGCCTAAACGACTGATCCGATTTTGATGAATGAGGTATTTATATATATTTTTTTAAAGTATCTCCTGCTAGTGATAGGGTACTGCACGGATACAATTAGAATGTAATAATGTACATGAAAACCACATCAAAATCCGTTATGGTTTAGAAGGTATAGTACAGTCAAAGAATTTAATTCCCTACCCATTTCGTTGAAATGTCGTCTGACATTCGCAATGCGTTAAGGTCGATATGCCAAACTAACGTCGTGCTCTATAGCTCTTATGGTGACAGTTTACTATATGCTATTGAACCTTAAGTGGGTTGGAAATTAAATTCCTTGACTGTAAATACAAAGGGATTGAAGATGTGAAGATATACTTATTTTTAGCTTTGTGCTATGTAAATAAGATAATAATAATAAAGAAGATAAATTCCGTCCTTTGTTACACTAACTACCTGAATTATTTTGTAGTAACAATTTGTTGCTTCAACGTAATTTAGGCAGCCATTTTTCATTGAGTGGTTTAGAAGGTATGTAAGGTCAGCCCCAGAAGAAGCTGATCATTTTAGTACCTTGTCGCTGTCATTAATTTGACATATTCGACCAACCTTCATTATATACGCTACTACGACAAGGTTTAAGAGGAAACACCAAGGCCTAGAGAATTGAAAAATAGGTATTTGTAAAATCTATTGCTGCCTCCATCTATCAAGCCTCCCCCCGCAAAGTGCAATAGAGACAGCTGCAGCTTGGACTGAAAATACCTATTGAAAGTACACAAAATCAACGATTCGTAGACCCCTGATTCCTTCTCCAAAACTTATCCGATTCAACTACTTTTTTCATTAAAAATTAAAGAAAGGCTTTGGCAGTGTTCCTATGTTTTTCTTTTTTTATATAATCTATTAAAATTTGTTTTCTGAATGTATGAACGCAGCCGAAAATCTGGCCAATTTTTTAGGTTTTTGAATGTTCATATCTATTTTAATAATTAATTTATGAAAAAAAGGAAAACATAGGGACATGCATTACAGTGGCCAACGATTTTTTGGAAAAAAAAATTGCTCTACTGGCATTATCCAGAGAGGAAACGGGGGACGACGTTTGTATGGAAAAACAGCCCTTGTGTTTCCTCTTAAGTGTTTAGCTAGTTCTGTCGCTGACTGATCAAGCGGTTGAAGATAAGAGGACAGATTTATTTTTAATTTTGTATTACATATGTAAAAAAGAAAATAAATATGTACAGATTATCCGTCGTTTGTTGTATTGTCTGAATTATTTTGTAGCAATAATTTGTTGCCTTAAGACAATTGAGGCAGCAGGACCACTTATTGATTTATACACCAAGTTTTGCAGGCTGACAGTATCTTCACCGCATAAACTTGCTTGTGAATTATCTAGTTTTTACGCCATTCCATTGTCGCTATATCACTTAGGGAAATATTGTTACGCCTTGAACAATGAGCTCTTTACGAGAACTCTAGAAACATCGAAAGATGTACAAGTACTTGAGTGCACGAAAAAGGCACGGTTCTAGGCCAAAATACTTTTTGATGCCTATAAAAACGTCCCTTGTATGTACATTTTAACGCATATTTTTTACTTATTCTGATATTCTTAAAAGAAAATTTTATTTTAAAATTCAGAAGGGCATACGCATACCCGAATGATGACTGTTATAGAAATATTTGCGGTCAGAATAAGAAAAAAACTATTGTTTGGTAACGCAGTGGACACTATTTTTGAGGAGTCATGGGGACTGGTAACGCAGTGGTAATTTGGGTACCAAATGAGACTTTTCTGTAATAAAAAACCCAGGATGGTGGGAAAATTCATAATACAAATTGAGGCCCGGTTGAGAACTAACGTAATATTACTAGGAAGATATTTCGAGACATCTGCAATTTTGTAAAAGTGTTTATACATTTTCATCTTTATTTAAGGCACTGAAAATAATTTTGGCCCTTTTTAAAAAATGGATAAATGTACGTATACATATTATTATCTTCTTTCTTTCTTTACGTAATACTAGCGACTCGCATTAGCTTTGTACGGGTACCAGAACGTAATGTACAGTAGGGGAAATATATTCACGTACCACCTTAGAACCCTATCGGAATGACGCGACGCGTTAAACGCCAGGCTATGTCATACAAATGTCATGCGTATGTCTCTTTGACTAGGTTCTACGGTGGTACGTGTTTCAATTTCCTTGACTGTACATAAAAAACGCTGTAAAATACACTTTATGGCCTTATCAATGTCCGTTGCGTAGTTTATAAGGGGTGCCCGTGCGAAGCTGGAGTGGAACGCTAATTAGCAATGAGAATACTATAAATAAAATAAAATGATCTACGTAAAAACTAAATAAAAACTAATAATTAATTAGGTATCAAAAGATATCAAAAAACCGGCCAAGTGCGAGTCGGACTAGCGCACGAAGGGTTCCGTACCATTATCTATAATACATTTTCTTTTTTCTGGTTTTTAGTTATAGCGACAACATAAATACATCATCTGTGAAAATTTCAACTTCCTAACTATCATGGTTCATGAGATACAGCCTGCTGAGGAACGGACGGACAGTGGAGTCTTAGTAATAGGGTCCCATTTTACCCTTTGGGAACGGAATCCTAAAAGAAGGCCCCTTAGCATGGTACCGAAGATACTGGCAGGATTACCTCTCTGCTTGGCTAAGCTTATACGCTGTGCGAGGTAGCTGCCAGCTCTTCGGTCGCCTGTGACGTCGACCAGCCTCTTGGTGATCTCTTTGAAGAGGCCTAGGACCCCACGGACCAAGGGTCTCAACGCCGAATGGAACAAAGTTATATTCGGAGCTGAAGCCCCTATAATTGTTACTTTTGACAGCTTCAACTGCTATTGAATGAATACTACTATCAATTCAATCTTTGTATTATAGCGTCATCGTTGCTCTCGATGATTCCGCCAATGTCGAGGTTGAGGCACGCACGGTTTTAGAGCATTTGTCCGGTTCGGTCGTCTTCCGACGTTATTTTCGCAAGGTAACTTTGGTGAAATTTTAAAACAAAAGACAACACAACGGAATATTATTATAGAATACTACACAATGGATGTTACATGAGCGATGATTATAAAGAATCACGTGGGCTGGATATCAAAAGCTAAAACCTAGTCTACATAAAGAAAAGCAATTGCTTTTACCCTCCGTCCCTCGTCTGTCCCAGCCGTGACGTTTGCCGGTCGGTAAACTAGTCAGAACTACCCTTATCCACTAGAATTCTTATTCACTTCGGATTCTACCAGCAAATGAGCATAAACTGTGCATACATAAGTACCAATTAGCATATAATCTTGTACCAGTGGATGCTTAAACGTAGAGCTATGTTTAGACCACATAGGAAGGCAAACAAGCAAGCTTACCTGATGGTAAGTGATCAAACCGCCTATAGACACGTACCCGCAACACCAAGGAGATTGCAGATGCGCTGCCAACCCAGATGGCTAAGATGGAATACCTCGTGTGCCAGTAATTGCACCGGCTGTCTTGCTCTCCACGCCGGAAGACAACAGTGCAAGCACTGCTGCTTAGCGGCAGGATTTACGAGCAAGATGGTGGTAGCTATCCGGACGGACCTTGTACAAGGTCCTACCCGCAAAGTCTTCTTTATGTTTACATAGTATAAAGTCTCTATCCATATTTATAACATTATCGGGACTTAAGCGCGATAGAAATATATTGTTGATTTACCTCGACGTTTCGGCCATGTTTCAATGGCCGTGGTCACGAGTAGACCACGCTTGTCTACTCGTGACCACGGCCATTGAAACATGGCCGAAACGTCGAGGTAAATCAACAATATATTTCTATCGCGCTCAAGTCCCGATAATGTTTTAAATATGTGTGAAAGTCGCGAAAGTTTAAAACAATTTAAGTCTCTATCTGTTCCTGTTTCTCCTTATATATTCAGCCGTCTACTCCTAAACCACGCAACAGATTTTGATATGGTTTTCACTCAATGGCGAAGCTTGATGACCATAGGCCCCGGTTCCAAAAAATGGGGCCCTTTTGTCAAATTATTTAAAAAAAAAACAGGTATTTAATTCTGGTGGTCGGAGAATATTTGCGAGTAGGACAGCTAGAGTTATAGTTTATTTCTTTAGGTACTTAAAATAAGGTAAAATAGTCACGTGACTCGGCAAATCAACCAATCAAGTCAATCTTTTGGATCTGTGGAGACCCAAAAGATTGATTTGATTGGTTGATTTGCCGAGTCACGTGACTTATTCTGTTTATCTTCTTTTAAGTACCGAAAGAAATAATCTGTAGAGGGATGCTGGCCAGGGGCCCCCTGAGCTTGAGGGCCCTGGGACACGACACCGCCTAGCCCCTGGCTACGCCACTGTTTTTACTGTCATTTAGAGTTTTTTTTACGATTTTTTTATATACATGTACGTATGTATGTAAAACTCTTTATTGCACATAATAATAAAAAAAACAGTTTACAAGAAAGTAAGTAACATGTTTAATTATATCCTAATGCTATCCATGCAATGTACCATGTCACTAGCAGGAGATACTTATTAAAAAAACAGACAGACAGACAGACAGACAATGAAGTGATCCTATAAGGGTTCTGTTTTTCCTTTTGAGGTACGGAACCCTAAACAATATGAAAGGTAGGAGCATTATACTTATAAAAGCCTAAGCAATTCTAATCTATTATCAGTGTCAGTAAACCGACAAGTGGTAACGGATCAGCGATTCTCTTGGCGTTGTTTACGTTAATCCGCATGCTCCTTCCTCCTTTTGACATAAAAAATACTTAAACGTCACGCTAAATCTATTTCCGTGCGGTTAAATTCGACGCATCGACAGTTTACCCCCCTCCCCGCCTAAATCCTTCCATTTTACGAGCCAATATCGAAATACTTACAAAAAGCCGGTTTAATAACCACCCTTACGTCACCCACGGTTAAGTCGATATTGCCATGACAGTCAGGTAGTAATTTATCATCACAAGAACATAATTCAGCGGTCCTCTAGTAATTCTTCGAGCTCTTACCCGATAAGCAGGATGAGATCATTTTTCATATAATATTGAATTATTTATATCTATAAGTAAATTTTGTATGAAATATTGGGGCTAAAGATATATTGGATAGTCCGTTTATCTATGATATTAGGTGGTGGGCGCCTTAAGTATCGTGTCGAGTGAAATGAGTGGTGGTAAAGAATCGATTCCATTGCATTTTGTTTTTTTTTGTTTTACGCCGAAAATATTGACCGTATTGGACGTCCGGATGACCGGATAACCTAGTGCATTGATGGCGAACCTATGGCACGCGTGCCGAAGGTGGCACGCAGCAAAAATATTTGGGCACGGCATGACATCCTTGCAATCGATGACACTTTCCTTTCAGATGATTTGTTCAACAAAACGGTGATAATATGGCACGTCATGGTGCTACCTTTTTATTGTTTGAAAAATTAGCACGTAGGTGAGAAAGGGTTAGCCATCCCTGGCCTAGTGGTTACAGTGACCTTGACCCACGGAATTCGGTTTAGTAAGTTTTGATGGTATAAGAGACTGAACGCCTGTTCTACTTCTGTGTCTATTCTACTATTCTTTATACTGTGATGTAAAGTCAAATAGGTATTATTAGCTACCAACTTTTCTTGATATAATCATGCAAAGTCCGAGCATCAAACCCGCACCAGCGAGCACAGAGCTATTGTTGTAAATCACGGCAAACACGACGCGGACGTTAAGTGGGCAATTAGTTAGAAAGTTACGACAATTCGCGGTCGCAGCGGGTACGGTGTTATTAAATGTACTTACTATTACTATAACAATACAGCGCAAATAATTATCTCTTTATAGCACCACTACAGACATCCTTGTTAAAGGGGACTTTAACCGAATAAATAGTACTAACGTACAGAAACTTCTCTTTTCCGACCGCGATCAAACGAATTCCAGCTTTACTAACGCGTAAAAAGGTCGTGGTATGTACTTCATACACATTGGTCAGGCGGCTCGCGTCAAAAGGAACGCGCCGCCCGCGTCCGCCTTCCCCCTCGTAAATCCCGGCGACACGTTAGGGTTGCGGCGCATTCGTTTTCAATTACACTAACACGGCGAAGACGAGCGAGCGAGCGCGGGGCAAGCCGACAACCTACCGTAATTTGCCTACTCTGTAGGCAACGCAACCGAGCGTATCTGCAGTAGAACGCCCTGCCTTTTAGCCTTCATGCGCTAGCGAGCGTAAGAAGCAGACGATGTCCTTTCAACCCGCGAAAGTTTTGTTGTTGAAGAATTTTCACATAACTTGGTCGAATATACATTCATGAGTGATTAATAATTGCATGCGCATAGTAGACGCGATCTGAGGTTTACTTACCGTCATTTAATTTCTTTACCCGCTAATAATAATTGTAATAATGTTGGTTTGGCTCCATGAACGCCAAATGACCGGGTCCCCATGGGCCCGTGATCGGAAGCCGTACCAGCATAATTGTGATAAAAAAACTAAAATATTCTAAGTAACATCATAACCAATTATTAGGTAAGGCAGTATAAATTTATTTCCCCTCTAATGGGGACAGTTACTTTGTTTTATAGTGCCACACAAACTCCACTTAAAACTTGTGTAAACGACTAAATTATAACGGTTTCATTAATTTAGTTGTCTAACTTCAGTGTCCGGCCGCGAATAATTTAATACTGTGGCCTGTAAACTCACTTATCTATACATATAATACAATTGTAACTGTCCAATGTCCGTACATCACATCATCATCATCATCATCATCTCAGCCACAAGAAGTCCACTGTTGAACATAGGCCTCCTCCATGGATTTCCAAAGTGACCGGTTGGAAGCGGCATGCAACCAGCGCCTTCCTGCCACCTGTATGAGGTCATCGGACCATCTTGTGGCTGGTCGTCCTACGCTGCGCTTGCCCATACGCGGCCGCCATTCGAGAACTTTTCGACCCCATCGGCCATCAGTTCTCCGTGCTATGTGCCCTGCCCACTGCCACTTTAACTTGCTAATCAGCTGGGCTACGTCGGTTACTTACGTTCGTCTGCGGATCTCCATATTTCTGATTCGATCACGCAGGGAAACTCCAAGCATAGCCCTCTCCATAGCTTGTTGCCTCACACATCACACTAATATTAATAAATAAAATAAATAAATAAATAATCGTTTATTTCCAGTCTTTACAAACTCATGTATTGTTAGCAAAACTTATTCTAAGTGTTTAATATTAAACCTACTATTAATACTACTTTGACAAACTACACTGAGTACGGCGCGAAGCTGAAAAAAAAAAACTGAAAAAGCTGAAAGTTTGTCCGTGATTTAGATTCTCTATGAATTCTTTAGATTTTTATTTCTTAATGTTATAAATTCAAATTATTAAATTTAATGTGACGAAACTGGCAAACGCACGGCACGGAGCTGAGGTTGCAGGTTCTAAGGAATCTCGCCATTACACTAGATTTTTCTGTGTTGTCATTGGATAGAATTTAAATTAAATTTTTGTTACTTGTTCATGGTACAACAGCTGGACGGATTTGGATGAGATTTTGAATGGAAATAGCTTTATCCCAGATTAACACATAGGGTACCTTTTTCAGTAAAAATGCAAAGTTCCCGCGGGATACGATAGACGAATTCTACGCGGACAACTTCGCGATCAACAGCTAGTAGGAGATTATTAATGTGGAAATGCTAGCAACACTGTGTGACTGTGTAGAGCTCATGGAAGGACTGGAAGAGATCTTTGAGAATGAACGGGTATGACTGAGCGACTAGGAGTGCGTTAGACGATCAAATAGCCTGCCACTTGTGTTTTTAGTCATTTCTGAGTTTTTATTTTATTAAACTTTTGAATTTTTTTAATTTAAGTAAAAGTTTTGTTTCTTCTATACGATCCCACATTAATAAAAAAAGTTATATAACTGCCTACTACTCGTATCCTACTTACTAATCCTAATAATATTTTACTTTTCTGCGAAAGTACTGCCTGGGTATTTGGATGTTTGTGTTTGTTTGTTCCTCAATATCGCATTAACAGCTGAGTGGATTTAACTGAAATTTGACAGACAAACAGACCGTTTCCTTAATTAAAACATAGGATACTCATCTTACTAAAATGGATAGAAAATAAAGCTAGGCAAGCGGAGTAGCGGGAAGCTCGTATAAAAATAAAGCAATTTACTTCTTAAGATCGCCGTATCAAATCAAATCTTCCCGGAGCCGGTAAAAGACCTTAACAAAGAGAATATCGACCAATGGGAGTCCCTCTCATAAAAGTAGAATTTACAACTGTCCTATCCTAGATTATGTCCTGGCAGATTCCGGACGATATTAAGTGGACCGGACGTGGCTCCATTGACAGACGACCAACGTCAATCACACTAATTATAATTAATGTTCAAGAGCTTCTTTAAGTCGTTTTTAAGAGGAAACACCAAGGACTAGAGAATTGAAAAATAGGTATTTGTAAAATCTATTGCTGTCGCGCAATGCCCGAACAAGCCCGCAGAGCGCAATAGAGACAGCCGCAGCTTGGACTGAAAATACCTATTAAAAGTACACAAAATCAACGATTCGTAGACCCCTGATTCCTTCTCCAAAACTTAACCGATTTAACTACTTTTTTCGTTATAAATTAAAGAAAGGCTTTGGCAGTGTTCCTATGTTTTTCTTTTTTTATATAATCTAGTAAAATTTGTTTTCTGAATGTATGAACGCAGCCGAAAATCTGGACAATTTTTTAGGTTTTTGAATGTTCATATCTCTTTTAATAATTCATTTATGAAAAAAAGGAAAACATAGGGACATGCAAAATGATGGCCATCGATTTTTTGGAAAAAAAAATTGCTCTACTGGCATTATCCAGAGAGGAAACAGGGGACGACGTTTGTATGGAAAAACGGCCCTTGTGTTTCCTCTTAACAGCGTAGTTTTTATTGTACACAGTATTTTACTTTTAAGTGCAAATTTATATTTAATTCAAATTAATTTATTGCAGGATCTGATCCCAAAATGTGTTAGTAACAATAATTACTTACAAAACTATGTTAGTGCACAATATAAGGGTGGATTTTCATTTGGACTTTTTTAGGTGTCACATGGCCTTAAATCAAAAACCGTTGTACAGAACTTACCTCAATATTTTTTTTCTCAATTTGTACACCAAATGCAACGGAAGCATAATATTAAAATTCCCTGGTTAGACACAAAAACTAAAAAAAAGTGTCCTCAAACTCCAAAACACTGCGCGAACGACCGCTGTGAGGCATGTCCCACTTGCCGATTCGCTCAAACAATCTTGCATATCTTTACACAAACATTACGTATTCGTAATCAAAATATACCATTTTAAAGAGCATTAACTACCGCATTGCTCTAAATGTCAATAGAAACTAATCCGTCGGTATTAAATTAAAATGTAATATTTAATTTAAAAATAATTTAATTTCATTAATTATAAATGTTTGAATAAATGTAGTTTCGCTCGCGTATTAATTTGGCCCGCGACTGGCGAGTGTCAAACGCTCGAAGTCAAAAATCAATTCGCTGATCGTCCGTCATGTCCTGCAAGGCGATTCTCCGTTTATGTGAGATTCATCTCGCACGAAAACAACTCTCAAATCCCTTGGAAATCTGTCATTTTTTGACGTATCTGGCACGTGGGAAGCATCTCGCATGAACCGAGAATTGGAGTCCTGTCCCGTGGACACGCGTCCGGGCAACCATGCCGGCCATTCGGGCCCCGATTTGCGCCGAGCACGCGGCACCGTAATAAACCGTACGGAGATTTTACCGCCTCCGGTCCTCACCCGGCGCTAAGCATCCGCCCTGCTAATAACTCAAGGGCTTTCGGAAAAAGTCGGGACATGATCTTAGTCAGCTGTTTATGGTGAAGTAGGTCGGTTTTAGGGTTCCTCGGGGTGACTCGCAAAAGCTACTAATACGCAAATATCTTGGGATACATGACAGCAATTGGCTTTTTTTTTACGAAATAGGAAGGCAAACAAGCAAGTGGGTCACCTGATGGTGAATGATCACAGTGCCATGAAGATTGCAGATGCGTTGCCAACCCAGAGGGCTAAGATGGAATATGTACCTCTTGTGCCAGTAATTACACCGGCTGTCTTGCTCTCCACGCCGGAACACAACAGTGCAAGCACTGCTGCTTAGCGGCGGGATTAGCGAGTAAGATGGTGGTAGCGATCCGGACGGACCTTGCACAAGGTCCTACCACGCGCAATTATCTAAGCAGAGTTTGTACAGTCGACCAAGTAATTGCTTAACCATTTTTTAAACCTTATCCCTTTGTACCTTCAGAATAAATAATAGTACTACTGTACAGAAACTTTTATTTTACGACCGCGATTAAACGAATTCCAACTTTATTAAACACCCAAAAAGTTCGTATTACTTCATACACATTCGCCAGGCGAGTCACGTCAAAAGACACTACCCGCTTCTCCCGGCGAAATGTTAGGGTTGCGCTGCATTCGTTTTCAATTACACTGACACAGCGAGCGCGGCAAGCCGACAACCTACTGCGATTTGTCTACTCTGTAGGCAAGGCTGCCGAGCGGCTACAATGCGGAGTGAAACCCCTCTGAGCATACCCTGGATTCAAACAAGAGATACTTTTTCGCACGTGTCAAGCCGCGGACAAAAGCTAGTATATAATGAATTACATATTAATCCACAGTGAACGCGGATGTTTGCGCCGCATGTTACGCATAGCGTGTAAGACATATGCTTTACCAGCTATTGTTACATAGTTATATCGGTGATTAGAGCATAGGGAAAACATAGCTAGGAAATGGAAACACAATACGTACAGTCAAGGAAGTTAATTCCCTACCCATTTCGTTGAAATGTCGTCTGACATTCGCAATGCATTAAGGTCGATATGTCAAACTAACGTCTTGCTCTATAGCTCTTATGGTGACAGTTTGCTATATGCTATTGAACCTTAGGTGGGTTGGAAATTTAATTCCTTGACTGTACCTACAGCCAGCAACAGATATAGTACACAGTCAAAGAGGTCAGAAAGATCAACTAACAAACACAACTCTATTGTAAAGACAGTAACTACCACCACCTTGCTCGCTAATCCCGCCGCTAAGCAGCAGTGCTCGCCAGAGGCGTATTTGAAGACTTGGCGCCGCGGGCCATTTAGCTTTGGCGCCCCATTAAATGACGATATAGTGTTTCATTTTAGCAGCTTGGCTCCCCGGGCCATGGCCTGGAAGGCCCTAGGGTAAGTACGCCCCTGGAGCTTGCACTGTTGTGTTCCGGCGTGGAGAGCAAGACAGCCTTTGCAAGTACTAGCACAAGGGGGATTCAAACTTAGCCCTCTGAGTTGACAACGCATCTGCAATCCCTTTGGTGTTGCGGGTGTCTATCGGCGATCCACTTGCTCGTTTTCCTTCCTACGTTGTATAAAAAAGTTTGTATTCATTTGTTTTTTCTTCGAACAGTGGCGATTTCCGCAGGCTGAGTAGGCTAGAGCGACTCATTTTAGAGGCTGCGAGTTTAGGGACTGGTTTTGTTTTTGCTGTCGTACAGAAATCAAGATTTTTGTAAGACAATTATAGAGGTAAGGGCGATAAAAAATTTGCAGCCTATAAATGTATGGAAAATGTGTTTTTCCGCTATTGTTTTGGAATGCTAAGTTTCTCCTGTGACTGATTGTACCTTTCTATAGTAGTTAGCGGGGGATAATCAGGCGTTGAATGTAAATATTAGTTTCGGTTGTATATGTTGTTCTTTGTAAGAACTTCCGATATGTTTTGATTGCAATTTGTGTTTGTCTGAATGGAATGGGCTGTGTTGTTGGAGCTTCGATTTCGGTTGCGGAACTTGCAGTTGTGAATCTAATTAATGTCAGACACTTGGAATGAAGTCATCGAAGTAAAATAACTTTAACGATTTACGTCGCGTGTATTGTAACGAATTTAATTTCCTGCGTTTTCTTCGTTAAGTCTTTGGAGAAAATCATATTTTACGCTGCTTTTAGAGCGTCGTATTTCTGCTGGTAAGTTGTTGTGCGGATAGTTTTGTTTGTGTTTAATTTTTCATTATATCTTATTTTTTGCTTATTATGACATTTACACATTTTATGTATTTGTATTTATATTTTTATTGTGACATATTGATTTGATTGACAGATTTTTATTTTGACATTATGACATTTTCTAGACTAATTTCTAGATTTTTTATTATTATTATCTTCTTTATTCCATTTTTTTCTTGCTTTATACATTTAAAAAATAAATCATGGTATAAAATTACATTATTATTTATGTATATTTATTTAAAATCTTAGGTTAAGTTTTTACAATATTTCTATAAAAAGTAATAAAACAAAATCAATACAAAATATACAAACATTATAAAAACCTAACCTAGAGTGCCGCCGGCAGCGGGGCAGGGCTCAAGCTACCGGTGGTTAGGGCTTATTATTATTATTATTATTTTGTTTACTTTTTTCACGATCTTATTATGAATTTGTCAAGTTTGACATTCTAAATTTAATGTAATTTTCAATAAGAAATAAATGAATCTATCTATCTATCTATCAGTAAAAAAAATCTTTTATCTACACACATATCATAAAGGCTAAATAACGCGTTCAAAAACCCTAAGTTATGACCAGCATTATTACAACCAATGTTATTATAAGACTTTTCTTGTCTGTGGTAGTAGGTAAATCTGTTCTTTATTGGCAATTTATTGGTCATCACATTACCGATATCTCGTGACTGCTCGTGACGTTATGAATTTAAATTTGGAACAGCTGTCAAAATTCAAGTTGGTCTCTATTCTAGTATCCACAGATATTAACACAGTTATCGATACGAAACGTCAACTCAGTATGATTTTTTAATTTAAACGCACGACATTTGATCTCGAGTGACATGAAAATAGCAACTTCATTCGTTCGTCTATGGTTTAAAAAAAATGTTCGTCCTGACGGATAGATCGAATCACAGAGTACTTTTTTAATATACATGTGGGATCGTGTGAAGGACAAACAAACTTTTAAAACGAATTTAAAAGAGTTTAATAAAATAAAAAAAAACGGAAAGAAATAAAATACAGAAAACACAAGTAGCAGCTATCACATCGCCAAACGCACTCCCAGTCTTTCGGTCATACACATTCGTTCACAAAATCTCATCCAGTCATTCGCTCGGTATTGCTATCATTCCCACACTCGGCCGTCCTACAAGCATGACTGTCCTCAGGCATACCTCACAAACATAACAACATCACATCTTTACTCCAGGTACACCTTACACTACATAACACAATCTTTATTTTACAGTCTTATTGTTAACATCAACATCTTAAGAAATTAAATTATGCAATCTTAACATTCTACAAACAAATAGGTAAACTGTTCTGTGAACATCTTTGCAAACCATCTTTATACAAACCAATTAAACCTTCTTTGTAAAAATATAACATCCTAAACCCTTTAGCTACAAAAGCAAAAAAACAAAACCATAATAACAATCATCATCATACGTGAACTTAAACCTTAAGCTTAAAGCACGGCCCATAGGGCGTCCTTTTGCTTGCCATGTGCTTTCTGACTTGGTCTCGCTGATCTTTCTTACGGGTTTTATGGTAGTTCTGGCGAGTACTTTCTTGCACCTTTCTTTGTTTAGCCATTCGTCGTGGTCGCGGTATCATCGGCACATCTTCCTTTAACATAATCGTCTTGCTACGCTGGTAGGTGTCCTCAGAACCTTCTCCGTCAACATCAGCGTGCGTCTTGATGTGATCCGGCGTTATCACTTGCGCTTGCGTCGTATGGAGTCTTGTTACAAGCGACGTTTCGCACTTCGCGTCGTTCTTCGTGTTTGGCAACAAGCAACAATCCTCCGGCACAAAATTGCACTCATTACAGGAGTCTTTCAACGCGTCAACACTTTTATTGCACGAATAAAATGTCAAAACTGTCTCACGCTCTGCAATGTTTACGCCGTCGTCATCGCCATTGCTGTGTTTTTGACATGAACTGTCAAAGTCAGTGCTGTCATCACTGACAGCTGTCTCAACTGGTGGCGCCATCTTCCCCGTTACGTCATAGATTGCTCCGCTTCCGCCGTTTATGTCGTTCTCGCTCGAGCCATTCGAGCGAACTTCTGACCGTATGCCTATATTCATTCGCGGCGAACTTCGCGCCGATCCAGGCGATCCGTTCCCGCTCCGCTCTGTGCTTACGCCGTCATGGCCGTCATGGCCGCCATTATAACTCGTACCCTCTGATTTCATACCTTTTTGCATAAGCGTGCACATACTGAATGCATGATCTTCTTTTCCGCAGCTGTAGCACTGTTCGAGGTGGCCGGTGTAATCAGGTTTCGGTCGTCGTTTCATCGTGTCGTCGTAATGTTCTAAATTCGTCGTTTCCATCTTGCTCTGAATGGTTTCGTAAATTTTTAACTTTTCTTTTAGGTCACTGTACGTCGTTACGCCGTATAGCATTATCTTGTTTGTTTCAACGTCCTCGATCCCGTCGACGATGTATTGAATAGTTACGTGGTCGGGCATCTTACCCCTTTTTCCCAACTCACGCATGATGTAAAGATAATCCAGGCAACTTTCATCTTTTTGTTTTTTCCGTGCTGCCATTACTTCGTGTACCGCCTTTATGTTGTCCGTGTCTGGGAACTGCATGCTGAGCGCAGTTTTTAGGCTGTCCCAAGACGCAAACGGTCGTTCACCTTTCAGCCACAGCGCTGCGGTCCCCGTCAAACTGCGCCTCGCGGCGATCAGCTGCTGTGCTGGCGTCCAGCCGAATATTTCAGCATTTTCATCGACATCTTGTACGAACCTCGTTATGCTGTACGTCTTATCCTGACCGCTGAACTTCTGGATAAGGTCTTCTAGATATTTTAGGCTATCACACTCGTGCGCCGTCATCGTTGGTGGTGTTGGAGAGGTTGGCGATTTCGTCTCGTCGTTCGTCGTTCGTCGTCGTCGTTACTAATTAGCTGCCGCGTCGTCACACTTATCCGTTTACATCCGCTTGTTACGCTGTTCCCTGGTGCTCCGCAAGCTGTCGTCGTACTCCGGAAGCCACCAGGAACTCGTCGTCGTCTAGATTTCGGCCGCCCGTCGTAAATGGCAACCGTCACCAAATTTAAACGTAACACGTCGTCGTCGTCGGTTCCGCGATTTTATTGTCCTTCAGATCCCGGAGGGGCCCCCAAAATGTGGGATCGTGTGAAGGACAAACAAACTTTTAAAACGAATTTAAAAGAGTTTAATAAAATAAAAAAAAACGGAAAGAAATAAAATACAGAAAACACAAGTAGCAGCTATCACATCGCCAAACGCACTCCCAGTCTTTCGGTCATACACATTCGTTCACAAAATCTCATCCAGTCATTCGCTCGGTATTGCTATCATTCCCACATACATGGCCGCCATTAGTTGTCATTCTTTTTAGGTTTTTTGCTGTTACGATTTTTTGCAGTTATGATATGTGTGTAGATAAAGTAATGTATGCAACTGTATATAATTAGGCCTTAAAACACTCGTGTGATCCTATTATGAAACTCGCTGACGCTCGTTTCATAAAACCACACTCATGTTTTAAGGCCTCTCATTATATAGCAGTTGCATAAAATACTATTTTTCTTTTCTGCTAACATAATAACCACTGTAGCTCCTGTAAGCAAAGTAACCGTACTAGTGGTTGACGCGCGTACTGTTTGTACCGATGGTTGTCATTATTGTCTCTCGTTTTTATTCCTATGTTTTTACATCTTCGTGTCAATTATTGATACGGCCCCAGTTATTGGGATACTGTCAATAACTGGGGCCGTTCTTAGGTTAACATATTTTTTATTATGCTTCGATCGGAAAATACTATTGCAGCTTATTAATGTAGTGAAGCTTAATAAACCAGACAGAAGTATCATTGGTTGTGACATCATTATTTCTCTTTCAAATCCATGCAAACCGAAGAAAACAGCAAATCTGCTTTTGTCAGCTTCTTAAAGAAGTACCGAGACAATTATACTTATGTGTCGCTGGTCCGCAGTTGATGCGCGATCGGCGCCGGCGCAGCCAACCGGCATAGCTTCCGGTAAAAGTGCCGGTAGCGCGCGCGCAGGGTAAGGCTGCAGTTGTTCTGTAGCGGAGCGGGCTAAAAGGTCCACTAAGGCAAAAAAAAGAGAATAAGCTTCTTATTTTTGTCTTTCTTACGAATTAGGAGTCTAATAGGTATTGTTTTAGTCGCATATAATGTTATTACATTTACGCTAGCATTTTAACGAATTTATTATAAAATTTGATAAACAGGCAGGCTGCTAAAACGTACGTATTTAATGTACCGACTCAGGTACACACATATAATTGATGTAGGTAGAAGGTATAAAATGCTTACTAATGTTTACTTGTAAACACTCAGTCTGTTGTTTTTTAGAACGAATACGATGAAAATATTTTTCTAACTTGTATTTCCATGCAATGTGTTTTGAACGACATACGAGACTTTCAGACTAATAGCTACTCCCGTAGAGTTTAAACCTGCAAGGCCCGCACGGACCTCAATCCTCGAACCTCGTCTTGAGTATGTTTAAATAATTAATAGATTCAGGCGTTACCTCGTAGAGGTTTATATCAACAAAGTACGGAACATAGCAAGGTAATTTGTTCTAACAAATTACCTTGCTAGTTCACGAAATTAGTGTTGTGCACGTGCAAAACAGCTGCGTCTGTGAGATATGAGATTTTACGGGTGGTAGGACCTTGTGCAAGGTCCGTCCAGATCGCTACCACCATCTTGCTCGCTAATCCTGCCGCTAAGCAGCGTGGAGGGCAAGACAGCCGGTGTAATTCCTGGCACAAGAGGTATTCCATCTTAGCCCTCTGGGTTGGCAACGCATCTGCACTCTCTTTGTTGTTGCGTTGGTGATTACTTACCATCAGGTGACCTTGCTTGTTTGCCTTTCTATTTCATGAAGAAAAAATGTACATATATCTTTTATGGAAAAACCCACCCAAATAGATATCGCACTACACTTATTTGCGGAGAAGCAAGGTAATTTGTTCCAGTTAGATGATTAGTTTTATTTCCGCTGTCATCTCTGAGTATTCTAGGCCGCAGCCTTATGCTGCGAGCTATCGTGTACAAAATGGAGCGGCGGTCACGACGCTAAACCAATGTTTACATGATTAATGCGATGTTCAATGATAATTATTGTTGTTTCCTTAGTCATTATTGATCGGAAGGATCGCTTAAAAATAATGGGTGCGTTCATTTTTAGTAATTTCCGAATAGACTTATATAAATTCTTTGATACTAACTTCGTGGCTTATGATTAGTTATGTTTCATGTATATAAGTCAAATTTTGTATACCGAATCCAAAAAATGACTTTTAGCGGATACGTTATATTTGAGAAATAAATCATGAAATAAAGCGCCAAGAGAAGTCGTTTGTGACCTTTATTTATTCTATTATGTACTTGAGTATGCGTTTATTTATTGTTGTATAATAAACACCCAAAACTGTAGGTGTGTACGCTTGCCATGTACTGAGGCTATATCCATGCTTTAGGTCTTCATCCAAACAAAATCCTGTAATAGACTTAGATTTATTTATTTCATAATATTACATTGCATTATAAATTACAGTGATGTCAATTTATACGATTAAACATTATGATCGTCAAAAAATAATTATAATAATACAACAAAATTTAAAAAATATATCAGCATGCAATAATAACAATGTCACAATAATAGAAAATAAAATTAAAATTAAAATAATAAGTCAAGAATACACAGTCAATATCAAATTAAATTAATAGAATATGTCAAAGAACTATAAAAACTTCTTATCAATAAATTCCCTAACTGAGTAAAATGCGTTATCCAATTAAAGGTTTTTTAGCCGACGGCCAAATGTTTCGTCACTTGCTTCGGTTTTGATGTCGGTGGGTAGATGCTCGTAATACGTAGGTGCGATAATTTCATTGGTACGAGTATACGTTTTGACACTTTGTTGTTCAATGTAAAGCGGTCTTGTATGATGCAAAGCCTAGCACGTAACGGGCCCGTTCTAGATTCTAAATCCAACAAGAAGCATTGGCAGGAGCTATTCGGATTCAGGTGTCCTGCGACTTAGTTCGAGACTTTAAAAGCGTCCGCAAATCACAAGCGAATAGAGGAGACGGGCGGATATCAGATGCCTCAAATATAAACAAATTGGAACAAATTACCTTGCATTCATCATTAGAATGAATTCCGCGGAGTAGCAAGGTATTTGTTCCAGTATGTCGATATTGACGTCCGCAAAATGATGCTTGGATCAATTAATTCCCTTAATGTAAGTTTTCTGTCACAAAAAGCGTTAGCGTTAACTTCTAAATTGTCATGGAAATATTTTGTTGCAAATACGTTTTTTTTTATTATACAACATAGGACAGCAAACAAGCAAGTGGGTCACCTGATGGTAAGTGATCACCACCGCCTATAGACACCTGCAACAACAAAGAGAGTGCAGATGCGTTGCCAACCCAGAGGGCTAAGATGGAATACCTCTTGTGCCAGTAATTACACCGGCTGTCTTGCTCTCCACGCCGGAACACAACAGTGCAAGCACTGTTGCTTAGCGGCAGGATTAGCGAGCAAGATGGTGGTAGCTATCCGGACGGACCTTGCACAAGGTCCTACCACCCGCAAAAACGTGCCGCTAGAGACGTTGTCTTTACTTCCATAGTAATTGAGAGTTACCGTTAAGGGGGACCGACTAGGGTCGCTCTCAAACAAAGTCCCGTTAGATGGCGCTGTAAAAAAAATTACGGTTTTTTCGTAATTTTTCGTAACCTATCGCTGTTTTTTTATTCTTTTTTTGTTACCGTAGGTATCTGAATACGGTTGATTTTTTGACTTCACAGTTGGAAGGTATTGTTGTGCCAGTCCTGAGAAAAAATGCAGAATCTGTTTACGAGCGTATACAGACACTATCGTCACACACACACATGCAACTATACAGCGCCAGCTAGCGACAATCTTTCGCGGCAGTTAGCTAGCTAGTTGGCGTACGTTTTCAGACTGCAATAAAACTGATATAAAATATTTGTATCGTGTTGTTAATTTCTGTATACCTGAATACACGAATGACTAAAATACATAACTTTTATTAGTTTTACTTGTGTAGACCAGAAAAGCCATCTCTTATGATTTCAGGCTTTCAAGTCTAAGATATAAAGACCCACAAGTGTGATTGTGATTATCGTAGTAAAAACTGGTGACCATGAAAGACTTTGGTGCTAAACTCAGATAAAGTCTTAGTAACGTTTTTAGGTGATATCAATCATACACATCACACCTAGGTACTCCTTACTCGAAATCTTTACAACTTTTTTGTTGTTAAAATACCAGTGCCTCATGATTGCTGGCTTTAGTGACCTACTGATGTCATTACAGGGTCGGTTACCATAAGTCGACCGAAGGACTGATCCTAAGGATTATGGTTCCTGATAGAAGGTACCTGTACCTAAATAACCACCAAGCTTATCTCGCTGACTGCCATAGGTTTGACCGATAATATTTTCGACGGTCTGATGCGGTAAGACGTTGGATACAGAATTGGTCTTTGTGAAGAGCCTTACTTATATAGTTAGCATAGATTCCTGAGCTAGCAATAGCCCGACTATTGAGCGGAAGGTTCCTGTACCAAAGCAAAACCAAACGTATAGTGGAAAATAGAGACTTACAGGAGCCTTCCACTCGTCGTCAGACCGTAGTAGGTAGGACTTACCATACTTACATAAAAGCCGAACTTTCTCCACTCGCTGATAAGCTGAAGCATCGTGGCAGAGGTGGAGCTCCCTTGAGTAGAATACTTGCTTCACTAAATACCAGATTCGGGGTACGACCAAAACAGTGAAGTTTATTTATTTATAAAAAAAAGTCATGTGGAGTTACGATTACCCACAGAAAACGTCCATGAATACCAGTTTCGCAAAATACCTGACTCTCCAAATACTAAACTCACAAAATATCAGAATCTCCCACAAATATTTATACCGGCTGCCTACGTTAATCTTCTACTTTGCGTTTATCGAATTATAACCACTCTTGAGCATTTTCTAGTGCTACTGCTGGTAGGAGCACAAGGATGTTCTGTTCCTCAGGGTGGGGTCGACGGAACTCCGCTACTGGGCACTGGGTTATCTGACCATGGCCCCCAAAGCTCATGAGCCTTGATATAGCTTGGGGTTATTGTAACCTAACCTATGACCTATGATTATGAGTTTTTTCATACTCTTACTGTGTCGCACTACTCAATGCGAGCGAGTGAAAGTGCCGGTAGTTGAAAAATGTCTTATATGGACTAAGTATTTTGCGAATCTCTGATACGGTCATGTGTAAAAGTATATACTTACCAACGCTTTAATTATACATTGTTATAAGAGCGGTCGTTTATATTTTTGAGTATGTTAAATGGACCCTGATGGATGATATGATATTTTATAAATCCGATTGAACCTCAACAAAGAAAGGTACATACAATTGGTGTTGAAGCGTGAATGTAGGTATGTCTAATCAAAATATTTTTTGAATTTTGCTTTTGCCACCCTTACATCGAGTCTGTGCAGACAATCAATGTGAATTCTGAGAACCTTTACCAATAAATGTCAAAATGACTTTTCATAGTAAATGTCTTAATAATATTGCTTTCATTCATTGCTACTAGTTCTCTAGAGACCCAGAGTTCAATTTGGCTGACTACACCGTCGACGTCAAACACTTTATAACTTATTCCATTGCAATAAGGTGGAAAACAGTAAACAGTCTTTGGCGTCAACCGCACAATGTTGTTATTTCTACCAGAACGTCAACGCCAACAATGCCACTTTGTTTAGGCACGCTGCTTTTGAGAGAAATGAAAAAGATGGGCTGTTATGAGTCTGTGAGATAATAAAACTAGAAAAGTGGTAATTATGTAATGCATTTTTATTGTTGAGACACATGATAATCCTAAGGAAAATAATAGTTAAGACACGTATGATGCACCGTTGATAGAAACCCAAAGACAACAGCTAACTAAACGCCTAGCCATCGTTGAATAATATCACAGAATACATGAATAAGATAGAATGCGCCTTCGACGTCACGCGGAATCTCACGGGCATTCTGGAAGGCCTTGGCTGCCTGACTTGTCAGGTAGCAGTTAGCTATTATGTCTTGTGACACACCAACTATAGTGTGAAAGATGCAACATTCTGTTTTCAAAAATGGAGTCATGACACTTTGTTGCTAAAGTTGCAAAGAACTGTAGGTACTGATTTTTTTATATTATGAAAGTTAATAACCACTTCCTAAAATAAATTCACCACTTCCCAAAACGACCACTTCCCAATGTCCACCCCCATTATAGAATAGAATCAATTCATTTCAGGCTCAATAGGCCTATAGACATAGTTTATAAATAAAGCAGTACTGAAACTAGGCCTATTTGTTGAGATTGACATACCTACGCACCGGTGGAGTGTTAGGGTAGTCCTCGTATTTTTTATAAAATGGATAAGTTACATTTTTATTATTTAGAACAACATTTACTTGGGTTCTATAACGATCGCGCGATCAAATAATGAAATAAATTAACGAGTTTACAAATAAAATTGGGTAATTAAAAAAACTTGAACATTTTAAAAAGAAAAAGTCACCCTGCATCCATTCGCAGGTGTCAATATATAAATAGACTAAGCCAGTAACGCGTGAGAGCTGGTCAGACAAATAGACAGACAGACGGAATTTCGCATTTATAATATTAGTTATGTTTATGTTAGATTTTTAACTGTTGATATTCTGTCTTTCGTATATAATTTCTTTTGAATCTGTCCAACAATTTCCTCTGGATGAATTGCAGCAAAGTGCTTGGATATTTTTACATTACAAAGTAATTAGTGCCCCAAATAACATTAGACTTTTTAGTTGCGCCATATAATTGTAAAAAATAAAAACATTTTATGACATTTTACGTTTTTATTTTTTTAAATTAAATGAGGCAACCAAAAATGTGATATTGTTTTGGTTCACTTACGAAGCTAACAACAACAACAACAAACAGCTAATTACTTGGTACCGAAAAAATATCCAAGCATTTTGCCGGTGTTCATCCCCATGGAATTGCTGTGGTTATAGTTAATGTATTAAAATAGGCGCCGTGCTTAGTAACCACAAAAGTGACCATATCATGACCGCTCTGCAGTTCAAGAATATTTGTCACATGCCCATAATCCAGGCTTTCAGCTGTTCAGGGGCCAATGAGATTGGACATCTAGAACTAGAACTTAGGAACTGCTACCAGCCAGAATTGGGCTTTTTTATAAAAAACTAAGTAATTTAACCCTTTCGATTCAAACTGATTACTTTCTAAAATTACCCATTCGAGATAAAACCGTTTCCTCTTAAAACTACCCCTAATCCGAACGCTTTTCTATAACTTTCTGAAACGACCAATTAAGATGATACCATTTTGCTTGAAAACCACACCTAATATGACCGCATTCCGATATGATCTCGTCAAGATATGACCAATTTCTGAGGAGACCCCTTCCTTATAACTCCCCGATATGACCACTTGTAGTCACTTCCCGATATGACCGATAATAATTTTTTTACTAGCAATCAGGTTGAGTAACAAAAAAAAATTAATTTCTGCTCCACATTTTAAATAGAAACCATTAGTACTGTGCTAAAATATGCCGCTATGACAGATAGATGGACAGATGGACGGACGGACGAATCGAGTCGTACCAATAAGCTTCCTTTTTGCTTTTCGGTATGACACCCAAAAATGATAACGGTTTTAAAAATTCAACTAGTAAGGTAGGCACACCGCCATATCATAATACTTTTGTAGTCTGAAAAAAACCTATGAAATTGGAACAAAGCAACAGCGGGTCGCTAGTAGATTTGTAGTCAAGTCACGTCACGCTATGAAATACTGGGAGTGATTTTATCAAGAAGTGCTCATTTTGGAAAGTGGTCAAATCAAGAAATGTTCATATCGGGACTTCATTTTATAAAATTGTTGCATTTGGTAAGAGTTCACATCTGGCAGCAGTCATTTAAGAAAGTGCCTTATACGAACCACAATACCATACAGTAGGTACTAATTAGAGAATGCAATCCGGTATGTTTCTGAACCCGGCCGGGCCCGGTTGCATTCGTCGCCAACCCGGCCGGGTCCGCCGGGCCCGGCCGGGTTGTGTGTTAGTGATGAAACCTTTCAAATATTTTATGAAAATTTTCTATACAGGGTGTAATCGTTAAGTGTAGTCGGGCGATTATTCTGTAAATGTAACAGATATCAGAAAACTTTAATCTGATATCGAGAGTACGCTACCCAATGAGTAAAATTACATTAATAACTTTTTAAATAAAACTAGAAATATCCCAAATATTTACTTCAAACTCTCCTTTGCGGCCGTAAGTCTCACGCAGCCTCAAATAATGTCGTAAGAGAAAAGTGCTTAAAATTCATTATTTACGCAAATAAACTGTATTAAAACAATTCATGAATCATTTTATAATGGTGAAATGACTAGGCCTTATATTGTCTTTCAACGAACGGCGTACTAAATGTATGGGAGGGTTTGAAGTTAATATTTGGGATATTTCTGGTTTTATTAAAAAAAGTTATTAATGTAATTTTTCTCATTGGGTAATGTAAATTCGACATCAGCTTAAAGTTTTCTGATATCTGTTAAATTTACTGAATAGTCGCCTGGCTACACTTAACGATTACACCCTGTATATGAATGGAAAAATAATGATTCAAGGTTGATGTTTATTTCAAACTGGCTTATGAACAATTATCACAATAATCAGTCTCACTCAAGTCTCAAAATCACACTTATTACAGAATTGATTACTTTTACTTATGGGCGGAAAGGTAACATTCGTATCAGTAATTTATTCATTTTTATAAGTTTAAACAAGGAAGCTTTCTCTTTACTCCTTATAGTGTCTATTTGAACACATAGTAAAAAAAAAAACAAAACTAATAACGTACATTCTACGAGTTGGCGCTCCCGCGCAGCGCGCCGCGGTTTACTTACCAGGTCCGGTGACCGGGCCCCGTAAGAATGGTCGGGCCCGGTGGGTGCCTAAAAGGTCACCGGGCCCGGGCGGGCCCGGTTTGCAATCTCTAGTACTAATGCGTTCGAGTGGGGTCTTATCTAAAAGGATATTGTTTGTACTTTTAAAAACAATTTTTCATACAAATATGTGGTTTAGTGTGCGACACAATAGGTAGCTAAACATTCCAAAAAAAATACCATTCCGCCCTTCACCGTTTATCATCGGTCCTCTCAGTAATTGCCTCTCTTCTTTGTTCTCCGCCAGCTGTATGATATACCAATACCACGTGCTTCGAAACTTCTCTTCCACTTGCTCAAATTACGTAAATCTGGGTCTTCCTCTCTCGTTTATCCCTTCAATTAACGAAGCTATAAATCTAAAATAAATCATGATAGTAAAATATTATGAGCTAAATAAATGTATGTCACTGACGATACATAACGTTATAGTTTTAGAAAACAAAGTGAAGAAAAAATGTGATTAAATAAAATATTGTCTACATATATGTGCAATATTTTTAAAGTAATAAGCGATCTAATCATAACATATTTCGTTCAGACATGGTTTTTGCATTGTGAGCCCCTCATGTCCAAATTAAAGACGTTTCATGTCAAAAGTACCCTGTATTATTATGTATGAAACTATTTTTGTACAAAAATTTATCGAAATCGACTCAGTAGTTTAAGTGCGAAAGCCGTACAGATAGACAGACGGACAGGCAGACTTTCGCATTAATAATATAGTATGGATGACTACGTAAGCCTATTAATTGGTAATATTCTGACCATCCTACTTTGTTTTAAGTCTTTTTTTTGCCACAGGCTAAAATCTCGCCTTTCAGAAGTCCAGTGGTTAGTGACATTGGACATTCTGTTCTAGAATTCCGATATTGGTACCAGAATTGGGCGTTTTTTATAAAAAGTTTTTTAAAAAAATTAACCCTTTCTGTTAAAACTAATTACTTTCTGAAACGACAAATCAAGATGATTTTGCTTGAAGACCACACCTAATATGACCGCTTTCCGATATGATCAGGTCAAGATATGACCACTTTCTGAGGCGATCCCTTCCTTATGAGACTACTTCCCGATATGAACACTTGTAGTCACTTCCCGATATGACCGATTTATGATATTATTTTTTTATTTATGACCTTGAAGTACCTGCAAATTTTATATTTAACATCAACAAAAACCATTTCTCAGCTAATGATACTCAATTGATTAAGCTACTACTACTATTAAAACGGTATTTCTCTTTGAACATAATCTATTTTATCTCTCCGTACTAGCCGAAATGCATGCGGCTCCATCTGACTAGTGTTATAAGGAAATGAGAGCATCGAGAGACATACATTTCACATTTTCAGATGAACCGAAAGTATGTTTCTTAATTTTTTGACTAGCAATACGGTTGAGTAAGGAAATTTTATAATCTGTTCAACATTTCAAATATATAGCATTAGTAATGTACTAAAATATGTCGCTATGACAGGTAGATGGACAGATAGACGGATGGACAGACGGACGGAACGAATCGCACCAATAACTTTCCTTTTTACTTTTTGGTATGCCACCCAAAAATGATAACAGTTTTAAAAATTCAACCTGTAAGGCAGGCACCATATCATAATACTTTTGTAGTCTGAGAAAACCTATGAAATTGGAACAAAGCAACAGCGGGTCACTAGTAGATTTGTAGTCAAGTCACGTCGCGCTATGAAATACTGGGAGTGGTTACACCGAGAAATGCTCATTTTGGAAAGTGATCAAATCAGGAAATGTTTATATCAGGAAGTCATTTTATGAAATAATAGTATTTAGGAAGGGGTCACAACTGGAAGTGGTCATTTTAGGAAGTGCCTTGTACGAGGTACAATACAAAATACAACAGGCTCTTTTGATAAGTCCGTAACGAATAATTTCTGAAGAAGCTTATACTTTTTAATACACTGTTTGGATCAGCCTGAATCAAATGTGTTTATTTCTTTTGATACTCCATGTGACCTGTTTAAAAAATACGACATTACTCTTTTCATTAATAATTTGAGAGCTTTGTAGGTACATGGTCTAGTGGGGTCTTATATAAAAGGGATTTGTTTGTATACTTTAATACTATTTTCATACCAATATGAGGTAAATTTTGTGACAAAACAGATAAATAAAACTTGCAAAAAAAAACCATCCCGCCCTTCACCGTTTATCATCAGGTCCTGTCAGTAATCGCCAGTCTTCTTTCTTCTCCGCCAGCCGTTTGATGTTCCAATACGACGCGGTTCGAAAATTTTCTTCCACTTGCTCAAAATATGTCAGTCTGGGTCTTCCTCTTCCTTTTGTCCCTTCAATTAACGAAGCTATAAATCTAAAATGACAGTTTAATATTATTAGATTATCTGACACTTGAAACATTAAATACAAAAGCAAATTTAAAAAATAAGTAACAGAAAAATAACTAAAAACTTGAAATAAAAGTAAACTAACAACTTAAATAATACTATAACTAAAACCTGAAATCTGGCCTGGCCACATGTCCACGGCGCGGAGTCGTTACCGTGAAACGGCGCGGCGCCGTTTTACCGTGCATATTTACGGTCCGCGCTGTGGAAATACACCGCGCGATGCCGTACTGAGCGGGTGCACGGTGGGGCGCCGCGTTGTACCACGACGCCGTGTTATTCAGGCGCGAAAAGACAAATAAAAAGAATGTTCTGGTCAAACCCATTACTTTCTATTATGAATCAGGATGGGAGTAATTTTAAGAGGAAATACGAGGAGGACAAAACATAGCAGGCGCCCGAAGCGTGCGTCCGGGGCGTTGCGTTCTGCGCGCTCCGATTAATTGTATAGAATTGTATGTGACGAATTATAGCAAGCGGCCGAGGTGCCGCAGCTCATTATAGCTTAGGAGCAGTGGTAGATAACAAGTTAGCAGGTAAGGCGGTTACGAAAACTACTTACCTCCAGGGGAGCCACTTGCCTGTTTTACATTTGTAAGCGCATTGTAGCTTAAGAGCAGTAGTATATGACAAATTACTAGGTAAAGCATTTAGGACAATCACTGACCACCAGGAAAGCCGCTTGCCTGTTTTACACTTGTATGCTCATTGTAGCTTAGAAGCAGCAGTAGATTACAGATTACCAGGTGAAGCATTTAGGAGAATTACTTACCACCAGGGAAGCCATTTGCCAGTTTTACACTTGTATGCATATTGTAGCTTAAAAGCAGTAGTAGATGACAAATTGCCAGGTGAGCCGGTTAATATTGACATAGCTTAGTCACCCCTCCAATCAAGACGAATCCAACGACACCTCACAAATCAAAATCCATCAAACCGTTTAGGGTGCAGCGCATGGCACAGAAAAGACGTACATACATACATACATACATACATACTTACATACATACATACTCACTTACACTCGAAAAACATATAACCCTCCCTTCTGGCGGCAATCGAGTAAAACATGTTTTCATTTCGTACAGCTATACCGCGTACCTTATGAAAATTAAAATGAAAAATTTATTTTGCAAGTTGGCCATATAGGCTCTTTTACATGTCTGAATCTACTAGCGCTTCAGAAAATCGAAGATACTACTGAGAAGAAACGCCGCAAGAAACTCAGCTATAGTAGTTATAGTTAATCCTAACATTTTCAAAGGTCCCACAGGTTCTCTAAATACGTGTTGCTTTTGAATACAAGGAGATTACAATATATTTTATCTTGATACAGACATTCTAAAGTACTCGAAAAATTTGTGTTCACTTATTTTCAACACCTCGTATTTCCTCTTAAAATTACTCCAATCCTGATCCATAATAGAAAGAAATGGGTTCGCCCACAATTTTTTTTTTTCGCGCCTGTACAATACAACACGCCGTCGTATGTGGCCAGGCCCTCAGACCTATGAATTATGATCACTGTTAATGATCAGTGATGGCAACGAACTTCGCCTCTGGTCACCTGTCTTTTCTGTAATTTTGTACACGATGGCTTTTATCATAGACAAGGCGCCAAGCCCCCAACATAAAAGCTTCTTCTTATTGCTGCATAGTTATACGTTTAGGGGCTCTAGGTAAGACGAAATCATGGCAGATATTCGACGCAGGTGGCTTCCCGCAAAGGGCCGTTCGGCATCTTCCACAGTATAAACGTCATAACGTTTGACCTGTTGTCGTCGTCCCGAGGCGTACCAGGCGACCAGCTGTTGCAGGTCAGTTCGAGCACGACGAAGAGATCTAGTCGCAGCAATGAGGGACAACCACAGCGTCCACCGTGAAATCGTGGAAGTCTTGTTTTAGTGTGATAGAGTCAGATTCTAACCAGTTCAGTTTGCTAGTTGCAGTTTGAGCTACCACTTTTTAAATAGTGATTAATTGATTGATTTGGAAAGCGAGAGAGGCGGGACCTAAAAACTGGCAATAAATTAATATGTATCTTAGGGTTGCTGGTTTTGAGATCACTTACCAAGAACTGGAAAATGTTCAAATTGTTCTGGGTTTTCTTTCACGTAAATAGTGTAACAGCATCGCAATAGCTTAGACAATCCCTTTGTCATCGAACATTTTTTTTCCTCTGGCAGGTCATAGACCACAGATTTTTTATTTTTATCCTTATATCAGCCTGAATCTGATAAAAAGGTTTGTTTCATTAAAAAGTTCTCAGGTCGGAGAAAATCCTATCACTCGACCTAATATAATTGTAAAACGAAATAAATAAGAGTCCATACTGCGGGCAATTTTATTCTGTAATAAATAAAGGATAGTATCATTGCGTGTATGATACAGTGCACAGTTGCACCGTTTTGATCCGCGAACCACTGCACGGAACTTTTTCACAGTAAATATTTTAAAGATGTGACAATCCCTGTGAAGGAATCAGCATGTCATTTATTGTGGAAAAGTACCACAGTAATCGTGTGAGCCGGATGAAATTTAACATAGTTGTAAACTTTAAATTTCTACCTTTTTGAGATATTTCTGCAGTTTGTCCATATCCTTTTATTCAAGGCAGTTTCTTTATTTGTTAAACGAACGTTTATTCCATTTAGATTGTAATAAAAATGAGTCATATTACGTTGTATCCAAAATCAAAAAAAAAATTATAGTTTTATCATTTCCTTTGGAAGACTATATCCTACTTTGCAAAACTCATTGAAAAAAGAAAATTTTAAAATACAAAAAAAAGATACAACGAGATTTGAACTTGGTCTTTCACGATCTTTACCCATGTAAATGTGACCACGGAACTAAATAGGTGGTCACGTGACTGGTCGAAATTGTCAATAGGTTTTTACTCACCTATATTAACTGTCACTAATTGACGCACCCATCTAAAGATATCACACACACATGGTTGCGGTTGTACTCCCACAACGGTAAAATGCATCATAATTTCCTGGATCCTACTGCAGTTCAGGATCGGTAAAGCAACTCTTTGTTTGGTTTTACGTAAGTAATTAATCCATAACTAACTATTTCCAAAAAAATCCGTTCAAATTAATGTCCTAGAAGCTTCAAAAGGTGCACCGACATTTTCTATGGGAATCGAACCCCCTTAAAGCGTTCGAGGCTTTTATTGTAATAAAAACTTACACTACACTGGGACCGTTTACCCTATTCAAAACAAAAACAAAAATATTAGTGTTTGGCCTAACGTTGCGCCAGATCAGGAGTTGTGGAAGTCTAGTGGAAATGCCTTTGCCCAAGAGTGGGACATGAATAAGGGTTTATTAAAAAAACGTGTTTGGTGAAATATCAGTGCAATTGGAGAAAATTAGAGGTGTTTTATGATTGAAAACTAAATTGAAGGTCTTATAAAATATGTTTAATAATAAGTATCTGCTACAATTGCACATTTTAATTTCATAATGTTCCTAATTATGTTGCCATTTATTTTGACGTTACTAAATGATAATAATCTGTCAAATGATATCGTTATTTTCTATGTTCTCAATGTACATTCATATCATGTTGACATACATGACTAATATGTAATATTATATTGCGAAATAAAGAATCCTAAATCTAAACCTATGATATTTCTGTTGCAATGTCTAACCTCGCTTCCGCTTCCGCTCCCGCTGCCTCTCGTCGCACGCGCTACTTAATATCAGTTAATAAATAATCGAATTTAAGTCAAGACCGACGCCTGAGCGCGTTCAGAGCCTGTTAGCTATCGGATCGAGTTACGGAACAGCGGATAACACCAGGACGTGACTTAAGATGAAATATCTGCTGAACAAGCCAATTTTAGGATAAGATATTGAAGCAAGAGTCAATAACCAGTACGTAAACTCTTTATTGCGCGCTAGCAGGCTCCCGCGATGTCGTTCGCGTGTAATAATAAATAAATAAAACCATTTATTTCAGGCTGCATAGGCCGATAGAAAAAATACCTTAAAGACTAACATACACAGTTTAAAAACATTAAAATTTGCACGTTACTTCGGCGACGTGTGACCTACTTTCAGGGTGCCCAGCAACCGTCCGCGAAAACGACGGAAAGCGACTCCCTTCGGCCAAAATTCTTGCTTCATGAAGGTCGACAGATGATCGGTCGGCAACCGCACCACAAAGGACGTAAAGTTGACGTTGTGGCGGGACTCCAACCGCTCGACCCTCAGGGTAAAACTGGTCTTCATTCGTATATACTCTACGATCTCCGATCAATAAATAGCCTATGTCCATCAGGGATAGTGTAGCTTTCGATTAGTGAAAGAATTTTTGGGATCGGTTCAGTAGTTCTAGAGACCACCTCCTACATACAAACCGAGTTAACCTTTTCATTATATTAGTGTAGATAGATGAAGACAATTAAATACAATACAAACACAGACAATAGTACAAAGGCGATCTTATCCTTTAAAGTTATTGTTTGTTAGCTTTAAGAAAATAGTGCCTTAACATTTTATTAGAGCAACCTTGTGCAATGTCGGTCCGGATCGCTACCACCATCTTGCTCGCTAATCCTGCCGCTAAGCAGCAGTGCTTGCACTGTTGTGTTCCGGCGTGGAGAGCAAGACAGCCGGTGCAATTATTGGCACAAGAGGTATTCCATCTTAGCCCTCTAGGTTGGCAACGCATCTGCAACCTCCTTGGAGTTGCGGGTGTCTATAGGCGGTGGTGATTACTTACCACCATGTGACCCACTTGCTTGTTTGCCTTCCTATTTTATATTAAAAAAAAACCTAGATAGAGGTAGGCAGCTTTCGGTACATAAAGGCATGAATGGCGCCTAATCATCCTGTCTGGGTCTAGGTATCTAGGTAGACTAGTTCTTAGGTCATGTTGATTTAGGCAGAATTAATGACTCGTTGTTCCTTGCTCATTATATTAGCTCCTAGCAGCATTACGTTGAATATAAAGGAATTAGTCTGTACCTAACGGCGTCGAATTAAATTAGTATGTACTGTCGACAGGAGAAGTTTCTGAACACTGGGTATGAGTAAAGTATTTTATCTGTCCTAAGGTTGTCTGGAAGAGATTGCGGTTTACCGATACGACCGCCTGTTAATGTTAAGGCAAACGAGCAAGTGGGTCACCTGATGGTAATTGATCACCACCGATCATAGGCACCCGCAATATCCAGGAGATTGCAGAAGCGTTGCCAAACCGGAGGGCTAAGATAGAACACTTTTTAAATTGTGCCAGCAACTGCTGCTAAGCAGCAGCGCTTGCACTGTTGTGTTCCGGCGTGGGGAGCAAGACTGCCGGTGCAATTACTGGCACAAGAGGTGTTCCATCTTAACCTTCTGGGTTGGCAATGGTGTTACGGGTGTCTATAGGCGGTGGTGATCACTTACCATCAGGTGACCCACTTGCTTGTTTTCCTTCCTATTTCATAAAAACAAAACATTAAAGCTGAATATTTCTCAAACGGATTCTTTAATCGAAAAAAGTTGTCTTAAACCTGCAATATTTTTTAAAGACCTACAACATTGCAATAGTTTCATGAACTTCAACGGTCGGGACCCGTTAAAAATGTACACCGACTCAAATCTTTCCAATAATGGGTCCCGACTGTTGAAGTTCATGAAACTATTGCAATGTTGTAGGTATTCAACATTACTTACCAGAACTTCAGACTACTGGACTTGTTTTAGTCTTTTCAGTTTTTATTTACTTATTACGCAGTTGGGTTTTTGAGTTTTTAATTAGCACTAAGAGTCTCTGAGCTAAGCTGCAAACAGACGGACGGACATGGCGAAACTATAAGTCTTCCTTGTGGTTGACTACAGAACCTTAAAAACGATCGTTGTCGACTAATATCGAGAGACAAACTTGAAGTACTTAGTCGTACTATATCTGTATGCAAAATCCTGTTAAATATTGTCTCTGTATGTCTTTCATTCTTCGCTCATAACATGAAATTAAGTAAGCTTAGGGCGTCCAAAGCGAAAAAGACTTTATGGGTTAGTGGCGGTTACGCTCTTTTCTCCTTCTTATCAGGAGGAGTTGTACGTTTTGCTGGGAATAAAACAGCGTCACCAACAGCCTCCTTAAGGTCTTTTTCAATTTGTACGCCTACATAACAAACACATTTGCCTACCTTTCACTCAGCTTCATTTACTTCAGCCGAAATTTCAGGAGATGTCGCAACTCATATTAAACAAAGTTGAGAACTTCGGGAATTTCCTTGAAAAGAACGAAAACTTTGCCCATCTGACGCCTTTTTTATGGTAAACGGAGATAGACTAGCAAGCAGATCACCTAATTGATATGTTCAGACTATACTGATGGCTAGGGGGTGTCCAGGGATAAAAGATACACAGGCGGTGCGTTCGTAGGCGCTTTAATCCGAACTGACATGACAAAGCTTGACAAAACATGAAAAAACGAGCTTAAAGCTACCCTCCCTTTATAAATACATTACACTAACGGGAAATGATTACCGATGCCCAAGGACACCAGCGATCTGAAGAGAATCGCTGATCCGTTGCCCGCCTTTAGGTCCACTCGTGGGCCTCTGAGTCTCTCAGTCACCGTACGAAACACAGCAGCAATTTAAGCTACTACTTTACGCCGGTATTTTTCGAGAGTGTGGTACTGTCAGCCTCAGAAATAGCTGAACATTTTACCTTGTCGCTGTCAGTAATGTGACAAATTCAAGCAACTTCCATTTCATACGTTAACTACGGCAAGGTTCTTAAGTGTTTAGCAACTTCTGAGGCTGAGCCGGCCCATTTGTACTGTAACCAAAAATTGGTTCATACATATATATTCATGCAAAAACCCACCCTCCCCCTCTTCCACACGAAACAACATATAAAACATACATGTGGAAGCGGAGGAGAGTGGGTTTTTGCATGAATATATATGTGTCGCACAGACGCAGTTATTTTGCACAAGGCCGGCACTGGTATCGTAGCAAGGTAATTTGTTCCAATTTGTTGATATGGACCTCCGCAAAGTAACGCCTGAATCTATCAATTAGCGGCCGCCATGTTTAAAACTCATTAATTTACGTTACACGTCCATCTTTGGGTCACCGACTTACATGTGTTCCAAGTTTCAGTTTCAGTTCAAGTTCAGTTTCAGTTTCGGTCCAGGCCCCCAATTCTGGCGCTTATCGAGATTCATCTGACGTTCAAGATTTGTCAAAATGTGACAGATTTTGAAGGGATTTGACAGCTCTTTTCGGCTTATGTCGAGTGTGACTTCATCTCTACTGACACCAGTATTGCCCCGCAGTAGCTTCGGGACAAATTGGCTGTGACAGACGGACAGACAATAGACACAGTAGTCATGTAAAGATACAGCTTTCCCTTTATAGGTATGGAACCGTAAGAACTACATATCGCACGCTTAGAATTAAAGCGACCCATTTCTGAATTATACACATCCCAAAATATCACCTTAACTAAAAGACATAGGGTTTAATTTTGGGAAATGTCATATTCAGAATTGAGTCGCTTTAATTCTAAACGTGCGATATAGACTAAATATTAACACTCAGTTAAGTTCATTTGAACTTAAGGTAAGTTCAACTTTGAGTCGTCTTTGTGCTCAAAAGCTGTAATTACCTTAATTAAAGGAAGCTTGTCGACGGAATGAGATTTCGATTAAAATCTGTTAACAAAGCTTTGCCAAGAAAAAGCCTTTGTGAACGAAAGGCTTTCAGCTGTTTGTGATTTTGTCATTTTTATTCAATTTAGGCTCCTAATTGTAATGAATTATATTAATATCAGGAAACTGGGATGATTTGTTATAAATTTTTTGTAACCGAAATTACTTTCGATTTTAATTTTAATAATGTTTTTTTAACATTCAAATTATTAAATTAAAATGCTACACAATGACAACACAAAGAAAAATTTGGGTAATGGCAGGACTCGAACCTGCAACATCAGCACTCCGTGCCGTGCGTTTGCCAGTTTCGCCACATTACCGCTACCATACCCTGCGATTACCCAAATTTTTATTTTTGTTGTCATTGCATAGCATTATGATTTGTTATACTTTTATTGAAAAACTATAGCGACCCGTCCAGGCTTCACACGGATACAATAAGGAAGTAACGTACAGTTTTACCAAAAATATATTGCGCATCGGCGTTTGCGCAGAGAAGCGCAGACCGGTTTCCGACAGTAGCCGAACGTGTGAATAATCCATATTGTACTTTATTTGCAAGCGCAACTGGCAGAGTATTACGTGCTATGCATTCTTAGCTTTGTCCCGACACAATTCGTACACTGTGGCGCACGAGCTGCCGCCATGTTGCTCCGAAATCGATAGACCAATAAAAGCGCAAGAGTTTAGCGCGCGTAAAATTCTACTTTATCATTGGTAGATCGAAATTTACCGCGCTACTAAAATTGGTCTACTGCGCAGGTACATCGTGGCCCAATATATTTTTGGTAATACTGTATATAAAAAAAACCTTATGGAAAAATGGTCTAAATGACAGTGAAAAACGTATCAAAATCCGTTGGGAGGTTTAGAAGGGGTAGGCTTCCAAAGATACGATGAAGACAGACAGGAACGGATAGCGACTTTGTTCTATACTATGTAAAGATATACTCCCTTATTCATAAAGAAATAACAATCTTTTTAGATAGATAGATAGATAGATAGATAGATTCGTTTATTACTTATTGGAAATTACATTAAATTTAGAATGTCAAAGATAACACTGTATCTCTTTTTTTAATTTATGGTTTTTGTACAATAAAGAATTTACATACATACATACATAACAAATTCACAATAAGATCGTCAAAAGGTAAACAAAATAATAAAATAAAAATATCTAGAAATACGTCTAGAAAAATGTCTAAAATTCAAAAATAAAAAATTTAAATGTCACAATAAAAATACAAATATAAATTCAAAGTCAAAAACGGTGAAAATGTCAAAATAGGCAAAAAAGAATAAAATGAAAACAAAACAAAAACAATCAGGTACAAAATAATAATCTAAAACAATAAGCAAGAATAATATGTCAAATTAATTTAAATGTCAACTGTTTTCATTGTACTCTTTTACAGAGTACAATGACTTATTTAACAAAAAAATTCTTAGTCGGCTACCAAATGCTTCGTCCGAACATTCATTCTTTAGGTCGGCGGGTAGGCGCTCGTAAAACCTAGGGCCTATGACACGCGGGTTCTTGTCAAGCAGCTTCAGCCGCCGCGGCACCGCTTGCAGTTGCCCCGTCTGGCGGGTTATTCTGCCTGGGATATTGACGCGTTTAAACAAATGAATGTTACGTCGTGTGTACATTATAACATAGTAAATATATTGCGAATAATGCGTCAATATCCCAAAGCTTCTGAATAGCTCTCTGCAGGAGTCCCTAGGTTTCACACCTGCCAATGTTCGTAGAGCCCGCTTTTGGACTTTGAACACTCTGTCGGAGTCCGTCGAGTTTCCCCACAATATAACGCCGTACGACAAGAGTGAGTGGAAATGAGCATGGTAGACTTGGACTAGTGCTTTTTTGGAAACGAGTGGTTTGAGCTTTCGCAATGCAAATACCGCGCCGTTTAATCGTTCACAAAGCTTTTGCACATGCGGTTTCCAATTTAGCCTATCGTCCATGATGAATCCAAGGTACCTACTTGTTTCACACATTGGCATCGAACTCTGTAGTTGTGGAGCCACTGTGTGGTTGGCCGAAAACAAGATAACATTTGATTTGGTCACGTTAAGGACCAAACCATTTGCAGTGAACCACTCATGCAGCTGATTGCATACACCTCCCAACCCGTGCTCAAGCTGTTCATATGTACAGGCGTTCACTACTACCGTGGTATCATCCGCAAATAAAACTGTTTGACCCTCATTGACAGAGGCTGCAAGATCATTGATAAATAATGAAAACAGGGTATTCCCCAAGGACTTTAAACTAGTTAACAAATGTTTGGTCCCTTTTATTTGAGGGTAAACGTCACAATGACAGATAACATACAACGTCTTAACTAACAAACGTTCCAATCACCCTGTAGCTTCACACCTTGACGTTGACCAAAAAAAAAACTAACAAACGTTTACGAAGCGTTTATGAATATGGGGTTTAGAGTTACAAGAGATTTTAATCAAGTGCTTACTTTTTATAAATCGAATCAACATAATTTGATCCAGAAATTGATTGGACCCTAACCCCGGGATTATCGCGCAAACGACGGTCCTAAACATTTTACGGTACATTTTATTTAACGGCGCATAAAACACGTGTCAGCAAATTGAATCATTTCGTGAGTTGTCTTAGATGAAATTTGATATTAAATTAATCAACATTTTGATCAATTCAAGCTTGAAAAATTTGAAATGAAAAATTTAATATTGCAAATACGCTCTTTTATATGTCTGAGTCTACCAGGGCTCAGTGGCCCTAACATGACTGGCCAAGTTTAGTTTATCTCTATCTGCGTCTCTTTCTTATGACACTAGTTAGACAGAGATACAGGGAGGGGTTAAACTAAACCTGGGCTGTCATGTTAGGGCCGCTGGAAAATGGAAGATTTTGCTGAGAAGAAGAACAAGAAACTCAGCAGATAATCCCTTTTTTTCTGTTTTCAAAACAGAATTACAGAGTAATATACATTTAATTTTAGTTTAAGTTATTTATTACTGTTTGTATTTTTCAATTGGTTATTCTTAATTAAAAATATCTATAGTACCAGTTAGCAAGTACTTAACATAAAGAATAAGAATTAAAGAGATTTTCTCAATATTTACAATAGGTACATAGATAGAGATGACATCTCTCTTTTTGTTTTAACCAACTTTAATAAAGAAGGTTCTCATTGCAGTTCGTTGAATTTTTTTTACGTATGTTTCCCAATTAGTAACATTATTTTTTGTTTGAAAGGGTATCTTACCAGGTGGGCCGTTTGTCATGAGGTCAGGATCTGATGATGGGATCCTGGAGAGATCGAGGGAACTCATCAAATATCACACAATTACATAGAGATTTGTTTTTTTATTGAGTGAATGAAAATTGCTCCTATTTTATTTTTTTATTCTGTGTTCTTTAAGTTTGTAATTGCTAGAAGTAACAGGGTGCCGTATTTGTTTCATGTTTTGTATATAAATGGTGCAATTAGAAAATAGTATCCATTTTCCAATTTACACAATTTGCATGTAAATAAGTTCTCGAATGGCGGCCGCGTATTGGCAAGCGCAGCGTAGGACGACCAGCCACAAGATGGTCCGATGACCTCATACAGGTGGCAGGAAGGCGCTGGTTGCATGCTGCTTCCAACCGGCCACTTTGGAAATCCATGGAGGAGGCCTATGTCCAACAGTGGACTTGTGGCTGAGATGATGATGATGATGATGCATGTAAATCTGAAAAATGATGATTTGTTTTTAAATTGAGATATACCTACAATAGAGGTATACCCTAGTCATGTTTGAGCACATGGAACATCAAGACAGCTGTAATACATATTATTTCGAAAAATAAGTTGGTTGTTTTCATTAACTATCCCATGCCACGACATTTACTGTGAGCAAGACAAAACATACTACGACAACCTGTATCACATTCCCGTCTCTTTCCAGCGTCAGCGCTGCCGTCGCCGACGACAGCCGACGACGACGACGACGAGGACGACACGACGCCGTCACGCGAGGCCGACGACGGCCGCGTGTACAAGAACCCGCGCAACTCGCCTTCGGCTCAGTGTCCGCGGGACGAGGAGCAAGCCACGCTGCTGGTTAGTTCTTTCATTCTATCTAGTTTAATTAGAATGGGACAGTAACTTCATTTGGAGAGACTGAAGCCCTTAGGATGAACCCTATGGTCGGTATTGTGGGCCCTATAGGCCAATTCTAAAGAATTGGCCTGTTTATTAAGTTTTTGTTACCGAAATTGAAAGAATATTACTTTAAAAGGAGAAAAACTGTGCTTTAATTGTTTTTCTACGATCAGTATTTCTTGATATCGATAATAAAAATCTTTGTGACTCATAACCATGCAATAGATGTTTGATTGATTGGTTGATTGAATAGAAAATCGAAGCAACGAAAGACCCGTGAAAATGCTCCATACATTAACAAAATCAGAAACCCGTCTGCGAAAAATTTTATTAACTGAAAAAATGTCTGAACTTCCTTTATATGAAGTCGGATAAAAACAGAAAAGCAAGCCCTATAATTCCAAAAAAGTTTCGGAAATGTAGATAGAAACTCCTTCAAAACCTTTTAAATATATTTATAGCGTTATTGGAACTTTGACGCGATAAAACATTGTTAATTTACCTGGACGTTTCGGCCTTGTTTCGTGGCCGTGATCACGAGTAGAAAACATACAAGAAACAATGTTTTTATGGCGTTAAAGTCCCGAAACGTTATAAATATGTCTAAAAATCGCGAAAACTTAAACTTTTTAAATATTCCTAATCTAATATGTTATAATATAATACAATGCTCAGTGAATAGCCTTTGAAAGTGCTTCGTTTTTATTAAACCCTAACAAAACTAAAGCTAACATAAGTAATCTGTTTTAAACCGAGTGTTACTAAAGCGTATTTCATAGTCAATCCAAACCCAGGCAACCTAAATTTGACTAGGCGGGCCTTTGAGGCCCCGTCTGATTAGAGACGGGTTAATCCTTTGATACAATGGCTTACAACGTGTATTAGATTTATTACTGGTTGACGTACATTGTCGTACATACAATTGTAGGTCATTTAAATTAAATAAATTAGGACTATTGTCTATTGTGTACTTAGCGCTCTCCATACAAACGGCGATCACGTTTTCCACCCTCTAAACCTTAACCTATAGCCATGGATTTTTAGTATGCTGTTGTTATGCCTTAGACGTCGGTTACACGCTCATTCTGTCGTCAGTTCAGTCCATCATTCTGGTCAGAATGACGAGAGAATTATCGTGTAACCCGTCTCGTGTCGTGTCAGTCTGAACTGTTCGTAGCCGTGTCCATTTGTCAGCATTCTGGCATCAGTCAAAACTATACCGGAATGATGGACTGAACTGACGCCAGAATTAGCGTGTAACCGAAGTCTTAGAAGTAGGTTTGTGTGTTTTGATTTTTTAAATATTCTTTATAGGTTAAAAAAAATTGACGCTTTTTTGTTTTGTATTCTACTCCTAAAATGCAAATATTGTCAAATTCTAAGAAAAAAATTCAAAAAATCAAAACTTTCAAATCTAGCCCATACCGTAAATTATCTGGTACAATACACTCTGTCTGGACAATCTATGATAGTATGTGTGTCTGGCAAATTGGCAAAAGCCTCGTGGCCGCAAATAAAGGAAAAAAAGTAAACTTTAAAAATCAAAAACCCAACTGCATAAAAAGTAAATTTAAACTGAAAAGACTAAAACAAGTCCAGTAGTCTGAAGTTCTGTTCTGTTCAGTAAGTAATGTTGAATACCTACACCATTGCAATAGTTTCATGAACTTCAACAGTCGGGACCCATTATTGGGAAGATTTGAGCCGATCTACATTTTTAATGGGTCCCGACTGTTGAATTTACATGCATACATACATAAATAGACTGATAAACACATTACCCTCCTTTGCGTCGCGCAGTCGGGTAAAAAAGAAAAAAAACTGTCTGGCCAGCTACGTAACCGTTGTTTTGTTCTCCAGCGCCAGAAATGCCTGCGCAAGTGTTCGTCGGACGAGGACTGCAAGAGCAAGAAGAAGAAGTGCCTCTGCGACGGCGCCTGCGGCATGTCCTGCATCAAGCCAGGTTAGTCGACCAATCAGGGCGCAGACCGCATCCGCCTCAAGGCGGGTTGATTTATTTATTTAAATCAGGTCATAAAATAACCCTTATTATAATATTTCATAACAAACCATATTCTTGTAATCAGTATCAGTAATTTAAGTTAGGCTATAGTTAAGACTTTTCTTATATCATGAGTGTCACTCGCGCGTTGTCCACCCAGCAAAACGAAATTTGAGTGCTTGAGTTTTTCAGTTCATCATAATCACAACGTTCACATTTATTATTTAGTAGTTTAGTTTAGTTTTAGTTTTGTATATTCAGTCAATATAAAGTTACATTATAAATTGCATTGCATGTCAAATTACACGAACTTATACTGAGGTCGTCAAAATTATATAATTATAAAAACTAAATTAAAATCAACTACAATATTTCAAGCGCATGTTGCGCAAGCACTTTTCACAGAAGCTTTAGGTTTAGTGTATCTGTGCTGGGTACTTTTAATTTTGTATATTTGTATTGTATAATACCATGTATGTGTGTAAGTTTATCGATATGTATTGTATGTATATTCCGGCTGATTTGTGTTATTCTTGTTTTTATTTATTCACGATCCTGCACCGTTATACTTTAAGTTTAGCCTGATGGTTGACTGGTTGAGAATGCCTTATGGCTTTAAGTCCGCCATTTGTATATTATTGTTTTATCGTGCAATAAAGTTTAAATAAATAAATAAATATTTATAACACCATATTAGATTCAAAATTATGAGAATTACAATGGAATATCAAGGTAAATTAAATTAGTCTCCAATAGAGAAGTATTTACAACATATACTTTATAGTAATAATAAATAAATAACAAATGATTATCTTATCTTATCTTATCTTAATATACTGTATTTGTGCCTACATAATAAATTTACAATTTACAAATTCAATTCATAAATTAACTATCATCATGCACCCTTAAAACATTCCTCTTCGCGGCCTTTCGACAATTCTTAGTGCGAAATTTCGTAGTTTTGCGAAGCAGGACCCTGCAGGAAACACTACGATACTTAATCTCTGCTTTATACACTCCGGATAAAAGCATTGTTTTTGCCAAAGACCATAGAGCGTCCGCTCAAAATGGCCGCCGCTATAAATCCACAGACAAAGGGGCAGGAAGGCTGTAAATTCACCCTGCCTGTATTCTGTAGCAAGCGGTTGAATATACCGTGCCTTAGTGAAAAACTATTAACTGCTAGAGACAGGTTAGGTTAGAATCTCTTACAAAGTTTATAATGGTAGTTTATTAAAGTTTATGTTATTTATTTGGACAAATATTTATAACATAATCGGGACTTTAGCGCGATAAAAATATACTCTACTCTACTCGTGACCACGGCCATTGAAACATGGCCGAAACGTCGAGGTAAATCAACAATATATTTTTATCGCGCTAAAGTCCCGATTATGTTATAAATATGTGTGAAAGTCGCGAAAGTTTAAAACAATTTATTTGGACAATACAAAGTTACACTATCTTCAAATAGTATAAAACAAATTTGTTATCCAGCTCTGCTTGTCCTTATCGGATCTTCGGCCGCCTCCTTCGTAACCACGCGACGGATTTTGATACAGGTTTCACTGTAATTACTAGATTTATTAAAAAAAGTTTTTTTTTAGAAAGTTTTTATGTACAACATATTAAGTTTGTAGTAGTAAAGTGCGTGTGCGTAGCGCGTAGTGATGGGTATTTTCCGAAATTTGTCAAATAATGGCAATTTTTCAGTTTATTTTTCAGAAAAATAAATAAATGGAAAAATAAGGGGAAAATGTAGTGTAGTGTAAAATTTTGCCAAAAGTTAAAATAAATAATAAAAATACGTTTCACTGAAATAAAACTATACAAAAATTGGCAAAAGTAGTATTTTCTTCCGATTTTATCGTTTCCAATGTGATAATATTGTATACTTAAGTATTTATAATCGTTAAAGAATAAATGAAGATTTGATTTTATTTCAATGTTATAATATTTATTTTTAACCATAAATTTGGAAAAATATCTAAGAAATATCTGAAAAATTGGAAAAGTAACGTAATAAACATGAGTCGTACGTTTTGTAAAACGTCGTCAAGACATTACGACTGACGTCACTACGCCGTAGTAACAACAGCGCTGTTTTTTATTTTGGGTAGCCGTGTTTTAATCCGACGCCGATTTCAATATAATGTGTATGCATAGCTTACCCAGTTGAGTGTTGTCGATTGTATGTTAAAGCGAAACCGCTACACCAGCCTTAAGATGAGTGTGAACCCAGCCCCAAAAAGCTTGTCCTGCTGTGCAAGCACGAATCTCCTCGACACGCGTTAACTCGCTACGTAACTCATTGCGTCTCCCTCATACTGAGCTAGTCGGAAAGAGACGCATTGAGTTACGTAGCGAGTTTACGTGTGTCGAAAAGGTTCGTGCTAGGTGCACTGTACAAAGGGCGATAACATTCTTCACCCTCTAAACCTTAACCAAAGGCATTTATTTCTGGTACATTGTCATTATGCCTCAGAACTAGGTTTGTATTAATGTTTTTATTATTTAAATAGTATTCATAGATTTGACAATATTAGCATTTTAGGAAATTGATACAGAACAATAAAGCATCAGTATTTTTGAAACTACATATAAGGAATATTTAAAAAATCTATTTCTGAAAATACAGGGTTCTAGTTTAATCCACAACGAAGTTATAGGGGGTCGAAAATGGCCTGAACTGCTTCGAGAAAAGGATGGTACGGCCGTGCCGCTTCTTTTTGCTCGACTTGGCGGGGGCACTGCCGTGCCCTCAGATACTGCAAACCTAGTTCTAGGGCATAATGACAACAAACAAAAAACCATGACTGTAGGTTTAGAGGGTGGAAAACCTTATCGCCGTTTGTATGGAGAGCGTTGGGTACATAATAGTCTTAATGGATGATCTAAGCACCTAGGTCGAATCTTCTCGATACGTTACCATGCTACGTAAGTCACCACATCTCTCTCCTACTGAAGTAGTTAGAACGAGACGCACTGATTTACGTAGCGAGTTAACGCGCGTCGAGAAGATTCGTGCTAGCTGCACTAGACTTATTATATTCCTTGAACAGCTACGTCAGGGCTGTCAGGATGCACGCAACAGCGTTGGATTTCTTCCTCATCCCATAACTTACCCTTATCTTAAACTTACCTTATGCTAAGCGCTTACCATCGTTAATATGGTAATCCTTTATCCGGTGAAGCTGATAAGCATTCACGGTGTCACAGTTCACAACGTAAGTTGCTTCAAAGTATTATTTTTGAGATGTTGAATTTACCCACGTTTTTACAATTGAATGTACGTCACCAGCTAGTACTAGGGGAGTTCCACTCCGCAATTTAGGTACGGGCCGTCTTGCCAATCGGGTTGGCAAATCGCAGTGGGTTGTCGGCTTGCCGCGAGATCGCTCTATTTATTTATTTAAATATATTAATTAGTCTCATAATTAACACTTACAGACAGCCACACATGTTAATTAAGACATATCTATCGCTTTCACTGTGTCAATGTAATTGAAAACGAATGCGTCCCAGCCCTAACGTATCATCAGAGTGTTGAGGATGGAAGGCGGACGCAGGTGGCACGGGTCCTTTGAGGCGAGCCACCTGAAAAATGTGTATGAAGTAATACGAACTTTTTATGCGTGTCAATAAAGTTGGAATTCGTTAAATCGCGGTCATAAAAGTGAAGTTTCTGTGCGTTAATACCATAATTTATTCTGTGCTAGTAGCGAATCTGTTCTTAGTAAACTGTAGTTAGCTATTTAATCGGCCGGGGGCCGTTCGCGGTAATTTGTCTGCGGCTGTAGCACACATTAATCATTAGGGGGCCAGATTTACTCACAATGGGGCCCCGGGATCAGCGGGGCAATTGCGTAACACAATCTCTATCGAAACAAGGGGCTTAGCTTTCAGTTACCTGAGTGAAATAGGTACGAGCGTTGGCGGTAATGGTAACATTGGAAAAGCACTTAGGCATGTGAATTAAAACTGAAAACGTCGCAGAAGCGACACTTCGTTTGTAACGTAACTCACAAAGTGGGTGGTAGAACCTTGTGCAAGGTCCGTCCGGATCGCTACCACCATCTTGCTCGCTAATCCTGCCGCTAAGCAACAGTGCTTGCACTGTGTTCCGGCGTGGAGAGCAAGGCAGCTAATGCAATTACTGGCATAAGAGATATTCAATCTTAGCCCTCTGGGTTGGCGACGCATTTGAAATCTTCATGGTGTTGCGGGTATCTATAGGCGGTGGTGATCACTTACCATCAAATGCCCCACTTGCTTGTTTGCCTTTAAAAAAAACTGCTGCATGTTTAATGCTCAGTGGCCCTAACAAGACCGGCCAAGTTTAGTCTATCTCTGGTTTATCTCTATCTGTGTTCCTTTTCTATGACACTAGTTTGACGGAGACGTTTTAATTTCTATACTCAGAAATGAAATCCGACATCAGAAGTTGGGGTTTATAAATGACATTATCTGGGACTAATTTCATAAACGCGACAGGCGACAGGTGACAATTTGTCGTACATTATTGTGTCAACAAGTAACGCTACAGACCTACAGACTTAACATCATAGTGGGCCAGCAATTGTCACTGTCACCTGTCGCGTTTATGAAATTTGGCCAAGATGCCCGATGTGGTCGGGCCTTGATCTGTCTCGTCCGAGAAATTTATCAGGTGACAAGAATTCACACTATATGACATTGCTCCTGATCTGACCAGAACGTTCACCAGATCATGGCATCTGTAAGACCCTTACTTTTGATCTTGGAATCCTTAGTTGGAATCTATTTCCGAGTTGACTCATTCTTTTCGCTAGACTATTTTTTACCAATGTTTTTTTTTCATTTCCGAGACATATTTTATGAACAAATTAGAAACGTGTTTTTGACTTGGCCGCCAGCCACCTTAGGCGCAGAAAATAAAATACGGGGTGACTTGGCTTGTTAATTATGTGCTATATAATATGTACATCTCACTAAAGGTCAGCTTCCCCATATAATCCGATTAACAGAGTCTTTGATGTCACCGTTTGATAGGAACGGTGTCTGCAAACATTAAGTTAGGAGTTCGAGGATACCAAACATTTGCTGTCCACCAGCAAGAACCTTTTCTATACGCGTCGATAGTCGCTACGTAACTCAGTAAGTCTCTCTCCTATTAGCCGTGTTAGAACGAGACGCTTTGTGAGTCTGTCGGTGCAGCCAGGTTTGTAATCGTGGTTAATGTTATAGGGAAAGACAGAATAAATAATAGTACTAGTGCAAAGTCTCCCTTTGAACAAAAACGGTGTTCAGGTATACGAAGTGGCGTACTACATATCGCACCCTTAGAATTAAACCGACTCAATTCTGAATATGATATTTCCCAAAATTAAACCCTATGTCTTTTAATTAAGGTGATATTTTGGGACGTGTATTATTCAAAAATGGTCACTTTAATACTAAGCGTGCGAATATGCCTTTCGGTTTGTCGCATAATTCGTATTCATTCGAACGTGCGGCTACTACATTGCGGCGGCCGCAGTGTAGAGGTGCCCTGAAACACTCGTGGTAGGTAACACAAATCCGGTTCTTCTTAGAGAAAACCGGTTCAAACCAGTTTTTCTTAGAGGGAATAACCGGTTTTGCATTCTCTAGCCGGTAGCTTCGCGAAGTGCACCGCGCCTGCTCACAGCTGTAGTGTTGTGTACTTTTTCTTGGCAAATGTCATTTTCCAAAGCCTTAATAGACCAGATTTTTTTTTTTACGTAATTTAAAGTAACTTCGCTATCCGTTCCTGTCTGTCGTAAATCCTTACAGTGTATGTTCGGCCGCCTTCTCCTTCTAAACCACGCAACGGTTTTGGCTTCAGTTTTCACTGTCAGTTATAGATTTTTTACGAAAGCTTTTTATGTACGGTCGGCTTCATAAAAAGCTGAACATTTTAGTAACTTTTCTCTGACAGTAATGTGACAAATTTCAGCAACTCTGTTTTTATGTCACTACGACAAATTTTTAAATGTTCTGGTACTTCTAAGGCTGACTGTACATTATATCTTAATTGTACTCATGTGAAGCCGGGCGGGTTGCTAGTATAAGTAGAGATAAATGTGACTCGCTTAAAAATAACCTTTTTATTACAGCTGCGTCTGTATTTTACAATCACAGCAAAATTTCCCTTAAACGCCAAAACATTCGATGTAAATGAATAATTTATAATTATTCACAATTTTACGCTTAACATAAATATTCAACGGAATTTACGCTCGCGAAGACAAGTGGTATCGCCGTATGAATTATTCACCCTGTATAATACTTGAATCTGGAATACTACTGGTATTCGCTAAAATCTCGCAACACCCTCACTGCAAAACACAAGTTCTTACTCCTTCTTTCCATATTTTTTTTTTATACAACGTAGATAGATTCTAACTAAGGATTCCAAGATCAAAAGTAAGGGTCTTACAGATGCCATGATCTGGTGAACGTTCTGGTCAGATCAGGAGCAATGTCATATAGTGTGGATTCTTGTCACCTGATAAATCTCTCGGACAAGACAGATCAAGGCCTGACCACATTGCGCATCTTGGCCCAATTTCATAAACGCGACAGGTGACAGTGACAACTTCATAGTGGGCCAGCAATTGGTGTTAAGTCTGTAGATCTGTAGCGTTACTTGTTGACACAATAATGTACGACAAATTGTCACCTGTCGCCTGTCGCGTTTATGAAATTAGTCCCAGATAATGTCATTTATAAACCCCAACTTCTGATGTCGGATTTCATTTCTGAGTATAGAAATTAAAACGTCTCCGTCAAACTAGTGTCATAGAAAAGGAACACAGATAGAGATAAACCAGAGATAGACTAAACTTGGCCGGTCTTGTTAGGGCCACTGAGCATTAAACATGCAGCAGTTTTTTTTAAAGGCAAACAAGCAAGTGGACCACCTGATGGTAAGTGTGGACCACCGCCTATAGACACCCGTTAAAACAAGGAGATTGCAGACGAGTTGCCAACCAAGAGGGCAAAGATGAACGTCTTGGGCCAGTAATTGCACCGGCTGTCTTGTCTCCACGCCGGAACACAACAGTGCAAACTAGGAAAGGAAAACCCGGTTATTATATCTAAGAAAAACCGGTTAAAACCGGTTATTTCCTACAAAAAATAACCGTTTTTGCATTCCCTATTGCAAACAGTGCTGCTTAGCGGCTGGATTAGCAAGCAAGGTGGTGGTAGCTATCCGGGTGGACCTTGCACAAGGTCCTAGGTAGTAGCTAGTAATATTATAAATGAGAATAAAATGATGTTTCGATGTTTGTTTAGTGTTTATTTCTCAATCACACATTGTAAACATTTTAAATATGTATGTTAATCTTTAAAGTATTTGTCTATGAGCCTATGTAGCTTAAAATAAATTTATTCTATTATTTTCTATTCTATTAACGGCTGGACGGATTTAGATGAAATTGTGCAAAGAAATTGATCATGTCTGTTATTTAAAAATTAAGATACTTTTATCTCGCGAAATACATAAATAAAAAACCTTAATGCCACTACTAAAAAATGGCACAATTTGGATAAACTTAACTTAAAATTACATAATACTATCACGAGGACGAAACCATGAATAAAAGCTCTATCGAATTCTCTAAAGACATATTATGCAACACATCAAACTATTATGTTCTGTAGTAAAAATACATGAAACTCCGACGGTCTTTGGAGATAATGATCCCTAATTATCCCATAATTATCCCATAATTAATAATTATCCCTGGACATCAGGGATGTTTAAAAATTACTTTTAGTTCGTTGGACGATCCCTAAAATAAAATTTTAACTTTGATTTATATAAGAAAACCATACCTTGTTGAGTTTCTTGCCGGTCGGAATGAGAAGGTATATTCCCATCAGAGGTTTTTCAAAACCGGTGGTAAACTTTCTGCCATTCATAAGTTTTTTTTTATACAACATAGGAAGGCAAACAAGCAGGTGGGTCACCTGACGGTAAGTGATCACCACCGCCTATAGACACCTGCAACAACAAAGAGAGTGCAGATGCGTTGCCAACCCAGAGGGCTAAGATGGAATACCTCTTGTGCCAGTAATTACACCGGCTGTCTTCTTGCAAGCCTAATATGAATAAATTCTGACTTTATTTTTGAACCAGCAACCCCTGCAGATCCGTTGCCAGCTCCTAGGTCCCCGAAAAAGGCCCCCAAATCTCACCACTCACCGTACGAAATGTAGTAACAGCTGATACTTCACGCCGGTATTTCATAAGAGTGTGGTACTACCCTAGTCGAACAGGGTCTTTCGACTCCAAACAGCAACGGCCTACAATGTGGCTCTAGCATTATGTCATAGTGGTATTTATTCAGTAATAGTTGCAATACTTCTAAGAGCACCACAACAACAACAATAAATACTGAATTGATTCACACAAGTAAACAAAATAAAAGAACACACACAGGTAAATTATACATGGGTAGAGGCAGTGTGGCGAAACTGGCAAACGCAAGGCGCGGAATGCTGATGTTGCAGGTTCAAGTCCTGCCATGGCCCTAATTTTTCTTTGTGTTGTCATTACAATTTTAATTTATACATGGGAGTCAACAGGCGGTCTTATCACTGAGCAGCAATCTCTTCCAGACAACCTTTAGAGTACCTTTAGAGGCTTCTTTCAGAGCACCTTAATTATTATTGAGTAATTGTGACCACAAAGCCAGCCTCTTTCTAACTTGACTCATACAAGTCGATTAAATATACAGAAGAGTTAAAAACTTTTCGCGCTCATTGTACTAAAGTTAATTTTGAAGCTAGTGGTAAAGACTGAAACATTAATTATTCAAATTGCTTAAGCTTCGTCTCAGCTGGCTTGTATTTATTATTTGCATAACGGTGAAAGAGACACCGTCTGCACAAAATACGGCCCGTCGCCCATCGGAGCGGGGCGGTACCGAAACGACACATTTGCAACAAGAATTACGAGTGTTAGGAATAGGGAATGAAAATCGGTTATTCTCCTTAAGAAAAACCGGTTAACCGATAGGACCTTGTGCTAACCCCGTCTGGATCCGATAATAATTAAGTTAACGAACCCTTTCCCCGTCAAAACCCATTCAACTGGGTTATGAAGCGCTATATCCTAAACGGTTACCTCTTCGATTAAGCGGTAACCAAATACCCTTAAAAACACTTACCAACAGCTAACCAAACCCATACAAAGGTTTAGCCTATCACAGGATAACACATTTAGCGTAAACGTAAATTTAGGTCTTATGTACAGTTTAAAATGCACATTTTGCTTTGCGCACTATTCGAAGCTGTTAGGTATAGTCGACCAAGTAATTGCTTGACCACTTTTGAACCCTATCCCTTTGTAATACGGTCGAAAAGTGGTCAAGCAATTTCTTGGTCGACTATACATACTGTTGGCGGTCGGGCTCGACAATAAATCAGTCTAGTGAACTAATAATAAAATATATTTAAGAAACGGTAAAGATCGTACAAAAGACGACGTACGACTACCAAGGAAAAAACAATATTCAAAAGCTGTGACAGCTAAGGCATTCCATGGAGGTCGCATGAGCCTGTCGCTAACACTTACCACTAGGTAACAACGCGACGTTGACAGCAGTTATGTTTTAATTGAAAATCGAACATCATTTCATTTTATTTGATGTCACTTTTGTTTGTTTTTAACGTTTTGTTTTGTTTGGCGTTTAGAAAATGGAAATTTTTAATTTAATCACTAAAACAGGTATGATAACCCTTTCAAAACCCTTTCACAGGGTTAATAAGACGTAAAAGTTACAACTAATTAATTTCAAAGGGTTACCTTTATCTTTGGGTTCCCCTTTTGTAACGGATAGTCAAACGAATGCGGTATCATTTGGAATGGGTAAGTCAATTCAATGGGTTATTCTTTTCAAAGGGTAACCCATTGAAAGGCGTAACCCGCTGAATGCGTTATCCGGTCCCTGAGCCAAAATTCGTTTTAGTGCCTAAAATAAAGATGAAAATGTATAAACACTTTTACTAAATTGTAGATGTCTCGAAATATTTTCCTAGTAATATTACGTCAGTTCTCAACCGGGCCCCAATTTCTATTATGAATTTTCCCACCATCCTGGGTTTTTTATTACAGAAAATTCTCATTTGGTACCCAAATTACCACTGCGTTACCTGTCCCCATGACTTCTCAAAAATAGATGCGGTACCAAACAATAGTTTTTTTCTTATTCTGTTCCCAAATATTTCTATAACAGTCATCATTCGGGTATGCGTATGTCATTCTGAATTTAAAGACATAATGTTCTTTTAAGAATATCATAATAAGTAAAAAATATGCGTTAAAATACATTACAAGGGACGTTTTTATAGGCATCAAAAAGTATTTTGGCCCCCCTACTAAAACGACCAGACAGCTCTATTATTCGTAACAATTCGTGAACATGAAGATACCCGAACCGCTTTACTTTACCTGGACTGTAATGTAACACACTTACATCACAATATATTGTATCCCGGGTGATAAAGTAACAAAACAAAACCCGCGTTTGTACAATTTGTGTCCCAATAAACGTGAAGCACTGCTGCGGATAGGTGGACTTATTGCTGCTATAAATCTGCGCGGGCTGCAGTGCCGAGAGTAATGGTATGCACCACGTCGGCGAGGTATCTGTTCGGTACAAATAGCTTTAAGAGGAGCGTGAACCCAACGCTCTCCATACAAACGGCGATAACGTTTTCCACCCTCTAAACCGTAACCTACAGCCATGATTTTTTTGTATGTTAACATTATGCCCTAGAACTAGGTTTGTATGTTTTGATTTTTTAAATATTCTTAATTGTTTCAAAAATATTGATGCTTTTGTGTTTTGTATGAAACTTCTAAAATGCAAATATTGTAAAATCTATGAAGAATATTATAAAAATCAAAACATACAAACCTAGTTCTAAGGCATAATGACAACATACCAAAAAATCATTGCCATAGGTTAAGGTTTAGAGGGTGGAAAACGTTATCGCCGTTTGTATGGAGAGCGGTTTTTCGGGCTGGGTTCACACTCCTCTTAATAAAGCCCGTTTGAAGTTTTACGAGCCTTTTCCCGCGGCGTTGTCCGCCTAAGCTTGATTTTGGAAACCTTGTGTTTGCCCCGACACAGACAGATAGACAGTTTATTACAGAATTACAGGAATTCACTTAACTGAGAATTTGAAGTACTTTAAACGGTTTACATCGCGAATATTGTAACGAATTCAACTCCTGGCGTTTCGAGCCCTTTCATGTTCATGTTCGTGTAAAAAAACGCGAAATACGCGAACCGTTAAAGTTATATGGACAAGGCTAGTTTCATATTCGACCACACCCGTCCTGACTTCGCACGAATGCAATTTTCTAACGAAAGCTTAATTAGAATTTATTGTACACTAGCGGACGCCCGCGACTTCGTTCGCGTGGATTTATTAGCTTAAGTCAGTCAGGGATAATGTAACTTTCTATTAGTGAAAGAATTTTTGGAATCGGTTTGCGTAACAAACAAATATTAGTGTAGAAAGTGTAGATGTAGATAAAAACCTTCTGTATTTTTTTTCCAAATTACAGTGAAAATTAAAATTAAAATTGTAATGACAACACAAAGAAAAATTAGGGCAATGGCAGGACTTGAACCTGCAACATCAGCATTCCGTGCCTTGCGTTTTCCAGTTTTGCCACACTGCCGCTGCCCTACCCTGCGAATTTTTCAATGTGCTTCGTCTTACGGTCATTACATTATTGATTTTAAGGGTACAACTACCCTCGGTGTCATCTATATGAAACTTTTAACAAGTTATCATATTCAACTGGAAAATATATTCAACGGAAATATATTCATATTCAACGGAATGCTGATGTTGCAGGTTCAAGTCCTGCCATTGCCCTAATTTTTCTTTGTGTTGTCATTACAATTTTAATTTAATAATTTGAATGTTAAAAACATTTAAAAACAAAAATCGAAAGAAATTTCGGTTACAAAAATGTACAGTGAATATTGTATTGAAAAACATTGCGGTGTGGTTTAGAAGGGGTAACAATGTCGAAGAATAGCGGTGGATAGCAATGTTTTTTACTATAAGAGGAGTGTGAACCCAGCCCGAAAAAACGCTCCCCATACCGTTGATAACGTTTTCCACCCTCTAAACCTTAAGCTATGGCAATGACTTTTTGGTATGTTGTCATTATGCCTTGGAACTAGGTTTGTATGTTTTGGTTTTTTTAACATTCTCATTCATTCATAGATTTGACAATATTCGCATTTAAGGGGTTTCATACAAAACAAAAAAGCGTCAATATTTTTGAAACTATTAAGAATATATAAAAAATCAAAACATACAAACCTAGTTCTAGAGCATAATGACAACATACAAAAAAATCATGGCTATAGGTTAAGGTTTAGAGATCGCTGGGTTCAAACTAATCTTAAGTAAAGGTATACATATTTTGTATAAAAAAGATACTACTAAGATATGTTTATTTAATTTTTTTATTTGTAATCGCTTCTTCGGAAACGGTTCTAACAAAGATTTCATCGAAATTTACAGGATCGTAAAGATCGATCTATTATAGCTAGGTCTCCTTTTTGAGAAAATCAATTTTTAAGTACATTGGCATCAAGTCCGCCTTTTGTACATTTTGTAGTTTTTAGTGCAATAAAGTTTAAATAAATAAATCTGCCCAGGACCCCAATTCTCGGTTCATGCGAGATGCATCTCACGTGTGACATACGTCATTTGACAGTTGTTTGCGTGCGAGATGCATCTCACATAAACCGAGAATAGCCCCACTGAGCAGAGATCGGTTGCCCAGATACCAAAATAGTAAAGCAAGCTTTTTTTATACATATTTCTTCAAACATTAAAAACTAGGTTATCCTTTTAAAATGAACTGAATAGCATCCGTGTATGTTTAATCCATGAAGTACTGTGTGAATAGTTGCAATGGCAGCGAATACAGAATATGTTTGCGAAATATGCTTTTGCTTTGTGGAACCAAATGGACGTAGTGGCATTAGATTTCTGAATAGGATGATGAATTCGCAAAACCTTTTAGTGAAATACTTTTGGGTCTTACATGGATGTTATTTTGATAGTGTAGTTTTAAGACTGCGTGTACTCTGTGTTTGAAAAAATCCAAACCTACCTAATGATATTATAATACATGGATGGTCGGCATACTAAATGACAGCAGAAAAACGGACCGACATAAGAATACGGGTTGACGCCAATGTTACAAATGCAAATTATTAGTTTACCATTTGTAGTCATTGGATTTACAACTTTACGTCTAACTGCATAAAATAATAATTTAGTAAGTTTCGTTGCAAATAGGTTTTTTTTTTAAATAATAGGTAGTATTGACAGCAGCGCCGTCGGTCCGACAGACTGACAGCGCGAGCGATTGTCGATTTGTTGTACTTTTGTTCGACTTTTGATGCGGCCATATTTTAAATGCTGACTAGAAGTCCATTACTTATAGGTCAGTGCCAACAATGCTAGTTCTTAAGCATAAAACAGCGTACTAAAAAGTCATGGCTATAGGGTGGAAGACGTTACCGTCGTTTGTATGGGGAGCGCTTTTTAAGATTCCATACATCCTCTTAAGCAATCTTAAGAAAAAAATTCTAACCGACTTTTTTTTCGATTTTTATTTTTCCAATTCACCCCCATTATTTTACGTCACCCCGGGCCGTAAATAGCAACTTACCGCCCGCTACGCGAGCAGAAGTTTCCACTTCCTGGCCAAGGGAACACGTCAAATTGTGTACACACCTCGGGCGGTGATAAAGAAAGCCTCAGGTCGCATATTTATCGCCCTCGCCTTTGGCTCGTGCGACAAGTTCCTGCGATCTGAGACATTCTTTATTTCACCAACCTCAGGGTGTAATGTACTATTAAAGGTTTCACGGGTTTATTCCGGTCAGAAATAGGTACAGATATTTCAGTGAAACGAAGTCCTCCACTTGTTTCGACTCGAGCTTTTCCTATCAACAAATCACACTTGACACAAATAATTACGCAAGAACTGGAAACCGAGTGGAGAAGCTCAGAAAGCTAAGCACCGAAGCTTTTTAGGAAAGGTCGAGGGCCCTCGCCTGAGCCGAGACCCTGTGACACTTATCGCTTGTTAAAGTTACCACTCCGTGACATAATTTCGCTTATAAGCGTTTTATTTCCGCGAAAAAAGCTCGGGAATGGCGTGGCGTCCTGGCGTCGTTTATGAGCTTTTCCTGAAACATTGGCTCAGTGGTTAGGAGCGCTGTTTGACTTAATTTTTAATAAGATTTTGCGTTAATAAAAAAAAGCTTTTGTTATCAACATAGATGTATTTCTTATATTCGTACTCTCTGAGTATTGTGTTGAATAGTTTTAAATGAATGTTTATTCCTTCTTTCTAATAGAGTCAAAAAGTGGTAGTTTATAAATTCAATTTTAATTTATTTTAGGTTGTAGATTCAGACTGTGTTCAGACTTACCCCTTTATTCATAAACGCTTCGTAAACTTTTGTTAGTTAACATGTTTTACGTCTTTATCTGTCATTGTGACGTTTGGCCTCAAATGAAAGGGACAAAACATTTGTTAGCTTAAAAAGATTGTTAACTTTTTATGAATAAGGGGGTTAGCCTCTAATGGTAAACTTTTTGACATTCATAAGTGCTACCTGTAAGCCTAATCTGAATAAAATATTTTGACTTTGACTTTGACTTTGAATACATTAATAATAACAAAAATATCAGGGTAATAAAACAAAACATATTACTTTATTTGCTCACCGTAAAGTTCTCGGCAAACTTCTTGAGCACTGTACCCTTACCATGAGTACAGTGCACCTAGCCGTAACCATACTCGCTAGCGACAGCGTAAAACGATTCGTATGGGAAATTGCACAGCGCCTCTAGCGCTCACTTAGATAACTAAGGATCGCTAGTATGAGTCCAACGGTAAATTACCTATCGAAATCTGAACGTCAGTGTCTAACGTTTTGTAGATGTTGCCGTAGAATATTGGTACCATGAGTCACAAATTTGACACATGTTATCGAAAAATACCGTATCGACTATGGTTAACTCTTTCACTGACAAATGGGAGCGTATTTAACCGCTATCGACTGTAGTAACGTAATACGAATTTTCGATAGAAACTCATGGTAATGGTACAGACCTTTACTGCGTAGTAGTCGTTTCTAGTACAAATGTGTTTGCGTAAACGTACCCCCTCCACTCGATTTATGCTCAAGATGTTTGCTTGCAATTATACCTAATGTTTTATCGTTGTATCTGACTGCCTTATAAAATATAAATAAACAAATAAATATTTTTCGACAATTCACGCCAATTGACCTAGTCCCGAAGTAAGCGACTAAAACTGCTTGTGTTATGGGGTACGGATATACATATTTATATAGTTAAATAGATACTTAAATACATATAACATCCAAAACTCGGGTACAAACATTTGTATTCATCATACAAACATTTGCCCTTCCCGAGAATCAAACCCGGAACATCAAGCTTTGCAGTCAGGGTCACTAACCACTAGGCTATCCGGTCATCTTATAAACTAGTCAAAGGCATGAAATGTACTCCTCTACACTGCAGGGAAGTGTAAGCTCCGCCAAGGGATCTGAGACTAATTAGTTACTTGTTTGAGTTAGCATTAATGCATTTGAATTTAGACAGGGAACGCACCGATTCCAGATTTCCAGTTACTTACGAACTTATGTCTGTTAGTAACTAGTTTAATGTTGTACAAGGGTAAATAATAAATATTCGGGCATGTTAACCGCCGTTCTTATTGGTACAGTCAAGGAATTTAATGTCCAACCCACCTAAGGTTCATTATCATGTAGCAAACTATCACCATAAGAGCTAACTAGAGCAAGACGTTAGTTTGACATATCGACCTTAATGCATTGCGAATGTCTGACGACATTTCAACGAAATGGGTAGGGAATTAAATTCTTTGACTGTACCATCTGTTATAAGTAAGACCCGGATTTTTGCGTGCAACGATTGACAGATTGTAGAGAGAAACCACCCCTTTTTATTATGTTTTTTTAGGAAATAGGAAGATAAACAAGCAAGTGGGTCAACTGATGGTAAGTGATCACCATCGCCTATAGAGACCCGCAATACCAAGGAGATTGGAGATGCGTTGCCAACCCAGAGGGCTAAGATGGAATACCTCTTGTGCCAGTAATTGCACCGGCTGTCTTGCTCTCCACACCGGAACACAACAGTTTTTAAAAGTAGTCGTTAATTCGTCCCTATGTTCAGTATTACTGGGTTTGTGATGACGGCGGTTAAAACGCTCGTAAGTCCACCCTTCAGATTTCTAAGGGCCCATTTATTTGGAGCGAGTTGTCGTATGCGAGTTCAATTACATTGCGCGTCTCGATTGATTGATCAATCACATCATACGTCGGTAGCCCGCAGTGTATGCAACTCTAATGCGAGAACTCGTACCATGTTCTCGCTCGCTAATCCTACCGCTAAGCAGCAGTGCTAGCACTGATGCGTTCCAGCGTGGAGAGCAAGACAGCCGGTGTAATTACTGGTACAAGAGGTATTCCATCTTAGCCTCTGGGTTGGCAACGCATCTGCAATCTCTTTGATGTTACGGGTGTCTTTAGGCGGTGGTGTACCCACTTGCTTGTTTGCCTTCCTTTTTTATAAAAAAAATGTAAATGGCCCTTAATGCTCGTCATTCTTCTAAACCTCGAGGTTTTGAGTTTGTGCATCAGAAACGACAAAGTTGGGGAACATCTACTCCGGGAATAACAAGGAAAATCGCTGTTTAATTAGCTGGGAAATTAAGTGCGAGGCTCCAAATGATCCCGGGGGAACGTTGGCAGGGAACTGATGAAGTCTTAATTCTTGAAAAAAAAAATTGAATAACTCTTTTGTTTAACCTTAAAGAATCTACAGACGGGTAAATAGGATCTGTGCACTGTAAGAGGATAAAAATAGTATTTTATGCAACTGTTGTCTATGATTTATAAAAAAACGTTCGACTTGACGGATGGATCGAATTGCCGCCATTACTGTTGTCATTCGTTTGTTGATTTTTCGCTGTTACGGTTTTTTGCAGTTATGATATGTGTGTAGATAAAATATCTTATGTATTAATCCATGGCATATTCTGTTTTGTTAAATAAATAAAGATTTAGGACTAATTTGCATAAGTTATGTGGGTGTATAGGTGGTGGTGATTACTTACCATCAGCCGACCCACTAGCTTGTTTGCCTTTCTGTTTCAATTTAGTTGCTTAAATTAAGCAACTAAGTTACTTGTGCTTTGAGAATTTGACAACTGATAAATTCAATATATACTTCAATAATACGTATGTATTACAAACATAAGTATTCATCATACAAATAAATGTGTCAATAAAATGTTATTTTTAGTTTTAATCAATTTTTGTCTCTGTATTATTTTGATGTCAAATAAAACTGCCTATGTCTTAAAATATCCCCTGAGATACGCCCTCACATCCAAATATTTTTATTTATTAATAAAACTTATCTAACTATTTAGTCATCAATGGACACCATAAGGTGTGCTAAAATACTAGTATTAACTTATACAGATACAATTTTACCGATTTGTATTAATTGGTTCTTTAATAACGTCTACTCTTTGAATTATTTGCTAACTAGTGGACGCCCGCGACTGTGTTCGAGTGGAATTGGTAGCCTATGTCCGTCAGGGATAGTGTAGCTTTCTATTACTGAAAGAATTATTGGAATCGATTCAATAGTTCCAGAGATTACCCCCTAAATACAAACAAACTAACAAACAAACAAAGTTTACCTCTTTATTATGTTAGTATAGATATAGATTAGTGTAGATAACAGGTACTTGAACGTTCAATATTATTTTTGAGGAAGTTTAATGTTGCCCTTGTGTTTATAATTACCCGATTTGACGGTACATAAAAAACATTTTCTAGATGGTTTCGTAATTTAATTACTTCAAGTTTAGGCAGCTGAGTAATTAATTACAGTTTAGTGCAGAGTTTGTCAGTGCAGCCCCAACCGTCCCCTCTGAGAACAAACGACCAATAAAACGGGCATTTTTCATGAACTAATTAGACGAACGGACTTTTCCTTATTTGACTGGTTGCCCTTTTTGTTTTTTGCAAAAAGCCCGAAAGCCCGTTTTTTGCGTCGCAAAGAAATCCAATTTATTTTATTCCCCGCAAAGATGGTGGACGGCTGTTCCAGAATATAATGAACTGGGACGGACTTCCTATTGTTCCGGAACGGCCTTTAAACGGACGGGATAAAGGGTCCAGCCCGTAAACAAGTTGATGAACATTGTGTGAACTGCGCAAGAAAATATTGGCACTATGGCTGAATTTTTGAAACCGAAATTTCTTACTATTTTGAATGTTACACGTTCGAATTATAAAATTTAAATGCTATGCAATGACAAAACAAAGAAAAATAGAATAATGGCAGTACTCGAACCTGCAACCTCAGCATTCCGTGCCGTGCCTTGCCAGTTGCGCAACATTAGACGTCGGTTACACGCTCATTCTGTCGTCAGTTCAGTCCATCATTCTGGTCGGAATGACGAGAGAACTATCGTGTAACCTGTCTCGTGTCAGTCTGAACTGATCGTAACCGTGTCCATTTGTCATCATTCTGGCATCAGTCAAAACTATACCGGAATGATGGACTGAACTGACGCCAGAATTAGCGTGTAACCGAAGTCTTACCACTACCCTGCCCATTTGAATTTTTTTTTGAGTCCTGCCATTACCCTAGAATTTTCTTTGTGCTGAGATGGCATAGCATTTAAATATGGCTGACTTTTTAGGGCCTCCGCGAAGCCGCGCAGACGCACGGAGCAAAAAGAAATGAACTACGATCAGCAAAAATAAAGAACTAAAAAAAAGTACTATCGGTGCCTTGCATTGATACTTATGTAACTCAAAAATTGTATTGCCACATTTTGTGCTATCGATACTATTGATATCCTAACGGCAGACAATTGTAAATTAGCAAAATTGTCGTCTGAAAATTCGTGTTTGTAAATAAACATCGACATCATATTTATCGATATCTAATCCCTAGATCGTGCCCCGAGTTTACACACGTTTGCATCAGTACAGTTCTGTCACACGATCAGTTTTGACTGTCAGTTCTGTCAGTTCTGAATGTCAGTTAAATCGTTTGTAGCAACCATAAGAAAAACGCTTTTTTTTAAATTCTATATCTGTTCTATGTTTGTGATCTAAAAGCATTCTTTTCTAAATGTAAAACTGTAATAAGTATATCGGCTTACTCAAACATCCACTTTTAAAAACTTTTAAACACATGATTTTTGCCGTCCTTTCAATGCCGAAAACTTCGAGCATATCTTGCCCCGGACTTGCAATTCGCCATTTGACAACAGACAAACTTCCCGGGCCAACTTTGCCCGGAAATTCGAGTTTTAAAAGTTTTCACCTGGCTTGTTGGCGAAAGTTGCAAAAGTTGAATTTGCTAACAAATCTAGGTGTTCCTGTTGCTTAGTTGCAAAGGAAATGTTGCAAGTATTGGTCGTTTTAAGGACCTCTATAGAGACCGCTTCAAGCAGTCAGTGCCAACAGCTTCAAGCGGTCACTGTTGTGTGATCTGCAGTTTCAATACAAAATTTTCATTCTCAACACACGCTCAGACTGTTCGTTTGCAGTCGCATAGTTTACTATGCAGTCGCAGCTTGAAGCAGTCCATCCTGCTGCTTCTAGCTGTCCGTGTATGGCCGCTCTAAAGTATCTTTATAACATGGTATTCTACCTTCGAATTTTATAAATATATTTATTTCGCTATTCGGGTGTCTTTCCTCATTGTATCTTCGGCCGTACTCCTTCTAAACCACGCAACGGACTTTGTTGCGGTTTTCACTGCCATTTAGCGCTATTTGGACGGAAAGTGTTTATGCACAGTCAAGGAAATTGAAACACGTACCACCGTAGAACCTAGTCGAAGAGACATACGCATAGGGTTGCCAACCGTGCTATATTATATGTATAGTATTGTACTATATTTCGAGCACTTGTCACTAGAGATGTACCGACTAGTGGCCGACTAGTCGGTAAAGCCGACTATGCGGCGCGTGAACGTATGAGGCGCGTCGAACATTACATATTCCGCTCGAACATTAGCGAAAGCAATGATCGGCTTGGCCGTCTAGTCGGCTTTTTCCCAGCCGATTAGACGGCTAGTCGGCCAAACTCATAGTCGGCCCATCTCTACTTTTCACGTTTTTAAAATAGATAGAACAGATAAATATACAACAAACTTACACCATTGCCTTTTTTCATCTTTCCAAAAAAATACTATATTTTTTGAAGCGTACTATATATTTTTAAAGCTTATTCTCAAAAATACTATATTCAACCGAAAAAATGTTGGCAACCCTACATACGCATGACATTTGTATGACATAGCCTGGCGTTTAACGCGTCGCGTCATTGCGATGGGGTTCTAAGGTGGTACGTGAATATATTTCCCCTACTGTAACATCAGGTACATCCTAATTGTACCCGTACGAAGAAGGAGCGGGTCGCTAGTTATGCATAATTTACCATTTGTAATGTTCGGCTTAAAAAAGTGTTACTTTGAAGGTTAAAAATGTACCATAAACAAAGTTTATGTACAAAATTCATGCTTTTAAAACATTTCATGTCATCGCGTTTTAAATTTTCACGACAGCTAGCGTAACGTACTATATATATCTTTTGTCGCCGAGCTGTCTGGTGCAGTGTCGTAAACCGGAGTAAAGTGCTAAATTTATTATTAAGTGTTTGCGAGAAGTTCACAAACGGGTCTCGTCTGAACTATCTTTACTAAGTATAAAAGATAGTTATCAACTACAGCCAAGTTACCAGCTAAACGCTCACTAAATTAATTCTAACCTTTAATTTAATGGAGGATGCTAGAAACGCTTTTCTGATGGCTTGAAGCAAAATTCCCGATAATCCAAATTCGCAGAGGAGCTGGGATGACGCTTCGTGTAAATTTACATACAACTCCATTCTGAGCCGCAGCTCAAACTCTGATCGTGCAAGATTGCTGGCGGTGGGAGCCAAGGAGGTCGGTTACTGGTTGCACGCCCATCCATCTCCTACCACCGGCACTTTCTTGGTTCCCGACACCCTCCGCCTGACAGTTTGTCTGGGACTCGGGATGCCGGTGTGTGCTCCACACGCATGTCCCGGCGGTACTGATGTCGACCGGCTAGGACACCACAGACTTTCATGCCAAAAGAGCGCTGACCGCTTCTCAAGATATGCTGCGCTTAACGACATTATCCGCCGCTCTCTTGCCACCGTGAATGTGCCGGCTCTCTTAAAGCCAGCTGGCATCGCGAGAGACGATGGCAAGCGACCGGACGGAATGACCTTGGTTCCGTGGAAGTTGGGACGGGTGCTAGTGTGGGATGCAACCTCTGTAGACACTCTGGCCCCGTCTCACCTCCATGGAACTGCGATTAATCCCAAGGAATCCCAAGGGTCCCACTGAAAATCAGCGTCTCGGTTTACCGAGGCAGTATGCTGAGTGGGGCCCTTTTTGATTCTGTTCAACATAATGTTTTTTTTTTTGTATTCTGTCCGTGTTGTGTGTATTTTGTTTGTTTTATGTTCAATAGTTTTAAATAAATGTTTTATCTTTCTTTCTTTCTTTCTTTATTAAAGCAGGCGCAGCAGGTGAGGCGGCTGAAAAGCTCAAAAGGAACAAATACAGGGGTTTCGGCACCGAATAGATAGATAGATAGATTCGTTTATTACTTATTGGAAATTACATTAAATTTAGAATGTCAAAGATAACAAATTCACAATAAGATCGTCAAAAGGTAAACAAAATAATAAAATAAAAATATCTAGAAATACGTCTAGAAAAATGATAAAAATTCAAAAATAAAAAATTTAAATGTCACAATAAAAATACAAATATAAATTCAAAGTCACAAACGGTGAAAATGTCAAAATAGGCAAAAAAGAATAAAATGAAAACAAAACAAAAACAATCAGGTACAAAATAATAATCTAAAACAATAAGCAAGAATAATATGTCAAATTAATTTAAATGTCAACTGTTTTCATTGTACTCTTTTACAGAGTACAATGACTTATTTAACAAAAAATTTCTTAGTCGGCTGCCAAATGCTTCGTCCGAACATTCATTCTTTAGGTCGGCAGGTAGGCGCTCGTAAAACCTAGGGCCTATGACACGCGGGTTCTTGTCAAGCAGCTTCAGCCGCCGCGGCACCGCTTGCAGTCGCCCCGTCTGGCGGGTTATTCTGCCTGGGATATTGACGCGTTTAAACAAATGAATGTTACGTCGTGTGTACATTATAACATCGTAAATATATTGCGAATAATGCGTCAATATCCCAAAGCTTCTGAATAGCTCTCTGCAGGAGTCCCTAGGTTTCACACCTGCCAATGTACGTAGAGCCCGCTTTTGGACTTTGAACACTCTGTCGGAGTCCGTCGAGTTTCCCCACAATATAACGCCGTACGACAAGAGTGAGTGAAAATGAGCATGGTAGACTTGGACTAGTGCTTTTTTGGAAATGAGTGGTTTGAGCTTTCGCTATGCAAATACCACGCCGTTTAATCGTTCACAAAGCTTTTGCACATGCGGTTTCCAATTTAGCCTATCGTCCATGATGAATCCAAGGTACCTACTTGTTTCACACATTGGCATCGAACTCTGTAGTTGTGGAGCCACTGTGTGGTTGGCCGAAAACAAGATAACATTTGATTTGGTCACGTTAAGGACCAAACCATTTGCAGTGAACCACTCATGCAGCTGATTGCATACACCTCCCAACCCGTGCTCAAGCTGTTCATATGTACAGGCGTTCACTACTACCGTGGTATCATCCGCAAATAAAACTGTTTGACCCTCATTGACAGAGGCTGCAAGATCATTGATAAATAATGAAAACAGGGTATTCCCCAAGGACGATCCTTGTGGGATGCCTACGTTCACATCGCCTGCCTTAGATTTTACCCTCCTACCATCATGAACTGCAACCGTCTGCTGCCTACCTTCAATAAAAGACTCAAAAAGTAGGAGGTCCTTATCTTTAATGCCATAGTGCCTCAGTTTCTCTAGCAATAACTTATGGTTAATTACATCGAACGCCTTGGATAGGTCACAAAATACCATACCAATATAACTTTGTTGCATTCGGAGTCGAGACCGTTGGTCCGTGGGGTCCTAGTGCACTAGGCCTATTCAAAGAGATCTCGAAGAGGCTGGTCTATCCCAATATTCTGCGTAATTTTCTTAATTTTTCTTTTCTTGAGAACCTTCTACAAAGTATTAGAAAACTTAAAAGAAATCAAGAAAATCTGTAAAGTCGTTCTCAAGTTGTGGCGTGACCAAGGGCTATAGAGATTCGTTTTTTATACGAGTATGTATTTAGATGTTAGGTACCTACCATGTGGGTACGGTCAGCCTCTGAAGTAGCGGCACATTTTAGCACCGTGTCGCTGTCAGTGATGTGACAAAATCCACTAACTCTCATTTCATACGTAGTAGTTGTATTAACAAGGAAGTATTAGCTCTGGGGCTGACTGTACCCACGTAACATTAACGTCGTACGAAAAACCATGTGAATACGAAAGGGTCAAGGTCGTTGCCCTTGGCTTCCCCTCCATCCCTAGTCAAAGGGGCAGTCTCCAGCCTCATTAATGCTTGATGTGACCCAGATTGTGGGCGCAGGGCTATGAATGGACCTATTTTTAAGGCTGGATTTAGGTCTGATTTATGACGTCTGGCTGCTGCTTTGTATATCACTTTCATCTACGAAAAAGGTCAAAAACAAACCTTTTTATGATTATTTTAAATTGGAACGCAAACGTGCCCTTGGTGGCAAGTGATCGCCACCACCTATAGACTCCCACAAGGCCAAAGAGACTGCAGATGTGTCGAACTCAGAGGGCTAAGATGGAATACCTCTTGTGCCAGTAATTGCACCGGCTGTCTTGCTCTCCACGCCGGAACACAACAGTGCAAGCACTGTTGCATAGCGGCAGGATTAGCGAGCAAGATGGTGGTAGCTATCCGGACGGACCTTGCACAAGATCCTACCGGCGCCTACTGCCTACTGCCGCTAAGCAGCAATGCTTGCACTGTTGTGTTCCGGCGTGGAGAGCAAGACAGCCGGTGTAATTACTGGCACAAGAGGTATTCCATCTTAGCCCTCTGGGTTGGCAACGCATCTGCACTGTCTTTGTTGTTGCAGGTGTCTATAGGCGGTGGTGATCACTTACCACCAGGTGACCCACTTGCTGTTTGCCTTCCTATGTTGTATAAAAGGAGCAAGCGACCGAAGATATGAGGATGGACAGGCATCGATAGCGACTTTATTTTATACTAGCGGATACGAGACTTCGTTCGCGTAAAATTAGTAGCCTATATCCGTCAGGGATAGTGTAGTTTTTAATAGTGAAAGAATTTTTGAAATCGGTTCAGTGGTTCCAGAGATTACCCGCTACATACAAACAAACAAAAAAACAAACAAAAAAAGTTTTCCTCTTTATTATATTATATTTTATACTAGCGGACGCGCCACTTCGTTGGCGTAAAATTAGTAGCCTACATCCGTCAGGTATAGTGTAGTTTTTATTAGTGGAAGAATTTTTGAAATCGGTTCAGTAGTTCCATAGAATACCCCCTACATACAATAGTATTTTATGCAACTGTTGCATAATGAGGGCTGTTAAAACACGAGTGTGGTTTTATGAAACGAGCGTCAGCGAGTTTCATAATAGGATCACACGAGTGTTTTAAGACCTAATTATGTACAGTTGCATACATTACTTTATCTACACACATATCATAAGTACTCTATGGTGGGTTCAGAAGCCATAGGGCAATGGCCTGCATTGCTACTAGCTACTAGTGCTAGGTACCTATTAAATATCTATAGACTGTACACATTAAAATAATGTAATAAAAAATGAATTTGAACAAATATATAGAATCAAATTAGAAAAATTGTCATAATAATATTGGTTGTTATAATGCTGGTCATTGCCTACGGTTTCTGAACGCATTATAGAGCATTTATGATATATGTGTAGATAAACAAAGTTTACCTCTTTATTATATTAGTGTAGACTATGTAAAATAAAATATATATTCTCCAGGATAAGGGGTCTGGAAAGCGAGACCCTTGACGAAGTATTGCTTTCAGAAAGATGGCGGGACAAATGAATTTCGCCCGGGAATCGAACCGGAATCGGTCGGGGCGCTCGGTCATGCGTCGCGCCGCCGTTTGTCTCATAGCTTTTGTATTTGATGTAGGCCGGGGGCTGGCTGGCGTTTTGGCCACGTCATTGAGAACAGTTTTTGATCCGTTTACATGAATATTTTATCCTACTAATATTATAAATAAGTCATGACATTTGGATGTTTGTTCCTCTATCACGCAGTAACGGCTGGACGGATTTAGAGGTAATTTGGCAGACAGATAGATCATGTTCTAGATTAAAACAAGAAAAACTTTTTATGTCTTTAAATACATAGAGAAATAATATCAAGCAGGGGAAACGAAGCTGGTAAAAGCTCATTCAATTATAATAATCAATTTGTTCATTTAGATAGCTGAAACATATACTTCGTTAGACATATTTTCTGCTCTTGCTATTTTAGCTATGATAGTGAAACACAAATGAAAGATGAACATTAATACCTTAAAAGCACAACTAAAAGGAATCACGCTCTCCTAAAAAGGAATCAACATAATCGTCGTTTATTACACGGAAAAGCGAGACAAACAAGCAAGCTCATATTTTCAGACTAACTTGGCCAACAATTGCCTACTTCCTATGCCTAGGTAACAATACGCTATTGCTCTAATTTTTTAAATTTGACCCTCCGCAAAGCTCCCACTAACGCCTGAAATTATTAATGATACTTGTATATTTAAAATGGTGTGTGTGAAGTTCAATCCGCCCTGGCCCCGTGGGAATTAACGTCCAAGCCCTCATTGTGAGAGGGGGCCCGTGCCTGTGGTCGCAGATGATGACATATTTGAATAATTCAGTATGTGTTACATACACATACTATATAATTTATGATATTCGTTCTAGTAGCGAATAGTCGTACCCTGTTAGATCCCGATGATACTTGGAAAAGAGGCGAAACACACGTAGGTAGTGTAAAATAAGTGTTTGATGAAGATGGTAAATAACGGAGTCTGTGTGATTTATAAATTACTTAGCATGTTTACGTAAAATACCTAAAGAAGCCTACTTTTTGCAAGTATCATCAAGACTATTTTTTTTAAATAGATAAACTACTTCTTGACTTGAAACCAGCCCAATTTGAGTTAACATTCAAACTGAAACTCAAGTTTTTATTCGTAATTTCGCCCACGTGTCTCGTTTTTCATGCATTTTAAGGAATAAAATGTATCATATTATGTAATTTAAGACATGGTCTATCCGTTTGTCAAATTCCATCTAAGATTTAGATTGAATTTGACAAGCTAGCCATTTATGCGTGAGTTAGGAACAAACTTAGTAAGATAGGATTACGTATTTATTTTAGTCTCCAAAGCCAAACCTACAAAACTTTCTTTACAATATAACAAAATATAGGTTAAGAGTATTATGGACTTTTTCCTTACGCCTACGATATACTGTTTTATTCGCGAGTAAAAATATTAACTTGAGATGCTTACCCGATGACGTAGCGAAATAGCCTCGACCGCTCGGGCTAGGAAAATGTTCTTTTCCATATAACGTGAGCCATCCCAGGGCCATTTCGTTTATTTATTCAGGGCCCACTAAATCTGCGAAATACATCTTAGGCTTGATATTTTATTCAGCGGATTAGATTTTGGATTGTTTTTTTTTTCACTTTCATCTAAAGCCAGAGGACCTTTTTTTAGAAATACAAAAAGCTTTTTTTTATGTTGACGGCTTCCACGCCGTCCTCAGGAAAAGAAACATCGCGATGCTCTGCAAGGTGTGGGCCAGCATCCAGCATCTTGAATGTGGTTGCCAGCAGTCTGAACGATCCCTTCTTCAAGCATTGGACTAGCCTGCATCTTAGTGCAAACTAACTTAGTTATTTAAGTCTTTAAACTAACAGACAGGAACGAATAGCGACTTTGTGTAATACTAACTAAAGATGTAAAGATAAAAATAAAGAAAATACAGTTAAACATTAACCACTAGATAATTAATAGATTCAGGCGTTAGACGTTAGGCGATTCAGGTGTACGCCATTCGTCCAAGTAGCGAACTGTCGTACTACTAGATCCCGATGATGCCTCGTACAGAGGCGAAACGCGCGTCGATCGTGTTTAGGATGTTTTTGATATATGTGTCGCACAGACGCACGAGCACGGCACTGGTTTCGCGGAGTAGCAAGGTAATTAGTTCCAGTTTGTATTAACTACTAGGTACAATTCTCAAGTAATTAAGAAAATGCATTTCCATGCAAACAAATCACTCGGATTCCGGCAAAGTTTACAAAGCCAGCGAATATAATTTCTATAAATAACAAACGGGGGAATTTTCTTTCAGAACTCCGGAATTCTGGTGTAATAACTCTAGAGCGAAATAATTTTAGTGTTGGGACAATGTTAACGAGTAACGAAGAGTCGTTTAACATTGTTAACGTTAACATTAAATGTGACCAAAATTAGATTAGATAAGATTTATTTATTTATGTCCTAAGTTAACACTTACAGTCAATAACATGTCAATTTAAAAAGCTTAGAAATAATTACAGTTAAACTGAAATGATAAAATTAGTTAATTTAGAGATTTTTTATTTTTACCTAAGATTTTTATGTAAGTTAAATCCTAGTTTTGTACCCGTGGGAAGCGTTTCGCTGTAAAAATAAATCACCATTTTCTTACTATTCTGCTATTGACTACTTATTATTAACTATTATTTTGAGATTTTTATTTTAACCATTGCTATTTTATGCTATTTGTGTTTTTTTAATTATTTATTCTTAATTTATTACCGTTATTTGTGACGATCTCAATGCGAATGCATATATCTTGACGTTACTTGTAATTTATGAGATAACTAGCGACCCGCCCTAGTTTCCCACGGGTACCTATAATCGGAATGTAATATATTTAAAATCTTTCGTAAAAAATTCTCTAAATGACAGTGAAAACCGTATCAAAAAAGTTGCGTGGTTTAGAAGGAAGAGGCGGCCGAACATACACTAAGAATTTCGGACAGACAGGACAAAATAGCGGCTTTACTTTATACTATGTAAAGACATTTACATTGAAAAATAAAACAAATCAAATCACAATTTTTTACCTTTAAGTTTAGAATAAGATTTTACTGTTTTTTTTCTTAATTAATAATTTGATTAAATAAAATTAAAAATCACAATCAAATCTTAATATTTGCACATCACTAGCGGTAGGTAGGAGGCATCGCAAACTTGCCGTAACTTCGGAATTGTTAGACCAAGTTATTTTTAAAACGCCTTTAAAAAATGTACAAAACGTTTTCGGACTCGTTTAATGGGGGGGCAAAGTGTTTGCAGCTTAATGGAACCGGCGAAAAGCTTTAAAGCTTCCAAGTTGTGAATCAGCGAGCTTCATTTTTAGGGGTTTCGAGGTTTTGTTCTCATATCTTCGGCTGCTTACTTCTTAACAAACTGGAACAAATTACCTTGCTACTCCGCGAAACCAGTGCCGGGCTCGTGCAAAATAGCTGCGTCTGTGCGACACATATATGTTCATGCAAAAACCCACCCTCCTCCGCTTCCACACGAAACAACATATATCACACAGACTCAACTACACACCACCACCACTAAACACTAAAACTACACGATCGACGCGCGTTTCGCCTCTATACGAGGCATGATCAAGATCAAAGAAACAGTACGACCGTTCGCTACTTGAACGAATGAAAATAATAATATAATAATATGTTGTTTCGTGTGGAAGTGGAGGAGGGTGGGTTTTTGCATGAACATATGTGTCGCACAGACGCAGCTATTTTGCACGAGCCCGGCACTGGTTTCGCGGAGTAGCAAGGTAATTTGTTCCAGTTTGTTGATATGGACCTCCGCAAAGTAACGCCTGAATCTATTAATTGCTTACTTCTTTTAAACCACGGAATGGATTTTAGATACGGTTTTCACTGTCAATTAGGTTTTTTATTACAGAAGGTTTTTATGTACAATTCGTTCTAATTCAGTTTCACCCGGGCGCTGTCGGGGCGGGTCGCTAGTCTAACATATAAAAGCGTTCCGTTACTAGCTGATTGACAGAAAGAGCCACAGCCTAAACTGTTTTATGATAGAAACATGTGTAACATGAGTTTAAGAGAGGGTGTAGAGTTATACTATGAAAGGATATCTGGAAATTCTAGCATTTAAAAGGTGTTAAAGTTAGTATGTAATCCAAACACTACAAGGACGAAAGCGTAGGCAAAAGCTAGTAGACCGTACAGAACAACTCTTGACAAAATACAAAAAGATGCAGGACTTTGCACAAGGTCCTACCACCCGACCACCATCTTGCTCGCTAATCCAGCCGCTAAGCAGCGGTGTTTGCACTGTTGTGTTCCGGCATGGAGAGCAAAACAGCCGGTGTAATTACTGGCACAAGAGGTATTCCATCTTAGCCCTCTGGATTGGCTACGCATCTGCAATATCCTTGGTCTTGCGAATGTCTTTAGGCGGTGGTGATCACTTACCATCAGGTGACCCACTTGCTTGTTTGCCTTCCTATATGTGGGATAAAAAAAATCTCCCGGTGAGTGTCTCCATTTTGGGACGACGGGGTGGCTCCGTTTTGGGTCAACGGGCGGCGTGCACGCCCAAGGTCGCTGGTGGCTCTAGGGACCTTAAGCATCATCGACAGCTAATACCAGTGCCAGTAACAGCACGGCGACGGGCGTGTCACGTAAAACAATAAAGCGAGTGGACGCGGCAGTCCCGAGGGCGCTCGCACGTATTACTGCGGGACATACAGCCACGCGTCACGTCAGAAAACGGGCGTTTATTACAAGCTGTTAACCTTTAACCGCTATCTGATAAGACACGCAAAACTGAGCTCATTTCGTCACAAATTTAAGACAAATTTCATATAGTTGTGTCGGATTGAAATGTTATCGATAGTTAAAGAGCTGACTTGTGGTTGAAGAACTGGCGTACACGGTTCAGCGGAAGCAACAGAGAATTGTTTGAGATTGCCAAGATGATTACCAACCTCAGATAGACCAACGAGAAGAAAAATACTAATAATATAATTATTATTATTTAATAGATAAAAAAAATGACATATTATACAGCCTAGCAGGTCACCTCACCACCAACGACCACCACTATAAACTCTAACATCTGTGAACTGTAATGACTAGAAGGAATAAATAAATGAATAAAATGAAATATAGTTTTGATTTAACTTGCAGTGTTATTTATTTATTTATTTATTTATTTAAGCTTTATTGCACAGTTTACAAAACAAATACAATTGGCGGACTTAATGCCAGTAGGCATGCTCTACCAGTCAACCACACTATAGATAAGAAAGTAACAAACATGGGTGCACAAAAAGAAAAGTAAAAAGCTGATAAACAAAAATCTACCTATCAAGTACCTACTAACTAGTATTAATCGATACACTTAATATATAAATAATATAAATGCATATAAATACATATACATACATATACATACACATGTGATGACGGATCCAACTACTCCCCCTCTTCCTCAAGAAAGTGCTTACGAAGCATTCGTTATGTGAGTCTCTTTTTCTCATTTATGTTTTTTTTGTACAATAAAGAATTTACATACATACACATATGGTTGGTTGATCTGTTTGTACTTCAAGTCAAAGAAGCAATTTTCGTCAAAGCTTTTTTTCTATGGCAGTGAAAAGATGCTATGTGTATGTTCAGGTTGTTTATGGCATACAAGTGAACCATTGTAAATTTATTTCGTAAAGAAAGCTTATCTATTTAGCTATCGAGTTAAATCATACGTTCCTCAGATATAAAAGTGTTTGTGGTTGAGAGTTTATAGTTTCTTTTTTAAACATCGGCTATAGCTAATACTAATAACAGCCCAGCCCGCCGACGGCCGTGTCACGTAAAACAATACGGCCAGTGGACGTGGCAGTCCCTTGGCGCTCGTACGTCCATTTAGTGTGGGACATACAGTGATGCGTCAAGGAGGAAAACGATCGGTTTTACCCAACTGCCGACTATCCAACAGGTCAGTTCGGAACTAATCACCTACCAGCTAAAACGGGACTACACGACAACGTGGATTGTAGAATGTATGGCAAATAATGGAACACATAATGGAACACATAATGTGTGTTTGTGATGCTTTCGCCAGACTGAGAAAGAATCAACTCCTTGATGGTAGATACCCTGCACTAGAAGAACTCAAGGCACTATTTTTGCAGCACATCACCCACTTCATGGAACATGTGGATAAAGCGATGGAATAAGTGCGAAGGAGGTGTCGAAGTGTATCCGGAAGGACCCCTAGTCGATAAGATAAGATTAGGCCCAACTGCCGCCAGAAGGGATGAATATTTTAAAAATAAGCGTATAACTGCAATGTCAGATGGCAAACGTTTATAGGTTATTCAAGTATATTATCTTACTTAGCGCTTTTAGGGGGAACATAAATATGCTACCGCAATGCATCCTTGAAATAAATATTTTGCTTTGCAACCGATATCTCGGTTTCTTTTATTTCAAAAATAGTTTAAAGGTTCAGCTTTTTTTCTGATTCTATACTTATAATTTCATATTCAAGATCAAGAAGTACGTCGATAGATTTAATAGATTTGTTTACATACTATGTTGATCAGTTTGTTAGCAAAAATAGTTAGTAAATGAAGCTAAATAGCTGAAAAAAAATACGTTTTAAAAGTCGGATTTCAAATAAATAGATTTCAGTACGAACATACGTCTAAACAAACATATTATACCAAAAAAAGGCCATGTCTTCACGTGGCGTCCAGATTCGGAGTAAAAAAGTCTATTAGTTCGAGGCTCACCTACCTATATAATCGCACTCAAATCGCAAAAACCAATCTACAATCTTTCTTTTGCTGCGGTTATTTATGGGTGGTGATCACTTACCATCCGGTAACCTACTTGCTTGTTTGCTTTCCTATTCTACGAAACAAAACCGCAGCGGTTTTACCCGAATATCCGCTCGTATCTCCCCACCCGATGAAGGTGAGAAGGGAAAAGGGAATAGCAATGAACCACTCGCGACCCATATTACGCAAGTTATATTAAAAGTTCCGCTGTTAGGTATAGATCGTGACCCCGTCCGGGCCCGACAGCGCCGGAGATTGGCCGGAACGGGAAGAGGCCCTTTGGACCTTGAGAGTTTTGCAATATTATTAAACCTAAATTCTATAACTTAGGGGCCAGTCCTCTTACTGTGGATAGCTGTACCTTTGGTCATACTCTAAATCTTACAACTATACTTTGTCATCGTCCGAGGGATTCCCTTGTTTCTCTATTCACTGCCTTTAGGAGGTCAAGAAAGACTTGACAATCAAGTGTAACTGGTTTGGATTTTTCGTAGTAAGAAGTGTTCCCAACCAGTCACAGCGTGACAGTTGCGGGTGTGACACGTTGAAAACAAATATTAAAAGTTGTCCCATCTAGTAACAGTGTGACTGGTTGGGATTTTTTGTAGCGAAAATTATTCCCAACGAGTCACAGTGTGACAGTTGAGGGTGTGACTCTTTGGTAACAAATATTGAATACTGTGTCATCTTGTAACAGTGTGACAGTTGAGGGTGTGACTCGACGGGAACAAACTCTTAGTATGTTCCTTATCGGCCGTTGAGGAGTACCTACTAAGGAAGCATTTTTAGAAATTCCACTATTGACACTTTCGGCGATGGTTATTAGGGGAGATTAAAAGGGAGCTGAGAGTTAAAGTTAGTTGTAATCTACACAGATGATGTCGCAGGGAAAGCTAGTAATTAAATAACACTAGTTTGTAATAAAGTTTGTTGTCTTTGCTTTAGCTCTCTATGGTCCGATGTTAAAAGCTTTACTGTTTGAGACAAAGCATTTGTATGCATGATAGCTAAAGCTCGACCAACTTTCAGCTCTCCGCTTCAGGAAGCACATTATGTGTGTTGCTTTTGGGAGGTATCTTGAACGGTGAATGCAGTTTGAATATAATTTAATTTTCATTTATTTCACAATATAACATAATTTATTTTCTGACAACTAGATCTTTAATAACATTGACACATTATTGGAATGTCGCACGGGTGTATAAAAAATATACCTTGTTGATTTCTGCCGGTATCTTCATGAGAAATATTCCGAACCGAAGTTAATTTTTTGACATTTATAAGCGCTTCTTGCAAGTCCAATCTGAATAAAGATACCTTAACTTGACAATTTGTATATGGCTTAGTTAGGCCGTTCAATTTAATCGCCCCAATAACCAAAAATGTTGTCAATTTTGAGCCCTAACAACATATTTTGCTGCAAAATACTGGCAACTTTGCAAAACCTCCCAGTCTACTGTTTTCGAAGGGTAAAAACCGTCGATCACCACAAAAACGCCTTCAACACGTACACGAGTGTTTCCTAATGGTTCCCTACTTAGTAAACATTACGCTGTTATTGTTTTATTGCCAGCCAGTCCGCTACAACACGTGCTCCTTACAGAAAAATATACTTAGAAAAGAATAAAGAATTTTATCTACACACATATCATAAAGGCTAAATAACGCGTTCAAAAACCCTAGGAAATGACCAGCATTATTAAAACCAATGTTATTATAAGAATTTTCTTGTCTGTGGTAGTAGGTAAATCTGTTCTTTATTGGTCCTCACATTACCGATATCTCGTGACTGCTCGTGACATTATGAATTTAAATTTGGAACAGCTGTCAAAATTCAAGTTGGTCTCTATTCTAGTATCCACAGACATTAAAACAGTTATCGATACGAAACGATTTAAACGCACGACATTTGATCTCGAGTGACATGAAAATAGCAACTTCATTCGTTCGTCTATGCTTTAAAAAAAATGTTCGTCCTGACGGATAGATCGAATCACAGAGTACTTTTTTAATATACATGGCCGCCATTAGTTGTCATTCTTTTTAGGTTTTTTGCTGTTACGATTTTTTGCAGTTATGATATGTGTGTAAATAAAGTAATGTATGCAACTGTATATAATTAGGCCTTAAAACACTCGTGTGATCTTATTATGAAACTCGCTGACGCTCGTTTCATAAAACCACACTCGTGTTTTAAGGCCTCTCATTATATAGCAGTTGCATAAAATACTATTATTTAAACAAAAAAAGGTACATACAATAATGTTATCAACTAAAAATCCTACTGCAGTTCAGGATCGGTAAAGCAACTCTTTGTTTGGTTTTACGTAAGTAATTAATCCATAACTAACTATTTCCAAAAAAATCCCTTCAAATTAATGTCCTAGAAGCTGCAAAAGGTGAACCGACAACCGATCGAACCCCCTTAACAGAACATTTCGAAGAAAGATAATGTGAAACATCAGTTGGTTAGCTGTGACCACACTAGACTTTGGTCTGTATCGCGGAAACCAAAACCGATTACATAAGGTCGTTGACAAATCCAAGAAACAAATTAAAAAAAAATCAAGTCAAAATATTTTATTCAGATTAGGCTTACAGGTAGCACTTATGAATGTCAAAAAATTTACCACCGGTTCGGAAAAACCTCTGATGAGAAGATACCGGCAAGAAACTCAACGAGGTGTAATTTTTTAAATAAATCAAAATTACAATGTTATTTTATATCTCAAATATTTAAAATTTTTACAATTTAACAATTTGACACAGCAGGTACAATCTTTGGAGCCAGGGATCGCCAATACAAATCGGGATCATTTCCAAACATCCTTGTCCAAGATATAGTCATTGATTTTATAATACGCCCGAGAAATTAATGTCTTCTTGACAATAGATTTAAATGAATCATTTAGTTCAGTAATGTTTTTTGGAATTTTGTTGTAAAATCTTACGCAATTGCCCATGAACGACTTATTGGTTTTAGCCAGTCTGTAAGTTGGAACTTTAAGCTTTCCTGTATTTCTAGTAGCCTTTGGCTTATCGACGTTGGTAGGAAAATTGCATATATTTTTCCTAACGTACATGATTATTTCAAAAATATATAGCGACGGTAGGGTTAAGATGTTTATTTCCTTGAAAAATTCCCTTAATGACTCACGAGTATCCATATTATAAATTGCTCTAACTACCCTTTTTTATATTTCATATAATTATGTTATATGAAATATATAAATGTGTATAAGTGCCTGTATGAGTGTCTCTGTGTGTGCGTATGTGTGTGTGATCAACTACAGGCTGCTATAATGTCTTCAGTATGATTATAATCCATATTAATTATCCAAGGCTCAGTTGCCTTCCTTACATTTTTGATTGACAAACCCTTCATGTTATCTATACTTATCCACAAAACACTGGCAACTCTTTAAAACCTCCAAGTCTACTGTTTCTGGAAGGTGAAAACCCCTGTTCGCCGCAAAAAGACCTTACAAAAGTGTTTATTAATGGACACTTAGTTAACATTACTCTGTTATTGTTTTATTACCCACCACGACACGTGTTCCTGAAGGGTTGATTAACCCTCCCGTATTCTGCTCACGTCGTATGCAAATTGGATCGCTGAGGCCCGTCCACTGTTGACGCGGTCGGAATGTAGGTTGCAAGCGAGACACGCGCGGGTTAAATATGAAGTCTGAATTATTGTTAAAAATCCGAAAATAAGAGGAGTGTGAACCCAACACGAAAAAGCGCTCCCCATACAAACGGAGATAACGTTTTCCACCCTTTAAACCTTAACTTAAGGTACTTAATTATGTTTTGGTATTTTGTCATTATGTCTTAGAACTAGGTTTGTATGTTTTGATTTTTTTAATATTCTTCGTAGATTTGACAACATTTGCATTTAAGGAGTTTCAAACAAAACCATATTTAAAAAATCAAAACATACAAACCTAGTTCTGAGGCATAATGACAACATACAAAAAAATCATGGCTATAGGTTAAGGTTTAAAGGGTGGAAAACTTTATCGCCGTTTGTATGGAGTGCGGTAGGCTCACACTCCTTATTTATAAACGCTCAGTAAACCTGCATTAAGATGGATCGAAATTTTCGCAGTTTTTACGAATTGTGGCTGAAGTTTTAATTTTTATTATCAATTCTAATAGTTTTCCGGTAGAAACGCACTGTTTCTCAAGACACTGCGTTTCACTTTTGGAAGTTCAGGCCGTTGATTTAAAATAATTATATATTAAATGAGTAAATTTCAGTTGAAGTTGATCTGTTGAGATCGTTACCACCATGATACTCGCTATTCCAATTGTTAAGCAGCAGTGTTGGCAACGCATCTACAATCTCCTTGCTGGTGCGGGTGTCTATAAGCGGTGGTGATGACTTACCATCAGGTAACCCACTTGTTCGTTTGCTTGTCTATTTTATAGAAAAATAACATAAAGTGTATCATTACCAGTGTTTAAAATTAATAAGTAGGTAACTCAGATATCCAAAATCAGAACACAATTGAGTAAAAAAACAGTGTTTTAGTAGGTTTGAAAAACTACTTTAATCGATAAAAAGCCACACCATTTAGTCACAATAAAAAACTGCGAAATTTCGGGATTTCCGCTTCATACGGAGTAAATTCATTAAATAAAATTACATCTTTTTTTTACTCGCAAGTCTTATTCATTACTAAGAGTGAAAAGTAAACTTCGTATTAATTAAGAAAAATGAAAGGCCCTCTCTAGATATCTAACATCTTTAAAGTTATCAGGGTTTCAATAGAGATGTCCCCACTGAATGGAGGACTAAAAGTTATATTATCTACACACATATCATAAGTGCTCTATAATGCGTTCAGAAACCGTAGGAAATGACTAGCATTTTTACAACCAATTTTATTATGAGAAATTTCTTGTCTTGTTGTAGTAGGTAAATCTAAACTTTAATGGTCATTACATACCGATTTCTGTAACGCTATGAGTTTAAATTTGGAACAGCTGTCAAAATTCAAGTGGGTCTCTATTTTAGTATCCATAGATTAAAACAGTTATCGATAAGAAACGTCAAATCAGTATGTTTTTTTTTTAATATAAACGCACGACATTTGATCTCGAGTGACATGAGAATAGGGACTTCATTTGTTTGTCAATAATTTTAAAAAAACGTTCGTCTTGACGGATGGATCGAATTGCCGCCATTACTGTTGTCATTCGTTTGTTGTTTTTTAGCTGTTACGGTTTTTTGCAGTTATGATAGGTATGTGTGTAGATAAAGTAATGTATGCAACTGTATATAATTAGGCCTTAAAACACTTGCGTTTTACGGCCTCTCATTATATAACAGTTGCATAAACTGCCATTGGTCTACGAACCACTTTTTAGTAAGAGCAGGAGGGTTCCACTCCGCACTGTAGGTACGCTCCGCCGCCTTGCCTACAGTGTAGGTAAATGGCAGTAGGTTGTCGGCTCGCCACGCGCCCGTTTACTCATCCTCGCTGTGTTAGTGTAATTGAACACTTAATGCAGCACAACCATAACGTTTCGCCGGGAGTAGCGGGGAGAACGCGGGCGCGGGCGGCGCGTTCCTTTAGACGTGAATGTGTATGAAGACTATGAAGTAATTTTGAACATTGTGCGCGTGTAAATAAAGTTGGAATTCATTTAATCGCGGTCGTAGCAGAGAAGTTTCTGTACGTTAGTATTACTATTTATTCTGTCATAATAGCCAATACAGTAAAAGTACTCAAATAAAATGGTTAAGGCGTTCTTATCGCTTCCAATCATTTTCAGGTTTCATGCTCATTGCAGACTGACAAAAAAAAACGACATTAGTCCAATTAGCGCATTATACTAGTCTCCACCAGTGGCCGGATAACCTAGTAGTTAGTGAACCTGACTACCAAGCTCGAGGTTCCGGGTTTGATTCCCGGGATGAGCAAATGTTTGTATGATGAATACGAATTTTTGTAATCGAGTCTTGGACATTATATCTATTTAAGTATATTTTTCTATTTATGTATATAGTACCCGTTGTTCAGTACCCATAACGCAAGCAGTTATAGTTGCTTAATTTAGGACTAGGTCAATTGGTGTTAATTGTTCCAAAATATTTATTTTATTTATTTACAACTTGCGAAGACATTGTTAAACTTTTAAGTTTTACTGACTTCCGAGCATTCAGTCGTCTTTTCAGGTATCTTTAAAGCGTTGCAAGCTATCAGAGTCTGAAAATAAGAATTCAGTTCACAATAAAGTCTTCGGCGAAACTGGCACACCACTAGTTCACTCGAAATCCAATCAGCGAGAACAAAAGGCTGTGAAGTCTGTCAAAGCCGACCTTGGGGAGCCGAGGGTCTTCAAACTGTTCTTTGAAACCTTGATCTAGTGCTGGGTATAGTGTATGTTTAGAAATATTCGTACGTATGTATACAAATTCGTTATCATACAACCCATTAGCGTTCGCTGGTTCCAACACTCTAATTATGATTACCAAAATTCCTTTAGTACCGTTTGGTAACCAAAATTTCGTAACCAGCTCAAGAATATTTCCGGTTCTTTGCCGTTTATGAAATTTTGGTTACAAGACAAGACAAATACTCTTTATTGAGAACCACACGGAAAACAGTTTACACAAATCCACTTAAAAATAATGTATGTATGTAGGATGAGTACGGCGGTTGATGCTCTTGCGGGTTGTCATGCAGGTGCATCGTGAAACGATTCGCTCTAGTCAGTACTCCGATTTAATTAAAAAGCGAGTCTTCAGAATTCCCGTTCCTCGCGTAAGATCCGCCTTCTCAAGACGATTCCCATATTTTCTACACCCCTTCATATATAACTCTGCAATGAAATGCTGCAATATTTCAAGGGCCTCCCATAGCGAAGCTAAATGTAAGGTCTTCACCTGGTTAAGTACTCTTAACTATAATGATAGTGAGAGATTGCTCAAGCCGATCGCTTAGGACTTCTCACATGCAAACACACGCAACACACACACACTCACACACACGCACACACACTCAGACGCACGGACTCTCGGGCAAATAGACCTTTGGCCTTTCCAAATAATTTTAATTGTTATTCCGCTTATTATATTGTATAGATTTTAATTCTAACAAGTGTACGCAAAATGTATTTTTTGTAAATTGTTTTACTCCGAATCTGGTTTCCACGTGACAGGCGTTGCCTAGTGTGGGGCCATCGGATAAATTATGTTTGTAAATCTGTTTTCTTTTAATAAACTATTTCTATTTCTATTTTCTATTTCTAGTAGGAAGGAGCGTAAGATGACGTACGAAGGTGTAAGAGAGACACCAAGAAGATTGTATGAACGAGTGTAAAAGAGTAAGAAGATTTGAATAACAGAATTTGTATGTTTGAATTTGGAAGAAATGAGGAATGTCAGTTTAGGCCAAGACGAAGGCGTCTAAATTGTTAAATGGTTTTGATGCTGGGAAAATATATTTTAAATATATTTGAAATTGATTTTCCTGTGGTTTTTCTCATTCAAATTACATCCCACATGTATGTGTTATGTAATATTTATAATGTGTTAGGTTTATGTATAGTCGACCAAGTAATTGCTTGACCACTTTTGGACCTTAACTCTTTGTGATACGGTCGAAAAGTGATCAAGCAATTCCTTGGTCGTCTATACCATACGACAATAGAGTCAAAAATTACACCTCGATAAGTTTCTTGCCGCTATTTTGTAATCAGATTTTTTTTACCGGTGGTATATTTTTCAGAAGTGCTTCCTGTAAAAGCCTGATCTGTATAAAGATATTTTGACTTTGACTAAATGCGATACAGTGAATTAGCTACAACTGATTAGGCTAGTTCGAGACTGGGAGTTCATTCCGAGGTTTAAACATGGTTTTATTTATTTAACTTTACCACTAAAGTGGCAGTGGTAATGTGGCGAAATGCAAACGCAAGGCATGGAATGCTGTGCTGATGTTGCAGGTGCGAGCAGGGGAGTTCCACTCTGCACTGTAGGTACGCTTGGCCGCCTTGCCTACAGTGTTGGCAAATCGCAGTAGGTTGTCGGCTCGCCGCGCGCCCGTTTGCTCGTCCTCACTGTGTCAGTATAATTGAAAACTTAATGCAGCACAACCCTAACGTTTCACCGAGAGTAGCGGGGAGAACGCGGGCGTGGACGGCGCGTTCCTTTTGACGCGTGCCGCCCGGCGTATGTGTATGAAGTAATTACGAACTTTGTGCGCGTGTCAATAAAGTTGGAATTCGTTTAATCGCGTTCGTAATAGAGAAGTTTCTGTACGTTGGTATTATTATTTATTCTGTGGTGCGAGTCCTGCCATTACCCTTATTTGACTTTAACTCTAATGTGCTAAAAAATCCGAAAACACCCCCCCCCCCCCCCTTGGAGAACTTTGACAGTTCGAAGGTGTATGTAGTGTTAGTGACAATGCAATAATAAAGTGCAGTGAACAAACAGCTTGTATTAAAAATATTTATTTTACAAAATTCACACTCTAAACGTAATTTTTAACATAAAACTACCGTGAGACTCGGACATATTAATAAAACGGATCACTCGCGTATTTTTACGTCGAGAAATGCCCGACATGTGTCGTTGTCGCGCTACATGCAGTATGCAGGCTCATGATTAAGGCTCACGGACTGGTCCGAAACATGTCGGGCATTTCTCGACGTAAAAATACGTGAGTGATCCGTTTTATTAATAAATCTAAACGTAGTTAAGTTTCTAGACACCAAACTTTTTAATAATATTCCAGTTTCATCAGAATGACAAATTAATTTCGAACCAAACTCATAGCAAAGGCGTTTGATTAAATGTTAGACAGTCGGACAAATTTTAATTATTACGGAATGGTGGATAGATTGCGCAGAGCTGTACATTTGTCATCTTTTAGTTCTTGTGATTTGACTGAAAATCTCTCTTAGTAAAGGTTTAATTAATGTTGAAGTATAAGAGCTGGTACCAAATGACAGCTTCATACATTTATGAATACGATCAATACTTAAGAGGAAACACCAAGGTCTAGAGAATTGAAAAATAGGTATTTGTAAAATCTATTGCTGCCTCCATCTATCAAGCCTCCCCCCGCAGAGTGCAATAGCGACAGACGCAGCTTGGACTGAAAATACCTATTAAAAGTACACAAAATCAACGATTCGTAGACCCCTGATTCCTTCTCCAAAACTTATCCGATTTAACTACTTTTTTCATTAAAAATTAAAGAAAGGCTTTGGCAGTGTTCCTATGTTTTTCTTTTTTTATATAATCTAGTAAAATTTGTTTTCTGAATGTATGAACGCAGCCGAAAATCTGGCCATTTTTTTAGGTTTTTGAATGTTCATATCTCTTTTAATAATTAATTTATTAAAAAAAGGAAAACATAGGGACATGCATAATGATGGCCATCGATTTTTTGGAAAAAAAATATTGCTCTACTGGCATTATCCAGAGAGGAAACAGGGGACGACGTTTGTATGGAAAAACGGCCCTTGTGTTTCCTCTTAATGACCTATCCATAGTTTTCCGGTGTTAGGACCTTGTGCAAAGTTCTTCCGGATCGCTACCACCATCTTGCTCGCTAATCCTCCCGCTAAACAGCAGTGCTTGCGCTGATGTGCTCCGGCGTGGAGAGCAAGACAGCCGGTGCAATTACCGGCGCAAGAGGTATTCCATCTTAGCCCTCTGGGTTGGCACGCATCTGCAATCTTCTTGGTGTTGTGGGTGTTTATGGGCGGTGGTTATTGCAAAGTCAATGAAACGCGAGTTGGCAACTGACTGATTTATTCGATCAAATGTAAGATCTACCTTACAATTTGGATAAGCATACCGTACATTTTCTCCCTTCTAAATACCCAACACCCAGATACATCAATAAGTACTTACTTACTATTATTTAAGTAACAGTTCTATAACTTTACTCTGTACATCACTTGTTATCTTTTTTTTGTTTACAATATACCTACCATTTGCGTAGTGAATATAGCGTCACTAGTTTAGACAAAAGTTCATTGAGCCATTGCTCTCTGAGCCCGATTCAATGCACGCAGTGCGCGGGCAAATGCGGCGGGCGACGCCGGAGGGAGCGCCGGGCCGGCCTGCGCCCGGCCCGCGCCCGCCGGCGAGCGCGGCGTCCGCGGCGACTCCGGCGCCGGCGCCCGCTCCTCGCCGTCCGACGCATCCTCGAACGGATCATCAGCACCGCACTCGGTCAGCCGGGATTCGTCGCTCGTGTCCCTATTGTCATGGCTCGTGATATTGGCGCGCGCTAAAGAGTGTCTGTTTTTTTTATTAACCGGTATCATTTGGTCAACATGTCGCCGCCACTCTACCCCTCCACCCATGTCTACCGTATACGAGACCGGGCCCGTTTTGGAAGCGATCTCGCCTTCTGACCACTTTTCCCCCTTGACCGAGTAGTCGCGCGCGAGCACCGCGTCCCCAACGCCGAGGTCCCGCGACGTGCCGCCGGCAGCCGTGGCCTGCCGCTCCTGCGCACTGCGCACGCTAGCTGCGCGGTCCGGGCGCAGGGCGTCCAGTCGCCCGCGCAGCCGCCGCCCCAGTAGCGCTACCGCCGGCGACACGCCCGTTGTCGTGTGCTCACAGTTGCGATATTGAAATAAAAATTTACTAAGAGCCGCGTTTACCTCCTCACCCTCATGTATAGCCCTCTTAATCGCTTTTTTTACCGATTTGACCGCATTTTCTGCGGCCCCGTTCCCTTGCGGCCGATACGGTGCTGACGTCACGTGCTTGATCACATTATTTACACAATAACGTTTAAAATCTTGTGAAAGAAACGGGGGTCCGTTATCGGTCACGAGCTGCGTCGGAAGACCAAAACGTGCGAAAACAGATCTCAATGCGAGAATAGTCGATCGGGCATCCGTACTTTTCATGGCCACTGCCTCTATCCACTTCGAGTGAGCATCGACCATGATGAGGTACCGCTTGCCCCCGCAGTCCGCGAAATCCGCGTGTAGCCGCTGCCACGGGTGCAGCGGGAACTCCCAGCAGTGCAACGGCGCGCGCGGAGGCGCGTCGCGCACGGCGCGGCAAGCTTCGCAGGCGCGGCATGTTTCCTCGATATCACGGTCGATGTTGGGCCAGTATACATAATTACGTGATATGTTTTTCATTTTCCGCATACCCAAATGCCCATCATGAATCTCATCTAAAACCCGTTTCCTCAATTTTGGTGGAATAATGATTCTGTATTTATACACCAAGCACCCTAAATCGACAATAATCTCCTCTTTCCTACAAAAATACGCTTTGTCATCCTCGCAGCCCGCGGTCGAAGGCCAGCCGAAAAGAACATAACCGTAAATTTTACTCAATACTGGGTCCGTTTGAGTTTCTTTCGCAATGTCCTTAAAATTTATCGGTAGCGTATCCTCTATTAACTTTATGTAGGTAATATTAGAGTCAGAGGCGCGACCCTCGTGAGGCAGAGGCAATCGAGACAGGGCATCAGCCGGCCCGTTGTCAGCTGAGCGTACGAATTCCACCGCAAAATCATAAGCAGCTAAACGTGCTGCCCACCGCTGCAAGCGGCTCGCAGCCGTCTGTGGAATCCCTTTCCTTTCCCCAAAAATGTAGCTTAACGGCTTATGATCGGTTCGCAGCGTGAACCGCCTCCCGAACAAGTACTGATGGTGCTTAGTTATACCAAAAAATATCGCCAGCGCCTCCTTATCTAGCTGGCTGTAATTGCGCTCGGCCGCGTTGAGCGTGCGCGAGACGCAGCTGACCGGGCGCTCGCGGCCGTCGGCGAACCGGTGCGCCAGCACGGCGCCCAGCCCGTACGCGCTGCTGTCCACCGCCAGCACGAGCTCGCGCCCCTCCTCATAGTGCGCCAACACGCGCGGCCCGACCAGAGCCCTCTTGGCTTCTAAGAAAGCCCGCTCGCAATGTGAATCCCATTTCCAGCTGACGTCCTTTTTTAAAAGTGCATGTAAAGGATGCAATAGTGTGCTCAAATTTGGAATGAACTTGCCGTAATAATTAAGCATACCTAAAAAACTTTTAAGCTGCGAGACGTCTTCCGGTCGCGGAGCGCTGGAAATGGCTTCCAATTTTGCGGGATCCGGCCGTAATCCGTCCTTATCGATAACAAAACCTACATAGTTAACGCTCCTTTGTAAAAACTTACATTTGCTTAGTTTGACCGTTAACCCCATATTACGTAAACGTTCGAGTACAGCTTTCAAGTTCCGTAAGTGAACCTGTTTATTAGCCCCCGTTACACAAATATCGTCCAAAAAAACAACACAATTTGGGATCCCGCGCAACGTCTCCTCCATTATCTTTTGAATTTTTTCCGGAATGCAGGACGGCCCATATGGTGTTCTACGATATACGAACGTACCTACATGCGTTGTTATCGCAGTGTATGGTTGTGAATCGTCCGTTAAGAAACACTGTTCGTAAGCGTGCCTCAAATCGATTTTAGTGTACGTCTCCCCCCCACTAAGATTAGCAAATAGTTCCTCAATACGGGGTAACGGGTAGTAATCCCGTTTGAGCTTAGGGTTAATCGTAATTTTGTAATCCCCACAAATTCGCAACTCCCCGTTTTGTTTAACGACCGGCACGATAGGGGTTCCGTAATCGGAATGATCAACGCGGCACAGGGTCCCGTCGCGCTCGAGGCGTGCTAGCTCGTGCTCGACGCGCGCGCGCAGCGCCAGCGGCACGGGCCGCGCGCGCACATACACCGGCTCAGTGTCCGTCAGCTGTAATCGAATGTTTTTCTTACACGTCCCTAATTGATCCGAAAAAACTTCCGGAAATTCTCGACATAATTGATTTACAAATTCATCGTCAACTATTTCGTTAAAACTGATCTGGTTAATTTTCAAGGCGCGCATCCACTCCCGACCGAGTAGAGGCCGCCCGCCCCCCTTTTCTAATAACATACAAAGGCAAGTTAGTCGCTATAACATCATTTAAGGTAGCATCGACCGAAATATATTCTAGGGTCTCGATTTGTGAACCAGTGTAACAGCGCAGAATTAGGTTATCTGACCTTATTACTTTGTTTGAAAACATTTGTTTATAGAGTTCTTCACTAATTGCCGAGATGCGGCTGCCCGTATCGATTTCACAATCGATGCTCTTTCCATCCACGCTCAACTCAATAAAGTATGGTTTGTTACCTTGCGACGTCACCTGGATGTTAAACAGATCTTCTTCAGATTCCTCACTCATATAATGCTGCCGCCCGAGAGGTCGTTCCCCGCGACCACGCACTTTATCACACATCACCTTCAAGTGACCGCGTTGATTGCATTCGTCACAGTTGTAGTGCACATATTTGCACTTGTCCGGCCGGTGCGCCTTCCCGCACCGCCAGCACCGCGCCGGGTCGCCACGCGCCGCGGCCGCCGCGCCGCCGCCGCCGGGCCCGCGGCCGGCCGCGCGCCGCCCGCGCCGCACACTCGCGTGGTGCAGGCCGTCGCCCGCGCCGCCGCCGCCGCCGCCCGAGGTGCTCGCCGCCGCCGTCGCGCCGCTCACCTCCGCGTGCCTCTCTGCGGCCTCGAGTGCCAGAGCCAGTTCCACCGCCTTCTTGTACTGTATATCTCTCTCTGCGAATATTCTCGAACGCATGGCTTCATTCGCCAACCCCGAAACGAACTGGTCCCTCAGGTTCTCCTCGAGCGTCGTGCCGAAGCTGCAGGTGCTCGCCAGGTGCTTCAGGCTCTGCAGGTATTCGGCGAGCGGCTCGCCGTCACGCTGCCGCCGTAGCCGGAATACGTGGCGCTCGGCGATCACGGACCGCTGTGGTTCCAGGTGCTCCGTCACTAGACGCACGAGTTCGTCGAAGGTCTTATTTTCGGGGTCCGCCGGCGCACACAAATCGCACATCAAGGAGTACGTGGCATCTCCGACGACCGTTATTAGCATTGGCACTTTGAGTTCGTCCTTGATCTCGTTCAACAAAATGAATTGTTTTACGCGACGAATGTAGGCCGGCCACTGCTTCGAACACAAGTCAAACGGTTCCAATTTACCGATAGGCATGATTTAAGGTCAATATATCCGAGTTCTACCGATAAATAAGATAAAAATCCCGTAATCGTCGCCAGTGCAAAGTCAATGAAACGCGAGTTGGCAACTGACTGATTTATTCGATCAAATGTAAGATCTACCTTACAATTTGGATAAGCATACCCTACAGTTATCACTTACCATCAGGTGACTCACTTGCTCGTTTGGCTTCCTATTTTATGCACTGCTGCTTAGCGGCAGAATAAGCGAGTAAGATGGTGGTAGCTATCCGGACGGACTTTGCACAGGGTTCTACCAGACGCAAATAATTTATTCATTACTAGTCATGTTTATTGCAGTTTACAGATGTTAAGTATAAAGGTGGTAGTCGGTACCTGTCACCCAGCTGGGGCATTTTAATGTATATTCTAAATCTATTAAATAATTACATTCATTTTATTTCACCAAGTTATCAAAATTAAATCATAAGCAAACTTAAAAACTAAGTTTAAAATAAACTTATAAGTAAATATAGAAAACAAAGTGATACGCAAATAAAAACAAATAAACATAAATAAATATAAATAAAAATAACATTCAAAAAAAATTTTGTCCCTAGACCGCGAATGTCCGGAACTGGAGCAGCCGGAAAACGGCAAGGTGGCGGTCACCGGAAGATTCTTCGGAGATAAGTAAGTTAAGTTCCATACAGCAACTGGGGAGCCTATAGCGGTAAATGGTCCAGGTGATCCTCACTACGAAGCGGGAGCTTTCGGGTTCGAATCCCGACAGGGACCAACACTTGTATGATGAACATGAATGTGTGAACTCGAGTTGTGGATGTTATAAATATGTATTTATCTTCATTAGTGTGTATATTCGTTGTGGAGTACCGGCACACAAAGCTATAAAAGCTGCATAGTGGCTGTGTAGTAGAAATGTATAGCTGGTATGCAGTGTTTGTATTTGTATTTATTTATTTGCGACCTCATAAAACAGATTACATTAAAGATCTTAAACATACGAGGGCTGTTTGATAAGTACCCGTGTTAAGAAAAAAAAACTTTTTTTTTGGGACATTGTATATGTATTTTTCTACGTAATCCCCTTTTAACTCTATACACTTATTCCAGCGGTATTCTAGTTTTAATAAGCCATCCAAAAAGTACGATTTCTGAAAGTCGTCAAAATAGGCCTCTGTGGCGGCAATGACCTCTTCATTTGATGCAAACCTCTTTCCACCAAGCCATTTTTTTAAGTTTGGAAATAAAAAAAAATCGCATGGGGCTAAGTCTGGAGAATAGGGTGGGTGAGGGAGCATTTCATATCGCAACTCTTTTAATTTTGCCGCTGCAAGTCTGGAGGAATGAGCTGGTGCGTTGTCGTGGTGGAAAAGAACTTTTTTCTTTGTTAAATGGGGCCGTTTATTCTTTAACACAGCGTCAAATTCGCACAATAAATTTGCATAGTACTGCCCTGTTACTGTTTTCCCTTTTTCTAAGTAATCGATATATATTATTCCTTGCGAATCCCAAAAAATGGACGCCATGACTTTTCCAGCCGATGGGACGGTCTTTGCTTTCTTTGGAGCCGGTTCACCTGGTAAAATCCATTGCTTTGACTGTTCTTTCGTTTCCGGGGTATAATTATGAATCCATGTTTCATCCACAGTCACGAAACGTCGCAGAAACTCCTTTGGATTGCGTTTAAACATGGCCAAACAGTGTTCTGAAGTAGTGTGTCTTATCCGTTTTTGTTCCTCTGTGAGTAAACGCGGCACCCATCTCGCCGATACTTTTCTCAGACCCAATTTTTCTTCTAAAATGTTTTGTACCCGCTCGATTGAAACATTTACAGTGTCAACGATTTCTCTAATTTTTATTTGGCGGTCGGCTAACACTATATTTTTTATTTTCTTGACCATGTCTTCCATAGTCACCTCAATAGGTCTGCCGGGACGGTCCTCATCAAAGACGGATGTTCTGCCCCGCTTAAATTCATTAAACCAATATCTGATGGTTGTCATAGAAGGTGTACAGTCGTTGTAAACAGCTCCCATCTTTACTTTTAACTCTTCACATGTTTTTCCTTCCAAAAACAAGAAACGAATTACAGACCGATACTGCTCTTTTTCCATATTTGAAATTACAGTCGAATGCTTTCACTCAACAGCCATTAAACGAAAAAAAACAAAAGACAGCTATGATTTATTTTTAATTTTTCTGTCCCACAAAGGATGCCTTTAAAAAGTTGTATACCTATTTTCAGCCAGTGATGCAAACAGCCTTTGAAAACGGGTACTTATCAAACAGCCCTCGTAAGGTAACAATTTATATGATGTGTTTAACACTTGCATGCTAGGTGGGGGAGAGTATTTGTATGCCTTATGCTCGTTCTTCCAGGGCGGTGTACACCTGCACCCACGGATTCCACGTGGTGGGCCTCCAGAGCCGCAGCTGCCAGGCCGACGGGCAGTGGGCGGGACAGCCGCCAGCCTGCAAGAAGAACAGTAAGTTCATCATCACCATCAACAACAGTAACATCACCAACATTAACAATATCATCAACATTAAGAACATCATTAACAACAACACCATCATCAAAATTAACAACATCAACGAGACCATCAGCAACAACGACGACATAATCAACAACATCATCAACATTAAAAACATCATCAACAACAACAACATCATCAAAATTAACAACATCATCAACGACCACACCATCATCAACGAAACATCAACAACAACACCATCATCAACAATAAATAATAACATCATCAACAACAACAACAACATCAAAAACAACAAAATCGACAAAGACAACACCAACAACGAGACTTTAATACAATAATTGTTAATTTACCTATATATTTCGTCCATGTTCCAACGGCCGTGATCATGAGAAAATCGGAAGGGGAGTCTTCTCGTGACCACGGCCATTGAAACATGGCCGAAACGTCGAGGTAAACTAACAAGGTTTTGATCATGTTAAAGCCCCGTTAACGTTGACACAATTTAAATTCGATTACCAGATGTAAAGTGTAGGCAGGTCAAAGTAATTTGATAAGGATGTATAGGGTTACAGGTCAAAGAGATTTGACAAGGATGACAAAGGAGTCATTTTGAAACCAGTTTTATTGAGAAATGTGTCGCTTTCATTCTTACGGCGCGATTTATATTTCCACGGAAGCGAACACTGGAATATCAGGTGTGTTCTGGAAGCAATTAGTTTTGTTAAAAAAGCTTCGAAAGAAAATCGTGCAACCCTTGTGAACGTAGAAATAATGAGGCTGAGGCGAAGAGTGGGGCGGGAGGATGGAAAAAACCGTCTAAATGCGAGTCGGACTCGCAAACCGAGGGTTCCGTACAAACTTAATAAGCACAGTAATATGACTCATACGATAAGATAAACTGTATTGAGGGTCAAACTCAACTTAGTCATTGGAAAACTGTTGCCCTTATAAAGCTTTATAGGTTGTCGTTAGTTTATCAGAAACCAGAAATCAAATGTGTTTTGCAAATAAATTGGATGCTTAGTAAACTTTGTTTTTGGTTTGTTTGTACGTAGGGGGTAATCTCCGGAAGTACTGAACCGTTTCCAAAAATTCTTTCACTAATAGAAAGCTACACTATCCTTGAAGGACATAAGACTACTAATTTCACGCGTCCGAGCGTCTGCTAGTTGGTACAATAATTGCATTATAGTCCTATTTTCTCTGTACTTTTAATAATGAAAAATGAAATAAAATAAAATTAAGAATGTTATGAGAGTAAGTGAATCAAAGGTTGTATGCCAGGATCGTAGGTAATGGAAATCCGTGGTCTCTGCCTACCCCACCGGGAAACAGGCGTGACTTTACGCATGTATGTATGTATGAGACTATTCGCTTTAATTATCCAAACCGCTAACTCATGTACACAGTCAGATTCATTTCGTTCCGTGGTTAGCCACATTCACTACCCTCCATGTATTCCATCTGGTATCTTATTATTAAGGGCGTAAAGACCAAAATGCAGCTGAAACACGAATTGTACGCTAAATAAATTGGTAATTGTATAAATTACATGCAAGCTAATGAAATGAAAATACATTGAAAGGTCGAATTAAGCTGATTTTTGGTTTCATTAAATCCTTTATGGATTTACCGTGAATGGATATTGAGCCGATTTTCATTACCGATTAGTTTGAATAGGCCCGAATTGTCACGGAAGCTGTGTTAAACGTTTTACAAGATGTTCAGATGTAACCTTATTATATCTTCCCTATAAATATTATAACCAAAATCGCTGAAAATAGTCATGACATTAGTAACGTAATTTGTTATTTAAAGAGGTGTTTTAAGAAAATATTTTTGAAGACTTCACCATTTACGAGTAGGAGGTTAAAAAGGGGATGGAATTTAGTACGTAATTGTAATCCGAGATCTATACGAACGATCTCACAGGCAAAAGCAAGACACGCATAAACAGCTGAAATTTGCAACAAATTACACAAAAATTCATTCAACAATCACTTTCTCAATAGAATCCTACACGTCACTTTTTATCATCACATTAACGTTGCACTCTCCATACCGATTCTAGGAAATTATCGCCGTCCCTCTTTAATTTTAATTCTCATAGTCTGTTGCCCGTCTTTACCTCCAGCGGTGCCCAAATGCGCCCTACCCAGCCCATACTGTGCACTCTTCCTATACTCTTTGATTTGTAGCTACAATTCCACCAACGTCGTACGCAGCCCTCACCTGATCGACCAAGTTTAATTTATCTCCATCTGCGTCCCTTTATTAAGACACTAGTCAGACAGAGGCCCAGAGTAAAACTAAACTCGGAGCATTCTGCAATCTCCACTAACATAACCTAAACTCTCCTTCCCAGTCTACTGCCTGCAGCCCCCCACCATCGAGCACGCCCGCCACTCCGCACTCCCCGAGCAAGCCACCTTCGACCTCGACGCAACGGTGCAGTACCACTGCCACACGGGCTACGTAACCAACGGCTTCCCGAGGGCCAAGTGCCTCGCCATCGAGAATCAGGCCTCGTGGTACGGGCCTGACATCAGTTGCGAGCGTGAGTAAACCGCTACTAAGGGTTTTTTAAGAAAATATCGAAGATGCATTTTAAAGCGTGGCTTAGTTGCATCCCGCGGGAAGTACTCCTCAACCCTCTAAGACGAGTGAAATTACTTATAAGTGGCGTCACATAGATAGAAATAGGCCGCGTACGTCAGAAGTAAAGGTCACACTTGTGATTTTTTTTGTAATAATTACGTGCTTTCAAAAGTTTAGCTTAGATATAATGTAAAGGAACCAGGAGCGGTATCCTGCTCTATTACCTTCAATATGAAACATGATTAATTTCTACTAAATCTTTCTACAGCACGGTCATGCGGAGAGCCTGGCGACGCCCCTCACGGCTGGGTGACGGCAGACTGCCACACCTTTGGCTGCCGAGCTGTGGTGCAGTGTGGGCAGGGCTTTGAGCTGGTGGGCAAAGCCGAGCGGTACTGCCAGGCCGACGGGGCCTGGGCGCCCAAGGAGCTGCCTACTTGTGTCCGTGAGTAGCCTTTCTAGTCCTTTGGGTTCGGGTTTTGGTTATAAGTCTGGACTCTCAATGAATGATGCAACTGACCTGCACCACCCTGCACTTGTTAAAGGACAGGAGCAGTTGCAGAGAAAACTATCGATTCCTAAATATTTTTTTGCATTTCCATTGTCATAATGCTTTATGTTCTGTTCTGGTCGAGACTTTGACTTTATTATAAGAGATTATTCATCTCACAGTCGTTGTTTCTGTACGTAGATGATTGTATTAATTGTTTACTTAATGCCCTTTGAATATTACTTTAGTATATACTAAAGCAAGATCCCAGACTTTAGTAGATCCAGACTCATGACCAAAACCCTAAACGTTAACCTTATCCCGTATTTCTAGCATTGCTTCGTGACAATGTAGTTGCCGATTTCAGTGTCGTTCTTCATTTTGGAATGTTGCATGATTTTCAAGTTAATGTGAATATTGGAGACATACAGTTTTTGCGCCGGCATAGTAAAATGAAAGAGATCAGAGTTACTGACCTTCGAACCAAACTGAACGAAAGCGAAGGAGGTATTCGTAAGAATATTGTTATTTCATTCTATCGTATAACTTCGTCTCTCTCAGTCGGCCTAACGGTTCCAACGTGAGCAACAGAGTAAGCTATCTTAATAGAATGCAATCCTTTTTATGTGTGCTTGCTCTACACACCTTGACTATGAATAAGCCAGCGCGCGTTGGCTTATTTTTTGTTGTGTGTGTACATGAATTTACACATATAAATCGATGCTTTTCTATGGATTTCAACAACCTGATCTGATCTATTGATTGTTTCCATGCGTCAAGTAGAGAAATGAATGTCTCTATTTGTCGTAATGAAGCTTCTTCTCTGATTGTGTCTGGTTGTATCTTCTTTCAATATACTATGTACCGGTTAGTTCGCATGTGAAGCTTCCTCTGTGATTATCATGGCTATCATAGTAAGCAATTTCATTGTCATGACGCAATTAGTATAGTGGATCTCCCACTTAATTGGATTTGAAATTAGGAAGCACTTAACGAGGCATTTGGTATTTGAAATGCGCAATCGGCAACTGTGTAGGTGCAATCGGGTTTATAAAACATTGAACACTTTCTAACTCTGTTGTAGTAAATTAACAAATGTTTACGTGCAGTGACTAGCACTTCACTGATTAACGTTTACTATGGCAAGGTTCTATCCAAGCGTAATACTTTTGAGAGGCGACTGTACACGGACTTTTGTGCATTATTCTATACCCGTTTTATTGAATTTGCCTTGAAATCCCTGTCTTACTATGACAAAGTTGATTATTTCATTTTTGTATTGTCAAAAATGAACCTTGTTAAGAATTTACAGGGTTAATTTCGGTTGCCGTAAAAATGAAACTGAATTTGAATTATAATTTTCGGAAGATAGACCTTTACTCTCTTTTTAAAATTGTCTATCTTCTTAATTGCAAACCCAAATTACCCGTGGGAAGTCCACTAGTTTAGTTTTAAATGATGGAATTTAAAACATCTTTTTTCTCCTTTCCTGCTGCTCTTTAGAAGGAGAAGAGAAGGGGACAGATTGAGTCGATCATTACATTACGTAGTGTGTTTAACGAAACATATTTGTGATCATTATATTATATACTTGTTGTTGTGTTCAAATTCTATAAAAGTAGCAACAGTACTTCTGAATTTCGAGTCGAAATTTCAATGGCCATGATAAAATTTGTCTTTACATAGGTCTTTACTGCCCTTAGCTTATCTACAGCTACTTGTGTAGATCATATTTAATGTGTAGTAGCTTTAAATCGATGTTGAACGTGCAAGAATTTACTGTATAAAATTTCTAAACTGTATCTTATACTATGCTGTAGTGAAAATAAATGTAAAAATAAAACATCATTGTTTTATTTGCATGTGATGCTTTCGTTTTGCATGTTTTACGAAATGTTAAAATTGATTACAACGCCATATGTGTTGAAGAGTTTGAGTTACGTTAAAGCGACGCGTGTCGCCATCTAGTGGTCACGCAGGTGCAGTGTCCTCCACCGGAGGCGCCGCGGCACGGCAAAGCGGTCTATACGTCCTGCGCCTACAACTCTGTCGTGTCGTACGAATGCAAGTACGGATACAGACTGGTCGGAGACGCTACGAGGCGATGTGGAGCCGACAAGAAGTGGTCGGGCACGCAGCCTCTATGTAAAGGTAAATTATTTTTTCTGTTTTTCATATTAACTGTACGATTACGGCAAAACATAGTCGTAAAATGTTGCTCATTTAAAAGCTCCTTCAGACACCACAAAGCCAATGCCAATTATACTAACAATCACTAAATAACATAGGCGATTGATAAAACAATAACTTTCAGAAATCAACTGCGGACATCCTGGACAGTTATGGAACGGGTGGTTGGAGAACATCTCTTCAGGCACTGGCCTTGGTGCTTCCATCATCTTCCGATGCCAAGATGGCATGAAGATGGAAGGCAACGGCTCTGCCATTTGTCAGAGCGATGGGACATGGAGCCATCCGCTGCCACAGTGCTTGGGTAAGTAACTATAAGTATGCTCCAGAGAAATCTATGAAGCTTGAAATGATAGTTAGGCTAATGATACACTAAAGGTGGTTTTAGTATAAATACAAGGTTACGCTTCTCTATGTTGATCCTGTACCGCTACATCTAGACGTCATCACAGCTAAACAGCAAACAGTAAATCTAGATGTAGTAATGCAGGGCTACCGAAGTTTCACACAACAATGTACATTGGCTAGACTATGGTTAAACTTCAGTAGAAATTCTTTTATTTTCCAGCGCCTTGCGTAGTGCCTCACGTATCGCAAGGAAAGATTAGGCTAGTAGAGAATAAGACAGGAGAGAATGAAACTCAAGAGGAGAACACTCAAATCGTTGGCAGTTCTTCCATGGTGCAGCATGGTAAGATTTTAAAATATACTGATCACGTTGAGCTTTTTGTTCTCTAAATTCCTAATAGCGTAAACCTAGCATAGAATTGAAAATTATTAAACAACATCCGCATTATTCTTTCCATCCGATTTGATTGGGGGTCAAAGCAACTCCAAAAATCGGAATGAAATAGAGCAGTTTGAAATTCCTTTTTATTGAAGAATAAGAACGTCATCTACATACATTCCCTCATTATTTATGCATTGAATATAAAATGAAATTTTCTTAAATTAAAATAGCCTCACTTTATCTAAGATCCACTCAAAAAGCTCTGCACCCAGTAGTGATTAGGATTTTTTTTATGCAGTTTTCCAATAATCCAAAAAATCCAAAATCATTTATTTGTCAACACAGGTGGATAATAAGATGTTACACAATTTCAATAGCATCACCATGTTTCGCCATCAGGCATACAAATATTTCGCAAGTCAGCGTACAGCAGCATACATAATATTAACAAATGTCAACTTAAAACTAACTGAATAATTGAAGAAAAATAAATAAAATGCAAATTAAAATGTCAAAATTAGAATAATTAGAGCAATATAAAATTAAGAACGTAAAGAAAATGTCATACAATAAGATAAAAAATAATTAGGTATATCGAAAATTTTTAAATCATTAACAAAAAAAAAAAATGTCATTTAAGGTACCTCTCTTAAAAATTCTTGGACAGAGTAATAAGCCTTTTCTATTAGAAAGATATTCAAACGTTTCTTAAATGTTTTTATGTCATCCGTTTCCCTAATCGATGTTGGCAATTTATTATAAATTTTGGGAGCCATTCCAAATATACTTTTCGCAAGCAAGGCAGTTTTGTACGGTTTTGAATTTATTTTTGCCTGCTGACGTACACTGTTAAAACCAGAGAATTGATTCTTGTTATTTTTGACATATAATGCAACTTCATAAATATATAAACAGGGCAGAGTTAATATTTTAAATTTTATAAAATGTGATTTGCAGTTTTAAACATACAAAGACTAAACTTCATTGGTATAAGATCACTTAGTTTCTATGTTGACGACAGGTTGTTGAATCTTCAGTCTAGAGTGTTTGTAATAAAATTGCAGGTGAAATCATCCTTGTAGACTGTGAGAAGAATTACGAATTTCCATCAAACAATGCAGCTGTGACATGTAACAACGGGACTTGGACGCAGATTCCAAGGTGTACACCAGCGAGGTAATCTAATGTTGTTTACCATCTAGCAAATCTCATGCTTAGTTTTCACTAAAAAAAGGTTAAAACGTAAAACTAATATTACCTTACTTCCGAATATTCCAGATGCAAAAAGATGCCCCGATTCCCTCGGAATGGGATGGTCATAGCACCGAAGACAGAACACGGAATGAAGGCAAGATTCAGATGCAAGGATGGCTTCGAGTTGAAAGGGAACCCGATAGTTGTGTGCTCTTTTGGCAATTGGAGTGGGGAAACTGCTAAATGCGAAGAAGGTACGGCCATTGAATTTGAACAGTCTGAGAACCAGATTTAATCTGCAAGTCTTTAATTTTCAGTATCTCCAAGAACTGATCTATTTGTTCGTTGTATGTTATCGCTATACATATTGGTACTGGTGCCGTGCATTGCTATCCTTAATGACCTGTCTTTATTTATCTCTGTCAGCCGTCCACTAATATCCTGCCGTCGCTCTTGCACAGATTCAGTGTGTAAGCTTGACGGCAAAATATTTAAATTTGTAAATTAAGCACTGACAGGTACTGTACTGTTTATGTAACCTTCTGCAATTATTTACTTTGAACTTATGTATTCTCGTATTAATTATTGAATTACCCTTTGAAGTAATTACAGTAAGTACCAACGTATTTTAATTAATAATGTTATTCTTTCAGTGTTCTGTCCTTTTCCTGGCTACATAGAAAATGGGAAGGTCCTTCTGGTCGGCAATATGGGACTGTACGACTATAGACCTTATGTAAAAAAGGTAGGTCTCAAATTATAAGACACCCTTAGACATAAAACGAGATTTCAACCTGACATTGCGCACCAAGTAACATGTTTTTGTAAAAAGGGACAAATAGAAGCAAGTGGGTCACCAGATGGGAAGTGAAGGCCGCCCGTGGAAACGATTAACCTAAAGCATATAGCTGTCAGCGTACCACACGGCTAATGCCACAGCTCACCGTAGGCCAAGAACAAGGACATGCCATCTAAACAGCTAGCGAAGCGTTTACCTCTTGACATGGTATTCTTGGCTTGGCCGTTACTTAAATAAGTGTTCGTTATCTGCCATATTAGTTAGTAATGTGAGTATCAATGTTCCAGGTAGTAAACAACAAGCAAATAATGTACGAGTGCGAAAAAGGTTATGTGCTTTCGGAGGGACCTCCGGGAGCCACGTGTGTTGGAGGTCACTGGAGTCCCCGAGAACTGCCTAAGTAAGATTACTGGAAATATACATACTATTGAATACAAGTAAAATTATCAGAGCTATTATCTCTAAGTTTCGCGTTGTTTCTCAGTAGACTACCAATAAATATCATTTACTAAAGCACTGATCGAATCAGACATGTTAAGGTCCCATGGAGAGTATGTCAACTAGGTACTTGTAATTTATAAGAATTAATAGTATATATATTCTTCGCTATTTTCAAAATCATTCAATTAAACATTAATCTGGATAGATCCACCAACAAAAAAAGTTAAAAAAGGACACAAAGTACAAGACATAATAACTTCTTCTGTTTTAGATGTACACTGTACCAACATCCAAGAATACGATGGAGTCGCAGGCGCCGTTCCATTCCTGAACCGGAAGTTCGTCACAGACGGTCTGCCTTCCTCAGACACTATTACAACAACATCCGGCACCAAACCGAGTCTCCCGGTCAATACAGCGATCTTTACAATAAGTACAACCACGATGATCCAAAACCTACTCTAAGACATGCTAATTTTAAAATCATGAAGAAATTTGACATAGAATTTGATGCAGGAGAAATGGAAACGGATACAGAAACTGAACATGAAAATGGAGAAAACTTTCCAACAGCTGTGTATACAGTTTACAATGTACACGGTGAACCTATAGGGCACAGGATGTATTCGTATCAACCTGTGTATGAGCCAGAGAATGACGAAATCATCCAACGAGATGATACTTCTGAGTATGAAGAATCATCGGAATTTGACAATGATCTGTCGCATATTACGGTTCTAAAAGGTGGCTTATTCCTCGATCATCAAACTGATGGAAATGCACAGAATATAAATAAGTTAAAACATCAATATTTTGAACGATATGTCGATAAAAGACGTAAAAGATTTCTGACTCCTAAAAATAGTGAAGACAGTAAAAAAATGACTGACGTAGAGTTACAAAGTGCTGAGAATAATAAAGTTGAGGTTACAACTAAAACTTTCTTAGAAACTTCAAGTAAAGTTAGAATAAAACGGGATGTAAATATAGAGGAAGACGATAGAGATATGTGGACTGAGAGTCCGCTACATGAAATATATGATAATGTACTGAAAGTAATACCATTAAAGACCAAATCTGAAAATGAAACCAGTGACAATAGCAAAGAAATGGCGGTAATACCATTACAATATAATAAAACCAATTCTACGGAAGTTGATAATATTCTGGACAAAAGAGATAAAAGGACTAGCAGAAAAACTGATAGATTGAATCAAACTACGGCAGCCATTCCTAAAACGTAAGGTATTTTAGATAATACTGAAGCAATAAATGTGGCACGCATTAATGCCATGTCTACATCAACCACATTAAGAAATCGTACTGATATTGCGACACATTACATCGTGTGGTAGCCTGCTTTATATTAATGCATCTTGTACGACAATTTATACTAAAATTTCCTACCATCCGGACTCAAGCAGATCTGGTTACGAGTACATGTAGTAAGCAAAACTTTATTATTTGCAGTGGTCGAGAAAGCAAAAGTGGTAAACTACGACAGCAACCATCTGAAGACAGTGAGGAGGGATCAGGACAAACAGATTCTAAAGAAAATGAAGGCGGTAAATCAGAAGGCAACGGAGAAAAGGGGAAGAAAGGAAGACCAAAGAGTCCTTGTGAACCCATTGAAAGTGACCCATACGTGAATATTGAAATTGTCAAGCTTGGACGAGATCCGAATAACACTTTTAGCTCTGGTAAGTTACGAGTAAACAATATTGTCTTCTTCACTAAAGAATTTATTGCAGAGCTCAATCATTCTGCTACACTCAATTAACGTGGCTGATAGAATTTCTTAATTTAGGTACAATAGTGAGGGTAGTCTGCGGCAAAGGCTACGGTCTTAATTTAGATCAGAACGCGACTGCCAAATGCGTTAGAGGGAGATGGAAGCCTGACAAACCGAAATGTGAAATCCGTGAGTCGTAGCATAATAAGAATTGGTTACGGAATGATTTTGATCAGATTTTCTGTAATGCGCATGACCTATAAGCTTACCAGCCACGTTTTTATGATCGCAGTGAAAGCTAATGGGAAAGGCAACGTAAAATATTTAGTAAACAAAGTGTTCAATCCGAGAATGCCCAAACTCTTCATTGAAATCCAAGTTTAGGCAGTTTCCAAAGTACAGTTTTCTGATGCTTTACACAGTTATAATCTTCATAAACGGCACATTTGAAACACACTCAAAAACATCTTTATTGTCACATTGGCAATTATTTTGACATCAAAATTTGTGATCTTGTTTAGGTATTCTAGAATCCTATTTCTAGTATTGCACCTTAATGTTCTAGAAATTATGAAGTGTTAAGTTTTGAATTGCCTTCCTCATGCTATAAGCAATCAATGGTTTCTCCTTGATTTAAATAATCATGCGAGTCTTAACCAGTTGAATATTTACTTCCAACCTTAGTTTCCTGTAGTACACAGAAATATTGCAACTCGGAAGTACGCGTTGCCTTTGATAGTGTTTAAGGCTTATCTGTCAGTGTATGTATACGGCGTTTGATCGCTTCGACAGAAACGCACAGTAACATAGCGTCGATAGTTGAAAACTACTCATAACCAAAAGCCACGCGCGCTCATGAGATCCAACGTTAATGTATAAATGAAACACTGATGCCAACATTTTGCAACCTCTGATCGACGTGGTGTCCACAGTACCCTGTCACGTGCCTTCGACGGAGTATGGCATATACACCATGTCCCCGGATCCCAGCCACACAAACGTAGGCCCAGTTCTTGGCACACCGGGCACTGGGCACGCGGAGGAGAGAGAGCTAAACGAGACAGACCCAGTACCCAATGGGCAGGTGGTGCATTTCTCTTGCGAATATGGGTACGTCTAGAATTATTAAGGAATATGACAAACAAGTCTCCTTTTAGAAAGCAGTTATTGTATGATCATTGACCTATTCCAGTTACAACGTGCAAGGACCAACAAACCTGCGCTGCTGGTTAGGGGAATGGGCTGTCACTAGCATGCCTGAATGTGTTCCAGGTAATACTTAATTATATCCATACATTTTCATTTCATACAACTAAGACCACCAAATAGTTTTAATACATATTGTACGACTGATGTTTGTAATTCCGTCGTGACGCATTCCTTGGAAATTACAGTAGTCAATGAAAATGTCTTTTTAATATTTATAGTTAAAATATTTTAAGACTGAACTTTTGCAAGCAGTCATCCTAGTGCAGTCGGCTTTAGATACATCGCAGCAGTTGAGATATACGAAAAGACGGAACAGACATATTCAGTTAAAAAAGTTTTGGAATACCTTCGAACAACATGCCTGTTCTGATATATCTAACGACGATTCTTTCGTTCGGGTAGAAGTTAAGCAACGCGCTTGGATGACAGCTGTCAAAAGTTTATTTTTAAAATATTTCGACAATAGTGGGACTCACCCTTTCGCCGGTGTCCCCCGCAGCGCCCTGCGAGCTGCCGCTCCTCCACGGGGCCACCTACGAGGCAGGCTATCGCGCCGGCCTAACCGTGGCCCACGCCTCGTCTGTTAACATAGCCTGCGAAGCTGGCCGGTCACCGCCAGCCACGCTGAACTGCCACCTGGGCAGACTGCAGCCTACCGTCCATGATTTCTGCCGGCCGTTAGGTAATCAGGGTGTATATACTTTAGACTCTTCAACTTTTATGCTTTTTGTTCAAGTGTTCATTGAAAGATACATTTGTAATACAAACATGACCATCACACTTAATCAAATGGTAACTCTGAATTTGAATCCAGTATCAAAAACAAGGGTCAGATAAGGAGTAGTATCATGAGGTGTGGAGGCTTGGCGCTTCATAAATCTCTAGGACAAGACTGATCACAAGGCCCGACCACTTCATATAATGATATGACAGCAAATAATGTCATCTGTAAACCCCATTTTTTAAACTAGGATTTCATTTTCTACTAAATATCGCAAAATATGTTACGTATGAGAAATTTAAAAGTAATCGAAAAAATTTCATCAATTCCAGCAAATTTATCACGACCCCGACCAACGTCGGGATTCCAAAGTGGATCTGACATCGTGAGAGAAGATGTCTCAGATCTGGAGCCAGATTTAGACGGCAAACCGGTGGCGGAGTGCGGACCGCCGGCAAGGTAACAGATTTTCTGAAACTGCCTGACTTATGTAAAAAGTTATTTATCTTGATGCAAGTGTTGGCTTAAAGTGCTGACATTTTCCATTGTGCGACTTGGTTTCTAAAATCAGTTTTATACAAATGTGATGCAACACTTCATCATGATGCGATAGATGCCTAGAATCTCGTTGTTGTTCAGTAGGGAAACTCCTTCCATTGTAACCCAGAGCACCTAGCTTTGGCAATTATTTTTTCCAGGATTAGCGCCACTGTTGACTTGAAATAAGATTGATCGTATCCATAATTGAAATGTTTTCCACAGTGGAAGTGGTTATCCTGCTAACATTACTCCGTGATCCTGTCAATGTTGACTGTTTGATCAAGTTTAATTCAACTTTTCTTAGACATATTGGTTATTCTTCTGATCTTTAAAGCCAAGGACGCATAAATAACAGTGTTATTGGTTGATTTCAAAGCGCTTTCATTGTAGCTTATGTGTTTGTTTCTTACATCAACATAACGGACATCTCATGAGAGGTATGATCACGCTCAGGTCAAGTAATGACTTTGGTTGTATGATTTGTAGAATGACAGCGAGAGATGGCACCAAGGCTTTGATCGCGTCAGATTTTGGTATTTTGTTTTGTCAATAGTTTATTTTGCTGGTGTCATGTGTAATAATAACGATGGTTAAGAATACGTTGTGTTCAATTAAGATGGGTATAATTGCAAGATTTTGTTCTACTTACGATTGGATTAAAGAAATATGTTGTACTCAATGAAACATTTACGTCCCGTACCACTTTAACTAACTAAAGTTCTTTTGCGCAAGACTCTTTTTCCTCGGGTAACTAAGTTCCTTATTTGATTCCATTTTTATTAATCGCAACCTATTCTTACTGCAAAAGTCGAATGTCATCTGCATTGGTGCAGCTAAAAAATGTTTTTGCAAAGTCTGCATTTTATATTTGCTGGCTGACAAGACTGAAAGGAACGCAGGCGTTCAGGGACGCGAAGCCCTGGTGAGAGCCTTATAGGTTCGGAATTTTGCTTCCATTTTATCAATCACATTATGATCATGAACCATAGCTGCATCTTCATCGATCATCTCGGGTGTTGATTCAGTTGTTTGAGTAAGCCGAGCCATGTCTTCGGTATGTCAGATGTGTGGAGGATGATTAACTTTAATTAAATGACTACCAACAACTTCATGTTATAGTTTATACAAGAGAGTGTCAAGTCAGGGTTCGGGGTAGTGGGGTAAACGCTTCTATTGTTAGCAGCCCTCCAATGATGGCCACGTTCAATTTTATTTGAAAGCAGTAGTAGTGACAAACCTGCAAAAGCTAAGTGGCAAAGACTGGTAATTTAGGTGCCAATAAAGGGGTTAACCCTTCTATAACTTACGCTATATGTAGCTCGGTGCTGATCAAATAACAAATCACAGGTTAAAAGCGGACGGATTGTTAAAAGAAACTGTTTTTGTGTCACAAACTATAACTATTAAACTATTTGAAATTCCAAATGCTGTTTCAACTAAATTTAGACTACAAAGGAAAGGTTTCAAATATAAAGAGGCATGCTTTTTGCAGTTGCTGAAACAATGCTAGGCGTTCTTTTGTTCTAATTTGTTAAACACCATGATTGTCCGAAAAATGTTATAACTTTGCTGTGTTTATTTTGCACCAAAAGTGATATCATGTTCGTATAAATGATAAGTACTCAATGATTGATCCAGACAAAATCACCTCCATCCCTCTTCGATACAGAATTCAGGCTCAGTCTTAACGAAACAAACTATTTCAAATGCCAACATTTCTAGCTTTTTCAATGACTCTGTAAATTAAATTTTGAACTTTTAAGGTTTTTCCATCACCATGACTGTCTAACGCCAAATCCTCAGAAGGCAGGGCTTAGTTTGTTTATAATGTAAAGTGGCAAGTGGCAAGAGTGACCATCTGGTTCTAGCACCGCACGTCGTTTCTCATTTTAGGTCAGTGGGTCTCCTTTATTGCAAACAATTAGAAAAAGACACACTATGCGGCTGATTTTCCACCAAAACTGTGGGAAGCGATAAATGAGAAAGAATCGATGACATCGCTTCATTATCACGTCTTCAAAAAGACCAGAGATCCCATTGGTTGATTTTTTCATCCTTGCCGCTCCTCTTACTCGCAAAACTCTAGAGGAAAACGACCCTAAATGAGGAACTGCATGTCGTGCTAAACATCCTGATAAGCGAGATGCAGATATCCAATACCTACACACGTTGCTCAAAACAGCGTCTGCGTATTTCTACCACCTTGAGGATCTAGCTTTACACAGATGGTCTGCATTTCAACAGCAATCCAGATGCACGCATTCTACAGTAAACATAACTGCATAAAAATTGATGACCGTCTGCGCAGTTCGCTTGCAGTATCGCCATGCTGTCAGTGTCCATAAGAACTGTACGCCAACAGCAAGCAAACGCCCAATCGATCAGCAGTTCTAATTTAGATGCAGTTATATTAACTGCAGAACAACTGCGTTCAAATGGCAATTTTGTAGCTGGATTGCAGATGGAATGCAGATCGTCTGTGTAGTCGTTTACTTATATGCGATCCGTCTTCCGGTTTAACAAACGTGGTTATTTATTACACTGAATAAGTTACATTGGTTCATGTATGTATGTTCTGCATTTCGGTGGAATGGGCGGGCTTTTGTGATCAGTGGACTCTCAATCCGCCAACTTTTCCTATTTGTCCGACACATTAAAGAGTATATTGGTATAGATCTTCGATCTCACGAAGTCCTGTCTCTCTTTTCAAACCTCCTAAAGCCATGATTTCAAAAGTTTAATGGCAAAATTTACATCAGCCAGCACCTACGATTGGACAAAATGGTCCGATTAGAAAATGGGCAAAGTTGACGTGTTGACACTTGCCATCGTCTATTTTAGGTGATTGTAAGGTTTTTTAAACAACAGCTATTTGTATAGCAACGGTTTTTGCTGCTTTTATCTTGGCCGAGCTTTTGTTTAGTTGCTCTTGTCGAATTCAATGTTTAGTGCATGAAGCATTTTGGTCTCACAAAATAAGACTTGATTTTTATATGAAGAACGTTTTTGTAGTGGTCCTGTGCTACTTGGAACATTGGTTCCAAGTAATGTATTAACATTACGATCATTTATTATTTAAAAAATGAAGATTCTTAATTTTTTTTCTTAAGAGAGAACAAAACCGTGTTGAATTTGTGATTTAAAAAAACAGACCAAGAAATGTAATTAAATAACGAACCTTTCTATTCTGCGAAAACAATGATATCTCTATGTTAAATCTAACATTTTTCATAGAAAACCCCTAAAACGCAATAATTATTTAGAACAGAAACTAGCATTGCTGGAATACCCAACGTTTCCTCTCTACAAAAAAAAGTAATAGCGTATCGTTAAAATAACTTTCATGCTGTCTAACGATGTATCACAGGATCACTACTTCAAAAGCATTGTTATCAAAACTCCGAAGGCGCAAGCAAGCATGCTTTCGTTTATCGCTGCGACTAAAGCATCGTCTCTTTTATACTTAAGTCTGAAGAATATTTCTGTATCTGCGATAAACGTCGCATACTGGTTGCTGGCGCAATTTGCTATGATTCAAACACCAAATCCCAAACTTTTATCAAAATCTTCCATTCTTGAAGCTTCTATATTTACCCGAAGGGTTCAAGGGACACTCATATACCGGGATGGAGCGGAAGTCAACGGGACGCTGGTGATGGATGGTTACCCCCATGGAACAGAGATCACGTTCAAGTGCATAGCTTCCATCATGGGGGAGAAGACGACGTGGAAACTCATCTGTGAACACGGAAGTTGGGTTGGCAAGAGTTTCAATTGTGGTAAGTTTTAATTAGCTTCGATCTTCTTTTGCCAATCAATATTAATTACCTTAAAGAACTATTGTAATCTTAACATCGTCATGGATTATGAATTTGCGAATTGAAAACTGTTAGAGCATTCAACTGTGAAACGTACTTTTATTCATTATTATTGTTTTCAGAGGAGATTGAAGCCCAAAACGAGGAACTCCTCAACAACAACAGCTGCACGTACCATAACGAAGAACCACACGTGGTGTCCTTTTTCAACGACCTAGAGATCACCGAGACTGTCGACTTTCCCGCCGGTTCAGTCATCGTCTCCAGGTACGTCATCATTATCGCTACTTGATTTAAATACATTTGATCAAACGTTTAATGTATGGACGGATTGACCTGTGGATACTCTTTAAAACGTACAGCTCGGCAGACAAAAGAAACTTTAGTATCTTTGCCAGTAGCAGCTTTAAGCAATTAATTCAGCAATTTTTTTTTCTTAAACCCTTGTCCCAGTAGATCAAAATGTTTCTTCCTTCTACTTCTTCATCCAACATCCCCACTGTTGGGTTTATACCTCCAATTTTTCTCAGTTTGGCCTGATATACCGTTGATACGCTGCTTCTTCCTACGACTTGCAGATTATTGTTACTGTTCAATCTGTTAAACGAGAAGCAAGGCCAAATAGTAGAACTATAATTCCTATTTTGTACCTATTTTTGGCACCAACCTAGACAGCATTTTAAATAATAAGAATAAGATCATTCTCAAACTCTTCTCCATTTTCATCCATGTTTATATTTACTTGCTCAGTTTCATTTCACTTAGGTATTACTATATTCGCCTTGTTTTTATTTTCAGGTGCAGTGACATTGGCAAATACGCGTTTACGGGTTCGCAAACCAGGAAATGTATCGGTAGCACTTGGGATGGCACCAAGCCTAGCTGCTTCGGGCTCAACCAGGAGAACGACTATGCCAGTAAGTTATCTATCTTTTTTGATAAATTCTCTAGCTACTCGAATGGCTAACAAGTGGGATGTATCTCTAATGTTAAGTACTACTAGCTAGCACTATGAGTTATTATTTTTGCCTATATACCGGTGACTTGCTCGTTTATCATCTGTATCCTACTAATATAAATGTGAAAGTTTGTATGTTTGGATGTTTGTTACTCAATCACGCAAAAACAACTGAATGGATTTGAATGAAATTTGGCACACATATAGTTTATAACCTGGATTAATATATAGGATACTTTTTATCCCGTAAAAATGCATAGTTCCCACGGGATAGCGATAAATGGGTTATACGCCGCCGTGACGTCATGAGTAGCAAAGCAACTAATTCTCATTAATTTGTCCAGGAAAGATTGCAGATTGCATGTTGGGTGCACGTCTGCTTGATTCAATTAAACAAGTCTACGCGGACGAAGTCGCGGGCAAAAGCTAGTTTGACATAAGTGAAATAAATACTTTAGTAAAATTCAATGTTAGAAGCCTAGCCAAACAGTTTTATTTTTCTCTCCGAGTTTTGTGATGTCAGCCAGGTCTCATTTCGAGCACACATTTTCTTAAACTGACTAAGTTAATATAGGCATATTGGTCACAGGATACCTTTTTATAAAATGACATTGGCTACGTATGCTTCTGCTCTCATATTGCTGCCATCATTATATTTCTCTATTTTTTTTCTACAACAAATCTTAAAGACATGCTCCAGTGCAAAAATAGGAGACTTTTCAAGAAACCACACATTCTTAAACTTCTTCCGTAGTGCCGTAGCCTCACATAACGTTAAGGAATAAGGAAGGAGATTGCTGTAACGATAAAATGCCCTGCATTCAAACTGACATTAAAACATAACCTGCTTTATTTTGCGCAGAAGTTGACGCGAGCATACTGCCAGCCAACTTTTAAGACTTAAGCACTCTTAACCCTCGAGATCCTCGCGGAAAGTGGTTCAGTGTGAACTGGTGCCTTTCTTCCTCCCTTCTTTCAGTGGAGAAGCCCCCGACGATCCTGTTCCGCTACTCCGGGGGCCCCATCGCGCAGACCAATGACGGCAAACTGCTGGTGTACCCGGGGGTCTCGCTGCATATGGAGTGCTTGTGGATGAGGAGGTTCGGCAACCCCAAGTGGAATTACACGCACAATATACCGGAGTAAGCGGAATTTTTATTTTACTTATTTTGCTGATTTATCCGACTATAACTTACTAGAAAGCCGAAAGTATGCAACAATTCGAGGTTTCAACTAACTTACATCGGCCGAGTTGCATGAAATTCTAGATAAATTTCAAATATCAAATGACTTATCTGCATGGTATGCACATCCTGATTCTTACACATTTTTGTACGAATAGCTTTCGTACAAATGTTAGATTTGTAAGAAATAAAATGTTCACATGCCAGCTGCTTTTATGACAGCGGGTAAGCTACAAGCATGCGTATTCCAGGCTTTAGATGACACATTACTACATGCTACGTTTCCTTCATGAGTTAAATATTGTATACAACTTCTACTGTAATTGCGATAATCTCATTGACTGTCCACAGTTCGGAACGCAAGTATACCGAAGGCTGGACGACGGACCCTGGCCGCGACAGCCAACTGGAGTACCGTCTGAGCATCATCAGCGCCGTAAAGGAGGACTCCGGAGTGTACCGGTGTGAGACGCCCGCGCGGCAGATCCACCAGGTCGAGATCATTGTAGAAGGTCAGTGGCCAGCCAGGATGCAATTAATACCAGTAATGTCTGGGTATATCATCATCAGAAATGTTTATCTCCACCTCACTCTAACCCCAATTCTGGCTATTCGAGGGCTGGTGGTGTATGAAGATCACGTTCTTCTTCAAACCTGACAAATTTTGTCATAAGTTCCAGAAGACTTTTAAAACTTCGTACCTCTTCTCCATCCATCGGTGTCCCACGACCGTATTGAACTCGTATTGTCCATTAAAAGCTAATTTGAATAGCACTGTCCATCTTGCTAACCCCATGATCAGCCCATGCTGAGCTGCGTAGTGTCTCCGTTTGTAGTCACTTCACACCCCATCTGCATCAGCCATTAGTTCTACGAGCTATGTGCCTAGTCCATTGCCACTTCAATTTGCGGAGTATAAGAGCTTTTTTAGTGATAGTCCATAGGTTACAACAAACTACAGTTCTTGAGAAATACTTATTCAGATTACTTAAATCGTCATTCTAGTTTGCTCACAGTTAACAGATTCGTCTTCAGAAAGTTGAAAGCGGTCAACACCTGGCTCAAGCATCTTGTCATCAGCCTTTAACTATTCTCTGTACCCAGATGTCCACTGCCCACCTTTGCCGATTCGTCGCGGCCTGGTCGCTAGCGGCTCGGGCACTCGACTGGGCACAGAAATCCGCTTCTCATGTGCCAATGGCAACGCACTGCTGGGCTCACACAACCTGCTCTGCCGCGCTTCAGGGAACTGGAGTGCGCCGTTACCAGTCTGCGAAAGTAAGTATATTATGGAATGTATTATATACTATACAGATGGGCTGCGCTTAACAACTAACGTCAAAAACCTTGTCGTAATACCCGCTAAGCAATATACCTACCATCACGTTCTCTTGTCATTTTCCTTCGACTCAGGTGAGAAAAACAGCAGCTGCAAGACCAATTCACAGATACGTTCTAATAGTTGTCCACACTCCAGGTGTAGAATGCGGCGAAGTGGTCCACGACACGCCACTGAACGAGGGGGAGCGGCGTCCCCGGGTGTCGGTTGTGTCGCGGGGCGTGGGCGGCAGGGCGGCCTTCTCCTGCCCGGCCGGCTGGGCGCTCAGCGGCGCCGCTGAGACCGTGTGTCTCCCGGCTGCTGACTGGGCCAGGCCTTTTCCTATCTGTAGAGGTGGGTGGATAGATCTTATTACCAAAAAGCTTCAAAAGTCTTTTTCACTGGCTTTTAACTGAAAGTTGGGATCTATTGCCTAATGCCGTGTTTTATCGAAGGTAGGCAATCTTTAAGGTTATTTTTGATGCACATCCTAGACCACGTCTCTGTTATTTTTTGCCAAGAAGCATGCTTTATGACTTGTTTGGTGTCTTAAAAACCTGGACCAATTTACAGTCTTGGTGTAAATCTTGATCTAGATTTAAAACAATAGACAAACGCTGGTTTTGAGTTTCACGATAGACTACACACAGCTAAACCTGAGTTAGGTGTTCTGTAGGTACATCTTGACAAAACTCGATTATTTCATATCTACTGACGCGAGTATTACCTAGCTACTCCTTTCTAGGGCCCGTTTCTTAAATGATACTAGGTATTACTAGCGTTTTCTCATATAAATGCACTAGTAATACAAATACTAGACTAGTATCATTCTAGAAATGGTCTCCTGGAGAGATATTTGAACTGCCCTTCAGCCAAAGATTTGTATACGCCTATATAAGGCCGTCCATCTTGGAAACTTATCCTCAGCAAACACCATACCCTTAACCTTCCAGAGGTGTCTTGCCCGTCGCTGCCGCCGCCAGCCTCAGGCTACGTGCTGGGGCGCGCGCCTTACCGCGCCGGCGACGTGCTGCAGTTCCACTGCAACCCCGAGCACACGCTGCACGGCCGCCCCATCCTGGTGTGCCAGGACAGCGGCCGCTGGAGCGACAAGCCACCTACGTGTAAGTGCCAATGCTAAACCAGCTGATAACAAGCTTCGATAGCTGTGACAGTACTAGAGGCGTTGACACTGCTAGAGGCGTATTTAAAGATTTGGCGCCCCTTGCCATTTAGCTTTGGCGTCCCATTAAATGACGATAAAATATTTAATTTTAGGGGCGGCTGTCGCCCCTCGCAGCCTGGCGAGCCATGGCCATGGCCTGGATTGCCCTAGGATAAATACGCCCCTGGAAACCGCTAATGTGAGAGATTCGGGTGTTTCCTGTTAGCCAAACGTTAGCCTTTAGCCAATATACTACAAACTTATTTGGTACCTATGACAAACATGGATCAAAGTTTCCTATCTACAATATTTAAAGTACTTTCCCTTTGTATGGCATAGCCGTGAGACCAGTATTATTATCTGAAACCTGAAAAACCGGCCAATGTTGGTTCCTCAGGTGCACAAGCCTGCACGTATCCCGGCACGACGATCTCCGGCCGCATGTCCTCCGTTAAGTTTTACTACAAGATTGGGGAGACCGTCAGTTTCACCTGCGAGCCGGGGTATAAGCTGAAAGGCGCGCCGATGCTGAGATGTCTCAAGTAAGTTAAGTTGGATTGTAACAAGCACCATAAAATAGGGTGAATAAAGAACTAAGGTGCATAGGGGTGATTTGATTTTACTACAGGGCAAATAGAAACGAGAAAGTGATGAATAGGAAGTTCCTGCAAGTTGCAGAATTGTGTTCTGTCCACTCCTTTCTCGTTTAGCTATGACTCCGTTTGAGGTATGAATAGAAACGACCTACTTTATTACAATCGTTACCCAGCTTTGACAACCTGCAGTTTCCAAAGTCTGGTATATCCTAAAATTGGAGTTGAAATGGAATTTAAAGTGAATAACTCTTTTTTTACATACCATACCATCGCATCCCTTTTATCGACCGACGTTACTCGACGTTTCTATTTATCAATAAATTGTTTCACTCACATGTTTATCATTTTTACAGAAACAGAAAATGGTCGAACGCCATTCCTCTCTGCGCGCCAATCTCAAACTACACCTCACCAGACTCTCTCGCGATGCTCACCGGAGACGTCGACGCCATGTTGTCAGACGAGCCGGCGGACATTTTGAAAACGCGCGAAACGCCCGCCATCTTGTCGCCGGAAAGCTTCAAGGCGGCCATGACACGCGTCTCAGCGTCCAGACTGTTCCAGAGAGGGCCTATTGAGATTTATAAGAATAGGATTTCTAGGGTAAATAGGTTGTTGAGGCGAGATACTGAGAGGTAATTTGCGATTAATTAAGACGTGTGAAAAACTTGCGTGCGGCGTACACTGATGTACTTATGAATAGACCTAGCGTGTTAGCTGCAAACATACCGAAGGGGGTAGCGGAAGCGGGGAGATAGTGGATTAGAAGCAGAAGCGAGAACGTTTGAGTTGTTTTAAATTGTATGGAACTAGCCTCTGTATTATTATTTGCCTCCGCTATTGGTCCCGCTATCACTTTGTATGTGCTGGCAGCTGTTAGTGTTCATATCAGAGTTGATGTATGTGTCCGTTTGACTCAAATTAAGATGAAGTTAACTGATAGAAAGGAAGGGGCAATATCTTCAAACGCGACCAACGCTAGTATGCTAAGGGTAAAGTTTGTGGACGTTAAACATGACGTACCTTTTCTCGTTTGTCTCGATAGTGCGTCTCTATCACACTGATTGAGATAGAGAGGTAAATGTACAGTCCAAAATGTCATACAAACATCCGCTGGAAAATATACACATACATACTTAAATACGTTATAGTAACATAACATCTGTGTATACCTATATTTTGAGCGGCTGACTGCATAACATATTGGCTCCTTTGACTATACAAGCCTTGTAAAAGTATTTAAGGTGAGTTTTCACTAGCTACGCTAAAGATCTCCATCCAAACTATAAAACAATTAAAATTGCGTAGCTTTCGGTAAAAACGCAGCCTTGTTGCTTTTCTTGCTGTCTAAGAAATCGACAAATACATAATTTTAAAAAGACATGTTACGAAATGACTAAAGTTTCAAGTAGGTATAGAGAAGAGTTGATGTATGGCTTTGAAATACCTACCTATCAATATTCATGATTACAATCCAAACTATTTTAGTTTAAAAAATTCAAAGAATTAAATAATTTAATCATTAATCATGATTGATTTAGTGTTACAAACGTGTAATGATTTTTCCAAATTGCAATTAACGCTTACTTATAATTCATTTAATCAGATCTAACTATCGATGGGTTATAAATAGAATCAGATAATACCATAGATTCTGTCTATTCGATATAATTCGGTAAAACCTTAAAAATTCTGACTGGTAATCAATACCGGTCTATGCCTGGATTGGAACCGGAATAAGGTACGTTACCTAAAATCTAAATAAAACTCAGCAATAAGCTTTGATTTTTTAATGATTTCTTGTTATTGTTAACTTTATTAGATAGGAGTTGCGAAATGAACACAGAATTTTTAAGCAGGTGGTTAGTTAAGTCAGCCGAAATAGTCATTTTAATTTGTTTTTATGTATTTTATTTTTAACCAGTATTAATCTTAAAATAAAATGTGTTTATGGACGATTCCGAGTTCATTTTGTGACACCTAGATACCTATTCGTTATTTGAAAATAATATACTTAATTTGCTAAATTAGTATTATTTAATTTTAAAAGGAATTTATAAGACGTTACCACATTTTAAAATAATTTATGTAATAACAATTTCTTTTTAATGTAAAAACTTGATTTTAAATTTTTGCAATGTAAAAAAATATTATGCAAAAAGTAAATTTGTAAATATCTTATTACGTTTGTGTTTGGTAGATTTATTAAAACGTGGAATTAATTGTGAGGATTTGATAGATTTAATCTGAAGTGTTGAAAAATACTCGTTGTGATTTACTCGCTTAAATTTATTAATTATCTATTAACTAAGAACACTTATACTGATGTTAATTTTAACCTCCATAATTGGCAAAGGAAGTTATAAAGTGCCAATATTATTTCAAAAATACATTCCAAAAAAATGTAAATACCGCTTCGCCAAAGATAATTAGAACGTAATAATATAAATAACTAAATTTAAGTAAAAGTAATTATTGAAAATTAACAGATAATAATTTCGAATTGTAATTATTTTTTAGGAAATCATAGTACGTAATTAAAGCTAGATCTCTACTCAATGCCACGCACAAATATTTGGAAATATTTTAAATTATAAGTTTAGCTCAAGTTCAATATCTTGATTAAATTGACTAAAGAATTCAATCATGATTTAATTATTTAGTCACAACATACTACACGTCAAAAAAGCTCTTACGACAAGTCCTTGGTTTATGAGGTCACCAAAACCTTACACATAAATCTCACTCCTTATAAATTTAGTTCTGTACTTTTTCTGTAATTATAAAAATACAATTCTATTCTACACATATCAACACTTGCTTCTTACATTTAGTAATGATTTTGCTACGAATAAATAATTATTAATTCTGCTGATTACATATTGATTCACTGTAACCACAAAGAATTTGAACTTGAGCTAAATATTTGAAACTAAATTCGATTTCATGCATATCAAAAAAACAGCATATCTATTTAATTCGAGATATTTTCGTGTACTTAAATTTTCAATCGTGTATACGTCTCATTGGGAGTGTATGTAATTTTCTGTCCCATTAAAAACTAAAAACGAAAATAAACTTAAGAAAACTGGTCGTTGCCTTTTTATTTTCTTTTTAATGATTGACTAGTTTGAGGCAACAAAGTTTTTGCTGTCATACCCGATTTATTACATGCCTCCTTTTTTTATACAACATTCGAAGGCAAACGAGCAGGTGAGTCACCTGATGGTAAGTGATTACCGCCGCCCAAAGACACCCGCAACATCAAGGAAATTGCAGAAGCGTTACCAACCAAGAGGGCTAAGCTGGAATACCTCTTGTGCCAGTTATTTCACCGGCTCTCTTGCTCTCCACGCTGGTACACAACAGTGCAGGCGCTGCTGTTAAGCGGTTGAAATAGCGAGCAAGATGGTGGTAGCGATCCGGACAGACCTTGCACAAGGTCCTACCACCCGCAATTCTTCTGAATATTTCTACTATAAAAATGGTATGATTTCCGAATCCAATATTACTAAGGTTCAGAAAACACACAAATCGGTGTTTTAACTATAAATTAGATTCAGGAGCCTGAAATAATTAATGATTAGTAATTTTTATGTTTAGCATAGTTGCAGGCAAACAATTTGAGCATAAATCTAGTGGAGGGGGTAAGTTTGCGCATAGACATTTGTACTAGAAACGGCTACTGCGCAGTCAAGGTCAGCGCTCAAGAAGTTTGCCGGGAACTGTACTTTGGTGAAATATTTAGTCAGATAAGGTCTAGAGAGGGAAGGGTAGCCAACAAGAATCTTAAAAAAAGGAGGTAGTTCTCAATTTGGTTGTATTTTTTTAAATATTTCAATGTGCTTTACCTTAGGACTCCATCATTTTGTAGACTGATTCGGAAATTATTAGTTTTTAAAAAACTATTTAAGCATATATTTATTTTTATGAATGATGTAATAGAATTTGTATTTTTATTATTTTGGGCCTTTTGGTCTTCTGAGCCTGTAATAAAATTATTTGATTTTTATCTACACACATATCATAATTTCTCAATAACGCGTTCAAAAACCATAGAAAATGACCAGCATTATTACAACCAATGTTATTATAAGAATTTTCTTGTCTGTGGTAGTAGGTAAATCTGTTCTTTATTGGGTAGTATCTCTTAGTAGTCCGTGTTTATTGGTGATTACATTACCGATATCTCGTGACGTTTTGAATTTAAATTTGGAACAGCTGTCAAAATTCAAGTTGGTCTCTATTCTAGTATCCACAGATATTAAAACAGTTATCGATACGAAACGTCAATTCAGTATGATTTTTTAATTTAAACGCACGACATTTGATCTCGAGTGACATGACAATACAGACTTCATTCTTTTGTCTATGATTTAAAAAAAACGTTCGTCTTGACGGATAGATCGAATTGCCGCCATACTTGTTTGTTGGTTTTTTGCTGTTACGGTTTTTTGCAGTTATGATATGTGTGTAGATAAAGTAATGTATGCAACTGTATATAATTAGGCCTTAAAACACTCGTGTGATCCTATTATGAAACTCGCTGACCCTCGTTTCATAAAACCACACTCGTGTTTTAAGGCCTCTCATTATATAGCAGTTGCATAAAATACTATATTTGGTAAGCAGGTTATTATCGCGTGTATTGTAACGAATCTAATATCCGACGCTTAAAATTGAGTAGTTTGTATTTTTAACTATTTTTGTCAGTCAGCCAATGATATTATAATGCATGGATGAACAGCGTCATACCAAATGACAGCAGAAAAACGGCCCGACATGAGAATACAGGTTGACGTCAATGTTACAAATGCAAATTATTAGTTTACCATTTACAGTCATTGGATTTTCAATTTTACGTCTAACTGCATAAAATAATAATTTATTAAGTTTCGTTGCAAATAGATTTTTTTACAGAATAATAGTATTGACAGCAGCGCCGTCAGTCCGACCGACTGACAGCGCGAGCGATTGTCGATTTATTGTACTTTTTGTTCGACTTTTGAAGCTATTTTTTAAACGCTGAATAGAAGTCAATTATTTATAGGTCAGTGCAGTCAGCCCGTGAAAATGAGATCTGGAAATAGCTCGAAATGTCTAGAATTACGATAAGATTCGTTACAATGCATAAAACCGTTTAAATTGTTTTTTTTCTATGTCCACAAGTCGCAAAAATAAAATAAAATATTTTTTATTTTTTATTTTTAAAAATATTTGCCCAATATATCTAGTTTTTTATTAAAATCTAGTCAAATATTAACAAAATGCTAATTAAAAACAGAAACGTCGTTACTCTACAGTCAAAGTCCAGAAAGAAAAAGAGAGATCTATTACGAAAAATGTGCGGAATAAACTACCCGCAATTTTTCTTAAGCTCGTTTGGGGTGGGGGCGGGGATAATTATAATTCTTATAATTCTTGAGTAGGTACCGAATAAATTATATTAAGATGTACGAGTATTTTTGCATACAGTGAATGTCACATAATTTTAAAACCCCTGTTATTTAAATAAAACTAAAACGGTTAAATGTTGATAAAGTCAAAACGGTCTAGTAACATAACTATGCAACGACAAAGCTATTTATTTGACTGCTTTTTAAGCAATAGCGTTTAATCAAGTATAATAAATGACGCAACCAAGAGGCTGTGAGTCAATCTGTTCCATCTATTGTAATTTTTATAAGCCACCAACTAAATAACTAACACTAACACACTTTTCATTACTGCTTTTGTACCGAACTAAGAACTGTACTCGCGATAAAAGCAGCAGTGTACACAGAACGCAGCGATGCGCCCGTGAAAATGCATACAAACTTGTTTTCCTGGTATCAGTTCGGAACGTAGGATTGAAAACTCTAGTGCAGCGCGGACCGCGCGACGCGTTAGACGTTTTAAAAAAAAACTAGTTTTCGCGCCTAAAAGCGCCATACTTTCCGGCTGTCAAATTTGAATTTCGAAGCTATTAAAAAGAAGTGTTTAAGTTTTTAAATCTATGGTGTCTTGTGTGCGTTTACGGAGAGTGCTACGTTTTTAGTTTTGTTATTGTATTGTGGTTTAGTTTAGTGACCGTGTTGCAATCTAACCGATAAGGGCGATAACTCATAAGGTGGGTTAATAGTTTTAGCCATCGGACACGGATTTACCTGTTTCTAATTTAGATAACATTCCTGACTGTTACATGAAGGAGGTCTACCCACAAAATGCTCTTCATTTACTTTACTTTAACATACCTAGGTATATCAAATGCAGGTCGAGTGTGATTATAAAAATCGCAAATTAGGAAAGGGGTGCGCATGATTGTCGGTTTCATTTGTAGACACCTAACTTAAAAAAAAATCTTTTAATTTAAAGCTACTGAGTTGAGCGTTTTTTCCCACAATTATTTTATGAATTGTTTTTTACTACCTACCCAACAGTTACTTGACACTTAAAAATGAAAATGAGAAAATAAAGTCTGATTCTATGAGCAAAAATGGAAAAATGACCATATGTCAAGGCAATAGTGATTACTATCCTGCAAAAACTAGGTGCTATTGAGTGGTCCTTTAGGTGTCAATAAAAGGGGTATTTACCTTAGCATTACGGGGCACCTCTGCACTGAGGCCGCCGATTTGCCGCGCGCGCGGATGTGTACGAGTTATACGATAAATAGAGACGCAAACAGTATTTCTTACATCTAAACGCGGTTTTTATTCGAAGTGAGACTTCTGTAACTATAATACTTGTAATAATGTATTGTTTTACTTTCCTAAATCAAATAATTCAGCTTGCTCGAATTAACAAATAAAAATAATTTGGGCAATAAAGCAGTTTCGCATTTAATATAAGTAGTATGTATGGAAATTATATATTTTATAAGAAACATAAACGACAAAAAAAGATACCATGATGCACAACCTCATCCGTTAAAGAGATCTCTTTCAGTTAACCTTTGAGTGGACTAAGTACCTAGTCTTTATTCCAATTCCAATAGTCGTCATAGCTAATTGAATCTACAGTCATCACCTAACTGCGCAAATCTAAAGTAAATGACACAGGTTTCTATATAGATTGAATTCTATATACATTTAAATTACTGTGTCTTGAAAATGCTAGAATGCAGTTAAGTACCCGGATGACCACGGAAGCGTGTCGTGGCGTCGATGACTTATTTATGCTTATTGATGCATTCATTAACTGAGTTATGTAACAGTTAATTTTAACTTAAACTGATCGCTAGAAACCTTCCCTCGATAAACAAAGTTTAAGAGGAGTGTATTCAGCACTCTCTATACAAACGGCGATAAGGTTTTCCACCCTCTAAACCTGAACTATAGCCATGATTTTTTTGTATGTTCTCATTATGCCCTAGAACTAGGTTTGTATGTTTTGATTTTTTTAATATTCTTAATTACCTAGTTTAAAAATATTGACGCTTTTTTGTTTTGTATGAAACTCTTAAAATGCAAATATTGTCAAATCTATGAAGAATGCTAAAAAAATCAAAACATGCAAACCTAGTTCTAAGGTACAATGACAACATACCAAAAAATCATTGCCATTTTTTAAGGTTTAGGGGATGGAAAACATTTCTTGCGGTGCTTCGTCTCAGTAAATTGTTCTACTTTTCGAAGCATAGAATGACATTGACATTTATCGGCCAAAATTTTGGGTACAAAGCGAGGATAATCAGACTTATAAAAGAGCCTAAGCGACCTATTTGAAAAATAAATTTATATTTACATTTACGTCCAGGAGTGCGATTTTTGAATCTCACCGGGTGACTAAATCTCGCCAAAATGGCAATTTTTCATAGAGATTCGGTCATTTTGGTGAGCTCTAGTCACCTGGTGAGATTCAAAAATTGCATTTGAAATTTGAATCTCACCGGGTAACTAAAACTCACTAAAATAGCCGTTTTTCATAGAGATTCGGTCATTTTGGTGAGCTCTGGTCACCTGGTTAGATTCAAAAATTGCACCCCAGACCCCTTGGGGGTCTAGCGCGCAAGCTTTTATCGATGACATAAAGCATTTATCCCGTTCTAACCAGTACGCGTGTGCGAGAGGGACCAAAGCGTTTATGTGCGCGACAAACGCTAGCGTGCTACTATAGCAGCTGTTATAAGAATCTCCATCACAGTTTTGTAGGTACCTATGTTAATTAGGGCCATATTTAGTAGTAAGCAAATTACCTATTCAAATAAGTCTTATATAATTGACATAAGCGGCGTCCTTGCAGCGGAGCGTGGCTTGGCATACGGGCCAAGAGCGCGGTCGCGGACAGCAAGCTGGCAACACTGCCGTTTGAAAACCATCCTCTTAGGACCCCAATTCTCGGTTCATGCCAGATGCATCTCACGTGCGAGATACGTCTAAAATTTACAGATTTCCAAGGGATTTGACAGTTGTTTCCGTGCGAGATGCATCACGCATAAACCGAGAATAGCCCCCCCAGCTTTGATGAAACTGTCAAACAGAACGTATATTTTTTAGATGGGCTCAAAAGGACAATAATCCAGGGCTGTTAAAAAAACTGCAAAAGTACTGCCCTCGCGCACGTAAGTGCAACCACAGGACAGTCAATTGAAAAAGGTGGTGGGGCACCCAGCTGCCCTAAAAAATAGACCGTACTGGCTATTAACTGTCCTGCCTTGATTGCTGTCTTGATGGACTTGATGTACTGGCCCCAATTCTGTCGCTCATCGAGATTCATCTGACGTTTGAGATGTGTCAAAATATGACATATTTTCAGGGATTTGACAGCTCTTTTTGGCTTATCTCGAGTGTGACTTCGTCTCTACTGACGCGAGAATTGCCCCGCTGTCCTGTCTCGGCGTGCGAGTTTAAATTGTATAGTACTGTGCTCTACTGCCTTACTGTTCTGTCCCGTGTGAATTTTTTTATTAGTTTTTATCCATGTCTATCTCTTCTTTCTACTTCTCATAATTCCTATCTCTTTTTTTGAGGTTGAGGGTTTATTCAATAATTGCTATCGTTTTTTTTTATTCTTTATTTATTTAGGGGCTTTGATCAGAATTGAACATGTCAGCCCCATTAGGAAACAATACAATTATATACAAAAACACATCTAAAATCCACAACACAAAAAACTTTATCAAACATTTGTACAAACACCTAGCTGCATCGCGAGTTGGTTCAGCTAAAATCATTTGCAATGAATAATTGCTATCGTAAGTGCCGTGATTCAATTCTACAAATGGCAGTCACATGTATATTCTAATTTCAAATACTTATTCAATTTCAAAACATATTCCAGCCAGTTGTAACAATGCAAACATTTGCCTCAATGCCAAGGTTAACTACGCCGTCGACAACTCGGAAAAATCGTAAAAACGTCTCGTGAAAATCTACAAACCATACTGCTGCCGCGCTTATAAAAAGCCTAACAAGCTAAACTCTTAAAACAAACGACGTAACGACTATTTTAAAACAATAGATAAGCATACCTTTTTTTCCTGGAATTCTTGTAAGTTGGCAGAACGTACGAGAAAAACATCTCGCTTCGTAAGCAAGCTGCTTGCGTTTTTTGTTTCGTCAATTGTTTTACCGTTTTTATGGCAATGGCGTGATGCTATACAACCAGCGTGTCAGCGAAAGTTTAATTAGATAAACGTTTATCGTTTTTTAATCGATTAATCGATTGAAAATTTGTGATAAGATATAAAAATGGTCTGGTTTTGATTTGCTTTAAGAGCAGAACATTACGGTTTTCTTATACAGTGCATACACATTTCCGTGATCAAGGAAACTGCTAAAGAGTTGAAACATCAGATACATCAAACACAATTAACAATAATGTATGGTCGAGAAATCAAAAGGGTTGTCACTTTTGCACCTTTATTTATCACATTGCAATAAAATAAAGAAGTATTTTGGGCCAATTAACACTATTTATCCTAAAGCTTGTGCTACGGGTACTAGACAACATACTTAAATAAATTCACATGGCATCCGCGACTCAGGTATAAACATTCGTATTCATTAAACAAACATTCTCCCCTCACTAAATCTAGCTTCGTAGTTAGATTCACTAGCCATTTCGGCTATCTGTTTGGCTAAACCTAAGAATACAGATTCTGTATTCTTAGGGCTAAACATGCGTGCTAATTTTCTCGCTTGTGGCTCAGTACGTCTCTCTCATACTCACTCATATTAGAAAGCCAGCAGAGCGACAAAGCCAGTCGCGGTGTGCCGTGCTAGCTACAAGTTACAATTTTACAAGTCTAAACCGGCAAATTGTAACTTGTAGCTTCGTGAAACGGGCCACTGGTCGTCAATATATTTATAATATGTATATATATATATGTTACTGTGAAGGTTATCTTTTAAAAAACTTACAATAAGTAAAAAGTTATAGATTATAATATAATACCCACACAAGAATTGTGTTTCTTCAACGGTTTTTTGCTATCGATGAATCGTAAAAACGGTAAGCGTAAAATCGATAAATTCGATGTAGCTATTCACACAAAAGCAGAAATAATTAATAGATCTAATAGAGACGTCTAATTTGGTGTGTTTGTAATGCAGTCTAAATGAATAAAAAGACACAAAAATAGTTAATCTAGTCACTTTAGAAAGACATTCTAATCCCTAAAAGAATTAGTCTTTACGTCAAAAATGAAATTGTAAAACAATTTTTTGGAAAGATTATTTGTGTTATTCAGGTTAGTTATTAGTATTTATTTACTTGCAAAACCATAAACAAATTACATTATTTGAGATCTTAAACATAAGTAACAGTTATATGGCACCCTGGTAGGGCGCTGCAAGGTTAAACAAAGAAAGACCTAAAATTAACATGGAATTCATTACCTACGTCATTATATTATTATTAATATATAACTATTCATGTCATAGCTATCATAATAGTTTTACATTTCATACAATTAAGTAAATAACATACATACATAAAATCACGCCTGTTTCCCAGAGGGGTAGGCAGTAAATAACATTTAATCTTAAATCTGATTTGGGGATGTTGAAAGCGTAACGGAAAAAACCGCTAGGAAAATAGTTTATCGCCAGCCTTTCCCAGGTTATGTTCTTGCGTTATTCAAATAAGTTACACGCGCTAAGAAATCCGACGTCAACATATTGTCGCGGCATTAACCGGTTCAAACAATGGCTCCCAAGCTTAACCTTCACTCGTTAACACAGCGCGGCTAGATACTCAGCTTAGTTGAACGTATTCTAAATCTATTGGCACTGGTCCCAGTTATTGACAGTGGAAAGTGACCCAATAACGAAACTACTACGGCGGGTGGTAGGACCTTGTGCAACGTTCGTCCGGATCGCTAACATTACCTTGTTCGCTAATCCTGCCGCTAAGCAACATTGCATGCGCTGTTGTGTTCTAGCTAGGGTGGCAAACTATCCTGGATTCTACAGGACGTCCCGTTTTTTAGCCATTTTTGGCCGTGTCCTCTATTTTAATATGAAAAACAGGACCATACCGTATCATAAACGAGTTGTCCCGAATTTTTTCCATGAATCCTGTAATTTTAGATCAAATGTCCTGTAAAATGAGCACACGGAGTTGGTTACCCTAGTTCTAGCGTGGAGAGCAAGACAGCCGGTGAAATTACAGACACAAAAGGTATTACATCTTAGCCCTCTGGGTTGGCAACGCATCTGCAATATTCTTGGCATTGCGGGTGTCTATAGGCGGTGGTGATCGGTGACCCAATTGCTTGTTGGCCTTTATACAAAATAAATTGTGCGTCATTTTTTGGGTGGTGCGCGTTAGTACAACAGATCAAAATTCAAAACATAATTATTTTGGCATATATTGCTCTTATAAAGGCCTCTCATGTTCATTTTCTTAAATATCGTTTATGTACCTACAGATCACTAAATCACAATTTTATGATATCGACAGTAGAAATCTCAAATGTCGTAAGGGACATTAAGGGACAAGTCCCTTACGACATTCCAGATTTCTAGTATCGATATGTATCGCTTGGTAACACCAAAGCTATACGCGATTTGCAAGTTAACTTCTGCCGCCGTGACGCGCAAACAATTTTAAACAAAAACTTAAAATTTAATAGGTATCGTAAACAAAACTACACGAACACTGAAGACCCGGATGCTTCTCAAGTTTTTGCGAATGAGAATTATTAACTCCAATAATAGCTTGGTGTGACGCGCGACGAGTTAAATGTCTTTCAGAATACCATATTTACAATGTCAGCATATACCTACTAATTGGCTCGTTCATCGTGAAAATGGTTGAAGTCTTTAACCCTTTGAACGACAAGAACGCTTAAATGTGTCGCGAGCTATCGTGCCCATCTCACTACCAACACATATAGTTATTCTTCTTTCGTAGCCAATTACGAAACCAAAAATACGAAAACGAACCAAAGATCAAACGCCTTTGGTTTGGTTTCGTATAATTGGCTACGAAAGAAATTTTTTTTTCGCTGTTTCATAATTAATTATTAAACAAGAATTTATTTTCCGTTTTCATAATAGAAATTTCCGCCATTCGTAATGTCTATGAAAAAAATATTTCATTCCGTTTGAAAATAAATCAAATGTCAATATTTTTTTGCAATTGACAAAAATAGCGAAAGATATAAATAACAATTATATTATTTAAAGCAGTAAAGATTACTAAAACGGCAAATAAATTCTTGTTTGATAATTAATAATGAAACAGCGAAAAACAAAATCTTCTTTCGTAGCCAATTACGAAACCAAAATTACGAAAACGAATGAAAGGGACTGATGACATAGTGGAACAGTGACCTATGAGCATATAATATGTTTAAATCGTGTTTGACATGGCCACCTGGCGTACGTGTGACAACTTTTGTATGCGTTGTTGGCGGTGAAAAGTTTAATAATGAAAACCAACCAACTGCGTACATTAATAATTCATACCAGAAAATAAACTCTAGTTGTTGATTTTTTAAATTATTTACCACCAACGACCCGCCCTGGCTTCGTACGATATAATTACGATATCATGTACGTAAAAATCTTCCGTAAAAGTTTTTCCAATAGCAAACCGTGTCAAAATCGATTGTGTAGTTTAGAAGGTGCTGCGGTCGAAAATACGATGAGGGCAGACAGGTACGTATACTATATAAAGATAAAGACACACAAAATACAGAAAGCACACGGAAAATAGTTAAAAAGAACCTTATAATAACTTACAAGCAAGCGATTGCCGGTATTTTCGTTTATAAGAGGTATTTCTGCCAGCCAACCATTTGGCATCAGAGACACCTACACAAACGCATACAAAGACATATTTGTCTGTTTATCATAATTATCTAGATGTAAGTTTGTACATCTCGCCTTGAATGAAGTCATTACAACCGACACAACCGACTTTTGCATCGGCACGTATGGTCGGTAGAAAAAAACGCAACCAGAAAAAAACACTAAACGGATAATTCGTTCGTAATGCTCCGATTATAGTTTCGACGCGCAGGGCTGACACCAGGCTAATTGAGCATTTATTATTACTGGCTCAACCTTGAGCATCTTAGTTAATTCCAGTATCCCCTTGTTTCACCGACAAACGATTCACCAAATGGACTACTTGAGCATCTTTAGTTAATTCCAGTATCCCCTTGTTTCACCGACAAACGATTCACCAAATGGACTACTTGAGCATCTTTAGTTAATTCCAGTATCCCCTTGTTTCACCGACAAACGATTCACCAAATGGACTACTTGAGCATCTTTAGTTAATTCCAGTATCCCCTTGTTTCACCGACAAACGATTCACCAAATGGACTACTTGAGCATCTTTAGTTAATTCCAGAGTATCTGCGCGGGGGCTCATGATTACAGTTCCCTGCAAACAACTTGAGAATTGACCTTGACTGCGCAATAGCCGTTTCTAGTCAAAATGTGTAAGCGCAAACATACCCCTCCACTCGATTTATGCTCAAGTTGTTTACCTGCAACTATAAGGACCACGGGGCAATTCTCGTGTCAGTAGAGATGAAGTCACAGTAAAGATTAGTCAAAAAGAGCAGTCAGTTTCCTAAAAAATCTGTCATTTTTGACAAATCTCAAATGTGAGATGAGTCTCCATGAACGCCAGAATTAGGGGCCTGGTCCGAAACATGTCGGGCGAGTTACTCGACTTCAAATTCGTGAGTGATCCGTTTTAATAACGTTATCTATTGGGACTTAAACGCGCTAAAAACATATTGTTAATTTACCTTGACGTTTTGGCCATGTTTCAACGGCCGTGGTCACGAGTAGACTGACTGTATTTTTAGAGCGTTTAAGTCCCGATAACGTTATAAATATGTTTAAAATCTCGAAAGCTTAAAGCAATTGATCTGTTTCTATTAATAAGTACTTTAGGCGTCGACAACCCTGTCTCTCACAATACTTATAATAATACAACAGACACACTCAATCGGATTATAAAATTCGTTACCAACCTCGCTCGCCTAATCATTGTTTTTACGCGCTCCGTGTTGAGAACACGATCGAAAATGACGTAATTTCTTTAGCCATACAACCAGCCATTAAAACAAAACATCAGAACTGATTGACGCGTATCCTCGGACTCGAAACAAATGAAAAAACTTTCTGAATATCCCAGTGAATATTATAATAATAATAAAATCGTTTATTGCAGACAAAGTCCATATGTGTTAGTAATAAAGTTCAAAGAAACTTACTTAAAAATGTTACGCCGCAGTGGGGTTTCGGCAACGCTACGTCAAACCCCTCTTTCATCAAAAAAATCCAAACATAGAAACCTAGTTCTAAGGTAACTATAATAACAGTATGCTATTGATCACGGCTATTGATTAAGGCTTAGAGGGTGGAAGACGTCACCGCCGTTTGTATGGAGACCGCTTTTTGTAGCTGGGTTCACAGTCCTCTTAAAAATACGTCAGTACCAATTTACATTTTACAATCATTCATATTGAAGATGAAATAACAACCTTGGGTTCACCTCTTTCTCATTGTGTGCGACCTTCAACTGACAGGTGCATCAGGTCACGTATGCAATGTTTAATGAACACCAACAGAACGGATCAATGCACTCCAGTAGCCCTAACATGAACGGCCATGTTTTTTTATCTTAGGGATGATTGATATCTGAAAAACATCGATTTTTAACATCATTTCCATGGCATCGATAAACGATATATGTATACATATAGAAAGGAAAACATCGATATCCGAAAACGTCGATGTTTTTGAGCCACAATAAAACAAAGTCAATGATTGTAGTGGGGGAACACAAAAGCAAAGGAATGAGTATTGTTTCAGCCCTGAGGTTCAGCCAAATGTGTTAACATTCGACAACGAAATCTGTTGTAGTTCTCCTAATTTATAGGAGAACTAAGTTTGTATTTTTTAAGATTTTCTGGCTGGCTAAGGTGTATTATCGAACTGTCCAACAAACATTAAGCAGATATCATCAAACGTTGACTTAAGTTAATTTTACTTGTAAACAAACTGTGGGAAAGCAAGCGGAAAGTTCTTCAAGACGCGGCCTTAGAATAAAACGGTTTCCACCACAACGAAGCTTCAGAAGCAATATCAACTCTACGCTAGCTATAATAAGATGTTAATCACAAATACCTGAAAGCGTCAGATGGTACCGTGTCATTCTCCGGTCAGTAATAGCGAGACAAGGTCGCCGGGAGGTCGCCAGCCAGGCGAGCCGGGAAATCGGTAGTTATGCCGGCAAGTTACGTAAAAAAAATAAAGATGATCGATTCTTCGATGAAACCACAAAAAGAGGAAATGGTAGACTTGTCTTGTTTTTTGCGACTTAAAGACACTAAATTAACACTAAAACCTTGTCAATAATCGCGGTTTGGCGTAATACTGCTGCTAATTTTGCAAGTTATAGGACCTTGCATGTGCAAGGTCCGTCTGAATCGCGACTACCATCTTGCTCGCTAATCCAGCCGCTAAGCAGCAGGCCCCCAATTCTGGCGCTCATCGAGATTCATCAGACGTTCGAGATGTGCCAAAATATAACAGATTTTGAAGGGATTTGACAGCTCCTTTTAGCTTATCTCGAGTGTGACTTCGTCTCTACTGACCCGAGAATTGCCCCGCAGTGCTTACCCAGTTCTTCCGGCGTGGGGAGCAAGACAGCCGATGAAGTTACTGGCACAGGAGGTCCTGGCAGGGGGAGGTCATTGTTCTAAGTAAAATTATAATTTTACTTAGAGCAATGAAACTCATTATTTACGAAATGATTGTTTCCACACATTATTTACATTAGCTGGAGTAAACCAAAGCACAAAATAGATAACAGTACTGCGTAACAAAACCTTTAAGAGGAGTGTGAACCCAGCCAGCGCTCCCCATACAAACGGCGATAACGTTTTCCACCGTCTAAACCTTAACCTATAGCAATGATTTTTTGGTATGTTGTCATTATGCCTTTAAACTAGATTTGTATGTTTTGACTTTTTTAGTATTTGTCATAGATTTAACAATATTTGCATTTTAGGAGTTTCATACAAAAGAAAAAAGCGTCAATATTTTTGAAACTATTAAAAATATTTAAAAAAATCAAAACATACAAACCTAATTCTAGAGCATAATGACAACGTACAAAAAATCATGGCTATAGGTTAAGATTTAGAGCGTGGAAAAAGTTATCGCCGTTTGTATGGAGAGCGCTGGGTTCACACTCCTCTTAATATATGCACTAGAATTGCCCTCGCATTAAGTTTCGATCGTACACTTACCTTTTTTCACCCCAACGAAAACAGGGGTGTTATAAGTTTAACACGTATATGTATGTATCTGTCTATATCGACGGTGGAAATCTCAAATGTCGTAAGGGACATGTCTTTTAATGTCCCTTACGACATTTGAGATTTCCACCGTCGATATGTCTGTCTAGCATTGTAACTCACAAGTTGGTCGGATTTTGATACGATTTTTTTTCATAACACTATTTACTATCATCATTCGTATCACCTGTTTATAGCTGGTAATAATTTCTTTATAACCCTGCGATAGTAATGTCGATTAACAAACAATAACAAGCTATCTTTACTAATCTTTGTTGACACACTGACTTCGTGTTGCAATGATTAAAAATAATCATTCTGATTTCATGATTGTGAAATGTTATAGCAATGCTATTGATGAAGTCCTTCCAGTCATTCTCTTGTAATACAAGTACTTGAAATGAAAGAGTAGATAAGTATTGCGAATTTTAATTGCAAAAGATTGTCTGTATTTTTATGTGTCCGTCTGTAAATGACATCGAAGGACAGATATCAATTTATAGTATTTTATGCAACTGTTTCATAATGAGGGGTCTTAAAACACGAGTGTGGTTTTATGGAACGAGCGTCAGCGTGTTTCATAATAGGATCACACGAGTGTTTTAAGACCTAATTATGTACAGTTGCAAACATTACTTTATCTACACACATATCATAAGTACTCTATGATGGGTTCAGAAGCCATAGGGCAATGACCTGCATTGCTACTAGCTACTAGTGCTAGGCACCTATTAAATATCTATACACTGTACACATTAAAATAATGTAATAAAAATGAATTTGAACAAAAATAGAAACAAATTAGAAAAATTCTCATAATAATATTGGTAGTTTTAATGCTGGTCATTGCCTACGGTTTCTGAACGCATTATAGAGCATTTATGATATATGTGTAAGTAGATAAATTCTTTATAACTCTAGAATTTTAAAAATTTCTTTAATTTTATGAATTAACCCTCTTACTCATAACAGTGTACCAACCTCTTTTAACTAAAATATGTTTCGTTCGTTTCTTTCGAGAGCAAACATCATAAAATATAAATAACAGACAAAGATGAAACGTGTGAACTAATTAAGGTTTACTAAGCGTTTCTAAATAAGACGCTAAATCCCCAAAACGCACATAGGCTAAGTTCCCAATTCAACCGTTCCGTAGCATGGGCCGCCCTCCGGCCAGTGGCCCGTTTCACTAAGCTACAAGTAACAATTTTACAAGTCTAAACCGGCAATATTGGTCCATAATGACCAATGGCAATGGGCATAATGAGCAATGTTGCCGGTTTAGACTTGTAAAATTGTTACTTGTAGCTTAGTGAAACGGGCCACAGATAGCAAGACGATCTATACAGGCAAGCAAGGACGGGCCTTTATAGTGCGCCTTGGGAGAGGCCATGTCCAGCAGTAGAGTCCAGAAATAGCTTGCTACTTCGTTTCGTACAGAGAGTAAGAGATCCGGAAGCCTTCGTAGGAGGGGCCCTATGTTCTCTTGGGGTCAATAAATCCTATGGGCGGCGGCAGTCACTTTCCATCAAGTAACCCACACGCTCGTTAGCTAGCTTTTCCACAAAACAATCTCTTTAATGTTAACGCGTTTAGGATTTCTAAGCGCTAAATTCAACTAAAACTATGAACTGCCTCTTCCAATGACGCCACAGAAACTCAGATAAATCACTTGTCAATCAACCATTGTCATGAGACGTGCAAAAAGCAAACACATGCCGGCCGCCAGTGTAAAAACTCCCAGCTCACCCGAAAGGCAATATCTATAATCATAGTTTATAGAATGAAAACAGTAAGTAAACACTAGAACCTCAATTTGATAGTGTAGGCTTGACAAAAACCGTTTAGCAAAATTTTACAAGTTTTGATTTCACAAACTTTTTATTTCCTACTGAAGTCTGTATTATTCATATGTCTTTCCCATTCACGGGACAATAGTGCCCCGGACCTTTGGGAGGCGTGCGCGGAGCCGAAGCCAACACGTAGAGGCCCTTTCGACAATTTAATGAGATGTGATGGGTACACCGGGCGGATGCTGTCCCTGCCCGCATCATAGGGACACGAGCAGAGTCAGCCCCCGCCAGGCGTATAGACTATTGTGGAAAGATGGGACCTAAACCGTACAAGACTATAGAGGGAAAACGATGGACTAATGACTGGGCTATTGCGTGAGACATCCGGACGTCTGCCAAATAAAAATGTCTCAAATGAAAGTTATTATTCATATTATTATTATGAAATAGGAAGGAAAACAAGCAAGTGGGTCACCTGATGGTAAGTGATCACCACCGCCTATAGACAGCAGCAAAACCAAGGAGATTGCAGATGCGTTGCCAACCCAGGGGGCTAAGATGGAATACCTCTTGTGCCAGTAATTGCACCGGCGGTCTTGCTCTCCACGCCGGAACACAACAGTGCGAGCGCTGCTGCTTAGCGGTAGGATTAGCGAGTAAGATGGTGGTCGCTACCTTGCACAATGTCCTACTTACCCGCTAAATTATTAGTATTACAAGGAGATAAGGTTTAAAAGTGGTAAAACAATTAGTCAATACAGCGGTGCAGTTTCCCTACTGCTTCAAATATCTTTACTGTGTTTGTGAGCTAGCATCGATCACGGCACTGGACTAACTGTTAGCCGTCCACAGTTAGGTGCGAGAGGGATGAAATATGACACAGGTGGAGCGTAAGAAAGGGACGGGAGAACATGGAGCTATCAATTCGTGCTCGCGCAAGTGGAGTGTGAAGTTTGGTTAGGGTTGAACCGGTTGGTTATTTTGAAAATGTAAGCAGTTCGAAAGTAGTATAAAAAACCTTTTTTGAACCCCCAACTCAAAAAGACGATTTCTATAAAGTTGAAGCTTATAAATGTCCGTCTGTCGTATATCATGGCTATAAAACGGATGGACCAATTAAAAAAGTTTTTTACTTGAAAGTAAGTATTCGGTTGTAGAGATAATTGACTTTTAAAGTATGTCGAGGTTAATTTCCGGTGTGAGTAAGCGGCATGTGCAGGTTTTATCACAATGTTTTAGTTACTACACTATTAAAGTAGCGTACAAAAGTTAGAAAAACCCATTAGTATGTACAGTCAAATAATTTGATTCCCTACTCATTTCGCTGAAATGTCATCACACATTCGCAATGCATTAAGGTTGATATGTCAAACTAACGTCTTGCTCTAGTTAGCTCTTATGGTGACAGTTTGCTATATGATATTGAACCTTAGGTGGGTTCGAAAATAAATTCCTTGACTGTACAGTCAGCCTCAGAAGTTGCTTAACACTTAAGAGGAAACACAAGGGCCGTTTTTCCATACAAACGTCGTCCCCTGTTTCCTCTCTGGATAATGCCAGTAGAGCAATATTTTTTTCCAAAAAATCGATGGCCACTATTATGCATGTCCCTATGTTTTCCTTTTTTTAATAAATTAATTATTAAAAGAGATATGGACATTCAAAAACCTAAAAAATTGGCCAGATTTTCGGCTGCGTTCATTGATTCAGAAAACAAATTTTACTAGATTATATAAAAAAAGAAAAACATAGGAACACTGCCAAAGTCTTTCTTTAATTTTTAATGAAAAAAGTAGTTAAATCGGATAAGTTTTGGAGAAGGAATCAGGGGTCTACGAATCGTTGATTTTGTGTATTTTTAATAGGTATTTTCAGTCCAAGCTGCGGCTGTCTCTATTGCACTCTGCGGGGGGAGGCTTGATTGATGGAGGCAGCAATAGATTTTACAAATACCTATTTTTCAATTCTCTAGGCCTTGGTGTTTCCTCTTAAGAACCTTGTCGTCGTAACGTATGACATAAGAGTTGCTGGAATTTGTCACATTACTGACAGCGACAAGGTACTAAAATGTTCAGCTACTTCTAAAGCCGACCGTACATGGCGACCGCTGGGGATAGAATTCACTACCTTACAATCCACCAACTCTTTAACAGCAAAAGTAGTGAAAAAATAGTTATTATCACAACTAAGTAAGCTTTACAAGTTTACGAATTACTGGGCAACTACGGAACCCCACACTGCGTGAGCCCGACACGCACTTGTCCCAGCGATTTATAAAGAAATTCGCTATCGTTGCACTTGTTTTTTGTCTCCTACAATTTCTTTAATCGCCAACCCTATCCCGACTTGATCGTGCATGACGCATCGCGTGCGCACGTTGGTACGGCACGGAAACAAAACAGCGTAAGTGACATACGTCGCATGATCACTTACGCCATTTTACTACGGGTCGTGTGATACGGGAATACCTTACAATATGAGCGTTCTAGCAATCATCATAGAAGCAAAAGGGTATAAAAGTAGTTTTTTCGCACAAAATATTGATGGCGTATATAAACTTAACAAAAAGACATGGTATAAGGGCCAAATTATGACTTAAGGACTGGAGAGTCCGGGTCATTATGGTAAAATGAGTACTATCATAGTAAACTCATAAGGTGAGGTATTTAATCTACATTTACACTAATATAATAAAGAGGAAAATGGATTCAGTAGTTCTAGAGATTCCCTCCTACAAACAAACAAACAAAGTTTACCTCTGTATTATATTACTGTAGATAGTGTAGTTAAAATTAAAAATGTCTCCCAGACCCTCAGACCCTCCTGTTTCTGTGCAGTGTGCCCAAACGACAGGCGGTGAATCTTTGAATGGAAATCCAATACGATGACCAAGGAACGCGCCACGCGGTCAATAATGCCTGGCATGTTGCAAGGCAATGTTGCCGGTTTAGACTTGTAAAATTGTAACTTGAAGCTTCGTGAAACGGGCCACAGAGGTACAAACATTTTTTTAAAAAGGAGAGTGTCCAGTCCCCTCCCCCTCATCCTCCATCCAAAGGCTACCAGCATTTACCTTGGATGGCAATTGATAAATTAACTCCAACAGGGAATCATTTGCAACTTTTTCCTGCCATTGCCAAAGATTCAATGGCATAATTATTCGATTATGTTAAGTGAAGTACTACTTACGCCCTTCTGCGCGTGCGTCGTAAACTTCCTGTATTTTTATGGCGTCCTTATAGGGAAGATGGCACGTTTTTGTGGCTTGATTCGCCCGTGACCTTTGTTTATAATGAATTATCGAGTCGGTCTGTCTGAATTGTTACACGACCTTAACTAGGTACTGGTAATTTTTTCGTGAAGCGAGCTATTTGAGACTAGCTTTTAGCCGCGACTTTGTTCGCGTAGATTTATAATGATATACTAACTTTTAAGACTGACCCATCGAATACGTAAGTGATGAATTTATTTCAATTTTTTACGTCTTAATCCCGCTATAATAAAAATAAATAAATATCTTGGGACAATTAAGACCAATTGACTAAACCTAAACTAGGCAAAGCTTGTAATATGGTCACCAGACAACGGATAAACTTACATAAATAGATAAATACATACTTAAATACATATAAGAACAACGACTCAGATACAAACATTTATATTCATCATACAAATTTTTGCCCCATGTGGGAATCGACCCAAACTTCTTTAAACCTCTTTGAGCTCTTGGACTTGCTGATTGTACAATTTTAGTTTTTCCGCCGCTCTCACCTGCGCAAGCGCCGCTTTCCTGTGAGAACCGGCGCCGCTCGCCTTCCCATAACAACGAGACATCGTCAACAAAGAGTGTGTAATGTTCAGTTGCTACGCGGTACCACAGGCTGTACTGGTATATTATCCACCTTACTTCTGCAAGGTCCATCATTACTAATTAATAGATTCAGGCGTTACTTTGCGGAGGTCCATATCAACAAACTGGAAAAAACTGGTTTCGCGGAGTAGCAAGGTAATTTGTTCCAGTTTGTTTCCATCATTACTAATTATTCTTCAATTCAATTACTAATTATTAGCAATTTATCGGATTCGAATTGCCTTACAGTGTGGGGCTCGATCAATCGATAGATCATACCATACCTCGGTAGCCCGCAATGAACTTGCTCCATGTAAATGACCCTTAAGCAGGACTTTATTTATCCAAAGGCTAATTATGCTTGAGCCTTAGGTGCAAGGATCGAGGGGGCGCCGGGCCTTTGCAAGCAACATTCAGGGCTCAACAGAAAACAGGACTGTGGCCCCAAGATGACAGCCCAGTCTAGTGTAACCCCTCCCTGTGTGTTTGTCTAACTAGTGTCATAAGAAAGGGACGCAGATAGAGATATACTAAACTTGGCCAGTCATGTTCACAGGCAGGACAGGTCGGGGTTACGTCCATAGTTGGCCTAGGGCTCTCAGTAGTCTAAATCAGGCCCTGCCCTTAAGAATTATAAGTCAGACTAACATTATCATTCAAAAATTCTTTTCGACTACGTCCTTTATAATACTTTAAAGCCAAGGCAAACTTGTGAAGGTCGGGTGACTTCATTGCGATAAGGCTGATTGTTATTCACTGAAGACTCAGGGAAACCTGAATAATGTCGCGGCAAGGCTGGCCTTGATATTAACTAGAATCGGTGTGATGAACTGAATTATTATCACGGTAATTCTTTAATTAGAGATATCTACACCAATATAATAAAGACGTAAGCTAAGAGGCAGTTATCGTCCAGCTACGGCTACGGGACCTCATAAGCAAGGACCGCGGACTGGTTCGCGTTACCTCTCTGCTTTAAATAGGTAAACTTTGTTTGTTTGCTTGTTTGTATGTAGGGGGTTATCTCCGGATTTTTGCAATTTTGCATGATCGATTTGTTTATTTTTATTACTTTGACTTTAGCCCCAGAATTTAGATTGCTTGACTGTACTAATCTACTTTCAATTACCGATCCAATTGTTTCTATTCCACGCAAGCCAAGCCACGGATAATGGCCAGCTATGCGTAGCGCAGTATATATTTTACATTCACACTCGCACATGACAGCTGATTTCGCGGTTCAGTCGCGTGCGCAGCGTATTTAGCGCGCGGCCATGCGCGTTGGAGAAAGATGGGCATTATGCCACAGTTAGTCGCTGTGCCAGGCTTTATGGCAATTGTCCAATGCGAGTGAAATTACTGGCACAAGAGGGATTCCATCTTAGCACTCTGAGTTGGCGATGGTGATCACTGACCATCAGTGGACCCACTTGCTCGTTTGCCTTCCCAGTTTATAATAAAAAGCCATTATGCCAAGGGTTTATGGGACCGTGTTTTGTGCCAACTATTCGAATCGTTTGTCACAAATGTCAAAAGTATGTACCAAACTCTCTCTTCCTGGTGCAATAAGGCTATCGCTGCATATCTTTAAGTCTTTCCAATAGTTTTCTTTATAAAACAGTATCGCAAACGAGCAAGTAGGTCACCTGTTAGTTAGTGATCACCACTGCTCAAAGATCCTCACAACATCAAGGAGATGGATACCTCTTGTGCCAGTATTTCACCGGCAGTTTTGCTCATCACGCTGGTTCACAACAATGCAAGCACTGCTTAGAGGCTGAATTAGCGAGCCAAATGGTTGCGATCCGGACGGACCTTGCACAAGGTCCTACCACTCGCAAAAACGTTCGTTGATAGCAAGCAGTGTTTGCAAGCAACGAGAACTGCTTCGCTTAGCATATCGTAGTCAGCCATTTCTCGTACTGCCCACACTGCCACCACGACTCTACGCTCTGATTGCACGCCGGCGAGGTCGCGGCTCAGTTCAAGGCTGGAGCATAAACAATTACACCCACTAATTAATATGTTCGTGGCAACGGCGTGTAATGCGAGGGAAAGATTTTGGAATAATTAGAAAGGTTGAAAAGATGTGCATCAGTCTATCTACATCACTGTAGTGGCCCGAATATGATCTGTTCAGTCAAGCGGTTTCGTTAAAATTTTGTCATAAGAAAGGGACGCTCATAAAGATAAACTAAGATAAATTATACATGACTGTGCTAACATGATCGGCCCAGGTTTAATTTATCCCTCCCGGCGTCTCTGTCAAACTAGTGTCATAAGAAAAGGGCATATATAGAGATTTATAAACTAAACTTGGCAGGTCATATCAGGACTACTAAAGTTAGGGGCGTCCCTCAAATCACCCGCTTGGTTGACATCCTAAGTCAGAAGTTGATATTGCTCTGCACATAGGCCTCTCCCAAAGATCGCAAAAACGCCCGGTCCTGCGCTACTCGCATCCAGCGAGATCCCCCAACCTGGTGATCCAGGTCGTCGGTCCACTTTGTGCCAGCTCAGCCTGATTCTGCCTACCATACATATATCTTCTGAATAACTATTATGGTCGACTGCAATGAGAAGTTACAGCAAATTGGAACAAATGACCGTACTACTCCGCTTGTGTTCGCAGAGTGGCAAGGCTATTTGGTCTAGTTTGTTAAGGACCTCCGCAAAGTGACACCTGAATCTATTTATTATTTGAGAAGTTTAACTAACTTAAAGTGTTTAATATTTCCTTCTAGATCTTATAATCAAGTCTTAGCCAAAAATGGATAAAAAACTCAGCAATAAGTGTTTCCTTACTAACATAGATTGCAACATTTCGTTTAAATTTTACAGACAGGATAAAGATTTGTTTTGATCTGAAATCAAAGTTTTTGAAACCCGTATGCATGAAGAAACCAATAACGAAATCATAAACATAATTGTTATCACAGTCGACAGCAGAACACGTTTTATTGTAAAACGGCGTGGTAACCTTGACTTTACAACGCGATGTGAAAAATTGCACGTTTCCGGACATTATCTAACTAATAACTGGCGTACAATGGGACATGAACGTGTAGTGGAAAATTGTTGACAAAGTTTGACTAATTCTAGTTTTCCATTGGTACCGTCTTAAGTCCTCTTCTTTGACGATGGCTTTTAGCTATAGCCACCTGGAAAGTGATGACGAAAGCGTCCGCTAAGTCGTGCATGCGCACGGAGTGGGTGCGCGCCTGTCGCAAAAATAGTACTTATGAGCCCGCACCCGAACCCGCGCGAGTTAGCGGATGCTCTCATACTATTTTTCTATGGGCATGCGCCCGCTCCGTGCACCTTTCGCGTCAGTGGAGATGAACTCACATTCGAGATATATCAAAAAGAGCTCTCTGACACATCTCGAATGTGAGATGAATCTCGATGAGCGCCAGAATTGGGGGCTTGCTCCATGGCGGAGGCCCTGATACTGTCTGCTTCATGTTTGATAATATATATTCTTATGTTTCATCTGTTCATTTTAAAGACATTATCTGAACGCTCTCTTTTGTCAAATACGTTCGGGGGTGTTCAAATGTTGTGTTGCTAGAAGTCTAGCTTATAAGCTGGTGCATATTTCATCTTGGTACCCTGCCTTTATACCGAGTTTGATAACTCCAAATTCCTCTCATTCCAAGCCATGACAAAAGCTATTCCTCGTAATTTCGGCAAGACAGCCGGTGTAATTACTGGCACAAGAGGTATTCCATCTTAGCCCTCTGGGTTGGCAACGCATCTGCACTCTCTTTGTTGTTGCAGGTGTCTATAGGCGGTGGTGATCACTTACCATCAGGTGACCCACTTGCTTGTTTGCCTTCCTATATTGTATAAAAAAAAATTGACTGTTCGATACAAAGTTGGATTAGAAAAAAAACGTATTTCTAAGCCATAAGCATAGTTTAACACGATAAATGATTTATTCACTACAGCTCACGTGATAGAAGCCATACTTGTGATATACATAAGGCTTCCTTTAAGCCGGATACGTCAAAGGATGATATATTAATTGAATTAACATGAAATTCTATATTTAATTTTATAAAATAGGAAGGCAAACAAGCGTTTTGTTACCTGATGGTAAGTGAAACCCACCGTGAAAGACATCCGCAATCCCAAAGAGACTGCAGTGGCCCGTTTCACAAAGCTACAAGTTACAATTTTACAAGTCTAAACCGGCAACATTGGTCATTAATGTCATTATGCCCATTGCCATTGGTCATTATTGACCAATGTTGCCGGTTTAGACCGGTTTAGTAAAATTGTAACTTGTAGCTTAGTGAAACGGGCCACAGATATTACGTTACCAATCCAGGGGGTTAAAATGAAATACGTACCTATTATGCCAGTAATTGCACCAGCTGTCTTGCTCTCCACGCTGGAACACAACAGTGCAAGCACTGTTGCTTAGCGGCAGGATTAAGCGAGCACGATGGTAGTATGTAGTGGATCTTGCACAAGGTCCTACCACTCGAAAAATTACGGTCGAGTGGACCCCTTGTGTACGGAACCCTAAAAATGAAGCCTTGAATCATAATCCGGAATGAATGGGATTCTTGTGAAATGAAACAGTAGGTACCTGCTTATCGCGAAGATAATGAGTCGTTAACACCTTCTTAGAAGCGAAATATGCACGTAGTGCAGTGTTACCGGTCGATGGAAATATACACTGAATACAGCCACAAGGAACAGCGTCTACGTACCGCGGACCTTCCAAAAATATGTATAATGGGGCGTCCGTTACTTGCATGAGGCAATTTTGGCCATTTTTCGATCCCTCCTCCCTTAGTGATATGTCGTATGATTTAATTACTATATTTTGCGCTGGTTGCATGCTGCTTCCAACCGGCCACTTTGGAAATCCATGGAGGAGGCCTATGTCCAACAGTGGACTTCTTGTGGCTGAGATGATGATGATGATTTTGCATTAACTCTTTAAAGAGTAAAAACGCCATTCCACTGATATGGAATCCTTGTCAACAGCCATGTTTTTTTTAACTGAACTCAATTCAATTGTTTTTACATGGTTTGTTTATGTGGGAACACAGGTTGGCCTAATCTTAAGTGCTTAGCACTCAAGTACATAGTGGATGTCGTAAACTAATTGTCCGTTTACTATCAAATTACTTAGCCATTAGTGCGATAACGATATCTGTATCACAAAGCAAACAAACTAGATCTCAAGTCAAGAATGATGGCAATATTTGACAAACACTCTACCTCTACTAGTCACGTATTTAAAAACATACCTACAAGACATTTTCTAAACTGTATTAGAGATAGTTTCATTCGTAGTTTATTCATTTAGTATTAATTAATAGATTCAGGCGTTACTTTGCGGAGGTCCATATCAACAAACTGGAACAAATTACCTTGCTACTCCGCGAAACCAGTGCCGGGCTCGTGTAAAATAGCTGCGTCTGTGCGACACATGTATGTTCATGCAAAAACCCACCCTCCTCCGCTTCCACACGAAACAACATATATCACACAGACTCAACTACACACCACCACCACTAAACACTGAAACTACACTACTAGTTTTTAGTGTTTAGTGGTGGTGGTGTGTAGATGAGTCTGTGTGATATATGTTGTTTCGTGTGGAAGCGGAGGAGGGTGGGTTTTTGCATGAACATATATGTGTCGCACAGACGCAGCTATTTTACACGAGCCCGGCACTGGTTTCGCGGAGTAGCAAGGTAATTTGTTTCAGTTTGTTCATTTAGTATTACATTCTTTAATGATTGTTTAAACATTCGAATTTCTTACATATATATATATATTTGCTTATATTATTCTACCTACAACGCTTTAATTTTCCTTCTAGCCTAGCCATATTTTTTGTGGAATTGACGTCTTTTGCAGAAACAAAACTAAAGTCAAGAAATGTTAATCATAGTACTATGTATGTATATGTATAAACTCTTTATTGTAAAAAATAATCTATTTATATACACGAAAACATTGAAAAACAGTACCCTATACTAGAAAAATTACAAATAGGTACTTAGAATTTGACATAATTGTAATGTCTTTCATACTGGAATGTTACAAATATGTCATATAGTATAACTTTTGTGGTATAGGACCTGAAGTACCCATAATGTTGTATATTGCTTTAAAATAAGATTGATCATGCCACTAATTGGTTGGCGACAATATTGCCAATATTGACTCTGATTTGTTAAAACTTGTTTGTTTAACGTTACCATTTTTTTCAGATCGCCTAACAGCAAAACAAGTGATCATCCCTGCTGCAAAAGTTCAAAATCACAATCTACCCTCAACTTCATTCAGTGAACAGTGACCTATAGTGCAACAGTGAAAAGTGAAACTAGCGAGCAGTGAAAAGTGAAATAAGTGAAGTTGTATGATGAGTGGCGAGTATGGGTGATCAGACCATCCACAAGACCTGCGTGAGGGTTAACTCCGCTGATGATGACGAGTCCAGAGACGAGGTGGACCATGACCTGCCCAAGAAGAACCCCTTCGTGCGGGTGAGTCATTTATACAAGACAAGACAAGACAAGACAAGACAAATACTCTTTAAAAAACCACACGGAAAAATAATTAACATTCATTACAAAAAAAAAAGTTAACAATTGGCGGTCTTATCGCTTAAAAGCGTTCTCTTCCAGATTTGACATAAGAGACACAAAAAAATTACAATGTTGAGCAGGGCCCAATTTCATAAATGCGACAGGCGACAGGTGAAAGTGACAATTCGGTATGCATTGCTTGCCCACTATGATGTTAAGTGTAAGTCTGTAGCGTTAGTTGTCGACAGAGTAATGTACGACGTAATGTCACTGTCACCTGTCATGTTTATGAAATTGGACCCAGGTGGTGCAAGTACGTTTTTAAAGTTAAAATAATAATTACATGTACAGTTTTAGGGTTTCATGTCTGTACAGTTCCCGGCAAACAACTTGAGCACTGACCTTGACTGCGCAGTAGCCTTTCTAGTACTAATGTGTATTGCGCAAACTTCACCCCACCACTCGATTTATGCTCAAGTTGTTTGCCTGCAACTATATGTGTGTATATAAATTCTTTGTTGTACAAAAAACATAACCAAAAGAGACACAGTTATGTATAGTCGACCAAGTAATTGCTTGACCACTTTTGAACCTTATCCCTTTGTAATACGGTCGAAAAGTGGTCAAGCAATTACTTGGTCGACTATACAAAGGTGAACTTATCCCTTTAAGGGATCTCTTCCATTTAACCTTTGAGTGGATGAGTAGGTCCGTCCAGATTGCTACCACCATCTTGCTCGCTAATCCTGCCGCTAAGCAGCAGTGCTTGCACCGTTGTGTTCCGGCGTGGAGAGCAAGACAGCCGGTGTAATTACTGGCACAAGAGGTATTCCATCTTAGCCCTCTGGGTTGGTAACGCATCTGCACTGGAAGGCAAACAAGCATGTGGATCACCTGATGGTAAGTGATCACCACCGCTTATAGACACCTGCAACACCAAGAAGATTGTTGATCGTCCTATTATGAACCTCGCTAACGCTCGTTTCATAAAACCACACTCGTGTTTTAAGACCCCTCATTATGCAACAGTTGCATAAAATACTATTGCTTCTTTAGACTGCCTCTTATATGACACACCATCTATCTAAAGGTAGCAATGGACTTCGCTTAATTTCATTTACTATTGCATTTCCGATCACAGGCAGTCACTTGAAATAATTGTATTGTACAGTAGGGGAAATATATTCACGTACCACCTTAGAACCCTATCGCAATGACGCGACGCGTTAAACGCCAGGCTATGTCATACAAATGTCATGCGTATGTCTCTTCGACTAGGTTCTACGGAGGTACGTGTTTCAATTTCCTTGACTGAACACAACCGGCTCGCCTTGTCTGTCACGACTTACCAATGTCACGTTTTGACGGCTTACATCCTTTAGTATCTATTGTTGTACAGGCAAGGAATTTAATTCCCTACCCATTTCGTTGAAATGTCGTCTGACATTCGCAATGCATTACGGTCGATATGTCAAACTAACGTCTTGCTCTATAGCTCTTATGGTGACAGTTTGCTATATGCTATTGAACCTTAGGTGGGTTGGAAATTAAATTCCTTGACTGTACGAAAGGGACAGTTTGCAATACCATTACAAACGTGATAAAACCAGCCATACGTAGTTACCAGCGGCTAGCTCAACAGAAAGAATTAAAATAATTGAAACGGATAATATCGCGTAAATTGCAACATTTTTTTTATCCAAAGGAAGAAGGAGGAAGGCCAACGAGCAAGTGTGTTACCCGATGGCAAGTGATCACCACCGCCCACAGGCACCTCCAACACCAAAGGGATTGCGAATGCGTTGCTAACCTAGAGGGTCTACATGGAATACCTTTTAAACCAGTAATTATAAAATGATAATTTACAAAATGTGACGTCTAATGGATATTACCAATAAATTTATGATTATGATTAATTTCGCCGGCTGTGCTCTCCACGCCGGAACACAACAGAGCAAGCACTGCTGCTTAGCGGCAGGCTTAGAGAGCAAGATGGTGGCTAGAACACAAGTTGCGGACACTAAGAAGTAACTAATAGAATAAACTGCTGGCTGTAGTGTACTGTATCACAAAATTACGAGTGATACAATTTAAAATATTTATTTCTTTTTTGTATGAAAATCTTTACAATTATGTAAAATTGTAGGAATCGTAACTTTTGTGATATAGCATTCGGTGGCGGCTTTTGTGAAACTACCTATAATCTTAATAGATTGAAGCGTTACTTTGCGGAGGTCCATATCAACAGGTGGTGTTACCTATAATCTTCTGTTTAAAATGATCTATTACAAATACAACAAATTTGAAGTTTACCCGGGGAAATCCCGCGTCACTAGATATGTCAAAATGAGCTGTCAGATCCATAGAAATAGTATAGCATAGATAGAAAGAGTTTTAAAATTAAAAACTATATTTTAATAGCTAATTTCTTTAATTTAAATGGCAATACGATGTGCCAGAAAGAGACACACTCTAAACCTCCTCTTCAATAGATACCCTATACACACATGAAACGTCAGAAGTTGCCTTTGGTGTACATTAAGGTAGTATAATCTACGTATTCTTTAAAAACGTACAAGTTTTACTACCTTGACGCACACCAATAGTAATCATTTTGACAGTTTTGGGTGTGTACTCTTGACATGTACTGAGGGTATATCCATGCTTTAGTTCTTCATTCAAGGTCTTAGCCTACGACATCTGTAATTTTTTGACATATCTCGTGAAGTATGAAAGCCGATGAACGCCAGAATTGGAGGCCTGCTACACTGAGTCTTGGCCTTAACAGAATCATATGAATGTCTGCCAATGATTTCTGCCTCCGAACAAACAGCCATTATTGCCAACAAAGAGCTTGCCCCAGTTCGGTTTTTGTTGACACACGCGGTACCGAGAAACGTCGGCGACGTCTGACAGTGTTGCCTTGCCAATGGAAAACCCTGTAAATCGGTACCAAAATTTCGTAACTGAAATTACCTTTTGATAAAAACTTATATATAGTATTTTTGCGGGTGGTAGGACCTTGTGCAAGGTCCGTCCGGATCGCTACCACCATCTTGCACGCTAATCCTGCCGCTTAGCAGCAGTGCTTGCACTGTTGTGTTTAGGCGTGGAGAGCAAGACAGCCGGTGCAATTACTGGCACAAGAGGTATTCCATCTTAGCCCTCGGGTTGGCAACGCATCTGCACTCTTCTTGGTGTTGCGGGCTTACCATCAGGTGACCCGCTTGCTCGTTTACCTTCCATAAGAGAAAAATCCTAGATACACTACAAAATAGTGTAGCAACATTGCTGTCTAATAAGAAATGAAATCTTAATTGCACTCTCAGCTAAGAATGTTTGTTTTGTTACGAGATAATTGTGAGCTGCGCAGGCGCAGGCTGTGCTCACTTTTACGATACTGGATCACTTTGATTGCGCCAATCTGGTACAGTTCTATTGTCTAATTATATGGAGTCTAGAAAGTAACAAAAACTGCATCGAACCGAACAACTTGTGGCCCGTTTCACGAAGCTACAAGTTACAATTTTACAAGTCTAAACCGGCAACATTGCTCAATAATGACCAATGGCAGTGGGCATAATGACCAATGTTGCCGGTTTAGACTTGTAAAATTGTAACTTGTAGCTTCATGAAACGGGCCACTGATAATAATATGTTCAATTCAATTCAATCTTTGTATTATAACGCCATCGTTACTCTGGGTGGTCCCGTCAATGTCGAGGTTGAGGAAGGCACGCACGGTGTAAGAGCATTTGGCATGGTAGGACCTTGTGCATAGTCCTTTCCGATCGCGATCACCATTTTGCTCGCTAATTCGGCAGCGCTTGCACTGTTGTGTTCCGGCGTGGAGAGCAAGGCAGCCGGTGCAATTACTGGCACAAGAGGTATTCCATCTTAGCCCTCTGGGTTGTCAACACATCGCATTCTCTCTGATATTAACGATATCTATAGGCGGTGTTGATCAACTTTCCTTCCTCCTTACTTCCTTTTCTTCTTTTATATAATCCTACTGATATTATATTATAAACGCGAAAGTTTGTAAGTATGGGTAGATGTTTGTTACTCTTTCACGTAAAATCTACTGAATGGATTTGGATGAAATTTGCCACACTCATAGTTTATAACCTGGATTAACACATAGGATACTTTTTATCCCGTAAAAATGCACAGTTCCCACGGGATAGCGATAAATGAGTTATACGCCGCCGTGACGTCATGAGCAGCAAAGAAACTAATTCTTATTAATTTGTCCAGGAAATATTGCAGATTGCATGTTAGGTGCACGTTTGCTTGATTCAATTAAACAAGTCTACGCGGACGAAGTCGCGGGAAAAAGCTAGTGTTATATAAAAATGTGAAATCGTATGTTAGAATGTTGTTTACCAATTAATACAGGTAAGGGTAACAAAATTTAGTTTCCATACAAGTTGCAAGCTTAAGTTGGATGTAGAAAAAGTTTAGAACTCCCAGAACCAGTTGGAATTAATTAGAAATTACTTGGTTTCCTTCGCCACTTAATAGGACTACTGAATGCATTCCTCTCGTGCAACTTAAAAGCGAAGGTATTTTATAGACGTTTTTGTACTTAGTAAATATACTTGTTACTGTGAAGTAAAATACTTGTGCAGATACTCGAAACGTGATGCATGTTTAAATTGGTTGTAAAGGCAAGATAAGGCAAATACTAAGTAATGTGGCGAAACTGGCAAACGCAAGGAACGGAAAGCTGATGTTGCAGATTCGAGTTCTGCCATTACCGTAAAATCGAATCGAAAGAAATTTCGGTTAGATAAATTTAAGATAATTGTTTACTTATTGAAATCCACACGGAAGATAATTCACAAAAATTCTACTTATAAATAATTTACAGGATAAACAATTGACGGGCTTATCGCTTAAGAGCGATCAGCATAAAGTTTGATATTGATAGTAAAGTTTGTGGATAATCTGTGCAAATTTTAAGCGCGTTTTCTCACTTAATAAGTTCGTTCAAAGAGTTTCATTAGTTTAATTATTATGAAAATTAAAATGAAAAACATATTTCGCAAGTAGGCTCTTTTATATGTGTGATTCTACCAGCCTCAATATCAGTCCAATTCCAATACAATAAAATAGATTGATGCTGATATCATAAACAACGTTTGAAGCATACTTACATTAATTAGTAATACCAATTTCCGTCAACGATTAAATGACCCACAAAAATACTTTCAAGTATAAATACCAAGTCCAAAAACCAACGTACAAATACTAAGTATTTCCTAGCAAACCCTACAAACGGTCTAGCCAGGAAAGTATGTACCTTCAGTTGGGTAACGTGTGGACAAATCGGTTAGGACAACTCTCACCCGCCGCGTTTACTTTTTATTAACTAGTTTTCGCTTGCGGTTTCCGTCGTAGTAATAGGCTGAAAAATCTTGTTTTTAATTATACTTGTGTGGTATAACCAGGAAAATACGATTGATGATGTCGGTGAAAGAAATGATGATTTGTGTCAATTATAAGTCAAACCAGTGGCCCGTTTCACGAAGCTACAAGTTACAATGTTACAAGTCTAAACCGGCAACATTGGTCATTATGCCCATTGCCATTGGTCATTATTGACCAATGTTGCCGGTTTAGACTTGTAAAATTGTAACTTGTAGCTTAGTGAAACGGGCCACAGGAGTGCGATTTTTGAATCTCACCGGGTGACTAAAGCTCGCCAAAATGGTCGTGTTTCATAAAAATGCGGCCATTTTGGTGAGCTTTAGTCACCTGGTGAGATTCAAAAATTGCATTTGAATCTCACCGGGTAAGTAAAGCTCACCAAAATAGACGTGTTTCATAGAGATTCGGCCCTTTTTTTGAGCTTTAGTCACCGGGTGAGATTCAAAAATTGCACCCCAAGTACTGCTCCCGGCACGGCTTCGACTTAACGTGAGATGTAGATGTCAACTGTCAATCTCTTTAGAATTTAAAATAAAATGGGGCCAACTTCGAAGTATATCCTATCTGACAAAAAAAAAACATCAAAATCGGACTATTCTGTCAAAAGTTATATATAAATAAAATAGTAAAAAGTAATTATAGAGGTCGACTTGAACACCTCGTCCTTTTTCGTCGTTATAAAGCCAAAAAAAACAGAAACGCTTTATTTAACGTCCGGGATTTTAACAAAACTTTCGTCTTAATCCTTTACAATTATTTCTAAAGCATCACGTCGTTTTCGGAGTTGATTATAAATATTCCAAATGACAGCTTTGAAGAAAACAGAGCCAAGTTCCGATACTCCCACGGGCTTGTAATAATCCGCTACTTTAATAAGTCCAAATTATTTCCACACACCATTGTTCCGCGCCCGATGGAAAGCGAATCCCGTAACAGCGCTAAACTAGAGATTCAACGAATATCTGTTTAACATTCGCGGATGCGAATAACTGCCACTTACGAATATTCGAATATGTATTAATTACTAGCGGACGCGCGCGACTTCGTTCGCGTGAAATTAGTAGCCTATGTCCGTCAGGGATAGTGTAGCTCTCTTTTAGTGAAAGAATTTTGGGAATCGGTTCAGTAATTCCAGAGATTACCCCCTACATACAAACAAACAAAAAAATAAAAAACAAAGTTTATTTCGTTATTATATTAGTGTAGACTAGTGTAGATTAGTATAGATAATTAAGATTAAAACTCTGGTTGAACTTACATAGAATCCAGAGGTGCAATTTTTGAATCTCACCGGGTGACTAGAGCTCATCAAAATGCCCGAAATTCTATGAAAAACGGCTAGTCTGGTGAGCTTTAGTTACCCGGTGAGATTCAAATGCAATTATAGAATCTCACCAGGTGACTAAAACTAACCAAAATGGCCGCATTTCTATGAAAAACGGCCATTTCGGCGAGCTTTAGTCACCCGGTGAGATTCAAAAATCGCACTCCAGGGCGTTCAAAAGGAAAGAAAAAAAATTCAAGATATAGTACGAAACAATTACAAATAAGTACACATACGAGTACAATAGGTATTATAATGGATTATGACGTGTAATGGGTTGGTTTTTAAATCTGCCAATGGTGTACCACAAACATCCATCTAGCTTACTATTGGCTACGATGACAAAGGCATACGGATACGACTTCTATGAAATCAAATAAAAAAATAACCTTTTAAAACTATTGAAAATCGACTTTATGTAATGTTTCTGGTGTGCTAAGTATTGATAATCGGTAGCTGCTTACCGTCAGGCTAACCGCATGCATTTAACCCTAACCGTGATATAAAATTCTAAAAGATTCTACCAAAGTCTAAAATAAATACATTTCATTTTAAAGACAATGCAAGTTAATACTTTTCTGATACGACAAAAGTGACTAAGAGTCGATAATTATGAATACGAATATTCGTGATGTAGGCACATCCCTAGCTGTTACGTGCGTCTACGCATGGCTCCAACAATGGCTTGTTTACAAAAATATCCCATTATTTTGTCACTCCCAATCTCCCATGTCACTTTCGCCGTTTTCTTCTAATTTGGTATTGTTTTTTAGGTTTTCTCAGTGTTTGGTGATTTTGTAGATCGCGTTATGTTATGAAGAAACAGTAGTTAAGTACCATATGTACTTACGTTACGAATTAAAAGGTCTGAGGTAACCAATTCCTCCTTTTTTTAAAGTCGCTTAATAAATGTAGACCGAATTGGCTCTAAATTACAGGTAATTAACAGATTCAGGCGTTACTTTGCGGAGGTCAATATCAACAAACTGGAACAAATTACCCTGCTATTCCGCGAAACCATTGCTGTGCTCGTGCAAAACAGCTACGTCTGTGTTTTATAGTATATATGAATATTTAATGCAAAAGTCCACCTCCTCCGCTAATAATACTATATCCTTTCATTGAAATTCTATTTTTTTTAATTATACGATTTAAACTTAAAGGTAAAAATTGTCCTTAATCGCCGCCAATAAGGAGAGGCCTAGAAACTCAGAAGACTGGCAGCATTGCCACGTGGGATGGCAATGCTGATTCTTTGTTCCAAAATATTGCCCAGCCTTTTGGTCACGGGAGGCCTCTATAAGGCGCGCCGATAGGTCTTTGTATAGACGGCGCGCACTTGGCCCCCAGGGCCCCAGAGTTTCGAGTTGATGTTAGATAGTCGCAGGCGCAGATGGATGACTGCAATCTCAACAGCCTCGGGTATTGGGTCAGTGAATACGATTTACCTCTCGCTATGGGAGTTGTCTCGCGTGCTGCGCCTGCGTGCCGCTAACTACTGATTTCATAGGAAATTTATCATTGCAGTACAGTTAATAAGGTTTGACTAGGAGTTGGGTCATTCGCAAAATTAAGTTTGATATAACGCAAGCCTGAAACCTCTACCCATTTATTGTTGCTACCGTAAATTACAGAATAAATAATTGTACTAACGTACAGGAACTTCTCTTTTACGACCGCAATTAAACGAATTCCAACTTTATTGACACTTTCAAAAAGTTCGTATTACTTCATACACCATGCGCCAGGCGGCGCGAGTCAAAAGGAACGCGCCGCCCGCGCCTGCCTTCTCCCCGCTACTCCTGGCAACACGTTAGGGTTGCGCGGCATTCGTTATCAATTACGAGCGAAGAATTGCGAGCGAGCGAGCGCGCAGCAAGCCGACAGCCTACTGCGATTTGCCTATGCCATAGGCAAGGCGGTGGAGCGTGCCTACAGTACGGAGTGGAACCCCCCAGCTTAAATGTAAAACCTAACGATCCGCTCTGTCTGGCACTGATATAGTTTGATGTATTGTATATAAAAATCACCATAAAAAAAAAAACCTTCCAAAAAAATTTTTTCTTCCCCTTAAGGATAGATTTTTGAAAAAGAAAGTAGCTTATGTCTGTCGTTCGGTGTCAAACTAACCCTGTACTAAATTTCATCTAAATCATCGTTTAAGCGTGAAATTCGGACAAACAGATGGACATTTGCAATTATAATATTAGTTTGGATAGGAAGTTAGCTAAATTATGATGTTATGATTATTCATAACAGCGAAGTTACGTTCCACAATTTCATTGAACCCGGCCCAGCCATTTCACTAGCGACTGCATTGAATTTGTGACCCTAATCCGTGGACCGCTAGTCGATTGTTGTTTAGTTTGGCGCATGTGAACAATGTATGGCATTATTGGAGATTATAGATGCGGGAGTTAATCAAAGAAAGGGTGGTAGGACCTTGTGCAAGGTCCGCCCGGATCGCTACCACCATCTTGCTCGCTAATCCAGCCGCTAAGCAGCAGTGTTTGTGTGACAGAGCTACAAGAAAATCAACGCACCACTGCACTGAGGCAGAAGAAATTGAGTGGCCACGCGCGAGTGAATACGAGTTATATTATTATGATAGACAGAGAAGCTTTGATTGAAGATTCAGATGGAAGCCTTGATTTTTATCGAGCTAAAATTTGACGGAATAAAAATATTTTCTTTCTTTCTTCTTATAGCTAAACGCCGTTTCGAAAATCTGTCCGAAATCACCACCACTATAGTTTATTTCCTTGGGCACTGAAAATAAGATTAAAAAAATAGTAGCGTGAATCGGCTAATCAACCAATCAAGTCAATCTTTTGGGTCTCCACAGATCCAAAAGGCATTGGCAAGCGCAGCGTAGGACGACCAGCCACAAGATGGTCCGATGACCTCATACAGGTGGCAGGAAGGCGCTGGTTGCATGCTGCTTCCAACCGGCCACTTTGGAAATCCATGGAGGAGGCCTATGTCCAACAGTGGACTTCTTGTGGCTGAGATGATGATGATGATGATGAGATCCAAAAGATTGATTTGACTGGTTGATTTGCCGAGTCATGTGACTATTTTGTTTTTCTTATTTTAAGTACCTAAATAAATAAATAGTTTGGTTAGTCGTGATTTTGGTTAATGGTAATCAAAGTTCGTTTAAATTAGCAAAACTATTTGCTACTGATAAACATTTGATGATTTATTTACAAATCAAGAGTTAGGTAAGGTGTAACAAATAGTTCGGCAGGTAATCACTTTTTTTTAATAGGTAATTAATGTCCTATTACGAGTAAATTTTATTTCTATTATTCTTGGTTTGTAAGGATGAAATAATAAAAAGTCTCCGCATCTAACGTTTACAAGTTCTTTCGAGTCTGACTGACAGCGGCGCGCCTGCATTTTTTATTGTTTAGACGTTTGAATACGTCGTGCGCGATTAGCGGGCCGCGTTTCCGTGCAGACGTGCGCGTGCGCATATGCTACGTTAAAATAATCACTACTTAATTATACATTTTTTTTCGATAACAAATTAATTTACTATTATACTTTTACTTATGATGGAATACAAGCTACGGGCCCGCGACTCTCTTGAGTTTGCGGTTCTTATGGGCGGCGGGGATCACTTTCTGGCGAACCGCGTGCTCGTTTGCTTTCCTCTTAAAAAAAAGATTAAAACTATAATTCTATCAATTAATAGATTCAAGCGTTACTTTGCGAAGTTCCAAATGAGGATCTTTGAGGAGCGAAACACATAGATCGTGTTAGTTGTGTTTAGTGGTGGTGGTTGACGTTTGTTTTATGCGAAAGCGGATGAGGGTGGGGTTTTGCATGAAAAAAAGATGTCGCAGAGACGCAGCTTAACACAGCACTGGTTTCGCAAAGTAATTTCTAACCTCTTATTTAACCGCCATTGTCTAAATTTTAAGACACGATGTCGAATACTATAACACCAAATTACATATCGCACGCTTAGAATTAAAGTGACCCATTTCTGAAAAATACACGTCCCAAAATATTACCTTAATTAAAAGACATAAGGTTTAATTTTGGGTAATATCATATTCAGAATTGAGTCGCTTTAATTCTAAGGGTGCGATATACCAATACCCAATCTACATCTACACTAATCTACACTAATATAATAAAGAGGTAAACTTTGTTTGTTTGTTTATTAGTTTGTTTGTATGTAGGGGGTACTCTCTGGAACCACTGAACCGATTTCAAAAATTCTTTCACAGATAGAAAGCTACACTATTCCTGACGGACATAGGCTACTAATTTTACGTGAACGAAGTCGCGCGCGTCCGCTAGTCATATATAATCAATATGTAGCCATTTAGTAACTGTATGTAGTGTAGTACAGTATGCCTTAGAAGTAACTAAACACTTAAGAACCTTGTCGTAGTAACGTATGAAACGAGAGTTACTCCAATTTGTCACATTACTAACAGCGACAAGGTACCAACATGTTCTGCTACTTCTGAGGCTAGCCATACTTACTACACGCAAATTATGCAGATTTCCAACATAGCTCTTAGTGCAGAAAACACCATATTTCAGTCCCTAAATGAATCGCACCCTTAGAATGAAAGCGACTCAACTCTGAATATGATATTACCCAAAATTAAACCTTATGAGAGGAAACACAAGGGCCGTTTTTCCATACAAACGTCGTCCCCTGTTTCCTCTCTGGATAATGCCAATAGAGCAATTTTTTTTTTTCAAAAAATCGATGGCCACTATTATGCATGTCCCTATGTTTTCCTTTTTTCAATGAATTAATTATTAAAAGAGATATGAACATTCAAAAACTTAAAAAAATGGCCAGATTTTCGGCTGCGTTCATACATTCAGAAAACAAATTTACCTACATTATTTAAAAAAAGAAAAAAATAAGAACACTGCCAAAGCCTTTCTTTAATTTTTAATGAAAAAAATAGTTAAATCGGTCAAGTTTTGGAGAAGGAATCAGGGGTCTACGAATCGTTGATTTTGTGTACCTACTTTAAATAGGTATTTTCAGTCCAAGCTGCAGCTGGCTCTATTGCGCTCTCGGGGGGAGGCTTGATGGATGGAGGCAACAATAGATTTTACCAAGATTTTACAAATACCTATTTTTCAATTCTCTTGGCCTTGAGGTTTCCTCTTAAGGCGAAATGTCGTTATGTCGTTAACACATTGTGTGCGGTTTATCATTATCACAGAGTCCATTGAAAGCGCGAAGTCACCGTCGATATTGGCTATCAAATAGGTCGCCAATAACCGCTTTGGGATCATGCCATTGTATGCAAAATCGACCACCCACGCCTCTGATGTACCTTCACTGAGATTTCATTCATGTTATCTCGCTAGCGACCGCCCTGACTTCACACGAATATAAATATAAATACGATGTACATAAAAACCTTCTAAAATAGTTAAAACCTTAAAATCCGTAGCGTGTCGACGTTAGAGCGGTTTCGCACTACGTCCGATCCGAATCCGTGAAAATATGGTCCGTAGTAGCCGTAGAACTATTTCTATGGTAATTTACGTACTAGATCCGATCTCCGTCATCCGATTTCTTTCCGTCATTCTAGAATCTCCATCCCGGAGAAGATTTTTGACGGACCAAAGTAGCCATAGTATTATTTGTATGAACGCTCGCGCACTGCGTCCGAGTTAAAGCCGAGCTGCGTACGAGCAGAGAGGCTGCGGGGCGGGGGGGTATGTGGCTGCGTGACGTGAAGCGGCAGGCATTCAGTGTATTCGTTCAGTGTTGCAGCGAGCGCATGCGCACGTTGTTATTTGCGTTGTTTCCCTACGATGTTTTACTTTAATTGAAAATGTCCAAAATTACCCATATTTTCACGGGTTCGGATCAGATTCGGGTCGGACTAGTGCGTAAGCAATATCAGAATTCGGTCCGAGTTTTCTAGACCCATGTTTTCACGGGTTCGGATCGGATCGGATCTTGCGTCAAGCTTCATTCCTATATCTATGAAATGACAGTGTGCTGACGTTACTCTCCAATGCTTTCCTAATACAATACATGGCCTAAGCCATTCCATCCTCATTCAAATGATCTCAGCTAGTACAGCCGCACCTAAATCGTGCGCAGTGCCAGTCGAAGCGAAGATGTTCGCATTCCACCGCTGCCAACATCGACGGCTAAATGTCGCGGAGTTCCCAGCCTGTGAGGTCGCCGTGAGGTCGCCGCGAGGTCGCTAGGCTCTGCAGAACAGTCAGCGTTGCCAGACGTCCCGATTTTGACGGGACGTCCCGTTTTTTAGCCTAAAAGGCTATAGCTATAAGTTGCAAATGTAATTTAGCACAATAAACAATAAAATTAAATGTCCCGCGCGGGACAGGCTCAGTCCCGTTTTACGGAGATACTCGACCAGTAACCTAGATGTAGTCATTTTTTGGCCAAGCACCGTATTTTCATTAAAAAACATATTCTGTAACTGTCTATCATCACTCTAATAATTTGAAACTCAAATAAGACGATACTTAATAAAAATCTGCTGATTATTTAAGCTTTTTATTTTATGTCCCGCTTTCGATGACTTAGTCCCGCTTTTTTATACAAAAGGCTTCGAAATCCCGCTTTGCCTGAAAATAAATCTGGCAAAGCTAAGTACAGTCAACCAATCTGAATTCTGGGCCGCTGTGGAACCTTTCCTCAATAAATGTCATAATCAGGGAACTTTTGGTGCCGCCGATGACATCAAAAGGTAGATGACGTCGTCATATACTTAGAGTAAGTTTTGGGCGTTTTGTGTCAACTGCGGCATTGCTAAATGGGGTCACAATCTATGTAACAAAGTGTCTATAAAACTATTTATATGCGAAGGTTTTCTATTGTAAACTTTAAAAAAATAATTGCATTAAACTAGTTTTACTCACCATCGCATCTGCTACATTTACAAATACTTTTTCGTACAAATAAAAAGTAGGTAGGTAATATTAATCCACGAAATAGTATTTTATGCAACTGCTATATAATGAGAGACCTTAAAACACGAGTGTGGTTTTATGAAACGAGCGTCAGCGAGTTTCATAATAGGATCACACGAGTGTTTTAAGGCGTAATTATATACAGTTGCATACATTACTTTATCTACACACATATCATAACTGCAAAAAACCGTAACAGCAAAAAACCACAAACAATCATGGCGGCTATTCGATCTATCCGCCAAGACAAACGTTTTTTTTAAACTATAGACAAACTTATGAAGTCCCTATTGTCATGTCACACGAGATCAAATGTCGTGCGTTTAAATTGAAAAAACCATACTGAATTGACATTTCGTATCGATAACTGTTTTAATATCTGTGGATACTAGAATAGAGACCAACTTGAATTTTGACAGCTGTTCCAAATTTAAATTCATAACGTCACGAGATATCGGTAATGTGATACCAATAAACAGACTACTAAGAGATACTACCCAATAAAGAACAGATTTACCTACTACCACAGACAAGAAAATTCTTATAATAACATTGGTTGTAATAATGCTGGTCATTTTCTATGGTTTTTGAACGCGTTATTGAGCACTTATGATATGTGTGTAGATAAAAGTTATTTACATAAATCTTTAACAGATTACGACCCCGAGAGTTGGAAACCCCGCACTCGGCAAACAGTGCTAAAAAAACTGTAAAGACAATGACGTCATTTTGATGATATTGACAACGAGAATTCGCCCCCTGCTGGCCACGAGGGATTTTCATAGGAGCTGTCATAAATATACATTATTCATTGCGGCAAGGTTCTGCAGTAGCCCAGAATTTTAATCAGTGACGGTGCAGCCAACACAGCCAACCATGCGTAGGTTTGGTAGTAGACATAAAAAGTTTCTATTCACAAGGACGCCTAAACTTTTAGGGCCGACCTCTATTTTACAAAACTGACATATGTCAGGTGACAACGACAACGTACATTACGTAACGTCAAATTAATAGTTGGATGGAATTCTGACGTTTCTTGGTATTACCAGGCAAAAAAATATTTTTTGACACTGTGGTGAAAAATGCAAACAAAAATAAATGCACGACATAAATGTTGCATTTGAAATACTTAAATTTACAATCAATTCAACGTAATATTAATTAAAACAAACTTTGTTCAATTTTAAATAGCACAGTTTAAATATAATAAATAATTATTTTTTTTTCTAATTAAAAAATAAATTGTTGTGGGTATCATTCTGATGATTGTCATATATTACAAACCGTCGGTCTAATATTACATTTTTATATTTAATTGTCGTACTATTTATTTCGTAACTTGTAATTGCAATATTTTTTTTTTTTTTTTTAATACTGGCTTCCCATCTCTGGGTCGAAATGGATTTCGCCAATTGCAATATTTAAAATCTTACAAAACATTGATCACCAAACGTCAGCTGTCAACTGTCAGTCTTCCATCAAACTATACAAAATTGTTGACTTTTATGACATTCGGTTTCTAACTAACGTCAGTTAGCGTATATTAGTATATTACGTTTATCGGGACTTAAACGCGATAATATACTGTTTATTTATTTACCTCGACGTTTCGGCCGCATTGCCTGCTCGTGACAACGGCCGAAAGAAACGTCGAGCTAAATAAATAAACAGTTTATTATCGCGTTTAAGTCCCGTTAAACGTAATAAGTAAGGTCTTGACAGACAGACGAACAACAATGTAATCCCATTAGTTTTTCTTTATTCCTTTAAAAGTACGAAACCCTAAAAGGTATTTTTATAGAGCCTAACAGGCCAACCCATGCCTTAAAATATTCGTATGGCATCCGTCACTCCTTACATTCCTATCTTGCAAGAATCTTGTTTATTGCGAAACCGGCGCGTGCGCCTACAAGTTGCCTACGAGTGGACAAAGTTATTCGTGCGGCTCACGAAAAGGGCCCTAGCGGTAAATTCCCTTTTTTTGAATTCTTATTATTTATGTAATTTAGTACTAATTTTTTTATATTTTTTTTATTTAGGAACACTAGAATATAATTATCAGAAAACAAGTGAAATGAATAACTTAACCTGATAAAAAATACAAAACTTAATTATATGTACAAATATCTCCCAAGTTTGTCCCCTGCGGTAAAGTGTCCATACGGCTGGCTGCATTTCCACGTTGGATCGCAACGCTATGCGTTGGCCAAGAAATGCACCAGCCCTATGGTCATGTGAGATTTCAATCAATTTTGTTTTTAGCTGTCCAAAAAGTTTATGTGCTTCTAGGCTCCACGGCCCCAACGTATTTGCGGCTTTTGCCGTTTCAACGGCATAGAGCATTTATGATATATGTGTAGATAATAGTATTTTGTGCAACTGCTATATAATGAGAGGCCTTAAAACACGAGTGTGGTTTTATGAAACGAGCGTCAGCGAGTTTCATAATAGGATCACACGAGTGTTTTAAGGCCTAATTATATACAGTTGCATACATTACTTTATCTACACACATATCAAAACTGCAAAAAACCGTAACAGCAAAAAGCCAACAAACAGTCATGGCGGCCATTTGATCTATCCGCCAAGACGAACGTTTTTTTTTTAAACCATAGACAAACGAATGAAGTCCCTATTGTCATGACACTCGAGATCAAATGTCGTGCGTTTAAATTAAAAAACCATACTGAGTTGACGTTTTGTATCGATAACTGTTTTAATATCTGTGGATACTAGAATAGAGACCAACTTGAATTTTGACAGCTGTTCCAAATTTTAATTCATAACGTCACGAGATATCGGTAATGTGATCACCAATAAAAACAGACCACTAAGAGATACTATCCAATAAAGAACAGATTTACCTACTACCACAGACAAGAAAATTCTTATAATAACATTGGTTGTAATAATGCTGGTCATTTTCTATGGTTTTTGAACGCGTTATTTAACAATTATGATATGTGTGTAGATAAAATGTATTACTCTGTATTTATTTCCGAAAAGATAATTTTACTTAATACTATTATTAGTACTTATTGCACTTATTCAAATTTGGAACGGTGATAATGAAAGCATTAGACCGCTTTGTAATCGTCGTTGTAAACGGTAATTAATTTCAATTGCATTCGGTGGCAGCCATTGGAAAACAAATGGCCCCATAAGCATTGAACTATAGTCAGTCAGTCAGTGCTAACTGACTTTAGTTCTAGTGTCGGGTCGTTAAAACTTTTTCCGTTAACGCAACCGTTTTTCATCAGTCAACTTATAGTTAAAAAACCAGTTTACGTTTTTAACTGTTTTTAATAAAAGTATTAATGTTGATTAATTCAATCGTCCAAACAAAGTCAAAGTCAAAGTCAAAATATTTTATTCAGATTAGGCTTACAGGTAGCACTTATGAATGTCAAAAAATTTACCACCGGTTCGGAAAAACCTCTGATGAGAAGATACCGGCAAGAAACTCAACGAAGTGTAATTTTTTAAATAAATCAAAATTACAATGTTATTTTACATCTCAATATTCAAAATTTTTACAATTTAACAGTTTAACACAGCAGGTGTACAATTTTTGGAGCCAGGGCTCGCCAATACAGATCGGGATCATTTCCAAACATCCTTGTCCAAGATATAGTCATTGATTTTATAATACGCCCGAGAAATTAATGTCTTCTTGACAATAGATTTAAATTTTGTATCATTTAGTTCAGTTATGTTTTTTTGAATTTTGTTGTAAAATCTTACACAATTTCCCATGAACGACTTATTGGTTTTAGCCAGTCTGTAAGTTGGAACTTTAAGCTTTCCTGTATTTCTAGTAGCCTTTGGCTTAACGAACGGAAACGGTTCCTTTTACAGCTTTTAAAACGCTAACTGTGTGAATACTGTAAACGGTAGATTTGCAAAGAGACTGTTTTTAATCCGTAGTTGACTCAACTTATACTTAAAAATCGTAACTACCTATCGTCAATCGTCGTTGAAAGGCAGTTGACGTTTCACTAGTTCGTTAGTCGTTTCCGAAAAAAATTCGTTGAATTACAGTTCCCGGCAAACAACTTGAGCACTGCCCTTGACTACGCAGTAGCCTAGCCGTTTCTAGTACAAATGTGTATACGCAATCATACCCCCTCCACTCGATTTATGCTCAAGTTGTTTGCCTGCAACTATAAACGTAGATGGCATCCGTTTGACGTTTTATTTGGTCGTATGAAAAAATACAGTTGACGTTTAACTAGTTTCTCGTTTATCGAAAAACGGTTAACGCGTTAACGGTAGAACAACGGTTGAATGAAATAGAATAGAATAGAAAAAGTTTATTTCAGGCTGCATAGACAAATACGTTAAAGACTAACATAAATAGTTATTATACATAACTAGTTAATTTAATTACTTGTACTTGAAGTCTGTATCGTGAACGGTTTCGCGGCGTCAGTTAATATTGAATTAACTAGTTCGTTGATTCAACGCCCGCTCCTAGTTAGCACAGTTAAGTTGGTAGGACTAGCAGGTACATGCGCTATGGTGCGGTATGCGGAGGGCCTTGACAGAGTTGACCGAGTGACGGTGCCGGTTCGACGCCGGGCCGGTCATTCGCGCGGGAAGGTCGTTCGCTAGGGCTGCCAACAAACACAACTGCAATCAATATTAAATTAAAATGAAAAAAAATATTGCATAAGAACTTTGCAATAACAAAAGCTAATACTTTAGATTTTTCTTATACAACATTCACTCACACCATTATTAATTTTATTTTATTTATTTACTAACCAACTTACATTTACAGACATGCCACATATTTTTTTTACGAAATAGGAAGGCAAACAAGCAAGTGGGTCACCAGATGGTAAGTGATTGCCAACCCAGAAGGCTAAGATGGAATACCTCTTGTGCCAGTAAGTACACCGGCTGTCTTGCTCTCCACGCCGGAACACAACAGTGCAAGCACTGCTGCTTAGAGGCAGGATTAGCGAGCAAGACGGTGGTAGCGATCCGGACGGACCTTGCACAAGGTCCTACCACCCGCAAAGTTGAGCATAGTAACGCTACGAGAATTATAGTTGGGTAATGGGTGTAGACCCAGGATCAGGAGTGCGATTTCTGAATCTCACCGGGTGACTAAAGCTCGCCAAAATGGCCGGTTTTCATAGAAATGCGGCCCTTTTGGTGAGCTTTAGTCACCTGGTGAGATTAAAAAATTGCATTTGAATCACACCGGGTAACTAAGCCTCACCAAACCAGCCGTTTTTCTTAAAGATTCGGCCTTTTGGTGAGCTCTAGTCACTGGTGAGATTTAAAAATTGCATCCCAGTTCTAAAACAGGAGCAAAGTTTAAGCGCCTATTTCAATGCAATAGCAATATGCTTTGCGACATATTGCTATCATATTTCAAGCAGGCGTTAAACTTATAGGACGTATTGCTATAGTTTTCCTACAGACATATCGCACCCTTAGAATTAAAGCGACTCAATTCTGAATATGATATTTCCCAAAATTAAACCCTATGTCTTTTAATTAAGGTGATATTTTGGGACGTGTATTATTCAGAAATGGGTCACTTTAATTCTAAGCGTGCTATATATATATATATATATATATATATATATAGATAAAAATAACAAACAATTTTTGTAGTTCCTTTTTTATCCATCAGTACTAAGTACGCTAGCGTTTATCGCGCACATAGAAGCATCTGTCCCTCTCACACGCCTACTGGTTGGAAAGGGATAAATGTTTTATGTTATCGATAAAAGCAACAAAACAATTGTAAGTGGAGTAAAAACTTAGGGGAGCTCTGCCCTATACATATTATTTGTATAAGAACAATTTCAATAGGAAGGCAAACAAGCAAGTGGGTCACCTGATGGTAAATGTACACCACCGCCTATAGACACCCACAACATCGAAGAGATTGTAGATGCGTTGCCAACCCAGAGGGCTAAGATGGAATACCTCTTGTGAGAGTAATTACACCGGCTGTCTTGCTCTTCACGCCGGAACACAACAGTGCATGTACTCCTGCTTAGCGGCAGGATTAGCGAGCAAGATGGTGGTAGCGATCCGGACGGACCTTGCACAAGGTCCTAACAACCGCAATTTGTTAGTAATAATGCTTTATCGAAAACAGTCACGATTTTGATGAATTTTACAAAATAATGGCGAAAGCCGTTGTATCTAGATCAAACTAGGAAAATTGGTTTTCTCCGTTTTTTTACATCTGTTATTATTTATATAGTACCTATGAATGTGCCAGTTCGACTGCAATAGTGCAGTAGTATTACTCTTTCACTCATACCGGCGTGAGGTAGAGGGTGCTACTGCATTTCGTACCGTGAGTGACGAGATAGACCCGGAAGCAGTAAAAGCTGGCTATGAGTCACTCATTCTTGGGTCACTCGGGAGGCAGTGATTACTTCCCATCAGATGACCCATATGCCTGTTTACCTCCCTTTAAGTACGAAAATACTAAAGTCTTTGCATTAAAAAAAAACTAGAACTTAATTGTTGGAAGAATTTAATATATCTAGCATACCTACATGCACCTTAATTTCGATTTCGTTCGTCCTAAGATTTCGGTTACACGCTAATTCTGGCGTCAGTTCAGTCCATCACTCCGGTATAGTTCTGACTGATGCCAGAATGATGAGAAATGGACATGGTTACGATCAGTTCAGACTAACACGACACGAGATAGGTTACACGATAATTCTCTCGTCATTTTGACCAGAATGATGGACTGAACTGACGACAGAATGAGCGTGTAACCGACGTCTAACAACAAATGTGCTGTAACCTACCCATTTCCCATTAAAGTCGTAATCTTTCCTTTATTTCTTGACCCGCCATTTCGATCATAAACTGTCAAGTGGCCATCTTGGATACCGTTATATACAAACTTACTGATGCCGGTGGTGAAATAATAAACTAGCATTGTTCCTTAGTAATCTCGCATGCTCTTGGTGAGTGGCGCCGCGATGGACCGCACAGGTAAGTTGGTATAAGCTCCGGTCAGCATGCTTCCGTGTTAGGTGCATCCTCTTAAGGCGAAGTGGTTATGGCGTTTGTTAAATATTACAGTGTTTAGGGTTCTGTACCATAAAATGATAAAAGGAACCCTTATGGGATCACTTCATTATCTGTCTGTCTGTCTGTCTGTTAAGATCCTTTTTCTCAGGAACACGTTTAGGTATCAAGTTGAAATTAATATCAAATAGTTACTTCAGTGTGACCCTTGGAGCTATAAAAGATCTAACTTCTTAGTCAATGCCATCAACAGATAAGGCTGTTTAAGCCGCATATTTCTTACATTCGCAAGGGAATCAAAAATTTATAGGATACTTCCCGTTGACCTAGAACCAGGAAATTTGGCTAGGAGCAAAGTCTCACGGCACAAATAAAGGAAAAAAACCGAAAACCGTAAATTTCTAATTACATATATCGCAAAAGTATTTTTTTCAATTACAAACTTATATTTGCATGTGGTATGTAATAATGGTGTCCAATAGCAAAGTTAAGTTTGTCCCTCAATTCAGATTATCTTTGTGCAATGTTCGATGCTTATTAAGTTTGTAGGAAAAGTTTTTCTTTAAGACAACTCTCAACATTCTAATTTATTTCTTTCTAGATTAACTAATAAAAAAACCTGTAAGTAATCTTGTTGTGTCAAAATAAATCTTCTCTATTACATTCTAATAGGTACCAATAAAGTATGAGAATGAAATAAATGTAAGCAAACCCTCCTCCTTAACAAAGCGAGCTCTTGTGCGCCCGCGCATTCTCGCGCGACCGCCGCGCGCACCGCTCGTGTAACGAATATGTGACACTCGTGCCTTTGTGACAGTGAAGTGACAGTGCGACAGAGGCCCGACTGACGGTTGGATTTTTATTGGATTTTGTTAGTAGGTAAACCAACGTGAGGATACTTGACCGCAAACAAGATATTTTAGTGACCAATTTGCTAGTTTTCGATGATGTTGAATTTTAATACTAATGTAATTTTATGCCAAATTTATAGCTAAATCGGAATTGTTTTTTTTTATCTAAAACTTACTTTGCTAACAGAAGGTTTTTAATTTTATTTTCCATTTATTAGAAACTTTGTCAAAACCATACCCTTGATATCTATGTATAAAATTCTAGATCAGCTATTTAAAAAAACTAAGTAAATATATTTTCAGTTAGGTTCTTAAACTGCTCGAAACTTATCTCAAAACGTTGTCCAATTTGAAAAAAACTTTGATTGAAATATAACCCCAAATACGCACCAATAAAATGGGTGAATTTTCCATTTATCTTTAATTGTTTTTCTTTATTTACTTTTGACATATATTACTCTGTTGATTTGTTTTTGAAAAAATAGTAAAAAAATGAATCAATAGCTGAGTTTCTTGAGGAGTTTCTTCTCAGCAGAATCTTCCATTTTCAGAAGCGCTGGCTGGTAGAATCACAGACAGACTTGTAAAAAGTTTGTACGGTCTACTTTAAAACTATTTATATAAAATAGGAATGCAAACGAGCAAATGTATCACCTGTTGGTAAGTGATCACCACCGCCCATAGACACCCCCAACACCAAGAAGTTGGCAAATGCGTTACCAATCCAGAGGGCTAAGATAAGTAATTTCACCGGCTGTCTTGCTCTCCACGCCGGAACACAACAGTGCAAATTCTGCTGTTTAGCGGTTGGATTAGCGAGCAAGATGGTAGCAGATGGTGGACCTTGCGCAGGGTCCTACCACCCGCAAGGATCCCATATCTTTTGCCTTACGGCTAATTACGTAACCGCTGGACTAATTTATACTTCATCATCATCATCATCTCAGCCACAAGAAGTCCACTGTTGGACATAGGCCTCCTCCATGGATTTCCAAAGTGGCCGGTTGGAAGCAGCATGCAACCAGCGCCTTCCTGCCACCTGTACACACTTAAATTAGCTGAAATCGTTATTTGGATGGTATTCATTCCACTCCAATTTTATCTCCAATTTGCATTTGATCAAAGTTCTAAATGACTTCATCCAACGTGAATGTAAAATCTATACCAGCATACCTTTGATCAAATCTTGGACAATTATTAGTGATTTTTCATACTAAGGTACCAATGCTTGGCACGTGGTTGACATCATCTCTCACTTTGAACTCCAGACACAAAAAAGGTGTTTTAAAAGGTTATCATTTTGATAGCTCTGTATCTGTCCGTCTGGGTGTCTGTATTTTTGTCTGCCTCATCACCACCACTGTCCCATTATACCTCACAAGCCGATTGCAGGATTTTGATACTGATGATGATGATGATTTTTACTCGCATGTTTCCGTATTTCTCATCTATTACTGAGCCACTGTCAAAGACTTGGACCTTTTCCTTAATATTAGAAATGGAGAGTTAAGTGTGGTCTAAATTTCTCCTTGTGAGTACGGCGCGCCGGTAAAACGGTTAATTTATTATCCGAACGTTTATTTTTTTTGTCATAAACCTTTTAAACTTAAAAGCCATTATAACACGTTATATTTTTTATGACTGAATAAAAAAAATTGGACCACATTACACCGATTGACCTAGTCCCAAACTAAACCAAGCTTGCACTGTGGGTACCGACTAGACAACAAACAAGTAGACTTTCTCGTATATACTGATGGGTAATGAAAAAATATCATTCGAAAAAAAAATGCATTTTTCCAGTAGTTTTCCAATTTTTCTAAATTTTTTCCAAATCTAAAAAGATAATTATACCCAAATTAAAATGAGAGTTAATCTTTAGCGATTAAAAATACTTTAATATACATTGGAAATTATGATGTCAGAAGAAAATACTATTCTTAATATTAAATACGCAACAAACGCAATTTTATTTATTTTCCATTTTATTCCGAAAAATAAATTTAAAAATTTCCATGATCTGAAAACTTTTGGAAAATGACCCATCACCATGTATAAAAGATTGAGTTAAGTTTGTTGGTAACCTGAGTGAGACATCCGAAGATTCAAAGATACTTTTTCTCTAAAATGCATAGAAAATAAATAAAACGCGGGCGAAGCCGGGGTAAAACTCGTATATTTATGTCTACAATACAATAATAATCATTACTCGATTGTCTTCTTTAGTTTACAAAATAATAGTTATGTAAACAAAACATTAGCAAACGAACAACATAAATATTTGCTTTATTGCGACGTTGTTTCCTTTACCGTATTTTATAGGTAAACAATTTAACAGTTGTTGTGCCGTATTATTGCAAATATTATTGTTTTGAAATTTGGATGTCACTTTTTTTTAATTGCCTACCAGTTGAGGAAATTCCAAAAATCATTTTCCGCTGAGTTAAAAAATATATCAATGTTAAAACTATGTAACTAGAACAAATATTCGTTGTGTAAAATATCCGTTTCGTTTCTGAAATTGAGAATATTGTGGTAATAAACCGATTTTTTTTTCAGTGACAAAAGTTAGTTTAGCCAATAAATAAATAAAAACTTTTATTTCGGATAGCATCCATAAGGGTTAGTATATACATACAGTCAAGGAATTTAACTTCCAACCCACCTAAGGTTCAATAGCTTATAGCAAATTGTCACCATAAGAGCTATAGAGCAAGCTATTAGTTTGACATATCGACCTTAATGCATTGCGAATGTCAGACGACATTTCAACGAAATGGGTAGGGAATTAAATTCCTTGACTGTACAACAAACAGTAATGCAATACAGTAATACGTACTTATGAACTAATGTTAGTCCTAACAGTAACTTTAAAGCTAAAGTTTTAAATTAAAGTTTGGAGTTTTTCATCCATCACAGAAAAAAAGCAATGAGAAGCCCTTTAAAACTCCAGGATGTCGTTTTCATTCTGTAGGTACAACTTGCTATTGAAAAGTTAAGAATTCATTATAGATTTTCCACACTGACCTCAGATCCAAAACCTCATTTCCCGTTCTTTATGAATAATCATTATCATTGCAGAACAAATCATTCCCCGCCCGACTTTCATTTATTATGAGTCGTACTTTATTTTTATTGGTACGCCCGCACCAGTACTTTCTACTGTCGGTCTCGGTGCTTACTTGGAGATAAGCGCATTTTTGCTCCACGACTCAACGTTAGCAAGAAGCCCACATCCTAATTTAGCGTTTTGCAAATAAATCGCTAATTCAATCTTGCTCAAAAATCCAGCCTCTGTAAGCAGTGCTTGCACTGTTGTGTTCCGGCGTTGGGAGCAAGACGCCGGTGGAATTACTGGCAGACGAGATATACCATCTTAGCGGTCTGGGTTGTTAGCATCCTCAACCTCCTTGGTATTGCGGATGGGCGGTGGTGATCACATACCATCAGGTGACCCACTTGCTCGTTTGCCTTCCTATTTTATACAAAAAAAAAACTACCTCAGTGGTACTAACATTACCGCTCAAGTTCTATTTATAACTATGAGCGTATGATCTTCTTGCCTTGCTTATACTTTTGAAGTTGGCATTTCTAACCCCTTCCTAAGGCTGCTTTTCCACCAGAGATGTGCGAGGATGCGTAGCGAGGGATGTGTTTGTAAAGAACCAATGAGCCGTTTCCACCAGAGCCGTGCTGACCAAGACGAGGTAAATGAAGCGATTCTATTGGTTCTTACGAACACATCCCTCGCTACGCATCCTCGCACATCTCTGGTGGAAAAGCAGTCTTAACCATGTTCAAAATAGCTTTAATCACATTGAACTCTAAGAGTGCTTGTGTCTTAGGGACCTTCAAGAAACAAGCCAATTCCTTTCCTAAAGGCCGTCATACTTGCGAATCCTTTGTTATTGCAGTTGTCTATAAGCGGCGGTGATTACTTACCATCATGTGAACCGTCTGCTCGTTTTTTCTCTATTACAAAAAACAAGCAAAAAAAAAATTTTTTTTTTTGATCGTGCTGCAGCTCAAACAACTTGATGGATTTTGACGTAACGTGTCGTTGGATTCGATTTTTTTATGAAATAGAAAGGCAAACAAGCAAGTGGGTCACCTGATGGTAAGTGTACACCACCGCCTATAGACACCCGCAACATCGAAGAGATTGCAAATGCGTCGCCAACCCTGGGGGCTAAGATGGAATACCTCTTGTGCCAGTAATTACACCGGCTGTCTTGATTAACGGAGTAACATAGGCTAAATAAAATTTAAATATGGCGTCTGCAAATCAAAAAACACGGTTTCTTTTTTTTTCACTATTCCAACAACATTTTCTCTGACAGTTTCCAGTTTGATTGCGGTTTGTCAGGTAGTTTAGGGTCCCCAAAAACTTTCTACGTCTAACAAACAATAGTCACAGAGAAAGGTGTTACATGTGCCACGCGTGGCATATTGACACGTCTATTCTCTTTCAATTTCCTTACGTTTGTCTGTATGTCATTATGTAAGTGGTCACACATCCGACGGAGGAAGTTATATCAATAGATGGTAATTTTCTGACAAAAAGTCCAATTTACCTTTTGATGTACTTCAATACACGAATATTATGGGGACAACAAACTTCCAATGGCAAAGTTAAATTTATTTATTTATTTAAACTTCATTGCCCAGGGGTGCAATTTTTTAATCTCACCAGGTGACTAGAGCTCCCCAAAATGGCCGAATCTCTATGAAAAACGGCTATTCTGGTAAGCTTTAGTTACCCGGTAAGATTCAAATGCAACTTTTGAATCTCATCAAGTGACTAAAGCTCACCAAGGCCGCATTACTATGAAAAACGGCCATTTTGGCGAGCTTTGGTCACCCCGGTGAGATTCAAAAGTCGTACTCCAGTTTACAAAAACAAATACAATTGGCGGACTTAATTGGCGGATTTATCTCTCAATGTAGTTTATCTTTTCGTTAGCAATGTCAGGTGCTTATTAATTTTGTACAGTACCCTCAATGCGCCAATCCGACTCGCACTTAGTCGGTTTTTTACACAAAAATACTTAAAACGTACAAATTGTCATTCTTCCGCAACAGCTACTTTACTATCATTGCAAAGTGTTTACGTCACACGCATATAGAGGGTGCTGTTTATATAACGCACGCAACGTTTTATATGATTTAATAAGACATTACTCAATGGCAGTTGACAAATTATGTTACATAGCCTGCGCCTAGCATACGCGCTCAAACGTTTTGGATTGAGTAATAATTAATTAGTCAAAAATGACAGACGCCTAAAAAATCTTGGTCATCTAACTTGAACTTGTAACCGCGGCATTCCATGCTTTACCCTTACCGATTGAGCTACAGGCGACCCATAAAAAATAAATTTGTGAGTAGAAAAGTTGCCTGGAAATTTAAGGAAACTGTTATCGGTATATCCGTAAAAGATGAGTAGATATTCGGAGTCGTTGAAGTACACACTTTGCCTTTATTCAGGAGCTTTCAGACAAGCATGGCTAAATACTGACACACACTTTGTCACTTCTCACTGACTGACATAGGATATCTATCAATACTAGTTTAATCAATCATTAATTTTAAAATAAAATCCCCTCTTTTTGATTTATAATGAAAATTAAAAAGCCATTTTGCAAGTAGTCCACATAGGCTCTTTTTTATAAGTTTGATTCTACCAAAAGCCTTGGAAAATGGAAGATTCTGCTGAGAAGAAGCGCAGCAAAAAACTCATCAGCTTATTCTTTTTCTTTTGTTTTCTTTTTTAAACAAAATTACTGAGCAATACCTATATACATATGTCTATTTTTTTAACAATATTTTAAAAGTCTTGAAAATGAGCAGCATTTACAAAAACGTTAATTTATTTTAGTAGCGTAACTGAATCTTAATATTGCCTTACTAATCGGAATTGCCGAATGTGGCATCATCTTTCGACTAACTAATCTATATTTTTCGTCATAAACAGAAATCTAGTTCAAAGTATCACAAAATAAAATTAAGAAACATGATTTCTATGAATGAACCGTAAGTTTCGCAGCAAAAAAGTAAATAAACGCATAACTTTGTTGAGAATCGCAACATTTTGTCATTTGATTTTAAACTTTGCCGTAAGAAAAATTGAGTTTATTTTTATAGCTCTTTCATAACAGCAATGGCGCTTGGACAAGTTGAGCACTTAACTGCCAGTATCAACTGTCTTCGACCTCGATACAGTAACACTTTTTTGCACATCAAATAAATAACTGTCTGGTTTACTTCTGAATTTAGAACGTCCTTTGTTTATGAACCCTTTTCTGGGTTTCGCAGTCAAACTAGGAACCTTATAGCTTCCCTATGTCAAACAAACTAGCACCTATCTTTTGGTTTGTGTGTTACAGTCACTTTTCTTGAAAACTACAAAAGTTATAAAGCTGAAATTTTGTATACGTATCTATCACACGGATAAAATCCTATAAGTTTTTTTTTTTAATTTTGTGAGATATTTTATAGATCGCTAATTGAAAATTATCATCGACCTCTTTTTACGTCCGACGAAAAAAGAGGGGTGTTAGAATATAAGTCTGACATGTTAACTAACAAACCAAAGACGTATTTCAATACGGTTTTAGTAACAAAAGTTTGAAATATCTTAGTCTTTTAAATAAACAATCCTAAAGCTATACCAGTCAGCCGGCCTCTAACAATGTTTTTTCTTCAGTTAAATTCAATATTTGTGACAAGCTACATAGCAGTGTAGCCAAGTTCCAATACGATGTTAAGTGCTATCAGTGATACTTAAGTGAATTGAATTGTGATGTGAACAGTTCTGGTGTCATCACAAACCCTGGACAAGATGATGAAAATGGCAGCCGTGCTTATGGTGAGTAAACAAATAATTAATTCAAACAAACCTGACCCTTTATTTACCAAGGTGACTTGAGACAGCAGCAATAAGGTAGATTTTTGAATATTCGATAGTCATCGTCTAACAGCCGGTCCACAAGACAGCAGCTTATACCAGCGCAACGTGTTTGCCCAAAATAAGTTTGTGCAAAACGGAACGAGTAGACGTCAAGTTTGCAGTTGGCGTGAAACAGATATGTACGCGTCGTTTTTTTTATACGAAATACCAATAAGCACAAACTTTCGCGCCAACTGCAAACTTGACGTCTACACGTTCCGTTTTGCACAAATTTGGTTTGTGCAAACATGTTGCGCTAGCATAATGTCGTGTGGGGCTTTCAGAGATTTACAAACTAAGTAAGTTCAGCTTTTTTTTGCTGTTTCTATTCCGAAAACATTTTGATAATCAGCGAAATTACAATTTAGTCATTTTTACGGCTGTAGAGCTTTGGGCTTATGTCTATGAAATTGGAGAGGTCAAAAAACATATCCTCACAACTTTATCGTCAAGAGAGTACTAAGATTTTATGCAGATTTTTTGCCCCTTGCGAGTGTTCATCTACTTGTGCTGCGGGCTGTACATGTAGCTTGTAGATGTCGTATAGTGGTCCTGCGGGATTGGTTTGTCACTTCGCGTGCGCGGGCGCATTTCCTGCCACACGATACCGCTGTCTATCGCACAGCGGAGGAATGGAGCCTCAACAGTCTCTTAAGACATTTTAGTGACAATACGATATTCTTGTGTTATTTTTTGTTTCCGAAATTGTAAGAATTCGTTTAAAGGTTTTTTTTAATAGCATGATTAGTAAAATGACAGTTAACAAGTCTTAGGAAAATGCTCTATGTTATTCTGATGAAAAAACTATATTATGTACTATAAAGTTTTGAACATAACTACCGTAAGATTCGGGCATATTAATATAAACGGATCGCTCACGTATTTCTTCACCATTTTCTATTTTTTGTCATCGACGGGTCACGGCCGCGGATGCTCATGAGTAAGGATAACAGACTGGTCCGAAACTTGTCGAACTTTCAGAAACTCTGTTTTAAATACGTGAGTTAAAGTTTCATTAAAATCCGTTCTGTACTTTTTGCGTGAAAGTGTTACAAACATCCATCCATCATCCCTTACAAATCTGTAAGTTGGAGATGTTTAAATTAATATTAGTATGCTAGTATTGGATAAACCGAATACATATTGCGGGTGGTAGGACCTTGTGCAAGGTCTGTCCGAATCGCTACCACCATCTTGCTCGCTAATCCTGCCGCTAAGCCGCAGTGCTTGCACTGTTGTGTTCCGGCGTGGAGAGCAAGACAGCCGGTGTAATCACTTGCCAGTGGTAGAGAGGTATTCCATCTTAGCCCTCTGGGTTGGGAACGCATCTGCACTCTCTTTGTTGTTACAGGTGTCTATAGGCGGCGGTGATCACTTACCATCAGGTGATCCACTTATTTGTTTGCCTTCCTATTTCATAAAAAAAATGCAGAATTAAGTTCCTCTCAGAATTGTAATACCATCTTTTGTATTTATTCTCTGCAAATAAAGATTCTTATTCTTATTCAAAGTATTTATTAGCAGGATCGACTCCATACACATCGCTGTCCAGGGTCATCGTTCGGGTTGCATAACAACCTCACTAGTCCACTCCTGCGTCGATTTATCGCCGCGAGCCTAGCTCACGCCTGGGGTTTTGTTTATGGTCGATATATAAAAAAATAACTGTAATATCGGTTCCGAGAGTATCGGAGGTCAAATTACAGTCAACCTGCAGACCTGCCAAATCAGTGATCATTGTCAAAAAGTACCGCGAAAAAAAACGGGAGATAGCGCTAAGTGCGATGGTGAATGTACTAAAATGAATGGCAAAGAAGTGAGTAAGAATTAGAGAAGTTAGAAACAAAAATCAGAACAAACCTTGCCTTTTGCCGAAATCAGTGTTAGTTTGGGACTCAAGTAAAACTTCTACTAGGTACTTATAATAAGTTCTAATTCTATCTCAACCAGAACTAATTAAAGGCATTCAAAAGGCAATAGTGTTTTTAGGCAAGCGTATTCTAACAGTTTAGATATATTTTTTTTATGAAATAGGAAGGCAAACAAGCAAGTGGATCACCTGATAAGTGATTACCACCGCCTATAGACACCCGCAACACCAAAGAGATTGCAGATGCGTTACCAACCCAGAGGGTTGAGATGGATTACCTCTTGTGCCAGTAATTGCACCGGCTGTCGTAAAAACTCAAAAGATTATTCCTCTCTCTGAAAACTCTCAACAGCAATAAACAGACAGACATTATACATACAACTCAATCGCACAAGGTACTCAATTTTATGCCCTAGGCTAGCGTTTATTTCAGGAAATCCGGATAGGCGAGATTACCGGTAATATGCGGTATTAAACAAATACCGGTATTAGCTGCGGTTAGCTAGGAATTGCTTATGTAATTTTTAGTGATGTGAAATTGACCGATCAACTTTGTTTAGCTGGTGCAGGGAAAATAGATTATTTAAAGCATTTTATACATCGAAATACAATAAGTTCTTACTCGTAGATTTTATATGTATAGGACTTGTTTCGTATGAATGTTGCTATAATTGAATTCTGATTATTGGTACACTAGCTTTTATTTATGCCGCGTAAATAACCTCTATATCATATTATAAAGTTTTTTTCTGAATACATAATAATAATCAGGCGCAGGTATGTAAAATGAATAGGCCAAGGATTATAACTAAATACACATAAATTATACCTCTAGTGGTATAATTATAAAAACTAACAGCAGTGTACGTAGCCTTATCGTACACGCAATAGAGTCTAAAATGCTAGTGCACTTTCTGTTCCGACTGAACTTAATACAGGAGCAATTCGATAAAATCCCTAATAACTTTTAATTATCTCGCAGTGTTCTTTCATTGGTGATTTATAAATATTTAAGGGGGCTCCCTTACAAAAAACGTGATTTTTTTGTAAGGGAGCCCCCTTAAATATTTATGTTATTCTATTTTTTAGTATTTATTGTTATAGCGGCAATAGAAATACATTATCTGTGAAAATTTCAACTGTCTGTCTATCACGGTACTTGAGATACAGCCTGGTGACAGACGGACGGACAGCGGAGTCTTAGTAACAGGGTCCCGTTTTACCGTTTGGGTACGAAACCCTAAAAAAACCCTTAATGTTTCTGACACAAAAAACGCCTAGAAGGCGTAGCGTTAACTTCTAAATTGTATGGAAACATTTTGCTGCAAATAGGCTCCGCTAGAGGCGCTGTCTTTGCTTCCAATTGAGAAGTTAACTCTAACGCGTTTATGCGTTTATTGTAACAAAAATTTACACAAGTTCGACGCTCAGGGATAATTGCTGAACCGGTATCAATGAGAATTAGTTCAGAAGCACCCTATAGCTCCAGAGGTGCAATTTTTGAATCTTACCTGGAGTGCGATTTTTGAATCTCAGCGGGTGACTAAAGCTAACCAAGACGGTCGTTTTTCATAAAAAATCGACCATTTTGGTGAACTTCAGTCCCCAGGTGAGATTCAAAAATTGCACCCCAATCTCACCGGGTGACTAAAGCTCACCAAGATGGCCGTTTTTTATAGATATTCGGCCATTTTGGTGAGCTTTAGACACCCGGTGAGATTCAAAAACCGCACATCTGATCTACCAGCTGCACATCATTTTTATGCAGAGGTGCTGAATTCAATTTTATAATCTTCTAATTAATTTTTATTGTCGCGTCAATTTATTTGTTTGTTTGTTCACGTTCGGGTGAAATCTTACTAGCGACATTTGACCCACTTGCCGCGGGCGGATTGTTTTAATAATTAATCATCAATCATCACCTTAACATACCGAATATTTCCATGATTTTTAAGTATTTGTATTTTACATTCTTATGTTTAACATAAACAGCCGCTAAGCAGCAGTGCTTTCACTGTTGTGTTCCGGCGTGGAAAGCAAGACAGCCGGTGCAATTATTGGCACAAGAGGTATAACATTTTCTTTGCCCTCTGGGTTGGCAACGCATCTGCAATATCCTTGGTGTTGCGGGTGTCTCTGGGCCGTGATGATCAGTTATCATTAGGTGACTTTTTTGCTCGTTTGTCTCCCTACTTTTATTAAACAAAACATGTATATAATATAGTTCAAATCTTCCAAGTTAATTTCGACTTACGTCCAGTAGAATAGTTTCCAAACATTTGATATGTTTAGGTAGATCCGATGGCAATAATACAGTACCGTCAACAGAAAAGTCTATTAAAATTGTTTTTTTTACCAAAAACTTGTTTATGATTACCATAATGAAGCATGTAGCTGAAACCACGTGTAATGTAAAAGCTAATAATGCATTAAAAAGAAAGGTTTAGGTTTTTTTGATAAACAAACCAACGCTTTCCAACTTCCAAACCGCCGACTTTCAAACCGCGAAATATAACCGTACCCATCATAATCGGTTGAGTAACGCATTCACAGTCCACTCACGCGCAGCGCCAAGTCAATATGTTGATAGTTTTATTTACCCATGATTCGTATGGGATTTACCGATAGTTGAACTCGGATGACCCTAAACTTTATATAAAAATAATTTGCAAAATTATATACGGCAGGGTTATTTTTAGGCCTGGCAACCCTAATTGTGCTGAAAAGTAATTAGCGATGAATCTACCAAAGAATTAATTCAATCATCAAAGTCTCGAAGCCTCCGGACGTGACGTCACCCCGCTCGCCTGACCCAAATTCTCAAGTACCGTACACCGGAATACCGCCGGTATAATGTTTACAATTAATGTGAGAATCGGATAATTGAGATAGATTTGTCCGTATTAAGGTAGGGCCTGAGAATGGCTCTAATTCACTTAACGGTTGATACGAAAGTATGACTTAGTTATAAATCGATTGTGGATCGATTGGGCAAGAACTGGATTAACTAGTAGGTATTGAGTATAAATTGTTTGTAGTTTTTTTTTTCCGGTTTCGGCGAATCGTTTGACTGTTTATTTATGTGGGTTGGCTGTTTGATCGAAGCTCTAAACAGGTGGGCTGCGCCGTGCTATAAAAAACAATCGCTAATCAAACAGGGTGTCAACACATCGGAACATACCTTGCTAAACCACTGTCATGTATAGTCGAACAAGTAATTGCTTGACCACTTTTCAACCCTATTCCTTTGTAATACGGTCGAAAAGTGGTCAAGTAATTTCTTGGTCGACTATACTTACAAGCAATACAGGTTGGTCTGTGGAATTTTTTTTTCGTGCTAAATCTCACTTTGCTCCGCTTCCATTTAAAGCAACCTACATTAGGCAGATTAATTGAATTAAATATTTAAATGGGTTGTCATTTGATAGGTCTTTAAAACTCAATACAATTTAATACTATCTCATTGAAAATTGAAGACCAGTTTGAAAAAAAAAACACAAAAAACTTACTCAAAATCAAAATAAAGAGGTAAACTTTGTTTGTATGTAGAAGGTAATCTCTGGAACTACTAAACCGATTCCAAAAATTATTTCACATAGGAGAGTTTCACTATCTCTGACGGACATAGCCTTAAGTCCACGGGAACGAAGCCGCGGGCGTCAGCTAGTCTTTAATATCTTTCGAATAGGAAAACGAATAAATCAAACTCTAATCGCTGTTAATTTAAAACCTCCTAAAACTAGTTTGTTACGAGTTAAGAGGCACAGTTATAAAACCGACCGGTTTCGACAAACTGTAGCACTAGGGCATAGCGTTAGAATTAGTGGGAAATTGGTTCCGTGAGCGCAATTACTTGTTTTTTTTTTATAAGAAGGCAAACAAGCAAGTAGGTCACTGGTGGTAAGTGATCACCACCGCCCACGATAGACCATAGACACCCGCAACTCCAAGGAGATTGCAGGTGCGTTGATAACCTATAGGGCTAAGATGGAATACCTCTTGTGCCAGTGCACCGGCTGTCTTGCTCTCCACGCCGGAACACAACAGTGCAAGCACTGCGGCTTAGCGGCAGGATTAGCGAGCAAGATGGTGGTAGCGATCCGGACGGACCTCGCACAATGTCCGACTACCCGCCAACGTAAGTTAATCTAATATAATAATATAAAATATCTAGAATTAAATGTGGAAAATGTCATAATTATAAAATCTGTGTTTGTACTAATATTAATTCTGTGGTGTGGATTAGTATGGAGTATGGATAGGTGATAAACGTAGGGGAGACTTAGGAGAGTTGACACAAAATTTTCATCTTCGGGCATTAGGTACTTATTTCATTTGTTGTGTTCCGGCGTGGAGAGCAAGACAGCCGGTGCACTGGCACAAGAGGTATTCCATCTTAGCCCTCTGGGTTGGCAACGCATCTGCAATCGCCTTGGTGTTGCGGGTGTCTAAAGGCGGTGGTGATTACTTTCCATCAGGTGACCCACTTGCTTGTTTCCTTCCTATTATGTAAAAAAAATATAGAATGTATCATTAGAAAACCAATTTCATCCTTTAGTAACGAACCTAAATGAAATCAGTAACTTACCTCGGTCTCCCCTACCTGTTAATTTTTAAGACGCAAGTTTTATTTAAGTAATCGAAATTAATTTCCGTTTTTTTTTTTACTCGAACCTACAACATCAGCATTCCGTGCCCTGCGTTTGCCAGTTTCGCCACATTACCAACAATCAGTCGGAACGCAAATGTTGCAGGTTCAAGTCCTGCCACTACCCTAATTTTTCTTTGTGTTGTCATTATCATTTCAAATTTCTACGTAAGTTTTAACCGTGCGTTTCATTCACGCCTCAACTCGCGTAGTAATTGTATTAATCGCCCCTACGTTGAAGCATTCTTCTGTATTTCACGCAAATTCGACCATTTCATAACCTCCACGCGTTACAAACTTACAAACAGCACCGCATCAACCCTCACCAATAGCAAAATAACTCTTGATACTTCGGAATAACGAACACTGCTCAATTTCCCATGTGAATTAAACACCTTCTATGTGTTATGCTAGTGGTAAACTAAAGTTACGTTAGATTTTGAACCTAAGACACTTGTTTTAAAGATGCTAGATGTGTTGTGTAAGTGCAAAGTTATTGTGGTTTTCTGAGAAGATTGGCCGAAAACACGCGAAGTTCGGCTCAGAATAGAAAACGCGAGAATTGCATAATTTTTAACGATTTGCCTCTAAATTGTGTTCGCGGCGGATTGTTATTGGTTAATGGCGATCATTTAAACGAGGGCTCAATTATTTGTTTGGTCGTTTAGATGTTATATTGAATACTAGCGGACGCCCGCGACTTCGCTCGCGTGTAAATATTAGCCCGTGTCCATATTAACAGCTATAATAGATAATAATAGCTATCAGGGATAGTGTAGCTTTCTATTAGTGAAAGAATTATTGGGATCGGTTCAATAGTTCCAAAGGTTACCCCCTACATACAAACAAAGTTACCTCTTTATCAAATTACTAGCGGACGCGCGCGACTTCGTTCACGTAAAATTAGTAGTCTGTGTCCGTCAGGAATAGTGTAGCTTTCTATCTGTAAAGGAATTTTTGAAATCGGTTCAGTAGTTCCAGAGATTAACCCCTACATACAAACAACTAACAAACAAACAAACAAAGTTTACTTCTTTATTATATTAGTGTAGATTTATTATATTATATTATATTATATTATATTATATTATATTATATTATATTATATTATATTATATTATATTATATTATATTATATTATATTATATTATATTATATTATATTACATATTATATTAGTGTAGATAGTGTAGACTAGCGGACCCGCCCCAGCTTCGCACATAATGTATATTCGACCGGATAATTGCTTGGGTTTTCAACCATGGGCCATTTTAATACGGTAGAAAAGTGGTCAAGCAATTTTTTGATTGACTACACTTAAAAAACGTTTCGTTAAAATCTCAAAATGATAGGGAAAACCGTATCAAAATCCGCTGCGTGGTTTAGATGGAGTTACCGCCCAAAGTTAAGAGGACAGACACTGAAGTATAGATTAAATGAAACCTATACGAATTGTATGACAAATATCTTTTCGATTTCAGGCGATTTTTGTTAAAGTTAAGTATTACTGTGAAAAAATGAAAATGAAAATGAAAAATTTATTTTGCAAGTAGGCCGTATAGGCTCTTTTACATGTCTGAATCTACTAGCGCTTCGGAAAATGGAAGATACTACTGAGAAGAAACGCCGCAAGAAACTCAGCAGTTTATTTTTTTTTCCTCTCTTTTCAAAACAGATTACAGTGCAATTTATCACAATAGTACATGGCATACACAAGTTACATAAAATAATAATAATTAAAAAAAAACAGTAAATAGCACAGCAAGCTTTAAGCATATTGAACGTACTGGCACTAGTTAAGAATGATCAGGAGATGTATAGGGAGACTTGTGTTCTACTAATCCTAAAACTTAGCAAATGTAGATCACAATAACTTAAACCGTTTGCAGCATTATCATTATAAGTCACAGCTCAATAGATCACCTAAAAAAAAGTGGAACAAATTACCTTGCTACTCCTAGCCTGATTATATTATTTAGCTCACCTAAATTGGAAAACTATTAGCAAAACAATAACTTCCTTAATCAGTTGCAATTGTCAGATTTTGAAAATATAATGTAACTTGGAAGCTACATCAAGTTTAACCAACAACCTTAGTTTGACCTTGGCAAGTTCTAATACTAAAGACATCAACGCGTTCAAGTGTCAAAAAAAGTTTTCGCATCACTGGTGTGAAATTGGAACTTAGAAAAACCCATAAACTTGTAATGTAATAAATTATGAAATTTAAATTATTTGTTATGATAACACAAAGAAAAAACTTGAATGTCTAGCAGGACTTGAACCTGCAACCTCGATACCCTGTGCCACGCGCTGATTAATTAGTAAAAAACTAATTATTAATTGGTGGTCTATATAATTTAATTTGTTAGTGCGTGTCACGGAATGCTGAGGTTCCAGATTCAAGTCCCGCCAGACATCAAGATTTTTCTTTGACATTTTATCACATAATAATTAAAATGTAGTATTTCCTTAGTTTATATGAAAACCCAAGTTTATTCAAAACTACACAAAAATAGTCTATTTACCACAGACAGCGTAAATCCGAGTGAAAGTGTCCGGTGAAATGACCATAGAGCCGCACATAGACAATTAGCGTGCAAATAGAAACCTCCTTTCTAACGCTCCGGCTAAGGGCTAGTAATTATAAGAAGAAACACCGTCACTGCGACTTATTTATTATCTAATAGCGACCTAGGATGTAATGTATGGTAAAATCTCCCAATAAATAAATAAATTATCTTGGGACAATTTACACCAATTGCCCTAGTCCCAAACTAAGCAAAGCTTGTACTATGAGTACTAGACAACGGATATGAATACTTATATAGATAAATACATACTTAAATACAAATAACATCCATGACTCAGGTACCTACAAATATTTGCCCATACCAGGATTTGAACCCGGGACCTCTTGCACAGTAAGCAGACACATGTGCCACTGTGCCATACAGGTCGTCAAATAATGATTAGTAAGTATTCGTTACTAAGCTAGTGTAAACCCAGCATTACCCACCATAGTACGTAAAGTTAAAATTAAACCGACCGCTACTAATTCGGGTACACACTGGTATTTGGCGCACAACAGATATTTGGAACCGGTTTTGCAATATCCCATACATGATGATCCGGAACACAATAACGTATGAACAGCCTATTCAATTACTGAGTTGGATGTTGCGTTTGTATTATGCAATTTACACTTGAAAATCTAAATTTGTGGTGCTTTGAATTTTATGTCAGAACATAATAATAACGATCGACAATTCGTTTTATTTAATATTGGGTTAATATCCCTTCTATTGGCATCTAAAGTACCAGGATCAGCGGCTAGTCTTCGCAGAATGTTCAGCGTCATTACGTTAAGATAAGATTGAACGCGTCCATTAATGGAGATGCCGATCATAGGAGTGTTTACCCTATGAAAGAAAATTGGGAAAATCACACACAATCTACTAAACTTTGTAGGAAATTTCGATATACGATTTATGCACTTTTATAGTTAATGCACTTAATAAAAAAAAATCTCTTAATAAATCGGACTCTTTATTATGCGACTCCCTACAACAGCTTTCTAAATCAGTCCAAGATTCATTTAAATTACACTAAAACTAAACATTAATGTTAAATTTTAACCCGTAATTGTATGTAAAATATTTACAACCAAGACTTTATTACAATTTCTATAGGTGTCTATAGGCGGTGGTGATCACTTACCATCAGGTGACCCACCTGCTTGTTTGCCTTCCTATGTTCCTATGTTGTATATTTGAACCCTCATACCAAAACAGAACAGTGCACTTGTACTGTACTGCCTAACTGTTGCCCCTGAAAGCAGCATTAGGAAAATCACCTCCCAGCTCTAAGAAAGTCCTAAACCGATCGTTTCCAATCAAGTGAACAGGCTCCTCTCGCAATGTCCGAAGATACAAGTTTACCGTAAAATCGTGAACGCGAGCGCAGCTAACTGTTTCGTAATGCGCGGCCGAGGTGCGCGGGAGCAGTTGTCAGTTCGTAATTATGTTATGATGACCTCTGTGACCTTTCATACGATGACAGGCGTCTTATAAAGATGTTGCGGCTGGATAGTAGGAAAGCCTAGTTATTGGTCACTCTGACTACTGGATAGAGGTTGTGGGTAGGGTTTGGTAGGGTACCTACCCTACTAGGTAGGGTAGGGGTCGCAGGGGCAGACAATTTGTATGATTGATATGAAGGATTCAAAGTCAAGTCTAAGTTTTTTTTATATATAAAATTGGAGGGCAAACGGCCGTTGGTCATCTGGTGGTAAGTGATCACCGCTTCTTTTGTAATTATCTACGGGCGGCGTAGACAATTGCAACACCAAAGTGAGTGCAGATGCGTTACCAACCCAGGATAAATTGTATGTAAGTAGGTATGTACGTAAATTCTTCATTGTACAAAAAAATTAAATTACAGAAAAAGTACAGTGATGTACAAAAGCGAAGTTATCCCTAAATTAAAATTAAATTAAATTAGTTAAATTGTGGATGTTATATGTACTTAAGTCTGTTATAGGTTTGTACAGTGAAAAATATGCACTAAACGCCATTATGCCGGCGCAATAAGGTCACATCAATTTATTTTTTGAGTCGTTTGAATCGATCCATATTTTACACTTGACTGTACCCTCAGTTGAGACACCATTAGTTATATTAAAACTTTGAAAGTGATCAAAAATGACACGCTCTGTCGCCCAATGCGAAGGATTTGTATCACTTGTATTATTTACCCTACTGCGGACAGAAGGAAACGTAATGTTTTGCATGGTTTACATGGTCCTTCAAACCGGATCTAAGCAACCTTATGGATAAATTCTAATATTATCATGTACTTAGTACGCTTGAATCACAACAAAAGGCTAAGATTAAGATATCAAAACAATAGATTTCGCAACTAACAATTTGACTTTAGTTCGCTATTATTTGGGGTTAACCACATCCCACAAGCGGGTTCCGTCACTTCCTATTGCACATTTCCGTCGGACTCTCCATTAGATATCAGGGTTATCTTAAAGTATATTTAAATACAGCACTTAAGATATTAATGAACCATTACAAGCACCAAATAATAATTTTTTTGCGGGTGGTAGGGCCTTGTGCAAGATTCGTCCGGATCGCTACCACCATCCTGCCGTTAAGCAGCAATGCTTGCACTGTTGTGTTCCGGCGTGGAGAGCATGACAGCCGATGCAATTACTGGCACAAAAGGTAATTCATCTTAGCCCTCTGGGTTGGCAACGCATCTGCAATCGCTTTGGTATTGCGGGTGTCTATAGGCGGTGGTGATCACTTACCATCAGGTGACCCACTTGCTTGTTTTCCTTCCTATTTGTAGCAGTATATCATCTCAAAAGTTAAAATTTACAGTGTTCCAAAGAACTATGGAGCGCAGCATTGTTTAAAGGACGGATCGGGTTCGAAACACGACGCTGCTGCTGCGCTCCAAAACTCGCATCACAGACGTAGCCAAAGACTGCCAGGCTGAAATGGAACTGGACTGGCCATGTCTGCCGCATGCACCCAAATAGATGGGCATCGATTGCCACACAGTGGGTGCCACGAGATTGTAGCCGGCGACGGAGCAGGCCGAGGCGCAGAAGGTGGGATGATCTGACCGCATTTTGAAATGACTGGTCAGAGATTGCTAAAGGTGGAAGGAACTGGCAAACCGAGGGAGAGGCCTTTGCTCAGCAAATATAGCATCCCTTCCTAACATTATAACATCCCTTTATTGTTATGACCCCGCCGCATTTCTTAACCGCCAAATAAAAAGACGTTAAGAATTAGACCTAGGTTTAGTCATTTCGTCACACTCTGCTTACCAAGCGGCGCGGGCAGTTAAATACTAGATTTATATATCGTTATATGCTTTAATTGCTCGGTTAAAAACTGTTAACATTGGAACAAAGTCAAGGCCGAGTGAAATGGCCTTCTAAAGTTAAGGTTAAACCCAAAATCTTGAACGGACATAGGGTAACTAGCATTGGTAGCACACTAGCGTTTATCGTGAACATTCATCCATGTCGCATTCGCAAACTGATAAGAAAGAGACTTATGCGACAATAATCTGTAGACCTGCGACAAAAGTCGGGGCCAGAATGAGTACTATCACTAAGAAGTCAGGGCATTAGGCGAGTGTCAGAATTACGATCGGAGTTGGGAAATGTCACGATTTATTGATATCCTATAAGATTCAACAACTTATTATTATGACATTATTAAGGCATCAAAGCTTCCAATAGCTTAGAAATTATTTAAAGTAAAATGGTAGGTCACTAGACGAAAACGTAACGTGTTCATGGCAAAAGCATTTTAGGAAGTATAAGCATTAAGCAGAGCATAGAAAACCAAATTTGTTAAATTCTGAGGCATCTAACTTCGCTTCTATTGTTTCGAAAATACGGTTAAAATTTGAGTAATCCGAACGACACACAAAAACCAAATCATTGATTAGTTTAAACAACGTTATCACCCTCGCTGTTCGGTTGAAATTTGGCTAAACTAACTGAACAAGTTTTGGTATCGAATCATTACATAATCGTGTCGTGTCGCAATCGTGTCGGATCGATGGTCCGTGACTGATCGACGGATCGAGAGCTCGTTGCGTGACCTCGGACATCTGCAGGACTGGAGTGCCCGTTACACTCGCGTAGTTTGCCGAACTCCGCCTAAGTTAACCGAAAACGAGTGTGACAATTATGGACAAGTTCACTCTTAAGAGGAGTGTGAACCCAGCCCCAAAAAGCGCTCCCCATACAAACGCCGATAACGTTTTCCACCCTCTAAATCTTAACCTATGGCAATGATTTTTTGGTATGTTGTCATTATGCTTTAGAACTAGGTTTGTATGTTTTTATTTATTTAATTTTCTTCATAGATTTGACAATATTTGCATTTTAGGAGTTTCATACAAAACACAAAAGCGTCAATATTTTTGAAACTATTAAGAATATTTAAAAAATCGAAACATACAAACCTAGTCCTAGGCCATAATGATAACATACAAAAAAATCGTTACGGTTTAGAGAGTGGAAAACGTTATCGCCGTTTGTATGGACATCGCTGGGTTCACAGTCCTCTTAAGTCTGTAGAAAAACGGTCATAGTTAAATAGAAGATACTCGACGAATTATGGCGAAGTGAGTCAACGCAGTCCACACACTCGTAGGTATCTCACTTGGAAGCCAGTATTTGACTAACTCGATACCTTCACGCGTTACTAAAAAAGGCCTTGAAAAACAGACGGATGGTCAACGAAGTGATCTTATAAGGGTTCCTTTTTTCTTTTTGAAGTACGGAGACCTAAAATATAGACAGCAGCAGATACATCTAGACAGTCGAAGATTTTAATAAGATCTGCACACGTATTGTTAGGTCAGTAAGAGCTTGGTTGGAGTGTTTTGACCCTCTTCAAGTGTTTAGCTATTTCTGTTTTTTTTTTACTTTTTGGACAGCTAAAAACAAAATTGATTGCAATCTCACATGACCATAGGGCTGGTGCATTTCTCGGCCAACGCATTGGGCGCAACGTGGAAATGCAGCCAGCCGTATGGGCACTTTACCGCAGGGGACAGACTTGGGAGATATTTGTACATATAATTAAGTTTTTGTATTTTTTATTAGGTTAAGTTATTCATATAACTCTCTTACAAGAATAAATTATAAAAAAGCTATTTCTGTTGGTGAATAAACAAGCAATAATTCTGCCTGCCCAGTGGCCAGAGTGTGGCGGGCGCATAGTACAAGTGACCGCAACTCACTTCGTGTGTCTCTTTCTAGTCTATCAGTATGAAAAGAGACACATGTATAGACAAATGGGAATCGGCATGACACGCTCACCGTAATGTTGTGACCGTTTTATATGTACTGTTTAGAGGCGCAGCACGTGCTTTCATACTTACAGAGCTCCAAAATTGAACTTTATCGCTAAGTCACAGGGCTTCATTTGAATTATCCCTCAAAATGAGACATTGGCTCTTGTAATAATGAAACAGCCTCCCTTTATTTAACAGAGTTGAACGTTAAAGCTCAGGCCATAGGGTCAAAATCAGATTAACGTTGAAATGGACTAAATAACGTTGTAAAAATGAGCTGGCAACTAGAAAATTTTAAGGTCGAGTGAGTTTTAGTAGTACATATTGTCCCAAAATGAGGACAAATGGTGATTTGTAATTTATTGAAAATAGGCCTTCCAATTCAAGTTCAAAGTTAACTTTTAATTTCTAGCATGGAAAGGTTTAATTTGCTATCAATTCTTTTGTACACATCAATCAACTAATGTGGATTCCATCGAGCTATCTCTGTATCTTATGGGTTGCTTGAAGAAATATGTACGAAACAGACAAAAACACAACCAAATAGACAGACTTCCTGTCGCGGTTATAATATTTATTCGTGCAGCTATTGTTTATTTCACCTAGAAAATCTTGTCAGAGCAATAGAACTATAGCCTACTTACAAAACAGAAATGAACATTTTCACACACTAAAACTAAGTTATAAACCAATTTATTGTTTCTTAAAAAGAATCGTAACAAATGCAATCGCAAATTAACAAGAATTCAAGCTATTGTCTTAATATAACTCTTTTGAAATGGTATTGTCCGTTATTCTGGCAATACTAGGTACGTAACGTAACGTCTTATATTTATTACAAAGAAATTCCATTTAATGTAACAAAGGTTGTTTAGGAGATGTTATTAACTTGATAAGAATGCCGCTGTTTATTTTTTAATAGAAAAGATAAATATTTTAATGACAATCAACAAAAAATTTACGCTTTTATGCGATTTAGTTTGTTATCGTCATACCTTATTCTCACTATGTTGACATTCTTTCTGACATTCATTGTAACTTAGTATTGAATTTAGTAAAAATTACTTAAATTGACCATAAAATATTGTACACCATGACATTATGGTAGATTACGGTCATGTTTACTTAATTTATATTTTACCATCTTTCCTACTGTACCCGTTTTCATACAATAAATTAATTTGAATTTGAATTTGAATTTGACAAAATATCTCCATCGAAAATTCCAAATGTTAATAAAACGGTTACCTGTCTCTTAACTTTACGACGCAAAGCGAAAAACAACAGGAAAGTAACAGTTTTGAATTATAGAAATACACTTTAATTTCTTCGGAAACCGATAGGAAATACACGTTTTAAAAAGCGTAAAGATGTTATCGAATGACGGAAGATTTGATAATTTCGTATTAACTTGCAAATTAGTGTGCCGTGAGAGCCTTTGTGCGGTGTAGCATTGTATGGCCACATCCGACGTACAACCGTTACGAACTAGCTTGAATGTTCGGGTTTTGAAATTATAACACAGGTCTCCCAGATGCCGCCGAAGTAGGGCGCTTTGTGTGAGTAATAACTTACTTCATGACTGCTGATTATACATAAGTTTGACAGTCGAATAGCCTAGTACAGGTCCTGATTAGTGTGACCTGCTACTGACTGCTTTAATATCTTACGCAAACAGCTCATAATTTACTGGGTACATGTATTTTCATTTAAATCTGACCGCTTTGGAGAAGTAAATCGCTGTTGGCAATGACATTGGTGATCTTTAAAGTCAGCTATTTGAAGTCACTCATGTTTGTTCGCCCTGGTTCACTTGTGCTCCACACTCCACTGACTAGCGGAGTCAGCGTTACGATAAACTGATATTTGCTTGACAAATTGCTGGGGAGGTCTCACAATCACGCAAAGATAATGGGACCATTATAACAATTTGAGTGTTCTTATCATAACGACAATTTAACGTTAATAAATTCAGATACTAATAATTTAATAGGACGTTACCTAAGTACTGTAGTAATCAACGATCTTACGGTGAGGGAAAAATAGCTGGAGGAAACTTGGACATTTGTTTAAATGAGTATGTAACCACGGGCTGGTTTAGCTGTAAAAGGCTTAACGGAGGTCAAATGGCAGTCGCTTAAATGTAATAAACTGATCTGCCAAATCTGGGATCATGGTCAAAGCGTACCCCTAATTAAGAATCGGGAAAAAATCTCCAGGAGAATTTTAAGCTTAGCATTTAACAGCAGTTTGCAAGTCTTGATGCTATCATAACTTTGAGAGTTCAGTTAAGGTGACATGGTCCTAGCTGATTCAGAAAATTTTAATATTTTGAACTTTGCTTTTGTATTCTACTGTCTAAGTACCGTGGTTGCAAAATAGAAAAACCATCGCAAGATCCAGACAAAATGCAAACGGATCACGGAACGGACGGAACAGAATTAAAGTCTAGTTAGTTTCGGACCAGTCTCCGGTCTTAATTCATTCGCTCTCAAGGCCGTGGCCCATCGATGACAACATCATCGATCATAGATCTTCGACTATCAACATCATTCTTATATCAACACACATTCCTCATGCATGCCTGATTACCCAGATATTTTCACTGCTTTTATTTAATTAGGTTAATCGTGTAAATAAACATTCCAAAACTTTCATAACATTAACGTCTAACCATAAAATAAATCTACAACGAAACCTGACTTCTTACAACTGTTAACGGCCGCGCTTCGCGTTACACCTCGTCATAACAACGAACCACAACTCATCAGGGTAACGGTAGATATAAATAAACCATAAATAGCTCCAATTAGCATTTTAAAGGTATTTACAATCGAGCGGGTATCGAACCCGGCCCAGGGCAAGCTAACGGTGCCCGAGCTTCCTGCTGGCTCTGTAAGTACTAGAAATACTAGAATGCTAGGTAACTATACAGCGAGGTATTCATGCGGAACTTGCGGTAGGAAAGTTCTGGCTCGTTTACCACAAACATTACAAGTACTCAGGTGAATATTCGGGCGTTTTAACCGCCGTCATTATCGGCAACAATTTTTATCAAAATTTTGAAGAAAGAGATGGCAATTAGCATTGACATTTGTCATATACCGACGCTTTGCCGGGAGAAATACCTGATTTCGCACCTTCAGAATTGTAGCGACACAAATCTGAATATGACATTTCCCAAAATTAAACACTATGTCTTTTAACTAAGGTGATATTTTGGAACGATTCGGAAATGGGTCGCTTCAATTCTAAAAGTGCGATTTGACTACACAAATTAATTCAACAATCAACATACCTTCGAAAATCTGTCGACTAGTTGTTGCTGACAATGACGGGGGTAAAACGCTCAATATTCGCCCCCAGTTCAATTCTTCTTACGAAAATTTGACCAATTTATCAAATAGTAAAACTTGTAATTTGGTATAGGCTATGGTCAAAATTTCACCAAACTGTCATTTCAGATGACGACGTCAATTCAAAGATTACGAATCTACTATTTGAGCCAGGTAATACAAAAACTCTTCGAGCTAGCAACACAATATCGCATTGTTGTTGTCACAAGTCACCTTGGTGAAATACGGGCCAGGATTTACAAGAATGTGACGAATATCTTTTTTCTTATTATTAGAAGTAGGTTTGCGTTTGGCCTCAATCTCGCTTGATGGTAAATGAAGATGAGGCCGAAGATGTAGCACGCTCACCCAGAAGATGCCTCCACTCTTACCTTAAAAAGGCCAAGGTTATCTCAAATAGTAGCGCTTGTAACTTTGGTGGTATAGGGCCTGGGGTTCAATTTTTGAATCTCACCGGGTGACTAATACTCACTAAAATGGACGTTTTTCATAGAGATTAGGCCATTTTTGTGAGCTATAGTCAGCTGGTGAGATTCAAAAATTGCACCTCTGGACTTACATAAATGTGTGTTGACTTTTGTCTTTTTTTTTATACAACATACGACGGCAAACAAGCAAGTGGGTCACCTGATGGTAAGTGATCACCACCGCCTATAGACACCTGCAACAACAAAGAGAGTGCAGATGCGTTGCCAACCCAGAGGGCTAAGATGGAATACCTCTTGTGCCAATAATTACACCGGCTGTCTTGCTCTCCACGCCGGAACACAACAATGCAAGCACTGTTGCTTAGCGGCAGGATTGGCGAGCAAGATGGTGGTAGCGATCCGGACGGACCTTGCTCAAGGTCCTACCACCCGCAATTGTCTTTACATATTATAAACAAAGTCACTATCCGTTCCTGTCTGTCTGCATATTGGCTGCTTATCCCTTTAAACCACGCAACGGGCTTTAATACCTTTGAAAGATTTTTTTATGAAAGGTTTTTATGTATTTTTATCTACACATATATCATAAATGCTCTATAATGCGTTCAGAAACCGTAGACAATGACCAGCATTATAACAACCAATATTATTATGAGAATTTTTCTAATTTGTTTCTATATTTGTTCAAATTCATTTTTTATTACATTATTTTAATGTAGCTAGTAGCAATGCAGGTCATTACCCTATGGCTTCTGAACCCATCATAGAGTACTTATGATATGTGTGTAGATAAAGTAATGTATGCAACTGTACATAATTAGGTCTTAAAACACTCGTGTGATCCTATTATGAAACTCGCTGATGCTCGTTTCATAAAACCACACTCGTGTTTTAAGACCCCTCATTATGCAACAGTTGCATAAAATACTATTTTTGTTCATAGCCAGGGTTACTAACAGGGGTAAGTCTATTGATTACAAAATCAATGCCGTTTATACACTTTTCATTACAATAAACGACAGCCTTTGTATTTACGTGTCTACTAGCGTCTAGACTTTCTATCAAACCGTCCATTACTGGGTTTCTATTCCCATGCAGGACCAGCCCGAACATACTAATCGCGGAGAAACCGAGAACGCCTGGCCGCATTCAAATTGCAGGTGTCATTGTAATTGTACGAGCTCTTGTAAATTAGAGAACGCTTGTTTAACTTTAACTGTTAAATACTGCCAGGCGCGGCCAAGAGGAGTGTGAACCCACCGCTCTCCATTATAAACGGCGATAATGTTTTCCACCCTCTAAACCTTAACCTACAGCCATGATTTTTTGTATGTTGTCATTATGCCCTAGAACTAGGTATGTAGGTATTGATTTTTTAAATATTCTTAGTAGTTTAAAAAATATTGACGCTTTTTTGTTCTCTATGCAACTCCTAAAATGCAAATTGTCAAATCTATGAAGAATATTTAAAAAATCAAAACATAAAACCTACTTCTAAGGCATAATGACCACATACAAAAAAATCATTGCCATAGATTAAGGTTTAGGGGGTGGAAAACGTTATCGCTGTTTGTATGGGGAGCGCATTTTGGTGCTAAACTCAGAAATGCAATCCGAGATCAAAAATTGGGGCTTACAGATCACATTATCTGTGCACCCGCACGAATCTTCTTAAGGGCCTCCGCTAATTCGCACGGGTGCACGGAGCCAGCAGCGGAACCATTTCACATTGTTCCTATCGCCGTAAGATTGATCTTAGGATGTTGCCAAACTGGTAAGGCATTTTCTCAGCTCACTTTACTTGCTTATACAATATACTAGTTTTTATTACGGGTCTATATCGCGCAAAAGTACATAATTACTATAATCAGAACCCAGTATGCCGGCAAGTGCTCTGACAGCTGCCTTAATAAGTTTATTTATAGATAGCAGGTGAATAATTTAAGAATTACTCCTCTTAAGAGGGAGGGACCGTGTATTGAGCCTCAAAAGTCGATTGCCAAACAAACGGAGGTAATGTTTTCTAACCTTTACCTGTAGTGTTTTTTTAATATGATATTTTTATGCTTTAGAATTAAGGTTTATAGTAAGGTAAGAGATCGCTGCTTAGCTATAAGACAGCCAGTTGACTTCCATGTAAAATTTCCCTGTGTTTTTATTTATATTTGTTTAATTGTGTGAATCAATAAAGAGTATTTGTTGTTTGTATAGTTCGATTTTTAAATAATTTTCATAGATTTGATTTGATAGTATTTTCACTTTTGGAGTTTTATACAAAACGTAAAAGCGTCAATATTTACAACATCGTAACATTGCAGAGTGGCAGGCTATTAACGTTTATTATTTAGTACTTTGAACAAGTTTGTATACTCGTATACATTAATATTACAATATTATATGTAACAGAATTTATCCGAAATTAAAACAACATTCTAAAACCTCACGAACCAGTATATTATATCAATGTCTCAACTTAATTAATAATCACAAGAAGTATTAAGTCTTTTTTAGTACATTAGGTACATAGTATAAAACAGAGTTACATATTTTTAAGGTTCTCGGGACTTTAACGCGATAAAATTTCATTTCATCATTTCATTTTCAATGTTACTAACAAATCTGGACCAATTAGTAGTCTGTAAATAAAATAATTTGAATTGAATTTGAATTTGAATAAAAAAAAATTAAATTTAAGAAGAAAAGAAAAGAAAAGAAAAACATTTATTTAAGACTATTCAACACAAAACTCACACACACACATCACACAGAGTACAATTATTACAGAAACGTTTGTGTTGAATAGAAACAAAAAGGGCCCCACTCAGCATACTGCCTCGGTAAAACTGAGACGCTGATTTTCAGTGGGACCGTTGAGATTCTTAGTACTAAACTAACCTAAACCAGTGACAACACGAACCAAAGTGAAATTAATACAAAATAATAATAATAATACAAATACAGCAACTACATACATTACATTACAATAACAAACATAGACATTACAAGAGTTATAGACAAAGTTACAACACAACTTTTGTATGGCAACACTTAGCAGTTTAACAGTTTCAATACTACTAACTACTTTTATCTACACATATATCATAAATGCTCTATAATGCGTTCAGAAACCGTAGGCAATGACCAGCATTATAACCACCAATGTTATTACAAGATTTTTTCTAATTTGTTTCTATATTTGTTCAAATTCATTTTTTATTACATTATTTTAATGTGTACAGTCTATAGATATTTAATACGTACCTAGCACTAGTAGATAGTAGCAATGCAGGTCATTGCCCTATGGCTTCTGAACCCATCATAGAGTACTTATGATATGTGTGTAGATAAAGTAATGTATGCAACTGTACATAATTAGGTCTTAAAACACTCGTGTGATCCTATTATGAAACTCGCTGACTCTCGTTTCATAAAACCACACTCGTGTTTTAAGACCCCTCATTATGCAACAGTTGCATAAAATACTATACCTCGACGTTATGGCATAAAATCATTGGTTATGGCCATGTTTCAACGTCCGTGGTCACTAGTAAACTGAAATGGAGGGTATTACTATATGTTTAGCGCACGAGTTAACGCCGAGGTAAATTAACAATACTTTTATCGCGTTAAAGTCCCAATAACGTTATTAATATGTGTGAAAGTTTAAAACAATTTCTCGGGAAATCATCTTTAAAATACATTAGCCGTTCAAAAACTTGTAATTGTCGGCTAAGTCAAAGGAGGGATAGTCCCGATTTCCCGAGATTTCAAAGTTACCTATTGACTGCGCGGTACACGATTTTTTAACGAAATGAAGTTAATTCCATCTTAATTCACCAGCAAACATAAATTTGTGACGTTTAAGCGTTTTAATCAATCGAAGATGGAAGCCGCTGTCAGTGCAATTTTTTTAATGATCGCAGTTGCGCAATGGAACTTGTCCATACAGCCAGTTTGAACGAATTCCGATAATTATTTTTAGAAAATCGGTTTCTAATTTACAATCGATGATTACTTGATTAATTATTAAAGGCAAACATGGAATTTGTATAAATATACCTACGTAACTTATAAGTAATTATTTTGATTAGTTTCCTTTTTAATACAATTCTTTTTGTTTACAGTACTTTATTACTGTATTGTCGTCGAATCTACATATACATACCAAATTTCTAGTCAATCCGACCACTGGATGTTAATTAAACTTTGATGTAAAGAAACCAGAAAAACATGAGTTACAGACTTGTAAAAAAATGACAAATATTAAATTTTATCACATTTTAATCATTTTTCAAAGATGACTAAAAAGGGTGAGAATTAAAAAAAAACACCTAAGCACCTAAAATATACCAAGATATTACAAAAAACCGGAAAAAAACGGATTAAAATATTTGAAATTGATATTCACATACTCTACCAAACTACAAACAATCTCAAAAAAAAACTCAGCGGGTCACCTCGTTGATACTAAAGGTCTCTGTTTTGGTCTTATTCAAACGATGTGGAGAGACCATTTGGAAAAAACCCGGATTTGACATTAAATCTATAAAAATACAGAGTTCATAAATCTAGACCAAAAACTCGATATTTAATGACAAGTGGAGCTGACACGTGTTACCACCATAAAAATGTAAATTTCCATAGATAAATTATCCACAAACAATTTGACATTATTATTAGCTATTTGAATGGCCCGAACTACATGAATAACTAATATGAATTTTAAACATATAAACTTTTAACATAAACGCTATTATTATTATATATTGACATTATTTTAACTAATTCTTTTATTGATTATGTAATAACTTTGACATACTAAATTTGTATTTGACTATCCATTATTAGGTATTATTTTGTGATTTTATATTGCTGTTATTTTGTGTTTTTGTTATTGTTATTTACTTTTTTTTTATTATTATTCTTAATTTATTATATTTTTTGACGATCTCAATGTGAATGCATATTTCTTGACATAAATTGTGATTTATATGATAATTTAAATTGAGAAATTAAGAAAATCAAATCAAATCAAAATATACCCCGTTTTTTAAGATGAGAAATGTTGTAAACAATCTTGGTTAGTCTTTTTTTGCAAAAGTGCTACAATGAAATAAAAAAGAGCCGCTCAACAAAGATAACGATACTGTACCGTTATCATTTAATATGTTACTTTGTTCATATTATTTGGACATGGAATTATTATATTTGGATTTATGTTTTTAGTTTTTAAGTTCTAAATTGCTACGCCCTGACAGGGTAACATTGTAGAAGTTTATATAAAATGTTGCAATAAATAAATACTGAATACTGAAGATATTACCAATAAATCATTAAGCAGCAGTGCTTGCACTGTTGTGTTCCGGCGTGGAGAGTAAGACGGCCGGTGCAATTACTGGCACAAGACGTATTCCATCTTAGCCCTTTGGGTGGCTACGCATCTGCAATCTTCTTGGTGTTGCAGGTGTCTATAGGCGGTGTTACTATCAGGTGACCCACTTGCTTGTTTGCCTTGCTATTTCATAAAAAACACGTTATTTCGTTTCGTTATTTATTTCAGTATTCTCTATTTGAGAAAGGATATTTTTTTTAATAGCTAGATTAGGCTACATTGGCATAGCATACTTTTCAACTCTGGATAATACGGGTATAAGGTACCCGTAGAAACTGTCCGAAGAGGTTTGCCATTGTACATTAGATACTAAGGGATTGAAGCTGAAAGCTAAAAATATCGATTTTTATCTTAAAACTAACAACTATGCATGTGTTCTTTCCAGTACAAGTTAAAAAAAATTACACAGATATCTTAAATCTACGTAAATGAAAATAAAATGCTAACTTCCACACTGCAAAGTATATATATATATATATATATGTATGTATATAGTAATGTTTCAATAAAATTCATTTTTTGTGAATTATCAATTTATTTATACCATATTATTATGATTCAATAAAAAAATATATACCGAACGATTTGAGCGCTCGAAATATTTCAATGATTGTTCATTGCCTACTCAAAACACAAGTTTATTGACCAAACTTCATTATTTTAATGACAAAGAATTACAAACACAAACAGATGCACGATATAATAATTGTTAAAACTTTCTTATTTTTTCATGCGGACCAAATATGTTATTATTATTTATTTTCAAGGTTCATTGCCCAGTTTACAAAAAATATACAAGTAATTGGTGGATTGATAAGGAAATATGTCCATTATTTATTTGTGAATGAAAAACTTTAATAAAATCCAATTAAATACCTACATGACATTACAATAAATCGAGTTGGATTCCTGTTCAAAGAAATTAATAAAGACTTCAGTGCGATACGACATGCATTTAAAAGCTATCTCAACCAGAGTATCAGAAAAAGTGTATTAATTTGCAATTCCCCAATGAATTATTAAACAACCAGCCATAAGTGTTTTCCATCATGAAGGCAAAAAAACTGTGTTAAGTACCAGGAATTTAATGCTATGGAAAATAGGTTTTTTTGATCTAATAACATGAAATCTCTTGAGAATGGCCGGACCGGTTTGACTATATTTTGTTATTAAGCGTTGAAAACGTAAAAAAATGTAAAAAGACCCGGATGTTTCAATTCAGGAAGAACTAAACGCACTTTTTCATGGTATATTTGTATAAACTCAAGACAAAACCATGTCTGTCGGGTCAGCTTCTTTATCTTCTTAATCTTAACTTAATTTAATACAAAGTCGCTATAGATGCGTCCCTGTCTATCTTATATCTTCGGCCGCGTACTCCTCTAAACCATGCAAAGGATTTTGATGCGATTTTTACGGGCATTTAGAGATTTTTTACAGAAGGTTTTATAGAATAGAACCATTTATTTCAAGCTGCACAGGCCCATAGAAAAAATACCTTAAAGACTAACATTAATATTCATAAGACAAAACAATAAAATTAGCACGTTACTTCGGCGACGTGTGACCTAGTTTCGGGGTGTCCAGCAACCGTCCGCGAAAACGACGGAAAGCGACACCCTTCGGCCAGAATTCCAGCTTCATGAAGGTCGACAGACAGTCGGCCGGCACCCGAACCACAAAGGACGTAAAGTTGATAGTTGTTGAAGTTTCATGTATAGTCGACCAAGTAATTGCTTGACCACTTTTGAACCTTATCCCTTTGTAATACGGTCGAAAAGTGGTCAAGCAATTTCTTGGTCGACTATACATTAAATCCTAATTGCACCTGTGTGGAGCCAGGGCGGGCCGCTAGTCGTCAATAAAAACAACATCTTTTTTTTTATACAACATATAGGAAGGCAAACAAGCAAGTGGGTCACCTGATGGTAAGTGATCACCACCGCCTATAGACACCTGCAACAACAAAGAGAGTGCAGATGCGTTGCCAACCCAGAGGGCTAAGATGGAATACCTCTTGTGCCAGTAATTACACCGGCTGTCTTACTCTCCACGCCGGAACACAACAGTGCAAGCACTGCTGCTTAGCGGCAGGATTAGCGAGCAAGATGGTGGAAAAATGCGAAAAAGCTCTGTTACTCCTTTATGCACTACCATTTTTAGCTCACTTGCAAACTTCCTTATGAGATAGCCACTGAGAAATGTACAGCTATTGCGAATGATTGTGCAGTGGTGCGCTCACTGGAAATATTACATTATTGCATAGCGGGTATGCATTTTAGATTATTTTCTCCTCACTTCCGTAACATCTATCTTTGTCTGTTTAGTATAATAATTCACTTAGCGTGGTACCGCATACATCGATCAAATAATATGGATCGATTACTGAGACTCCACACCGCATCGGGTGGCAGATTCTTGGATCATACGAGTATCGTATGCATTCACGGATCGAATTCACGCATCGGGGAAACATTTTTCTCGAACGAAGCAATAACGATTTATAGTACCGGGTGGTAGGACTTTGTGCAATATTTTTATTTTTATTTTATTTTATTTATGACCTATGAATTAATTGACACACTATATTTTAATTTTTAATCTACTATGACATTAAAGTAAAGCTTATCATTAGAATTAAGGCTCAACATTGTACGCCTTTTAGAGGCAGGAATGTAGTTCTAATAATATATTGTAAACTAATGAACGACATCTGTATGAACTCATAACCATGCAATAAATGTATATGAATTTGAAGCACTGAAAAGAACTCTTAAAGTTTATTTTTAAATTTTAAACCAAGTTGTAAAAATGGAAATTACGGAGTTCATGATTTCCATTGAAAATGCTTTATTTATGAGCCAGACATAAATCGTCTTCAAATAGATCACACGCTTATCATCGATCTCAAATATTTATATTTTCTCTTAGCTCTCGCCGCACGCACATCCGATGCACACGGATTTGTATTATAGGATGGCTCAACTTTTATTATTTACTAGCGGACGCGCGCGACTTCGTTTGCGTAAAATTAGAAGCCTATGTCCGTCAGGGATAGTGTAGCTTTCTATCTGTGAAAGAATTTTTGAAATCGGTTCAGTAATTCCAGAGATTACCCCTACATACAAACAAATATATATTAATTTATTAGTGTAGATTTAATGATGCTATTTAAATATATATAATAGAAACACTCGCGCTTTACGGTCCCGCGGGAAAAGCTATTGTGTAAGCAGCAACCAATGGACTTTTATAACCCGCGCAACTCATAAGCTAAGAATGCGCTACGTGCGAGCGATTTCTTACAAAATAATATTGTTGTCTCTTTCACGCCACGCTCGTTGCTTATTAAACTTATCAATCCTTTTATACTCCAGCCCTTAAACGTATCATACGTACAAATTCTCATAACTCAATCGAAGGCCTCGTCTGTATGCGAGTGGCGTCTTGCGCGAACGTGCGAAGGTTCCAGAAGCCCTGGTAGAATGATTTATGTTGGGAAATGGCTCCAAATCGAGCTGGTCAGGGTTACTGGAGCCATAAAGCTCACCAATAAACCGCCTGTCAAGTGTCATTAGTTCGTCACATCACGATCTATCTTCACCAAAGGTTATGTGGTGGTGATTTTAAAGCATAAGAAGATATAACTACTTGTCAAGCTACTAGCGAGCGACCTGCTCTGGCTTCGTACGGGTACAATCGAGATGACATGTACATAAAAACCTTCCCTATAAAATTCTCTAAATGACAGTGAAAACTGCATCAAAATCCGTTGCATGGTTTAGAAGGACAAGGCGGCCGAAGTTACACTTTAAAAATTTCGGACAGACAGGAAAAAAATGCGACTCTACTTTATACCATGTTAAGAAAGATTAGGATAACGTGTACTCTGGCTGATGGTGCGAACTTTAAGTCATTTAACGATGTACAGTAGGAGAAATATATTCACGTACCACCTTAGAACCCTATCGTAATGACGCGACGCCTTAAACGCCAGGCTATGTCATACAAATGTCATGCGTATGTCTCTTCGACTAGATTCTACGGTGGTACGTGTTTCAATTTCCTTGACTGTACAAAGATATATCTTACAGAGGTGTGACCCTCTAGTGAAGAACCCCTGCTGAGTTTCTTGCGGCGTTTCTTCTCAGCAGAATCTTCCATTTTCCGAAGCGCTAGTTTCAGACATGTAAAAGAGCCTATATGGCCTTGCAAAATACTTGCAAAATATTTTTTTCATTTTCATTTATTTTTAACGTGACATCGCTGCACTCAACGCACCGTCGGCGCTGTCTCGCTTGCTCGCGCCCGAATCTCTGTGTATGGATTGAGTCCTCATCGCTGGCGTATCGTTGAACGCAACGATGTAACGATTGGTGGACCCATTGATCTTCATTATAATCCTTATATTATAATACGTATATATTTTAATTTCTCAACAATCGTAGCTGTCGTATCACTTGCGAGGACTAAATTTGCAACAATTACATCGTAAAGAAATTTACAAAAAGCTGTATGTTATAGAGTTGTATTGTAACTCAAATTCTCTAAATATTTAAATTAACCGCGTTTTTAAAAGAAAGCACCGACAAAACCAATCAAAGTCACGTATCAACTCCTAATTAATATGGACGATTCGTTTAATGCAATGCATTATTAATAATGGCGGCTACGCTGCGCCGATGCCATTTTAATATAATAATTATCTAACAAACCTTACGTAACGTTATGTTGCTATGCTAATTAAATAGGTTTACTATCTAAATCGAGGCGAGATAGACATTTTGAGTGGCTATTTATCGAGGTCGAGACGACAGACAGACAAATTGTTTTAACTTTTCTGTACTTTCAATAAGGTGATAAACATTTTCCAAATCAGTTTAGGCGATGCAAAACAGTATCCATTTTGCACCTTACTTTAATGCTCTAATGAGCAACATTGGATATATCTTTGTGTAGTCGGCTGTACGGCATCATTTTCCTGGCGATTTTTCCCATCTCTTAGTTCTGTTCAGGGTACGCTTTGACCATGATCCCAGATTTGGCAGGTCAGGTTATTAGTTACCACATCGGAGCAACTGCCATCTGACCTTCGTAACCCCTGTTACTGGGACACCAGATCGGTAGGATCATGGTTACACATGCAATTACATGAATGTGACAGTTTCCTCACGATGTTTTCCCTCGCCGTAAGAGCGTTGGTTACCACAGTGCTTCAATAGTGTTCATATCCTAGATAAAGCCCATGTTAGAATTAGTATAGACGACCAAGAAATTGCTTAACCACTTTTCGACCGTATTACAAAGGTATAAGGTTCAAAAGTGATCAAGCAATTACTTGGTCGACTAAACATGGATCCGCTGGGAATCAAACTCTGTACCTCTCGAGTCCACCCACCAGCCAATAGACCCCCAACGCTATAGTGGGATAGCTTGGCCATATAGATCATCTTAGATGATGGCATTCGTGCTAGCTATGCTGAAACACGAAGTCATAATTATATAGTTGTCTCATTTACTGTTACCACGTAAAAAGCAGCGCCTCGTCATGTTCTATCAATTTCGTAATAAATCGTGCTCTCATGCGTGTATGTATGTATGTATGACACGAATATGGTCATCTGCGCAGTGAAAGCTGATCTGTCATTGCGCAGGTTCTGCGGTGTAATGCGACGATGGAATGTTAAGACGTAATGATAAACAAGCATTTATTTTCTGCAATGAATCCCGCTATTTATTTTTTTAATCTACCCATAGGAGAAACAGAGAATCTTGATGTGCGGTGACTACTTTTTCATCGTCATCATCTCAGCCACAAGAAGTCCACTGTTGAACATCAGGCCTCCTCCACTACTACACTACTTTTTATTCCCAAATTATTCAAAATTCTTGATTCTAAAAACCAAAATAATAAAATACCATCTTTTCCAAAGATACAAGTCCAATAGGGATGTCTCCTGGGTTAAAACAACAAGATTCTAATTAGTCCGTCAGTTAGATTATAGAAAATACTCGATACGTATTTTTTTATTTGTCCATACGAATAATATTGACAAAGATACAGCACATTCAAATTCAGGAGTAGGGGCTCGTGACGTCACTCTTTCGTAAAAATTTTACGATATAATGACGTAGCGCGAACTTTCGCCGCTCTGTAACTTTGTTATTTTAAGTTTTAGAAGCAAAAGAAAAAATATGTATCTACTATTTTCTGGCGTTCTAAAAGATGGACTAATTATTATTTTTTAGTCAACATCCCAATTATTCGTTGTATGCACATAAAACTATTGCTTTTTTAGATGGCCCCGTATCCTCCTCTCGAGGCGTCATAAAATCTTATCACCACGAATTCCACTCGATCGCATTTTTTTTAATGAAATAGGAAGGCAAACAAGCAAGTGGGTCACCTGATGGTAAGCGATCACCACCGCCTATAGACACCCGCAACACCAAGAAGATTGCAGATGCGTTGCCAACCCAGAGGGCTAAGATGGAATACCTCTTGTGCCAGTAGTTACACCGGCAGCCTTGCTCTCCACGCCGGAACACAACAGTGCAAGCACTGCTGCTTAGCGGCGGGATTAGCAAGCAAGATGATGGTAGCGATTCGGACGGACCTTGCACAAGGTTCTACCACCTCCATTAGTATCTCTCCATGGTATTCTGCGCTTGCTCTGATTGTAGAACTATAGCTAACTGTATACTAATTGTTCTCAGGGCTCGGACCCTCGCGTGGCGACATGCCGCGGGCGCCTGCAGACGCGCCGCTGCCAGCTGAACCAGGAGATCAACAAGGAGCTGCGCTTGCGCGCCGGCGCTGAAAACCTCTTCAAGGTAAGAAGTACCTGTGTCACCGACAAATAATATAATACTTCGCAGAATTTTTATTTCATCGACATAGTGTCCTGCTGACGTCGTTTTCTTTTTAGATGTCTTATATAAGCATCTTGTATTTTAGAATTTTGAGTTATGTTTTCATTGGAGAAATGAAATTCACTGAAACGAAACATTCGGTTAAATAAGTGTAGGCGAAAAAAGTGTAAACCCTTTGGCACAAAATATTGTCTTGCGCCCCCTCAAGTAGTGCTGGCATTAGGCTCAAACTAACCTATCGACTGGGAATGCAAACCCGGTTATTTGCTTTACGTAACCGTAACCGGGTTTGCATTCGCTACTATCGACCGATTAACATGGGGTTTGCATTACTATTCCTTAAGCCGGACTGGAGTTTTCTTTACAAATGTCCGTTGTGATCAGATGATCAATCGTATCCGGTAACCGGACATATGTAATCGCTCTATTAGGTTTGAGGGGTTTATTGTTGATAGGGGATTGTTTGCCATAATTTTAAAACTAAAAACTCATAAAGATCGTGTTCGAGCAGCTGGGAAGAATAGGACAATTTGCAACAGTCAAGGAATGTAAACGTTTCTAACTCTTGCATCCTATTGCACGTGATGAGGTGCAATAATGAGAAGCCTTAACACTTCTCGATTGAAGATCTACTTCGCTCTAAAGAGCTTTCTCGCCCTACATTGATAAAGATACTAAACCCTATATAGACTCCATCGATGGAAGGAAGAAATCAATCGATGTCGATGACAGTTTTTACCACGCTATGGCGACCGACCTCATCTTTTAATCAATCTTCTACATATACATACACATTCAGATAAACACATAGTTAAAGTGAAAAGACATTTCACATAATCTATTTGATGTGGCAAGATCCATTTTTGTTTGATTTATGGCAAATATTTTCTCATTATTGGTATACCCTTATTTGCGTTGCGCAGTCGGGTAAAAATAATTCCTTTACTGACTAACTGACAATGACTATTCACAACCTAAACCGCTGAGAGAAAAAAAGAGAGGAGAACTTGTTTCTTGGGGGGTGAGGTGCTCTAAAAAGGAATTTTGGAAAAATTCCATCATTAACGGAGTTAAAAGGGGCCACTCTTAGTATGATACCCAAAAACTATAAAAATATAAAATATATCTTAGAACAATTCACACCAATTGACCTAGTCCCAAAGCTTGAACATGGGTATTATATGGATATACATACTTATACAGATAAATACATACTTAAATACATATAACATCCAAGACTCGGGAACAAACATTCGTACTCATCATACAAACATTTGTCTCTCCCGGGAATCGAACCTGGAACCTCAAGCTTCATAGTCTGCGCACTAACCACTAGGCTATCCTGTCGTCAAACCGCATCATCGACGTATGTCCATCAAGTCGGGGGCAAAAAGTGGTGGTATGTTTTTTTTTACTGTATTTTGTTGATCGTAGTCTTCGCAAGGGGTACGGGCGGCTACGAACGCTGAACAAATAATTATTTATTTAAAAACTGAAATACGTGATTTACCAATACTCGAAGGTAAAAGTGGTATGTTACGACTTTATGAGTACGGATCCCCTCGTTACCATCACAAAGGGACTACCAAAACGGCGCCGATGGGAAACTGACGGTAACAATGGAAAGTTTTTCATTATTATCTTTTATATTAACCCATTGTGCGGTGACGGCGCGTTTAGACGAATGACATCATTGTTTTACTTTGTCGCCATTTTGACTGTCTTGTTTTCTCTTATAACTGTCTCTTTAAGGTTATAATAGCAGCAAAGTGTTGTTAATCTCAGATAATTACCTTTCTTAAGTTTTATTCAGCAGATTTGTGTTTTAATTGCTGTTACCTAAAAACCCACACATTTCTTAAAATAAGAGTATGCATAATTTTATTAAAAATGTGAAAGTAAATCCATCTTCCGTTTTTAACCATTTAACAAAAAAACGGATCTTTTAGAAATTGGGGAAAGAGGGTCAGTTTGCGTATCGAGGAATTGAGGATAAGAGATTCCATCTTAGCCCTCTGGGTTAGCAGCGCATCTGCTATCTCTTTGGTGTTGCGAGTGTCAATAGGCGGCGGTGATCACTTACCATCAGGTGACCCACTTGCTTGTTTACCTTCCTATTTCATAAAATAAAAAAAAAGGATCAGTAATTTTAATTTGAGTACGGATTCTAAGCTTCATTAAATAAGAAACCGATAATCCGGTAATCGATTGACAATAGGATTTTTTTATCCCAGGAAAATCATAGTTTCCACCCATACAACCAAATCAGGTCGTGACGCTGAAATTTCGATAACGAAATAATCTGCACCCAAATTCTGGTCGCAAATCAGTAATCCTTAATACTCTTTACGGCCGTGTGTGATTTCATCCCCAAAATATAGTAAGTATTTTTGTTTCGAAAATTCCCTACTTCTTGTCGACGCGAAGAAACTAAGTGGTAACATCGACTAGATTTGTTACTAGTCTAGTAACACAAGGATACAGTTACTACACAGCGACCAAAATGGTTATTATGGGCACGGAATAGGATAAACGAAGTTAGTTTCAGACACAAACACAACTCAGGTAATAAATATACAGAATTCTCTCCATTTTTTTTTATGGTGCAGAGAGGAAAATGAGCATGTGGGTCACCTGGTGGACAGTAATCACCGTCGCCCATAAGAACCAGTAACCCCAAGAGAATCGCTGATGCGTTGGGGCCCTATAGCTTCCTCTCCTGTGGGCATCTACTACTTCACGCGGGTATTTTGTGAGAATGTAGTACCCTGGTCGAATACCGGTACAAATACGGCTAAATAGGATAGACAACCCTTTAACTGGCACCCTTTTGCGGGTGGTAGGACCTTGTGCAAGGTCCGTCCGGATCGCTACCACCATCTTGCTCGCTAATCCTGCCGCTAAGCAGCAGTAATTGCACTGTTGTGTTCCGGCGTGGAGAGCAAGACAGCCGGTGTAATTACTGGCACAAGAGGTATTCCATCTTAGCCCTCTGGGTTGGCAACGCATATGCACTCTCTTTGTTGTTGCAGGTCTCTATAGGCGGTGGTGATCACTTACCATCAGGTGACCCACTTGCTTGTTTGCCTTCCTATGTTGTATATAAAAAAGAAAAACCCAAAATACCATCATTGGCATCTAGTTTTTACAAAGTACATAACCGTTATTGCCTTGAAGTGAGATCTAACGTGTTCATCATTGGTGTTTTTACCTCAACACTTCAAATTGTCCTCGCACTCAAAGCAGACAAAGAATCAAAGCAACTTAAAAATTGCCTCTAAGTTTAAACCAAACAGACCAATTTTAGACTAATCATGTTAAATCGGGTAATTTGCGTTCTAAGTATAATGATATCTAAGTTAACAACTACGTTGATTCCCATCAGCAAGGTTACAGGGGTCAGGGACCCGTAAGAAAGGGTGTTACGCTTCTGTGCCCACGCGCAGGTTTTTGTCTGCCTGCTGTGAGACGCGGCACTGACGTGTTAGTTGACTTTACGATTGAAAAAATTGGTTAAGTCAATATTTTTGGAACAGCCGGTTTTAGAGAAACATGACGAGCAAAAGGGCCTCCGGATGGGAAGTGTTAGCCCTCGCTCATGACAATGATAAACGAGTCGCCGATCCGTTGCCGGAAAGTGGTTTTAGGTATTCTGTAATAAAACACTGACCCCCTCCCGTCCCTGTCGAGTTAGGGCTCGTTTAATTCGTTTTGACAAACATTCAACAACAAGAAACTTCCTTCAACTAAACGCTACTATTTTAATCGCTACTATTTTTAAAAAACTCAAAGTGTACCTTGAAAACAGTATCAAAAATGTATTTCGTGGTTTAGAAGGAGCTGAAGATTAGGATAGACATGCGGATTGCGACCTTGTTTTATACTAAGTAAAGAAGATAATTACATCCGCAGTTGACCATAAACTTCCCATTTTAGTGAACACGACAAGAAAGCAGCCAGCAGTGACTCATAGTTCGTAGAACTTCCTGTCGCACCGACCTGTCATTGTTTTTCCAAGACAGGTTAAAGTTCCTACACAACAAATTTTTCGTTGTCATTAAGAGGAGTGTGAACCCACCGCTCTTCATACAAACGACGATAACGTTTTCCACCCTCTAAACCTTAACCTATAGCCATGATTTTTTGATATGTTGTCATTATGCCTTAGAACTAGGTTTGTATGTTTTGATTTTTTTAATATTCTTAATAGTTTCAGAAATGTTGACGATTTTATGTTTTATATGAAAATCCTAAAATGCAAAAATTGTCAAATCTATGAAGAATATTTAAAAAATCAAAACATACAAACCTAGTTTCTAGTCATAATGACAACATTCCAAAAAATTATTGACATTGGTTAAGGTTTAGAGGGTGGAAAACGTTAACGCCGTTTGTATGGGGAGCGCTTTTTCAGGCTGGGTTCACACTCCTCTTAATGTCTCCCGACGACCGTACTTCTTCGAGTTCAATGGGAAATCAATGTCATACTTGGAACTAGTGATTCACCGTACGAAACGCAGTAGTATGCTGCTATTTCACGTATTTTGTGAGTGAAGTTACTAAACCGATCGCGTGCACTCATTCTTATAAAGCATTACTTTTAATCTCTCGGGGGTATTATAAAATCAATGACTATATCAACGATTTCATATTTAGTTTTTTATTTTTTTCATTATTTTTAAAAATTGGGTAGTTTGTATTGTACGTTTTTTTTCAGTCGACCCGTGAACATGAGACCTGTAAAGGGCTCGAAACGTCGGGAATTAAATTTGTTACAATACACACGATATAAACCGTTTAAATTGTTTTATTAAAATAAATTAATTGTTTTATTGAAATAAAACAATTTAAACAAATAAATTTCGATTACAAAAAAATCTGCTGTATTGATTCATTGATTGATCGATAATTTTTTAGTTAGTTACTTAGTGATTTATAGCGATATTTTCAATAGCTAACCTGTATGTCTGTGTGTCGCAGGCGACGACGAACCGCAAGCTCCGGGAGACAGTCGCGTTGGAGCTGAGCTTCGTCAACTCGAACCTGCAGCTGCTGAAGGAGCAGCTCGCCGAGCTGAACTCCTCGGTGGAGCTCTACCAGAACGACAGGTAAACATTGACAATAGCCGAGACTTCTTAAACCCCTGACAGGTCTAATGTCAGTAAGTGACAGTATAACTTTAATCGCGATTTTTTAATTTTCCCTATATATCGACTTTACTCCAATTCACCTTGATCACTTTTTTTATGAAATGGGAAGGCAAACAAGCAAGCGGGTCACCTGATGGTAAGTGATCACCACCGCCTATAGACACCCGCAACACCAAGAGATTGCAGATGCGTTGCCAATCCAGAGGGCTAAGATTGAATACCTCTAGTGCCAGTAATTACACCGGCTGTCTTGCTCTCCACGCTGGAACACAACAGTGCAAGCACCGCTGCTTAGTGGCAGGATTAGCGAGGAAGATGGTGGTAGCGATCCGGACGGACCTTACACAAGGTCCTACCACCCCTACTTTTCTATGTTAATTCATTTATACTTTCAAAATGTCTACATCGTCTACAGCCATCACAATTAATTTCTTTGTCCACGTATAAGGCCCGAAGCCCCGTAAGATCAAGATAAGTAGACAATATTAATGGCTTGAAATTTTGATATATTTAATGACTGAAACGGGCTATAACCAGTTCCTATAATTATATAACAGAATGATGTACTATCGGCATTATCGTGTATAGTGGATGGCGCATAATGCGACATTGTGCTCGGAGGTAAATTATTGTGGATATAGATAGGCAAGAGGTAACCAAAAACTGGACATAATTTTAAAAATGCCACGCTACTCTGCATAACCAATGTTAATTCAACACTCATGCCAAACAGCTGCATATGTTTAGCATCTAATTCTCTATCTTTTTTTATAATAACTCTTCGCTTCCAACCTATAACCAACACCGCTCATCTGCATGGGTTTTTAGTTGCATGTGAGGCGTCTTCTGGAGCTATTTGTTTTTGACCAATCTGTTTTAAGACGGTCACAGTTAAGAACTCGAACTAAAACACATCTTTTAAGCTAGAAATAAACCGTCGTTTTGAATAGAGGATAGTAATATGCTATGTATTTACTAGCTCCTACTACAGGCCTTGTAAAAGGCAAAGTCGAAATCTAGTCCTGTTATAAAAGAAAAATCATTAAAGAACAATCACAACTCACAAGTGATAATTGCTCTTTATTACCCGAATACGACAAAGCAAAAAGGAAGGATTATGTTTTAACAAGTACATGTACAGTCAACCAAAATGAATTCTGAGCCACTGTAGAACTTTGTCACCATGAGTGATTGCTGTACACACACCTAACAATCTTATGGAGATCTATGGCGAAGTCCTGTCATGAACTTAAGAACTGAAGAACTGTCTTTTCTTTGGGTTGTCATTCATTATATAGCATTTTAAAATTAATTTAAATGAACTTAAGACATTACTGAGAATTAATTTAGTTATTAAAAAACTATGTCATCGGTTCAATAGACAGATTGGCCCTTACCGCTGAAACTCATCCGCAGATCAACTTTCGATCGGGCGTCGCGCACCTACGGTCACTTTGCTGCGCGTACGCATATGAACATAATAAGAATGTGAAAGTGTTTGACGGCGATAACTCAGCGCCGATCAAACGTGTAACCTTAAGTTGTTCAATTAATTTAAGTCAGATTTAAGTTTATTAAGGCATTTTAGTTAATTGACACGTGAATGTTGTTTTGTAAGTGCGTCTTGTAAAGTTGGAGATATGTAATAGTCTATGATGGCCGGAGAATAAATCTTAAATTATTCTCGACTCTTCTAACCAATATACGTCCTGCTTTTTTTAGGAGTGGACTTAGTAGGCTTAAAACTATAGGACTATCGTGTATCCAGCACTAACCACAGTAATGGCGGTAACGCTTTCGTTTTTTTTAATGTCTTCTTGTTATGCCTTAGAATTTGATTTGTAAGTTCAGGCTTTTTTTGTATATTCTTTTTAGTTTTAAAAATATTAACACTTTTTGTTTGTATGAAACTCCTGAAATGCAAATGTTATCATATCCATGAAATATGAAAGTGTCGAATGATCAAAATATTGGTAGAAACCTAGTTCTAAGGCATAACAACAGTATACAAAATCACGTGACTGTAGGTTAAGGTTAAAAGGTTGTCTGGAAGAGATCGCTGCTTAGCGATAAGACCGCCTGTTGAATCCCATGTAAAATTTCCCTGTGTGTGTTCTTTTATTTTGTTTACTTGTGTGAATCAATAAAGAGTATTTGTTGTTGTTGTTGTTGTTAAGGTTTAGTAGAGGGCGGAAAACGTTACCGCCCTAAAGTCAAAGTCAAAGTCAAAATATTTTATTCAGATTAGGCTATGTATGAAGAGCGCTTTTGACGCCTGGTTCACTATCTCTTAAAAGGGAGTGTGAACCCAGCCCGAAAAAGCGCTCCCCATACAAACGGCGATAACGTTTTCCACCCTCTAAACCTTAACCAATGTCAATGATTTTTTGGTATGTTGTCATTATGCCTAGAAACTAGGTTTGTATGTTTTGATTTTTTAAATATTCTTCATAGATTTGACAATATTTGCATTTTAGGATTTTCTTACAAAACATAAAATCGTCAATATTTTTGATACTGTTAAGAATATTAAAAAAATCAAAACATACAAACCTAGTTCTAAGGCATAATGACAACATATCAAAAAATCATGGCTATATGTTAAGGTTTAGAGGGTGGAAAACGTTATCGTCGTTTGTATGGAGAGCGCTGGGTTCACACTCCTCTTAATTAAGTTATTCAATTTAATTCAGAGATGCATCTCACGTGCGAGATACGGCAAAAAATGACAGATTTCAAAGGGATTTGACAGTTTTCGTGCGAGATAGATTTTGCATGATCCGAGAATCGCCCCACTGGTCTTGAGTAATATCTTAGATATCGTTTAATGGTTAATAAAACTTTCTTCGCCATTATTGTCCCCGGGCAACTTCCGTCGGATCTTGCCTAACAGCTTGCCAAAGTTGCTATGACCACCCACTGCATTCACCATAAATTGTTCGCCCAATTTGTCTATGGCAGATTTATGTTTTAATTGCTATTTAATTGGATAAACCTGAACTTTTAAACCCACGTCTCTTTTAATAAAATCAAGGCAAAGAATTCAAAATGGCTGGTTTATGCAACAATACAGGTAACTTTTTTTGTACTAGCGTTCGTTTTGACTTTCGTCGTTTTAACCCATTTAATGGTGGATTTTCCTAAAATATTTCATGTTTCTATCTCAGAGGTTTAGGCGATACGTCATCTAATTTATAGACTCAGCCGTTACTTTGCGGAGGTCCATAACAAAATATGCGTTGTCTGTCAGTCAGTCAGCAGTTTGTCAGTAACGATTTTCTTATATTTATGGATAAAATAATGTTTTATTGTAGTAGACGTGTTCGTCTACCAAGCCGCTTTCTCTGGGAAGAGTGTCGAAACAGCTGTCGGGGTTACCTCTTTGAATGCCTTTGCGTATACTTGAGCAAGGAACATGCGAGCCCTTTTGTCACTCGAGGTCCGACCAATTCTTCTCTCGGTCTGGGCACGCCGCAAGAGCTTGCCTATGCATAGGCAGGGGGGTTCCACTCGGCACTGTAGGTGTACGCTCGACCGCCTTGCCTATGGCATAGGCAAATCACAGTAGGCTGTCGACTTGCCGCGCGCTCGCTCGCTCGCCCCCGCCGTGTCATTGTAATTGAAAATGAATGCCGCGCAACCCTAGCGTGTCGCCGGGTGTAGCAGGGGGGAAGGCGGGCGCGGGCGGCGCGTTCCTTTTGACTCGCGCCGCCTGGCGCATGGTGTATGAAGTAATACGAACTTTTTGGGCGTGTGAATAAAGTTGGAATTCGTTTAATCGCGGTCGTAAAAGAGAGGTTTCTGTACGTTATTTATTTTGTGACATAGGCATCTTATGTACTAAGAGTTACAGAACCCAAAGCGAAAGTGTTCTTAAGTAGTGGACTAAGTGGACCCCTATAAACGCAAAGTAGCACAAAAACTCCAAACGGCCCATAATGACAAGTAATGGCCCCGGGCAGGTTTACGGCCGCTTGCCCTGGGCTGTTCAAAATGCCACGCAAATGGACGGTAAATTTACGAAGCATGTACGCAATTATTGTGCGACCAAATTCAATATTTAATAACCGAAGACAGCAAAAATTATCGTTATTATTAATTGTTTGGAATTTCTTGGGCCGGCTTGTCTTTCAATCGTCGTTATAATACTTGTAATCGTAATTAATTATTGCATCCATATCGTAAAAATCAATCCATTAAAAAAAAGTCAATCAGAACTCAGGCTGGTGGTGTTGCAAATTGTGCTGCTGTTTTAATAACTGAAAATCAATAAATTATTACCTTACCTACTTAATTAATACCTTAGGACTAAAGATTTAATAGTCAAGTTGTGTGCTATTATAGTACTAAAATGCTGCCTGTTATGACTGTCCTGTGTTCTACAGTTCTACATAGTAACACCGCCATCTGTTTTGTAATAATAATAACAACCCGACTGCTACAGCTTTGCGGTCGTCATAGAAAACAATACCATTGGCATTAAAGGTTTATCCATTAATTTCCCAATTAATGCGGCCTGAGAAACGCCAATTAATAATTTCTAGACCAGTTTCAATTAATCTGTTCACAAGCGTATTTACGAAATTATGAGAGTGCGCAAAAAACGTTTCCGCCATTGTTAACTTTTTCCCGCGGTTTGAGCCGCAGAGCATAGAGCATGGAACGCGGCATGCCTTTTTTCTTTTTTAATTAAGTTGACAATTTGTGCGGGTCTGTGGAAAGGAAGTTCCTGCTGGAGTGCGTTTTTTTAATTTCTCACCGGGTGACGAAAGCTCACCAAAATTGCCGTTTTTCATAGAGATTCGGCCATTTTGGAGAGCTTTTGTCACCGGGTGAGATTAATAAAATGCACCTCTGGGCCAAGTATCCACAGCACAGCGATGACGTCTTACAAGTTAAATAAATTTCGTAGTGGCAAATCTGTTATGGAAGTTATTTGGCTACATACAGGCGCTTGTCGTTTTTATCTCCTTATTACATGTGTTTTAAGTGCTTTTTGGGTTAGCTGAAAGATATCTTTCACAGGATAAGTTCGCTGTACTTATTTATTTTACTTGTTTTTTGCGCAACAAATTGTTTACTTACTTATACTTACAATTTAACGTACTAAAAGCTGAAATACTCGACGCTGAGCGTTAAACTAATGCTGTGACATTTTTGCGAGGTATTCTAAGCTTCGTAATTCTAGTCTGTGGTCACTGGCTTCCCACAGATAGCATAGAGCAGGACCATAGACAAGTGATATATACTTTTATACACGACAAAGCTCTACGGAATGACAACATAATAGAGCGGTGGCCTTTGTGCGTTCATACGGTTTCATACAGACTTGTTTTAAGGTTTATTTCTATTCCATTAAGATCGAGTTCAGGACGACCAGTGATTGTGGTTTATTCGGTGCTTACATTCATAGGGCTTAGGTCCTGTAAAAGCTGAAATATTCGCGTTAAAAATGTATTAAACCATTAAATATATAAGTATTGAAATCTATTAGTGGATTTGGTCACCCGGATTCACATTCCTGTCAGAGTATTATGTGAACACAGCATGATAAACAGAAACATCAACAAGTAAATATAAACAAAAATATTACAGTTCTATACCCTTGATGTAATATTTCAACAAACAATCGATGCTATCGATAATTCTAAATAAATTCTAAATGTAGTTCTAAACACTCTGATACTATCGATTGTTCGTGGAAATAATACGTCAATAGTATCGATGGTATCGATATTGTGATTATTTTTCGAGATCAACTAATAGTCAAACTAACTATGTTCAGCATCTCTGTACTTTATTTCTTTAGATACTTAAAATAAGGTAAACAAAATAGTCACGTGACTCGGAAAATCAACCAATCAAATCAATATTTTGGGTCTGTGGAAACTCAAAAGTTTTTTTATGAAATAGAAAGGCAAACAAGCAAGTGGGTCACCTGATGGTAAGTGATCACCACCGCCTATGGACACCCGCAACACCAAGAAGATTGCAGATGCGTTGCCAACCCAAAGGGATTGACTGGATTGAGGGAGGGGGGAATTGACTTGATCGGTTGATTTGCCGAGTCACGTGACTTTTTTTGTGTACCTTATTTTAAATACCTAAAGAAATAAACCATAGTGGCAGTTTATTTATTTACTTTAAATCTTATCGCATTATTCAGCTCACTATAGCTTAGCCGTCAGTGTTCTTACAGCCTAGCCAGCATGGGATCTAAGCGTATTACGTCGTTAGACCCCATCTAGCCCACTTAGGCCACTATGTGAGCTAATCGTGGGCTAATACGTTTCTTACTGGATTTATTGTTAATTGTACGTAATGGCTGGTTATATAATATGTCCTTATTAAGCTCGCGGAGAACTTATCTGAACAAATAAAAGTTCCATTTCTGACTCATAGACAACACACACGGTAGGTGTTTTTTTTATACAACACAAGAAGGCAAACGCCAAGTGGGTCACCTGATGGTAAGTGATCACCACCGCCAAGGATATTGCAGATCCGTTGCCAACCCAGAGGGCTAAGATGGAACAGCTCTTGTGCCAGTAATTTCACCGACAGTCTTGCTCTCCATGCCGCACACAACAGTGCAAGCACTGCTGCTTAGTGGCTGGATTAGCGAGCAAGATGGTGGTAGCAATCCGGACCGACCTTGCACAAGGTCCTACCACCCGCAAAATTACATAATTATTACATATATACACATATATTATTATATACATTATAATTATTATCAATTACATTATTTATTATTTAAGGTGTGTTACGTTTAGCGGGACTTTAACGCGATAATTTAGTTTATTTATTTATTTCGACGTCTCGGCCGTATTGCAACGGCCGTGGTCACGAGCAGACTGAAGCGGAGGGTGTCTTAATAAGTATGTGTTAAACCGCGAAAGTTTCAAACAAATTACAGTAGATTTAGTGAATATTAACACTGTGTATACAAATGTATGAGTAAATAAGGCCACATTTATGAATGAGTCCTTATGTTAACAAGCGTTAGTGATAATTATTGGAGTTAAAATGACAGACAGCCCATAATCTCTGTTCACTAATTATTTAATAGCAACCTTAGAAAGAGATGTGAGGCTAATTACATAGTTTAATGTTCAACGTTTATCTTCACGCTTTGTTAATTATCAGGGTGTCTAGAGAATGTAACACTGTGTTAGCCTCTAGACGCTAGTAGAAATATTGTATGGACTCACTGGCGGATCCAGTGCACCTAGCACGAATATTCTCGTTACGCGTTAACTCGCTACGTAACTCAGTGCGTCTCTCTCCTACTGGGCTGGTTAGAACGAGACGCACTGTGTTACGTAGCGAGTAAACGCGTATCGAGAATATTCGTGCTAGGTGCACAGGAACATACGCCCCCCTCCCCCCGCCCCTGGGCTGGGTATAGGTTGACCACTACTTACTCACTTCACTAATACTTACTCCATACTATTATTATTACTATTATTACCCCCCCCCCCCCTCCCTGGATCTGCACTTAGCTCAAAACTGAATGAAAAAAAAGTATTTTAATTTTTGTTGATAAGAATAAAAATGTATCTATTGTGTGGAGCGTTATGGACGGAACTCTCGATGCACGAGTCTGACTTGCCCTTGGCCATTTTCCCGCGTGGTTAGAATGTTTGCAGTAAATGGTGGCATATTTATTGGTTAATGTTATATTTAAGTTTATTCTTTTTAGAGCAATTCTCGACTCGAGAAGCATAAGGGCCGATGTGTGTATGGTTCAACACAACATCGGCCCTTATGCTTTTCGTCTAGAGCATGGGGTTCCACTCTGCACTGTAGGTGCGCTTACCGCATTACCTATGGTATAGGTTAATCGCAGTTGGTTGCCGGCTTGCCGCGCGCGCGCCCGCTCACTCTGTGTCGCGCGTTGTGATAGTATTATAGTAAGCAACCCAACCCTAGCGGTGCGCCAGGGCATTGCGGGTGGAAGGCGGGCGCGAGCGGCGCCTTCCTTTTGGCGCATGTCGCCTGGCGAATATTTATGAAGTAATACGAACTTTTTGTGCTTGTTCATAAAGTTGGAATTCGTTTAATGGTGGTCGAAAAAGAGAAGTTTCTGTACGTTAGTACTATTATTTATTCTGTGTCTAGAGTCGAGAATAATATCGTTTGTGTCCAAAGAAACTTAATAACATGTTCTTCTCCCATTTCAGCAAAGAATGCGTGATGCCGATGATCCCGCTCGGCCTGAAGGAGACCAAGGAGGTGGACTTCAGGGAGCCCTTCAAGGACTTCATCCTGGAGCACTACAGCGAGGATGCGGCCGCGCACGAAGACGCCATTTCGGACTTCATGGACATGCGGCAGGTAATGACAAACGGTAGACTATGGGGTCCTCTGCGCATGAGCGTATGAATGGAGCAGAAATGAGAATAGCAGCTTTACCAACATAGCGCGCTACATGCACTGACCTATAAGTAATGGACTTCTAGTCAGCGTTTAAAAAATGGCCGCATCAAAAGTACAATAAATCGACAATCGCTCGCGCTGTCAGTCTGTAGGACAGATCGCGCTGCTGTCAATGCTATTATTTTGTAAAAAAAACCCATTTGCAACGAAACTTAAAAAAATATTATTCTATTCAGTTAGACGTAAAGTTGTAAATCCAATGACTATAAATGGTAAACTAATAGTTTGCATTTGTAACATTGGCGTCAACGTGTGTTCTCATGTCGGGCCGTTTTTCTTCTGTCATTTAATGACACTGTACATCCATGCATTATAAAATATCATTGGTTAGATGCTGAATTTTTATAGCGCGGTATTTTAATTGCTATTAAGTACTTTTATACTTTATTTCAGGCAACAAGGTCCATGCACTAAATAACTTATAGACTAAAATGCTCTTCATACTCCAACTAGTTTTCCGATTTAAAAGTATAAATTAGTAAATAGTGAATGTGTAAAATACATTACAATTTTAGCAATTATGTCAGCTATGGGTATTTTTAAATTTATCGTAATTTAACCACTACATGGAACTGATAGCAAACGGTGCACTTAATGGCGTGCCGGCGGAAACTATTCAAAATCGCAAATGTTTTGCCGATTTCCGAGAACATGCCTACCTTCTTGAGAACTTTCTGTAACTTCTTCATCCTTTGGTGAAGTTCTTAGATATTAACTCCTAAAATGTTGTTCCACAGGCAATTCGCACCCCAGTCCGCTCCACTGCCGGAGTAGCGTTACTATTCAAATACTACAACCAACTGTACTTCATAGAACGCCGGTTCTTCCCGCCCGACCGCTCGCTTGGAGTTTACTTCGAATGGTTCGACTCCTTAACAGGTGAGGCCATCTAGCGGTGAGATAAAGTTAACAGGTTGACGCTACTCAGCGGTAGATGGCGCTTTTAAGAATGTTTACTATCGAGTATGTATGACAGTCACTGAAGTATTAAGTAGATTTTCTCACTGATAAAGAAACATAAACGTTGAAACATTTTAACAATTAAACATTTTTTCTACTTCAGGAGTGCCGTCGTGTCAACGAACGGTGGCTTTTGAGAAAGCCTGCGTCCTGTTCAACATAGCTGGCATTTATACGCAAATAGGCGCAAAGCAGGTATGTACTTTACATTTCTATGGTTTAACAACAATCTGAAGTTTTTAATTTGAGCACAAGAACTTTAGCTCTCACTCTAACACAAACCTACTCTTACAATGAGAAGGCCACATGCCTGTGAATCGGGATTTTTGAACACAATTAAATGGTTTTCCAGGTGTTTGCAGGTTTCGTTAAAGTACTTTCCTTTGACGAACAGTGGCACGACAATTTTTAAAATTCAATTTCACACTCTCATGAAAAAATCCAAGCATACGAGTTTAGGTTCTAACCCACTAAAAACTTCTGCTTTTGAACCTAAATCCTTTGGGTCGCCACAGTTTTTATCCTATATATGCTGTTATTGATTTAATATATCCAGGAACGGCATACGTCCCTGGGCTTGGATGGCGCTGTGGATGCTCTGCTCCGCGCTGCCGGAACCCTGCGCTACATCCACGAAAATTTCACCAACGCGCCTTCAGTGGACCTCGCTGCCGACACTCTGCTCGTATTGGCTGCTACCATGACGGTATGTGCTAATGCTTAAAACCTATGGAGTAGTTATAGGGCAAGTAAGCCTCAGGCACGGTTCTTATTGGTTACAATTCAGCGTTCACAACCGTACCACCTGTTAACGAATAAGAAGAGAACTCATCATCCTAGTACTCTGTAGTTAAGGAACGAGTTATGTTCATATTATATGAAAGAGTTCTGTTATACAACTGTCGGACGCACAACCACACACGCACAACCTAAACCACTGAAGATAGAAACAAAAGAAATACGTGTTCCTTGGAGGATGCAGACGGGACAGGATTTTTGGAAATATTACTAAGTATAAAGGAGGTTAAAAGAGGTTAGGGAAGTTAGTCATCCAAAGTCTACACGGGCAAAAAATAATGTATCATAATCTACTCTTTGTAGGCGCAAGCGCGCGAGTGCCTGTTCGAGAAGCTACAGCTGCAGGCGCGTGAGTGCGCGCGCGGCGAGCTGCGCGACGACCTTGATATGTGCCTTGACTTCGCTCAGGAGGCTGCGCAGTGCGCGCACACCTACCACCAGCTCTACCAGAAGGTGAGACCACAGAATACATTTTGGAAAACGAGCAAGTAGGTCACCTGATGGTCATTAATCACCCGCCCATAGACAACCACAACATCAAGGCAATTGCAGAAGTGTTACCTACCCAGGCTGAGATGGAACACCGCTTATGCCAGTAATTTTCCCGGCCGTCTTGCTCTCTACGCTGGAACACCGCAGTGCAAACAGTGCTGCCTAACGACTGGATTAGCGATCCGGATGGACCTTGCGCAAGTTCTTACCACTAACACCCACAAAAACAGCAATATATAAAACAGAATGACTTTACACCGGTTCGCACTGGATTCAATTACCGTAGGCTCCGTTCATTAGTTTGACAGATGTCGGGCTAATTTAGTGTAGTAGGTATGGCGCAAAGACAAACGCCGCTTTATTCATGTACAAAGACTAGGTGTAGTTTTTATGCCTTGGCCAGCTTAAGCCAGCCAGTTCAGCGATTTCCAGAAGGCCGTCAGTGTATTTGTGCATTTTTTTATTGACGATGAGTTTTCACTTGACCACAGCCACACCTGATGGAAAGTGTGCCGAACGTGGGACGCGATTACCCAGAAAAATGCCTATTTACTCTCCTTTTGAAAGTGGCTAGATAATATCTGTCTGGAAATACTGAGGCAGGGAGATCGGTTCGTTTCATTCCTTGGAAGTGCGCAACAAGAAAGATGAAGCGAAACGCTACGTATGAGGAGGATAGTCACTCCCATAGGGATGGAACGACTGTGTGCATAGTGTACCGGTGGTAATAAATAGATGGAGAGGTAGTAATTCATGCGGTCCCATGGTACACTCCCCAAAATAATCCTGTAAAAGACTGATAGGATTTACGCTGCTGTAATAAAATTCATTGTGGGTGCTTATATCAACGTATTTGGTGTTGCAGATGCAGACAGAGGGAGTCTTCAACTACGTGCCATACTCGTGGGTCTCGTTGGTCCACGTAAAGACTGAATTTTATAAAGGTACTTTTGCATTTTTACGTCTTTTTCTTTCTCTCGGCGCCGTTATAACTTTAACACGTTTTAAATTCATAATATTCAAGTAATAATATTCAAGTTCAGAAATTCTTAACAAGTCTTTATATTTATACATCAAACATTTGAAACCCTGCAGAGCGCAGCAATGTCTGGACATATATAGATCCAAGTTTCACGATTTCCTGGTGAAATTAATAAATAACGTATCATCATCATCAGCCTATGTTCGTCCACTACTGGACATAGGCCTCTCCCATGGCACGCCACTGAGCACGATCCTCGGCCACTCACATCCAGCTCTTCCCAGCCGCCTTGCGAAGATCATCGCTCCACCGAGTCTGAGGACGTCCCACGCTACGTTTGCCGAAAACACAAATAACTTTACTATTTATTTTTATTTGACAGCCCTAGCCCACCAGTACTGCGCAACAGGGCTGCTCCACGCGAACACAACGCCTCGCGCGCGCGACCGCGTCGCCGCGCTCTACCATCCAGCCAATGACCGCAGCGTCGACAATGGTAACTAAACTGCTGTAGTTGTCTAATGCTACTCGACAATAGATGGCGCGCTACGCAACATCCAACGTAGTGATAAATTTACGTGCTGTCAATTAAGGCAACGTTGACAACAGAAACTTGAATGTTTGTTCGTGGAACTAACTAACGAATACCGGCACTCATCAACATTATAATCTTATGACAAACGGTTCTATCAATTTGTTAAGGCATCGCGTTAAATTGATGTAACTATTCTTAAGTACCTATAAAGATGGTGCTTCAGACTTAAAACTATTTGTTTTTCACTATTTTACATATGATTTGTGTTGTTTACATCAATTTAGACTTCGTAGCCCTTATACATAGTTACGGGACTTATTAATAGATGGCGCTAAACACAAGTTGCTCTTTCAGGCTCCGTAACGAACTCTGTGAAGTTGGAGGACGAGCTGGAGTTCGCGGTGCTGGGCCGCGCGCACCTCGCCGAGGCGCAGGCGCTGTACGAGGAGGCGCTGCGGCTGCAGAGAATGTGCCGGTTTGTATCAACACCAGTATAATTAATGCATCATAAAATTTAAAATATTCATGACGTCCAGGAGTGCACAGTATCTACTCGTAGATTACTTTCTCACTTGCACAACCGGAGGTGCGATTTTTGAATCTCACCGGGTGACTAAAGCTCACCAAAATAGCCGTTTTCATTGCGATTTGGCCATTTTGGTGAGCTTTAGTCACCTGGTGAGATTCAAAAATTGCACATCAGGTTGTGCAAATGAGGAAGTAATCTACGAGTAGGTATTGTGGCAGTTTCAAAAGCACTAAAGAAAAAACACACATCATGCAATGCCTTACTAAGATTTATTTATGTTGTTGCTGCAGCGAGCTGCGTGACAAAGAGCCGCTGGCTCGCATGGTGCGCGCGCACGCCGAGCGCGCCGTGCGTGAGCGCGCCGCACTGCGCGACGCGCCCGATATAGGGGAGCTTGAGCTGCTTGATGCACCCACTATACTACGTAAGTATAATACAGCCTCTAATCAGTTCTACTGCCCACATCCCATTAACAATGCCTCAAAAACGCCGCAGTCTTTGAATAAGCATCACAATTTTGATGCAAATCCCAACAGACGCTTTTTAATTATTAATTGATGTTTTCTCAACGTTTCAGCTTCTTCTAAATTTCAACTATCCCTAACACCGCCGGACTTCGCTCAGCACAGGGTCGACGACCTCTTCAAATCGTTAGGCCCCATTGCAGTATTCTCCGCGAAACGCCACTGGAGTGCCCCTCGCCTCATCACCCTACAGAAGCACACCGATCAACGCCGAGAAAGCTCCAGACGAATTGAGAGGCAACGACGAGATTACACCGACATAGAAAACGGCAAAAGATCCGAGAAAAGAGACCGATCCGAAGATAACACCACTTATTATAATTCTATAATCAAAAACGATGAGAAATATGATGACTATGACAAAAAATTACAAAGGGTGATGAAACAAAACGGAGTCTACATCAACAGCTACAACCATATCGACTACCATCCAAAAGTTTTAGACTACGATAAATATGACTATAGGAATAACGAATGTTATGTCAAAACGAATACGGAGAATGTGAATGGGAAGTTGAAAAATGGTAGAGAGAGGAGGAAGGACCCCTTAAGGAGGGTAGCGAGCGAATATAATGTGGCGAATTCGAAAACTGACGAGGAAGGATTCGGGTTCTCAGTACGAGGCGACGCTCCAGTCATGATCGCGGCTGTTGAGCCTAACTCGTTAGCTGACGTGAGTACTGAAAAAACAATTACCAATTTTTAACTTAATAATCAATAGTCAAGCACGAGGTTGCCATGGGTGAATTTATACTTTACACCTAGGAATAGTTGAAGTTCAAACAAATGTATGCGTCTGAACAGGAATTGTCATATTGTCTAGTTAACTATTTCATTAATGTAATCTACTGCACTAATGCACTAATGTTGCAAAGATATTGGGGAATCCTTCCTTTTGTCGAAAGCCTTTACCATACCACAGCCTCTAGTATGCCACAATCCTGCTCCAATTTAATCTCTTATAACATACACACAAACAGGTGATCAAGAAGTTCAAACCATCATCATGATTTCACAGATCGGCGGCATGCGTGAAGGAGACTTCATCATCTCGGTAGGAGACAAGGATGTCAAATGGAGCTCTCACGAGGAGGTGGTTGCACTCATACAAAAGGCAGGCGATACGCTAGCACTAAGGCTCGCTACACCTATGGACAAAAGCTTAGCCAAGGTAGGATACATGTCGAGATATAACAATAAACATATCACTCTTCAGGCAGTTGTTATGCTTGAAGATCCGTTTGTGTAGACATAGATTACCTGTGGCCCGTTTCACTAAGCTACAAGTTACAATTTTACAAGTGTAAACCGTCAACATTGGTCAATAACCAATGGAAATGGGCTTAATGACCAAATGTTGCCAATTTAGACTTGTAAAATTGTAACTTGAAGCTTCGTGAAACGGGCCACTGCTCTCTTAGTAAATACTTAAAAACATATAAAAAATTTACCTTAACATAGTGCTGTGAATATGAACCGTTTTGCCCTGCGTTTTAATTTTTATAATTCATCATCATAAAGGGTCCACATCTCATAGTCATCTAGTCAATCCAAAAAAAATTACTGACTTTTCCATGTGTAAAACGATTTTTATAGCATCTGTCAAAACCTCGTCAAAATGATCTCGCATTGGCCTCGGTGATACCACCTAGTCAATATTACACGTTACATTCACCATATCTCCTCTCATTTTGTAGTTATAACACCATCTAAACCTCTTTCAGTCATCCCCCGATATCGCCCGCCAGTCTAACTCCAACCAGGGTTCCGTATCGGCCGCCTCTTCAGCCTCTAGCGGCTCGACGGCAGCCACCGCGCGCTCGTCGGCGCGCCGTGCGCCATCTTGGAACCCCTTCCGACGAAACACGGCCAGAGACAACAGCTCGCATCGAGGATCGCATACTAGCAACGTTATTTTTCGATAATTTGGGATCAGCGCCATCTGTTGGTGAGTTAGTAGGGTTGTTACTAAAACGGTTAGTTAAAAACGTTCGAGCATCACTGGTCAGCAGAATTATAACGCCATCTTTTGGCAAATAGTTCGTTTATTTTATGCCATTAAATAACAACCATGAAGGCAATGACGTGTTATCATGAAAATCCGCAACGCCATCTCCTGGAGAGTAGTGAGAGTTATGAATTTAATGACATCGTTTCTTTGTTAGAGCTATTGGTGTTCAATTGTAATTAACTGTCAGGGTTCTGGATGCTTTATACATGCATGGTTACATAGATTGAAACTAATTGCATTGTAATTAACTTCCTGATTAATAAATCGCACTTAAATGATTTTTTTTCAATAGACCATTTGAATGCGATGTCGATGAGTGCAGAGTACTAAAACAGATCCAAGAGTGTGTATTGAGTTATAATTATATATGTCGAGTCTCATTTCCACATAAACTGTAGAAGGGGACATTGAAAGTGTTGAAATCTTGTATAAATATTATTAAGAAATCCGTCTGAAATCCGTCCAGTTTGTCACAAAATAATGTATACTATATTTCTAAGTCCAAATACGTGATTTTTTTGACAGTTGGTGAAACGTGGTACGCGATACAGTAACTCTACTATCAGTCAGCGACATCTCTTGTCAAGTAGCTTGAGTCTTATTTTTAAATCTTATTTTCTTTTTCTTATGCAGAAGAGACTCAGTGGCAACCAATGCTGGCAAATGCAACTATTATATATTTAGCTTCCTAAATATATAGTTAGACTATCGGTTCCTTGAAGAAGGCTATGAAATTCCAAAGTATCTTATGAAGTACTTACTTATTTTGATCTTGTACGATTCCATATGGCGCTTAAATTAACTGGAGAAATACTTTAAGCTGGAAATAATATTTATATTGGCATGTTTTTGAGGTCGCGGGTTCGATTTTTGAATATTGGTGTCTTGTTTATATTATTTTATTAATTATTGTATTTGTTTATTTTTAGCATTTTAATTTTCACGCGAACTAGTTGGCGCTAAAAGTTGTGATTGTTTTAGTTCCAGTAACCTACATAGATGGCGTTATAAATATTGATTTTGAAATATGTAAATAGGGCCATCTAGGTCGTTGTAATTACACTGGGATCGATCTTTGCTATATCTTTTACGGCAATATTTCTTGGTTATACGTGGACAGAGCAAAAAAAAATCAAATGCCGTTCACAACAGCAAGTTTCACTTATGCTGACTTTACCTACTTATTAGAGACTTTTGTATTCGGTACGTACGAACTGCCACGTCTTTAGCTTTTCAAGACGTCCGCAGTTAGTGGTTTTGTCGAATGAAATATAACTATTTCTGTTTTCTAATACTATTTTTTCCACCTAAACAACTAAACATATCATCAGTTACTTAAGTTTATGTTATATGTGTTTGTCACAAAATTCAGTATTTATAAAATAGTTTAATTTAATTTTGGTTGTGATCGATCTTTAATCAGTTATATTGATCGCACCCAGAAATATAAAGAACGTATTATTGTAGTTTTGTTTGATAAATGTTATGTTATGTATAAAGGTAGTTATGGAGATGTATATCATTGTAAAAACGTAAAGTTGTATAAATTGTTATGGTTAAAGTGAACAATAAAGTTTGTTTAAAGGAATTTTTCATTTTTTATTATAAAACACCCTAACTCGTTTAAAGATGTCGTTAAAATGTCGCCTAAATTTATAGCAAAATAAAGTAAAACATTTTAAAATCTTGTTTATTTTCAATTCCACACTACAGTTTACACTACAGTATAGTTTACAAGTAATTTTAATATAACTTTACAGTGAGATCGGTAGGAAGGGTATAATTAATTATAAATAAATAATAACAAAAAAATAGAATTTAAATTCGTACGTAACATCATTTTATTTAAAATTAAAGTCATAAATAATGTAATAATACTGATTATCGTTGGTTCCACTTCCATCGTATGTTCAAAGTCGATAAATGCACATCAATCCCAATTTTCGAATATCATTAACGTTAATTTCTTATGGTGTTTTTTATTGACTTAGTCAATAGAGGGCGCTACAACGATCGGATGAAACTAACCTTAGTGTCATCTGTTTTTGCGCGACGGAACTGTTTGAAACCCCCAACGAGTAAAAAGCTACAAAGCAAGATGTGAGTAAGGACGGCAACAAAGGGCGTTCGTAAGATGAAATACCAATATCGGCGCCATCTAGATGTTAAAAACGAAACTAAATCAAGTACCTCGCAACCTCCTTTCCACATTGCTTTTAGCCTCATCGTACACTCCGAAGAACAAAAATGATCCTATCATAAGTGCAATCACGCGCGGCATACACCCGGCGAAAAGACCGCGCAATCCGTCTTCGCGGTATATGGCGCACAGTACTGACTGGAGGCCCAACCTGTGTGCGGTGGTGTGCTCTGCTAGCATGATGCGGGTCTTGGCTACGTCTAGGGGGGTTGTGACAGTGCCTGCGACGATGGCGGCCGCTGCACCACAACATGCACTCTGGAACAAAATAAGGAACATATTAATAAACAAAGGCGCAATTTTTGCATCTCACCAGGTGACTAAAGCTCACCAAAATGGCAGAATCTAAAACGACCATTTTAGTGAGCTTCAAAAATCGTATTCCAGGGGCAAGTGCCAGTCTAATTCGCGTCCCGAGGGGACCACTACACATAGTGGTGGTACCTATATACTTACCACAACAAACCATGACATAAAGTTTTTGTGTGTTTTTGTCAAAGCCTATCAATTGCGTCGCCATTTTCAGTATTTGTTGGTCAATAATACACAAATATGAAGTTCATAACCAGCTTAGTTTTTAAAACAGATCTCGTAACACAAATAATCTAAAAGTGCCAAGTTTGGCTGGCAGTTTCTTTATTGTTGAGGATAATAAATGAATAAAATTTGAAGATAATATATATGTCTCGTAAATGGCAGGGTACAGAAACAATGGCATGACATTACGAGACACTAAGGCAAGATGCAGCGTAGTACATAAACTGGTCAACAGAGGGCGTTAAAATAAAATCTATCATATACCTGAAAACTAGTGACTTCCCCGTTGTTCCGCCTCCTCACTTGCTCCTTGAGCCACTCCCAAATGGGTATGTCGATACAACCGTAGGGAAGGTCCCGAGCTACTGTCGACAGGTATCCTCGGTACACGCCGTTGCGGAGACCCTCGGTTTTATAAGCCTGTGGAGGATGACAAACATACAGTTTTACAATTTTTTTTTATTAAAAAGGATAGAATAAATAAGATCTGTGACTCGAAATACTGAAATAGGAAACACCTTTTTATACGAATGGTTAAATTAATTTTCGTTGCTCCTTCATCAAAGGCAAAAGTTGGAAGTCTGCTTGATTGGTAATAGTTGTAACGGTAAAACCTACTAAAGAGATTTTAAAATTTTAATCAAACCCACTTTTTTATTTTATGTTAGTAATCTATCTAAATCTCTTAAGTATTCAGATACTGGCTAGCCAAACACAGATAAAAGGACATATTTAAAATACAATGTCTATGTCGTTCCAAAAATAAAAACTACATGTGCGAAGCAAAAGCTACCGTATAAAGTATGCCGAAACTGCTTCTCTTGTCGACGCCGACAAATGTTTGTTTCCTCTGCTTCGCTATTTCTGTCGGTACCCGGATCAGGCACCCGATCTGCAACAAACAGCAAATGTTTTTACATAGTATAAAACAGTCGCTATCCATTCCTGCATGTCCTCATATCTTAGGCCGCCTACTCCTTCTAAACCACATAACGGATTTGGATACGGTTTTCGCTGTCACTTAGAGAATTTTAACGGAAGGTTTTTATGTATACACATCCCATTTGTACACGTTCGAAGCCAGGGCGGTTCGCTAGTTAATTCTAAGCGAGAAGAAAGAATGGGGAAGGAGCTTCAATTCATATGAAAATGGAAAAGTTGCGTAAAGTTCTCAAAAAGATGGAAATCATTTCGGTTTTCTTTTCCAACACGTAACTAGGTTCTGCTATTTTTTTAATGATGAAAATCGAATCAATTTCATCTTGTGTTAAGACTGCCAGATCTCGGCCTATAAAGTTGCAATATTACCTTATAGTACGCCACGTATCCGCTAGATGTCGGTCGGAACTGTTACCGGACCGAAGTGAGTCATCGTAGTGTAGGATTTTTTTACTAGATGGCGACGCAAAATAATGCAAGTTAGTTGAAGAGTAGTGGGGAGAGAGATAGCTGGAACGAGCTAGGTCATTGGGACTGGAGAGCCCCTTTAATAAGAGTATACGTCTACATATATGTATATAGTAGCATATACGAGTAGAGTACTAGTTAAGGTTTGAGTACCGTAGGCAGAGTAGAACTAGCAGAGTAAGAATTAAAAAGACAGGCGCTTTCACGCCACAGAAAACTAGCTCGCTAGTAACTCACGATCTCGGCAACAGCAGCAGCCCCGCTGTGCGCCGCGGGCACAAAGGCCGGCGGCGCCAGGGGCTCCGCTAGCGCCTTCGCGGTCTCGTACGACACGAAGAACAGCGCCGCGCCCGGCATTGACGCCATCGCGACCGGCGCTAGACCTGCAAACAATGGAACGGTAGAAAGAATGCACAGAAACCTTGTTGAACCTTGTTTGTTGTTCACGATAGACAGCTGCATGCTCAACTGTGGCTATTTGATTTGTATGCCAAATGGCACAAGATGGTACTCAACTTTTTGTGACATCTCTATTCTTCCTATGCTAGAGAAATAAATATTTTTGAATTTTGAATCAGATCTATAGCAAAATTTAGGTCACAGATGGCAATCTGGAACAAATTACCTTGCTACTCGCGTCTGTCCTAAATCCTTAGAGTGTATGTTCGGCCGCCTTCTACTTTCAAACCGTTGATACGGTTTTCACTGTCAATTAGAGATTATTTTTTCGAAGCGGGTCGCTAGTAATCTCTGGAACTACTGAACCGATTCCAAAAATTCTTTCACAATAGAATTTTACGCGAAGCCGCGGGCATACGCTGGTACCTTTGTAAACATCCTTGAAGCCCCCAGCTTTGTGCAACCCCTGCGCACTCTGGAGGCGGGTTTTCAAAGTGTCCAGCGGGTACAGGCCCGCTTCCACGGTCAGACCCGCCACTGCCCCTGCCTGCGGGGCAATATACCATTTAAATTTTTGTAACCGAAAGGGTATGGTAGCGGTAATGTGACGAAACTGGAAAACGTAAGCAAGAGAGTAAGAAAACGTAAACGTGTTGCAGGTTCGAGTCCTGCCATTACCCTAATTTTTTTTTGTGTTGTCATTACATAGCATTTTAATATACCCTTTGTAGGGACGGGCACACCGATGCGTATGCAGCACGGCTCCGGAGACACGCGTGTGTACACGCGGGTTGTAACGTTTGCCACGCCGCTTGCGTTGCGTGGACGTAATGCAGCTCTACGAAGCGAGCTGGAGCTGTGCTGCATACGCGACGGGTGTGGCCTGGCCATAAATCAAAGCATTTTAACTAACTCAAACTCTAAACTCAAAATATTTATTTGCTTTCATAAAGAAACAATATGAAACCCAGTAAGGGCACTGAAAAATATACATACAAAGTAGGTATTAAAGTTCACTTACGATTCCAGGAGCCAAATACGTGGAATTTTGGAATTTCGGTTTCTCCAGAGTCCCCATAATGCGCTGTCACAGTACAGACAGCAGTACAGTCACTTCTAAAATATTCAGTACCTAGTTAAACTCTGAAAACGCATTCACTACCTACTTTTAAACTCTATTCTAATAGTTTTTTGTTAAAAATTGCATTTTAAATACAAGCTTTTTTGTTTACGGTACTTTATTAAAGCATTGTCATCGGTTCTACTTACACACACCTTATTTGGAAACCATCCGACCACTAGAAGTGAATCAAAATTGACTCGCAAAATTTGAACTAAATAAACATGCGCAAAGGTGCAGTTAAATAAACACTTGTATCAAAACTCACTAAAGTTAAAAACAGCTGACAGCCCTCTTATTCATAAAAACTTAACAATATTTTTAAGCTAACAAATGTTTTGTCCCTTTCATTTGAGGGCAAACGTCACAATGACAGATAAAGACAAAAAAAAACTAACAAACGTTTACGAAGCGTTTATGAAGGGGGTCTTCTTGTGAACAGATAATAGAATTTCGCGATAGTAATATAATTATACTGTACACATAAATAGACGTTTGATCAGAGCGCGCGCACGCAGTCTACTGAAACGAATAGCAATATTACGCAAGAGCAAGACTCGACGCGTCACGAAAACTATGAATGAAAAACTGTATTATTGTTATCTCAAGGTTGCCGACATTGTGAAATTAGTCATATCTTTATCTTCTTTACTTTATAAAACAAAATTCGCTATCCGTTCCTGTCTGTGCCCATATATCGCACGCTTAGAATTAAAGTGACCCATTTCTAAATCATACACGTGCCAAAATATCACCTTAACTTAAAGACACAGGGTTTAATTTTGGGAAAAATCATATTCAGAATTGAGTCGCTTTAATTCTAAGGGTGCGATATCTTTGGCCGTTTACTACTTCTAAACCACGCAACGGATTTTGATATGATTTTCACTGTCATTTAGAGATGTTTTTACGAAATATTTTTATTACATTACATCCTGGGCCTAATTTCATAAACGCGACAGGCGACAGGTGACAGTGACAATTCGGCATACATTGCTTGCCCACTATGATGTTAAATCTGTAAGTCTGTAGCGTTAATTATCGACACAGTTAGGTAGGTACAGCAAATTATCACTGTCACCTGTCGCCTGTCGCGTTTATGAAATTGGGCCCAGATTGTATCCGCACGAACTATCATAAATCATAATATGAATATTGTTTTATATATACCAAGCCGTACCTACTTTTAAGAAAATTGGAGAAGGCGACTCTCATTTCGCGTGTTTTAACCAACGTGTTACAAATAGGGCTGTTTTGAGCTGAATGTGTCTATAATATCTGTTCGTAGCCTCCTCGACCTCTAGAAACGGGCAAGCGGCTTTCGACACGAGATACTTGGGTGTATGAAATAGCACTTGCCAATTGAGCTCATTTTTAGTGGAAAATATTACATGAAGTCTAATCTATTTTTAACTGAGTTCAAGAATGAGGAGCTTTTCAATTGGACTGATTTTTATAAGCCCAATAAAACTTGCGAGTATTATTTTTTTAAATAGTTTCCATAATATGTTCTTAATTGCATAATTTACGTCAATGGCCTTGTAGGTAACACTTGATAACATAACAATTTCCCAACGTGTCATCATTAGAACGAACCAATTCGCTTATCTACATCTACACTAATATAATAAAGAGGTAAACTTTGTTAGTTTGTTTGTATGTAGTAGGTAATCTCTGGAACTACTGAACCGATTTCAAAAATTCTTTCACTGGTATAAATCTACACTATTCCTGACGGACATAGGCTACTAATTTTACGTGAACGAAGTCGCGCACGTCCGCTAGTCTCTTTATAACTCAGCAATTCAACATATCAAAAGACAAAAAAACCAAGTGCCTTATCATAGAGTTGACAATGCATTAAGTTGTCCTTGGGTAGTACCACACTTAGAATACCGGGACAGTATAGTAGATTATACATGGGAGTTCTCATAGGAGAAAATAACACAAAACATTTCATTTCAACCCTGTATTATGCACTACATACTAAATAACAGTTTCATTTATTAACTGAATAACAATTTACGTTAAACATATAAATTATATTCCTTATTTGATAACATATTCAAATTCTTCATATTTACAATGTTTAATCAACTTTGGTAAGACTATCACAACGAGATTACGTACCCAAATGGGGCCAACGGGTTCCATTACTAGGGTTTCACTGTCTGTCCGTCCGTGTCACAGGCTGTATCTTTTGAACCATAATAGGTAGAAACTTAGGGTCGTAGTTTGAAACCGAAATCAAGTTCCAGTTTCATACTAACGTAGTATGAAATTGGAACTTGCGTTCGGTCTATAACTACTGCAAGCAGACTGCACAGTTTGTTTGCAGTTTTGATGCAGTCATACCAACCGAATAAAAACTGCATATTTGTAGCTCGCTGGCAGTTCAAATGCAGTCCATTTAGCCATAAGGGACGGCTCTCGAGTGGTACTTTCCCTATCCCATAGCCGCAGAACAGCTGCGGGGCTATTCTCGCGTCAGTAGAGATGAAGTCACACTCAAGATAAGCCAAAAAGAGCTGTCAAATCCCTTCAAAATCTGTCATATTTTGACACGTCTCGAACGTCAGATGAATCTCGATGAGCGCCAGAACTGGGGGCCTGGTATTCGGCCTAGTATGGTACACACTATCCCTACCTATCCAGGAACCTCTCGACCGCACTCTTGCTGTCGTCATAGACCCCGAAGAAGACAAACCCGCCGGCCATGAAGGCGGCCAGGCGCGGCGTACAGCCGGCGAACAGGCCGCGCAGGCCGGCCTCGCGGTATATGGCGCGCAGTACGGGCCGCACGCGCAGCTTGCGCGCCGCGCTGTACCCGGGCGCCAGCATGATGCGCGTCTTAGCGAGGTCTAGCGGGGTGGTGGCGGCGGCCGCGAACCCTCCCGCTAGCGAGCCGCAACACGCGCTCTGGGGAAGAATACGGTATTCCACTCACGAATCGAATAACGTAAAAGAGACCACCAAAAAAAACATTTCACATAAAAACGCATTCAAGAAGCCTGTTTGTTTAAAAAAATCTGCGAAGCTCTTTATTCACCACAATATCTTTAGAATCTCAAAGGCTTCTGTGCTAGCATTAATTTGGTTTGGTGTATAAACCGCTTGCAAGTTTCTATGGATGAACGACCCGCACAGCTGCAGCTGTTCTGTGTATGAGTGTTAAAACAACACTATTATGTGCTAGAATATGCAGGCTGCGATCGTCGAAATAATCAGGATGATGAGTACCTGAAAGCTAGTGATCTGTCCGTCGTTGTGCCGGCGCACCAGCGCCTTGAGATACTCCCAGGCGGGCAGTTCCAGGAAGCTGAACGGCAGGTCGCGCGCCACCGTCGACAGGAAGCCGCGGTACACGCCCGCGCGGACGCCCTCCGCTTTGTAGGCCTACCGCAAACACAGACGTTCTAAACTTAATTGTTTCAATTAAAATTGTAATGACAACACAAAGAAAAATTAGGGCAATGGCAGGACTTGAACCTGCAACATCAGCATTCCGTGCCTTGCGTTATCCAGTTTCGCCACACTGCCACTGCCCTACCCTGCGAATTTTTCAATGTGCTTCGTCTGACGGTCATTACATTATTGATTTTAAGGGTACAACTACCCTCGGTGTCATCTATATGAAACTTTTTAACAAGTTATCATATTCAACTGGGTACCTTTACAGCTACCGACAGCTGACGAGAGATGGCGCCATCTGGCGCACGGAATGCTGATGTTGCAGGTTCAAGTCCTGCCATTGCCCTAATTTTTCTTTGTGTTGTCATTACAATTTTAATTTAATAATTTGAATGTTAAAAACATTTAAAATAAAAATCGAAAGAAATTTCGGTTAAATAATTTAATTGTTTTAAACTTTGGCGATTTTCACACATATTTCTAACGTTATCGGGACTTTAACGCGATAAAATATTGTGTCGGTGTAGTGACATGCCGGTGGAAAATAAACAGGACAAAATGCGGGTAGTTCGTAAAACTCGCGCGGCTGAACAGAAGTAATACCCTCCACTTCAGTCTACTCGTGACCACGGCCGTTGAAACATGGCCGAAACGAGGGTTCCGTTCAAACGATCTAATACTTCTAAACTAGATGGCGCTAGGAGTCGCTGTAATGCAACAAAATACTACGGTTTTTGGCTTTTTTCCTTTTTTTTTCTATAAGACCTTACTTTTTGCCAAAGGAGAATGGGCAAATTGTCCCAAGTGCTGTATACAGTTGTGCTATATCTTATTTGAAAGCTCTCAATAAGAGCTTAATTTTTTTATATGACAGCAAAACCGAGATGTTTGCAGGGAAAAAGCTACAGCCCATTTTATACCTCACTTTGTACTAGCAGTTGTATGAAAAGTATCTGTAAAATCATGTTCGAGATATAGCCGAAAGATTTTAACCACGCATTACTGAGGCCACTAGAAGTAAAAAACGTAATGGGAGCATAGGTCTAATTAGCTGTTTTTTTTTTTTTTTCATACAAAAAAATTATTAATGCTGCAGACACCTGGTCTTCGAAACATAGCCTATGATGATCCTTACACCGAGTACTACACGTCCATACTACTCACTATTTTATACAAGGGTTGGGACAGCGCCCATACAAAAATGCCCATTCACCTTTCATAGTTCTACGGAAAGTACTATTTTAGTAACATTGACATTGTGTTTTTTAATTGACTTGTTTCGTTTCTGAATTTAAATATTGTGACTATTTCTGATTGTTCTATAATTTTCCTTTTATTAATAATGACTACAGTAATATGTTTTTAATTAACTAATTTTATTTTTTTATTTGAATTGTAATTATTTTTTGTTTTTTTTTTTTAAATTGACATGTAAGGCTTGACTGTAAGTGTTAATTTATGACATGAATAAATGAAATGAAATGAAATAAGAACTGCGGGTGGTATAGTATTGTGGGTTGTAGCGGGTAGACCAAAATATGACTGGCATTATCCCATCATCAAAACAAACAAGAAACGGCTGTGCATAAATGGCAGCTACCTCAATTAATATCTTGATGCTGCTCCGCTTCTCGCTGCCCACGTACGTTTGCTTCCGCTGTTTCGCTACCTCTGTGGGCACGCGAATGAGGCACGCTAACTGAAAAAAAAAATTTTTTTTTTATAAAATAGGAAGGCAAACAAGCAAGTGGGTCACCTGGTGGTAAGTGATCACCACCGCCTATAGACACCCGCAAAACCAAAGAGTTTGCAGATGCGTTGACAACTCAGAGGGCTAAGATGGAATATCTCTTGTGCCAGTAATTGCACCGGCTACATAGCAAGAGTTACAGAGTAGAAAACTAAATTCCTCATGGATTTACATCTAGGGTACTAAACCCTATGAAACCAAGATAGTAGCGCTTGCTGCAACATCACCCTAACCAGCTAGCTGGGCAACTTACTGTACCCGATCAAATTAGACGTCTGAAAAGGCGCAGAATCCTAGAACTGGATCAACTTGCCTAAAGATCCAGCCACAAATGGAGGGGCTCCTGTTGAGAAGCTTACTCTACCCGTAACAAATCACTCAACAAGTTACGAGCACGCAATGCAAGAGTTATGGCATTTCAACATATAATTTCATACATTACACCTGTACTGTGTCCGGAGCCTGGCCTTTAACACTGCATTTCAAAATTATTTTTTTGTTTCAAAACTCATTTTTGCGGGTGGTAGGACCTTGTGCAAGGTTCGTACGGATCGCTACCACCATCTTGCTCACTAATCCTGCCGCTAAGCAGTGCTTGCACTGTTGTTCCGGCGTGGAGAGCAAGACAGCTGTTGCAATTACTGGCACAAGAGGTATTCCATCTAAGCCCTCTGGGTTGGCAAAGCATCTGCAATCTCCTTGGTGTTGCGAGTATTTATGGGCGGTGGTGATCACTTACCAGTAGGTGTCCCTCTTGCTTGTTTGCCTTCCTATCTACATTTACACTATCTACACTAATATAATAAAGAGGTAAACTTTGTGTTTGTTTGTATGTAGGGAGTAATCTCTGTAATTACTGAACCCATTCCAAAAATTCTTTCACAGATAGAAAGCTACACTATCCCTGACGGACAAAGGCTACTGCCACGCGAACGAAGTCGCGGGAGTCCGCTAGTGTTGTATAAAAATTAACTAACCACTTCACCAACGCAGGCCGCTGCACTGTGCACGATTGGGGCATACTGTGGGGCCACCAGGGGTTCGGCCAGCTTCTTAGTGGTCTCATAGGACATGAAGAAGAGGGCTGTTGTGGGCATCGAGGTTGTTGCTACTGTTAATAGGCCTGCAAGCAAATATGGGTAAACTAGAAGCTTAAATTTAGGAAGTGGTAGAGCAGTGTAGCCAACCCTACAGTTTTAACTGTAGATCTAAAGTTTTTGGGAAATTCTCTCAGTTTTTAGTTTACGCCTCAAAATCTACAGTTTTTTGATGAAATGGAAAACTCAAGAAGATTTACAAATTGAAAACGAGATAGTGGCTAGTGATACTATCTAACATGTGTCATCAGCAGCTGATGATCAGCTGCTGATCAGGTACTATTTCATTGTTATGGATGGACCTTTATAAGCTGATGTAATTAAACTTCCTCAAAAATCGCTACTCACATTTCCTGAAGTGTTACAATACTAGCTTTTAAATATTACTAATTTTATTTGACATAATGTATCTTGATGACTCTTGATATTTAATTTGATTAAAACTTTGATAATCACATGATTTTTTTTCTTTGTTTTTAAATGTATTCTATTTAATACCATCATTAAATAATAAAAGATAAAGCTGTAGATTTACTGTTTATTTTAATATTTACAGTTTTCTACAGTTTTTTTCTGGCATATCTACAGTTTAGCTCTATGCTGGGGTTGGCAACACTGTGGTAGACCCACACTGTAGCCACGCAACCAGGCCATAAAATCCAAAAAAAAAAAAAAAAAACACTAGCCAGTTGCTGGTTGCAGCAATGGGATGGCTCGACAAGGGTAGTACTACACTCTTACAGAATACCGGCGAGAAGTAGTAGCTTGCTACTACATTTTGTAAGGTGAGAGACAAATCTGGAGGTTCCGGGGGTGTGAACCTATTGGGCAGCAACGGATCAGCGATTCTCTCGGGATTGCTAGTTTCAACGGGCAATGGTGGTCACTTCTCTAGCAATTGACTTGATGTATGTTTGCCTTTCTTTTCTTGGCATATTATCCAAATGAATTCAAACAACAAAACGCAATCTTTACAGATTAGATTTATCTAAGTAAGCATAAACGTTGAGTGTAAATACATGTAGAAATGTGAGAAAATGTCACCTTTATAGACTCCTCTGAAGCCGCCAGCTTTCTGGAAGCCTTGTGAACTTTGCAACCGAGTCTTTAATGTATCCAGAGGGTACAAGGCGACGTCTACTGAAATACCAGCCACTGCTCCTGCCTACAACACAATCATATTGAAAATTACTAACTAAACAATTTTTTTAAAGTCAAATAGTGATTTTTTAGTTTTGTGAGTCTTGAATGTGTTAGCATCTGATTAAAAAAATACTTTTAAGTTTAATTAAGCTTCCTATCCGCATTATGGAAGGTAGTTCATTCAGAAATGTTGAAAAAAAGATGAGAAAAGTAACCCACAAAAAATTTCATAGTTTTGCAATGAGTGCATTGATTATCTAATATTAAAAATACTTAATACAGACATGCATGAGATACGTACTATTAAAGGCGCTAAATATGTGAGTTTCAAGGCCTGCGGGTCAATTGAAGATCCCATTTTCAAGTTACTATTTTGCGGCACGGAAATGTCGACCCGATCGCCAATTATAACCTCTTCACATGACATTTCGATGATGAAGATGAATGAAACTAAGTGCTACTACTACAGCATTAAATGCTGAATAAACTGGTTATTTATATAACTCTGAGACGATTAGTACGTTTAAACTAATACAAATATTTTATCTCAAATAGAGACACTTTCGTCACTCTTCAAACTTCAAAACTTTTGACTTTTGAAAAAAAAAACAGGAGGAGCGAAAGAAAAGTATAACATTTTATCTCTGGCTCAATGTTGCCAGGTAAGCAACAATACCCCATATATAGTTAAATTTTATTACGAAGGCAAGCAAAAGAGGAGCCAAATTCCGTTAACGTTATTTTTATTGTATTCTTGATATTAAAATCCCTGTACATAGTTCTGGAACACTGAAAAACACTGTTATCTTTCGTTTAAAGTTAAAAACCGAATCAATGTAACTCAACTTCGGGGTAAAGCTGATCTACAACACACTGGCAACACTGACCGGAAATTAAGCCATAGAGCAACGTGAGGTAGCAAGCGGGAAAATCAATTTCCTTATCCTTTTGAAATTGACATTTGATTTTAATGAATAGTTTAGCCTGAGTGTAACTCATTTAGCTCTCTCAAATATATATTTTTATAAATACCTACTAATAAAGAAAATAACATTTAATACTCACTTTAAAACAATTTGTTTCCTCTTTGTTAAAGTAAATACATCCATGGTCCATGATCAATAGCAATTTGTTAGTTGCTAGGCAACGAGATTATTATTGTTTAGCATGTTTATAGCTAAACGTCATTGAAATTCTTGATATTATTAAAGTTAATTTTAAGTATTTTGTACCCATTGATTTACTATGTCACCGCCGACGGCCAACCCACATGATACAATTCCTTACCACGTCGTGAGAAATGCAACCAAAAGAAGTGAACCGGGATGCTACCAGTTACATAAGTACGAATTATTTATTTATACCTTATTTTATTTATTTATTTATTTATACATTATACAGAAAATATTTACATTGGGAAAATTAATACTATTATAAAAAATATATATCTTTATTTACAACAGGAGTGTTTAATTTACGAATGTTTAATTTTTGTAATTTACTTACCTAACTCTTACATGTTTTTTACAATGTATTATTTTACTTGCCGCGTTGGTTTGATTTTCGATTTCCTTGTACGATCGGGTGAAATTTTGAGAGTCAATTTTGACTATTTTTGACTGACTTCCAATGGTCGGATGGACTTGAATTTTGGTGTGTGTACGTAGAGCCGATGACAATTCAATAATAAATTAATAACGTACCGAAAGCTTAGTTTATAATGTTTTTCTTAACGATAATACGTATACATTTTTATTTCATAATTAGGATGCTATCCGTAAAATTATGATTAAAAAAAAATTTTTTTTTTCATTAATATGATAATGAAAAATGAAAATGAAAAATTGTTTATTTCTTTAAAACTTAAGTCTACATGACAACAATTGGGTATATTTTCAAACTCCAGACCTTTGATGTAATTTGTATGGCCCTTTTTTGTTAAAAAAAAAAACATGGAAACGGTGATAATTTTAGACACGCTTAAAGAACACACATTTTCGCAGATGCGCTTACCCTCTATCATCGCTACCAACATTTAGTAAATAAAAGATGCACCATACAAATTACATCAATGTTGACCAAAGGTCTACATTTTGAATATATACCCAATTATTAGAGATTCCTAGTAGGTATGCAAACCTGTTGTTGGCGGTCGGGCTCGAAAATAATCCAGACTAGTGAACTAATTATAAATTATATTGAGAAACGGTAAAGATAGTACAAAAGACGACGTACGACAGCAAGCAAAACAAAAAACAATATTCAAAAGCTATGACAGCTAAGGCATTCCATGGAGGTCGCATGAGCCTGTCGCTAACACCTGTGCCAGGAAGCCCCGCTTCTCTATAGCTAGAAGTCTTAATAATAATAATAACTTAGGTAGTTAAACTGTTTTTCGTTTACAATAATACATAATTATTATTCACCACAAGGGTATTACAAATTTTATACAACATAGGACGGCAAACAAGCAATTGGGTCACCTGATGGTAAGTGATCACCACCGCCTATAGACACCTGCTACAACAAAGAGAGTGTTGTGTTCCGGCGTGGTGAGCAAGACAGCCGGTGTAATTACTGGCACAAGAGGTATTCCATCTTAGCCCTCTGGGTTGGTATTACAAATCAAATATAAATTTAACCGTTACAACACTTATTGTCGCTCTTATTTTTAGTAGACGCCACGGGTAAGGTTAAAAGGTATAAAAATATTACTAGGTACCATAGAAACAGCTAAAAAATAAACCAAATGCATTGTTTTCGCCACATACTCTACTCGTCTCTTGTAGCCGTAACCAGCCCAACTATAATTTAACCCTCCCTAGCTCTGTCAACTAGTTTCAAAGAAAGAGACGCCACACAAATAAACTGAAGCAGTCATTTTGTTATAGCCAATGTCTTCGTATTTAGTCATTTTATGGGTCCCATACGCGACTTTATTGCATCATTGATTCTTGCTCGTTAATCCTGCAGCTAAGCAGCAATGCTTGCACTGTTATGTTCCGGCGTGGAGAGCAGCGCAGCCGGTGAAATTACTGGCACAAGAGGTATCCCATCTTAGCCTTCTAGGTTGGTAATGCATTTGCAATCTCGTGTTGCGGTGTCTATAGGCATTGGTGATCGCTTACTATCAGGCCAGCTTGCTCGTTTTTTTTTAATTATTAAAAAAATGCAGCCGTTTTCTCTTTCATTAACCTTTCAGGCCATCGGATTGCCGCCTGAAATTCCCGATAAGCAAACGCCCCATTCACAAATGCGAGCTTCCAGAGCGGGAGGTCGTCATGGTCCCGCAAATAGGAGGCTGGAGACGACTCAACGTGCCCAGAGGAACCAAGAACTACTACCCCGCCGTCATGCAGAAGGATGAGTTTGAACGGCTGAAGAGGCAGGCCAAGGTTTTTTTAACCGCTTTCTATTAAACGCACACCGCAACGGTAGGTATTTTATGGTTTAAGGCTCGAAAGTTTCGAACAAATCGTAGCATTCTGTTTTGACAAACGTTGGTCCAGGCCTGACCGCTAAATTTTAATTTATCCCTTGCAGTGTCCCTTAAATAATCACCATTTTTATTTTCTTTCTCTATGCGTCCCTATTTAGACACAAGTCAGAGAGAGATAAAAGGGCTCCTGGGGCTAACTAATCAATATGGTGACAATTATGACTAATTCTGATTTCTGGCAAATCGGCCACGCAAGTTTATGTCGAGTATTAATCATCAGATCGTGACTCAAGAAGAGCAGATCGCAGCCATGTACAAGCAGGAGGCGGCCATCCAGAAGGCGGCGAAGGAGTCCGAGAAGCGCAAGGCGATGCTGAAGGAGGCGCTGAGACCGCAGCCCGGCGCCGAGGCGGCCTCCGGCGACCGCGACGCCGAGCTGGACGGGCCCGACCAGGCGGCGCACACGCTCAGCCGCGCCGAGAGTGAGCTTAACCCACTAATAATAAATGTGAAGCTACCTATGGGAAGATATCTCTTCTAACGAAAAAAAATGTAGAATATAATATGCGTTTATTACCACATAAAGTAAGATACAGTTAACAATAGAAGTAAGAAAACAAAAATTCCGTGTGACAAAAGGAGCGGACTCAGCTTTTGCTGCGATTGCGCACGCACCCTCGTACCTGCGCAGCGCTCCTACTGCATATACGGCTACATGGTCCATATTCTAAATATAAATGATAATAACAACACAAAGAAAAATATTGTTAAGAGGAACCTATTTACTTGTTCAGTTGGGTCGTCTGGTCTACCTCTCGTCACAAGGGCAAAATCATCTTTCTCAACTTGATATAAGTGTCAAAATGACTTGTAGGAGAATGATTCAAATACGTTAAATATATACCATATTTACTTGAGTCAAGACACAATATGGTGTTCTATGCTGTGCTCTGTTTAATATCTTGACCACTTTGTTACAGTGCTAAGGGCAGACAACATGCAAGGCCCTCGTCTGTGCAACCGCATCATCCTGGCTTCCAAATGCCACGCCATCCGCGACGCGCAGATCCTAGAGAAAGAGCTCATCAAGAAGGAGCTTACTGAGGAAGAGAGACGGTAAGTCACCAGGATAATCATTATCAACATCTCACCCCAGGCTGCCCTCATCCCACCACTGAAGATGGGTCTCCTCCAAATACTTCCACAGCAAACGTGGGCCAATTATGCCTTCGGCGTCCACTGGTGTCAGACGATTTAAAGCCAGTCGTCGGTTCATAATATAGAGTGCCAACTAGAATGTTTACATAGTATAAGACAAGGTCGCTTTCGTTCCTGTCAGCCCTCATATCTTCGGCCGCCTACTCCTTCTAAACCACGTAACGGATTTTGATAAGGTTTTCATTTTTTACGGAAGGTTTTTATGTAAGTAAATCTTAATAATTGTACCTGTCGCTAGTAAACCTTTGAAAATGAAACGTGAAAAGTGATAAGGAATACTTACCTACTCCAGGTAGATGAAGTTACTTTTGAAAGTTAGGCTTGAGCATTAGCAAATCGTCGAAGAGATATGTAAAAGTAAGTAATAATTCATACATTACTCGCTGTCTGTTGAAAAACAACTGGGGGTTGAAATCTACATTTAGTACCTAATATAAGCTTGTTGTAATGTACAAACCTACCTTGTATTCCACCGTAAGTCTGGACGCGATAATGGAAGAGAACCGGGTAGCGGCCGTGGCTCGCGCAGAAGCCGAAGAAGAGCGCCGGCACGGGTTGCGTCTGCAGAACCTCGCAGCTCTAAAGGAGCAGATTAACGCTCACGAGACCGCTAAGGTAATGATAAAGGGATGCCTACGGAGGCACGGGGGCATCTCTTGCTCTAAACCTGTCACCATATACCCAATACACATATTAGTTGAAAGACTGCTGTCAAATAGCTCCGCAAGGATGTCTATTGCTTTTTCTGGAGATACTTCGTTTCAATTGTAGTGAGTAAACGTTCAGTCATTCAGGTTGGCTTTCCCTCCCTCATATTGTTGAATGGCTGTCGTATCGCACTTCAAAAATCACTATTCATGTAAAGCCTGTCGCACTGTCGCAGTGGGACAAATGCGTAATAGAGTGATGGCTATACATAATAATACCTCCAGATAATGGAAGCAGAGCGCATCGAAGAAGAAAGTATTCGCGTCAACCAGTCCAACATCGCTATGCAAATTGATGAGGCGCAGAAGCTGAAAGAGAAACACGGACGTCAGCTCAGGCTGAAAGAGATTCTCGATCAGGGTAAGACAAGAGAAACCAACTGTTATAATGACAAAAAAATGCAGATGAAATCGCATAGTTCGTGGCGTAGAAGTGCTTTATTTCTTAGTTTGGAATCGCAAATGAAGTGATGTGCAAATTTAATTTAACTTAGGATGGTAAGATAAATTCTTGGTGTCTAGAAATCGTTGTTCTGTAATGCACTTTTCACAATCACAGCAGAACTAGCTATATCCCCAAGCATCAAACAGCTCAACCAAAAACATGGACTTCCGTCTCACAATATCCCGAGTACCAATCAAATCGACTTCTCGGCCTCTTGCGAATCTCGTAAACCATTAACACTAATTTGCCCTAATTTAAAATTGCAATTTTTGGCCATAATATGCTAGTGGGTTTCGTAAGGATTAAGGATTTCTCATCAATCAAATGCATACTCGTGAATTCATAGGCTTTGTACTCTATACAAGCCTCCGTTCCTCCTCAACCCAGGCAATGCGGAGCTGCTATACTTCAAGCAGCTGCAGAACGAAGAGGAACGCATCAACGACCTGCGCGTAGCCAACTTCCTCAAGCAAAAGCAGGAGAGAGAAGCCAGGAACAGGGCTGAAGCGGAAGCCGTCAAAGCGGCCAAGCAGAAGGGGATCGACCACATAGCTAAGGCTCAGAAGGTAGAGTTTTAATCTTTTAGAGCAATTGTTCAAATAGGGAAGCGCCTTGCTCGTGGAGCAGCCATTTTGCTGCTATGGGCTAAAAACAGGGGGGTTCCACTCCGCACTGTAGGTACGCTCGACCTCCTTGCCTATGGCATAGGTAAATCGCAGTAGGCTGTCGGCTTGCCGCGCGCTCGCTCGCTCGCTTCCGTCGTGTCAGTGTCATAGAAAACGAATGCCGCGCGACCCTAGCGTGTCGCCGGTAGTAGCGAGAAGGCGGGCGCGGGCGGCGCGTTTTTTTGACTCGCGCCGCCTGGTGCAAGGTGTATGAAGTAATACGAACTTTTTTGCGCGTGAATAAAGTTTGAATTCGTTTAATCGCGGTCGTAAAAAAGAAGTTTCTGTACGTTATTTATTCTGTGCTTAAAGGTTAAAATTAGTCCACCGTGAGGAATGTCTTCTGTGTTTGGCGCAGCGTCGAAAAGGTTAAAGAAGTCCGCATAAAATACGTAGGAGCATATCACATGAGATTAACGCTACCTTAAAAATAAAAATTGACACACGCCAACCTTCAAGTATCAATATTTAACCTTATGCGAATAGGCGTATATTTTTATATAGTATGCGTTGTTGCAAAGGTTAAACTCCTCAATACAAGTCTATATTCGTTTTAATTTCTTTTTTGAGGAAGCCAATGCAGTCCCGGGTTATCCATAGGACCATTGTAGGCAACAGTTTATGGGCCTTAGCGACTCCTAAGGACTCCACGGACCATGAATCAAATATCCTACGTAAGAGAAGAGGGTCTCGCGGCTATCATTGCCTATGGAGCAATCCAGCCCTGGGGTGCAATTTTTGAATCTCACCAGGTGACTACAGCTCACCAAAATGGCCGCATTTCTATGACAAACGGCCATTTTGGTGAGCTTTAGCTACCCGGTGAGATTCAAATGCTATTAATGAATCTCACCAGGTGACTAAAGCTTACCAAAATGGCCGCATTTCTATGAAAAATGGCCATTTTGGCGAGCTTTAGTCACTCGGTGAGATTGAAAAATCGCACTCCTGGGCTAAGGTGTTATACCTCGTTTTAGGCGGAACAAGAGCTCAAAGAAGAGTTGGAACGCATTCGTAACCTGAAGATACAAGAGGACGTGGAGCGCGAGTACCGCCGCAAAGAGAGGGACGCCGCTATACGGAGAAACAGAGAGATGAAGCAGCTTCACGAGGCTCGGGTTCAGCAGGTAACATAATGCAAAAACTTAAATTGCCCTGTAATTCACTTAGACGCTTTTACTCCAACGCCAAAGAAAAATGTACCACTGTCCTTTATATGTACGTACCAAGAACTAGGAGTTGGATTTTTGAATATCACCGCACCTGGTGACTAAAGCTCACCAAAATGGCCGTTTTTCATAGAGATTCGGCCATTTTGGTGAGCTTTAGTCACCCGGTGAGATTAAAAAATCGCACTCTAGGTCCAAATGTACGCTAAATCACGTTTTAATTTATCGCTGACTACATTTTCATCCGAAATATTTGTGTCGCCACCTATACCAAAACTATATGACGACAATCATCTTAATTTTAAGTTTTAAGACTACGATATTCTTAAAATTCAGGCAATGTCGGTCAAAAGGTTAACAGTAACTCTTTGATAATTTCAGATAAACGACATCCATCGCCTGATCGCGCGCGAGATAGCGAAAGACGAGCAAAGTTTCAACAACGCGGCGCGCCAGAACGAGGAGTTCCTGCGGAAGGAGAAAGAGGTATTTAATTTATATTGAGTTTTAACCTTTTAACTCTTTAAATGCTGACTTCATTTTCATTGAACGTGTCTGTGTCACGATCTATACCAAAACTATAAATAACTTTTGTCTTGATTAATAAATTATACGACTGCAGCGAAATGAGCTCGATATTCTTAAAAATAAGACAATAGCGGGTAAAAGGTTAAATTACTGTTCTAGGAAGAAAGAGCTACCTTTGTATGATGGTTTAGCCTTTTCCAATTGTATCGTTTTTAAAGAAAAAAATATTGCCTAACCTTTTTAAGCGCTACCGTTTACTAGACTAAGCGCGTAGCATTACAATCATTGGTACTTAACTTGCAAATGAGTTATATTTTTTGTTTAGAGCAGTTAGGTAGGTACTAGTAATTATAATAAGTTTTTGTCTAAACCTTCCTCAAATATGAAGTAACTATACGTCTACGACAAGACTGTGATAAGGGCCACGCCGATTATGACTTATGACAATCAAAAGGTTAAAATCGACCTGAAATTATGAATACTAAAATATAAGTCACTCTTGTTTTGGTAGCGCGAGGATAAACGCAAAGCGCGCATCGAACAGCATCGCCAAGAAATCATGAAACAGATCAACAACAAGGAGCGAGCCCGGTAAGATGTTGCTCTTTACACATTTTCTAGGTCTAAACATAGCAGGGGCGTAGCGACGTAAAATGGCGCCCCTTTCCCTTTGTAAATTATTTTAAAAACAGATACCTACATATATTTTTTATTATTTTACTAATTTTGTAATGTAATGTATGTAAAACAAACAAAATACCATAAATATGTCCCCGTCTGGAATAAATGTATCTACAATAACGATTAAATGATCCTCAAAAGACTTTTATGTGGCCATGTATACGAATTTGGATTGTATTTTTCTTAAATAGGTAGTTAGTAAATTTCGTTTTTTGCGTCCCCTCTTATTTGGCGCCCAGGGCACATGCCCTGCCTGCCCCACCCTAGTTACGCCCCTGAAACATAGCGTCTCGCTGTAAGCATTAGAACTAGTTGCAACGACAGAATGTATGGGTCTGACAATGACAATAGACACATTTTGACGTTAAGTCCATACATATTGTCGTTTCATAGCTGTCAGTTACCTTGGTCTTGACACCCTGTTGCTTTATTGAAGAATTGTTTTGTGTTTTCCAGAGCGGAGTTACGCGAAAAGATCCACAATGAAGGAGTTGCGCTTAGAATGGAGCAAGAACAACAGGACAAATACGAGAGAAGAGTCATCAAGGAGAAGGTAGACTGTTTAACCTTTTTGGACTGATAGTAGGACAAATAAACCAAATAATCTTTAATGCTGTAAAAATTAGACGCCAAAGTCTACTTTTGCATTGAGTTTGTTTGTTGGTCTGATAGTTGGCTCTACATTTTTAACCGTATACCGAAAAATAAAAAAATATTAAATGTAAGTTTTACTTACCTACAACGTACCTCCATATATTTAAAAAAACGTGTTCGTAATCTCATGAATACTCAACTGTCTCTCATAAGTTTTTGTAAAGATAAATATTCAAACAATTTAATGCTATCTTTACTTTATTTTTCAGGTGTCTGCGATGAGGCAGCAGAAAGTTGCCGAGAAGTACGTCAAAGAAGTCGAACAGACACTCGGTCATTACGGTTACAAATAACCACGTTTATTTACATTTGAACCTGAAATTCTCGTGCGTTTATTTTGTTATTTATTTTGGTAATAAAGGAGTGCCTTTTTGTGGCTTAATTTAATAGATTATTTGAGATTGTTTAACCTTTTGCCCATTTTAACCTTTACGCAAATACAATGACCGACGTGGTGCGTCATGTGTCATGTCGCATTCTATCTACAATGCCCTCAAAATTACTAGTCTGTAAAAATAGCCAAATGGTTAAGCTCTTCAATTCCACCTCAAATATGAATCACCCGAATAGGGGGTTGAATTTTGTAAGGGCGACGTGGAATCCCCGAATCAAAATGTAAATTAAACCGCTTTGCAGGTATCTTTTATCGTTAATTAAAAATCATGAAAGCACATGGAATACGTTTCTTTCTGTAAGTCCCAATGATATTATAATACATGGATGTACAGTGTCATACTAAATGACAGCAGAAAAACGGCCCGACAAGAATATAGGTTGACGCCAATGTTACAAATGCAAATTGTTAGTTTAACATTTATAGTCATTGGATTTACATCTAACTGCATAAAATAATAATTTATTAAGTTTCGTTGCAAATAGGTTTTTTTACAAAATAATAGTATCAACAGCAGCGCCGTCGGTCCGACAGACTGACAGCGCGAGCGATTGTCGATTTGTTGTACTTTTGTTCGACTTTTGATGCGGCCATATTTTAAACGCTGACTAGAAGTCCATTACTTATATAGATCAGTATTAAGTCCATAATAATTTAAATAATAAGGCTAAGATCTGAACCTTTTAGAGTTCAGACACTAAAGTAATCCTTTGGTTCGTTTTCGTAATTGGCTACGAAAGAAGAATTTTTCGCTGTTTCATAATTAATTATTAAACAAGAATTTATTTTCCGTTTTAATAATTTTGTTTCGTAATCAACTTCGATAGAGGATTTTTTTTCCATGTTCGTAATTAACTATCAAACAAAAATTTATTTGCCGTTTTAGTAATAGAAATTTCCTCTTTTTTCGATAAGTAATAACATAAGAATAAAACAACAGCGAATATTTAAAAATTATAATAATCATAATCAATTACACTAGGACACACAAGCCAGCCATAACATCAAAAATTAAAATAACAGTTACAAACACGCTAACTACTGGGCCCCTATTCTGGGTTCATGCGAGATTCATCTCGCACGAGAATAACTGTCAAATCCCAAGGAAATCTGTCATTTTTGACGTATGTGGCATGCGAGATAGCGTCTCGCATGACCCGAGAATTGGGGTCCTGCACATTCATGATCCATTCTCATACGTAACTAATATAGATCAATGACGTTACTGCTACAGTTAAATTAGAGTCGAGTTGCATTTTAACCTTTTCAACGTCACGTCAAACTAGTCCTCACAAATATGACAAATTCTTTGGACGCGACTAGCGACAGGTAACAGTGACAATTCGCAGTACATTACTGCGTCGACAAGTAACGCTACACACTTACAGACTTTACATCATAGTGGGCAAACAATGTATACCAAATTGTCACTATCACCTGTCACCTGTCGCGTTTATAAAATTGGGCCCAGGGGGATGATGATTAAGTTTATCCAAATTCACGATGCGCTCTAATGAATGTCATCGTGTCATAGTAAATACCGTTAGTAGTAATAGTAGATAAAGTAATGTATGGAACTGTACATAATTAGGTCTTAAAACACGAGTGTGATCCTATTATGAAACTCGCTGACGCTCGTTTCATAAAACCACACTCGTGTTTTAAGACCCCTCATTATGCAACAGTTGCATAAAATACTATTCACTGAGTTTCTGGCCGGTATTTTCTCATCGGAGGTTTATCCGAACCGATGGTAAATTTTATGACATTTATAAGTGCTTCCTGTGGCCCGTTTCACGAAGCTACAAGTTACAATTTTACTCAATTAAACATTATTATTTTTGTTTAATTGTAACTTGTAGCTTCGTGAAACGGGCCACTGTAAGCCTAATCTGAATAAAAATATTTTTACTTTGACTAAACTAACGGTGATCGTTATTGTCAGTCATAGTGTCAGATATTTCATATATTCAACAGTGACATTGGAAAGGTTAATTTAAGAACTTCTTTTGTTTTGTTACGTCATAAGAGTGATCCCGCTCTCGACGTAGTTTTTGGGAGTTGTCTTAAATTCATGCTTAGAGTCTACCAGTACAGAGTAACTTAATTTTGAATACTTAAAAAGTTCTATCCCGTCAAACTCCATCTCGGTCCGAAGTTGATGCTAGTTATCGACGGGCGAAACGTTTGTAGCCCTCTATCTAGTTACATGAAACTTTATCATTTTGTACTTGAAATAGGGTGACCAACCCTGTGTGCTCATTTTACAGGACATATGATCTAAAATTACACGATTCATGGAATAATACGGGACCACGCGTTTTGGTATGGTATCGTCCTTTTTTCTCATTAAAATAGAGGACACGGCCAAAATGATAGCTGAAAAAGGGGACGTCCTGTAAAATACAGGACATTTGGCCAGCCTAACTTGAATTTTGGAAGGTAATTCATTTAGGGCAGTGGTTCCCAACCTGTGGTCCGTGGCGGCATCCGAAGTGGTCCGCGAAATACTTGATGTGTATGCTATAATGTCATGGAATAATTTTAGTAGATAATCATATTAGGCATTACACTATCACTAAGAAGTGTTTGGTGGTCCCTGGCAGGACAAAAATTTGGTTAAATGGTCCCTCGCCTCTAAAAGGTTAAGAAGCACTGATTTAGAGCATTCTGGCAATCTAGGATTGACTCCAGTATTTGTAGTACACTAGCGTTTAACCTTTTAAACGCCAAAGACCGATATATTGGCACTGAGTTCAACGCCAATGGCCGATATGTGCCGAGGTTAACGCAGATGTAAAGTATTCCGCACACGCTAAATCTGTCTTCTACACTGGACCTACAATGTCTGATATATCCGTTTTTAGTCATTAAACCTACAGTGACATATATATCTGTCTTCGACATTGAACCTAGTGATGGATATATCAGTCTTCGGCGTTGAAAATACAGTGACGGATATATCTGTCTTCGGCGTTGAAAAGCTTAAACAACAACAGTCTTAATACGTGAGCGGCGTCACTTACACGTGATGTATTGGTACAGCAATCGGATGATATACTATTCTCTCATTCTTGCATTTCACTTGAATACATTCTCTCCCAGCTTGACCACTTTATCCAGGTTATCTTTGAGGGTCTTGAGCTGATGCAGCACGTTGGCATCCATCAGCGAGAACGGGATGAAGGCCTGGGACTGCCGGAGCTGCTTGGGCTGGAGGGACAGCATCGTCCCGTCCTGGAGCAGAATGTTGCAGTTGGCCTTCTCGTCAGAAGCCATGCTGGAACAATAGTTGTTTATTGTTATTATCGTCTTCTTTATAATTTGTGGAGCTGGGCGAGTCGGGCGTTGTTGGTCGTACGCTTGTGAGTTTATCAAAGGCATCTATTGAGTCCCAGATCATAGTATAATCGGCATTATTAGTGAATAGTTAACATTGATAAGCTCTGTTTTTTTAATTGTTGTGACATCTGTCCAATTTGCCAAACCAGTTTTGGGGAGTTCTTTCTATTTTGAGAACAGACAAGTTTTTGTTATCACGCTCATTCGGAATTCAAAAGAATGATCTACTGCGCCATCCTAAAACCGATATGGTTGTATGGAATCCAACTTTGGTCAACTGCAAGCAAATCAAACATTCAATGTCTTCAAAGGGTTCAAAACATTGTACTCAGAACAATTGCTGGGGCGCCTTGGTATGCTCGGAACACTGAAATCCACGACTACCTTGAAATGCCAACAGTCGCTGAAGAGATTGATCGCTACAGGATAAAACATAAAGAGAGGCTAAACAATCATCCCAACCCTCTGGCCAACATGTTGCTTAGTTCTGGCACAACCAAACGACTGAAGCGGGCTCATGTGCTCCCAGACTGAAAGAGGATAGGGCAATGGCCCTTTCCCTCTTCAAAGACAACTTACTTTCCAAAAATATAATTAAATTCTGGCGACTGATTGTAGATTTCAATTGTATATATATATACGCTCATTCGGAACTCACGTGCAAACCGAGGGCACCATGACGGGCGAGCCGGACATGGAGACCACCATCTCGCCGTGCCGCGGCTGGCGCAGCACCGTCAGCGGCGCGTGCGGCGCCACCTGCAACGCAGCGTGCCAAATCATCTTCATTGCGCTAGATACTTGTAGATTCTGCTTATGTATGGTTCTGTGGTGTGTTAAGATATTTCCCGCTATTGTATGGACTTTGATCAGGGATAGACTGGCGTAGGCGGTGATAAGGAGGTCATTTTATTTGTATAAGTATGCAGGTAAAATTCTTTATCTACTGGACCTATCTGGACCGCAACTAGTTTAAATATAAAGGCGACTTACTTTTATTTTCAGAAACAATAAATACATACTACCTTAATGGATTTTTTTAAATTCTCCTGCCTTAACTGGGAATCAAACTGGTTGAATATGACAAAACAATTAAGTCGTGTTTTATGATACAGATCGAAAGGGTCGTCGATAGTGATCATTAATATCTACGACACAAACACTTTCAATTTAAATAAACTAAATAAAGACAGTCTCTGGTGCCCTGCTGCGTACGGATCTGGTGTGGCCCGGCCTTTTTATTATTTAAACCACAGAACGCCATTTGCTCCGGTCATGGCATACTTCCATCGCTTCCTCCACACACATTCCTCTCTTCATACATGCTCGGCGGTTACGGGTACTTCTAATTTTGCTTAATATCTATACTGTTGTCGGGCTGCAGTGGGCGTGATGAACGTACCTTGGGCGTGATGGCGGGGTAGTTATGCTGCGCCATCTTGTTGTAGGCGGGCGTGCGGTAGACGGAGCGCGAGCGGCGCCGCGCGGGCTTGGCGGCCGTGCCGGGCGCCGCCAGCTTGCGCGCCGTCGCGTCGGCCGAGCGGGAGCGCTGCCCGCGCCCCGTGGACGGAGGCGCTGGAAATATTATTTTCAGTAGAAACAGAATTATAGGAATGAAGTTGAACTCATATTTATAACGTTATAGGGACTTTAACGCGATAAAACATTGTTAATTTACCTCGACGTTTCGGCCAAGTTTCAACGGCCGTGGTCCAGAGTAGACTAGGTAGAGTAGGTTTTTAGAAGTTAAACTCGTCATACGTACAGCTATGGCGTGGTTATGAGTGAGAAAGAGCGAGATATATTCGGCATCGTCGACTCTACGTGAAATAGATGCGTATAGTAATAGTTGCTGGTTGTACGAACGACGAGTGCCACTGTCACAATTTTACAGTAATTTGAACGCACATGTGCGGTTGCGGCATTCGAAGAAAGTTCGAAATACAATGCCAACAGTGAATGCTTTAAGCACCAGAGCTCTATAGCAACAGAGCGAAGCTAAACCTCGTGAAAATGAAACATAAGTTGTTACTGACTACGTCAGCAAGGCGTACAGTCCTGACGATATCCCAATAAACAGATGCTCTTAAATACAATTCTGTTTGTAACAGAAGTTTCAAATTTAATCTCTAGCGAGTCAAAATGAAGTCTATAGGTCTTCGCCTTACTAACGTAGTCGCACTATAAATACATTATGTACCCGTCATTGACTCGGGCAGAAATTAAACGCCGAGCAGTAAAGCGCCACTCACCCATCTTCTTGCCGCGTTCCCCGGAGCCCTGCGAGGTCTCCGTGAGGTAGCCTGCCCCAAAAGCGCCCGGTTAGTGGAAACGTACATGGCATGGTTTTGTTAGTTGTGAACGAATACCGCACACAGTAAATATATAAGGTAGAACAGTAAAACAACTCCATAGTAACACTCGAAATGGCGTACTCACACAGACACGCGATAAGACCTCTAGAAGAGCTTGACGGTACAGTCAGTCGCGGGTAACGTGAAGGCGACGGAGGCAGAGGCGTCTTTACCTATGTTGTAGGGTGTGCGTGGCACACGGGTGCGGCGGTCCTAGGGGCGCCGCTCACTACGGAGCCCCACTTGGCGCCCACTCGGCATTACCCTAGCGCCCCCTAGTCTAGGGGGCGCTAGGGTAATGTTTGCACACGGGCGCTACATGGCCTCTGGACGGAGGGAGGGGAGCATTTAACTGTGTGTGTTAGGTCTAGTTGAAATACTGTTCTATACATTTTCTGCAGCATAGGAGTCAAGAATCCAAGGTGTTAGCATGAAAGACGCAGCTATATGCCAGAATAAGATGGTAAATAATTTGCATTGGCCTAGATTGATCTAACAAGTGGAAGAGTATGCTAATAGTTTTGTTTTCAAGGTAAACACTGATGAAGGTACTAGTAACAAGACGGTTTGCCCAGACCATATCAATAAACACTAATGCTTATTTCAATGGGGGCAGAACAGTAAAGCAGTACAGTCAGCATAGTAAATATATACATATACGTCAGACGTCAAAAATATCTACATATACACCTTTATGCCATTAAACATAAGGTGGCTATGGCTGTATTTTTTTTTACAGCTGACTGTACACAACAGCACAGTACTAATAGGATATGAACGCGCACGCTGAGTCAGAAGTCTTGGCGTGAACGTTCAAACCGTATGAGAGCGTCCGCTAGGTCACCCAGCCAGGGCACATGGAGCTGGTGCACGCCTATAGAAAAATAGTATGAGAGCGTCCGCAAACTCACGTGGGTGCGGGTGCGGACTCATACTATTTGTTCGATAGGCGTGCACCCGCTCCGTGCGCTCGCGCGACTTAGCGGACGCTCTTAGTACAGTGCAGTCTACTCTATTACCGCACTCAAAAAATTATGTCTGAATTCATGAAAGATACTACCTACAGCATTTTTTTAGTCATTTAAAAGAATATTTTTATTAGTTAAGCCCTTTCTATCCAAGGGAATAAGGATGACCATGAAACTATTTGATCATTAACACATTTAGTGCCAGGAGGCCGCTAGTCGGGCTCTCTTTTTGTAGAGGATTTTTGTTACAAAGCAAAAAACTGCTGCTATGAGTGTAGGATGTAGTGTTACGTGGCAGTAGATGTGTTAACTTATGAAAATCCAAATAGTTCATTTTATAATAAGGGCGGGAGACACGAGTGATGGATTATAGTTCATGGGCCAGTCAACTTTTTCATCTACACTAATCTGTCCGCAACGAAAAAGTTGTGAATTAATAATTTCAATGATTAATGTAATTGAATTTTGTATGTTTCATGTAATATCAAGCTTTTTTTATTTATTTAATCTGTCTGCAACATTATCTAAACAAATGCAGATTTTAAGGAATATACTGATTTTTCTGAGCATATGCTATAATAAAATCTATGCTATCATACATTAATGAAATTAGCCCAGTAAAATATCTTTTGGAAACTTCATTTTATGGAAACACCAAAGACAATTTAGGTAGCGCTAGGGACATCCAAAGTGTGGCAAGTTGTTGTTTGGCCCTTGTTACAGTTAAATCCCTAAAAAAATGTTCATATGATGCTTCATGGGTTAAATAGAAATTTAGATATGATACAAGATTCCTCGTGAACATGAAGTCGTAGAATAAGACATACCATCATCATGGGAGGCTGATCGGCTAGAGTTCCTTGTTTTTCGTACTGAGTTTGCGGTTTCCTTTATGTGGAGCTCATGTTTCTAGAAATAATGAGATGATAAAAAATAACAGCACAAAATAAAAACTTTGAATTAACCTCCTACAAATAGTAAAAGTGAAATATTTTAAAACTAAACCAAGCAAAGCTAACCCATTTAGCACTGAACATGGCTAAGAACCATGTTCCTTATAAAACTAAGCTGGTAATTCTTCATAGCTAAAAAAATGAAAAAAAAAACACAAAATTTAAGCTAATATGAACACCTGTTTATCCTCTATCTTTTTTGTTTTTATGTTTGTGTGATTTATAAATAGTACAGGTATTTGTTGTTGTAGTATCACATGCTCTATATGTATTTATGAAATCATTAAAACTTAATTTAAAGTAGTAAAGATTGTTACCAATTGTCCAACAGTCTTGTTCAAATGTACGTTACTAATGGTGCCGAGGAGTATCTTGAACGCAAGTTCTACATTTCGGCACTCCATGTGGACGCGAGAGTCAACATTTGCTTTCTGTTCTGCAACTGTAACATAATAAAAAGTACCATTGGTATGCAACCATATTTGTCTTTAACTGTATTGGTATCAGTCTTGTCGTTTTGTCATAAGAAAACCCTGTTGAGACCAAATTCATGAACACTGTACCGATTTTTTCAAGTTTCTTCAGCACATCGTCTTTTACACCGGTTTTCTCTTTTATGGTCGCGGGTCGTTTGGTCCTAGGCATAATTAATGCTGAGCAATATCCTTTTCCACTAAAATATCACAAGATTCATTAAATATTCGAACTTATACACAAATTCTTGTAAAATCAGCAAATACTTAAATATTTCAGAGAAAGCTATCATACATAACATAAACGAAATTCGAATGAAAAAACGTAACCGACAAATGCCGTTGATCGAGATTATGAAGTCTGTTACTCATAAAGAAATATCTAATTGTTGTGGTATTAAAATTGCTCAATTTATTTTATTTAATGTTTATCAGTAATATAAGTAATTAATTGAGGTTCCTCATATGCAAGTTTTCTTCAGATAACATGACAAAACATGAATTTTCATTTTTATTCTAATTTGAATCATCAGTATCATACTTTATAAACACTAATTCTGTCAGCGGAGTTTAAGCCGCTTATTCACGGTTTATCATAACCGAATAAACTATAACTCAAAAAAGAGGAACACCACAGAATTTAAGTGAAAAGCTAAGTTTCAAATCAAGAAAAATAAACAAAAATTGGCTGTATAGTCTCATAATTAGACACAAAAACAAAAGTAATACGACTGAATTTACAGTGTGAAGGCGCTTTAAATAATGCGTTTAGTTTTAAGTGCTTACATACAACAGAAGACTGCGTCTGTGTAGATTTCCTATGAAATAACTAAACTCAAACATAAACCGGAAGTGTTTTTTAATAATTTAGGAATCAACTCTTTACACCACTTTTCACATAATTTATCGTCATAACTTTAAAATTAATATGCAGTGAAATATAAAATTATGAAAATAATTATTGATATATTTTAACGTTTCATGTTTTCGGTTTCCAACCTTTCTATTTAATGAGTGTTATTTTGAGATTTGTAGTGCATTGTTATGATGAACGTAGAATGGCGGACGTTGTCATTGTGGGATGTTTGTTCACATTTTTATTGATAAATGCTTGCCATGGTACGTAATATTACTTTTAATAATTGAAAAATAATCTACACTTTATATAACATCAGCCTGCCAAATTTCAGTTCCGTACATTCATTATATACCATTTAACCAGACGTTTATTTTTTTCTACATGAACAACCAGTTTCTGTTTTAGCATTTCAATGTGTTTTTTATTATAAGGATTGTTCGTATAATTAATCGCTATCCATATTTATTAACATTGTAATAAACTAGATCTGTTAGCAATTTTATAAAACTGGTTTTTATTTATAGGACATTCCTAATGTTTACTTGACTTCGTCATATTTCTTTATTTCATGCCCTAGTCCTAGTCTTTTTATTTTTATTAAAGTTATATCTTCATGCTGTATTCACGATATATTTTTCCATATTTGCCAATCATACCCTATCTTTAGGTATAACCGTCAATATCTTTTCATTTTGTCAGAAGCTAGCATTAAGCTCAGATAGTCTTGATTTTGGAATATACCAACTTGGTCACTGATTGTACAGTCAGCATCAGAAATAGCTGACCACTTGAAAAGGTCAAAAGCAGCTACATACATGGGTGTTGCCAGGGGGGCAATGCCCACCCTAGAAACATCTGCCTGTCGAAGAAAGATTAATCTATCCAAATGACTGGCTATTTCGGCTATTTGGTGGCTGCCCCCTTAGACAAAATCCCTAGCTACCTTAATGTCCACACAAGCTTTCACTTCGAAATAGAGTCTTGATGTTTTGACCTCTTGACTGGGTAGAAATAAGTGCTGCTGGCTGTACCAAATTTGTCCTTTTCATGTAGGGCGGCCAACTGTCCTGTATTTTACAAGACATTCACTTTTTTTAGCTATAATTTTGGCTGTTTCCTGTATTTTAATACAGAACAATACATGTCCCAAATTTTTCTTCATTAAAAAGATCACGTGTATTATAAAATGAGCTCACAGAGTTGTCAACCTATTTCATGTGTCTGCCTTATTTTAAGGAGGTCTCCGTGGCCTCGAGGATTTGGATGACGACACGACACACAGCTCCGGCCCTGACGTCCGACTCGTTGAGGATCCGGAGTCTGTTAAAAAGATGATGGTGCAGCAAGCCAGGTATGTCTCAGTTTGTAATTTTAGACACCCACTTCTGTGTGATTCTAAGACCAATTTATTTTATGCCATGATGAATAGTTATATGTATGGTCTCTCAAACATCATGAGTCCTTTTGGGGTTGTCAGGTGGGTGTCATGTTCGACTTTAGTCATGTTCTTCCTGTTTATGTTCTGATTTAGTCATGGGTTAGCCATATTCTGCTGTTTTTAACGTGTTTAAATCTAGAAAGATCATCTTAATTAATTATTTTTTCCATGCTGCTATCAGATGGAAGAAATTCGAAAAAAGGTAAGCTTTTGCTAATCAAAAATGAAAATCATCATTTAATTCAAGTGAATCCTAAAATAACCAAAGCTTGTACTGGACAATGGAAATACATATGTATACAGTTAAAAAATACATATTTAATTGACTCATAATATTGCACATACATTCATATTAATTTTATGTTTCCCCAAGCGCAGATCCAGCCTTGGAGTCTGGTAGGTCACATAGTCCAAGTTCAGTCAGGACAGCGTCATCAATACAATAAGAGAAATTACCAGTGGTCAACCTGGCCCCAGCCCAGGGAGGACGCATGTTCATGGACACAACCCCCATGTGTATGACCCGTATGTGTCCCCAGGTACAAATGCCACCAGTGCGACCCGCCCGAGTGCTGGTCGGGCGGCGGCTCTGTATGTTACGAGGCGCTGTTTTGCTACAAGTCGTCAGTGCGGGACGCGGCCGGCGAACTGCACCACTCGCGCGGGTGCTCAGTCGCGCGCGACCACGCGCAGTTCACGTGCAGGAACCGACCCACTCAGGGGTATGTTGGCTATCTTACACCGGGGTGGTATGTCTGTATATACTGATAGACAATAAAACGACTTTTTTTTAAATTTATTTATTACAATATGGTACATCATTTTTTATGGCGAGTACTGCAGTCACTTCCAGACTTAATAACTGCATGGTGAAGACTTAATCTCGTCAACAAGCAGTGTCTATGTCGCCAGCAACTCGGCAACAACATTTCAACTCTGCAACCAGGATTCGAAATTATCAAGATAATAACGAGCCGTGATAATTATCGGATATTTATCCGATAATTATCACCATTATTAAAATATCATTTGTTAAATTGTTTCATAAGAAATATCGATGGTTTATTGTCTCAAAACAAACAAAAATAACATTCGAGTTCACTTGGCTTTACGTAACACCAACTGACATTTTTTGTGAATTGGGGGAATTCCCGTGTCGCGACTAGACGTGCGTTCGGATACACGCAACAAGTGCGGAAATACACGTTTGGATACTTAGAATATAGTTCTATTTCACGGGCGCAATTTTTTGTTATTATCAATTGATAATTATCAACCTGTTATTATCATGATAATTATCGTGATAATTATCATTGATAATTATCCTTTCGAACCCTGTCTGCAACTTAAACTTAAGTTAAGTTGGGTGCAACAAACATTCACCATGGATGCGGGGCTTTATTGTATGTAATTCGGCAGCGTCCGCAAGCGCCACGCCGGCCAGCTGAACGTGACGTGCTGCTCGGGCGACCTGTGCAACGCGGGCGAGTTCCCGCCGCTGGCCGCGCAGGACACGGCCGTGGAGCCGCTGCCCGCGCCCGGCTGGAAGCTGTGCGCCAGCGTGCTGGCCGCCGCGCTGGCCGTCGCCGCCGCCGCCGCCGCCGCCGTGCTGCTGCTGCGCAGGAGTCACCGGTACGTGGATACATAGTCCTATATTGAAACAGAGCGTTTTACCTACTGACCATTTTCTAGGGGACATCTGTCAGATTTTTACGGCTGGTAGGTAAGGTTATTGTTAGCTAGAGCAAACTTGTCCAGAATCATAGTTGTTATGGTGACCCTAACCGAACTTGGTTTTGCCTGTGAGTTCATCCCCATAGATTCTGGATAACATACATATTTACTTCCACTCCTTTTTAAACCCCTTAGTGGATATTCTAAGTGCACTCCCTGTGTTCCTTTCGTCTTCTGTGGCTTAGGAAATGCACCGTCTGTCAGTCAGTCAGTAACGGAACCCTTTTCTATGTACAGGTTGGTTTTAATAAAACCTCTATGATTGCAGGTTGCGCGTCTCTCGGGCCGCGCTGCACAAGCTGGGCGCGGACTCCAACTACTTCTCGAGCAGTGCCTACAGCCCGCAAGTAACCAGCGCTTACTATGAAGGTACACCTTTTCACAATAAACGTCAATGACTTCTCAACAAATGTAATATTATTCCAGCGATGACACATTGCGACAAAGTTCTACAGTGGAGTGGCCTATGAATCAAATTGGTTGACTGTATGTGCCGCGTTGCCATTTCTCAGTCAGTCTAAACATAGTCTATCCGACCCGACAGTAGCATAAAAACTTCGATTGCTTGCTGACCTTGGGCTTGGGGCGCTAAAGAAGATATCCTTCAGGCATTAATCTATAAAAAAATTAGAATTAACTTGCCATATCAGTTCATTTGTATGTTTTGTTGGAGTTGTGCTAGTCAATATTGAGTCACCTGTGATCGGATTGACTTGAAATTCGGTACGCTTATCGTGTTAGTAGGCCCGATGATGATGTGAAAATCAAAAGCCATTAACAGAAAAACTTGTATTAAAATCGTTTAGAAGAACTTATCAAAATAATGTTGTTTGTAGGTGTAGAAGGTTCTCAAAACGGCGGAGGGCTCCGCGCGACGGCGGCCGGGGACTCGACGCTGCGCGAGTACCTGCAGGGCTCGCTCAGCAGCGGCTCGGGCTCCGGCCTGCCGCTCATGGTGCAGCGCACGCTCAGCAAGCAGGTCTCGCTGCTCGAGTGTGTCGGGAAGGTATGCGTCCATCAGTGTCTGTCTGTATCTGAGTTCTGAGCTTATGGTATTATGGGAAACCTTCTGGTCCCATGTTATTCTCCACTTTTAACTGTATGTTTTGTATCAAGACATGAGATGTGACTAATGTATTTTTTAAGAAAGCTACTTTAAAGCATCTTGGACGAAAGTGAATAAATTGCTATGCGCCAGTCACTGCTATGGTGCAACAACTGGAATGAACATGATTGCACACAGACATGGTCACATCACTATTCTCAAACCAAAAACAACTGTCCTGACTTCGAGCGGCTCTAAACTAGAGTATTTGTGGTGTAGCAGGAGTGGCATGTGGGATATAGCGCAAGACATTAATAATTCGTATTCGAAACGTGGCCGCTTACTAAGGGCCTTATAAGAAAGCTCAAAGTCACGCAACGTGCTATGGAGAGGGCTATGCTTGGAGTTTCTCTGCGTGATCGAATCAGAAATGAAGAGATCCGCTGACGAACGAAAGTAACCGACGTAGCCCAGCGGATTAGCAAGTTGAAGTGGCAGTGGGCAGGGCACATAGCACGGAGAACTGATGGCCGATGGGGTCGAAAAGTTCTCGAATGACGGCCGCGTATTGACAAGCGCAGCGTAGGACGACCAGCCACAAGATGGTCCGATGACCTCATCAGGTGATAAGAAGGCGCTGGTTGCATGCTACTTCCAACCAGTCACTTTGGAAATCCATGGAGGAGGCCTATATTCAACAGTGGACTTCTTCTGGCTGAGATATGATGATGATGATGATTAATAATTCAAATAGAATAAAGACGACTGTCACAAATGGTAGTTTTATCCTGCTAACCCGCTTCCCTCCGCAGGGCCGCTACGGCGAGGTGTGGCGCGGGCTGTGGTGCGCGGACAGCGTGGCCGTCAAGATATTCTTCTCGCGCGACGAGGCGTCCTGGCGCCGCGAGACCGAGATCTACAGCACCGTGCTGCTGCGCCACACCAACATACTGGCCTACATCGGCAGCGACATGACCAGCCGCAACAGCTGCACGCAGGTACGTCGCGCGGCACCCGACATACTGCGTACTCTTAATAAATAATGTAGATAATGTTGACAGCAGTGTTGAGACACTCATTATGTGTTGAAGATATAACGTATCCATTTCTATATCTTCCACAGTTATGGCTCATAACGCACTTCCACCCGCTGGGGTCCCTGTACGAGCATCTGGCGCGGACCACGCTCACGCGCCACCAGATGATGGTCATCTGCCTGTCCACGGTCAACGGGCTGCTGCATCTGCACACAGACATACACGGGACACAGGTTCGTTGCACAGTTGTGGCTCATAACCCAGTTTCACCCGCTGGGTGATGTTTGGTAATGATGTTTGTGCCGGAATCACGCATTAGCGGCTGAACGGATTTAGATGAAATTTGGTACACAGACAGATCGCGTTCTGGATTAAATCATAGGATACTTTTTATCCCGTAAAAATCCCGGTAAATGCTTAATTCCCTCCGGTCGCAGCCACTGCTGAAAGCTCGTTTAACCCATCTGTATCCACTGGCGTTGAACGGCGTCACTTAAAATTTGACAATAAACCTTTATTATACTATTGAAACGGAGAACTGATGGCCGATGGGGTCGAAAAGTTCTCGAATGGTGGCCGCGTATTGACAAGCGCAGCGTAGAACGACGAGCCACAAGATGGTCCGATGACCTCATACAGGTGGCAGGAAAGCGTTGGTTGCATGGCGTTCCCAACCGGTCACTTTGGAAATCCATGGAGGAAGCCTTTGTTCAGCAGTGGACTTCTTGTGGCTGAGATGATGATAATGATGATGATGATGATATTGTTGACAAGATTAGGCACTAAAATCGATTGACAGCGGATTGGTTGATATAAGATGTGTTCTCCAGGGTAAGCCGGCGATAGCGCACCGCGACATCAAGTCCAAGAACATCCTCGTGAAGGTGAACGGCGAGTGCTGCATCGCGGACTTCGGGCTGGCCGTGACGGCGGCGCACGCGGCGCGCGCTGAGCCCGGCGCGCGCCAGGGCACCAAGCGGTACATGAGCCCCGAGCTGCTGGACCAGAGGTCAGTGCCCTGCCTCACTTGTCTTTAATAGTATTTTATGCAACTGTTGCATAATGAGGGGTCTTAAAACACGAGCGGACGCTAGCTTCATAATAGGATCACACGAGTGTTTCAAGACCTAATTATGTACAGTTGCATACATTACTTTATCTACACACAAATCATAAGTACTCTATGATGGGTTCAGAAGCCATAGGCCAATGACCTGCATTGCTACTAGTTACTAGTGCTAGGTACCTATTAAATAACTATAGACTGTACACATTAAAATAATATAATAAAAAATGAATTTGAACAAATATAGAAACAAATTAGAAAAATTCTCATAATAATATTGGTTGTTATAATGCTGGTCATTGCCTACGGTTTCTCAACACATTATAGAGCATTTATGATATATGTGTAGATAAAGTTTATTGTGTCTAAGTATGTGGGAAAGGCCAAGGGATCTGGGTGCGTACGGCCGTGTGAATTATGGTCATTTGGTAGGACCTTGTGCAAGGTCCGTCCGGATCGCTACCACCATCTTGCTCGCTAATCCTGCCGCTAAGCAGCAGTGCTTGCACTGTGGTGTTCCGGCGTGGAGAGCAAGACAACCGGTGCAATTACTGGCACAACAGGTATTCCATCTTAGCCCTCTGGGTTGGCAACGCATCTGCAATGTTTTTGGTGTTGCAGGAGTCTATAGGCGGTGATGATCACTTACCATCAGGTTGCTTTTTTGCCTTCCTATTTCATAAAAAAAAAAATATTTATAACGTTATCGGGACTTTAACGCGATAAAAACGAATCTACTCGTGACCACGGCCGTTGAAAGATGGCCGAAACGTCGAGGTAAATTAACAATATATTTTTATCGCCTTAAAGTCTCGATAACGTTATAAATATGTGTGAAAGTACAGGAAAATAGGTTATAAGACTAATTAGTTGCAAGCTGATAGTATTCAAATAAACGCGATCTAGTTTTGGCTCCATACAAATCGCGAGTGACGTCATCCACGCCGATGTCGTTATGCACTGCGATAAACGTTTTTGCGACGCACGCCCGTTGTCATTTTATTACTCGTGATATTTCCTAAAATAATGATCGGAGGGCAAAACTAAAAACACAATTCTTCTTTAAACCAATTCGATCAATTTTGGAGATAAAAAAGTAACTAGAATACCATATTCCAGTATGAACATCCACTGCTTGGAGGCGTACCGGAAGTGTGACATCTACGCGTTGGCGCTGGTGCTATGGGAGGTGTGCGCGCGCGTGCCGCCCGCCCGCCCCGCGCGCCCGCCCTTCCATGCGCAGGCGCCCAGTGACCCCAGCTTTGACCTCATGCGGAAACTAGTCTGCGTCGACGGCGCCCGGCCGGACCTGCCGCGCTCCTTCACGCACCCGGTGAGTGCAGGCGCCCAGGGACCCAGTTCTCTTCATCCAGTTCGAATAGGATACCGATGTGGCACCAGATAAAGTCAATACTTGATAAATAAATATCTTGGGACAGTTGACACCAATTGACCTAGTCCCAAAGTAAGCAACTATAGCTGCTTGGGTTATGGGTACTAGACAACAAATATAAATACGTATTTAAATACATATAACATCCACGACTCGGGTACAAAGTCAAAGTATTTTACTTGTTGAACATAGGTAATAATAATATGGTTGGTTTGGAACAGCCACAAGATGGTCCGATGACCTCATACAGGTGGCAGGAAGGCGCTGGTTGCATTCTGCTTCCAACCGGCCACTTTGAAAATTAATGGAGGAGGCCTATGTCCAACAGTGGACTTCTTGTGGCTGAGATGATGATGATGATGATGGTTTGGAACATGAACTTGTTTCACTATGTTTTGCCCATTAAGCGTACAAGTTTTGTGTTGCCACTTTATGTTGAAATGATTATAGTACATTATTAATTGCATTTTTAAACATACAAATAATACATTGTATAACAATGTCGTAACAAATTTATTCAATCTTATCCTCCCCATGTCATTCAAAATTATGATAAATATTTACATAAATTGGATTTGTAAGTCATTAAAATTTACAAACTACATTTAAACTTACATATTATGTCATTCGAAATTAATTACTTTATACATAAAAAACAACATGTCACTTAAGATACATCTTCCAAGTAGTCCTTCAAACATTCATATTTACCATACTAACATATGCCCCTCTCGGCAATCGAACCCGGAACCTCGAGCTGATACCAATCTGTTTGTCCCACAGACGATGGCCGGCATGGCGGCGCTGATGCGCGAGTGCTGGCACCAGAACCCGGCGGTGCGGCTGCCGGCGCTGCGCATCAAGAAGACGCTGCTGAAGCTCGCAGCCAACGACAACTCAGTGCATCTCGACGACGAGAACGAGGTCTCCGTGTAGCGCCCGCGGCCGACAGTGGGTCGGCGGGGTCACTCGCTTGTGTGTCACAGTGGACCAGGCAAGGTGCCTCGCTGTGTGGGACAGTGAGCCGAGCGAGGTCCTTCGCTGTGTGGGACAGTTGCTCAAGCGGGTGCATCACTATGTGGGACAGTAGGCCGGCGAAGTACGTCATCATCATCATCATCATCTCAGCCACAAGAAATCCACTGTCGGACATAGGCCTCCTCCATGGATTTCCAAAGTGACCGGTTGGAAGCGGCAAGCAACCATCGCCTTCCTGCCACCTGTATGAGGTCATCGGACCATCTTGCGGCTGGTCGTCCTACGCTGCGCTTGCCAATACGGGGCCGCCATTCGAGAACTTTTCGACCCCATCGGCCATCAGTTCTTTTGTGCTATGTGCCCTGCCTACTGCCACTTTAACTTGCTAATCCGCTGGGCTACGTCGGTTACTTTCGTTCGTCTGCGGATCTCCTCATTTCTGATTTGATCACGCAGAGAAACTCCAAGCATAGCCCTCTCCATAGCTCGTTGCGTGACTTTGAGCTTTCTTATAAGGCCCACAGTACGTCGCTTTGTGGGAAAGTGGGCCAAGCGAGGTGTCTCGCTATGTGAGACACTAGGCCAGCAAGGTGCCTGGCTTGTGTGGAACAGTGAGCCGATCGAGATCCTTCGCTTGTGTGGCACAGCAGGCCGGCGAGGTACCTCACTGTGTGATACATTGAGCCGGTGAGGTACCTCGCTTTGTGGGAAAGTAAGCCGAGCGCAGTACCTCATGTCGGACAGTGAGTTCGCCTCTCGCTCCCTCGCAACGTCTCTCAAGTTGTTAAAAACGAGATTCGCACACGCGGTGCCCGCTACGCAAGGTGCATACCCACGCCATCTATGCTTTTCTATGAATTATGCGTAGCGTTCGTCACGCTAAGATTTCGGTCTAATAAAACATTGCCTCGCGAGCGTCCCGCCAATGAAACGATCGTGACATTTTGACAGTTTTAATTCTATTACATTTTTGTGTGTATAGCTCCTTTGAAATTACCCATGATTCCGCCAATGTCGAGGTTGAAAAAGGCACTTAGAGTTTTCTTGGTTTACGGCTTCAGCTAATGCAATTTCGACAGTTTGTAAAAAGTTACTGTATAGCAAGCAATCATCGTTCGTCAAACTTAGTCACACGCCATCAAAATATTTGACAGCTAATTTATTTTAAGACTACGTTTATAAGAATACTGCTTTAATTAAACAACTATGTTGTAATTGTTATTTAATAGTTTTTCGATTTGGTAAGAGTACAATTTGATGGTAAAAAATAGTAAAAATGTAGAAGTAAAGCCATTTACGACGACTAAACGAATCTTTTTAGTTTTATTCCAAATAGTGCCTAAAACAGTGCTTGTTGAATTTACTTTTGTAGATTTCGATCAAGAAACAAGACACGTCTTACGTTTTTTATACATATATTTAAATTAAATATACACTTGACACAGGACGTAATATAAAGAAAGAGCTTTACTTTAATTTAGTTAAATTACTAATCGATGCTTCCTATTTATGGCATATTAGGACTTGTTTGCGTTTTGTTATTTTACTTTTAATTAATGTTTTAACGATGCCAGCCAACATGATGACGTTTAGCCGTGACATAAACAAATAAACCACCACATGACCATATGTGACCACATTTAAAGTTCGTCAATATGTTATAAAAATATAATAATGGGGTCCATAGAAAATTCTACTCATTCTATTGAGGAAAGTGAAATGTCTTAACTTTGGTGTCAGTTGGTACTCATAGACAAAGATTTGAAGTCGTTTTTTTTTATGTCAGTTCTGTCATAGTGACATCTGACAGATAATGTTAATGTCAACTAAGGTTAGATACTTAATAAAATAATGATATAACAAGTGCCGAATAGTATTTTAATGTAGGATTAAGTTGTATAAATGTAATCTAGAGGATAAAAATAATTTGTATGAATGTAACGCTGTATTTGAGCTTAATGTTTTTATTATTAATAAGTATAAATAATATTTAGTAATTAGACGCCAAGCCTTTTTCTTTGTAAGCAACAAAGTTCAACGTTATGCGAATGCACGTAGGTCACCTTTATATTGTACGCGTGGACGGATATATCCGTTATCCGTTGAACCTATAGCGACCGATATATCCGTCATTGGTGTTGAACTTATAGCGCGGATATATCCGTGTTCGGCGTTGAACCTATAGTGACGGATATATCCGTCTTCGGCATTGAACCTATAGTGACGGATATATCCGTCATTGTTGTTGAACCCATAGCGCGGATATATCCGTCTTCGGCGTTGAACCTATAGTGACGGATATATCCGTCATTGTTGTTGAACCCATAGCGCGGATATATCCGTGTTCGGCGTTGAACCTATAGTGACGGATATATCCGTCATTGTTGTTGAACCTATAGCGCGGATATATCCGTGTTCGGCGTTGAGCCTATAGTGACGGATATATCCGTCATTGTTGTTGAACCCATAGCGCGGATATATCCGTGTTCGGCGTTGAGCCTATAGTGACGGATATATCCGTGTTTGGCGTTGAACCTATAGCGACGGATATATCCGTCGTTGTCGTTGAAGAAGTTTAATGTAAATGATAATAAATATTATGTTTACTGCGAAAATATCGACAACCGTGCTAAGAATCAATTGAATTGATAAATAAGTGTTCGCTTTTCACTTTTTCAAATGAAAACTTAATATTTTCGTAAATTAGTTTCTTTTGTTGCCATATTAATACTATATTAAACATGGTATTGCATTTTTTGGGAAAGCAACGTTTTTATAAGAACCTAAAATTTTCTTTATGGTTAAGCGAATGAATGGTATGAAGTCTTGTCTCGATCAGTACAGCTTTCTTTTTGTTATTAATAGATTCAGGCGTTACTTTGCGGAGGTTCATATCAACAAACTGGAACAAATTACCTTACCGCAACAAATGAATTTAAATTAGATAATCCATCTTTGTTTGAACAATGTAAAAGTCATTTTATTTTAGAGTTGATTGATGTCTGATGTAATCAATTTAATTGTTGTAGTTGATTATAAATTCGACAAATGTATAGTCGGCCAAATAATGCTTTATTAGTTTTTATAACAACTTTGATTTGTCGTTTTATAATTTACATAATATTATAAGCCTAGCATAGGGCAGCTCCATCCGCAGCGATCCAAAACGTTAATATATCCCATAGTCGACTATAGCCGTTATTACAAACAAAAGTCGGCTTAAGCCGCTTTTACCACCTATAGTCGGCTATAGCCGCTTTTACCACCTATAGTCTGCTATAGCCGCTTTTACCACCCATAGTCTGCTATAGCCGCTTCTACCACCTATAGTCTGCTATAGCTGTTATTACAACCAATAGTCGGCTATAGCCGCTTTTACCACCCATAGTCGGCTATAGCCTTTATTACAACCAATAGTCGGCTTTAGCCGTTATTTCAACTCATAGTCGGCTATAGCCGCTATTACAACCAATAGTCGGCTATAGCTGTTATTACTACCCAGGGTTTGTAAAAGTGTATTTAAGGTTTTTTTTAAGCCGTCTGCTGTAATTAACAAAGCGAATTTTCTTACAGACACTAGAACTAGGGATTTATAGTAACTTTGTATGGCAACACCGTAGCATTAGTCAATTCTGGCAACACTGCGCGGCATCGTGGATAGAGTTGAGCAATTGTTTGGTCGACTATATCAAGCGTTTATTCTAAAAATATAGAAGCGACAAAGTGTTGTATGTACAGTCAAGGAATTAAATTTCCAACCCACCTAAGGTTCAATAGCATATAGCAAACTGTCACCATAAGAGCTATAGAGCAAGACGTTAGTTTGACATATCGACCTTAATGCATTGCGAATGTCAGACGACATTTCAACGAAATGGGTAGGGAGTTAAATTCCTTGACTGTATCTTTCGCAGCTTCTTCAGAGGCCTCAATATGACCCTCCAACTAGAATTTACCCCTCCGTGCGGCGCTTGATGTCATAACAAACTGGCGCACTGAGAGATTAAAGTTTAACGGTAATATTGGAGCCACTGTGTTATATATAAGTTAGGTTATAGAATACTAAGGTTAGACTTAGAATAAATGAGAATCTCGATTTGGTCACTTGTTAAAATTCTACACTTAAAGTTGTGATTGGAATCGGCCGTGCATTTAAATTTTGGTTCCTTATCATTCAAATACTCGATGAAAAGACGATTATAAATGTAACTATAGTCACTGTGCAAAAACATAACTAGGTTCTAGGCTCTGACTCCCAACATAACGGGCCAAGGTTAATTTATACAACCCTGTCTCAAAAGCAGGAGACGGTACGGAATCGCAGCACAGTATACAAATAAGCAGTAAGAAATCTACGTACATCATCATCATCATCATCATCTCAGCCACAAGAAGTCCACTGTTGGACATAGGCCTCCTCCATGGATTTCCAAAGTGGCCGGTTGGAAGCAGCATGCAACCAGCGCCTTCCTGCCACCTGTATGAGGCCATCGGACCATCTTGTGGCTGGTCGTCCTACGCTGCGCTTGCCAATCTACGTACAAACGCTCGAAACTAGCACACTCACACAGACGCACGCTCAACACGGCCGCTAAGGAGTTTTCACGGTCCGTCAGTCGCGGCTGCCGCGTCAAGATGGGTGGATGTGCTTTGCGTTTAACGTTATTGCGTGCGTCCAAGACAATGCGCGATCGTTTTAAAGATGCCAAAAAATTATTGCGTCGTTGTAATATGGCTGCTTGAACTCGACTTCTTCAAAACCGGAGCTTAAATTTTTTTCTTACCTCTCAAAATGTTAAAGGTTTTTTAATTATCTAATTTTATTTGTAAACTCGTTAATTCATTTCCTTATTTAATCATTATAGAAGCCAAGTAAACGTTATAAATAATAAAAATATAACTTTTAAATTTTACTAAAATTAAGAGGACAGCCCTAACGCTCCACCAGAGCGTAGGTATCTATCTCAACAAATGGACCTAGTTTCGGTACTGCTGTATTTATATACTGTGATCGCAGTGACGCATCTTATCCGTACCGTTTCAACCGTTAAGCGTTTGTATCGCATTCCCCCCAAACCGCTGCTTAAAACAGACTGACGGTACGCAATCGCGGCGACGTACCGTAAACGTCACGACTTCACCGTGTATGTACTCTCCATGTAATTAGATTTTGCTATTTTGACGCGGCTCAATTTATAGTGCGTCAAGCGTATTTTGAGCAACGGTGTGGGGGCATGCGATAAAAGCCACCATAATTATTGTAATTGGGAATTTTCGAAATTTCCGCCTCGTATGGAGCGATTTTACAACCAATTCAGTCCGCACAGTAGCTACTTATGCCTTTTTTATATTTCCATATTAGTAAACCTACGTTTGTGTTCAAATTGTAAATATTATAGTGTTTAAGTCTAAGAGCTATGTTCAAATTATAGAGAGAATAAATATTTGTCTATCGGAGTACTTATCATTGTTTATTCGCTTTACTCTGTTGTTTTGAGGCGAAGTTCCCGACTGGGCTCGCGTGGGAACTAGCCCCAAGCCCACTGATGGTGAGAGGCCTGTGCCCAGCTGTGGGGAGTGTTGAAGCTGGTGATTATGGTATTACTAAGTTCGCCTATTGAATTTTTTTTTAGGTGCACCTATCTTGTGGACTATAATACCTCGTTTCATTGGGATCCCTTAAAAAGGTAAATAAACAGAAACCACGTCAAAAGAAGCCAATCAAATCATCTTTCATCTATCAGAGACCACAGATTTGATTGGCTTATTCGCTAACACACCAAAACATGTGAGTTTTGTTAACTTTTTTTTCAGTAGGTATGTATCTGAGGTTGGTGTTCTCGTATATCTCAGACTAAAAGAAAAATGCTATATGTGAGTTTGCTTACGAAGAAAAACAGTTCTGATTTGATTAAAACATTTAATTATAAATTAATATATAAAAGCATACAAGACATTACAATAACTTAAGCTAAGAAATGCACAAATTGGTACGTTCCTTATTATCATCGATTGCTTTTTATTTACGCCTACATAAAATTCAATTCATCAGTAATACTAATATTACAAATAGCACACCGAGACTCAGCGCCTCAAATTTATTTTGTTCGTTGGTCCATACTTTGAACGGACGAAATGCGACAGCCTCTGTCGTTGGACATATAAAAAGTAAAAATATTCGAGCGAGGATAGGGTGTCATTCTGGCGTGCGGCACTGTATCCGATCTGAACCCGGGAAGATAGGACCGTGAAATCTGAGTTGGACGCTTTTGCACTACAATTCCAAAACGACTACTGTCAATCCAAACTTTAAGAAAGAATAATGTTGACTTAAATCCAGTGTACAAGCATAACCAACCGACACAGATAGTCCTGAACTATTTCGTCCATTTTTCTCGAATTAAGGTTGGATGCAGTGGTCAGGCACGTTGCTTATGAATTCGCTCCAAAATTTAGAAAAAAATCACCAGGATTCTTGAGCGAAGTCAGCAATCAGTCTAGTCGTGGTGCTCGTCTTGACCCAACTCTTCTAGGTCCTCCTGATCGAACTCTGTATCGTCTTCCGCCGACGCCTCCTGGTACTGCTGGTACTCGGACACCAGGTCGTTCACATTGCTCTCCGCTTCGTTAAATTCCATCTCGTCCATGCCCTCGCCCGTGTACCAATGCAAGAAAGCCTTGCGCCTGAACATAGCCGTGAACTGCTCCGAAATACGCTTAAACAACTCTTGGATCGCTGTCGTGTTTCCGATAAACGTCGAAGACATCTTCAGTCCTTTGGGAGGGATATCGCACACGGCTGTTTTCACGTTGTTAGGGATCCATTCCACGAAGAAACTGCTGTTCTTATTTTGGATCGAAAGCATCTGCTCGTCGACCTCCTTCATGGACATGCGTCCGCGGAAGATGGCGGCCACGGTGAGGTAGCGGCCGTGGCGCGGGTCGCACGCCGCCATCATGTTCTTGGCGTCGAACATCTGCTGCGTCAGCTCGGGCACGGTCAGCGCGCGGTACTGCTGGCTGCCGCGGGACGTGAGCGGCGCGAAGCCGGGCATGAAGAAGTGCAGACGCGGGAAGGGGACCATGTTGACGGCGAGCTTGCGGAGGTCGGCGTTGAGCTGCCCGGGGAACCGCAGGCACGTGGTCACGCCGGACATGGTGAGCGACACTAAATGATTCAGGTCTCCGTATGTGGGATTAGGCACTTTGAGGGTTCTGTAGCAGATGTCGTAGAGAGCTTCGTTGTCTATGCAGTACGTCTCGTCGGTGTTCTCTACGAGCTGGTGGATGGAGAGGACGGCGTTGTAAGGTTCCACTACGGTGTCTGAGACTTTGGGAGAGGGGACTACGGAGTAGGTGTTCATGATTCTGTCGGGGTACTCCTCCCTGATCTTGGAGATGAGCAGCGTGCCCATGCCGGAGCCGGTGCCGCCGCCGAGGGAGTGCGTGAGCTGGAAGCCCTGCAGGCAGTCGCAGTTCTCGCACTCCTTGCGGACGACGTCTAGTACCGCGTCGACGAGCTCGGCGCCCTCGGTGTAGTGGCCCTTGGCCCAGTTGTTGCCGGCGCCGGACTGGCCGAATACGAAGTTGTCCGGCCGGAACAGCTGGCCGAAGCCGCCGGACCGTACGGCGTCCATGGTGCCGGGCTCGAGGTCGAGGAGGATGGCGCGGGGCACGTACTTGCCGCCGTTTTCCGCGCACGCAACTGCAACCAGAACAGACAACTCGGTTTAACAAAATCGTAAAGGTTGGCAAGTATTTAGCAAATATTATCATGTATAGTCCAATACGCATTAAATACTATTGCGTGATATCAACTGAGTAGACAATCAAGGCATCGTTTTCACTTGTGTAACATGTACTTAACTGTATTCATGTTTATGATACGTACGTAGGTATATCATTATAAAACTTTGTTTTTTATTTGTTTGTATGTATGATAATCTCGGGAACTAATGAACTGATTCCAAAAATTCTTTCACTAATAGCTTAGAGAGAATTCAACGCGAACGAAGTCGCGGGCGTCCGCTAGTAATTCATATACATGAACTAGATGATGGTTTGATGATAGAGGGAAGTGAAAATTAACCTCGATGTAGGTTTACGAGCAGGGAGTGAATCACCAGGAAGTACTATTTTTTACGAAATTTAGTTTACGGCATAAATAGTAGGGCGAACGATTAAAAATTCTAATTACAGTTCTAAGTCTTTCTTGGCCGAGAATGCGGGCGTGCATACGAGTCTGTAATTCACGATAATTTAATGCTCGGCCATCTAACGGGTGTCTATGCCAGTTTTCTTGATTAATATTTACTTATTATTTGTGTAGTTAAACCTACGAGTTAAACGTTCTTTCAGAATAAATGTAGCTTAATGCGCAAAGAGTAATTTTTAATGTGCGTAATTTTTTAACAAAAGGCTGTCTAATGGAAACTTTGTAGCAAGGATTAGTGAACCCTACGATTTCGTTATAAGCCTTATTAAATTACTCAAGTTGTTAATTTTAATTGCTAAAGAAATCGTAGCCGGTACTGTTTCTCTTGCGAGGACTACGATTTGCAACATATAGAACTTGAAAATAGTCCTTACGATCTTGGCATTAAGTTAGTGTGTAGGTATTTTTTTTGGTTCCGTAATCTCAATAAGGAACCCTTATAGTTTCGCAATGTCCGTCCGTAGGCAGCTTAGCTCAGAGAATCTTAGTACTAGAAAGCTAATTTGGCATGGATATCCATATTAGAAACGCCGATAAAGTTGTAAGAAAAAACTTGAAATAAAGGGAAAATTAAAGAAAAACTATCACAGCTAAGTAGCAACAAGTTCACGAGTAATAGTTGATCACACAAAGAGTAGACGACCTGTATGGCACAGTGGCACATGTGTCTGCTTACTGTACAAGACTGGTCTGGTCCTGATCCCGGGTTCAAATCCTGGTATGGGCAAATATTTGTGTGACGAATACGAATGTTTGTACCTGAGTCATGGATGTTATTTGTATTTAAGTATGTATTTATCTATATACAAGTATGTTTATCCGTTGTCTAGTATCCATATTAGTTTGGGGCTAGGTCAATTAGTGTAATTTGTCCCAAGATATTTTTTTTTTATCAACTTGCAACTACGAAACCCAACATTGCGCGTGGCCCGACACGCCCTTGGCCGGTTTTAGCTCCCCAATCTGTCTAGATATCTCCTGCCGACGGTGCCCTAATCTTTGACAACAAGATGCAATCATCTGGCCTCGTTAAAGACCTCTAATCCAGCAGTCAACGACCGGAGCCCGACAATGGTCCGACAATTAAGATAATTGACCAATTGTTCCGGCAGGGCTGTAATCTTACAGTAGACACTTGGTACCTAGGATTACTATCATTTGTACGTTCTATTGCAATGACTCGGTCCTAATGAGTGACTGGCGGAGAATGAGAATGAGTCAGGGTATTCTTAAATGTGTAAAACGTTATTTAGTTTCACGTTTACTACATTTTAGACTAAAATGTACATGTATTGTATTTATTTCTTTTTCTTTTAGATAATCTACTCTCTGTGTGTCTATTCTTGACTCCCAATGTCCTGTCAATTGCTCAAAAGTTAACTGGAAGGGATTTTTTTTGTTTATCTTCTAAACGGTTATTTTAATTATTATGTGCAATAAGGAATTTTACATACATACACACGCACTACATAACTTAAGGTTCTTAAGGTTCTTAAAGTACTTAAGGTCGCATTTCCCAACCGGGTCAGCTAAGAACAGTGTTTCAAAAACTGGACCAGCTTTACAGCATCATATGCTGCGAGAGATGATGCTCCGGTAATTGCTACAAAATGATAACCTTAAAGTATTTTATGCAACTGTTGCATAATGAGGGGTCTTAAAACACGAGTGTGGTTTTATGAAACGAGCGCCAGCGAGCGTTTTCACCCTTCCCTACCAAGAAGCAAGGGCGGATCAAGGAAGCAGCCGAGCAAGGGTTTTGCGGGTGGTAGGACCTTGTGCAAGGTCCGTCCGGATCGCTACTACCATCTAGCTCGCTAATCCTGCCGCTAAGCAGCAATTGCACTGTTGTGTTCCGGCATGGAGAGCAATATAGCCGGTGTAATTACTGGCACAAGAGGTATTCCATCTTAGCCCTCTGGGTTGGCAACGCATCTGCAATCTTTTTGGTGTTACGGGTGTCTATAGGCGGTGGTATCACTTACCATCAGGTGACTCACTTGCTTGTTTGCCTATTATATAAAAAAAGGAAGGAGCAGTGGCGTAACTATACCATCTGGGGCCCGTGGCAAATTCGTTTGATGGGTACTCAGGTACAATGTAACAAAATATTTTTGAGCTCGCGGCCTCTTGGGCCGGGGCCCTCTTGGGTCGGGGGCCCGTGGCATTTTGCCAGCCCTGCCACCCTATCGTTACGTCACTGGGAAGGAGGTCTTGACCCGCATATACCAACGTGGCAAACTTACCAGAGGCCTCATTGTAGTAGACGGAGATCCGTTCCAACTGAAGGTCACTGGTGCCCTTGTACACGCCGCAGGGGTCGATGCCGTGCTCCTCGGATATTATCTCCCAGAACTGCGGACAAGGAGGAAGATCTTAGTAATGCAGGAATTAAAAATAATAGAACATAGCTGGTAACTAGAGGAAACTTTGAACCAACCCCGACGTTATTTTAAAAGTGAGCTCGCTACCGCTTACCTAGGGTTGCCAGATGGTCGGGAATCGTCTGGATTCTCCCGACATTTCATGTGATATCCAGACTCCCCACAAATATACGTATCTTACATACTCATATTCTATCTACCGCAATAATAATTTGAAAATGGCACACGCGGTGCAATTTTGGTGAAAACTGCTCAAGTTTTCGATCTTTCCTTGACACTCCGAAGGGATCCAAATTGGTGGACTCGGTATAAAGCAATGCCAAATTGGCAAACAAACCGTATAAAAATTATGTAAATTTTATTTTAATCCCTGTTTAAAGAGCTGTTTATTTTAAAAATATGGTTTAAAATTTTGACTCGTAAATTTTCATTTCTTCAGACAACAACCCCAAATCCCGACATTTTGAAATGTTATTCAGATATTTAGATTTTTAGATCTGGCAACCCTACGCTTACCTGTTAAGGTGGAGCGATTCGCATGGGGCGGGAATTTCAAAATTTTCTCAGTTTTTAATTTATTGTAGCCAAATGGTGTGATTTTTTATAAAGTCAAGTAGTTTCCCGGTAGTAAAATACTGTTTTTTATGCGATTGTGATATCATTATGAAAATTCAAGTTACTAATTTTAAATAATTGTGCTCTTTATGCATCAACGGACTTTTAGGCATTAAATGCACAATTAGTAAAAATCAGCAGCTTAAACTTTCAAAAACAAAACACAGTGCCTTAATAAACAGTATTATACTTACGGAAAACCACTTGAATTGATAAAAAGTCACACCATTTAGCCACAATAAATTAAAAACTGTGATAATTTCAAAATTCCCGCCTCATACGAAGCGATCCCCCTTAATATCAAACATGTGGGTTGATTTTGACTTTCGAGCACTCTACGTTAGCTGCCATTGAATGGCGCGCGAGCGTCGAGCGCTCAGTGACGTGACGTTAAGTTTAAGTTTGTTGTAAAGCCCCTACATCAAAAAAGTTCTTCATTCCTGGAACTCTCTGATGTCATCTGAACATGTCTGAACAAGTCAGCTGTATAATTACTTACACGAACGGAACAAGTTAGGACAAGTCTCGGAAGTGGGGTCATTATGACAAAGGGTAAGCAAAGCTTAATTCGCCCAAAAAAAAAGGTGGCCACCTTAGTCATAACTCATAACGGCTGAAGAAGTTGTAACTTTAGTAGTATTATTTATTTTTGAAAAGTTTTGAAAATGAAAAAGTTTATTAGGTCAAAAATATATACATTTTTAAAATCGTGGTTGGGACCTTCTAGTAAGTATGTGTATACCTGTAGCAGGAGGCCCTGAGATATATTCTGTGGTATAAGTTGAACTTCAACTTTTAAGGAGGAGGTGGAGGTGGAGGTGATTAATTAATTTCATTAATTAATCTGTTGTATCTAAATGATTCATATTACGCAAATTATTATCAATTTAACCGACAAGTACTTTTTAAATAGATAGGTACCTAATACAAGAAAAAGCGTATGTTTTCATCGTTAACTGCAAAATAAGTTAGTGTATACGAGGCCTTATGTTATCAGGTAACCGTTCCAATGCTTACTTACATTAAAAAAAAACTATGCGTTTTAGGTAAAACGCGTTTACCTTTGAATAAATATTTAATATATTTACTATACCGTTTACTCGTACACTTAACCAGCAAAAATGCCGTCAAACCTGTCACGATAGAACGCAGTTTTGTGTTCCAAAACGACATTGTTCATTATTTTTTCTTAAAAATCGACAAAATCACCTTACTTACATAATTTATAAATTATATATTTTTTTATTATTGTCTAAATACGCTCTAAGAGTTTACTTTACCTAATAGTTTGTGTAAATCATTTTGTTTAAAAACTGACTACGAGGGGTGCAATTTTTGAATCTCACCAGGTGACATGAGCTCAGCGAAATGGCCGGATCTCTATGAAAAGCGGCTATTTTGGTGAGCTTTAGTTACCCGGTGAGATTCAAATGCAATTTTTGAATCTCTTTAGGTGCCTAAATCGCACCAAAATGGCCGCATTTCTAAGAAAAACGGCAATTTTGGCGAGCTTTAGCACCGGTGAGATTCAAACATCGCACTCCAGTGCCTAATCATACGTTCCTCGTTGTAAATCTCACTTTTAGCGGATATCTGTTTAAACCACAGCAGAGACGACTTTTCTTTTACTATTATATACCCGAGCAAGCATCGAAAGGAGCCCTGTGGGGTAATTTTTGACTTTCAACACTTTCAAGCACTCGACACTCGCCAGCCGCGCCAATGAGTGCCGGCTAAAATATACGCTAGTGTCACAGAATATATAATAGCAAGGGGGTTCCACTCCGCACTGTAGGTGCGCTCGCCGTATCACCTATGGCATAGGTTAATTGCAGTAGGTTGCCGGTTTGCCACGCGCGCCCGCTCACTGTGTCGCGCGTTGTGATAGTATTATAGTAAGCAGCCCAACCCTAGCGGTGCGCCAGGGCATTGCGGGTGGAAAGCGGCCACGGGCGGCGCCTTCCTTTTGACGCATGCCGTCTGGCGAATGTTTAGTGTTTGGTCAACTTTATTCACACGCTCAAAAAGTTCTTGTTACTTCTTACACCATGCGCCAGGCGAAGCGAGCCAAAAGAAACACGCCGCCCGCGCCCGCCTTCGCCCCGCTACTCCCGGCGACACGCTAGGGTTGCGCGCCATTCGTTTTCAATTACACTGACACGGCGGAGGCGAGCGAGCGGGCGCGCAGCGAGCCGACAGCCTACTGCGATTTGCCTATGCCATAGGTAAGGCGGTCAAGCGTACGTACAGTGCGGAGTGGAACCACCCTGCTAGTGTATTTGATTGACCCGCTCGAAAGCCAAAAATCGACCCGCTGAAAGTCGTTGACTTCTAAATAGGAATAAATCTCAACGCAACGACGGCGATTAGGATTTATTTCCATAACTGATGACCGAGCTGAAAGCTTCCTATTACACTGCGTTTAGGCAAGGCCATTAATAATGATTGTGGTAAGGGAAAACAAAACGTGACCCCAAAAACTATTGATTAGTTTATGAATTATTGGGGCAGGGGTGAACGACTGTAACAGTTGGATGAGGTCCGTCCGTCCGTCTTGTACATTATATGATCTATCCTACCTTCTTTATCTTTATATCTAACATAGTATAGCGGACGCCTGCGACTTCGTCCACGTGTAATTAGTAGCCTATGTCCGTTAGGGACAGTGTAGCTTTCTATCTGTGAAATAATTTTGGAAATCGGTCCAGTAGTTCCAGATATTACGCCCTACATACAAACAAACAAAGTTTACCTCTTTATAATATTAGTTTAGAGTAGTGCATGTAGATGTACGAGTAGATAAAACAAAGTAGTTATCCTTTCCTGTCTGACCACCTCCTTCAACCTTTGGTCTCCTATTCCTGCTAAACCACGCAACGAATTTTATACAATTTTCACTGTAATTTAGAGACTTTCTTACAGAAGGTTTTTATGTACAAAACATTCTACTTAATTAAGTTTTTGTTACTAAATTGCACTCATGCGAGGGGCTGGTCGTAGTACCTTATTAATAATGTGATACTACTCGTAATACATATAAGGCAAATATTGTACACCATGTTATGGTAGGCTGTAGTGAATACTATGCTGTTTTAACATCTATTTATCTACACATATATCATAAATGCTCTATAATGCGTTCAGAAACCGTAGGCAATGACCAGCATTATAACAACCAATATTATTATGAGAATTTTTCTAATTTGTACTATATTTGTTCAAATTCATTTTTTATTACATTATTTTGATGTGTACAGTCTATAGGTATTTAATAGGTACCTAGCACTAGTAGCTAGTAGCAATGCAGGTCGTTGCCCTACATTATGGCTTCTGATACCATCGTAGAGTACTTATGATATGTGCGTAGATAAAGTAATGTATGCAACTGTACATAATTAGGTCTTAAAACACTCGTGTGATCATATTATGAAACTCGCTGGCGCTCGTTTCATAAAACCACACTCGTGTTTTAAGACCCCTCATTATGCAACAGTTGCATAAAATACTATTTTACCTACAGTTATACAATAAAATATAATTTTTTGTTTAATAAAAGCAGTGTGCGCGTTGGTTGTGCGACGTACGGCTAGCGGCTAGTCGGGTGTCCGTGGACATCAGGTCAGACCAATTTGTGACATTACCCTCTAATCGATATCCCACCGCAGTTCGTCGGACTAGTTAGCGGGATAATAATCTATGTATAAAAAACTACATTTGAATTGAAGGGTAGTGCTGTGTTTAGATTCTACAATCAACCCTTCCATTTGTAGCCCTTAATTAAGACATACCATCAAGTATATCTAAGAGATAGACGAATGAACAGGTTTTTTTTATACGACATAGGAAGGGAAAGAAGCAAGTGGGTCACCTGATGGAAAGTGATCACCACCGCCCATAGACACCCGCAACACCAAGGTCATTGCAGATGCGTTGCCAATACAGACGACTAAGATGGAATACATTGGTAGGCTTAATCTTAAAAAGTTAAAATTTGACACATTTTCTTATGAGAAATCAGACAAATTTAACGACATTAGTAAATATAGATCAGTTGTTTGAATTGAACGTAGGAACGATGCATTAAAACACTATTTATGTCTATCGATCGTTAAAAAATATACTTATGGTTAAGACCTTGGAGTATAATAACTGTATAGGACTGACGACTAGGCTAGTGTGTGAAACTAGAGGCTAAAACACTTAGGGATAAATCGACCGCGTGTCCTGGAGTGCGATTTTTGAATCTCACCGGGTGACTAAAGCTCACCAAAATGGCCGTTTTTCATAGACATTCGGCCATTTTGGTGAGCTTTAGTAACCTGCTATAGTAGTGCGCTAGCGTTCTTGGTACTACCACCTTTAAGGCGTTAAAATGGAGGGGGGGGGGGGGGGGGTGGAACATGAACGCATTCACGGGCAAAAGCTAGTCATTAATAAAATTGTAACCGCGGTGGTAAATTTTATGACCATGTCACAAACATGAACGTGTCACAAGTCTTAAATCGAATAAAGCTGTCAACTGATTTTATTTTAAAAAATGTCGAGAAAGCGACATACCTCTCACTTCAATTGGCTTAACGACTGCGTCGAATGAGACCCGTATTGAATCAATCAAAGCCAATGGTAACCTATTGTCGTTCGATCAAGCTCAGGTCAAGTTTTTATGAATGTATGTATGTAAGATGTATGTTGGCTGTGGTAACCAACATACATTTGACCAATGACAAGACTTTTTTGACGTGGCTGTATCGTTGAAATCTACAGCCACGCCAAAAAAGCTTTTAGTCATAGCTTTTAAAAAAACACAGAGCCTAGACTAGCCGGGTATTGCTGTAGTAGCACGCTAGCGTTTATCGCGCATATAAACGCTTTGGTCCCTCTCGCACACGCATACTGGTAAAAACGGGATAAATGCTTTATATCATCGATAAAAGCTAGCGTGCTAGGCCCCATGAGTGGTATTTTTTTTTAATATTTGCAAAATAAAACAATGTCCTTGCAACGCATCGTTCAACAAACGGTCAAAAAAATTCTTTTGAAGTTTTGATTAAGGCATTAACTTTAAAACTGCGTTAATAAAAACGAAATTGAAACGATTTGAACGGAGTCTCGAAAATAAATACAGTTAAGCAACCAAGTCATAAAAGTTATTAAGATATCTTCACAGATTAATATTTAAAGCACCGTTGAAACGCAATTTGATATTGCAAATGAGATTTTGCAATTTAGAGCAACTAAATTTGCGAGGATAAGTAATGAAAGTAGTAAAAAAAGACAGATTTCGATCATGATTTCATCTTGATTGACAAAAAAATCACTGCATGCCGATATCGTGTCACGTCGCAGACGGCTAGACGAGTCAATCAATGATGGTGAAAGGCTTTTCAATTTCGACGTCATAATCTGTGGCAGCCAGACACTTTAAACACAATAAGGCAAGGTGTGAAATTGTCTTAAACGCGGTATCGAAAATATCAAAAATGGCAACACCGGAACTGTCAAATCTGTTTGTCAAATTTTTGGAACGCCCCAAGGAGGTTTAAACCCATGGAGCAAGCCTGAAAAATTGAGAAAAAGCGTGAATGTATCTGCTCCATTCACTCTTACGATGTAACAACGTGAAGGAGTGAACAAACATAACCATTTGACACCATCTTTAAATTTACTACCGTACACACTCAGTGCTGACATTTGGTCATATAGGTCATGTTATTATACAACAGTTTAAAAAAGTTTCTTTCGTGTATTGAATGCTGTTGAATAGCAGCCATTCTTTTTAGTCGCATAATATTCACGTCAAATTTTGATGACGGTTCGTAGAGCTCTCGGTGCAATTTAATAAAATTCTTATGGTTATCGTTAGATTTTTGAGACAAGCAAGTGATATTTATTGTGCGAAATGGCATACTTCGTGCATGGTTGCAGTTCGCATTCATCACGGTGTCCTAAAGAAAGCAATGAAGGACAACACATCGGCGTTTACAAGTAAGTATTATTTGGTATTTATTTATGGGAATGTCGCGTTTTGGACGGCTAGTATTATTATGTGGGTTAAATTATGGAGCAAAGACTCATATGTGCTTGTAAAAACTAAGCTTATTTATTAATTTTAATGGTAATAAATGATTTATTATTTCTACAAGAGGTTATGGAAATATAGACTAGTGATGCGGTGCATCTGACATTTTGTAGAAATTATCGATAAGGTATCCGCCAATCTGATACCTTTCCCTCGTATGGGGCAATCGTGTCCAGGACTTTTGGGAAGCGGGCGCGGAGCCGTTGCCAACACCTAGAGGCCCTTTCGTCGATTTAGAGCGTCCGATACGTCGCGTGGGTGCACGGAGCGGGTGCACGCCTATCGAACAAATAGTATGAGCCCGCAGCCGCACCTGTGCGAGTTAGCGGACGCTCCCATACTATTTTTCTATAGGCGTGCACCTGCTCCGTGCGCCGGCGCGACTAAGCGGAGGCCCTTAATTTAGTTTACCCTTCTCTTCAGTCTTCTTCTTCAGTCGCTACTCCCCAACAGCTCGCCACTTAATACTATTTTTTTTCAGTTTTCCCAAAAAAAGAAGAAATGAAAGAGATGGATTAAAATATTGGGACGGCCACAGGAACTAGTTGATTTATTTAAGAAATAACACCTTGTTGAGTTTCTTACCAGTATCTTTTCATCAGAAGATTTTTTCCGAAATGATTATAAATTTTCTGACATTCATAAGTGGTTTCTGTATGCCTAATGTAAATAAAAATATTTTGAGCTTTGGTTTTGACTTTTGACTTCACACCACCACTCGCCCTTCGGGGTTGCGAGTTGCTCAAGAGTAGGTACTTCCATCAAAGGGACGCTTCGGCGCCCGCGGACAGAGCTAGCCCTTCGGCCTCGCTGGGGGAGTAGAGGTAGGAGCATACTTGCTTACACCGCCGCTCACCATTCTGACTCGCAAGTTGCGCTGAAGATAGAAGCATGAAGTTCGGAACATGTGTACCCTCGGACCAGGGGTCTTTTTTAAAACCTAAACGAGTCAGTCTGAGCGTAATATTATCATTGTTTGAATGCAACTTAAATAATTCGCTGTCTTAAATAACGCAGTTGTCCACATTCACATTTGATTAACATATCTGGGAAAATAGCTAATTCGGGTAATCTTTTGTCTCTGCAAAATAAATTATTTATTAAGTTAGTAAATCGAAATTGCAAGAGGGTTGAGCTATATGGTTGTATGTTCGCTAATATTATTAAAGGTTTTATAAGACTTTTTTAGTTTGTTAAATAAATAAATAAAATAAGTATCTTGGGACAGTTAACACCAATTGACCTAGTCCCAAAGTAAGCAACTAAAGCTGCTTGTGTTATTGTGTCGTGTTGCTTGTGTTGTGTAATTCATCGTCAGTTTTGATCGACTAATCTACATCACTAGCAATTTTCAAAAAGTGTACGCAGCGGGAACCTTTCAGCTCACTCTATTGTTTTAATAGCTCTGTGGAACGCCCGAAGAATGTCGATGGCCAGTTATAAAAATATGTAAATAGGTTTCAATGTGTATGCGTTTGTCAAACATTCACCGACTCTAAAACTTTTTCTTAGTTTTCAAACATGCCTACTAAACGGATTTGAATCCCGTTGTTTCACATTTAGAAAGCTACCTCCTGCATTTCGAAATACACAGCTATTTTACATAATTTCTTTTATTTCCCTTTCCCGCGTCCGCCGCGCCGCTGCAATTTGAAAATAGAAGCATGTTTTTTTTCTTATTGCATCGTGGGTTGGCCGTTGACATCCACTGCGTCTTATTTTCGGCCAGTGCGGGAGAGATTCCATATCTGGAAACTGAAATGGATACCAGATCAACTAGATCTGATCACCGGGGTCTTTAAGCCATCAAGGATTAAAGTAAGGAGGATATTATCTGTCAACGCGCACTTCAAACGTGCTTCTTCAATGTTGCCTTGTGGAGCTGAAGGTATCGAGTTTAAAATACGCACTATATGAAAACGATTAAAAGTAACGCCAGATGTTGTCGATTGAATAGAAACACGCGTTCTTGGAATAGATTACCAACGTTTAGACAATATCTGCATCCGATGTAACTTGAACTAACTAAAGATGTTGATACATTTCATTGTACATCTATAAAGTATATCAAAGTTATTTAAAACATAAAGGCATGAACGATTCTTTATTTAACATATCAAACAAAAACATAACGCAAGTGAACATGTTGAAATAAAACTAACTGGCATAATGTAAACATTGCACGGCCACTTACGAGAGTGGATAAAATTAAAAGTAAACGGAAGCAGGTTTTTTTTAATTTATTTCGACTTGGGAATACAAGCGGGCTCTTTATTTTGTAGTGCTGCCAGTTTCATATTTCCCTTTATTTTACAGTTATTTTGTTCGTTCGCATATTTTATACAGTAACAAGTCAAACAGTAAATCGCAGTTGTTTTTAAAGTGAAAAAATCCGGTCTCTAGTAAAGGAACAACAAATACTAAAGACTCTATTTGATTAGTCTCTTAGTCTTTGTTTTTTATCCGACTGCGGCAAAGCCAAAAGAAAGGGTTGCGTTTTTTTTTCGGGGTATACCTATTCACTCTGTCGGTAAAATCTACCAGCATCAAGACAAGCCAAGTCTTCAAGCTTGTTTCCTTAAAAACGACAAACTAGCATTTGACTAGATGAATATAATTTGTTTTGTATATTTACGGCTAAACTATTGAACGGCCTTCCTCACCGGGAAGTCGTCAAGCCGTCTGAGGTTACCAACGCAATAGCAAAAAAAAATTTTTGAACGGATTTTGATAAAATTCGATACCTAGATAGACAGTTTGATATCCGGAAAAGAATATTTATACAATGCCTGCTTGGTTACTGAAAATACAGGCTTCTAGTTTGATCCACAACGAAGTTACAAGGGGTCGAAAATGGCCTGAACTGCTTCGGAAAAGGATGGTACGGCCGTGCCGCTTTTTTTTGTTCTACTTGGCGGGGGCACTACATTGCCCCCAGATAGGTTATTTGTTATCTAAATAGATATACCGACTTACAGAAACGCTCTACAAGCAAGTGAATCGGGTACGACATATTCGTACCCATAAATATGTTTGTTGAGTTTAAGTACACTAGGATTAACAAATCTTCCAGCTGTAAGCGAGTTTATTTGCTTGGTAGTTGTTTGGACAGCAGGCATAAAGGGGAGAGCCAACGCAGTTAAAACAAGCGAAGCAAGACTTTGCTTATTTTCGGAGCACTTTTTATACCCTTCCGATCACAGAATCTTGGCGATGATACAGACGGACGAATGCCAGTTTTGCTTTTACCTTTTACTCTTAAGAAAAAAAAGAAATATTTGCATCTTGAGTATATCTTGAGTATATATATATATATATTAACTAAATGCACATATGAAATGGATGCAATTAAAACAAAAAATAAAAATTAGCGCCAAGGCTCGTCGTCTTAGATTTTCCTATTCCCGTACATTTTGATTTACAAAACGTTTAGTCAAAAGTTAACCTATAAATTACGCAACTCTGCTTACTTAACCTAATAAAAACCCCAACCTTTTGTAGGAATAAATAAGTAGTTGAAAGTTTTTAAAAAAAGCGGGAATGATCTCCGAAAATTTTCACTAGATATTGAAGAATCGCCATTTTGTTTTTCACTCAAAATCAAAGTTTCGGTCTTCCACTCGCTGTATTTTGTAATAGTTGCGACAATGGCGTCTCAGCTGGCCAATAAATCATTACGTGTTAGTTAGCGAGCGCTAAATCGACAACAGGAAAATGCATTTAGTACAGTCACTCCGGCACAAAAACTCATAACAGAATCTCTGTGTAAAGCTTGCTCACACTGTCCGACAGAGTATCTCATCTGAAGTGGAACCAGCCTTACTTGTATTAAAAGGAGTTTGTACCCACCCAGCCACAAAAAACAACTCTCCATACAAACGTGACAAAAAAATTATACTGTTTATTTTTATCAGAGGTTTTTCCGAACCGGTGGTAAATTTTTTGACATTCATAAGTGCTACCTGTAAGCCTAATCTGAATAAAATATTTTGACTTTGACTTTGACTTTATCATTTTTATTTTACTTTTTAATTTCTCAAATTTATTAACGGTTTATGCATCTAATTAATTGATTGACATTATTATTTAAGATCATATTTACGAGTTAATCTTTTCGTGAGATGAGAATGATGGATTAAGGACTTTAATATTGTACACTGAATATCGGTTGACTGTTACGCACTCCAAATTTGTAATAACTCGCAATCTGACAATAAATCATTTCATTTCACTTCATTTCATTTCAACGGCGATTACGTTTTCCACCCTCAAAACCTGAATCAATAGTCATTATTTTTTAGTATGCTGAACTTAGAACTAGGTTTGTATGTTTTGTTTTATGGGTTAATTTTATAGCCTTCGCTTTAAAGTTTACTTTTAAATGAATGGATGGATCTAATTTGATGTATCTTTTTATTTACACACGTTACAAAACGTTTTCATGCATGGGTTGCATTGCATGTCTTAGAATGATCACCAATTCAAAATTGGTTTGTATGGATGTTTGTCAACATTATCTTTTGACATTGGCAGCTTTCAATAATTTTAATATATAAGATTACGGTGGTATTATTTAGATACTAAAAGTTGGGCATCAGATGTAAAAATTAACGTCTTTTATCAAATTCTTAAGTACGTTGGCTGTTTCGTGTCTTTCTCCTCGCAGTAAGGTAAAGTTTTTTTTCATTCATTTTAATATATTGATGAAAGTTAATTCAATTCACAGTTTTCATTCATTCAATCGCAAATCAAAACCATTCGCAGTCGCACCGTGTGCACACGGTTTAACGTCTGACAGATCAGCAATTATGGCCGGCGGTCGTTAACCCCGTCTACCGCGAAAAAATAAACCATTTTGAAATTAGAATGACGTGTTTTTTAATGCACGTTTGACGCATAGACGATATTGTCGACAGTGTCTTATTTTAAGTTATTTTATATTACATTTGTCTTTTTGACGTCTTCCGAGCTTTATCATAATATCAAGTTTTGTCAAATATTTTTAGTATTTATTAAGTATGTAGGTAAAGCAACAGGATTTTAGAGTCAATGACCACCAAATCTACCATAGCGTACCTAGACCCAAAACTAAACTAGCTGACTGTCATTAGTCCAACTTTTCCATTGCTACCCCCATTAATAGGTTCAACGACCCCATGTCGTGACACTATGACCACTGTAGGGTGACCAGCCCTTAGTGCTAATTTTACAGGACATAATGATCTAAAATTACAGGATTCATGGAAAAAGCAACTTGGACTTGTTTTTCACCTCTGAATCGAGATTTCTTGCGTCAGCCAGCCGGCACTTGGAGTCAATTGCAACATTGAGCTCAATTATTTAGATAATAAGATTAACTCCTTGTAAAAAAATCTCTTATTTTAATTAACATGTGTGGCTAGTCTGTAAGTGTTAAACTCATACTCAAACTCAAAATATTTATTTGCTTTCATAAACATTTCAAACATTTCGAAACCCTGTAAGGGCACTGCAAAATATACATTATAAATTAATTGTTAATTATGAGATTATTAAATAAATATAAATATATATAAAAAAAATACGGTACCAATTTATTTTTGGTGTGGTATGGTCCTGTATTTGTCTTATTAAAATACAAGACTCGGCCAAAATGATAATTTAAAAACGGGACATCCTGTAAAATACGGGACAGACCAGCGTGCCCATAACGTGACATGATTGATATAAGTTTCAATAACGCCTCATCCCTTTCTTAAGACAGTTAGCTATAGTGTCTTAAGAAAGGAAAAGAAGAGTGGTGACTTGTGTAGGAAATTTATTAGCAATCTGATTACCCTCGTCATCGTCACACTCTATCCAACCTTAATGAAAAAATTCAAAGCTACATAATTTTAAAATGATTGATTCCAAATCGGCTGGACATTAATTGCTTTTACTAACCTGCACATTAACGTCTTCGGTGAAATTACACTTAATAAAGCCAATTATAATTTCCGGGACCGTTTAAACTCCCTGGCGACACGCCAAACCCATCATACACTCGTAAAAAAAACTTTCTCAAACTGTAATATGACAGTTACAAAAAATACAACCTATTTCAATCTACATTATCCGGGAAATACATTTAAATGTTGTTTTTTATGATATTCTGCCTCTTGAATTTGTAAAATACCTATTTATGTTCTTAAAATAAAAATTTCAACATAAAATATAAAACAAAGTTACCTATGATCATATTAGTTTACAACTCGTATCGATAAAGGACCACTTGTCTTTTTAAAATGTTGTTTACCAAAGGCTTTAAAAACAAAAACATCATTCGATTTAAAAAATTAAAGCCTCGCTTGCACGCCCCTAGTGAATCATTCACTCATTCATTTTCCAAAATGGCGCCACAAGCTACCAACATGCAAAAAACTGAACAATACCTAGCATGCGGAAGACCAAATTTCGCGGAATGTTTAGATCGAATGACTAAAGTTGGTACAATGCGAGATATTGTTCACGGAACGCAATCAGAGTGAATCAAGATCACAGCGAAATGGATTAAAACATGAGTCACTTCGTAAGTATAATAATAAGTTTTTTATTACTCGTCTGGCATTACTCAGTTTCTATAACAGTGAGCCAGATGAGTCGCTAGATTGATTTGTAAACACTGATAAGAATGCAGTTCATTAGACCAAGTAAATGAAACGTCACTGTCCACTATCACACGCATTCCAGTAAAATGTAAAAGATACTATTTCGGGGATCTTAATATTGTTAAGGTATTAAAGGTAAAAAATATCTAGAGAAATTTCCTAATTAAATCGATTTCTACCAAGCACAGTTTTCGTAAAAAGAAGTATACGAAAACATAACAGCGCTCGCAATTCTGAAGAGTCGTCATCGTCGTGAATTCAATGAGCATAAATCCTCTGTAGCTATTTCTCTTCTGTTATGCCATTATTCAAACAATGCATTACCATGTCATGACTAACAAATAGGACAACATCGCCGCTAAATGCTAAAAGGTTACAAATCCCTTGTTCCTTGTTTAGAGATAGTTGTTCCCTGTGACTTTGCCCGCATAGATTCCTCCCCCTCCCCCTTTACCCCTTTAATGATGGAATTTCTGAAAACCATTCTTAGTGCACCTACTTCCCCTAAGGCCATATTGTATACTATTCAATAACTCAAAATAAAACAGGATCCACTCTATTTTCCTCCTTAAATAAAAGATTTAAAAATATGTATGAACCAAAGCATATTTTTATGGTACGGTTTTATCAATTATTTAGAGATTAATAATAACATAAAATCCTACTTGCAAAAAAGTTTTTAAGTGGATTTATATTAACTATTTTCCGTATGGTTCTCAATAAAGAGTATTTGTCTTGTCTTGCAGTGTGTGCATTGGTAACATCACACACTTATTTTTATAATTAAATTTTACCAAGAAAATTTAATTGGGCCCTATTTTGTTTCGGGTAGTTTATTTAGGTAGATACTTTAGCGTCTGCCAGTGAATTAGGGAAACTTTTTATGTGTAGGTAGACGAGTTCAGCATATAGGTAATATATTGTTCTTGTGCGATAAGTCCTTCTGCTGCCAGGAAGTGATCGAAGACCGTGGCAATGAATAATCAAGATTCTGTTCCGAGCAGTGGCCGTGACACGCACGCTGACTGCAAATTGATCCCCAGCTTCGTGGTTTTGTGCAATATTTGCTTTTGATCCATTTAAGTACTTTCGTATTCGCAACGTGAACATTTACTTCTAAATTAGGTATTTAGGGCTGACGTAGTCTGTCGTAGTTAGTAAAATTTGCTGTGACTCATTACCAATTTGCGGTGGAATGGATAATTGAGTCTTTAAGTAATTTTAGTGACTGATGACAATCAATCACAGATGAGTCGAAAATCAAAATGGCAACATTTCCGTGAGTAAGCAGGTTCAAGTGTCACATTATTTGGTCGAAATAAAAGCATATCCATATTTTTTGAGTACCTACATATAGGATATAATAAAACAAAGTTTTATTGTGCAAAACATATTACTCATTCAAAGTGTCGAGATGAAGAGAATGTGTTTTGAAAAGAAGGCCGAGTATACGAATACCTATATAAGTTAGAATTGGGAACGCTTTAAACAATATTTATATTTGATGTACTAGCGCACTATAATGGTATTGTTAGTTTAATGCTGAACACAGCACTGACGACGCAATAAAAAGGCAAGCGTTTATGATTGTTTTGCCAACAAGGGCATGGCCTGTGTATTGTCTTACAACTTAAGGAAAAATATGGAATTTGTCACAAATAATACAACAATAAACCGCTGGATTAATCACAAACGCTGTTGATAAACAATAAAACTACCCCATAATATAAACACTTGATTGGAGACTATTCATTTTCTTAACGGATCAAAAAAACATTACAAGTACACGATTACAAGACTAATATACATATATTTGTCACATTCTGTACGAAAAATTGTACAAATAAATGAAATTGAAGGACTTGTAATATTTGTAAGATAGGGGCCTGTTTACCTATGAAGGCGCTCCCCTTTCGCAGCATTTTAAACCCGATTTCGTAAGCAAACAAATCTAATCTTAAGGTTCACTACGCATAAGAGTTAATATAAGATTCATGACGCACAACAGCTAATATATGAATCTAATGAAACCCATGAAAACAGTTACCTAGGAGTCTGAACACGGTTACAAATAGTGGTAGTGAGTTAAACATAATAAGAAATTTAATAGCTGACCTGGTGGTAGAACTAAGTAATCCGATAGGTTCGATGCAAACCAACGCGCACTGCTGACTGACCGCGGCCGATACAGCAGGAAACCCTAATTATATCATTTGTGTGGGTTTGAAACGAAGCAATTTGAGGAAAATTAAAGTTAAAGACGTGCTGAACAATTAATGCAATGAGCATTAATGGCTTGGAATCGAATGACGTACGAAAGTAACTGACGCACTGCCAGTATTGGCACTTTTGTTTGAAGAACCAGGACTACGGTAGGGTCGGTATTTTTGATACTAAAAATACTACCAGAAGAACGTTTAATTTCTTTGCGCATGTTAATCAGCTGCAGTCTTGCGGTCAACGTAGCATATTTTACTGTATCCGCTTAAAAAACGCGTCTAGTTTGAGTCGAACTCGCGTACCGAAGCTTCCTTGCAAACATATACAAACCCTTATCAACCGTACCTAATTATGTAGGATTTTATACTTTACGAACTTTGGAGAAAAGAGCGAGGGGGTGTTGCTATTGAAAATTTTCATTAAGTTATTCGATAAGTAAGTAGAATTAGAAAAAAGTGATTCGAAACGACAAACTCTGTCATATCCACCACTTGATCTAGTAGCTACACTTTAAATTTTTGACTCCCGACTCTCTCCCGTTTGACCCATTTTGCATAAAAACCCGAACTTCAAATACTTAGTATTAGTAAGCACCTAATTGCTGAAATATGGCGATTTGTCAAACCTTCCTTTTGTACCATTTTTTGGTACGAAACCCCAAACTAACTCGTATACCATTTGTACTCACTATTGGCAACATCCAACCAAGTCTTTGGTTTTTTAAAACAGACTACGTTTTGGACACAACACTGCACCATCACACCTAGCTAGACTTGGAATACTACAAAACAGCCTCTGTAGTTTCTGTGGAGCAAACGAAGCGACTGTGGAACACTTTGTATTCAGCTGTCAAAAGTTCCTCATCGACAGATTAGTGCTTGCAAGTGAACTCAGTGAAGTGTTTCAAAATTACGATAACTTTTCTTCCCGCCCGCCGCCGCTTAATAAATTGCTCAAAGATGTAAATACATATAGACCGTTGTACAAGTTTATCAAAAACACAGTAGAAAAAATTTGAAGAAGCTACGTGTAAACCAAATGTGAAAAAAAATCTGAACATTTAAGACGTGGCTTAAAGGTCTCCGCAACCAGGCCATAAAATCCAAAAAAAAAAAAATTGGTTTTTTAATATGTATGTGGCCACATGGCAACACTCTTCCCCTTCTTCTTCAACCTTTGTGCTAATCTCATTTGTGTGTAATTAAAACTTTATAAAATCAAGTGGATTTATTCAACCAGTGCAACAATCAGGAGCAAACAAACATTCCCCGCTCACTCAGATGTTATATTCAATTTAAAATACCTAATATAGATTAACCTATTTTGTTTAAATGGCTTAAGTTACCCAGGTAGTTGTACCAAGATGTAAATCTTCCATGTAAAGCCCCATCAAGCCTAATACAGCTACTCAAACGCCAAATTTCGCACAATTAGCGTCAAATAGCCTAAAAAGGACGACAATTGCAAATGGCCGGATGTTCGTCAGCTGTGCAGGACAATGGCAACATGGCGGCACTATTATTCCGTCTTGCGCAGCGCACGCGCAGCGACTTGTAGATCAGGGATGAATCATGGGGCGCTAAAACTCTAAAAGTCGTGCTAGGAAAGTTATTATGATATGGTATGGTATAAAAAATGCAAACGGGGTGCAGTTGTGATGTTTAGAATTCAAAACCATGTTGATTACAGTCATTTTTTTACTGATTTGATGTTTTAAATAAAGATTTCTTTCTTTCTTTCAAAGGTCCTAGCATGCTAGCTTTTGACGCTGACTGAAAGCTTGTCCCTTTTTAAATGTCTGCGATAAAGGTTTGTGTACAACCAATGCAATTGTATACGCAAAGAAAAGAGGAACTTAGAGCCTGACAATTATTTAAAACGCTAAAAATTCGCACTAACCGCAATAGGGCTTGTTTCGGTCTAGATCTGTAAAACTGATGTATTTACACTGTATTTGACAAGTATTTAAATTTCTGCTGTCATTAAGTTGCGTTTATATGTTTTTGTATATAATTGTATTGTTTTCTAATGGGGCTGACATGTTTTATTTTGATCAAAGCCCCTAAATAAATAGAGAATTTTAAAAAAAGTTGCGTTTATGACCAGATTGATTTGTAATCTTTATTCACGAAAGAACATGATAACGGTCAGAGATAAGAATAGGAAACTACAATACAATTATTGGTATTGATTAGATTAAAGTATCTTGAATAAATGTAATTTATCGGGAACGAATGAATAATGTTTTTGACAAGATAAGCCCGTGTAAACAAAGTATTTTTGGCGGTTAATTTTTTATTATTAGGTTGATAGTTTCACGTTTCAATTTAGATTTGCTTTATTTTGCGCTTGAAGTTCAAAAGTCAAGGAAAAGAACGAGTGACCGTAACTAAAAACAATATTAAGATTTCTGTTTTATCTCTGGGATCTTACATACTGTGGAAAGTAGCCTATAGTAAAACAAGTTTTACCTATAAAGTTCTACATTTCGTCGCGGATAATAAAATGGCAATTCAATATGTCTTTAACACCTAAGGAATAGGATATGTTACACGTTCCGGAGTTTTATATTGCCAAAACGGAATCAAGCTGCTTCTCACGTCACACGCTAATAAAAATTAAAAAGATTAACCGCACGAATACCATTCGTTCATTCATTACCGATTGTAATCGCGTATGGATTCCATATTTGAAAGTGTTCTGATGATAAAGTAACGGTCACTAACGGTCGGGTGACCACTTTTCGTAATAATGGCCAGTAGTAATGACAAAGTAGAATTATTATCGTTGGAAGCCGCACAAACTTGTATTGTGCCAGTGGATGAATCTGGAACTAAAGTAAATAGCGTACCAAGTTAACATCTCTGGGTTGAACTAGCGGCGCTGTCGGCAGCAGATAGAACTTTGCAGTGTTATAAAGCTGGAGAGGCAATTAGATACGAAATTATAGACGGCCAGTGTCAGTTACAGATGTTGCATCTCGTTTCCGCGTTGGTATTAGATGTTCAAGGCACAACTTAGTCTTGTAAGAAGTTAATCTTAGTCTCCACCTAGGCAATGAACAAACCAGTGTTATTGTCCATAATCGGTATTGTAATTTTTTGTTATAGATAGTAATTAACGCTAGCTATTTTTCTCCCCAGTGAGTGATTTGCATATGGTAGCCTAAATTCCAAGAGAATCGTGTAAGTGCAACAATTCTCTGCATCTTCGTCATAGACAGAACACCAAGTGCCAGCTGAGTTAGTGTATGGTAATAATACTAATTATATTATTACTGATTAAAGCATCTGTTATCACGCTGTTATGGAGGTCAATGGACTTATGCTAATTGCCGCTGTTCCGAGGGAAAGTTTGTTAATGTTCATTAAATAAATGTATTTTTAAATTTTCGTATTTAGATTTACGGAAAGGAGGGTAAAATAAATATAAAAGCATGAGGAAAACGTTTCAAAGTTATTAATATTGTGTTCTTAAAAAACGTTTGTAATTCTTTACAGGATAGTTGCCCTACATAGAGATTATGATAATATGATTACCTATATACCTAACTAAACTAATTAATTTAGAGCTAAGGTAAAATTAAGCAAGGGTCAACCCATCATCACTCTTTTTTTTAAAGTATTCATTAATGTATTAACATAATTTCCAAGCGTGATAGAACTGTCTTTACGATAAGCTTGGCATTTTAATCAATATTTAATCCCATAATCTAGTATTAAGAATTAACAGTCTCGACTTGGGAAAGTCCGGCGCAGTAGCCGTACGTAAAATGCAAATTATTAATTAAAAAATTTAAAATAGTCGCTAACTACACTTAATCTGAAAATTAGTAACAAAGTTAATTGACATGAAACAGGACCGCTAACAAGGTGTGGAAAAGTTTTTTAATATACGTATTATCAAATTAAATGTACCTGTTCATTGGCTTTATTTTGCATATTCTCTACAGACACATTTGTTGATTGTCATTTTGGGTTGTTTTTATTTACTCCATCAAAGCACACTAGCTTTTATCGCGGATATAAAGAATCCATCCGTTCGTACACGCTTGTTCGTTAGAACCGCCATACTCAAAGTGTGCTCCGCGGAGCCCTAGGGCTCCACAAAGTCTCTGTGGGGACTCTGTGTGAATACTGGTTATTAGGTGGAAAAAATCCGAAACACACCCCACCTCTCTGGACGATAGTTCAACACTGTTTTTTTATTTGAGGGTTCCGTCAAATATTTCGCATTACAAACGGGAACCGCTGGTTTAGAAAGGAGTATAAGCTCTTTATGCTCACGATAAAAGCTAGCGTGTCAGCGCCTCCCTCGGTGGCACTAAATATGGCCATCCCTTTAATTCCTTTTTTTAATTTCTCTGCCTTGTTTAACTAGTGTTAAAAAAAAGAAATGCACAAAGAGAAAATAAGAAGGTTAGATTGGGATCAAACATTTCTGGTGAGGCTAACACTTTAACTTTTTGAAATAGAACGAGCAGCATGGTTTCTTAATTAAGGACTAGATATAAAGTATCCCAAGATATTTATTTCATTTTAAAATAATAATATTTAATATTATTCTCTACTACTAGTTTCGTTGATGTCGTTCACATATCAATCAGTTATTTTACAAAATTGCACAGCTGTCATTTAATTTTGTTCGTTATATTCATGAGATTCGACAAATTTAAGTTCTCTCAGTGCTCGCCGCAATAATTATTTTGAATTAACGTCTCTAATTTCAAGTTAGCTCAAAATTAGTATAATTAAGCGTAAGTAGGCTACTTTGAAAACTGTAAGTGGCGCTGCGTTACGTTAGAAAGCATATCGGTTGCTTTGCTCCAATAAAAAACGGTGTAAAAGCGTACGATCACGACCGTAACACTTCGGTACTGGCCGGTGGGAATCATAGACACTAAGAATTTGAGCTGGCAATTTCTGTTTAGAAAAAAATTACGTTTTTGTAAATGGAATACAGTTTATAAAATTTAATACTTAATGAGCAATTGTCGTTGGTGCATAATGCCAACACCAAAGCAAAGCACAATGTCTGTCACAAAATTAATAAGGCGTCTGATGAGCTAAGCTGTCGAGCTGGCCCAAGTTTTCACCATGAACTCGTTATTCGCACCCCATCGTTGCTCTGTCGAGAGGCAGTCGTGGCAGTCTTAAGATCTGGTTAAATCTGGTTTCGTCTGGTAACTGACAATGAAACCTAAAACTGAAGGTGCGGTTTGGGTACGGTACTACAGGAAAGTGACGAGTCAAACCAAAAATTGCCATCAAAAATTAAAAGAAATATGGGACTTGAGGAAGTTAAGGATTTATTAATATAGTAATAAAATGGACTAGTTACTCAAAGAGTTCTAGGCCTTATTTCGGAATAATGTACCTGTAGCTATTTTTAATTGAAAATACAACATTTACAATGCTTGAAGCAAGCTCTTTTACCAATTCAAAAGGGTTGAAGTGAATATTAAAAACCGTCAGAACTAGAATTCTTTATAAGACTCAAAATCATTTTATATGCAAAATGTAACATTAATGCACATGGCGGTTACACTTTTTTGCGATACTGTTAATGCATTTAAGTCCACGGGTAACAACCTTTAAACGGATTTACTAACGACGTTAAGCTCAACGCTGCGGAACCAAAGGGTACTTATACGATTAAAACTAATTGAACATTTTGATTTACTTTTTTAAGACAAAATTGTATCGAATTTTTAATGTAAGCATCAATGAACTTAAGAAAATTTGCTTACTTAAATCTGTTTTTAACCAATAACTAAAACGACTTTTCATTTGATTCACTTTTTAGAATTAACTATATTGTCTATCAACTCAATCTCAACATAAAAAAGCATACTGGAACTGGGTCCTTCATTAGACGATAATTTGTAATATGAACTTAGTATAATTGATAAAATTCAAATAAATGCTTTACCTTAAAAATTTCATTGTTTTGGTATCAGAAAATAGCAACAACGCATTGGAAAATTTAGAGGAAAAAATAACGCTTGGTATTTTTACCGCATAGAAACGTAACGCAGACTAACAAATCCTTTTATATTTATAACGGGGAAAAAATAAACCACAAAATTCCAAACTCGGAAACTACAGCTATGTAATTAACTGTAAACCGAGCTACATTACAGGAAAGTCATGATATAAATTAAACAGTAATTCCACTAGCAGCGATGATATTATAAATATTATAATGTTCTATGTATTAAGATTTAAAATTAACACTTTAATTTGCCAAATAAATAATAATAACGATAGAAATCTTCCAATTGACAGTTTTAAGTTAAAAATCTGCAAACCCTTTCAAAACGTCAACTGTCAAAATTCAAAAGTTCCATTCCAATTTTAAAAAGAGTCTAACTTACTTTTGCTCCAATCTGGTTCCCGCACTGTCCGGCTTGGAGATGCACAATTTCCCTCATGTTTGTTTTTTTTAATTACTCGTTTGACAGGACGTGGTGACGGTTGGTGTTCGACTAGCGCTCCCGCCGGCCGGCGACTGAACGAACTGAACTGAGCTGAAGTGAACTAGAGTGAACGAATGGCGCGAGGGTGCGTGTGTGGCCGGCTTTTTGGCGTTCCTTTATTTGAATGAATGTGTCGTTTTAATTAGGTATACATTTTTAATAGTGCGTTCCAAATTTAAGATAATTAGCTGTTTGTTTTAGACTTGCTTAAAGTTGTGAATTGCTTAAACGAATAGATTTTAGAAAAGTTATTTATTTTGATGGATTTTGGTTTTAAGATGCAAAAAACACTGTCAGTAAACTTACTCATTCATCTAAATGAAAATGGTGTAACCGCGATACTATCGGTCTGGTTTCCCCGTCACAGGGAGGGGGGAGGAGTTACAGAGGTTAGATGGAAATCGCACCAATGTTATAATAATCGACCTGTCAATTCTGAGATCGTGGTCAAAGGATAAGATATGTCCATTGTCCATCAAGAAAGTACAATATACAACATAATATAAAACACCACGTAAACGAATAAGTGAAGATATACATATTAGCTTGATTTAAGAGAAACGGTTAGTTCTCAAGAACTAGGTTAAATGAAGATAGAAACATATTTTTTCCAGCTCTGAAGACTTTTTATCTTCATATATCTTACACAAAACAAAAAACCCTTGTTCTTAGCTTGGCCGCAGTGGAATAAAAATGCTCAAAAAGGCGCCTTCCAGATTTCTAGATCAGATTTTTAGGGGAACTTTAAACTTCATCACTGGCAACACTTGACTCGTCGCAAGTTCAAACGACAAAGAAACCATAAATTAATTCCAACTGCAATTGGTAACTTAACAACGCCGCTTGAGCCCCAGGTCTTTTAAGCAGCAGTACAAACGGGAGGTCAAATTACGTTGGATTATTGTCAAACAGAAGACCCGCGTTATTGTCAGGTTATACTAGTGATGTAACGAATGTCATTTTTTGAACATTCGCGGATGCGAATGCGAATGCAAATATCTGCTACCGACATTCGCGAATGCGAATGCGAATGCGAATATTTAGTTTTTGTTCAAATTTGGCGCCAATTGTCTATGGCTTGGAGGCAGTCTCGTTCGAAGGAGATGCGTACCATTTGTATTTATAAGTTCCAATGAAAATATAATTGTTAAGCTTCATTGCAAAAAAATCAAGTAAGTAAATAAATAATACCAAATGTTAGAGTGAAAACTGATATTGTGATTACGAGGTTAGTTACTTTTTCTTGCATTAAAAAACATAAGAAATGAATGGATTTTGATTTTATTTATCTACTATTGTTTTCAAATTGGTTTTTTTCTGCTTTTCATATTCGCAAAACATTCGCATAAATTTTGGCGAATGCGAATAATGCAATGAATATGCGAATATTCGCGAATGCGAATGCGAATATTCGTTACATCACTAGGTTATACTACGCGCAGATTTTCAACATCTTTTCTGCTGCGAACTATGGGGTTGTGGAATAAACTGCCCACGATGGTATTTCCATTGAGTTACGACGTGGGAGTTTTTAAGAAAGGCGTAAAAAAGCTCTTCAAGGTCGGCAGCGCACTTGCTAGCCTTCTGGTGTTGCAAATGACCTATAGGCGGCGGTATCCACCTTCCATCAAGTGCACCGTCTGCGTCTGTCGTTAATTTTACATTAAAAAAAATAAGAAAAGTCAGTAGATAAAGATGAACTGCAGCAGATCTGAGGATACTTCAAAAAGAAAAGAAAGAAAAAAAAATATTTATATAAAATTCTAAAACTATTCAACATAATACTTACAAAGTTACTTAGGTAAATGAAAATTGGAACGGAAATAGCTTATACCCTCCTGCCCCTCTAGCACACTAGCGTTTATCGCTGACAAAGCATTCGTCCCTTTCGCACACGCATACTGGTTAGAACGGGATAAATGCTTTATGTCATCGATAAAAGCTAGCGTGCTAGGCCCCCTGGATGACACATAGGACACTTTTTATTCCATAGTTCCCGCCGCGGGATAGCGATAGACGAATTCTATGTAAAGTCGCGGTCAACAGTTAGTAAAGAATAAATACTGAAGGTAAAGAAAAAGAAGAATATTACTCGCATTTTACTCGCCCAGTATTTAAAGCACGACCAAAGGCATTAGGTAAATAAAACCCCGAAAACGGGCAAATGTATGCCAAATACAATTTGGTCCTCGCAGGACTCGAACCCCCAACCTCTTGATTCAGACGGCAAGCCATGACCGGGACGCAATAAGTGCATTTCAAATTCCTTTTACATTGAGCATTCGGTGTCTAATTTTGCATATAGTCATCCCCTCGAGGATTGGCACACTTTCCCGATGAAAATCAGTAAGTGTATGAATTTGAATGTCATTAATAAGTGAAATTAATTGTAGGTACAGACAGCAACGAAGGTTGGTTTATAATTTCATATAAAATTTCGTTGTTGACTGTACCAGGCACGGCTTACTTCGCGGACGCCGAGCTAAAAGAATATTGGCGAACCACTGTACTGGGGCCGGCACACTTAAGTTGCCGCGCGTGTAAATGAATACAAGTAATACGATAGACAAAGAGGCATACCTAAACGATGTTTTTGTTCGAAGTCAAACTACCATACTTGTATAGCCGACCAAGTAATTGCTTGACCACTTTTCAACCTTATTCCTCTGTAATACGGTCGAAAAGTGGTCAAGCAGTTTCTTGGTCGACTATACTATTATTTATTCTGTAACTGTTCTGGTTAATAAATAAAGCTAGTTTTTAGCTTTGTATTAAACGACCAAGGCTGTGCAATGAAGAGAAACGATGATTCAATCCATTCGTCTGTGGAATTCCCTTCCTTTAACATTGAGGGAAGCTAAATCACTTCCTATTTTCAAAACTCTATTAAAAAAGTCACTATCTCTCACTTACTTGATTTCACTTTATCTTTACATCTTTCCAAATTCTTCTTTCCTAGTCATTTGTGGTCTTAAGAAATTAATTGTTACTGATTTGTATTGAATGTAGTTTATGTTCATGTATTTATATTTATGTTAGTCATAGGCGAATACTGGTCTAGTTATTTATTTGTTTTAAACTTATTATTTATAGAATTTTTATGCATTTGTTTTGTTTCCTGTTTTATTGTTTGCACCACCAACTTTAATCTGCTATTGTAATTGTTCTGTATCAAAACGGTTGTCTGGAAGAAATAGCTCTTAAGCAGTAAGACCGCCCGTTGTCTACGTCATTGATTTGATTTATTGCCTTTATTTTCTGTATTTTTTATGTGGTGCACAATAAAATAATATTTGTTGTTAATATTTTTGATGTTTTTTGGAGTATCTAGTCGATCTAAATTAAAATAAATAAAATATGCGTGTGATGTCATTTGGAATACATCTAATATTAAGAATAGTCGGTAACATTTAATGATGTGTGCCGGTTTCTTCACGATGTTTTTCTTCACTGATATCTCGGAAAAAATGTAGAATTTGAGATGCGGTAGTAACGCTAAAAGTTATTCAATTGCGATCTTTTTTGTTTTTTTTTGCATTATTTTGTGGATAAAGTTGTTATGTCAAATAAACGGTGAATCACGTATCTAATCGACATTTAACCATTAATTAGGATACTAAGACTTTTTCATAGATAAATATTGAATTATTCGAATGATCACTTTTTACATTATTAATTATTTAGAGGCGTGAGCCAATTCAACACGGTAGCATATCGCAGCCCGTTATTCGCAGACACTAGCAAAAAAACAGCCTTTGCACATCTTTGAGCTCGCACGGAGTGTTTCTCTAAGCGCTACAGCGTTGAGCTCAGTTTCGAGGTATCGTCCTGTCTTACTCTAATGCGCTAAGTCTAATACCCACGAGTGAGCTAGACATAAGGTGCCTTCGACGTCGAGCTCGCCGTTGCGGGCCAACGGGGCAACTTTGACACTGAGTCCCAGTGTTCAGTTCGACGTATAGCCGGACGAGTAAGTTCGCGTAAGTATGGCTCGATGATCTTTATCGCCCGAGTGTCCCCTAAGTACGCGAAGAACGCAAGTAACTTTGGACGATAAAGGATACATACGCGAAATTACTCGTTCGTCTATCATCCCTTTTAAAATTAATACCTCAGCATGTTTGTGTTGTATAGCCATCAGGCTTCTTTAAGATGCTATGCTGGTTACACTGAATAGTGGCGTTATACAGAGTGAAGCCCTTTTTGATTCTGTTCAACATAATGTTTTGTTTTTGTACTCTGCCCATGCTGTGTGTATTTGTATGTATTATGTTGAATAGTTTGAAATAAATGTTTTTTCTTTCTTTTTTCTTCGTTCTTCTATATTTCGTTCTAACCTTTAAGGTAAGTTAGGTATGCTTCGTTATCTTTTCAGCTTAGAATAATTATGATCAAATATGCTGACTTAAAAAAAAAACAATGATAAAACGTCTGGAACGTATTTATCTAATAATAAAAACTTATTTACTGTTCTTATTACGTTTGACTGGTATTGTAATCTGAAAAAACCGAAGTAAAAAATATTTTTTTTTTTAATATATTATTTCTGTTGTTTTCTTGTCGTGTCAGGAGTTACGACTAACCACTGTAAAAGGGGTCAATCTGAAAATCAGCGCGGGGTACTTCCACCTCGCACATGCTGAGATTGGGACCCATTGCCAAACAGCTGTATTGTTTCTTTCTCACTTTCTTTCATTGTAATTATCATTATTTGTCTTTCCAACTACCTGCTGATATCTATGTTGTGGCAATAAACGTCTTGTTATTTTATTTTTATTTTATTTTAAAATCAAAACTGAGTCTAAATATGTATTATGAACTGTAAATTACAAAAAAAAAATCCAAGTCTCGCGAATATCACAGTCACTAACGCAAAAACGAGAGCACTGGTTCAAGGATTGAGAGCTCCTCAGACAAAGACGAGGGCTCTCCTGGCCTCGGGTTTGTTTGAGAGCTTTTCACAAAATTCCTTTGTGCGTTTACTTATGACATTGGATTGGCAGTCTTTTTTTTCGCGTGGTATGCTTTTAGCAAAGCTGACGTTGACTCACTTGTAGCTGCGGGAAAAAACATGCCTGCCTACCCAAATGATAACGATGAATACTTTCTACTAATATTATAAATGCGAAAGTATTTTGGACAATAAAAGATCGTTGAGCCATAACTACGTTTTTTTTATAAAACATGGGAAGGCAAACGAGCAAATGGGTCACCTGATGGTAAGTGATCACTACCGCCCATAGACACCCGCAACACCAAAGGGATTGCAGACTGAACCATTTCTTACAGTTTTTTAACCCCCTCCCCCCCCCCCCTCGGCAACCACCCGTAGTAAATGCTAAGACCCCCTTCCCCCCTCTAGTTTTCACGTGTAGTTCATAAATATGGTTTTAAATCTGTTTTTTCAACAGACAGTTAAAAAAAATGAAAAATATTAATATTAAGACGGCGCTTGCCGTGTGACCCCAAGGGTGCGTGCATTGTAAATATAGGTATATTTACAATTTGAATGTAAATTGAAAAACCGCAAAATTTCTCTAGAGATATTGACTATACGTGCCAAAAACCAACACCCCTCCCCTGCCCTGGTGACCCAGCGTGGTATTTTGAAGACTTCGCCCCCCCCCCCCTTGAATGGGTCACGTAGCATGGTTCCGTTCCCTAAATACGCGAACTTACTCGTCCGTCTATCACCTCGTTTAACACACAGAGTAGTTTAATACTTTTAGAGTTTCATCACTTTCATCGCGCACCGAATTCCGGCTCCAAAAAACAAAGCTCTCACTTACTGCAGATAATTTGGTAGCTTATCACAGTTGTTTACGACGCGAACCACTCAGCGGGAATGGACGATGGACGATGAAATGCAACATTGACATTCCAACGGAACTGGGCTGATAATTTGGAGATTACGGTATTCTTTTTTTTATAAAATTTGAAGAATTTGTTAAATTACAAAAAATGTGGTTTTATTTTTTCATGAGTTGTACAATGACAGGGGCCAAGTTTCGCGAAAATGTGATAGGCTGGTCCCCTGCACCTTGTTCCCTGCTCACTTTGAAATTAGTATGTATCCTGCTATTAGCTATATGGCTAGGCGCCTGCGTTGGCGCATCGCCAAAATGTCATTGACTCCGCGTCCATCAGCAGTCGACCGCTTCCAGGGGAAGGTAGACTGGTGGGTGGTGGGGCACTTTGCGGTAAGGACTGACTAGTTAAGCTGGATCGCTCCGTATGTGGCAGAAATTTCGAAATTTTCGCAGCCTTTTTATATATTAACCGACGGAAAAAAAACGGAGGAGGTTCTCAATTTGAGCCATATTTTTTTTTAATGTATGACCACGCATAACTTTTTACAGAGTGGTCCGATTGTGATCATACTTATTTTATTTAATAGGGTATATTCAAAAGGGGTTCCATTTTACTTTCAAAAATATTTTTCTCTAAATGGTGTGACTTTTTATCAATTCAGGTAGTGTTCCGGTAGTAAAACACTGCGCTATCTCAGTCGTAGTGCGCTAGAGAAAGACTGGTCGCTGCCACGACGTCGAGCTCGTTGCTGTTGGAGGTTAGAGAATCATCACCAAGTGCAGTGGCGCTAGAAACCAAGATCGCACTTTGGTATCTTTTTTATGTCAAGGACTAAGCACAACACTACAAGAACTTATCAACAAAAAATCAATTATATTATCATTATTAATGAGTAATAGGCAATATTATTAAAAAGTTACAAGATACCTATTTAATGGGCAGACTAAATTTAGCTTACATCATCGTGTCCGAAATAACAAGTTTTTTGCTGAACTCCTAATATATTTAATCGGATCCGAAAATACCTTTGTATCTTTTTATGTACCTGTCTACCACGTAAAATACTGCAGTTTCAAAAAATTATTTATAACTATAATTACATATTCTTTTGTGCTACAGTTGTAATGGTAATTTTAAGGCAAAAAATGGAAAATCATAAAAAAATTACGATCCATCGTATCGACGTTGTAATAGAGGAGAACTAAAAAGGTAAAATATTAATTAACTCCCTGCAATGTAAGAATTCAGCCTTTTTTTACCTCCACTTTACTTCCAGGTTCCTCCAATTTTAATATTCCACCAAATGGAAACAACACAAACAGTCCTCAACAATCAAACCGTGACCTTGACCTTCCAACTGTCAGACTGCATGTAAATGTTCCAATAAATAAATGGCCAACTCTTCCATCAATTTATATTGAGATAACTTTATAACCGGTACCATTCTGAAGCTGCTAATAATTTGTTTACATTGATTGGTGATTCATTACGAGGTCTCGATTCGAGTTGGATGTATGTCTCGTGCCGTGGTCTAGCTAAAAAGTAAAAAGTTGCGGCCATTTTGAAAATTGCGCGCGGTTTTGTGAATTTGATTGTTTCCTATTTTCATTATTAGTCAGTTACAAGACTTTTTAAGGTAAGATAATGTGTGTAATAAATATGTTCGTGTATTAAAATTAAGTATAAAAATATTTATTTTCTTTAAATTATGTTTAGACTCGCGTGCGTTTGTATTATTTATTTAAGTAGGTAAATTATAGTTTACATTTAAATAATCAGTATAGCTTTTGTCGCTGATAAAGCATGTGTCACTTTCTAAACAACAAGCGTGCGAGAGGGACGCATGCTTTATGTCCGCGATAAACCCTATATAGTGTGCTACGGCATGTATCGACTAATGGTCTATTTACACGATGCCAATGCATTAGACAATACAACAAATTTTGACAATACCGTATAAATAGGACTTAAGTTACCTCGTTCCATTGGCAATCTATTGTGTTAAAATGAAATCTATTTTAAATTTCTCTGTCTTGACTTAGAGGGCTGCCTCGTATATTTCCGTCGGGTTTTTGGTCCTAGACGTTACAAAGTTAAGTTATATACAGATAGCAACAAATAAAATATGTAGTATCTTATTCTTTTCATGACCGGGAATTATTCAGTCTAAAAGCTCTCAACCGTTATGGTTGTTGGCACTAAGGCAGTTTAAATGGGTCAGATCAATTGTAAATCACGGACTAGTTTCAAACACTGGAATGGGTTAAGTATTGGTATTTAAACTTTTAAATAAAATAAATAAGTACTTTGGAACAATCAACACCAATTCACCTAGTCTGCAGCTAGCTAAGGTCTGACTTGTGTAGTTCTCATATATGAATTGATTATGACATGTTATGGACATTGTCTACAATAAACATTTTTTTTTTTATATGACGGTCGCAGGATCTCTAAGCGTTACATATTCGAAGCCACATATCAATAATGTATTCTTGGGTAATGAATACGTCTTTCATGCGACCCACGAAATTTTATATGCGGTTGCGCAATCGGAATGTTTCGGAAGCACGCGTCGAAGCATGGCAATGGACTGTGGGAGCCACATTGGCGTTTGACGACAATATTATTTGTTATAAGAATCATATATCTTTTTTTAGTGACACATAACCGCAAGCACAACATATCTTTATCTTTACATAGTACGACTTCGTTCGCGTAGGTTTAGTAGCCTATGACCGTCAGGAATAGTGCAGCTTTCTATCTGTGAAGGAATTTTTGGATTCGGTTCACTAGTTCTAGAGATTACCCCGTACATACAAAAAACAAAGTTTACCTCTTCATTATATTAGTGTAGATTTAGTGTAGATAAAACAAAGTCTGTATCCGTTCCTGTGGCCCTAATGACTGTCCCAGGTTTAACTTATTCCTTCCATGCGTCACTGTCAAACTAGTGTCATAGGAAAGGGATGCACATAGACATAAACTCAGATAAACTAAACTTGGCCGGTCATGTAAGGGCCCCTCTCTGCCTTCAAATCTTCGACCCCTACGCCTTCTAAACTACGCAACGGAATTTATGGTTTTTACCGTCATTAAAAGTTTTATTTTCTAAGGCTTTTATGTACATAGTACATCCTAAATTCCTAATGCTACAATTCAATATAAATGTAAACTTTTTACATTATCAAAATAAAGTCTAATTGAGAACCTTCTCCTTTTTCAAGATGTCGGTTAAAAATGTGACAACTGACAAATATGTTAACTTGTAGCACTTGTCATGTTTATTAAATGCTAGCGACCCGGACTTCACACGGGTACAATCGTGATGTAATGTATATAAAAAAACCTTCTATAAAAAATACTCTAAAGAACAATGAAAACCGTATCAAAATCTGTTGCGTGGTTTAGGAGGAGAAGGCGGTCGAAGATACTCTAAGTATCTATAAAAAATTAGGACAGACAGTAAAGAAAGAGACTTTATTTTATATTTTATGTCTCAATTTATTATATGTTACTATGTAAAGATAAAGAAGTACCAGACTGCCAGCTTTCTGCGGCCCTAACATGACGGTCCAGGTTCAATTTTCTAACTATCATCAAAAAGGGACGCACATAGAGAAACTAAACTTGGCAGATCGTGTTCTACTGGCCATCCTTTACCAGATTTGATGCAGATGGATGATGTTATGTTGCGCCAACAGATGTCGCCACTGGAGCAGCTGGCGTCGAGGCTGTACGATGCCGGCGCAGTGCGTCTAGGAGACATCGAAGCGATGGAGGGGCGCCGCACGCCCATATACTTTGACCTGAGGGTCATCGTGTCACACCCGACTGTCATGGTAACACTCTTTTACTATAGTAGTACGCCAGCGTTTATTGAGTTTACATATAAAAGCATCCGACTCACTCGCACACGCTTACTGGTTAGAAAGGGATATATGCTTTATGTCAGCGATAAAAGCTAGCCTGCCAGGGCCTCAGTGAGAAAAAGATCCACTAGGCTGCTGTTACGCTGTGTTGCATATACGTTAACGACACACTTAATTATCGTTATAAGACTCCCTTCTGCGTTGTCCCTTTCTAATGAGTCCTGTACATACCAAAGAGATGCAATCTGGCCTTAACATGACCAGCCCGAGTTTAATTTATCCCTGCGTCTCTGTCTAACTATTTATTGTTATGAGCAAGGGACGTCCATAGAGTTAAACTGAACTTGGCCGGTCATGTTAGGGCCACTAAATTCAAATACAAAATGTACTTGTTCAGACATCCAAATTTAAGGTCCAACTAAATGTTAGTAATACGCTTACTCTATGTTAATACCTGATAACTAATAAATATTTGGTCACTAAGCGACAGCCCCGCGCCATCCTTCGTACCACACTCTTTTATTGCTTCGTCGAGTGTTCGAGTCTATCTACTTACCGTCCTAAAATGATTGATAGACGGACGAGTATTTTTGCGTACTTATGGCCGAACGACCCGTATCGCCCGTGCGTCCCCTAAGTACGCGAACTACGCGAGTAGTTTAGGGCAACTAAAGTTCATCGAGTCATAAGTACGCGAACTTACTCGTCCATCTATCACCAGTTTTAAACTTGAATTTAACTCGCAGCAAAGTGGCAGGTACTAACCTTATCTGACCATATGAATATATTTAAGTAATTGATAAAACAATTTCTGCAGAGGACAAATTTAAAGGCTGTTTTTCTTCTTTCTTGCCGTATGTCCCACCATTTGGTTGTAGTTATACGCATAGATCTAGCAGTGCTCTTTCCAAACCTTAATAACAATTGTCCACTACGTAGCTGGCGGTCTTTTTGTGATCTTCTTTTTTTTTCTAGTATTGCCAAGTCATTCCAGTTTAGTCTTCATCTTGTCTCATCACACTTCCGAACCATAGTATACGGTTCTCGCCTATTTTGTTTACGATGGTAACGATTTTGAAGGATTGCCTAATTAATATGTTTGTTAGAAATCTTATCAATCCTTGTCACCCCTGCCCTGCTGCCCATCGTAGCATAGTAGTAACTAAAAGGCTGGTTATGATTAGATATAGTTCTCAGACTGCAAATTCCTCAGAGTACAGGTGTATACAACACCGTCCAAGTGATATAACAACGGTGCGCAAACCATATTCTGTATTATATTTATATTATACAGTATTGCGTTTCTTTTATATGACATTTAATACCTATAATAAAAATATCAATATTCTCAGCTCAGAGCGAATTGTGACAGGCGAAATTTCACGCGACCACCACTCGAAAGTTTTTGTCTCATCACGCAAGCGCATGGCTCATACATCGCAGTGGAGTTACTTAAGTAGTTTATAAAGGAACCAACACTAATAGCATACTAACGTTTATCGCGGAGATAAAGCATTCGTCCTTTTCGCACAAGCCTATTTGTTAGAAAAGGATATAATTATGCTTTAAGGTAATTGACGGACGAGTAAGTTTGCGTACATATGGTACTTAAATGTTCTAACTTAACAATGGCATCTTGAGGAAGCCTCAAAGCTATACAATACAAACATGTTGAGGTATACTTAATTTTAAAAGGTGATAGACGGACGAGTAATTTCGCGTACGTATCCTTTATCGTCCAAAGTTACTCGCGTTGTTCGCGTACTTAGGGGACACGCGGGCGATAGAGGTCGTCGAGCCATACTTACGCGACCTTACTCGTCCGGCTATCGCCTCTTTAATACGTCAAACTGAACGCTGAATCCAAAGTTGCCCCGTTATCCTCAGGCGTGTTCGACGTTGAAGCAGTTGAAGGAACCCCCTGCCTTGCTCACTCGTGCTAGAGGAATCGAGCGAACTTACTTGTTCGTCTATCACCCTTTTTATGCCCGTAACAAAAGCTAAGCAACGACGTCAGCTATAGTACCTACCACTCTAGCGTTTATCGCTCACATAAAAGCACCCGTCTCTATCGCACTCGCTTACTGGTTAGAAAGAGATATATTATATAAGAGATTTATCTATATAAGTATGTATATCCGTTGTCCAGTACCCATAGCAGCTTTAGTTGCTTACTTTGGGACTACTTAGGTCAATTGGTGTTAATTGTCACAAAAATATTTATTTTATTCTATTTATTTATTATGCTTTATGTCAGTGATAGGAGTTAGGTTGCTAGGACCTCAGGATGCCACACTTAGGAACCTACTCTAATCGTCCTAAAACATCTCAAAATGGCCATTTCCTTCCATGGCTTCCATAGACAAACTAGCCTTCCTGTTTTGACTAAACTCTGACCTAAATACGGGTCGTTTCGCCATTCCATCAGCATTTCCGGGATCAAAAACCCGAAACGTAAACATTTACGGAATAGGTTTATGCCAAAAACGCAAGTAAACACGTTAGCAGAGCATCGTTCAATAGTACATCTAATTTCGTACTTTTACAAGTTTTTTAGCTGCAGTTAACAAGGTATTTTCGTTTGGAAAACAACATACAAACGAGACCTGTTTTCGATTTCGAGTGGTTTGATATTTAAAAATGTTTCAAATTAAGAACAATATTAATGGATATTGCATAAAATGAATATGGGAAAAGGTTACTTGAATTTAGAAAAAACTATCCCATTTATTTTGCGTGTTGTTGTATAAAATATCTATTTGTCTTTTAGTGTTAATTTGAAGACGACTCAATTTGTCAAACTCTTGATTGCAGTCTCACAAGTCATATTAGTATCATTCAAATTAAATTGAGTCATCCCTACGTCATGACTTAAGTCTATCGATAAAATAATCAAATCTCAAAACGACTAGAGCTCAGAAATATCTTTATGTACATATTTTTTTTGGAATTAATGTTTTTTTTTTAATTCCATTAATAGAACATTTTAGTTTACTTTACAAACATTAAAATTAAAATCTAAGTACGGGAAAAATATTGAAAGATGTTTCTAACCAGCGTGGTCTCATAGAAATCGTCAAAAGTCCTTAAAAAGCTACCTTATGTTGTGAAGTTATTAATGAGAGGTACTGAACCCGGAGCGTGAGGACGACTCGCACTTGGCTAGTTTTTTTTTCCAAAACCAAACATTTTCATAATACCTGTGTTACTGCGAATAATTATTTATTTATAAATAAATTTTAATCCTACCCTTTCCTTGAATGAATGCATTTTTCGCTACAAACGCACCACAGCATTTTAGCTTTTCGACATTTCAGCCATTTAAAAAAAACGTCCGTTGCGTTCTGAAATACACAAGATGCATTCAGAAATAAAAAAAGTTAAACCAAAAACCAATTTTATTTTAACAGCCGTAAAACTCTCAATTTTGGAAGCAGACCGTATCGCGTGGTGTTAAGTTTAAAAATGAGAGGACTTTTGTTTTAGAAGTACAAGTGAAAGTTTGTTTTGTAACGGAATTTGTACGTTTCCCGCCAGCCGTCTATTCTAATCCTGTGGCAGACGACAAAATGATAACTTTCAGTCAAAATAGGTGGTTAAAGTTGTTGGAATCTTTTTATTACAACCGAGGCAAACAGGCATGCCGCTTGCCTGAGCGTCTAGTGTAAGTTTTTCTTACAATAAACGCAATGAACGCGTTAGCGTTAACTTCTCTATTACTATGGAAGCTAAGACAGCGCCTCTAGCGGCGCGTATTTGCAACAAAATGTTTTCGTATACTAACGCGTTTTTTTGACAGAAAACTTACACATACGGTGTAATTACTAACAAACTGGAACAAATTACCTTGCTACTCCGCTAAACCAGTGCCGGGCTCGTGCAAAATAGCTGCGTCTGTGCGACACATATATGTTCATGCAAAAACCCACCCTCCTCCGCTTCCACACGAAACAACATATATCACATATATATAAGCTCACTTGTGACGATTGTAGTACCGTTTAAATAGGACAAACCGGTCGTAGTTTTAATATTAGATATAAGGAGCATGTTTCATCTTATAGGCATAAGCACGCAGAGAAGTCCAATTTTGCAAAACATTTCATAGACACAGATCATACATTACCAGATATGTGTCGCACAGACGCAGCTATTTTGCACGAGCCCGGCACTGGTTTCCCGGAGTAGCAAGGTAATTTGTTCCAGTTTGTTGATATGGACCTCCGCAAAGTAACGCCTGAATCTATTAATTGGTGTAATTACTGGCACAAGAGGTATTCCATCTTAGCCCACTGGGTTGGCAACGCATCTGCAATCTTCTTGGTGTTGCGAGTGACTATAGGCGGTGGTGATCACTTACCATCAGGTGACCCACTTGCTTTTTTTCCTTCCTATTTCATAAAAAAAAACAGGACTGATAGTAAACAATCATCAATAAAGGTCTCACTGTTTCTATTAGGTACCCATTGTTGGGTAATACGTTGGTGCTATTATTTTATAATGTGATTAATATTAAGACTACAGGTAATTGTTATTCACAATGGTAACACATACGTACCCAAGCCTACCCATTACCGCTGCTTATTGCGACTGAAGAAATAAACTCGTTTGTTGCCGACGTCGCCATCTGTAAGAAACTTCTTACGCTCCTTGGCCTTAAATGAAGAATCGATGCAGTTATTGATTTATTATACACCTTCAGTAGTAGGGATTCGCCGGTTCTGGATCACTTTTTTTTCGCTCAAAATGGCGGATTTGGGGGCAAAGAAAACTAAAAAAAAAAAAAAAAAAAACTAAAAAAAAAAAAAAAAAAAGGTCAACACCCCATTTAAAGCGATTGGACGGGGTCTCATCACGCTCCGCCCACTCCTTCACGTATATATGTACTTCCATTGCAACATAATACCAACACTTAATCACATACTCATAAAAGGATAGAGACCCTTTCCTTTGTTTCCTACTCACCCTTTGTTACGTTCAACTTCTTACCTGCGCCCACTTGGGGGTTCGGTGCCGACCTTTTTTTTTTCCTGGGTACCTGATCGCCCGCCACGCTCCGTACAAATAAAATACCATGTCTTTTCGTAAGTCCACTTTCAATTCATTATTCTATCAGCACATAAATATCCTATCGCATTATTCGCAGTACACTTTTATTCGTAGCCTATAACTTTTAGGACTATCATAAATCTAACCTAACCTAACCTACATTTTGGAGAAATTCAAACCTAACTTAACCTAACCTCCATTTTGGAGACATTCAAACCTAACCTAACCTACATTTTGGAGAAATTCAAACCTAACTTAACCTAACCTACATTTTGGAGACATTCAAACCTAACCTAACCTACATTTTGGACAAATTCAAACCTAACATAACCTAACCTAGGTTTTGAAAATTCGCAAGCCATAACTTTCAGGACTATTTTAAATCTAACTTAACCTAACCTACGTTTTGGAGAAATTCGTAAGCCATAACTTTCAGGCCTATCTTAAATCTAACCTAACCTACGTTTTGGAGAATATTGTTACGCTAAATAGTAAATGGTTTCAGTTAAAAACAAGAATTTTGTTGCTTTATTGCTTTTTACTTCTAACCTTATTAAGTACTCCTTAGAAATACTAGTTTTAACGTGTTTGTTACGCAATTCGATTATTTAAATACTAGACAAAACTTGTAGGATTGCACTATGTACAAAGGATATTAAGAACGCAGCCTTGTGTTTCGCTTACACAGTAGGTACTATCCTACATTTTGTGGACATATTATATAGCTAAAGTTTATTTTATGAATATACATATAGACAGAGAGTTTACATAATACAGTAAACGGTTTCAGTAGCTTTATTGTTTTCTTTGTATCAAACGCACCACGATCTTTTATTATTTAATTACTTAACATCAATACACTATGCAAAGAGAGCTTTTTGAAAAAATAGCTAGTTTGAACGTGTTCACTAGGCGAACCGTTTACCTGACCATCGTCAATAAGAGGAGCGTTATGTTTTTTCGAGTGTATGGCTTTGAAGATACTGGTTTAAACTTGTTAAATTGCACTACGCATAAAGGACCTCAAGAACGCGGGCGGCATCGTATAATTGCTTTATTGTTGTCTTTGTATCAAAAGAACCGCCGCTGTCTTTTGTTATTCAACACACCGCGTCTGGAGAATACGAGTTTATACCTGTTCACTAAGCGAAGCCCTTCTTTCAAAAAATACGTGTCCCAACTTGTAGGGATTGCGCTGGGTATAAAAGCGCGCCATCACATCTCGACTTCATTGCGCCCCAAAAATTCTCCGAGCAAGGTCTTCGAGTAAGAGAGTCGTGAGTCGTGAAGTTTAGTGCAAGGTTGCTGAAAGCAGTGTTTCGTTGCTGAAATGGATGTAAGTATGTAGTCATAATTTTATGTGTGCCCACTTATTTCAGATTTTGATTGATTGTAACATAACCTTCATCTATTTTTGTGTTTACCATGTAAATCTACTTTGAAGGACCGTTTGAAGAATGTTTTTATATTGTTACAGGAAAACACATTTAAAAATTATTACTATCCCGACGACGAAGCAAGTGATGAAGAAGGAACGTTGGCCTATAAAGTCAAAAAAGCTATTGCTAACACTAACAAGAGGCCTAATAACAGCATAGATGGCTTCTTTGAAAAACGGAAGAAAAGGAAAGTTGCAGTAAAGTCGTCGAGCGTCAGCCAAGCCACTGCGGAAGGCGTGGCTTTTATAAAGTCCAACAAAGACGATGCATCATACGCCTCACATCTCATAAAAATTGAGGTGTATGATGCGCGGAAAATAAAAAATATTCCGCCAACGGAGCATTGGAAGCATGCGGAAGTGCGTGTTAAATACTACGCTCACTCCGAAGAGGACGCTCACGTCGAATCTACGAGGGATGTGATTTACCAAATCACCAAACAGTTAGCGGACAAAAGTGATTGTGTAAATTACGTTATAGACAATACAAAATAAGTGTAAAAGTAGTTTTAAGATCTTAATTTGTTTCTTTTATCTTTTTTTACTCGATTGTGTGCGTTTTGTTTGTTAACTTTGCTTTATAACTCGTACCGAACATTTTTCTTTGTATAGCGAACACCTTTTGTATTCTAAGCTTCCTTTGTAGTTATTTTTTTCCGACAAAGAGTCATTGTCTTTCATATTAGATAAGTAACACAAGTTCCAAGCGCCGATGTTCATAGTATAAATAGACCATAGCCCGCTTTAAAAAAACACATTCTAACGAAGACATAATAATGGACGGACTGAGCTGCAACTTCTTCGACCAACAACTTGACCAGCTTACTGAAGACCAAAGGCTATACGAACTCTGCGAAAAAGTGGAACAAGAATATTTTAAAACGTAGGTTACTTACTTTTGTTATAATTTTCTTTTGTTATAATTGTGCTATTGTCATAGATATCCATCCTACTGAATCATGCTTCAACTCATTTGATGCTAATAGCTTACCTTTATTACCTTTGTTATATTGTGTCATTGTAATGGGTACCCATCTTACCGAAACATGTTTCAACTCGTTTTTTGCTAGTTGTAGCTGGTAGGGGTGGATTTTAAGGTATTTAAACCGAATGCCAGTTGCTTCAAATCATTTGTTACTGTTCTCTCGACGTAGGAGTAGTACTTTTTAAGATGTATTTCAATTTGGATCTATCTCAAAGTGAAATTACAAGCCTAGACAAATCTTTGATCTTGTCCAAATTCCATCATCAAATAAGGATGTGGTACTTAAGGAAGGTTTTACCAGTTTCGTGGTTAGAGGATACGGAGATAATGCCATATTTCACGCCATGCAGTGGACACATCATACATACTCATAAATCAGACACATCCGATGAAATTGATGGTGTACTGCCAATGCAAGCGTATTGCTTAAATTGTAGACGAGAAATGAGTTAGTATTAAACTTTTAGGTGTTTTCGTTTATTTTATAATTGTCAATAATTTGTAATATTAATAATTGTTTTATTTTTGCAGATCTTTACAAGTTGGCCGAGGAGGTGTAAATAAAAAAAGAACAGCAATGTCAACTGTGACTGCCGAACCACCAACAAAGAAAAAAAAACCTCTGAACAATTCAACTAGCTACGCTGCTGTGGCAACATCAACAGTATCAGTTGGACACCAAAACGTGAGTACAGAAAGTAATCACAAAATTGAATGTCCTGTGTGTCACGTGTCAGTATCTAGAAAATATTATTCCAACCACTTGAAAAGTAATACTCATAAAAACAACGTGATAAGTTCTGACAAGGAATTTACAAACGTTCAGTTAATTGAAAGCGCGTTCGGGAATAGAATAGTTACTTACAGAATTTTACCTGATTCCGTTACTACCAATGCATTTGAAACACCAGAATTATTTTTGCATAATATCAAGGGAAAAGTGTTTAAATTACTAGAACGATCCATAGCAGAACAAACTGTCGTAAAAGTAAATTTCATTCTTAATGCAGATTTTACACAACAAACTAAGCAACTTAATAATATTTTTGACTTTCAATCGTTAAATTACGTCGTTTGCAAGGGGGACGCCACAGATGGTATTTATGCATCACTTGTAACTGAAATTGTTAACAAAGTAACCAATTTTGAAAAAAAAGACAGCGGATGGAGTTTAGTTAAAATAAAATACTTAGACATGAATATCAATAAATTCAATCCTTTGCGTGGTTCATCTTACATAAACTTACCATTGGATATAAAAAACAAAAAAGCAGTTATCAACGTTAAAAACAAAGACCATGAATGCTTCCGTTGGGCTATACTGTCAGGTTTATATGAGCCAAATAACAACTCTAACAGGGTCTCGTCGTACAAATTGCACAGAAATAAATTGAAATTTGAAAATCTTTCCTTCCCAATAAAAATAAACGATATTCATAAATTCGAGAAAATGAATGATCTAAGCATTAATGTTTTTGGCTTGGAGTACGATTCGAAAAGCAAGCAAAATAAAGTTATTGGTCCGTTACACTTAACGAAAAGTAGGAAAACTATCCATTTAAACTTGTTGTATTTAAATCACGGTACTAAGGGCCATTATTGTTACATAAAAAGTCTATCGAGATTAGTATCAAAACAAATGACGACGTCAGAGCATGCAATCCACTTATGTGATGGTTGTTTAATTTATTTCACGTCACATGAAAATTTACAGAAACATCAAAAACATGACTGTTTTCATGTATGTACAAACTTACCCTCTGAAAACGATAGTAAAAGAAACTGGTTTAATGAATTAGTTCCCTCTAACCAAATATCATTCAATAACTACGATCGTAAATTGAGGGTACCATTTGTTATATATGCCGATTTCGAAGCATTTTTAAAACCCATTGAAACTTGTATCAACGATCCGAATAAATCCTCAACAACCAATGTTCAGGAACATGTAATGTACAGTTTTGGATACTATATTAAATGTTCATATGATGACAGTTTATCTGTATATAGAACATACACAGGTCAAAATTGTGCCGAATCATTTATGAAATTATTAAAAAAAGATTTAGAGAACATTTGCAAAAAGAACACTTTTGTAAAATGTCCTTTACCCTTAACGGAACAAGATAAAGTAACCATAGCACAAAGTGATACCTGTTTCATTTGTGAAAAAAAATTAAATGAAGAATTCATTGTGTCTCATAACCAACACACCGGTGCTTTTGAAGGAGTCGCTCATCCATCCTGTTCTGAGAAATATCGAACCCCTAATTTCTTACCTGTGTTTTTACACAATTTGAGTAGCTATGATGCTCATTTTATTGTACACGGGCTTGGATTTGAAGAGGGGGACATAGAAGTTATCCCACAAAACAAAGAAAAATATATTTCTTTCTCCAAGCAATTTCACATCAATAACCATGTAATGAAATTAAGATTTCTTGATTCCTTAAAATTTATGAGTAGCAGTCTTGATAAGTTAGCCAAAAATTTACTGCCCGATCAGTTTCATGAACTTCGGTTAAATTTTCCATCTGAAGAAGACTTCAAACGCTTAATACGAAAAGGAATATATCCATATGAACATATGACATCTTTTGAATCATTAGAATTGGTTAGTCTTCCCAATCACGATGATTTTTACAGCTCATTAAATGATAACCACATTTCAGAAAATGATTATAAACATGCACGTGACGTATGGAATCACTTTAAATGTAAAAACATGGGGGATTATTCAAATCTTTACTTAAAAACTGATGTTTTGTTGTTAGCAGATGTGTTTGAAAATTTTAGAAATGTTTGTAAAGAAACATATGGATTGGATCCTGCACAATATTACACGGCACCTGGATTAAGTTGGGATGCTATGTTAATGTCTACTAAAATTAATCTAGAACTTTTAACGGACATTGACAAAATTTCTTTTATCGCAAATAACATAAGAGGTGGTATTTCTCAATGTAGTAACAGACATGGGAAAGCTAATAATATATTTATGTCTGAATATGATCCTACGTTACCATCTTCATTTTTGATGTATCTAGATGCAAATAATCTTTACGGTTGGGCAATGTCACAATGCCTTCCCATTGGCAAGTTTGAATGGGTGGATAATAATACTGATTTTAATGTTTCTGATGATGCTGAACACGGATACATTTTAGAAGTTGATTTGGAATACCCAAATAACTTACACGATTTACATTCTGATTTACCATTCTGTCCAGAAAACGTTTGTTTAGGTGATACCAAAGAAAAAAAGCTGATTCCTAATTTAAATAACAAAGTGAACTATGTGATTCACTATCGAAATCTAAAACAATGTTTAAAATCTGGTTTACGTTTGCTAAAAATTCACAGAATTTTAAAGTTTGAACAAAAGGCATGGTTAAAGACTTACATCGATTTAAATACACACATGCGTTCGTTGGCCAGATCAGAATTTGAAAAAGACTTCTTCAAACTCATGAACAATTCTGTTTTCGGTAAAACTATGGAAAATATAAATAAAAGAGTGAATGTTAAATTACTTAACCACTGGCAAAACCACGGAAAAACTCAAGGAGTTCAATCTTTAATAGCAAGACCTGAATTTCACAGCCTTTCTATATTTTCGGAGAATTTGGTTGCAGTACAGTTGAAAAAAACAAAAGTCTTGTACAACAAACCTATTTATTTAGGATTTTGTATATTAGATTTGTCAAAAACTTTAATGTATGAATTTCACTATTACTTCATGAAAACCAAATATCCAGATAAACTGAAATTGCTTTACACGGACACGGACAGTTTGGTATATCAAATATTTACGGATAACTTTTACGCTGATATACTAATAGATCTAGAATCTTACTTTGATACTTCTGATTATCCTCCTGACAATCAATACGGTTTGCCATTAGTAAATAAAAAGCAATTGGGTTTTTTTAAAGATGAAAATAATGGTAAAATTTTTAAAGAGTTTATTGGGCTGCGATCAAAAATGTATGCAATGGATGTACAAAACGAATTTATAGCAAAAGCAAAAGGAGTTAATAAATGTATTACTAATTACTGTAATTTTATTCGCCCAACCTGGGGGATACAGTCTGATAATGTGGCAATCATTTATGAGCATGTCATCGAGCCTATCGTTACCTATGCTGCTGAGATATGGGCCACCGCAACAAAATTTAAGACTGTTATTCATTCATTACGATCCATGCAAAGAGGATTTGCCATTAAAATCATCCGAGGATTTCGCACCATCTCAACCTCAGCAGCAATTGCACTAGCAGGTCTCATCCCTCTAGACATCAAAGTAAATGAAATCGCTGATATACAACTCACCAAACACTCTGGCATATCAAAATTTCTTCCTGATTCCATAACACTAGATAAACCAATACCTTTAACACAGCTCCTGCATCCAAGTCAAAGAGTTTGTATCCCCATAGAAAAAATTAATTCAGAAATAGATATCGAACAACATTGCGATCCTAATGACACCTGCATCTACACCGATGGCAGCAAACTTGATGGACAAGTAGGAGCTGCAGCTGTAGTTCACCATCCAGACGGCAGTAAGGTCGTACTCAAACTAAAACTACACAACTGTTGCTCTGTCTTTCAAGCCGAATGTCTTGCTATTGAAAAAGCCTGTTTATATTGTGTAACCAACCCGACATCGAACATAGCGGTACTTTCTGACTCAATGTCAGCCCTACAAGAGATTGCGAATAGAAACAGTACCAATAAAACCGTCAACAGTATCCACAAATCCATTAGAACCATAAAGAACTCCAGAAGCATAAAATTTTTATGGATAAAAGCACATCATGGTTTGAAAGGCAACGAAGAGGCCGACATAGAAGCCAAAAAAGCCACGGTTCTACAAGGAGACTTGGACTTTAACCAGTTCCCCATCAGCCATTTCAAACACCATAGGAAATTAGAATCATTCACTCAAGCTAATTCCGTTTATCAAAACTCACCCACAGGCTCTCATCTCAAACATTGGCTACCAAATCTCACATCCATAAACGAATTCTGTCATACCATAAAACCATCTTTCGAAATCACCCAGATTCTCACCGGGCATGGTTATCACAAAGAATATCTTTTTAGATTTAAAATAACTACTGACGATTTATGCCCGTGTGACGGAACCAGCACTCAGTCTATCTATCATCTTCTAAAACATTGCCCAAAATTTTCGACCCATCGACTTGATCATGAAATTACCTGCAATAACATTAGAATAAACCCTTACCACATAACTGAACTCATCCAAAAAGAAACAGCCATCAAATCATTCCAAAATTTTGTTGGTACAATTATTAACAGTCTTAAAAAGTTCAATGGCACATAGCATCGACTACGAGTATATCTTGTCATCATCATCAACCATCTTCTTAGCGCTTTTCTCCATTTCATATCTCAAAGTATAGACCGTTTGACAAGGGCCGCCTCCGAAAATCTATGAAACTGCCATTAATCTCGTAGAAATGAGGCCCCAGCTCTTGTGAAACGACCTATACTTATAATAATTATATCATCACGGCTAGCATGGGTCTCCATTTTCTCGCTCGTCTGTCGGTCTGTCCTTCTCAGACCGAGTGACTAAGCTTGTGGCAACCACTAGGGCTAGTCCTTTAGATCATATTCATATTCATATAATTATAATTAAAGTAAATTACGATCGAAGGGTGCACCGTTCTGGATGACTTTTGGTGGTGGTTCGAACTGCCGCCCGGAGTCGTCGCACGGGCCGATGGACCCTTCGATCTTCATCATTACCCTTACGATGCACCGATTCATTTTACTTGCTAAGCAATCGTAGTCGCCCGTACCTCTTGCGAGGACTACGATTTGAGACATTCAGGTCACAAAAAAAAAAAAAAAAAAAATGTATTACTAAAAAATTTAACATTGACAATTACAAAACATGTTTGTTCAAAAAAGATAATTTGTTGTGTGAAATGTTGCGGTTCAGGTCTATAAAACATGTTATATTTACACAAAAAATAAACAAAATATCTTTATCACACAGTGATACAAAACGATATTTATTAGAAAATTCCACTGACACGCTTGCTTGGGGCCACTACAGAATAAAGGACATTCAGTGTTAATATTACTTTTCTGTACTTGCGACTGTTCCTAAATTTGTAACATTTTTTGTAATTATTGAGTATGGACTGGTAATAAGATAATAGAAAGTTGTAATTTATGTATAATTATAAAATTTCAGAATGTTTTTAGACATTTTTTATAAATTTAAGTTTTTTATTTGTAGTATTATGCATGGACTAGTTATAAGATTACAGAAAGATGTAATTTACTCTTTTTTTTAAATTAAATAAAGTGTTTAGATAAATTTCATGTGTTTTTATTTAAACATTATTCAGGTGTGACAAAACTATATAACCTTGTTTGGACTTTAAAAAAAATCATTAGTGTTTTGGTACTTTTAGATTCAACACGTATAACAGATCTATATAATGATTCACTTTTGTCACCCTTTTACGGCCATTGTTGCTGGTCCCAGTGGGTGTGGAAAATCAAAATTTGTCACAAACTTTTTAAATGATTGCAAAGTACTATGCGATGTAAATTTTTCGGAAGTTATTTGGTGTTATGATGAAATGCAACCTTTGTACAATCTGGAAAATGTTAATTATAGTCAAGGAATACCTGATATTAACATGTTTGATGGGAAGCAACCTAAACTTCTTATTATCGATGATTTGATGAGGGAGTCAGATGGACGGATCGTTGATATTTTCACGAAGGGTAGTCATCACAGAAACTTAAGCGTGTTTTATATTACACAAAATATATTTCACCAGGGACGAGGTCAACGTGACATCTCGCTAAACACAAGTTACATTGTATATTTTAAAAATCCTAGAGATAAAACTCAAATACGATACTTGTCGCGACAAGTTTATCCTGAAAATTCAAAATTCGTGGATGAAGCCTATAAAGATGCTACTAAGGATGCCCATGGATATCTCATGATTGATCTGAAACAAAATACAGATGACTTATGTCGTTTCAAAACTAAAATATTTCCGTTCGATAAATATTGCACAGTTTACATTCCTAAAAAAGGATTTAAATATAACAGGAATCAACAAGTTTTAGTCAGTTCTAAATGATGCACTCGAGTGTGAGCACATATAAACACTTACTTGAAGCGTTGCAAGTACTTAAACCAAAATATCGCACGGCTTTACTCAAAGCTTGTGATGATGATGAAATCAATATTATTTGCGAGTGTATTTATAACGTGCTAAAAGGAAAAATTCCATTAGAAAAAAAAGAAAAATCTAAATTAAATAAACACAAGAACATATTACGCAAGCTAGTTTCAAAGGGAAAACAAAAACTAAGAAAAACTATCATCATTCAAAAGGGTGGTGCATTTCTACCTGTTATTTTAGGTGCAGTTTTAAGTGCTTTAATAAACTCTTTATAACCAAAATGGAGAACACAAAAAAAATGCTTTTGGTAGAACAAGATTTTATTGAAAGACTTAAAAATAATGAGCTATCAGAGAACTCATCGTCTCGTCTGGATGAAGAGATGAAAAAAATATTGAAAAGTAAAATGGATGATCGTGAAAAATGGGCATTATATTCCCAAGCACTGCAGCGATTTTTACATTTTGCCGAAGCAGATCGAAAGCCTTTCAAAATACCAATAGTAATGGATGGAGTTGATCACTTAGACAACTTCAACAGTGACTTAGATTCAAAGTTAAAAAAGCAGGAAAATGCAAATAATGACTCAGTCGCAAGCCCAACTTTGCTGGAAGATGATGTTCCTGCTACACCACCACTTGATAAAACGAATCAATACTATCCTGTGGAATTAACTCCGTCTCATATCGTACAAGGAATACCGAAATCTTATCGATCGAAAACCCAAACTTTAATGGACATTATTATCCTTAATAAAAAAAAAATTTGGTGGAAGACAGGAGGGGAAGTTGTGTTAAACCATCGAGTGATCCCAAATAGCAATATTGTCGATCTGATAAACGATGTATCAAGACCTCTAAAACGCGCAAAACCAATAGGTTGGGAAGAATTTGCATTGGTTTTAAAAGATATAAGAGTTCCTACATTTTGTATTGGTAATCCTGTTAACTTGGAGTATATGAAGAGAGATTACACCAACGAGTTTCGCGCATCATCATCATCTTCTAAAAATACAAGGGATTCATCATTTAAAGTAAAAAACGCATCTACACCTATTTCTGCTAAAACAATTGAGTCGACCAAAAAGAAATTAGATTGGGAAAAATGGACCCCCTATTAGATATAAATAAGATTTACTACGATGTGTCCAACCCAGCTGGTTACAGTAGTATAGATAAGTTAGCGAAGGAAATGAAAGGTAATATGAGCAAGGAGGAAGTAAAAAAATGGTTACAGTCTCAGGAAACGTATACTTTACATAAACCTGTCCACCGACGATTTACTAGGAATCGATACATCCTATCTAATTATAATGAACTCTGGCAGGCTGATCTCAGTGATATGCGTACTTATAGTCAATATAATGATGGATATAAATATATTCTTTGTATTATTGATGTTTTTAGTAAATATGCTTTTGCAAGAGCCATGAAAAAGAAGGATTCAGAAACAGTTAAACAATGTTTTGAAAGCATATTTGCAGAAGCCAAATCTACCCCTCGTCATATCCAATCCGATAAAGGCACAGAATTTGTTTCAAAGGTGGTAAGAGACTACTTTAAAAGCAAAAACATTAATTATTACACCACTAATAATCCAGACATTAAAGCAAGTATAGTTGAAAGGTTTCAAAGAACTCTTAAAATGAAAATGTGGCGTTATTTTACTCATAGAAATACTTACAACTACACTAATATATTACAAGATCTTCTTCACTCTTATAACCATAGTTATCATTCTAGTATCAAAATGCGACCAATTGATGTTAATTTTAATAATATCATGACTGTTTGGTGTAACTTATATGATAGAAAAAAAGACAATCAAATTTCATTAGAAACCACAAAACTGAATGTAGGTGATCATGTCCGAATAACTAAATATAAACATATATTTCAAAAGGGTTATGAAACTAATTGGAGTGATGAAATTTTTATAATTGATGCAATCATTAGACGATCTCCGAGACTTGTCTATACCTTAAAGGACTTGGATGGTGAACCAATCGTAGGTACATTTTATTCTAAAGAATTACAAAAAACAACTTATCACCCCTCCATGAAGTATAATAAAATTGATAAAATAATACGCTCTCGTCGTGTTGGTGGCAGAAAGGAAGTGTTAGTGAAGTGGCAAGGTTATCCGAGTAAATTTAATTCTTGGATTCTTGCATCAAACTTAGAAAAAATATGAGTGAAGGAAGTTTTTATATAACTTTGTTAAGCAATAGCTCGACGGCTTATTATACTGATAATACAACAGCCCATTTCATGACCAAACTACCTAAGACCGTTAAATTAGAAGGAGAATGGGTTGTTGGTTTAGTGGAATTTCAATACCCACGTTCCATGTACAATGTTCAAGATCAAGAAAATATCATCTATATAAAAAAGAAAGTACGATTACCTAATGACAAGTTTGACAAAATCATAGATATAAAAACTCACATACCCGCTACTACATATGATAGCGTTGACACTTTCCTTGACGCGTTTAATGAAAACCCGCAATTAAAAAATAAGGTGAAATTTAGGTGTGATAAAATATCAAAAATGGTGGCTATAACTGCAACTGAAGATATAACATCTATCATAACATCACCGATACTGAGTTTGCAGTTAGGTTTCAAACCACGATCTAATTTAAAACAAATTTCAATTGGGAAAAATCCAGTAAATTTGTATTTAGGGTTACCATCACAAATATTTGTGTATACCGATATCATTGAACCGCAAGTAGTGGGGGATGTTATAACATCATTGTTGAGAATAATTCCATTGGATCCAACTCAGTTCGTTTATGGAGCTTACAAAATGCATGTCTTCTCACCTGCTCATTATGTACCTGTTTTACGTAGAGAGTTCGATACGATTGAAATAGATATAAGAACGACTACCGGGGCCAGAGTACCATTTCAATTTGGATCTTCTTGTGTGAAGCTACATTTTCAACGAATAAAATGACTCACAAACGATCGTCTGCCTCTTGTCCATATGAACATTATTATTTACATCAAGCTGGCTCTGGTGTAGGAATTGTCTATAAAGGTGTTCCATTTCAACGAGGTCATGGGATTGGAAGCTTTTTGGGTGGGCTATTTAGGTCTGTGATTCCTTTGTTATCCAGTGGTTTTAGGGCTGTAGGGAAAGAAACATTAGATGCGGGGATCGGCCTGCTGTCTGATATGGTAAATTCACGTCCTATGGAGAGTTCGATTAAGTCTCGATTCAAAGATGCAAGTGCTAACTTAAAAAGAAAAGCTGATGAAAAAATTGATTCTCTAATGTCAGGATCTGGGTATAAAATGTCAACTAAAAGACGAGAACGACTCATTCCGTTAAAAGCATCACGAGGAAGAGGAAGTAAAAAAATTAAAAAGTATAACGTCGAAGATATATTTTCATATTAAATAATGTCATTCTTACATAATCATTCATGTGAATGTGCAAAATCTGAGTTAGATATATTTGCCCTGCCGTCAACTCAAACCAGTATTGAAAGTGGACAGTGGGTTCATTACAAACCAATTTCATCTTTAAACGACGACGGCCCTATAGAATTTCAAGTTCCCGGATCAGGTGATGACTATATTGACTTGTCACATACGTTACTGCATGTCAATGCGAAAGTATTGAATCAGGATGGCACCAATTTAAAAGCAGATGTCCAAGTTTCGCCTGTTAACAATTGGATGCATTCCCTTTTCAACCAACTCGACATATATTTAAATCAAAAACTCATATCACCTCCGAACAACACATATGCCTATCGTGCTTATTTGGAGAATCTTCTTAACTATGGTCCAGCAGCCAAAGAATCTCATCTAACTTGTGGATTGTGGTACGAAGATACTGCACATCATATGGATGCCGTTGACGCAACGAACAAAGGGTTTCACAAAAGAATGGAATTTGTCAAAGAGAGTAGACAAGTTGAAATGATTGGTCACTTGCATGGTGACATGTTTAACCAAGAGAAATTTTTAATAAATGGCGTAGAAATGCGTGTTAAGTTAGTGCGCTCAAAAGAAACATTTAATCTTATTTGTCATCAAGATAAAAAACTTAAAGTACAAATAATGGATGCTAGTCTTATTATAAGAAGAGCAAGAGTCAACCCTAGCGTTTTGTTAGCCCATCAAAAAGTACTAGCGTCAACAACTGCAAAGTATCCTATAACAAGAGCGGAAGTTAAGGTTCTGACAATACCGGCGGGTGTGCAAGGTAAAACATTAGATAATATATTCCTTGGACAAGTTCCTAAAAGATGTATTGTCGGTTTTGTCTTAAATTCAGCGTTTAACGGTAATTTAGCATTGAATCCTTTCAATTTTCAACATTTTAATATGAATTCATTCAGTTTGTATGTAGACGGTCATGAAATACCTTCTAGAACATTACAACCATCATTTAGCTCTGGTTTAATAGCATCACCATATCACACTTTATTTTCTGGGACTGGTATTCATTTTCACAACGAAGGTAACGCAATAAGTAGAACAGACTACGGAGACGGATATTGTTTGCTATGTTTTGATTTGACTCCTGATTTATCTGCTAGTTCAACGTCACATTGGAATCTCGTCAGACATGGAAGTGTACGGTTAGAAGTTCGCTTTGATTCGTCTCTTAGTCAAACTGTTAACTGTATTGTATACGCAGAATTTGATAATGTAATTGAAATAAACAAGAATCGTGACGTAACTGTGGATTATAACAGTTAATAAATACTTTGTTTTTAAAAAGGATACATCATTTGATCTTAAACGTTGTTAACAGAATCATTAATAAGCAGCTAAATTTATATTTATCATGGATACAAATGAAATACAGCTCTGTATGAATAAAATAAGTTCCAGTTTTAAATCAAATGTTTTTGCTGCAAACCGATTGCCTATTTGGGTTAATTTACCTGCTTTTATTATAAGCAATTTAGATCCCGACTCAAAACCGGGGTCTCACTGGATAGCTATACACATTGATATTAATGGCATTGGTGAATATTTTGACTCATTTGGTCGAAAACCTACAGGTAGTCATAAGCTATTTTTGAAAAGAAATTCCAGGAGATGGGTTTATAACCACAACTCATTTCAAAATCCTTTTACCTCGGTCTGCGGGGAATATTGTTTAGTCTATCTGTATTTTAAGATTAAAGGAAAAACTATGTGTGACTTGGTAAATTTGTTTACTGAGAGTTCTCTATGTAACGATCTAATTGTAAGAAATATGTTTAAGTCTATTTTTTTGAAATAAACAATTAAATATAAAACAAACTCTTTTATTGTTCTAAGTTAAGTCTACATTTTCGTCAAGGGAAGTGTATTTGTCGATAAAACATAAAAATGAACACATGATATTCATTAAAACTATATTCAAAGTCAAGGCTATGGTCTATTTATACTATGAACATCGGCGCTTGGAACTTGTGTTACTTATCTAATATGAAAGACAATGACTCTTTGTCGGAAAAAAATAACTACAAAGGAAGCTTAGAATACAAAAGGTGTTCGCTATACAAAGAAAAATGTTCGGTACGAGTTATAAAGCAAAGTTAACAAACAAAACGCACACAATCGAGTAAAAAAAGATAAAAGGAACAAATTAAGATCTTAAAACTACTTTTACACTTATTTTGTATTGTCTATAACGTAATTTACACAATCACTTTGTAACGTTGTGTATTTTTGGTACGTTTTCTCCAGTGACTTGAACAGCTTAAGTTTCGATTATTGTGGTAACATCGGTAGGGTTTTTCAATACTGGCAACTTAATTAGCTGTGTTTACGTACGCGGCTACATATGATTGGTAGATCATATGATAATAAAATTAGGACTGTCAGCCGCAGATTTTCCCCCTAAATATGGGGATATAAAATGAACATTGCGTTTTCATACATACCATTTATTTCAGATATTTCAGGAAGTACTTATTCTAACAAGGTTTTGCACACATTCAGGTACAGGAAAGCAGAGCAGAGATCTTCTTTGATAGTTGTCTTCGGTCATGGTTATAGTTTGGATCCAAGAGTAGAGCATAGGGAGTCAATTTTCGGAATAAATTTCAGGGGATAAATTTGGGGGAAATTTCTTCATCTGAGGGTGCTCCAGGGTGCTTCTGTCGCAACTTCCTCCAGCCATTTTGGGAATCATTCCGATATAACCAGGGCTCTATGATGGTGCGGAAGAGAAGCTTTATTAATCGGGTGCAAGAAGGAGGTCCGCGCCTGGATGCACAGCTTGAGTGGCTCATGTGGCGTCGGAGCAGCCTATTTAAAATATATTTTGAAGGAGTTAGGAAAATCGTGAGTAGAAATTCCCCTGGTAAATTCATGTGGCTCCTTGTTGAATAGTTTCTAACCTCGTGGTTTATTTGCAGCTCTTGAAGGATTCTTCTTGACGGGAAGGAGGGAGAGCCGGCGTCTGAGATAGTCCATTTAATTTACTGGATGGTCTCCGGTAAGAATCCTTTCCTCATGTCTGTTTCGCTATCGCTTAAATTTTGCAATGTGCACTATCTAATCGAAGCAATGTGTTCTTTCCAGCTGGATGGGTTTTCTTTTTTTTCATTAAATTAATTAAATTTGGTTAGGCTTCACTTAAGCTCTATTTAATCTTCAGTTTAGTAATCTCTTTATGCCTTAGGCCTTCTGATCTTTTGCATTGTGAATTTAGTTTTGTAGGGTTAAGTCAGGGGTTGCTTATTTCGAGTATTTCGTAATTGCGGGCTTGGTCATTTCCCCAGCCGCCATTTTGTAAAGCCAACCCTTGATTTTCCATATGCCTTCTGCACCAAGCTTTTACCACGTTTCGTAATTTGGGGATTGCACTGCTTGCGCCGCCTGAATATAATCTTCGCGTCTTCCTGTGTGGCTTGAGAGCTGAGCTTGCATAGAGTCGACCCCCGAGCTTCGTGTTCGACTCACACTGCCCTGTTCCAGTCTGCAGCCGGACAGCTTGCCGGGAAGGTTTACTTCAGCGCCAGGTCTGTGAAACAATCATACATTAATAAAGTAGGGAATTAGGATTTAAAGTCATTTAGACATGAATTGGAATTGATGGCATTTCGATTTACGTAGGGACTAACATCTTTAGACATAGTTAATTGTGAACCTATCATAAGAACCGCCTTCAGCAAAACACCCGCTTGCGGCTGAGCTAAAACATATATTTACTTTAATTGTCTGGCATTTAGACGCTAAGGTTCCACAATTACATTACTGTCCGCTGTCATTATTGTCCGCTAACTGTTTGGTGATTTGGTAAATCACATCCCTCGTAGATTCGACGTGAGCGTCCTCTTCGGAGTGAGCGTAGTATTTAACACGCACTTCCGCATGCTTCCAATGCTCCGTTGGCGGAATATTTTTTATTTTCCGCGCATCATACACCTCAATTTTTATGAGATGTGAGGCGTATGATGCATCGTCTTTGTTGGACTTTATAAAAGCCACGCCTTCCGCAGTGGCTTGGCTGACGCTCGACGACTTTACTGCAACTTTCCTTTTCTTCCGTTTTTCAAAGAAGCCATCTATGCTGTTATTAGGCCTCTTGTTAGTGTTAGCAATAGCTTTTTTGACTTTATAGGCCAACGTTCCTTCTTCATCACTTGCTTCGTCGTCGGGATAGTAATAATTTTTAAATGTGTTTTCCTGTAACAATATAAAAACATTCTTCAAACGGTCCTTCAAAGTAGATTTACATGGTAAACACAAAAATAGATGAAGGTTATGTTACAATCAATCAAAATCTGAAATAAGTGGGCACACATAAAATTATGACTACATACTTACATCCATTTCAGCAACGAAACACTGCTTTCAGCAACCTTGCACTAAACTTCACGACTCACGACTCTCTTACTCGAAGACCTTGCTCGGAGAATTTTTGGGGCGCAATGAAGTCGAGATGTGATGGCGCGCTTTTATACCCAGCGCAATCCCTACAAGTTGGGACACGTATTTTTTGAAAGAAGGGCTTCGCTTAGTGAACAGGTATAAACTCGTATTCTCCAGACGCGGTGTGTTGAATAACAAAAGACAGCGGCGGTTCTTTTGATACAAAGACAACAATAAAGCAATTATACGATGCCGCCCGCGTTCTTGAGGTCCTTTATGCGTAGTGCAATTTAACAAGTTTAAACCAGTATCTTCAAAGCCATACACTCGAAAAAACATAACGCTCCTCTTATTGACGATGGTCAGGTAAACGGTTCGCCTAGTGAACACGTTCAAACTAGCTATTTTTTCAAAAAGCTCTCTTTGCATAGTGTATTGATGTTAAGTAATTAAATAATAAAAGATCGTGGTGCGTTTGATACAAAGAAAACAATAAAGCTACTGAAACCGTTTACTGTATTATGTAAACTCTCTGTCTATATGTATATTCATAAAATAAACTTTAGCTATATAATATGTCCACAAAATGTAGGATAGTACCTACTGTGTAAGCGAAACACAAGGCTGCGTTCTTAATATCCTTTGTACATAGTGCAATCCTACAAGTTTTGTCTAGTATTTAAATAATCGAATTGCGTAACAAACACGTTAAAACTAGTATTTCTAAGGAGTACTTAATAAGGTTAGAAGTAAAAAGCAATAAAGCAACAAAATTCTTGTTTTTAACTGAAACCATTTACTATTTAGCGTAACAATATTCTCCAAAACGTAGGTTAGGTTAGATTTAAGATAGGCCTGAAAGTTATGGCTTACGAATTTCTCCAAAACGTAGGTTAGGTTAAGTTAGATTTAAAATAGTCCTGAAAGTTATGGCTTGCGAATTTTCAAAACCTAGGTTAGGTTATGTTAGGTTTGAATTTGTCCAAAATGTAGGTTAGGTTAGGTTTGAATGTCTCCAAAATGTAGGTTAGGTTAAGTTAGGTTTGAATTTCTCCAAAATGTAGGTTAGGTTAGGTTTGAATGTCTCCAAAATGGAGGTTAGGTTAAGTTAGGTTTGAATTTCTCCAAAATGTAGGTTAGGTTAGGTTAGATTTATGATAGTCCTAAAAGTTATAGGCTACGAATAAAAGTGTACTGCGAATAATGCGATAGGATATTTATGTGCTGATAGAATAATGAATTGAAAGTGGACTTACGAAAAGACATGGTATTTTATTTGTACGGAGCGTGGCGGGCGATCAGGTACCCAGGAAAAAAAAAAGGTCGGCACCGAACCCCCAAGTGGGCGCAGGTAAGAAGTTGAACGTAACAAAGGGTGAGTAGGAAACAAAGGAAAGGGTCTCTATCCTTTTATGAGTATGTGATTAAGTGTTGGTATTATGTTGCAATGGAAGTACATATATACGTGAAGGAGTGGGCGGAGCGTGATGAGACCCCGTCCAATCGCTTTAAATGGGGTGTTGACCTTTTTTTTTTTTTTTTTTTTTTTTTTTTTTTTTTTTTTTTTTTTTTTTTTTTAGTTTTCTTTGCCCCCAAATCCGCCATTTTGAGCGAAAAAAAAGTGATCCAGAACCGGCGAATCCCTACTACTACCTTCAGAATGTAATCATTAATTGCAAAAAAAGCTTTGATTTGCATAGGAGAACCTGTCGAAGCAGCCAGGCTGGTTTAGGTCTAGCAAGCGACCTTTGTTTTTTCTTATTTGACAAAACTTATATGTCAGAAAGTCAAATTTCATATTAAGGTAAAACAAGCTTAATTTAGTAACCGGGGCTAAATAATATTAAGGCGACCAAGAATCTCGGATACTGCGGGACAGTCCCGTAATCGAAGTAATAATACCTCTTTGAAATAATGGATAATATTGCATTCTTGTAGTTCTAAGTCTACGCGTATCAATGCATTCAAATTCAACGTGGAGCCGGCGCCCTGCCCTGTCTCAGTCAGAGCCCTCAGTCAAGATTTTCTATCAAAAAAACCTCTCGAACGCGTTAACTTCTAAATTGTATGGAAACATTTTGTTACCAATACGCGCCGCAAGAGGCGCTGTCTTTGCTTCCATAGTTATTGAAAAGTTAACGCTAACGCGTTCGTTGCATTTATTGTAACGAAAACTTACACTAGACTCTTAGAGCCCTCAGTCAGAGTTTTCTGTCAAAATACCTCTCGAACGCGTGAGCGTTAAGGGGTGTTACACAAGGGCCGTTTTTCCATACAAACGTCGTCCCCTGTTTCCTCTCTGGATAATGCCAGTAGAGCATTTTTTTTTTCAAAAAATCGATGGCTACTATTATGCATGTCCCTATGTTTTCGTTTTTTTCATAAATTAATTATTAAAAGAGATATGAACATTCAAAAACCTAAAAAATTGGCCAGATTTTCGGCTGCGTTCGTACATTCAGAAAACAAATTTTACTAGATTATATAAAAAAAAGAAAAACATAGGAACACTGCCAAAGCCTTTCTTTAATTTTTAATGAAAAAAGTAGTTAAATCGGTTAAGTTTTGGAGAAGGAATCAGGGGTCTACGAATCGTTGATTTTGTGTACTTTAAATAGGTATTTTCAGTCCAAGCTGCAGCTGTCTCTATTGCGCTCTGCGGGGGGAAGCTTGATAGATGGAGGCAGCAATAGATTTTACAAATACCTATTTTTCAATTCCCTAGGCCTTGGTGTTTCCTCTTAACTTCTAAATTGTATGGAAACATTTGTTGCAAATACGCGCCGAAAGAGACGCTGCCTTGCCTTGCTTGCGCTGAGTGTGAAGTGTAAGTTTTTGGATTTTGTCGTCTAAACGCAACGACCGCGTAAGAGTTAACTTCTCAATTACTATGGAATAGACGCCTCTTGCGGCGCGTATTTGCAACAATATGTTTCCATACAATTTAGAAATTAACGCTAACGCGTTCGAGACTTTTTTTTTTGACAGAAAACGTACTTTAGGTACCTTAGGTCAATCTGAGCCCTTAGTGACTAAGGGCAGGGGGGTTCCACTCCGCACTGTAGGTGCGCTCGCCGCACCACCCATGGCATAGGTTAATCGCAGTAGTTTGCCGGCTTGCCGCGCGCGCGCCCGCTCCCTTTGTGTTGCATGAGATAGTATTACAGTAAGCAGCCCAACCCTAGCCGTGCGCCAGGGCATTGCGGGTGGAAGGCGGGCGCGGGCGGCGCCTTCCTTTTGACGCATGCCGCCTGGCGAATGTTTATGAAGTAATACAAACATTTTGTACCTGATCATAAAGTTGAAATTCGTTTAATGGTGGTCGAAAAAGAGAAGTTTCTGTACGTTAGTACTATTATTTATTCTGTGCTAAGGGCTCAGATAGAGCGCTGCTCTAACGTCACACACACGTTAAAAAAATAACAGCGCCGTGCCTAGCAGTGGGACATATAAAAGCTAGAATGACTGAGTGATGATGATGATGATTTAAATCTTCACATACTATAAAATAAAAACCTTTTATTGGATAACGCATTTTACTCTGTTAGGGAATTTATTGATAAGTAGTTTTGATAGTTTTTTGACATATTGTATTAATTTAAATTGATATTGACTGTGTATTCTTGACTTATTATTTTATTTTTATTAGTGTGACATTGTTATTATTGCATGCTGATATATTTTTTAAATTTTGTTGTATTATTATTATAATTATTTTTTGACGATCATAATATTAATTCGTTTAAATTCACATCACTGTAATGTATAATGCAATGTAATATTATGAAATAAATAAATCTTAATCTAATAACAAAGTCTGTATCCGTTCCTGTCTGTTCGTATAACTTCGGCCGCTTACTTCTTCTAAACCACGCAACAGAAATTGATACTGTTTTCACTATCATTTAGAGATTATTTTACGGAAGGTTTTTTATGTACAGTCAAGGAAATTGAAACACGTACCACCGTAGAACCTAGTCGAAGAGACATACGCATGACATTTGTATGACATAACCTGGCGTTTAACGCGTCGCGTCATTGCGATAGGGTTCTATGGTGGTACATGAATATATTTCCCCTACTGTACATTATATTATATCCTAATTGTACCCTGCAAAGCCGGGGTGGGTCGCTAATATAAGTATATAATACACGTGTAGGGTTTTATATACCTACTGTGTTCACGGAAATAAATGCAAACCACCTTGATTTTAAGTTGTTCAAGGTTTAAATTTAGGACACATTACATTATATCACATTCCTTCCTCTTAATAGCTAAAGTACGATTTAACAAAGTTAATATAATCATTAACTAACGTTACCTATTTAAATTCTAGAAGGAATTACCGACAAACTGAGGATCTAGCCTCGGATGAATCATTCTTGTGTTGAATCATCAACATATACCTATCGCATTAGAAAGCTCTCATGTTTATATTAACTGTAACCGAGCTGTTTATTATTATTTTGATATATAACTAGGTACCATAAGTTTTGTATGTATCTACTTGCTAGCGTCCATACATATACACTTTTTATTCCAATAGCTAATAGTATTCTATTAGCTATTGGAATAAAAAGTGTACAGTCAAGGAATTTAATTTCCAACCCACCTAAGGTTCAATAGCATATAGCAAACTGTCACCATAAGAGCTATAGAGCAAGACGTTAGTTTGACATATCGACCTTAGTGCATTGCGAATGTCAGATGACATTTCAACGAAATGGGTAGGGAATTAAGTTCCTTGACTGTATATGTATGGACGCTAGCAAGTATAGCGCTAGATAGATGGACGAATAATAGGCGACGTATTTTTGATCTGTCAAACTCGCACACTTTAGCACGGTTTCAGGTGCCTAACTTTTAACAGTTCATACTGAAGCGGGCTTACTTGGGCTGACGATTCATAACGTTGCAATGTCATTGCATGTTTATCTCTTTCTTACTTGTGGAACTGCCATAGTACGTTACTTTCTCACTTACACACGCAGGAAGTCCAGTATAAAGTTTATGGGTAAAAGGTATAGATAGACCTTAAATATCTTACGCATTAAATATCTTATCTAGTATATTTTTATTTTTGTAATTATCTCTAGATTATTATAAAGGTCTGATGCCAAGTGTAATAAAATGATCGTAAATTTTATGACCTAACTGTATCTGTTACCTAGTAAAATAATTAATCGACCGATCGACGAACCTGGAAACCTGATATATAGCAAAAAGGTGTTTTAGAATATAGAAAACTGTTTTACTTGTTTTTTTATTAGTAGACAGCCAATAGACAATGGAGTATTTGAATTTCACATAAGTAAATTGAAACCACTAACGACCTCTCTTGAAAAATAGGTAAAGATTAGACACGACACTGATGAAGTTATAATACTTATAATTAATTCCACAGATGGCGGTAGCGCAACACTTGCAGAACTTGGCAGACGAAATAAAGTACGATATTTTATGTGGAGTGCCGTACGCCGCCCTCCCTATCACAGCTGTCATGTGTGTAAACTCTAACACACCCATGGTCATGAAGAGGAAGGAAAAAAAACTGTATGCAACCAAGAAAATTCTCGAAGGAATCTTCCAGCCCAAACAAAAATGCCTCGTTATAGAAGACGTGGTGACATCTGGCGGCAGTCTGCTAGAAACAGTGAGCGCGCTGCGCGACGAAGGATTGACAGTCACTGACGCTGTAATAGTTCTGGATCGCGAACAAGGTGGCGCTAGTATACTCAAAAGCAATGGCGTCCGGGTGCACTCACTTTTCACATTGAGGAAATTAGTGAAAATGCTTAGAGACGCCGGCCGAATTAGCGATGAAACTGTAGAAATTGTATTTGATCACATAAAAGTGTCTCAGTTCGGTGCTGGAGATAATTTAGAAATTACTGAATAGCAAGCGCATTCTAGTCCACTATTCATTACTTCTGCTGACGTATTGTGATCAGCTTTGGTAGGAAATATGGCGCGACTTCCTTTACAATAAGTTATCGTCCTATCTCCTAATAAGCAGGAATCACTACGTGACTTGCGAGCTGTGTTCGAGTCAACATCTAAACCTTTTCCCTACGGGTTTGTGGAGGCGGACAGCGTTGCCATATCGAGTGGGAGTACCTACCTTCGTACCTTCTTCGGGTGAATCACTGTCCGATCAATAAACATACCTAACACTATCTATGTTCTGAGAATTCCGAATGTTTGCTGATCGATATCGTATCAAAAAACCGACGCCGGTTCAAATTTCCAAGGTGTTCTTATCTTTACCGGCCGATGTTAAACTTTATCATGGGGTCTGTCTTGTTGTTTGGCTCCCCCTTGTTTTGTATCGAATCTACGCCTGCAAAATAATTCCATATTTGTGTGAAAATAACTGGCCTTTGATTATGTAAATGTAAAATTCATGAATAAAATCAATAATCTTGACCCTCGCATGATCCATTTACAGCTAAGTAGCACTAGAAACAGCCGAAGCCTGCGATACCCCGTTACACTCGACAAGGAAGTGTGCTCGGACGCGATGCATGCTAATGCAATAGTTGCATGCCACGACACTATCTACAGCAATAAGTTTTCCGTTGGACTAGCTTTGCCAACAATTTTTTATTATAAGTGCTGACAAACTACTGAGATATGCAAATTTAATTATGGTGTTTCAGCTATAAGTCACGTTTATTGCCAATGCAACGTTTCAATTGAATCGACTAATGAGTCTGCTTTTTTCATCATCACATCAAGCTTTGTGTACTTCATATGGTTCTAAATGGAATAAAAACAATGCCATAAATTCAATGTATTTTATTATTCACCAGCTGGAATATAATAATTAAAAACTTTGATCGACTTCGAAAAATTGTACGACAACTAGCTTTTTAGTAAAAAAGCCAATAAAAAAGACTCATCACACTGGTTACAAAGAATTAATAATTAACTTAGGTATTAAAAACTCATGTTCAGCCTTATCAAAAAGATCTTTTCCTTTCGTGTCGCGTGTTGTGAGCACCATACGTTGGTCAGTGAAGGGGCCACATCATTTCGGTAACTGTTTATTCACCAATAAACATTAGAGAGAGCCCTTCGTCAAGGAAAACAACCGGGAATGTAACCGCTATTCATGCATCGCAACATCAATGTGTACTCCCTAGCGAGGTGGGGAACGAAACGTCAAAGTATATTGTAAAAAAGTACTCGTAAAAATACTATAGAAGCAAAAGAAATGCTGTCACGCGCGACGCGGTCCACGCGCGACGGGGACTGGGGTAGTGTGATGGTGGGAGGGCGGGCGAGGCTTAGTTGTCCTCGATCTCCTGCTCCTGCTCCTCGTCGAACTCGGCGTCCTCGTCAGCGGTGGCCTCCTGGTACTGCTGGTACTCCGACACCAGATCGTTCATGTTGCTCTCCGCCTCTGTGAACTCCATCTCGTCCATGCCCTCGCCCGTGTACCAATGCAAGAAAGCCTTGCGCCTGAACATAGCCGTGAATTGTTCAGAGATGCGCTTGAACAGCTCCTGGATTGCGGTCGAGTTACCGATGAAGGTGGCGGCCATCTTGAGCCCGCGCGGCGGTATGTCGCACACGGCGGTCTTCACGTTGTTCGGGATCCATTCCACGAAGTACGACGAGTTCTTGTTCTGGATGTTGAGCATCTGCTCGTCGACCTCCTTCATGGACATGCGTCCGCGGAAGATGGCGGCCACGGTGAGGTAGCGGCCGTGGCGCGGGTCGCACGCCGCCATCATGTTCTTGGCGTCGAACATCTGCTGCGTCAGCTCGGGCACGGTCAGCGCGCGGTACTGCTGGCTGCCGCGGGACGTGAGGGGCGCGAAGCCGGGCATGAAGAAGTGCAGACGCGGGAAGGGGACCATGTTGACGGCGAGCTTGCGGAGGTCGGCGTTGAGCTGCCCGGGGAACCGCAGGCACGTGGTCACGCCGGACATGGTGAGCGACACGAGGTGGTTGAGGTCGCCGTACGTGGGTGTGGACAGTTTGAGCGTGCGGAAGCAGATGTCGTAGAGAGCCTCGTTATCGATGCAGTAGGTTTCGTCTGTGTTTTCGACTAGCTGGTGGACTGAGAGTGTGGCATTGTAAGGTTCTACTACTGTATCTGATACTTTAGGCGATGGTACAACTGAATATGTGTTCATAATTCTGTCAGGGTACTCTTCTCTGATTTTGGAGATAAGGAGTGTGCCCATACCGGAGCCAGTGCCGCCGCCGAGTGAGTGTGTGAGTTGGAAACCTTGTAGGCAGTCGCAAGATTCTGATTCTTTTCGGACGACGTCTAGGACTGAATCGACGAGCTCGGCGCCCTCTGTGTAATGGCCCTTGGCCCAGTTGTTGCCGGCGCCGGACTGGCCGAACACGAAGTTGTCCGGCCGGAAGATTTGTCCGAAAGGTCCGGAGCGCACCGAGTCCATGGTGCCGGGCTCCAGGTCGACGAGGATGGCCCGGGGCACGTACTTGCCGCCGGAGGCCTCATTATAGTACACGTTGATGCGCTCCAGCTGCAGGTCCGAGTCGCCATGGTAGGCGCCGGTGGGGTCGATGCCGTGCTCGTCCGAGATGATCTCCCAGAACTGTAACAATACAAATAAACTGTCAAAGCTAGTCACGATAATCAATGTATTTTTTGATTTCCTGTTCCAAAATAAGAGAAAAGCGCAGGCTGGTACCGCGTGCGTGTGGGATAGGATGACTCATTGGTCGCCTAGGCGACCACGCTCGAAACAAACGCTGAGGTCGTCCGCATTAACATATTCCCGAGGACATAGCTTTGCGTAACATTATCGATCTTACAGATGCATTAAACTAGCCGTATAAGGCGGGGTTACTGTAAACGACATGAATCAGTCGTTGTGCAAATTGCTGCAAAAAAAGTCGCCATAAGTGAGATGACCGCCTACTTTCGTGGCTTTATGTAACGGCACCATATAAGTGGAGAGCGCAAGACAAGTTTCTTATTTTGGAGCTTCGCCTTGTCAGCCTGTCATTCCGTAAATCAAGGGGCGCCGGGTCGGGCTCGGCGCCGGCTTACTGGGACAAAATAAGCATAATTCTCCAATCCACCTCGTACAGTCAAGGAATTTAATTCCCTACCCATTTCGTTGAAATGTCGTCTGACATTCGCAATGCATTAAGGTCGATATGTCAAACTAACGTCTTGCTCTATAGCTCTTATGGTGACAGTTTGCTATACGATATCGAACCTTAGGTGGGTTGGAAATTTAATTCTTTGACTGTACAATACTCTTGCATTAACATGAAATTGTGCACAGATGTTATCGCGGCATCGAGCGCCTTTCTACTCAACCGTGAGCAAACATCTGTGCGAGTGCTTCTTTTGATAACATCAACAATATTAATAACGAGTTTGATCGATCAGATAGCAGCGGACAATGATTTATGTTTTAGTTAGATGGAATGCTGTGGCAAAACAAACTGTTCATTGATTCATTAACAATTTCTAATCTGATGAGTTGGCTATTGGCTAGGCTGCAACTATTTATAAACGTCTTCGAATACCTAACTTGAGTATTTTAAATCATCCATTTGCCAGACTGGATTATAGAGTTATTGTTTTCTAACAACTGACTTCCTGTTAATTTAAGTGGCGCAGCAGTCGTATTTTAAAGGATTTACTAAAAATACTGCAGCAAATTCTTAAGGCAAACATCTGATATCACATGTTGGCACTGTGCCATGTGCTGGAAAAAATACTTTTCCGGTATATTGCATTCTGTCAGCCGACTTGGCCGGTAGTCCAAATTTTTATACCTTTTACATGCTGTACGTTTTTGTAAGCAATAATTTTATACCTAACAACTTTAACATCAGTTTATACTTCTTCCTCTACATTGGTTATTTATTTCAAGAAAACACACTAAAGAGGTTTCTTAGAGGGATAGTTTTTTTTTGCTCAACTATTTCTACTAATTAGCTACAAAAAGTTTGCTTTAAGAAACAGTTATTAAGTGAATACCTATCTACTTCTCGAGGTTGGACGTCGTGACGTCCGCTAGAGCCGATTAATTGGCTGATTAACGTTTAATACAATTAAGACCGAATAGATTTTTAAAAGAACTGCACATTTCATGACTTGAGCATGTGGGTGTCTGTAGGCAGTACAGTTAGCAACTAAAGTCTGCTTTTTAATACAGACTCAATTGACAGGTAACTGATTAATACTGGAAATGTGAAAAATGAATGGGATGAAATGTCAATTAAGTCCAAGAATTAAAAAATAGGTTAAGGATCTACATAACTGGTAAATAAGGCCTAGGTGGAGGACTCAATTGACAGGTAACTGATTAATACTGGAAATGTGAAAAATGAATGGGATGAAATGTCAATTAAGTCCAAGAATTAAAAAATAGGTTAAGGATCTACATAACTGGTAAATAAGGCCTAGGTGGAGCACCAGGAAGGCAGTGAGTGTAAAGAACATCTGCCTATTACTAGTAGCCAAAAACTGGTGAAACGGAAGTCCGCGCGTAGGGTTCCGCCGACCCCCATACATGGACATGTATTAGCCGAAATCTTGTCATATTGTCATGGCAATGAAACAAGGCTGTACTGTCGTGTTTCTTAAAATTATACAAACCCCAGGCGGAACCCCCTTCCCCACGTATGGAACCCTAAAGCTCCGTCAGTGGAACACTAGGGTTCCACTGAACGCACTCCAAGAAGCACTGATGTACAGGAATAGTTTTTTACCGACTACGGCAAAGCCAAAAGGAAGGGTTATGTTTTTAGCAGTCTATGTATTTAAGTTTCTGTAACACTGATATTGGGCAATTAAATACCTACCTGATGGAATAAATACTACGAGATTTTTTTTCACTTTTTTTTACGTCTGACTTGGAAAGCTTTTATAGGTATTCCTCTTGTTTCTCGGCACCCCAACACAGCGTCTAAGAAACCAACCCGATTAGGGTGGCAAATTATCCTGTGTTTTACCGGATGTCCGGTTTTCAGCAATCATTTTGGCCGTGCCCTGTATTATAATAAGAGAAATGCAGGATCATACATGCCATACCATTACCTGTTGTCACGTATTTCCCCTTAAATCCTGTGATTTTGGATCACGTACTGCAAAATGAGCACATAAGGCTGCCCCTCTAGCACACTAGCGTTTATCGCTGACATAAAGCATTCGTCCCTTTCGTACACGCATACTGGTTAGAACGGGATAAATGCTTTATGTCATCGATAAAAGCTAGCGTGCTAGGCCCCCAGGTCACCCTAAAGCCGATCTACGGTAGCACCTAGGTGTTTAAAGCGCTAAGCTAAGTATCTACATAGAAATTGCCCATCTCGCTATTTTGGTCGTTGCACCTATAAAACCGAACCTTTGTTTCTGTCATAAAAGATAGTTTCCGCGCTGGTGGCTTATTTTAACACGCGGAAGGAGGTTCAACGACCCCGAGGCACGAGAATTCAGCTAGTCTGTTATAGTTTCCTATTTTAACAAGTTGACTACGGAAATATGCAAATTGCGTTAATTGGTTAATGTTTTTAGTGAAAATTGGTGCGATAGGAAAGCCTGTTTGATGAAGCAACTAGTTTTGCTTCTTGTGAGTTTTTATAGAGCCTTGGCATTTTATTTCTTATAGGTTTTTTATTATTTTAGATCTTCAAGGCAATTTGGGTGGCTGAATAGCCCAGACGTTTTGGCTCAATAGAAGAAAAATTTGCGACGGGTTTTTTACAGGTACGTTTTTGTGTCCAGGCGCAGAGCGATGTCAGGTAGAAAAGTAGGTACAAAAAAGTGTCTTTTATAATTTTATATCCCATTACGATAGAGACACGTAATACTTGCCTAGGTATTTGGTTTCTGTGGCTTTTATTTAAGCTAAATTGCTATAAACGTATCAGCGCACTAAATAAGTATTTAAAACTCTTCCCAACCATCTTCCGAAACCAAACACGTCCCTCGTTATAAACCATCTGTCTTTATAACCGTTTTTTGCTGTATTAGAATTCGAACGTTACAAATCGAGGTCTGCGATTGGTCGGCCCTTATCGCGCCAAGCGTAAATGACCTTGGGTAGGGTTCAAATTCAAAACATACCATACGCGTTGCCTTTTTGTAACGGATTTTTGGAAGGAAATGTCGGATAATGAGTAGGATTCGTTCAGATTTCAAATATCTGGGTATCTGGCATGTGTACTGTATACCTATACTTACAAGTTATATACAAAGGTATTTACAATGCATTTGTTATCAAGATGAAGTCTGACGTCCGCTAACAAACAAGCTCTGTATCACCAGGCTGATTCAATTCAATGCACTTGATAAGATACGGCAAAATGTCGGGTGGATCACGTAGCGAAAACATTCAAAGACTACAGGGATTTGTCGGTTTGGTACAGCAAATGGCGACACGTGGAAGACCGCCGAACATACCACCGGCCGATCGATACAAAGGTGTGGTTAGATTAATACACCGAACTGAAAATAACACCATGACTAAAACGTGGCATATTTCATAGTTACTTGCGGTACTGACGTAGAGAAAACAATGAAAATTACCGCTTGCTACAGTTGCTATCGCTACAGATACACTTCGAACGACCACACCCACCATAAATCGAAAGAAATCGCGTTTCTATTAACATTTCCCGAATATTACGAAGTAATTAACGCTTTGAAAGCGCAGGAGAATGATGTCATTCTCTGTCTGGGGCCAATTTCACCGTACCGGTCACAAAATGCCGGCCGGAGATTCGAAATCCAAATTTCTTTTCACTTTAATCTAAACAAAAGAATGGCGAATTACCTTAGCGCCGATCTGGTTGCCGCACTGTCCAGCTTGAATGTGCACGATTTCCCTCATTTTGTTGAATATGAACTTATTAGATTACTTAACACTATAAAATTTGTTTGCTCCGCACGCACCACGTACTTTCGTGGCAGCTTGTTGAAGAATACGCCGAATTTCGTTTCGCGCAAGCAACGTAAGCGAAGCGGTGGTCGTTAGTGAAGTGCCACGCGTCGTGATATCGATAAAAATTGACGCATTGCGACACAGCAATACTATAGTGTGATTTATAAAGTTTATAGTCTACGCTTTTTTTAAATTACACATAGATAAAGACTACTTAAGCTTTTGTACATCTTTAGCTATTTGCATCATAAACTAAACAATTATGGGATAAGTCCATCACTTTATTAACATTTTAAAACTAGCATTTCTGATAGTTATTTGTCATATTTATTTAATTAAAATCAATTGAGCTCTTTTCGACATGTCACGGTTATTTTTTTTATTATTAGAATTAGAATTAAGCTATAAATACATACTTAAGAAAACAATGAAAAAATCAAAAATCAGAAACATGACAATTTTTAACACATTAGTGCATTAAAAACCGAGACAAATGGTTACCTCCTATTTATCTTGTGTTTGTACTGTTTGCCTCTCTGTATGTCTTCTATCTCGTATTCTCGTATTTATGCAGTGCGCCGCACCGGACATGGTTATAATTATAACCCTTAATCAGGCCTGATACATTCAGATATACTAAGTAAAATTTAAAAACAGTTTGATATTTATACGTATGCAGTCGAAAAATCGACTTTAACCAAATGAGCGTTTGTAAAAAATAAGATTTGAATAACTTTATCGTGGTTTCGTAATTTGTATTATACTCATTACAGATTTTGTTTATGGAAAAGGTAGGTAAACAAGCATGCAGATCACCTGATGGAAAGCCCATGGGAACCAGTGATCCGAAGAAAATCTTCTATCCTCTATGGGTCTCCGAATCACTCAGTCACCGTCCGGAACGCAGTCGCAAGCTACTACTTCACACCGGTATTTTATGAGAATGTGATATAGCCCATTTGTACTGCAGTCAGTAACTGGCTACAGTGTGGCTTTATCACTAAGAAAGATTTTACCAGTGTTACAAATAGTTTCAAACATAAAAACTCACATATAGAATAGAATAGAATAAGTTTATTGCACATACGTTGGCTCTCATTCATACAAACTAACTATGAAACTAAAAAGCACTGAATTTGTTTTTTTTTCTTTGGTTATTTATTTACATTGATATTATCCGAACTTGTAGTTAACGTGAAAAAAAAAAAAAAAAATTGTGCCGTAACTTGTACCTCAAACATTTAATCATTAACTGAAAAATATATGAATATCCCTTTTCTTTATTGCAATACCCATTCCTTTATCAAATTATTAATAATAGTATAACATAGTTCTTTTGTGTTATCGATATCGGTAATACATCTAATGCGTTACAACTCTAGTCTGACGAACTCTCTTCCTATTGGTCGACCCGGTAACGCCATCGGCCATTTTCTATCCAAGCTAGCCAACATATCGCGGCAAATAAATTGAAACGTTTTCATTATTTTTATTTAATACTTTAATTCGTTATTAATTTAACGGTTTTATAAAACGCAAAACATATTTCTAGACTTATAACTTGTAATAATGTAAGTGGTATATGGGTACTAAGATTGTTGTTTATAAGTTTTTAGCACAGGTGTTTTGTTTGTTATGTTGGTGCACAGTAACCGGCTGCCGGCCGGTCAAACAATATAACTATAACTAAATAGGTATGTAGCCATCTATGATCTATGTATACGTATGATTACCTATGTTTAGCGTTGTATGTAGATATAGTTAGGAACGAAAGGTTTTTTTTTCAAAGTTGCTAAAAAAGCTAATACATGATATATTACCCTGGTGCGCCGGGTGCGCGCCAGCCCCAACATCATCCTCAATATGATAGGAGAAAGGCTGGACTCTCCCTATTTACGTCACTGCAGTCGGCTCCACGCGCCGTACTCAGTGTAGTTTGTTAAGGGACCTACTAATACAGGTTCAATATTTAACACTTAGAATAAGTTTTACTAACAATATATGAGTTTGTAAAGACTTGAAATAAACGATTATTTATTTATTTATTTATATTACTTAGGTATCCAAAAATATATAACACTATTTTCACTATGATAGAAGTTGATATAAGTAGGTAAGTAAATATCTGTGTACTGTAGTGAAATTTTACATGTACTTAGGTACAATCTGCAGCAGATACCTAAGTATATGACTAAGTTTGGTCTAAGTACGACTTTGACAAGAGAGTGTTTGTTTTCTTTTGAATCTACTGATGTCGCGGGTGGTAGGACCTTGTGCAAGGTCCGTCCGGATCGCTACCACTATCTTGCTCGCTAACCCTGCCGCAAAGCAGCAGTGCTTGCACTGTTGTATTGCGGCGTGGAAAGAAAGACAGCCGGTGTAATTACTGGCACAAGAGGTATTCCAGCTTAGTCCTCTGGGTTGGCAACGCATCTGCAATCTTCTTCGTGTTGCGGGTGTCTATAGGCGGTGCGGTGGTGTTCACTTACCATCAGGTGACCCAATTGCTTGTTTGTCTTCCTATTTCATAAAGAAAAATGTAGCTGACCTTAGTGACCTAACTTTACCTAGGTACTTAAGGTACTTTGCTACTGACTAGCTAGATTAGCTAGAGCTAGGCATATTAATAACTGACTTAGCGACTGAATAATTGCAGTAACTTGTATGACATAATATTTTGTCCAAATTAAATTGCCAATCAATGGCAAACGCAAGGCACGGAATGCTGATGTTGCAGGTTCGAGTCCTGCCATTGCCCTAATTTTTCTTTGCGTTGTCATTAGCATTTTAAATTTAATTTGAATGTATAAAAAATTGCAAAATAATCGAAAAGTAAAAAATTTCGATTACAAACAAATAATACTTTGTTTTATTTTTACCCGACTTTATAAAAGGACGGGTTCTATTCTAACAGAAACAATTTTAAGGAATGCAATGCAACGTATCGATCGCAAAATCGTAAGCGAGTTCGTAGTCCGCCTCGCCTTTGGCCGATTCTCGGTTAGCCCGAGCCGTGTCCACCACCCTTTTTTGAGGACTTGATCCGCGCCTGACTGCAATGAGGAGTAATTTAAAGTTGGGCGGTAAAGTGCCACATCTTAATTGTGGGGAACCCAACTGGCCATTGCTCACTGAACACACATTTATGTGTTCTAGGCAGGGTGACCAACTTTGTGTGCTCATGTTACAGAAAATGTGGTCTAACCGTACAGGATTCATGAAAAAAATACGCGACAACCGTACTTAGGCCCTGTCTAATTAGACCGACTGAATGGGATCGGCCGTGCTTACTAAGACTGTCTGAATACCGCATAGTGTAATAAGTCCTTAAGTGCGAAAAAAGGAGACCATAACCAAAAAAAAGTGCCGCATCGTGCCGCGGTGAACTCTGAACTCCGCAGTGGCCGGGCGTGCCCGTGTCGTGTCCGCCGCAGTCGATACTAGTGGCCACCGACCACACCTCGCCCCCAAACCTATTCAGAAATAAACTAAGATCATAGAAAGAAATTTTATTTTACGTTCTAAGGGAATCTACATCTACATCTATCAAGACTAATCTACATCTACACTAATCTACACTACCAACACTTCTACACTAATCTACAATAATATAATAAAGAGGTAAACTTTGATTGTTTGTTTGTATGTAGGGGGTAATCTCTGGAACTACTGAACCGATTTCAAAATTTCTTTCACAGATAGAAAGCTACACTTATCCCCGGCGGACATAGGCTACTAATTTCACGCGAACGAAGTCGCGCGCGTCCGCTAGTAAACTATAAACACAACACTCGTTTGAGTTCTAAATCTCAAAATGTGAAACCTCAAACGAATTGGTTGATTTTTGACTTTCCAGCTCACGATATTCGCTAGCCAATCAAATACGCGAGCGTATGTTTCAGCCGGCATTGTATCGTGCGGCTGGCGACCTGGCTAGTATCGACCGCTCGAAAGTCAAAAATCACCCTACAAGTCAAACGATGATCTAATGAATGATGAATCGATTATGATGAAAGAGATGATGAATCGATTTTGCTGGTGGTAGGATCTTGTGCAAGGTTCACCTGGATCGCTACCACCATCTTGCTCGCTTATCCTGCCGCCGCTAAGCAGCTATGCTTGCACTGTTGTGTTCCGGCGTGGAGAGCAAGACAGCCGGTGCAATTACCGGCACAAAAGGTATTCCATTTTAACCCCTTTGGGTTGGCAACGCATCTGCAATCTCCATGGCATTGCAGATGTCTATAGGCGGTGGTGATCACTTACCATCAGGTGACCCACTTGCTTGTTAGCCTTCTAATTTTATATAAAAAAAGACAAGGTTTGTGTTAGTTACATTACGGATGTGACAACGCGCGAAGCTGGGCATGCCGCGGAAGCGGCCGGCGAGCGCCGTGTCAGAAATTTAATACTACCTTGTGCAGTTTTGCGATTTAGTTCTTTTAGGAGTCTTCGTAATAATAAAGTCTTCTTTTACATTAGAAAGTAGATACTTATTGTTTTTATTATATATAAACATACTTATTTCTCGAGATACGTGGTTTCTCTATGGCTGTCATCACGCGCGACTGACAGCTGACGTCTGACGTTCTTACATAAAGGCGCGAGCGCCGACATGTGAACACAATACTTTACAGTTATTTTGCGAGTTTGTTTTTTTTTTGCGATGAGTTGAGAGTTGATAGCCTAGTGGCTAAGCTAAGGGGTTGGACTCGTGATCGTGAGGTGCCGAGTTCGATCTCCAGCGGTCGCCATGTATTAATTAGTTTTTCTAACTTTATGTAGGTACCTTACTGCTGTAGTCTGTAGTAACTTAACCAACGCTCTAAGGTGAGGGAAAACATCTTGAGGAAAACTGCACTTTCTGTATGTATTTGTTATGATTTTGAAATTAAAATGCTAAATGTTGTAAGAATAATTTGATTTTCATGATGGCAACACCGGTATCGTGCCACCTCTTGGGTGCTAAACTACCTGCGGCCCGTTTCACTAAGCTACAAGTAACAATTTTACAAGTCTAAACCGGCAACATTGGTCAATAATGACCAATGGCAATGGGCATAATGACCAATGTTGCCGATTTAGACTTGTAAAATTGTAACTTGTAGCTTCGTGAAACGGGCCACTGGACCCCAATTCTCGGGTCATGCGAGACGCTATCTCGCATGCCACATACGTTAAAAATGACAGATTTCTTTGGGATTTGACAGTTATTCTCGTGCGAGATGAATCTCGTATAAACCCAGAATAGGGGCCCTGCGGGGCTATTTTCGGTTTATGCGAGATGCATCTCGCACGAAAACAACTGTCAAATCCCTTGGAAATCTGTCACTTTTTGACGGATCTCGCACGTGAGATGCATCTCGCATGAACCGAGAATTGGGGTCCTGGTCGGTGGTGAATAAAAGGAGAGGACGTGAAGGAACGGCTGATTAAGTTGTTCTCGAGGTTTAAATTATAAAGAACTAGGTACTTGTAGCGACTTGTGTAAAGATTAAAATAATATACGCCTAAGTGTCAACAGTATTGCAGTTTTATTATATATTTGAAACTATGATCCCATCGGTACCTGTTTTATTTGAGACAGGGGTTAAGGAGGTCAGTGGCCCGTTTCCCTAAGCTACAAGTTACAATTTTACAAGTCTAACGGGCCACAGATGGCAATCGCTTCAACCTGGACCCAATTTTATAAGCGCGACAGGCCACAGGTGACAGTGACAATTGTGTAAACATTGCTTGCCCACTATGACGTTAAGTCTGTAAGTCTGTAGCGTTACTTGTCGACGCAGTAATGTACAGCTAATGGTCAGTGTTACCTGTCGCCTGTAGCGTTTATGTAATTAGTCCATGACCTACCAAATCTGGGATCATGGTACAAGTGGCCCTCTCTCATCAAAAGTTGCTGGACACTGTTGAGTCCACGATAAACACATAACCTAGTTGTTCTTTTTTTTTTATGGAAATGAACTCGTTCATATGAGCGAACGGCATAGTCTAGTTATTATAACATCTGTAACATTCGCGCAAAAGCAAAAAGGTATTGAGTTCGTATTTTGAAACTGAAATAAATGCATTCTAATTTTGAAAAACTAATTCCAAAATTTTAATTCTTTATTTCACTTATTACTCAATACTCAATACTCAATATTTTATTGCTTTTCCACAATGTGTATGTTACAGGTGTTAACTTAAGCTATGTGTTCATCGTGGACCCTGTCGGACACAGCAACTTTTGACGAGAGGGCAACTTATTACTAAATTATTGCACATGACTATAATAATTATATTTATACAAAATTATTATATTTAAAATTATTATTATTTTATTTATTTTTATTAAAGTTGTGGCAGCATTGATTTCATAAAGTGACATATATATGGCAGGGCTGTCACTCGCTCAGTTTTCGTAGCTTTTTTTATAATTATTTATATGTATTCGAATATTTCTAAGCTTAGATTCTCAGCTTTAATACTAATTGTGATGGGAAGATGGATGACAAATATTAATTCTGTATTATTTCACCTAAACTATTATTCCGTGTTATTCGCGGAAACGTTAATTGACTTTATTCTACAGCGTTTTATTTATTGAAGTTTAAAAATAATTTATGTGCGGTCATAGTTATTAAAAGTGACACAGTATTTGCTGATTCACTGTTGTCATGAAGTATTTTCGCTGACACATTTATTTCACTTCTGTTTTTGGTGTACGAGCAGTAGATATCGCACGCTTAGTATTAAAGTGACCCATTTCTGAATAATACACGTCCCAAAATATCACCTTAATTAAAAGATATAAGGTTTAATTTTGGGAATTATCATATTCAGAATTGAGTCGCTTTAATTCTAAGGATGCGATATAAACTACTCCAAACAAAATAGGGCCCATTTGGCTTTTCGGTCTAAAATGAAACTAAGTCCACCATCTTGCTCGCTAATCCTGCCGCTAAGCAGCAGTGCTTGCACTGTTGTGTTCCGGCGTGGAGAGCAAGACAGCCGGTGCAATTACTGGCACAAGAGGTATTCCATCTTAGCCCTCTGGGTTGGCAACGCATCTGCACTCTCTTTGTTGTCGCAGGTGTCTATAGGCGGTGGTGATCACTTACCATCAGGTGACCCACTTGCTTGTTTTCCTTCCTATGTTGTATATAAAAAAAAAGTATACAAATAAATATGTGCTTGTAACAGTGGACGTTTTGAAAGTAGGGTTTTATTTTATAATTTTGACTAGCGGATGCCCGCGAGATCGTTCGCGTGGAATTAATATGATTTAATTTGGGTTTACAACGCCATTGTATTTCTGACCTGTGCCACAGACATAGTACAGTGCTTCATTTGCACACGCACGGACGTATAGTACACTCGTATTAAATGTTAACGTGAATGCAATGTATTATATATAATATTCATTACTAGCGACCCGCCCCGGTTTTGCTCAGCTACAATCCGTATGTAATGTACATAAAAACCTTTTGTGAAAAGTTCTCTAAATGACAGTGACCGTGGTGTAGAAAGAGATGGCGGCCGGGCACAAATAAATAAGGGTTTAGGACAGACAGGAACGGCGCGCGACTTTAGTTTATTCTATGCTAAGAAAAGATAATTATGATGCATTTATTCATTTTAATAGCTAAGGGGCCGTTCAAGTATTACGTAAGCAGATTTACTACAATTATTTACCCCCCATCCCCCTTGTCAGTAAAAGTAATCAAAGCTCTTACCCCCCCCCCATGCTTACGTAAACATTGATATGCATTTTTCTTTTAATGTATTCTTTTTTTTATTGATTCATGAGCAGCAGATATAATTCTAGAAATAAGAAAATTAAAAAGTGCTCCTCAATGTTGTATGTCTGCTCACTTTTGTCCGATTTTGGAATGCCTACGTCGTTCTCTTCTCATCGAACCATTCAACATCTTGGTGCTCTAAATTTTGAATAATGCACATCAGTTCCATATGTGTAAAAAAGTAAATAACTACTGCTGACGTAATCACCATCTAGACCCCCCCACCCCCCCATGTCATCAAAAATAAGCACAGCAAGGACCCCCCCGCCCCCCTATACTGCTTACGTAATACTTGAACGGCCCCTAAGCAATCGTAGCCGCCGATACTCGCGCGGACTACAATACACACAGAAACACACAGAATATGAAAAAAACTGCAGTATCTGCAGCACACAGCTGACTGTCATTTGTTTGCTCAAACGTATCAAACGAGGTGACCTAATTATCGTAGAATGTCACCTACAAAGAATGAAGCCATTTCAATGAAACGTGCTGTCATCAATTTGTTTGGACAGAGTAAGCCAACTGAGATGACATAAGGCAGGTTGTTTACTGACGACTTCTGACATCATTTCGTTATCACAGGAAAACTGTATCACCAGTTCGGAAAGACCCCTCGGGCCTCTAAATGATTGGCCAAACAGTTATGGTTTTGAGGTCACACATGCTACTCGGAGGCCTCACTTGAATGGTCGTTTCATATAAGTGCATTTCTAAATATAGCGTCAAGGTAAGTGATGTCAGGCTCGGATGAAGAACAGATCATACTAACTGGACAGTAATTGCTTTACGATTATCAGTAAGTAAAGATATTTAATTTTGCATTAAATATTTAATGCGTAGGCATTTTCATTCGAACAGTTTCTTTGATTTAGGTACCTACTTCCTTGAAATGTAAAGCCATGACATACTTCCATCCAGGTTTAACTTAGCAAGTTAATAGTAGGTATGTATAATGATTATTTCGACCTGTTAATGGAGACACTGCTCGTCTTATGGTTTCAAGGTTTATGTATGACTGGACTAACCTGTTAGCTAGCTACTTATGGTTATTTTATTAATAATTCTTTAAGAGTCAGAGGTATGGTAAGGTCTTTAAGGAAACTCACAAAAATAAATAAAAATCTTTATTATATACATTAAATTATTGATCAAAACAATTTTTATAATAAAACTTCGGTTATTGAAGCCGTCATTCATCACATTTGGACCACGCCCAGGACGTGGACAAACTTTTAATACATAAAGAGTGTCTAACAGATCAGCCTTTACTAGTTTCAGATCTTACTCGCAACGACGCTGTTGGAGCCAGGGAATGTATTGAATCAATACAAACGAACGCAAACATTCACGCATGTCATGACCGGGGTTTGTTAACACGTGCATTCTGTTAAAAGTTAGAAAGCAGGCATTTTCAGTATACAGTATAGGAATCATTAATGTTACACAAAAAGTAACGCGAGCTACGATGGCATGTACTTTGTTGCGAGGCAACGAGTCGGTGTTAGCGTCTAGTGGTGGTCCTCGATCTCCTGCTCCTGCTCCTCGTCGAACTCGGCGTCCTCGTCGGCGGTGGCCTCCTGGTACTGCTGGTACTCCGACACCAGGTCGTTCATGTTGCTCTCCGCCTCTGTGAACTCCATCTCGTCCATGCCCTCGCCCGTGTACCAATGCAAGAAAGCCTTGCGCCTGAACATAGCCGTGAATTGTTCAGAGATGCGCTTGAACAGCTCCTGGATCGCGGTCGAGTTACCGATGAAGGTGGCGGCCATCTTGAGCCCGCGCGGCGGGATGTCGCACACGGCGGTCTTCACGTTGTTCGGGATCCATTCCACGAAGTACGACGAGTTCTTGTTCTGGATGTTGAGCATCTGCTCGTCGACCTCCTTCATGGACATACGTCCACGGAAGATGGCGGCAACGGTGAGGTAGCGGCCGTGACGCGGGTCGCACGCCGCCATCATGTTCTTGGCGTCGAACATCTGTTGCGTCAGCTCGGGCACGGTCAGCGCGCGGTACTGTCTGCTTCCACGGGATGTGAGGGGTGCAAAACCGGGCATGAAGAAATGGAGACGTGGGAAAGGAACCATGTTGACAGCCAACTTTCTGAGATCAGCGTTCAGTTGACCAGGGAATCTAAGGCAAGTTGTGACACCGGACATTGTGAGGGACACCAAATGGTTGAGATCACCGTACGTGGGTGTGGACAGTTTGAGCGTGCGGAAGCAGATGTCGTAGAGAGCCTCGTTGTCGATGCAATAGGTTTCGTCTGTGTTTTCTACGAGCTGGTGTACTGAGAGAGTCGCGTTGTAGGGTTCGACGACTGTGTCTGAGACTTTGGGCGAGGGGACAACAGAGTATGTGTTCATGATTCTATCGGGGTACTCTTCCCGAATTTTGGAGATGAGGAGTGTTCCCATACCGGATCCGGTACCACCACCGAGAGAATGTGTAAGCTGGAAGCCTTGAAGACAATCACATGATTCTGATTCTTTGCGGACTACGTCAAGAACGGAATCGACAAGCTCAGCGCCCTCGGTGTAGTGTCCCTTGGCCCAGTTGTTGCCGGCGCCGGACTGGCCGAACACGAAGTTATCCGGGCGGAAGATTTGTCCAAAAGGTCCGGAGCGCACCGAGTCCATGGTGCCGGGCTCCAAGTCCACAAGGATGGCTCGGGGCACGTACTTGTTGCCGGAAGCCTCATTGTAGTACACGTTGATGCGCTCCAGCTGAAGATCTGAGTCACCATGGTAGGCGCCGGTGGGGTCGATGCCGTGCTCGTCCGAGATGATCTCCCAGAACTGTGAAAGAAAAAGAATGTCCGTTAGTAACGTGAATAGGGCGCAGCACGGAATGCAGTCGAATTAAAATGCCTTCACGAAAGCTCTCGCGGGGCATCGTAAGTGCGTCTCGGTTCATTGCGACTTTCGAACCGGTTGCGTGCTCCGAGTAAAGCGATATCTCTTGAGAGCTGTAAGTACTCGCAAGTTCCATTATTGTTCCTCCATTCAAATTGAAAGTGGAAGTGAGACAATAGTGATCTCAGTGGCTGTCAACTGCAATAAAGCTCAATGAACCATCGCGTAAATGGCAGACAGGATACATCTTTAATGACGTTCAGTACAGGCGCAGCGGCTTACGCAAGACAATGGGCTGAGTTATGGCGCACAATGCGCGTCGCCGCGGCGGCGGGCGACGCCCACGGCTCCTCCGAATACGGCTTATCTCACCATATAAGTAGAGAATGTCTTGCCTCGTTCGACTCTCATTAGCATTCGAATGTTACTAGTTTTCGATACTCCTTTAAGTCCATGGCCTGATTGCAGTTCGCCATATGGTCTGAGGTTTTTGCTCCTAGAGAAACCGTCAAACAACTTCATTCATATCTACTTGTCTAGTTTTTATTTGCATATACTAGAATGTATTATAAAAACGAAAACAGCATATATTAATTTGAACAAAAACAATTGAAAAGACAAGTGAAAAGAGTTGTGTATGACGCAAAGTCATTTCATAAAGCGACTTGTTTCGCTCAGCCTTACGTAATGTTAAAACTAAATATTGTAGAAATTCTTGACAGAGACAAAAGAACTGGTCTTTTGGAAGAACATAGCAACTGTTCGAAGAGCATTAGCATTCATCGAGCCGAGCGACAATCGACGACACGCTATGATGTCATCCTGCAGTAGGTGTGTGTGCCTAAGGCGAGCGAGACTCGACTGACAATGCCATATAAGGCGAAATGACTAACGCGGAGGCTGAATTTTTGGTTCAGGGCTTTAATTCGATGAATAAATAACATTTAAATCGCCATTCAGCTTCTGAGATAAATAAGCCTATTTATAAACGCATTCAGACAGTCGTAATGGACTTTTGGAGATAAAATTAAATCCAGATTTGGCCGTCTGAAACGGCAGTCATTACGCACGACGCAGCGGGACATGTAAAAATATCGACTTTCAAACTTCATGACTGATGATTTTTAATAACAACAAAAAGTGAAAGGCGATCTGGTGCTGTTCGGTGCGAAAGGCTGCTTTCTTAGCCGTAACTAGATAAGAGAAGGTCCGATGAAAGTTGCATGTGAACGGCGTAGTGCGCCACTTGCGAGGGAAACCGCGGTTCTTACTAGCCAGCACAATAGGTGTTTTGTGCCCCACCTGTGCCACAATAGAGTTTCGCCGCAACCGCTAAATATGAATAAAACTGAATAATTCATGGCCTAATTGAATACGGGTCGGGGATCTCTTAACGGCTCTCGAGACAAAAATACAGAGCTTTGAAAGCGTGTAAGTGCATTCGGAGTGTACTCCGCGCCATGGCGGTCGATGGGAGCTATTTATACGCGCTGGTCATCGGCCGCGAGTTCGACGCCCTCTCTATCTAGCATCAAGTCCCACCAAATCTGGAGTTCCGATAAGCTATCACTCCTTGCCCTCTGTTATCAGTAACGGTCTTATGACAAGCGAATTTAGCGCCAAAAACGATTTACACACCCCGATTCATCACTTTATAATAGCGCGATCAGCAGAGTAGGAAACCTGAATCACCATGCTATTTTATCGCCATTGTTTCGGCCCGCAATCATGCCCTCAAATTGCCCGTGACCCCATACCCAGACAGACCTTTGTTCGTGGTATTAAAATCGCGAAAATGTAGAGCTACTGCGACTCATAATAACCAAGCGGTAAATTTTTTCTACGCAATTTTACAACGAAAAAAATGGCACGTCAACGTATAATAAACTCGACACACAAAGCGCACGGTCTGATGTATCAAACGTGATTTATGGAATATGCAATGTCGTGGGTCTCGGAATAAGGTTGAATTTATCAGATGTCAAAAACGGATTAAATGCCCCTTTCCCAGTATTGTACCTCTTGCATTTATAGTGGGACTAACTGAAAAATGCAGCCCCTTTTGATTCATGGCAGAAATTCCTTTGTAAACGACGCATAAAGAGACTTTATTCATCTGCCGCATCGCATATAAGGGATTATCTACCTACTCGACGATGTTTGTGATGAGATTTCTCTCACTTTTACGCATTTTAGGCTTTATAATAGTACCTAAGGGAATCTAATCCTTACTTATATTATATTAAGCTGCATTACGTAAGCCGTAAACGTATGAAGAAGTGTTGACACAGCTCGTTGATGTTAAACGAATGCAGTGGCCGTGTCTTCTACGAAGAGATTCCAAGGCGCTTCGTGATTAGTGATTCACGTTCTAACTTGTGTTGTGACTAACAAATGGTCACGTAGGCTAGCAAAAATATTATTAAACTAAACATTTGCTGCCTTTCTATTTCATAATTAGATTCAAGCCTCAACGTAATGTTAATAAATTTCGACAATTAATCTTGCTTCTTTGTGAAAACAATCCATTTAACAAGCCTTTTTTTTATATTTGACTTCAAAATCCATTTTAAAGAGATTTGGCAAACGCGTAGTAACCGCAAAATTTATCGAGAGTTGATAAAACGGGAGTTAAAAAAGCTAATATCTTAAACGGATCTTGCAAGTCTGGTATGTTAAACGCAGCAAACGATTTAAAAACTCATAAAAAACGCAACACCGGAGTTCAATGAAACAACAGACGTTCAATTAAGGCCAATAAATCGGAATCCATCGCTGTACCGTAATAATTCTACGGAACAGAAACGTCCGAATAGAAGAAGGCGAAGTGGGACAAAGACATTCAATCCCCATACTAAATTATTGATTGACCCGTTACTTCCCTATTCTATTGAAGCAGACAGTTTCTACTTTATTACGACTATATTATTACAGGTGTGGCTTGTGTGTGACTAATAACTTTGTCCGTGGAATTGTATAATAATCGAATTTTTATCCCTTTTTAACACTTGCCACAGCTCCCGTACTGTAATGTCATTTTTATCACCTAATTAAACTGTTCCGTCATTAATCAAATTTGATGAGGGTTAAATAAACCTTCAACCAACTACTAAATGTCACCAATGAGAGTTCAGGTGACTTTGACATCTGTTACGGCTTGGATTATCATTAGAAAAACCAAACTATAGTTCAATTCAAACTTTGCATTGCAACCTTCTGTGTTGTAACGCCGAAGTGCTTCAAAAGTGCAACGGAGTACTCGAAGCAGAGAAAAGAAATTGTTAATAACGAAAACTGCTAATTAGTAGATCGATATCAAGGCAGCCTATTGGCTGCCGGTGTAAGCAAATCGCATGGTTTGTGCACCGGGTTTCACCGTCTGGTAAGAAAGTCGATAATTGTCTGCAATTGAGACTGTTAACACTTGGTCGCAATTTACCGACGACCTATATTACGAGAGCGTGCAAACAAAAATGTGTGTTTAATCTATTCACGCTAATATACGCACGAAAATGACTATCTCTTACATCATAACAATTCCCCTGACATTAAAGGACATGAAATGTAGTATTTATCGCCAACAAAAACGACTAAACAGGATACACAACGGCACAACTATGCTGTGCGTTAAGACATACTAATTTAGCAAAATGACTGCGTTTCGACTCATTTACATCTCGTTGTCTTAACTAGCTGTGCTTCGAAAGAGACAATAGACACGTAAAAAACAGCGTAATAACAGAAACTGTGTCTAGTCCCTAATTATGTCGTAAAGTTCCCATAGTATTTAGTCAAATGACAAGAAACTGCTATAAATATCTTCAACCTTTTGACTGAAATAATAATGACTTGTAAATTCGAGATAGGTGCTTTTATCACTCCAACCGAACCCAAAACTGGTTTACCTTCATAATGTTATGTCATTAAATATTATATGCGTCCCGTATCGAGCCATATTTTTTAATTCTCTTAAGAAAACGATAAGGAACACGTCAATCGTTGAGTCATGGCCGCTTTTAGAATACGAGACTTAAACAACTTACAAACGAAGTGTGTGATTTGACTGCATTAGTCATTTAAATTCGAAGAACTACTGAATGAATAATACAAACAAATAAGCCGTGTTAAATACAGCTGTTTTCAGCTTCATAAATTTTATGTTTCATTAAATAAAATTAAAGATTTTATCGAAAATTTGAGCATGCGCGATGGAGGGTGCGCCAACCCTGGCCCGCTCATGCGCAAAGTTCAAAATTCGAACTGTCTCTTTTTAAATCATGAACGGAACTATGCAAGAGTTCCCACACTGTTTTCACAAAAACCTCCTTTTCGCTTTCGCATGAGAAAACTTTTGTTACCAAGAGCGGTGAAGTAACGCAGAAATATTTTAATTGTTGTAAAATGTAGATGCATGCCTGTATTCCAGCGAGATAAGAACCGTTACGACCGTTACAAACTACAAACGTTGATATATCTTAATTAAAATTATAATAGCCGAAATGTGTGTTAACGTAGTTGCTGTTTATTTATTACCTTAGCTCCAATCTGGTTGCCGCACTGGCCGGCCTGGAGATGCACGATTTCCCTCATATTTAATGTTTTAAAGCGGAATAATTTAACTAACACTATACGCGACTCTCGCACGACACTGCTCGGAGATTTGATCAGCGTAGCGGCTCAGTAGGGATTTTTGAGGCCAGCTTCGCCTCCGCGCTGCGTCTGAACCGAGCGCTGTGATTGGCCCGCGTCAGCCATCTTGGCTAAGACTCGTTGCTAACTTCGCGCGCTTTTGCAGCGGCAACGCCGCGCCGATGCCGAAATGGAGAGATTCCTGCATTTCTATATATGGAATGATGTTTAAATTGATGTGACGTTGTGTTTTTATCTCTTTTATTAAAATGGTATTACAGTTACTTGAATGTTTTATTTGTTTTAGTTAAATGTGACATTGAAAGCTAGTGCATTTCTTTGATTATTTGGTTCCTTTTGACATTGAATCGCGATCGAGTGTGATCATGGGCGTATTTTTAGTTGCCAAGCGAGACTGTGGGCCATTTATTCTGATATTTGACGTCAAGCCACCCCTGTTACACGCGGGGGAGTCATGTAGAGAATATTTACTGACTAACCTACTTATAAATGTGAGGCCATCCATTAGTAAATTAAGCAGATGTTTATCGGAAAACAAATATAAGGGGTGGTTTTGAGACCACCTGCGTAAAGTAGGTACTAATAGTTTGGTAAGTATAGTGTTTCATAATACTAAATAATAATAAAAAATACCTACTTACTATAAAAAAAGTAAGTATGAAAAAACCCGAAGGCCGTGAAATGAATCGAGTTGATTCATGAGTTGTTGTCGAAGTAAACAAACAGAACATGTTTTTAAGTAGGCATAGAGCTTGTATATGCCCAGTGGCTCTAACAATACCACTCAACTGCAATTTATCTCTATGTGCATCCATTTCTCATGGCACAAATTAGACAAAGCAGCAGCAAGAGATACTTTAGTTAAAGTTGGGCGGTCAATAGGGCGACAGGGGTAGGATCCTCCAATGTACCTAACATCGCTGTACTCAACGCAGCGCCAGCACTGTCTCACTCTTTGCGTACGGTTTACTCATACGAAGCCGGTAATTACCGATCTTAACGGAGCGGTTAAAAATGCATTTTTCGTTATTTAACGGTTAATTAACCGCGTTTTTTTCGACTGCCGCCAGAAGGGGGTTATGTTTTTGAGTGTAGACAGTGCTTTTGGCCAGTATCTTATCATCAGCGGGTTATCTCGAACTGGTGATAAATCGACGCTTAATGAAAGCCGAATACATTGCTCGTAGAACCGATGGCCATTGGGGCGGAAAGGTTCTCGAGTGGAGACCACGTACCGAAGCTAAGTCGAAGTTTCGGTAGGCCTTCCACAAGGTGGACCGACGATCTGGTGAAGATCGCTGGAAACCGGTATCGTGGAGTTCCCTGGAGAAGGCCTATGCCCAGCAGTAGGCGTCTTCCTGCTGCTATGATGATGATGATGAATCTGAATAAAGATATTTTGACTCAGACTATCATGTTCCTGAACCTTCAGATTATTAAAGTTTGCTTTAGTAATTTTGTAAAACATCTTAACTGGCGCATTATATGCCTAACATATGAGCTATAAATTAGGTTCGGAGGAAAATATGTTATGTTAACGACAAGTATGTCAAGGGAACATAAAATACGCAGAACCAACTTGTGGTTTTGTCCATATTGGTAAAGTATGAGCAGATATATTGGCAAGCAGCTTTATTAAGAATTGCTCTACATTTATTAAGACAAACAAGTTGGTAAAGGAGTAAGGTCTATTTTACTCACACGAAAAATGCGATGCCCGTCAAAATGATTTATGCTTCATAATTTTTATTTTTACTTGATCCGCGGATCTCCTGAGCTCTCTGTAATCTTATTTTGAAAAGAGAAGAAAAAAAGGGATGTGCTGCTGAGCTCTGGGATGTGCTCTTTCGTCGCTTTTCGTAGCAGAATCTTCCATTTTCTAGAGCACTAGTAGACTCAAAGACTTGTAAAAGAGCCTATGTGGTCTACTTGCAAAATACATTTTCAATTTCATTTTCATTTATAGGTTCGCGGACCCCTGGAGTTCCCGGACACAAGTCGAGAAACCCTACACATATAGCAAGATGGCTCTAGTTTGACAGAGACGTATGGAGGGATAAATTAAACCTGGACTCATGTAAGGACCAACGTTTTATTTATCCCTCCTTACGTCTCTGTCAAAGTAGAGCCATAAAAGAGGGACGTTCATAGAGATACCTAAACTCAAATAAACTAAACTCGAAATAATTTATAGATTAAGGCGTTACTTTGCGAAGGTCCATATCAGAAGGTCGTAGTTTTATAAGTGTTTTTGTAACTAACAATCTATGGATCTGAGAAATCTGAAAAAAAAAATTTTTTATCTACAAACTGGAAGAAATTAGCTGACTACTCCGCGAAACCAGAGCCGTGCGTGTCGATCGTGTTGTTTTAGTATCTAGTGGAGGTGGTGTATAGTTGGGTCTGTGTGGTATATGTTGTTGCGTGTGGAAGCGGAGGAGGGTGGGTTTTTGCATGAATATGCAGCTATCTTGCACGAGAACGGCACTAGTTTCGCGGAGTAGGGCTACTCAACGGCGGCGTCGGGTTGAACACTACGTATAGAGAATCACCCTCTTGTCGTAATAATATAATCTGTGCCCCTGCGCAGTTGTTGTGGCGCTCTTTGAGGAACGTAATCCAGCCCGCCGTGGCCCCCCAACTTTAATTTATCTCTATGTGCATCTTTCTTATGACACAAGTTGAACAGAACCGCAGCGAAGGATAAATTTGGGCATTTCTGGGTCATAGAACGGAATCAAAAGCACAAACGGTAATAAATAGTCAGATACTTTGCACGACCACATGAATAATATGCCAAACACATTTCGTATGGTATCATAATATGGTATTGAGTGGTAGACAATAATATTATTTTTTTCTATTTGTTTGTGATGATTCAGAGCGAGACGAGGGCGTGATGTCATTCAGCCACAGTTAATTATAAGTATTTGCTGTAATCAAATAGGAAAACAAAAGTTTTCAGTCACGTATACGAATTAATAAAAACAGTTGTTATATGTATACATTTACTGGGAGTTATAAGGTGTTATTTTTACCGCAACTTAATTATAACTTACTAGCGGATGCCGGCGACTTCGTTCGAAATATTAGTGAATAGCATTCTATTAGTGAAAGAATTTTTGAAATCGGTTCAGTTCCAGAGATTACCCGGTCCCCTACAAACAAACAAACAAAGTTTACCTCTATATTAGTGTAGACTAGTGTAGGTAAATTATCAATTTCTAGCGCTTTTTCCCGTTTCGTTATTCAGGGACCATGAAACGATGATCCCGTTTTGGGATGTCAAGTTGTCAAGTTAGTTATTAACTGCTATATGGCTAAAATCGATAGAGCTGAATGAGTTTCCCCACTAGATTTAAGATGAGACATTTTTAATTATAATATGACACTTCATTAAAATATTATAACTTAACCTAATAAAAAATACAAAAATTAAATTATATCCCCTGCGGTAAAGTGCCCATAAGGCTGGATAGGGATTTAAGTAAATTATAACATTTATAAATCAATACTAGTGGCCAGTGATGTAGTGGTCACTGATGATATAAAGCAAAAAAAAAACCGTTTTTGTAATATGTATACGTTTATTGCTAATATTATTTCGGAATTAATTATAGAAAAATACTTCACTAAAATGCTACGTGAGGCGATTGAAATCAAGAAATACAACCAATCCAACCTTCAATTGAGAGAGACGATGGCTTATGGGTTATGCGGCACCTGTACCACAATTCTTCAAGTTCTACAATTTAACATATTTGTCACATTTTTGTATGAAGAACTTTACAATTAAGTATGTCAAAGTGTCTCAACTGAAGGTTATTTGGTCTAAAACAGTAGTAAAGTTAATCTCAGGCTCGGCTAGACACTAGATTGTATGGCCGTTGCTGTATTTATTTTTGTTTGTATTCATTTGTTTTATTTTTTTACCATAGTTTCTTCTTTTGTCAATCCATGACTGAAAAAAGGTTTAATGCCATTTTGATAGCGATGATAGAGTCACTATAAGTACTTAATTGAAACAATTTCTTTTTTTTAATATGCTTTTTTATTTAGTAGTTTCTATTTTTAACTATCTAATTATGACTATAGAATAATTTAGGCAGTAATGGTAACAAAAGGCAAATAACGTAAAATAAATGCGCTACCATTGATTTAAACTAATACTTTACACTAACAGATTTCTCTTATGTAAATAAAAATGGCGCAGGCACGCCGCACGCAACCTCCCAATCGTTCTTTTCAAACAGAAGTATATAATAAGTATAAAATATACTTCTAGGTACAAGGCTCGATCCTATCAGCCATTACCCGGTAATGGCCACTTTGCCAAAGTAATGCTTAATGGTGCTCCCGTTGCGCCATATTTTCTTACCTTTTTTGGGGTGTGTGTGACGCACAGAAATATAGAAAAGTTCAATATAAATATAGCTCAATACAACGATGAAATGCAGCCAGCCTTACCAATGGCAGAAACTTAGGGGAATATTGTTTCTGTAGGAAAAATAAGGAAAAACCGAAGCCTTATGGGGTCACTCATGTCTCCTTCCGTCCGTCCGTCACAGTAAATTTGCACCTAAACAACTGGACCGATCGAGCTGAAATTTGGAACACAGATACATAATATGTGTCGGTGACCCAAAGACGGACGTGTAACGTAAATAGATAAATGAATTTACGCCATTTTTTTGATTATTCAACCTGTATATGTATTTATGTCCTTCGTGCGTATGTATATGTTTTGTATAGTTGACCAAGTAATTGCTTGACCACTTTTGAACCTTATGCGATTGTAATACGGTCGAAAAGTGGTCAAGCAATTTCTTGGTCGACTATACATGTACGTAGGTAGGTATGTGCTATTATATTGTAGTATTTTTAATATTTTAGGTGCTGTTAGAACCTTGGGCAAGGCCGTCCGGGTCGCTACATGCAACGCTAGTCCAGCCGTTAAGCAGCAGCGCTGGCACTTGTGTTCCGGCGTGAAGAGAATTACTGGCACAAGAAGTATTCTATACGCCCTCTGGTTTGGCAACGCATTTGCAGTCTTCTTGGTGTTGCGGTTGTCTTTTGACGATGGTTATCACTTACCATAAAAAATGCAATGTTGCCTGAGTCTTAAGCTTTATTTTTCAATTGTAGCTAAAAAATAGTCATGACATAAACCAACAAGCATCCCATCCTGATAAACCCACAACAAAATACCACTCAGATATACTCGTACTTCAACCACGTAAATTGAGACAGACGTCCATTTATCCTTCACTGTCACTTACTCTATCCCTGGCTTTGTCTATTTTTCAATCTAATTTAACCTTTATTACGAAGCTAGCGTAGATAGGAACTGAATGCCGTCCCACACGGAACCCACATTTAGTTAGTAGATAAGCAGAAAGTCTATCCGCCAAGGTAAAATCTAACGTATTGTGTATAGTGAATAGTGATATTGTCACGGGCCTTCTTCTCGGTCCCTAACTGTAGTACAATGTAGATGTAAAGTTGTTGTAGTCGCCCTTGAATGTGGGTCAATTGGATAGTTGGGAAGCTGTGCGTGTACCGATCGTTATCCAACTCGGGGATCCTTAAACAACTGAATAACACGTGACATTGAATGTGCTATTCAGCTACCTATCCTGTAACATCTGGCCATTATTTCATCAAGCTAAATATATGGTGACAACGACGATACTCAAACTCTTCGTGTTATACGGATACATAAATAAATAAAATAATATATAAATATCTTAGGACAGTTAGCACCAATTGACTTAGTCCCAAAGTAAGCAACTAAAGCTGCTGATGTCAAATTAGCGTCGTCACCTGTCAACCTGTCAACTTGGTGTAATAGGGGCCTCCTACGTGACGTACTATGAATTATCGTAGTAACCTGACATATAATTCATATACTTAAGTCGAACATATAAGTACGAAATTTTTTTTTCTAACATTTGGTTTGTAAGTGCCAATTTTGCCTAGACGGCGGGTAGCGTTACGTCGCCCATTTGCAACAGAGCTAAGCAAATTGTCAACAATCAAACTGAATGATATGGTAAACCAAAAAGCCGTCAACATTGAACGGGCGAGACCTAAAACGAGTTGGAGCACCCACTCGATGACTTCACGCCCGGCTGAATCACGTCCGCCCACAGCCCGGCGCTCCAGAGGCCGAGGCGGCACGGAAGGGCCAAGTAGGGCTTTCAAATTAAAAACTAGCATGAAACATGCCTTCTACCTTTTCCTCTATATTGTTCTTAAGGACTACAGTCAGCAGAGCCTGATTTAGAGTCCTGACAGCCATAGGCTAACTATGAGCATAAGGGCCTGTCCTGCTTATGCCTGTCCAGCCCTGTATGATGCTTCCAAAGGGTTAGCACCCCTTCGGTTTGCACCCTAGGTTCTAGTAGTTAGCCTGTGGGGAAATGTCCTGAGTTTCAGTAAATAAAGGAAAAAGTTAGAGCCGCGTCATACCAGGAAGTGAAGCAGTTGTCGGGGAACAGGAATGGTTGGCGCATGGCCAAGAGCATGGCTCTTAAGTTAAGAGAGAGACACGTGAATGTAAATTCCACTGGCAGTCGCGCAGCAAGCTACGGAGGGAGCTCCCGAGCTATGCTTGGAGTTTCCTCAAGGAACAGAATCTGAAATTAGGTGATCTTCCAACGATCCTAGATGACCGGTCGGTTTAACCTTTCAACTTATCCATTCAGGGGAGGACCGTCAGTTTGTGGGGATTGGGCTAATACTATTTGCTCTTTAGATTAGTTATATTTTTTTTTTGTTTACTATATCGTTGAAGGAGAAGTTTCGTGTCGTGTCGTACAGAAAGATCGATAAGCTGGCAGTCGATAGGAAACTTGGAAAGCACTACACCGACAAGACTAAAAGTCTTAAATTTGAGAGAGAGATATTGTTCTAGTGGGTAGTCAGTGGTCACCTTTTGGAGAACTGCTATAGAAGTTCTTCATTGGAGATTAATCTCACAGAATACCTGGGGGAAGTAATGTTTGCTACTGCGTTTGGTACGGTGAGGGAGAAGTCCAGAGACCCACGGGGGGACCCTACAGGCCAGTAATTGATCTACGATACTCTTGGGTACCCTGGCACCCATGGGTGGAGGTGATCACTTCCCATCAGATGTCCCGCAGACACGTTTACCTCACTTATCTATAAAACAGACCACTTCTAGGCTGAAGAAAAGATATACGTAATTCCTAGGCGTTTCAGCTCTCTCTAATCTAATATTATTTGCTTTAATTATAATTTTTTATCGAAATCAACCATCGTAATAAGCTGAACAGTGCATTACATAAACTTGAAATAATAGTGAACGTGTATTTCCAGGGATCCGTGAGATACAAACTGGAGCCACGCTACGGAAAGAAGCTAACTTAGTTAACAAATTATGCCATGTCTAAGGGGTGTCCGGAAGTGTCACTAAGGGTTACGTAGATGGAGGGGTGAGGGATATGAACAAAAATGTCTGATATTTCGTGATAATTGGAAGAGATTGCGACGAGACTTCTCCTATATCTGACACGACGGTGAAAGAAAATATCAATTCGTAAAATAGTAAATAATATCACCTGTGTTTTTACTATACTTTGTAAAAATCACGTGACATTTTTTATCATAGGGATGGTCGCTGTAGTAGCTTAGTTCTGAGAAAAGTCAATGTTAATTATAATATCTTTTTCAAACTACGCTAAGAAGAAGCATTTAGGTACTTCAGATTCACAATCATTAACCTGCCGGAAGTGTAAAAAACCCTCCATCGAAAGTTACAAGTCGCACCCTTAGAATTAAAGCGACTCAATTCTGAATATGATATTTCCCAAAATTAAACCCTATGTCTTTTAGTTAAGGTGATATTTTGGGACGTGTATTATTTAGAAATGGGTCACTTTAATACTAAGCGTGCGAAGTGCTAATTTGACGTAACTGAAGAGTTTTTTATACAAATAGAAATACGTTAAATTGTAGCACTTATAAGTTTTTTGCAGGCTCCAGGTATCTTTTTTTCGTCAACCATGAACCCTGCGTACGGGCACAGACGTACGAAAGTTCACGGGGTACGGAACCTGACAGTGAACTCCAAGCTCGAGGCGCGAGCGGCGCGGGCGCAGCGCGGGCGGACCGGCTGCGCGCGCGCGGGCGGCGTGGGCGCCTGTCACCCCCAGACCTCGGCTCACTTGGCAATTGTACAAGGAAATGATAAAGCGGGAGAGAGGTGCCTGATTATGATTAATTGAGATGTACTTAAAAAAGAATAACTCCTGCGCAGTGGCCCTAAAGTAGTCACTTTAGGGCCACTGCGCAGGAGTTTTTGTAGCTAGTCTGCCAGTCGTCTAAGTTTAGTTTATCTGAGTTTAACTCTGTGTACGTCTCTTTTGACTCTATTTGAGAGAAACGCAGGGATAAATTAATCCTGAGCCGGTAGTTTAAGGCATCAGATCTTTTATCTTTTTGGTTTTCCGCCGTCATGCATGATAATTGTATTGTGTCATCACCATACTACCTATTACATATAGTATATCGCACGCTTAGTATTAAAGTGACTCAATTCTGAATTTGATATTTCCCAAAATTAAACCCTATGTCTTTTAATTAAGGTGATATTTTGGGACGTGTATTATTCAGAAATGGGTCGCTTTAATACTAAGCGTGCGATATAATCACTGCATAGTATAAGTTGCTATCCGTTCCTGTCTCTCCCTCTCTCTCCCTCAAATCTTCGGCCGCTAGTATTCTTTTTAAGCCCAACCGATTTTGATACAGTTTTCACAGTCATACTATGTCATTTAAAGATAATATTTTTTAGACAACACTGGAAGGAAAACGCGAAACGTCACCTGATGGTAAGTGATCACCACTGCCCAAGACACCGGCAACAACAAGGATATTGCATGTGCGTTGCCAACGCAGAGGGCTAAGATGGAATATCTTTTGTGCCAGTAATTGCACCGGCTGTTTTGCTCTCCATGCTGGAACATAACAGTGCAAGCAATGCTGCTTAGCGGCTGGATTAGCGAGCAAGATGGTAGCGATTGGTGGTGGTGATTTCTTTAGCGGAAGGTTTTATGTACAATGTACATACAAATTGTACACGCGTGAAAAGTCGGAGCGGGTCACCATTTTGAATAAATATGATAGGTATGTATATGTAGTAAGTTCTTTGTCCCTATTTCTCAAAGGCAAACGTCAGAAATAGTTTAGCTTTTTCCTTAGACATTTATTTTGCAAATTAAGCTACAGGACAAACATAGCACGTAATATTTGTACAGTTAAGGGTGGATTCGGACAGTAAACAGAGTGTCGTGCTACCCACCCTCGTGAGTCACGGCTGACGTCACCGGCCGTAATATGATAATGTAGGGGTGCGCTGAAATTAGATTTAGGCGGTTGTAACTGGTTTGCGTCAGTTTGTACCGGTTATGGTTCTGATGATTTATAGCCGGCGACCGCGAGCACTGATCAGGACAGACGTAAAAATCATGTAAAAAACGTTTTCTCCAAGAATTGAGACTTAGATAAACCCCTAAAAACTTCTTTTTGTAAATTGAATCCATGCAAATGTTGCAACTGAAATTTCTTTCGATTTTTTTTTTAAGTAGAACATCGAAATTATTAAATTTAAGTGATGCACAATTATTACGAAGTAAAATCTTGGGCAAGTGGTAGGACTCGAATCTGCAACCTCGGCATTCAATGTCAATTCAATTTTGCCACAGGTGCCCAGTAACACACCGCGAATTTTCAGTGCTTTTTTTCGGTCATTTATTCTTGATTTTAAGGTGCTATTCTATGAGAAACTTTTGTATCATTTAACTGGGTTACTCGTAGGCTTGGTGTGTACAAGATGACCGGTGGTAGTCAAATTCGAAATATTCTAAAATTTAAATTTACTTAAGTAATTAGAATGTTCATAAAACCTTCCGTTAAAATTCTCAAAATGACAGTGAAGCCGAAGATATGAACATAGACAAGAACTGGTAGCAACTTTGTTTTATACCATGTAAAGATAAAGATTGGATAGGCTACAATTTTTGCTGGTTGGAACCATTTCAAGCCACTAAAAATACATATTTATTACGTTCGTTGGTTGCCTGTAGGTTAATTCTTTTACTTTTTAAACATAAACGAAACCTCGATTTCATTTAAAATAATGCTGGCTGCATGCAATGCCGTTTCATAAAAACTTTATAGCGGCCATCTTTAAGAAGATAAAAAACAAGCTTTCACCAGGACTCTGTCAAAGTACGCCAGCATAATTCCGCTATGCAACTTGGAAGTAATTTTGCTGTTGATGAGTGTGGCATGGTTCCAAGGGGTAGAATTTTGGCACCGAAGCAAGTTAACTTATAAGGACAAGAAATCGATGGCCAGATGCTCCTCGGAAAGGATTGTGTGACTCACATACCGACGACATTACTGCGGTTATTACATATAAGTTAAGAGGATTTTGTTCCAAGAGTCACGACCTGAATGAAAACGGCGTTAACGTTTTCCACCCTCTAAATCTTAGCCTAAAGTCATGTTGTTTGTTGCTATGCCTTAAAACTAGGTTTGAAGGTTTTGATTTGTAAAATATTCTGCATGAACTTAATGTCATTTACACTTTAGTTAGGAGATTAATACGAAACCTGTATGGCACAGTGGCACATGTGTCTGCCTACTGTGCAAGAGGTCCCGGGTTCAAATCCTGGTATGGGCAAATATTTGTGTGACGAATACGAATGTTTGTACCTGAGTCATGGATGTTATTTGTATTTAAGTATGTATTTATCTATATATGTATGTTTATCCGTTGTCTAGTAGCCATAGTACAAGCTTTGCTTAGTTTGGGACTAGATCAATTGGTGTAAATTGTCCCGAGATATTTATTTATTTATTTAAACAAACATTATGTCTAAATGTACCAGTGAAAATCGTATCTATCCGTTGCGTGTTTTAAAAGGAGTAAGCGACCGACGGTATGAAGACGGACAGAACCGGGTAGCAACCTTGTTTAATAATAATGTGAAAATAATATAACGATAATAATAAAGAAGAAAAAGAAAAAGCGGGTGGTAGGACCTTGTGCAAGGTCCGTCCGGATCGCTACCACCATCTTGCTCGCTAATCCTGCCGCTAAGCAGCAGTGCTTGCACTGTTGTGTTCCGGCGTGGAGAGCAAGACAGCCGGTGTAATTACTGGCACAAGAGGTATTCCATCTTAGCCCTCTGGGTTGGCAACGCATCTGCACTCTGTTTGTTGTTGCAGGTGTCTATAGGCGGTGGTGATCACTTACCATCAGGTGACCCACTTCCTTGTTTGCCTTCCTATGTTGTATAAAAATTAAAAATGTATTGTATAAAAAAAGATGAAGATTGGTACATAAGTGCGCACCCGCCTAATATAGAATTCAGTGAAACTAACTATATCTATAGCATCCCCAGTAACAACGCGGCTCGATACTCTAGAGCTGTTCTCCCAAGTCTGCAATGTACCATCTTGTTGCCATGGCAACTGGAGCCCCGCCCTGATGAGACCTAGTCGGTCGACCGATGCCGGTAACCGACAGTTGAGTGACGGCTAACGCACGCTGATTTTACACAATACTCAATACTTTATGATAGTTAACTGTAGGTTAGTTTGGTTTTTGTCACGTAGTCAATATCTCTGGGGAAATTTCGCGTTTTACAAAGTTATTTTCAAATTGTAATTGAAAATAAATTTGTAAATAACCAGTTTCTTAATTCTGGTACCGTTCACTGTTCAAAAGAGTGAAATTAATTAAAATCAAAACTTTTATAACTGTTACGGACTCTTTTTAGGTTTAATATTCGTTTTTTTTAGACATATTTTGTTTTTCTTTCAGTCAGTTGAAGTTGCAAAATCATAGTTGGTATTTTGTGGTAGCTGCTGGTTTTTCTCATATCCTCAATACAGTCCCCTTATATTTAAGAATATGAAAACCTAAAAAGAGTCCGTAACAATAACATAAAAACAAATTTTAGAAACTTTTAAACCCGACGCTGTATGCTTGAAAAAACCACTTTCGTACAGTAAGTACTAATTTGCAACGAAATTAATAATATAATAAATTAATTAATTAAAATAAAAAAGCGACAACAACAATTCCCTCTAGCTCTCACATCCCAAATGTCAGTGACCGTTATAAATTAAATTAAATCATCCATGGCAGTTCTAGTCCCATATAAGATCAGCCCAAGACTGAATTTGTATGTTTGTCATAAATTACACGGCCTACGTGAATTTAAAATAAATTGGGGAGGTCAGAGACCTTTCAATTAAAGACGAATGTCTTGTATTCTTGACGAAGCAGCATGTAGCAACGACTTCACTTACGAGTTCAGAACATACCATTAAAATATCAAATTAAATTTGATAAAAATGCCGCACTATATGCACTGACCTATAAATAATGGACTTTTAGTCAGCGTTTAAAAAATGGCCGCATCAAAAGAACAATAAATCGACAATCGTTCGCGCTGTCAGCTTTAATTGATGTCGGACCGACGGCGCTGCTGTCAATACTTTTATTTTGTAATAAAACCTATTTGCAACGAAACTTAATTAATTATTAGTTTATGCAGCTAGACGTAAAATTGTAAATCCAATGACTGTAAATAGTAAACTAATAATTGGGATTTGTTGTAACATTGGCGTCAACCTGTAGTGTTATGTCGGTCTGTGTTTCTGCTGTCATTTAGTATGACACTGTACTTTCATGCAATGTTATATCATTGACTATATGTGTGTTATGTTCCCTTCTTCTGAGATGTAGTTGTTGTAGTTGGAGAATATTGAAATAAAACACATCTTTACTCTTCGACATCACGATCTATTGATCCAAATCAAAGACGTAGTTAATTTATATTTTATTTATTCATTTATTCAACACACATTGCCATATTAAGGAAGATTTAGCCTAACATGGCCTAATTGAGAGTAGGTATAATAGATCTATCTCTACATCACAAATGATTCCATGGCATTAAAAAACAAACAACTTAACGACGTAATTTCGACAAGCAGTAGTAGTTTTGCAATGCGTTTTTAGGGTTCGGTGCCCAAAGGGTAAAACGGGACCCTATTACTAAGACTCCGCTGTCCGTCCGTCCGTCTGTCACCAGGCTCTATCTCAAGAACCGTAATAGTTAGACAGTTGAAATTTTCATGGATGATGTATTTCTGTTGCCGCTACAACAACAAATACTAAAAAACAGAATAAAATAAATATTAAAGGGGGCTCCCATACAACAAACGTGATTTTTTTGCCGTTTTTATAAATAATGCTACGGAACCATTTGCGCGCGAGTCCGTAAATCTAAAAGCTATACTTTCATCGTTGGAACAATCGATATGCTTCTCTATTCCCTGCCTTCTCTTTGACCTCCTAAAATCAAAAACATGAGTATAGCTCGGACGATGAGAGAATATAGCTCTAAGATTAAGAGTGAATCTACACTCTACAGATACAGCTGTCAACGGATAGAGCAGTTTGGCTCAAACTGCGCAGTTGATTAACCAGCGGTCAAACTGCAGTTAGTGCGTCGATGCGCCGGCCCAGGCTGAAATCCAGATTATTGATCGTCACCGCCGCCTGTACCTAGTGCTTACATTATGTATTCAGGTTCCAGGGTTTGCTGAAATTATGCGTCATAAAGTTACTTAAATTAAGAGGGTACGAAGAGGTTACACAGTACAAACGTTATTTTTCTTCGACCTTTGCGTCTCCGAATTTCGTCACTAGCGCAATCTAGAGCAATGATTTTTGGATATTAGAGGTGCTCATCAAATATGTGTCTGTATGTTTTAATTTTCGTCGTCCATGGGAGCGGCCAATTTTTATACTTACTCATATTATAAAATACAAATGTATTGTCTCCTTATCGCTTAGGAACTAATTGGAACTAAACGCAATGTTTTCTTTAATATTTTTGAGTTGAGCTGTTCATTAAATCCATGTTTATCCGTATGTTTTATATTTTCGTCATCTGTCATCTTTGTGTCTGCACGGAGCACGGCAGAGGGCCTAACGTGACCGCACAATTTCAATTTAAGCCACAGTGCGGCGCTGTCTAATTGGGTGATTTTTGTGAACTTGTACGTTTTGTTAGTGCCACACACATCATACCAGCAAAGTCAACGACTGTAGTGTAGCGCTCTTCAGTGTGACAATATTTCTAGTTTATACATAGAAGTCGATGAGCAAGGTCCAAAAAAGAAGCGACGCACCGGCTCTGGCCCCTAATTCTGGCACTCATCAAGATTCATCTCGCATTCGAAATATGTCAAAAAATTACAGATTTTGAAGGGATCTGACAGCTCTTTTTGATGTATCTCGAGTGTGACTTCATCTCTACTGACGCGAGAATTGCCCTGCTGTATATTGAATGGCAACCAAAAAGCTCGAGGAGTTTCTGTGATGAAAACTACATTTACCGCAATACATTCTCATGCTGCGTGACTATTACGAGCACTAGGCTGGCCACTTATGTATTTGACCTTACCTATCTTCTAATTTAATTTAATTTCTTCAACCAAACCCTAAAGTTAATTTACCAAGGTCAGCATACAGCTATTAAACAGTATGGCTGTATATCACCGATTGTCTGCGGCCAACCGAGCGCGGCGCCGGCCAGAGACGGGCGGCTTTATTTTTATGCCCACATTGCATCATTTAAGGCAGCGGCGTTATGGTGCATTCAGCCGAAAAGTGAGACTCTAATTAAAATATTTTTTGTAACAATAAGCCCTCTTAGTGCGTCGACGTCGAGGCATCGCGCTGTGCTCTGCTTTCTGCTAGAGCAGGCCCGGCTTACTTCGCGGAGCCACAAGACTATCTGCGCACCACTGCACTGGGGCCGGCGCGGTTGAGTTGCCGCGCTTGCGAAATGAAGAGTGTGGGTCTAACAATGCGGGTGGTAGGACCTTGTGAATGGTCCGTCCGGATAGCTACCACCATCTTGCTCGCTAATCCTGCCGCTAAGCAGCAGTGCTTGGACTGCTGTGTTACGGCATAGAGAGCAAGACAACCGGTGTAATTACTGGCACAATAGGTATTCTATCTTAGTCCTCTGGGTTGGCAACGTATCTGCAATCTCTGGTGTTGCGGGTATAGGCGGTGGTGATTACTTAACATCAGGTGACCCACTTGCTTTTTTGCCTTCCTATTTCATAAAAAAAAATGACCGGCCAAATTTAGTTCATCTGAGTTTGTCTCTATGTGTGTCCTTTTCTTGTGAGACTAGTTTGGTAGAGACGCAGATAGGGATAAATTAACAAAGCCGGTCATGTTTGGTAGAGCCACAGAATATTTTAGGGCCTCCGCTAAGTCACGCGATATAGAAAAATATTATGAGGGCGTCCGCTATCTCACGCGGGTGCGTGCTCATAGTATTGTTAGATAGGCGTGCACCCGCTCCGTGCACCCGCGCGACTTAGCGGAGGCCCTTATTTCGACGCACGGTAAATTAGCGTCTAGGCTGTAAGCTCGTTAGGGGCTTGTTCTAATTAAATAATGGTTTTTGACAATAAGATAATATCGTAGCGATTTGGGAATATTAAACTGTCGACCTGCGGCCGTACGGGCATTAGTCTTGATTAAAAGAACAGAGCTATTCTGAATTAAGAACTAATTCCAACTGATCAGATAGGTGACGCTAAGGGGAGCATTAGGCGAAAACTGAACAACAATTTTGGAATGGAGGTGGGGCAATGAACAGGGTAATGTCAGTAAATAAATGAGAAATCAGTAAAAATGCATAAGGTAACGCTCAAAGGTAGATCTAGCCTTCAGGTCAGTCATATAGTGAGGTACAGTCAGGAAAGGCTTATCAATGGAGCAAAAAATTATCATTGATCAACCTAAACCCAGCCCAGGGGGTATAACCCCGAACTAGGTCACACGTCGCCGAAGTAACGTGCTAATTTTAATGTTTTGTTTTATAAATATGTATGTCAGTCTTTAAGGTCTGCAATCTCTTTGATGTTGCGGGTGTCTATAGGTGGTGGTAATCACTTACCATCAGGTGACCCACTTGCTTGTTTGCCTTCCTAATTCATAAAAAAAGATATTTTTTCTATGGGCCTATGCAGCCTGAAATAAATGGTTATATTCTATTCTATTCTATTGGGGTCAATGTGCAGTGGTGATCACCAGGTCCGCACGCGGGCGGCACGTCCAGGGGGTCGGCATTTCTTTTGTTTTATTTATTTATTTATTTAATAGGACCTTCAACAATAAGTATACTGATACAATCTGAGCTGAGTTTTGTTTATCACGCCCTTATGAGACAACAATCAACATCTTTTCTGACAAGCTTAGCATGGGTAGTCGTAGAGAAACAGGGGAGGCATTGGTATTGCACACGGGCGTTCAAATAGCTTATAGCGGCGGGCCTGGTCATCACTTACCATAGTTACCATCAGTGACCCTTTTGCTCGTTTGCTCCCATCCTAAATAAAAAGGGTACCTTGCTTTACTGATACGAGAGTCTGCATCGTACCGTAAGCATAGTTTTAAGTCAAAATATTCTTTCACCGTCGTCGTCACTTATTTCTGCCAAAATAAACGGGCAATTTGGTCCCTCCCAGTGCCGTACGCAAAAACAAATTACGCAATGGCAATAAATCACGCAACGCGACCCTAAAAGTTCTCGTGGCACGCAAACACAGAAAACTGAAACTAATATTTGTTTACCGACCTGAAAAGCAGTGTGACCAACTTCAAATTCGAGATCCTGCCCCACTTAGGCCAGAAAACTGACAAATCCTGCCACACTCTTATGCTCAAAATGTCGGAAAAAATGCCAAAATATTATTAAGATTTTTAAAATGAATGGACACCCATTTTTTAATGCTTTTGTTTAAAACAATTTAATTCAAAGAGAAAAGTCAAGAAATTAAATTACAGACAACCTAGACAGACACCAATTTCAAGATACATGCTTTACAAAATGCAAGAGCTTCATTTTCACTTTTGCTTTCCAAGACGAAAGTGCAGGACTCCGGGCGATATAATCTTTCATATTTGCATTTCATGATAAATCAGCAAAACATCCGCATCGCACGAAATCGTAAATGACAATGTGTTGTGTTTCCGACGAATTAGAAAATAAGTGACAGTTAAAAATTGAATGAGCTACAAATTCAATAAGAAATTCTAAAGCAAATTCCCAAAACCGTAGACGGCCAAAACAAAGAATTCATTTACTATGCCAAAACAGAGTTCTTTAAGTTGATTTTTTCTTTCGTCGATACCGCAACTTACTCCTTTAAGCCTGGATTCACAATCGGAGTTTTGCGAGCGATGGAAACGCAAAAACGCGTCAATAGCTGTCTCTGGTTGGTCAATGGCTGCGCTTTTGCGTTTTCATCGCTCGCAAATGCCTGTTGTGAACTCAGTCTAAGGCTATACTGCCAAATGTGCCAGCTCATATTGCTATCCTGCCAAATACTGCCAGATTTCGAAAACGTCAACCGATCCTGTCAGAAGTTAAAATGACGGTCTAATCCTGCCAAAAAGGCAGGATCCTGCCACATATGGTCACACTGCTGAAAAGGAGAGTATTTTGCAATTTGTTGCAAAATATAACAAATTGTTGCAGTTGTAGTGGGTCTCGGTTTGCCGAGAACCTCTTCCTTTTAAAGTCGGGTAGAAATTATCTAAATGATAGTGAATATCGAACCAAAATACGTTGGATGGTCTAAGAGAAAGAAGTGGCCGAAGACATGACAGAGAGGTGGATAGCGACTTAGTTTTATACTATGAAGGTGTATGTATGATACATACATACACCTTCATACACCTCCGCTAACTCGCGCTGGTATATGGAGCGGGTGCACGCCTATCGAACAAATAGTATGAGAGCGTCCGCTAACTCGCGCGGGTGCTCGTACTATTTGTTCGATAGGCGTGCACCCGTTCCGTGCACCCGCGCGACTAGGGCAGGCCCTAAAGGCGGCCTAACCTAACCTAAAAAAAACCCTACTCCGGATCACACCAGTCTCAAATGCGCTCATCACGCTAGCTGAGTAGGTACATGTTTAGAAGCCAACCAAATTGTAGAAGGGTCTTAACAACCTACTGAACCAAATAACAAGCGATACCAGTCTCCAACTTATTGCAGTTGCCATTAGTTAGAAAAACAGTCCTTATCTTGATCAATTAACTTTCCTATTTCCGTGTAGATTATAAAACTGCCGAAATTGGGTAATTTTTATGGAATGGAAGTAAGGGACAACCTTGGTTTTTAACGTTTTGGTGACCTACTTACTGACGAATGGCACAGAATAAATAAATAGGTAGTACAAGTAGATGTTTTACTTCCAACAAACAATGAAGAAAAGGGACAACCGAACTATAAGTTTGATTACTCATGATTTTGGTTAATGGTAATCAAAGTTCGTTTAAATTAGCAAAACTATTTGCTGCTGATAAACATTTCATCATCATGATGAAATTACAAAAATTAATATATTCCTTTAGTGGTAGAGCCCCACTGTAGCCAGTTACTGACTGCAGTACAAATGGGCCGGCTCGATTGGGGTAGTTTCACTCTCACAAAAACCAGCGTGAAGTAGCAGCTGCTACTGCGTTTCGTACGGCGGCTGAGAGATCCGGAGGCACTGGGAGAGGCGCCCTACAGGGCGGCTACGGATCACAGCGATTTACTTAGGGTCGCTGGTTCCTATGGGCGGCGGTGATCGCTTACCATCAGGTGACCCGTTGCTCTTTTACCTCCCTTTTCCATAAAAAAAACCAGGGGGCCTAGCACACTAGCTTTTATCGATGGCATAAAGCATTTATCCCGTTCTAACCAGTATGCGTGTGCGAGAGGGACCAAAGCGTTTATGTGCGCGATAAACGCTAGCGTGCTACTGTAGCAGGTCCCTGCTTGAGGGGGGGGGGGGGGGTCATTACTAGGTTGACCAACCCTTAGTGCTTAATCCATACAAAAACACGGGACCAAGTTATTTTTAGTATGGTATGGTCCTGTATTTTTCTTATTAAAATACAGGACCAGGCCAAAATGATAGCTGAAAAACGCTTGGGTAAGTAAAACGTGCTTGAATTGAATGTATTAACTTTGGGAACGTAGCATAAATTACGTGATTCGTCGCGTTTTGTTTCGGCTTGCAGACAATTTCGCGAAATTGCTATACTGGACTGTAATTCGTTTGTATCTCTGTTAGGTACTTGATTATACTAATTTTAAAGTAAAATATTTTAAAGTGAAAGTTCGGTCACTCAACTTAGAGGACAATTTCATTGGAATTTACTGTATTAATGAAACTGTTTTTGTAACTGGTACCATACCTGTGACAAACGCCATTGAGTGCGGTACTGTCTCAGGACCCCAATTCTCGGTTCATGCGAGATGCATCTCACGTGCGAGATCCGTCAAAAAGTGACAGATTTCCAAGGGAATTGACAGTTGTTTTCGAGCGAGATGCATCTCGCATAAACCGAAAATAGCCCCGCAGTATTTATTATGTTAACGATTTGTAGTTTAAGACGGTGATACGGCAAAATGCAATGGCTGGAGAAATAAAGATAAAAGATACAATAAATTGTTTTATTCAGTAGCCTTACTTTAAATATCCACGTTCTAAGGTTTAGTGTATTAATAATCAAACTTCTCATAGCGTCTCTTTTCTACTGGCCTAAGAACTTAAGAGCATAGCTATAAAAAATATATGGTTAGGATATCTAATAAAGTGAGTACTTAAGTAAGTACTTACATAAGTTAGTTGAGACAAAGGGCCCTGTACCACAAAAATTACTAGTGCTACAATTTCACATACCTAATTGTAAACTTTGTCATACAAAAAAGTGACAAGTGTTGGCTTAGCTGTAAGTTGCAAAGAAGAATGGGCAATTTGTCCCAAGTGCTGTATACAGTTGTGCTATATCTTATTTGAAAGCTCTCTATAAGAGCTGATTTTTTTTATGTGACAGCAAAACCGAGATGTTTGCAGGGAAAAAGCTACAGCCCATTTGATACCTCACTTTGTACTAGCAGTTGTATGGAAAGTATCTGTAAAATCATGTTCGAGATATAGCCGAAAGATTTTAACCACGCATTACTGAGGCTACTAGAAGTAAAAAACGTAATGTGAGCATAGGTCTAATTAGCTGTTTTATTTTTCTCTTTTTTCATACAAAACAATTATTAATTACAATTCTTAAGAGGAAACAGAAGGGCCATTTTTCCATACAAACGTCGTCTCCCCTGTTTCCTCTCTGGATAATGCCAGTAGAGCAATTTTTTTTTCCAAAACATCGATGGCCACTATTATGCATGTCCCTATTTATTTATTTATTTATTTATTATTATTACATTTTGAAATAACAAGATCTCATTATTGTTAGTAAATATACATAAAATCTTAAAAGCTAATGTTAGTACTTAAAAGTTAGATTAGATTTAACAATTTTAACAAGGTGTACCATTATTGGGCAACACACGTGGTCAGCAATCATCCTCAGAATGCTGTTCTGGCTACCTCTTACTCTAGTCAGCAGCGACGCTGATTTTTTGCGCATAATCGCAGCAAATCCGTCTGTGCGAGCCTCTGCAAACATAGCGGACGCACTGCAAAACCTAGGCAGTCGAATCAGCATTCTGAAGGCGTTGTTGTATTGTACCCTGAACGCGTTGTACGAATTTTGGGTATATCTGACCCACAGGCTGCTTGTGTAAAATGATGAGCAGTACGCTTTAAACAAAGTTATTTTAACTGCACTCGAGCACCGAGCAAACCTGCGGGCCAACATGTTTGCCCTTACACACAATGCGCGCCGCTCCCGCTCCATATCAGCGTCATCCTTCAAATCGTCTGTCACAACATGCCCAAGATATTTAAAACGACTGACTCTTACAAGGGCAGTCCCGTTCAGTCGGACAGGAGGAACAGTTGTAGGGCATTTGTTTCCGGCTTTAAACACCATGATTTCACTCTTTTTCCCGTTATAAAGTAAACCGTGTGAGGAAGCATAAGATTCGCAGATAGCTATAAGTTTTCGGAGCGCACCAATTGAGGGAGCCAGCAGCACCATGTCGTCCGCATAGCTAATGTTGTTTAGGCACACGCCATCAACACGGCAGCCGACATGTGTACCGCTGAGCTGCCCAACCAGTGCGTCCACGTAAAGGTTAAATAATAAAGGCGAGCTGAGGCCACCCTGTCGTACGCCGCACTCAAGTCGGTAAGGTTCCGTAACCTCACCCGCCCACCTCACACGATTTTCCTGATTTAGGTACCAGTACCTGAGCAGATGGATTAACTCTGGCGGCAGCCCCGTGCCCTCCAACTTTTGCCACAGGATATCGTAAGAGACGAGGTCGAAAGCTTTCGACAAATCCAAAAAACAGGCATAGATTGGCGTTTTCCTGTCCGTGTAGTACTTGACAGTGTGCTTTAAACTGAGAATGGCAGTCTCCGTCGACAACCCAGGTCGAAAACCGAACTGAGCATCGTGCAGTTTTACATGAGCATTCAAATAAGAGTTAAGCACACTATCAAACACCTTCGCTATAATAGTTGCCAGTGAAATTGGCCTGTAATTTGTCCCATCCGACACGTCTCCCGTCCGATTTTTGACAATAGGCACCACCAAGGTCTCCATCAGCTCAGGCGGCAGGTAAGAGTGATTCAAGCACAGGTTGAAAAGCAAGGCCAGAACACGCGGTAAGTGGAAACCCGCGTGCCGAAGGTGTTCGATACTCAAACCATCACATCCAGGCGACTTGCCTCCTGTCATCCGTTTAATGGCTTTTCTTATATCTTTGGCATAAACAAAAATTGATAGGTCACCCTTCCGTGTCCCAGCATCGAGAACCCGGCACGCGTGTCTCAAGGGAGATTTGACCGCAAAGTTATGTTTAAAGAGGTTGGCAATCTCCTTGGGGTCAGAAGCCCTATGTTTTCCTTTTTTTCATAAATTAATTATCAAAAGAGATATGAACATTAAACCTAAAAAATTGGCCAGATTTTCGGCTGCGTTCATACATTCAGAAAACAAATTTTACTAGATTGTATGAAAAAAGAAAAACCTAGGAACCCTGCCAAAGCCTTTCTTTAATTTTTAATGAAAAAAGTAGTTAAATCGGTTAAGTTTTGGAGAAGGAATCAGGGGTCTACGAATCCTTGATTTTGTGTACTCTAAATAGGTATTTTCAGTCCAAGCTGCGTCTGTCTCTATTGCGCTCTGCGGGGGGAGGCTTGATAGATGGAGGCAGCAATAGATTTTACAAATACCTATTTTTCAATTCTCTAGACCTTGGTGTTTCGTCTTAATGTAAACCACAGTCGAACAGTGCTTTAGGACGAGCTGGCAATGTACTACTTTAACTTTTGACACGTTAGGTTATAATGGTTATTTATTTTCGATCACGTTGATGACTTAAATGACATAGGCTTATTTCAGTTTGACGTGACACATTTCGTTATGACTTTTTAGTCAACAGAATGGAAACGTCGCATACATTAGGGTGTGTTACACTTAAGTTTTATTGAAAAAATATTTTTTTATTTTTGCGTCCCACGTCACCCCTGCAGACACCTGGTCTTCGAAACTTGGCCTATGATGATCCTTACACCGAGTACTACACGTCCATACTACTCACTATTGTATACAAGGGTTGGGACAGCGCCCATACAAAAATGCCCATTCTCCTTTAAAATAAATAAATATACAAATTTACAAATATTATGTTAATTTTTTTTAAATTTAAATTTAGATATTGTTCCTTTCTGTTTTTCACTACTGACTTTGTCACAATAAGAAAATATACGTCTAACAAGCCTTGCTCCTTATTTATCTCTGCTAATGTTAGAATGAAGAAAACAGAGGTGCTGCTCTAGTAGCACTCTAGCGTTTATCGCACGCGTAAAAGCATTCGTCCTTCTCACACACGCTTACTGGTTAAAAACGAATACCTATATAGGTAATGCTTTATTTCATCGATAAAAGCTAGCGTGTCGGTCGCTGGGGGCATATTGTTATGCTAATAACCGGTTATATTATAATAACCCTCCCTTCTGGCGACAGTCGGATAAAAATAGCACGCGTTTCAATATGTAACGGCGATCCTCAGGGTCTAATCTTATGGTGCAGAGACGCACGCACAACCTGACGCACTACTAATTCGTTGGTTATTGTGGCTGTAGTTTTAATTGAAATTCATTAAATTAAATGCCAGAATGGTTCAGAATAGGGAAATGAGGAATAAAATTGGGAGAAGGGGAGAAATGGCAGATTCTTCGTAAATATTTTAATGTAGCTTTGCAACACTTCACTGCAATCCACCACAGATTAGAAAGATATGCTTCAATATGTCAAACAGTGTGACCAACTTCAAATTAGAGATCCTGTCCTACTTAGGCAAGAAAACTGACAAATCCTGCCAAACTCCTATGCTCAAAATGTCGAAAACCTGCCAAAATATTTTTAAGATTTAAAATTGATACACACATATTTTTTTATACTATTACTTAAAACAATTAAATTCAAGGAGAGAAAAAAGGGAAGAAATAATTATTACACACAACCTAGACACCAATTTCGAGTTACATGTTTTACAAAATACAAAATGTTCATCTTTCACTTTAGCTATCCAGGACGAAAGTGCCGGATTCTGCTCCCACTCTGGGCGATTATAATCCTTCATATTTGCGTTTCATGATAAATCAGCAAAACATGAAATCTTAAATGGAAATAAAAGTGTAGTGTTTCCGACTAATTAAGAAAACAAGTGATAGTTGAAAATTGAATGAGCTACAATAACAATAAGAAATGCTAAGGGATTTCCCCAAAACCATAGACGACAAAAACTAAGAATATTTATAAACTCTAAGCCAAAACAGAGTTCTTTAAATTTTTTTTTTCTAATGTCGATACTGCAACCTACTCCTTTAAGACTGGGTTCACAATTAGAGTTTATGAGCGATAAAAACGCAAAAACACGGCAATGGCTGTCTCTGGTTGATCAATGGCCGTGTTTTGCGCTTTTCTCGCTCGCAAATGCTTATTGTGAACCCAATCTAAGGCTATAATGCCAAATGTGCCAGCTTATATTGCTATCCTGCCAAATACTGCCAGATTTCGAAAACTTTAACCGATCCTGCCCGAAGTCAAAATGACGGTCTAATCCTGCCAAAAAGGCAGGATCCTGCCACATATGGTCACACTGATGTCAAATTCAAATTGTCAATACGCTGCACTTTGACGGCGAATTGTTTATATGAAATCAAAATATTATATTAATTCAAAATGAACCGCAAACGTAAAGTGATAACAGGTCCAGAAAAAACCATGGTGCTGCGAATATTAAAATTTTTCGAAGAAGAAAAACAGAATCGCGCGTCCACTGTACCTGTTGGTAATGTTTTAAAAAGGACTTCCAAAGCAACTGGCATAAGTGTGAGCTCCATCAAGCGTATTAGAGCCAAAGCGGAGAAATTTGAAACTACCATGAGCTCAGACACTGATACTTCTGCCGCTACGCCTTCGGGTAGGCTAAAGAACAATTGCAAAAGGACAAAGTACAGCGAGGAGATCTTAAACGGTCTTCGAAACATCGTAGACAGTTATATAGAAGCTAACGGCAAAATGATGTCTTTAAACGACACTCTAGCCGCCGCCAAGAAGTACCTACAGTTCCCCGCTCAACGGGGGACACTGCGGAAAGTTTTAATCGAGCAATTAGGTTATGTGTTTGAAAATAATTACAGAAAACATAGAAGAAAGAAACGGAGAGTGCCAGAGTCATCATCATCGGAGTCGGGTGATGAATCGGATGAACCTGCAGCAACGTCTTTAGAAATGAAAAGTGCAGGGATCAACGGGATCGAAACTGAAAACAACTATTGTAATGATCCTAGTATGTTATGCGAGGTAGACATAAAAGAAGAGAATTTGACATAAACTGATTTTTATTCTGAACTGAACAGATTTATTTCATTTTTATGATAAAGGGCAGCAAAGAAACATGTGGGTCACCAAATGGAAAGTGCTTGCGGTCACCAAGTTAAACCAGCAACCCCAAAAAGAATTGCCGATCCCTTGCCAGCCTTAAGCTCACCTGTGGGCCTCCAGATCACTCTCTGTATGACAACCTATAGCACAGAATAAGTAATAGTACTAATGTACAGAAACTTCTTTTTCGACCACCATTAAACGAATTCAGACTTTATGATCAGGTACAAAAGGTTCGTATTACTTCATAAACAATCGCCAGGCGGCATGTGTCAAAAGGAAGGCGCCGCCCGCGCCCGCCTTCCACCCGCAATGCCCTGGCGCACTGCTAGGGTTGGGCTGCTTACTATAATACTATCACAACGCGCGACACAGACTGAGCGGGCGCGCGCGCGGCAAGCTGGCAACCTACTGCGATTAACCTATGCCATAGGTCATGCGGAAAGCGCATCTACAGTGCGGAGTGGAACCCCCCTGACTATAGTAAGCCACTACTTCAGCTGGTATTCAATGAGAGTGGATTATTTGTTTACCTTACTATGAACTACAGTATGTTCTGATTAGTGGATGGAATGACAACTTTAAATCAACTCTTAAATCAAAATGAATACACAGGGTTGGTCATCCTATGCTATCTACTCTAGATATCTGGTATGTAGCCCCAACATGACCAGGCCAGGTTTAATTTAGGAGGGAGGCATAGGGATGTCTCTTTAAAAGTGTCATTAACAGCAAGTTAAACTCAGATACCTACCAAACTTGGGTGATCATGATAGGGCCACTGTTAACTGGAAGAGATTGCTTAAGGAACAGCAAGAATGGTTTTAAAACATGGCACTATCAGCTTGGTGACATTGCAACAGGAACATTGTAACAATGGCACTGGGTAACAGAAAGTGCTGAAAGAAACTGCATATCGACGGTGGAAATCTCAAATGTCGTAAAGGACATTAAGGTACATGTCCCTTACGAAATTTGAGAATTCCACTGTCGATATATGGATGGACAACAGTGAAAATGTGAAAGGGATGAGTTGAGTACTCCTTTGTACAACTGTTTGTTTTCGTATTTTGTGCAATAAAGAATTCTACATAAATAAGTTTCTGCATTAATTTTATTACTATTTATCAACTGCCTTAGAATAAAAAACTTTTTTTTTTTATGGAAAAAGAATACAAGAGTATGCAGGTAGGGTGACCTACCCTGTGGTCGTTTTACAGGATATGTGATCCAAAATAACAGGATTCATGGAAACATACATGACCAAGTGTTTTTGGTATGGTATGTTCCTGTATTTTTCTTATTAAAATACAAGACACGGCCAAAATTATAGCTGAAAAACGGGACATCCTGTAAAATACAGGACAGTTGGCGCCCCCTAAATACAGGTCACCTGATGGAAACGGAAAGCAATAACCATTGGCACCACTGCCCATAAACAACACTAAGGAGATCGCAGATGCGTAACCCAGAGGGCTAAGGAGCACCTCTTATGCCAGTTATTTCACCAGGTGCCTTGCTCTCCACGACAGAACACTAGAGTACAAGCACTGTTGCTGAGCGGTTGGATTAGCGAGCAAGATGGTAGCGATCCGGACGGACATTACACAAGGTCCTACCACCTGGCGCTAACGCTAGCGTGCTAGTCTCTGCTATTCACTGAACAAAACTGGCTTATTGTTTATCAGTTTTTTATTTTTCTTGTTTGTGCATCCATGTTTGTTACTTTCTTATTTATAGTGTGGTTGACTGGTAGAGAATGCCTACTGGCATTAAGTCCGCCAATTGTATTTGTTTTGTGAACTGTGCAATGGAACTCAAATGAATAAATTAAAGGCCGAGCCACACCGGATGCGTACGCAGCTCTAAGAAACTAGCTGGAGCAGTGTTACATACGCAACGTGTACGCAACCAGTGTGCCCCGGCTTTAAGCCGAACTTATCCATCTTATCTCATTGTTAAGTAAATCCTCTTTTGCTCAAAGGTTAGCTGGAAGAGATGCCTTTGCACCACTTCCTGTATTTTTATGTGTATTTCTAAGTGCTGTGGCCCGTTTCAAAAAGCTACAAGTTACAATTTTACAAGTCTAAACCGGGAACATTGGTCAATAAAGGAATGCCCTGCCTGTGTACAATAAAGAGTTTATATACATACTTATATTTATCTGGCGTGTCGTATCGTGTCGTGACGCGTCAGAGCAGTATCGGTTTCATGTAAGTAGTGTTTAATGTTTATGGTGAGTTATATTTCACATTAGTGTGACGCAGCGTGTAGAGCTGGCATAAGCCTACTACATAAGTAGAAGGTATTAAATACCAAATTACTATAATATAGTCGCTATTTGTTCCTGTCTGTCATATCTTCGGGCACTTCTTCTAAACCACGCAATGGATTTTGATACATTTTCACTGTCATGTAGAGTTTTTTTCAAAAGTTATTATGTGCATATAGCTAGTCTTTATGTGCTGGTCCCTAGCATTAAATAAAAGCCAAAATTAAACCAAAATAAGTTTATTGGCAGTTATGCCTACGCGTCGGCGATGGTGACCTCAACCTCTACTCCAGGTTCGATGTTGATGGAGGTGATCTGCTTGACGATCTCCGAGGGGGAGTGCAGGTCGATGACCCTCTTGTGGATCCTCATCTGGAACCTGTCCCACGTCTTGGAGCCCTCACCGCAGGGCGTCTTGCGCGTGGTGATGCGCAGGATCTTGGTTGGCATGCGGACGGGGCCCTGGAGGGTTAAAAATGGTTATATTAGATTAGATTGAACTCATATTATTTCCTTAAAGCTTTTTTAACCAGGATGTGATCTATCTGTCTGCCAAACGTCATTTAAATCCGTGCAGCTGTTAATGCGTGATTGATGAACCAACATCATGATGGTATCACCACTGCCCAGAGGGCTAAGATGGAATAGCTCTTGTGCCCGTAATTTGCACTGGCTGTCTTGCCCTTCATGCAGAAACACAGCAGTGCAAGCACTGCTGCTTAGCGGCAGGATTAGCCAGCAAGATGGTGGTAGCAATCAGACCTTCACAAGGTCCTACCACCAGCAAAACATCTACATTTTATATTATAATTAGTAATTTTACAAACAGTAGGATTTCTGTTCCTTTTTGGATCATTTGTATCTCTCCTATGAGCAGAGTGGTGTATGGTACAGGCACACTGCACTTTGGAGGGAGCTGATATCGCGCCGGTTTAGTGAACACACCAGTACAGACTCAATGTGTCTTCATCAAGGCGCTAATTACTACAAAGACTAATTACTAAGATGTTTAGAGTTCTTAAAAAAGCTGTAAATGAAAATGAAAAATTGATTTTACAAGTATAGGCTGCATAGGCTCTTTAAAATTCATACTGTAGTGGGCTTGTCTTTCTTATTTGCACTAGACATTTTGTTTATTGGAAATGGGTGTGCCTTTGGCCTCAATCTCACTTGATGGCAAATAAAGTCACGGCCGAAAATGTAGCACACTCACCGAGAAGATGCACTCTTACCTTAAAAAGATTTACAACTATATTTAAATCTAGTATATTTTTAGATTTATCTCTGCATGTGATTCAGATATATAGGTTTGTTACACACTATTTTTCTGCCAGGAATGCTGTCCATGCTGAAGGAAGTGTTTTATGAATACTTAAAGGTGTGTCCTCATGAGGCTGGGTTAATCAAAGAAACACTAAAGCCTCAAATAAAAATTAAGAAAAAAAACAATACCAACCTTCACGCGCAATTTCTGTTTCTTGGCGCCATTGATGAGGTCAGCGCACACTTTCTCCAGCGAACGCACGTTCCGGGACGTCAGCGTGATCCTGATGCGATGGATCGGAGAAATCTCAGCCTGGGGCTTCTCAATATCCTTGCCTGACACTACAGCGGCTGCCTGGAATCGCAAAATATAATTCAAATTTTGAGCCACAAAAAATAAGATTTCGTCACAAAATGTTACTTCCAACGATTTGTTAGCTTCATATGTGCGAAATCATGCTAAAAATGACACGGATCTACGCCTAAATATGGTAAAAGTTGAGTTAGAAGTAGACACGTGCCGACTTAACCTTAAAAATCAATTTCATATCAATTGTTAGGTTGGAATTTTAGTTTTGTAAAAATAAATGTGTGGATGAATTAGCTACGGATTTACTTACCATGTTTGCGTTATTTCTCGGTCGAGTTAAACAACTTTTTAACAAAGATTGCTCAGCGCTGAACCGGAGAACAGCTTGACTTCCGTCTGTCAAAAAGAAAGAGGGTTGCCAATACTAGAAAGAGGATTACCCCTAAAAACGAGTCGAAATACCCCTAAAAATCTTAAATGCAAATTTTGCTGCCCCTGAAATTAAAAATCAGTATTGTAACAAATTGTGGAAAAATAATGATGGAAGAAATTTATCAAAAAGATAAACCAGCAAAGAGCCGAAGTGATCACCAACAACCCTAAGAGAATCGCTCATCCACTGTCGGCCTTCAGGCTCCCCCTTACTGGAAGCCTCTAGATCTCTTACACAGCGTACGAAATGCAGTTGCAAGCTACTACTACTTATGCCGGTATGTATTCTAAGAGAATGTAGTAATACTCCGGTTCAGCCAGGTTAGCTCAGTCGAAGTTCGTCGTACTGTAACTGGCTACATTGAGGCTCTATCAGTATATAATGACTACATGCTAAGTACAGTTAACTTTGCGTGTATACTTACTGTTCAAATAGCATTTGAATGCCCATAAGAATATTGTGTTCTTTAAAAAACCTGTAGACGATTTCTTTGCCCCTAACTTTAAAGGAAAGCCCTTAAGTTGGTAATTCATTTTAGGGGGTTATTTTTCGTGTCATGGCGGCGCGGCGTTGTTGTTTGTGGTTAATGTTCAAAATACAATATGTTTTCATATTTTTAATATTATGCTCAATCAAATTTGGATAATACAACGTATTTCCACATAGACACATTTTAACTTTTAGGAAAGATATGTGCAAATATATTTAAAAAAAAGATAAATTTAAGTGCCGTTTCTGAACCATGTTTCTGAACATCTAGTTTCTATTTTTAAAATTTGTTTACGGCTTGGGATCAAGCCCTTTTAGCCGAATCTGACACTTTAGTGTTGCCATATTTGAAATTAAGATTCCCTGTTTAAATATTTAGAAATATAAGATTCTAGAGAGACGGTTTGACAACGGACGACTTGGCAAGTTATGACAAATTGTTAGTCTTATTTTTTTTAAGAAATTAATATTAATTCATCCTTTATTAAGTAAATTGGTTCAAAATTATTCACCCAGTAAAAAAAAACATTTGCATTTTGTAATGATGTAATTTTAATCCTTTACTTTGTAATACAGTAACTGTACTAGAAAACTTAATAAGGTTCAAAATAACACAAGGTACATAATAATTAAGTTAAACAGAAAACTAATCTTAATAAATAAAATATACTAATATTAACTTAATACAAGTGGTATGCACAGTTAATGTTTAATAGTAACACAATGCACCTTTTAGACATGTTTTTTATAACTATAAATTTAGCTAAGTTGCCGTACGTTTTACACATTGTTCAGCATCAAGTTCTTTACTAGCTTGTCAAATTTTCTGAAACAAAATAATAAAAATCAACAAGTATCCATAGGTTAATTATTTAAATTTTGAAAAGCTTGTTTTACACATTCACGTGAAATTACTAACTTGTTTACGATTAAATGACAGACGACATTTCAAATAGATAAAAAAATGAATAAGAGTTCCAGCGTTTAACGTGTGTTTAGTATTCATACTCACTGAGATGTTATTTGGTCTCCGGGTAAATGGAACGGATTGCAAATAGCATCAGCATACAACGCGTGCAAGCGACGCAACGCCGTCCGTACTTCTGCATCTCTTATGTTGCTTCCGCTAGGCGAAGTGGAACTGGTCACCAGAACTAATTTAATTCGTGTATTTGTAACGTAGCCATAGCTGAAACATGAAGTAAATTTTAGTTAGCGTCATTTCAGAACCCTTAACTTACTGAAACGCTCAAGTATTCAATTAGTAGCGAATCTGACTCCAATTTGTGAGTGTGACAATTGTTATAAAAAAATCTAACTGTTCTTACTGCGATTACTTCTTCCCAATAAGACTTTAGGTTAATCAAATAATGCAATAAGCGCTTCAGGGATACTACATGTCAGAAGAACGCTGGGGGACAGTAAGGGATTATTTTAAGCTAATGCAAGCTACGCTATGAATAAAGTACTTTTCAGACCATACATTTTATGAGTATCAGTGGAGTAAAGCAGTCCCAAGTACAAATCTCGTAGGTCAGTCCGAGCAGTGTTGGTTCCAGCCGCAGCATTGTTGGTGTTTGTAGTTGCTAGACGCTCTTCTAACGCGTCCAAAGCAGTGTGAACCAGCCATTGACGAGATAGTTCATTATCAGTACCAGTATCATTACCAATGCCACCAATGTACAGCGGCGAATTCTGAAAAAAATATAGGTGGGCATTAGAGTACCTGGTCCCAGTACCCTACAATATGGGTATTTTTTTGCAGACTGTTATCATAACAAGTGTCAGTGTCACTGCTGAGCTGAGCTGACTGATTATTTATTGATTTATCAATCAAGTTTTCGACGTCGAGATAATCGAGATTCCAGTGAACTCATTAAACCATAATTAGTAAGTTTCGGTTCTTGTTTCAAGAAAAATCTGTCTATTCATAGGCAAATACACGCACGAAGGCAAAAAGAAGCTTGGAAAGTTAGAATTACTTACGTCTTTTCCGATAACTGCTACACACACGGCCATTGCTCTTGAGTGTTGAAAACGAGTGTTGCCAGCTTTTCAAGCTATTGGTACTCGGGGTACTCGGGTCTGCCTGCCTGTTGAATTGAATTGAAGGATTAATTAAATCAAACAGTGAGTCTGAGTCGTGTTATCGTTCGTGTCGCTATCAAATTCTGTAGTGAGTGACTTACGCGACCTGACCTATTTTTCCGTTAAACTAATTTGGTGATACAGCGGTACTAGAAGCTATCAAGCTGAATTTCCTAAATCCGCATTTCTACATTATGGCCATTTTCGGGGATGGTACCCGAGCCGACAACGGCCTGCTATTCGAAGTGGACGAAACCGGGGCCCAGGAGATGGTGCGCTCCATTAATTCAAACCACCGAGTCTACATCCGCTACACGAACGCCACATCGCGCCCCGTGAACGTCTGGTGGCGAGATTTCGAAGGCATGCGCCGGTTCTACGCGATATTGAAACCAGGCGAGTTTTGTGACATAAATACGTTCGTGACACACCCGTGGGAGTTCACAGACGAGGCGACAGGGGAAAGGTTCCGTATAGGCGAGCAGGTGATCTTTCGGGCGCCGAAAATGAGAGGTGAAGTGAGGTACCGTACCAACTGGAATATCAGTATCAGTATGCGCTCGCTTCGAGACACAGCGTTGCTTCAAGTTGCGTTGAGCTTCTCTGATCCGAGCAAAGCTCTGACCCTCGGCCTGCCTCGGGTGATTGCTGAAGACATCCGTCAGTTAGTTGAGATCCTGCAGCGCCCGAGACCAATGCCGCAGAGCATCGACTGACAGCTGGCCTACATCGCTCGGGTAGATAAAGTCTTCCGAGTGGCCGTAGGCAACCTTATCTCCTTTTTATTCACCTACACTGCGGCAGTGGCTGTTCATGCCATCTTGGACTACTTTGAGTGGTTCAAGAAAGAGAAGTAATACTGCTCTTTCACAGAAGAACAAAGGCGAAACTTAGGTTATTTTTTTGTGCAATTCGTAATTGGTAGAGTTTAAGCATTTGTCTAAAATTGGGGCGAAGGGGGTTTTGTATACTATTTTATATGATGTGGGTAGCTGAGGTGTGTAGGATAAGAATTCTTTGTCCATTTACTAATTACTGTATTAAAAACTTTCAATCTAAACCAAAGAATCAAAAATTATATAATTTTTTTCATTAAAATTGTGGTAACTGAAAAAAAACTTTTATGCCATGCAAGAGGGAAAGACTGTTCCCTGAGTTATCTAAGGTATTCTTCTGTTATTAAAACGTGTTTATTATGTCAGTTATGCCCTAAGCACTTAAATATGTGCACTAAAGAATCAATAATATTTTGCACTGGTGTTACACCCTGGCTTTACACGGGTACAATCGGATTTTAATGCATATAAAAACATTCTGTAAAAAAATTCTAAATGACAGTGAAAACCGTATCAAAATCTGTTGCGTGGTTAAGAAAGAGAAGACGGCCGAAGATACACTGAGAATTTAGAACAGACAGGAACAGGTCACTTTCTACTATGTTAAGATTGAACCTGTCACAATTTCTTGGACCTCAGATTTTGAGTAAAAGGCCCCGTTTTAACCTCTACAAATTCTTCTGTTTGTTACGTTCACTGCTACAGCTCTAAACCTACCTCAATTACCATCAGACTCATGTTCAAAAACTATAATTACGTGATTTCATTTCTGAATAAAGTCAAGCTTTTAATTATTTTCACAGCCAAACAATGAATCCGACAATCAAACGCAGAATATAGAGTAACTGCAAAATCTATCTGCTATCTGTATTTGGCTTAACACTCAATTTAAACTGTATTGTCAAAAGGCATTGGGTCTAAATTTGAAACACTGCCAAAGGATATAAGCCTTTAAATAATAATCAATTTCCTGTTGAACAGTAGGAGTTGATGTCATAGCAACACAATTTAATTTTTAAACAAGACATTTAAGTCTATTGTTAATGTAGGATTTGTAGGCGACAAATACCGTAATGCTGCATTTAGAACGGTCCTGTATTTTACAGGACGTGCCGTTTTTCAGCTATCATTTTGGCCGTATCCTGTATTTTAATAAGCAAAATACAGAACCATACCACTCCATAAACGCGTTGTTCCCGTATTTTTTTTCCATGAATCCTGTAATTTTAGATCACATGTCCTTTAAAATTAGCACACATGCTTGGTCACCCTAGCTGCATTAGTAGCACAGTGGCGTTTATTCCTGACCACTCGCGGATATAAAGTACCTATCCATCCCTTTCGCACACGCCTATTGGTATGAAAGGAATATAGCAGTGACAAAATAGTGTAATAATGTATGTATGTATGTATGTATGACTCTTTATTGTACTAAACACATAAAATAACAGATAACAGGACAAAACAGATGTACAAAGGCGAACTTATCCCTTTAAGGGATCTCTTCCAGTTAACCTTTGAGCGATTGACAGGACCCAAGATCTAGAGTAGACACACAGAAAAGATAAAGAAAAAGCGAACTAAGCAAAACCTCATAGTGCATGTCAAATTGTTAATATTATAGTGTTTGTTATGTAATGCAATTGTGGATACGCAGGCCCGCCGTAATGCCAGCCTTCCATTGCGAGCGGAACGGGCTCCGTACGGAGTCCGTTTAACTCGCAATGGCGAACTGCATACAAGCGCTTCCACTGAATAAGAGGGAGCTACTATGCAGTTCGCCATTGCGAGTTAAACGGACTCCGTACCGCTCGCAGTGGAAGGCGGGCATAAGCGGGCGTGCACGGCGTGCGGGCGGCACGTCCAGGGAGTCGGCAATACTTTTATTTTATCAATCCGTTATGAGACAACAATAAAAACCCTTTCTGTCAACCTAAGCGTGGGTAGTCGTAGATAAACAGGGGCGGCATAATCGGTATTGCACACGGGCGTTCAAGTAGCTAGCGGCGGGCCTGTTGATATGCCGCAATGACCTAATGGCCATATTGAGGCCCTATCGTCGCCATTGACGGCCCATCCATTTGGAATGGTTGTAATGTTGTCCTACTTGTCCTGCAAAGCGCAACAGTGACGAGTGCGACTCCGGACGGCGCCCTGTCTTGCTCTAGCGCTAGCACGAGTTGGCTAGACACCGATACATCGACGTCGAGCTCGACGCTGAAACGTTTAGACAATAAAGGGCTTATTACACTACGCGGTCTTCAGACAGTCTTAGTAAGCAAGTAAGCACGGCCGAACCCATTCGGTCGGTCTAATTAGACAGGCTTACTCTTATTACACTATGCTGAATCTTAGTAAGACTGTCTGAATACCGCGTAGTGTAATAAATAAGCCCTTAACGGGACTGAACAGCTCTGTCGCTAGTTCCGTTATCGATAGTTTATCTCTGTCTCGCCGGAACTGCATTTTCCGCTTCAACCCGATTTGGTTAGATGTTAGAATTTCGTACAAACTTTCTTGTGACTCTTCCTCCCTTTTGGGTTTGAATTTCAGTTTCCTTAAGTCACCTCTACAATCTCTGAGGAATCTATAGTCATTAGAAATTTTTAATTTTCAGACCTAGCAGTTCAGGCTATTTTGATCTATGAGTCAGTCAGTGTAGTCTCCTTTTTATCTTAGATTCTTTGTTAGGGGTCCCAAGTTTTAACTGTTTTTATGACATACATTTAGTATTGTTCTAAGCTATAACTACCTATACAAACACTATGGATCTGTAAGTTATAGTAGTATTTATTATAATAACCTGTAAAATTTATACTTTACGAAATAAGGCATAATTTTGTTTCATCGAAAAATATTGGCCTGTTATAGTTTGACTGGGTGCGCCAAAGTTGAACTAAATTTTTAATGTCGATTATCGGAAGTCCGAAAATGTTGTTCCTAAAAATATACATCCTAATAATCACTACTCGTAACTACTCTGTTCCTAACGTTCTGAATCCCTAATCATTCAACTTCATAATGTCCATTGCAATAAACATCTATCATACTACTATTTGTTTTCCTATATTTTCTCAAAATAACCATCTTTTACACTATTATTCATCATCATATCTATTTTACGTAGATCTGTTTGTATTCCTAAAATTGAACATTATATACATCAAACTTCATAATGTCCGTTGCAATAAACATCTATCATACTACTATTTGTTTTCCTATATGTTCTCCACATAACCATCTTTTACACTATTATTCATCATCATATCTTTTTTACACCCTTTCGTATTCCCTAATCGGTACCTCGCTGGCAGCGAGCGAGCGAAGCGAGCGAGCAAGACCTTTTAGGGCAGAAGTGACTCGGATAGGTTAGGTTCAGAAGGCTAAGGCGGGAGCGAAGCGTAGCGTAGCTTCCGCCTTAGCCTTCGGTGTTAGGTATTTTTTTTGTAACAGCACAGTAAATGATTATTTCCATGAATTCCAGTGAAGTTCCAGTGAAGTTATTACTTAAAATTTTCGGAAACTGAGTGTTATGGACTACGTTAATAGTTAAATAAATTGTAGCAAGGAAAACTTTAGGAAACAAAATTTTAGGAACAGTCATCATTACGAAAATCAATTTTCGGAAAACTAAATGTTATAGACTACGTCAATAGTAAAAAAAATTGTAGGAACGAAGACTTTAGAAAACAAAACTTTAGGAACAGTGATCATTAGGAGTACAGAACGTTTGGAAAATCATTTTTCGGAAAACTGAGTCTTATAGACTACGGTAATAGTAAAATAAATTGTAGGAACGTCAACTTTAGAAAACAAAACTTTAGGAACAGTGATCATTAGGAGTACAACTCGTTAGAAAAATCAATTTCGGATGATGAACTTTAGCGAACCCAATATGGACCCAGTTTGACTGTTTTATTGTTCTAATTCGAATGAAAAATAAAGTTTAGGGTAAAATATTTTATTAATTAAGAAAATATTTTTTTAATATTGTTATAGCTTTGTATTCTTTTCCTCGGAGTTGAACCATGTTGAACTTTGAATCAATCATAATTCTTGTTTCATACATAATCATAGTCAATCAGTAGCAGTGAGAATCCTATTGAAAACTTAAGTAATTTCTAGAATGAATTTTTATAATCAATGTTAGGTATAAGGAAAGCCATTAAAAACTAACTATCTACATACACGTACATACAAAGATTTCTATACACAGAGGTCTTTGGGTGTTTCTTATAGTTTTGAGGCAACACAAGAGCTTATAATAAGGTTGATTAAGCCTATTTTAAGAAATAATACTTAAATACGGAAGGTGTCGTGGCTTAGCGTTTATATTTTTTTGGCTGTAATTCGAGGTTTTGAATGCTGCTCGTACGTAGGGTACGTAATTCATCCAAGTTTATTCTTAAACCACCTTTCAGGTGGTACCCTTTAGGATGTAAGATGATTATCTATGTATTATTTATCATCTATTATAGTTGTGGATCAATCCAACAGTAATCTCAGTTGTTAGGCGAATACAGACTTATTTATAGATCAGGGTAAAGCAGCGAATATGCTCACAAATTGGGCACAATTTTACTCAATTAGTATGATTGATTGTGATTGGATCAAAATCAGAATGATTCGCAAATGCCTTTTTTGTGGACGACAATTAAGGTCCTATAGTAGGTACAGCATTACTCGTTACCTAGGTCTAAATCTGCCTGGCTTAGTATTGGCCTAATATTCAAAACATAAATTGTATGCACCCTTACCTAACGATATCTGTTTAATTAAACACTTTCGTATTAGATAAATTGTTTCAGATTTTCTTCTTAAGGATTGGCGCGCTGCTTTATGGCAATGGCATGTAGTCCGTTCAGCCAATGCCAACAATATCTATGTACTTACAACATTGAGTGTTCTGAACTATCAGTACGTTCCACGCAAGTGCGGTTCCGGCAGGTGCCGGTGCAGGTGCTCACTATCTGTCTCGCTTTTACTTGTGGAAAGTGCCATAGCGTCGTGCGCCTCGTTGCACGCGTTGGTGGACGTGCGAGGACCGTGATCATTGTTCTCATGCGCTATTCTAGTGTAAACTATTGTTCAATTTATGTGCCCAAGGACTTTTGTCCGCAGGAGAGAACTTTTGTTTTGACTGATTTCGATCCAATTAGATTGAGTTTGGGGACTTATTCTCAACGGAAAGAATGGTATATAGTCTGACTAAAAGTTGTAATTAAGCTTCTTATATTTTGTACGCATTTATTTTGATATCTGTGATAATATTTAACGTAGCATTAAGTCTCAATTGTAATCAATTAATATAATAATGACCTAATTATATGCATTCCATCCAATGGTGATGTTAAGTCATAACTCATAAAGTTAGTGCCAAAGGTTGGCACTTTGGCGAATCAGGATTGACTTTTGTCAGTAATGGCGGCCATGTTGCATCGATTGACCAATAGGAAACGATGGTTCTGTGATGCATCAAATTATTTACAGCATTGACTGAACATCTCCATTATTTGGGACAGGCTTTCTGTCAAATATATGTAAGGAAACATAATTATATTTGTAACTCTGTAACTTTAATATTAATATTGTAGTACGATTTGTTTTTGAATGTTTTAAAGAGTAAATTATTTTTAATGTTGATGTTGAAAACAGGGTAAGGCGTGAAGATTTCCAAATGTAATTTTTCGAAAAGATAATTTTTAAAATCAGCTAGATGGTTGCTCGATCCCATCCCGTTTCGAAATTAGAACACAAAAATAGTGCAAGTGCAGTCATTTTATTACATTGCTTTTAATTTAATAAAACTCAATAACAAATATTTCTTCCTCTGAAATACACGCTCCATGTTTTCATTTAATTTCATAGTCTAATTTATTTACTTAATTTTACGAGTACCAAATCAAAGCTGTCAAGAGGCGGGGGGCGGGGACTAGGGTTAGTCTGTTGTGATTGGTGCGTTCATCCATGATGTGAAGTTTCTATCTTGGGCATGGCAATCGCTTATAGTTTTTTGACTATAAACGTTGTACTATTATCTATTGTGTGCTATAAGCGCCATTAAAGTTCAAATGCAAACTGTCTGTGTTGACCCCGCGAAGTGTTCCAATAGCGCTGAATTGGTGTTCTCTTACCATCACATTAATTACAGTTTTTTTTGGCAAACTTATTGCGGGACAACATAATTCTGTCAAAAATAATTATGTCAAGTGATACGAAAATTTGTCACGACGTAGTAAGACGGGTAGGTATATTCCGATAAAAAGGGAGCTCTCTAAAATCGAGGACTTTAAAATTGGCTTTAATGACCATTTAATGGTCGACTAAATTTGATGCTAGATTAATGCTTTAAGTCATAATTGTTATGGTCGGTACTCGTCTTCTAACGGCGTTTAGAGGAGTGTGAAGCCAGCGCTCTCCATACAAATGGCGATAACGTTTTCCACCCTCTAAACCTTAACCTATAGGCATGATTTTTTTGTATGTTGTCAGTATGCCCTATAACTAGGTTTGTATGTTTTGATTTTTTAAATATTCTTAACAGTTTCGTAAATATTGACGCTTTTTTGATTTGTATGAAACTCCTGAAATGAAGATATTGTCAAATCTATGCAGAATATTGAAAAAATCAAAACATACAAACCTAGTTCTAAAGCATAATGACAACATCCCAAAAAATCATTGCCATAGGTTAGGGTTAGAGGGTGGAAAACGTTATCGCCGTTTGTATGGGGAGCGCTTTTTGGGGCTGGGTTCACACTCCTCTTAAGGACCGAATCGACGGCGAATGCGTACACTTGAGGCCCTAACATCACCAGCCAGGTTTATTTTTAGGGACGTCTAGGGTGATCTAACTGTCCTGTATTTTACAGGACGTCCCGTTTTTCAGGTACCATTTTTAATAAAAGAAATACATGACCGTACTTACCATCCCATACCATACATGACATACCATATCATACCATAAACGCGTTGTAATTTTAGATCACATGTATTGTAAAATGAGGTCAGTGTTGGTCACCCTATGAACGTCCCTTTCTAATGACACTAGTTTGACAGAGACGGAAGATTAGACTAAACCTGAGCCGGTTTTGATAGGGCCATTGAGGTAGATTCGTGAGTTATTCTACCGTTTACATCGCCATCGTTCGTTTAAGACAACATCGAACTATTTCGCCAAAATCTCATTATTAAAACAAATGTTATAGTTCTGGTAAAGCTTGACTTTCGTGGCTAGCGGCCGATGCGACAGTCGCGCGCGGCCAGGACATGTTCTATGAAAAAAAAAGTTCAGTCGAATTGAGAACCTGTCTTTTTTAAAAGTCGGTTTAAATGTACAGTCGGCGGTTGAAGGGTCACTTTGTCACAAAAATGTTTACTTAGGTACTTAAATGTTTTTATTGTATTGTCTGGTATATAAGACAAAAGTGCCATGTTTTGTATATTAAATGTTAGAGTCGACGTAATAAAATTGATGTGACAATAATTGTTGTTTTATTTTTCTGAACGAATCGCCTGAAAAGAAAGTTGCATCGTTTGCGAGGGTTTGCATGCGTGCCATAGTTTCGCCATCCCTGTTACAGAAAATGTGTCAATTTTCAACTGATTGTAAGTTTAAAATGCTGTATAATGACGACACAAAGAAAAATTAGGGTAATGGCAGGACTCGAACCTGCAACATCAGTATTTTGTGCCTTGCGTTTGCCAGTTTCGCCACATTACCGCTAACAATACCCTGCGAATTTTTCAATGTGCTTCTTCTTTACGGTCATTACATTACATTATTGATATTTGTTTCGGAAAACTACCCTCGGTGTCATCTATGAGAATGATTGTAAGTAAAACGTTTCGTTTCAATAAGAACCGGCCATTAAACAGTTCCCTTAAAAGGATAAGTTCGTGTTTGAACATCGCGGTATCTCTTTATCATTTATGTTTTTTGTAAAAAAAAATAGATTTAACATACATACTCAGTCAAACACGCGTATAAGTGACCATTAAAGATTAAGCTGTGTCATTTTTCAAAAGGTAGGCATATAATATGCACTATGTAGTTATATCTATCCCTTTTAAGCATAGACAATTTCTTTCAGTTTCCTTTTTAATCGTCATCATCTCAGCCACAAGAAGTCCACTGTTGAACATAGGCCTCCTCCATGGATTTCCAAAGCGACCGGTTGGAAGCGGCATGCAACCAGCGCCTTCCTGCCACCTGTATGAGGTCATCGGACCATCATGTGGCTGGTCGTCCTACGCTGCGCTTGCCAACACGCGGCCGCCATTCGAGAACTTTTCGACCCCATCGGCCATCAGTTCCCCCTTTAATAGGCCACTATTAAGTTAGTTGCTGTTTATATTACTACAGTGGTTACTGGCTTTCAAAATGTAAGATAAAGAAACAAAATACGGTATAAAAAAATATTTATTGTAAAAAAAAAGATAGCGATCACGGTAATGCTGTTACGTTACGGGTTATGGCAAGTCATTCGGCTTTGTGCTCCTTATGGATGTGTGCTACCAGGGCTAGCGCGCCGCCGGGAATGAACCGGACGAAGTTATCCGCTGTCAGAGGGCCCAGGGCGTACATCCCTTTAGGCGCGTACAGCATCTCGTGGGTCCCTTTATCAATGGCCACTGGGTTCCCTCTACAGTCCACACCCTTTTTCGGGTCTATCCCGAACCCAATCCCGCTGGAATACGGATTGGAAGGCTGACACTGGCATTTAGTCTTGTTCTCTACGGGGTCCGAGTAAGGCATAACTTCGCATTTGCACTTGTCAGGCTTATTACAATCGGGCACGATGCACGTTGTGTCATTACCATTCACTTCGGTGTAGTTCAAGTATCTAGATTTGCAGCTCTGGATGCTCTGTCCGAGGACCGATTTGAAGTAATGCCAGTGGTTTTTGAGGAAGCAGCGGTTGTCTTCGATTTTTCTTTTGGCCGCGTGCTTGCTCTCGTCTGTGCATCTGACGCAATGGTTGACGTCTATACAGTTGAGGTCGAAGTTAGTCTGCAAGAAGAACAAGTCCGGCTTGGAGCCGATGAGCACCGCAATGACGGAGACGGTGATCTCGGTCATTCCGTTTGTGACGACGTCGATGAGTTTGACGGTTTTGAGGCAGTCTTCGTCAAGGTCGTCGGCCATCTTGGGGGGTTTCTCCTTGCTGGAGACCGGCGACACCTCGGCGATCACGTGGTGCGGGTAGGGGGTGTAGTGGTCGTGTTTGCCCTCCGGACCGTCCATCATCATCTTGTACACCTGCGGAAGGAAATACAATTAGAAGACTGGTATAAGTTGGGTTTACGTTTTGGCCGAATTCCGAGTTGTTATTTGGTAGGCAAATTCCGTGGTAGGAATATTGGGAACTGCCATTAGTGACCTACTTAGTCAGACTGACAGTTTTGATGCATCCGGCAGTAGCCAGACCAGCAGTAGTGATGCACCTGGCAGTAGCCAGTCTAGCAATAGTGACGCAGCTGGCTGTAGCCAGACCGGTAGTAGTGACGCAGCTAGCTGTAGCCAGACCAGCAGTAGTGACGCAGCTGGCTGTAGCCATACCGGCAGTAGTGACGCAGCTGGCAGTAGTCACTCTAGCAGTAGTGACGCAGGTGGCAGACAGTAGCCATTCTAGCAGTATGAGGCAGCTGGCTGGAGCCAGCCCGTCAGTAGTGAGGCAGCTGGCAGTAGCCAGGCCGGCAGTGTTCCGCACCTGGCAGTAGTCGGGGTAGGCGGCCGGGTCGAGCCTGGCGAGCGCGGCGGCGGGGTCGCGGTGCACGTGCGCGACGCGCAGGCCGGCGCGCAGGCTCAGCCACACCGCGTCCGCCGCGCTCACGCCGGAACCCACCACCAGGGCAGTCGGCCGCGCTGCTGAAAGGAGATGCAGACTTCTATTAGGAACGATATTAAAACTGGAAATAAGAGTTTAGCGGGAGCGTCGTCTCGTCGAAGCTCGATATCTTGGGGAGAAGAACTCTATGGGTACGGTTTTATTTTACGACACAAATAATACAGAGACAAATTGTAGAAAAAACTAAAAATTATAATTAACGCATTGGTGATTTCAAAAGGGGCTTGACTCAGCATTATGCTGCAACGGGTTGAATGCACTGCAGCACTGATTTTCAGGCTGATTTAATACTTGTGGACGCTTGCTCTAAATGGATACAAGGCATTAAGATAAAAAGCACCATAGCGGAGGCGGTGGTTGTAGGGTAGCCGGAAATATGGGCTAGATTTGTTCTGCCTAAACCGTGTTGATCAGTAATAACGATCCCTTCTTTTCTAGTGGAGAATTTAAAATTTTCTTAAAAAGAAACAGAATGGAGCATATGTTTTTAGCTCCATACCACCCTACTTCGAATGGGGCAGCGGAAATCACTGTAAAGGTTTGTATCAGGTACCAAGAAAGCAATCGAAAAAAAAATAGATACAGTCTTAAGTATATTTTAGGTAGTAGTAGAGCCACTGGACATTGTAGCCACTTGCTGGTCGCAGTACGAATGGGCTGGATCGACCAGGGTAGTACGACACTCACGAAATACCGGCGTGAAATTATGTTGCTAGTGCGTTTCGTACGTTGAATGAGAGACGGGAGGCTTAGGTTACCCACATGTTCAGTTTTCTCCTTTTATTAGGTTTGTTACTCTGAGTTAAGAAGATGCCGTTTTTTAGGGAGATTGTGTACCTACCTGTCCTATTTTACCTGATCTATGATGTTTTCAGACAGGGACAGAAACTTAATAGTGGCATCCCTCTTCAGTTTGGCGCCCCCTGAAACTTCCCCCTCCCCCCCCCCTCCAAGGTCCAAGCCTGTGTACTACCTGCGGGGCTATTCTCGGTATCTCGCACGGAAACAACTGTCAAATCCCTTGGAAATCTGTAATTTTTAGACGTATCTCGCTCATGAGATGCATCTCGCATGAATCGAGAATTGGGGTCCCGGCCTGAACTGAATCTATGAATCAGTTAGTACCAAGCTTACCAGCGTCGGTGGCTTGCGGGAGCGCCCGCTGCAGCGCGCTGAGCGAGTGCAGCGCGTGCGGCGCCACGGCGGGCGCCAGAGTGTTGGGCCGGTCGCCGCCGCCGCACGCCACCACTACGCGCCGGCACGCGATGCGGAACGGCCGTCCGCACGACTTGTCGTACCTGCAAGAGCAATAGATCTTATAGAAGTGAACGTTTGATGGTTGGTTTCTTGGTTTTCAAAGTCAAAGTCGAAATATATATTCAGATCAGCTTTACAGGAAGAAGTCGAGTCGAGTCAAAATATTTTTATTCAGACTAGGCTTACAGGAAGCACTTATGAATGTTAGAAAATTTACCAACAGTTCGGAAAAAACATTTGATGAGAAGATACCGGCAAGGAACTCAACGAGGTGTAATTTTGTAATTAAATCAAAGTTACAATATTATTTAACACAGAAGGTGCACAGTATTTGAGGCCAATGCAAATCGGCCTATGTCAAAGTAAAAAACTCTTTCGGATCTGAACCACTCAACGGATTTTGACACGGTGTTAACTGTCATTTAGACAATCTTACGGGCAGGTCGCTAGTATAGTTCAGTGGTATTCACTTTAGATCTTACATAATAATTTAATGTGGGTAAAATGTATTTTATCTACACACATATCATAAAGGCTAAATAACGCGTTCAAAAACCCTAGGTTATGACCAGCATTATTGTTGAATGGTTGCTACGCTACCTATCTATTATGAAAAATTTGTTCAATCAACCGTCAACCATCTGAATACAATATTACTTGAAACCACTACGACTCTGATTTATTCCATCAGGTTATGGCCCAGAACGCTAAATTTTCTGTTGCCAAATTGACCGGACTTGAAGATTACTCGTCATGGAAATTCGCAATAAAAATGTTACTTCTTCGAGAAAAATGTTTCAAATTTACGTCAACGCTACCTAAGAAAGAAGATTCTGTAGAAATTGAGAAGGATCAAGAGGCTTTTTCCATAATATGTCTTCATTTAGAGCCTCAACTTCATCCGTACGTACAGAATTTGACATATGCTAAAGAAGTGTGGGACGCGCTAGCAGAAATTTTCGAGGATAAAGGTATCAATAGGCGTATAAGTCTTATGAATTCCCTTTTGGATGAACATTTGGAAAAGCATAGCTCAATGCATGAGTATGTAGCTGCTGTTATGAGTCACGCTCAGAAACTAAAGGAGATTAATCAAAGTTTCGATGATGATTTGATTGCTGTGGTACTTTTACGCGGTTTGCCTGATATCTATAGACCGTTGCGTATGGCTTTGGAGCACTCAGGAATGAAACTTACCTCGGAAAAAGTTCGGCAAAAGCTTCTACAAGAGGACTCTGGTCAGAGCTCTTCCAATGATTCCTCGACTGTTAATTCTGCGTTAGTAGCAAAGAAACAATCTCAGCATTCAGTACCAAAGTTCAAATGTTTTAAATGTGGTAAGAAAGGTCACAAGAAATCAGACTGCCCGAAGCTGATAAAGGAATTAGACAGAGAAGGCGTATCAACGGTTTCTACGAAGTCGAAGAAAGTTGCATTATGCTGTTCACTGTCGGTACACGAGTCCTTCAGCCCCTCTACGTGGTATCTGGATAGCGGCGCTTCGAATCACATGAGTTTTCAAAAACATTGGTTTAGAGACTTTAAGGTTACTGATAAGAATGTTGTGACTTGTGCGAATGATGACAAAATGTCAAGCATAGGTAAGGGTGACATTATGGTAAGTTTGAAAGGAGTTCTGTTACCTATTAAAGATTGTTCTTTTGTACCTGATTTGAAAGTTAATCTTTTGTCTATATCTAAGTTGGTACAGAATGGATGGAAAGTGGTATTCGATTCTCATGGTTGTAAGATGTTTCACCAATCGATAGACCAAATAACAAGTAAGCTTGTGGTTACTGCTAGTGAAGTCTCAGGTATCTATATGTTGGATGACTGTTTTTCTGTTATAGAAGGGGCTTTGGCTACAGTTCAAGCGGAGAACTTGTTATCGCTTTGGCATCGACGGCTTGGGCATGTAAATCTGAATGATTTACGCAAGCTACCTAACATCGATTTTGGAGGAAAAAGTGTAATGGATCCTTGTGTCGCTTGTATAAAGGGTAAGGCACATAGATTACCTTTTCCAAGAGGTGAAGCAAGTAGAGCTGTTGACAAACTCGGCTTAGTACACGCAGATCTTTGCGGTCCAATGTCGGAACGTTCGTATGGGGGGGCTCATTACATGTTTATCATAGTAGATGATTTCACGAGGAAATTGTTTGTTTATTTTCTAAAGGAAAAATCGCAAACATTAACCTTTTTCAAAGATTTCGTGACGCATGTAGAGAATGAGACAGGTTTAACAGTCAAGTGTTTACGAACAGACAACGGGACAGAGTTTGTTAATAAAGATTTTAGCCAATTTCTTTGTAGTAAAGGAATAAAGCATCAGTTGACAGTTCCCTACACAGCGGAACAAAATGGCGTGGCAGAGAGATCGCTCAGATCAGTAACGGAGATGGCACGAACCATGTTATTGGAGAAAGGTCTTAATATTAAGTTTTGGGCGGAAGCATGTAATACAGCGGTGTACGTCAAAAACAGGCTGCCTCATAGCGCAAATGATGCGAAGATTCCGGAAGAAATGTGGACAGGGAAAGTACAAAACTTGAATCATTTAAGAGTTTTTGGTTCGACGGCTTATGTACATATTCCAAAAGAAAAAAGAAGGAAATGGGATGCAAAGGCAAAGGAATATCTTTTCATTGGCTATTGTGAAGATACTAAAGGTTATCGCTTTGCAGATCTCAGCAATCCTCGAAGAATTATAACAGGACGAGATGTTATATTTACTGAAGATTCTGACTTGAAAGGTTCGGAATCTGGATCATTGGTAAAAGATACTTCTCTTCTGAAGACTGTTAATAGGGAAAAGGACACTATTGTATGGGAAATAGATCACTCTTCAAAGAACGTTCCATCGACGTCAGTGACAGAAGATTCTTATGAAGATGCTGTAGATGGTTTGGACACAGCTGACGCAGTAGCTCGTGCGGAAACTGCGCCTCCAGCTGAACCTGTCGAGCTGAATCGAGCTTCTAGAATAGAATCTGATGTTGAAGTTCGTAATGAGGAAGCCAGTAATGTGCATAACGAAGTAGAGCCTAGATATCCATTGAGGAATAGGTTACGTAACGCACATAGTGGGCTATATTGTTATAACAGTACATTCAATGAAGATGATGAACCACAATCATACAAGGAAATATTGTGTAGAGCTGACATTCATGATTGGCAAGCAGCGATGAAACAGGAGTTAAATTCCATGAAAGAACATGACGTTTGGAAGGTAGTTGAAAAACCACCTGGAGCCAAAGTAGTGGGGAACAAATGGATCTACAAATACAAGTATGATGCTGACGGAAACAAGACATACAAAGCTAGACTCGTCGCAAAAGGATTTACCCAATCATACGGTGTGGATTATTTTGAAACGTTCTCGCCCGTCGTGAGAAGATCGACACTAAGGTTATTGCTGGCGTTGGCTGCTGAAAGTAATTTAAACGTGCACCATTTTGATGTGAATACGGCATTTTTAAATGGGGATTTACATGAAAAAGTTTATTTGCAACAGCCGGAAGGATTTATCGAAAAAGGTCAGGAACATAAAGTTTGTTTGTTACAGAAGGCGATATATGGCCTTAAACAATCAAGTCGATCATGGAATGAAAAAGTTAATGACGTACTTCTGTCAATGTCATTTCAACGCTCAGAAATTGATAATTGTTTATATTTTAAAGAATATATTTTTATTTGTCTTTACGTCGACGATTTTATAATATTCTTTAAGGATATTAATTCTAAAACAGAATTATTGAACGGCTTAAGAAAATACTTTAAAGTGAAGGATTTAGGGGAAGCTCGACAATGTTTAGGCATGCATTTAGAACGGAGTAAAGAAGGTACGTTTTTCTTACATCAGAGGAAGTTTATTGAAATTCTTCTGACCGAGCACGGAATGGATCAGTGTAAACCGGTGAAAACCCCGTTAGAACTGGATCTGCATAAAGTTTTGGCAGAAGGGGGTGGTGGTGAGCTGAACCGCCAAGAACAATTGCGATACCAGTCCTTGGTAGGTGCATTGAATTATTTAGCTTGCAACACGAGGCCCGACATTTCAGCTGCGGTGAGCTTCTTAGCTCAATATAATTCATGTTGCCAGTCAGTACACATGAAGGCGGCTAAACGTGTTCTTCGATATTTGAAAGGAACTTGCGAATTAGGACTTACATTTCTAAACTCGAAACGAGAATGTAATAATGATTTTATTACAGGTTACGTAGACGCTGATTGGGGCGGAGATATTAAAGATCGAAAATCTTATTCAGGATTTATTTTTAAAGTAGGACCGAATATGATATCCTGGGAGTGCAGAAAGCAAAACTGTGTGGCGCTGTCTTCAACTGAAGCAGAATATGTCGCTTTATCGGAAGCATCTAAGGAAGCTGTATACCTACAGAGGTTGGTCAGTTATATTGCTAATAATGCGGACTCTAAGAGCGTGAAGTTGTTCGTGGACAACCAGAGCGCCATCACGTTGGCAAACAATCCTGTTGCTCACCGACGGACAAAGTATATCGACATACGGTATAACTTCGTTCGTCATTGCGTCGCTGACAAGTTAATTCAGCTAGAGTACGTCTCGACTGAGGATAATCTAGCCGATATCTTGACTAAGCCATTGCCCCGCATTAAGCATGAGAGATGTGTGAGTGGTTTAGGTTTAGGTTTTAGTCGTTAATACTGCGTAGTTCTAAGATGTTGAATGGTTGCTTGAGAGGAAGTGTTGAATGGTTGCTACGCTACCTATCTATTATGAAAAATTTGTTCAATCAACCGTCAACCATCTGAATACAATATTACTTGAAACCACTACGACTCTGATTTATTCCATCAATTATTACAACCAATGTTATTATAAGACTTTTCTTGTCTGTGGTAGTAGGTAAATCTGTTCTTTATTGGTCATCACATTACCGATATCTCGTGACTGCTCGTGACGTTATGAATTTAAATTTGGAACAGCTGTCAAAATTCAAGTTGGTCTCTATTCTAGTATCCACAGATATTAAAACAGTTATCGATACGAAACGTCAACTCAGTATGATTTTTTAATTTAAACGCACGACATTTGATCTCGAGTGACATGAAAATAGCAACTTCATTCGTTCGTCTATGGTTTCAAAAAAATGTTCGTCCTGACGGATAGATCGAATCACAGAGTACTTTTTTAATATACATGGCCGCCATTAGTTGTCATTCTTTTTAGGTTTTTTGCTGTTACGATTTTTTGCAGTTATGATATGTGTGTAGATAAAGTAATGTATGCAACTGTATATAATTAGGCCTTAAAACACTCGTGTGATCCTATTATGAAACTCGCTGACGCTCGTTTCATAAAACCACACTCGTGTTTTAAGGCCTCTCATTATATAGCAGTTGCATAAAATACTATTAATTAAGTATTCTGTTATGACATAGTACGTAGGAATACTTTATGCAGTTTTTTTTTAAATCATTGAATCATTTATCTTTATTGTCCCTTTTTTGTGACATGTACTATTTACCCGACTACGGCAAAGCCAAAAGGAAGGGTTATGTTTTTAGTAGTCTATGTATGTTTCTATTTTGTATTAAACGATTTGACTTACGCTTTGGTATAGTTGACATTGACTATTTATCTGAAGCCATTTAAAAAAAAAGTGGTATAGTGACTCACCCGGAGACGAGGAAGCGCGCGTTGTGCGGGCAGGCGGCGCCGGCGCAGGGCGGCGCGGGCGCGCGCGGCGCCGCCACCACGCTGCTCACGATCACGCCTGACCGGAAGTAGCGCTGCCGACACATCTCACTATTACCTACTGTCTCCTTTTATTATTTTTTATATGCACTGCATATTGCATATTGTTCCATTGTCTCAGTTTTCACTGTCATTTACAGATTTTTTTCGGAAGGTTTTATGTACATTACAATCTAGTTATACCGGTACGAAGCCGGGACGAGAAGCTAGTTACAAATGGATTAATTTGATTTGATTTAGCTAGTTGGTCTTATAGGCTTTTTAACAGTGTCAATCTTCCAGCGATTCGGCAAATAGAAGATTCTGCTGAGAAGAAGCACAACAAGATACTGAGTAGATTGTTCTTATCTTTTCAGACATAAACATCATCATCATCATAATCATCATCATCTCAGCCACAAGAAGTCCACTGATGAACATAGGCCTCCTCCATGGATTTACAAAGTGACCGGTTGGAAGCAGCATGCAACCAGCGCCTTCCTGCCACCTGTATGAGGTCATCGGACCATCTTGTGGCTGGTCGTCCTACGCTGCGCTTGCCAATACGCGGCCGCAATTCGAGAACTGTTCGACCCCATCGGCCATCAGTTCTCCGTGCTATGTGCCCTGCCCACTGCCACTTCAACTTGCTAATCCGCTGGGCTACGTCGGTTACTTTCGTTCGTCTGCGGATCTCCTCATTTCTGATTCGATCACGCAGAGAAACTCCAAGCATAGCCCTCTCCATAGCTCGTTGCGTGACTTTGAGCTTTCTTATAAGGCCCATAGTAAGCGGCCACGTTTCAGTGCCATAAGTCATCACTGGTAACACACATTGATCATACACTCTCGATTTCAGACACTGAGGTATTTTGGACAAGAAGACATTTCGCAGTTTCCCGAACGCTGCCCAGCCGAGTTGGATTCGACGATTGACCTCTTTTTCAATGTTGGACCTGCCTAGTCGGACTGTTTGTCCTAAGTAGACGTATTCGTCAACAACTTTGAGAGTTGAGTTTCCTACTGCTATTGGGGCGGGCACCACATGGACATTCGACATGACAGACGTAAACATAACCACTGTAAAAATTCTAAAATTGTAATATGAGATCTGTGGTATGGAAATGAAAAAATTATTTTGCAAGCAGGCCTTATAGGCTCGTCTACCAGCGCTTCGGAAAATGGAAGATTCTGAGAAACACCGCAAGAAACTCAGGAGCTTAGCCCATTTTTCTCTTCTCAAAACAAGGTAAAAACTATATAATGAGTACATAACATAACGAATAAGCCATAAAGAAAATCAGATAAAAAAAAGCCACAGAAGCCACAGCTCCAGCGTGCATACTTGCGAGGTCTAAAAAATTTTTTTTAAAATTTTGAAGTAATATGAGCGTAGCTTTTTTTTATAAAACGGGAAGGCAAACGTGCTTTACCACTATAGGGCAGCGGTTCTCAAACTTTTTTTATGACGGAACCCTTTTGCAAAGCGAAATATTTGAGGGAGCCCTTAAATAAAAAAATCTGTGCAGAACTATCGTCCAGAGAAGAGAGGCGTATTTCAGATTTTTTCTTCTCATTATAACCAGTATTCATACGGAGCTCCCACGGTTTGTTCCCGTCGAGTCATACTTTCAACTGTCACACTGGGACTCGTTGGGAATATTTTTACAAAAAAAAAACCCAACCAGTCACACCGTTACTAGATGGGATAATTTTTAATATTTAGTCACACCCGCAAACGTGTGACAGTTGCAGGTAAGGCTCGTCGGGAACAAATATCAAATACTGTCCCATCCGGTAACAGCGGGACCGGTTCGGATTTTTATAGTCAAAATATTCCCAACGAGTCCCAGCGTCACAGTCGAGGATGCGACTCGTCGGGAACAAGGGGCTCCCGCAAAGGCCGCCAGAGGGTACCCAAGCTACGGTCGGGGCTCACCTGCAGGTTGCACTTGTGCACGTACCGCCGGCAGTAGTTGGCGACGGCGCGCGCGGGCAGGCGCGCGGCGCCGCGGGCGGCGTGCGGCGGCAGCGCCAGCCACGCCGCCGGCGACAGCGTCAGCACGGCCGGCGGGAACGTGTGCCACGCGCCGCCCGGGGGCCCGCGCCCCAGCACTGTGTGCTCGATCTGCGGGCCGATGCTCGCGATTAGAGATGAAGCCGGTAACGAACTATCGGCTCCTCATCATCGCCCCGCCGCATTCGAAGCTAGTTTCCGAGTGTTAGAATAATTTACCACCTACACTAAAAAAAAACACCGTTTGCAATTTCGAACGTCAAATGTTTAGTAATTTGCTTAAAGTACGGCAAGCGTTACCCTCGGGTGGAAAAGTTACTGCGTGTTATCTTTAATACCTACAGACTGCCTTTCCTCGGTTCTACATTTCTTAGTTTTATTAATGAACTCGATGTGTGCTTCGCAGTTATGACAGTGTTTCGTTTGTGCTCACAGTGTTACAGTACATCTGTTATGCTATATATTTATTTATTACGTAGTCTCTAAACATTATATTCATTACTATTACCACACAGTTCATTATGCACAGTACATACTGATTCCGGTCCAGCACGTTTAATCCAAAAATACGTAGGGTCTGACTGAAAATCAGCGCTGTAGTGCATTAACCCACTGCAGCATGATGCAGAGTCAAGCCCCTTTTTGACATCACCACTATAATAATAAAATGTCATTTTTAGTGTTAATAAATTTTTCTTTGTATTATTTTGATGTCAAATAAAACTGTGTCTATGTCCTATGTCACACTCGAGATCAGCCAAAAAGAGCTGTGAAATCCCTTCAAAATCTGTCGTATTTTGACACATCTCGAACGTCAGATGAATCTCGATGAGTGCCAGAATTGGGGGCCTAGGCAGTGGGCACACGAGCAGCTTAGGAGTCAGCCATTAATTGCGTTATGTCCATAAGGGAGGTAGGGGCTTAGTCAAACGTGACAGTCTGTGCTAAAGAGTTGGGAAAAAGAATGACAAGGGGAAATTTACATAAAAACCACTTTAACCTGAACCATCATCATACCAGGTAGCACGATAGTTTTTATCGCTGACATAAAGCATTTATACCTTTCTAACAAGAAGGAGCGTGCCAGAGGGACGGATGTGTTTAAGAGCGCGATCAGGCCTCTTTTGCATAATAACTTGTAAATAGAAATGTTGTTGTTGTTTCAATAGAAAGAGATTTCCGTTTGTATTACTAGTTAAAAAATATGACGCGACAGGGGCCAGGTCGTCGGTCAACCTCTTGGTCAAACATAATTGGGCCGAACTGATCAGTGCTTACTTGTTTCTCTACGTCGTATTTCCACTCTATAAGCGAATCTGCTTGGATGCCCAGATCTGCACAGGGCCTCAGCAGATTGTCCATCTGGAAAGAAGAAAGCCCTTATTAATAATTTTGCGAGTGGTAGGTAGAACCTCCGAACGGATCGCTACCACCATCTTGCCGCTAATCAGCAGTTCTCGCACTGTTGGGTTCCGGCGTGGAGAGCGAGACAGCCGGTGACATTACTGGCACAAGAGGTATTATTACATCTTAGCCCTCTGGGTTGGCAACACATTTGATGGTCTCCTTGGTGTTGCGGGTGTCTACGGGCAACAGTGATCACTCACCATCAGGTGACCCATTTACTCATATTTCTTCCTTTTGTAGTCAAAATATTGGATGTCACATTTTTGCCGCCTGCCCAAAATATTTATTTATTTCTGTAGCAAGACAGATGAAAAAAAATCGCCCACGAAATGCGCCACCCATAAAATCTGCCACCGTAGACTAGACTTACCCTGCCGATATAGTCGAAAATTAACGCAGACGAAGTGCCAAAAGTTTGTCCTAACGTTTCTGATCTGACGAGGATCTGACAAGTCTACCGGGTCTATATAAAGCTCAGCCCAAATGATCCAATTACATCAAATTATCTCCTATTCCTTCCTTATCAATCTTGCTAAATGTCCTCCTACGCGACATCAACAACAATTTACTAATTATTACTAATTGATTATTTACTTAATTGCGAGTTTTACTTGTAGTATCACAACGATTTATACAATTAAGTAATTGACATATCAACCAAATGTCGGCAAAGTGTAAAATTGTTGTAAATCGACATTTTAAAATATTACCAAAAACATATATGTATATTGCAGTGGCAATTGGGTGGCTGTATGTGGCAGTGGGCAGGGCACATAGCACGGAGAACTGATGGCCGATGGGGTCGGAAAGTTCTCGAATGGCGGCCGCGTATTGGCAAGCGCAGCGTAGGACGACCAGCCACAAGATGGTCTGATGACCTCATACAGGTGGCAGGAAGGCGCTGGTTGCATGCTGCTTCCAACCGGCCACTTTGGAAATCCATGGAGGAGGCCTATGTCCAACAGTGGACTTCTTGTGGCTGAGATGATGATGATGATATGTATATTATGGAGGCTGTAGCGATTCACCTTTGAATCTTATTTTGTGTCTGTTTGTTTAGTGTATGTGCTGGTTGCTTTTAATTTTGTATATATGTATTATACAATACCATGTATGTGTGTAAGTTTATCGATATGTATTGTATGTACATTCCAGCTGATTTGTGTTATTCTTGTTTTTTATTTATTCACGATCCTGTACCGTTTTACTTTTTGTTTAGCCTGATGGTTGACTGGTTGAGAATGCCTTATGGCATTCAGTCCGCCATTTGTACATAATAGTTTGTATTGTACAATAAAGTTTACACAGGATGAAACAAAGTCGCGAACCAGTCCTGTATGTCTCTACATTTTCGGCCGCTTACTCCTTCTAAACCACGCAACGGATACTGAAGCAGTTGACAGTGTCATTTAGAGATTTTTTAAGGAAGGTTTTTTATGTACAGTACTTCCTAATTGTACGTGATACAAGCCGGAGCGGGTCGCTAGTATATGTATAAAAAAAAGTTTTAGGGGGTCAGCTACGTCGCGCGGATGCACGGAGCGGGTGCACGCCTATCAAACAAATAGTATGAGCTCGCACCTGCGCGAGTTAGCGGACGCTCCCATACTATTTTTGTATACGCGTGCACCCGCTCCGTGCGCCTGCGTGACTTAGCGGACTTGTATTGCTTGAGGTCTAACTTAAAATCTGTTTCATCTTGATAAGCCACCTGGAAGCTGAGTTAGATACCTACTTCCAAATTCCAAGCGTACGAAGTCGCGGGCAAAAGCTAGTCAAATTATATTTCGTAGTAAGTGAAGCCCGCTACACACCACAACGATTATCGTAGCTACTTCTGTGCGCAGGTTGGCTTGCGCCAGGTTTCGCAAAAATCCGATATTTGTAACAAATATAAAAAATTCGATATTTGATATTTATCCGATATATACCGGATATATATCATGCATATGAAAAGATGCGATTTTTAGCCTGCAAGTGGCTTTATTTAAGGTTTGATCTCTAAAATGAAAAGTTTAAAATAAAGATTGAGTTTGATTTATTTAATATTTATTTGTTTATTATAAAATTAATAAAAAAAACAGTCTTCGACTTTAATAATACTGAATAATAAGTCTTATGAGACAATAAATATCAATTGATATATGTCAACGTATATATCAATCTATATATATCATGATATATATATACTTATCAGCGAACCCTGCTTTGCGCAGATTTATCGAACGTGTGTACGACAATAATCTGCGACGATTTGTCATCCACACATTCGATAGATCTGTACAAATCGATCTACGCAGGTAAATCGCTGCGATATCGTTGTGATGTGTAGCTGGCTTAAGCAACTATAGGCAGTTGGATCTCTTCGCATTATATTTTTGTTTCGTGTCGGAGTCTCATTAATCAAGAAGGTCGTTCATCTCAATGCAGACTGGTTCCACATCACCGAGTCACTTCAAAAGGGTTCAGTAGCTAATTATGTATGTATGTAAAATCTTTATTGTTTAAAATAACATATATGACAAGAAGAAATACAGTGATGTACAAAGGCGAACTTATCCCTTTAAGGGATCTCTTCCAGTTAACCTTTGAGTGGGTGAAAGGAGTATCACATTAGGGACAGACAAAGAGCAAGATAGCAACAACAATGAAAAATTACCAATTAATATGTGTTCTTGTCTTTGCTTCATCTTTACATAGTACTAGCGGACGCTCGCGGCTTTGTTCGCGTGGCTTAGTAGCCTATGTCCGTCAGGGATAGTGTAGCATTCTATCGGTGAAAGAATTTTTGGAATCGGTTCAGTAGCTTCAGAGATTACTCTCTACATACAAACAAAGTTTACCTCTTTATTACATTAGTGTAGAAGTGTAGATTAGTATAGATTAGTCATGTAACGAATGTAATTTTTTGAACATTCGCGGATGCGAATGCGAATGCAAATATCTGCTACCGACATTCGCGAATGCGAATGCGAATGCGAATATTCAGTTTTTGTTCAAATTTGGCGCCAATTGTCTATGGCATAGAGGCAGTCTCGTTCGAAGGAGATGCGTTCCATTTGTATTTATAAGTTCCAATGAAAATGTAATTGTTAAGCTTCATTGCAAAAAAATCAAGTAAGTAAATAAAAAATACCAAATGATAGAGTGAAAATTGATATTGGGATTACGAGGTTAGTTACTTTTTCTTGCATTAAAAAACATAAGAAAGTGAATGGATTTTGATTTTATTTATCTACTATTGTCTTTAAATTGGTTTTTTTCTGCTATTCATATTCGCAAAAAATTCGCATAAATTTTGGCGAATGCGAATAATGCAATGAATATGCGAATATTAGTGTAAACCACGCAACGGATTTTGATATGGTTTTCACTTTTATGTAGAGTTTTTCAGTTAGAGATTTTCTGTTTGAAATAATAACAAAGAGAACAGAGGCGAAACGCGCGTCGATCGCGTTCTTTAGTGGTGGCGGTGTGTAGTTGAGTCTGTGAGATATATGTTGTTTCGTATGGAAGCAGAGGGTGGAGTTTTGCATGAACATATATATGTCGCACAGACGCAGCTAGCTTGCAAGAGCGCGGCACTGGTTTCACGGAGTAGCAAGACAATTTGTTGCAGTTTGTTAAAATAATAACGGTCAAAGTTGCACATGTTTTAAGTAAAACGAAGATAACATCCAAATATGTGTCACCTTGTTAATTTTTAACGTAATTAAGAATAGTAGTGTTGCTACAATTATAACATAAATATTTGCCAGATTTATCGCCAATTTAATGAGAGGTGTTTGCATGTCTGATTATAATAATAATCTAAAAATACAGGTATAAACAAGCGATAATCTTAAAATAAATTAAGCAAAAATAAAGCTAGATGATAAAAAATTACTATTTGTTTTGCCACTGGATTAATAATTGAATTTATGAATAGAGATTGGGAAATTGCCGTCTTTAGTAGAGTTTTTTTTAAATAGTTTTGGGGGCAAACGAGCAGACGGGTCACGTGATGGTAAGCAATCACCGCCGCACATAGACACCTGCAATATCAAGAGAATCGCAAGCGCGTTGCCGGCCTTTAAGAAAGGAATAGGCTCGTTTCTTGAAGGTCCCTAAGAGAGATAACAAAATGTCAATTTAGTTACACAGTGGTTTTCTTATTTTAAACTGAACTCTAACGTTCAAGGTTGTTGGATTCATCGACAAGTTTTTTCGCGCCGTCGAGACCTTAGTCTGTTTTTTATTGTAAAAAAAAACTAAACCAATTTATTTATACTGCAGGTAAAGTATTTTAGATTATACTAATCGTGTTGTGGATGGTAGGACCTTGCGCAAGGTCCGTCCGGATTGCTACCACCATTTTGCTTGCTAATCCAGCCGCTAAGCATTAGTGCTTGCACTGTTGTGTTCCGGCGTGGAGAGCAAGACATCCGGTGCAATTACTGGCACAAGAGGTATTCCATCTTAGCCCTCTGGGTTGGCAATGCATCTGAAGCCTCCTTGGTGTCGCGGGTGTCTATGGGCGGTGGTGATCACTTATCATCAGATGACCCACTTGCTTATTTTCCTTCCTCATATCACCACCGCGATGTGGCATCTCAACATATAATTCCATTAATGCCGGCGTGTACACGCGCGTCTCCGGAGCCGTGCTGCATACGCATCCGGTGTGGCCCGGCCTTAAAGACCTTGTGGCACACATGGGGCCTAAAGGCTGGCAACGGATCAGGTATTCTTTTGGGGTTGCTGAATCCTATAAGCGCCGACGAAGATCCGTTGATAATCCGTCCTTATATTACTTTTTCACGTAAAAACTGCTGAACGACTTCTGTGGCCCTAACATGGCTGGCCAAGTTTAGTTTATCTCTATCCGCGTCCCTGTCTTATGACACTGGTTAGACGGAGACACAGGGAGGGGTTAAACTAAACCTGGGCTGTCATGTTAGGGCCGCTGATAAAATTTGGCCGGGAGATAATGTTCTAGATTTAAACACAGGATACTTATTGTCCAGAAAAATGCAGAATTCCCGCGGAATAGCGATAAAGGAACCCTACGCAGAATGTGGTTTGGTGGTCATTAAAAAAGCTTATATGAAAATGAATTAAGAAAAAACTCAAGTTTCCGTCAAATAGGTCCCTACCCAGTGATGCAACACGTGGCTGCGCACGCGCTTTTATGTAAACACAGTAGATGGTACTCGAGATCAAGCGGATATCTCAGTAGGTATGCTAATTACAATGTTTTATGTCCATCTTATCTGTTCAATTGAGTCGTTTTAAAGCACCTTTAAGATGACCGTATGTATAACAACATCCACGTGCTCATTTTGCAGTAATATTAATAAACTAAAGCTCGTAACTTCACTTGCCATCCCGCGGGAATTATTCATTTTCCTGGGGAAAAAAATAATTCGGGATCGCCTGCACATTGCAGACATGTTTCGGACCTGGACACCAATTCTCGGGTCATGCGAGACGCTATTTCGCATGCCACATACGTCAAAAATGACAGATTTCCTTGGGATTTGACAGTTATTCTCGTGCGAGATGAATCTCGCATGAACCCAGAATAGGGGCCCAGTCCGTGGTCCTTAATCATTGGCCCCCACGGAGGTGGCGCGACGACAACTTTACAATACGTGTCCGTTTTTATTAATATGTATCGAACTCGTTTATCACTATCCCGCGGGAACTTTAAAATTTTCCGGGATTGAAAATATATCTTGTTTTAATCCATAACATAGTCTATCTGTCTGTCTTGATTCCCCGAATAAATTAAATAAATAAATAAGTAAACGAGCCAGCGAATGTATTATTCACAGAATTTTCATTCAACCGACGGCCGTTTTCTGCTGAAACCGTTACTTTGTCAGAACATAGTAGATATTCGTAAATCTAACCGAACCATCAAGGCAAGGTACATAATTTGTCCCAATTTGTTCACATAGATCTCCGTTAAGTAAGTAAGTAAGTAATGCCTGAATCTATTAAACAACTCAACCAAACTTATGGGTAATGTACGTATGTATGTAAACTCTTTATTGCACGTAATAAAAAAAACCAGTTTACAAGAAAATAAGTGACATGTACAAAGATAACTGATGTTTAATTTTGCGTTTCTATACATCCTTTATATATGTATACATATATGTTTGTAAACAACCGATATTTTTATCAGCTGTTTAAGTTAAAGTGTGACAAATGTCCCGTAGAAAATCCCGGAGAAATACCAGCCGTCAGAACATAGCGGCTGGTAAACAATAAACGCGGCATAAGACAACCTAAACATCGTTTTCGGCGAAATTGCGAAATGACACATCTGCGTAATGAGTGTAGATTGTCTAAAATGAGATTATAGCGGTTCAAACGTTTAACCCCTGAAGACGCCGCCCCTTTTTTTATCGCCATTAAACCGTGCGCCCAAATTTTCCATACAGTTTTAGCGCAAACATTAATTAAATTGATAAGGAAGCCACAGTCATCGGAATTAGTTGCGCCACGGTATCGCGGCGATAGTGGCTGTGATAGTCCGGCCATGGGGTACTTTACTGATACTGAACTCGTTTCTGTCATGGGCACCAGAGGATGATCTGTTTGCAAGTCGATGGGTGAATGTGTGTCGTGTTTGTCTGAGGTACTGTGAGGCGATGGATGGCAGTTGAATTCCTATTATGTTACATTCCTATTAAATCATCTGTTTTATTTTTATTTTAAAATATTTTATGTTATTTAAATTGTACAGTGCTTTAGTTTATTACTGTTATGCTGTATATATTTTGTATGAAATAAATAAATAAAAAAACACTCAGGAGAGTGGTGCTCTAAGCGCGACAAGGTCGATCTCGACTCTGGGGAAGCGCCCTGTCTTGCTCAAGCAAGCTAGCTCGAGTGAGCGAGACAGGGTGATGCCTCGACGTCGAATTTGACGCTGGAGCGCTTAGAGAATAACAGTGCAGTAGGGAGAAACCCCATCAGTGGGGTTCTACTCCACACCGTAGGTACGCTCGGCCGCCTTGCCTACAGCGTAGGCAAATTGCAGTAGGTTGTCGGCTTGCCGCGCGCCCGCTCGCTAGCTCTCGCTGTGTCAGTATAATTGAAAACGAATGCGCCGCAACCCTAACGTGTCGCCGGGAGTTGCGGGAGAAAGGCGGACGCGGGCGGCGCGTTCCTTTTGACTTGAGCCGGCTTGGCGAATGTGTATGAGGTAATACAAACTTTGTGCACGTGTTAATTAAGTTGGATTTCGTTTAATCGCGGTCGTAAAAGAGAAGTTTCTGTACGTTAGTACTATTATTTATTCTGTGCCACGGCGCACGCTACGCATGATGCATGCATGCAAACCATGAACCTACTACCCAAAGGGACTGCGCGCTGTTAACAGAAAAAACGGCCAGAGCGAGAGGCAAGAGCCATAGTCCTTTCTCACTCTAGTGTTGACATCATCGGACTTATTCGTTCGAAAGTATAATTTTTCAATGTATCCTCATGGTTAGCGCGTATTTTTTGTTAACCTCGTAAGGCCCCAAGTCCTAAATATAGTACAAATGCCAAACTGACGTAGAACTCACTGTCTGAAACGAAATGGTTCAAAATTCATAGAACGAAATTTGACGTGGGCTTTACGAGGTTAAAAAAAAAACACTGTTTAAATGACGTATACGTTCTGCAGCTAAATAGAATGCAGCGCAACCCTTAAGTTTATCCAGGGAAAAAGGGGAGTTTCTGTACGTCAGTAGGGTATTTTTGTTTAAATCATTTTTTATTTATTTGTAGTCACGGAGCTTAAGTATAGAACAGCTATAGTTAAATTTAAGAGAATGTTTATACACGTGGCGTACTGCGGTTTAGTGATAACCTAGCCAGCCAATGGGGGTGACCTTAGCTGATATTCGATAGCTACCTACTTTTGTTCAACTGACACCGCATCGATAACTGATTGGAAGCCAGCTTTTGTTTTACCCGAGCTAAACAAATATGACAGAGGTTTTTTTTTAATTGAGCTGCGAAGTTCGAAACCATAGATACAGGGAAACTGTCCTTGTAAGCTAGGAACTATTAGGTATTTTTTTGTGAAACAATTGATCAATGAAAATAAATCGTAAACCGATTCGAAGTTACCTAGTTTTAGTTTTACAGATCAACCTCAAAATGTAAAGTACGCAATTAACTACATTTTGAGATTTAAATCGCATTAAAAAAAAGTTTCTAAGTAGACATGTTGTTTCCGCGGACGCTTCAGATGGTGCTTATGGTTAACTAGGGAATGCGCGCGACTTCGTTCGCGTGATATTAGTTAGCTTATGTCCGTCAGGGATAGTGTAGCTTTCTATTAGTGAAAGAACTTTTGAATCGGTTCAGTAGTTCCAGAGATTACCCCCTACATACAAACAAAGTTTACCTCTTTATTATATTAGTGTAAATTAGTGTAGATATAGATTTGCAAAGTTGTGCTTCTCGGAGGTGGTTTTACGAACTTCACCGCAGAATAAATTATAGTACTAACGTACAGAAATTCATCTTTTTCGATCACCATTAAACGAATTCCAACTTTATAATCAGGCACAAAAAGTTCGTATTACTTCATAAACATTCGCCAGGGCATGTGTCAAAAGGAAGACGCCGCCCGCGCCCGCCTTTCAGCCGCAATGCCCTGGCGCTCCGCTAGGGTTGGGCTGCTTACTGTAATGCTATCAACGCGCGACACAGAGTGAGCAGGCGCGCGCGCGCCAAGCCGGCAACCTACTGCGATTAACCTATGCCATAGGTCATGCGGCGAGCCCACCTACATTGCGGAGTGGAACCCCCCTGCCTCCACGATCCCCTGTATAGTTTCTCACTCGCACACGCAAGATGCACGTCATAGTTTATGGTGTAAACCACTCACCAGTAAAGGTATGGGGTTCTGGCTTCTTCCCTCTAGGCCTTCGGCGAGCTCTGTGAGGTCCGCCTCATACAAACTCTGTCCAGCTGGTATGTTCTCCAATCTGGAAATAGACGATAAACCCCTTTCATTTGTAAGTTGACGATTTCAGCATAAAGAATATGCAGCATAGAGGCTAAACGTCTCTTTTTGCGGGTGGTAAGACCTTATGGAAGGATCGCTACCACCATCTTGCTCGCCAATCCTGCTGCTGCGGTGCTTGCGCTGTTGTGTTCCGGCGTGGAGAGCAAGACAGCCGGTGCAATTACTGGCACAAGAGGTGTTCCATCTTAGCCCTCTGGGTTGGTAACGCATTTGCAATATCCTTGGTGTTGCGGGTGTCTATGGGCGTGGTGATCAGGTGACCCACTTGATGGTTTCCTTCTATGTTGAATAAAAAAAAGTTATTTCGATTAAGTATTCTATTATTAATCTAGGGACCTTGTTGCTCCGTGTGCACTATTGGGTGCGCGTGCGCCGGATATTCACCTGGCTCTGAGCATGTCGTCTATGGGCAGGTCTGCCGGTACTTTCTTGAGGTACGGCACGTTGCCTGCCAGCATGAACGAGGTCACCATGCCACTGGGGCCGTTTCCTGGAGGGACAATTCAATTTTTTATTCATTATTTCTTTCTAATTTTAGGGACCTTCCATTAATCGCTTGAGGCTCGAAAGAGGGGGGAAGTTCGGCAAAAATCACGAAATATCACAAAGGGGGACGGGGTGCAGTAAGATATCACGTGTACTTTTTTCGCGCGATTTCTAAACCGAAAAGTGGCAGGTGAGTGAACAATTTTAATATACTTGGTGCTATAAACACACATGATTTTAGGAAGGGGGGGGGGTTAGTCTTAAACCTCACCACGTATCACCAGGAAGGGGGTTAAATTGCTAAAAAACATCTCATGATTAATGAAAGACACCTTACAGTATTTAAAACATTCGCGATTTTCACACATGTATTTTATTATTTTTATTTCACACATACATTTTTGAAATAAAACAATTTAAACGGTTTATATCGCGTGTATGGTAACGAATCTAATTCCATAAGAAAATACGACATATATTTTTTAACGTCGATGTAAGCACGTAACGTCGAGTATAGCAATAGCCCGTCCCTCTATTCGATACATTGTCTTTGATAACCATATATCAAATTGCATGTCGTTATGTCAATGACTATTCTCGAACGCTATCCGTGAACGATATCATATCGTGTTACGAAACAAATTCATCAATTGCTCGTCAAACAGCAGACCTCCTAATTTAGCGTCGGTCGCATCAATTGACCCCCGCGACCGTTGGCAACGTAGAAATTTCCACGCACTAATTGAGTCGTCTGTGTTTTGTCTCTATTTCCGCGTTAGAAATGAACAGGGAGAGCGATAAGAGGTTTGTCCAGCGGTTCGAGAGCTGAAGCTGCTAGATGAGCTTCTGCTATCAGCACTTGAGGGATTAATCTAGTATTCATGATGGGGGGGGGTTATAATTTACTACAAGGGGGTTAGGTTAGGTAAGGTTAAAAAAAATAAAAAATGGTTCACGTATTATGGGTACGTTCCCCAACATCTCGGTCATGGGCGTACCCAGCTTCTGGCCTAGGGGGGGGGCAAGTCAGATGCTAGATTCGGTAATCTCCGTCCGCCATCGTCGCGCACGGTTTTTTGGCAATTGCACCGTAGTGCATTTTTCCAGTGTCTACTGCGCGGTTTATTTAAAAGTTAGAGCATAAGGCCCCGTTTACACTTTGATAAGTAATTAGGCGAGTTTATACATGTTCTGCGAGATTTCCAGGGGGGGGCAGCGGCCCCTCCCTGCCCCCCCTGGATACGCCCATGATCTCGGTAACTCGCCAAGAGCGATGATGTCATTTTAAAAAGCGCTTCGTCACCAAGATATATCTGCCTTCAAAAACGTTGGAACAGCGCCGTAAATATGACAGCTGCAATTATTAAATAATATGTCATTGCCAAAAAACAAGATAAAGATAAGATAATACATACCGATAACGACTACTTCTTTATAAACGACGTCATCTGATAAAGTGTGCTGGCAGGGCTTCTGGCTGTCCTTCATTTTGTTTTTCAGACCTTTCTCTATACGAATATCACTAACGTCTTTTGTGTTTGATCTACGACCAGTTGTCTCCACTTCGTCTATTGAAATCCTCTTTGAGTGTTAATGTCTAAGTTAAGAACTAAAATAAATTATATCACAATTCACGTGCAGTTTACAGTCGTACGGACTTTTTTGTTTGTTTCCTGGTTTGCGTTGAACGCGTTTTGAGTCTTCGCGACGACACTGGCCGGTTGCTGGATTCGTTTGTTTTACCTGTAACAAAAAAAAGAATGGTATTTTAATATGGTAATTATTAAATATGTTGACTAAAGATCTTAATGACAAAAGGTAATTTGGGTTCGGCCTCAGTGAAAAGAATAGACTTGGCTGTACAGGTTTAGCCTCCTTTGCCTTTCTCTGGCTAGGGACAAAAATGGGTTAAAAAATGAAGGTAGTAACGTTTTTTTAAAGGCTTGAGATATATGTCAAAGTTAGAGATATAGTAACATTTAAGAACTAGATTTCCGAATAGGCGGGAACAGCTTTCACAAGGTAGGTTTTTTTATTATTTGGAATAAATAATAGATAATGTCCAGGACCCTTTGATATGATTTTTGATTTTCGAGCGCTTGACACTCGCCAGCCGCGCACCAATCAACGCCGGCTAAAATATACACTCGTATTTGATTGGTCCGCGGCTGTCTAATGTTGAGCGTTCGAAACTCAAAAATCAACCCGCAGGTCTGAAATCTATGCGCATCTCTCTATGGATTTCCTAGATTTTTAAATACATACATTTAAGTAAACAATGCAGGTGCATGCGTTATTTTGTTCACATAATATCCTCTTAAAACAACGTCTATTTATGAGGAAACGCTAACAAAAACGACCGCGTATTTATATACGTAAGTTAATTTAAAACATCATTGTTCAATTGTTTTCAGGTACATAAAAAAAACCAATGACCTAATCGAATTATTTATTATCTCTTGTGGTAGTTGTGGTTTAGAGGTAAATCAGAACTACCCATTCAATTTATTTATTCATTATAGTTTAGAAAAACAATACTGTAATAAAATAAAAATATACATTATACATTGTTACTTCTTCACGCTAAACTAGCTTGTCGGATTTGGATGAAATTCGGAAAGCAGCCAGGGTCCAATTTCATAAACGCGACAGGTGACAGGTGACGGTGACAATATGTACACATTGCTTGCCCACTATGATGTTAAATCTGTAAGTCTGCGGCCCTAACATGACAGACCAGGTTTAGTTTAACCCCTCCCTGTGTCTCTGTCTAACTGGTGGCATAAGAAAGGGACGCAGATAGAGATAAACTAAACTTGGCCAGTCATGTTAGGGCCACTGTAACGTTAATTGTCGACACAGTAATGTACAGCAAATTGTCACTGTCACCTGTCGCCTGTCGCGTTTATGAAATTGAGCCCAGCTTATACCTTGGATAGGATACTTTTTATTCCGTAAAAATGCAGTTTCCGCTGGATAGCGATAAACGAATTCTACGCAAAGTCACGGGCAACAGCTAGTTTATAAATAAACTTTAAAAACTTTGACAAATACTGGCGTAGACTAATTAAATACCGTCTTATCTTTACTTTACTATCACCGGCGTCGCTGTGTGTCTATCTGTCTCTTCTAGTAACGCTAACCGCCACAGTCTGAACTCCTGAACTTTAGTATGATTGTAGCATTAACGTACTGTAGATAAATTAAATGAATGGAACTTGTGTAATGTAAGAATCATAGTCATTGTACTTATTTATGATAAGTATGATTTATTATGGTTTGAAGTTCGATGGATGATACACAGAATACAGAATGCTAAGAGCGTCTAGTGTAAGTTCTTGTTACAATAAACGCCTCTAACGCATTAGCGTTAAGGTGGATCACTTCGCATGAGGCGGGAGTTTTGAAAATGTTGTAGTTTTTAATTTATTGTGCCTAAATAGTGTGACTATTTATCAATTCAAGTAGATTCCCGGTAACAAAACACTGTTTTTTAAGCGATCGTGTTATGATTTTGGAAAATCTAGTTGCTAGTTTTAAATAACGGTACACTTTATGTTTCAACCAACTTTTACGCACTTAATTCACAATTATTTAAAATCAACAGCTTGAACTTCCAAAAACAAAACACAGTGCCCAAAGAAATAGTGTTTTACTATCGGAAAACTATTTAAATTGATATTAAAAATACACCATTTAGCCACAATAAATTAAAAACTGTGAAAATTTCGAAATTCCCGCCTCATACGCAGCGATCCACCTTAACTTCTCAATTACTATGGGAGTAAAGACAGCGCCTCTAGCGGCGCCTATTTGCAACAAAATGTTTCCATGGCGATTTACCCCCTTATTCATAAAAGTTTATCAATTTTCTTTAAATAACAAATGATAATAACGCGAAAACGTTCCGGCGTGGAATGCAAGACAGCCGGTGCAATTACTGGCACGAGAGGTTAAAGAGGTAGGTATCCCATCTTAGCCCTCTGGGTTGGCAACGCATCTGCAATCGCCTGGTGTTGCGGGCGGTGGTGATACAGGCGCAGGCTGAAAGTCAGCGCGTGAGTGCAATATTTCCGCTTGCGCCGCAGTGTTAGCCATTTGCTAATCGAGCTTGTTCCTTTTTTTCTCCGGCCTAAGTTTATTTAAATTTATCCAAATAGTCAAACGCGCGTCGATCTTGTTGTTCAGTGTTTAGTGGTGGTGGTGTGTGGTTGAGTCTGTGTGATATATGTTGGTTCGTGTGGAAGCGGAGGAGGGTAGGTATATATATATATATGTGTCGTACAGACGCAGCAAACTTGCACGAGCACAGCACTGGTTTCGCGGAGTAGCAAGGTAATTTGTTCCAGTTGGTCAGTTTATCTAAATTGTGCCTTTTTTCTGGTGGCAATAAATGATTATTTTGTTTTTGGGTTTAGAGTAAGTGACGCGCTGAAAACGCCTATTCCAGCTTCTCAAGGATAGCTTCCTTTGATTTTGTTTTAACGTTAATGTTACGCTAGGTAATTGTCAGAATGTTGGACGCGATCCAACTGTAGGCGCCACTCGACGATTCGACACGACTCAGGGTCTAGCCACATCTATCGCCGCATAATCGGCTTAAGCCGGTCAAAAAAAACTTCGTCGAAGACGTCGTTTGGCTCGGCTCACTCGGCCGACGAGAGCCGAGTCTAAAGACCTCTTTTTATCCGACTGCGCGACGCAAAAAGGGTAATAAGTTTATCAGCCTATGTATGTATGCTGCTTTGTGTAAAGGTGTGAATAACGGCGATATTTACATAGCACGCTAAATGCTATGTGCTAAATGTTTATAACGTGCTATTTTAATTGCTATAATATAACGAAACTATTGGCAAGAAACTCGAAAAATGGTATCGCGTAAAATGGGAATTACGTTACGAAGTTATAATTTATAATGCTTGCTAAAGTACTACAGAAGGCGTTTGGCGTTACAAATTATAATGTATTGTTTGTTTGTGTTTGTGAACTTTTTATTATCGACTGTAACTTTCGAGTTTTAAATTATAACATTGAGCAATGCATGTGTGAAATGCGTTATAACTTTAGCAGTTTTATTACTTAAGAATTATAATTGCTAAAGTTATTTTAAAATTTAACGTTATAAATTATGCTATACATTATATTAACCACCTCTAGCTTTGTGGCGCTTTAGAGACCAAGCGTTTGGGTCAATTTTGATGAATAACTACACCATTGCAATAGTTTAATGTACTTTAACAGTCAGCATTTGGGTTTATTGTTTTTTTTATTGTTTGCTCTTACAAACCTTTTTTTACCGGCTTAAGCCGATTCCGCGTCGATAGATGTGGTTAGACCCTTAATTACCGAAGTTTAAAGTGAGTGGCAGAAGTAATTGTTGTCTACAATATATCAGTGGTAGAGCCACACTTTAGCCAGCTGGTTGCAGTACGATAGGCCGGCTCGACCGGAGTAGCAGAGCACTCAGAATACCGGCGTGAAGTAATTAAGCTAGCTACTACGTTTCGTTCGGTAAGAGAGAGATCCGGAGGCCGACGAGGGCGGGAGATTCATGCCGCTTTCCTTATTCAAACAACAGACCGTTTCCCCTTCAGCCGTTAAATTTTGACAGATTTCCCGTATAAAAGGTGTCAAAATGTATACGTAACTCAGTGCATCTCTTTATAATTATCAAAATCATTAGTATCATCATTGATCATCTGTCGATCTTCATGAAGCAGGAATTCTGGCCGAAGGCAGTCGGTTTCCGTCATTTTCGCGGACGGTTGCTGGGCACCCCGAAACTAGGTCACACGTCGCCGAAGTAACGTGCTAATTGTAATAAAAATAAAAAAAAATAAAAATAAAAATAATAATTGTAATGTTTGAATGTTTTGTTTTAAAAATATTTGTTAGTCTTTAAGGTATTTTTTCTATGGGCCTATGCAGCCTGAAATAAATGGTCCTATTCTATTATAATTAGCCTAGTAAGAGAGACGAAGTGAGTTACGTAGCGAGTTAACGCGTGTTTTAAAGACATCGTTGATGCTGATGGGGTCATTGGTTCCCATGATTGCGTCCCTTCAAGTGACCCGCTTGCTCCAAAACATCCTTACGAGTGATGGATTGGCATGCGTTTTGCTGCCGGGGCTTTTAGATGACTCAACGACAAGTTAAGTACGCATAGCGTTGGGTTAGTCAACATGGTGGTCTGTCCCAAATAGGGTGACCAACCCTGAGTGCTCATTTTACAGGACATATGATCTAAAATTACAGGATTCATGGAAAAATACAGGACCAAGTTGTTGTTGGTATAGAACGGTCTTGTATTAACGGGACATCCTGTAAAATCCAGGATAGTTGACCGTGGCCACTATAGTCCCATACAGACGGATGACTTGAGCAATCAAGGAAATAGACATCTTAACCCTACCGTCGCTATATATTTTTGAAATAATCATGTACGTTAGGAAAAATATATGCAATTTCCCTACCAACGTCGATAAGCCAAAGGCTACTAGAAATACAGGAAAGCTTAAAGTTCCAACTTACAGACTGGCTAAAACCAATAAGTCGTTCATGGGAAATTGTGTAAGATTTTACAACAAAATTCCAAAAAACATAACTGAACTAAATGATACAAAATTTAAATCTATTGTCAAGAAGACATTAATTTCTCGGGTGTATTATAAAATCAATGACTATATCTTGGACAAGGATGTTTGGAAATGATCCCGATCTGTATTGGCGATCCCTGGCTCCAAAGATTGTACACCTGCTGTGTTGAATTGCTAAATTATAAAAATTTTAAATATTTGAGATGTAAAATAACATTGTAATTTTGATTTATTTAAAAAATTACACCTCGTTGAGTTTCTTGCCGGTATCTTCTCATCAGAGGGTTTTCCGAACCGGTGGTAAATTTTTTGACATTCATAAGTGCTACCTGTAAGCCTAATCTGAATAAAATATTTTGACTTTGACTTTTGAATCAATACCCAACCCACTCAGTAACGTCGGCAACAACAACGATACCACAATGAAAACTAATGGTTTATCGATTGCCGATTAATTTGTTTTCCACCCTGTAGGTAAGTCATCACTGTCACCGCTATTTTCCGATGTTTGTGCCTGAGTGGATGTTAAGTGTGTATTTATTTTATCTTTATTAAATAAAAAATATTGTCGTTTCATTATTTTTTTAAATATCAACAGCGCTTCAGAAACACTATGATTGCTGAGAAGTGAATTAAACCGGAAGGCTCAGTTGCATTTAGTATAAAAATTAAATCCCAAGTTGTAATTACGCCTAGTGACTCCGCCATTTTAATTATTTTTCTATGGAAGTTCGCGGTTAGTTTCTAACTGCATAACCCTCTCAGGTTCGGTGTAAATGGCTAAGAATATCCGTGCAAAGCTATAAACAAGAAACAGTTTTTTTCAGCTGTGTTATACTCTTACTATAATATTGCACAATGTTGCGCAATGCTTTGTAATACCGCATTTGCATACATATAATGAAAACGTACGTTTGTATATGTTACGGTCGAGGTTAGGTTCAAAGGTTTTTTCCATTAAACTATACGACAATATTTATTTAACTACAACAGTGCTTGCACTGTTGTGTTCCGGCGTGGAGAGCAGGACAGCCGGTGTAATTACTGGCACAAGCGGTATTCCATCATGGCCCTCTGGGTTGGCAACGCACCTGCAAACTCTTTGGTGTTGCGGGTATCTGCGGCGGTGGTGATCACTTACCATCATGTGACCCACTTGCTTGTTTGCCTTCCTATTTCATAAAAAAAAAAACTAGAATTACATTTGAATGTCTTAGTGGCTTCTTTTGAAATTAAACTAAAGCTAATTTAAGGGACGCTACGCTGGTAAATTAAAAAAAATGAACAAACCGCGAAAATACTCGTCTGATTTGCACACCAAGGCTCCCCTACAAAAAAACAAACACGTCTCTTGTTTTGGGACCCTCTTTGGTTATTAACTTTTATTATTTGTTGTTATAGCGGTCATAGTAATACACACCCTGTGAAAATTTCAAGCGTGAATCTATTACGGTTCAAAAGATAAAGCCCTGTGACAGACAGGCGGTCTGACAGCGCATCCTTAATAATCGGGTCCCGGCGGCACCCTTTGGGTACGAATGGAACCCTAAAGAAATATGCTCAAAGAGTACCCAACAGCTTTTTACAAACACCCTGTAAAACGTTTAGCGTTTATCCTATTGCAACACATACAACATTACATTACATAAGTACTCGACAACTCGTTCATACAGTATGTTCGTCTATCTAATCGCCCTTACGCCATGAAACTAAGCAAGATTGATTTGATGCTTCAACCCGTTCCGATTATCTCATGTATGTATGTAGTATGGACATTGACCCAGTGACGTCACCTCGTTACTATCCGCGACTGCAGGGCCGAGGTGACGTCACGACACCTGACCCAGTCGCGAGTGTAAACGCGCTCCGTACCCCAAGGGTGCCAACCGGGGCCTATATCACAAAACTTAACAAGTGGTTTCGCGGCTGGTAGGACCTTGTGCAAGGTCCGTCCGGATAGCTCCCACCATCTTGATCGCTAATCCTACTACTAAGCAGCAGTGCTTGCACTGTTGTGTTCCGGCGTGAAGAGCAAGACAGCTGGTGCAATTACTGGCACGAGAGGTATTCCATCTTAACCCTCTAGATTGGCAATGCATCTGCAATCGCCTTGGTGTTGCGGGTGTCTATAGGCGGTGGTGACCACTTTCCATCAGGTGACCCACTTGCTTGTTTTCCTTTCTATCTACACTAATATGATAAATAGGCAAACTTTGTTCGTTTGTTTTTGTTTGTTTGTATGTAGGGGTAATCTCTGGAACTACTGAACCGATTTAAAAAATCTTTCACAGATAGAAAACTACGCTATCCGTGACGGATATAGGCTACTTATTCCATGCGAACGAAGTCGCGGGCGTCCGCTAGTTATATATAAAAAAGTGCTACGAAAACTAATATTATAAAGCTGAAAGTTTGTGTGTTGAAGACTGAAAGATCGAATTCGAAACGAAGTGATCCGACAGAGAATCAAAGTTATCGACATAGCCCAGCGCATTAGCACGCTGAAGTGGCAGTGGGCCGGCCATATAACCCGAAGAACCGATAACCGTTGTGGTAGACGAGTTCTTGAGTGGAGACCACGGATCGGCAAACGTAGCGTGGGACGTCCTCAGACTCGGTGGCGCGATGATCTTCGCAAGGAGGCTGGCAAGAGCTGGATGAGAGTGGCCGAGGATCGTGCTCAGTGGCGTGCCATGGGAGAGGCCTATTTCCAGCAGTGGACGAACATAGGCTGATGATGATAGATCTGCTTAAAAGAATGCGCATTCTTCTTCAATTTGTATGGCCAACCACTGCAACTTCCTCAAGAAAAAAAAATCAGTGTTGACACGAGAAAACAACTGACGACATATTTGATGAGAGTATGAGTCAAATACAAATGAAAATACGTAAGTTATTTATTTAACATTTTAAATGATTTATAACGCCCTGTAATGGCTACAGTGTACTTTGATAACAGAAATCCTATCGCGGTACAGTACCCGGCCAAAAAGATTGCACATCGGTCTTTGGAAAGAGACTCGGCTAATTTCGGCTTCATAGAGCGTTGTCACACCCTGCCTATGTGACGTTCGTCAGTCGTTTTCGAGATCCCGTAGGGTACAGACGCATTTAGTTGAAAATATATAATATAGAGTTGTTGAAACCCCTCAACTTTAAATTGTGCGATGGCATCATTAAAAAAAAGGAAAACCTTTAGGAACGCGAAATTATTTACAATGTTTATAATTATTTTACAAGTATCAAAGGGCGAGTTGCAAATGCCACTGCAATTTCCAGAATAACTTTAAACAAAATATTAAACGAAGTCAGTACTGAGACGTCTTCCACTTCAGTTAAGTTCACCATTCCGAAAAAAACAAATTTAGATATGAACGATTTTGATTTTGATGTTGTTACACTGATAGACTAGTAATAAATACGGTTAATAGTGACAATGATATTGACCTCATTGAAAGCACAAATAATGAAATGGAAGGAATTGAAAAATTTTGAAATTATTAATTTACAATACTTATTGAAACCATTGGTCTATTTTATTCAATTACAAAATAATACAGAATTGGTTTTTATCCTTTTTCTAGTAGTTGCAACAACTCTCTATAGATATTCAAAGTTTACATGTCATCGATTTGACGTAAACTAATTAAGTCCATAAAGTGCAGTATTTATTTGGTATGAAACAACACTTAATTAATACGATGACTGATGGACGGTCGCCAGTGTTCGGAAATCTTCGTAAACAGCCAAATGTCTCTTTCCAAAGACCGATGTGCAATCTTTTTGGCCGGGTACTGTACATCTGTCGCGTCATCCTATGCAACGTGACACGTCATTTGAGATGACACAAGAAAAAAAAACACCGTGTTATTTTTTTTTACTTCTGAGATAACATTCTTCAGGCCAAATAAAGTTAATTTCGCATTTGTACCGTCAAGGAATTTAATTCCCTACCCATTTCGTTGAAATGTCGTCTAACGAGAACATTCGCAATGCATTAAGGTCGATATGTCAAACTAACGTCTTGCTCTACAGCTCTTATGGTGACAGTTTGCTACGAGTATATGCTATTGAACCTTAGGTGGGTTGGAAATTTAATTCCTTGACTGTACCATCACGGTAGCTTTTAGTAATTTATGTTTTTGAAGAATATAGAATTTGCCGAAATACTTCGAATATATCGGAGCGAGTAAAACGCTCAAAAATATCTGAAGTCGACCCTATTGCCAATTACGTATGGGCGTGTTTAGGTATTTTTGGCCGCCTTGCCTGATCCGATATATTTAAAGTTGGTCATGCATTCATTTTGAATATTTCCTTGTCTTAAATAACCTATGAAAGAACGAACAAACTAACAATGATAATTCCGCCTAATCAAGAATTAATAAAAACGGAATTCCGTAAGCGATTACAAGTATTATAAGTGATAAAACGTGTGATTTGTGATTATAATCTAACACCCTAATGCTGGGACTTCTATTGTGACACTAACAATAAAATGGCAGTACCTTTGGCCAACAAAATATAAAATTTAAAAATTTAAATTCTTATATTGGAATGTTAAAGGAGAATGGGCAAATTGTCCCAAGTGCTGTATACAGTTGTGCTATATCTTATTAGAAAGCTCTCAATAAGAGCTGAATTTTTTTATATGACAGCAAAACCGAGATGTTTGCAGGGAAAAAGCTACAGCCCATTTTATACCTCACTTTGTACTAGCAGTTGTATGAAAAGTATCTGTAAAATCATGTTCGAGATATAGCCGAAAGATTTTAACCACGCATTACTGAGGCCACTAGAAATAAAAAACGTAATGGGAGCATAGGTCTAATTAGCTGTTTTTTTTTCATACAAAAAAATTATTAATGCTGCAGACACCTGGTCTTCGAAACATAGCCTATGATGATCCTTACACCGAGTACTACACGTCCATACTACTCACTATTGTATACAAGGGTTGGGACAGCGCCCATACAAAAATGCCCATTCACCTTTAGATTTGGAAATTGATATTATATAACGATAATTCTAAGCACTTGGATACTATGTACTAAATTTGGAAGAGCGAGACCTCCTGACACAGGTATCTCAATACTAGGTGATCTCAACCTGCCCTGTATATGCACCTGGCTGTTTGAAATGAAATAAATTTATTTTATTTTATTTATTTATTTAACTAACGTTAACTTCTCAATACTTAAAATGAAAATAGATAAGCGCCTCTAGCGACTTGTATCCGCAACCACCCCTTTCATAGTAATTGGGAAGTTACCGCCAACGTGTACGAGGCGTTTTTTGTGACAAATTACACTTAAGCTTTAGGTATTGCTGATTATCCACTCAGGTAAAGTCGACCAAGAAATTGCTTAAGCACTTTCCGACCGTATTACAAAGAGGTAAGGTTCAAAAGTGGCCAAGCAATTACTTGGTCGACTAAACTAGTTTTTGCCCGCGACTTTGTCTCCGTAGATTTCGGATTATACACTAACTTTCACTTCGCTATGACCCGAAGAATGATGGAATTTCCAAAAACCTTTTAAGTGCACCTCTACTCCTCCCAAGGAACACATTATTCCAAATTTTTGTATTCAAAGAGTGAACAACTAAAATGAATGAATGATAAATTTACGAGGTATTAAACAGATTTTTTTTACAGAAAGGGAAACCCGTGATACTGAAATAGTAGTGGTCCTTCGAGCCGGATTTGAACCAGCGATCAATGGCAAGAGGCATACCTACACTAGGATGCTTCTTGTGTAGTCGACCAAGTAATTGCTTGACCACTTTTGAATTTTATCTCTTTGTAATACGGTTGAAAAGTTGGTCAAGCAATTTCTTGGTCGACAATACCTACTTAAAAGCCATTTTTGTTCGAAGTGAGACTGCTGTACTTGTAACTGCTATTATTTATTCTGTGACTGATCCTAACTACCTGTACTCTGAAATGTCATAAAATTGATATAAACAAGCGCTTTATCTTATCGCATGAAAGCCACATATTTATTATATTGATTATTAAACAGATAAACGCTTACAAGTACTGCGGGAAGATAATTCCGACACTTGAAGCGGACTGCACAGTTCGTTTGCAGTTTCGTGCTAACCGCTCAAAAACTGCATTCAAACTGCAATTTTGCATCGGCTGGCAGTCTAAATGCAGGTCGTCTGCAATGACTAACCCTATTCCTACTCTGTTAAAAACATTATAAAAAAAAATTACACCTTGTTTACTTTCCTGCCAGCAAGCTTATTCTCGGCCGCAAGTGGACGTGGATTGGTCACACCCTCAGAAGAGCTCCCGACCACATCCCTAGACAAACCCTGGAGTGGACTCCGCAAGGAAAGAGGAAACGTGGGCGTCCTAGGCACACCTGGACGCGTTCAGTGGCTGCGGAACTGAAGTCAATTGGGCTGACATGGTCCGAGGCCAAGCGAATAGTCCAGGACCGAACGCTATGGCAGAGCACCGTGGACGCCCTGTGCTCCACCTAGGGGCCACGGACATTAAGTCAACCTCGTCCTCCCACCGTGGACCTCTGGATTCGATTTGATTCATTCTGTTAGAATGTGGTATTACCCCGATCGGGCCGGCACATTCGTAGTGTAATCAGCAGTGGTGTGGCTTTACCACTATCAAGATAATTCACAAAATGATATTCACGTCTATCTTTAGGGCGTTTTACATCATTTTAGATAACTATTGAATTGAATAATAGTTTATGCTATAACACGCTTTATCAATTGACACACAAATCTGTTTTTTTCGTGTAAATTTCCAAACACGGAAGTTAAAACGCAAAAACAACGGAATTTAAGAGTTTTACATTAAACAGAAATGATAATGATAAGTAATCCTTATCATTGATCACGTCACTTGTTAAATACGCTAGTTGCAGAAAATTTTATATAACAGAGTAGACATTTTTTACTCTACTGCCGCCTGAAGTTACGTTTTTTTTTTTGTTTTTCTGTACGTAGCTAATCTCTGGAAGTACTGAACAGGTTCCAAAAAATCTTTCACTAATAGAAAGCTACACTATTCCCGCCGGACATAGGCTACTAATATGATGCGTACGAACCCGCGGGCGACCGCTAGTGTAACATATTCACATGTCGCGTTCGCCGACTTGTCGCTGTAATGAACGGCAGGCCAGTCTTACTAGCGGACGCGCCTTCGTTCGCGTGAAGTAGCCTATGTCACAGAATAAATAATAGTACTAACGTACAGAAACTTCTCTTTTTCGACCACCATTAAACGAATTCGAACTTTATAAACAGGCACAAAAAGTTCGTATTACTTCATAAACATTCGCCAAGCGGCATGTGTCAAAGGAAGGCGCGACCCGCGCCCGCCTTCCACCCGCAATGCCCTGGCGCACCGCTAGGGTTGGGCTGCTTACTGTAATACTATCAACGTGCGACACGGAGTAAGCGGGCGCGCGCGCGGCAAGCCGGCAACCTACTGCGATTAACCTATGCCATAGGTCATGCGGCGAGCGCACCTACATTGTGGAGTGGAACCCCCCTACCTATGTCCGTCAGAGATATTGTAGCTCTCTAAAAGAGAAAGAATTTTAGGAATCGGTTCAGTAGATCCAGATGCTTCATACAAACTAACAAAAACACAAACAATATTTACCTCTTTATACATAATATAAATACTCCATATTTTATTTTTAAAAACACATCAAATTAAATTACAAACAATAAAACTTAAAAACTAACAACAACCTCTTTATTATATTAGTGCAGACAGTGTAGATTTCAACGACGTACTAAATACATTGTTTAATGCTTTTGTTGAACTAAAAAACGAGATGTTCTCGTAAATTTAAAAATAAACTGTCACTCGTCTACGCTATCTAGGTCGTCGCGACAGACGGGGTATGGAAGACAAATCGCTTTTTCGTAACATTACTGTTTACACGTTCCCTGTATACTTTACTAGCGACCCGCCCCGGCTTCGCACGGGTACAATCAATTTTAAGACTCATTTTTCTACACCTTCGGTTACATTGTTCAAATTTTACCAAGGATCCCTAATTTTTTTCAAAATGAAATGTAGCCTATGTCAAATTGGAAGAATGTAGCATTCTATTGGTGAAAGAATTTTTTAAATCGGCCCAGTACTTTTTGAGCCTATTCATTACAAACATACAAACATACAAAAATAGGTACAAATCTTTCCTCTTTATAATATTAGTGTACACTTACTTCAAGGCAGCATTGTCCATAAATTTGTAAACAGCTACTACATTTTCATGGAATTATGCTTGAAAAAAGGGACCGAGGACTTAACCAGTGTTGTCGAACTATCGGTAGTTTCCATGTCGATAATTGACATTGACAATCAGGATATCGATAGTCTATAAAATTATCAATAGTAATTATTGATGTTACAATGCCATCGATTGTGCGAATCTGGTTATACCTGCTATCGATGACTTGCAATTTACAATAATATTAATAGTGTTGAACCTTGATACTTGCTTTGGTGTCGATACTTTTAACAGTTTTAGACTAGGTACCGATAGTTGTAAATTTATCTATAAAATCGAATAAAATTGAGAAATTTGTGATTGATTTACTTATTTTAACAATTTAAACGATTGAACGATAAGATTTGGTATGTAAACGGTTTATATGTCGCGTATATTGTAAAGAAAGTAACAATCTATTTGGAACGATAAGCCTGTTTATAACCGCAAAAAAGTTTATTGTGATGTAACTAAAAATTTACGGTTTCGGACTTTTTTCTTTTACTTGTGCTAGAAGACATTGCTTCTGGCCTTATTTCATGATTCTGGGTCAACGGGAAGAACCCTATGTTTAATTTATCTTGCGAGTGTCAAAATATGCGGCATAGACAGACATACTTGCCGGACAACAAAGTGACCCTACAAGAGTTCCTTTTTCATTTTGAGGTGTAAAAACAAGGGACTTTTGCATTTCTAGTTTAAGGAAAGGCCCTAAAGCTCTGTCCAACCAAGACCGGTGACCAATCGACATTACGATATATTCATCCGTTTTCCTTCCCTACGCGTGTAAAGTTTGATTATAGAACTTGTTAATATATAAGTAAAGCCCATTTTGCACATTAATAATACTTCGCTTCTGTCTCAAGGATAATCAGTTAGTCTCCAGACTACAATAATTGGCAAGCGGCCAGCCGACGGAGTAAGTTAGTCGACGCAGCGATTTATTTTATAAAAGAGAGGAAACCAACAAGCGGGTCACTTGGTGGGATCATCCCATTGGGACCAGCGACTTTAAGAGAATCACTGCTTCGTTGCCGGCTTATAATAGTAACCCCTGTGACAGGGAAATCAGACCGACAGGATCATGACTACACATTCATTTACATGAATTTGTAAGTTTCAATACGATATTTTCCCTTACCATAAGAGCGTTGGTTACTAGAATACTTACTTAGGTAGTGTGCTTAAGTTAGAAAAACTCATTGGTACTTGACGACCGCTGAGGATCGAACTCGGTATCTCACGATCACTAGTAGACTAGTTCTAGCCTCTTGGCCATAAACGCTGTCAAAACTGATGATGATGATGGATTAAATGCAATTTTCAGTAACCGCGACCGCTTCTACTTAGACCACCGAATTGAAACCGAGTCGAATTAATCATTCGGAGACGTAACGAGTTGACAGAAGGACACTGGTTCTATAACATCCCACCTGCTTCTATTCGTTCACTATTTTGAGTTCAAGATCATTTATGTGTGGACTAGACAGATTCGGATTCTGTGTCATGATCATGCCAACGTCAGCGTTTCCTAGGCTGTAATATTCCTAAACTAACCGACTCCCAAATTCCCCAGTTCCTAAATGTACCAGTTTTCAGATTGACTAATTCTCAAATTGACCAATTCCCAATTTGACAAAAGCTCAAAATGACCACATCCCAAATCGATGAATTCCCAAAATGACTAATTGACAAATTCCTACGTTGACCAACTTCTTGTTTTGTCTTTCTTCGCTTGAAACTAATATTTTTTAAAGAAAGAAAGATAGATAAAGATAAGATATAGATAGATAAAGACTTAATTTTGGTAGGCGTATCCCATATTCTTCGCGATGCATATTGACAGCTTGGTTGACTGTACATTGGGGAGTTCACCCGATTTCATAACAATTCGTAATCGGCATTCAAGAGCTAAAAAAGTATTACAGACTGACAAGTCGGCGCAAGATTGTACACGTTTCAGAAGGAAAAACTCAATGGGTAGGTAAGCTGCATGACTTGCGAAATATCCAGCAGTTGGATTATTAATGATAGTGACTATTTGTTGATGTAGATTATACGTTACGGCTATTTTAAAGAATGAGGCAGAAAAAGCGTTTCGTTTTGTAGATGTGATTTTTTAACTGACATGAGTTAGGTACTTAAATGATTAGTTTTTTCATCACTTTTAAAATATACATCATTATTTTTTTCTGTGTATGTATGTAATGTATTATTATCAATTATCGTTGGAGTTCTGTCTGTCTAGCTATCTGTATGTTTGTACATACCGGCATCACACAAAAACTGCTGCTTAAAAACGTGTAATTTGACAATTTATAGTGTAATTTTATATTGACTGAATTAATAAACTAAATTAACTATTTCCACACGTACGAAGTTGCGGGCAAAGTCTAGTGTTTTAATATAGAAATGAGGAAAAGGTTTTCAATGTCTTCATGCACGATCTGATCGACCAATTTCACTTTTATGTTTAAGGAAAAATCTATTTCCTTACCCATACTCACATTTTTATTTTTTTAATTAGTAATTTCTGGATTTTTAAATTTAATATAATATTTTTTGTGGCGTCCGATAGGTATTTCTTTTAGTAACATTGACATTGTGTTTTTTAATTGACTTGTTTCGTTTCTGAATTTAAATATTGTGACTATTTCTGATTGTTCTATAATTTTCCTTTTATTAATAATGACTACAGTAATATGTTTTTAATTAGCTAATTTTATTTTTTTATTTGAATTGTAATTATTATTATTATTATTTTTTAAATTGACATGTAAGGCTTGACTGTAACTGTTAATTTATGACATGAATAAATGAAATGAAAAAAAATTTTTTAATGCGAAGAAACGAGGATAACCGCTAGGATAACGACGGTGGGTATTGATTTATTTTTTATTAGCTCGTAATCGAAGAAAAACTGGTAACTACATGGCTACATGGTTGGCTGGTGGCTACATGGTTTTCGGTTTTTTTTATAACTTCCGACATCGAAATGGCTGTTTCCCGGAAGGGTCGGCAGAGACCACGGATTTTTGTTTTTGATACAATTTAAACGGTTTACATCGCATATATTGGTTTAAAAAAAGGTTAAAAGTGTTTTTTGCGGCGCATTTATTTCAGTACATGGCACTTTTCGAAAAACTGGTAGAGTCAGTAGTCTATTGCGTGTTTTTGTTATTGTTTATATTTTATAAATAATTTGTCATAGGCTGTTGTCATCTTAAAATGACTCAAAACATCGGGAATCCCGTTCGTTGCATAATGCGCCACATATTCATTTAAATTATTTAATAGAAATCTTTTTTTTTTGTAGTTTCCAATAAAGAGTGTCTTGTCTTGTTGTTTGAGTCCTGCGCGCTTTATAAGAATTTTTTAAAAGTTTTATCTTCGATGCTAGTGTACAGTCAGATGTCGATAATTCTTTTATGATATTAATTATTTGTTTTTAAAAACCCTTACGATCTCTATCTATCTATACAAAATCATATATCTTACATGTAATATTATTTGTAATGTAATTTTACATTCATAAAGAGAGTGGAATAAATCTTATCTATCTAATCTAATATTTTCTCTTTAGCTTCCTATATTCTCTTCTCTCTACATTGAGTATACAAATGATAAACAGAGCTCTAATTATTAATTAAATAATGTATTGCACCATGTTTATTAATTATTAGTAAGTATATTATCAATTAGGTAAAGCACCTACTTAAAAAAAATTGTCTGATTTTTTATCTGTGCGTATTTTAACCTTGTCATGCTTGTTAGCCATAACATCTACTATTAAAAAAAACAATGCCTCTAGGTCTTGCACCGAACAAAAAATTCAAGCTCCATCATTTTTTTTAATTTACGTACCAAGAAAGCATGTCGCATAATTTATTTATAAGCGACAAAAGTAAAAACGCATTAAAAACAAATATAAACCTACCTCAACTTCCCTCCTTTTAATTCCGCTTACGAAAACCCACTAATTGTTTTATAAACGTCGTAATTTAATCCACTGAAGTGACGGAGCGGTTACGAACTCACGTGCGCTCTCAATCGCGTCTGGTTCTCGACTGACTAGCTAGACGTTCTAAATTTAAATACGTAAACGCTTATGTATGCAACAATACGATGGTGACAATTGCGCACGTGTGCGTAGCCCTATGAACGGCTGAAGACCAAGGTGTTCAGGGGACGTGATACGCTGCGTCCGTCGCTTTTTGGTTTGATTGATTAGAAAGAGATAACGTGATATTTCGAGCGTCGAGGTAGTTGGCACTGCTAGTACATTTCTAAGGCTACCGGTAGAAGTGTGTGTATGTCAGTCAAACGCATTTGTTTACATGCTTAGAGTAAATTTGCTAGTATGTCAGAAATTAGCGCGCTACTGATAAAGAGGCGCCGGTTAATTATTAATGAATGGTGTATTGTTTAGGACAATATTTGATTGGCATAGTTAATAAAGGTAATTAATTAATGAACGGGTGCATTTAGAATCTATAGCGATTATTTACCCAACTGCAATGCCGCCAGAAAGGAAGGTTATGTTTGTTACTTTATACAGCGAAGGGCGGGAAACGAGCGTACGGTGACCCTGATGGGAAGTGGTCACCGCTGCCCGTGGTAACCAGCGACTCCAAGACAATCACCGACCTCTTGTCGACCTTTAGGCTCCGGTCTATGTCAACGGTCTAAGGTACGGCTGTTTTTGCAGCATATTTTGACACTCGCAAGGGAATTTAAAGTTATAGCGTAGGTACTTCCCGTTGACCTAGAATCATAAAGTTAGTATATATATAGCACAAGTAAAGGATCCGAAACCCGTAGTAGAGTCACTACATTTGTTATATCACTTTTTTTTTTGCGATTTTGATTTGCAGTTGGGAAACTGACCGCGGCCTATGTCGATGTGTGGGGACAACGGATTCCCAACGGCAAAGTTAAGTTTTTCTAACCGAAATTACTTTCGTTTTTTTAATGTTAAACAATCAAATTAATAAATTTAAATGCTATGTAATAACAACAAAAAAAAAATCAAGGGTAATGACAGGACTCGAACCTACAACCTCAGAATTCCGTGCCGGGCGTTTGCCAGTTTCGCGATACTACCTCTACCTTATCCTGCGAATTTTTCAATGTGCTTCGTCATGTCAAGTTAAGTTTGTCTCCCAATCCAGTTTATTTTTTCGTTAGAGCAATGTTCGGTGCTTAAGTTTGTCGGTGCGTCACGCAATCGCACTTGGCCGGTTTTTTTTTGTATTCCTTTAAAAATGCTTCCGTCCACTTAAAATTGCCAGGTTTTAAAACCCAAAAGCCGGACAGACCAGACAGTTTAGCCGAACAGCAGGGTAAAAAGGCCGGACACCTTTAAAAGTTTAGTCTTAGTATAACACGACATTTTTTTAAAGTAATCAAGCTTGCAAAACAAGGTAAGGCGGGCAGGGCGGAAGGCGACACATGAGAAATATAAAAAATGCCCAAATTTTAAAAGCCTAACAAAAGTCGGACAACGGGGCGATTCTCGGTTCATGTGAGATTCATCTCGCACGAAAACAACTGTCAACGAAAACAACGAAAACAATTTTTTTACGTATCTCGCACGTGAGATACGTAAAAATACGTGTATCTCGTATCTCTTTCCAAAGGTTGTCTGGAAGAGATCGCTGCTTAGCGATAAGACCGCCTGTTGAATGCCATGTAAAATTTCCCTGTGTGTGTTCTTTTATTTTGTTTACTTGTGTGAATCAATAAAGAGTATTTGTTGTTGTTGTTGTTGTTGTGAGATGCATCTCGCATGAACCGAGAATTGGGGTCCACGCCTGACACCGTCTTATTCGGCCGGACACGCAACCAAAAAGCCTGACTGCGTCCGGCTTGGCAACGCTACGTCCTGGCAACGCTACGTCCACAAAAGTCAGTTACTACTTTTAAAGGTAGATAAATTATGTGGTATGCGTTTAGGATAACAACTTAGCCTCATTTTTTATCATTATACTAATGCACGAGTACTTATCGCACCCTTAGAATTAAACCGACTCAATTCTGAATATGATATTTCCCAAAATTAAACCCTATGTCTTTTAATTAAGGTGATATTTTGGGACGTGTATTATTCAGAAATGGGTCACTTTAATACTAAGCATGCGTTATGTATGATATAAGCGACCGGTTACGAAACACCAATTATTGATAAGCAAGTGCCTGCAAGATAACCAAAAGAAAGTTTGTTACTGCTATCAAGGACGTAAAACATAGCCTTTTTAATTTGGCAGTGGCACTGAAACTAGCTTATACCTAAAGTTTCTAAAAATATAGGTAGTATACAATGATATTATAATTGACAGCAGAAAAATGGCCCGAAATGAGAATACAGGTTGACGCCAATGTCACAAATGCAAACTATTAGTTTACCATTTATAGTCATTGGATTTACAATTTTACGTCTAACTGCATAAAATAATAAGTAATTTATTGAGTTTCGGGTTGCAAATAGGTTTTTTTACAAAATAATAGTATTGACAGCAGCGCCGTCGGCCAGACAGACTGACAGCAAGAGCGATTTTTTTTTATACAACAGGAAGGCAAACAAGCAAGTGGGTCACCTGATGGTAAGTGATCACCACCGCCTATAGACACCTGCAACAACAAAGAGAGTGCAGATGCGTTGCCAACCCAGAGGGCTAAGATGGAATACCTCTTGTGCCAGTAATTACACCGGCTGTCTTGCTCTCCACGCCGGAACACAACAGTGCAAGCACTGCTGCTTAGCGGCAGGATTAGCCAGCAAGATGGTGGTAGCGATCCGGACGGACCTTGCACAAGGCCCTACCACCCGCAAATTGTTGATTTATTGTACTTTTTGTTCGACTTTTGAAACCGTATTTTAAACGGTGACTAGAAGTCCATTATTTATAGGTAAGTGGTAGTATAGAATAAACAACAAAAGATGATGTAACGCACTTATCCAACTTAGTTTAAAAAAAAAGAGGAGAAGGAAACGGATAAATTGCTGAGTTTCCTGCGGCGCGTGTTCTCAGCAGAATCTTCCATGTTCCGAAGCGCTAGTAGACTCGGACCTGTAAAAGAACCTACATGACCTACTTGCAAAATATTTTTTATTTTTATACATAACTTACTTACTGATTAAATTTGTTAACCGAAATTTCTTTCGATTTTTATTTTAAATGTTTTTTAACATTCAAATTATTAAATTAAAATTGTGGCGAAACTGGAAAACGCAAGGCACGGAATGCTGATGTTGCAGGTTTCAAGTCCTGCCATTGCCCTAATTTTTCTTTGTGTTGTCATTACAATTTTAATTTACTTACTGATTTAAAATATTCTAACACAAGGTATTTTCCTGCAAAATCCGCCGATAATCTTCTTTATCTTTACATAGTACAGTCAAGGAATTTAATTCCCTACCCATTTCGTTGAAATGTCGTCTGACATTCGCAATGCATTAAGGTCGATATGTCAAACTAACGTCTTGCTCTAAAGCTGTTATGGTGACAGTTTGCTATATGCTATTGAACCTTAGGTGGGTTGGAAATTTAATTCCTTGACTGTACAAATGAAACAGTCGCTATCCATTCCTGTCTGCATCCTATCTTCGGCCTAAACCACGTAACAGATTTTGATACAGTTTTCACGCAAAGGAGGGTAATGTGTTTATCATTTTACGGAAGGTTTATTTATTACAGTCAAGGAAATTGAAACACGTACCACCGTAGAACCTAGTCGAAGAGACATACGCATGACATTTGTATGACATAGCCTGGCTTTTAACGCGTCGCGTCATTGCGATAGGGTTCTAAGGTGGTACAGTTACGGAATTTAATTTCCAATCCACCTAAGGTTTAATATCGTATAGCAAACTGTCGCCATAAGAGCTAACTAGAGCAAGACGTTAGTTTGACATATCGACCTTAATGCATTGCGAATGTCAGACGACATTTCAATGAAATGGGTAGGAAATTAAATTCTTTGAATGTACTTGAATATATTTCCCCCACTGTACATTACAGCCTATCTATACCCACCCATGCCAAGCCGGGGCGGGTACGTAATAAAGAGTATTTTTCATTTCTCTTATTTTTCTTTCCTATATTTTAATTAGAAAGGCGTCCGTGGGATTTTAAAAACCTTTAAAGTGGCCTGTCATTTGGAAAACGTTAAGGAACCCTGCTGTACGTTCCTAAAATAGACAAATAACAGATGATATCACCATTTCCAGCCTAAATACGTCCCAGCCCACAGCTGGGCACGGGCCCAGTTAAACAACAATGAGAGGCCACTGACCTAGAAATTAATATAGACAGGACAAATACCTATTTTATAAAAAAAATACCAATCTACACTTCTACACTAATACCCTCTAATAACCCTCTGGGTTGGCAACGCATGTGCAATGCCTTTGGTGTTTCGGTTGTCTATGGGCGGTGGTGATCACATACCATTAGGTGATCCACTTGCACGTTTTTCTTCCTGTGTTTTATAAAATATATATATATAACAATGTGTATATCCTTACCCATATTCGTCGTTTTCTAGTACCTATACCCATGGTACAAGCTTTGCATAATTTGGGACTAGCTGAAATTGGTGTGAATTGTTCCGAGATATTTATTTATTATTTATTTTAATTATCTATATAGATTTGGCGCTGGGGTAAGCCAATGTAACAAACATTGTTAGGGGATAATAACATAACATGAGACTGTGGTGTTACGATGTTGGCGAACGTTCACGGCAGCACGTGTGTAACATAATGCAGCTTTTATTGATATAAAAGATGTTATAACTGATAATAATATTCTTTATCTACACATATATCATAAATGCTCTATAATGTGTTCAGAAACCGTAGGCAATGACCAGCATTATAACAACCAATATTATTATGAGAATTTTTCTAATTTGTTTTTATATTTTGTTCAAATTCATTTTTTATTACATTATTTTAATGTGCACAGTCTATAGATATTTAATAGGTAACTAGCACTAGTAGCTAATAGCAATGCAGGTCATTGCCCTATGGCTTCTGAACCCATCACAGTATACTTATGATATGTGTGTAGATAAAGTAATGTATGCAACTGTTCATAATTAGGGCTTAAAACACTCGTGTGATCCTATTATGAAACTTGCTAACGCTCGTTTTATAAAACCACACTCGTGTTTTAAGACCCCTCATTATGCAACAGTTGCATAAAATACAATTACATAGTATAAAACAAACCCGCTATCCGTTCCTGACTGTCTTCATGCCTTCTGCAGCTTACTCCTTCTAAACCACGCAACGGGTTTTGATACAGTTTCCACCGCAATTTAGAAATTTTTGCATAGAAGGTTTTTATGTACAATATATTCTAATTAGGTGTTTTTTTTGTATCCTATGTTCTAATCCAGACATGATCTGTCTGTCAAATGTCATCTAAGTATAGTCAACCAAGAAATTGCTTGACCACTTTTCGACCGTATCACAAAGGGATAAGGTTCAAAAGTGGTCAAGCAATTACTTGGTCGATTATACATGTGGGGGTAGGTCACATAAAAGAGATCCCTACCAGGCGGACGTTGGGCCTGGGGACCGATGTCCAAAGTTCGTTAGTAAATTGCACCTTGGGCAATATAATATTAAAAATTTTTTCGTTAGGCAGATTTTATGGTATTACTTTTTTAAAGGGAAAGTTCGCTTGACATATACTGAGGTTTAGTTATGCTTTAGTTATTTATCCACTCAAATCCCTTAAAAATCCTGTCACCAAGTTATTTCTGACAGCGATGACGGTTGTAACGCTCAAAATTCGTCCGCATATCAGATGGCGACTGAACTAAAGGGCTTGCTATACCAAACCTCACATAACTATGATAACAAATCAATGTTACCAATTGTAAGTGCGCAGTAAAGAAAAACCAAGGCCAGATTAAATTAATACGGTGAGTCGTCGAAAACGGGGATTAAGCCGATCAGTGGACAGCGGCACGTCCGCATTATCTCATTGGCTGCATTACTCTACGAGGGTTAAGGGGATCGTAGAGTATATCCGAGTGAAGACCAGTTTTACCCTGAGGGTCGAGTCAAGTGGTTGGAGTCCCGCCACAATGTCAACTTTACGTCCTTTGTGGTGCGGGTGCCGACCGATCATCTGTCGGTTCAGAAAGCAGGAATTCTGGCCGAAGAGAGTCGCTTTCAGTCGTTTTCGCGGACGGTTGCTGGACACTCCGAAACTAGGTCACACGTCGCCGAAGTAACGTGCTAATTTTAATGTTTTGTTTTATAAATATGTATGTTAGTCTTTAAGGTATTTTTTCTATGGGCCTATGCAGCCTGAAATAAATGGGTCTATTTCTATTAACTAGTGTCCATCTTGTTTCGAGAAATGTTTGAAGTTTTCCATACGGACATCAATGGCCGTAACAGGCCATGACTTCTGAAAAGAACAAGTATAAGAATATTTCCTAATGTTTGTCCACCATCCACGAGCCGAACTCCCGTGGATGGTGACAACTAAGGGCATTGTTATCATTAGGTTTAAAAACAGTTTCTTGTTACATGTTCCTTAAAACTATCGGAGTGTCCTTGAAACTTAATATGATCTCTCTATTTTTATGTACATTCCTACCTACTCTACAAGCCTGAAGTGGTAAGCTGAGCTCGCTTAATGGACCAAATGGTGTAACCGTCGTGTTACATGCTGCCGCTAAACCAAGGTGACCGTGGGAAAACGATCTGCAGTCGAGCCGGCCATTAGCTTAAAAAAAACAGCCAAATGCGAGACGGATCCGCGCACGGCATTTTGCGAAGCTATAGTTGCAGGCAAACAACTTGAGCATACCAAGTCGAGGTGGTAAGTTTGCGCATCCACATTTGTACTAGAAACGGCTACTGCGCAGTCAAGCTCAGTGCTCAAGGTGTTTGTCGGGAACTGTACAAGTCGTTTGGCCTCTGCAGGCTGAACTGGGTCCGCCGCCAGAGTTGGCCGCTTGCGAATGAATACAAGTTATACGGTGGACAGAGAGGCATATATGTAGTATGAAACCTAAACGCTGTTTTTGTTCGAAGTGAGACATCTGTACTTTATTTGAACTATTATTTATTCTGTGTTCGAGTCAAAGTCGACTAAAGGTCCAGGTCTCTCGTGTTATCGTGTCAGACCTAAGATTAACACAATGTAAACCGTAATCAATTTCATTGTGTTAAGACGCGATTTCATTTGTTAACATAACCCATTTAATCGGCGATAGTAGGGTAAAAAACGATGACAGCGTTCGATGTACATTGAAGCGTCGCTTCGGTTAGTCTATTGATGTCAGCAAACGATGTAAAGGAGGGCAGCAATATACTCGTATCTGCGACTGAGGTAGAGTTTACACATTTCTCATTATTATATGCAGATGTTTTAGAATATTCATGATATTATCACATCCCTTACACGCAGTAGCGTAGCTAGGTATTCATAGGCCCTGGGGCAAAAAATAAACTAGGGCCTTGTGCAAGGTCCGTCCGGATAGCTGCCACCATGTTGCCGCTAAGAACCAGTGCTTGCAGTGTTGTGTTCCTGCGTGGAGAGCAAGACAGCCGGTGTAATTACTGGCACAAGAGGTATTTCATCTTAGCCTTCTGGGTTGGCAAAGCATCTGCAATATCTTTGGTGGTGCGGGTGTCTATAGGCGGTGGTGATCACTTACCATCAGGTGACCTACTTGCTTGTTTGCCTTCCTATTTCATAAAATAAAACCGTGTGGGAAAGGGATGAATGCTTTATGTCCGCTATAGACGCTAGTATGTCACACTGTCCACGGCTCATCAAGCAGGGACTGTAATATCGATATTTTTTATCGATATACCTGAATATCGATATAAATACTGATATTCTGGTAATAATCCATATGATGATTATCAATATCGACACCGATATTTTCAGTTCGTATATTAATATCGATACTTTAACGTGTCGTTCCCCCCACTTCATTTTCCCCACTTAAAATCGAATTTACAAAAAATTTTTTTGGAGTAGGCTCATGATATAAAATGTGCCAAATGTTTGTATTTGGCATTGGCGTTGGTAGAGTCAATATCAGTCAGTCCAGCACAAACGATTTTATAAGTAAGTTTTATTTCATACGCCGTAGACATACATATTGCGCGATCTGGTAACGCCGCGTAGCAGCTTGGTATTGGTACGGAATATCGATAAAATTATCAATATATTTATACCAATATTCAAGTTAGTGATATAAATATCGATATTTATTCCAGTATTATAATGCTTGGCATTATTGACCAACATATTTAGAATATCGATATACAGTCCGTCATTAAGACCATGCTGCCACGGTATTATATAAATGAGTTTATAAATAACACCTAAAGTGTTTTAAAATGTCGACCCTCTTTATAAATACGCAGCAAATCAGCGTCGCGTTACGGACGAAGTTTTGTTAAACACTTTAATATTATGGGAATGCAGACAGTCAAGTTTCCTTAACATAAACTTAAAACGGCATTAAATATACGTGCGTATATTTTAAAATTATAATACTGAATCGCATGTCTTTTTTACCCAACGGTAAAGGAAGGGTTCTGTTTTGAACAGATGTACTCGTATGGGTATAGAAGTTTATGATGGCGGCAGGCAGGATTAAAAAAAAAATTTGTTTGTCAATATGTCATTCGTTCAAGTAGCGTACGGTCGTACTATTTGATCCGGATGATGCCTCGTATAGAGGCGAAACGCGCGTAGATTATGTTGTTATACCCCCTTATTCATAAACGCTTCGTAAACGCTTGTTAGTTAACAGTTTTTATGTCTTTATCTGTCTTTGTGACGTTCGCCCTCAAATGAAAGGGACAGAACATTTGTTAGCTTAAAAAGATTGTTAAGTTTTTATGAATAAGGGAGTTAGTGTTTCGTGGTGGTTTATAGTTGAGTCTGTGATATACGTTGTTTTGTGTGGAAGCGGAGGGTGGGTTTTTGTATATCCCATAGACGCAGCTGTCTTGCAAGTGCTCGGCACTGGTTTCGTGCAGTAGCAAGGTAATTTGTTAAAGTTTGTTGATATACACCTCTGTAAAGTAACGCCTGAACCTATTAATTATCGTATGTTTGTATGTACGTCTCTATGTGTAACTGAAAGGCTAAACAACATCATTGTTAGTTAGTCCTACTGAAAAAGTGTTCCTGCAACTTTCCTTTCTTTTGTTACATATAACTTTGTTGTCAATAGGAACTTTGTTTTATTTTCTCTCTTTGTTGTATCGAATGTGTAAATAAACGTCTTTCTTAGTTCTACTTTCAAAATCTAATATATGTACAGTGAGCCTAGTCTTTCTTTCTTTCTTTCTAATTTTACCAAAAAGGCGCGTCTTCGATGTTGCGGGTGTCTATAGGCGGTGGTGTACACTTACCATCAGGTGACCCACTTGCTTGTTTTCCTTCCTATTTCATAAAAAAGAAAAAAAAAGAAAGAAAATTAAAATAACGATAGTTTACGGTAATTTATATAGATTACGGTAAAATTATGCCGAGTTTGGGCGGACGACATTTATCTCATTTATACTGTTTGCGTGTTGCCAGTCGGTCGAAATGAGTGACTGGCTCCATCTGTTGCACGGACTGAACTTTTCATAGTAGTAGTTTAATTCTTTTTTACCCAATCATACCGTATTTTACCGTAAAATATCGTATTTTACCGAATTTTACGAAAGTAATTTTACCGCTTTACATCCCTAGTCGTGGTATCGTATGAAATGAGAGCTGCTCTATCACATTTATTACAGCGACAAGGTAGGTACCTGCTAAAATATTCGGCCACTTCTGAGTCTTTAAATTTTAAAGGCTTTATGCCACTTGCGTTGTAAGCAGAATACCGTGTCGCATTATTTTTTCAGCGGCTGTAACCTGTAATAATCTATGACACATGATTGCCCCACGCCGCGTCACCGATCGACCTTCAATTGTCGCTTGTCATTATGACGCGTGTCATGGCAACGGCTGCAAACACACGGCATAATTTCATAGTCATTAATATTGAATAATGACATTTTAAACGAATTCAGGCAACGCCCAGTGTCGATATAAAAAATTGGTACACCAAACCAAAACGCGTAGTACCACTTAGCAGGGATTGTAATTATCAGGATTAATATGCCCTTTGATAATTATCACGATAAATATCATGATAATTATGAGATAATTATCAAACAAATATAAGCCTAGCAATCCATTTTTAACTGATATAACGTACATATTAACATTTACATATGTTAGAAGCAAGTAGTTTAGTAAATAGATTAGACACATTTTACAATTAAGGTAATCTTTTATAATTTTTTTGTTTATAATTCGTGAATAAAAACTTGTGAACCAACATACGAGAAATTAATCAACTACATACTACTTAATTAAATTGATGAGTGGAATATCATCCTCATCAACCTCGTTATACTTATCCAAGATAATTATCAACCTATATTTATCTTGATAATTATCGTGATAATTATCAATGATAATTATCACTTCAAACCCTGCTACTTAGTACAGTCAGCAAGCAGTAGATATATGTATCAACGCAACCGAAGAGCTCAAAAATATTTCAACTCTATTCTCAGGCATATTAATAAAACGGATCACTCACGTATTCTCAGGACCGTAAGAGCTTGGTCTTTTTTAACTCTTCGAGTGCTCAGCTACTTCCGCTGCTGATTGTACTTACTATAAGCGAGGTGACGTTTATGTACGCGCATGTGTGCGTGCGCTAAAAGTCGTCAGTTTTCCATTAACCCAGGAAGCGGGGCCCGTGGGGGCTGCGGTATCTTAATTCGGTGCGGGGTGGAGTGTGGTCCTTCTGTATGGCATACTGCGGGCGACCGGATGGCCTACTGGTTAGTGACCCTGACTACAAAGCTTTAGGTTACGTGTTCGAATCCCGGGAAGACCAAATGTTTGTATGATAAATACGAACGTTTGTATCAGAGTCTTGCACGTATATGTATTTAAGACTATATTTATCTATATAGGAGTATGTATATCCGATGTCTAGTCATAACACAAGCAGCTTTCGTTGCTTAATTTGGGACTAGGTCAATTGATGTTAGTTGTCCCAGAATATTTACTTATTTTTATTTATTATTATACTTTTATAGTAAACGCAAAGCCTCGGCCGACGCTGCAATAAAAAGTGCAAGTACGACAGCGCACATTACGTTCTCCCTCGCACTAACACGTTTAATGGGTGACGTCACAAAGATGTAGAGATGCGCGTTATATTTGATTACGATTATCGATATCGATGGATTTTAAGCGGGCTTCTTAAATTTGATAAATAAAAATACACATTATGTAGTTTAGTACAAGTTAGTGGCTAGTCTGACAAACTATCTCATTATTGCTAGTTACCTTCAAATAAAAATTACTTCATTAATATGTAATAGCATAATAATTGTTATGTATGACACACTTTAATGAGGTTGTTTGTGCATTTTTGTGCAGCGATGACACAGGTCATTGCTCTACCAAAAGTAGAGTAAATTGCGCGTGCGCATGTCTTGTAGAAAAGTAATATGGCGCCGTCTGAAATAGTCTTTACGTTTATAATATACATATGACCTTTACAATGTAACAGTGACCTTGATTATAGCATTATTAATTAAATAATCGATTGCAGTCAATAACCCGGATCAACACAGTAAAAAAGCACGTGTGTTTGTGTTGTGGAACTTGTGGTGTATTGGAACGAAACGTGATAAGAAAACCGTAGGCCATTTCAAAATCAACCTTACATCTAAAACGATCGAGTCGTTAATTGTGTAAATTGTTTACGGTGGTTAGGTCAGGTTTGTTACAAGTCTGGCGCTTGTCTTATTCAACGGGTCTGTTGTTTAAATTTCGATCTTATGCTTTAGAGAATTAGTTGCTATTTGTAATGCATATTAATGGAAGTTAGGATTTTGTTCAGAATGAACGTTTACGTAACGTCAGTTCGTGCCAAGTTCAATATACGTATGTACTTCACACTTCCTAATATAAGTACTTCCTACATATTAAGAGGATTGTATACAGTATAATTTATTTCAAGTATTGACTTTCCAACGAGCGCTATATAAGTTGTATAGCGCTTAGTTGTACAGCTACTATATAGCGCTTATGCTACTTGGCTGTCATTTGAAAGAAAGGTCATAGTAAAATAACGAAAAGGTAGGCTGAATTGAGGGACAAAATTAACTTTGGCATTGGAAAACTCTTTTTCCATGCATATCAAATGCAAATATAAGTTTATTATCGCAATTTTTTTGGTGAAGCAATTACATATTTACGGTTTTCGGATTTTTTCCTTTATTAAAGCTATGAGACCTTGCTTCTTGCGAAATTTCACGGTTTTAGGTCAACGGGAAGTACCCTATAGGTTTTTGATTCCCTTGCGAGTAAATGAAATACGCGGTACAAACGGCCGTCTCTTTTGATTGCGTTGACTTAGAACATTGATTTTTTCACAGCTCTAAGCAGGGGGAGGGGTTCCACTCCGCACTGTAGGTGCGCTCGCTGCACTACCTATGGTATAGGTTAATTGCAGTAGGTTGGCGACTTGCCGCGCGCGCGCCCGCTCACTCTGCGTCGCGCGTTGTGATAGTATTACAGTAAGCAGCCCAACCCTAGCGGTGCGCCAGGGCATTGCGTGTGGAAGGCGGGCGCGGGCAGCGCCTTCCTTTTCACGTATGCCGCCTAACGAATGTTTATGAAGTAATACGAACTTTTTATGCCTGATCATAAAGTCGGAATTCGTTTAATGGTGGTCGAAAAAGAGAAGTTTCTGTACGTTAGTACTATTATTTATTCTGTGCTCTAAGGGACTGCAAACCTGAGTATCTGAGCTAGTTGTACTGCGTCCAGTCACTGGTTACATTGTGGGTCTACCTTTATTACAGCTTATAAAAAAGAATATCAACAAATTCGAACCTAAAGCCACTACCATCTCCGTGTGGACATATGAATGGGCGCTACCGTTAGGGTTGCCACCTCTTGTCTGCTTTAATACAGAAGAAACAAAACCATCTACTTTTTATTTTATTTTATTTTAAACTAGCGACCCGCTCGAAGTCACATGGTACGATTAGGATATACTTAAAAAGCATACTCAAAAAATCTTTAAATTACAGCGCCCTTAGTGCAAACTGTATCAAAGGCCGTTGCATGGTTTAGGAGTAGGCGGCCGAAGATATAAGGTTAGACAGGAACGGATAGCGACTTTATTTTATACTGTGTAAAGATAAAGGAAAGAAGATAAATAAAACATAAAAAAAATCCGAAATAATTATCATTCTCCGTTAAAGATGTTTCATTCACAAGCCAATCAAATTGATTTTTCAAGGAAATAGACATCTTAACCCTACCGTCGCTATATATTTTTGAAATAATCATGTACGTTAGGAAAAATATATGCAATTTCCCTACCAACGTCGATAAGCCAAAGGCTACTAGAAATACAGGAAAGCTTAAAGTTCCAACTTACAGACTGGCTAAAACCAATAAGTCGTTCATGGGAAATTGTGTAAGATTTTACAACAAAATTCCAAAAAACATAACTGAACTAAATGATACAAAATTTAAATCTATTGTCAAGAAGACATTAATTTCTCGGGCGTATTATAAAGTCAATGACTATATCTTGGACAAGGATGTTTGGAAATGATCCCGATCTGTATTGGCGATCCCTGGCTCCAAAGATTGTACACCTGCTGTGTTAAATTGTTAAATTGTAAAAAATTTAAATATTTGAGATGTAAAATAACATTGTAATTTTGATTTATTTAAAAAATTACACCTCGTTGAGTTTCTTGCCGGTATCTTCTCATCAGAGGTTTTTCCGAACCGGTGGTAAATTTTTTTGACATTCATAAGTGCTACCTGTAAGCCTAATCTGAATAAAATATTTTGACTTTGACTTTGACTTTGAGTAATCCCTTGTCCTGTAACAATGTCGAATTTTTGTCTGACGAGTTTTTTTTTGGCACCTGTGTACAATAGTTTTTTTTAATACACATTATTGTAAAAAATAATACACAAGTGTGTGGATAATTGCATACAAATTGAAACAATCAAGAAACGATAATTCACGAACTAAGTACAGTCACCAGCACCAATATCTGACACAACAAAGCGTGCATAAATATCTGATACGACTCTATTTCTAGGGCTGGTAGGACGTGTCAGATATTTTTGCACGCTTCAGTGTCAGATATTGGTGCTGGTGACTGTACCATGTTAGTCTACTTCAAATTGTGATTTTTTTAAATCTAAAATCCTGGGAGATTCCCCGAATTCCGAGAGAGGTTATCGGAAGTGGCCTTCTCATCAGAGGTTTTCCGAATCGGTGGTAAAGGAGAATGGGCAAATTGTCCCAAGTGCTGTATACAGTTGTGCTATATCTTATTTGAAAGCTCTATAAGAGCTTAATTTTTTTATATAACAGCAAAACCGAGATGTTTGCAGGGAAAAAGCTACAGCCCATTTTATACCTCACTTTGTACTAGCAGTTGTATGAAAAGTATCTATCTGTAAAATCATGTTCGAGATATAGTCGAAAGATTTTAACCACGCATTCCTGAGGCCACTAGAAGTAAAAAACGTAATGTGAGCATAGGCCAAATTAGCTGTTTTATTTTTCTCTTTTTTCATACAAAACAATTATTAATTACAATTCCTAAGGTAAACCACAGTCGAACAGTGCTTTAGGACGAGCTGGCAACGTACTACTTTAACTTTTGACACGTTAGGTCATAATGGTTATTTACCATTATGACCTAACGTTATACCATTATGACTAATGGTTATTTATTTTCGATCACGTTGATGACTTAAATGACAAAGGCTTATTTCAGTTTGACGTGACACATTTCGTTATGACTTTTTAGTCAACAGAATGGCAACGTCGCATACATTAGGGTGTGTTACACTTAAGTTTTATTGAAAAAATATATTTTTATTTTTGCGTCCCAGGTCACCCCTGCAGACACCTGGTCTTCGAAACATGGCCTATGATAATCCTTACACCGAGTACTACACGTCCATACTACTCACTATTGTATACAAGGGTTGGGACAGCGCCCATACAAAAATGCCCATTCTCCTTTGACATTCATAAGTGCTTCCTGTAAGCCTAATCTGAATAAAGATATTTTGACTTTGAGGTGGGACCCTGGCTACGAACCATCTGTGCCTGGGAAATACGAAACTAGGTTAGCATAAATATGAATCGATCGCGTCAGACGGCGCCGGCTGAGACAACAATAGGTGTTACGTAGATGTTGTGTTCCGGCGTGGAGAGCAAGACAGCCGGTGTAATTACTGGCACAAGAGGTATTACATCTTAGCCCTCTGGGTTGGCAACGCATCTGCACTCTCTTTGTTGTTGCAGGTGTCTATAGGCGGTGGTGATCACTTACCATCAGGTGACCCACTTGCTTGTTTGCCTTCCTATGTTGTATATATAAAAAAAAAGGACGCAACGGATTTTGATGCGGTTTTCATCGTCATTTAGAGAACTTTTTAGGGAAGGTTTTATGTAAGTATATTGTATCCTAATTTTACACGGAACCCGGGGCGGGTCGCAAGTTTGCTAATATACTAGTCCTTTAATATCGCACCCTTAGAATTAAAGCGACTCAATTCTGAATATGATATTACCCAAAATTAAACCTTATGTCTTTTAATTTTAATTTAATTTTTTTTTTTTTTGACATGAATATTTTTATTCTTATATTCTTTTGACATTCGGAGACTATACATCTCCAAGTAATATTGTACAATTTGACCGTGGAGGCGTTTTACACCTCTGCTAAGCATAGATTAAGGTAATTAATTTGTTTTGACCCTTAGAGACTATACATCTCTAAGTTATTTAGACTAAGTATTTGATCAGGGACCACATACATCCCGATTCTAATTTCTTTGACCTGGGGACCCTATACATCTCTTGGTCAATCTGTACTAGTGCCAGTTCGTTCAATGTGCTTAAAGCTTGCTGTGCTATTTATTATCTTTTTTTTTTCTCACACTTTATGTGAACTATTGTTATGATTGTGTATATTGCTCTGTAATCTTGTTTTCAAAAGAGAAGAAAAAAAAAGATAAACTGCTGAGTTTCTTGCGGCGTTTCTTCTCAGCAGATTCTTCCATTTTCCGAAGCGCTAGTAGATTCAGACATGTAAAAGAGCCTATATGGCCTACTTGCAAAATAAATTTTTCATTTTCATTTTCATTTTCAATTAAGGTGATATTTTGGGACGTGTATTATTCAGAAATGGGTCACTTTAATTCTAAGCGTGCGATATAGGGCAGAGGTCACCAAATAGTTTCTCTCGGGGTCCGCTTTAAGAAATGAAATGACCATCGCGGTCCGCACAACATGTTATAGAAAAAAATATTTATCAAACAAATGTAATTACGGAAATAACAAAGGTATTTTTTACATAACAATGAGAAAAATTACATTAAATTACGTACTCTGTAGTGCAAGTTGCTGTGTTTCGCGGTCCGCTCAAAATGGGTCGGCGGTCCGGATGCGGACCGCGGTCCGCCATTTGGTGACCCCTGATATAGGGCCTATTGTCATTGGCCCATTGTATTGTATTGTATAGTGCCCAGGGTTCTAGTTGGTTAAAGACAACCCTGTGTGTATTATCTGTCAGTCAGTCAGTAAAGGCCGGGCCATCAGTTGCGTATGCAGCACGGCTCCAGCTCGCTTCGTAGACCTGCGTTACGTGCACGCAACGCAAACGATATGACATTTCAACATATAATTCTATATACAACCGGCCTGTGCACGCGCATCTCCGGAGCCGTGCTGCGTCCGGCGTAGCCTGGCCTTAAGTCAGCTTTAAATTGTTAGTGTGGTAAAGTGGCAGGGAAATCTTTGTATGTATCGACGCTTTAAATAGTAATAAGTAAGTGTATTAACAAGAGACTGTACCTGCGCAAACGCACGGACGGCCAGGACAATACCTTGTTTAGTATAAACATTATGAGGTTCATTGACGTTGTCAAATAATAACATTGGCGTCTACCTGCGATGTGAAAGGTTTCCGCCAAATAATAACTCACCTTGGAGTAGCTCTATCTACCTGTTTATATAGGCAAGTAAATGAATCATCTGATGATAAGTGATCACCACCGCCCATAGACACCTGCAACATCACGGAATGCAGATGCGTTGCCAACCCAGAGGGCTAAGATGGAATACTTCTTTTGCCAATAATTTCACTGGCTGTCTTGCATTATTAGTGCAAAGAGGGAGTAAAGAGTGGGTGGCCGGACCTCGTGCAAGGTCCATGCTAAGCTTATAAAAAAATTGAACTTCAGTGTTTGGTCCAAATTTGGTCGTAAGTTTGGACCATTCGTATGTACGTACAATACAGCAGAGACGAAGACTATATCCGTACCAATCACTCAAGCACGAACGGTAAGGGACAGCGCCGGCGCCGCGTTACGATGTTGCGTGAGTCCGCAGCGATGTAACAAAATGTAACAGGGGTACCGCTACTTTCCACAGATGTTTTGTAGGGCTATTTAGTACCCCATTCAAGCTGAACCTGGGCTAGCATAAATATTTTAATCTTTGAAGCTTCGTGACGAAGTAGATATGTAGGTATATATACCTATTGTATAGATATATCTATTGTTCATGTATGTATGCTTGTATGTAACATAACATGCTTTAATGCGTCGTAACAGCACCAAGGTCAGAAAGCCGGTTTAGCTGACACTATAAATTTCTACACAAATGGAACATTAATGACTGTCAAATATTTTCATTAAAAAAAATCATTATGGAAATCACTATGTACGGAAAGAGTGAGGTGATCATGACAGTCAAATTTGACGCCAATGATATTATAATGCATGTATGTACAGTGTCATACTAAATGACAGCAGAAAAACGGCCCGACATGGGAATGCAGGTTGACGCCAATGTCACAAATGCAAATTATTATTTTAACGCATTTATAGTGATTGGATTTACAATTTTACGTCTAACTGCATAAAATAATAATTTATTTAGTTTCGTTGCAAATAGGTTTTTTTTACATAATAATACTATTGACAGCAGTGCCGTCGTCGGTCCGACAGACTGACTGCGCGAGCGATTGTCGATTTATTGTACTTTTTGTTCGACTATTGAGGCCATGCTGGCTAGAAGTCCATTATTTATAGGTCAGTGTTTGACGCTCATCTTTTGTTTACGGGTTCCCGCTTATTTTTACCCGACAACAGCAAGCCAAAAGGGAGGGTTATTTTGTGAATTGAATTGGGTAGGTTTAGTTTTTTGAAGTTACCATTTATAGTCATTGGATTTACAACTTTACGTCTAACTGAATAAAATAATAATTTATTAATTTTCGTTTCAAAAAAGTTTTTTTACAAAATAATAGTATTGACAGCAGCACCCTCCGTTCGATAGACTGACAGCGCGAGCGATTGTCGATTTATTGTACTTTTCCGACTTTTCTTCTTCTTTTGATGCGGCCATTTTTTAAACGCTGACTAGAAGTCCATTACTTATAGGTCAGTGATTTGAATTTAATTATGACGATGGAGATGATCTTATAAGACTGTTAGTCAGTGTTGCCAACCCCAGCATAGAGCTAAACTGTAGATATGCCAGAAAAAAACTGTACAAAACTGTAAATATCAAATTAAAAAACAGTAAATATACAGCTTTATCTTTTTTTATTAAATGATGGTAATAAATAAAATACATTTTAGAGAGGGAATTAAAATTATAAAAAAAAACATTTGATTATTAAAGTTTTAATCAAATTAAATATCAAAAGTCATAAAGATACATTATGTTAATTCTATGATTATGTCATATAAAATTTGTAATATTTAAAAGCTAGTAAACTAGTATTGTAACACTTCAGGAAATGTGACTAGCGATTTTTGAGGAAGTTTAATTACAGCAGCTTATAAAGGTCCATCCATAACAATTAAATAGTACCTGATCAGCTGCTGATAACACATGTTAGATCGTATCACTAGCTACTATATCGTTTTCAATTTGTAAATCTTCTTGATTTTCCATTTCATCAAAAAACTGTAGATTTCGAAGCCTAAACTAAAAACTGAGAGAATTTCCAAAAAACTGTAGATCTACAGCTAAAACTGTAGGGTTGGCTACACTGCTGTTAGTGTTATAAACCAGCTATTATTCAGAATAAAGCTCTAAGAATTATCACAGGCACGATGATGTCCACTCCAATTAACTCATCAGAAGTAGAAGCTGGAATCCCTCCATTATTTTTTAGGAGTTACTTAATTGTCAAATTTTGTCTTAGTAACTTAATTAGTCGTGACAATCTCATGGTAGGTAGGTTCTTACAAGATTTTGACATTCCCTAACCTTATGACAACCATCGTCTGACATTTAAGACACAAAATATCCAGTTCATTTCGCCGCATGTCTTAATAATTAAAACAATTGTCATATAGTTTTCATAGTAGTTTTCCAGATACAGGCATGTCTGATGAAAATTTTATCAGTGATTAAATACTATAAAGGTTTACATACATACTTAGATGCAAGGAGGATAAGTGGGCAAAGGAGGTAACTGATTGGTATCGGAGAGAGGGAACAAGGAAAAGAGGAAGACCACCACCCAGATGGGAAGACGACCTGAAAGTTGTAGCGGGTGCTATGTGGAGGAGGAAAGCTCACAATCGAGAACTGTGGAAATCACTGGGGGAGGCCTATGCTATAGAGCAAGACAATCTGTGTTCTGATGTCTGAACTTAAATAAATAAAATAATATGTAATCAACTTGTAAGATTGTTAATAAAGGCTATTTAAATTGAATTGCATTTAAAAGGTTTAAAAATGTGTTATGACCCCCTCCATTCTTAAAATGTCATCCCGCATCCCGACCGGGGCTAATCCCGGCTAGTTCCCACGTGTTCGCCGTCAGAGGCGTCAGAAGTACGTACACAACCGACCGACAACCAGGTAGCGGCAGTCGCAGAATTATTATGATCCCAACAGTCTCCAGTTACCCACAACAAGCCGCAAGCACACCTCACAAACGCAACCGCAAATCGATAAAACCAGACTAAGAAAAAAAATAACTCCGAAAACACAAGTAGTAAGTATCATGTATCGATTCGACCAAATTTTCACACGCACACGACGTAATACCTCATTAAAATCACGCTGAACTACGTATTGGTAATTAATATTAATGTGAGTAAAGGTCGTATACAGCTGATGATACAGAAAAAATCAATTTAACTCACGTAAATGCGAGGCTCTCCTGCGTTTCCACTAACGACGGCGAACACTAAAACATATCACACACTAACTAAATAATTTACATATTAATGATTTACGGTAAAGTTAACGAGGCAACGAGCTTTGTGTAGCTAAAGGTCAGAATAAAATAAACATCGAATTTGCGAGAATACGACACGGGCAAACTCGATACCTTTGCAAGTGTTTCTGTACGATCGAAAGAAAACTACATTGACAGCTGATTTGACGTCTCATTAAACCGTTCACATACGCTACAGCTGTACAACCGATCGATCGGACTATGATTGCTTAGCTGACGGCTACACACTGTCAATTTTCGTTTCTACACAATATTTTATGCTAATAAGGTGATTAAAACCCTTTTTGATTAATTCTCTCTTCCTAATAAATTATCTCTATCAATATTTAACTGAAAAGTCAAAATTAGAACAGAGTGTGTATAACTAGCTTTATGGTTAGACAATTGGCCGTATGTTTCAATACCTTTGGCCGTTTTTGAATGGTTTTTGATTGAGTACAAATCTAGGTTAGATTTTGTTTATGGTAAATGTTGCTAGCCTTATATTTTACCCTTAGTTAGTGTACAAAGATAGCTCCAATTATTTGTATATCAAATTAAATTTAGAACGTCAAAACATAAGAAATTCACAATAGAATCGCAAAATTAATTCTTAAAGTAAACTAGACCGACGTGATCTCTTTCACCGATGTTTTACTTGCTTATTCTTTCGCTTACCCCCTGTAACTTAGCTTGTGGAATAAAAAATCCCCTTTAAGAGAAAACATAATCCATTTTAGGTGTTCAGCACGGTGTCTAACATACATAGGACTACTTATAAAAGTTCCGCAGCAGAACTTAAAGCTAGAAGGAGTCTTTGGAATCACAGACCTACATAGCCACTACTACGCGTAAGTAGTAAGAAACTTCAACGTACACACGTACTTTTCAATGGGGTAATGCTATCATTTCGGCTTGCAACTCTAAAAAATTTCGTTTCGCGGTCGGCTAAAGGGCTTTGCACCCATGGCCAAGAATAAATTAAAAAAAAAATCGTTTCGCGGTTTCGATCGTAGAAAGAGAAAGCTATAGAATGATGGACGTCTTCCTTTTCATTTGCACAAGAATAAGATATAAATATGAATTTGCTTGTGAAAAAAAGAGACAGAGCTTGATATGTTTTGTCCCTCATCGCATGTTTAATTTTTTCAAGGTGAAGTTTGCTAGGCATACTTCTATGCTAAACAGACTTTGACGTTTTGTGACAAGCTCAATCCATGTCACCGGAAAAATTACAAAAAATGTCCGATTTATTTAAAATTACGTGGACTATTGTTTATACAGGCGTTAAGAACAATATAACGAGTCTGCAGAATGGTGCGATGTTCTGTTTTAGGCTGCAAAAGTGACAGTGAATCGAAAATTGATGAACTATCTTTTCACTCTGAAGTTTTTAAAAATTTGATCTTATTTGACTTATTAGAACAGATGTTTCATATTGTGTGGTTTCTTCCCGCTTTACATACACATCCTAACGTGTTTCAAGATCAAATAAAAGCTGTTTTATGCATTTTTAGTTGGTGCTTTTTACATAACCTTAAAACTCAGTGTTGTCACTTTTTCCCACGAACATTACCCCACGTTAAGGGGTAAATAGTACGTTGATGAAATATTGGTATAGAAAAAACTTATACAGGACCCTATTTTGTAAAGCATGTTAGTCTAGTATTTTGATTCATTTAATCGTTTATTTTACGAGATAAAACACTAGTACACAGATAAAATATGCACTCGTGTAACTCGGAGGTCGACTCAAATGCTGTATGAAATGAAGCCCCGTGAAGTGTATTCTGGATTTAACTTCCAGATTCCCCCACGAACCACATATACGGGAATCATGGATTGCACCTACTGGAATCTTCCAGAATGTGTTGTTAACACTTTGACCGAAATCTATTGTTACAGTGTGGGTTTCGTGACGTGTCCAGGAGTACCGCCTTCTGTATCTGACCCTTGATCCAACCTTCTAGCGAAAGTCTCTTGAGGTGTTGGTCGAGACTAACTAACCATTATTATTATTATTAAGAGTGATTTTATAAATTCCTGTTAATTATTAAAAACATTTTCCAAAAGTAATTCTTCTTTTTTCAATTTATAAAAAGATTGTTTTTTGTATTGACATCGTAAATGACCCCAGGGAAAACTGCCTTAAAGATGGTAACCCTAAATATTCATGTGTGTGTATTTGCTGTCCCTTTCGGAGACACGCTCGGCGTTGGTCTTCTCAATAGTAAGTCTATGGTTTCGATTTGACGATGACACTGACAATTCATTTCACAACACATCGTTGTTAGCCTTGCGTGTTGTTTATTTATTCGTTAAAACTCATTCTTAGATAAAACAAAATGACTTCAAGCGCGCGCACAGCCAGACTCGCACACGAAGTAAAACTCTTCCAGTCAAAGCCGCCGTGGGGTGTGACTTGCCATCCTGAGAAAGAAGACCAGTTCGACGTGTTATCGGTAAAAATGCTGGGCCCACGGGGCTCGCCTTACGAAAACGGGTCATTTAAACTCACGATAACCATCCCCGAGAAGTATCCGTTCGAGCCGCCGCTTGTTAAGTTTATTACGCCCGTATATCACCCAAATATAGACAAAGGTAAGCTATGTAAACCGTCTACAAAACTTTCCGTCGTTATCATAAAACAATTAACATGCTTAACAGTCCAAAGATTTTGTGGTATGAGAGCTGATTAAACTATGTCTTGAGCTTAAATAAGACTTTTAAGACTGTCCTAAACAAAATTGTCACTGAACTTCCAGTACATTTGATACCCTAAATCCTAATGAGTTGTGGATGTTATATCTATTTAAGTGTATTTTTATCTATGTATGTATATACATTGTACACAACTGTATCAATAGTACAAGCTTTGCTTAGTTTGGGAGTAGATTATCTTTCATTATCATATCGTCACTTGGATGGTAAAACTACTAAAGCGACACTTACTCACATGTCGCTTTAGTAGGTTTACCATCCAAGTGACGATATCAGCAGGAAGAAGCTTCAAGGATCTCCTCAACCGCTATATGCTGCTCGCCCTGCGATCCTTACCAGATAGCCGTCTTTCCATCTCAACAGCCATCGGTTCTATGAGCAATGTGCCCTGCCCACTGCCACTTAAGACTTTAATTCTTCTGCGGGATCTCATCATTCCTGATTTAGTCTCGCAGACTAAGACTAATTGGTGTTAATTGTCTGAATCTCACAAGTGTCATTTATTCCTCAGGTGGTCGCATCTGCATGGACATGCTAAAAATGCCTCCCAAGGGTGCGTGGCTGCCCACAATAACGCTGGAGACTCTCCTCATCTCCCTGCAGACGCTTATGGCCAACCCCAATCCCGATGACCCCCTCATGATGGACGTGGCCAACGAATACAAGGAAGATATCATTAGGTTTACAGAGAACGCTCGGGCGCATACAGAGAAATATGCTAAGGATTTATGAAAGTGTTGTTTTTGAAGGTTGTATCTGCTGAAGTGCAGCGGAATCGACATCACCTAGCCAATTAATTTTTATTAGAATCCTGTTTCCTATTGAGGGTGGGAATGTTATATTAAACTGCCATTAATAACATTTGTACAAACTTTATTATAATAGTATATTATTATAAGCATAAGTTTTATATGGTAAGTCTCCAGCGTTTTCACCATTACTCATAACCGTTCCTTAATTAATTGGCGAAATACCTATACCTAACATTTAACACCAATTTATGCTCAAACTAGTATCAACTCCGAGTACAGCTTGTGTTATTGCCTGAAGTCTGTGTTTGTAGTCTTGTATTTCTACAATTAATGAAAGAATGGTAATGAGAAATGGTGAAAACGCTGGAGACTTACCAAATAACAAAGAGATCTGGGCCCCTATTCTGGGTTCATGCGAGATTCATCTCGCACGAGAATAACTGTCAAATCCCAAGGAAATCTGTCATTGTTGACGTATGTGGCATGCGAGATAGCGTCTCGCATGACCCGAGAATTGGGGTCCAGGCCCCTATTTCACCAAACAACATGTCAGGTAACAATGACAATTTAGACTACATTATGTATCCACTATTTAGGACCGGCAATACACAAATGCTTCGAGTTAGTCATGTATGCTGTAATGTCATGGTCACATGTCGGCTTGATGAAGGGCCTGATAACTTCACTGCTACTATTAACCCTTTGAACGCTTTCATATTTGAACGAAGTGATCACTCACACACCAAGCACTGTTGTGTTATAAAAACAATTCATAATAGATTTTATTCATGATCAAAGTACACCTTCACTCCGACCTTTTTAGTGGTTGTTGGCGTGGTGGGCACGTCGACACACGACCACTTTATAGGTTCTTGACGTTCAAAGGGTTAAGATTGTAATCACCAGGAGCATTCGTGCGTAATGTGATAGCTCAGGTTGGAGCAACAGCTAGCGTGCCAGTATTAAAAGACATTACATTTATGACAAACTAGCAACCTGCCCTGTTCCTCACTTGTACAATTAGGTTGTCATGTATGTATAAAAAAAACCTTCCATAAAAAATATCTTAACTCTAAGAGCGTCACGCGGGTGCACGCCTATCGAACAAATGGTATAACCCCGCACCCGCGGGAGTTTGCAGGTGCTCTCATACTATTTTTCTGTGGGCGTGCACCCGCTCCGTGCGCCCGTGCGACTTGGCGGACGCCCTAAACAATAGTTTAAACCGTAGGAAAATTCATTGCGTGGTATAGAAGTAGTAACTGTCCGAATATGTGAGACAGACAGGAACAGACATTAATTCTAATTTTAATAATTGTAATGGAATTAAACTGAATGTAATGTTTAATACTGTTGGTAGAAATACAAGTTTATTGTATTGTTACATTTCTTGTATTAGGTGCGAATGTTTCCGGTGAGGACTGGGCTTTATGGGCAAATAAACAACAATCATTATTAATATCTTGTTATTATTTATTTATTATCAAACTCATTATCAGAGCCCCTAGCATGTTAACATGTTTTGTTATAAAATAAGGAAAAACGAGAAAGTGGGTCACCTGATGGCAAGTGATCACCACCGCCCATAGACCCCCGCAACACCAAGGAGAATGCGGACGCATATTTATAATGTTATCGGGACTTTAACGCGATAAAAGTATATTGTTAATTTACCTAGACGTTTCGGCCATGTTTCAACGGCCGTGGTCACGAGTAGACTGAAGAGGAGGTTATTACCCAGAGGGTAGATGAGGGTGTTAGTCCCGATAACGTTATAAATATGTGTGAAAATCCCGAAAGTTTAAAACAATTGAATGCAGACGCGTTGCCAATCCAGAGGGCTAACATGGGAATAGCTCTTGTGCCAGTAATTTCACCGGCTACGCATCCACGCACATCTCTGGTGGAAAAGCAGCCTAAAGACGGCATTTTATTTTGATAGTTCCAATGACATTTGGCACATTTACTTGTATATATTGCTGCGAAGTGTAAAAAACATTTTAAGGTATTAAGTTAATAGGTACCTCAAGAATCAATTCAGTTTATTTCAAGTTAAAGATTTAAAATCAAGATTCAGGATATATTATTTTGCTACAATATTTGATTTCGCTTAAGCTGTCGCAGGTCTGTAATACAATTTCATAATTCCGATTTAGACTAAGAAGTTTCGAAGTTTTAACACAAATTCTAAAATTTCGGAAATATCTTTGTTTTCCTTGCCTACTTTAATCTCTTTTGGTTAATCTCACCCCTTGATCTTGTATTTTTTCGAACCTGAGGTGCAATTTTTGAATCTCACCAGGTGACTAGAGCTCGCCAAAATGGCCGAATCTCTATGAAAAACGGCTATTTTGGTGAGCTTTAGTTATCTGGTGATATTCAAATGGCATTTTTGAAGCTCACCAAAATGACCGCATTTCTATGAAAACGGTCCTTTTGGCAAGCTTTACTCACCCGGTAAGATTCAAAAATCGCACTCCAGGGTAGGAGTCAATAGTGGCGCCCTCTCTACCGTTACAGATAAATTTTGATTTCGGCGCATGCGCACCTATACCTCGTTTTTATTATTAGATAATGTTGTAAACATCGAAATGGTTGTAAACAAACTTCGCAAGTAATTTTGTGCACAAGTTTTATTTTAAAATAAATAAGAACAGCTAACTAAGATATTATAAATGAACCATTTTATTTTAGTATAATCTATTTGAAAAAGGCTATTTTATTCTAGCACTTTTTCAAAAAAAGAGTAACCAAGATTGTTTATAACGTCTGATCTTAAAATAAAACGAGGCATAGCACATTTTGCTGATTTTGTCCCCCTTAGATCCAGGCTTGGTTCATCTCGGTACCCAAAAAAATTCAGATACCTACCTTTTATTATCAAACCTCGATTAGAATACCATTGGCGAGTAACGTCAGCACACTGTCATTTCATAGACTTGCGTCAAGCTTCATTCTTACATCTATGAAATGACAGTGGGCTGACGTTACTCTCCAATGCTATTCTAATCGCGGTTTGATAATAATATTATACGTAACAGTTTTATTTATTACCTTTTTGTATTTTTTTGCGTATTTTCCATTAAAGAATAGGTGTTGTTATTAAGATTCATTCATTACATTCATCTATTAATTAATTAACAATATCAACTGTGTTGCAACAGCACATTATAATCTTAATAAATCATATTTTAACAAAGCAGACTAGTACTTATTTATACTATGATATGATATAAAGCTGATTGTGTTAGGCCTAGTAAATATTCAAGTGTGGGACCTCTGACACATTATAATAATGCACATTCAAAAGCATGGTTTCACTAGCACTATAAAAATTTGAAGATGTTAAAAGATCATTGTTTGGAACTCATAAGTTGATGTCAAGTTTTGTTTATAAATTTTATAATATTTCGGAACAGATTAAGATTGAAATGAAGCACGAAAAAGTAAAAAATGTTTGAGACACTAAATCATGTTGGTTTCATACAAAAACTGTCAAATTGGTGTCTTGAATACATTGAACTTTTTCATGTAAGTCAGACTAACGCAGGATTTCTGTATTCAAACAACAACTTGTTTTAACTACCACTCATCTTCATCATCAAACTTTGACAGATCTCCCATAGAAAATGTGTCAAAATTTAACTGTTGGTTGGTAGGCAAACCAATCCATTGTTTGAATATATCTACTGAAAATAAAATAGGGTCCACTCAACTTTTCAGAGAAAAACAAAAATAAAAAGCCAAAGCATATTTAAGTAGTTGGGTTTTACGAATTGATTATACATTAAATTTATAAAATAAAATCTTCTTTTAAAATGTACACTGTTAGAAACACTTGTATTTATATTTTACAGAGAAAAGCCAAGTGGGCTATATTTTGTTTTGAGTAGTTTAGAAACCAGCCATTAATATTTTAAATTAACGTTATTATTGTGTTTTATGAACTTATGTCATTAGGCATTTCGATAAAGACCCACTGAAGAATATCATATGATTTGGCGATAGCTAGCTATCGCTAAATCATATGATATTCTTTAAATCTTTATAAAATATACAACCAAATTCTTAGCTGACAATCTTAGTTCATCCTGTGTCTGTACTACTATCGTCTCCTGAGCTAGCGCTCTCCGTTTCACTAGAACTACTACTTCTAATTTTTTTGGTAACTTCCTGATTGTTCTCTTCGCTAGGTCCCTCTTTAGGAGTTTTAATTTTAACCTCTTTCTTTTTAATTTTTTTGCCGTCTTCGCTTACTGTTGGTTTTAAAGTTTCAGTTGAGACAGTGGCAACCATCTTGGATTCCGAGTGGGTTTCAGAAGGTTTGAAGTCCTCTTCTTCCTCATCTAAGGGTTTCCGGCTGGCAACTGATGCTGCTACGGCCATTTTGTAAGCTTCTGGATACTGGGTGCTGAAATTAGATGTTAAACCAACATTTAAAAAAAATATGCGCCTCTTTACTATATTATGTTTCGATCCTTTTATTCCTAGACATCACAATGACAGATAAAGGTGTTCCATGCGATTCATTCCATTTCATTTCATTTGCATTAACTAATATTAGTTTACTGAATGCTTATTTATAAGCAAGTAAATGTTTTCTAATCAAAGTATGCTAGACTATTTATTTAATTTAATTTATTTATTTATTTAGGCTCACAAAACAAGTTACAGTAAATTACATAACATAATAAAGTGGAAAAAATATAAGGCTGGACTATAACTCTAAACCAGCTATACTCAAAGTGTGCTCCGCGGCTCCACAAAGCCTCTGTGGGGGCTCCTTGTGAATATTGGTTACAATGAGAAAAAAAAAACTAAAATCTACCTTTCCTATCAGGACAATAGTTCAATGCTGTGTTTTATTTAAGGGCTCTGTCAAATATTTTGAATTCCAAAAAAGGGTTCTGTGGTACAATAAGTTTGAGAAGCGCTGCTCTAAACAATGTGTGCACAGAAAGCTTGTAAATTTTCTGTTAATCTTAACGTTAGAGGGTAATGATCTCTACCCTAAAAGCGACCGGTTGCCATTAACAAAAAAGTTGAAGTTGAACATTAGAGGGGCTACTTAATTAGGTTAGATAAGGTACTATTGTACAGGTTATATACATAAATAACTTAGATATTAGTCTTTATGGCTCACCTTAGTTTCGTCTTAATGGCGCGTATCTTCTTAAATATGAACTCTAGGTCTTTTCTCATATCAAGCAGGAGTTGGGTGTGTTTCTTGAACTCTGTAGAGGCCGCCCGGAGCCGGCTCGCCGACAAATGGTTACAGTTAGTCAGCATTTCAGTTGTTTTTTCAAACCGTTGCAGCCTGAAAAAATAACATTTCTTGTAGAATTAATAATGATTATTACGGGCGTAAAAGCGATACTTAAAGAAACTTCTAACATTAAATAAAATTATACTATACGTAATTTTTGGGAACTTACATGTTTTTCTGCGCTCTTATAATAGTTTCGACGTCGGTTTGGTCGACCATTCCCGCTAGTCCTTGCACGAAAACTTCCGGAGCTGTGTAGTTTTGGAAACATTCTATAGAGAAATCGCTTTCTGGTGTTTCGTTTGCCATCGTTTTGGAGAATAAATAACAGTTTTTTAATTAGAAAATACTCTTCAATCATAGAAAAGATTAAAATATTGGTGCATCAATATCAATCAAAATCGTGGTGCACCAATTCCTACGTTGTGTCTGACGTTTAAGTTAAGATAAACGTTCCGTTATGCGAGTTAAGCTTAGAATTATTGGCGCAAACGATTTTACGTTAACTACACAGTTTTTGCATCTGCTGTTACAATAGTATAGTTTATTTTTTAAATTAAAAGGTAGACATATAAATAACAGTAAGTTTAATAAAACCAAAAATCCACTACATTTTGTTTCGTTAACTTTTTTATTGCGTTGAATGAAGGAGGTGGCCGTAGAAATAACAGACGTCAGTTTGACATTATCACTTTTTTTTACGGCAAATACGGCAATGAACTCGCTTATACACGGGTCCATATTGGGTTCGCTAAAGTTCATCATCCGAAATTGATTTTCCAAACGTTCTGTACTCCTAATGATCACTGTTCCTAAAGTTTTGTTTTCTTAAGTCTTCGTTCCTAAAATTTTTTTTACTATTAACGTAGTCTATAACACTTAGTTTTCCGAAAATTGATTTTCGAAGTGATCACTGTTCCTAAAATTTTGTTTCCTAAAGTTTTCCTTCCTACAATTTATTTAACTATTAACCTAGTCCATAAAACTCAGTTTCCGAAAATTTTAAGTAATAACTTCACTGGAACTTCACTGGAATTAATGGAAATAATAATTTTCTGTGCTGTTACAAAAAAAATATCTAACACCGAAGGCTAAGGCGGAAGCTACGCTACGCTTCGGTCCCGCCTTAGCCTTCTGAACCTAACCTATCCGAGTCACTTCTGCCTTAAAAGGTCTTGCTCGCTCGCTTCGCTCGCTCGCTGCCAGCGAGGTACCGATTAGGGAATACGAAAGGGTGTAAAAAAGATATGATGATGAATAATAGTGTAAAAGATGGTTATGTTGAGAACATATAGGAAAACCATAGAGGAAAACAAATAGTAGTATGATAGATGTTTATTGCAACGGACATTATGAAGTTTGATGTATAAAATGTTCAATTTTAGGAATACAAACAGATCTACATAAAATAGATATGATGATGAATAATAGTGTAAAAGATAGTTGTTTTGGAGAAAATATAGGAAAACAAATAGTAGTATGATAGATGTTTATTGCAACGGACATTATGAAGTTGAATGGTTAGGGATTCAGAACGTTAGGAACAGAGTAGTTATGAGTAGTGATTATTAGGATGTACATTTTTAGGAACAACATTTTCGGACTTCCGATAATCGACATTAAAAATTTAGTTCAACTTTGGCGCACCCCTTATACACTTATACACAATCCTTATGAGCTGAATTGAACGATTTAGAAATTTTAGAAAATTAACGATAATATATGGACATTTTAGTAATTATAATTCACTATTATTTTTGCAGGCTTAAAAATACAAGTAAAGATGTCTGGATGACTTTGCTTTTCATATTACGCATTGACCTGTCCTAACCCTTGAATATCAAGCTCGAACGGAGCTCCGTAGCTCTGCACGTCTTCATTCAAGTTTCTGCGCCAGAATCCTGGCCCCTTAGCAGCAGCTTCTCGTCGTTGTTGATCCTTGATCATTTTCTGTAACTTTAGCTTTTGGCGTTTGGTTAATGGAAAAACTCTCGGTCTTTGAGTTTGTTGACGTTGCCGCATTAATGGATTTGGTTGATCCGATTGTATGATGTTGTACGCCCATTGGGGCACGTATATGTTATCATTTGGCTCTGCATGCGGTAGAACCAATGCTTCACTTTCAGGTCCAAATAATAAGGATACCAGTCGTTCTTCCAATTTAACAGTATCGACTGTTTTATGCTTAGATATCTTTTCCAGTACACCCTTGATAACTTCCTGATGTCTCTTCAATAATTTTGAAAAGTCAAAATCATTTCTCTGGTCTAAAATGTAGTTTATCAGCTTGTTTATAATCCTCGATTTAAATATTTCATAATAAGCAAACAATTCTTCTGGACTAACATTTTTTTCGTTGATATCGTTATTTTTACCATCCGAATCTAATTCCTTGTCAACATCATCCGGACTATCTTCATCTTCTCTTGTTCTAGTGTAGTCTTGATACCTGTTGTTTTTATCTAGTAAATCATTTAGTTTGACTACTACAACATCTAAATTATCGTTAATTCTGATTTTCTTCCCTTGTTCTATTTTGCCTTTTTCATTTTCATCAGTTCTCTTATGGGGCCTTTTTTTTCTACATCCACATCTCAAGGTTGCGTGTCCTGCTTGGGGTTGGCCGTTTCCACAACCACATCGTAGATCACTAGACGGACTCTGAATGTTTTCCAGATCGTTTTGAAGAGCGTCTAAGAGTTTTGAAAGGTCTTTGCTGTCCTCTGCTCTGTTCTCACGATCATCTTCACATCTGCCTCCGCCACATCCACATCTCCCGGTTGTGGCACATATTGCGTCTTTGCTGTCCTCAGCTCTGTTGTCATGATCGTCATCACATCTGCCTCCGCCACATCCACATCTCCCGGTTGTGGCACATATTGCGTCTTCTATTTCTCGTAGAGCTTGCTGATCAGGATGGCCCGGTTGAGCAGCCTGGTTCAGTTCAGCGGGTTTCTTCTTCAGGTTATTATTCTTGAAAACTAGATTTAGGTTTTGTATGTTCATGAGATTTTTGTCTTGATGTTTGCCGTGATGTTTAGCATGGTTATTGCCGTGATGTTTAGAAGCGCTTCCTAAGCTGTCGCCGAGAGAATTTTGATCAAAAAGGTCTAGCAGCGCATTTTGGATTTCCGGGCTTTTTAATAATTTATCCAAATCATTTGAGTTTTGAGGCTTTTGGCTTGTTAACGCGGCTAGTCCTAACAAGATAGGTATTGTCAATGGCCCCATAGCTGAGACTGCCGGTGCCTCTGTCTTTATAGCTTATGTTGAAATTAATTTGATATTCACGCGACAAATCCGTTTTGAAACTAAGCGTGTAATTAGTTTGTTATATGAATGAGCACTTAAGTCCGGCGAAGTTAAATACATGCGTTCGTCATCATTCTGTCACAATATGCCTAGCATGTCACACTTTAAAATTGTCGATTCTTTGAAAGACTATTAGGTATATTAACGTTTATAAAGGAACGTGCAAGTAGGTACTTATATTTGGATGTTTGTTGATTTAAATGAAATTTAGTAGACAGATAGATGGTAATAATATCCTGGATTAAAAGATAGAATATTTTTTATCACATAAAATACATAGAAAGCACCAACATACAGGCAACGCCGCGGATAAAACCTTGTTTGAAATATATTTCGTTGTTATTGTAAGTATTATAGATAGATTTACTTATTTCTAATTGGAAATTACATTAAATTTAGAATGTCAAACATAACAAATTCACAATAAGATCGACAAAGAGGTAAACAAAATAATAATAATTATTATTTTAATTTTTATGAAATAGGAACAAGCAAGTATTATTGTTAGTAGGATTTATTTTTTATTTTATTTTTACTAGCTTTTGCCCGCGACTTCGTCCGCGTAGACTTACTTAATTCAATCAAGCAAACGTGCACCCAACATACAATTTGCTATATTTCCTGAAAAACTTTGATGAGAATTAGTTGCTATGCTGCTCATGACGTCACGGCGGCGTGTAACTCACTTATCGCTATCCCGTGGGAACTATGCATTTTTACGGGATAAAAAGTATCATATGTGTTAATCCATATTATAAACTATATGTGTGCCAAATTTCATCCAAATCCATTCAGTTGTTTTTGCGTGATTGAGTAACAAACATCCAAATATCCAAACATACAAACTTTCACATTTATAATATTAGTAGAATTCATTAAATTTCACAGGATATCAGTAAAATTATAAATTGGAAGCCCCTGTCTGTCCGTCTGTGGACTCGTAGTTTTGTCCAATCAACCGATTTCGTTTCGACGCAGTTTCATTTGCTTGACAGCTGAATTCTTTCTAGAATATATTTGCCGATGGCTAATAACCCGACGAGTGGTGGGGGGTCTTTTGACCCAAATCATACAATTATTGTATACCACTGACATTGGCACAATCCTCGTGGCCGCCATTGAAGAAAAAAGAAGAAGAAAGAATAAGCGACCGAGATACAAGGATAGACAGGGACGGATCGCAGCTTTGTTTTATGCTGCGGGTGGTAGGACCTTGTGCAAGGTCCGTCCGGATCGCTACCACCATCTTGCTCGCTAATCCTGCCGCTAAGCAGCAGTGCTTGCACTGTTGTGTTCCGGCGTGGAGAGCAAGACAGCCGGTGTAATTACTGGCACAAGAGGTATTCCATCTTAGCCCTCTGGGTTGGCAACGCATCTGCACTCTCTTTGTTGTTGCAGGTGTCTATAGGCGGTGGTGATCACTTACCATCAGGTGACCACTTGCTTGTTTGCCTTCCTATGTTGTAATAAAAAAAAACTATTCAATAAAGATATGACACTTAACCGGTTGTTGGGCGTGATAATTGCTTAAAGGACACGTGATCACGCGTATGTTATCTATCTATACATTAAAAAAGGCTTCTCTGATTGACTGATAGACTATACCTACGTCTATAAGTCTATAAATGTTTGGACACACGGTACTGAGCACGGTACCTTCGATGGGTACTATTGCAAGCCATCAATATTTTATCACATTTTGTGCTATCGATACTATCGATAATCCTATCGATAGTTGGACTATTGAAGAACTATCGAAAAAAACTCGGACGCTGCTGCTAGGACCAAAGCGCCGCTACACTGTAGTTGACCAAGAAATTGCCTCGCTACTTTTCGACCGTAAAACAAAGAGATCAGGTTCAAAAGTGGTCAAGCTGTTACTTGGTCGACTATACCAAACGATCTTAGGATTAAAATGAAATGAATGGTTTATTTTCAAAACACCATTATTAAGAAACCAGAGGCGCTTGCAAGTATCCCTTCACTTTCATCGCGATGGGTACAGCGTGATGTAGCAATATTTCTTTGTCAGGGTCGACGGCGCTCCGCCTTGACGGGGGCAGTCCAGGTTGGCCGCCATGCAAATAATCAACCAAGCTCCTTCTATTGTCCCTGGCTCTAAACTGCTCTAGGTTCCTTTCGTAATCCTGTTGCTGTTCTGCGCTTTTCATGTCATCGTGCCAACTGAAGTCGTCTTGTCTATTTTCTGCTCGTCTGCTAATTTGTCGCAGTATGCCGCCGATAAGATGAAGTACTGCCTCGTTTTTTGAGGAGCTTGTGGTTTTCTTGGGGCTTTTCGATTTTGGGCTCAAGAACATGTTCAGTGCTTTTATTACATGCGAGTAGTCACTGAAAAGATGATAGATAGAAATTCATATCAATTGGTAGAGACACCGGGTGCCGGGTTTTTTGTAGAATTTTCCTATGGTAGGAATGCCGCGCGGCTATTATACAGATCGACTGATGAAATCATCTAAATGGGCCAAAATTCTTTTTAGTGCCTAAAAAAAATTGAAAATGTATAAGCACTTTTACCAAATTGTAGATGTCTCGAAATATTTTCCTAGTAATATTACGTTAGTTCTCAACCGGGCCCCAATTTTTATTATGAATTTTCCCACCATCCTGGGTTTTTTATTACAGAAAATTCTCATTTGGTACCCAAATTACCACTGCGTTACCTGTCCCCATGACTCCTCAAGAATAGTGTCCACTGCGTTACCAAACAATAGTTTTTTTCTTATTCTGACCCCAAATATTTTTAAACCAGTCATCATTCGGGTATGCGTATGTCATTCCGAATTTAAAGATAACATATTATTTTAAGAATATCAGAATAAATAAAAAATATGCGTTAAAATGTACAAGGGACATTTTTATAGGCATCAAAAAGAATTTTGGCCCAAATACGACAAACGCAGTCGCGCTTCCTAATATAAACTGTTGTATACATAAACGCTTTATTATTATCGCCGTAAAGGTACCTTCACGGCGATCAAACGGCGGAAGTCCCAATATCACTATCTATTGTGTCCGGTTCTGTGTCCGTGAAGGTGTTAAGTGGAATGCCGCTGAAATGATCCGAGCTAAAAAATATTGACTTTGTTCATATAAAATAAAAAAAAAACTCTCTGCTAAATAGAAAGATAGATAGTAAATCTATTTACTATCTGTTTAGCCTGATGGTTGGCTGGTTGCGAATGCCTTACGGCATTAAGTCCGCCATTTGTACATAATTTTTGTATTCTGCAATTTAAGTTTAAATAAATGAATACAATTTTATTTTGCGGTGTCAAAATGTAGCTTGGATCACCCGAAATATAATAAAAAATACACTAATACACTTCATTCTTCACTGCGGTGGAACATGATATAACAAACATACATACTCGTACACAGGGCTTTACTTGCTCTCCCTGCGTATCTGTCAAACGTAAGAAAAAGACGTCCATAGAGATAACTCTGATAACTATTGGGCAATTATGTTAGGACTACTGCAACCTTTTGTTTAAGTGCGTCGCCTGATGGTACCTAATTAACTATAGATATTAGGTAGGTAGTGTCTCTATAGTGACACTACCGCCCATAGACACCAACACCAAAGAGTTTGCAGAGGACTGAGATGGTATAATTCTTGCGACAATAATTTGCACCGGCTGTCTTGCTCACCACGCGTAACAGAGCAAGCCCTGCTGCTTAGCGGTTAGACTAGCGATGCTGACCTATCTATTTGAGATGATGCTAGACACAAAGTACATAATACTAGATGCTAGCTAAGCTAGATCAATTTAGGCACTCGGTATGCGTTTGTCCAAAACTTGTAAGCTTCCACTGTTTAGTTAGGTTAGGTACCTAATGCCCGAACGCCTGAAGTCTTCCCTTTCCTCGTACTCTCTTGGATCAAACAACGGCGACACGTCGAACCGTTCGTTCTTGTCATCGAATCTGACGTCAGGCTTCACGTCGAACTGGCAGAACATCCCTGGCAGGAGGAGGATGAAGTAATGGGTGTTCTAAAACATAAATAAACAATCAGGACCGGATATCTATACTTTAATAGTACCTACCTCGTCTACATTCAACTTCGTGGCAGTGAGCTTGTGCTAAACTCAGGTTTGTTTTTATTTCAAGGGCACATATACGGGACTCGAATCCAGAGCCCCGAAATATCAAAACTGGGATTCCACTTAAATTGTTTTAAACTTTCGCGACTTTCACACATATTTATAACATTATCGGGACTTAAGCGCGATAAAAATCTACTCGTCACCACGGCCATTGAAACATGGCCGAAACGTCGAGGTAAATCAACAATATATTTTTATCGCGCTTAAGTCCCGATTCTACTTTCCTTTCATACATTTTTGGTTGCTATAAAGCCTCCAAAGTTTGTGTTCCTTGTATGCCCTGCATCGTTTTGAATGAAAATGATAAACTCGACGCAACTATATATTTTTATATGAAATAGGAATGCAAACAAGCAAGTGAGTCACCTGATGGTAAGTGATCACCACCGCCTAAGCCTTGCAAAAGGTCCTACCACCCATTAATATAATATATCCTTTTCTAAACAATAAACATGTGCGAAAGGAACGAATGCTGTATATCAGCGGTAAACCCTGTGCTAATAGTGCTGGGACATAAATCTAAACGTCTTCTGCTATAGTAGCACGCTAGCATTTATCGCGCACATAAACGCTTTGGTCCCTCTCGCACACGCATACTGGTTAGAACGGGATAAAAGTTTTATGTCATCGATAAAAGCTAGCGTGCTAGACTCCGATTGTGTTAAAATGTTGAATGTAACAATTTTTTTGCCCGGAATGCGGTTATTTAGCACATCAAAAGGTGAAACGTGAATTTTTACTCACCATTATTTCGTCTAATAATAAAATTGTCCGAGGATTAGTATTCCAGTCGTTGTTGAACGAGCGGCGTGTAATTCGCAATTTAACGGTCGGCGACTTTTGCTAATTAGTTAGCCGCCATGCGAGCGTACTTAGATACCCGATATTTTCAAAGCCTGTATTAATTTTGGTTGCTGCTGTCGCGTACTTAATTATTGTAGTCTTTTTCTTCTAAGGCCCCTCTTTTTTATTGGGCACTCCGGGCATGTGCATAGGGCCCCCTCTGATCACCTAGCTACCTACCTGTATACTCCTAGTGAAAACCGCATCGAAATCCGTTGGGTGGTTCAGGCTGCTTTTCCACCAGAGATGTGCGAGGATGCGTAGCGAGGGATGTGTTTGTAAGAGCCAATAGAATCGCTTCATTTACCTCGCCTCGGTTAGCACAGCTCTGGTGGAAACGGCTCATTGGTTCTTTACAAACACATCCCTCGCTACGCGTCCTCGCACATCTCTGGTGGAAACGCAGTCTTAGAAGGAGAAGGCGCCCAAATACACTGTAATAATTTCGGGCAGACAAGAAAAATAGCGATTTTACTTTATACTATGTAAAGATAAAGAAGAAACAGCGTTACAAGTAAGACCAGTTTTGAAAACCATGCGTTTTTTAAACGAAATATAATTGTCGAAAGCTGTATTTTGTTAAATAAAAACAAGCACGCTCACCTGACTAACCCTGTAAGTACAGAATACGCAAATAATACATAAACATAACTTAGAATACCGAAAACATAATCCCCTTTAATTCCACATTACATTTGAACCGAACGCACGGCTGCGGCTTGGCGCCAAGCGTTGGCGGGAAAAAAATGCAAATGGCGGCGCAGCGTGACGTCACGTCCGCCGCCAGATGGCGCGCGTGTTCTGATGTCGTTTTAATTAGAGCTTTTCGCGGGTGTTTTATTGCGGGCGCGCTCCTCGCGCTTTCTTTGTTTGCGTTATGTTGGTACTGCGGAGATTTATGGTCGTTTCATCAGTTGTAAACTATGAGATTGTTTTATAAAATTCTAGCGTATGTTCTCGTTTTGTTGGCAAACAATTTGTTTCGAGACTCAGTTAAACGTATTCCAACCGTTATTTAAGGGTAAGGAAGATTTGGAAATGTCTTAAAGTTCAAGGTAGTAGATATTATAACGAAATTTAAAGGAAAAATCACTGCTAATTAGGCCTTTCAAGTTTACTAAGTTAGTAGTCAGGCAACTACGAAACCCTACACTACGCGATTCCGACTCGCACTTGGCCGGTTTTATGCTTTGTCATTTTGTAACTTTGTATTGCTACAATGTTCAAGCTTGTTTTTTGTATTATCTTCTTTTGACATAAATATTTTTAATGGTGGGATAATTTTACACTTTTAATTGCGCCATTTTATTTGTAAGTGGAATACCGTATTTAAAAAAGAACCCAGCTATTATTGCTGTAAATCTATTTTAGTGTGCATGTTCTATTGAGTACTCAGTTGAATGACAGCCTGGGCAGGGTTGTCAAAGCGTAGTTATTGGAGGTTCGGTTATTTTTTTTTTTTTTATTTAAATAAAAAGTAAAATTTTGGGCATATGGCATGACTCGAACCTTTGATTTAGGTTTTCCGTGCCACGCTTTTTTCCAATTAAGACACAGATTCCCTGCCAGACACTGCGTACTTTCCATACTTTGTTTTTACGGCATTGCATTCTTGAGGTGGGATTTTTGTTAGTTTTGCATTGCATGTCATTAAAATTTTGTTTTACTTTTTTGAATTTTGATTTTTTTGCACTTTCATAACTGTGATGCTAGTTAGTCTAGTTATGTACGTAACGGAAACCACTGGGTACTGCTACTTTACGTCGATCATTATTCAGATAAATTGGTGTCACAAATAGTATGAAAGGTTCCCTAAACCTTTCTTTAAAACAACAAACTTATTAAATTTATCTATCCTTTAGCCGAACTCTTGCGTTTTTTGTATTGTATTAAGAGGAGTGTGAACCCAGCCTGAAAAACCGCTCCCAACACAAACGGCGATAACGTTTTCCACTCTCTAAACCTTAACCTATGGCAATGATTTTTTGGTATGTTGTCATTTTGCCTTAGAACTAGGTTTGTAAAGGTTAGGGTTTAGAGGGTGGAAAACGTTATCGCCGTTTTTATGGAGAGCGTTGGGTTCACGTACACTCCTCTTAATATATGCATATATTTTTTAATTTTATATTGCAACTTGCCAACTTGCAAATTACTATATTTAATATAATTATTATTACTATATATCATTAGTATCTTCATTACATAGTATAAAGTAAAGTTGCATTTTCCTGTCTGTCCGAAATTTTGGGTATGAAATGAAATGAAATGTTTATTCACAAGAACATATGGTTTAAGTGATGTTACATGTATATTAGAGATCCATGATACATTCGGCCGTTAGGAATGTGAAATTTTTTGAAAATGTAAGCTTTCAGTTTAATATCTTTAATATTTGTTGTGTTTGTCCGTACTAATATTTACAATTATAATTCCATGCATGATTCCATTCATGTTCGGCCGCCTTCGCCTTCTAAACCACCCAACGGATTTTGATGTGGTTTTCATTGTTATTTAGGGGTTTTTTTATGGAAGGTTTTTATGTACATTATATCCAGATTGCAACTGTGTGAAGCCGGGGAGGGTCGGGTTGTATAAAAAAAAAACCTTATTTTTCCAATTTGCCGCGTCCACTTGTCTAATACGTTACTACATGCAAGAGGGAATTTACTTACATTTTTAATGCTATAATAATAATAACTTTCAAATAAATTTAAATGATAATGACATAATGACAACACAAAGAAAATTTTGGGTAATGACAGAACATGGACCAGGGGTGCAATTTTTGAATCTCACCAGGTGACTAAAGCTCACCAAAATGGCCGCATTTCTATGAAACACGGCCATTTTGGCGAGCTTTAGTCACCCGGTGAGATTCAAAAATCGCACTCCTGCAACCTCAGCAATTGATTCACAGAAGTAAATAAAATAAAAGAATAAACACAGGTAAATTTGAAATGGGATTCAATAGGCGGCCTTATCGCTAAGCAGCGATCTCTTCCAAACAACATTTACTTTACAATGTTATTTCTCAACTATTTTCTGTTCGGTGTTCAATAAAGTTTGGCGTCTATCCCTAATGCACAAGGTGACTCCGCTTCATAGTAATAGCGGCCATTAACAATTCACTCGGTAATCGTTATTTTCCATAGACAACGGTGCTTTGTGCCCATTAATCATTTCCTGTCGCTTCAAATATTTATGGTCCTTTAACGATTTGTAAGCATTCACACTTGTCAGTTTGGAAATGATATGTGAAATTACTGTTATTATTAGTTTTATTTATGTTCTAAATATTGACTGATGGTTATGGTCTATGGACGTGGTATCGTTAAGCCACGGTAGCAGTTTCTTCCGAGTCTGCGGGACAATTTTCCTGTCAGTAGAGATGAGCTGAAAAAATGCTGTCAGTCCCTTGAAAATCTGTCACTTTTTGACACATCTCGAATGCGAGATGCATCACGATGAATACCAGAATTAGGGGCCAGGAATGAGAAGATCCACAGCAGTGCCGTAACGACGTCGGCAGGCAGGGGCGGCCCGCCCCGGGCGCCGTATTTGGGGGCGCTATAATTTCACTTTTTTTTTATAAGGAAGACAAACAAGCAATTGGGTCAGCTGATGGTAAGTGACCTTGGGCGGCATTCGTTTTCAATAACATTGACACAGAGAGAGCGAGCGAGAGGGCGCACGGCGACCCGACAACCTACTGCGATTTTCCTACTCTGTAGGCAAGGCGGCTGAGCGTACCTACAGTGCGGAGTTGAACTCCTTAGAGAATAAAAGCTCCGGTCGAAAGCCGCATATCCCCTTGCCCCGTCAAAACAGCCTTTGGGTAAAAAACTAGCACCATTATTCAATCATTAATGTTACGTATCCCATTTTAGCAATCTGTGACGTCGTTCTACATTTAAGTTATTTAAGCCATCAAACAGCATGCGCGGGCGCCGGCTGATACAACAGCCGTTGTTTGCGCAACTGCGGCGGTGCGTCCGCGTCTATTTGGTAGTTCTGCTGAATGTGTTTGCTCTTTTAATGCTGCTACTGTCCAAGAAGAAAGAGCAGACAGTGGCAAAGAAAAAACAAAATTTGACATAATATTATTCTCTATTAGTTTTTATCTGTGTGACTTTTATTCGGGATAAAAAACAGCCTATAGCTATCTGTTAACCTAGTTCATTTTTAAATTCATATATATGTTTAAATGTTTTAATTCAATCGATCCATCAAGTAAACTACTCCTCTACACAACTATGGACCCCGGTTCAGCCTTCCTTTTATACTGCAACCAGCAACTGTTGGATATCTGCAACATATTGGATTAAGTTAGAGGTAGGTGTACCCGATCGGTCAAAAAAATATTATCAAAATCGGTTCAGCCGTCGTTCTTTTTAGAAATGGAGGAAAATGAACATCCGGGTCCCTGAAAAGAAAAAATCACCGCCGCTCATGGGAACTAGCAACCCCAAGAGAATCGATGATCCGTTCCCAGCCTCCAGCCTTCCTCCCCGAGCGTGTCTTCATATCTCTCACTCCCCGTACGAAACGCAGTAGCAACCTACTACTTCACGCTATTCCGCGAGAGTGCGATACTACCCCGGCCGAGCCGGTGAAGTCATACTGCAACTAGCATCTGGGTACAGTATGAGTCTACCACTCTACCCTAAATCGGTGTAGCCATCCACGAGAATCCTTGGGGTCTGGCCCCCTTTTTCATAAAAACTTAACAATCTTTTTAAGCTAACAAATGTTTTTGTCCCTTTCATTTGAAGGCAAACGTCACAATCTACATCTACACCAGTGATCTACACTAGTTTGTTTGTTTGTTAGTTTGTTTGTATGTAGGGGGTAATCTCTGGAACTACTGAACCTATTTCAAAAATTCTTTCACAGATACGAAGCTACACTGTTCCCGACGGACATAGGCAACAAATTTTATGTGAACGAAGTCGCGTGCGTCCGCTAGTGACAGATAAATACATAAAAATGTTAACTAACCAACGTTTACGAAGCGTTTATGAATAAGCGGGTAGGATTCTAGCTTTTATCGCTGACATAAAGCATATATCTCTTTCTAAACAGTAAGTGTGTGCTAGAGCATTTATATGTATGCGCGATAAATGCTAGCGTGCTATTAGACCAGTGCACCTAGCACGAATCTTCTCGACACGCGTTTACTCGCTACGTAACTCAATGTATGTCGTTCTAACCAGCCCAACAGGAGAGAGACGCACTGAGTTACGTAGCGAGTTAACGCGTGTCGGGAAGATTCCTGCTAGGTGCACTGTACGTGCGGTAAATATTCAATAAAAGAAAATAAAAACGTATAAAGAAGTTTAGCGAAGGATGTACGCACCGCACCTACTATGTTTTATGGTAATACTACATTTTATTTTATGTTGACCCGTAAATTGGCTTTACAAATTTTATGATTTACGATTACTTGAGTAACGCAACGGTAGTTGAGGTAACGCACCCTGCTGCATGTCATGGTACCGGAGAGTTTCGTTCGAATTTCCAAATGTTATTACGTTTGTATGCCGCTGTGTACTCGTGTGTGTAACCTTTCACCTCAACTCAACACATCGTTACAGATTCGCTTCAAATTGAGAACCTCCTCTAGTTTTTTAAGGTATAAAGAATACCTATTTCACCCAGCGCACTCCTTCGCAACTTGAAAACGTCACTCCGCGCGCCATTCTCACGGCATGCACAAAATTTTCTCTGCTAAACGTCCAGATGCGAGTTTGTTTTCCATCGGCCATCTGGCATCTGCCCACGTGCGGAGATGCTGGCCAGTATCAACGTCCACTAATCCATAGAGAAGCGGAAATGATAAAGTTATTTTTTTTAAAGCAGAATAAATAACACCTGTGTTTTTAGTAGTTTTGATACTGGCATAGGTTTGACGGTTGCTGTATTAAGCTGAATTTGTTCAAATATGTTTTTGGTATTGATTTTGTTAATTTTGCGAGTTTTTTTTGTTTCGCTGTGCCTATGTTATAAAATTATTGCATTCAGTTCACGTGCCAATTTGGCAACTTGGCACCAGGTAATACTAAATAAATAAATCGGAAAACGTTTCAAAGTGGTCGTTGGCATTTGTAACGGAAATGTCAAAGCGCATTGTTATTTCAGCATAACATAATTATATCACCCTTGACTTGTGTTTCATTTAAATAAACAGTAATTGCGAAACCTTTAGAACAATACCTTTTTAAGATGTAAAGTTCACGGACAACATAATTTCTCATTAATTAATTAATTCATTATCCACATAACGCTCTTTAGTTGCCGTCACTTACATTTATTTACGTTCTCATTAAACCATCGTAAGTTCTCAGCTCCAGCTAAACCTCTGAAATCTATAAATTAACGCTCTAGGCAGCTCAACAAACAGTTTTCGGTGAAAAAAACGGTTTTCCGGAGCGGCTTGGTGCCCTCGGTTCAGTCGCCCGCCGGTCGCGCCACGCGCCGCACGTTTCGCGCGCTTTTCAAACGTCACTCTGACAGATCGCGTTCGATAAAAAAAATATTTCCGGTTCAGAATTCAAATTCAGATTCTGCCCGTTTCAGTAGACGGATTTTTGTTTATGTAAACAGTTTTTGTGTGTTTGTGAACTGTGAGTGTAACAAAACCAGGGAAAGCTGTCAGCTATCAAAAACGCTGCGGTAAGAGTAATTTATTGGCGTAGTTTTAAATCAACGTTTATTATGTGTTGCATAGAAATATTCGCTAAATTTTACGCTTGTTAATTAGTGTCGGACATAAAAAAACGCGATATTAAAATAATTTACGGCTGAAATAAATTACTGTCTTAGAAAAGTTGTTTTGAAATTGCTTTTGAACAAACAGTTTTTTTTAGTACAACAAAATTGGCTAGCATCCGATTAACTCAGCAATAGAAATGTACAAAAACGGCACATTTCAGATCTGACCTTTTACATGAAATGACGTCAAATATAATTTATTAAAGATATTGCTTTATATCAATAACAATAATCCAACCTGATTGTTATACGTATCTGTCACACCTCCCTTTTCTTAAAACTAGAAGGTATTGGGCCATAATACTCAGCGAAGCCGGGATTCAGGACTCTAAAATCAATGTAATAGATTCCTTTGCCAAAAAACGACATTGCAAATGAAAAAAGAAAATCAATTTGGATTTTTCATAGATTTTCCAACGACCAAGTACGGAAAAAAGTTATTAGTTTCATAAAGGTGGCAACACCTGGCACATGCTGGCAGGCTGGCATCAGCTGTTGCAGCCAATATAACGCCGTTAAACCCTTCAGCGCGGCGCACGCCGGCTGTATGAATTACTCCCGGGTCCCTCGCTATTTTTTAATGTTAAGCAGTTCCAATTTCGAAATGCACATGCGGTCCGTTCGGGAGAATATGATTTGAGATTGCGTCGTCATTGCGTGGTTTTATTTTTCGTTCAATGTTATGCTTATTGAATTTTTAGAATGAATTAATTGAACAATTAATTTATATATCTACAAGTTACGAAAATACAATAAAAATATGCCGTTGCCTTAAAATCTGGAAAGTTTTTCTTTACCTACTTACCCAGAACAATCCAAAATGCGTACTTATAGTTAATTACTTATTAATACGTGCAAAAAAACATGCTAAACGAACTACATTGAAAAATTTGCTGTGTCTGATGGGGAATCTGTGGCTTAATTGAAAAGAGCGTGGCATCGAACGAATGCAAAGGTTGCAAGTTTAAGTCCCGCCGGATACCTACCCAAAAATTTTGTTTGTGTTGTCATTGTATATAATTTAAATTTAATAATTTGAACGTTCTGCATTGTATTATAAATAAAAAATCGAAAGAAATTTCGGTTACAAAACGTGTAAGTACTCTAATTGACTTATTTGCGTATCAGTTATTAATACCAACATTTAAAACACGTAATCCCGCCGCCATTTTCCATTTGACTATACAAAGCCACAGATTATAAAAGTTACTCCGACAAAACGAGTAATTTTATGTCACGCGGCACATTCCAAATTTAAATGTGTACTCAAACCACAGTCGCATGCGGGGACCTTATGAGTCCGCATGCGGGCCATGCGGGGCCATGCGGGGCATTGTGGGGCTCATACCTGGGGGCCTAGCACGCTAGCTTTTATCGATGACATAAAGCATTTATCCCGTTCTAACCAGTATGCGTGTGCGAGAGGGACCAAAGCGTTTATGTGCGTGACAAACGCTAGCGTGCTACTATAGCTGCACTGTATTGGTAGTGCACTAGCTTTTGTCGCGGTCATGAAGCATTCGTCCTTCTCGCACAGCTGGTTAAAAAAGGATATATGCTATACTGGCGACCCGCCTCGCTTTGCACAATATATCTAAACCTCCGTAAAAAATCTCTAAACGACAGTGAAACCGCATCAAAATCCGTTGCGTGGTTTAAAAGAGAAGGCGGCCGAAGATACTCTACACGATGATTTTTAATCGGTGATCAGCTGCCAATTTATCTAACTCAGTAATTGATGGCGTACACGTTGAAGTCGCAATTAGCTGAAAACAAACTTTCTCTTTTTTGTATAAGGATTTAGGACAGACAGGAATAGCTAGCGACTTCACTTTATAGTATGTAATGTAAAGCAGATGAAGATGATTGAGTCATAAACTAGAGTGCCGTAAAATTAATATTATTCTGTTAACAAACTGGAACAAATTACCTTGCTACTCCGCGAAACCAGTGCCGGGCTCGTGCAAAATAGCTGCGTTGTTTGTTGATATGGACCTCCGCAAAGTAACGCCTGAATCTATTAACTATTCTGTTAGTTTATATGAAGTAAAGAAAATTTATTTGAAATTAAAATCTATTATCTCTTTATGAACCCTAGAATTGTTCTAAAATCTCCACTTTAGAGTACAGGCCAATAAAGAGATGTGGAGAGAAAACGCTGTTAGAAAAGGAAACTTTTAATCTTTTACGATTTTCTCACATATTTATAACGTTATCGGGACTTAAACGCGATAAAAATATATTGATAATTTACCTCGACGTTTCGGCCATGTTTCAACGCCCGTGGTCACGAGTGGAGAGTCTAAAAGGAAAGTCAAGGAATTTAATTCCCTACCCATTTCGTTGAAATGTCGTCTGACATTCGCAATGCATTAAGGTCGATATGTCAAACTAACGTCTTGCTCTATAGCTCTTATAGTGACAGTTTGCTATATGCTATTGAACCTTAGGTGGGTTGGAAATTTAATTCCTTGACTGTACATACCTTTAACAAAATCCTGGAAGAATGAAGACAACAAATTGGGCTAGATCCCAGAAAAATTTCATCTTAGGACTTTAGTATGTTGTAAAAGTTTAAATTAACTTTTGTCGCAAGTTCTAAAAGTGCCGACGTAAACCTGACGGAGCGCAGTGCAGCGCAGCGCATTCTCACGCAATTTCTTAAGAAGACGAACAGAAGGTGAAAACGTTACGCAAAAAGGCAATAGCACTAAACTAAATAGTGGCCTCGACGTGATCTAAAAAATAAGCTGGTAAAGAAGTCTAATTGACATTGTTTAATAATAAAATAACGTTAATTGGCATTGTTCATTAATTAAAGAAGCTTAATTGAAGAGAACGATACTGCTAACACTCTTTACCCCTTCTTTTATTCCTGTTACAACTACATAAACTATTATTCCCGATCCTGCACATAAGCTATCGTTGAGGCGGCAGAGAATCTTATTTTTTACCCACAAAACATCATCAATTAGCTCTTATTGTTTAATTATTAATGTACAGTCAAGGAATTTAATTTCCAACCCACATAAGGCTCATTATCATATAGCAAACTGTCACCATAAGAGCTAACTAGAGCAAGGCGTTGGTTTGACATATCGACCTTAATGCATTGCGAATGTCAGACGACATTTCATCGAAATGGGTAGGGAATTAAATTCTTTGACTATACTAAGCTTTCATGTATGTGTCTTTCTTATTGTCAGTTGAATAAATGTTCTCTCTTTTTTTCTAAAAGCAACGTTATTACATGATGAACTTATGATTATTGTATGTCCGCGGCACACGCGCTGCGCTGCTCTCCGCCAGTTCCGCGTCCTCCCATAAGCCCCGGGGGCCGGGGTTGCCAAATTGCGGGATTGGAGCTGTCACTTCCACATTGCCTTGAAGTTGTGTCTTTTAAAACGCGTTAGAAGCAAAGAGGTAGGAAATAGGAAATTGTGCGTTGTTCGCGAAAGTTGATTTTGCTCGCGATTTTCCTTGAATAGTCCCGTGGGAACTTTGCTGGATTATTCGCAGTAGTTCCTTTTGCAGAACCTAACTAGGGTTAAATCAGAATTAGGTTCGCCGGTGTCTTTCCTGTGGATGATAGTTCAAGCTCTAAAGTATTAAACTACACAAAAAAAGGTTTACAGCATTATTACCAACACAAGAAGCACAACTTAAAGAACACTACAAAAAAAGAAAAAAAAATGTTTCAATAGAAGCAGTTTTTTCATTTATAAATCACTGAGGTTTCTAAAATATAAGTCACAATTATTATTTTATCTAAAACTGAGCGTTTGTTATTTTAATACAAAAATAACTCTTCACAAAAATGCATAAATTAAATTAGTGAAGTCTGCGGGTGGATGCGCGTGCGGGCGACGACGGGCGGTATTTATCCCCAAGGTCGTTGGCGAGTGTAGGGGCCTTAAGTAGGAGGTTTTTGCCAATCAAAGCGACCGCACAATACCGGGATCCCGGGATTGGTCATACTAAAACCCCGGGATTGCATGACCTCTTAGATTCGACCAGGGACCAATTTCATAAACGCGACAGGCGACAGTGATAATTCGGTATACATGGTTTGCCCACTATAATGTTAAGTATGTATGTATGTGTATGTAAATTCTTTATTGTACAAAAAAAAACATAAATGACAAAAAGAGATAAAAAAAGTCTGTAAGTCTGTCTGTTAAGTCTGTAAGTCTGTATCGTTACTTGTCATCACAGTAATGTACGGCGAATTGTAGCTGTCACCTATCGCCTGTCGCGTTTATTAAATTGATTCCTGGGCCAAATCAGACTACGGTCTTGCTCACAAAATAATCAAACACAATTGCAATACTTTTCTTAATTCGTATTGTGGACATATTTTATGCCCTTGTGCACGCAACGATGGATCCGCGCCTAAAGGGCTGATGCTATAGTTAATTACGTTTCTTGTCGTATATGTTTGTATTTTGTACATACGTATGTGTAAGTATGTTTATGATAGAATGCGTTATATTTGTCTGTTTTTCTAGATCGTTTTGTTGCCACGTTATTGTACCACCTGCTCTATTCATTCTTTTCTTCATCTCTTCTAAGCACTGTCTTGAAGAGATTGCTTATAGCGATACGCCCGCCTTTTGTGTATCTTGTGTATTTTCTCTTAAAGTGGGTCCCTATTCTGGGTTCATGCGAGATTCTTTTCGCACGAGAATAACTGTCAAATCCCAAGGAAATCTGTCATTTTTGACGTATGTGGCATGCGAGATGGCGTCTCGCATGACCCGAGAATTGGGGTCCTGCACCTTTGTATGTTGATGAATAAAGAGTTTTTGTAATGTACTTCTTCTATACATAGTATATAAGGTACAGTCAAGGAAATTAAAACACGTACAGTCAGCAACGAAAGTCGCCGAACACAATAACGTTACAAAAGTCACTAAACGGGTCATTTGTCCATAAGTCGTTGAACTGCGTTAAGAGCAAAATTACATTTACACCATGAAATACCAAAAGTCGCTGAACAGGTTTATTCCAAAAATTACAGGACAGCATAATTCCATAAATTGCTGAACAGCATAATTACAAAACTCGCTGAATAGCGTAATTTCAAAAATTACGTTACAGCATAATTCCAAAAGTTGCTGAACAGCTTAATTACAAAAGTCGCTGAACACTACCATTGTTTAAATATTTGGAATAGTCGCTGAATAGTATATGTATAATTACACACACACACACAAAGAAAAATTAGGGTAATGGCAGGACTCGAACCTGAAACCGGCGTTTGCCAGTTTCGACACATTACCATTACCATACCCTGCAAATTTTTCTATGTGCTTTGTCTTAACGGTCATTACATTATTGATTTTAAAAGTATTAAGGTAAACTGAGCTTTGTTTTAAATGACATAAGATTTTATTTTATCTCGGGTTAATGAATATGATACTTACTACAGGTCAAGTGAGAAATTGACATAATAGAACCAGTGTGACATTGACGATACGCGATAAGATTCAATTTAGCCTGACCTATTTTTCTTTTCACTGAGAATTACGCTCATCTCTCCGAATTTTGAATTTTGACAATCACTGAGAAGAGTACTCACTTGTCAGTGAGCGTTTCATCTCTTTCATTTGGCGTGTAACCTTAATCTATTTAATCAATCGGACATGTTCAGCAACTATTGATAATTTAGAGATCAGCTAATTCTGCAGTCAGACATGTTCAGCAACTATTGAAAAATCGATGTTTATTGACTTTTGTTATTCTCAAATGCCCACAGACATTTGTATATCTTCCTGTTCAGTAACCTATGGAACTTTATAGTGTGCAGGTGTTTTGGAAATTAGGATGTGTTCATGGACTTTCGTTGCTGACTGTACCACCGTAGAACCGAGTCGAAGAGACATACGCATGACATTTATATGACATAGCCTGGCGTTTAACGCGTCGCGTCATTGCGATAGGGTTCTAAGGTGGTACGTGAATATTTTTCCCCTACTGTACAACAAAGTCGCTGTCCGTTCCTGTCCGTCCTCATCTTCAGCCGTTTACTCCTAAACCACGTAACGGATTTTGAGACAGTTTTCATTGTCATTTAGCGAATTTTTTACACAACTAATGGCGACCATGTATATTGAAAAGGTACTCTGTGATTCGATATATCCGTCAAGACGAACGTTTTTTTTTAAACCATAGACGAACGAATGAAGTCCCTATTGTCATGTCACTCGAGATCAAATGTCGTGCGTTTAAATTAAAAAAACATACTGAGTTGACGTTTTGTATCGATAACTGTTTTAATATCTGTGGATACTAGAATAGAGACCAACTTGAATTTTGACAGCTGTTCCAAATTTAAATTCACAAAGTCACGAGCAGTCACGAGATGTCGGTAATGTGATGACCAATAAAGAACAGATTTACCTACTACCACAGACAAGAAAATTCTTATAATAACATTGGTTGTAATAATGCTGGTCATTTCCTAGGGTTTTTGAACGCGTTATTTAGCCTTATGATATGTGTGTAGATAAATAAACTAAAATAGCCTCATCCAGTGTTCCCAGGGCTTTGGCATAACAATAAGCGAGTGGCGCCATCTGTACGCCGCAGGTGTAACTCCCGCGATACGTATAAATTGTAACGGCCGAATTCCAATAAGCAGGGTAACATTTTTCTTTCAGGCGCTTTACTGTTTACGATACGGGCAGCTAACATTAGGTACAATAGTTATTAAAAGAAGTATTAGTGCTGTAACCTCTGTGCGTCTCGTTCTAGCTAAGCTTATTCGTGTTGCTAGTGTAAGCTTTCGTTCGTGTTGTCACCGATTTTAGGTTAGTTTAGTTTTAAGAATCTCAAGGGCCCCACTGAAAATCAGCGTCTCGGTTTTATCGGCAGTATGCTGGGGCCCTTTTTGATTCTATTCAACACAAACTTTGTTATAATTGTACTTTGTGTGATGTGTGTATTTGCATGTTTTGTGTTGAATAGTCTTAAATAAATGTTTTTCTTTCTTTCTATTAGCTAAGGACAAAGTATGGCTGGAACTTTCAGCTTTCAACTGTTTAATAAAACAAAGGCAAAACAGTTTTTTGTTTTGCTAACTTGCGTTTGACACTGTGCTTTATCGTAGTTGAAATTAGTGCAACGAAAAGTATGTTTTACATATAGTGACGGGTGCAACGCCAACGGCCCAAACATGGCCCAAGTTTAATGTATCCCACCCTGCGTCTCTGTCTAACTAGTGTGATTAGAAAGGGATGCAGATAAACTTAACTTGGACATGTTTGGACTACAAGAACAGAAACTCTAAGGAAGGGAGAGGCATGGTGTGGCCACCATGGTGCATAAGATTACCGAGACCGGCTGTTTTGCTCTCCACGCCGGAATACAACAGTGCAAGCACTGCTGCTTAGCGGCAGGATTAGCGAGCAAGATGGTGGTAGCGATCCGAACGGACTTTGCACACGGTCCTACCACCCGCAAAAGAAAAGTTTTTTGGAAGTACCTAATCTGAATAAAGAAATATTTTTTTACTTTTGACATTTATATCAATGTTCCAGGCTAGGTTTAATCCCTTTCCGTCCGATAAGCTATCAAAACCGTCTGAGGCTACCATCCCAAGTCCTTTAAAAACGTGTAATGTGAAACGTAAGATAGCCTTACGACGCCAGTCCGCGCCCGTCGTGACGGATGCGTGTCGTCCCCATAACCGTAAGTGTCGCATTTTGTAAGTGTCTCACTTTGGTTTCGGAGTTTGAAACTTTTTGATTTCTGACGATTTATTTCGTGCGCTCGTCATTTGCACAAGGAACCGATTTATTTGTCGAAAGAGGTAGCTCTCAAGAGCATACAATAAAAAATAAATACAATACAACGCCGGTCAAGGAATCCCGCCTTGGATGAAAAACTAAAGCATGGTTATAGCGTCAGTAAAAATGGCGTGCGTCAAGTTAGTAAAGTCTGTAAATTAATAAAAAAAATGTAGATTATACTACCTTAATGTACACTAATGTCATGATATCTAAAATGTCCTCAAAATTGATGTTAACATAGGTGTTTTTTTTTAAACTCACGCTAATAAAAGAAGAAAGTATCAGCTAAGTACGAAAGGACATTAATAGGTAAAAGACGTTGGCGAAATGGTGAAAATAGAGGTTTCTTTGTCCTTGTGCCTTTTCTGCTCCTCCAAAAATTTACCGATTTTAACATTTCTTTTATACGTAAAATTCACCAATCTGTGTCCGTATATTCTGCTTTTTACCTAAAGTGTACGCCAATTCCACACACAGAACAACTTTCGTAGAGAAAAAATAATCAAATTTTTAGATAGTCTTAGTCATAAAGTCATCTTAAGATATATCCAATAATCCAGACTACACTAATACACAAATAGGGGAGGAAAAGTGGACGTTTGAATGGGACTGCATTTGTCTATACTTTTTAAATCATTAAAAATCTACTGAAGTAAGCTGGTAGATGACACTATTTTTCATTGCAAATTCTACCATTTCTACTAACTTGTAGCACCTCTACCATTTTGTCAAAACAAGGCATGACAACACTGCTCCGTACCTCAACTCAAAACAGCCCCGAAGCCCCAAAAATAATTTGCCATAGCTACCAAACAAAAACAGACACTCAATTGCTGTAATGAAACACTTGCGCAAACTACTAGCGCGTGCGCCGGCCAAACTGCGCCATCTGTGTTTGTTGAACTGTGACAACACGGTGGTTGCCTATAGAAATGAATGGTTTTGTTATTGTGAAGATTGTATTTCCAGGTGTTGAAAATGGTAATGCTAAGATGGTTGTGTACACTTAATATTGACTTGACAGTTACGTCTGAATAGGTATCGGTGTAATGTGAATTTAATACTATTTTCGCAGAATGCAGATTATCGCATCTCCGATCAAATAAAGTCGCAACTTGAAATCACTAAGTTGTTTTAAACTTTCGCGATTTTCACACATACTTATTTTGTCAATGGAACCGCGACTAAACGAATTGCAATTATTGACTGGGTGGTTCCACTCCACGCTGTAGGTACGCTCGACCGCTTTGCCTATGGCATAGGCAAATCGCAGTAGGCTGTCGGCTTGCCGCGCGCTCGCTCGCTCGCCATCGCCGTGTCAGTGTCAGTATTGCCAGTATCGCTACTCTATTTTCTGACATATTTAATGGAGAATCATGACAATATCTACTTCGATCCGAAGCTTTCTGCATCCAGTTCCTTCTTTTGATCCTTAAAGGCCGTCGGTCCACCGCTGTGAGAAATACCTAGTGGACTGTAAATAATAATAGAATAGAATAGAACCATTTATTGCAGGCTGTATAGGCCCATAGAAATACCTTAAAGACTAACATACATATTTATAAAACAAAACATTAAAACATTAACATTAGCACGTTACTTCGGCGACGTGTGACCTAGTTTCGGGGTGTCCAACAACCGTCCGCGAAAACGACGGAAAGCGACTCCCTTCGGCCAGAATTCCTGCTTCATGAAGGTCGACAGATGATCGGTCGGCACCCGCACCACAAAGGACATAAAATTGACGTTGTGGCGGGACTCCAACCGCTCGACCCTCAGGGTAAAACTGGTCTTCGCTCGTATATACTCTACGATCTCCTTAACCTTCGTAGAGTAAAGCAGCCGGGACACGTACAGCTGCGTCGTTGGAACAGCAGGACGCAGCAGATGTCTTGGTCCCGTCGGTGCCGTACCGCACAGGATAATAGATGGAAACTGAGAAATATACTAATTTAATGAATTAAAACTTTACATGAATCTACGGGTGAGCCTCGTGGCAGCAGCCTCAGCGGATGGCGGACGACTAACTCCTGATACTCTTCAAGCTGGGCTGCTGTCACGAGCTTTTACAATGGCCAGTTACAAATATACAGATAAAAAGAGGCCTGCTTGTCCTTCACAACCGCATTGGCATGGCTCTACCACAGTTCGTGGCTGGTTTTTTTTCTACCAAAACAAGTAAATACCCATCTGACTGCAGGTTTGGTCAATAGGACGGCAGCACTGAGATACTGAATCAATTGTGTACAAGATAAAACATTTCCATGCGGGTGCGTGCGTAGCGTCAGCATAAACGCCACTTTGTACAGCAGTGATATAAAAATATACACCGAACAAACGCTTTTGTTATACGTAATCAAAGTTTTGTTATTGCACAAAAAAGTGACTATCGAAGTATTTGTTACACCTTATTCTTACCTAATTCTTGATTTGTAAATAAATCATCAAATGTTTATCAGTAGCAAGTAGTTTAAGTAAGTTAGCGACTTAAATGAACTTAGATTACCATTAAACAAAATCATGAGTAACCGAAGTAGTTTGGTTGTACCTTTTTAGTATATTTTTGGTAGTTATTGTTCTTATACTAAAGAAGTTTCATTGATTTATCCCCTTTCAGGTAATGTGAGTTAGAACTTCCCCACAATTGCCAATTTCACCGCTTCTATTTGCTTCAAGATGAGCATGACATGCCGCGAATATGTCGGAAGTAGAAAAATACCTATTAAGAAAAAATTACATAGTAACAAATTAAAGACGCAATTTTTTTCTGTATGTCGGAATTTTTTATAACGTATCTTCGGCCGCCATCTTAAACCACGCAACGGATTTGGTTGCGGTTTTCAATGTCATTTAGAGATTTTTATAGGGAGGGTTTTTATGTGCATTTTATTCCGATTGTATTTATTTATTTTATTTATTTAAACTTTATTGCACAAAAAATACAAAATGTACAAAAGGCGGACTTCATGCCTTAAGGCATTCTCTGCCAGTCAACCTTTGGGCATAAACAGAAAGGTTGTGGGCGGTGCGGATAGAGAACGAGTAATAGAAACACAATAACAAAATGCTACTACATACATACAAAGCCTATAATACTATCATAGATATAAAGATATACACATATTAATATGTATACTATACATAAACTACATAAATAAATATACATACAATCTGTCCAGAAGAAAGCTAAAAGGAGGATTGTAGTCGTGCGAAGCCGGAACAGGTCACATGTATAGTATAAAACAAAGTGGCTATCTGTCTCTATCTGTCATGATATCTTCGACCGCTCTATCTAAACCACTCAACGGATTTTGACACGGTTTTCACTGTTATTTAGAGATTTTTTTGAAAATTCAAATCCAAATTGTATCCGAGCAACGCCACGGCGGGTTGTTAGTGTTAACTATATATAATTTGTAACCGAAGCGTGATTGCTGTCGCTCCGCCAGCATGCGGGCTTGTTTGAAGGCTGCCCGCACCAGCTGATAACTCCAATTACTCCGTGCCCGCGACTACGTTGCTTTTACAAATCTTATTATAGGGGTAATACAGGTACAGTCAGCAAATCTGATATATGAGGCACTTTAGAACCGTTTCTCAGTAAATTATGTTTTTCCCGACGACCGGATAGCCTAGTGGGTAGCTTGAGGTTCCGAAGTTGATTCCCGGGAGGGGCAGATGCTCGTATGATGAATACAATGTTTGTACCCGAGTCTTGGATGTTATATGTATTTAAGTATTTGTATCCGTTGTCTAGTACCCATAGCAAAAGCGGCTTTAGTTGCTTAATTTTGGGAATAGGTCAATTGGGGTTAATTGTCTCAAAATATTTGTTTTGTTCTTTTTTTCTAGTGATGGGCCGAATGTGGTCTGAACCGAAACGGCCGAACATTTGGTAATAATTCAAAATTCAACCGAATTTAGTCTTAGTGCACGTAGCACGAACCTTATCGATCGTTAAAGGTTAGGCCAGATCGGATGCGTATGCAGCACGGCTCCGGAGACACGCGCGTGCACACGCCGGTTGTAATGTATGGTATTGAGATGCCACATCGCTTGCGTTGCGTGCACATAACGCAGCTCTACGAAGCGAAGCCCGGTCTTAACTTGCTACGTACTTCGTGCATCTCTCTCCTACTGTGGCCCTGACATGACTGGCCAAGTTTAGTTTATCTCTATCTGCGTCCCTTTCTTATGACACTAGTTAGACAGACACACAGGGAGGGGTTAATTAAACTAAACCAGGGTTGTCATGTTAGGGCCGCTGAGCTCAGAAAAGAGCTGAGAAGAGAACTCAGAAATGCAATCCAAGATCATAAGTATTTAAGGGTCTAAAGACGATCTGGTGAAAGTTAAGGTCAGATCAGAAGCAATACAAACGAGAGCAATAATTTTAACCGGATACCCTAGGTTAGTGACCCTGACTATGAAGCTAGAGGTTCCTGGTTCGATTCCCGGGAGGGGCAAATGTTCGTATGATGAATACGACTGTTTGTACCCGAGTCTTGGATGTTACATTTATTTAGTACTAGCGGACGCGCGCGACTTCGTTCACGTAAAATTAGTAGCCTATGTCCGTCAGGAATAGTGTAGCTTTGTATCTGTGAAAGAATTTTTTAAATCGGTTCAGTAGTTCCAGAGATTACCCCCTACATACAAACAAACTAACAAAAAAACAAACTAACAAACAAACAAAGTTTTTCTCTTTATTATATTAGTGTAGATTAGTGTAGATGTATTAATCTATATGTGTATCCGTTGCCTAGTGCCAATAGTACAAGCTTTGCTTAGTTTGGGGCTGGTCAATTGGTGTGAAATGTCCTGATATATTTATTAATTTAACATCATGCGGTGTGGAGGCTTGTCATCTGATAAATCTCTAGGTCACGACAGATCAAGGAACCACCACATCAAGTATTAGATTATGTCATCTGTAAACCCCAACTGTTGGTCTCTGCATTTGTTTCTGTAGTAAGTATTAGTATAGTAGTAAAGTTCAAATAAAAGAGTGGATTCAAAGTCTGAAATAAATTATTTGTATTTGTATTTGTAAAGTTAGAACTAGCCGCACTGAGTTACGTAGCGAGTTACGCGGGCCGAGAAGGCCCGTGCTAGGTGCACAGGTGTTCGAAATGATTAATACTATTTGCTGACGATTAATCCCCCTCCAGCCCCGGGTGGGGGTCAGTAATTACCGGTAATATTGTTAAATGGCTACATGTGAAAAGTGTGAAGGAAATCCTACCCAGATTAAGTTGTTTAGGTTATTTTGCGATGCAAAGTTGTAAAATTGTTTGAAAACGAAAAAAGTGGCTTATTTTTTATTTTTAGTGTAGGACATTGAATTTTGCGGGTGGTAGGATCTCATGTAGGGTCCGATTGGATCGCTACCAACATCTTGCTCGCTAATCCAGCTGCTGAGTCAGACTGTGAAATTACTGGGACAAGAGGTCGTGTGTCTACGGGTGTCTATGGGCAGTGGACGCAGTGGTGATCACTTACCATCTGGTGACACACTCGCTCGTTTGCCTTCCTACTTTATATAAAAAAAGAACATTCAAATAATTAAAGGGGACGTAGTTACATCGCAAAAATAAATCATATTTATTGAAAAATTCAGTGTCTGGTAATGTCGTAAATCATTGACTATAACTTTCATACAAATTCCATAATCATATTTAGCGCTACCTCTAAAGGTTGAGTGGACGAGATCCCTTAAAGGGATAAGTTCGCCTTTGTACATCCCTATATCTCTTATTGTAATTTATGTTTTTTTTATACAATAAAGAATTTACATACATACTGTTCCCGTATCACTTCAACGACTGGTTGCCGCTCTTTCTAATTTAACCACCATAGTTGTATCCCGGGCTAAGAGGGGGGAGTGCTCTCCACCCCTTAATCGAGCTGTCAACAACAGACGCCTGGCGGCCGCACTCTGCTGCCAAAGGATTAGGGCTTAGATGTCAAGGGATAAAGGTGCCTTGATGCCTTCGCTAACAGGTTACCACTCGCTGGGAGCTAAGGCTAAATACGTTTTAAACGTTTAAAATTACTACACAGTGGATTAACTTTAAACTTACCCCCGCCCCGGCATTATAGTCACCGAAAAACTATAATAGTTGCCTGCGACTTAATGCGTTTTTTTATAAAATAGGAATGCAAATGAGCAAGTGAGTCAACTGATGGTAACTTCATCCACCAACAGCAAAGAGATTGCAGATGTGTCCAGTCCAGAGGGCTAAAATGAATACCTTTTGTGTTGTTTATCGCTATCCTGCGAGAAAAACTCAAACTCAAACTCAAAATATTTATTTGCTTTCATAAAGAAACATTACGAAACACTGTAAGGGCACTGCAATAGTATTTTATGCAACTGCTATATAATGAGAGGCCTTAAAACACGAGTGTAGTTTTATGAAACGAGCGTCAGCGAGTTTCATAATAGGATCACACGAGTGTTTTAAGGCCTAATTATATACAGTTGCATACATTACTTTATCTACACACATATCATAACTGCAAAAAACCGTAACAGTAAAAAACCAACAAACAAGTATGGCGGCAATTCGATCTATCCGTCAAGACGAACGTTTTTTTAAATCATAGACAAAAGAATGAAGTCCCTATTGTCATGTCACTCGAGATCAAATGTCGTGCGTTTAAATTAAAAAATCATACTGAATTGACGTTTCGTATCGATAACTGTGGATACTAGAATAGAGACCAACTTGAATTTTGACAGCTGTTCCAAATTTAAATTCATAACGTCACGAGATATCGGTAATGTAATCACCAATAAACACAAACTACTAAGAGATAATACCTAATAAAGAACAGATTTACCTACTACCACAGACAAGAAAATTCTTATAATAACATTGGTTGTAATAATGCTGGTCATTTTCTATGGTTTTTGAACGCGTTATTGAGAAATTATGATATGTGTGTAGATAAAGTATTCATTATAAACTAAAGTACAAGTAGTTTTTATGTAGTTTGATTGTTTTATAAACTAAAGTAAAAATTAACTTAAAAACTTAACTAAAACATTAGCTATCGTGTCATATGTGCAACAGTTACTTTTTATTTATATTTAATATGCTTTAACTAAGATAACAATAAATATCTATAAGTACATTTCTATTGCAGGCAAACTTACCTAAGTATCCATAAGTGATACAAATACTATTTATCGACGACCTGTATGGCACAGTGGCACATGTGTCTGCCTACTGTGCAAGAGGTCCCGGGTTCAAATCCTGGTATGGGCAAATATTTGTGTGACGAATACGAATGTTTGTACCTGAGTCATGGATGTTATTTGTATTTAAGTATGTATTTATCTATATATGTATGTTTATCCGTTGTCTAGTACCCATAGTACATACCATAGGTCAATTGGTGTAAATTGTCCTGAGATATTTATTTATTATTATATTTATTTATCTTCAAAAAATTCTTGTGGCGTGCAATAAGACTTAATTTTGGATCCATTAAGGATAAAAATCCTGTGGCTATTCTCGATACACAAACAACAAATACATTTAAAACAACTAGATCCCCGTGACTTCGTGCGCATAAAATTCGTTAATAGCTCCCGCGAGAATTTTATTTATTTATTTATTTTATTTAAACTTTATTGCACAAAAAATACAAAATGTACAAAAGGCGGTCTTAATGCCTTAAGGCATTCTCTGCCAGTCAACCTTTGGGCATAAACAGAAAGGAAATTTTGTTTCTTTACAGGATAAAAATTAACCTATAGCCATTCTTAATATGCAAACATCTCTTCATTTCGTCAAGACTCTCTGTTGCCCGCGATTTCTGTCGTCCAAAAAATTCAGCAGTTTACGACCAGGAGAAGGGGAGCTAAAAGCCAGCAACGAATCAACGACTCTGTCTTTGTCGCTGGATCCTACGGGCGACGGCGATTACTTCCTACCAAGAGACTTGTCTGCTTTATTTATTGAAATCAACACTTTGCCATAAAATATTTCTATGTATAATGTTAAATGTGTCTATGTGTTCTGCAATTAAAGTTCATTCATTCATTCATAAAAATACACTACAAATACTACAATAAATATAGGAAATGCAAAAATTCAACAACAATTCAAATGTCTTCGTCAAACACAAGTTTGACGAAGACATTTGAAGTGTTTCGCGACCAAGTTTCGGGGTATCCAACATGCGTACAAAATAACTCAATTTCGGATACGGACCAAACTTATCTATGGTATTACCAAACCGCGATTAGAATATAATGTCAGAACACTCTCATTTCATAGACTTGCGTCAAGCTTCATTCCTATATCTATGAAAAGGCAGTGTACTGACGTTACTCTCCAATGATAGGTATTCTAATCGCGGTTTGATAATAGGTACAGTGGGGAAATATATTCACGTACCACCGTAGAACCCTATCGCAAACACGCGACGCGTTAAACGCCAGGATATGACATACAAATGTCATGCGTATGTCTCTTCGACTAGGTTCTACGGTGGTAATTTCCTTGACTGTACAACATGCAAGGTTACTAGAAAAAACATTTTTTTTTAATAAATATCGCATCCCTTTGCGCGACCTAAATAAAAATCAATTTACCGTCACCTCAAAGTGCCAGCCACAGTTTTTATTCGTCATCGAGTATGTTAAGCACAATCGAGTCGGCATAATCGAGTTGTCAGCCGCACGCGCCCGCCGAGCAAAACTTTGATTAAAACCGAACCAATCAGCCAAACTGTTGTTCCCTGCACACCCTGTATACCCTGTACCTGTGCCAACATAACTTTGCGGCTCCACGCCACGCATTCCATACAAAACAGCTGCACAGCTATGTTTGTCGCGCCGTGTGAAACGCGCAGATGGGAATTCCAATTTGGACGTCACGATTTCGTGTTCATGAGCCGTTTTCAATTAATACAAAAGGAATTAATTTAGGAGTTTTTTTTAATTTTTTGAACTGTCGAAGGCTTCATTAGAGGACTGTTTCCAACTTGTGTTGCCAGATAACAGTAATTGCGGTAGATTTATGGTACTGTCGTGTTTTTAAAGGTAACGTTATTTGAAATTTTTGAATCTCGGATTACCGTTAACCTTACCGTTTGGCATAACCAATTTCTTGGTCTACGTGTCTTAACATCTTCATTTTCTTTATCTTCTTTAAATAGTTTAAACAAATTCCCTATGAGTTTCTGTCTGTCCTCAATCGTCATACCTTCGGCCGCTCCTTCTAAACCACGCAACGGATTTTGATGCGTGTGTCACTGTCATTTAGGGAGTTCTTTACGGAAAGTGTTTATGTATAGTCGACCAAAAAAGTGCTTGACCACTTTTCGACCGTATCACAATGGGACAAGGGTTTTTTTTATAGTATAGGGGGCAAACGAGCAGACGGGTCACGTGATGGTAAGCAATCACCGCCGCCCATGGACACCTGCAATATCAAGAGAATCGCCAGCGCGTTGCCGGCCTTTAAGAAAAGAATAGGCTCGTTTCTTGAAGGTCCCTAAGTCGTATCCATTTGGAAACACCGAAGCCGAAAGTTGATTCCACAGAGCTGACGTACGTGGTAAAAAGGTACGTTTAAAACGCACAGTGGTTGAACGCCAACCATCCAGGTGGTGAGGATGAAAGGAAAGCTTGTTTCGAGTAGTGCGGTGATGGAAGTTAGCTGCTGGTATTAATCCAAACAATTCCAAAGCGGTTCAAAAGTGGTCAATCAATTACTTGGTCTACTATACATTACATCTTAATTGTACACGTATTTTTATACATATATGTATAGTGCTTACTTACATATGGCCGATTCTTATATTCAAACAATGAATCGTTTTGCTAGTTAAATTTTTTTTTAATAGATAAGAATTGACACGTTTTCCATGAAAAAGAAAACCAGTCAAAATTTGTTGACTTTCAGGAAAAACGCTCCGTTACTTAAATATAGGGACGCGGCATTAAATCGGCATTTTCCCTTATTCTCCACATATGCGTTAACTTACTACGTAACTCAGTGTGTCCCGTTCTAACTGGCCCAGTACGAGAGAGACGCACTGAGTTACGTAGCGAGTTAACGCGTGTAGGGAAGGTTCGAGCTAGGTGCTACGAGCTCGTAGCAAGGCCAAGCGTAGCGCGTGCTACGGCGTAGCGCCTACGACGAGGAAATCGCTCGAGGTTTTATAATAAAATCGAAAACGTGTTTCTTAATTATTTTTTTTAAGGGTGTTGTAAGACTTGTAAGTTTCAAGAGTATGGCCTTGTGGGATCGAAGCGAATTTGAATGAGTATGCATTTTATTATTTATGTGTTTTATTTTTATTTAATTAAAAATTGGAAACATACAGCTTAAATTCCAGTAATATCAAGCTGTTATATTCTTTGATTTTAAGTTATTTAAAATTTTCAGTCGAGTTGGGACATAGCAAAAAATACTGTAACTTATTAAAGGTTTTCTTAGAAGGTAAGATAATTCTTTCGTTGCTTCTCTAATTAATGAGAAAAATAAATGAAGTACTGAGTTCTTTCAGCGCTTTTTCTCCGCAAAATCTTCCATTATCTAATGCGCTGGTAAAATAAAAGTGTCATTTCATTTATAAGTATTTTTTATGCATTATTTATACATCGTCTTTTTTTGGCTATGCCGTGATATTAAAATTTGTAATTATATACTAAGTTAATTTTATTTTGTTTTCAATGTTTAGTTTGTAATTAATACTGTTTGTTCGTCTTCTGTTTATCATAACAGTTGGATATAAGAATAAAGTTCTATCTATCTGTTTGTTATATATTGCTAAACTGACAAAAAATACGCTAAATTACAAAAATGTATGAAATTTTTTTTTAGTTGCTTTTATTACTGACTAGACATTAAAAAAAATCCACGATAGCGCCTCAAATTTCAACCATTCATACAAACAATTGAAATCTACAATTCTAAGTCAGCATTTAAAGTCTACATCTACAGGGTGCTCCAAGTTTCTCAGCGCTAAGTAAGAGGCGAGAGCCGGCACAGCTGGTGCTTGATCGATTGCACATGTTTGTATTAGTATGTCTGTGTGTGTGTTTGCGCTAATTGCTGCAACACTTGCCCGCGGTTGCGCGGGAAAAACGCTTTTATGCTGGCTGCGCTTGTTTAGCCAAAATGAACACACATAATGTCACACAAAACATGAATTTCATAAAAGCATTCGAGTGTTTTTGTGTTGTGTCGGGCAAAACGCGAGCAGCATTTATACAATTAAAGATTATTCAGCCTGAAGTCATGTTTATTCACTACGTGTCTTTTTACGTATGTATTTACTATTTTTAGTTTAGTTTTCAATAAAAAGTATTTGTCTTGTCTCGTCCTTTGTCTTGTTTCTGTTAACAAGGTCCAGTATCATTAAAAGAGTTATATGAAGTTAATTATTTCAAACTTTAACGGGACTGTCACGCGATAAAATCATAGTTAATTTACCTCGACGTTTTGGCTATGTTGCAACGGTCGTGGTCACGAGAAGACCACAGCATCATGCCGCAACATGGCCGAAAAGTCGAGGTAAATTATTTGTGAAAATCGCGAAAGTTGTATACAATTTATATGGAGTTTCTTAGTGAGACTGAATCAGGAATGAGGAGATCCGCAGAAGAACCAACGTCACTGACAAAGCTCTGCGAATTGTAAATCTTAAGTGGAAGTGGACAAAATCCTCGTAGAACCGCAAGCCGTTGGGACGGAAAGGTTCTAGAGTGGAGATTGCGTACTGGCAGACAAAGTGTACTTAGGTCTCTTATAAACTAGATCGACGCTTTGGTGAGGATCGCGGGAACCTTTGGATGCGTGTAGCACGTGACCGACCATCGTCAGGAAGGCATAAGGCGTAGGAATGCACAATTTTCGACTGATATGAAAGAAAGAAAGAAAGAAAGAAAACAGTTTATTCGGTGCTAAGATGTACTACGCAGTATGAACTTAGAACTAGAACACCGAAAGGGTACCCACTCAGCATATGTCGAGGCACGGCTACGTACCACGACGCTGGTCTTCCGTGGGCACCTTTACCTGGCACAACAACAAAAAACACAAACACAAACACACTATATCTATATATATCCGTAAATCCTGTAATAATAGTTGCTGCATGAGCATAAATAAATAAATAAATAAATATCTTCATGATCAGATCACCAATTAATTATTCGTACCGACTTGACATCCCAGTTATTAAATTGAGGCATTTCCTATTCATTCCTATATGACGATGATGATGAAACGAAAGAATTGTTTACTACTGTATCACAGATAGTATCACGACAGCATTGCATTTGCATCGCTGCAAAAATTCACCACGTTTAAGCCTAGAACAAAGTATTATTTATTTGTTTAGGTCTGAAAATAACGCAAAAAATAGAAATCATATCTCCTTTTATAAGAGTTTTCTTAATGACTGACACACTTACTGACACAACGCATAGCCAAAACCACTGAAGATAGAAACATGAAATTTGGAACATGTGTTCCTTCCACCATTTAGGGGTCAAAAGGGGGATGCAAGTTACTAAGTACCTAATCCAAAATTTACGCGAAGCGGATAAAAGCTAGTTCATAATCTAACAAAGCTGATTCAGATTTGGGAAAAACTCAAAAGTTATTAATAGCCTTAACACCTTCCCCTCCGTAATCCTCCCCCCTCCCCCGGGCGGGGGCACAGCTGCGCCCCCTGTCACCCGCAGCCGCACACTTATTTATTTGAGGCAGATTGATACCTCGCAGGCTGGCGATTGTACCGTAATTATTAATTTTATTGGTTATAGATTTTCACAAAAGCCACAGTCATTATAATTGGCAGTTATTTTTACGTCACTTGGTCTGGTAAAAACGGGATGATTTCGTTTTTGACCAACTTTAAAGTTTGATCTGGATTCTACAAGTATAATCTTTATAGGTTACTTTTTTTGTAACATAGTAATGAAACGAGCAAGTGATAGTAAGTGATCACCATCCATATCCGCAACACCAGGTATATTTTATTTTATTTCACCGTTTGTACTACTCATATTAAAAAGACAAAATATGAAAAAAAAACACAAAACGGAGCATCAATTAACAAGATTGTCCAACTGTTTTTGGTACAAATAAACTGCAGTAATGACAACAACTGCTTTTGTAAAACTAAAATACAGAAACTAGGACCTATATTATCAGTCCAGTGAATAATATAGTTTTTTACTAGGCCTTTCATCTTCTAATTTATTTTTAAGTAACATTTTTATAACCTGTTTTCTACATGGTATGTAATAAAAAGTATGAAATTTTATAAAAAATATATAAAAGTTAAATTAGACAATTAAATTCTATAGATTTCTTCGTTACATTATACTAATATAGTATTGTATTTTTTCTTTAAGAAGCTTAGCAGCACTTTCGCGACCTTTCCTAAAACATGCCGTCGCAGCCTCATTTGGCGTGGGCTTTAAAAAATAACATAAAAATTCACATTAGCTGCAGGCTAAACGCTATAATATTATACGATTTCCTAAATGAAAATCCATATAACAGGCAGTCGGTGGCACATGGTGGGCCACACTGGTATATAGACTGCGGAAGCGGCAGGAGCGTGGTATACAAAAGTCTTCGAGCGTAGAGCTGGCGTCTAAATTAGACTATTTTTAAATCATTGTATACCTTAATGAGGTCGATTGAAGATAAGTACTGTAGGTGTAATGATAAGCAACAAAATACCAACTACATGTATTACGCAATTAACAATTAATAAATGAATATTCCTATTCTATTCTTAAATGAATATGTTATGAATTATATCCTGCCTGCGGTCCTAATGACGGCACAGGTTTAATGTGTCCCTTCCTGTTTCTCTGTCTAATTAGTGTCATAGGAAAGGGACGTATATAGAGATATATATACTAAACTTGGGCGATCATGTTGGGGTATTTCGGCACTGTTTAACTAGTTAATAAGGGTCGCACAGAGAGATAAATAAGATTTTGGCGGTCGGATAAAACGGCAGTTTTCTAAGGATCGCTAGTGCCCATGCACGATGAACACTTCTTATCATTTAATCTGCATGCTCATAATTCGTCTTCCTATTCTGTAATAATTTAATCCTGGATTGTCTCCTGTATGACAGACGCTAGCTCAAACGTTTAAACCACTTGATCTTAAATCTGAACTTTAATTTCACTTCCAGTATCAAAACATCACAGTCGGCATTCATTAAAATTTGCCAAACCCGCGCGCCCGTCTGCCACACCTGACGCCCCGGGGCACCGCCCGGCTCGCCAACAACAGCGACTAAACCCCAACATCGACATACATTACCGCTTCAATACAGAACTCCAATCACGAACTCCTAGCCAAGCAATCAATGAACATTGCGTGCTGGGTAACATCGCGCGCTTAGATATTACAGTACGAGGTTGATGTATTGAAACGCGAAATCTGGTAAACTATTGTTACTTGTTGATATTAAGGAATTGTTTACGCGAGTTGTGCCTTTTGGTGTTTTATTGCGTGGTTTTGTTGTAGTTATTCCTGGAAGCCCATTGGTGGATAGCTCCGGAAGATTGAAAAGGCGTGCGATTGGTCAGTTGACTGGTCGTTTGATGTAATTCTGTCGGTATTGATTATAATTTATAACCGATACCAATATAATAAAATCAAACTAATAATAACAGTATCGGAATTCTGGATTGAATGAAAGGAATATAGGATCTAAGTTAAGCAGATTCTTGTCTAAATAAAAAGATAGCGATACCGAGCTATTGCTGATCTTAAGGCTGGTTATCATTGGATAAAATATCAATGGATGCAAATATTATAGATAAATTAAGTAGAGTGAGAATACGTGTAGCGTTTTTTTAATCCGACATCATTATACCACATATCTATGAATACCGGTACTGGTTATTAAATAACCGTTATTAAGTATATTAGTACAATTCCGTTATTTCCCGTACATACCGGTTTTTTGTACCGAAAAAACCGGTTATTTTTTATACTCATCCTGTATTTTGAATTTCTTAAGACTGGTTAACGTGACCGGACACAAGAAATGATAAGTATGATAACTAATGTAATGAAATTAATTGTGAAGATTTTTTAAATAATTCGGTTGCTTTTTTATATCAAATATTTTTATATAAACAAGCAAGGGTAACTGACGGTAAGTGATCACCACCGCCTATAGACACCCGCAACACTAAGAAGATTGTAGATGCGTTGCTAACCCAGAGGACTAAGATGGAATACCTCTTGTGCCAGTGATTGCACAGGCTGTCTTGCTCTCCACGCCAAACACAACAGTGCAAGAACTGGATTAGCGAGCAAGATGGTGGTAGCTATCCGGACGAACCTTGCACAAGGTCCTACCACACGCAAATATTAAGTAACTAATATTATTTCCATGTTTGTTTGTAATAAAGATTGCCTTCCAGATGTTAATGGTTATGGTATCTATCGTGCCTCTTTATTCCAGTAGACTAGTAGAGGATTTCCAATGGGTACAAACAGAAACATCGACATCATATTTGGGCCAAAATTCTTTTTGATGCCTATAAAAATGTCCCTTGTACATTTTAACGCATATTTTTTATTTATCCTGATATTCTTAAAATAATATGTTATCTTTAAATTCGGAATGACATACGCATACCCGAATGATGACTGTTATAAAAATATTTGGGGTCAGAATAAGAAAACAACTATTGTTTGGTAACGCAGTGGACACTATTCTTGAGGAGTCATGGGGACTGGTAACGCAGTGGTAATTTGGGTACCAAATGAGAATTTTCTGTAATAAAAAACCCAGGATGGTGGGTAAATTCATAATTAAAATTGGGGCCCGGTTGAGAGCTAACGTAATATTACTAGGAAAATATTTCGAGACATCTACAATTTTGTAAAAGTGCTTATACATTTTCAATTTTTTTTTAGGCACTAAATAGAATTTTGGCCCATTTATCGATACCAAATCCCTAGCGCGTGCGCCGAGATAGCACGCGTTTGGGTATGGACGCAGAAGTTACTCTTTTAGCGTTAATTGTTTATAGCCGGTGGAACCAAGTTAGAAGCCACTTCCTACCGGAACGCGGCTGTGACGTCACGCGCGTCCAAATCCCAACGATAGAACCGCGTAACTCAGAATTTATTTTTAATGCGACACAAGTTTTTTTAAATCTTAAATATTAAACCCGTATTTTGGTTTAGTGTTCTTTGACGTAGAGCGTCCGTCAAGTTCAAATTCGGAGTTTGCCAATGAGTCATGGAGCGCAGCATTAATTGCATTAGTTGAGTGTAAGAGACCCCTTAAAGGAATAAGTTTCTCTTTGTAAATCTGTTTTGTACTGTAATTTGTTATTTTTATGTGTTATGTATAATAAACAGTCTTACATGCTCATAAACAAATGAATAATCCATTAAATATGGTACTAATCGTTGATAGTATGAAGTCGGTTAAAAATAGAAATGTTATTTATTATCAATTGGAATAGTATGTAATTAATAATTAATTTGTCATTTCTAATAAAAAAATATGACATCTTGCTCTACCTATTTATTATTATTGTATTGTTTTATTTTTCATTTTGTATTGAATGTTTTATTTAATTCGACATAGTGTGTGAGTGTGTTTTTGACTGTATTATTCTGTGTAAATAAAGAAGTTTGAAATTATATTTGTTGCATGAGCCTGAGAAACTTAAAATAAACAATTTTGAATTTGATTTTGAATTAAAGCAGTCCATCCTGACTGCTTCAAGCTATCCGTAGGCCGGCCTAAGAGTGTGGCACTACCCCAGTCAAGTCTAACCAGCACTGACATTTAAGAGTTACCCCGAAATTTTGAATTTTGGGGTTACGTCAATCCGGCGCGGGCGCTGTATATATCACACCACGTGCGCGCCATATGGCGCGGAGGCGTGCGCCGCTATTTATAGCTGCGGTCTGCTATATGGAGGTCAGGGGTTCGATTCCCAGTTTCATTTCGAACATTTTGCTAGGCATATGGTTGTATAATAGTACATTGTGATACAAGTGCTGAAAGTATCTACAATCCCTTTGGTGTTGCGGGTGTGTATAGACGGTGATGATCACTTACCAACAGGTGAACTACTTGCTCGTTTCTCTTCCTATGTTGTATAAAAAAAAGTATGTCATTTTGCATGTCATGCCTGTTTGTATACATTTACGATAAAATGACAGTGAAACAAAAATAAAGGAGTATTTAAGAGACAATTTGATTTAGTTTGCTGTCTGTTAAAAATTCAGAGTGCAGTTAGAACAAGTATTAAGGAAAATAGAAAAGTAAAAAGCACTATCGCTAAAGATCTAGCTTTTCGCACGGTACAAAATATGAAAAAAAAGCCCTAGTGCGAAAAATCCAACTTTCCGCACGATATACAACTGCATATCGTGCGGAAAGTTGGATTTTCCGCACTAGGGCTTTTTCAAATACACTGGCTCAAAAAGTGGTACGTAACTAAAAAAGTACCACTTTTAGAGCCAGTGTATTTGAAACTTTTTTATAGCACCGAATTTACAATATTATTAATTGGCACCACGACCCACATGGCCCACGGCCTTGATTTATGTATCCGATGCATATGAGCAAATGCTCATACATTTGTATGGTACCGCTGGTAGCGGCGTTGTCACGCGTGCGAGCGATACATTCAACGACAGCTTTTTCGGTACACGGTGGATGGCCACTCTATGTGTTTTGTGATTGCCACAGTTTAATATAAACAGTTAACTAACTCCATACAAGCGTCCGCGTGACCACTTCCCATTAAGTGACTCATCTGCTCTTGTACCTTCCTATTCCATAAAAAAACTAAATTATTAGGCACAGTTACTAGAGAACCTTTTTGCGTTGCGTTGCGTGCACGTAACGCAAATGATGTGCCATTTCAACATACAATTCCATACCATACGACTGGCGACTGCACGCGCAAGTCTACGCAGAGCCGGAGCCGTGCTGCATACGCATCTGGTTTGTGTCGGCCTTTAAACGGAGTTACATAAAAATAACCCCTAATTTCTGCAGCTTTTTAAGTTCCGTATCGGACCCCTAAAAAGGCACAGAACCTATAATCCGGGTGTCACCCAGCAAACAGCCTGAGCCGGTTATGGACGTGTTTGCGCGTGTTGACCGGGCGTGCGCCAGACGCGACGCCACGCCGCACCACGCTACGCTACGCCATGGTATACGGATACAACTGTTTTCAGAGCGCTTAGCGTGTTTTATATTACGTTTTGCGGGTGGTAGGACCTTATGCAAGGTCCTTCCGGATTGCTACCATCATCTTGCTCGCTAATCCAGCCGCTAAGCAGCAGTGCTTGCACTGTTGTGTTCCAGCGTGGAGAGAAAGACAGCCGGTGTAATTACAGGCACAAGAGGTATTCCATCTTAGCCCTCTGGGTTGGCAACGCATATGCAATCTCTTCGATGTTGCGGGCGTCTATAGGCGGTAGTGTACACTTACCATCAGGTGACCCACAGCTTGTTTGCCTTCCTATTTCATAAAAAAAACGTACTTTGGAAGGTTTGCCATTGCATGGCATTGATGTTGGAGCTCTAGACTATCACATGTACCGTCAACCAAATTCATAGGCCACTGTAGAACCTTTTCACAATAAATCAGGTTTGTGGTAACCTGCGGAGGTCAGATGGCAGTCGCTCCAGTTTAAAAACCTGACCTGCGAAATATGAGATCATGGTCAAACATAGAGCATAGATTAAGGTAATTAATTTGTTTTAGACCCTTAGGGACTATACATCTCTAAGTTATTCAGACTAAATATTTGATTATTATCATTTCGGGGACCATATACATCCCGATTCTAATTTCTTTGACCTGGGGACCCTATACATCTCCTGGTCAATCTTAACTAGTGCCAGTTCGTTCAATATGCTTAAAGCTTGCTGTGCTATTTATTAAAATATATTATAATAAACTACGCGTCGATCGTGTAGTTTTAGTGTTTAGTGGTAAAAGAGCCTATATGGCCTACTTGCAAAATATTTTTTTCATTTTCATTTTCATTTTCAAAGAGTTCCACGAACAAACAAACAGTAAACGCGCTTAGATGGTGATGATTATAATAGAAAAAAAAAGATTTGTATCATTGAACATACTCGTACTTACTACTCGTAAACTCAGAAGAGCGAAGTTATGAAAAGTCTTTGCAGCCCTTAGATTCAAAAAGAATGCTTGTCGCTACATTCAATTATGTTTCGGTCACAGGTGCTGCTTCTCACAGACCGCTATGCTAATATATCTCCCCACTGCACAGGCGGACAGACATACAGTGCGACCGCTTCCTTCGACGGAGAAAAAACGGCAACATCTGTGGTCCGTTTCACTAACCTACAAGTTACAATTTTACAAGTCTAAACCGGCAACATTAACAAACTGGAACAAATTACCTTGCTACTCCGCGAAACGCGGGTTTCGCGGAGTAGCAAGGTAATTTGTTCCAGTTTGTTAATATGGACCTCCGCAAAGTAGCGCCTGAATCTATTAATTATTTAAAGTCGGCATGCGTAGCCGTACAGGCACGTTATTATTTAAAACTTATAAAGCAACACCGGGTAGCTATTCAGAACGTTAAAAAAAAAAAAAAAAAAGAAAAGGTTTCGCGGAGTAGCAAGGTAATTTGTTCCAGTTTGTTAATATGGACCTCCGCAAAGTAACGCCTGAATCTATTAATTACCGGCAACATTGGTCAATAATGACCATTGGCAGTGGGCAATGGGTGTAATGTTGCCGGTTTAGACTTGTAAAATTGTAACTTGTAGCTTAGTGAAACGGGTCACTGCAAAAGTTGTGCGCTGTTAATGCCAGTCGTAATTTTTCTTTAAATTTCCATTGAAAGTAAACTCTGTCGACATATTAAAGAAATGTTTGATCTGTATATCTTTATCTTTACACAGTATAAGTATAATATAATGTCGCTATCCGTTCCTGTCTGTCTGTCCTTATATCTTCGCTTACTCCTTCTAAAATACGCAACGCATTTTGACACGGTTTGATTGTCATTGAAAGTTTTTTACGGAAGGTTTTTACAGTCAACCAATTCGTAGGTCACTGTAGAACCTTTTCACTATAAATGTCATAATTTTCTAGCGATGACACATTGCGACATTTGCGACGGCGTTCTACACTGTATTAGCATTATATTAAGTACATTTTTGTAACCGAAATTTCTTTCGATTTTTATTTTTAAATATTTAGTTTAACATTCAATTTATTAATCTAAAATGTTATGTAATGTAACAACACAAAGAAAAATTAGGGTAATGGCAGGACTTGAACCTGCAATATCAGCATTGCGTGCCTTGCGTTTGCCAGTTTCGCCACATTACCGCTACCATACCCTATGAATTTTTCAATGTGCTTCGTCTTACGGTCATTACATTATTTTAGGTTCAAGTCCTGCCATTACCCTTAATCTTTTTTTGTGTTGTCATTAAATAGCATTTTAGTAAATCAAGTGTTTCATTATTATTAGTTCAGAGACCATAAACGTCCTTATCTAATTTTTTTTGACCTGGGGACCCTATACATTTCCTAGTCAATCTTCACTAGTGCCAACTTGTTCAATATGCTAGCTTGCTGTGCTATTTACTATATGTTTTTTTAATACTTATTCTTTATGTTAAGTATTTACCATTATGATGATTATATATATTTCTCTATCACCTTGTTTTGAAAGGAGTAGAAAAAAAGGAATAACCTGCTGAGTTTCTTGCGGCATCACTTCTCAGCTGAATCTTCCATTTTCCGAAGCGCTGGTAGCCTCAGATGTAGAATAAATTTTTCATTTTCATTTTTGACATATTATTATATCTCGAGTGTGAGATCAGTCTCGATGAACGGCAGAATTGGGGGCCTACTGTGCCGTGCCCGCTGCGCCTAGTTCGGGAGATGGGGGCCAAACACGTGCCGGTTCCCGAACGAGCCGAAGCTCGAACCTGCACCCTGTTTATGGCGCTGCTGTTAATTGTGAGGGATCAAAACTAAACTAAGTACTCTGAAACGATTGACACCATTCCGAACCCTTAGCAATAACGGGGCCTAATTAAACTAACCAAGAAAATTCACACGCAGAGATAAACAATACAGGTCCCTAAGAAAAACGTAAAAAATTTTTTTTTTTTCTCTTTAACATGTCTGAATTTACTAGCGCTTCGGCAAATGGAAGATTCTGCAGTGAAGAAACGCCGCAAGAAACTCAGGAGTTTGTCTTTTTTTTCTCTTTTCAAAACAAGATTACAGTTCAATATGTGTACTATAAAAAAAAACAGATAACAATAAATAGCACAGCAAGTTTGACGCATATTGAACGAACTGGCACTAGTTAAGATTGGCCAGTGGCCCGTTTCACTAAGCTACAAGTTACAATTTTACAAGTCTAAACTGGCAACATTGGTCAATAATGGCCAATGGCAATGGGCATAATGACCAATGTTGCCGGTTTAGATTTGTAAAATTGTAACTTGTAGCTTCGTGAAACGGGCCACTGGAGATGTATGGGGTCCCCAGTAGGTAATATCGGTAATAGCGTGATCGCACATATATCTACGTGCCATGTCATTACGTTGCCTGCGTGTTTTCCTATCTTTATCTTTACATAGTAAGTATAAATAAAGTTGTTATCCGTTCCAGTCTTACCTTATATCTTTTTTAACATAAAACTATCGTGAGACTTGGACATATTTAATAAAACGGATCACTCACGTATTTTTACGTCGAGAAAAGCCCGACATGTTTCGGACCAGTCCGTGCACGGATAGCAACTTTATTTATACTTACTATGTAAAGACAAAGATAGGATAGGATAGTACACATGGACCATGGTCCTTAATCATGAATCCCCGCGGCGGTGGCGCGACGACGACGGATTGGTCCGAAACATGTCGGGCATTTCTCGACGTAAAAATACGTGAGTGATCCGTTTTATTAATATTACCTTATATCTTCGGCCGCTTAGTCCTTCTAAACCACGCAATGGATTTTGATAAGGTTTTCAAGGGTACGGTTTAATGGTAGGAGGGCGCAAAGCGGTGGTAGAAACCGGGCGTAAACCGGCATCGACGCCGGCGCAGTGGAAAAACGCAGCCCCGGCGCCGGTGCAATGCACGGCCGTGTCGGTGCCCTGCCGGTGCCTAGCTGGCTAATGGAAAAACGCCCATTGTCTTAGTGTGCTGCCCCGTTTATTGGTCTATAATGTATAACCGTAGACAGGCGCGTGCGCAGGCCGCCCAACTAGCGAGTGTATAATTATACTTTATAATCGTCGTGTTTATTATCTTTGTAAACAATCTAACTTTGTTCTACATTCATTGCCCGACAGTTTACGAAATACATTGCTAACTGCAGATTACGTTCCCACTTTTATCTAGTTGGTTAGATAATTCGTTATTTATTACTTTTTAACCGACTTCAAAAAAAGGAGGACCAGCCAAACGACACCGAAGCCAACGGCACAGACTACAGAAGGATAATAAAACGTACCTAAGTATTTTTAAATTTAAAAAAATGGTTTTTTTTTATCGGAAATCGGATATGTTTGCTTTTTAGTTTTTTGGTTGTTTTTCAAAAAGTGTCCAAAACAATATCCAATTGTCCCTAAGAGAGTTTTTAGATTTCACTAAACTATCCCCAAGTTAAAAAACATATTGCATACTAAGTTTATGCACATAATGAAAACAGTCAATAATACGTGATCACAACCCTATTGTGATAATTTTAAACACCTTTCCCATTCCAATATCGTCCCCAGCTCGTTCATTGTCGTAACTTATTATAAACTGTCGAGTGGCGACCAAATACGACAGTTAACTTGAAGATGAACGCTATACTCAATAGCGACTGTAAATTCATATTAAGTATACTAGTTCGTAAAGGAATAAGTGCCGTTCACCTCGCCGCTAACATTCAGCTGCCGGGCCTAGAAATCAATTCAACTCTTGCCGTCGTCAGCCGGCGCATTAATAAAAGCCCGCCAGATGGCGCGCTCATTTCAATTTCTTTTATACACCGCGCTGTATAACTTACTGCCAATAAAATGAAACGAAAATAGGTGCATTGTTAGGTCTGGTATTTCGTCCCAATAGGGCTCGTTGTTTGATCCGTAGAAGATAAGTTCACAGAATCACAGTCGTTTCGGACGGAACTAAACACTCGTCGCATGCTCGTCGGTTTAGGGTACTACTGACCAGCGGGTCGATTTTTGACTATCAAGCGGTCGACACCCGCCATGGGACAATCGAATACGCGAGCGTATATTTTAGCCAACATAGATTGGCGCACGACCGGCGATTTTCGACCGCTCGTAAGTCAAAAATCACCGCCTTTCTCCTTCTATCAAGTAATCTATCTTGTCTAAAACAACGATGTCACACGACAGTCGTGCGACAAATCGTCGCGACTCATCCGGGGACGACAGATAGATTTAAATAAGCGATGTGTTCCGAAGTCGAGGCGGCCCCGCCGAGCGATGTTTAATGAATGTTGGAAAAAAGTTATATTCTGCTGCATTAGTCGGGACCGACACCTGGGGCGGTTGACCCCTACCGCTGTTATTTCCCCTTTTCTTTATTATCTTAACCTCTTTCTTTATAACATGGTATAAAACAAAGTCGCTATCCGTCTGTCTGTCCTCTTCATCTGTCATCTTCGACGGCTTGTCACTTCCAAGCTATGCAACGGACTTTTATACGATTTTTACTGTCATTCAGATATTTTTCGGGGAAGGTTTTTATGTACGAAAGAAAGAAAATACATTAATTTGACGCATCACATTCCATAATTCTACCCGAGTGGAACCGGGGCGCAAGTAGATTATAATAGAATACTTGTTGTTCATCTCGGATTTGATTCCTATTCTTCCTATTCTTAACTAACTTCAAAAAAAAGAGGTTCTCAATTAAGCTTTTTTTTGTGAGTAATATTATGCGATATCTCCCTCAATTGTGAACCGATTTCAATAATTATTTATTATTTATAAAATATACACCTTTAAAGGTGTAAAATAAAGCAATGAATCATCCATAGGAGTATATAGACGGGAGAGCGTCTGAAGTCGGTTAATACCTCATCCGCACATTGACCCTATCCCACCCATATCTTACCCACATCTCGCCCCAACCCACCCAAATCTCGCCCCGATCTCACCCGCATCTCACCCAGTTCGGTGGTAGCGGGAAATGAAGGGGTTCGTTAGCGCAGGTGCGGCGCAGGTGCGCGCACAATTTTTACTTTCACACGTAATTGAGGCGAACTTCCAGATTTACACGCTAATATGAAATCTTTGGAATTTTATTAAAAAGGGGTTAATTTTCTATTTTTTACTTTTAAAGAGAATAGGCGAAAGGTGAGACCCAATAGGCTATTTGACATTGTTAATTGTAAAATACGAATTTATGCCGATATTAACTTACACAATATGTACAGTAAGTCCAGTTTTTTAATAGCTATCTGCAATCCTCAAGATCCTAGGAAATACGAGGGACAAGTCGCACGCTTAGTATTAAAGAGACTCAATTCTGAATATGACATTTCCCAAAATTAAACCCTATGTCTTTTAGTTAAGGTGATATTTTGGGACGTGTATAATTCAGAAATGGGTCGCTTTAATTCTAAACGTGCGAAGTATACTGTCAGCTGTATACGAAGATTGCCGAAAGCCGTTAAGAAACTAGAAGTACTGTATATTATGGAGTTGTTAATGTCATCAAGCTTTAAAAAAACTACTAACGCCTAAATACAGCATGGATAGCCTGAAAGCATCCGCCATGTTTTGACGTCACTCTCGTCAAACACATCAGAAGCATTAAAAAAAATGAACCGTGTGACGAGAGTGACATTAAAACATATTTTAAATATTTTGTGACCAGTACAGCTAGTGTGGCAATTAAATATGCGAGTGTTTCTATCGGAAAATTTCCTATTGACTTATTTTCGCACTAAAATTATATTAGTCTCGAATCTTCAATGAAATAAGATCTAGGTTACTAGGTTAAAAAGGGTTACTTAATGTAATAACCCCAACTGTCGGACCCTAGTGGATTTGATTTAATTTTCCGGGGTCCTTTATTGATTCGTATATAAGGAACGATACGCTATTAAATAGGTATCTTGGGAGATTTACGCAAATACCCTAATCCCAAGCAACTAAAGCTGCTTGTGGTAGGTACTGGACAAGGGATTTTTTTAAATGAAATAGGAAGGCAAACAAGCAACTGGGTCACCTGATGGTAAGTGATCACCACCGCCTATAGACACCCGCAACACCAAAGAGATTGCAGATGCGTTGCCAACCCAGAGGGCTAAGATGGAATACCTCTTGTGCCAGTAATTACACCGGCTTTGCACTCCACGCCGGAACACAACAGCAAGCACTGTTGCTTAGCGGCAGGATTAGCGAGCAAGATGGTGGTAGCGATCCGGACGGACCTTGCACAAGGTCCTACCACCCGATAATTTACCTACTGAAATCACTTAGCGTATATAAATAATAACCTCTGGAAATCGTATCTGATCCACGGTGGACATCTGGACAGTTTGTCCTGTTACTACATATTATTCTGCTGAACACGTGTTACGTCTCAACCTGTGATGTAACGCAGGCGCCGCACCTGCCCGTGCTACAGCGCTACATATAGGCTACAAGACAATACAAATACTTATCGCATTAAATGGGTGTGAGTGTGTCTGCTTGTGTGTGTGTGCGTGTGTGTGTGTGTGTAATGTCTATGTAATACCAATATAAGAAACCAGCAAATCCAAGAGAGTCGCTGATCCGTTACCGATTGACAGTACGAAAAGCAGCAGCAAATTGTTACCTAACTCAGAGCTCTTCTGAATAAAAACACGCCTTCTCCAATAAACTCTTTCAAGTACCCTCTTGTTGTTATTGAATTTGCTAGTAAATCAAATTAAAACTACAATTTTTTTTTAATTTTTAGTTATTTATTTATCAAATATACAACAAAAACTTAATTCTATGAAAAAAGTCCCACAAAACTGTATATACAGTTTGTCTGTGGGAAGGCTTTATTTATAACTTAAATTACTTATTTACCTGGGGGCACGGCAGTGCCCCCGCCAAGTCGAGCAAAAAAAAGCGGCACGGCCGTACCATCCTTTTCCGAAGCAGTTCAGGTTATGTTTTCTTTTAACTTTTCCTATTTAAGGAAGAGTGACTAATACTTAGGTACTTTTTTATTTTCGATTTAAATATGCGTCTATTTTGTTCGAGTCGGATGTCCTCAGGCATCCTGTAATAGTGGCCAGCACTTTCAGGTTTTGCCGCATCTCAACTTAAACGCGCCTGCTGCTACCACCAGTGGCCCGTTTCACGAAGCTACAAGTTACAATTTTACAAGTCTAAACCGGCAACTTTGGTCATTATGCCCATTGCCATTGGTCATTATTGACCAATGTCGCCGGTTTAGACTTGTAAAATTGTCACTTGTAGCTTTGTGAAACGGGCCACAGTTTGCTTTTGGGTGGTTAGTTACTCTTCGGTGCTTGTTACAGATGGAGGCGAAGGTGAAGGAGGAGGTCCCTGATAAGGACTACCAGCCGACCACCACTGAGAGGCGGAAAAGTGAGTCAATCAAACTTTTTTTTTTTTTTTTTATGAAATAGGAAGGCAAACAAGCAAGTGGGTCACCTGATGGTAAGTGATCACCATATATAAATACCTGCAGTAACAAAGAGAGCGCAGATGCGTTGCCAACCCAGAGGGCTAAGATGGAATACCTCTCGTGTCAGTAATTACACCGGCTGTCTTGCTCTCGTCGCCGGAACACAACTGTGCAAGCACTGCTGCTTTGCGGCAGGATTAGCGAGCAAGATGTGCTAAGCAGTACTAGCTGTGTTCCGGCGTGGAGAGCAAGACACCCGTTGCAGTTACTGGCTCAAGAGGTATTCCATTTTAACCCTCTGGGTTGGCAACGCATTAGCCACCATCACATGGCCCACTTGCTTGTTTTCCTTCCTATTTAGTAAAAAAAAACTTACGTGCGCACGTAATTGTTAATCACTGTCATGTATCACACTTAATCAATTATGTAAAAATCCTTTAACAACACAGCTTTCACTGGTTCAAAGGACAGCGTCTATTTCTTACGCTTACCGTGCGAAGCCGCAGCGGGTAGCTGAGGTGATATCCTCCTTGGTCTAGTCATGAGCAATTGACAGGATTGTCATGTATGTCGCTTCGTTCCTCTGTTTCTATGTCTAGTTCTTTCAGTTAAATAAAACCAAGTAAATCGATTTTCCTCTTGTTGAAAACGCATTTTTGTTCGTTAAGAGTCAGGTTGTATTTTTTTGCAGTAGCCAAAAACCTCTCTAGATTACGGTCATGTTCAATCTGGGTTTTACCACAAACCGTAACGTCATCCAGGTATGAGAAAGTGCCTTCCAATTTCTCTGCGTCTATTATGAATTCAAGAGTACGTTGAAATGCTGCTACTCCATTGGTAACCCCAAAGGGGATTCTTGTAAATTGATACAATTTACCACAGGCTTCAAAAGCTGTATACGTTTTCTCCTTGCTTAGAATTGGGACTTGATGATAAGCGCTTTTAAGGTCAATTTGACTGAATACTTGATATTTAGAGACTTTGCTTACGATTGTTTCTACGTGTGGAAGTGGATACGCATCCAGCTCCGTGAATTTATTAATCGTCCTGGAGTAATCGATTACTAAGCGTTTTCGGTGAGCTCCGCCGCCTGCTACCAAGACTTGGGCTCGCCAGGGAGATACGCTGGGTTCTATCACTCCGTCTGTGAGTAGTTTTGACACCTCTTGTTTAATGAAATCTTCATCTTCCTTACTATAGCGTCTGCTTTTGACTGCAATCGGTCTGACGTTCAATGACAGGTTACTAAAAAGTGAAGCAGCTGGCACCGAGGCTTCCATCACGTTACATATCTCTAAAGGTTTTTTATGACCTCCAAATTTGAATTCTAGACTCGAGTGATCCTTTAAAAGGTCGTGACCCACAATAACATCAGCGCATAGGTCGTTAACAATGAGGAGAGGTCGTTGTTTATATGTGTATTGATTCATAGAGATGGTGGCGTAGCAGATTCCTTCGACGAATGAAACGTGGCTAAAAGATGCTAAGTTTACAGTTTGTTTGCAGGGTCTTTGATGTAGTTTCATGAGTCGTGCGATTTTCCTGTCGATAAAACTGACTGAGCTGCCCGTGTCGATAAGCGCGTCTGCCTTATAGTTGTTTATAGTGATTGGGATTGTTGCGCTTTTCAAGCTTGATGGGGAGGCGGCTGAAATGGCGCCAAAGCATGATTGTGAATCATCATTATTTGTGTTCTCGGCTGCAATAGCGTTACTGGTGAGATTTCCTGATCTGCACACGCTAGCAAAATGACCCTTTTTTGAGCAGAGTTGACATGTAGTATTAAAAGCTGGGCATCTAATTCTTTGGTGCACATTCCCTCCGCAGAACCAGCAGCGTCTTGTTGGCCGTGGTGGTGGTGGGGCAAACCGCGTCGCTTGTGACGTGGCCGCAGCTAAGTCAGCTTGCTTGTTATTCTGAGAGCATTCAGGTATGGTGTTGAGTTGCGGACAGGTGGTGCTTATGCTTATTGTCTGAGAATCTTTCTCGGCAGCTTCAAGGGCGATGGCTTTGTTGAGCGCTTCGTCAAGAGGTTTCGTATTTTCCAAAAGATGTTCTCTTATTTTTCGCGATAGTAACCCGGAGATGAAAGTACTTCGAATGGCCTGGTTTTCGTGTTCTTGCGCCGTGACCTCTTCAAAGCGGCAGTCTTGTGCGATTAAGCGTAACGCTCTGGCATAATCGGCTATAGACTCGTCTGCCCGTTGCTTTCGGTTTGCCAAGACATGTCGAGCTAAGACTATATTTTTGGGTTTGACGTAGATATCTTCTAAAACTTTAAGAGCCTCTACATACGTTTTGCAGATTTTGATATGTCGATAAATTGAGGCAGTTAAAAAGTTTACCAGTACCTTCAATTTTAACGTGTCACTAGTTTCTTCTATTTCTTCGGCCAGAAAGTTTTCAAAAGTACTTCTCCAATATAACCATTTTGAGTCAACATCAGGAGTATCAGGTTCTACGTCGAACTTGTCGGGTCGCAGATATTTCGCTAGCGACGAGCACGTAGGGGTAGATTTTTCATCCTTCATTTTTCAGTTAAATAAATTGATACATTATTAATAACGAAATTACCAAAAGGAAACTTGGTTTTATTTAACTGAAAGAACTAGACATAGAAACAGAGGAACAACAACACAACAATCCTGTAAAATAGTTAAATAAACGAGTATAGGTTTATAGCATTAGCAGCAACAAAGTCTACAATAGGCATTGGATGCGATCCCGTCGCAACGCGCCGCAGTAGGCACAGGCGTGGGAGAGCGCAAGTGTCACCGATCATAATCTGGCAGCGGCGGGGTGCGGCACGAACCACAAAGATGAGCGCGCGCTGGATGTGCCATCATGTGCCGCGAGATTATAAAGGCGGCAACTGTAAAATAGATTAGAATAAGTGTTTTTTTTATTTTATTTTATTATGAAATAGGAAGGCAAACAAGCAAGTGGGTCACCTGATGGTAAGTGTACACCACCGCCTATAGACGGAGTTGCAAGGTAATTTGTTCCAGTTTGTTTTTAAATAAATTATAGATTAAACTGTTACTTTGCACAGGTATCAACATCAAGGTAATTTGTTTCAATTTGTACATAAATTCTTCTTTACAATAAATATCCGACGAACTGAGAACCTCCTTATTTTTTGAAGTTGGTTAAATATTTACTTTTTTATCTAGTAGGCCGCGTATGCGCTGTTTATCTTGTCACCCAGCGCCTGCATTATTCCGTAGCTCTGCTACGAAATCCTTACTGGTCTCGTAGACAGCTACGAAATATCGTTGCCAAAACATATTTAGGTGCTACACATTCGACCATAAAAAATAATGACCAAGGGGCCAATTACATGGAAGAAGATCTCGCATGCGACTTGCATTTGATTCCCGGGAGGGGTAAATGTTTGTATGATGAATACGAATGTTTGTGCCCGAGTCTTGGATGTTAGATGTATTTAAGTATATATTTATCTATATAAGTATGTATATCTGTTGTCTAGTACCCATAACACAAGCAGCTTCAGTTGCTTGCTTTGGGACTAGGTCAATTGGTGTTAATTGTCCCAAGATATTTATTTATTTTATTTATTTATTTATAATGTGATAGATCGATTGAACGAGCCGCGCAATGTAATGAAACTCGCATACGAGAACTCGCTCCCTGTAAATGGCCCCTAACTGTGCACCTAGTACATCTATTAGCGCCATCTATTTTAACTCGGTTAAGCATAGCTCGAGCTTGGTTTTCAGTGCCCAAGCACGAATCTTCTCGATACGCGTCAACTCGCTACATAAGTCAGCGCGTCTCTCTTTTACTGCGGCCCTAACATGACAGCCCAGGTTTAGATTGATACCTCATTAATCAAAATCGGCTCAGTCATTTAGGCGCTACAGTGGAACATACGTAAATACAAACATACATACATGGGCTGCTAAAAATATAACCCTTCCTTTTGGCTTTGCCGTAGTCGGGTAAAAATCACCCCAATTTTGACTCACATTTAGTGGTGGAATTGTTTTTTGGGTAAAAATATGTAGATCAGATGACAATTCAATATTAAAGTACTGCTAACAAAATAGCTCGAAACAAAAACAATATTTAATAAAGCCTTAGGAGGCCACATCTAGTACCTTTACTTGTAAAACCGCATAAAATATATAAATATACGATACGCGGGCTACAATTGTTTAGTTTCACTCGTAGGGGAACTAGTGAATTCAGGAATAACATTCCTAATATCCAGAGACGAAGGCAGTCGCAGGGTTACTTAGGTGTTCCGCTTACTTCGACGTTACAACAGATAATGGGCGAATTGGAACAAATCTCGCCACTCCGCGAAAGCAGTGTCGTGTTCTCACATTCAAAACAGCTGCGTCTGTACGACATTATACATAGATATATTTTCATGCATCGACCCACCCTCCTCCGTGATTTGTGGAAGCGTCCACAAATCACACAGACCCAATTTTTATTTTAAATTTGTTTATTCAATATTAATATTACTTATTGTCGATTGCTTTTGTTTATTTTAATTTAACTCAATTTAATTTGATTTGAAATAGGTAAATTGCTTCAGTTTTAATTTATTGCTTGATTTTGATTTGAACTTTTGGATAGTTGTAACTAATGTCTCTGCTAATCCTTATGCCACTTATGATTAATAAAAATATAGCTTTACTTTCTTTGAAAGTGGGTCGAAATAGTCAGAATTGCAAAGAAAATTACTGTTCTGTTACCAGTCTCTGTGGGTCGGGGCCAGAATCCCAATTCTCGGTTCATGCGAGATGCAACTCACGTGCGAGATACGTCAAAAAATAACAGATTTCAAAGGGATTTGACAGTTGTTTTCGTGCGCGAATCTCGCATAATCCGAGAATCGCTCCGCTGCGGCCCTAACATGACAGCCCAGTCTAGTGTAACCCCTCCCTGTGTCTCTGTCTAACCAGTGTCATAAGAAAGGGACGCAGATAGAGATAAACTAAACTTGGCCAGTCATGTTAGGGCCACTGAAGTTGTAAGCGGCGCTAACTGTTTACCATCAGTGATCCTAAGATGACCGGCCAAGTTAAATTTATTCGTCAATGCATCTTTGTCGAACAGTGTCATAAATAAATAAATAAATAATAAATATGTTTATTAGCGATGTGGTACCAGGGTGGTTCCACTCCGCACTGTAGATACGCTCGGCCGCCTTGCCTATAGAGTAGGCAAGTAGCAGTAGGTTGTCGGCTCGCCGCGTGTCCGTTCGCTCGCCCCCGCCATGTCAGTGTAATTGAAAACGAATGCAGCGCAACCCTAACTTGTCGCCGGGAGTTGCGGGGGGAGGCGGACGCAGGCGGTGCGTTCCTTTTGTGTATGAAGTAATACGAAATTTAAGTGCGTGTCAACAAAGTTGGAATTCGTTTAATCGCGGTCGTAAAAGTGAAGTTTCTGTACGTTAGTACTATTATTTATTCTGTGGTGTATTGTTAATTTACCTCGACGTTTCGGCCATATTACAACGGCCGTGGTCACGAGTAGACAGTTATAAATATGTGTGAAAATCACGAAAGTTTAAAACAATGTATTCTGTGGTGGTAGAAAAAATCTCTTCGAATTAATGTTCAGCTATTTCAGCTGTCAGCGTTGACTGTACAGGGTGCGCGGCCTGCGGGTTCCCACGTTGCTTAAAAATAATTCATCGTGTTTGCTTTGAGAAACGATTTCTAGCGGGCATCGATTAGCGTTGCGATATTCATGATGTAAACCACTGGATTAGATAATTTGGTGACTATTTTTTTATTTATGGTTACCGTCAATGGACGGATGAATGGATTTGGGTCATAGATAGATGTAGGTATAGTACTTTGCGGGTGGTAGGACCTTGTGCAAGGTCCGTCCGGGTCGCTACCACCATCTTGCTCGCTAATCCTGCCGCTAAGCAGCAGTGCTTGCACTGTTGTGTTCCGGCGTGGAGAGCAAGACAGCCGGTGTAATTACTGACACAAGAGGTATTCCATCTTAGCCCTCTGGGTTGGCAACGCATCTGCACTCTCTTTGTTGTTGCAGGTGTCTATAGGCGGTGGTGATCACTTACCATCAGGTGACCCACTTGCTTGTTTTCCTTCCTATGTTGTATAAAAAAAAAGTACTTTCAGTTTCTTTATGGCTTTCAGCAATCTTCGTACAGTCAAGGAATTTAATTTCCAACCCATCTAAGGTTCAATAGCATATAGCAAACTGTCACCATAAGAGCTATAGAGCAAGACGTTGGTTTGACATATCGACCTTAATGCATTGCGAATGTCAGACGACATTTTAACGAAATGGGTAGGGAATTAAGTTCCTTGACTGTACATGTCAGTCGTTCTTGTGTCTGATAGTATATTTGCCAGTGGTGTTTCTTAGGATCATGAAGATTTCCAATAGCTATTTAGAAACTAAATTTAATGTATACTATATTCTCGCTCGTCATATTTTAGGCCATGCTTGTTAAAGTCGGATAGCGACTTTTTTTATACTTTGTAAAGATAAAAGGTAAAGATGAAGAACTATCCAGTAAGGTTAAATCCAAGCCATTGGACTCTATTATTCAGCAGCTGCCACTCGGCATGTTATTATCGCCTGCCGATGACGGTCATTTTGTCAGTCCGTGCTTTGTAGCGTCACAACCTGATCAGTGACACTCAGCCATTTTAATATATAAGTATGTTGTGGACATTATGTGACATGACATTCGAGCAGATTTTTGACACAACTATGACTTTATTAACTTGACCGTGTTGAGTATGGAAGGTTGAGGGCATCGTAGAATATGAGTGAAGACCAGTTTAACCCTGAGGGTCGAGCGGTTGGAGTTCCTCCACAGTTAACTTTACGTCCTTTGTGGTGCGGGTGCCGACCGATCGTCTGTCGACTTTCATGAAGCTAGAATTCTGGCCGAAAGGAGTCGCTTTCTGTCGTTTTCCCGAACACTCACTCTAAGTACTAGATTACTACGAAATTCATGTAATTATTCCAATTTTAATTAAGTTTTAGTGTTTAGGTATTAAACGCCTTTTTGTTTTTAACCATGGATATTTTTTTATAATAATTTTGTAGGTACTTTTGACGATCTCAATATAAAAATATTATGCAGTTTATATTGACTGAATAAATAAATGAAACTAAACTTTATGGGTGTTAGAGTCATGTGCAAGGTTCGTCCGGATGGCTACCAACACCTTGCTCGCCAATCCTGCCGCTAAGCAGCAGTGCTTGCACTGTTGTGTTCCGGCCAAGAGAGCAAGATAGCAAGATAGCGGGGATAGGTGTAATTACTGGCACAAGAGGTATTCCATCTTAGCCCTCTGGGTTGGCAACGCATCTGCAATCTCTATAGTCTATACGCGGTGGTGATCACTTACCATCAGGTGACCCACTTGCTTGTTTGCCTTCCTATTTCATGAAATAAAAATTAAAACTATTATCTATTCTCTGACAGTAGTACCACTAGTACCGTAGTACAGTTGGCCACGTGCGGCAGTGACACACTCCTCCATTACGGAGTGCGTTTGACTGCGAGTGCGACGGTCGTGTTTTTGTCGGCGCGTGTCCGCGACACCGCGCCGTAATGACGGGGGAAGTTAATATCGATAAAAATATCGATATCGACTTTAGCACCCCGATTCTTGGCTCAAGCAAGAATCACCGAGAATTGGAATCCAGTTTTTTTCCTACACACATAGACCACACGGTAAATCATTCTGAGCATTATTTTGTGTTAATTTTCAGTTTTCCGTACGTTATTTATCGTTGGTTTAACTGAGCACAATTAAATCGAGAATTCTAGATTTAATAAATAAATTTAGCATTTCAGGCGTTACGTTGTTGGTCCATATACTTATGTTCATTACACTAATGTTTGTCTACACTATTTACATTAATATAATAAAAAGGTAAACTTTGTTTGTTTGCTTGTTTGTTTGTATGTAGGGCGTAATCTTTGGAACTACTGCACAGATTTCTAAAATTCTTTCACAGATAGTGAGCCACACTATCCCAGACGGACATCGGCTAATAATTTCACGCGAACAATCACGCACGCGTCCGCTAGTCTTCTATAAGAACAAATAACGTAACAAATCTTTGTTATGGCAAATAAACCAAAAAGCAAATCATGTTTTATTGGCTATCAACAAAATTTTCGCCCCAGGTATTTTCGCTCGATACTCACGACTGCGTGCGATTTCGACTAGTACTGTTCGATGGACTTTGCAATTATTCGTGTTCATTATCAATGAATCGATATCGATAAAAGTTACCATGTTAGGACATCACTAGCCAGCACTTACCGCGGCTGCTAGTGACGTTTCATTCCACCGCCGAAGCGAGGCACAGCCGGAGTACAGTCGACTTCAAAAGAAACGATCGATCCTTTCACTCTGAATATAACGTTGTGTAGTTTGGGTAAGTTTGTTAAATAATTTCATTACAACTTCTGGACTTATGCAGCGTAGCCTGTCTCCTTCGTTACATAGTAGGTATAAAACAAAGTCTCTATCTGAGCCTATCTGTCCTCATATAAATCCTACTAATATTATAATTGTGAATGTTTGTATGTTTGGATGTTTGTTACTCAATCACGCAAAAACAACTGAATGGATTTGTATGAAATTTGGCACACACATAGTTTATAACCTGGATTAACACATATGATACTTTTTATCCCGTAAAAATGCATAGTTCCCACGGGATAGCGATAAGTGGGTTATACGCCGCCGTGACGTCATGAGCAGCAAAGCAACTAATTCTCATTAATTTGTCCAGGAAATATTGCAGATTGCATGTTGGGTGCACGTCTGCTTGATTCAATTAAACAAGTCTACGCGGACGAAGTCGCGGGCAAAAGCTAGTAAATAAATAAATATCTTGGGACAATTAACACCAATTGACTTAGTCCCAAAGTAAGCAACTAAAGCTGCCTGTGTTATGGGTACTAGACAACGGATATACATACTTAAATAGATGGATACATACTTAAATACATATAACAACCACGACTCGGGCACAAACATTCGTATTCATCATACAAACATTTGCCTCTTCCAGGAATCGAACCCGGTACCTCAAGCTTCATGGTCAGGGTCACTAACCACTAGGCTATCCGGCCGTCATATCTTCGGCCGCTTACTTCTTCTAAAGTATGCAACATACTTAAATACGGTTTTCACTGTCATTTAGAGATTTTATACGGAAGGTTTTTATGTCAAGGAAATTTAAACACGTACCACCGTAGAACCTAGACGAAGAGACATACGCATGACATTTGTATGACATAGCCTGGCGTTTAACACGTCGCGTCATTGCGATAGGGTTGTAATATGGTACGTGAATATAAGTATTTCCCCTACTGTACATTAAATCTCGATTGTACTCGTGCAAAGCCGGGACGAGTCGCTAGTAGAAGTATAATGGCGGTATTATAGTGGTACAGAGGTTGTACATCGGCGTATATCACAGCACAGCCTCTCAAGCTCTTGAGAGGACAGCCCTCGATCTGAAGGACCCTGAGAGCAGCATCCGGCGAACTATTAATCTTGTTCAAATAGTAGCTGTTCCTGTGACTTTGTCTGGTGGTCGTTCGAAAATGCATACAAGTAAGTATTAACTCAACTCTCAAAGTTGTTGACGAATACGTCTACCTAGGACAAACAGTCCAACTAGGCAGGTCCAACTTTGAGAAAGAGGTCAATCGTCGAATCCAACTCGGCTGGGCAGCGTTCGGGAAACTGCGAAATGTCTTCTTGTCCAATATACCTCAGTGTCTGAAATCGAGAGTGTATGATCAATGTGTGTTACCAGTGATGACTTATGGCACTGAAACGTGGCCGCTTACTATGGGCCTTATAAGAAAGCTCAAAGTCACGCAACGAGCTATGGAGAGGGCTATGCTTGGAGTTTCTCTGCGTGATCGAATCAGAAATGAGGAGATCCGCAGACGAACGAAAGTAACCGACATAGCCCAGCGGATTAGCAAGTTGAAGTGGCAGTGGGCAGGGCACATAGCACGGAGAACTGATGGCCGATGGGGTCGGAAAGTTCTCGAATAGGACGACCAGCCACAAGATGGTCCGATGACCTCGTCCAGGTGGCAGGAAGGCGCTGGTTGCATTCTGCTTCCAACCGGCCACTTTGGAAATCCATGGAGGAGGCCTATGTCCAACAGTGGACTTCTTGTGGCTGAGATGATGATGATGATGAAGTATTAAGTAGTTCTGAAATAGTAAAGACTACTTGTACGTTCTTGTTGCGATTTGATATCGCCTTTTTTATAAAATAGAAGGAAAACAAGCTGATGGTAAGTGATCACCACCGCATATAGTCACCCGCAACACCAAAAAGACTGCAGTTGCGTTGCCAACCCAGAGGGCCAAGATGGAATACCTCTTGTGCCAGTAATTACACCGGATGTGTTGCTCTCCACGCCGGAACACAACATGCACGCCCCGCTGCTTATCGGCTGAATTAGCGAGCAAGATGGAGATAGAGTTCCGGGCGGACCTTGCACAAAGTCCTAAGTACTACTCGCAAATAAAAGTGTATAGGGAACTTTCGCCATTTTCATGGAACACTAAAATGAATACAGCTTACAATTTGTAATATTATTTTAAAGACAGTTTAATATTCAATCTGAGAGTTCAATGTGCAATGATATTATAATGCATGGATGTACAGTGTCATACTAAACGACAGCAGAGAAACGGACCGACATAAGAATACAGGTTGACGCCAATGTCACAAATGGAAATTATTAGTTAACCATTTTATGGTCATTGGATTTACAACTTTACGTCTAACTGAATAAAATAATAATTTATTGAGTTTCGTTGCAAATAGGCTTTTACAAAATAATAGTATTGACAGCAGCGCCGTCGGTCCGACAGACTGACCGCGCGAGCGATTGTCGATTTGTTGTACTTTTGTTCGACTTTTAATGCGGCCATATTTTAAACGATGACTAGAAGTCCATTACTTATAAGTCAGTGGTTCAAAGCTACTAACTTTTTCTGTCTCTATGCTAAACTAAACTTATAAAATCATGACCCCATAGGTACCTATTTGAAAATCGGAAATCATTTGGGAAAGTACCGCGTCAAATGTCATCCTGGTTAGGCAGGCGTTCAAGTGCGAGTGGCCTGCCCGATAGCGGGGGCCAGAGAAACCGCGGACGCATATTGGACGAGTGGGCACGTTTAATTTAGCTTTTACATATTAATACAGGGGTTTTACAGTATGTAGGACCTTGTGCAAGGTCCGTCCGGATCGCTACCACCATCTTGTTCGCTAATCCTGCCGCTAATCAGCAGTGCTTGCACTGTTGTGTTCCGGCATGGAGAGCAGACAGCCGGTGTAATTACAGGCACAAGAGGTATTCCATCTTAGCCCTGTGAGTTGGCAACGCATCTGCAATCTCTTTGATGTTGCGGGTGTCCATAGGCGGTGGTGATCACTTACCATCAGGTTCCTAATTCATAAAAAAAACTAGCGAACGCGGTTTTGTTCGCGTGGAATGAATGAAAGATTTTTTGGAATTGGTTTAATAGTTCCAGAACTTACATACATACAAACAAATTAGTATAGATGAGCTTTTACCCGCGTTTTCTTTGACGGAATTTGAAGGGATAACAGTATTCTATGTTTTAATCCAGGATTATTATCTGCCAAACTTTATCTAAATCCGTTCAGCCATTCGGGATAGAGGAACAAAAAACCAAAAATCCAAGTATCTTGACACAGAATCAACTATAAACCACCACCACTAAACATTAAACTTCACGATCTGCGCGCGTTTCGCCTCTATACGAGGCATCATCCGGATCAAATGACACGACCGTTCGTTACTTAAATGAATTGGATATCGCACAGATGCAGCTGTTTTGCACGTGCACAAGACTAATATTTTTTATACAACAAAGGTAGGCAAAGAAGCAAGTGGGTTACCTGATGGTAACGCCACCAAGGACATTTCAGATGCGTTGCCAACCCAGAGGCCTAAGATGGAATACCTCTTAGACCAGAAATCTTACCGGCTGTCTTGCTCTCCACGTCGGAACACAACTGTGCAAACACTGCTGCTTAGCGGCAGGATTAGCGAGCAAGATAGTAGTATAGATCCGTACCTTGCACAAGGTCCTAGCACCCGGATTTTGTTGCATAGAATTAGAAAACAAAAGTTTTCATAGAATAGGGATGCCCTACGGTTGCCGAGCCGGAATATCGATTAGTACGAGTATAAAGTATTGGATTGTGTGCCGGCGGTGGATGTGGCCGGGTGTATGCGGGGGCACGTTCGTTTACTCAGCAGGGTAGCCAGTACCCGTTTTCCGGTACATACCGGTTTCTAGGGTCCGATATCACGGACGTACAAGGGCTCCATTCGACATATGTTTTAAATTGTTTTAAACTTTCGCGACTTTCACACATATTTATAACATTATCGGGACTTTAGCGCGATAAAAATATATTGTCAACAATATATTTTTATCGCGCTAAAGTCCCGATAATGTTATAAATATATATGTTTTAAAACTATATAAAACTGGTTTTATATGTATATTATAGGTCTTATAAGTATTTATTCAGATAAAACATACACAGGTAGGTACTATAAAATGTATTATTATATTATAATGTAATTTAATTTCAATAATTTGGTTTTACTTGTACCTACTTGATTTAATTTTTTATTTATGCAATTAGATATGCCCGCGGCTTGCTCCGAGTTAAAAAGGTAATCTATAATATGAAGAACCATTTTTAAATATTGGTAGTTAGAACGATTTTTAAAATCTGATACTGGATATTGAAGATTGCCTCCTACATTCAAGCTTCACCTCCTTACAATATTTATAAACATTTGCATGTATCTTATATTTCAGGCAAATAAATGATTGATTATGATAATATTTATTTTCACATGTTAACCCCAAAAAGCCTAGCTGGCAACTTTCGCCCGATTTCGCGCCAATATCGTAAAATAAACAGCGCTAGTCTATGCATTAGCACGTAACTCATCTCGTAGTTTGCACAGGCCGGCCCAATAGTCTATGGCAGGCGACGGCCGTGAAGTCGGCGGGTCCTGAGCCTGTGATATTTAAAAAAAAACTTGATTATTTTTTTAATTTGAGTGTACAGTGCACACGTGTCATTATGCCAGTGTTTGAAAAGAATGCTTTGGACAATGGATTAGGAAATTAAGTAAATAACAAATAGTATAATTCGTATGCAAAGTAAATAAATAAATAAATATCTCAGGACAATTCACACCAATTGAACTAGTCCCAAGCTAAGTAAACCTTGTGTTATGGGTACTAGACAACGGATATACATACTTAAAAAGATAGATACATACTTAAATACATATAACATCCAAGACTCGGGTACAAATATTCATATTCATCATACAAACATTTGCCCTTCCCGGGAATCGAACCCGGAACCTCTAGCTAGGGTCACTAACCACTAGGCTATCCGGTTGTCAACAAAAGTCTAAGTATTTGTTAAAGTATTCAAATTTAACGCCTAGTAAAGAATGAGTACAGCGCCATCTAACCGGTGTAAGTACAGTCAACAAATTTAATTCATAGGCTGCTGTAGAACGTTGTCGCAATGTGTCATCCCTGGGATAGGATTATGACATTTGTTGAGAAGTCACTATGATATGTATTGTGAAAAGGTTCTACAATGGCCTATGAATCAAATTGCAAACTGTACATCACCGTTTATGCCGATCCGAAATAATATGGAGTACAGGTACAGTCAAGGAATTAAATTTCCAACCCACCTAAGGTTCAATAGCATATAGCAAACTGTCACCATAAGAGCTATAAAGCAAGACGTTAGTTTGACATATCGACCTTAATGCATTGCGAATGTCAGACGACATTTCAACGAAATGGGTAGGGAATTAAATTCCTTGACTGTACTTTCTTATGGAAAATTGGATATAGATAAAAACATTTGCCACTTGTGGGAATCGAACCAACAACTGACTTCGTACTCAGGGTCACTAACACTAGGCCAGGGATGGGTAACCTATGTCACGCGAGCAAAAGGTGCCTCGCGAGAAACAATTGCAAGCACGACATGACATCCTTGCAATTGATGCTACTTTCTTTCAGGTGATTTATTCGACAAAACAGTGATAATGACACGTCATGATGAAACTTTTTTTTTAAATTGGTACATAGGCCAAAAAAAGGGTTTGTCTTCCCTGCACTAGGCTATCCGGTCGCAGTGCTGGATTTATACTTTTCTTAAGTATATGCCACCCAGTTTGTGTTTCCCCTATCATGCCTGATATCTAAAGTTAAATATGCGGGTGCATAGGCGTACCCAGCTTCTGGCCTGGGGGGGGGGGCAAGTCAGATGCTAGATTCGGTAATCTTCGTCCGTCATCGTCGCGTACGGTTTTTTGGCAATTGCATCGTGCATTTTGCCATTATCTACTGCGCGGTTTATTTAAAAGTTAGAGCATAAGGCCCTGTTTACACTTTGATTAGTAATTACGCGAGTTCATACATGTTCTGCCCCCCTGGGTACGCCCATGTGCGGGTGTCCTCTGTAATATGCTGCTCCTAGGCCACGGCCTATAGCGCCTACCGACAAATCCAGCACGGTCCAATCACTAAGTTTACGCTTTGTACTAATTTTGGGACAAAAATATCTACAAGGTTAAGGCGCGGACAGAGGCAGTGCGTGTCACCTTAACACGAAGCACAATATGCCGCGGTAATTGCGAGCCGGCTGCCAGCGCCAGCACTCGATAACGAGTACGGCTTGACGCGCTCCTAGCTATCGTCGATACTTTATGTCGATAGATATAGAAATAGGGGTGTTATTTTTACATAGTTTAAAACAAAGTCGCTGTCCGTTCCTGTCTGTTTCTTATCGTATCTTCGACCGCACTCCTCTTAAACCACGCATTTTGATACAGTTCTCTTTCACTGTCATTTGTCAACTTTCGGCTTCGGTGTTTCCAAATGGATACGACTTAGGGACCTTCAAGAAACGAGCCTATTCTTTTCTTAAAGGCCGGCAACGCGCTTGCGATTCTCTTGATATTGCAGGTGTCCATGGGCGGCGGTGATTGCTTACCATCACGTGACCCGTCTGCTCGTTTTCCCCCTATACTATAAAAAAAAATATTTTAGATTTTTTCGGAAGGTTTTTATCTAAATTACCTGCTCATTGTACCCATGCGAAGTCGGGTCGGGTTACCAGTTAGATATATTATACGTTTTTGATGTATGCCGCGGCCGTACACGAGTGATGAAGTTTTAGTTATTCGTCAGAGCATCCCTTTCTTATGACACAAATGAGAATTGAACCTTACTTTTTACTAACTGTAAAATTCTCTCAAGGCACGGTAGGATTAGCAATTTTTCTGTCGTTTTTTAACTGTTTTCTGCTTGTGAGACTTTGAAATATAAGTATTATATTTACTGAAAAAAAATTGCAATATTTTTTGCATTGAAACAATGGCTATTATTTTTACCAACTAATGCGACATAATATTATGCAAATAAACTATATTAATTCATTTCTTTGTGATAATTAGGTTTAAAAGAATGGCGATCCACTGAGAATGTCGAATTTTTGCCCCCGTGCAGTCAAGGCGCGTCAGTTTTAAAAATAAAAAGTTTATATGGTTATCGATATGATGTGGCGCGCACATCACTAGCGCTGGAGGGCGCGTGTCGGGCGCACTCCGCACTAGCTTTTGGAACTTTTATTTATTCTGTCGCGCGCAGACTTAGCTTTCTAGTTCCGAATACCTATTTTAATTTGCGGATTGCTTTTAGGTTTTAATTTGGCAGTTTTTCCCTGTGAATGCGGTAAACTTTTGTTTGTTACCTAATGTAAAATAATGGAAAAAATGGCAATAAAGTAAGACTGAAAGTTAAAATGAAACTTATAATAAAAAAATAGTACTTATAAAAGTCTCTAAGCTAAGAAAGCTGCGGACAGTCCGATGGAGCCTTCGCACGAACTATTAACGAAAACTTAATTACAATATACTGTACATAAAAAATATCTGAATGACAGAAAGTCTTATCAAAATCCGTTGCGTGGTTTATAAGGTAAGATATAGACTAACCCCCTTATTCATAAACGCTTCGTAAACGTTTGTTAGTTAACATGTTTTATGTCTTTATCTGTCATTGTGACGTTTACCCTCAAATGAAAGGGACAAAACATTTGTTAGCTTAAACAGATTGTTAACTTTATATGAATAAGGGGGTAAGACAACAGAATGCGATTTTTCAACCTCACCGGATGACTATGCTATAGCTCGCCAAAATGGCCGTTTTTCATAGAAATGCGGCCATTTTAGTGAGCTTTAGTAACCTGGTGAGATTAAAAAATTGCATTTGAATCTCACCGGGTAACTAAAGCTCGCCAAAATCGCCGTTTTTCATAGAGATTCGGCCATTTTGGTGAGCTCTAGTCTATCTGTGTTGAAATAAATTGTCATTTGTTAACCGATCGTAGCCGCCCGTACCCTTCGCGAGGACTACGACCAGCAAAAATAAAAGTCATTAAAAAAAAAAAAAAGTCACCTGGTGAGATTCAAAAATTGCATCCCAGGAACGGGTAGATAACTTTGTTTTAGATATACTATATATGTATATTCCTTACTTTACATAGTTTATTTTTTTTGTGGCCTGAATGTCTCAAATCGTAGTCCTCGCAAGAGGTACGGGCGACTACGATTGCTTAGCAAGTAAAATGAATCGGTGCATCGTAAGGGTTACAATGAAGATCGAAGGGTCCATCGGCCGTGCGACGACTCCGGTCGGCAGTTCGAACCACCACCAAAAGTCATCCAGAACGGTGCACCCTTCGATCGTAATTTACTTTAATTATAATTATATGAATATGAATATGATCTTAAGGACTAGCCCTAGTGGTCGCCACAAGCTTAGTCACTCGGTCTGTTTGGCTTGGTAAGCAAAATAGAGACAGACAGACCGACTGACGAGCGAGAAAATGGAGACCCATGCTAGCCGTGATGATATAATTATTATAAGTATAGGTCGTTTCACAAGAGCTGGGGCCTCATTTCTACGAGATTAATGGCATTTTCATAGATTTTCGGAGGCAGCCCTTGTCAAACGGTCTATACTTTGAGATAAGAAATGGAGAAAAACGCTAAATAGTATAGAATATATCTCATATCTTAAGCAGTTTACTCCTTCTAAAGAACGCAGCGTATTTTGATACAGTTTTCACTGTCATTCAGAGTAAATTGTATATTCATTAGATACGTCCCAATTGTATTAGTGTGGTGCCGGTGCGAGTTACTAGTGTAAAAACCGGCCAAGTGCGAGTCGGACTCGCGCACTGAGGGTTCCGTCATCAACAACATCTAGTACCGCATTTTTGCTTTGTAAGACCAAACATTTTTTTTTGTATTTACTACAAATTTACGGTTTTCAGATTTATTACTTTATTTGTGCTGTGAGACCTTGCTTCTTGCTAAATTTCATAGTTCTAGGTCAACAGGAAGTATCCCATAGGTTTTTAATTGCCTTGCGAATGTATGAAATATGCTGCATAAACGGCCGTATCTTTTGATTCCGTTGACTTAGAAGTTTGTTTTTTTCACGGCTCTAAGGGACTGCAGACTTGAGTATTTAATATTAATTTCAACTCAATACCTCCACGCGTTCTTGAGAAAAATGGTCTTGACAGGCAAACAGATAGACAGACGGACAACAAAAAGTGATCCTATAAGGGTTCCGTTTTTTCTTTTGAAGTACGGAACCCTAAAAAAGATAAAGATGTTATTGTTGTTACAGCCTCCACGACGGGCAAGGAGCATCGCTCCCCGGAACAGGAGGAGAGCCGGTCCTCGCCCGCGCCGGGCCCGCCCAGCCCGCTCAACAATGGAACCACAGGTACAGTACAACACCCATATCCCCGCCTTCCGCCGCGAAAGGGAAGTGAGCGAAACGGACTCCGATCAGGTTCCACTCCGCACTGTAGGTGCGCTCGCCGCATTACCTATGGCATAGGTTAATCGCAGTAGGTTGTCGGCTTGCCGCGCGCGCGCCCGCTCACTCTCTAGCGGTGCGCCAGGGCATTGCGGGTGGAAGGCGAGCGCGGGTCGCGCCTTCCTTTTGACGCATGCCGGCTGGCGAATGTTTATGAAGTAATACGAACTTTTTGTGCCTGATCATACAGTTGGAATTCGTTTAATGGTGGTTGAAAAAGAGAAGTTTCTGTACGTTAGTAGGTACTATTATTTATTCTGTGCTCCGATCATTTCGCAACGCTACTGCCCGCCTTCCACAGTGTTGCCGACTTAGTTATGCAGAGGTCGCTAGAAATGTTGCATAAAGTCTCCAGTTCATGTCAAATCCAAATGTCGCTAGATGGAGCACTTGGCCATAAGAAGTCACTAAAATGTATGAAACACTTGCAGAAATAGTCGCCAACGTAGTTCCAATACCCGCCAGATCTAGCGACACAGTCGCTAAATTGGCACCACTATGGGATGTAATTTCTTAGTACAAACAACAACAAACTTAACTGGCCATTAAAGATATTGTCTATGCTCTAAAGGGATGGATGTATCAACTTCAAATTCCAAGTTCCACAGGGGGTTCCATGAACGGGGTTCATACGCGCTTCTACTGATACTGAATTAGAGTGAGCTTCTATGCAATTCGCCATTGCGAGTTAAATAGACCCCGAACGTATTATGGATCTTGTTCGGAAGATTTTTTGTTTTATTTTTACAGCCCCGCAACCTCGTACCCGCGGAAACATATATTTTTTAACATTTTTATGTAGGAAAGATTAAATTTATTACATTTTAATGCTATGTAATGAAATCACGAACAAATATCCAGGGTAATGGCAGGACTCGAACTGGCAACCTCAGCATTCCGTGCCTGCGTTTGCCAGTTTCGCCACATCATCACATCACCCTGCTTATTTTTCACTGCGCTTCGCGGTTACGGTCATTTTATTATTGTTTTTTTTCTTTATGTTGTCATAGAGATCATCCATAAATTACATCACACGATTTTTAAAATTTCAAGACCTCCCCCCCTTTGTCACCTTTTTTCCATCTCTTTAACACGGTTTGGCTAAAACCCCCTATTAGCGTGTTATGGATGCCCCCTTACATAGCACATTAACGTCAATTTTACTCGTACGTCCTTTGTGGTGCGGGTGCCGACCGATCATCTGTCGACCTTCATGAAGCAGGAATTCTGACCGAAGGGAGTCGCTTTCCTTAGTTTTCGCGGACGCCTGCTGGACACCCCGAAACTAGGCCACATGTCGCCGAAGTAACGTGCTAATTTTAATGTTTTGTTTTACAAATATGTACAGTCAAGGATATTGAAACACGTACCACCGTAGAACCTAGTCGAAGAGACGTACGCATGACATTTGTATGACAAAGCCTGGCGTTTAACGCGTCGCGTCATTGCGATAGGGTTCTAAGGTGGTACGTGATATTTCCCCTACTGTATGTTAGTCTTTAGGTATTTTTTCTATGGGCCTATGCAGCCTGAAATAAATGGATCTATTCTATAGCATTAAAATATTGTAATGGTTGTACAGCGGCGCTGTCGTCGGCGGAGTCGCTGTCGCCGCCGCCGGAGCGCGCGCCCGCGCTGCAGCGCCTGCGCCGCTTCTTGTCCGCGCTGCTGCAGTTCGCGGGCGACGTAAGCGGCGACGCGGGCGAGCGCGTGCGCACCCTCGTGCACAATCTCGCGGTAAGTGCCATAACTGCCGCCTAATCGGTTCTGTACAGTCAAGGTCATAAATATACAGACATTTGGCACACTAACCTTGTTCCCAGGGTCCTAGAGGTTTGTAGATTTTTTTCGTCTTGGGAACGTACGAGTTTATCCTACTAATAAAATTGTAAGTATGGATGGATGTTTGTTACTCTTTCACGTAAAAACTACTGAATGGATTTGGATGAAATTTGGCTCACTCATAGTTTATAACCTGGATTAACACATAGGATACTTTTTATCCCGTAAAAATGCATAGTTCCCGCGGGATAACGATAAGTGAGTTATACGACGCCGTGACGTCATGAGTATCGTCGTGATTAATTTGTGCAGGAAATATTGTAGATTGCATGTTCAATTAAACAAGTCTACGCGGACGAAGTCGCGAGCAAAAGCAAGTATATTCATATGACTTTTATGGTCATGTGATCCACAGAAGATCGCAATTGTGTTCTTACTGCTTTATTTACACCTTAGGCGACTACTTTACGCTTTCCTATCACTCTATGTTATCAATGTCTCTAATATAGTGCTGTAGCATCGCCTTAATAGTATCTTTGGGCACTATTAAAGACCCATTAAAGAAGCTTAACTCCTAAAATTTGGGGCCCAAATCGAGGATAAATAAGTAACATGCTATAGCGTGCTATATCGCTCTTTTACACCTTTCCTCTAGCTTTAGGTGATATGTAGATCTACTATTCGGCTCTAGCACAGCCTATTTTATCGCCAAAACGTTAAGGCTTTCTTCCCCAAAGCTATCGGTATTTGGGGATATGGTCTACCCATCGCAACTTCAGCGTACTCCCTCCGTTTGTAGAATTGCTCTAATAAATATCACATTAACTCTTCGCACCTTCCAGTCAGGCACGGTGAACATCGAGGAATTCCAGGCCGGCGTGCAGGAGTGCACCAACTACCCGCTGCGGGCCTCTGTGCCCGGGTTCCTCAGGGCCCTGCTGCCGGTGGCCCAGAGGGACCTACACGCCCGGGCCAGGCGGGCCAAACAGGTACCGAGGCAAATAATTTACAGTCACTATCAGATACCACAGTATAGATATAACCAGTAAGGAATCTACGTACAAACGCGCGGCGGCCGTCAGTCGCGTTAGCAGCCTTAGCGGCCGTGTTGAGCGTGCGTCTGTGTGCGTGCGTCGGTTCCGAGCGTTTGTACGTAGATTCCTTACTGGTTATATCTATACTGTGCAGATACTCAGTGTTTCTTATGGGGGTGTATGGGGGTCCGCAGTCTTATCTATTTACCATTAAGCAATCATAAATAAATGCCACCAAAAGTCTTGTAATCTCTACGCACGCATATTTTTTTGCAATTTGTAGTACTAAAATAAATGGCCCGAAATTTATTACTGCTTTTTTTATTAAGGGGGTCCATAAAATTGTGCTTGATTTCCTAAGGGGTCCGTGGACAAAAAAGGTTAAGAAACGCTGAGATACATCAAAGAGGATAATGTACCTACTTTAAGCTAACATAGAATAGAATGTCAGCTTAGAGAAGAATGATTTGTTTCCTTCCGAGAACACCTCAGTTGTGGAATGAGTTCTCCGCTAAGGTCTTTCCAACGAGGTACAGCATGGGGGTGTAGGAAACGCATCTGCAATCTCCTTGGTGTTGCGGGCATCTATGGGCGGTGGTAACCAGTTTCCTTCAGGTGATCTACTTGCTCGTTTGCCTATTTTATAAAAAAAGTATACCGTATTATAACCACGTTACTATTTGGCCTGCGCAGACGCCGCTCCAGTACATCCGAGCGCATGAGCACCTGATCCTGGAGTCTGGCGGTGACAGCGGGGACCTGTTCTCGCAGCCCGAGGGTCCCGTGAAGCGACGCGCCAGCGATCCGTGAGTGCCTGCTGACTTATTAAAAAAAACAAATAATGTTTTTTTTATTTACAAATTTAAGTAATTTAGTAAGTACAAACTTGTTAGTGGTAGAGTTCAATTAAGGGTTTGGCGTCTAGTTCCTCCGATGTCCAGTTCCTATAATGACCACTTCCCAAAATGCTAGCCCCTCCATGGCCTTTTAACATTATGGATACTTCCTAATATATTCATTTCCCATTTCAAAATTGGTTAGTTTGTATTTTTAACTATTTTTGACAGTCTACCCGTAAACATGAGACCTGAAAAAAGCTCGAAACGTCGGGAATTAGATTCGTTACAATGCACGCGATATAAACCGTTTAAATTGTTTAATTTCAATGTAAATAAGTAAAGAAATATAGTATACTCGTAGTATAGTTTACTAACAAACATTGTTAAATTTTTGAGATGTAAAAATAACATTGTAATTTTGATTTATTTAAAAAAAGGACACCTCGTTCAGTTTCTTGCCGGTATCTTCTCATCGGAGGTTTTTTCAGAACCGGTGGTAAATTTTATGACATTCATAAGTGCTTCCTGTGAGCCTATCTGAATAAAGATATTTTGGCTTTGACTTTGAAAGTGCAAAAAATCTTAAAAATTATATACTCTAATAAACTTTGCTTCACCAAAACTCGTCAGCCAGAACTTAAAATCAGCAATTAGAAGCGAAAGTCGCCGCAACTGTTCGCGACAGCGCGGACAAATTGCCTGTCGGCGCCACTCACCTGCCCGCTGTTATTGATAGCGCCGCGCTGACCGACTCCGCTGGATTATTTTACTCTGTGGCTAATATTTGTTCAATTATATCCCAACTATAAAACTTAGAATCATGGAGGTATACATAGGTATAAAATGTAAGTATATAAAGCCCCCTTCACTTGTAGTAGTGTACGTACCTCTATATTCGACCAAGTAATTGCTTGACCACTTTAAACCTTAACCCTTTGCAATGTCAAGCAATTTCTTGGTCGACTATACAAAACTGATATTGGACCTTCGTCATTTTTAGGCTTTCGTACTCAAAGGGTAAAACGGGACCCTATTACTAAGACTCCGCTGTCCGACCGTCTGTCACCAGGCTGTATCTCATGAACCGTGATAGGAAGTTGAAATTTTCACAGAAGCCCGATTTTTTCACAGCTTCAAGGGACTACAAACCTGAGTATTTGTTATTAATTTCAACACGATACCTCCACGCGTTCCTAAGAAAATGGAATTTGAGAGACAGACGGTCAACAAAATGATTCCATCAGGGTTACTATTTTCTTTTAGAGATACGGAACCTTAAAACGTAAAAACTTAACGCTAAGGTTGTAAATACCACCATGCTTAGCTGAATTATAGCCGTATAACGCCATATAGTGCAGTTTGGCGACCGCACCGACCATGCTTTAAATACTGCCCACCCCGTCGAAACATGTGCGCGTGATCATAATGGCTCTAAATCGCGAAAACATCGCTTCCGGATCGCGTGCCAACAGTACACAATGAGTCCGTGGTTTTGGTGCCATTTTGGAGCCTAATTTGGAAAGTTAACGATGAATGAACATTTTCATTAACAAGTTTATTCCGTTTTTTTCACAAATAAAATAGCAAAGTGGATCCTCTGATGGTAAGTGATCATCACTGCTCATAGACACCCGCAACACCAAGGAGACTGTAAATGCGTTGCCAACACGGAGGGCTAAGATGGAATATACCTTGTGCCTTGCTCTCCACGGCTGAAATAGTTATCCGGAGTAACAAAAATAAATAAATAAATATCTTTAGACAATTTACACCAATTTATTGACCTAGTCCCAAACTAAGCAAAGCTTGTACTATGAGTACTAGGCAACGGATATACGTACTTATATAGATACATACATACTTAAATACAAATAACATCCATGACTCAGGTACAAACATTTGTATTCGTCACACAAATAATATTTGCCCATACCAGGATTTGCACCCCGGACCTCTTGCATAGTAAGCTGACACATGTGCCATACTGATCGTCGGCCCTAGACCTAGTCTTGTTGTACAAGACTCTAAGTAAAGCAAAATACTATATTGCAGCTTATTTGTTATTATTTATTAAGTTTGCTGTGTCAATTCAAAACACGTTAAAAATCTGTGACGTCATAAAAAAAATAGAACGGAAAGGGTCATTGAAGGCTTATTCAAACATAGCGTTCAGAGTCGATATCGCTTATTTTCGAAAAAATAATGTTATCTAAAACCTCAAAAATAGCGCAACATCAAAATAATCCAACGGATTCCGTGGGTTTATTCGTTAAATTTATGATGTAAGGACTCGTGTTATTACGCTTTATGTACAAACCTAAATAAATAAAGCAGACGCAGCTGCAACCGACGTAAGTTATACATTTAGATTCGGTTTCCTTAATAAATCATTGGTTTTACAAATCGCGAGCACATGGGGCAGCGCCTGAACTATTAGCCGAGCAAACTTGTGATTGTTTGCTAATTGCCCCTGGATTGCTAGCAGGCGCTTACAGTTAGTTTTTGAGCCTACGAGTTCTTGCCTAGCGTTGGTTTGGTTTGGTTTCTAAAGTGGATTAGATTTATTTATGTTTTCGCGACTTGTAGACATTGAAATAAAACAATTTAAACGGTTTATATCGCGTGTATTGTAACGAATCTAATTCCCGACGTTTCGAGCCCTTTACATGTCTCATGTTCACGGGCAGATTGAATAGTTTAGTTTTTAATTTTTTTTCAATTAATTTTTTAAAATTGGATAGTTTGTATTCCAAGTTTTTTGTCAGTCTACCCTTGAACATGAGACCTGTAAAGGGCTCGAAACGTCGGGAATTAGATTCGTTACAATACACGCGATATAAACCGTTTAAATTGTTTTATTTCAATGGATTAGATTTATTGTTTCGAATGGATACCAGTCAAACTGACATATCAGTTTTGTAGGACAATTAATGATCATTGTACATTTTTTAGCATGTATATTAAATAAAAAATAATAAAGACAAATGGGCGAGCAGACGAGGCTGTCTTTATTTGTATATACATATAAAGCACTATTTCGCGATGTCTAGTGGGATGTCAAAATAATATTTTTTGTTGATTTTTTCCAATAGGTTATGATGAAATTGTTTTATTAAGTAACCATTGCAATTACGTTAATTACTTAATTTGATTTATTTTCATTTAGCAAAATGATTGTAGTCTAAACATAGTATAAAGTCGCAATTCTGTCTGAATTCATATCTTCGGCTTCTAACTCTTTCTTAAGCACGCAACATATTTTGATACGTTTTTCGCTGTCAATTAGAATTTTCTCTATAACAGGTTTTTATAATCTAAATTGTAACTCGTGCGAAGCCGCGGCGGGTCGCTACGTCGCTAGTTTTTAATTATATGTATACAGTCAACCGATTCATGGGCCACTGTAGAACCTTTTCACAATTACTTTTCAAGGAACGTTGCGACTACGTTCTACAGTGGCCTATGAATCAATGGGTAACTGTACAAACGAGTCAAATTAAAAAATAGTTGTAAGTTGTAACTTAGCCAATCGGCGCCATCTGTCAGACCTATAAGCCGGGCGCCTGCTGCGAACATCATAGCAAAGTTCCGATCTCGCTAATTGCTTACACTAAACTAGCTGGCGCTGCAAATCGTTATGCTAAGCGCCTTTAAAATTGTTGTAATGGCCGTAATTGATCAATTAAATAAGATTTTTAGTAAGGAATAAAGTGGAATTAAGAGTGTGAACCCACCGCTCCCCATACAAACGTCGATAACGTTTTCCACCCTTGAAACCTTAACTTATAGCCATGTTTTTTTTATATGTTATCATTGAGCCCCAGAACTAGGTTTGTATGTTTTGATTTTTTTAATATTCTTCATAGTTTCAGAACTATTGACGTTTTTTTGTTTTGTATGAAACTCCTAAAATGCAAACATTGTCAAATCTATGAAGAATATTAAAAAAATCAAAACATACAAACCTAGTTCTAGGGCATTATGACAACATAGCACAAAATCATTTCCATAGATTAAGGTTTAGAGGGTGGAAAACGTTATCGCCGTATGTATGGAGAGTGCTTTTTGGGGCTGGGTTCACACTCCTCTTAAAGTTGAGTACAACATTAAAGACCACTTCAGTCTTCTCGTGACTACCGCCGCTGTAGCATGACCGAAACGTTGAACTAAATTAACAATAATTTTATAGAGTTAAAGTTCCGTTAACCTTATAAATATATGTGAAAATGGCGAAAGTTTAAAACAATTTACAATATTAAAGTGCAGTAGAATAGAAGTAACAAGAATATAAAGGTAGGAAAATAGTACGCTGGAATTAATGTAATGAAGAAAATACAGAAGAGCGTCTAGTTTTCATTTGAAACTCATGAAAGCAATTATTTTTATGCAGTCTCTGAGTTAGGCTATAACAACTATGATTATACTTTTTGGAAGCTTCTAGTTCCGTTCCCAATTCTCCAAACAAACATACATAGACTGCTAAAACATAACCCTTCCTTTTGGCTTTGCCGTAGTCGGGTAAAAATCACTTGTCCCCATAGGTTCTGTTTACAGTTTAGCTTGAGTAGAAAAATTCTTAGTTTTCGAGAAAATGAATTGAAAAGTGCTTACATCAAAATAGGTACTCGTAAATTCATAAGAGCACCACAAATGTATGAAATTGTCATAAATTTCATAGACATATAGGATATAGAATTTGTGCAAGATCCGTCCGAGTCGCTACCTCCATCTTCCTCGCTAATCCAATCACTTGTTCTCGTTCTGATCCGGCGTGGTGAGAAAGACAACCGGTGACACAACTACTGCTGGCACAAGAGGTATTCCATCGTAGCCCTCAGGGTAGGATACTTATCTGGAATCTCCTTGGTGTTGCAGGCGGTGGTAATCATTTACCATCAGCTTACCTTACTCGTTTGCCTTCCTATTAAAAAATGACGGCAAAAGATTAGTAACACGTCAACGAAATCTTTTTAACTCTCTTTATAGATCCCGGCAAACAACTTGAGCATTGGCCTTGACTGCGCAGTAGCCGTTTCTAGTACAACAGTGTATGCGCAAACTTATCCCCTCCACTCGATTTATGCTCAAGTTGTTTGCCTGCCACTATACTTAATACTAAGTTTAAGGAACTCACCACATCAAACATTAGTCAACCCAGGGTGCGATATCGACGTCAATATTTCAAGTTGTCACCCGAAAACACCGGAAATCAGTGCCACGACCAGGACAAAAACGTCCATTGATCACGGTCCGAATCGAACGCAGACACGGCAGTGCGTGTCGCCGGCTGCGATCGGACCGCAGCCGTGGCCCGAGGCATAAGCGGTAGCGGGAGCGTTATTCAACCCATTTTTAAGGGTCCGTAGTTTCAGTAGAAAACTAGTCTTAGAGCGTCCGCTAGCTCGCGCGGGTGCGGGTGCGGGCTCGTACTACATATTTGTTTGATAGGCGTGCCCCCTTATAGTTTCGACCGTCCGTCCGTCTGTAGTTTAGCTCGGATACTCTAAGTACTAGAAAGCTGTAAAACATGGATAAGCGAATACGAACTGTAATAAGTAACGCTGATAAAGTGGTGTAATAATTATTTTTAATAAAATATTTTTTTAGGGTAACACGTAAGTTGGGGTTGTTTGTTTCTTGTCGTCTACCTCATAGTGTGGGATATCATTGGATAGTTCTACCAAATATATTGTGGGTTTGCAAAATCAATTTTTCGATTAAGGTAGCCGTTTGTAAAATATTAAGCTTTACAGTCATAGATTACCTCCAGAAGATACCTAATATAAGGCAACAGACGCGAGTACAACGTCCATGATTTAGCACGTAACCTGGCATTTCGCATTGATTCCCACTTTCAGTGTTGACCAGTTATCGGACCTGTGCGCAACGGGCGTGGTGCGGAAAAAGATTTATTCCGTTCACTTCCATTTCAGGAAAAAGTATATGTAAAATAAGTTCTCGCGCTATAAAATGATGGGGGAAATCGACTAGATCTTCTAGTATAAAAAAAGATGGCATAACATTGCACCAGTGAGTGAAAAAACTTTCCTTTTAACATTATTATCTACCTACGTAACAGAGTTCAACTTACAATGGTCAACTGAGGTAGCAATCGTAGAAGGTCATTGACGCCTGTCTCTTTCCCTCGTAAGTTCATCGCTAAAGCTATCTCTTTCCAACAGAGGCACGTGTAAGGGATTAGTGATGTGCTGTCATTTAAGTTCTAATATCGGTAAGCTTTATTAAATCGACGTGTATTCATAAGATTTAATTAATTTCACACATTCTTTGAATTTTTAATATTATATTTTAATATGAGGTATCCTAAAAAAGAATCTGCTGTATTTTCTACAAGCTTTTAGTTGACCTTATCTGCTAGTTCGTAAATAATCTAAGTGTAAACACGCCGTTTTCATGCTTAGTTCGTTTTATGTAAACGCGGCAAAATTTATTTATGCTTGTAATCCCCGTATTATACATGGTGAAATTTTGGTGATGTTTTCCTGTGGCGAGATGATTTTATTTCGTTCGTACAATCGATTCATGAATATATTTTAACTAGAGAATCATTGTGCTGCGGAAAAACAACCATTTAAATTTCACGTATTCTATTAACTACAAAGGTAGATACTGTAAACTACAAACTATTGTGTACGTAATGTTCCTACTGTCTGTTGTGATACAAAATATCTATAAATTAACTGTACTGTACTATGTACTGTCACTATACACTATGTTTGTCTGTCTGTCACGAATATCACTATCAACACTGTCTATCCTGAACATATTCATTTCACCTTCGGCTACAGAATAGATAATAATACTACGTACAGAAGTTTTCCTGTTAAACGAGACTTACCTTATCTTCTCACTCTATCGCATAAAACGTGCTCTTTCTTTCAAATGTCAAAGTGGAGTGGTGTAATGTCTGATTTATTATTTTACAGTGCTTATTATCTATTCTGTGCCTACAAAACCTTACGTTTCGATATCCTTTTGACATGTCGGAAGTGAGGAAAAATTGTGGTACGAATTCAAATAATTGTTGCTGCAACTCGCTGAAATGCAATATCTATTTCTGATATTTAAATACGTAGGTAGTAATATAACAGGACGAATGTGGCAATATTAACTTGCAGTGTAAGGAGGCGGCGGTAAGCGCGCACGTGCGATCCGCACAGTGCGTAGTGACTGATTATACCATACCTCAGTACTGGGGCCGCCAGTATGTACTTGTAGCACCGTCACGTAATCGCGGAGTAATCCACGCCTGCTTCAGCCTCATCTTATATTAAATTATCTCATTAGGGCAAACGGGTTTACGATCACTGCTTCTGCATTTCCGTTAATTCAAATGTTAAAATAAATAGACCATGCTTCTCCTGAGCTATAATGAGCCTACAAGTGTAAAATAGGCAACATTTCATCTCGTCGCGTACTGTGTAATAGTTAAAAACTAGCAAGCTGTTTTTGTACAACTTTCTGCTATCCTATAACGTTGTAACCCTAAACTAGTTCAGTTTTGATACAATACAATGCATTTATTTAATAGTATTACTTAGTGTTAGACAATCCTAAAACTTAAAGCAAAACTTTTCACGACATAATGCGACTTGTTGAGTTAATTTTAGTATCTTAGCGTGGTAGGCAAGATAAAAATATGCTCATTTAAAAAATAATCATTCGCTTATTACTTTTTGGAACCTACTAGTAAGATTACCTTGAAGTAGTATTAAAATAATGTGTAAAGCTTACACATTATTTTATATTTGGAACATAATTTTGTCAATAAGAGTGCAAAATTTATCAAATATGTATAAATTCTTTAAAATATAATCATATTATGCGAGGTCCCTTTATCGACAAAATGGTACTTAGAAATTTGATGTCCCATCACTAGTGGGCGGTGCCTATCAGGTACGACCTTGAAACAGCCAATCGCGTCGCCGCTACTTCCGTCCCCGCAACCCGCGCCTTCCGCAGCAATTGGCGCAATCGAAACAGTACATTTATTGCAACAACCGGAGTCTACTGGCGGTAGTCTATGTTTACAGTGCACCTTTTTGTTTAAATCAAGTGTGTGTCTCGCCAGCTAAATGATTGTTTTGGGATCTGTACAAAAATTAACTGTAGTAGTATATTTAACAAAATTAAAAGAAAAACTATCTTAGCTAACACGACTTTACAAGTTTATTTCAGGTCGATGCGTTTTACCGACATGATAAGATACAGCTACTTGTACTTATTTAGAATTGACTTGCGTTATAATGTTTGGCCATAACGTAACGAAACTGCATTTGTTTTTATTTATGTGGTTACCGTACTAAGTCAATCGGGCCTGAAAAAGGGTTATGACTCAAGACGGAAATATACGCTCTCTCATCTATGTAATAATACTATTATGGTAGACTAGGTCCAGGATCTGAAAATGTAATCCTATCATTATGTTTTCTTGCAAAAACTTCACACAAAATTCACAAATGAAGTACAAAATTAGATAAAGCTCACTATTAGTCATTTATTAGGCTATTCAATACTTATTTTACTGAAATTTAGCTTAGACAAGATTTTACAAGCACAAAAAAGCAAAAAACTAAATTCGTTAAAAATAAAGATAACTAATTTATTGAAATTGTACCTAAAAACAAAAACTGTGCCAAAAAAACTGCTGCTGGATAGAACCGCCACTCGGTATAATGCCACCGTAATCAGCATCTCCAGTAGGCCAGCAACCACCAATCATTATCAATAACTACTGGCACCAACATTTCCAATGCATTAAACTGCGAATCAGCGCCATACATCACGCCGGGAATCGAACCCGGGACACAACAATGCGTGTCGGCCACTCGCATACCGTTTGGCCGAGCTCCAGCGCGCCGCAAGAAACAAGCGATCTGCAAATATTAAAAACTTGTCGAAAGAAAAGTTGTTTTAAATAAATAAATTAATATCAAGTCAGTCAGAGTCCAAATATTTTCATTCAGATTAGGCTTACAGAAAGCATTTATGAATGTCATAAAATTTACCACCAACCTCTGATGAGAAGATACCGGCAAGAAACTCTACGAGGTGGGATCTTGGGATAGTTATACCAATTTACGTAGTTCAAAGCTAAGCAAGGCTTGTACAGTCAAGGAAATTGAAACACGTACCACCTCAGAACCTAGTCGAAGAGACATATGCATGACATTTGTATGACATAGCCTGGCGTTTAACGCGTCGCCTCATTGCGATAGGGTTCTAAGGTGGTACGTGAATATATTTCCCCTACTGTACCATGGGTACTAGACAACGGATATACATACTGGACACAACACGCCAAAATATGCCCTTGCCTGTAAAAATATAATACAGGTTTATACTCTCCCTTAAACATACTTAAACTTTATTGACACTCAAGCATCGGCAGCGATGCAAAAGTTTATTGGTTTCTCTAAATAACCGCTTCCAACGCCTACACTTACCAGTAGTTGAGCCTGTATGGAACCATGTCACAGTAACATTCCATTGGATTGTTTACTTACACGTCGCTACAGATTGGCAAATCCATTATGACAGGGTTCTGTGGTGGCTTTACAATTAATGTCTGCGACCGTACAAGACTATAATTAAAGGGCATACAGAAAGTTTTGACTTTGACGTGCTTTGGCACGCCCCGCTCACTCATGGTAATGACGGAAATAGGCAAAGTAGGAAGTCTTAGTATTTTCTAAGCAGCAATGACCGGAAATGAACTGCTACTTTTTTAAATAAAGTAAATTAAAAAAAAATAAGGAAGTCAATGGGGTCCTCGCACCACAAAAAAAATGATAGGGGTTGATGAAAAGTTAGATATCATAACAAAAGAATGTGATATGATAACGAAAGAAAACCTTTTGTCGACTTTTCATCACCTTCTTAATTCAATTTGAGGTATTCGACCCGCCCCGCCCATGCCTTGTACCATGGCAATAAATCTTTGTTGGTACGTAATTTGTTCTTAGTTTTGCATTGTCTGTGGTTCGATTTATTCGGCTCTTAACAAAGCTTTGTTGGTGTTTGTCTTTGAGAAAACTTTGGAAATAAACAAAGGGTGAAGACAAAGGGTTTGCCCAGAAAATAAAGGGAATTGATTACGTGATTTCAGAATTTAATTTACGATATTTGTAAAATTTTGCTCTTAGAACAGATGGGTGTATTTGGAAACTAAACTGAATTTATCCATTAGAGGCATCAGAATAGTCTGTGCGAGAAATCTATAAATAATTATAATAAAATTGTAACTGGCCAATGTTTGTATTTAGGAGATATCTAGGAAAAAATCTTCTGGGGATCGATTTTTTTAATCTCATTAGGTGACTAAGCTCACCAAAATGGCCGAATCTCTATGAAAAACGGCCATTCTAGTGAGCTTTAGTTACCCGGTGAGATTCAAAAAAAAGTACTCCTGCCCCTCTAGCACACTAGCATTTATCGCTGACATAAAGCATTCGTCCCTTTCGCACACGCATACTGGTTAGAACGGGATAAATGCTTTAAGTCCTCGATAAAAGCTAGCGAGCTAGGCCCCCTGGTCTTTATAAGACCAATATAAAACAAAAAGCAGTCTAAAACAAATTTCCTATCTGTTCCTGTCTGACCTCATGTCTTCAGCTGCTTACTCCATCTAGACCACGCAACGGATTTTGATACAATTTTCACTGTCGTATTTAAAATCTTTTAAGTGAGGTTTTTTGCACATTACACCATAATTGTACCTATGTGAAACCAGGACGGGTCGCTAATTATATTGTATAGATTTGGTAGTAGTCACTGACTTAGCAGATGTGACTTTTACAACAGTCAGGTACGCTCGGCCGCCTTGTCTACATAGTAGGCAAATCGCAGTAGGTTGTCGGCTCGCCGCGCGTCCGCTTGCTCGCCCTCGCAGTGTCAGTGTAATTGAAAACAAATGCCGCGCAACCTTAACGTGTTGCCGGGAGTTGCGGGGGAAAGCGGACGCGAGCGGCGCGTTTCTTTTGAATCGTGTTGCCTGGCGAATGTGTATGGAGTAATACGCACTTTTGTGCGTGTTTATAAAGTTGAAATTCGTTTAATCGCGGTCGTAAAAGAGTCGGTACGTTAGTACTATTATTTATGCTGTGTCCTAGACTATACGAGTTACTCTCCCCCCTTGTTCCAGGTTCTACGACGCACAAACCAATGGCTCACACGACGACTTCCCCCCGCACGCGAAGCGGCAACCCCCCTCCAGCCTCTTCATGAATCCCTCCCCCTTCCTGTACCCTCTGCCGAGCAACGCGAGCCTCTTCGACTACGGGCACCCGTATCACGGGTACCACGGGACCCCGGCGGAGGGGGGGTTTGAAAGGCGAGATGGTGAGTACCTACATCAAAGGCTGGTTCATTGAGCGACAAAAAAAAGTAGCTGTTCAGGAAACTCTGAAATAGTTTTCTAGTGGTTTTCTAACAGAAATTTCCGTCTGATTTTCTTTATAAATAGGGTATCACTAAAGCAGTTCGGAAACAAAGAAACACTTTCAACAATCTTGGTGTTTAGAACAACCATCATTGATCATAGTTCCAGTAGTTCTAGTCAATATAAGTAACTCTGCTTCTGGTGTTTGCTTTTTGTGGCTTCTTTGCATCTTTCTGTTTAATAATTAATAGATTCAGGCGTTATTTCGCCGAGGTTTTCGTAGACATACCCACAAATTAGAACGAATTACCTTGCTATTCCGCGAAACCAGTGCTGTATCAGAAATATGAAACAACAGATATCACACAGATTCAACTATTAGCCGCAACAACTAAACACTTCTTTTAACTTATTAATGTTTTGTTCCTTCTATTGGATGACAAACGTAACAAATGTTACAATGACAGATGAAGCCATCACACATTTTAACTAACACAGGTTTAGGAAGCGTTTATGATAAGAGGGCTAACCTTCACGAACTGCTCGCGTTTCGCCTCTATCTGCTCACATAAGTCCTACTCACCAGGTGGCATCTCAGTCCGGGACGTGTCCTCGATGAACGCGTCCTTCTCGGAGCGGCTGCCGAGCGCGGCGCTGCTGAAAACCGACGACGAGTGGAAGAACATCAACACCATGCTCAACTGCATCCTCAGCATGGTCGAGAAGACGAAACGCGCGCTTGCTATCCTCCAGCAGCGAGGACAGTCCGGTCAGTTAGTTTTCTGGCTTTCTTTTTGCTTTTCATACCCTGGCTTCCTTCCTGTCCTTCAAGGTAATATATCCCTTAGATTAAACACAAAGAAAATACAACTTAAGGCAATCAAGCTTAGGACAGTTGGGACTGCCTACCTTTTCCTGTGTCGTCTCTTCTTCGAATCTTTTCACAAACTTTGACGCGATTTGTCGGAATTGCTATCTGCATGCTTATTGCTTAACAAAAGGAATAGCAGTCCTTGGTAGCACACTCGAAGAGGTGAACGAAATCAACATGAGCCCTTGTCTCTAGACGATAGTCATGTCTAGATCTTTTTGACCTCTTCGATCGTGTAGATATTGGCTGCTGACTGTATTTTAGCGTCTTTAGCTATCAATTGTAAGCTCAGTACTCACCGCGAGCATTCTTGTGTGAGATAACCATCCAGATTGGAACATAATATCATCACCCAATAATAGCATAAATTTGGTCGTAAAACACCTACTAACGGAATCTTCAACCCGACTTTACCTGACCGACCACTTTTGCACATAGGCGTGGAGCCAGCAGAGAGCAGCGACATCAAGCGAGCCGCCAGCGAGATCATGGCGGCGGCGGTGCGTCAGACTGAGGAGCGCGTGGCTGAGGTGCGCCGGCGCGCCGAGGACGCCGTCAATCAGGTGAGGGAGACAAAAAATTGTTACTCATGACTCTCATCAGTACCAAAGATGAATTTGAAAATCTATAGTTAACAAACAGGGTAGACAGAGACACATATAAGAGCATATAGTACCATGGGATGACAGCTAAGAGTAGTTGCTCTAAGCGTGCCGCTTGGTAACGGACAAGAAGAACGGTTGCTAAATACATCAAACATATTTACAGATGTAGCCGTCCATTAAGTACAGGAAAGAGGCATAAGGCTTATATAACATGCTTGTGTATGGAGAGGATTTGCAGAAAACAGCGATAAGCGAGCCACTTGTTATTGGACAAGTGGAACGGTTGCTAAGAACAACTAAGTGTAGGAAAGCTTATAACATGTAGCATCTACATATGGAAATCTTGCACGTTGTAATCTCACATATTGCCAATTGGTGCAATCATCGATTCATTCATCGATCATTGTCATATTTTTGGATTCGGGCTCGAATTTGGCAGTTGCAGTGCCGTTTTGGCATCCTTTTGTTTTGGATATAGTCGCTTCAGTGATGATGACGACGATTAAAGCACTCTCGAAATCACCATGACAAACTACCGTTGAAAGGCTCACGTCTCTTTCTCTAATGACTTAACAAGACATGGCCAGCGCTTATATGTATTTACCGAGCGGTTAAATAAACGCTGGCGATGGTAGCGACCTCTAGTGTGTTAATGTGGTACTGTATTAAAATAGCACAACGTAACACTGTATATAATAGTTATAGATGGCAATGGAACTGTTCGGCAGGTGAAGCGGCAGGCGCTGGTGGAGCTGCAGCGAGCGGTGGGGGCCGCGGAGGCGCGCGCGCTGGAGCTGGTGGCGGCGGAGCGCAAGGAGCGCCGCAGCCCGCCGCCTGCGCCGCCCGCCTCGCCGCCACAGCAACAGACCGTAAGCATACCAACAGCGTAGGCGCACCACAGTTACAGCGAATATGAACATCCAAACTGCTCGAATTGGAGACGAAGAAGCACAAGCTACTTGTATAGTTTTTTGATGACAAGCCGACTTGCCCTACGCCCTGCCCTGTCCTACACCTAAGTTGCCTGGTAAACAGGGAGTTTGGAAACTAGGCTTAACCCTTTGAAGGGATATAGTAAAACTCGAACGCTTTACAAGTTGACAGCAGTGCCCTATAGAAAAACTGAAACTTCAGTGACTAATATCTCGGAAGCTAATAATTTTCGGACAAGAGTACTACATGAACTTTTCGTGCATCGAGCTTACAAACATTCTGTATAATTTAAGGCCAAACGCCATCAAGGTTCCCATTTAGCTTTGGAAAGCCTAATTTTCCTTAAACTGAATGTTTCTTCTCAACCTGTCAGCAGTGTTGCTGGAACTGCGGACGGAAGGCGCAGGAGACGTGCTCGGGATGCAACGCGGCGCGCTACTGCGGCGCCTTCTGCCAGCACAAGGACTGGGAGAGCCACCACCAGGTAAGTGTCAACTGATTACCTGATTCCATCCAAATCATTAGGAGACATGTTACCAGCGGCCCTAACATGACAGCTAAGGTTTAGCTTAACCCCTCCCGGTGTCTCTGTCGAACTAGTGTCATAAGGAAGGGACGCAGATAGAGATACTTAAACTAAACTTGGCCAGTCATGTTACGGCCACAGTTAAGAATGAAAAGTTAAGAAAGAAAGTGCCTCCGTGTGGCATTAAGTGCATCTTTGGAGGTAAATTTAATATTTTTTCATAACTATAATAAAATTAGTAATAACAAAATTAGAAATCACCAAATAAAAAGACCATAAACCACTACAACTCAAAATAACGTCTTATTATTACCTAATTAATTTTAAAAAATTACCATTACAGTACTTCTTAAGAATGTTAAAACTATAGTTTAATGTGAAAAGAGTCGCATTTTTCTAAGTAATCATCTTTAGATTGTAATGAATCCGAAAAATATAGATTAACATTTCGCTAAACTTTGCCTATATTTGGTAGAATAACAGCACAATTTCCTTCCAGGTGTGCAGTGGGCGTGATCAAAAGCCGACAGCGCTACGCACGTCACCTCCAGCAACTCAACCCACTCTGCCCAATCTGCCCAACCTGCCCAATCTGCCCAACCTACCCAGCTTGCCAAAACCCCTCACGAGGGCGACCACTCCCATAGCGCCCACTGCTCCAGACAACCGGCTATCACTGAGTAACCTCAACTCTGCAGAACGACTTCATTCAAACCAGGTTTACAAGAAACTCAATTTTTATACACTTTTCAACCTAATTTACAAGCAAAAAATGATAAAATAGCAGTTACACTAGTTCACCCAGTTGATCCAGCGGTTGTACCAGCCTTAAATGATTCCGGCCGACTGTCTTTGAATATTTACGCTAGAACGGCCGATTGACGTATCTGGCGGTAACGTTAATATATCAGTTCCAAACAGATTTAGTGGACGCATGTCACGTAATACACTAGTCCGATCAAGTCGTATGACTATGCAATTATTTCCGTCGGCCGAACCAGTGCAACGGAACGACATTTAGAATCAAAATGGGTTTACATTACGAATACCAAGAAAAAGAAGAAAAACAAATGTTCATGACTGGTTTTCAATTAGCGACATCTTTGAATTGAAATACAGTATAGGTGCCGACAATTTTGCGCTATTTGGCTCCTGCTATAGTAGCACGCTACATAAACGCCTTGGTCCCTCTCGCACACGCATACTGGTTAGAACGGGATAAATGCTTTATGTCATCGATAAAAGCTAGCGAGCTAGGCCCCCTGAATTTGAAAATTTTATCTTTGAATATTTTGACCATTTGCATCAATAACGTCAATAAATGATATAATTGTTTCATGTTATTTCATCTCCTTCCAGGATCGTAACCTTACGTCAACCAGCAACGACAGGATCGCCCTAGCCAGTCTATCGACCGCCCAGGGAATCATCAGCGGGATCGGGAAGAAATGACGGCTTAATAAGGATCTCATGGGGGTGAAGATGCCTAGGAAGGTTAGGAGGTAGATAGGACCATACTTAAAGAAGTCCTGGCACGAGAAAACAGTCCAAGGAGGGTCGCTACTTTTAGTACAGACTTTTTATTACTCATATTATATATTAATTCAAATGTAGTAAGCTGATTTTGACACACTACCAGTGTAGCTCGAAACTTGGAATACATGCCTGGTTCCGATGACTATGTAATAGTCATCAAAATACCTGAGAAGAGGTGGAAACGTTAATGGCCTACTCTTGCCGCAACTCATACGTGTCCATCTTTCATAACATTAACTATCTAAATAAAAACGAGCCAAGTGCGAGTCGGACTCGCGCACAAAGGGTTCCGTATCATTATCTATAAAGACGGCGAAAAAATCACGTTTGTTGTATGGGAGCCCTCTTAAATATTTATTTTATTCTGTTTTTTAGTATTTGTTATAGCGTTATAGCGGCAACAGAAATACATTATCTGTGAAAATTTCAGCTGTCTAACTATCACGGTTCTTGAGATACAGCCTGGTGACAGACGGACGGACAGCGGAGTCTTAGTAATAGGGTCCCGTTTTACACTTTGGGTACGGAACCCTAAAAATAGACATTTCGCTGTTATCGGCGTGAGAGCTACACTACTAATTAGCGATTTTCACTTACAGCGATCCTCGTTTGACACATTGCAATAATACCTACTTTGTCTGACATGTGTGTTGAATTCACATATAGTGTTAATGTTTTAGCCTTTGTGACTCAATTATACTAGTCCGGCCGCCTGCTACAATGGAGCATGTCAAAACCGGCCAGCGTAAACGGTATCTTAAGCCTCTTACATACCAAGGACTTTTGTGTCTACTCACTTCTTTATACAGAAACAAGCTGAGACAGATTCTGCGATACATATTGTAAACTGATTGACAGAATTTTGTAATAAACTCTTTTCTACATAATAAAGTTCATAAACAGTAGTAGATTAATACAGAAGTGCAATCACTAACGTCATTCAATTGATCGCTGTTTTTTTTTCAATATGAATAGTGAAGCAATACTAACAGCATACTTACTACCTCATGTAAAACAGCCTGTTTATAAAGGAGAATGGGCAAATTGTCCCAAGTGCTGTATACAGTTGTGCTATATCTTATTAGAAAGCTCTCAATAAGAGCTTAATTTTTTTATATGACAGCAAAACCGAGATGTTTGCAGGGAAAAAGCTACAGCCCATTTTATACCTCACTTTGTACTAGCAGTTGTATGAAAAGTACCTGTAAAATCATTTTCGAGATATAGCCGAAAGATTTTAACCACGCATTACTGAGGCCACTAGAAGTAAAAAACGTAATGGGAGCATAGGTCTAATTTGGTGTTTTTTTTTTTTCATACAAAACAATGATTAATGCTGCAGACACCTGGTCTTCGAAACATAGCCTATGATGATCCTTACACCGAGTACTACACGTCCATACTACTCACTATTGTATACAAGGGTTGGGACAGCGCCCATACAAAAATGCCCATTCACCTTTTTGTTCTACAGAGACATTTTTGTTCTACAACAGTATCCGGTAATTCTCTAGGGGTTTCACCGTTGCTCATCACCGTTTCATCATTAATTGTTGAAATACAAGACTAAAAACATAGACTTCAGGCAAGAACAGAAGCTGTATTCGGAGGTGATACTAGTTTTAGCAGGAATTGGTGTGACACGTTGGGTATTTCGTCAGTTAATTAAGGAACGGTAATGTGCAATGGTGAAACCGCTGGAGAATTACCTCACTTAAAAATTAACCTTTTAATTTAGTGCTTTAGTTTATGAACACCCAGACCAAAGCGACTTGTAGACCCCAACAATGTTAGCGATCAATAAGCCGATACGATACAAAAGTTCTCGGTGTGTACGAGGCTTTAGTGCAAGTCAATCGGTCGCAACCATTTATAACTCATACGGCCGCTGCACTGTATCAAGTGACCGGACTAGCATAACCGCCACTTGCTTAAACGCTAGTAGCAATATCTGGCGCACCTTAGAAATATTATCGTCTCCAAACACCTCTTGGCTGTACATAAACATATCTTACATTAACTTTATACGTAAGCACTTTGTAAATAAGATAGGGTTTTAGATGTAGTTCTTTTTAATTGTAAATAAAGTGTGACGTACGGGAAACCGTTATTTATTAATAGGGAATAAAAAGTCCAGTCTTACCTACCTAATTACCATTAATTTCTTTACGTCACACTTACCAAAATAAGGTATACTTGGCACGATCTCGGCATGTGATTAGAGGTTTCTTTTACTCCCTTTGAACGCCAAGAACGCTTAAATGTGTCGCTAGCTGTCGTGCCCAACACGCCACCAACACAGATAGTTGGTCGATGATATTGTACAATAGTGACATGTGCGTATGTTGATGTTGTGATTTCAAATTTGCGTTTGACATAATGGCGACCAGGACCCCAATTCTCGGTTCATGCGAGATGCATCTCACGTGCCAGATCCGTCAAAAAGTGACAGATTTCCAAGAGAATTGACAGTTGTTTTCGTTTGGCGGTGAAAAGGTTTAATAATCGTTTTAATTTTGAGGTTGACAAGCCGTAACATGTAGGTATAGTTCCTGGCAAACTTCTTGAGCACTAACCTTGACTGCGCAGTAGCCGTTTCTGGTACAAATATGTATGCGCAAACCTCCACTCGATTTATGCTCAAGTTGTTTGCCTGCAACTATACTGCACTGTTACTGCACCGGCTTATAATGTTTAGTTTTACTGAGTTTATCTCTATTTGCATCCCTTTCTTTTGACATTAGTTTGACAATAAATTAAACCGGTCTTGTCATGGCCACTGTTTGCCGTATTCCTGATTGGCCAAATTCTTGTTTGGACGGATTCTGTTTTGGCCAGAAATATTGTATAAAACGTTTTTATCTACACACATATCATAAAGGCTAAATAACGCGTTCAAAAACCCTAGGAAATGACCAGCATTATTACAACCAATGTTATTATAAGAATTTTCTTGTCTGTGGTAGTAGGTAATAGTATTTTATGCAACTGCTATATAATGAGAGGCCTTAAAACACGAGTGTGGTTTTATGAAACGAGCGTCAGCGAGTTTCATAATATGATCACACGAGTGTTTTAAGGCCTAATTATATACAGTTGCATACATTACTAAACTTTATCTACACACATATCATAACTGCAAAAAACCGTAACAGCAAAATGTGCACTTTTCCTAGACGCACGCTTTCCCGAAATGTGCACTTTCTCAAACAGTGCAATTTTCAAAACGCACGTCTGTCTGTCTGTCTGTCTGTTCGTCTATTTGCATTTGCACTATTTCATAGTAACCCTTAGTGCTATAAACAGAGACACAGGCAAGTGCACTTTTAGGGACAGTGTACCTTCCGAGAAAATTACCCTTCTAAAGAAGTGCACCTTTAGAGAAAGTGCACATTTCGGGAAAGTGTGGTTAACGAGCCTAACCCAATTAATTTATTATTTATTTTGGTTGTGTTTCTTTTCTAATTCAATACAATTAGTTATCCTAGAAATATAACTTTAACTATTACGGTGAGACCTGTGTCCTATGTGTTTGTTTTATACATACTATATTCCAATAGATATTACTATGAAATTATTATAGATCATTGTTTTTTATTATTTAATGTTGTATTTTATTTAAAATTAATGATTTAACTAGTGAAACCTTTCGTCTTATCAAAGTTGTTAGTTGCAATTGATGCAAAGTCGATAAAGTGCCATAATTTATGTTTATTGTTGTTTTTGTAAATGTCGATTATTGAATGATATTATAAGATGTTTTAAGCACAAATTAAAAATCATACACCCTATAAATATTGAAATAGACATAGTAGAATAATAACAACACAATTTTAAATTTATTCAATAGTAATGAAGATAAGTTGTTTCGTTATGTTCAAACTGTAATATCATTTAGTTGATGTATGTTTTTTTAATTATGATGGAAAAAGAAAAGATATGTTTGATTCTTGTGACATCTAAGTTAAGTAAAACAATTCCTTAAAATAATGTGCAATATTAATATTAAATTATATTTAACATATTGATGTAAAAATTCGAATTTAATAAATGTAATGTATTTAAGTGAATTTAGTGTATATTTCGGATCTGTTCGCCTAACATGTGGAATAAAAAAATGTTTCAAAATCTTTACTTTGCTTTTTTTTAAACCCTTATGTTTATGTTAAATACCAACGACATAAGCTTGTACTGTCGTACCTTCCATCGCTAGCTTTATTTATGGATGGCGGAGGAATACGGGCACCGCAAACCACAGACACCAACGATCCCACGAGAATCGCCGATCTGTTTCCGATCTTAAGGTACTCCCCGGGGACAACGGATCAATAAGCTACATTCAGAGGCGTATTTAAAGATTTGGCGCCCCGGGCCATTTAGCTTTGGCGCCCCATTAAATGACGATAAATTATGTCATTTTAGGGGCGGCTGCCGCCCCTCGCAGCCTGGCGCCCCGGGCCATGGCCCGGATGGCCCTACGGTAAATACGCCCCTGGCTATATTAAGTCGGTTTTCTTAGAGTATGGTACGAGTACTAAGTACCTAGGGTGCGCAATTCCGGTATTTCTGGGGGCCAATTCCGAAATCCCCGGAAAATGGATACCTACTGAAAATCCCGAAATAGCGCACCCTAGTACTAACCCCAGTTGAGCCGATTAAGTCGTACGGCAACCTGCTATAGTAGTTCGCTAGCGTTTATCGCGCACATAAACGCATTGGTCTCTCTCGCACACGCATTCTGGTTAGAACGGGATATATGCTTTATGTAGTCGATAAAAGCTAGCGTGCTAGGCTCCCAGCAACTGGCTACAGGGTGGCTTTACCATTATAAAAAGACAGAACTTTCCACTTGCACACTTGAAAAGTTATCACGTCCTATGATTGGATGGAATAAAAAAAAAAAAAAATCTTTTTTCAGTAATTTTCAGTAAACACAACAAGTTTTACAAAAAGTTAGTGGTTGGAGTCTCTTTTTAGGTAAGAAATATACCTGTGATAAGAGGCTCCGCTCTTCCTTAAAGGTAAATACTCACTTATAGTTACCGATTCTTATAATTAAATAATAAGATCTAGACTTAATTTATTATTTAAATTTAAATTTAGTTAGATTGAATTAAGAATTTTGATTTAATGAATATTTGTATATAATTTTACGTTACATTACAATATTAAATTTATAACAATATTACAATATGCGAATGGAAATGAATATACTATCTATTTAACCGACCATAAAAGAGGGAACAGAGAAATTGACATGTAGATGTATATATTAACAAACTGGAACAAATTACCTTGCTACTCCGCGAAACCAAACTCAACTACATACGATACGATATCAACTTCGTAGTCGTAGTGCATTTTAAGTATATGCTTCCCTTACAAAAAATGACGCCTCTCAGTTCCAACTTTATGTGTGACTGTAAAAATTGTTGCTTAACCTTTTCAACGCCCCGACGAATACAAAATACATGATTTTTGGAATCGATTTTTTTTAAATTTTTGATTTATTTAAATTAAGATTATAATGACAACACAATTGAAAAATTAGGGCAATGGCAGGACTCCGACCTGCAACATCAGCATTCCGTGCCTTGCGTTTGCCAGTTTCGCCACATTACCGCTACCATACCCTGCGAATTTTTCAATGTGTTACATGATTCACACGCCAAGCTTTTTTTGTCAATTACGAAGTTGAACCTCATCCGAATGCACGTAGGCCACTTTTATATTGCATGCGTTGACGTATATATAGGTCATTGGCGTTGAATCTGCGGTACAGATATTATACTTATTATTAAATGGTTCTATTCTATTCTATTCCATCCAATTCTATTCTATTCTATTATGTGAGCCGTTGGCGTCGAAAAGGTTAAAGCAAGCTTTCAACCAAAAATTCACAAACCGAGGGTAGAGGATGGTGACTATAGAGACGTAAGTATATATAAGCGGTTGGTAAAACCTTGTGCAAGGTCCGTCCGATACGCTACCACCACCTTGCTCGCTAATCCAGCCGCTAAGCAGCAGTGCTTGCACTGTAGTGTACCGGTGTGGAGAGCAAGACAGCCGGTGCAAATTACTGGCACAAAAGGTATTCTATCGTTGCCACTCTAATAGGTTGGCGACGCATGCCATCTCCTTGGTGTTGCAGGGTCTATAGTAAAAAGTAGCCTATGTTTGTCCCTTGGTGTCAAACAATCCCTGTGCCCAATTTCATCCAAATCGATTCAGCCGTTTAAGCGTGAAAACCGAACAGACAGTTTGGATGCCTGATTCCGTTGTGGAGCACCATCGAAATGAGAAAACGATAGAACTGTGTATAATACAGTGGCAGAGTCACCGCTCATAGTCTATTTGGTAGACTATGTTGGATAGCCTGAATAAAACTGTATGTGCCAATTGTTAAGTAAACAGCTCTGCGTTTTGTACGTTTTAAATTGGCGTCATATTTTTAGATCTGCTATACGACGCCGTGTGTCGCTGCTAGTTAGAAAACTTAGAAGCACTTTATTCACTTACGATAAGATTCAAAATTGAACCAATGGCTAAATATTGAAAGCCCCTCTTCACCTGATTTACCCTACCCCGTCGCAAAGTGATGACGCTAGGCTTGTAACAATCCGAACAAGTAGGCATATCTATTGTCTTCTTAAATCGATGTGGAGCACAAAAGGTCAGTGAAAATAAAAAAAATGGAGTTGGACTCTGATACCAAGGGTAGCGTAACGTATCACTACACAATATACATGTGTTATTATATACCAAAAAGCAAACGAGCATAAATTTGGAATTGAAACATTGAAAATGAAAATGAAAATGAAAATTTTATTTTGCAAGTAGGCCGTATAGGCTCTTTTACATGTCTGAATCTACTAGCGCTTCGGAAAATGGAAGATACTGAGAAGAAACGCCGCAACAAACTCAGCAGTTTATTTTTTTTTCCTCTCTTTTCAAAACAGATTACAGTGCAATTTATCACAATAGTACATGGCATACACAAGTTACATGAAAAATATAATAAAAAAAAGCAGTAAATAGCACAGCAAGCTTTAAGCATATTGAACGTACTGGCACTAGTTAAGAATGATCAGGAGATGTATAGGGTCCCCAGATCAAAGAAATTAGATAGGGATGTATTTGGTCCCTGAAATTTGTATTTTTACTAGTGTAACGACCGAATAGCCCATTGGTTAGTGACTCTATGTACGCCAAAGGTAACCATTTTGTCCATAGAAATAGTATAGTATAGAAAGAGTATTAAAATTGAAAGCGATATTTTAATAGCTGATCTCTTTACTTTCAATGGCAATACAATGTGTCAAAAAGAGATGACTACATACTCTAAACTCCTCTTCAATTGACACCCTGTACACAAGCAATATACAAAATGGTCACCTTTGGTTATGGTAATGTTTACATTAAGGTAGTATAATCTACGTTTTTCTTATTAATTTGCAGGTTTTACTACCTTCACGCACCTAAAGGTAACCATTTTGACTTTTTTGGCTATGTACACTTGACAAGTACTGAGGCTATATCTTGGATGAAGGACTAAAGCATGGATATAGCCTCAGTACTTGTCAAGTGTACATAGCCAACGCTGTCAAAATGGTTACCTTTAGGTGCGTGAAGGTAGTAAAACCTGCAAATTAATAAGAAAAACGTAGATTATACTACCTTAATGTAAACATTACCATAACCAAAGGTGACCATTTTGTATATTGCTTGTGTACAGGGTGTCAATTGAAGAGGAGTTTAGAGTATGTAGTCATCTCTTTTTGACACATTGTATTGCCATTGAAAGTAAAGAGATCAGCTATTAAAATATCGCTTTCAATTTTAACACTCCTTCTATGCTGTACTATTTCTATGGACTATATCCATGCTTTAGTTTTTCGTCCAAGATTTTGTCGACCTATTGATTGTGTACCGTGTGTCAATTGAAGAGGAGGTTTGGAGTATGTCTTCTTCTTAGGCGTTACACTCTTGGCAGAGTCGTCGTGGTCGTTCTTTCAGGGTTGGTGGCACGCTTCACAATTCGTCGCCATTCCTCTCTGACTGCTGCTTTCCTGGTGCACGCATGACGAGGGTCATTCATTAGAGTATGTAGTCGTCTCTTTTTGGCAGATTGAATTGCCATTTAAAGCAAAGAGATCCGGTATTAAAATACCGCTTTCAATTTTATCACTCTTTCTATGCTATACTACTCCTATGCCTCACCTATTAACGAAATAACCTTGAAAGGAAAACCCGAACCGCGAACTAATTTTGTTTGCTATTTTAAAAAAAGTATATTTTTATTTTTCATGTAAAAATTACTATTAAGTAGAAATCTTATCAACTGTATGTAATTATTTCTGATTTATCGCTTCACTAACTTCGGAGATAAGGAAGGAGTGTATTTTCATGCATTCAATTTTTTTACGAAAAACTGCTTTAAAAAAAACGGTTTTCAAAAATTTCTAGTGACTTTTCGAAAGTTAGTTGGCAACACACCAAGTGCGCTAGTCAGAGGGTACACCGCGATAAACCGAGTCGCAGCCACTCCTGCCAGCCGCTCTGGGCATAATGGACTAGTCGATCAACCGGTCGCGGCGATTAAAGCCGAGAGCACTTTTGCGCGTGTGGCCGAGACATGTTACGGTGGCCACGCTGAGTATTTTTTTCTCAGGACAAGCCTGATAGCTTTTTTCTTAGGTTAGTTTCAGAACGGGTGCGGCTTTGCGGGTGATAGGACCTTGTGTAAGGTCCGTCCGGATCGCTACCACCATCTTGTTCGCTAATCAGTGCTTGCACTGTTGTGTTACGGTGTGGAGAGCAAAACAGCCGGTGCAATTACTAGCACAAGAGGTATTTCATCTTGACCTTCTCGGTTGGCAACGCATCTGCAATATCTTTGGTGTTGCAGGTGTCTATAGGCGGTGGTGATCACTTACTATCAGTTGACCCACTTGCTTGTTTGTCTTCCTTTTTCATAAAAAAAAAAGAACTGTCGGCGTCACTTTTTTTAATAAGAAAGGAAAACGAGCAAGTTGGTCACCTGGTGTAAGTAATACACTATTGCCCTGAGACACCCACCACAGATGGGTTGCCAACCCAGAGGGCTAAGATGGTATACCTCTTGTGCCAGTAATTTCACCGGCTGTCTTGCTCTCTACGCCGGAACACAACAGTGCAAACACTGCTCCTTAGCGGCAGCTTTTGTGGTTTTAAATATTCACTTTGGATTTCAGCTCAATGGAATCAACGACCCTAAGAATCGCTCGAACCAGTTGCCAGCTTCTAGCTCCTCGATTAGCCTTCGGATCTAACACTTAAGGTACAAAACGCAATAGCAAGCTATTCCACGCCAGTATCCTAAAAGAGCTGCGAAATGTCTTCTTGTCCAATATACCTCAGTGTCTGAAATCGAGAGTGTATGATCAATGTGTGTTACCAGTGATGACTTATGGCACTGAAACGTGGCCGCTTACTATGGGCCTTATAAGAAAGCTCAAAGTCACGCAACGAGCTATGGAGAGGGCTATGCTTGGAGTTTCTCTGCGTGATCGAATCAGAAATGAGGAGATCCGCAGACGAACGAAAGTAACCGACATAGCCCAGCGGATTAGCAAGTTGAAGTGGCAGTGGGCAGGGCACATAGCACGGAGAACTGATGGCCGATGGGGTCGGAAAGTTCTCGAATGGCGGCCGCGTATTGGCAAGCGCAGCGTAGGACGACCAGCCACAAGATGGTCCGATGACCTCGTACAGGTGGCAGGAAGGCGCTGGTTGCATTCTGCTTCCAACCGGCCACTTTGGAAATCCATGGAGGAGGCCTATGTCCAACAGTGGACTTCTTGTGGCTGAGATGATGATGATGATGATCCTAAAAGAGTGCGGAACTACCCCTACCGACCCGGCCAATTCGTACTGTTACCAGCAACGGCAGCAATTGTCAACAGCGTAGCTCTATCACTTTAAAACCTAACCTACGAATGGCGAACCTATGGCACGCGTGCCGCAAATGGCACAAGACCGTACAAGACAAAAAAATGCGGCTAGTTTTTTTTTCAGATGAGTTGTTAAATAAAAGTTGATATAGCAAATCATCATAGCAAAATTGGCTCGTACAAACCATGTACAAACAGCAACTAACTGAACTGACATTCAACAGGGAACCGAGAGAAATTGTCTATGCTTAAAAAGGGATAGATATCAACTTAGACCAAAAAAGGTTCGCCATCCTTTAGAGACCGCAAGGTCTATAATTTAAAGTCATTCCCTTCCTCTTTATCTAAAGATAATAAGAATAGAGAATAATCCCAAACTGTCTCATGTTGTCCTAACGCATGGCTACCTCCAATTTTAAATTAAACTCCCATCCACGTCACCCTGCAACAGAGTGGGCGTCACGACACGACGTACGACACGACATCGACACGACACGACAGCCTGACAGCTGGATTTCAGTTTTAATTGAGATTCGGACTCCGCGCTATTGGGCGTCGAGTGGACTTTATAAATCGAATTTAGGAATCGAATGCTGAGTTAGGAGTCGTTGGACATTCTCAGGAGCGAGACACGAGCTATTTTTTACTACCCGACTGTGGCGAATCTTAAAACGAGGGCTGAAATAACTATTTACAGTCAAGGAAATTGAAACACAGACCACCGTAGAACCTAATCGAAGAGACATACGCATGACATTTGTATGACATAGCCTGGCGTTTAACGCGTCGCGTCATTGCGATAGGGTTCTAAGGTGGTACGTGAATATATTTCCCCTGCTGTACTTACAGTCAAAGAAACACATAAGTAGCTGTTAAAGACGATTACGGAATCGAGAGAAAGCATCATTTTACGACAAGCGACTAAAACGACGCGTGTAAGGTACGGTCGCAGACATTAATTGTTAGGCCTCCACAGAACCCTGTTATAACGACTTAGCCAATCTGTAGCCACGTGTTAGTAAACAATCCAAAGCAATGTTATCGTGACAAGGTTCCATACCGGCCCAACGATTAAAGTCCGTGTCTGTACACTATAATATAATACAAATATAAGCTATGCCCCCCTTATTTATAAAAATTAACAATATTTTTAACTAACAAATGTTTTGTTTCATTCAAGAACAAACGTCACAATGGCAGATAAAGACATAAGTCGTGTTAACTAACATAAGCTTACGCAGCGTTTATGAATAGAAGGGACTATCTATCCCATTTTATCATAGACTAGCGACCCGCCCCGGCTTCGCACGGGTACAATCAATTTTAAGACTCATTTTTCTACACCTTCGGTTACATTGTTCAAATTTTACCAAGGATCCCTAATTTTTTTCAAAATGAAATGTAGCCTATGTCAAATTGGAAGAATGTAGCATTCTATTGGTGAAAGAATTTTTTAAATCGGCCCAGTACTTTTTGAGCCTATTCATTACAAACATACAAAAATAGGTACAAATCTTTCCTCTTTATAATATTAGTGTAGACAAATTTTCTCAGTTCCGTTTTGAAGGTAGATTAGGGTGAATTGCTCCGTACGAGGCCGGAATTTTGCAGTTTTATAACTATTCTAGCTAAACAGTATGACTTTTAATCAATTCAAGCAGTTTTACGGTAGTAACACAACACTAATGCCCAGCAGTGAGAGCCTACCGGCTGCTATGATGATGATGATCACTCAAAAGTACAAACAAACCCTTACGACTAGCAATATCGAAATTATTTTACTAAGCACCTATCATACCTGACTTCAAAGCTCAAACAGTAACCTACTGAAATGTCTCCTGTCAAAAACCAAGACATTCAAAGCATCCCTACCACCTTTGAGTATCCGCCCCCGGGGCACGCCAAGATGGCCGCCATAACGCTGTCGGACACCGTAAAGGGGACACGTCTCGCTCTGGGCGCTACTTTGTAACTTTGAAATGCGACGTTTAATGTCGGCTAGTTACAAAGCCGTTTTTGAAGATGAGAGGTGACTTTGAAACGGGTGTTGTCTGAATTTAGAAGAATCTTATTAGGTCTGAAGCAAGATTGGTTCTGGTTAAATTAAGTTTTAGGCTAATTATACGTAAGTGATTACGATGACTGAGTATTTGGTGTGACGATGGAAACATACAAGAGAGTTACAAGTTTAAAATTTTAATCGAAAATTTCTAAATTATTTGAAATATCCCTCAGTTTAGCCAGTTTTTTAATTTTTTTATCAACCAAAACTTCTTTTTTCCAAAGTTTTTTTTTAAGAATCAAGTTATTAAATTTATTTGCTAATTTTGCTATGTAATGGCATCACAAAGAAAAATCTAGGATAATGGCAGAACTCGAACCTACCATTCCTACTAGTTCTGCCATTATCCAAAATGTTTCTTTGTGTTGTCATTACATAGCAGTGTTACATAGCATTTAACTAGAAAAATGTGTGTGCTTCTTTTTTAACATAGGTAATAATACAAATAATTTGTTTAATTTTCAATGCTTTATTAAGGGACTAAAATAAGTATTGCAATGTTTCATGTGGTAAATTAAGGCAAAAGTTTTATACATATAGATACTTAATTGTAAAATGATTGAGAATCTAACAAGTGCTTATTTTACGAAACTTAATATCAATATATTAAAATACTATACAATAAAAGTGTTACTATGACAAATATATGTAGAACAACTCGCTTTTTAAATCACTTAGGTATATGGAGATTGTTTGCGTGCGTCAGTATGGTTGCTTGCTGGTGCACGTAGGATATACTCCATGAATAAAAGACTTCGGTGGGAGCTACAATGGTGTATATTTTTCACTCGAAGTCGTTACAGGTTCTGATTCTAATCTAATAAGAAAGCAGTCGGCCAATCAGCGTCGACCGCCAAGCGTGCCCGAGCGCTGATTGGTCGGTTTGAAATTTACCACAGATTATGTAGATAATGTGATAGTGGCGGGATGATGCAACCGCAATGTGTTGCTTTTAGCGCCACTCGCAAAGGTTATATTTTTAAAATTGGAGAACTTCTTGATACTTTTCACACGGTATAATAATAACAGGTACTAGTACTTTTAGCTTTGATTTTTCTTTAAACTCGTGTGCATATTTGACCTTTATGATTCCAATCTAGAGAACAAAACAAATTAATTATATGCTAACATTAGTTACCGTTGCAGCCAACTTTAGTAGATATTCTTATGTTTTTATTGGTCAACATGTATTGTGTAGTCTGTGGTATTATAGGCGCTGCGCCCTCCTATGGCCCTCCTCTCCTTGTCTCTGCCCCATAACTGTCCAGTCATGTGTGTGTGTGCTGTGCTTCAAATAAAACTATCAAGAATTGGGTTTTCTTTAATATACAGTCCAGCTATATGCCAGTGCAGTTGCCTAAGCTCACTGTATGCTTCAAAATCCTTCTCGACGTCTCTATCAAACACTATACTCGCACTCGAGTGCGTATTAAGAAACTATACTTAGACAATACAGAATACATGTAAATATGACCGTTCTCTCCGTAGAAATTGACAAAGCTGTACTCCGCACTAAAGGCTGTTAAACCTGCAACTGTAGCATCACAAGTGGCTACGATTGCCCTGTCATTTTCAAGTTTAAACAATACTCCATCACTTATAAAAGGCAGTGATCGTGGTTCGGGTGCCGCAAGAATACGACTGTCCCACCAAATTGGCCGACCTAAAATGGGATTCTTTACGTCAAAATTTAAACCAGGTATTTTAACTGGTGTTGTACTTCCTTTGTGCAATACTTGAGGCTTATTGTCTTCTCCTAAGAAGTAAATAGAACCATGGAAATCGAGAACGAAATCTTTAGCATAGTCAATGCCGTTCACTTTAGTTTTTATAGTTCCTTGTTCGGTTATCTTGTAAATATTGTTGTCAGCAGCCAGCACGTAAATTTCGTCTTGATTAGATACTTTATCTATCGCTTTGAATTCTTCTGTGATGTTTCCGAATTTGAGTAAGGCTTCAGTTTTTGGATTGTATGTATGTATCCCATCGCTTGATGTTATGTAGATAACAATATTATCTGCATTAATTTCACCAGAGGGATAGTCTGTCGTGGAGTCGGTTCCATCTGAGATTTTCGTCGCCGTCTTATTCTTCAACAAGTATATACCATCATTTTTTCCATTCTCATATAAGTTGAAATACACTGACGGATGACTATCATCATCAGACATGAAGAGATTATATATATCCATGGCAATTTCGGAAGGAGATACTAGAATGTTCCTTATTTCCTTGTCACTGGCATACAGGTCGATTGTTACGCCTAAATTGTTATAGAATACGTTATTCTGTTTTAACCCTAAGGGATTGTTTTGGTTGTACACTTCTGGTACTGTTTTGCTTTTACTTTTGACTTCATCGCATAAAGCGACCGCGTAGAGAAGGCAAAGACACAGTGCTACCTGAAAGAAAAACAAATTTTGATTTTTATTTATTTAACAGCAGTGGCCCGTTTCACGAAGCTACGAGTTACAATTTTACAAGTCTAAACCGGCAACATTGGTCAATAATGACCAATGGCAATGGGCATAATGACCAGTAAAATTGTAACTTGTAGCTTCGTGAAACAGGCCACAGGTGGTATTGTTGGTCGTTCATCACTCTCCATTAAATGAACTGCTAGAAAGTGACGTGTTTTGTTCAAGCTATTTCTGTTTCTGAAAATTAGAACAGAACTCAGGATCCGCGTGGGTAGAGCGTCAAGTTCCAATTGAAGTGATTGAATTCATAATACCAAGCCGTTTGTTTAAAAGACGCGGTTAATTGCAACTTTTAACCTTCCGAAAAGGCCTAAGGAATACATACAGGGCCAACTTCTCTATCTTTGGACACTCTCTTAATATAATCTTAAAGCTATATTCTCTCATCGTTAAAGCAATCGATATGCTTCTTTATTCCCCGCCAGCAATTCTGGCTTCAGTAGAGATGAAGTCACACTCGAGATGTGCCAAAAAGAGCTGTCAGTGGCCCGATCCACGAAGCTACAAGTTACAATTTTACAAGTCTAAACCGGCAACATTAGTCAATAATGCCTGGAACTATAGACTTGTAAAATTGTAACTTGTAGCTTCGTGAAACGGGCCACTGATCCCTTCAAAATCTGTAATTTTTTGACACATCTCTAATGCGAGATCAATCTCGATGAGCGCCAGAATTAGGAGCCTGCTCTTTCACCTCCTGAAGGCAGGAAATAGAGAGACATGGGGATTGATCGGACGGTGAGAGAGCATAGCCCTAAGATTAAGAAAGTGTCTACTGTCTACAGTACATCGGTCAACGGGTAGAACAATTGCCCCTAATCAAAAAATATTAAATAAATATTTAACTTCATGCAAGATTACCTTCATGGTGAGAAGTCTGACGGATACTAATTTAGATTTAATCGAACTATTTATTATTTTGTTTCAAGTTTAATTTCAACAGGGTTATCAATACTTTGACCTGTAACACTTAAGTTAGAACAGTTGTTACAGAACGATTACTTAAAATTTGCCACGCGAAATTAGTCGACAAAGATACATAGTTTTTAATTTAAATTGCCTTTTTGGATCATTACATGATACACTTGACCTTCTACCTAAAGGCAGCAATGTATAGTCGACCAAGTAATTGCTTGACCACTTTTGAACCTTATCTCATTGTAATACAGTCGAAAAGTGATCAAGCAATTTCTTGGTCGACTATATTTCGCTTAACTTTATTTGCAATGGCGTTTCCAATGAGAACCAAAGTTTCTTGAAATAATTGTACTGTCTTACTTAGTAAAGATTCGAGAGAATCGCTTCGCAACTTGTTTATGGTTCTGCGCCAAATTGTAAAAAAACCATCTTTAGGTATTTGGCTGGGATAAATAACTAAAGCAGGATGTAGCCTCAGTACATGTCAAGCGTACACACCCAAAAACTGTCAAAATTGTTACCTAATGGCTAGTACTATGTACTTTGTGCTAATGGTAATCATAATTTTGACAATTCATGTGTGTGTCCATAGGTTTAGAGTATGTAGTCATCGTTTAGGCACATTGTAGTGCCATTTAAAGTAAAGAGATCGGCTATTATAATTGCGCTTTTAACTTCAAAACTCCTAAGGTATAATATTTCTATGGTATTTGGTCTTCTGTCGGTCTCTCTGTTAGGCCTCTTTTTCCTCCGAACACGAATATTCAAGTTCAAATTTGACATAGTTGTAGTATTAACTTATTTTATGTAGCAGCCTACAAAAAATTAATAATTAATTAATTATTAGAATTACAAAGGAACAAGTTTAATTAACTTGTGACGAAGGCAAGATATAAAAAACCAAAACTATTACTCACCCTTGCCTTACAGTATGTGTATATGTTATGTTACGTATGTTTTTCTGTTTAAACTGAAGATTTAGTAGTTTTAAGAGTTTGCGAACTTAACAATCAACATTAAGTAGGTATATGGAATTTTATTCTATCTCATTCATTGATATAGTTACAACAAAATCTGTCGCACTAGACAAGAACCTGGACCCCGAATTTTCGGTTCATTCGAGATGCATCTCACGTGCGAGATACGTCAATAAATGACAGATTTCCATGGGATTTGACAGTTGTTTTCATGCGAGATGAATCGCGCGTAAACCGTGAATCGTTCCGCTGCGCCAACGCACTTGGGTAGTTAGTAGGTAACACTACTTGTTAAATAAGAATAAGAATATTTTTATTGCATAACTGTATTAACAAGGATTGTGTTAGACTGAGCGTCTAGTGTAAAATAAATTCTCGAACGCGTTAGCGTTAACTTCTCAATTACTATGGAATGGAAGTAAAGACAGCGCCTCTTGCGGCGCCTATTTGCGTATTTCCATAGCAATTTAGGAGTTAAGTGATTAAATAAATAAATACATTCTTTTCAAAGCTTTATTGAAAGTAACACATTTTTATTGTAAGCTTTAGGGCTGTTGCGAAAAGAGGCAACATATTATACAGATTCTTATTAATTTTTATGGTGACGTTTGCGCCTTAGCGCTTTAAAAGCTTTACAGTCAGCCTCAATGTCTCTATCAAAAGCCACTATACGGCGCTTCTTCGACGATCCCCTCTTTAAAGTAACTGTTGGATTACCAGCCACTAAAGAATGCATGTATATATGGCCCTTCTCTCCGTAGAAGTTAACAAAGCTGTACTCTGCACTAAAGGCTGTTAAACCTGCCACTGTAGCATCACAAGGAACAACAATAGCACTATCGTTTACAAGCGCAAATGACACTCCATCTATTATAAACGGCACGGTATGTATATCAATCGTGCTGAAAGGGTCCCAATTCCAAAGAGGACGCCCTAAAATAGGTTTCTTAATGTCAAAGTTTAAACCACTTATTTTAACAGGCGTACCACCTTCACTGTACAAAATCCAAGGTTTATTGTCCTCTCCTAAATAGTAAATAGCGCCTTGTAGATCTAGAACGAAATCTTTAGCGTAATCTATTTTGTCTACTTTAGTTTTTATAGTTCCTTGTTCGGTGATTTTGTAAATTTTGTTGTCAGTAGCCAGTACGTAAATAACATCTTGACTTGACACTTTGTCTATAGCTTTAAATTCTTCTGTGATGGTACCAAACTTGACTATGGCCTCTGTCTTAGGGTTGTAAGTGTATATTCCATCATTAGATGAGATATAAATTAGAATATTACTTGTATCGACTGTACCAATTGGATAATCGGCCACTGAGTCGGTCCCATCTTTGATTTTCCTTATAGTTTGGTTCTTTAGAACGTAAATGCCCTCGTTTTTCCCATTATCATATAAATTGAAATAAACTGGAGGATGTTCGTCAATATTAGGCACGTAGAAATCAAAGGCATCCACGGCAGTTTCTGATGGAGGTACTAGGATGTTCCTTATTTCCTTGTTAGTGGTATACAGGTCGAATGTTTGGCCTAAAGTAGAGTAGAATACTTTCTCCTGTTTTAACCCTAAGGGGTTGTTTTGCATGTACTCTTCTGTTGCAATTTTCGAATCGCATAGCGCGAATTGCGCGACCGCGTAGAGAAGACAAAGACGCAGTGGTACCTGGGAAAAGAAATATGTATCATTAATTAATTCGAATGTAGGTAAGACTTTAAAAACCTGGCGTAAAATATATCTAAATAACAGTGGAAGCCGTATCAAAGTCCGTTGCGTGATTTAGAAGAAGTAAACGACCGAAAATGAGGACAGACAGTAGTAGTAGAGATGAAGTACTAGGTACAAAGGAAAGTAGCTGTTTTTTTCTGTCCGTTCGAAATTTTTATAGTGTATCTTCGGCCGCCTTCTCCTTCTAAACCACCCAACGGATTTTGATGTGGTTTTCGCAGTTATGTAGAGCGTTTATAGGGAAGGCTTTTACGTGCGTTTTGCTCCAATTGTACTCGTGTGAAGCCGGGGCGGGTTTCTAGTAAGAAAATAAGTATGTGTTCTGACAATTCACGTTTTATTTTATTGATTTGTTGTCTAAAAAATTAATGAAACCCTTCTAAGTACCTATATAAACTGCTTCGACACATGTATTTTTATATTTTTTGTTTTACTGAGAAAAGTCGTGTGGAGCTTTTTTTATTTTGAGAAATATAAAATCAAATTACCGGTTATCAATCTTAGAAATGAAACAATAAAAATAACAGCACCCGCTCGGTGTACACATCACATTCCATTAAAATGTCTAAAGGGCCTCTACGACACGTGTTGGCTTCGGCTCCGCGCACGCCTCCCACAGGCCCGGAACACTATTGTCTCGTGAATGGGAACGACATTAAAATATACGTAACAAGAATGAGAGAAATAAAAGTACAGTTAGCGATATACTAAGGTGTACTCGTACCAACGTACAGTCAGCTCTAAAAATATATAGCCATGGCGTCAACATATGTATACACCTTATGTTTAGTGGCATAATGGTGTATAAATATTTTTGACGTCTTGGTAACGTATATTTATTTACGATGCGGACCGTACAAACTCTTAGACAAAAAAGTTTGAAAACATATTTAAATTAAATTAGGCGTTATTTAAAAAAACATAGCGCTAGAATATTTATCTTACCTTCATAGTGAAGAGTCTGGCGCGGACTAGGTACTCGTTGCTTTGCGTGCCTATTATCTTTACGTTTGTTATTAAATTAAATGTCAAAGGGGTTATCCATATTTTTAACTCAACCTGTAACCCTGTTACTGTATAGGTAGTGTGGTAGCTAGTTTTAGACGAGTGGACTGTATTTTCACTGGTTCGTTATGCAAGTCTCCTATAAAACCAAGAAATGTATTGCTGAAGAAAAATAGTTCGGCACTCACCTTTAACTCCGTTCTTTGCGGCGAGGTGCGTTCAGTACGCATTAACAGTTCTGGTATATGATGAGGTGCTGCGGTGTTACATTAACTTAATTATTTGCGATATATATTTAGAAGCGGTCAAAGAAAGCGGTCTTGTCGCAATGACATCGTTTTTCTCTCTCTCACAGACCTTTCCTGTCTGTTGTCTATGCCCTTATATTGGGACACAGCGGATGCGCAAGGAGGTTGGAGAATGCTTCCCAATCTTTTTACAGAAATACAACTACTTGGTTTTATGGGCTCAAACATTCCCCCCGCCTAGAAGGACAGAGATCTCTTTGTTCTTCTAAATATCAAACAAAGAGCACGAAAGTAATAAACATAAACAAGTGAAAAGAAGATAACATAACAGACTTCTTTCTCAAAGAAGCCTAACGAAAAATAATGCCACTTAGAAAACAGTAATTCTGCAGCATAACAAAACTAAAAGTCAAACTTACAACAGCGGTAAAGGAGAATCTTTACTACAGGCCTTTGATAAGTGCCTGAATTTGTGCGTACGGAAACCATGTGTATTATACCGTATTTTCAGGGTGATACGTCTTCAATAGCACGTAATAGCCATTTGAGCGGTGGAATATTTATAAGTGTTAATCAAAACAATTCTGCCTTTAGTTATAGGTTTGGTCGCGGTATTCCACTTTTGTAACATTTTAAGCGTATACAAATAATCAGTTTATCAACTCTTCCAAAATGATAAAACGCGGAAATGAAATGCAAGAATATTGTCGTTCTACCAAGTTTAACGATAAACTTGATACATCAACATTGTGCAATGAAGTAAATGGCTCTAGGGTTAAAAATAATTATGATAGAGTTGCAATTGGTTTTCGAATAGTTAGCGTGTAAAAATCAATGAACGTAAGTTAATTTAAAAGCGGAAGGCTCTGAACTGTAAGTAGTCCATAATAGGTAATGTGTTCAGGCGGTGGTTTATCCAAATCTAGTTTTAATAACCAGAGGATTTTAATTAATAGTTTTATAATCAAAATAATTGGCGCGGCGATGTCTACCAAATTCCGAGGTTTGGCGATTGTAAACAAAATAGTTAACCGAGTCACATTTAGCGGATTCAAAAACAAAGTTATGGAGAGTTGGTACGTTAATGAACACCAATGCAAGCCTAAAATCTTTAAATTAGTGTTGTTCGAGATGTCAATAACGGCGGACAATCGAAAGGTTTCTGGCAAATGCTCAGGAAGAGCGTGCAAATTGACCAAACGTTTGACTAACTCCAAACCGGCCTTTAAGAACAGGAGAATTAAATCGCGGGAGAACTCAATAGCGGTGAATTCATCTATAATAGACGTTTCTAAATGGTTCATACATAAATTGCAGCACCCAGCTGATGCGGCGGCGGGAAAACATGGAACTTCATCAAGTATGACTTGTTTTATTGTGCGCATAACAAGGTGAGGACTACACTGAAGTCCAAAACAGAAGCGGTTAAATTCATACATCTGCGGTTCACTTTCATCTGAAAAGCGATATATTATTCGAAGATAGCGGTAGAACTCGGGCGAAACCAAAATTCTCAAATACATTTGACGTATGCCAGCGGTCAAGGCAGCTGAAAATAAAAGGAAACCGAAAATAATCGCAAGCAAATCTGATTGCAGATTTGGTTTTGTATGCGGACAATCATTTGACGATATGCTGTTAGTAGCGGCACTAGCATCTAGGACAATCGGTACTTTCGTCGTCAAACTATGGTCCTTAACGACAGGGTGATGCGGTGTAATGAAAGAACTGGAATCATTTTCCGAGTCCTTCACTAAGGAAATGTATTCATTTTCTGAATAATTGCGGATATTTTCATCATATTGTTGATGAATAACATTGGTTTGCTTAAAACTCCATTCTAAAGAGTTACATTTGCGAGTTGCGGTAGCGAATGAGTCGCCTAAATCATGCGGATCGCTGCAAAATGGCAGCGGAGCAATACAACGCAGGAGATCATCTCGAGTTGTTTGCTGTGAATAAATCTGTTCACACGCCTTATCATCAGCGGACAGATGCTTGAAGGTAGGAAACTCTTCTATCTCCCTAAATTTAGAGCGAAGAGTATCAAAATTCCTAGTCGTGGTGAAGAAAGTTTGCACGGATGACGATTGAGCATCTACTGTATAAGCGGAACCGAAAATAACGTGTCCGAAGACCGTTTCAATCGCGTCAGGTAATCCAGGTGGGCCAATAATGCGGTTATTTTTCATTATATACTTAATGAAATCTTCAGCACCCAGCAGTAAGTCAATCTTACCCGGCAGGTACCAATGACTGTCACTAAGTTGAATATCTTTTAAATAATCCAACGACGCGGTATCTATTTGACAAGCAGGAAGATTGCCAGATATTTTATCGATGACCAATGCTTGCAAGTCAAACGAAAATGATTGGTCAAATCGCGAGAATAGCGTTATGTTTGACATACCTTTTATAGGCTGAGAACTTTCTCCTATACCATGCACTGAAGTATTTTTATTGTCAGGCGTGAGTTTCAACCCTAATGTCCGTAAACAGCGTGACGTTATAAAATGGTTCTGAGAACCCATGTCAACCAGAACTCTGATGTCACGGCGGTTACCAAAGGCATCTAATGCCTGTACAATTGCAGTTCCTAATAACACTGTTTTGCGTGAATCTTGGTTGCTGGTAGCAGTGCCCGAGAAACCTACAGCGTTATCATGGTTAGTGCGCAGAAGGTTCGGAGCAAAATTAGCGGGGTCGTTCTGATTAGAAGACGGTCCGAGGTGGACTTGCGAGCGTGCTGGCTGCGTGGCGGGCACGGCGGCAGGCGAGGATGCGGGTTGTACAGCAGAGAGCGGTGCGGGAGGTCGAGACTGACCTTTATTAACATCGGAGAAATGTTCCTGATCTCTAAAATTAGAGTACTCCTGATTAGCGGTGTTCGAACGCTCAAAAACGCTACGACACAATTGGCTATGATGGGCCTTGTTGCAAAATTTGCATGTGGAATACGACTTGCAAGTCGACAGTGTATGACGCACACTTAAACAATTTACACAACCGTTACACTTTTTAACTACATTATATTTCTCCATTGGCGACAATCTCATAAAAGGTTCGCATTGATACAGATTGGCGTGTTTGTTACTATTGCAGTAACTGCAAACGCGGGTAGGACCGTCAGTATTGTTTACTAGAAACGTTTGCATATGAGCAAGATGCGTGCGGGGCGCAGGGGTTGGCTGGCTCCTTTGAGCATGATTGCCGCCTGCGTATGAATGTGACGACGATGCGTTTATAGTAGTGCGCTGCAATATTTTTGTTTGTTCGCGAATAAAGGATACAAATTCGTCGTATTTCGGAAATTTATCTTTGTTGGTAACAGACATTTCGAATGCTTTGGAAGTATCTGCATCTAACTTGCGCAGTGCCAGATGTACTAATATAAAGTCAGTCAACTTGCCAACGTTCAGCTGACGTAAAGCGGACACTGAAGTCGAAAACTGATCAATAAAGCTTTCTAAATTAAACGCGTTAGCCTTACCCGTACCTAAAGGCTTTAAATTGAGAATGTTTTCTAAATACGAAATAGCAATAGCGCGCTTGTCTTCATATTTTTGTACTAACGTGTCATACAACACCCTGTAGTTGTCAGGGGTAGGCGCAATGCCTACGCAAATGGTCTGAGCCTTGCCTTTCAATTTCGAAATCAGATAATGAATGCGCTCGGCATCAGTTAACGCGGTGTTATTGTGAACAATTGTGCGAAACGACTCTATAAACAGAGGAAACTTTTGTATGTCTCCGTCATATTCGGGAATGTCAATGCGCGGCAGTTTAAAAGCGGGCGTCGAACCTGGCGATGGACTAGCAGTGTTGTTTGACTCGCTAAACTTCGTGAATGCATTTTTAATTGCATAAAACATGTCATCAAACACCCACAATATTTCAAAGTTGGGTTCATACTTCGCATCCAATTCAAAATTACACGCATGGATCGAATCATTGAGCTCAATAAACTCATCGCGCAAATGTTGGATGTTAGCAGCTTGCATTAAAAACATTGCATATTTATCACGCTTCGTTTTGGGTATGGGATCGTATATACTTTGTATACGTGAAAAGTACGCATCGCGTTTACTTGATAAAAGTGAAATCTTGTTCTCCATTTTTCATTAAAAATGACACAACGTCATAAAATGGAACAATATGGAACACTATAACACAATTAAATTAACAAGGTCAAAATTTCAATAATTTGTGACAGTAGAAAATAAACATATGACATGGCCATAGGTGCGAGCGAAACGGAATATAAGTTATCACGCGTGCGCTACGCGTAACGTTACCATGGCAACGATAATAACAAAGTTGTACAATAATGCGTTTCCGTACGTACAATTTCAAAGCGGTTTATTATGAATTTTCAAAGTATGAAATTGAATTGAAAATGCGGGAAAGTAATTAAATATTGCGGAAATATTATAATAGTTAGCGGTAGAACCCAAGCCTCAGTGGCCTATAGGTATGAAAAGGAATTAAAGGGAGTCCAAATACGTAAAAGATGGCGGGTGATAGTTTTGAAATAAAAACCGAAAAATTTAGGAAAACCTACACAACGATCGGGTCGAAGGCCAAAAAATGGTAGCTAGTTTTAGACGAGTGGACTGTATTTTCACTGGTTCGTTATGCAAGTCTCCTATAAAACCAAGAAATGTATTGCTGAAGAAAAATAGTTCGGCACTCACCTTTAACTCCGTTCTTTGCGGCGAGGTGCGTTCAGTACGCATTAACAGTTCTGGTATATGATGAGGTGCTGCGGTGTTACATTAACTTAATTATTTGCGATATATATTTAGAAGCGGTCAAAGAAAGCGGTCTTGTCGCAATGACATCGTTTTTCTCTCTCTCACAGACCTTTCCTGTCTGTTGTCTATGCCCTTATATTGGGACACAGCGGATGCGCAAGGAGGTTGGAGAATGCTTCCCAATCTTTTTACAGAAATACAACTACTTGGTTTTATGGGCTCAAACATAGTGATTATATTACTATCTTCTTCGAAATGCAACCGTTATACGCTTTTAATTTTATCTTCGTCCGTAAAACTTCTGATTTCGTCTTTTTTTTTAATGATAAACGAGGTCGTGGAGGAACACGGGTCTCGTGTTGGGAAATGACCGCCGCCCATCGAAACCAGCGACTTCATGAGAAGCGCTAACTCGCGTTGCCGGCCTTTGTGGCCCCAAGATGACTATAAAAGCTGTAAAGCTGCTGTATAAAGGCAGTATAGTAATTGTATTAAAGCTGTATAGCTGCTGTATAAAGGCAGTATAGCTGCTGTATAAATGCTGTACAGCTGCTGTATAAAGGCAGTATAGATGCTGTATAAAGGCAGCATAGCTGTTGTATAGCTGCTGTATAAAGGCAGTATAGCTGCTGTGTAAATGCTGTACAGCTGCTGTATAAAAGCAGTATAGTAACTGTATTGAAGCTGTATAGCTGCTGTATAAAGGCAGTATAGCTGCTGTATAAATGCTGTACAGCTGCTGTATAAAGGCAGTATAGATGCTGTATAAAGGCAGCATAGCTGCTGTATAGCTGCTGTATAAAGGCAGTATAGCTGCTGTATAAATGCTGTACAGCTGCTGTATAAAAGCAGTATAGTAACTGTATTGAAACTGTATAGCTGCTGTATGAAAGCTGTATAGTTGAAAGAAAGAAAAAAGAAAGAAAGGATTTTTTCAACTACCTATTTAACATAAAACATTACAAATACACACAACATGGGCAGAGTACAAAAACAAAACAAAAGTTGCTGTACTTGTGCTATAATACTTCATTTTAGCCGTGTTTGTTTAAGTACTCATTCGTGGATCAATGACTTGTTTACAATGCTGCATTGACGAGCTAGTGCTAAAAATGGTGCTAAGTGCTAACTGCATTCTTGACTTAAGGAATACACACTTCTGCAAACTTTACTCACCCACCAACTTGCTAGACACGGTGGTTGTATGCCGATTAACAAAGAGATATCAAATGTTTCGAAAATAAAATAAAAGGGTATATTTTCAAAATGTAGACCTTTGGCCAACATTGGCGTAATTTGTATAGCGCATCTTTTGTTTACTAAATGTTGGTAGCGACGATAGAGGGTAAGCGCATCTGCGAAAATGTGTGTTCTTTAAGCGTGTACCGGCAGGAACACCCTTAAATTATCACCGTTTCCATGTTTTTTTTTACCAAAAGAGTGCCATACAAATTACATCAAAGGTCTGGAGTTTGAAAATGTACCCAAAACATTTTGCTTCGCTAATCCGCGAACTTAGTGTCAGCAATCGTGAAAAATAACAACGCTCGTGTTGAATACTTTTATATTACAAAAAAAAAACGACACAAACGCGACCATAACCCAACCACCAACACCAAAATACCACTCGACATGTGTTTCACCTCTCCACGAGGCATCATTAGGAGCTGCGGCCCTGGATGGCAACCCAGGTTTAGTTTGTGTCTCTGTCTAACTAGTGTCATAAGAAAGGGACGCAGATACAGTTAAACTAAACATGGCCAGTCATGTTAGGGCCACTGTTGACTTCTCGACGGTCAGTCGACGAGTCGGTTCGACGTTCGGTCGGACGAGTAGTATTTTGGTGTTGGTGGTTGGGATATGGTCGCGTTTGTGTCTTTTTGCGCTGCATGCATATGCATCCGATGTCACAAAATAAAAAAGTTTAAAGTAAGAATGCGTTCTGATTTAACATCCAACAAACTGTACGGTTATTGGTTAAACATTGTATTTTCCCGGATCTAACTAAACCGCTTCGTCGATTAACTGTAACAAATTTCCACTGCCACAATTACAGCTTATAATTTCCTACAAGTTTACACGCAGCTAATTTGCAGTAATGACTAAATCACCTAATTGTTTGTTCGTGTGTTGTTGCCACGAGTTGTGAATCATACACAAATTGAGCTACACTTGTGGTGATGTGAGTAATTAATAGCAGAACTAGCGCGGAACGGACTATGTTAACCCCCTGGACAGGATACAGTCAACCAAACTGAATCCTTTGCCGCTATGGAATCTTGTCGCAATGAGCTATGACTCAGATCCCTTAAAGGGATACGTTCGCATTTGTAGATCACTGTCTCTCTTTGTCATTAATATTTTTTGTACAATAAAGCATTTAAATCCACCACCATCACCACCTTGCTCGCTAATCCTGCCGCTAAGCAGCAGCGCTTGCACTGTTATGTTCCGGCGTGAAGAGCAAGTCAGCCGGTGAAATTATTGGCACAAGAAGTATCTAATCCATCTTAGCCCTCTGGGTTGGCAACGCATCTGCAATCTCCTTGATGTTACGGGTTTCTATTCGCGGTGGTGATCAGGTAACCCACTCAGAGGCGTATTTAAAGATTTGGCGCCCCGAGCCATTTAGCTTTGGCGCCCCATTAAATGACGATAAAGTATTTCAATTTAGGGGCGGCTGCCGCCCTTCGCAGCCTGGCGCCCAGGGCCATGGCCTGGATGGCCCTAGGTTAAATACGCCCCTGGACCCACTTTCTTGTTTGCCTTTCTTGCTTGTTAAACTTAAAAAAAAAAAAGGTACGGACGATGCAACATGACACTTGTGCAATTTATAATGTAACTTTATATTGACTGAATAAATGAACTTAACTAAAAAACATCTTGTGATCTTGATATCTCTAAGTAGGTACATTACGGAAGGCATTAATCGCATATTTTTCCTTATAATTACTAAGACGTGGCCTTTGGAAGTATGTATGTTTGTCTCTAAGGTATTTTTATCTATAGGGCTATACAGCCTGAAATAAATGGTTATATTATAATTATAAACATGATACTTAATGCACTGAACTCATTTGATCATTAATAAATCTTCCCCCAACACTTGAAAGTCAAAGTCAATCAAAGTAAAAATATTTTTTATTCAGATTAGGATATCAGATTTACCATCCCATCGGTTGGGAGAAGTTTCTGTTGAACAAACTGGAACAAATTACCTTGCTACTCCGCGAAACCAGTGCCGGGCTCGTGCAAAATAGCTGCGTCTGTGCGACACATATATGTTCATGCAAAAACCCACCCTCCTCCGCTTCCACACGAAACAACATATATCACACAGACTCAACTACACACCACCACCACTAAACACTAAAACTACACGATCGACGCGCGTTTCGCCTCTATACGAGGCATCATCAAGATCAAAGAAACAGTACGACCGTTCGCTACTTGAACGAATGGCTATTTGATCTTGATGATGCCTCGTATAGAGGCGAAACGCGCGTCGATCGTGTAGTTTTAGTGTTTAGTGGTGGTGGTGTGTAGTTGAGTCTGTGTGATATATGTTGTTTCGTGTGGAAGCGGAGGAGGGTGGGTTTTTGCATGAACATATATGTGTCGCACAGACGCAGCTATTTTGCACGAGCCCGGCACTGGTTTCGCGGAGTAGCAAGGTAATTTGTTCCAGTTTGTTGATATGGACCTCCGCAAAGTAACGCCTGAATCTATTAATTAGTTTCTGTTGAGTTGATAGCGGCAAAAACCCCGGTAACGTTAAAAAAAGGTATCCTTTACTAAACGTTACAATGTTGTTTTTTATTTTTAAGAATTTAACAGAGTAACTCTACACACTAGATATAATTTTTTTTTGTTTTATCTTCATATATTGTATTTATTTTAAGTTTTTTTTTATACTAGATATAATTATTTGGAACAAGGAACAATGCAAGTCGAAATCGTTTCCAAACATCCCTGTCCAAGATAACATACTATTGATTAGTTATTGTTTCGCTCTGATTAAAGCTTTAGATAACATACTTACCTAAATATTTTTATACATTACTGACTTACAGACAATACATACCAACTTCCATCCCCTTTTAACTGAAATTTATATAAATTATTCAAATCGCAGTGGATTGTTGGCTTGCCGCGCACCCGCTCGCTCGCTCTCGCTGTGACAATGTAGGCTAGGCGTAATTGAATACGATTGCAGCGCAACCCTAACGTCTTGCCAGGGAATTGCGGGGGGAAGAAGGATACGGGCGGCGCTTTCCTTTTGACGCGAGCTGCCTGGCAAATGTGTATGAAGTAATACGAACTTTATATACGTGTTAATACAGTTGGGTTGGGATTCGTTTATTCGCGGTCGAAAAAGAGAAGTTTCTGTACGTTAGTACTATTATTTACTCTGTGGTGTAAATCAGTAACGGATTATTTTTATGTGTAGGTATGTGTACACGAAGATTATATATGCAAAACTTTTAGGTTAGTAAACAAAGTACCGTAAAGTATTGACTTGCTCGGTGAGTCAGCCAGTGAGTGTAAACATTGCATTCAGCCACTCAGCCGCCAGTGTTGTGGGCGCCATCGTCGGTTGAGCTTGTACGAGGCACCTAAAGCTGACATCATGCAGGTTTTGGTGAGTCAAATATTTAATAAACAATAATAAATGGGTTCAAGTTTAATAATGAATTAAAAGTAGGTTTTCTTAGTTAATGATTGCTATTTTTGCACCTTGTATTAAAAGTCTAACTATCATGTATGAACTGATTTTCATGGCCCAATAATCCCGCGTATTGTTTTGTCATTATAGAAAACCGTACAGTTACATTACATCAAGTTTTGTAAATTAAATAAAGTCGCTATTTCACCTTTTTTACTAATTCCCTTACCTAATGGATCTAAATGTACGACACTTTGTCGTATCGTACTCGTAAGTAGACGTTTACACCTCGTTTTCTCTTTATGTCTGACAGACCAAGGAATGTTTAAAACGTTATATTTATGTTCTTAAATAGCTCTACTCTACCATGAAAAATAAACAATCTTGTTTATCTTATACATATTTTTATTAATTTATGCGTCAACGATTACCGTACGACCCAGAGTAACCAGTTTTGTAAAGTAGGTAACTTGCAGTGCTAAATATTTAATTACTAGTCGTTGTTTCCGCCGCGACTCCGTCCGGTAGACTTCACTAATCGGTATCCCGCAAGATTTTTTTTATTTTTGCGGGATAAAAGTAGCTTATAGCAACTCTCAATATGCGAATACCTATCTCCTCGCCTTATCAAGATTATCTGTTGCGCACAACTTCTTCGGTCGCAAAAATTCTGCAGTTTAGCATTTCATGCAAAGTTTCATCCCTATATGCTGTACCAAATATTGTCCAAATGGCTTCTGCTATTTAAGTGTGGAAGCCGGGCAGACAGACGGACAGACTTATTTACTACCCCTCCTCCTCCCTTTTATTACTCCTTCTAAACTAGTACGCAACGGATTTTGATGCGGGTTTCACAGTCATACAGAGATTTTTTACACAAAGGTTTCAAGTGCAATACATCCTAATTAAGTTTTCTTTAGTAAATTGCACGGGGTGGGTTGCAGTTTACAGATAAAACGTATAGTTTGTGGTTCCAGTTGCTGTGCCTCCTAGTCCTGCTAGCAGTCAGCTGCCATGGCTCCCCCCTCCCCGAGCGAGGATCATCAGCTGATGAGAAGCTGTTCCGGTTTCGCCGCACCCCGCAGTTCGTCAAGGGCCAGAAGGCGACAAGAGGTACATTTCTCCATATCAAGAGTGAAAATCGCGGACATGTCACTCACGACATTTGAGATTTCAACTGTAGATGTTATTACTGTTATTAGTGCATTAGTATCACGTGTCACTAACATTACTGTTCAAGTTTATTTCGTCCCTCCATGCGAGTATGGAGACAAGTAAAATTTAAAAAAGAGTGCTGTTAATTAATCCATTTTTACTACTTGCATGTACCAATGGGTACCAGCTTGGGCCCTTCCACCCACTCGGCACGAGCCAACTTGCGGCCCTATCATGACCGCTGAAGTCTAACCTATCGTTCCGTGCGGCTCTGGGTAGCTAATCACAAGAAACGCACAAGCTGAGAGATAAGTTAAACTTTTGCTCAAACTCAGATCAAAATTAGGTTACTGTTAGAGCCGCTAATTGAGCACAGAGTTGAAAACAGTTCATTACGCAATCGATCACCTGCCTCATGTATGAACTCATTTCACTAAGCACTAGTCACGACTATTTCAATGAAAGCCTTATTCCAACCGCCGCCGTCACCCACAAAATTCCACTGAGCTGTATTCGTCACCATCATCCACAAAATTTTACCAGCATGGACTGCCATGGACATTTTACATGATGTTTAGCTCAGCCATACTTAAAGTGTGCTCCGCGGAGCCCTAGGGTTGCACAATGCGCACGTTTAGAATTAAAGCGACTCAATTCTGAATATGACATTTCCCAAAATTAAACCCTATGTCTTTTAGTTAAGGTGATATTTTGGGACGTGTATAATTCAGAAATGGGTCTCTTTAATTCTAAGCGTGCGAATGCCTCTATAAATACAGTTCTCCTGTCTGAACGATAGTTCAACACTGTTTCTTTTTTAAGGGTTCCGTCAAAAGTTTCGCTTCCCAAAAGGGTTCCATCGGAAAAAAGTTTGAAAACCTCAGCGGGCCTAACATTAAGTATAGACCAGGTGTTAAACTAACCCCGAGAGATAAAACTTTAAACCCCGCCTTATCTTAACTCAAACGCTAACATGACTGACCACACAGATAAAATTAACACCAGGGTTAAGACGGTGTTAAAAAAGATAAAACTGTGTTACTACAGTAATGAAAATTTCGTTCATTTTCGCAATGTGACAGAAACAACCATGCATAGATTTCCTTAAACATACATAGCTAGCTTTAAAAACAGTCCTGGACGATTTGCATCTGTAGTTGCAGTAGTTTGCATGTTAGGGCCGCTGGTCTAGCTCTAGTAGCACGCTAGCGCTTATCGCGTACATAAACGCATCTGTCTCTCTCGCACACGCTTACTGGTTTAGGAAGGGTTATAGGCTTTGTGTCAACGATAAAATCTAGCTAACTAAGGCCTCAGAATCTCACAAAATACAAAATGTCCTGACAAACAGCTTTCTGTTTTTTCTTTATTAAACAAGAAAAAAATTACGTCGCGGTTAAAAATCACTTCAACCAGGAAGGAAAAGTAACATTTTGGTTTGTATAATTTTTTGCTCCGACAATAATCCCAAATACTCGACTTTTGAAGTTTTGACCAGTCTTCCCATCTGGCAACCATCTCTGGCCTTTATGTATTTTTTTATACAACATACGAAGGCAAAGGAGCAAGTGGGTAACTGATGGTAAGTGTACACCACCGTCTGTAAACACCCGCAACATCAAGAAGATTGCAGATGGCCAACCCAGAAGGCTAAGATGGAATACCTCTTGTGCCAGTAATTGCAACGGCTATCTTGCTCTCCACGCCGGAACACAACAGTGCAAGCTCTGCTGCTTAGTGGCAGGATTAGCGAGCAAGACGGTAGCGATCCGGATGGAACTTGCACAAGGTCCGACCATCCGCATCCTAGCACGTAACGTACTAATTAAAACCTTTGCCCCCAGCACCCATCCACCTGAACCTTCGGAAGGGCGAGTACATCTGCGGAAACAAGATCTGCAGCCTGCGGCCCGGCCAGGTGCCTCCCAACTGCGACGGCGTCTGCCAGTACAAAGTGTGAATAAAGCTAGCTCTTACTGACGCCTTTTATTTTCACCTCGATTGGCCGCAAGCAGGGCCGGATATTGCGGGTGGTAGGACCTTGTGCAAGGTCCGTCTGAATCGCTACCACCATCTTGCACGCTAATCCTGCCGCTAAGCAGCAAAGCTTGCACTATTGTGTTCCGGCGTGGAGAGCAAGACAGCCGGTGTAATTACTGGCACAAGAGGTGTTCCATCTTAGCCCTCTGGATTGGCAACGCATCTGCAATCTCTTTGATATTGCGGTGGTCTATAGGCGGTGGTGATCACTTACCATCAGGTGACTCACTTGCTTGTTTGCCTTCCTATTTTATAAAAAAATTTGGGCTTCAGACCAGGGCCCCGTGGATTTAAGGGGCCCCCAGCTTAGTCAGGTCAAAGTCAAAAATAGACGATAATGCGAAAAATCCATAATTTTATTTACTTTAAGTAATTAGGTGGGCCCCTAAGTAGTATTAGCCCAGGGCCCCCTAAACTCACGGTCCGGCCCTGGCCGCAGGCAAGGGATCTCCAGGAGAGTTGTTCTTTTAGCGCAATAGCGACGAACTCGACGCTGGAGCAGCGCCCTGTCTTGCTCTAGCGCGCAAGCACGAGTGAGCAAGACAAAAGGAAGCCTCGACGGCGAGCTCGACTCTAATGCGCTATGAAAATAAGGAAGCAGGACTCCAATCCTCGCGTTCATTGACATTTATCTTTCATTCGCGATATGGTAAAAACGACAGATTTCACTGCACGTGTACTGTATAACTGCTCAATACCTTGACGTTGGCAAAGTTGTCCCATTGGTAGACTCAGACATGTAAAAGAGCCTTTATATTTTATACTTGCAAAATAATTTTTTCATTTTATTTTTGGACAGAAAACAGCTCAATACAGAAATAAAACATACACTTTCGAATAAAAAAAGAATTTCCAAAATCGATTTTGATGTGTCCCCACGTGATTTCTAGTGGTTAAATGGTATGCACTTAACAGTCCATATCTTCAAAACTGCTGAACCGATTTTAACAATATTTTCACGCTCTCGAAGTTGAAAGAATTATTCAAATCCGATGTTTAGTTTCTAAGACATACGTGGACAAACTTACACGCAAACGATATTTTATACTTAATTCGCGTAAAGCACACGTGGGCATTTTTGCTTACCGCGAATTGAAGTTTAAGGTTGGTGTTTAGAAGCTTACATGGAGTATCGATTTTCAACAGTCAGACAGACTATCACACTAATTACACTAATATTATAAAGCTAAAAGTTTGTGCCTCAGCTGGACGCGATTTGATATGAAGTTGGAACAGAGATAGCTTACGAGTATACCCTGGATTAATACATAGGATGTTCCGTAAAAATGCAAAGTTCCCGCGGGATAGCGATAAACGAATTCTACGCGGACGAAGTCGCGGGCAACAGCTAGTCAGTCTATGTAATAACATAGACTGTCCCAGTGACCAAAGGTAGATCTACATGATGACAATGTCTTTAATTTCTGACTTTATAAAAAAATACATATAAAAAACAAACTTTTTTTAGCAACTTTTTGTAGTTACAACTTTGACAATTGGGACAGTCGAATATGTATACAGATTGAATTAATAACTTTTAGATCGGTTAATAAGACTCCAAAATAGCTTCTACAGTTTTATTTCCCTTTCCACTTCTGCTCCCACTGCTTCTGCGCCGTCTTGAAGGTGACCACGTCCAGCTTGTCCGCTACGAGCCGGCCGAACTTGGTGCCGTTCAGCAGGCTGCTCTTCTCACTTAGCTCCGCCATGATCTTGACCTTCTGCTCGAGGGAGGCTGCCCCGAAGATGCGCTCGAGCGCGCGGGAACCGTGCGAAGAGAGAGCTAGCTTTTGGTAGTGTCCCTGCGGAGGAAATTAGAATTAGAATTCTTTATTCATTTGTTTGTGGAACACAGGTGAGTTACATAAAGGTCTCATTCTATTACAGTTTCTCTGTGATCTGCCTTTCGGCGTACAAACGTTTCACTTAGATCTAAACTATTCTATTATATTCTAAACTATACTTGGGAGAAGACTAGAGGTGACAATGACCACTTTAAAGAGTTTCTTATGGAATAGGCAGGTCAATAAGTGTTGCGACTCCTAGCGCCATCTAGTTTAGAATGAAGGAAACCAACTATCATGCGCTAACTTACGCTTACAAAGTTTCTTAACACAGACCTTGTGCAGGGTCCGTCCGGATCGCTACCACTATTTTGCTCGTTAATCCAGCAGTTTCCAGGATCCAGGATTTAGTTCACATGCCCCTCACCTTGAGCTTCCATATCATCTTGTCTCTCGCCTTCACGCCGACGAACTGGCCCGAGCAGAAGGCGTCGGCCACGTGGCTGCCCTTGGGGTCACAGAATATCGTCGCCAGCTGCTCGGGGTCCAGCTCCAGGAGACCGTTCACGGCTTTGGCCGGACGCTGAAAGTTAAAAATACACGAGCCGTTATTTTTAAACTTTTTGTGGTTCTTCTGACAACTTGAGCATAAATCTAGTGGAGGAGGTAAGTTTGCACATACACATTTGTACTATAAAGGCTACTGCGCAGTCAAGGTCAATGCTCAAGTTGTTTGCCGGGAACTATACCTGGAAATCCAGTATGGTCTGCAGTATGACGGAGCCGTGTACGTTGATAAAGTACTCCTTATCGAGGGCGGCCAAGTCCACTCGGTCCGCCGGCAGCATGCGCAGGCACAGCACGGGGAAGTACTTTTGGTTGTCCGGCGTGCATTTGAGGGCAGACTCTAGATGCTGAAAGATAAAGTAAGATAGAATAAGATTAAATAATATTTATCGGTCGGTTTTGACAACCGGTGGCCCGTTTCACTAAGCTACAAGTTACAATTTTAGACTTGTAAAATGGTAAATTGTAGTTTCGTGAAACTACAATTTACCAGAGGTTCCGGGTTCGATTCCCGGGAGGATTTTTTTTTAAGAAATGGTCTATTAGTGTTGGTACATACGTTCCCTAATGTGCTTCCAATGTAGTACTTACAGTGAGGAACTGCGTCTGTCTCGCTTTGACGCGCAAACAAGCTTTAGCGATCGACACCAGGACGCCGGTGTTGCCGCACGCCAGCATGTCTCCCAGCTTGTTGGCTAGCTCGTCGAACATCGGCTCCAGCTGCCAAATGAAACCAACACAAATTAGTTGCCAGTGTGTCTACAGCAAGTTAAAAAAAATCCTGACCGTTTTGCCTAATTTCCCTGACCAACCATATCCATATTTAAGCAACTTTTCCTTATTTTTATAAAATAAAAAAGTTAATTAATTGTTGCTTTCTTTATGCGAGGTTTTTCGTAAACCAAACAGTAAGTACAGTGCACCTAGCACGAATCTTCTCGATACGCGTTAACTCGCTACGTAACCAGGGGGGTTCCACTCCGCACGGTAGGTATGCTTGACCGCCTTGCTTACAGAGTAGGCAAATCGCAGTAGGCTGTCGCTGTAGGCTTGCCGCGCGCCCGCTCGCACGCTCGCGCCGTGTCAGTGTAATTGAAAACGAATGCCGCTCAACCCTAGCGTGTCGCCGGGAGTAGCGAGGGGAAGGCGGGCGCGGGCAGCGCGTTCCTTTTGACTCGCACCACCTGGCGCATTGTGTAGTAGTAATACAAACTTTTTGAGCGTGTGAATAAAGTTGGAATTCGTTTAATCGCGGTCGTAAAAGAGAAGTTTCTATACGTTATTCATTCTGCGACGTAACTCAGTGCTACTTTCCTAACTGGCCCGGTAGGAGAGAGGCGCACATAGTTACGTAGCGAGTTAACGTATCGAGAAGATTCGTGCTAGGTACATAGTACCAACGCGAGGCGAAAAACTTACAAAATTTTTTTAAGGAAAAGGACTGAACTTCAATGAGCAAAGATTGGGAGAGTGTAGAGCTAACAGTAAGTTTCAGTTTTCCCTGACTTTCCAGGCGATTTCCTCGATTTCACTCACTTTCCCTGACCACCTTGAGCTTCCCTAACTTTCCCCTAATTCTCCCCGACTTTCCAGATTGTGGACACCCTGGTTGCGTCCTTAGACGATCCTCGGGCTAATAATGATAAACATAAACACCTCAGGACAATTCACACCAATTGACCTAGTCCCAAGCTAAGTAAACCTTGTGTTATGGATGGATGATGGGTGATCTTTTACAAGACAATGACAAGTGGACTGACCTCTTCCTTGATCTGACAGTTGTCAAACAAGCGCTGCACCGTGAAGTTCAGCATCGGCATGGTGGCCAGCTGGGCGAGGCGGTTGATGAAGCACTTGGCGTAGATCTGGGTGTACATTTTCTTCTTTGCCACTAGCAACGCTGCTTCTAGTAGTCTAAGAAAGCAAGAATTATGGAACTGTAAAACCCTGTTGATGTTTTTTTTTGTGAGAGTTACTAACATGTGTTACATTATAGATGTGCTAGAAAAAAAGACTGTCAAGTGCAAGTTAGACTCGCGCACCGAAGGTGCTAGACCGCCGCACAATATCGACCAGGTTATTTGTTGCGATCATTAGTTTGCATTTGCTCACCAAGTTTAAGACCTATATCTTTGCCATACGATAAACCAATTAAAACCATTGAAAAAACATTTTTTTTCTATGAGGTGAGGACCTAAAAAGTAATACACACTCAATGCGTATCACTCTTTGTATTTTTTATTACTGGATATTCGGCGTAATACGTTTTCTGTAAAAATTTCAAGTGGCCACCTATTACGGTAAATAGGAACAAACTACCTTGTCACTCCACGAAACCAGTACCGTAAAGTCTAAAGTAACACCTGGATCTATTAATTACCCATTACGGTCCAAAGATAGACCTTTTTAAAGGTCTATCTATACAATACTACTTAATTGTACTAACCTTACAGCGGGTTCAGATTCAAACACTGGTGGCAATGTGCAACTGGAGACTGTGTTCTCTTTCGTATCATCCTCAAGATCAATCTTATCTTCCTTTTTATCATCACTCCCTGTTGACATCCAATCATCCGGAGCGAAGCTTTCATTCAAAAGTTTCTTCAACAAATCCCTAGTCAACGCTTTATCAACGTTTTTTATAGCGTAAAGCAATACTTGCAGCAACCCTGAGGTTATATTCTGATATGGTAAGTCTTTGAACTGCGGCCATACAGACAAACGTCTCACAAACTCCCTCACTAACTCCTTATATTCCTCTGGTACGTTTCTGTAAACCATTTTCTTTATAAACGGTGTAGGTGGTGTTGTTTTGTCGATTTTGTCCAGTAAGAACATGTTTACTACGGGTTTTTCATTTGGGAGCAATGTGATTCCACTTAAGGACTTCAGTGCTCTTCGTAGAATATGATTTGCGTAAGTATCCCAAACGAAATCTTCTAAATTGTTAAGTGCATATTTACAAATTTTCAAGGCGATATCGGAGCAATTTTGCACATGCTCTTTACTGTATTTTGAGTCTGTTTTCTGTTCTAATTTGGGTTTTTTCTTCGGAGCTTCATCTTCACTCTCTTCAGGGCCCGTTTCACTTTGCAAGTGTTCAGTGGCTCGATCGCTTGCTACTTTCAGCAACGTCTCAACTACATGACTGGAAAAGTTGTCAGAGCAGAGTCTACGTAATTCTGGGTAAATGATTTCAAAGTATCGTTCCAGGTCTTCTGCTGATGAATATGGTAACAACACCTGGATAAGTCTACAACCCAGTTGGTTACCTATTATATTGAGTTCCTCACCTTTTGTTCTTTCCAGAACATTGTCCACAAGACTCTCTGAAACAAAAAAGGTGCTTATTATAAGAGGACTGATTATTAAATTAAATATTTTTTCATTAAAAACTGATGTTACTATTAAACTAAGGACTTTGGTTTTCCGGACAGCACACATAATCAAATGTATAACCAATGAAGAGCATATAATTTTGACAAACTAAATAATTCTTTTATACTATTCTACAATACGAAGTCTAAGTATTGTTTTAAATAGTTAAAGTACCTACACAAAGTAAAATTAACTAATGTAAAAAAGTAAAAGAAATTTTAATGCTTGACAATTTTAAAAATGCAAAACTATTTCCTATGACTATCGAAAGTACAAAAATCTGTATCTGTACACTACATTATTTCCAATTCCTAATCTCATGCTGTTACACTCGCAATGTTTTTCCAAATTTTAAGACTAAAGCTTATAAACGTATAGCATTCAAAACTCTTAATTCTACAGTAAAATGACCAGAAGACCCCTGTCCAAGTCGGTATTTACTGCGTAATACGGTTCATTTTGCTTTGGCGCAGGGTCCTTCCGGTCATTCTTAGATCACACTTACGTCTCTGTTCCTCATCTTCTACCTTCTGTTTTATGGCATCGAGAATTCCTAAGAAATACTGATAGAGTTCCTCAGGTATTTTGGTCCCTCGCCCCAACTGGCCTTTCTTCGCGTACATCTTGGCATTTTTAAGGAAGTTTTTCGGCCTTTTTCTGTTTTTTCTCTTGTTTGGATCACTTTCGGGAGTGGGCTGTTCTTCACTCATCTTTGAATAAATCTAGCGGTTTTTAAATGAAAATCACAATGAATTAAATAATGAACGAATTCATTTATTTACACAGTTTACACACGCATCGCGTTGAGGTTATGTATGGTTGTCTGACAGCTGACAGATCATGACAGAAGACCGACGGCGTCGACGGCGGCGACGGCGTGACGGTGACAGCTTTGACATTTGTCTTTTTTTGGCTCGGTCAAGAGGAGGCAAAGGTACCAAAACCATGCAGCCTCTGTGCAACAAGCAAAAATGATAGGCGCGTAAGTGTGTTTCCGACCCTTAATGAAAAGGGTTTGAAGACCTTTTGTTTTCTTTCTTTTTCTATTCTGATTTATGATGGCTGAATTTGTGAAAAATGAATCATCTATGACATACTTACGATGATCATACATTTAAATTTTTAATGCTTCTTCATAGGCGTATACAGGGAAAGATTAATGGGGGCTATGAGTCATGTCACTATCACTACCCCCACCTCCCTAAGAAGCAAGATTTACCATGACACCAACGATTAGAAAAAGCTCAAAAGCTTAGTGTACTAGCTACGCTTATTGATAAAAAATGCACAATATTCACCTCTCGCGGACGTAGATATTAATAAACAAGAATTCATCACTTTATTCTCCACCTACATTATAAATCGTTGACGTACGATGACAATTTTGTATGAAAATATGCAAAAAATCAGACTCCTTGGTAAGTCTTAATCAATTACTTCATTATTATCAAACTTATGAATCATCAAAATCAAAACACTAAAGACATGGCCTGGCTTTTCTTCAAGCTCCGTTGTTTAAAAAACTTCCAAGGTTTGAGCTTTATTTCTAATCAAACATAGCTTTATAGCCATGGATCTCTTTGCCTTTCCCGATGGGGATAAACAGTGCTGAGCTGAAAATAAAAAGTAATGGTCCTTCGAACCAGATAACGGAGGCAACAGATCATTTTGAACAGATTAAATAGATGGATTTGCAATTTTAAATATCTACAATATTTAAGATATCAAATATAAATAAGATTACCTTAATTAACCCATTAATTCAAAAAATATTTTCTGTCATAAATTAGTAAGCTTAATGTTTGAAGGAATACGCAAAATACCACAAACTCCTACTACCAAGTCCCTAAAACTGGCATTAACTATTCAAAATACATTATTAACAAGAACAATGAACGTGAGTTGCATTGAAGCCACTTCAATGAATCATTATCATAATGATAAACATGCATTCCGCCACAATCGAAGCAGTTTTCGACAACATCGTTGTCCCCCTCTCACTAAAGGGTATGCTGTGTGACGTCACGAATGCATACGGACCAGCCACTCGAACCGAACCGAAACAAAACTAGTTTACCGGGAAACCGCGCGTGGTAACAGCGTTAGTGTATTTAAAGCGACGCTCATCGTAAATCGCATTGATTTAATAACTTTAAAAAACATTTTTGTCAATTAAACAACCATCGTAATAATTCCATAGTTTATTTCCTGCAAAAAAAAACTTTAAATTTGGAATTATCAAAAAGTTTTTTAATTTCCAACAGCCAGGAAGGTGTTTTATAGTGCAAGGATTGTTCGTGAACAATTAAGGTTAGTTCAAAGGTTTAGACGGTTTTAATTAACTAATTAATTGTTAAGTCTGTCGCCTTGGGAAGAGGCGTTGACCGCAGTGTTCGTCTGTGTGTACACTTTCCACGTTAGGATATTTACCCATTTACTCAAGCTTCCTTGCATAACTTCACACGTGAGAGCTGTGCTATATTGATAAGAAGTTTTATGGGAATCAAAGGTATTGTAACTGAAATAAAAGGTGTTTTTTAGGTACAATAATGATAATAACGTACTTTGTAAACTACTAACCAGTTATTTAAATATATTTTAGTCAAACTGTATACACTAAATAGATTATTATGTTAATGTATTAAACGAAACAAAAACTTGCACTTTCAAAACCAAACCACACTTGTTAAAACTAGGTGACAGTTCCCCTAAAAATTTACAAATTAGGAAAAAACACACATAAAGTGTACCTATTATTTATTATTACCTATTTTTAATAGGATAAAGTAAAAATTAAATTAAAGTAGGTACCTAAGCATCTTCTTTATCTTTACATAATATAGTCGCTATCCGTTCCTATATGTTCTCATATCTTCGGCCACACTCCTAAACCACTAAACTGATTTTGATACGATGTTCACTGCCATTTAGAAATTATTTTGCGGAAGATTTATATGTGCATCATGTCTTAATTGCACCAGTGTGAACCCTGAGCGGCTCCTTAGTTATTAATAATTTAGGAAGTCGATTAGAAACACGGCTTTCCGGCCGAAACGTCGAGGCAAGTAAATAAACAGTAGTACAGTACTGTAAAAAATATTACAACATTGTAAATCTATAATAAATTACATGTAAAATTTTGTTTTTACCAATAAATATCTTGTACAGTACCTATATCATCGCGTTTGAATCTATTAAACCTATTTACCTCTGGCTGCTATAATTTGTATATTGTTCTTTGCTAAGTTTTACCACTGACTTTGTCGCATTAAGAGGAAATACAAGAGCTGTTTTTCCATACAAACGTCGTCCCATGTTTTCTCTCTGGATAATGCCAGTAGAGCAATTTTTTTTCCAAAAAATCGTTGGCCACTGTTAGGCATGTTCCTATGTTTTCCTTTTTTTCATAAACTAATTATTAAAAGAAATATGAACTGCGTTCATACATTCAGAAAACAAATTTTACTAGATTATATAAAAAAAGAAAAACATAGGAACACTGCCAAAGCCTTTCTTTAATTTTTAATGAAAAAAGTAGTTAAATCGGATAAGTATTGGAGAAGGAATCAAGGGTCTACGAATCGTTGATTTTGTGTACTTTAAATAGGTATTTTCAGTCCAAGCTGCAGCTGTCTCTATTGCACTCTGCGGGGGGAGGCTTGATAGATGGAGGCAGCAATAGATTTTAAAAATACCTTTTTTTCAATTCTCTAGGCCTTGGTGTTTCCTCTTAAAACTATACGTCTAAAAAGCCTTACGCCTTATTTATTTCTGCTAATATTAGAAGAATCCCGGTAAACGTAATAAGTATACTATATGTGTCAACATCGATAAAGTTAGAAACAATTAATATGGCCAATTCGCAAAAGCCTATTCCATCCATCCATATTAGTCAGGTTTTTGCGGCGAGCAGGCAGACTGACCAGTTTTTAGTCACTAATTTTACAGGCCAAATTCAATGGCTATTATTTTTATACTTGGGGTCAATAACATTGTACAGTATAAATTGGCAATTCCTGTTTTAACCATGGTTTGGGGTTCTAGAGCTTATCAATAATATATTATTAAGATAATATATTACTTAGAGGAGTGTGAACCCAGCGCTCTCCATACAAACGGCGATAACGTTTTCCACCCTCTAAACCTTAACCTATAGCTATGATTTCTTTTCATTTTATAATTATGCTCTAGAACTAGGTTTGTATGTTTTGATTTTGTAAATATCCTTAATAGTTTTTTAAATATTGACGCTTTTGTGTTTTGTATGAAACTCCAAAAATGCAAATATTATCAAATCTATGAAAAATATTAAAAAATCAAAACATACAACCCTAGTTCTAAGGCATAATGACAACATAGGTACAACAAAATCATTGCCATATGTTAAGGTTTAGAGGGTGGAAAACGGTATCGCCGTTTGTATGGGGAGCGCTTTTTGGGATTGGGTTCACACTCTTAAGAGATGATGAAGTGAAGCGTTAAGGCCGGGCCTCACCGGATGCGTATGCAGCACCGCTCCCGACACACGCGCGTCTCCCGACGCTCTATCTCGCTTGGTTAAGCTAGAATCTACTTTTATTGAAATAGTCAAAATATCTTTGTTCAAATTATTAGGCTTACAAAATTCTGCCCATGAGTTGGAATAATCTTTGTCGAGGTAAAGGCGGCGAGAGTTCTATGAGCTATCTGTTTTTTGTTCTAGCATTAAACACAAAACTATAGTAGCTAAATTTTATTTTGGTGCCTCAAAATATGCATGCTATCGTTAAATAGGCCTAAGCGTTGGGGTTTAGGCTATACAACTATATAAACAGACGACAGAGACACACTTACGCACAGAAAAACAAAAGTTATTTTAATTTTTAACTTTCTATACACATAACATAGGTACCTACTTGACTACCCCGTTTGTCGAGAATGCATACCCTCACATTCTGTGTCAAAATTAAATTTCTAAATTAGAATATTAAATTAACGGTCAGATGTTCACGATTTTAAGTTAAAACACGAAGGTCGAACGAATATAAAACTGGAAACATTGCTTCAACATAGTATTTAAGAACACTTTTTCACTTTCTTAATCTGCATTAAGAAAGTGAAAAAGTGTAAAACTTCTGCAAGTTCACATAATTTTTCTTTTGTTTTATTGTTTTTTTTAAACGAGTACATGTTTGACCAATAACCAATAGTACTAATCTAACCTTCTAACCGCCATTGTCTGAAATTTAAGACACACAATATCCAGTTCATTTCGCCGCAGTCAATATTTAAGAAAAATGTCATATAGTTTTGTATAGATGGCGACACGGACATGTCCGATAAAAATGTAGTCGGCAGTTAAAGGGTTAATAGTTCAGCTTAGCATATAATATTAAACATGTAGCAGGTATTTTATAGTGCTCAGGTTACCAGTGAGCCCGTATTGTGTGACGAAGAGAAGGGAAGAGCCGCCGAGCTTCAATTACACGCTGTAGCGGAACTCTTGTGTTCTCAATTAACGTAATTCTCGTTATGTTTATGTTAGACCACAGACATTGAAAGTGTCTGTGGGTTAGACATTCTGCTCAATTGCTAAATGAAAATAGGAAATTACGAAATCAACAACAACATTCCAGAACAATTAATGCTCTACAAAAAACTTAAAATACCGTAAAATGCGGTGACTTTGATAAAAAATGGGGCTACTTTGATAGTTTTGAAATCGTTATAAAATCAATGCACTGTTTATTAAGCGATTTTTGTCATACAAGCAACTAGACAACCGGTGAAGACGTCAACTGATTTTAAAAAATACGTTTAAAATGTTTAACGTGGCCTTCAAACAACTTTTTTAAAGTCGTCCCGGCATTTCAAAGCCACCCCATTTAACGGTATCTATGTTCTTCGGCATAAAGATTCGCTTCATGAAGGAAAACAATGAAGAAAAATATAAATAAATGCTGTAAGAAACGTTTAGATAGTTTTATTATACGTACATACTTACATTAAAACTGTTATACATAAATTGACAGTAGATAGGTACAATACAATGCTTATGAATAAAGTCGGCCGAATAAAACACCTTATAAACTTTTTCTCGCACGCAATCCGCTTTTGGCGCGAAAACGAAACTTTTTAATTTTCTCCGAAGGCAATGTTGGTTAGCAATACTTGCTCTACCAGTTGAGTTGTGCATTCATGACGTCACCAACGTCTTAGCCAATACAAAACAAATTATTCTAAACAAAAAAAAATGCAATAATTATGGATCGAATTATCTGAACAAAGGTATGATTATATTAATAAGTATCTTACATGTTAATAAAAAGAAAACCCTTTGGCTTAAACGCAGTCAAGCAAAAAACGCAAAAAGAAGGACAAGTCGAGTATGTTGAACCGTGCACAGTGATAGGTTCCGTAGCCATGGTTTGACCAGTGGCCCGTTTCACTAAGCTACAAGTTATAATTTTACAAGTCTAAACCGGCAACATTGGTCAATAATGACCAATGGCAATGGGCATAATGATCAATGTTGCCAGTTTAGACTTGTAAAATTGTAACTTGTAGCTTCGTGAAACGGGCCACATTACGAATGTAATAATATTGAGATTTTATTTTACAACTTTGTACTTGTTATGTAATGATATTATAATACATGGATGTTCAGTGTCATATAAATGACGGCGAAAAAACGGACCGACATCGCGACATGAAAATACAGGTTAACGCCAATGTTGCAAATGCTCGTTTACCATTTATAGTCATTGGATTTACAACTTTACGTCTAACTGCATAAAATAATAATTTAGTACGTAAGTTTCGTTGCAAATAGGTTTATTTTTACAAAATAATAGTATTGACAGCAGCGCCGTCGGTCCGACAGACTGACAGCGCGAGCGATTGTCAATTTGTTGTACTTTTGTTCAACTTTTGATGCGGCCATAATTTAAACGTTGACTAGAAGTCCATTACTTATAGGTCAGTGTTGTTTTGCATAGATATCTATTAATCATGAAGAATAAATAAGTATGTACTTTCTGGCGCTTAGGTACAGTCTGCGAACAAAATGCTCGTGCCACAGAATGAACAAGAATACAAGTACAGAAGTTTAACTTCGAACAAAAATAGCATTTAGCTCCCTACGTTATTTCTCTCTGTCTACCATATAACTCTTGTTCATTAACGCGCGCGGCAACTCAATATGCGCCGTGCCCCAGTGCAGTGGTGCTCCGATATTCTTATAGCTCTACTATAGAATAAATAATAGTACTAAATTTCTCTTTTACGGCCGCGATTTAACGAATTCTAACCTGATTAACACGGCTTTAAAGTTCATATTACTTCATACACCTCACCTTCATTCACCCCATACTCCCGGCGACACGCTAGGGTTACGCGGCATTCGTTTTCAATTTCAAGCTAGCCGGCAACCTACTGCGATTTGCCTATGCCATAGGCAAGGCGTTCGAGAGTACCTACAGTATGGAGTGGAACCCCCTGGCTCTATGAAGTTCTGACAATAAATATTATTTTATCTTACCCATGTTATCTTAAGTAATCTCAAATAATTATGCATTGACGTATAAACGGAAATGGCGTAAATTTAATCCCCTTATTCATAAAAGTATACCAATATTTTTTGTTCCTCTCATTCGAGGGCAAACGTCCCAATGACAGATAAAGACGTGACACACGTTAACTAACATAGGTTTACGCATCCTTTATTAATAACAGGGAAGAAATTCAGTATCACTACGAAACCCTAAAAAAGCAAGAAAGCAAAGGTATTTGGCATTCTGCGACCGGTCCCGTTGGCGCGGGGATGACGTCAGCGACGCCGACCGCAATGTAACCACAATGTGGCAAGACGAGGCAAGTTGCTTTGTCCCGACTTTCGATTTTGATGGATTTCATAGGAATTCCATTTTTAAAAGAATGTCATAATCTCGTCAACTGCTAAACGGGTTGGTTTTTGAATTTCGAACGACATTGGCCAGCCGCGGGCCAATCAAATACGCGAACGTTACAGAGGCGTATTTAAAGATTTGGCGCCCCGGGCCATTTAGCTTTGGCGCCCCATTAAATGACGATAAAGTATTTCATTTTAGGGGCGGCTGCCGCCCCTCGCAGCCTGGCGCCCCGGGCCATGGCCTGGATGGCCCTAGGGTAAATACGCCCCTGGAACGTTACCCATCTGTATAACTAGCACGAATCTTCTCGACATTCGTTAACTCGCTACGTAACTCAGTGCGTCTCTCTCCTGCCAGGCTGGTTAGAACGAGACGCACTGAGTTACGTAGCGAGTTAACACGTATCGAGACGATTCGTGCTAGGTGCACTGATCTAAGCTACGAATGGGTCATTTTCACATTGCTCGTTTTCACGTGCTCCCTAGCCTAAAATGAGCAATACAACGTATTTTAAAAAACTTTTTTATTAAAATGATCAGTAGTTCATGTCGGGAAAAATACAAAATGAAAAGATCACGCTAACTGGGTTAATTTTAAGGTTAAAGTAGCAAAACGTAGTTAAATTCTCATCCGTGTCACCCGCTTAGCAGTTGACGAAAATATATACCTACTTAGATCCCTATTATTTATTCATAAATAATGGGGATCTAAGTATATATTTTCGTGAACTGCTAAGCGGGTTGATTTTTGACTTTCGAGCGGTTGACAAGAGCCGCGGGCCAATAAAATACGCGAGCGTATATTTTAGCCGGCATTGATTGGCGCGCGGCTGGCGAATGTCGAGCGCTCGATAGTCAAAAACCACAATAACACCATCGCGTCGCTAAATTTTTTTTAATAAAATATGAAGGGAAACAAGCTAGTGGGTCACCTGATGGTACGAGTAAGTGATCACCGCCCATAGACACGTAACACCAAGGAGATTGCAGTCGCGGTCCCAACCCAAAAGGCTAAGATGGCAATACCTCTTGTCAAACTTGTTTTCAAATCGCATTAAAATCGGTCCACCTTTTAGGAAACAAAGACACGCACAAACACACACACACACACACACACACACACACACACACACACACACACACACGCACACCTCCATGCTTTATACTTAGGTATAACGCCCCTCTTTGTGCGTAGGGGAGTTTAAGGTTAAAAATAACCTAGGATCCCCCAATAAGTAATAAGTACTCAAACTCAAAATAGTTAGCTTCCCCTCGTCTTTCTTATTAAACATCAACCAAAACTCACTAAATACTTACAAAGTTGAAAAAATATTCAAATACCATGTCCTAGTTGAAATAAAAAAATAAGTTAGTTGAAATGCAAACTGCCGGTGTTTAAAAAATCCATGATGTTATTTGTAAAAAAATAATACGTATTTAGTACTAACAGTAATTACCTACTGATTCAGTTTGCTTTGTTATGATACTAGTAACCCACCCAGTCTTTTCACGGGTTCATTACATAAAAACCTTCCGAGAAGGAATCTCTAAATGTCAGTGAAAACTGTATCAAAATCCGTTGCGTGGTTTAAAAGTTGTAAGCGGTCGAAGATATAAAGACAGACGAACGTATATCGACTTTACTTTATACTATAAAGTGATACGTAGTGATGATGATAGTGATAGCGATGTAATGGTCTAAACAAATAAAATAAATAATAGTATTTTATGCAACTGTTGCATAATGAGGGGTCTTAAAACACGAGTGTGGTTTTATGAAACGAGCGTCAGCGAGTTTCATAATAGGATCACACGAGTGTTTTAAGACCTAATTATGTACAGTTGCATACATTACTTTATCTGCACACATATCATAAGTACTCTATGATGGGTTCAGAAGCCATAGGGCAATGACCTGCATTGCTACTAGCTACTAGTGCTAGATACCTATTAAATATCTCTAGACTGTCCACATTGAAATAATCTCATAAAAAATGAATTTGAACAAATATAGAAACAAATTAGAAAAATTCTCATAATAATATTGGTTGTTATAATGCTAGTTATTGCCTACGGTTTCTGAACGCATTATAGAGCATTTATGATACATGTGTAGATAAATTTATTTTTCAAACGAAATCATAAAAATGTAATTAGGCCGCACAGGCTCTTTTCTTTCACAACTCCGATGCCAAGGAAATGAAACAGTCTGCAGTGCAGGATCTTAATGCAGTTAAAGACGTCTTACTAATGGAGATATTAACCCTGAAATGACTTAAAACCATAACAAGCCTTTCATGTGCCCCATTACTGCATTAGCACACAAAACATAACATATGGCATAACGAGCACTAGAACGAAGAATGTCAAGTTGAGCATTACTCGCCGATTACACTAATCTTCGCCGCATGCAAATGTGAACTGCAATTAGAAATAGTATTTTAACGTGATGAACATAACGAAGACTTAAAAACAGCACGTATGTGTAGCACATTTACTACTCCTAACACGTATCTTTATCTTCTTTTCTTTACATTTCTTTCATGAAATAGGAAGGCAAACAAGCAAGTGGGTCACCTGATGGTAAGTGATCACCACCGCCTATAGACACCCGCAACACCAAGAAGATTGCAGATGCGTTGCCAATGCACTGTTGTATTCCGGCGTGGAGAGCAAGACAGCCGGTGCAATTAATGGCACAAGAGGCATTACATCTCAGCCCTCTGGGTTGGCAACGGATCTGCAATCCTTTTGGTGTTGTGGGTGTCTATTTTGGCTTGGCGGTAAATCCATTTTGTAAAGGGCTGACCTTACGTCAGTCATCCCACTCCATTGCCACTTCAATTTACAACATAAAGAGTTTCAGCTACTTCTGTATGTTAAACACGCGCTGCCTCTTAATTTAAAGTACACAGTCTAACCCAAACCAATTCTCGCCGCCATTTAGCCGCATTAAGAGACTATTAGCTTAATTACTCCTTCGTGAATGAAACTCATCGCTAAAATCTACTCCACTTTGTCTCTACCTTGAATTTAAGATATCTAAATCTAGGATAAGAAATGTCTTCAGTGCTCACTTGGTATTTTAGTCAAAAGGTTGTGCCAGAGAAAACCACGATCCAAATTTTTATGTACGAAAGTATTTAGTGACTAAATAGAAATCAAATGTGTACATGTAAGTAAGTATGAGCTCTTTTATAGTTTATTTATATACGGTATGGGTCCCAGTCTTTAACAGCGAGCTAATAATTGACGAGAAGATAAGAAAGCATGTAATTAAAAGCAATAGATAATTGTGTCTAATTTCAACACGTGGCAAGCACAGTACGGTATCTTTATTTTATATGAATTCCACACAAGCATCAAAGTTTTATGTACCTTTTCTATGAAAAACACGTTAATACATCGTAGACAACCAAGTCATATGTATTACCATCGTACTAAATGTCAATTTAAAGTATGATGATTATCTTCGGTTAGCTTCTCGGCACAAACGGAAAAACAAGTTCAAAGCGTTTGGAATCATAACCGAACTGTTGCAAATAAATCGTCGATCATCTATACTCTTACTTATTATTACGATATCTGAACGGTAATTGTGCTACCAGAGTCGGCACTCTAAAATGGAACGATATTTCCGTTACCGTAGCAAATGGTTATGCCGTAATATTCGCGTTTACTTCGCACGGCATTTCATACAAAATGATGAGTTCAATCTTCGAACTGAATCGACCGGTTCCATTAAAACTGCTAAACTTCTGAAACTGGGTGGTAGGACCTTATACCCTTGTCCCCTTGTATTGCAGCCACCATCTTGCTCGCTAATCCAGCCGCTAAATAGTAGTGCTTGCACTGCTTGCACTGTTGTGTTCTGCCGAGGGGCCCTGAATCAGCTATGGGTCCCGCGTGCGCAGAAAAGAAATTGAAAATGTTTTAGACAGTGCAAAACGGCTGAAAATGAAGAATTACATTGCAAAGGGCCTCGACATGGTTACTGCAGCCCTGATTCCGGCGTGGAAAGCCAGACAGTCCATGAAATTCCTGGCCCAAGAAGTATTCCATCTTAGCCTTCTGGGCTGACAACACATAGCAACTTGCTCGTTTGCCTTCCTTTTTATAAAAAAACAAAATACTAACAAGGACTAATGCTCCTATGAAAGGAGTAAAGTGCATTTTAAGTTTAGTAATACGCAATTATAATAGATTTAATTACTAAATTTAGAGTTCTATTTTGGTTTTAATAGCGGTAGAGCAACAACAACAACAATAACAAATACTCTTTATTGATTCACACAAGTAAACAAAATAAATGAAATAGAAAATGAAAATGAAAAATTTATTTTGCAAGTAGGCCGTATAGGCTCTTTTACATGTCTGAATCTACTAGCGCTTCGGAAAATAGAAGATACTACTGAGAAGAAACGCCGCAAGAAACTCTGCAGTTTTTTTTTTCCTCTCTTTTCAAAACAAAAGAACACACACATGTAAATTTTACATGGGATTCAACAGGCAGTCTTATCACTAAGCAGCCATCTCTTTCAGATGGCGTAAAATTTAAGCTAAGCTGCCTAGAAGTCATTGCTAGTTTTTCAAATTGCCTGCATCCCGGTGAGCAATGTGCCTAAAATACCCGAGGATTTTTTGGCGTCACGTGGCAGATAGTCGTCCTACTTACTACGAATGTCTAAATGTCAAAAGTGCAACCTGTTATCCTTGATGTGTGCGAATGCATCGGCCTTGCGTACCGGAATGCATTTCATACAATGCGTATGGAACCGGCGCTACATTGTTTTTAATTTACCGACGAATTCAGAGCACAGAGTCGGTTGCGTGGAGAGTGCGTCAAATTCACAGTAAAAACCAGAGTCTTTCATCTTGCAATGACGTCGGCTTAATTTTATGAACAATCGGATCCGATGCCAGAACCCTTCAGAATATTCATAGAGTAAACAGTTTACGGACAGGGTAATTCAGTTGTTTAGCTAAACTCGTGAATTACTGCTGCGATGTAGCGGAAAGGAATATTGCATGGAATAAATGGTACAGTCAAGGAAATTGAAACACGTACCAGCGTAGAACCTAGTCGATGAGACATACGCATGACATTTGTATGACAAAGCCTGGCGTTTAACGCGTCGCGTCATTGCGATAGGGTTCTAAGGTGGTACGTGAATATATTTCGCCTACTGTACGTAACCGCCGAGTATGTGTGAAGAAAAAGTCAAAAGTCAAAAGTCAAAATATTTTATTCAGATTAGGCTTACAGGTAGCACTTATGAATGTCAAAAAATTTACCACCGGTTCGGAAAAACCTCTGATGAGAAGATACCGGCAAGAAACTCAACGAGGTGTAATTTTTTTAAATAAATCAAAATTACAATGTTATTTTACATCTCAAATATTCAAAATTTTTACAATTTAACAATTTAACACAGCAGGTGTACAATCTTTGGGGCCAGGGATCGCCAATACAGATCGGGATCATTTCCAAACATCCTTGTCCAAGATATAGTCATTGATTTTATAATACGCCCGAGAAATTAATGTCTTCTTGACAATAGATTTAAATTTTGTATCATTTAGTTCAGTTATGTTTTTTGGAATTTTGTTGTAAAATCTTACACAATAAGTCGTTCATGGGAACATGAACGACTTATTGGTTTTAGCCAGTCTGTAAGTTGGAACTTTAAGCTTTCCTGTGTTTCTAGTAGCCTTTGGCTTATCGACGTTGGTAGGGAAATTGCATATATTTTTCCTAACGTACATGATTATTTCAAAAATATATAGCGACGGTAGGGTTAAGATGTCTATTTCCTTGAAAAATTCCCTTAATGACTCACGAGTATCCATATTATAAATTGCTCTAGCTGCCCTTTTTTGCAAAATGAAAACTGACTCAATATCTGCAGCAGATCCCCATAAAATAAGGCCGTACGAAATAATGCTATTAAAATAGGCAAAATAGACCAACCGTGCCGTCGCTACATTGGTTAGCTGCCGAATTTTTCTTACTGCAAAAGCAGCTGAACTCAACCTACTTGCTATCGCTGTGGCGTGGGAACCCCACTGCAGTTTAGAATCGAGTGTTATTCCTAAAAACACAGTTGATTTTATGAATTCAATCGTTTGACCATCTAATTTGATATTTGAGACTGAAACTATATTAGTTGAATTTAACAATGAAAATTTAATACATTTAGTTTTATTAGGATTTAATACCAAGTTGTTGGCAGCAAACCATTCAGATACCTTGGACAGGGTGTCGTTGGGTTCAGAGAGAATGTATACATATGTGTGAAGGAAGCGGGGGAAGTATGCCAGGACCGGAGCAAATGGCGTTCTGTGGTCTCTGCCTACCCCAAAGGGAAACAGGTGTGAGCTTATAGTATAATAATCTGGTACGGTCAGCCTCAGAAGTAGCTAAACATTTTAGTACCTTGTCGCTGTCAGTAATGTGACAAATTCGAGCAACTGTCATTTCATACGTGACTACGACAAGGTTCTTAAGTGTTTAGCTACTTTTGTAACCCTAACATGACTGCAAGAAACTCAGCATTAAGCCTTTTTTCAACCAATTAATTTAAAAAAACCTTCCTTTACTACTTTAAGAGGAGTGTGAACCCAGCCCCAAAAAGCGCTCCCCATACAAACAGCGATAACGTTTTCCACCCTCTAAACCTTAACCTATGGCAATAATTTTTTGGTATGTTGTCATTATGCCTTAGAACTAGGTTTGTATGTTTTGATTTTTTTAATATTCTTCATAGATTTGACAATATTTGCATTTTAGGAGTTTCATATAAAACACAGAAGTGTCAATATTTTTTAAACTATTAAGAATATTTAAAAAATCAAAACATACACACCTAGTTCTAGGGCATAATAATAACATACAAAAAAAATCATGGCTATAGGTTAAGGTTTAGAGGGTGGAAAACGTTATCGCCGTTTTTATGGAGAGCGGTGGGTTCACACTCCTCTTAATAACTTTTTTTTTGCTCCCAGTGGTTCTAAAATGACCGGTCTAGCTCTATAGTAGCACGCTAACGTTTATGGCGCACATAAAAAAATAAATAAAAAATAAAATAAAATCATTTATTCTCAGGCTACAAAGGCCCATAGACAAATGACCTTACAGACTAACATACATAAAATTATATAACTAATAAAAAATAAAACTATTTCGGCGACGATTCGGCGTGGCTCCGTTTTATCGTCGACAACGCTTCCGTCTCTCTCGCACACCCATTCTGGTTAGAAAGGGATATCGACACTAGAAATCTCAAATGTCGTTAGGGACATGTCCCTTACGACATTTGAGATTTCCTCTGTCGATATATGCTTTATGACCGCGATAAAAACTAGCCTGTTGCCTTGCTGAGCGTGTCACAATGGCGTTGTTGATTACGTGTTGATTACAAATGTTTACTGTAGTCATTGGTTGTCACGCCTTGTCGAGCAAGGACTCGTCATAGGCTGATGGTTGCCTTCTTTAGCAGCGGTAACGCATTGCATATTTAAATATATTCATAAACAATGACAACATACATCGACATGTGACAATAATCTTTTTGAGTCATAACTTTATTCGTGGAACATAGGTCTACGGAATTAGGACTGTAACTATCACTACAACAATAACTAAACTCTGACTCTAACTGCTAAGATCTGATGGAAAGAGGTCGGACGGGCTGACTCTGGTGCCCTGGAAGAACGGCAAGTGTCTGATATGGGACGCTACGTGCGTCAGTACGGTTGCCGCCAGCCACCTGAGTCGCACCGTTCACTCTCCGTCAGCGGCTGCGGAAGACGCCAGTGCAAGGGAGAGGCTTAAGTACGCAGCCTTGGAGCCGCTGTATTGCTTTGTGCCTGTAGCGGTGGAGACCTTGGGCAGAGGCAAAGAGTTTTGTGGGAGACATTGGGCGTAGGCTCAGAGAGGCAACCGGTGACTTCCGCTCCGGTTCGTTCTTGGTGCAAAGGCTGGCCATTGCCATTCAGCGCGGTAATGCTGGGAGTGTGATGGGCACCTTTGGATCGGGAACGGTCAGGGGCGGGTTATTTTAGTTTAGTTGACTTTTATCTATGTAATGATTGTTGATTACTAAACTAAAATAAATGCAAATAAAACCCGTACGATTATTTTTTTAGCTTCGGCCGTTCCGCTGGCTTAGCATATGGTTCCCAGTGGCCCTAACATGACTGGCCAAGTTTAGTTTATCTCTATCTGCGTCTCTTTCTTATGACACTAGTTAGACAGAGACACAGGGAGGGGTTAAACTAAACCTGGGCTGTCATGTTAGGGCCGCAGGAGGTGTGAAGGGGCTAGAGTGTCTACGCATGTTGCGTCCCAGACCAGCACCCGACCGTTCCTCCAGGGAATCAATGACACCCCATCCGGCCTCTTGCGATCGTTAGTTTTCACTCAAAGGTTAACTGAAAGAGATCCCTTAAAGGATTAAGTTAGCCTTTGTACATCACTGTATCTCTTTTTATAAAATAAAATGCTATGTAATGACAACACAAAGAAAAATTAGGATAATGGCAGGACTTGAACCTGGAACATCAGCATTCCGTGCCTTGCGTTTGCCAGTTTCGCCACATTATCGCTGCCATACCCTGCGAATTTTTCAATGTGCTTCGTCTTACGGTCATTACATTATTAATTTTAAGGGTACAACTACCCTCGGTGTCATCTATATGAAACTTTTTAACAAGCATTTATGTTTTTTTGTACCATAAACAGTTTACATACATACATACTTTTTATTAGTTTAGGAAGTTTTTCGGCAATAAAACACTGTTTCTCATGCCACTGTGTGTTGTTTTTGGAAAATCAAGATGCTATTTTTTTTTACTTAATATATGAATGCGCTTTAACTTACTCACTGCACAACACGAAAGTGAGGGAAGGAAAAAATAATAATTTAGGCCGCATACTGCTCGTGTGTCTCTATGGTGTGGGTAGGGACAGCTTTCGCCCAGTGTTTCCATCGCATTTCATTAAATAGTTTAAAGGGCCTTTACGGCTTTAGGGCTTCGGCTCCGCGCGTCTCCCAAAGAGTCTGAGCACTATTGTCCCGTGAACGAGAAAGATATTCAAATAATAATAAAATAAAAATTGGAAAAGTAGAAAATTCGAAACCCGATAGTTGATGGTTTGCAATAGAGATTATCATGGAGCAGCGGGGTGCCTAGAAGTCGTGAGATTGGAAAGTGTGAACAATGAGAGAGTTTCTCAGTGTCGAGTATAGTCGATGCTTCCTGGTAGATATAAGTTGATAGGTTTCACTATTATTGCGGTTTTTATCAAGTTTTCCATTTCTATAAAATGTTAGGCAACACTTGTGATCCAAAATTTCCAAGTCCGCGGTCCCGCGCGATGAGATTTTCTGGACAAAAAGTAGCTTATTATCTGTTCCGGATCGGTACAGTAGGGGAAATATATTCATGTACCACCTTAGAACTCTATCGCAATGACGCGACGCATTAAACGCCAGGCTGTGTCATACTAATGTCATGCGTATGTCTCTTCGACTAGGTTCTACGGTGGTACGTGTTTCAATTTTCTTGACTGTCCCTACCTATCTGCATTCTGTACGCCAAATTGCATTTAAATTTATGAAGTTACCTTTACATACTTACCAAAAAAAAAACAATTTACCTTCGCATTTATAATTCAGCTATTTCCATTGTCTGAACTGAAGCATCGCACAAACATATTAATGAGCATTATAAATGCCCTAAATTGTGTGCTTGTGTGGTTAATACATAACAACCATGTACACCACAGAATACCGGCAAGAGGTAGTAGTTTAGCAGTAGTTAGTTAGTTTAGTAGTAGTTAGTTTAGTTCTTATGTTTTCGCGACTTGTAGACCAACCTCAAGTTCTCGCTAGGGAAAACCGTTATTTCCCAAGAATGCTACGCGAGGCAATTGAAATTAAGAAATACCCAAATTTCAATAGAGAGGATGGCTTGTCAGTACCACCAGCCTGGGACCCAGTTCTACAATTGGTTAAATCTCAGACTCGACATTAGATTGTATGACTGTTTGCATTTTTATTTTTGTATTCTAAACATTCAATTACCATTTCTGTAATTTTATCTCTATCTTTATGTAACTTCTTGTTTGTAAAAAACTTTTTTTAAATAATTGGTTGAAAAAAGGCTTAATGCTGAGTTTCTTGCGGCGCATTCTTCTCAGCAGATGCAACTTCCGAAGCGCTGGTAGAGTCTGTAGTCTTATTGCGTTAATTGGAACGATTTCATATTTAGTTTTTTAAATTTTTTCAATTATTTTTTCAAAATTGGGTAGTTTGTATTCTAAATTTTTTTGTCAGTCTGCCCGTGAACATGGGACCTGTAAAGGGCTCGAAACGTCGGGAATTAGATTTGTTACGATACACGCGATATAAACCGTATAAATTGTTTTATTTCAAAGTAGTAGTTTGTTACGATCGCATGGTGAGGGAAAGATCCAAAGGTCCACGAAGGCGCGCATGCTTAGTTCTCCATTCCATAAAAAAATACATTTACTTAAATGAAACTTTGTCGAGAAATCAGAGCATTAAAGGATGCTTCTTATCTCGAGGTAGCAGTAAGTTCCAGTGGATAGGAACTATATTACCAACTAGCTTTTGCCCGCGACTTCGTCCGCGTAGACTTGAATCAAGAAACGTGCACCCAACATGCAATCTGCAATATTTCCTGGACAAATTAATGAGAATTAGTTGCTTTGCTGCTCATGACGTCACGGCGGCGTATAACTCACTTATCGCTATCCCGTAGGAACTATGCATTTTTACGGAATAAAAAGTATCCTGTGTTAATCCAGGTTATAAACTATATGTGTGCCAAATTTCATCCATATCTATTCAGTAGTTTGAACGTGAAAGAGTAACAAATCCCATCTGTACTTACAAACTTTCGCGTTTATAATATTAGTAGGACACAATAAAATGTTGATTGTGGCACGTACGCTCGCGTTGAAGGAATCAAAGTTCTCCCACACGACTTTTGGTTCGTTAACGATGTCGTGCTCAGAATCCTTGATGTCGGGTCATCGACCTTAAATCTAGAAATGCCCAGTTTCGGTTCGTCAACTAAGACAACGGTTCCGCGGCATGCTTCACTTGTTTTATTAAGATCAGCTTTCTCTGGTTATTGGTTCGTGAAGGAATCATCATTATTATTTGTATTGCCTTACTTTTTTTTTTGAAAAGTGAAGCAAACTTTATCCTCAAGAGCCAAGAGTACAAAACGCAACTAGAAATTCACGCCGGTACTAATTCTGGCAGAAGCCAACACTGCTACGATTTAAAATGCTATATAATGAATATGTGTTGTCATTCATTATATAGCATTTTAAATTTAATTTGAATGTAAAAAACTACAAAAAGTAAAATCGAAAAAATTTAGAAATAAATAATTTCTATTACAATAATGCTACGATTTATCTTTTAATCCAGTAAACGTTATTCCAACGCTACTGCAATCATGTAGACTGCCGTAAATCACCATCTCTGTCAAAAACTGGACTAGATACCTGGACTGCAATTATTTTTTTATCCAACGTCAGTAGAAAAAGCACGCAGCTACATAGTGATAATTTCCGCAGCCTCATAGACGCTTGTCGTGGAGACTGCTAGAGAGGAGACCGTGGCAGCACACTCGACCTCGCGAACGACCGCCTAAACGTCGGGTGGATATATCCGAAGATATGTGGGCACGGAATAGCCCATGTCTTCGGAATGATTGATTCGAGCTCAAGATCATAGAGCTACACTGAATAATGAATAGACGCTTGTAACACCAGAAGGAGAATAGATAAGAATTCCCAATTGTTGTAGACAGCAATAGAGAGCTTTTACCTAGTGCCTCAACATCAACTCATTGAGCTCTGGAGACCTTACTTTACCAGCAGTGACTCTAAATTTAGACGGTCATTAGAGCCACAGGAACGCAACATTGGGAAAACAACGTTATGTGGCTGTGGTTATGTGAAAAATAATGTAAAACGATAGGGGCTCATTTTACCTAACGTTAACTATAATACGATCTATTTTCGTTATTTCAGGTGGCATAATGCGCGAGAGCCTCCGGCGGCTCGCAGCGGATGAGGGGATGGAACGGCGCGCGGGCGGCGAGCGGCGCGTACGCGTCGAACTGCTCGACGGCGATCACATTAACGTTGACGTTGATGTGAGTAGAAGTAACCCTGTAGACTGTTGTAGACTGGGACAGAGAGGTGGACTTGATGAAGGTGTAGATGGAGCTAAAGGAGATATCGATATCGAGAGACGGGAGCTACACAATGGCGCTATGTGAGGAGAAGTATCTTTGAGATCTACTGCAGCCTACGACGACACATCTAGAAGGGATGGAGGACACATCTAGGAGGGAAGGGTTTCTCCTGCCCTGAACCCGTTTATGAAGAGCCATTGCATACCCATTGTGAAATCTACTGTACTTTACTAACCATCAAGAATATGTCTAAGAAGTTCCAAGTTTTCAAATAACGCATTTACTATTTGCTACTGATAAACATTTAATCATTTATTTACAAATCAAGAGTTAGGTAAGGTGAAACAAATAGTTTGGTTATAACTTTTTTGTGTGATAGGTAAACAGATCTTTGGGTACGTGTAACAAAACTATTTTTTCAGTGCAACCATGATTTCGAATTTCAATAAATGCCTGGTACATTTTCAGCAAAAGTCGTACTTAAATAATTTTGCTCTACAGTAAGGAAGATAAGATCAAGGCAGGAACATAGTAATTGAATCAACAATAGTCCAATTGCTTTTCATTGACGTGCTCCAACAAATGTTTCAATTCAAAGGTACCGAAATAGCCGATCGTAAATCAATCCTGATCTTGCAACAAATTTCGTTATTGAAGCTATCTTTGACGGCTTTTATTGCTTCAATAGGCTAAAACAAACAAACAGCGAAGATAAAACATCATCAATATCGCTCGATGTACGGAAACAAGAGGATTGGCAGCATAAATACGATGCTATTACAGTTATGTGCATCTGTTACTAACATTTGTATTTTCTTATGTTTTCGCGACTTGTAGACATTGAAATAAAACAATTTATACGGTTTATATCGCGTGTATTGTAACGAATCTAATTCCCGACGTTTCGAGCCCTTTACAGGACCCATGCTCACGGGCAGACTGACAAAAAAATTTTTAGAATATTTTCTTCTCAGCAGATGCCACTTCCGAAGCGCTGGTAGATTCTGTAGTCTTATTGCGTTAATTGAAACGATTTCATATTTAGTTTTTTAGATTTTTTCAATTATTTTTTCAAAATTGGGTAGTTTGTATTTTAAAATTTTTTGTCAGTCTGCCCGTGAGCATGGGACCTGTAAAGGGCTCGAAACGTATTATTTATATATGGTTAGTTTTTTTTATTTAACAATACATAGCACAACTCTCATTTTATCCTCTTGCAAACGATTTCCAGCGTAAAGCCAAAGGCGGAGACTTGCTGGACCGTGTGTGCGACGTCCTGGACCTGACTGAGCGGGATTACTTCGGGCTGCTACACGCACAGCGCGGGGACCCTCGGGTTTGGGTGGACCTTGGAAGGCGGTTATCGAAGACCTTCAAAAGTAAGCACAGATCATAATGGTGTTTTTGATCTTACAAAGCTTGGGCTTGTGGGTCTTAAAGTCATTTAGAAGTACGCTGTAAAACTTAATTGTAGCAAATATTTCATAACGTTGACGGGACTTTAACGCAATACAATCATTGTTAATTTACCTACTTTCGGCCATGTTTCAACGGCCGTAGTCACGAGAAGACTGAAGTGGAGGATATTCAACGTCAACGTTATAAATATGAGTGAAAATCGCGAAAGTGTAAAACAATTTGTAGTAAATAAGTAGAGCACTCTACTGTTAACCCTGTTTAAATCAAAGACTTTCGAAGTAGCGTTCAAAGGAAAGCTGAAATCTAATAGATGCTTATTTAAAAATCGTGTCTCTAGCAACCTTTTGAAGTGACAACTTCTACTACTTCCTATACTACGAGTCGTAGTACATAAGAAAGTATAGGTGATAATAAAATTTCATTTTGGCAATATTTGCGCTCCTTCGCAATAATTTTATTAACCATTACAGTTTCTCGTTTCCAGATGAGCCGTGGGACGTGCGTCTGGCGGTAAAGTTCTACCCGCCTGAACCTTCAGAACTTCGGGATGATGTGACGCGCTACCAGCTCGCCCTGGCTGTGCGAAGGGACCTTATGGAGGGTAAGATCTATAATCTAAAGACCAAGGATCTCCGAACTATAACCTGTGGGCACAACCAGACCGACCGATATTTCGCAGTTCAGGGGGTCCTTTATCGCTGATATCGCTTAGTGTTGCGGGTGTCTATAGGCGGTGGTGATCACTAACCATCAGGTGACCCACTTGCTCGTTTGCCTTCCTATTTTATAAAAAAAAAGGCTATGTATACCATAGGTCGGCTGACGTGCTCGATGGTGACGCACGCGCTGCTGGCGTCGTACGTGCTGCAGGCGGAGCTGGGCGACCGCGAGCCCGCGCGCGCCGCGCCGGCCGCGCTGGCGCAGCTGCGCGCCGCGCCGCTCAGCGCGCGCGGCGACGAGCTCGACGCGCAGGTCGACGAGCTGTACAGCAAACACAAGTGAGGACTCTGCTGACATCGGAGAAGGCAGGAAAAGGTCGAAGCCGTTATTTTAATTATTTAATATGGAGAACTGAATAAATGGAAAGAAATAAATAAATAAATTGTCATCTGTTAAGCGATCGTAGCCGCCCGTGACCTTCGCGAGGACTACGATCAGCAAAAGTAAAGGTCATTAAAAAAAAATGGAGAACCGACAGCTTTTATACAAAGGTTACAAATCAACGGTAAATACAATAAGGCAATTAACTCGCCGATAGCAGCAGGGTAATCATTTAACGGATTCCACCACGCACAGTCCGAGGTACAAATGAACAAGAATACGTATATAAGGCACATACACAATTATTTAATTTGCCTTCCGAAAACAAATAAAAAGTAGCGCTTTTGAAGAAGTGTGATTAGGCACCTACATACTTCCTCAAAAGGGCTACTTCCTATTTGGTACAGTCAGTCTCAGAAGTAGACACTTAAGAACTTTGTCGTAGTAACGTGTGAAGCGAGAGTTGCTAGAATTTGTCACATTACTGAGGCTGACCGTACATTGGTCTCAATAATCAATTCTGTGAACATTATAATGAAAAAAAAAAACACAATGACCTCTTGAATGTCCTTTAGCTTTGTGTTTAAAATTCAATTAGCAAAAGTCGCAAACTCGTTGCCGATCTTTAGCTTCTCCTTCGCTCACTGTACAAACGCAAATAGCAGGCTACTTTTTCACATCTGTATTCTGCGAAAGTTGGTATTATAGCATCAGCTAGCTGGTTGGTTGGGTTGAACAGCAGTGCTTGCACTGTTATGTTCCGGCGTGGAGAGCAAGACAACCGGTAAATTTACTGACACAAGAGGTATTTTATCTTAGCCCTGGGTTGGCAACGCATCTGCGATATCCTTGGTATTGCGAAAGTCTATGAGCAGTGGTGATCACTGGTTACTATGAGATGACCCACTTGCTCATTTTGACAAAAAAGAAAATAACTGCACCGATCGATAGCCCCTCATACATAATTGATACATTCAGGCGTTACGGAGGTTCATATCAACAAACTGGAACAAATCTGTCTGTGTGATATATGTTGTTTCGTGTGAAAGCGGAGGAGGGTGGGTTTTGCATGAACATATATATGTAGCTCAGACGCAGGTATTTTGCACGAGCCCGGCTCTGTTTTTGCGGAGTAGCAAGGTAATTTGTTCCAGTTTGTTAGCCCCTCATACCGCAACTAGCAATTGTTCTCTACTGAGTCTTTACTGCTATAAAACAGCAGTTTTACCTCTTTTGCAGAGGACAGACTCCAGCCGAGGCAGAGCTCTGCTACCTCGAGAATGCGAAGAAGCTGCCCCTTTACGGTGCGGAGCTGCACTGCGTCCGGGACTCTGAGGACGTTGACCTCGTGCTGGCTGTCAGCGCTGGCGGCATCGCTGTCTACAGAGACGGGTACAATGATTTGAATCTAGACCACTTAACTTTACCTAGGAACCACCTAGGAACTAACGTAATTTACTTGGCTGGCTCCAGGGGCATTGTTGTTATTCTGTAAAATAATATTTGGAAGTCAACCATGACATTACTTCTTTACAAAATCCACTGTTATTTGACTATGTAATATACTTAAATTCATCATCATCTCAGCCACAAGAAGTCCACTGATGAACATAGGCCTCCTCCATGGATTTCCAAAGTGACCGGTTGGAAGCGGCATGCAACCAGCGCCTTCCTGCCACCTGTATGAGGTCATCGGACCATCTTGTGGCTGGTCGTCCTACGCTGTGCTTGTTAATACGCGGCCGCCATTCGAGAACTTTCCGACCCCATCGGCCATCAGTTCTTCGTGCTATGTGCCCTGCCCACTGCCACTTCAACTTGCTAATCCGCTGGGCTATGTCGGTTACTTTCGTTCGTCTGCGGATCTCCTCATTTCTGATTCGATCACGCAGAGAAACTCCAAGCATAGCCCTCTCCATAGCTCGTTGCGTGACTTTGAGCTTTCTTATAAGGCCCATAGTTTGCGAATTCTACATTAATAAATTTTTTTTTTTTTAATTCCTGATATTTGAATGAAACACACTACATTTACCTCCTTAGGTATATTTGATAAGTTAAAATATTACTGGAAAATGTACCTGATAAGATGTGAATGTAGATTAGATGCTTCAGTGTTATTCTGTCATTTTAAATTCCAACGACGACTGGATAGCTTAGTGATCAGTGACCCTGACAACGAACCTTAACGAAAACGACTATTAACCGATTTAAATAAAAATAAAAGTTTAAAAACTGTTACCCAACTACGGAAAAAAGTAAAAAATAAGTTATAATTGATCACTATCATTGTCCTATAGAGTAAGGCATGTCTTTTGATGTGTTAGATATTACTGTTAATTTACTTTTGTTTAAGTCTCCTGGCAGTGTCCCATTAATAGCGTACTAATTCAAATCCAATGCCTTGGTCGTGCGTCAACTACAACTATCAAGTATAGCAAATACGCACGACCACGGCATTTGATTTGTATTAGTAACTAAAAAGGCTGCTAAAAACATAACCCTTCCTTTTGGCTTTGCCGTAGTCGGTTAAAAAATGGAGGAGGTTCTCAATTCGTCGGGATCTTTTTTTTATGCAAATTAATATTTTTGCCTCTTCTGATTACACAGACAAAAAAAACAAAGTATAAAAACACTGAAATATCACATAAATAAATTTCAATGTCCAGGGTGCTAATGAACCGGTTCCCGTGGGCGAAGATCACGAAGATCAGCTACAACAAGCGCGCGTACACGCTGCGCCTGCGCGCCGGCGAGTTCGACGGCTACGAGACCCACCTCAGCTTCAAGCTGCACTCCACCCGCGCCGGCAAGAAGCTCTGGCGCTGCAGCGTCGAGCACCACATGTTCTTTAGGTACACTGAAAAAACACAGTCACAGAATAAATAATAGTACTAACGTACATACAGAAACTTCTCTTTTTCGACCACCATTAAACGAATTCCAACTTTGTGATCAGGCACAAAAAGTTCGTATTACTCTATAAACATTCGCCAGGCGGCATGCGTCAAAAGGAAGGCGCAGTCCGCGCCCGCCTTCCACCCGCAATGCCCTGGCGCACCGCTAGGGTTGGGCTGCTTACTGTAATACTATCACCACGCCACGCGCGACACAGAGTGAGCGGGCGCGCGCGCGGCAAGCCCCCTGACACAGTGCCGGATTAAGCCAGCGCGGGGCCTGTAGCAAATTCTGTCAAGAGGCCCTTGGTTTGCTTTAAGTTCTCAAGTTTTTTTATTACGGTCAGACAGGCGTTGGAGCGCGGGGCCCGTAGCGTTTGCTACTCTTGCTACGTGGCTACGTGGCACTGGTAAAACAGTTTTGTTACAAGTAACCAAAGTTTTGTTTACCTATTACCAATGATATTATAATGCATGGATGTACAGTGTCATACTAAATGACAGCAGAGAAACGGACCGACATAAGAATACAGGTTGACGCCAATGTTTCAAATGCAAATTATTAGTTTACCATTTATAGTCAGTCAGTCTCTCAGATAGGTAGTTCGGTTTTAGGCAACACAGATCCACGGAAGACGCCACATCACTCTTAGTTAAATTCATATCCTCCTACTTAGATAGTGGCTCAAAGTGTATTGGTGTCTTTCTGGATCTTGCCAAAGCCTTTGATTCTGTCTCGAAACCAATCCTGCTCCGCATACTTGAAAATTTGGGAATTAGGGGAATTCCGCTGTCTTGGTCCCAGAGTTATCTTTCCGATAGGAAGCAGCTTGTTAGGGTTAATTCTATCAGAAGTGGCACTGAGTCGATTAATTTTGGCGTTCCTCAAGGGAGCATCCTTGGGCCCACCCTGTTTATTATCTATATAAACGATATTCATAATCTAAATGTGCTAAATGCTTAAACTATTTGCTACGCTGATGACACAGTTATTCTTTTTAGAGGTGATAACTGGCAGGATACTTTTATCGCGGCTGAAAATGGCTTGGAAATTGCATCCAATTGGCTTCGTCTTAATCTTTTAACTCTGAACAGTAAAAAAACTAAATACATTTGTTTTCATAAAACCGCGTCATCCAAACCTACTATCAATACTGGAATAAAAATTCACACATGCGCGACATTTCCAACCCTTAGCTGTAACTGTGACACTATTCAGCGCACTGACGTAATAAAATACCTTGGTCTAATGAATGCAACTGTACATAATTAGATCTTAAAACACTCGTGTGATCCTATTATGAAACTCGCTGACGCTCGTTTCATCAAACCACACTCGTGTTTTAAGACCCCTCATTATGCAACAGTTGCATAAAATACTATTAACATTACAATTTATCATCTAGGTATTCATTACCTAATGATAAATGTTTATCAGTAGCGAATAGTTTTGCTAATTGAAACGAACTTTGATTACCATTAACCAAAATTACGAGTAACCAAACTAGTTCGGCAGTCCCTTTTATTAGTGTAGCTACTGTCCTACCACAAACGTAACTGTCGTAAGACGGATCTAACGACACCTGCGGATAGGACCTTGTGCAAGCTCCATCCGGATCGCTACCACCATCTTGCTCGCTAATAAAGCCGCTAAGCAGCAGGGCACTGTTGTTTTCTGCCGTGAATTTAATCACGGGCTTATCCAGGGGGTCATACGGTCGTGAGCCTCTAGGCTGAGTCCAGGTCGACCGCTCTCGGTGTTCTAATGTCATCGATGAACCTGTCCTGACCAGAGTCTTGAATGAACTCCGACCAACAAACTGAAACAAATTGCCTTGCCACGCGGTTTTGTTTCCAGTTTGTTGATATGGACCTCCGCAAAGTAACGCCTGAATCTATTAAGAACTTCGACTATGTGATCCTCCTGACTCGAAGGCTGGATCCGCTCTTGAATTTAGTACCAAACCTGTTGCAGACGCGCAGCGCCCGTACCGGTGGACCGTATCGCCGGCTTCCCACGGCTGGGATCGCGCCGACTCTCCTGCCGGCGCACCCTGCGGCAGCTGCGGGAGCCCCTGCTGAGGGAGATAACGGCTTGACGCGCACAACAACGCCGCTACGGCCAATGGAAACAGAAGCTGTCTCACCTGTGGTCATTACATCCCTGCGGCCCTAACATGACAGCCCAGGTTTAGTTTAACCCCTCCCTGTGTCTCTGTCTAACTAGTGCCACAAGAAAGGGACGCAGATAGAGATAAACTAAACTTGGCCAGTCATGTTAGGGCCACTGGAGTATAATTTTTGAATCTCATCGGGTGACTAAAGCTCACCAAAGTATTTAGTTGCAAGCAAACATCTGGAGCATAAATCGAGTGGAGGGGGTATGTTTGCGCATACACATTTGTACTAGAAACGGCTACTGCGCAGTCAAGGTCAGTGCTCTAGTTGTTTGCTGGAAACCATAGTGCATATTATAAATGCCTCCCTTTGGAAAAATTACACTTTTTACAGTTCCGTCTTTAATGGATACTTATGTATTTCTTTTACGTACAGTCAAGGAAATTGAAACACGTACCACCGTAGAACCTAGTCGAAGAGACATACGCATGACATTTGTATGGCATAGCCTGGCGTTTGACGCGTCGCGTCATTACGATAGGGTTCTAAGGTGGTACGTGAATATATTTCCCCTACTGTACATGGTGGATGTAAAAAAAAATCGGGTCTACAGGAGTAACTCTGGTCGACAGGAGAGACGTTTGTAAATTTCCATTTTTGGTCCTGGGATGCAATTTTTGACCTCACCAGGTCACTAAAATGGCCGAATATCTATGAAAAACGGCCATTTTGTTCAGCTTTAGTCACACGGTGAGATTCAAAGATCGCATTCCTGGACTAATGTGTTAACCTTAATGTTTTTAATTTAATTCGTAGTGAAAATAAAGTAAGGCAATGACATGCTTGTAAACAGCCAAAGATATTCATATACATGAATGATCTCTGCATGTAGCATAACCTATCAGTGGTTCTCAGATGGTCCGATGACCTCATACAGGTGGCAGGAAGGCGCTGGTTGCATGCCGCTTCCAACCGGTCGCTTTGGAAATCCATGGAGGAGGCCTATGTCCAACAGTGGACTTCTTGTGGCTGAGATGATGATGATGATGTTCTCAGATGACCCCATAACTTTGATTTATTTTTGCATCTCGTTAGACAGAGCTGCAGGAACGGATAAGTTAAACTACTTTGATCTTCATTTATTTAGGAGCCTTGATCAAAATTGAACAAGTTTAGAAAAAATGTAATCTAAAAACAAAACATTACAACAAACAATAAATTAAACTCAGGGGGTCACCATAGATCAGAAATGCGAAGATAATTAAAATAAATGGATTCATATCGATTCATATTAGATAATCCATTTTTAACTAAACGCGCTACATAAGACAATAAATTATGCTTTTAGACATATCTAAATATAATTATCTAGATAGGTAGGTACGTTACGTATACAAATAGAGAATAGATGTGTCTCTAATATGCTTATTTTCTTTGTTTAAAATTAAAATAATTAAAAGGAAGTAGATAAAATCGTTACGACTTACTAATATACATACGGAATTAGTTTAATCCCGTAATTAGCATGAAAAAAGATTTAAATAAAAAATCCTTTCTTGAAATTATTATACATATTATTTTGATAAAGTCAGGCAAAATCAGGCACTAAGCAGCAGTGCTTACACTGTTGTGTTCCAGCGTGGAGAGCAAGACAGCCGGTGTAATTACTGGCACAAGAGGTATTCCATCTTAGCCCTCTGGGTTGGCAACGCATCTGCACTCTCTTTATTGTTGCAGGTGTCTATAGGCGGTGGTGATCACTTACCATCAGGTGACCCACTTGCTTGTTTTCCTTCCTATGTTGTATAACAAAAATATCTTTATTCAGACCAAGCTTACAGGAAGCACTTATGATTGTCAGAAATATCACTGCTTAGGAAAAAAACTCATGAATGACATGATATAAAAGTCATGGTGATTTTTACCGTGAAAAGGTTCCACTTTCAGCCTGGTTGATTGTAGTTACTTTATAAAAGAAATAGCGGAAAAATAGCGTTTTATGTTTACGACCGGTTTTATAAAAATCCATAAAATCAACTATAAGACTAGCTAAATTTTAGTAACTTTTCAATTTATAACCAACTTCCAAAGGCCCGGTTCTTAATTCGACTGATTTTCTTTACATAACCGAAATTTGATCTTAACGGTTTTTTATAATACCCAGCCTCGCATACAACCATTTTGTTCGGCATGTAGTGATTGTCACATCCTTGTGTGGTGTCACTACACTAGGAACAAACCTACTAGCTGTGACTGCTTTTCTTCACGTCGACAATAAGTGGGGAATTCCCCAAATAAATACGACATTTTGGGAATAGAACCACACACAAGCGTAAAGGGTAATAACAGTTACTGATCTGCGACCATTTAGGGGTTGATTATTTTATATTAATAAAACGGATCACTTACGTATTTTTAAGTCGAGAAATGCCCGACATGTTGCGGACCAGTCCGTGGTCCTTAATTATGAGCCCCCGCGGCGGTGGCGCGACGACGCCACGGGGGCTCATGCTTAAGGACCACGGACTGGTCCGAAACATGGACATTTCTCGACTTAAAAATACGTGAGTGATCCGTTTTATTAATATGTCCGAGTCTATCAAGGTAGTTTTATGTAGATTATTTTGTTATCGAAATTTCAGTCGCAACAACCAGATTTGGTTGTATGGGCTATAAGTGCCATTTATTAATAGGGATGTCTCCTGGGTTAAAACAACAAGATTCTAATTAGTCCGTCAGTTAGATTATAGAGAAATACTCGATACGTATTTTTTTATTTGTCCATACGAATAATATTGACAAAGATACAGCACATTCAAATTCAGGAGTAGGGGCGCGTGACGTCACTCTTTCGTAAAAATTTTACGAAATAATGACGTAGCGCGAACTTTCGCCGCTCTGTAACTTTGTTATTTTAAGTTTTAGAAGCAAAAGAAAAAATACGTATCTACTATTTTCTGGCGTTCTAAAAGATGGACTAATTATTATTTTTTAGTCAACATCCCAATTGTTAGATTTATGGCAATAGATATTTTTCTATATGTTTTAGCTTAAGATAGTTTAAGAGTCAGTATAAAATAAATTATACAACCTTCAAAATATATTTTATAAGATAATTCTTGTTTTTTTTTCATACCTTTTCAGCAGAGTTATTTTATTACCTCTACAACATCTTTATCTGTATCTTTACATAGTATAAATAAAGTCGATATCCGTTCCTATCTGGCCTCATATCTTCGGCTACTTACGGTTCCTACTGTCATTTAGAGATTTTTCTAAGGAAGGTTTCTATGTACATTAAATTCTAATTGTACCTATGTGTATATGTAAATTCTTTATTGCACAAAAATCATAAATTACAAAAAGAGATACAGTGACAGTCAAGGAAATTGAAACACGTACCACCGTAGAACCTAGTCGAAGAGACATACGCATGACATTTGTTTGACGCAGCCTGGCGTTTAACGCGTCGCGTCATTGCGATAGGGTTCTAAGGTGGTACGTGAATATATTTCCCCTACTGTATAAAGGCGAACCTACCTACCCCTTAGCTATACTTTATTTCTGCATGTAGTGACTCGGTAAATCAACCAATCAAGTCAATCTTTTAGTTTTTTTTTTTATACAACATAGGAAGGAAAACAAGCAAGTGGGTCACCTGATGGTAAGTGAGCACCACCGCCTATAGACACTTGCAACAACAAAGGGAGTGCCGATGCGTTGCCAACCCAGAGGGCTAAGATGGAATACCTCTTGTGCCAGTAATTACACCGGCTGTCTTGCTCTCCACGCCGGAACACAACAGTGCAAGCACTGCTTCTTAGCGGCAGGATTAGCGAACAAGATGGTGGATACCCAAAAGATTGCTTTGATTGGTTGATTTGCCGAGTCACGTGACTTATTTTGTTTACCTTATTTAATAAACTATAGTTAGTGTATAAATTAAAAATTTAATAGACAAATTCAAACGTTGCGTAGAATTTTAAGAAAAAATAATAGTCTTCATTTTTTTTTAGATACCTATTTGCGGAACCCTGACCATCGTTAACATTAATCACGTGTATTAAGTAAACAAGAATGACAAATAGGGCAATTGAAATAAGTAACATGCAAGTAAGACACAAACAGAATACTTAACGAGCAATGCATGACGCGCAATTTTAAAATTACATGTTCTGGACCGTCCTGTACGAAAGTGTTTTGTTTTAGCGGTAAAGTCATACTGTTACCCTATTTTTACCCGACTACGGAAAATCCAAAACGAAGGGTTATGTTTTTTATGGTATGTAGATGTAGACAATTGAGCATGCGAGTCATCTGATGGAAAGTGACCACCGCCGTCTACCTAGCTACCAGTGACTCTAAGAGAATCGCTGATCCGTTGCATATCTGTAGGTCCCCTTTCCCGTGGGTTTCTGAGTCTCTTATTCACTTCCAGCGGGTATTCTGTGAGAGTGTGGTACTACCCTGGTCGAGCTGGCTTTTGCTGCTTGTTTTTCGCACGTGAGTGACGCGAACTGAAGGTCCTTGGGAGGGGACAGCGGGCATCGAGTCAGCGACTCAGAGTTGCGAAGCATGAGCGGCGAAGATACTTACCATCAGGTTACCCGCATGCTCTTTTTTTCTTGTTTTAATAAAAACCAGCTTATAATTCTACCATCCCAATATTAATTTGTCTCTGATACCAATACGAGTATGCTGTGAAGGTAAACTAAGAATACTCATAGGAAAATTCAACCCTAAAATATTTAATGTTTATTCAAAAGCAAAGAAAACCATAAATCAGCGTAAAACAATGAAATTAGCAATGCATATGTACGAACTAATTTCCCTAAGATAGTGGTGAAAATTAGTTGCTTTTCAACAATGAAAAACAATGACTTCGTCGTCAATATCGTCATCAAAAACAAGGCGTTTGTACAATTGACAACCCTAACAGGATCCACGTCTTAAAATTTCAGACCTATTTGTCAAATTTTTAAACTATGTATGCAATAAATTAACAATAAACAAGATTTATTGAATTTTTGTAACCGAAATTTCTTTCGATTTTAATTTTAGCTTTTTTGTTTTTTTTTTATACAAGAAAGGCAGGTAAACAAGCAAGTAAGCTAGGAGCAAGGTAAGCTAGCAGGCCCCCTGGTGGTAAGTGATCAACACTGCCCATAGACACCCGCAACACCGAGGTGTCAACATTTGTGGTATCATTTCTGTATATTTAATGCACTAAATCCTATCAATGCTTCCTACTAATATTATAAATGCGATAGTAATGACGTTTGGATATTTCGATATTTGTTCCTCAATCACGCATTAACGGCTAAACTGATTTTGATGAAATTAAATTTTGTAGACAGATAGATCATGTCCTTGACTAGAACATAGGATGCTTTTTCTTCCGTAAAATCCAATAAAATACATAAATAATACGACGCGGGTGAAGCTGCGAGTAAAAACACGTAATTAATAAAATATAGGGGAGACCGGGGATGGTTGACTTACTGTCAAAAACTCAATTCAAGCCATAACACATACATATAATATGTGTGTATAATTTAGAAAACATAACTCCCCTCTGACGGCGGTCAGGTAAAAAGTGGTATCACCGGTTATACGTTTAGATCAGTGATTGTACCATTTCAAGATCAAGTACAGTCGGCGCCCGGCATACTGATTTGATGACGTCAATCTGACGTCTGGGAAATGGATCTAAATGTATCGCGACACGCACATTGCTTTATCTTTATAATCTATGTTTTAATTTAAATATTAATACACTTACCCAGAACTTATGTACATAAATATCATGGTTAGCAATGACCATTATTGTCCTTATAGGTGGTATTCGCAAAAATGAGACACACACGATGATGTATTTTAGTCTACACTAATCTATACTAGTCTACACTAATACATTTACATAATACATATAAAACTACCACTGTTATTTATACTTATAGTACGATCAGTAGAAGAACTCGCTAAACACAAGGCAAGAAGATCAGCAACGAGTTTTGATGATCTCAATATTTTGTATTTTTTTCTTTAGGCTTCTGCCGGCTCAACTGCGGTAGTACCACACCACTTCCAGACTCTTACAGAATATCGGCGCGAAGTAGTAGTAGTGCCGTTCGTACGGCGAAGGCGAAATTCAAAGGCCCACACGGCAGGAGGACGGCAACGTATCCGCGATTCCTTGTGGGTCGCTGGATCCCATTATAACTTCCCATAAGATAACTCTTATACTCGTTTGTCTGTCTTTTTCATAAAAAAACCGTCCTCACGGATATACTCGTATCTTTTGCTTAAAGTTCTTAATTATTCCTTGAACTTAATGTAAACCTCGATCTTAACCTTCACTTGCCGAATTAATAAGTTTAAAAGTTTCCTTAATGATTTCATTAATACAATCCAAACAACTTGTTTAATTTTTCTCACGGTCGCTAACTGCGAAATCGGTTTTAGTTGTTTGCTTTAGTGTGGTTTTTAAATAATTAAATCTAGACTATTATTTCCTTATTTGCTAGCATAAGTGGCACAGAAGCGTTCATGGCGGACATAAAGTAGGTATTTATTTATTTATTTAAGCTTTATTGCACAGTTTACAAAACAAATACAATTGGCGGACTTAATGCCAGTAGGCATTCTCTACCAGTCAACCACACTATAAATAAGAAAGTAACAAACATGGGTGCACAAAAAGAAAAGTAAAAAGCTGATAAACAATAATCTACCTAGCAAGTACATACTAACTAGTATCATAGGTATCATTTGTTTATCCACACACTTATTGGGCAGAAAAGGATGATATGATGATGATATGATCATCATATCTTATTGGGAACTTTATACATACCGTTACTTTACGTCATATATGGCATATTTGACGACCTGTGGTACAGTGGCACATGCGTCTGCTTCCTGTGCAAGAGGTCCCGGGTTCAAATATTTGTGTGACGAACACGAATGTTTTTACCTGAGTCATGGATGTTATTTGTATTAAAGCATGTATTTATCTTTACATATAAGTATGTTTATCCGTTGTCTAGTACCCATGACACAAGGTTTGCTTAGCTTGGGACTAGGGCAATTGGTGTAAATTGTCCAAAGAAATTTATTTATTTATTAAAACCGAATTACCATGCGCTTGAATCGCCCCGCCCCATTTTTCAATATCAGTGTAAGTATGTAATGAATGCGTAGCCATGATCATATTAATCTGGTTTCCACTCTCCCTTCATGCACCCTTTTTATCAATCTTCTTTCATCTATCCTTTCTACATGCCCAAACCATCAGGTCAGGTTCAAGTTTAATAACCTGACCTGCATTTCCTGGGATTATAGTCAACCCTGGGTGAAGAAACGGAAAAAGTGAATAACCTGACCTGCCAAATCCTGGATCACGGTCAAAGCGTCGCGTACCCCGAATGAAGCAACGAGAAAACTTAATACTTGACCTGCCCCAATCTGGGTTAATAGTCAATGCGTAGCCCGAATCTAAAGAAATAGGAAAGAAGTAGCCAGAGCTGTCAAATTTGACCTCAAGCTCAAATCGTACCCCGGATGAAGAAACGGGTAAGTAACGGGTAAAGTTTTATTTTTTTAATGAAATAGGAAGGCAAACAAGCAAGTGGGTCACCTGATGGTAAGTGATCACCACAACCTATAGACATCCGCAACACCAAAGAGATTGCAGATGCGTTGCCAACCAAGAGGGATAAGATGGAATACCTCTTGTGCCAGTAATTGCACCGGCTGTCTTGCCCTCCACGCCGAAACACAACAGTGCAAGCACTACTGCTTAGCGGAAGGATTAGCGAGCAAGATGGTGGTACCCGCAAAAACCTGGAAATCTGGAACCATAGTCAAAGCGTAACCGGTAAACGGGAAAAAGTGCTAAAAGGGTGATCTATATAACGTAAGTTGGTATTTAAAGTGCATTGTTGTCAGTCGACTTCCGTAATTAATCATTATAAAAACGTAATACACAACTGCGGGTTCCTCGCATGCGCATAGCATTGTTTTACATGAATGCAAGTTATGAGATGAGGTAATACGCAGTAGGAGTAGCAATTAAAAATAAAACAAACAAAATGTATAGGTACTCTTGATGTTATGTAAAAGGGGGCAAACGAGCATGGCCGCAAAAAACTATTCACATAGTAACTGAGAAAAGTTAAGCTAACGCGTTTGGGAAGTTTGTTGTGAAACTTCCATGCGAGGTGCTAGCCTTGCGAGACGTCTCGATTTTGGCAAGATGTTCCGATTTTTAGCCCAAAATTAAATGTCCTGCGCAGGCTCAGCCCTGCTTTTCTAGGATTGGGTACTCGACCAGTTAACCATTATTTTTATTTTATACTATAGTAACAAAAGGACTGCTTGATTATGTTTGTTATTACGATTCGCTTTTGATGAAAGAATCCCGGTTTCTAAGGTTTCTAGGTCCCGATTTCAAAAATTGGCAATGCTGCTCGAGTTAAAGATGCCGTTTTTGCTATTATAGTTCTTCTTTCTTTAATGTTACGCGATGTTTAATTGCGGTTCGAACGATCACGACATTCGACAATGAAACGATGCGAGACATTTATCGTGTGTCGTTAATAAATAAATAGTTTTAATCCATCATCAGTTCGTTGTAAGTGCGACTGCGATAAAATGGATCCTCCAATCATTTTCATTTGTACCGCTGCTGGCAAAAATAATAAATAAAAATAAAAGCCTATTCTATAAGATCTATTCTGTATACTGCATGTTCCACAAGTAAAAGTATAAACAAACTGGAACAAATTACCTTGCTACTCCGCGAAACCAGTGCCGTGCTCGTGCAAGTTAGCTGCGTCTGTGCGACATACATGTGTTCCAGTTTGTTGAAATGGACCTCCGCAAAGTAACGCCTGAATCTATTAAGTATTACTTTTATTCTTATAGCGATCCGCCCTGACTTCGCATGAATACATTTAAGATGTATTGTACATAAAAAGTATTCATAAAAAATACTAAATGACAGTGAAAACCGTATCAAAATCAGCTCATTTTACTTCATTTCAATTGCTCGGAAGTCAAAAATCGAGCCGCTGGTGAAAAAGTGGGCATCTAATTATAATCAGACTAACATAAATATTTATTTGTATAATAAATATTTATGTTAGTCTTTAAGGTATTTATCTCTGGGCCTATGCAGCCTGAAATAAATGAATTCTATTCTATTCTATTCTATAATAATATCGACAGTGGAAATCTCAAATGTCGTAAGGGACATTAAGGGGACATGTCCCTTAATGTCGATGTTACGAAATTTCAGATTCCTAGTGTCGATGTTTTTGTAGTTGACTGTACGTAAGACTTTAACAATTTAGACGTGCCTGATCGATTACCTAGGCTTGCACATACATATGTATTTGAATTTCTTTTATAAAAACAATATTTCATTAATATTTCCTCTCGATTCTTTTTTTTTATTCCAGTTAAAAAAAAACATTACAAATGGCGCTATCTCTCGTCAGCTAGCGATCACTGAAAAGTTACCAAGTTGATAGTTTCTCATATTGATGAGGCCGAGGGTAGTTTTACCTTAAAAAAACAAAAATTTAATGACCGAATAAACGAAGCACATTAAAATTCGCAAGGTATGGTAGTTGGTAATGTGGCAAAACTGGAAAACGCAAGGCACGAAACGGAATGCTGAGGTTGCAGGTTCGAGTCCTGCCATTACTCTACATTTTTCTTTGTGTTGTCATAAAATTTTGGTTATAACCATAAGTAACCTATATTTAATTAAAATGTTATAAAAGTGACAACTTTTTTATATAATAGGGATAAAAACGACCAAGTAGGTCGCCTGATAGCATAGAATAAATGCCTGATAGGAAGTTATTCCTGCGCTGCCCACGTCAACCAGTGATCCCTAGAGAATCGCTGATCAACGGCCAGCCTTTAGGTCCCCCTCCCGTGAGCCTCCGGATCCCTCACTCACCGTACGAAACGCAGTAGCAAGTTTCTACTTCACGCCACTTCTAATCCAGCCAGCCCCATATCTTCAATTTTTTTTAGGCGGGTCACAAACTGAAAAATGCCGCCCCCGCCCACATATATTTATTCAAAGTTAAGTAAATGATGAGTTGTCCATTCGTCTGTAAAGTATGAACTTGGCCGCCCTCTGAACTTGCCGCCCAGGGCATAGGCCCCAGCTTGCCCCCCCCCCCCCCTCTGTTATGTTCCGGCGTGGAGAGCAAGTCAGGTGACATTACTGGCACAAGAGGTATTACATCTTAGCCCTCCGGGTTGGCAACGCATCTGCAATATCCTTGGTGTTGCGGGCGTCTATGGGAGGTGATGATCACTTACCATTAGCTGACACACTTGCTCGTTTTCTTTCCTATTTTGCATATAAAAGGAAAAGCCTAGTGGTACTATCCCGGTCGAGTGTGCGTCCGGCTTCAGTGAGCCTCTATCACTCTGTATGAGAAATGAGTTTTCTGGGGCTACGCCTACAGCTACGACAACCAGCGTCCTGAAAGAATTGTACATTACTGGATTTCTTAAGATACTATTAATACCAAATGCCGCTTAAAAACTCAGTAAAAAGTGATTAAAAATGTCTATCACCAAGGTTAGGTTTCTAATCCAGTCAAAAACAAGGCAAAAAAGCTTTAATTTCCCACAGTTCCTGCTCCACATACCTCTTCATTCAACCCTTTTTTTCACGCAAGGTCGTCAGTTGCGAAAGCTTTTAACGTAGTTTAAGTCCTTAAGTTCCAAAAACTTATTCTGTTTTATTCCAAGAATTGTTTACTGGTGTACTTTTAAAGGCAAGCGCGACGAGGCACATGGCAGTCTAGTGCGCGCAACTAGCGAGTGTAGTGGCCAGTGTGAACGGACGTTCTGTCACGGGATTGGTTGAGAAAATTGGTGAGCATTTGTCATTTTTATTGTGTGAAAAAGAATGTAAAAATGCCTAAATAAGCTCAGTTTTAGGGACCCAAAAATAAATAGGCCTTAGCGACCTGTAGAGACTTATTTATTTAAATTAAAAATATTTCATATATATTGGAAGAGATCCTAAAAAGGGAAAAGTACCCCTTAGTACGTCACTGCATCTGTTTCTGTCATTAATGTTTTTAAAAAATTACACACATTTTCATATTTAAAAAGAACTATATCAACACGAAATATTCAAAATAACAAACGATACTTATACATAAGATAAATGGAAAATGGTACGAGGAACCGGTCTAAATTAATAAGTTTTACAGCTATACATAAAATGTAATGTAGAGTTACAAGTAAATTCATGACTTTTTTTTAAATATAGTAAATAATTTACTAGCTGTAGTATATTATGTACTTTGTGCTAGCTGTCACCCACGTCTTGTTTGCGTTATAGTTTTGTAAGATTTTGTTTTCCGCCATATCAATTGTGACCAGGGGCGTAACTAGGGTGGGGCAGGCAGGGCATGTGCCCTGGGCGTCAAATAAAGGGGGGGCGCAAAAAACTAACTTTACTAACAACCTATTAAAAAAATACAATCCAAATTCGTATACAAGGCCAAATAAAAGTCTTTTGAGGATCATTATATCCTTATTGTATCTACATTTATTCCAGACGGGGACATAATTTGTGGTACTTTGTTTGTTTTACATACATTACATTACAAAATTAGTAAAATAATAAAAAAAAAGTGTAGATATCTGTTTTTAAAATAATTTACAAAGGGAAAGGGGCGCAGTTTGGATGCGAGCCCTGGGCGCCATTTTACGTCGCTACGCCCCTGATTGTGACAAGTTCTACCAATATTGAGCTTGATTTAGGTAGGGTTCTGACAGCTCTAGGCTAACGATGAAATAACCCCTCCCCGCTCCGAATGGAATCTGACACTGGGTTCACTGATTAGCAAAGAAATTGATTCCATTAGTATCAATATGGACTTCCGCAAAGTAACACATGAGTCTATAAACTATCCTCTCCCCTCCTGTTTTGCCTGCGCCCGCCCAGCCCTGTGTGATGCTTGCAACGGCCTAGCGCCCCCTCTCGGTCCTTGCGCCCTGCACATTAATTACAATTGTTGCTAAGTCTAATATAACTCTAACAGTCAACGCAACAGTTGCTCATTCAATTCTTTGATCGTTATCTTATGGAAACTATGCATTTGCCTTTTTTTATATCAATGCAAAAAATCACTTCGATCCCGTGTGAAAAAAGGACAACGACAAGGGTGACCAACCCTGTGTTCTCATTTTATAGGACATGTGACTTAAAATTATAGGATTCATAGAAAAAATACGGGACAACGGGCTTATGGTACAGTCAAAGAATTTAATTCCCTACCCATTTCGTTGAAATGTCGTCTGACATTCGCAATGCATTAAGGTCGATATGTCAAACCAACGCCTTGCTCTAGTTAGCTGTTATGGTGACAGTTTGCTATACGATATTGAACCTTAGGTGGGTTGGAAATTAAATTCCTTGACTGTACAGTATGGTCCTGTATTTTTCTTTTTAAAATACAGGACACTGCCAAAATGATAGCTGAAAAACGGGATGTCCTGTAAAATACAGGACAGTTGGAAACCCCGAAACCGACAAAACAACTTTACTAAACACTGTGTCAAAGAAAATTAACACTGTTTGTTACAATAATAACGTTAAGATAACCTTACTAACAACTTTTTGAAATACCTACCGACATGCAAAATCTAATCTCATGACATTGAACCGTGTCTGGAAACGTATTACTATTACGTTAAATTTAATTAAGGATGCAAAGCATATTTTGTTAAGAAAAAAGGGCAAAAAGAATAGTTTCCTGGGTTTCTTTCGGAGCTTCTTCTCAGCAGAATCTTCCAGTTTCCGAAGCGCTGATAGAATCAGACATGTACAGTAGGGGAAATATATTCACGTACCACCTTAGAACCCTCTCGCAATGACGCGACGCGGTAAACGCCACGGTATGTCATACGAATGTCATGCGTATGTCTCTTCGACTAGGTTCTACGGTGGCAAGTACGTGTTTCAATTTTCTTGACTGTACAAGAGCCTATGCGGTCTAATTGTTGAAGATTTTATTAGGTAATTATCTTTTTTTTCATAGTTTTGACCTATGTCAATAAACTTACAGCTGAAAAAAATAATCTTTTGCTATTGGTAAAAAAAGCGACACAATTCATTACGAATAAATAAATTAATAATAATGACAACACAAAGAAAAATTAGGGTAATGGCAGGACTTCGTGCCTTGCGTTTTCCAGTTTCGCCACATTACCAACTATTAATTACGAATAAGTTACGGATAATTGGCATAATTGTGCACAAACCCGTAGCGACGTTTTATTGACCACAACAGCTTTAGTTGCTTACTCTGGAACTAGGTCAATTGGTGTGAATTGTCCCAAAATAATTATTTATTGTTTTATTTTATTTTTGTCAAAGTCAAAGTCAAAATATGTTTATTCCGATTAGGCTTACAGGTAGCACTTATGAATATCATATTTACCACCAGTTCGGAAAAAACCTCTGATGAGAAGATACCGGCAAGAAACTCAACGAGGTGTAATTTTTTAAATAAATCAAAATTACAATGTTAAGTATTTTACATCTTAAATATTTAAAAAAATAACAATTTAACACAGTAGGTGTACAATATTAGGAGCCAGGGATCGCCAATACAAATCGGGATCATTTCCAAACATCATCAACAACATTATTGTATTTTTCCCTAAAATTTAGCAAGTAGGTACCTCTACAGCTAAAAAAAGCAAAGGTATAAACATTATCGCAATCTTTCAATGTTAACGTCCGACCTTTAAACTTGCCCTGTATTTGCCATTTCGGCCGTAAATATTAAAACCGAACTAGAGCAAGTCAGGCCATACTCCGGAGCCTTTCCTACAGCCGATAAAGCGATTTTCTGTAGCTTGTTTGTTTTGTTTTGCTAGATTTACTGTAAATTTATTGTATACTAGCTTTTGCCCGCGACTTCGTCCGCGTAGACTTGTTTAATTGAATGAAGCAAACGTGCATCCAACATGCAATCTGCAATATTTCCTCACTTGACGCTATCCCGTGGGAACTATGCATTTTTACGGGATAAAAAGTATCCTATGTGTTAATCCAGGTTATAAACTATATGTGTGCCATATTTCATCCAAATCCATTTAGTTGTTTTAGCGTGATTGAGTAACAAACATCCAAACATCCAAACATACAAACTTTCACATTTATAATATTAGTAGGATCTTCGAAAGTTTTCAATAGGTATGAACATTTTAGTCGCCTATAACTCAAGAACCAAATGCGGCCATATTTATTGGTGTTAGCTTTTGTTTTAGTAATTACCGTAAGTAAAATTAAGAGCTTGTATTTAAGATATTGATTTTGGAAATTCGAGTTACTCGTTTTAAATAAGGAAATTGAAACACGTACCACCGTAGAACCTAGTCGAAGAGACACACGCATGACATTTTGTATGACATAGCCTGGCGTTTAACGCGTCGCGTCATTGCGATAGGGTTCTAAGGTGGTACGTGAATATATTTCCCCTACTGTACACTTTATGTTGTAACCGACTTGCACGCATTAAATGTACAGCTATTTAAAATTTGCAGTTTGAGTTTCTGAAAACAAAATCCAGCCTTAAGAAATAGTATTTTACTGCCGTAAAACCATTCTAATTCAAAATAAGTCACACCATTTTTCATTTACAAAATTCCCGTCTCTTTAAAAAAAATACTTTGGCTTTTATTATTATTATTAGTAAACTTATTTATTCAGATAACTTGGATCCATATTTTTTTAGTAACAAAAACTTTGGGATAAGCTTTCGTGGTTACCTCCTATGTAAGTAGGTAGTAATTAATTTGTTGTAACCGAAATTTCTCTCGATTTTAAAGAATGTTTTTTAATATTACGCATTCAAATTATTAAATTTAAATGCTATGCAATGACAACACAAAAGAAAATAAGGTAATGGCAGGACTCGAACCTGCAACCTCTGCCTTCCGTGCCGTGCGTTTTCCAGTTCGCCCCATAGATCGCATCGTAGATCTTTCTTTGTGTTGTCATTTAAATATGTAACACATGTTAAAACATGTTTACAATAATTTTTATCATACCCAATACTTTTTATTGAAGTTCAATGTTTTCGACAACGCGACTCAAATCGAGTTTATATTAAAAATAAAGATAATGAACAAGGTCGGTCATTAAGGTCGCGAGAGCACTCGGTTAATTTCTTGTTTATAGCATTTCCTATAAGAACCGATTTCTGTGTCAAATGATCATCAACATTTTATTTACAGGCTACTTACGCCCTACATCTAGGGTTGCCATCCGTACTCTAAAATAGAGCATTGTCCTCTTTTTCATGTAGGCGTACTTTATAGCCTACGATACCAATAAAACGCTAAAATACTCTATGTACGTAAAACTGATTGTTAATGGCTCATTACGGACAAATAATGGAAAAAAAATAATGAATACTCTTTTTTTATGATATGTACTTGATTTTTGTTCTACCAAAATGGAAAAATACTTTATTCGCCCAAAAAAAAGGTGGCAACCCTACCTACATCATAACATGACCTACCCATTAAAGTTATCCCTCCTGCGTCTCTGTCAAATAGCAAATATTTTTTTTGCATAACTTCCATATACCTACTATATAATGGTATGAGCCTGGGTAAACCCACGACTCTCTGCTTGAAAGGCGAAACCAGTCTTTAACGGCGACGGTTAAAAAAAATTTGAGGCCCAAACTAAAATCATCAACCAAGTCAAATCTTGCAGTATATTGACATCAAAAGTTTTTACGAATACATCAGAACCTGTAAACTTGTGATATGCTAGATGTCCTGCGTATGCAAGTGATAAATTGAGTTAGAGAGAAAACGAATACTAAGGCATTGTAACCTGTTTTAAACGACAGTTACACTATTTATTAATAATGAGTGACTAAATCACCAATAATTTTAACTTACAATACATTTAAATAAAAGTAAGAACGAAAAAGAGTTAATTTAACGACAATATAATGTTAAGTTCTGCGTGTTGTTTTCGAATAGGATGTCTATTAAACTACTAAAACTCCTATTATTTCCCCAGGTCGATCATGACGGGTCTGTTCCCGTTGTTCCTCGCCTCGCTGGCCATCTCAACAGCCGACAACCCTCTCTCCTTTGGCTCCTTGAAAAACATTGTCAAGGTCCCAACAGCAATATCTAACAATGTCCCTAAGCCAACCGGAAACCCCATTTCCTTGGACGCGGTGAAATCTCTTGCCAAGTCCAGTGACAACCCTATAACCTTTAATACTCCAGCGGAATTGGAAGAAGCAGCCAAGTCTCTTACCAAAAAGACGTCAGAGGCTCTTAGTAAAAATGCGTTGGCTGGGAACGCCACCAGTGCTGCTAATTCAGTAGGAAAGAGTCTGCAGAAAGAAATAGCGGCGGTGAAGCAGCCGATAGACGAAACAATAGCTTATGTTGGATCTAGTCAATGTAAGTATAACAATTTAAAACATTTGTATGTACCACAGACTGACACACTGTTCTGACCAGGCGGGCTGGGACTTCTGAGAAGAATGGGAGATTCCACGTCATTATTGAATTATTTGTCCAGGTACCCACGTGAAGAAGATATTCGGGGTGGCATACGAGCAGTACGAAGGAGAACAGGAGCCTGAACTAGATAAACTCACTCTTGAATACCGAGACCCGTAAGTAATTGTAGACTTCTAGAGCCTAATACATGATTTACTAAATTTGTGTAGGCAGACTACGGATCCAATGATTTTTTTACTGTACACTTCTGATGATGTTACACCATTCCATCGTTTCTACCATACAGTGGCATCCGTATGGTCTTCAATATATCTTCAGCGGCGGCGCGCATTCCAGAGACTCGGGAGTTCAACCCTGAGCAGAAGCTGTTCATCTTTATACACGGGTTCACTGACAATCCGAGCAAGGACAGCTTCAGTGCCATCAGCAAAGCACTGCTGTCGCAAGGTAACACCGCGATCAACATAAGTCTTTGGGTATTGCGAGTTTCCATGGTAAGCGGTGACTTAAATACGCTTGCTTGTTGAGCTCGAGGTGTTTGTCTGGAAGTTTGGAATTATTTTCATTTACGAAGTAAACAAGACTAAGTATATATTAATCTTCAGCATCATCCATCCCCATTCCTGGACAAAGACCTTATTCTAATTAAAAGGCTTGAGTTGAGTTCCCGCGTAGTTCCATTACAGATTGGAAACTTCACACACATAATTAAATTGCTTCGTAGGCTTGTAAGTACATTACGTTTATCCGTGGTATTTTCCTTTAGCTTTACCTACCAAAATGTTTATTATGAAATTCAGCACGTCTGCATTCATCTACTAGAGGGTAGGTCAAGCATATAGTCTATCACGACTATATGTATCATCGTTATATCTTTTAAATTAGGGTTAATAAGGCTACTAGGCCTTATAATAATAACTGCTGTCATTGTGGTGGAATTTGGTCACCTTATGCGCCATGAGCTTAACTAAACGCAGAAGATTAACTTTTTGCCATACTTACGTACCTGATATTACGATAATAAACTTTTTCATACTGCTCTAATGTTTACATTTAAAAGACACAACGCAAAAAATGACCACCAGTCGAGATCAAATCGCAATTCTTAAGGTCGTATAAGAATATATAATAGCGAGTTAATTCTTATCTTCTTTTTTTATCTAATACTCAAGCGTGAATAATATATTAACATTATTATGCCAGCAAATAGAGATCTATCAAGCATGACGTTAACTGCCTCCGCTGGTACAGTTTGCAGAAGATATAACTAACACTGCTGATGAGTTTAGAAATATCTTAGACATAATATGATCATACATATAGTAGCATGTAACCATTCTTTGATCTTTCAAAATGTGTTATTATAAGGACATAGGTACCTAAAATGGTCAGACTTGGGGTGATCTCTCATTCAAAACAGGTTACAATGGTGTTGTGTTTGTTTTTGTTTTCTCTTTCTTACTTGTCCAAGTGCCATAATAGACATTCTCACTCGCACACTCAGGATGTTTAGCATTTTTTATTAGATGAATTAAAGAGTTATTTAATTCTGCGTTTGCGTTAGAATCCGCGTCTGAATTCATGTCACTTTCGGTTAGGGATTGATTTTAAGTTTTGACAGCCCTAGGCTAACTTTCTCTAGGATAAACTCGCACCTCCTCTCCCCCCCTCGGTTTATCCTGCCTGTGCCCGCCCAGCCCTGTATTCTGGTAAATAAGTGGTGCCGGCAAAGATCCAGCGCCTGCTCGGTCCTTGCGCCGTAGGGTCTACCCCAATTAGCCTATGGGCAAACTAGACCCTTCTGACCTCCTAAACATGTTCCTTTACAGGAAACAACAACGTATTGGCACTGGACGGCAGCTCGCTGATCCGCTGGCTGTATCTCCGGTCTTCCACCTACGTGCGATTCATGGGCGAACGGCTCGGAGAAGTCTTGGCTGCCATGGTGCATAGTAAGTACACCTTATTAGCCTCTCAATAATAGAGTCGAAAGAATAAATAGCAATGGAGAACGAATAGCAAAGTTTATTAGCAGCATCTAGAGAATAAGCCTGTATTTCCACCAGAGATGTGCAAGGATGCGTAGCGAGGGATGTGTTTGTAAGAACTAATAGAATTGCTTCATTTACCTCGCCTCGTCAGCACAGCTCTGGTTGAAACAGCTCATTGGTTCTTTACAAACACATTCCTCGCTATGCATCCTCGTTCATCCCTGGTGGAAACGCAGCGTAAAGCGAAGATGGGCGAAGAGGAGACAAGGCGAGTGGTTTTGCTGGGCTGGAAGTAATCGGTTATTTCAAGTACCTACATCATGTTCATTGGGATAATCATGGATACATCATAGTGATCTTTGACTATCACAGGTGTAAGTGGTGCAGATCTATTTTTAACCGTCTTCCAAAAAACTCTTTTTGAACTCGGAATACATTTTATTTACTTTTTGGAGTCAGTGCCAGCCAAACGACACCGACGCCAACGGCTCCGATTTCAGAAGGTAAATAAAATTGATGGACTTGTACGAATAAATTTGATTTTATTATTTGATCGGAAATCGGATGTACATGGTAGGTACTTTACGGATTATTTTTTGCCTTTTAGTTTTTTATAAATTGTGTTCAATAAGTCAACAGATTATAAAACAACAATTATCATACATAACAAATTCAATTATTAAATTATTCATTGACGTTCGCAATGTCAACCTCAATGTATTTATGATATGGCCTCGACAAGATAAGAATATCCATTAATAAACCTATAGGTAGTAAGAAAATTATAGTAATTTGAATACTTGTTTTCTATAAATATCAAACAACCTATAATGTTTGAAACAGTCATCTATGGACAAGTTAAATCCGTACTATTGATGCATAAATGTATCGTTTGGGCGGGTGGTAGGACCTTGTGCAAGGTCCCTCCGGATCGCTACCACCATCTTGCTCGCTAATTCTGCCGCTAAGTAGCAGTGCTTGCACTGTTGTGTTCCGGGGTGGAGAGCAAGACAGCCGGTGCAATTACTGGCATAAGAGGTATTCCATCTTAGCCCTCTGGGTTGGCAACGCATTTGCAATCTCCTCGGTGTAGCGGGTAACTATAGGCGGTGTTGATCTCTTAACATCAGGTGACCCACTTGCTTGTATTCCTTCCTATGTTATATAAAAAAGTACGATATCTACTTGAATTAAATCCTTAAACCATACTTCTTAATATAATAAGCACTTTGCCAAAAGTGACAGAATATTTGCGTAAAACTCAAAACTCGAAATATTTATTTGCTTGCATAAAGAAACATATTACGAAACCCTGTAAGGGCACTGCAAAGAATACATTATAAACCAGGGGCGTAGCGATGTAAAATGGCGCCCAGGGCTCGCATCCAAACTGCGCCCCTTTCCCTTTGTGAATCTTTTTTTTTATTATTTTACTAATTTTGTAATGTAATGTATCTAAAACAAACAAAATATCACAAATATGTCCCCGTGTGGAATAAATGTATCTACAATAAGGATAAAATGATCCTCAAAAGACTTTTATTTGGCCGTGTATACGAATTTGGATTGTATTTTTTTTAATAGGTAGTTAGTAAATTTCGTTTTTTGCGCCCCCCCCCCCTTATTTGGCGCCCAGGGCACATGCCCTGCCTGCCCCACCCTAGTTACGCCCCTGTTATAAACTAAAGTAAAAATTTACTTTAAAACTTAACCGAAACGTTATCACGGAACATTATCTATCGTGTCAAATGTGTAACAGGATATACTTTTTATTTTTATTTAATATACATATAAAAAAAAACATTGGCGAAAATTTACTGCTACAACAAGTAAGGATTAGGTATTCAAAGACTAAAATACTTGCGTAACTTCTAAGTTTTATAGGGTTAATGTTCGTCAAAAAAAAATTAGCTCCTTACGGAAATCGAACCTTACACCTCTAGCTTCACAGTCAGGGTCACTAACCACTAGTATTTAACTGCTAGCAGAAGGGAGCTAGAAAAAATCTAGAAATGTCCATAAATCGGAAGAAGGATATCAACTATACTGAAATTAATCATACTTAAGGTTACATAGCAAAATACGGTTGTTAAGGCCAATTGAAAATAACATAAAGCTACTTACAACCGCTTAAGTAATGTCTAACGTTAGTCATAATAGTACTAGGTGTATTTATGTACCGTGGGAGTTGACACGCAAGCCTATTTATAGTAACTTGTTGGAAAAACTGATGAGGAAGTTCCTTTATAAGGTACATTCAGTGTCTTAATACTAAATCCGCCTTTTTTATAAGTATTTCGTTGCTTGTGCAATTGAGTTTAAATAAATTAATCAAAAATCCACCAGATAAATTAGAATAAATGGTTGCATACATTTTTAACACACTAGCTCGTAACGTCAATCTTATTATATCGCTTTTAGGCTCATAATCCAAGTGTGTTGAAAAACGTCGTAAGAAACGCGTGTTCATTGATCATTCATTACACACTCCGATCGCGCGATATGACCAACGTTGCACACTCGTATCATAATGTACTATTATGTTTCTATTAATTGTTTAAATTTACATGCCGTCCGTTATAATACGCAAAAACTAGATCGGCTATTGATATGAAATTTTTCATAACAACAGGTGACCCACTTGCTTGTTTGCCTTCTTATTTCATAAAAAAAACTCCAAAACTGATTTTAAAAAGTACCTACGTATGTCCTAAACGTTCTGCTTATCCATCCACAGAAGGCATAGACCCCTCAGCCATCCACGTGATCGGTCACAGCCTCGGCGCCCACATATCCAGCTTCACCGGGAAGACGTTCACCTCCCTAACCGGGTTGAAGGTGGGCCGGATAACCGGGCTGGACCCGGCCGGGCCGTGCTTCAGTCACGTGGACCCGGAACTGCGTCTCAGTGCAACCGATGCTGAGTTTGTTGACGTCGTGCACACGGACGCAGGAGTTTACGGGTTAAAGGATCCTGTTGGTAAGTAGGAGACTATTTATGCTATTGCACATATAGATATTCAAACAACGAATCGCTTTACCTACCAACCGTTAAACTTTGACAGAAAATACAGTCTAGCTAAACATCTAGGAACGCAGCATAAGTAGGTACGAATGTAGTTATGTTGCGTTCCTAGAATCAAACAACGGATCTTTTTCCTGTTTTTTCTTACTGCTGCTACTGCTATATTCATACGTAGGTACGTACGCAGGTAAATATAAGAATTAAATCATCCTAAAGTATATACTTTAGTAATGAAGTTATATCACTTACGAGCTTTTATTACCTACCTACGATATTTAAGAGTCTGTTCTATCGAGGATAACTTTTTCTTGTCAAGTTCAACCTCGTATGCAAAATCTACAACCTTACCACACCACATGAGAAATATCTAAAAGAAGCGATATATTATCCCCTTTGAGTACTTATTGGTAAGATCGTTTAAGCTTATCTCTACCACGCGCCCTGTCATTAATCCGAAATGACCGAGAAGAGAAAGACCTTAGAAGTGTCACTTTGTCCTTCTTCAAGCGCTCAACATTAAAGAAATACAAGTATAAGGGCATAAGAAGACTTGCTTTTATTAGGTTTTTATTCATATCCTGCTACCATGAAATGATTAGAACCAACACCTTCCAGGACAAGTGGACTACTACCCGAACAGCGGTTCGCAGCAACCCAACTGTCTCCTTCAGACGTGTAGCCACAGCCGCGCTTGGAGATACTTCGCTGAGTCAGTGTCGAAGCCCGACGCTTTCCCCGCCGTCAAGTGCAAGGACTGGGAGGCGTTCAAGAAGAAGCAATGCGAAGACCTCGTCAGGTTGGTATACGTGTCTTTAAGAGCTTGGTTTTATGCCCAAAAATCTAACCGGGATGCAATGATTTAATTAAGACTGGCGGTGAACAAAATAGTATACCTAATGTGGCAGACAGTTGATATCGAGTTTGTCTTGAATAAGCCGGTGTCTAGACAATATTTCAAAAACACCTCGCATTCCATGTCCATGGTGGATGTCCATATTCAGTTATATTTGCATGTGTATTGACGAGCTAATACCATGACAGCAACAAAGGTGACCATAGGATTGTGACGCGTAGCATACATCCATAGGTAGATCCATCTATATAAGACATTTCGATGAGTTGATCCAAAAAAGTTGGCGCCGAACACGTATGAAGTTGTCATTAATTTCATAGACATTTGGTGCCTGCTTTTATAAATCGACCTTATACCTCATCAAACAAAACAGTAAATCGCCAGGACAGATTGTCATCTCTACCTTTCTACGTGTCGCGAACTAAAACCATAAGCTTCTTTCAATAATTTGCTTAAATACCTCTTCACATTCCAGTCCAATGGGCTTCGCATCACAGCCTGGCACGACCGGCCTCTACTTCCTGCAGACTGGTGACGAGAGTCCCTTCGGCCTTGGAAAGGCCGGGCTAACGTGGGCCAACAACGAAGGCGTCGTGAGAGGCATCCTGGGCTAAATCTTTCTATAGCCCATTCTGTCCGCGTCCAAAGTTGTCCATTAGCCGGTTAAGTTTAATCTATATATGCCCCTAACTGACCGGTCCAGGTTTAGGTTCCCTTGGGTGAAGAACTAAGGTATGGATCTATATAGCCTCAGTACATGTCAAGCGTACACACCTAAAACAGTCAAAATGGTAACGTTTGGTGTGCGTCAAGTAATAAAACCTGCAAATTAATAAGTAAAACGTAGATAGATATACCTTAATGTACACCAAAGGTAACAATTTTGTCTATTCCTGTGTGAGGGTAACAATTGAAGAGCACGGGGTCTAGCACGCTATAGCTTTTATCGATGATATAAAGCATTTATCTCGTTCTAACCAGTATGCGAGTGCGAGAGGGGCCAAAGCGTTTATGTGCGCGATAAACGCTAGCGTGCTACTATAGCAGGTTTGGAGTATATGGTCGTCTCTTTTTGGGCCTTTATGTGAGTTTTCTAATGACTAGTTACGACACTAGTTTGACAGAGACGCAGGAAGGGACTATTCAAACCTGGGCCGATCATGTTAGGGTCACAGAATGTATTGGTTGTTATATCTTTCTTGTTAATAGGTTTTACCCGTCTACGGCAAAGCTAAAAGGAAAAATTATGTGTTTAGCAGTCTATGTATATTTTGTTAAAGCATTAACATGATTCACAGTAGGATAACTTACACCTCAGTCAGGATTTATTTAATAAGTGTCATAAGGGATGCACTGAGGGAATAATACCTGTCTCAGTCAGGTTAGGGCTGCAGGCTTGGAATTTGTATCGATTACTTCGTACTACATACGCCGTAGGTACTGTTGTTGGCTAAAGCATTTGAGTTCAACCATAGAATAAACACTATATGCCTATGCCTACCTTATGCCTCTCTGTCTCTCGTATAATTAGTATTCATTCGCTCGCGCGGCAACTCAATTACGACGGCCGCAGTGCAGAGGTGCGCTGGTGTTCTTGTAGGTTTGCGATGTAAGCAGTAGCGGCGTTAGGGGGGGGCGCGGTTGGGCGACCGCCCAGGGCGCCGGACATAAAGGGGCACCGCAGGCGCCTTTTTTTCATATGGGTTTGAATTGCAGTTAGGGGCGCCGTATAAATCTCGTCCAGGGCGCTGGTAGTGCTAAAACCGGCATTGGATGTAAGCCGCGTCTGGTTCAACCTAGAAATGCTTTAGCTATCCTACCGTTTTAAACATAGGTATCTCGACCCTGATAGTCGACTAGGCTCCACCCACCCCCGCCAAAGTTAAAAACAATAGTGGTGCTACCCTGCAAAAACAAGGTGCCTATGTCTGGAACCTTGGGTGCCAACAGAAAGGACGTAAAAAGGTATTCAAAACATCATACCCATGTTTTGAATACCGACTTTTTTATTGAAATAGAGTACCTCGTTAATGTTGTGTTTTGTTTATGTTTATTTAAGAAACTTCGAGATTTTTTTTGTATTTCTTTGTTTAATAACCAGGCGGCCTTAATCTGACTGACAAATATTTAAGTTATTCCTCAGGGCAGTTTTTTCTTATGGCACTGTAGTAAGATAGAGCCGCCCTGACGGATAAATTATCCTTGCGTCAGCCATGTTAGAGCCGCTGTAAAAATAAATAATAATGTATATAGGTAATGTAAATTATATTTGCCATGGTTAATAGATAAGTAATTATGTAGTGATGGAGCTATGCTCAGTGCCAATATTTTTGTAGTACCTAATAAATTAAATGGTTAAATGTGATAATTTACAAGTACTTAAAATAAATTTTATACAAGAAATATCTGCATTCGTTTTATTGTATGAACTTTAATTAAAATTACTATACTATCTATTGCCTAAACTTTCATCATCAAATCAGCCGAAAGACGTCCACTGCTGAACATAGGCTTGCCTTAAAGATCGCCATAACAAAACCTGCGCTGCTCGATACACCTAGCAGTTTATATATATTTTGATTTTGACAAGTTGCTTGTCTGTAAAATATGTATATTAAATAAATAAATAAATATAAATATCTTGGGACAATTTACACCAATTGCCCTAGTCCCAAGCTAAGCAAACCTTGTGTTATGGGTACTAGACAACGGATAAACATACTTATATATAGATAAATACATACTTCAATACAAATAAAATCCATGTCTCAGGTACAAACATTCGTGTTCGTCACACATATATTTGCCCATACCAGGATTTGAACCCGGGACCTCTTGCACAGGAAGCAGACACATGTGCCACTGTGCCATACAGGTCGTCACTAGTCGTCATTAGTTTAACTAGTAGAACTTCCAGCTGAACTTAGTGGAATAGAGGAAAAATTAAACGGCAAGTTTTTAAACAAAGCATCTTTATTGTAATTTATTCCAATAACTTCTCGTTAAATACAAAATAATACGGAGCTGGGACTCTTAGAAAAATAAACATCTTCAATAAATATACGACAACACAAGTGAAAGGCGAATACCGGGGAAAACACAAAAATAACTTTTTTACGAAAAAGGGAATTTTACGTGATTGTTCCCCGAACATACGATTCTTAAGTCCGTCGTCTTAAATATGCCACAAGTTTCAGCACTACTAGGACCAATATTAGAATAATAATCTCCACGGGAAAATAATCTGAAAATATCTTATAAGGAAAACAGCAAAAGACTTACACATTTCTCGTACATTTACACGAACGTCAAGTTAATAGTAAACGAATCGCGACTTATTTAAGAAGACTGACCGTTAAAAAAGTCGAATAAAAAATACAGAAAAATATTACACTTAAATCTGATTTTAAATCAGCGTCGATAACTTTATAATAATATAAACTTATTCTAATACAAAACATTACATCTAGCGTGTCAGAAATATATTAATAATAATTGTACAATATCAGTATCATTTATGTTGACTTACCTGACACTCTGCGGGTTTTACTTGATAATGGCTTATATTATAATTAATCAGAGATTTATAAAAGTTCTTCACTAACTGGCGTTATAATTAATAGTCCTTTACATACCAATGACTGGATATATCCTAAATTATTCGATTGATTGATTGATTGACGACAGCAAAACGCAATTATTGACATCGTGATAGAATTACAACCTTATGTCATACAATAAAAAGACGAATTGCTCGACCTAATTTTTGAGATAATATCAAAAGCTAGTATTTTTTCCGCGTATTTGATAGCGGAAAGTTGGCATAACGTTTTAAACTTGAATATTACATGCAAATACCTACCAAAAGTACTTTGCCATTCGGTCAAAGTCTGTTACTAAAGGTAATCACAATTCTTATATTGTTTTATAGCCAGCTAAACTTCACCCGCAGAGTTTATGCATTAAAATTATTTCAAACAGAATAAAAAAAAACTGTCATGTCCTAGCGTAAAAGCCTACTCGATACGAATTTGTGATTTATTCAGGTATATTGGAATGTCCGGGTTTAACGAAACGTTTATACAATGGAGCGATGAATGTACAACACCGATGAGCTTCTCAAGCTAAACACAACCACAAGACTAATAAACAATTAGAGCTAAACACAAGTTCCTGCTGACGCAAGCGCTTCAGGCCTTGGGGCCTCTAGTTGACATCTTTAGAACCTCCGCTAACTCGCGCGGGTGCTCATACTATTGTTCGATAGGCGTGCACCCGCTCCGTGCGTAGGCCCTTATAAGTGACAAAAGCAAACCGAAAAAAATGCTCTATCTCAGTCTTACGTGTAATCCAATGCGTGAAAATGAGTGACAGCGTCGTTTTGGCCATACTTCTTTAAAACTTAGGCGGTGTTTTGCCCCAGTTAAACTCTGCACAGGCTTACTATAAGCTCCTAAATCCATTCAGCTTATGGTGTTAATTGAACTGCATTGCTAATTCGTACTATAACATCCAATAGTAAGGCAGTTTAAGCCCAGTTAACACTAGGTCACTCGCTTTATCGTTACGTGAGCCCTTTCCTAATGAACCCCTGAGAAATGAGATGAGCAAGCGACAAGCGAGAAACGTTGCGTTATGCAGGATCTGTTTGTGCTTGTATTATTTATTAACCTTATGTCGACTATGGGCCAAGTAAAGAGCAGATATTGTATCAATGCGCAGTGGCACAATATCGAGCAAATTTGACAACTGCGCATCACAACCCGTCGCTGCTTTACCGCTGCTAAATTCCTTTACTGTCAGTAACGGATGCCATTTTGTGCATGCATAAAAAAAAGAAATGCTCAACTGGCCTTAATTAATCCTAAACATTGACCAACTATTTTTAATGATCGGTTTCTTTTAAAACAAGACGCAAACACATGTTACAATCAGTCGAAAACGTCGAGTTAAAACGCGATTTGATTGCACGCGTCCATAACGGTCTTCGGGCGTTTGAATGGTTCGACCAATCGTTGCTAGCGAAATCTCTGTTCGCTGATTGGCCGAAATGCCAGCTTTGTGATTGGCCGACCGCGACCCCTGACGCCGTCAATAGGAATCATGCCCAAAGTGCACGTTACAATTTTAAAGATAAATATGCGAAAATGTATTTTCGTCAAGGCACTGGAGTCCCTAATTGCATGCACTCGTTTCGACTGAACGTGTTCGACCTCGGAGCCCTAAATACTAAGTAGTAGCACCTAAGTAGTGAAATATATTAGAAGTTGTAGCAACACGTCATATATCATATATTTAATTTAACATATACCTTTTGTAGCGCTCGACTTGTCACGTTCTTCAAAATATTTAGGTATTTTTTAAAATGTAACTTTCAAGGTTTTGACAACTTCTCAAGTGTGAGAACTTTTTTTTATTTGAAGTAACGAAGTCGAGCCATAAACAATTTAGTCCCGCTTTACATTGTTGTGTTTTAACGTTTAAGATTTCAATTACTAAATTAGATGGAGAAAGAATATCTTTTTTTATAATCTAAAAACGGTGGTTTAACTCGTGTGACATTGTTTTAAAGCTATTCCATATTGAAAACATTATTAATATGAAACGTTATTATACTTTTAATACACGAACACTTTTTTACTATGGCAACATTTATTTTTCTACAAAGCCCGATATATCTGTTTGTATGAATGCGTTGTTCCTAGCCTAGGCTTACAAAAAAAATGCATTTCTAATATCATTGCCGAACTTACGATATTTTTACAAATTAAAACTTTGCATGATAAAAAATTATAAATCGTAAAGGTGCGTTTTGACGTCACAACATCCAATAAAAGATTAATTAACGTTCATAATTAATTAATAATAGTTTAGCGTAACTTATTCATTAATATTCGCAGTGATGTCGCTTACAACTATCGTATGTAACTCGATATACATACAAGTTTATGAAACAGTGCGGCGGCCATTTTGTTGCCGTCCGCCATTTTGATTACCTCAAGCTAGCCGACCGCGTGTCTCGACTAAACTCGCACCGTGTACATTTCAGATCATGATTATCCGTACAACATTTTTATAAATGGTATACGTTGGAAGAACGATACATATGTAGAGGTTTCTTTAGTGTTTGGGCTACGGTCGGCTAAGCAAGGCAGTCGGTTGACAGAGCTGCGCCCGCGCTGCGTGCGGAGCGGGCCGGCGACGCGCAGGCGGGTTACGGCTGCGTGCTCTGCTGTTGTATTTCTATCTTCTCGACCGTCATGTCTGGGTTCATCGCTGTGGCCTCCTGCGTGATAAACACGTCGTTCGTTATACTTTGTATCAAAATCCAAATTAAATGCGAAAGTTTATTTATCTGTCCGGCTTTAACGCTTAAACGGATAAAATTTGATACAGGGATATCGTAATATGCGAGGAATAAACAATTTTATTTTCAAAAATCTACCCCTATATGGGTGAAATGGAAGATGGAACTATATGGGAAATATTAAACTGCAAAATTTTTGGGACGGAAGAAGTTGCGGGCAACAGAGAATCTCGATGAGGCGGGGAGATGTTTGCATATCAAGGATAGCCATAGTTACTTATTATCGCGAAAATACAGATCGCTCCTTATCTACGAGTGCCTATCGATTTATCTTAGTTTTTTTTTTTATGAAATAGGAAGGCAAACAAGCAAGTGGGCCACCTGATGGTAAGTGATCACCACCGCCTATAGACACCCGCAACACCAAGGAGATTGCAGATGCGTTGCCAACCCAGAGGGCTAAGATGGAATACCTCTTGTGCCAGTAATTACACCGGCTGTCTTGCTCTCCACGCCGGAGCAGAACAGTGCAAGCACTGCGGATTAGCGAGCAAGATGGTGGTAGCAATCCGGACGGCCCTTACACAAGGTCCTGCCACCCGCAAAAGTAGTTGCAAAAGTAAACAGAAGGCGATATTCTTGACAGGGATGTGGGTGTTTAAAGGCGCGCCCCTACCTGTATGGCCTCGGCGAGCGCGCGGTCGTGGTCGATAGGGTCGCCGTCCGACTGGATGGTGATCTTCTGCTCCACTCGCGTCTCCACCACGCCGTTACGCTCCGTCTTGTACTGCAAGCGGAATTCCGCGTTATTGACATATACGATCGATTCATTCTGTAGTAGTATAACTACATTTTTTCTTGCAAAATCAAATGCATGTGGCGATGACGTCACGGGGGTCATTTAATTCATCAAATAACATACGAATTAGATAACTAACATTTAATCCTGGTTATTTGTACCTTGGTTATCAATATTCAAATACCAGCTTTTACGGAGATATAGTAGTTTTAACATAATTTCGCTTTAAAACCTTGCTTCGAGATTGAAAGGTTTTTGGTTTATTACGACACGGTCCTTGAACCGAAGTATATGTTTATAGGTATCGTTGGAATCAGAAAAATACGCTCTTTCATCCTATCATAGTTCTGAAGCCAAAAGCTGAAATCAGTTTTCATTTTTTTCGAAACGTCATGTTGTTTTATACCTACCTTCGTAAAAATCATGAGCCTAGTGCGGTGCTACCCGACTAGTGATTCTCGACTAAGCACGAAATTAATTATTACTCAGTAACTAGAAGACGTAGAAACTTCTTGTTTACAGGAGTGTTTACAGAACTTAGAGGAGCATCTTTCAGTAAATAATTCATTAAATAAACGCTCCATTTTGTTTTCTCGATTTCATAAAGAGATCGATTCTATTGATTTTGTACTGGCTGGATCATGCACTAGCTGCTGTCAGTCAGTCGACGACGGGACGTGCTGCCGGAGGCACGCGTCGTCGGTCTCACATTTTTACCGCGCTACCCGCCGCGGACATGCGTTGACAGCCGACATGTTAGATTAATTGTCAAACTAAAACTTAAGATATGTGCCTCGCCGAAGGCATCAAGTGAGCGTCCCACGCCCTGCGAGTGCAGTGAAGTGCCGTGTAGTGAAACTTCTGCGTCCTGCCCTAGACATTGGTCGGGTAAAACACTTAACGCCCTCGAACACCACACGCCCCGCGGTCAGCGGACTGCCGCGGTTCACGTCCGTAGCACATGACCAACGAGCACCAGTTGGATGCACCGCTGGGCCCACGCCCGCGGTGCGACGCCAAGGTTGACACCGTAGGATCCAGCTGGCTGCCTCCTTAGCAAGCTCCAGGCTTGCGGCGCCAGCACCGAAGTAGTCGCCCCCCGCGATATCGCTGGGATCCCGTTCCACCTAGTCCATAGCGTGTGACCTGTCACCGCTCAGCTGCGTTGCGCCCTTACGCGCGCTCTCCATCTCGGGTGCTGCTTCTTCTCCGTCGGATCTCCTGTTGTACGGTACCATGGACTCTTTTTCGTTTAGCGGCCGGCCATAAAGTCAGTGTAGTTTTATTCCGGTTAACTATAGACTAGACTTAAGCAAGTAATTGTTCCCCCGCGGCCGCATCCGCCATGTCGCGTTAAAACAATATAGTTATTGTGTGAATGTATGTGTATCTTTTCTCTCTGTAGCAAAACCCGCACCTACTGCCAGCACACAAGAGGACCTTGTACTTCAAAAGCCCAGGTTCCTCCGCGAGCTGTTCCAGGCAACTTTTTGCTTTCATCCAAACTTACAAATAATTTGTCGTGATATAAAAACCCTTTACCTCTTACCAACCCTAATTGCGCATCTCATCGCGCAATTATAAATTTTATTATTATTTTTTTTTTTTTTCATTTTTATACACGACAATTGGCGCCCGAAGTATTGTAGTCGTGGGTTTATATTTAAAATTTGTACACATATATTCACATAGTAAACATTTTCACAAAATTAACTTTGTTAAAATCGGTTGTTTGTGAGCAAACAGTGTGACCAACATAATTATTCATACAATTTATTATTATGCTTGTTTCACTATATTAGACTTATAGTGACAACAATAATTTATAATTTATTATTAGCAAGCACATTGTTAGCTTTGCAGAAATTAATTTAATAATTAAATTTTACTATACCTTATTATAAAATGGTAATAAGGTGATAGTCTTTAATATACATAACAATGAATATAAACTGGCACACACTGGTTGTTTACAACGGCACAAATTATAAACTAACATTTGTAAAACATGTCGGCGTCAAAATTTTTTCGATTCCGTAGATGATCTAAAATAAAAAAATACAGATAATAAAGTAAATCCTAGCACGGAGACAATTACGGATCTTTGTTACGTAATCACTTAACAGTGCGCTACGTTAATTGCAATATTACAGATGCATTTTGAATTTTTTTCTTTCTCATAAAACTTTTTAAGCGGGAAACCAAAATTTTTTTTTACCAATTCAATTATATTGGTCATAGAAAACAACATCAGGGAGCATACGCGGAGTGACGGCTAGCACTTATTTCATTCATTTTGCAAAAATTTAAATTATTGACTCAAGGCTTACTATACCTCTTTTAAATAGTAACCATATTGAGATAACTATACATAACCTGTTTATCTGCCTATGCTCACCTTTTTCACCTGTCAGTCCGGATGACAGCATTCAAAATTTTGCCATGCCAAATCATCGGTGGATGGGGATAGTCAACAGGTACTGATGTTGAGGTAATGGTTGATATTACCATACCAGTCAGCTTCAGATAACCAATATCATCATGTTGATTTTATTTTAGCACCGTCAACCACTAACAACCTTATTCTTGGCGTGGATTTTCTAAATAAGTTTGACTTATTTAGCATATTAAACATCACAGAAAGTGACATCATAATACCATTGATATAGTTACACACCATATTTGTGACCACTGGTCAAGAGATCATCATGAAGGGTTCGTTACATAAAAAAGTAACGCACCAGATTCATTAGGTGAGCTCCAACTTGCAAGTAGGACCAATACCAATAGGTGTGTGACAACAATATTAGTGGAGTTGGAAAGTTAGGTTCTTTTTACTTTTCAATGTCACATTTTTTTATGTCAAAACTTAAATGGTTTTAAGACATAAACCTTTTTTGGGCCACAGTGGCGTTTTTGCGACCACTGTCGGTCACATACTTTTTGAAAAACAATGGAAAATAAGGTTTTCCCCTTGTAATTTTTTTTTTGGCCACAATTACAAGGTAGTTTTTTTTTGTCAGATCCAAAATGGATTCTGCACATACATGTTCTAAGGAACATTTTGTGGTTACTTTGACCACATTTGGCCATCAACTTTTTTCAATTAAATTGAAAACAAGTTTTTTTTCTTTTTAAGGAAAGTTTTGAGCATTACTCACTAACTTCTTCCTTAACTTTAATTTTGTATATAGGGATGCCAAGGACTTCAACAGCTGTCTGTCGAGTCCATAGGCCATCTTAGGATGTATAGTCATACTTTAGTATCGAAAACCTAGATAATAAAGCATGCTAGCACATATGTTTCTAGTATGATTAAAATAAATATTTTTTAATGTTAATAATTTAAAGAAACTAGCAACCACTACAATAATGTGGGTCTGCTATCTGGTAAGGCATGCTGAATCAATAATGCTAAGTTTAGTTAGTAATACTTGGCGTCAACTCTATATAAACATAAGCATAATTAGTACTTAAGCAGATCATACTTATGATACTGACCTCATTAACTTTGGGGATTGGCGTAAAAAAAAAACTGCCATTATTTGGGTATCAGTTTTTTTTCTTCCGGTTATACCGGCTGTTTCGGTTAACCTCCAGTTAACCTCTTTGCTCCCAAGGGGGGTATTGTAGTAGTATAACTACATTTTTTCTTGCAAAATCAAATGCATGTGGCGATGACGTCACGGGGGTCATTTAATTCATCAAATAACATACGAATTAGATAACTAACATTTAATCCTGGTTATTTGTACCTTGGTTATCAATATTCAAATACCAGCTTTTACGGAGATATAGTAGTTTTAACATAATTTCGCTTTAAAACCTTGCTTCGAGATTGAAAGGTTTTTGGTTTATTACGACACGGTCCTTGAACCGAAGTATATGTTTATAGGTATCGTTGGAATCAGAAAAATACGCTCTTTCATCCTATCATAGTTCTGAAGCCAAAAGCTGAAATCAGTTTTCATTTTTTTCGAAACGTCATGTTGTTTTATACCTACCTTCGTAAAAATCATGAGCCTAGTGCGGTGCTACCCGACTAGTGATTCTCGACTAAGCACGAAATTAATTATTACTCAGTAACTAGAAGACGTAGAAACTTCTTGTTTACAGGAGTGTTTACAGAACTTAGAGGAGCATCTTTCAGTAAATAATTCATTAAATAAACGCTCCATTTTGTTTTCTCGATTTCATAAAGAGATCGATTCTATTGATTTTGTACTGGCTGGATCATGCACTAGCTGCTGTCAGTCAGTCGACGACGGGACGTGCTGCCGGAGGCACGCGTCGTCGGTCTCACATTTTTACCGCGCTACCCGCCGCGGACATGCGTTGACAGCCGACATGTTAGATTAATTGTCAAACTAAAACTTAAGATATGTGCCTCGCCGAAGGCATCAAGTGAGCGTCCCACGCCCTGCGAGTGCAGTGAAGTGCCGTGTAGTGAAACTTCTGCGTCCTGCCCTAGACATTGGTCGGGTAAAACACTTAACGCCCTCGAACACCACACGCCCCGCGGTCAGCGGACTGCCGCGGTTCACGTCCGTAGCACATGACCAACGAGCACCAGTTGGATGCACCGCTGGGCCCACGCCCGCGGTGCGACGCCAAGGTTGACACCGTAGGATCCAGCTGGCTGCCTCCTTAGCAAGCTCCAGGCTTGCGGCGCCAGCACCGAAGTAGTCGCCCCCCGCGATATCGCTGGGATCCCGTTCCACCTAGTCCATAGCGTGTGACCTGTCACCGCTCAGCTGCGTTGCGCCCTTACGCGCGCTCTCCATCTCGGGTGCTGCTTCTTCTCCGTCGGATCTCCTGTTGTACGGTACCATGGACTCTTTTTCGTTTAGCGGCCGGCCATAAAGTCAGTGTAGTTTTATTCCGGTTAACTATAGACTAGACTTAAGCAAGTAATTGTTCCCCCGCGGCCGCATCCGCCATGTCGCGTTAAAACAATATAGTTATTGTGTGAATGTATGTGTATCTTTTCTCTCTGTAGCAAAACCCGCACCTACTGCCAGCACACAAGAGGACCTTGTACTTCAAAAGCCCAGGTTCCTCCGCGAGCTGTTCCAGGCAACTTTTTGCTTTCATCCAAACTTACAAATAATTTGTCGTGATATAAAAACCCTTTACCTCTTACCAACCCTAATTGCGCATCTCATCGCGCAATTATAAATTTTATTATTATTATTTTTTTTTTTTCATTTTTATACACGACAATTCTCATATTTTAAATATACACTGGCAGCAGAAAGAGCATATTTTCTATCAGTTACAGAAATAGCATTATAAGTAAATCAACTAAGGCGTATAATAGTAAAATTAACCAATCAAATAAAAGTTTCGCATCTGTGGTTTGCCCTGATTGGCCAGTTAGCTGTTACTCATTACTTACGGTGATAGTCTCGACGGTGCGCGTCTTGGAGCTGATGGTCTGCGACGAGACCACCTCCCCTTCCTCGTTGATCGTGGTCTCTTCGGGTTCCGCAGCGCCGGTCGATGTCTGGAATTAAACAGGTAATTTTCATTATACATAAAATGAAATGATTGGTTAAAAGGTTTGCTAACATTGTTCCCAGTTTGTAGTGAAAGATACTTTAAAGAAAAGTTTGGGTGACTTTCAGCGTTTTCTTACCCGCTCAAAAATATCTTAATAATGTTAAAGAAACAATTCGTGGCAATTTTTGTTCACATCCGTTCAAGGTTTTAAAACGGACTCTAACTTTAACCAATTCTAATGTTATTTCGGCAAACTGTTTCTCTTTTTCGAGCGGGTCAAACGCTCTGAAATTCACCTGTTCGGGTTCATCTACACCACTGACCCTGGTGGTTGTCCCGTGCACCATGCTGCCGAACGGTGCGTTGCCGGTGACGCTGGTCGTCGTCGTCGTACGGTACGAGCCCGGCTCCTGTTGGACGTCGAAACAAACTTAGTTATTTCAGGCTCTCCTTGCATTCGTTATCTTGCCATACTCTGAGCTACTGCGTGGTTTATTCTGAGAGCTTTTAATACTTTCTTTTTTATGAAATAGAAAGGCAAACAAGCAAGTGGGTCACCTGATGATAAGTGTTCACCACTGCCTATAGACACCCGCAACACCAAAGAGTTTGCAGATGCGTATTGATTGTTGATGCTCTTAATTCAAGTATCTTAATACAATGGAAGGTTTGATGGTTGTTTGTAGTTTTATTAATTTATAAATACCGTAACAAATTAAATCGATTATAATAGTAAATGAAAACTTACTTTATTTATACACATACGAGCTTTTACCCACGTCTTCGCCCGCACGGGGTTATTTATGAATTTTGCGGGATTTTGCGGGATTTTTACGGAATAAAAAGTATCCTTTGTTTTAATCCAGGTCATGATCTATCTCTGTACCAAATTTTCATCTTAATCCGTTCAGCCGTTAATGCGTGATTGAGGTATAAACATGTAAATACCCAAACATCATTACTTTCGCATTTATAATATTAGTATGATTTTGAGATACATAAAAATTTTCGAATTTACTGATATCACATTTAGGTGTAGCAATAGTGTACATTTACATTTCTACACAAAAATTTCCGCACCTACACAATGATGTAGAAAATGTAGTTTGGCACAAAAAAGAACTAATTGGCCATTGGTGTCGGCTTCGGAATTATGTAGTAAAATAACGGATATATTATTAATTATTATATTTTACCCGGTGGCCGGAATTAAAACGAATGCGTACGTACATGCGACTAAAAAGGCTGCTCGGTGCAAAATTAGACTTTAATCGCACTATTAAGAAAAAAAACAGTCTTTCTAATTACTCACAACAATTATAGAAAAACCATGCAAACACTACAAAAACAAACCATGCAACTCTATAGAATCTCAAAAAACCAACGGTACCTTACTATTTCGTGTTTTTACTTTCAGTGCTGTAATATACTATTGTCGTTCAGAAAACTCTGTCCCCAGTAAAGTAATTACTTACAGTGGTGTAGTAATGTCCCTCGCCAGCGCCCTCGTCGAAGTCGATGGGGGTACCAGAGTCGCCACTAGAGACGGAACTCTCGGAGCCGCGTCGGGTCAACTGCTGATGTGTGCAAGCCACGCGGTTGTTAGGAAACATTCCGGAACATTCCAGAAGGATCGGGAACATTCGAGAAGGAACGGGAGCATTGGAGTTCAGGAACATTGGAACATTTTGGATTATTCGACAGTTTCAGATATTTTTATCCGAAATTCATAGTGTGCCGTCAATAGGTTGACGTTTTCGGGATGGGAAAGCACCAGGATTTCGGTTCCAGTACGTTACAGATTGTCCGTGATTGTGACGGGATGAATGGAGTGCATAGCCGTCCCGAAAGGCGTTTGGAATGGACAGTTGTCACCACATTGATGAATTAGGAGTGATATGGTGTTAGGATTTATTCGCAAACGATTCAAGGCCATTCAGTTTTCATTCCGGGTTTGCGTGCGTAATTCCGTTCGGAGTCGAATCGAGATGGAAAAAAAATAAAAAACGAAAATTAGAACAAAATAAAAGGTAACGTGCAAATGATTACTGTTTCGCTGTTAACAATAAACTGAAGTTAATAAACGGAATTGAAAGAGCAGTCATAAACAAAAGCGTGACGGGAGGTCACGAGAAATGTTAAAACAAAACAGAATCAAACATCTTGAATTGAAAATGATATAAAACTCATGCAAGGACAATCCGATGGCAATGAAATGGAACCCTGTTGATCTGCTGCTTGTAATTAGGGCTGTCTATTACCTTATCGCCGGTGGTGACCATCGTTTTGACTTCCTGTGTCAACACTCGCTGCTCCTGTCTCGTGGCTGAGGAGGTCAGGGTGTGCGCAACGGTTTTCTCCTCCATCTGTTGGGTCTTCGCCTTAGTGTCGAGGTCGTGGTGCGTGGTCGCCGTGCGAGTGGTGACCGCCCTCGCGGTCACGTACGGACTCTTCCCGGCCGCCGCGCCCTCCATCGGCTCTAGGCTTTCCGCCTAAAGTTAAGGGTTAGACTAGCATGCTTCAAACTATTTACATAAACACATCGGAAACTAGCTTTAACACTTACTACAGGCTTTTGAAGCTTGAAAAAAAAGGGGGTGAATAAATTAAGAAATTAAAAAGGCCACACTGTACAACGTAAATGGAAATGATGAGATAAAATTTTAGAGGCGTCTGGCCCGTTATTTGAAATGAAGGTATAAAATGTGACGAACCTTGTTGGTGTGCGTGGAGAAGGTAACCTCGCCAGTGCCGAGGTTTTCGACCTCCTGCTCGACATTATGCGTGACGCCCTCGTCGTTTCTTGTGAGGAGCTGTTTGGTGGTCGTCTTGACGACGACCGGCGGCGTCGGGGTCTTCTTAGCTCGCTGCGAAACCGGGATCTTTGAGGACAGGGGGGTGTTTGAAGACACATAGCCCTGGTGCCTAATGTGCTCGCTAGTCGTGAACTCTGTGAACGTCCGCGGTTCGTCGCCACGTACCGGGCTCTCGTCTTTACCGAACGTCGAGAACTTATGCGTGTTGACTTTCTGTATATCGATGTTTGCTGGTAGATCTTGCGTTTCCTTTTCTATCGTATAGTTGCCGCTCTTATCCTCAAAGTGGGAAGGATCTATTTGTGAGTAGTGTAGTATTAGTTGCCCTGTGACAGGATCTCTAACGGCCGTGCTGGGATCGATGTCCCCTGTGTCCGGGTCAATGTCTCCATATTCTGTCTTTATCCTACCAGTGACTGGATCAATCTTGCCTGACAATGTCATTGTTTGAGTAACAGTTGTTCTTGCGCCCTTGAGCCTTGGATCGTCTGGGTCAACATCAATTGTTTCGCCAGTGATCGGATCAATGATTTGGTATAAATACACGGTTTTCGTTGTTATGATTCTGCCAGTGGTCTCGTCTATCGTGCACTCTTTAGGATCGACTTCCTTGACGCGCCCTTTGTCGTCCTTTTGCGTTATGACGTAAATTTTCACTATAATTAGCCTGCCGGTCTTGCCATCGATTTTACCAACTTTGGTATAGATTTCTCCTGTTGACGGATCGACTTGAGAAGCTGAGTATAGTGGCAGGTTATCTTCATCGACTTGTCCAGTAGCTGTGTAAATTTGTCCACTAATCGGATCAACCTTGATGAGTGATCGGTCGACATCTGTTGCTCTGACTATCGTTCCTGTTTTCGGGTCGAGGCGGCCGTAAATTGTGATGATATAACCAGTAATGGGGTCGATTTGTCCAGCGGTGTAGAGAACCTCTCCAGTTTGCGGGTCTTTAGGGCCGGCAGTCCAGATCTGGTTAGTTTTCGGATCAACTTTAACATTCTTCGGTTCGTTGGATACTATTTGTTTTCCTGACACGGGATCGACCTTAGTCTGGATAATTCTAAGACAAATAAGTCTGCCCACGTCCTTATCGGGTTTTCCTGATTTTGGGTTAACTTGGCCGCTGCGTAATAATAGCTGACCAGTAACGGGGTCCACTTTTACATCCTTGCTTTCTAACTTACCGGTCTTAGGATCATTGTAAGTGACGGTGCCTTTAACAAGATCGATTTGGCCATACTTAGTATCAATTTTGTTGGTGTCTGGATTAAACTGGCCGGTAGTACTTTCAATGACAGAGTGTTTGGGTTCTATGACCCCCTTTTTCGAGTCGACTTTACCAACAAACGTCGTAACTTCTACTACAGGGTCAATGTGTGTTCCTACTACAATGATTTGTCCACGTTTAGGATCGATCTTGCCACTTCTAGGGTCAACAACCCCAGTTAAAACTATAAGACCAGTGTTTTCATCAATGCTGATAGACTTCTTGTCCTGTCCTCCTTTAGCGTCAGTAACGAATATGACCTCATTTGATGGGTCAATGACTCCATATTTAGTGGAAATATGACCAGTTTCAGCATCGACCTTTCCTTTGGTGAGTTCGACTGTACCATTTTCAATGTCCACCTTGCCTGTTGCTGGGTCGATAGGGCCAGTGATAGCAGTGATATCTACCACTGGGTCGTCTTGTTTAGCTACACTCAAAATCATGCCTAGGTTAGGATCAACTTTGCCAGTTTTTGGATCAATGGCACCAGAGTTAATAAAGATTTGGCCCGTCTCAGGTAGAACGATGCCTTCTCTAGTCTGTTTTTGGCCAGCGGAGTCGGTAGCGACGATAGTACCTTTGTTGGTGTCAATCACACCGTATTTAGTTTCAACTAAGCCGTTCGGGTCGAGTATGCCCGTAAGATGTTCTACTTCAGCTGTATGCAAGTCTGGTTTCTTAGTTTTAGGATCAATTTTAGTGAAGATAACCATGATTTTAACAATTTTCCTTCTCGGCGGGGCCGGTGGTGCAGTTGTGGGTTTAGCGGGTGGTGTTTTTGGAACGGCTGCCGCCATAGGCGTAGACCTTTGCGCTTGACTCGATACGATAGGCGAGGATGTACGAACGGGTGATTGCAATGGCGTTTGTACTGGTGTAGAGGCAGGGGTCTTAACTGGCGATGGAGTTTGCCTCGCAGGGGAAACTGGTCTTTGTGATAGTGGTGCTCTAGCCAATACATTCTGCTTATCAACAATCGTAAACTGTTGAGCGAATGAGGGATCTATTTTGCCTGTCTTGGGGTCTACAACTGCGGTAGTGACAATAAAGTTTCCGGTCTTTGGATCGATATCCGCTTGTTTTAGCTCCTGTTTTCCAGTCAATGGGTCTCTGAAAAGAATCTGTCCGGATCTCGGGTCGATAATGCCGAAATCTGTGTGTATTTTGCCGTCTTCGGCGCTGACGTAGCCCTTTGAGGCGTCAATAGTTCCAGCACCAGCATCCACTGTCTTAGTTCTCGGGTCATACTTGCTTGTCACGATCACGAGACGTATTTCGCCGACTGATGCCGGCTTGGTGTGAGGCGTGACTGTCTTGTTGACAATGCTGTACTGTTGGGCAAGAGTAGGGTCGACTTTGCCCGTCCTGGGATCAAACACCTGACTCGTGACGAGCATATGGCCTGTTGCAGGATCTAGCTGAGCTTTCTTGATTTCCTGCTTGCCGGTTGTCGGGTTCGTCACAACAATTTCCCCGGTAGCTGGGTCAACGACACCAATTGCTGTTCTGATTTTACCGTCAGGTCCAATGGTTCCGCTGACAGTGTCTACATATCCTTGACTTGGATCAATCTTCTTAGTTTTAGGATCGTATTTAGTCGTGATGATAACCAAATGGATTTCTCTTTCTAGTGGCTTAATGTCTTTATCCACAATGCTAAGCTGCTGAGCAAGGGATGCATCTGTTTTTCCCGTCTTCGGATCGACGACTCCGGACGAAAGAAGGAAATGTCCTGTCTTAGGATCGGTAACAGCTTGTTTAGTTTCCGTCTTGCCCGTTTTCGGATCAACGCACTCAATCTTTCCAGTTCTGGGGTCTAAAATACCAAAGTTAGTGTGAACTTTGCCGTCAGCAGCTATAATACCTCTCGACGTTTCCACATGTCCGTTGCTGTTTTCTAATGTCTTATTCTTGGGGTCATACTTGCTAGTTAATACAACTAATTGAACTTCTTTGCCTGGCACAGAAGCAAAAGTATCTTTAGGTTTGTTCAACACACTTATTTGCTGTCCTAATGTGGGGTCAACGTGGCCAGTCTTAGGATCAGACACTCCCGATGTTATAAGTAGATTACCGGTCTTAGGGTCAACCAAAGCTTTCTTAACGTCTTGTTTGCCTGTCACTGGATCAATGGTAATGATCTCTCCGGTCGCAGGGTCAACGACACCAAATGAAGTATGTACTTTGCCATCAGGTCCTAATGTGCCATTAACTGTGTCAACAATACCTTGACTTGGATCAAGTGTTTTGGTCTTAGGATCATATTTTGCTGTTATGATAACTAAACGGACTTCTCTTTCCTGTGGTTTAGCGTCTTTATCGACAATAGTGAATTGTTGGGCTAGAGACGAGTCAGTCTTGCCAGTTTTCGGGTCAGTGACTCCCGATGTGAGTAACAGATTCCCTGTTTTAGGGTCAGCAATAGCCTGTTTGATCTCTTGTTTGCCAGTTTTTGGGTCAACGTGTTCTATCTTTCCGCTTCTAGGATCTATAACACCGAAGTTAGTGTGAACTCTGCCATCAGCAGCCATAATACCTCTTGACGTTTCTACGTGCCCATTGGGGTTGTCTAATTTCTTGTATTTAGAATCATATTTACTTGTGATGACGACTAGTTGCACTTCTTTGCCGGGAATTGCAGTAAACTTATCTTTAGGTTTATCTACAACGCTGATCTGCTGTCCTAAACTAGGATCGATTTGGCCTGTTTTAGGATCGACCACTCCTGATGTCAGTAAGAGATTACTTGTCTTTGGATCTACAGCGGCCTTTTTAACTTCCTGTTTACCTGTAACGGGGTCTGTCAAGGTGATTTCACCGGTGTTGGGATTAACGACACCAAACGCTGTATGTACCTTATCATCATCATCAACAGTACCAGGAATGCTATCAACATGAGCATTCGTTAAATCTAACTTCTTGTTCTTGGTGTCATATTTGCTTGTGACAATTACTAAATTGACGAGTCGTTCGGGTATACCCTTAGGTGCATCTTTGTCGACGACTGTAAGTTGTTGAGCAAGAGAAGAATCGGACTTGCCGGTCTTCGGGTCAATGACACCTGAAGTCAATATAAAACTGCCAGTCTTAGGATCAATGATAGCTTGCTTAGAATCAGGCTTTCCAGTTTTTTGATCGGTGTAAAGCACTTTGCCCGTATTTGGATCGAGAATCCCGAAATTTGTGTGTACTTTTCCATCTTTATCGCTGATAATAGCTCTGGAAGTTTCCACGAATCCATTCGGCGTGTCCAATTTTTTGTTCTTGGAATCGAATTTAGCTGTGACAGCAACGAGTTGTACTTCTTTTCCAGGGCATGAAGCGAACGTGTCTGTAGGTTTGTCTACAATACTATACTGCTGTCCTAGAGTAGTATCAAGTTCTCCTGTTCTAGGATCGACTACACCAGAGAGCAGAAGGATATTTCCAGTTTTGGGATCCACAACAGCATGTTTGGTCTCCTGCTTCCCGGTCTTGGGGTCAGTGACCTGAATATCACCAGTTCTGGGATCAATAATACCGTAATCCGTGTAGATTTTGCCATCGGTTCCACTAAGTACGCCCTTGACTGAGTCTACGTGAGCATAGTTAGGATCTAATTTCTTACTTTTCAAGTCGTACTTGCTTGTAATGACGACTAATCTGACTTCCCTGTTGGCTTTCGTGGCATCTTTTTCTACAATGCTGAACTGTTGTCCTAAAGAAGAATCAACTTTACCAGACTTTGGGTCAAGTACCCCAGTTGTAACAAGAATGTTTCCTGTTTTTTGATCAACGTATGCCTGTTTAGGTTCCTGTTTACCGGTTTTAGGATCGATGTAATCAATTTTTCCCGTCCTTGGGTCAATGATACCATAGTTGGAGCTGACTTTGCCATCGGTACCTACAACTGCTCTCGAAACGTCAACATGGCCATGCGCAGCGTCCAGTTTCTTATGTTTTCCGTCATATTTGCTAGTTATTACAACTAAATTAACTTCCTTTCCGGGCTTCGCTCCTACTTTGTCTTTGGCTTTATCAACGAAGCAGTATTGTTGAGCCAGTGTTGGATCAAGTTTTCCAGTTTTTGGATCAATGACACCCGACGTGAGCAGAATATGCCCTGTTTTCGAATCAACGTGACCATTTTTACTTTCTTGCTTGCCCGTTGACGGGTCAGTGTATGTGATTTGACCTGACTTGGTATCAATCAGTTCTTTTTCTGTTTGTATCTTATTGTTTGCCTTGTTAAGCGTTCCCTTGACTACGAGTACAGTGCCGTTAGCATCGTCGAGTTTCTTGCTTTTGGGGTTGTACCTGCCTGTTATTATAACGACTTGCACTTCGTTCTCGGGTTTGGTGGCAACTGGTACCGCAGCAGCTAAAGGCACCTCGTGATGAGCTCTCTCAGAGTCCAATAGAGCTAACGTTGGATCGACTAGGTTCGCCTTAGCTTGTTCCTTAAGCGCGGCTGATTGTACATAATCAATGCCTGGAGTCTTGAGTTTGCTAGGATCGTCAGGTGTTTTACGTTTTTCTGCGCTTTCAGCGACTTTTTTGTCTTCTCCTGGTGCGTAGTTAAACGCGAGACCAGCTTTTCTTGTGGTAGGACTTTGGCTGTCATTAAGTTGCCTCTGTCTCTCCTCAGAGATAGGTTCTTTTTCGTAACTGAACGCTCCTTGAATGAATGGTTTGGACCTCGAAGGACTCTTTTCAGTGTCAGTGTACTCGTACGGTTTCGTGAAACCTGGTTTTTCTTGTTCAGATTTTGTGGGAGTCTTCTCTGTCGATGTGTCGAGGTGAGAGCTTTCGTTAGACGTGTCAAGCACTGCCACTTTGGCTTTAGGATCTTTAATTTTCTTATCTTTGTCTTTCGGAGACTTCTGCTTGGGTGATTTTTCTTTCGGTGATTTTTCATCTCTAGGCGATTTGTCTTTTTTGCCACCAAATAGGCCAAAACCTCCCGTCTATGGTAGGAAAGGGTGAGGGGTGGGGGAAAAAAGAAAAATTAAAAATAATAAAACAAACGCAGAAAATATAAATGCGACAGTGTGACAACATAAGCTTTATATATGCGTATCTTTAGGCTTACTACAGTAACTTATAAGATGTCACACAGCAAAATAACATTGAAAATTGCAATATGCTTACATGCCTCTCTATTTGCGTTTGCTAACATTAAATATTTACAGTTCTGTATAATACAAAGTACTCTACTATCAGAGACATCACAGAATAATATCAAAAGTTTACCAATATGCCTTTTGAGGGTCTACCATTCTTGCAATATTGTGAGAATATGGACAAATTGCTGGTTTGCTTGACATAACACTTACCTTAGCTTTCTTGGGTGTGGTTTCCACGTTGTTCGTTATTCCAGGATCACTGGAAGTGTCTGTTCCTGGAACGAAAAATAACAAATAGATGATTCAGCAAAGCCCTTTTATATTTACCAGTCAGTCCAATGATCCATTCGTGAAATGTGTAATATATTTTTTTAAATTCAGGATCAAAATTGAGAGCAACGGCTGTGCGTTACAGCGGGAATACATTACTGAAGCACAATCTATGCTTCTCGCTTCAAACTTCAGACCTTGGTCACTAGAGCTTAGTGTAATCTGAAGCATTTAACTTTCCATCGTTAATTTCCCTCCAAATAACGCAGAAGGATACAAACATATCAGTAAATAAAATTACCGTTCTCGGCGGGTTTCCTTTCAACGACCTTCTGCTCTTCCTTCTTCTCAGGAGGAGCCGTCGGCATCACCTTCACGGCACCAGGCGGCGGTTTCTGTAAGCAATTTACAAATATGAAAAGTCTGATACAATTCTTTTTTATACAAATTAACATATAAAATTTAGTGTTTGAATCTAGATCTACTTCTACATGACTATAGTGCATCAAGTAATATACAACAATACTATAATGTACATGATTATGATTGAATCGTTACGCTTTCTAATTGATATAGACAAAAATCTGAAATAATAATTTATTAGATAATTATAGTAATTTTGTATCGTGTCTCGCTGAACACAAAATTAATTAAAAACCTAAACTTTTCCAATTAGGTTCAGTGGCACGATTACAAAAACCAACTGAGAACGGATGGTCGAAAATTAACACTTACAATCAGAGTTATCTATTAAATGTCCAAAAGATTGCGAGGTCTTACAGGGCATTAAAAATAAATGGGCCAAAATTCTTTTTGATGCCTAATAAAATGTCCCTTGTATATTTTAACGCATATTTTTTATTTATCCTGATATTCTTAAAATAATATGTTATCTTTAAATTCGGAATGACATACGCATACCCGAATGATGATTGTTATAAAAATATTTGGGGTCAGAATAAGAAAAAAACTATTGTTTGGTAACGCAGTGGACACTATTCTTGAGGAGTCATGGGGACTGGTAAAGTTGTGGTAATTTGGGTACCAAATGAGAATTTTCTGTAATAAAAAACCCAGGATGGTGGGAAAATTCCTAATAAAAATTGGGGCCCGGTTGAGAACTAACGTAATATTACTAGGAAAATATTTCGAGACTTCTACAATTTTGTAAAAGTGCTTATACATTATAAATTTTTTTTAGGCACTAAAAAGAATTTTGGCCCAAATCACTGTCAAAAGTAAGTAAGAGCTTCCATATTAGTCTAGCTTTTGACCAGTAATTGCGAGCCAGTGTAGGCGACAGTCGGCGGGTGGGAGAACCTTGTGCAAGGTCCGTCCGGATCGCAACTACCATCTTGCTCGCAAATTTTGCCGCTAAGCAGCAGTGCTTGCAGCTTGTCAGCGATTCTTTTGCCAACGCTGCTTCCCATGGCCCGCGATAATTACTTCCCATCCTACCCGATTCCTCCTTCTTTCCAAAAAAAAAAGTCTAAACGAAACGGCAGCGAGTAACCACAGCAATGCAAACAGACGCTGACTGTACACGGTTCTAGAACACTTTAGTGCCTAGTCGGTTGGAGTGTCTAGACCAGGTGAATTTAAGTAGAAATAACAACATATATGGACTCGACTTAAGGGGGCGACTCTTCACGATGTGCGATCCTCAATGTCAACCTGTACATTCTGTAATTTCTACTGGCGTTAAAGCTGACAGAATGTTACTTTGTCTAAACACCCTGATCTGTTTAAGACTGGACCGTTTGTCGTAAAGGCCGGTCTAGCTCATGTTATAACGCGATAAGCCCACCTCTTGTAAAAGAGCTCTTTACTTCTTTAACTAAAGTGTACGACCATCCATTCTTTTCGACAAAATGACCACCACCACACCTTTTCCCCTCTCTCGGCCAAATACTCCCCCTCGAGAGAGCTGGCAGATGACACGCTGACGGTGCCGCCGGAGCGCCGACGCAGCTTCCGAGCGGCGTGCGGGAAACGCCACGGTATTACACGGGTGTCGGTATGTTAGTTATGAGCGCCCTCCCTCAACCGAACCTATGCAACGGGATCTGAATACTTTAAGCGCTAGTGACTCTAAAGCGCTATCGGAGTTCGACGGCGTGTGATAGAAATTTGTGCTAGAAATTAAAAACGCCGTCTGGTACGGTCCGAAAGACTAGGGAATTACATTGTCATATTATACGCTTCTGTTCCGGAAAGTTACGATTAATTGCCGTCACAGGTTCGGTCGCAAAGGGTGTAAGGAGATTAACACATGAAGTCGTCAAAATTAAACTCAACCATGTCAAAAAGCACTGTTACTTAATGTAACAATGCTAAATGCTAGTACTTATTTACACATGAAACTATTTCTACCAAAGCATTTCTGGGTGGTCCTTCTAACCGTATTTCAGGTCTTTGAAAACTAATTTTCAACAGGTGTCAATCTCCTACGTACATATAACGCAATGGTAAGTAATGCAACATGCTCACTATGTGAGTGATCTTAGAACATACTCAACATAGTAAATAAACTACGAGGTGTTAATTACATTGTGATACAATTGTCCGAATATAGAGCAGGCTACTGGAAACTTCCGCGATGTATATGTACAATCAGGGACAAATTAAGAGAAACGTTCATAATCAAATCGAGGTGGCACACTGGCACGTAATATTACGCCTCATCTTGCGACTAGACCGGCAAGCGAGTCGTGGCAATAGAAAACAATAGCCAATTAAAAAAAACGGATTGGCAACTCCTATTGTAGATATCAGACACGATACGTTATATGCTAGCAACTCTAAAGATGCAAAAAATACATAAAAATATGACTCCTCTCCTACTGCTTTTGACCAGTTGAGCCATGAATGTTATTCATACGATTTGAAAGAAATACTAAAGGATAACAGCTTTATTGACCAAGAACAGAGTTTGATGTACCATGCTGCTCACTTGACAGAATTTGTAAGTTGCCAAAAAAATGTTTTCTTATATGTCACGACTCGCTGACCAGAGTATATCTAGGCGTTTAGCACACCACAAAGCGCGCGACGTGCCCAGACTGGCTACACCGACACAATCCACCGTATATTTACAACGTCAAACGGGACTTTAACGCAATAAAATCATTTTTAACTTACCTCAAGGTTGCAAAACGGTCGAAACGTCGAGGCAGATTAGCAATGATTTTATCGCGTTAAAGTTGAGTTTGACGTCATGAATATATGTGAAAGTCGCCAAAGTTTAAAACAATTTATTCCACGGCATGTTCGTCCACAAGAAAAATCCAAGTAGCTATCGAAGGTACTGAACGTGCCACTTTTTCGCAAAGCTGCTTTAGAAAAATCCCTCCAAAATCCCTCAGGATAGTGGCATGGCAGAGCTTTTGTAACGAATATCAAGTTCCAGCTGCCTTTCTAATTCTTAAGCCGAATCTCATGCATATCTCAAAATACAATGAGATGTAGAATGTTCATAATGCCAAAGAATTTATCAGTACTTTGGAAATAAAATTAATAAAAATAATCAAAGCACTAATTTGATTCAACTTAGCTTGTTGATTCAGTAAAAAGGAGACTTAATCGCAGGCGATTGCGAGTTTTCGTACTACCCACAGTTATTACCGCACGGGATCCATTTAAGAGGCACTAACTTTGTTGCTTACAACTCTTTGAGTATTTAACATTGAGATGCCAAGCCGTTTTATCACCTAACAATTTTTTCTGCCAATTTTAGCGGGGGAGACGGGTCTAGTGTTGCCCGATGGCTGGGAAATTGGGGATTGTCCTGGAATTACGTGTCTTGTCCCGTGTCCAGGAATTACACTTTATAGTCCCGGTTTGCTAGTGTTACTATATTTTCAGAGTTCCTTACCTCAAAAGGAAAAATCCGAAAACTGTAAGCAGTATCGGAAGTCTCCAGATGAGATATCCGAATAAAATCACAACATGCTGTCGGCAACACTGCCACGAATGCCATGATGTCAAATTTTGAAATGTTTACGTTATGTCTGTCAAAAAGCTTATTAATTTAAAATGTTTTTGGTGTTGTAAATAATAAATTAATTGTAAAGAAAATTATTTACGTGTGATAAAAAAGTCCGTCTTTAGTGAAATTTGAAGTTTTTGATAGCCGTTTGAAGGTAAATACAGCACGATTAACCATTTTTGCAGAGATCGCTTTCGCGATACGGACTAAAGCAAAATGACACACGATATCGCGGCGAACTGGTTTTTATAAACCGTTATGATTTTAATCACGGTTTTAGGACATATGCATTGGCAGAGGGGAATGCGTGCCTTGCGACGTCCAGTGGCTAAATTGTCTAAGTTACAACTTCCCTATAATGTCTAAGGAATATAGAAACATTTGAATGTATCATCTACATATGGCAGTTAGTCTTCCGTCATGGATGAAGTCCCGCTTTATTACCTACTTCAAAAAACGTGAAAATTCTTGATTCGTTCGTTAGTTTTGTTTAATTCGAAAAACGAAGAATTAGAAATTCCTATACAGATCTTGCGGTAGGATCTAGTGCACCTAGCACGAAACTTGTCAACACGCCATAACGCGCTACATAACTTAGTGCGTCTTTATCCCACTGGGCTAGTTAAAAAGAGATGCAATGAGTAACGTAGCGAGTAAACGCATGTCGAGAAGGTTCGTGCTAAGTGCACTAGCAGAAAGTTCCGGAGTTCCTCTTTATTTGAAGTCGGTTTATATCCAAAATCGTACTTTATGTATAAAAATAGGAGAGAAATATGCAAATGTAATGAATGGTAATTGATTCGTGTGGACAAACATTCCTACTGCCATTACTTAAGCAAATTTCGCTGTCTTACTAGTTTTACCTACTTATCCATAATTTTTTGTAAAAGTCATGGAACCATAGGACAACTAACCCACAGATCAGAGAAGGTGGAATGGAGTAAAGAGCAGACAGGTACCTTGTCTTTGGCTGCAGGTCTGGGGGCGGGTTGCGGCGGCATGGTGTGCCGCTTGGCCACTTCTGGGGGCATCGTGTCAGCCTTGTTGTCAGCGGCCGCTAACGCTGTAAACAAGAGATAGAACAAATTAATACTTGAAACAAAAACTACCGTTGGATTCAAACATATTGGTTTAAAGCAGTTGTTTATCGCCGCCCGCGCAGCTTGCACCGAGCAGCCGAGCCGGCAGAGCTCAGCCCCTCAGTTATCCAAGGCCCAAAATCTTAATGTCATGAATAGGGACCAAAAACTGGCCCCCCATTCTCGCGTTCATCGAGTTTCATCACACAGTTCAGCTTATCAAAAAATTACAGAATTCATAGGGATCTGATAACTATTTTTGAGATCTCTACTATGACTTATTCTCTACTGTCGCGAGAAATGTCGAAAACATGTCGACTTTGAATACGCGAGTGATTCGTTTAGTTCAAAATATCAATATTTACACGAAAGAACTGACTCATAAGTGTGACCTTGGAACATAAAAAACCTGAAGAGGATACGAATAAGATATCTCCACACGCCGCGTTCCTAAATTAGTCGGCAGTAAATCATTGTATTGCACACAATATTTTTTGAACCATATTTCATACAAAATACACATATTACAAACAACATAAGAAGATCCAGTAACAAAAATTTAGACAAGTGTGTTGAGACGGTTTGCGTGTAGAAAGGATGAATGAAAGAAGATTAGGTAACAAAAAGACTATATGAAGGGAGAGTGGATGGAAATTGGGAAGGGGGATACCTCGGCGAACGTACTCCGACCAAGTCGGAGACATTCTGGAGGAAGACCAGGTCAGGAGCACCCTAAATCGACGAGTATGCATGAAGAATGTTATGAGAGTAAGTGAAACAAACTGTTGTACGTAAGGCTCGTAGCAAATGGAAATCCGTGGTCTCAGCCTACCCCTACGGGAAAGAGGCGTGACTATGTATGTATATATATTACAAACATGAATGTAACTCGAAATACCTCTTCACGACAAAACCGCTGAACTTATTTTGAGCAAATTTGGCAAGGCGATAACTTGCATATAAAGGATGGTACAACTACAGTCAACTACGAAAATATGTTCCATTTTTTTGCCTTATTTCAATGGAATAAGTACACCGTGGACTGTGTAAGAAAGTTTAACATAAAGTCAAGGAAATTGAAACACGTACCACCGTAGAACCTAATCGAAGAGACATAAGCATTACATTTGTATGACATAGCCTGGCGTTTAACGCGTCGCGTCATTGCGATAGGGTTCTTTGGTGGTACGTGAATATATTTATCCCTACTGTACAACAAACAGCCATAATGAGCACAAACGAGCCACGGCATAAATCGCAATTGGCGAGCACTCGGTCTATTTAAGATTATATCTCGCAATTCTCCGAGACCGCTCCGACCGCAAACGGCTAAATTTATCGGTTCCCTATCCTTCCGTCGATTATTAATTTACAAGTGAACTTTTATGTCAGCTTTATTACTTCATTAGCTTTATTAACTAAAGACCAGCCCCGACTTCGTACGGGTATAATTAAGATAATAATGTACGTAAGAACCTTCCGTAAAAAAAAGTCTCTGAATGACAGTGAAAACCGTATCAAAATCCGATACGTGGTTTAAAAAGAGTAAGCGGCCGAATATACGATGAGGATAGACAGGCGGATAAGTCAGTTTTTAAATGTTAAACAACTCTATACTGTCTCTAGCGCCGAATAATATTAATCCACAATTTTTTTTTAAACGTAAAATTACAACTACAGTCGGTTACTTTGTCGACTTCTTATACGTTATTTCCTAATTGATTTGTATTTTTCCGTATATATGTGGGTATATATTAGTTTATTAATGTGTGTTTATTTTATCTATATATTTATGATAGTATGTATTTTATTTTATTTTATTTATTTCTATATTTTCTGCAATTATTTTTACTTTAAAAATTGTACTTGCACCACCTGCTCAACATTGTAATTTTTTCGTGTCTCCTGCTAAATGGTTGTCTGAAAGAGATCGCTTTTAAGCGATAAGACCGCCAATTGTTTACTTTGTAAATTGTTTTTTAAGTAATGTTTGTTAACTATTTTCCGTGTGGTTTTCAATAAAGAGTATTTGTCTTGTCTTGTCTTGTACAGTCACTATTTTTTTTAAGGTTTGACTCCGGACCCTTAAAAACTCTCACCACTTCACTTAGCATAACAATCGCAACCATAAACTAACAATAGAAAACAAATATTTATAACGTTATCGGGACTTTAGCGCGATAAAAATATATTGTCTACTCGTGACCACGGGCTTTGAAACATGGCCGAAACGTCGAGGTAAATCAACAATATATTTCTATCGCACTAAAGTCCCGATAACGTTATAAATATGTGTGAAAATCGCGAAAATTTAAAACAATTTAATAGAAAACAATTCATAATCAATAAACCACTAACATGTACAATTCCAACAATCGTTGAACACCATTTTGAAAGTAAAAAAAAAACACTTCACAAATTCACCATAGCACTATTATAGTTTTCCCGTAGAGAGGCGGATCCAGACTGGAGCGTATATGTTACGCGTACAGCGTAGCCGTCTGTGTGTTGAGTAAATAATGTATAAATATCGCCTACTTCACTCGCTGTAGTTTAGTGTGCTGTTTTAGTGGAGCGCGATGCGAGGAAGGGGACCAAGAAAAAAGCTTTATTATTTTACTTATAAATAAATGTAAGTACTTATAAACAGAGGGAGGTTAGGGATTAAGTTCGGCTTTGTATATCAATGAGTCTTATTTTGGTCATGTTTTTGTACAATAACGAATTTAAGCATATAAATGACATGATACATAGCGAGGTCTATTATTCGTTATGGCTGCAAACAAATTAAAGCCAGTTATCATTTTCCAATTAAAATTCAACCGGTAGCTTTTTTTCATCGTACATACCGCTATTTAGGATCTGCATCTGTTCGTACCGCCATGTAATTTAGAAATTAAAACGCATGCATACTAAGCGCACTAGACACGAGTTAAGGCATGCTTACTGGGGACTTATCCGGTCACATACTTGTAGGTAGAATTTGAACCCCAAAAATTATCATTTTGCAAAGTAAACTGAGAATTGTATCTCAAAGTCAGAGTTGGCCAGTGAGATTGTACTTGAGCCCTATCGTGCAACATTTCGGCCAGTGACCGCGTGTGACGGTACGCACAAATCCCTTGCACGATCTCACACAAAATCATCTATTAGAAGTGCGTCGCAAAAAATTGCAAGCTGCGTTAGTCTATAATATTAATTTGGATGCTCGCTCTAGCATCACACCGTCCCACAATGCATCTGGCTGGCAAGGTGACAATTAGGCGCATGAGTAACATTTCAGCGCTAAAATTCACTTATTACGCGCCCGTCATTGACTATAAAGAGACAAGGTCGTCACCGTCATGTCATTGATAATAATCTGGTTCGAGGAAAGTGTATGTGACGCTAATTTTATCTCGAACGTAATGCAGCTTTCAGTTCTTGTCTTTTAATTTATGCAACAAATACGACAGACTTCTCAAAGTTCTAACTCCGAGGTATTTTAAGTAACCTGCAGGGCATAAAGTGAAATGAAACGTGAGAAATGTTTAAATACAGGGAACAAGCCAGAGAAAAACGACTATGCGTCTCGTAATGGAAAGTAATCACTCTGTCGCTTATAAGAACTACAGACTCCAAGAGCATCGCTGATCCTTTACCTGCCTTAAGCACCCTCCACTCTATTTAGGGGTTGCTGATGCCCATGGGCCGCGATGATGATTCCACATACAGGTAACAGGCCTGTTCGTCTGCTTGCGTCTTAAACTCAATACATTTCTCACATTTCATACCATTTCCCTAACCTTTTCTACGCCTAAGACTAATATTTTATCTCAACGTATACAATGTAAAAATGACCTACGTGCATTCACTTAAGGGTAGACTTATTAAAAATTAAATAACTTTACAATAGAAGTTTGGCGTGTGACATTTGTATTTGACGTGGCGTTGATAAGGTTAAAAGAGGAGAGTAACAGTGGACCAAAAGGTTACTTAAAATACCTTAAGAGGAGTGTGAACCCAGCGCTCTCCATACAAACGGCGATAACGTTTCCCACCCTCGAAACCTTAACCTATAGCCATGATTTTTTTATATGTTCTCATTATGTCCTAGAACTAGGTTTGTATGTTTTGATTTTTTAAATATTCTTAATAGTTTCAAAAGTATTGACCCTTTTTTGTTTTGTTTGAAACTCCTAAAATGCAAATATTGTCAAATCTATAAAGAATATTTAAAAAATCAAAACAAACCTAGTTCTAGGGCATCATGATAACATACCAAAAAATCATTTCCATAGATTAAGGTTTAGAGGGTGGAAAACGTTATCGCCGTTTGTATGGGGAACACTTTTTGGGCCCAGCCCACACACTCCTCTTACGACTTTGATAGGTCTCTCGTGTTAGTTGCGCGAATTGAAAAAGCAAACTGTGCTCATAATAACCTGGAATTGATTCGAATCCATTTAAAATTTCAGCTATTAACGATCTATTATATGTATTTGAGACAAGGCCGCCGCAATCGGATGTGCCGGCGCCGCAGATGAACAAAACTGACTCATCTAATGGATTGTTGACGGAAAAATTTAACAGTTAGCGAGTTGTCAAAGTTGTTTACATTGACCGGAACGAACCATGCGTCTCGGTATCCAATAAAGTCACAGGATTTTCTAATGGGCTAGTTAGAAAGGGACGAAGGATAACCTTTTGCTATGATTTTTAGGGTTTTGTACCCAAAGGGTAAAACGGGATCCTATTACTAAGACTCCGCTGTCCGTCCGTCTGTCACCAGGCTATCTCATGTACCGTGATAGTTAGACAGTTAAAATTTTCATACATGATGTATTTCTGTTGCCGCTATAACAACAAATACTAAAAACCAGAATAAAATAAATATTTATTATAAATAGATAATGGTACGGAACCCGTCGTGCGCGAGTCCGATTCGCACTTGGCCGGTTTTTAATATGAGATAAGGGCCTGAAAACGGGCTAGAGGGTCACCTAATAGGAAGTGATGTGGGTGGTAGGACCTTGTTCAAGGCCCATCCGGTTCGCTACCATCACCTTGCTCGCTAATCCAGCCGCTAAACAGCAGTGCTTGCATCGTTGTGTTCCAGCGTGGAGAGCAAAACAGCCGATAAAATTACTGGTACGAGAGTTGTTCCATCTTAGCCTTCGGGTTGGCACGCGCCACGCATACTCTAAACTTATAGCACCCATAGTATAGAGGGTTTCTACCCATTTTAAAGCACGTTTCAAATACAATAAAAATTCCTACTTGACGAGAAAACTTTTATACCTTGCCATCAATAGATTTATGGTGCTATTATGTTTAAAACACAAAAGAGGGTCAGCCTGGAGCGTTCTCAATGTTAACATAAATAAACACGCTGAAGAATTTCTTACAAACAGTCGCGTGAAATGCTGTAGGTGCTCACAACTTTAGTTGCAGGCAGTTTTGCGGGTGGTAGGACCTTGTGCAAGGTCCGTCCGGATCGCTACCACCATCTTGCTCGCTAATCCTGCAGCTAAGCAGCAGTGCCTGCACTGTTGTGTTCCGGCGTGGAGAGCAACACAGCCGGTGTAATTACTGGCACAAGAGGTGTTCCATCTTAGCCCTCTGGGTTGGCAACGCATCTGCAATCACTTTGGTGTTGCGGGTGTCTATAGGCGGTGGTGATCACTTACCATCAGGTGACCCACTTGCTTGTTTTCCTTCCTATTTCATCAAAAAAAACGCATTAAAAGCCGTAGTTCTGCATGTTTACGGTGTTTACTAGTCATAAAACCAGGGAAGACAGGTTTGCTATTGGATTAGGCTTTCGATATGTCAAGTGTTTATCGCAATATTTATACATGAGTATAGAGCCACGCTGTAAACAACTGCTGGTTACTGCACGAACGCTGTTTAGGTGACAAAAAGTGAAATTTTAGGTTAGAATTTTTTTTTACATGATAATAATAATATTTCCTTTTACTCCTTTAACTTCTGTGTATTTATTTATATATAGGTAAGTATATGTATTATATTTAGTATACAGATATGGATATATTGTATTTTATTTTATTATTTGTTACTAGTTTATGTATTGTATTTATTAGCATGTTGTATGGTAATTTTTCATTGTTGTTGCTATCTTGCTCTTTGTTTGTCCCTAATGTGATACTCCTTTCACTCACTCAAAGGTTAACTGGAAGAGATCCCTTAAAGGGATAAGTTCGCCTTTGTACATCACTGTATTTCTTCTTGTCATTTATGTTATTTTGTACAATAAAGAATTTACGTACATACAATAAGCCAAGTGTGGATGAACGGACTATACAGCTATAATAGCGCTACCGTGCCACTCAAGCGAGCGGCGAGTCGTGCGCCAGTGGTTAATATAAACAGTGCGCCAGACGGGGGATTCTTGGAACGAGTGAGTTCATACGCAAGGAATCGCTTTACTGGAATTTTGTTTACTGTATGATGTAATAAATGAATTGATGGTAATGATGTGGTGATTTATCGGTTTGTTACCGGAATACTTGTAGATATAAGTCGGTATTGAATTTAATTTCGAGCGCACCGATTGAACTTACAACGCTGTCGTGTCGGGTCGAAGAGCGTACCTGCCGGTGCCGTATCCTTCGAGTGGTGCCGGCGCCGTGTCGGTAAATAAAGACACGCTTTAAGGCGGGTAGCGGCAAACTCGTAGCAGACTATCCAGTCTGAGGTTTCCTTCTCCTGTAGCGGTGACTCACCGTCCATACTGCGCGAGGAGAGCTGCCTGGAGGAGAGCGTGCGCGAGAAGTGCGGCGGCGCGCGCTGCGGCGGCGCGGCGCGCGACTCGTACTGCGTGCGGCCGCTGTAGCGGTACTTTGAGCCGAAGCGTGGAAACAGCGTTCCCTTCGCCGGCGGCTCGGGCGTCATCAGTCTGCGGAGGAGAGCACTGTCAGCTCGGGATTGCGACTAACAAGCAGGCATCGTTAAACAATTGGCAATATGCATGGATTTTTTATATTTCGAAAATTAAGGGCCTCCGCTAAATCGTGGGCGCGCACGGAGCTAGTGCACGCCTATAGAAAAATAGTTTGAGAGCGTCCGCTAACTCGCGCAAGTGCGGGCTCATACTATTTATTCGATAGGCGTGCACCTGCTCCGTGCATCCGCGCGACGTAGCGGACGCTTTAAAAGAACCAGCAAGAAGAAAAACAACCACGTTTTTTTCTGAATTTATTACTTTTTGAAATATGACCAACAGAAAACTAACAGTGAGCAAGATTCGCGAAAACGGGCATGGACTTTGACGTCATAGTCTAAGTTGTCGCTAGTAAAATGTCTGGTTTTAACCTCGTAAGGCCTACGTCAAATTTCGTTCTATGAATTTTGAACCACATCTTTTGAGACAGTGAGTTCAACGTCAGTTTGACATTTGTCCTATATGTAGGGTAGGACTTAGGGCTTACAAGGTTATAACTAAGATCGCTTTAATTGCAATATAGTCAGCTTTTAACTTATTACTTCCTTACTAAATTTTACATTTTTATCTGAATTCGAATAAGCATACGTCGAAAAAAAAAACTTCTAAAATATCCTTTTTTTATCCACTTCTTTGGGCATAAATAAATTTAAAATTATGATCAGGAGATCTACGACAATTTGACTCTCATCCCATTCGCTTCCTGACGAATATGCTCTATTCCTAAAAAGCCAGCGCTCACCTGAAGAAGGTGTGGTGTTCGACGCAAGTCTTCCACAGCTTCTTGGCGGCGCGGTGGTTGATCAGCTTGAAGCCGACGGTGGACTCGAACTGCTCGAACTCCCCGGGCCGCAGCTTCACGTAGAAATTGTGACGCTTGTAGCTGATCTTCAGGATCTTTGGCCAGGCGAAGCGGTTGATGCGCAGTCTGAAAGTTAATTTGTCGTGGTGTGAAATTGTTTTTTTTTTTTAATGAAATAGTAAGGCAAACAAGCAAGTGGGTCATCTGATGGTAAGTGATCATCATCGCCTATAGACACCCGCAACACCAAGAAGATTGCAGATGCGTTGCCAACCCAGAGAGCTAAGATGAAATACCTCTTGTGCCAGTAATTACACCGGCTGTCTTGCTCTCCACGCCGGAACACAACAGTGCAAGCACTCCTGCTTAGCGGCAGGGTTAGCGAGCAAGATGGTGGTAGCGATCCGGACGGACCTTGCACAAGGTCCTACCACCCGCACTTTTGTACAATGTTTTGAACTTTCGCAATGTTCACTAATATTTATGTCTAGCTTTCTCCGCGTAGTTTTAGGATAACGTACTTACTTCTATCCCCTATTTAATCCCCGAAACCTGTGGAATTTGCTGGCGCATATTATCACCTACGACTGTCTTGGCTGATCTTAGCTCATCAAGTCATCACTGTCATCAGTATAGAATAGACCCTTCTAATCTTGGAACAATTTACATCAATTGACCTAGTCCCAAAACAAGCACATCGTGTACTATGTTATGTGGGTACAAGAAGAAGAAAGCGTAGAAATAACTTTAAATGATAATGACAACACAAAGAAAAATTAGGGTAATGGCAGGACTCGAACCTGCAACATCAGCATTCCGGGCCTTACGTTTGCCAGTTTCGCTACATTACCAACTACCATACCCTGCGAATTTTTCAATGTGTTTCGTTTTTTCGGTCATTACATTATTGATATTTTTTAGAGTATAACTACCCACGGTGTCATCTATGAGAAACTTAATCAAGTAATCAGGGGCCGTTCAAGTATTACGTAAGCAGTATAGGGGGGCGGGGGGATCCTTGCTGTGCTTATTTTTGGTGACATGGGGGGTGGGGGGGTCTAGATGGTGATTACGTCAGCAGTAGTTATTTACTTTTTTACACATATGGAACTGATGTGCATTATTCAAAATTTAGAGCACCAAGATGTTGAATGGTTCGATGAGATGAGAACGACGTAGGCATTCCAAAATCGGATAACAGTGAGCAGACATACAACATTGAGGAGCACTTTTTAATTTTCTTATTTCTAGAATTATATCTGCTGCTCATGAATCAATAAAAAAAAGAATACATTAAAAGAAAAATGCATATCAATGTTTACGTAAGCATGGGGGGGGGGGGGGTTAAGCACTTTGATTACTTTTGCTGACAAGGGGGATGGGGGGGTAAATAATTGTAGTAAATCTGCTTACGTAATACTTGAACCCCCTCATTATCATTAAATTTATTTCTACGTCTAAAAAAAAAAAATCGGAAGAAAATTTCGATTACAAAAAAAGAAGTAAGCGGCCGAAGATACGACGCGGACGGAGAGACGGGTACAAATAGTAATGTAGGTATGTAATGATAAAGATAAAGAAATAGTATTTTATGCAACTGCTATATATAATGAGAGGGCTCAAAACACGAGTGTGGATTCATGAAACGAGCGTCAGCGAGTTTCATAATAGGATCACACGAGTGTTTTAAGGCCTAGTTATATACAGTTGCATACATTACTTTATCTACACACATATCATAACTGCAAAAAACCGTAACAGCAAAAAACCAACAAACGAGTGTCAAACAAGTATGGCGGCAATTCGATCTATCCGTCAAGACGAACGTTTTTTTAAATCATAGACAAAAGAATGAAGTCCCTATTGTCATGTCACTCGAGATCAAATGTCGTGCGTTTAAATTAAAAAATCATACTGAGTTGACGTTTCGTATCGATAACTGTTTTAATAGCTATGGATACTAGAATAGAGACCAACTTGAATATTGACAGCTGTTCCAAATTTAAACTCATAACGTCACGAGATATCGGTAATGTGATCACCAATAAACATAGACTACTAAGAGATACTACCCAATAAAGAACAGATTACCTACTACCACACACAAGAAAATTCTGATAATAACATTGGTTGTAATAATGCTGGTCATTTTCTATTGTTTTTGATCGCGTTATTAAGCATTTATGATATGTGTGTAGATAAAGATATATTGTCCACTCACTTCTCCCTGTGCACCAGCAGCCCCGAAGAGCAGACTCCGAGCGTGATGTCCACGTTCTCTGAGTCCTTGGCGGGGTGCAGGTCGACGCCGTACATCGCCAGCTTCTTGGCGTTCTCGAGGTAGTTCAGTTCGGCCTCCGCTGGGGTTTGGCCTCTGTTAACAAGGAGTAAAAATTAGAGATTTGTAAAAGTAAACTAAGACAGCCAACTTTTGGGGATTGAAGATTGACTCTCGCTTTTAGTTTGACGAAACGGGTGAAAAACTTATCTAGTGGGGAGGTTCCGCTATGGTTAAGTACCACCACTTAGGTCCATGCCGCGAAGCAGTTCTTATCGAGCTTCTGTGTGTGTGCTATTTTTGCCTCTCGAGTTTGTTCCTTTGTTTCCTCCCTGGTCTAAGCATATTTATTTGAAGCATGCTTCTTTTTAACCAGTTCTATCAATTTTGGCAATACAAAATCATTCATTATCATTAGAATACCGTATTGTAACTAGCTCCCCTCGATACAGGCATTACAACCTATCTTTCTTATGCGAACAATTGTTTTTAATGAAAATGGCGTTGATTTCACAAAAAAAGTTATATTATTTTTATGTAGTAGTGTTCACTTCTCTCACCGATGTGTCTTATGAAGTTCAACGACCTTCTCCTCGAGTTCGGGAGTGCAGGCCGCCGGCGGAGCGAGTTTCAGCTGCTTGCACCTCCCAGCGCCGACTTCTGACTCCTCGAAGTCTCCCATCTCCGACTGTAGAAGGTAGCTGGCCAGGAGCGCGTGAGTCACCGTCGAGCACGGCAGACGGCCTGGAAGTAAAGGTTTATTGTTATACTCAGTACAATATGATACGAGTGTGCTATGATATGTGATGCGAGTGAGCTGTGCTTGGTCATCATACTACAGGCGGTATTAATCGTGCGAACGGTACGCGAGCGCGATAAGGGAGGCGAGTGTGTAATAATTAATGTACACGCGTCGCATACGACGTTTTTCAACACACTGGCGAGAAAAAAATAGACTTGTATAGGTATTGACTTCTTCGTGGGTATTTAAAAAAGCTCTTTTCGGTAAGCTGTCAAAGCCGACTGCGGCTATATCAGTTCCCGCCACCCACCCCCCGCGTCCTACCCGGTTACATTAAGAATACTTCGTCGACATACATATAACTTGCAGTGAAGTACAAACTTAGTCGGGGGGGGGGGGGATATTATAAAACACTAGTGCCAGAGAACAGTAGCAGAGCAAATGACTGAGGAGTGGCTTATGTACAACGTTGAACACAAAAAGGTTGCCTGAAACATAGGACGCTCGATATTTTTAGCCTATCCTCACCTTCGAGCAGGTCTTTCCGAACAGCCAACACGAGCTGATATCTCGTCAGTTCCTCCTGCAGCTGCGCTGGCTCCGGGGGGTAGAACTTGACCGCAAACTTCACCCGCCATGGCTCATCTGTAATAAGCAAGAAAAATATTTGTAAGCATAAAATTAAAAGTCTTGCCAGGTCCCAAGAAAAGGGAATCAGCTGATATTCTTATAACATCACTGACATCTTGAACGTGGCAGTCATCCAGTGACAGCCAATAAAAAGGCTCATACGCCTACGTCATCAATACATGACCAATCAAATGACATCACAAATCCGTGGCGTACAGAGCACGTCACTTTCTTTTAAGTGTGTCGGTCAAGAGATTAAAAGGGGCAACTTTAACTTATTGACAGTCAGACCAGACGCTGGCGACTATTAACAGTGTAATCGCCCCTTTATATCATAGGTTTTGACTAGACTCTGGTTCAATAAATATTATAGCCACACTTACGCTTAAGCATCTTAGAGACGCGCTTGTCGTGGTCGATCCAGACGCGCGGGTCGCCGCGGTCCTGGTACTGCAGCCCGAAGTAGTCCTTCTCGACCAGGTTCAGGCTGTCGCACACTTTGCCGAGGAGCTCGTGGCCGCGGATCTTACGCTAGAATAGAAAGAGACAGAGGAATATAAAAATTTGGATCCATAAGTCGGAAAAGATAAACCTAGCTTGCTTCGCCGTGAAAAAGCAGTGTAATTTATTACTTAATTTTTTAAGCTAAAGCTTCACAAGACTGTATTAACTTTACAGTTGATTAGAGGGCCTTCATTCAACACCGTCCAAGTATTTTGCACAATATGCGTAAGAGTTAGATAAAGCACTATCGCTCTGGTTATAAATAGTTAGAACTGAGTCGAATAGAGCCCCTGTTGGATATAAACTTCTGAATCAACCGATAATTCAGGGTAGGCTGATATTAGGGATTCAGTTTTAATTTTAAACAGTTTCATAACGTACGGAATCATGAAAGGTTACGCATTATGCACACGACTTGCTGTAGTCTCGTTTCCTGAGCGCACTTTCTAGACTCCCTACACATTCTACCTCCGTGTCCCACCAAAGTGAACACTTCTACCCCTTCTGGTGCGTTAATAGTAGGTACGAAACATCTACACTAGTTTCTGCTGCACTATACACCTTCCCTGCGCTTGTGTCAAACGTTAGCAACTTTTTTAATCAAACTCCAACATAGAAGCTGTCAGTAAACCCACCTCCACGTCCAGCTCCATGGTGGATCCATCCAGCAGCTCGACGCGCACGTGCGCGGTGTTGCCGGCCGGCCTCCGCCGCGGGGACTCCTTGGACTTCTTTTCGTCCTTGGCCTCTTTGGCCACTCCCTCCGGCATCTTGCCGGTCGTCCTTCACCTGGAAAGAGAGACGAGGATTACATTCTGTGCAGATGTTCGCGAAGAAATACAGCGGCACTTAGATGCTACGTAGGTAATACATGAGATCCTACAGGCCCGAAGTATCAAGTACCCTTTGCAAAATAAAACACTGCTTAGCACCAAACGATGGCACATGACATGACGCAGGTGTCGCGTATAAGGAACACTAGTCGAAGACTTAAAATAAACAGATGTATTTTTTTATATGGCACTATTGACACCGTAGCGTTCATACATGTAACTTAGGAGAATCAACTGATAACAAGTCGCGAAAAACAAAAAAAATTGGTCTATAGTAACCTCTTAATTTCGGTAAATTTAGTTGATTTCCTGCAGAGATTATTTACAATCATTGCTTATTGTTCACTTGCGTATTGTTGTGTAAATATTGTTAGTATAGTACTATAGGATAAAGGTTATTGTATTGTTCGTGTACGTATACATTAGCGTATTTGCATTACAATACGAAGCTCATATCGTTCACGTTAAACATAATTACTATGTTAATCTTCAGTCACAACATACGCCTCGCATACCCCAAACGCTGTCACTAGAGACATCCGAAAGACATAGATGACCTTATGCACCCTAATCACTTGATCACGACACTAACTAATACCTACTAGCGATGACCTCTATGCATGTTTGTCCGAATGCAGCAGACACAATCACAATGGAAGTATAAATCACCCAGTAGTGCTTCGATGTACCTACCACGTGGGAACTATGTCCATTGTGAATCGAAAAAAAAACGCGAAGATTGTAATAAAATATTGAAGCGGCAGAATGCAAGCGGAACTTGAACGATTCTTCTATTGTAATTTTACGTCGAGGAATTAAATATTTCGTCATTTTTGCACCTTATTGTAATGCGACAAGGTGCCAAAGCGGCGAACTGTTTTATTCCTCGCCTGTACGTCAACCATTTTGATTCATAGAATCTTTTCCCAGTGATGGGTTCGGTTCGAATTTATTTTGTTTCAAGTCCTTCATCTAGAAATAATTCAATGGAACTGCGTAACGATCTGTCGCATGTTGTAAGGAACGCTATTAAATAATTAAGCTGGCCGTAGCGTAAATACACGTAATTATACTTAAGCCCCGTCATTCGTATGGAGCATTGGGGAATTAAACGAGTTGAAGTGTTCTCATGTAATTTGGGCCAATTTGAATCAAGGTCAGGTTTTGTGACAAGTTCCCTTGAATGTCATGCTAATGTCGTTATACTGTACTCGAGCAGTATTATTCGGACATTGCCTGTACCGACTGTCCGATTTAAACTGCCCCGTTACGCCTATGCAATACTAATAAAAGCATTATCTGACTAGAACCGGAAAAGAGTTATCAGATGCCATAATGAAGGAATACCAACAGCAAGGAAGGGAAAGATAAAATGACAGGGCATCGGAAAGACTTAGTTACGTCTACATCGACCAAGTGTAAATTAAATAGGAGTTATAAAAACTTAAACTAAAAAATGCTTTAGGTACACGACACACACTAAACATGATCGAGAAATACTCCACAGAAAAACCACGCACAGTTCTTATTGACAAAACAAAATTGATTATGGTAGAGACCGGAGTCTTGTGACAAATGAGAACATTGAGATAAATTAAATTAGAAGCATAAAAATTTTATGTATACAATTACCTAAGCTTGAACACTTGCCAAATTCACCTTGAACTTCAATATGTAGCTACACAGAACTTTCCTAACTTACGCTTCGAGAACCATGATCCTAGTGATCCTCCTTTCATTGCCTTATCAAATCACACAAGGATATCATTTGACCTTTCCCAAGATAAGCCGCCTAAAATAGAAATAGGTCGGTGTTTTTTAAGACCCCCAATTCGAAATGACATCACTGTCAATCTGCTCCAGGAACTGGCAATCTGAGCGGACGCCTTGACACCAGATTGTGTTACTAGACAGTCATTAATTTTGACAGAAACCGGTAGGTACACCTACGTGCTTCCGCTTGAGTCATGATCTTACACAAATTCTAAGTGAGCTCTTCATGTAATTATTAGAATATTTTATTTAATGTTGGCTATAATTTCTTAGCAGACTTCCTTTATTGTTGATGATTTGGTGATGCTAATTTTCGGTCTTACTAAATCACTGGTTTAATAATCCAAACAAAAAGGGCTTTTCATCTCACATCAAAACAAGTAATTCTAGAGGGTAAAAACGAAGATAGCGAGCGAATTTACAGCGCAAAAACACTTGTCTCTAAAGTATCTTTCAAGGCTCATCAGTCATCAGATCCTTACTTTAAGTCGAAACAAATTATGACTTTTGAAAATAACTTACAGATAACACAACATACGACACTATCTAAACTAAGGAACAACGTAACGTCACTCCATCTAGGTTTTCTGGCATGCCAGTGACAGGTACAGCTTACCGATATTCTATGTGGATTCCCGTCAAAAATAGAATCAATATAGTGTCGCCTAGCATTGTTACGGCTGCCACCCACAAGGCGCCGTCTTGATTGAGGGAGTTATCCTGCGGCCTCGCGGGCGGGTGAGCCGTGGCCCTAATTCGGGTAAATTGGTGTCTGTATCCTAGATGGATACGCACGTGTCGAGACGAATTACTGCCACATGGCAAGGGTCGCCCGTTTGGTGTTTGTCGTCCTCAAATTTGGGAGTAGGGCTAAAACTTAGAATTGGTTTGTTAAACAGAAATGAAGTAAAATGTTGCGATCAGTTAAATGTAAACAATGGCAGAGACTTCGAACATAAAAAACAGAAAAATGTGTCATTGTTTTAAGAGTTCACTAAACTTAAAAAAGAAAAACTTTTTCCTTTTTTTTACATCTTTCCTGAGTCGCCCGGTCGCACATTTTCATATTTTTCTGGCAATGTAAGTAGTTATTTGTTTACATATAACACATCACTCAATCACGTCCGCCTCAGCACAATATCTTTTCCTTCCTTTTTTCTCGTATTTTCTACACTGAAGAATTTTACATCCAAAAATACTTTAAATATATAAAGTGTCGCATTACTTTTGTCCTTGTACTTCTTTTATTACCTTTTATTATTTAAAATCCAAATATCAACTCAATGAAATTAACTTCTACATTCCTTTGGCAATCGTAATGCCTGTATCGCATCGCATGTTTCAAATATGACTAAAGGCCCATCAGTCTGTATGATACGGCTGGCGCGGTGCCAAATGCGGGATCATTGGTGGCAAATGATTTATATGCGTTTTAGCTGGAAACGCTCTTTAAGACGTCTCTATCTGTTCTGGATGGGTTTATTAGTTTATTACTCATACTGGCAAATGTCTTTTCGCTAACACTAAACGCATTGGCATTAGTCCATTTGTTGTGTGAGTGTTAGCTCAATATACATTAACATACAATCGGTCAGTCGTCACTTTCAATTACTGGACGGACTTTTTGTACCCAACAACGGCTGTATTTTGGGGAGTGTCCTACCGTCCACTTTCTACCCGGTCTCCCAGGAGTTAGGGTTAGGAGGGTTCGGACCGTACACCCTCAAGTGGTTGTTTCCCAATATTCGCACCAAACGGTCTGCACGATCTTTCGTATCTCGCACAGCTAGGGACTAGAACGCTCTTCCTGAGTCTGTAGGTATTACCGGAAAGTTGTAACCTTGACCTTTTTAAAGCAAGAGTGAGCAGGCGACTTTTGGATAAGTGTGCTACGTATTTGGCCTCCTCATCATTTGACGACAAAACGTTAACCTATTCTGAGTATACATCTAAATTTTAATGAAAATGAAAAAGATATTTTGCAAATTTGCCACATACGTAGGCTCTTTTACATGTCTAAGTCTACCGGCGCTTCGGAAAACGAAAGATTCTACTGGGAGGCTGCTGGTTGTAGTCTCAGCTAGATCAACCGGAGCCACTCCAGTATATTCTTTAGAAATCTCCTCTAACATGGAATATATAAATAAAAAAACAATGAGGTTAACAAAAAGCTTATAAACACAAAATTTCATTCGATCCCTTGGCAAGAGAAGCCTCCCGCATTGCGGTGAAAGTTTCCTGGTCCTGTTTATTTCATTATTTATTAACCTTCCCAGTTGATTTGATCTCAATAAAACTCAGACTAAATATATAGGTTTTTTTAAGGTTTCGTACCTACTTCGCAAATAATGATTGCAAAAACAATAATGGGGCTAAATATAGTGCTCCGGCATCTCACAAGTCTCATACTACCGAGACAGCTACGAAACTAGCCGGAGCCGTGTTGCACACGCAACCTGTACGCAACCGGTGAGGCCCGGCCTTTAGATATCTCTCATTGGCTAGGAATCAGAGCTAACGATGACGCCCGTTTATGAGCATGAAATCAGATCTCATTGTACTTTCATTCAACATAGTTCTTATTTCGAATGGCATGGAGGCTAAAGATCAACTGAATACATTATATATACATATAAAACCTTGACCGTATACAATGCCATCCACCACTATGACATCACGCCATCTGCCGCTGACACTACTGATGACCAATTATAAAAGTAACTGCAAAAGTGTAAAGTAATTTAATTACTATAAATTTAATAGCACTTAAGCAATTGCTGCTATTATTTTATTAAAAGCTCATTTTAACTAATCCTATTTTATATATCATTTATTAGATGAGGCAAACGAGCAGGCGGGTTAAGTGATGATACGCAATCACCGCCGCCCATGGGCACCTGGAATATTAGAAGATAAACGCGTTACCAGCTTTTAAGGAATCAGCTCGTTTTTTGAAGGACCCTAATCGTATAGTCTTACTCGTACTCTATGTTTCAAGAACAGACCTATTGACAACTGATTACAAGATATTGATGACTAAAAACTAAATCAAATTCTACCATACGCAATTCAATGAAAGAGATTTTTTTTATAAAAAAGTTACAATATAATAAACTATGACTTTGGATGCCGAGCCAGGACCTCCTGTTACAGGATCCAATAACAATTGTTAGTGGTACATCAACAACAATATGTATTTCAATAACACGAGAATTTCTAGAAAAACACCAGTCTAGCTTTCAAGTCTCCCAAGCGCTTCACACGTCTGCGCTCAGTAATAGCATGATGTCATTTGGGACAAGGCTTACTAAAAATAAATACTTCACAATAGTTTAATGGAGGCGAATGATACAATTATGCAAACTAAGAACCGGTCAAGTGAGAGGAGTTACGTAGACGACTTGTTCACCATTTGCATACATCTCAAGTTTAAGATCGAGCAAAGCAAAAGTGACATTTAGGTGTCTCACTTTCATCTAAGGGTCATAGAGGAAAGCAAAGAAAGAAGATAACAGGACAGAATAAAACTGTAAGAGCTTACAGATAACTTCTTTGAATGGGGTACTTTTAAGCATATACTAGAGGATTCATAGAAGAAGAAAAAAATGAAAATACCAATACCAGTGCGACGAATTTATTAATTTCCATATCTATAAATGTTTTCTTTTCTTTTCTACATGTGGGTTGCAATTTGGCTACAATAGGTTACTTTACAAGTCTAATTCTACCCGCGCCTCGGTAATTGAAATCTACCAAAAAGAACAGACGCGGCGCAAGAAATTCAGTAAATCATAATTTTTATTTTCAATATGTAATTACAGAAAGTATTAAAGATTTTACGTATACCTTTTCTATAGATGTTGCCACATATAAAGGAATTAATTTCACAACAGATGCCTTATCTAGCTTTATGACAGGCAAAGTAAACCCAATGACAAATAAACTAATATCCGTGAAAGAAATATCCAAAATGGCGATCCGTAACACGACACCGACGGATCAATCACATTTGTTTGAACATTCCTGCATGAGCAGTCATAGGCATCGATCAACAGACGCGCTGTCTAACAGTATACCGAAGCATTAGTTATTGAGTAATTGAGATATTTAGCGCGCGCCAGCCTGACTTAGAATTAGACACAGTTGAATTGATAGTAACGTATGCTTGTTTGATCATACTTGGCATAAATATATTATTTCAGTCAAGCAATTTCAAACTAAACAAAAGCGACCATGATGACGAAGATAATGACATTAATAGAAACAAATTACAATAACCGGAATAAACAAATGAAGGAAAATATTAAAAATTTCTTAACTCTATCAGCTTACTTTTGAGATGATAGGCCAACTTCGATAAAAATGATAACTCGATTTTATTTTCAAAAAAGCCTCTTTATACTACATTATATTAACACTTCTACACGAACTCAAGTCTATTCATAGTTTCTCTCTGCTAAGTAAAATAAAACATTTCACCAAGTTAACTTCGATTCAAGCTATGGAGTAAGGCAGTAGGTAAATTAAATGCTCATTAGGCGGACAGCAACAAAAACTTTTGGCATTTCTTATCTGCCTGAATGAATTTATATGCAAGAGTCGATTTAGCAAAAGAATATGCAATAACACAGTATATGTCAATAATTTTTGTTAACACAACAACAACCACTTTTATCACATTAATAGATTGGGCGTGCTACAGATATAAAACGTTTGGTCATTAGCTTATCGCAAGTCTTTAGGTAAGACATATGTAATATTTCAGAAAAAATAAATAAGACAGTAACATGTGACACTAAAAGGAATTACTAAATGCTTTGTACGATATCATCTGTTGGTGAAGCATATTTATGATTGTATTGAAGTAAGTAAAAATTTTATTGATTATATCAATAAATACCATTACGAAAAAGATCATAAATACCGATTTGGAAACAAGAGAGATACGTACCAAACAGAATTTCTATTACACCGTTTACAACAACTGTATTTTGATCAACAAACGAAATCGTAAATCGCTATTGACGTTGATGAGGAGCAATAGTGAGTAAATGACGGGACTGATTTATTACACAATTACTGACTGATCCAAAAGCAATACTAACCATATTTCAAAGCGATATTGATCGACCTTTGGATCATACAAGAAAAATACAAAAAAAATAGAAGAAAACTGTTCACCTGGGGGTCACAGTACCAGAATGTAAGACGATGTGGTGATATGTAGACGTTTTCAATAATATGAAATACATTGAATCAGAATACAATAATAGTTCAGTGAATCCGTGTAAAAATAACATCATTTAAAATTAAACATCACAATAGCAGATGTTCCAATGACAATAACGAACGAATCCAAATAGTTGACAACGCTGGCATTCCATGCCAAAACAAAGATAGCTGCCAACATAAACAGCGTGGCATCTTTAATGATACCATAGTAACGGACAGAATCTGGTCAAACTGTGAATAGTAAAACTGGCAAGTTAACGACTACTCTCGGTGAGGATAATTAAATGAATCCTACAAATACCTACATGCTAAATATCTATACCTACTTAGACGCTTTACGTTTGTTTATTGAACTCAGTGCGGTGATGTGGTTGTAAGCGTAAGAGAACATTCTAATTAAATCGTCAGAGTAACGTCTAATAAAAATATAGTTAAACGATCACCACATTCAGAAATAATCCAAAATGTCTCAAAATAGTTTTTAAGAAGCGTCACAAATGAAAATCACAACACGCATAACATCTTATCAATCGATCCAAAAATAAACACACTAACGAATGCCTCCAGTAAATTGAATCAGTATCGTTTCTAGTGCGCGCAAATAACGTATAGATAGTTTTTCTATCTTTAATGTTACGGATAGTCTTCCACTCGAGACAGACGGACGTCTGGGGCCAAATATATTATTCATTGCCTCTTCAAACACTGTTGTTCGAGATGTATTATCCGAGGCGCCATTCACCTAGCCTTCATGATAAATGGAACCCTGTCTAGCGCAGACTTCTATTTTTGAGTCTCGCTCTAAGCTATTGACAAAGCCTAAAGGATTCGTTCTTGCGTTTAGCCACAATAGAGGATTGGGTTTACCGTTTCGGTCTAGTGATTTAAAATGCGGAGGCTTTATACGAGGGAGCAAAGCGTTTTGTTTAGCCTAGTAAATTGGAGTAGTGTCGGGAAAAATTAATTAGGATTAGCCAGGATAATCACGAGTCTTGTCGTGCTCAGGTTACTAGACCCTACTTAAAATTGGTTGTTTACGAGGCCGCGCCAAATTAACGAACCTGACCGTCCTACCCGAACCCGACTACTTTGAAGGTTAAGAGACACACAAAACATGATGAACTTGATGAGGAAAGGAATGTGGGACAGGTGAAAATGCTGTAATGTTTTACAGAAGTAACAGAAAAAAGACGCGTGTAAGGCATCACCGTTCAAATTAGAGTTTAAAATACAAATTCGGGGCGGAATTTACGATAAATTTGGGACTATTATTAGTCGAGCTATGTTAGGCGCAGCCCCTCCCAGTGGTTTCTGCTTGCATGTCTGCACGCTACACGCGGGTATTCGCGGCGAAGTTGGAATTGATGGCCGCTGGCAATTTGATGCGTTACGACACGTCAAATATAAAGTTGGTAATGTGTAATTGAATCGAAATTGGGAGCACGCATTTTCTTGTAAAAATGCACTCCTACTAACGTGTTCTATAACGCGCTACTCACGCCCGTGTCATTGTTGGTTTGACGTGGTGTAAAATACATCATAAACGAGAATAATAAAAATCTAATCTTTAATCCTTCGTACAAATACGAACTAATCATTTACGCGTGTGTACGAAACGAAATTACGAGCTAGTAGTAAAATATATACCTATGCATTTGATGTTCCTATAGTACCTACTGTACAGTCCACCAAGCCATTGCTTTACCACTTTTCGATTATCACTGTGAGTTATAAGGGATAATGTTGAAAATTGGTGAGGCAAGTAGATACTTAGTCAATTAATACAATTAATAAACAACTCAATATTTCCAACGCTAGTGATCTCAATCAATAAATTGGAGCTAAGGTAAACAACCTTTCTTCTCTTTACGAAGTCTCTACATATATTTTTTGGTAGGAAAGGTCCCAGCCCATTTAGGAAAACAAATGTTTTGAGCTTTGCCGGGCAAAGGGATTCGTATATTTCCCAAGGGGTAAAACGAACTATATCTACACCTAACTATCTAAGTCCTTACAGGTATAGTCATTTTAAAATTAATAACAAATAATATCCTATTTCTGGACGACTAAAGCTTGTTTAGTTTTGACTCGCCAAGGACTCGTCTTTTTCTACAGCCATCAGCACGTGCCACTGCTCTTATGTCTTTTGCTTCTCATCCCTGGCTTTTGCATCCACCTAATAATCCTGCTTTAATGTATACAAATCCTCCCACCATCACTTGTTGTCTGCCTCCGTCAAAATTTATCAATCCATCATGGTAACTTTGGCTGGTAGTTCATCATCATTATCATATAATTGAAGAGCTTAGCTCTTGTCGGAGTAACCGCCATTTGTTTCTGTTCCTTGCCAAGGACCTGACTTCGTGATACTTACTACTAACTTGGTAGTTGATACGTTACTCTTAATAAGTAGATTTGGACATAAAGAGCACGGATGGAGTTCACAACCCCGCGTGACAAAAAATAGGGGTGTTTTCCGTCGGAAACTTTTATTTATGATATCGTGGGGCAATAGCGGAACCAATTTTGTTTGATGCGGATGCTTTTAATGAAGGTCGTATTTGGGCAATACAACGTTACCCCAGACATGAAACTTTTGAAACGACATGATATGAAAAAAAGTACGGTTAGTTCCCGCGTTTGAAACTGACCGGACGTGCTATCTCTTCAACCGAAATGGCAATTAAATCAAGCGATTAATTAAAGCTAAAATTTCAGTAACACCTAGCCGACAGCAGTCACGCCCAGTGACCTGTTTCTGACTGGCGCGCCCTGTTTATCCACCCGACAGGCTAAGGGAGGATAGGTTATAGCCAACGGTTGATAACTATGTGGCCCGGGTAGTGTTTCTTCAACTAGAAGGTGTTGCACTAAAAACGGCAACATATTTGGGTCAAACTCACAGTTAATAACAAAAGTTGTCACTCTGGGGATTAAAAGTAAACAACTTGGGCACACATACAATTTATGTTTTCTTTAAATTGCCCAAAACTAGGCCTAGGATGAAGACTTGACTAAAAATAGTGGACCCTTAACTGTCAGCCACAGGAAAGACAGTTGCGAATCTAATTCTGAATTTGACCCGGTAAACATCATCATCATCTTCTTCTCGGCTATTGACTATCCACTGCTGAATGAAGGCCTCTCGTGTCGCCGCTACAACATTTTATCCTTAGTTAGTCGGAACCAATCTTTAACATCTTGCTGTCCCCAACCTGACTCTATCAACTTTAAGTACATTATTAACGTGTGTGCAGTTTGATGTGTTCCTTGTCAAATCAGTGTTATATGTATTTATTATATCAAATTCAATTATCCATGTAGAACGCATACTCCATGCATGATACATCGCGTGGAAACTTTGCATGTCATAACATCCACTCAATAAAACAACAACGGTTGACGGTCGTCAACAATGCGGGCGATTTGGAGCAACAATGTGCTCGCATGCGACGTATCGAGCACGTGAATGCGGTGATTTTATACAAAAGTTGAGGTCTAACGGTCAACTCTTTCACCAGAAAAGCGAAGCCTTCAAATGAAATACAACCTCCGCAAATATATCAGAATGCTGAACCATATCTAGAAAATTGATTACAGACGTCAGCCCTCTTCTTTACTAACACAAAAGAAAAGCTACCTATCCTACCCATTAATGTCAAAGCGGATATTGAAGTAACATGCATGGCTAATTGGGTACCTGGTTAATCAAAAGTGAGAGTATGTCAGTTACTGTCCCTATTTTAGTTAAGAGTAGTAAAACCAAAGCGCAAGTAATTAACAGATTATCACCAACACCTAATAACAATTTATAAACAACTACTTGATGTTTAGAAAGTCGTCTACATACATGGCGGTGTTGTTAATATCTTCAATATAGGCCTCAACGAAATGACCCGCTAGGAAACGCTCAAGGCACCTTCCTTGGGCCTGTCAACTTCTCCAACATGCCAACCCATAATAACCCACTAGAGACTTCAAAACTACACCCCGCAAACTACAAATGCTTTGTCTTACTAATTTGTTACCACAGTTAAGGTTCAGTTATAAACTTAGTGTAAATTTAAACCCAAAGGTGTCAAACTCTTAACAATTTGTTTTTGACATAAGACCTCCATTTTTTTAAGAAAGCTATATGAACTCCTTCGATGCCATTAGTTTTTATAAGCTAAGAAGACGTTGAAGGTCAAAGTAAGCTTTTGTTACGACAAAGATATACACGACAAACCAAGTGCGCCAAACCTAGAACCGTTCTCTAGCCAGGTCTCTTGTAGGTTGTCATCAGGTATAGCTATCTTATTCTGTTCAACAGAAATGGAGATAAATAACAGTGACGTATGTCTGTACCTTAGTCGGTGTTAGTAAAAATGGCCTCCACTCAGCATGGCAATGCCAACAGCGCTGGTTTTCAGTGGAGCCAGCATGTTCGACTACTACTGTTTTCTAGACTATTTAGATATGAGAGGAAAGTTAATTATTTGTTACAACGTGTAGAGTATTTAAGTCAAAATTAACTGTTAACACCACCCCACCAGTGTGCACCGTACATGTGTATAAATAAAGGCCAAAGGAAATGAGATCGAAAACATTTCCAAGGAAGAAGTTTAATCTTGTTCTGGTAAAAATATACACATAAATTTCAGCGAAAGAAACATCTCAAGTTGCATGCAAATATGTCAATGACTCATTTTTACATTTAGGCATGAGAATGTAAGGACATGATGAGAACAAATTTTGTCTTTCACTTACATGTTTCTCATGAAAATTACCATACAGTCTGTGTCCTTTCTCGCAATAACTTTATTTCGGCTTAGGATCACGTGTTTTTTTGCAATAGCAAACTGTGATATACTAAGCAAAGTTGAGGCAAAAAATAATTCATGCTAAATGCTATGATTATCCTACCATCCTGTCATATCCAGCACCATACACCCATGGCATAGTCGGCCCCGCACAGTTAGGCATGACGTCACGCACCTGAGGTCGATGCCCCAACAAAGTAGGGTACCGCAGGTACACTATAACTTGGCTACGAGTTTCACTAAGTGACAAAATGTGTATGTTTAAACTTTCTTTAGAAGTTTTTATGTGATAACTTTCAAGTATAAGTTAACGTAACCGATGGAAGGTAAAAGACAACGCGGGCATTGCTGTCTAGCATTTTGTTACTGTTAAACAATAATAGTAAATAAACAACAAAACAAAACTGTGACCATCGAGGGTGCATGTCACCTGATGGAAAGCATCACCAACGTCTATGGAACCTGCAAATCGCTCATTCGTCGCAAGCCTTTAGTTGGTCTCCCCAAAGGCCTAAAGATATCGTTATTCACCAGTAGTATTTCACCTTTTTACGCCGAAATTCTGTAAGAGTCCGGCGTACTATCAGAGTCAATCAATGACTATATCTTGGACTATATGTTTGGAAATGATCCCGACCTGCATTGGCGATCACTGACTCCAAATAGTGTACACCTACTGTGTTTAATATTGAAGATGTAAAAATAACATTGTCTGACTTGAGTCCATTCTGTGCTTAAACCAAGAAAAGAGTAGGTACTCACTGCACAACAACAACAAACACTGTTTTTTTATTCGCACAAAACAAATAACAAATAATTATAAATAGGGAAATTTTACCTGACACGGCGGGGGTGTGCGAGCGAGCGTGCGGCAATCCGACAGCCTACAGCGATTTGCCTATGCCATAGGCAAGGCGGTCGCACGTACCTACAGTGCGGAGTGAAACCCCCTTGCCTGTGTTTTCATTTAAAAAGGAAATTGCTTTGCGGTCAAAGAGTAAAGTAAAGTTTAGATTCTTGGCACAACACTGGAGAGGTCAACAGATAATACCATCGGTTTAATAGAGCTATCAATAAACTTGGTGAGAGGTGTTCCGCTATCAATGAATTAGTGTTACATCTGTTTTCTCAGGAAAGTCGTAATTTTATTCTTCGTTGAGGCATAACTCGGTGACGACGAACCTATTGGAATATTAAAACAGCCGCGTTAAAGTAAAACAAAACATCGGCAAAAGCACCCTCAGCGGTGCGATTAATTCAACTCAAAAAACCATCCGCCGATCCCCAAAGCCTGTTTCACAAAATACGTTTTATACTTCCGCCGTTGAAAAGAAAATAAATCTAACACAATTTCTGCGGAACATCTGAGCACAATAAATATCTGCGCCCTATATCTGGCATCATAACGTGATTTCATCGTAGGGCAGTAAAAATATTCGGCGCAATAACACGATGAGTAGGTATTTTGACTTAGTACTTAGATATTTATATGACGACGGTAAACGTGACGATTATTAAAGCAAGAATAAAATTATTAGTGAACCTTATGAAGCACCACTAGCGTTATTTTATTTTTTAGGAACTATTGAAGTCAAGTTCTTTTTTACTTTTCTTTCACATAAGAGCGCTGGTTGAAGTAAATATAGGAATTTTAAGACTAACAGTGGGACTCGACATACTTGTATTTATATTTTGTATGCTATACAAACTCTATTGTTGTTAGTAAACAAACATTTTTCCATTATTCCTTAAGCTGAAGCTTAATTGTGTCCATTACTTACTCTGTGCATAGAAGTTACAGGGAAATACTTAAACAGACAAAAAAAAATTGTTTTTAAAGGTAAAAAATTGTATACCCAAATGATGAGATCTGACACTGATCGTCATCCCTTTGGCTTTTAACCACCTTGATTGAGCTAATATTCGGAAGTAAATATACTCAGTGCACGTTTCCCTGTTACAAAATACTCGTCCAACGAGTATTTCGGAGTAAACATGGCGGGCTAATTGTGTCGGATGTGGCTATCCCGTATACCGGCTACAGTGAATATAAATGAGTTTCTTTTCTCACAATTGAAGTTAGTACGGCTCGCTGTTGCGAAAGAATTCTTTAGCACGTTTTTAACCTCCGAAGGAACGCAAAAAGATTCGTTAAATATAAGCATAAACTTATAACCAGTATAAATATTAGACGTTTTGCGTGTGCAAGTGAGGAAGACATGAATGAATGACAGTTAAACAAATAAGAAAGAGAATACAAACAAAAAAACGTTGTAAACTGTGTTGAATGACAGATTAGCCCTAGTAAGGTCGTTTTACTATGAGTTTTCGTATCACTTGGCATCTTGTAACGCACTCTGACAAATCAAAAACTAGTACTATACTAGAAAAGGCACACACTTCTACGACATCCTAAAAAAAAACAATAAAAATAGCAATAGCGGTTAAAATAGACGGAAATTACCACCTCCACGTCCCCTTCCGATTTGTTCCATTCTTCCAGGGACATCCTGTTTATTACTTTAGTAAGCATGAAGCCTCCGCCCGTCTGTTTGTGGCATCGTACCACCAAATCAATAGGATTTTTTAAATTTGGTTAGCTGAATTAAGCGAAATGATTCCTAGCCATTTTCGGCGGCCAACAGGAACCGTATTTTCCCAGCGATTGAAACCTCCACATACGTACAATTATTATCACCACTACAATTATTAACTAACTGTAAAGTGTAAAAAATGATGTCCGCCCAATGATTATCATAGGTTTATCTTCAAATCACGCACCGAGCGGTGACTCATTAACATTAAAAGCGTCAACGCCACGGTGATTCGTAATGGACATCAGATAAGTTTTACTGGTCGAGTAATCGACGTTAGACAACTATAAAATGAACTCGAATGACTTATTTAAGTTATTTGAAGAAATAATTAAAATTTAACGCCGGAAGATATATCCTGACCTGTAATTGTTTTTGTGTTCAACTATTTGTAATTTCTTGCTATCGACTAGAAATAGTTATTTAAAATTTTAATCTTTTTCTCTCAATTGCCGATCAGCGTTCCAAATTTAGAATACTGGTCCTTTCTTAAATGAAATAACATGTATATTTGCATAACATCATGTCCATATAGAGGTGTTAATATGTACTTAATTAACAAGATAAGAAATGCTCCCAGCCATAACTGTTCAGACGTCATCGAAGATTATACTTATGTAATTATACATGTTGAAGACCATGAGGAAGTTGGAAGCCTTTAAGATGCGGATTTACCGCCGCGTGTTAAAGATGTTCTAGAGGAAAAACAAATTAACTAAAGTCGTAGTACTGCAAAGAGTGCGCAAGCGTCTTGGGCTTCTTACTTAGGACAGTGAAGCAAAGTTCAGTATTTTCGACAGGTCAACATTCAGGGGAAGATTGATGGCAAACTAAGCGTGGCAGGAGAAGTCACCAGCGGCTGAAAAACCTGCGAAACTGTTTCGACTGTGATACAGTAAAAACATATAAGTGCCCGTTAAAGATGGGCCTAAGAGAAGCCGTCATTTTTCGAAAGGGAGGCGTATAATGTTACACCATTAAATTGATATGCCTATCCCTTCCGAGCATAAATAGATAAGGATAATCCTCAGTCCCTTCTTTAATGGTATTTTAAGATTGTCTATGAGTGTACCATCTCTTTCTTCATGGCAGTGGCTTCCAAAATTAAAATCGCCATGATGTTGTCCAGTTTCCGATAGGATATAAATGAGAAGAACAAGATGTGTTGTGTGAGAAATGTCTGATGTTATAATGATAAATAATGTCAGCTGAACATCTCAATACACCATACCGCTAAGTATATAGATAGAAAACCAAATTTTCTAATAAATTAACACACAATAACTTATCAACAATGGATCGTCTGCGACGTACAATAACGAATTTGTTCACATAAGCGCGCTATTGTTCGTACGGCTTTCTTAGCGTATCGGTACACATCGGCATTTTGAATGGATGTGTCGGCTTGAATCTCGCCGATAGATACGGGTGACGGTAGCTGTAAAAACATAACCCGTTTTGTTTGCTTTGCCGTAGTCGGGTAAAAATGCATTTTGAAGTTTTGAAGATTCAAAATGCATAGCCAATAAACCACACAAAATAACTATCCAATGCTGCTTTAATCCAGCAAATGGGTCACTTGATGGCAACTTTGAATGATATCAAGGATGCAACGGCAGATGCCTCTTGTGCCAGTAATTTCACCGGCCGTCTTGCTCTCCACGCCGGAACACAGCAGTGTACACACTGCAGCTTAGCGGCTGAATTAGCGAGCAAGATGAATGAAGTCATCTTTCGAGATTTGTCAAAAAGAGCTGTCAGATCCCTTGAAAAAATATAATTTTTTGATTTATCTCGAATGTGAGATAAATCTCTATGAACGCCAGAATTGGGGGCCTGGTCAGAATAGAGACAATTAGTGGCATACCAAAAGGAAGACGCTAATTGGCCGGTCAGTCACGGTAATTGTTTCGGAATCCAAATTTCCGCGATGTCTGTCTATCATCGTCATCGCACCTCGTGAAATTACAATGTATCACGATATTGCGTTTGCTACAAAGAGGTCTGCAAGGTTGACAACAAAAAGTCTAGATGTAAACATTTTAAGTTATATTGTAAAGGGCCATTTACAGCGAATTCTCGTTGCATTACTTGCGGGGTTCGATCGACCGATCGATCACATCATACCTCGGTAGCCCGCAATGTAATACAACTCGCATTCAAAAACTCGCTCCATGCAAAAAGCCCTTTAGTCTCATCATTATATTAATTTAGATGGATACCTGAATTATTCGGCAGAAAAAGAGCGGTGTTTTTTTTGTGTGTCTTTCTGTGTACCTAAGTTTTCCACCGGCGTCTTCTGTTTTTCCAAACAGATGCTGACTTTTCTGACATCCACAGGTGCTTCTTGGAATCCGAATACAGATGTTTTGACTTTGACTTTGAAAACTGTCCCAAAACGATTTGCCTCTTTCCACACAACCAAACCAAGGCCTCCCCTAACTGGCCAGCCATTACGGGTCGCTCCAAACCAGATGATTTATAGCGGCTGGCATCACGCCAGCTCTGAATCAATTACCAGAGTTCATGACACTTTAATCGTGTTACCTGTTGTGCTTAGAAAGTTTACTCCGGACGAGACCGGCAGGGTTGCAACCTGTAGTGAATATTTGTAAAAGCTAAAATCGCAACGTTCCCTCCTTTTTGGCGGCAGTCAGGTTGAAAGAGAAAACTTTACAGTTGGAAGGAAAACTAGCTCATAAACAACGGATGTTAACACTACAAAACTGGCACAGGCCAATTCAAGTTCTTGCTTTTCGTACATGATCCGAAATATTAGTTTCAAAGAATAATAACAGGCTTATGAGAAAGCAAAAGTCAGGAATAAAAAAAATATATATATTACGCCTGGACTCCCCATATAAATGGATCACTAGTGCTTGCATGCAGCAGGATTGTCATAAACTATTAGTAGGCTGTTTGGACTGTCACGCACGCGACGCATTAGTAACGCAGTTTTCTTGCGTATTATCGCACTGAAGCTATCATTATGCGCCTCCACGAACATGCATTATGTGTAGCAAAACCGCCAGCAGTCTCAACAGCATCCTATATTCATTATTTAATAGAATATGCCCATATCGAATATTTTCTGTCCTTCTGGCTTTTACAAACATGATGATATAATTTCGAATACATGAAAATGATGACTTAATAAATAAAAAACTCTTTAAGTACTAACATAACTCCAGCAAAACGTCAAGATAAAGTGGGATAACTAATGGGCCAGTATTGTATACATCATCAATCGGGTCATGCTCAGCAATCCGAAAAAAATTACCCCTTAGAAATCGAAATAAGTAACCAATAGTGACTATTATACCACAATCCTAATGTTTAAACCAGCTTCCAAACTCATCACAAATGGTATGGTGCCATCTCACTTTGATGACATAATTATCAAACGTTTCTGCTTTAAAAAAACAAAAACTTGGCATTTTTATCAGCGGCCAAAATATTCAAGAAACCCCTAAACATTGCATTGTTTTGTTCGCCCATTAAAGAGCAGAGGGTTCTACAATTGTAAGTCCCCTGTGACTACCAACCATGACATAATTAATGGATGCTTCCTCAGTTCCTGCTGACGTTGAAAGATCATTATTAAATATTCGGGTGGACCGGACGTGCCACGAAGGACGCAGTTAATTGTAGGTTAACTGAGAAAGATTCATTATACGAAAGCGAAGTGGAGTAGCGTCGGAGAAAGCGAATTCACGGGAAGATGATAAAAAATGACTGATCATTAAGATGTTACCAAAGTAGTGATTGCCAAATGCAAAGATAATAGGAATGGGAAGTTATCTGGCAGACTAACGAAACAACGAAAATTGGTGGAGCTAACATTTACAATTTTAACATGTTCAAACGAATCACAATAAAGACTGAAAAAGATTTGATGTTTCTTTCATACGACTAGGTAAATACTACCAACTGGATGAAGGAAAGCCGAAACAGTTTTGCAACTTAACTGACACTATAGAAGAAGACATCCCTAGAACGTGAACATCTGCGATAGAATTAGAAGAGACTCGTGTGAATGTATGTTTACAATGGCACAATAAATTTCCATATTGATTGTAGGGAGCATTCAACTGTAACTAATGTAGCTTCTGATAGTGGCAGTTGACGTTTGAATCGCATTAGTATACTTCGCAAAGAGACTTGTTGTTATTGATGAAACCTAATGAAAAAAGATGAAATGAAACGGAATAGAGAATAAATTAAATGGAAGTGTATCGTGACGAAGCATAATAAAACGTTTCTGATAACAATAAGACTCGGTTGTTGATAGACTCTTAACTTAAGCTAACAGTTGCAGAATATCAGCCAATAGAAATTGAAAAGTAAAGCTCTAAATTTCTTCAGCCACAGTTTTATACTTACAAAACAAACCAGCATTCGAGTCGGAATAACTCACCGTAATTTTGAATTTTTAATGCAAATATTTATCAATGCACCTGATCATACAAATGTGTCAGCTATTGACATTAAATCAACTATGCAAGTTGCTGAAATGAGTTGGGTGCTAATTTACTAATGCCTTAATGGCGTTAACATTGAAAGATAATTTGATGAAATGTCGTAAACGCCTTGTATTAGGCACGAAGTTAAAACGCGTAGGCATTGCACATTACCAGGACATTGACATTGTTGGATGCAGATAATTGCATTGTCTCGCGGTGACGTCAGAGGCAAGGAAATAATTCATGAGAATCTTAGTTAACCCCTACGACCCAGCAGACAGTGATATAACTTTGTGAATGAGACGTTATTTCATTAACACTCGTACCGAGTCATGAGAAGGCTGAACGTAAAGCTAAGTAAGTACGTTTTAAACTTTAAGTACTAAATAAGGATGAGGAGAGGAAAAACAAACCAGAATCCTCGATAAATGAGATTGTTTGTTCGGGATATCCTGGATTACATAAGTGATTCGCAAAACCATTAATGTTGGAGTCAGGATTAACGAAAAATACAACATGTGAAGCCAAACCAGTTTTAAGAAAGTTCATAATTTAATGAAAGACCTGAATTCAATTTGTCCCGGAATCACCAGACAATACGTAGAAGGAAAATCGGGAAGTTGGAAACTGTGGAATTATGTTGAATGCAAGCAAAACTGAAGTTAATCGTTGAGATGGTAATAGTTGACAAGCTAGGTTCACAGTTGGCGAGATACTACTGTGATCCAGTAGTGTGGTACATATTTGTTCTTCGGCGTGTATCAAATTTGCTCGGACACTGGAGCGACGTACAAAATTACACAGCTGTTTGGCTATCGATCTGCCCGGGTCCCCGGATAGGCCTGAAGGCTGAAATTAGGTCAGATTCAGCTGATCGAATTAGATGGGTTAGTTTGGAAAGTGTAAAGTGATTTTATATTTCGAGCCGGATTTCGATAGAAGTTTACAGTCAATTCGGAGGGCATTTAAATGTTTTACTTTATGGAAGAGTTAAATGTACTCGTAGCTATAAACATGTAAGTTTTTAAAACAGAAGTTTATCTGCATCCATTTCACATTTAGAAATTTCTAAGCTAAAATAAATTAAAAAGCTCTAGTTCTAAAATCCAGATTTGTTTTGAACGGATATTTATTCAAATAATGTTACGCGAATGTTTAGTCAACGGTCGAAAGCAGAACACGGACTATGTTGTTTTTTTTTATAAAAATCTACCAACTTGTCCACGCTATGACCTCATCCAAACAGTTTGTTTATTGTTTATCTCCTGTTACATTTCCATTGTCAACAGATTTATCTCAAGCTCCACCCGATACCGTCACGCATTTTCCAGTCATAACATGTACAACGAATTCGCGCATAAAATTTCCATTTTAACGTCCCAACTTTCCACACAAAATCTCCAAGAAAATCATTATGCGTGTTCACACAACATTACTAAGGAGAAAGTTTTTGGGCGCGCAATTTTTGCTGCGTAGTTGGGTCAGAGGGGAGCAAGAATGCCATCCCCCTCAATACAAAACCGGAGCTTGGTTTGTTCAATGACGTCGTCAACGACGAGGGAACGGGCCCGCAATTGTTCAGGAATGTATAGTTTAAGTAGCTATTGTAAGCTTTTGTGGTTTCTAATACCAACGCCTCTATCATGATTGACACAAGTTTAAGACTTCTAAGTGCGTCAATATCTTGTCACTCACGTTAGTGGCGATGGAAGATTTTTTGTCGTTTCCTCTGCTACAAGTATTATCTCCTCCCATCGACGCTTCCGTTGTCACGAGTTGTAGCTTTTCGTAATTTATAACATCTACTTAAAGCAATGATAGTAGTGGTTTAAACGACAAAAAATCAGCCACCTTAGTTTGCAAGGGTATGGACGATGTTGGAGATAATAGAAATAAACCTGTAGTTTACTTTACCACACAACCCTTACTAAAGCGTACACGCGACAAAAATATTTCCACATACAAGTTAGGGTTAGGTGTGTAAAATACTTTTTCTCCAACCAACTAAAACCAACCCAAACAAAACCATAACCTTTCAGCTACGCCAACATCATGACACGATAAAAAATCTCATGCCCACATAAATAAAGTCCAGAATCTGAAAATACTAACGTAGACAAACATCCAAAGTCGGGCGATGTTTTGCCAACAAAGTCGCGTGCTCTCCGCCTAACGGGAAGTGGGGGGGAGGGTGAACGGAAGGGGAGACGGGAAATAGGGGAAGTTGGGGCACGTTCATACGCCGAGTATAGAATTTAACATGTTTCGATAGCAAGCAGATTTAGTTAGACGAGTAGCAAAAGAGGAGACAATTTAAAGGTTTGTTTGTTAGTTGATTGCATTTAAAGTTTAGTTTAATCGAAATCTCAAATTCCTTCAAAACTTTAAGATCCGTTGGGGTTTGCAGGTGACATTATTTGATGCCTCGATCCGGTTGTATCCATATCAAATGGTCGGACCTTCACCTAACTTCTCCTAGAGATTTGAGATGACAAGCCTCCACACCTCATGATATTGCTCCTGATCTGACCATTCACCTGATCATGTCATCTGTAGAGCCTTACCCTTGATCTAGGATTCCATTTCAAACTTTAGGCGTCACAAATGCAAGAAGGTCAATCAATTTTCTGTTATATAGAATCCCTTCAAATCAATTAGTGACGTTTTGAGTTCCGCTATTGCAGACACTGCAGAACAGATGCAACTCTCGAACTATAAAAGAAAATAAACCTTGTTGCCTAAAATAAATACTTACTCGTAATAGATTCAGGCGTTACTTTGTGCGGGTCTATATCAACAATCTGGAGCAAATTGCCTTGCTATTCCGCGAAACCAGTGTTGCCTACACACGTGCAAAACCGCGTCTATGCGACATATATTTTCTTTAATGAAAAAACGAGGAGGTGAGTTTTGCGTAGAAAACACTGGTTTCGCGGAGCATAGGGTGACTACTTAAATATTTAAATAGAGAAAGCCTCAAAATCTGTATAAGACCAAGTTATGCGTCGCGTGTCCTGAACTTACTCTATGGATATTTAACTATTTATGATTTTAATTTTTAATAAGGAAATGTTAACGGAATTAAATTGTTTTCTCGCGTGGAGTGCGTTGAAAGCTATATCCTGTGCAACGCAGGCGTGAAGGGCGATAAAGACCGCACTCCTTATAAGGGGAACGAAATTGAAAATAATGAACATGTCAGCCGGAAAATAAACAAGGAAAAGCGGTTTTAAAAAAAGACTAGCTACTGAATCTTTAACCTGAGGGTTCATAACCAGAACAGACATCAGATAATATTAATTATTTTGTTAATTGTTAACCCAGTATCTAAAAGGACCTCAACAAATTCTTAGCATATCTACAGCGTCGTGGTTGAAACTGTTTAAGTCTCATAAGAGAACAAATATTTCACTATAAAAAATCAATTATACTCTACCAAGAAATTCCTCGACCAATTTTCGACCGTATTACGAAGGGATGACGTTCAAAAGTAAGCAAGCAATAACTTGGTCGCTTTTATGTACATAAATGCCCCAATATGTAGGTATTAGGTACTTATAACGTCTAAAACGCTACATACATCATAAGTTCTCCAAATCTATTCTTCAGCGTTTCTGTCATTGAAGTAATCAGTACCTGTAACAAAAAAACACATAAGTTGAGACTCCATGTTCATCAAATGTACAATCGAAGGTACATATAAGTCACCATTAAAGACGGAACTGCGAGAATAGTATTTTATGCAACTGTTGCATAATGAGGGGTTTTAAAACACGAGTGTGGTTTTATGAAACGAGCGTCAGCGAGTTTCATAATGGGATCACACGAGTGTTTTAAGACCTAATTATGTACAGTTGCATACATTACTTTGTCTACACACATATCATAAGTACTCTATGATGGGTTCAGAAACCACAGGGCACCTATTAAATATCTATAGACTGTACACATTAAAATAATGTAATAAAAAATGAATTGGAACAAATATAGAAACAAATTAGAAAAAATCTCATAATAATATTGGTTGTTATAATGCTGGTCATTCCCTACGGTTCCTGAACGCATTATAGAGCATTTATGTGTGCATTAAAGTGTCATTTTTCGAAAAGGAGGCATATAGGATGCGCTATCCCATTAGAGCATAGACAATTTCTCTCAGTTCCCTATTGAAGGTTTCTTACTTGATTAAAAACTGTTAACGCAATTAAAAACAGTCAGGAAACCTCAATAAAATGCACTTACGCAATTTGCTAAGCCTGTAATGAGCGATAAAATCACTTTTAATCCTGCTCCAGTGCCGAATTAGATTTCTAATGGTTGTCTATATTTAGCTGTAGCTAACGAATACAACGGCGGTTAGGAAATGCCGGCGGAGGATGCGCTGCGGGTGATACTAGCGGGAAGGGAGCCGGAATTACCCGTACAGCCAGCCAATTTGATTCATAGGCCACTGTAGAACATTTTGAAAGAAATAAAGAAAGAAAGAAAGAAGAAAGAAAAAACATTTATTTAAAACTATTCAACATAAAACATACAAATACACACAACACGGATAGAAGAAAAAAAACCTTATTTTGAATAAAATCAAAAAGGGCCCCACTCAGCATACTGCCTCGGTAAACCGAGACGCTGATTTTCAGTGGGACCCTTGAGATTCCCATTCCTATTACTTTCACAGTAAACGTCATAATGCCTTCTGAACAAATGCCATAATACCTCAGCGATAACACATTGCGAAAAAGTTCTACAGTGGCCTATGAATGAAATAGGTTGACTGTACGTTTGATTAAAAAAAAACAGATATCAATTTATCCTTATAGCGTTATATTTTTTATGGAAAAGGAAGAGAAACGAGCATACTGGTCACCTGATGGGAAGTGATCACCGGCGCTCTAGGGAAGCAGTGGTGCATTTCCACCGACGCAGAGCGGATCGTGAATTGACCAATCATAATGCTCGAAATCTGCACTGATTCAGATTTCGAGCACTGCGATTGCTCAATTCACGGTCCGCTCCTCTCCACTCCGCCTCAGTGGAAACGCACTCTTAAAGAATCGCTGGTCAGCCACGGACCTTTAGCCCCCCCCCCCCTTTCTTTTCTCTGTATAGTCAAAAGTTAAATTTCTACAGTTATGGGCATGACTTGAGGCCATACACACCGCAATTACGTCACCACTATAGGAGAGTTCCGTTCCATTTTTTTTAAAATGAAATTCGAAGGCAAACAAGCAAGTGGGTCACCAGATGGTAAGTGATCACCACCGCCTATAGACAGCCGCAACACCAAGGAGATAGCAGTTGCGTTGCCAACCCAGAGAGCTAAGATGGAACGCCTCTTGTGCCAGTAATTGCACAGGCTGTCTTGCTCTCCACGTGTGATCAGAACAGTGCGAGCACTGCTGCTTAGCGGCTGGATTAGCGAGCAATATGGTGGTGGTGGCGGACGGACCTTGCACAAGGTCCTACCACCCGCAAAAAATTCAAATTATTGTGTTTTTTTGTATGGACTGTGCTATATCGTTCACCTTAACTACTGCGTTACCTATAGATAGCTGAGTGACCTGTTCCTATCAGTGGACGGCTTTCGGCTGATATGATATGACAGACGTGCTGACATCAGTGCCTATAACGGTTAAAAACAAATCAATACACATACTATATGACAATATGAGTCATTAATGTAAATAGCCGGCACTATATGTTATCTTCTAGACCAGTGATTCTCAAAGTGGTCTATATCGACCCCTAGCGGTCGATTTCAACTTTCAAGGGGTCTATGAACCGATAAAAAAAATTGGGATCTATGAGATGTAGGGGGGGAGGGTTATACACTTTTTCAGACAAAACACGCGCCAATGACTCGTGATACCCTCCATCTAACTTCTAGAAGGTCTCAGTATTTTCTAAAGAGCAATGTAATCTGGATATCTTTGGAAAGTAAGTATATGATGACCGAAAAAGAACTGATTCAATAATGAATAAAGAAAAAAAAAATTTACTAAAGGGGTCTCTTTTTTTTTTTATACAACATAGGACGGCAAACAAGCAAGTGGGTCACCTGATGGTAAGTGATCACCACCGCCTATAGACACCTGCAACAACAAAGAGAGTGCAGATGCGTTGCCGACCCAGAGGGCTAAGATGGAATACCTCTTGTGCCAGTAATTACACCGGCTGTCTTGCGCTCTCTTCTTAGTCGCTACACTCTTGGCAGAGTCGTCGTGGTTGTTATTTCTGGGTTGGTGGCACGCTTCTTAATTCGTCGCCATTCCTCTCCGACTGCTGCTTTCCTGGTGGTTAAAGGGGTAACACGAACAAAATATGGCAACTGGTGTAAGATAACAAAAAGTTTGGGGACCTTTGTTCTAGACAAAAAGGTTATCACTTATTCTCAACAAACATAAGATATGAAAATGTTCTTCAACTAATTAACAGAAACATGTCAATTATGAAGTATCTATGTATACCTACATTCATTCATGTCATTAAGTTCACTAACCGCTACAAAAAAAAATATAGCATAGCAACATAGAAGTCTTTTAGAGTCATGCTGTTTTAGAGCTTCAAAAACATATTAAATTTTTGTATCCGAAAATTCTTTCGATATTTATTTTAATTGTTTTTTTAACAATCAAATTATTAAATTAAAATGCTATGTAATGACAACACAGAAAAATTAGGGTAATGGCTGCACTCGAACCTGCAACATCAGCATTCCGTGCCTTGCGTTTGCCAGTTACGCCACATTACCCGTTTGCGTTCAAAAATTTATTGAGAGGTCCAAATAATAGACGCAATGAAAAAGTTTCGGCATCAGGCAAGATCTGGCTTGATCCTGCCAGGTGACCAAGATTTATCTTTGCATTGTCATTGTTTTCATCGTATAAATTTAACCTAAAAAAAATTCAACTACGCAAAATAAAATGGTCGCCATTAAATCAACCCTTGTCGTTCTTATATCGTCCCCATAGGCCTTAAGAGGAGTGTCAACCAAGCCCCAAAAATCGCCGATAACGCTTTCCACCCTCCAAACCTTAATCTATGGCAATGATTTTTTGGTATGTTGTTATTAGAACTTAGAAGGCCTTAGAACTAAGTTTGTATGTTTTGATTTTTTAAACATTTGACAATATTTGCATTTTAGGAGTTTCATACAAAACAAAAAAGCGTCAATATTTTTGAAACTATTAAAAATATTTAAAAAATCAAAACATACAAATCTAGTTCTGGGGTAAAATGACAACATACAAAAAAATCATGACTATAGGTTAAGGTTGAGAGGGTGGAAAACGTTGTCGCCGTTCGTATGGAAAGCGGTGGGCTCACACCAGGGGCGTATTTACCCTAGGGCCATCCGGGCCATGGCCCGGGGCGCCAGGCTGCGAGGGGCGGCAGCCGCCCCTAAAATGAAATACTTCATCGTCATTTAATGGGGCGCCAAAGCTAAATGGCCCGGGGTGCCAAATCTTTGAATACGCCTCTGGCGGCAGCCGCCCCTAAAATGAAATACTTTATCGTCAAATGACGCGATTTGGGGCGCCAAAGCTAAATGGCCCACACTCCTCTTAACATGACCGTCTAAGTCTAGTTTAACAATGTGTGCATCCCGTTCTTATGACAGACGCAGGGAGGGACAAGTTAAACTCGGTCGGTCATATAGAGCCTCCAAATTCAACAGTAAAAAGACATTTGCGGGTGTTAGGGTCTTGTGCAAGGTCCATCCGGGTAGCTACCACCACCTTGCTCGTTAATCCTGCCGCTAAGCAGCAGTGCTTGCACTGTTGTGTTCCGGCGTGGAGAGCAAGACAGCCGGTGCAATTACTGGCACAAGAGGTATTCCATCTTAGCCCTCTAGGTTGGCAACGCATCTGCAATCCCATAAGAGTTGCGGGTGATAGGCGGTGGTGATCACTTACCATCACGTGACCCACTTGCTTGTTTGCCTTCCTATTTTATATTTAAAAAAAATATGCTGTTTACATGATTTAGCTTAAACTCTATACTAGATTTAACTGGCATCTTTTCAAAATCAACGTTCATTATATTTTATTAATAAAATATACTTCAATCGATAGTCCACTTACACTATCTAATCTTTGCTTTACAAAGTATCTATTTTTATACTGGTCAGTCAAGGCGTATAATGAGAAATCATCGTCAAAGGACCTGATCAATCGTCAGTCCCCGTCCCTTGTGATTACGTTAGTTATAAGATCATCAAGGGGCAGCGATGATTGGGGTCAACAGTCCATTATCGACGTGTCAGTGACTCATCAAGCTATGTATAGTCGACTAAGTAATTGCTTGACCACTTTTGAACCTTATCCCTTTGCGATACGGTTGAAAAGTGGTCAAGCAACTTCTTGGTCGACTATATATTGCTAGTTGAACGCATCATAGCATCTTCTCTATTATAGGGGTGCATGACCTGTTTAAAAAAAAAAACTGTTGCTGATTTCGTTCCTAAAGCACATCCATCCTCACTTGTCTCAAGTAGTAACAACATTCTAACCTAAAAGTTCAGTTTTTGCCATCAAAGTATTGATGGCTAGAAGTGGCCACGAATATCTCTGTCACATGCGTATCCCTTTCTATACTAGTCCAATACGAATTAAATGCAAAGAGCGACGCAAGAATATGGCAGCCTTGATAAAAAAAAACAAATGTTTTAATAACAAGAGTGGCATTAACTTCTCTCAGTTAAGGGCCAGGCTACACCAGTTGCGTTCACGTCTACGGAGCTAGTTGGAGCCGTGTCACACACGCGACGTGAATGCGACCGGAGTGGTTCGGCCTTAAGGGTGAAGTCGTGGGAATAGAACAAACAAAATGTATTAAGATAAATAGCAACCCGTGTACAAACGTATTCTGACAACCCTGGGGAGTACTCGGTAATGGAATAGAAGGCAGGAAGGCGCGTTGACTACACAACTATAATTAAAGCCGTTAAAGCTTTCGCCAGAGCTAATGGAATTCACAAACAATTTAGCGAAGAAGTGCCTAGCATTTTGTATAAATTGCAGGTTAACTATGTTGGAAGGATGGAAGCCAATCTGAGTTTAGCTGTAACAGGCGGTATAATTAACTTCTTAACTTAACGCGATTGTCCTGATTATCTTCGGCCGTTTAGTCCTTTCAAACCATACAACGGATTTCGATACGGTTTCTAGTCTTTTAGAGATTTTTAAAGGTTTTCGTACGTTACATGCTTACCCGGGCAAAGCCGGGGCAGGTTGCTAGTTTACCTATATAATTATGAACGTATAGTATATGCGCTGTTTAGTTAGTACAGTACATAACACAAAAGTTTTTCCTTTCACTATTACAATCGTACAGTTCTGAGAATAAAATTTTCTCATCTCACGAATAGCAAATTGCGAAATTATAATAAAATATGATATGTGGCCGACACGATCTGGTGAGGATTGCGGTAAACCGATGGATTCGAGCAGCAGAAGACCGACCATCGTGGAGTTCCTTAGGGAAGGCCTATGCACAGCAGTGGGCGTCTTCCTGCTGAGATATCGACAGCGGAAATCTCAAATGTCGTAAGGGACATTGAAGGACATGCCTCTTACGACATTTGAGATTTCCACTGTCGAATGATGATGGCGACAGTATAACTAATAGCATTATGTATGAGTTAGACTCTAACAGTCAGAGTAGGCGAGATGTAAGCAGTACTTTTAGGCTGAACTATACGCGGCGCAGTTCGCAAAGTTACAAGCTCGCCGGAACTCTGTGACGGGGCTCCTACTATACCGTTATACGATAAACAGAGCAGAAGTAGGCATAAAGGAGGACGCTACTGTAATAGGGCCTTCATCGTAACGGTTTGGAACACTGTCCATTTCTATAATGTATAATTTTGAATTGTAAGAGATAGAAGACAGCACCGTTCCAAACAAGAGTCTCGAGGCAGGAGCCTTAGGGACAACACATCGCAAGCTTAGAATTAAAGTGACCCATTTCTGAATAATACACATCCCAAAATATCACCTTAATTAAAAGACATTAGGGTTTAATTTTGGGAAATATCATATTCAGAATTGAGTCGCTTTCATTCTAAGGGTGCGACATGTTTAATCGTGGAATAAAAGTAAAGACTGTCAAGTTGCTGTTTTACTGCCTGCAAGTAGAAGAAGGATCCCCGTCGAGCTGCACCACGCACATTACTCACACCTAAACGCAGTAGTTTTCTTCGTAGATAGACCTGCTTAAATTTATTCTGTGGTCGTATTCAACTCTTGAGCATTGGGCTATCGTTTACTCCATTCACAATAAGAACTTCTTTAACATAATAATAATCTAGCCTAAACGTGCTCAGTGCAGGTTTCCGTTAGACTAGCTGCTGACTACTTAAACGGTCATAAAAACCAGTCATTTCATCTTTTATTACCAGTACCTAATGGGTCACTGGCGATAGAAAAATGGTCTAGAGTTAGCCTTGGCTGGCTGGATGATGCCAGACGATGACGAATGCTATGAAGTCACGGCGGATCATCACTTAAAATGTCTAGTTAGCTGGTAAAGGGATCAGTGAGATACACTTTATTTTAAAATTAATAGCTTGACCCTACAAAAGCGACACAGCGGCGTAAATAAGTGTTTATATGCGCAAGAGTGCTCTAAATGATGAGAAATCGCACCAATTTAGCAAAAAAAAAATAAACCGCGAATATTTCGAAATTACCGCCGCAAACGAAGCGAATCGTTGCGCTTTACTTCAACTCGAAGTAGTTTTTAGGGTTCTATAGTCTAAACATAAATGGCAAAAACGAAACAATCATAATTTTGGATTGTCCGTCTGTCACAGCAATTTTACTATAATACTATTAGAACTTAGGACTATACAATTGGAAGATAGGTATTCTGTAAGCCGGTATTATACTATCGAGTTTTTTATTTTAACGTCAAACTTACTTAAATCGCCTATAATTTTTATTGTATGGCGTGATGAAAATCATTATTAAAACTAAACAAAACCAACGAAACAATGTGCGACAAGGTCGAAAACTAATGATAGTACTTCAGTAGCATAAGTTAATTAGTTAAATTTGACAGCAGGTGGGTGTCAACGCTTTTGTTTTTGATTATAAATAACGAAAATATTAAGATCCATTCAACCACGAATAGCTCAAGGATAAAAAACATATAAAAAATCTTCGGACTTGGTTGACAAAATTCGGTGACAGTGTGTCCTCGGAAACTTTTAAAATTCTATACAAAACTCAAGTCTAGTAAGCAAGGCTACCAATGAAACCTCAATATGGCCAGTGGAGTTATAAATGGAACTGTAACAGTTACCGAATGGAGCCATTCATCTCCCGATGACGCAACCGGCGCCTCACAATGTTAGGAGCAATAAAAGCCATCTCCAGGCCACTTCATGGGGCAATAAAGGAATTCATTGCGTTTGGAACGAAAAAATGGCACTGTAGTAGATGAATATACCTTTTTTATTTCATGAAAGATTAGCCCGACTTAGCTATAGATGTATGGAGTAATGCAACTGTTTTAAAATAAAACGTAGCTTGTCGCAAACATCTTCTATGTCTACACACACAGTCGCCAAAACGCGATAGAAAGAAATCCGACCACCCTTTGTAGCTCTAACATGACCACCTGAATTTAATTTAACCCTCACTGTGGCTCTTACTAGTGTCAAAAGGTTACATGTAAAATATTAATTTAATTTGGGCGGGCATTCTACAATCACTGGTGACTTAGCAATTAAGAAAAGAGTGCAAAGAATGGCCTCTTGCTAATGGCACCTTATTCTTGCCACGCTTGTAACCTATCTACGTTTTTGTATAGTAGTATATCATCATTATATCTACGAGTATTTCATGGCTTCGGAATGAGAATAAACAATTACCTATCCTTACTCAATATTTGCAAATGGATATAAAACTGACCACGTTCTCGGAGTCATAAAAGACGGCTCGCCGGGAAGCCCGACTGTCTGGCACCGTGGATTATAGGCAAAGGTATACGTTATATTTGTAGGTAAGGACCTCAGTATCTGAACATTGAAGGAAAACATCAATCATCAACAACACAATAATAATCATCAAACATCAACGTAATCACCGCTATACATTAAGTAAACCATCACATGCAATGCAATGACATGCAATGGAATAAAATAATCTTATCGATCTCTTATTTTCCGATCGCTCACACTAATACATGACCCTACGATTTTATTTCGCTGACATGACCTCTGCCTGGCTCTGCTAATGGTGTTAAAATAAATTACTGACTAGACACTTGTAACCCTGTTTATTATTTTCCTCTATGGGTCAGTTTTAGTTAGGACTCCCGAAGCCCGGATACTAAGCCACATGTTACTACAGTTTACGCGAGGCGATGCGTTGTCCACACTATCGCCGGCTGAACCAACGAGGCCCAGAAGCTGTTACCAGCAGGGGCCCCGATAAAAATACCGCGGCCGGAGTATGATGTCAGCGTTTAATCTAATAATGTGCAGTCCGATTGTGTAATACGAGATGATCGGTTAGTTGAACCATTTCGTGTGGTTCAATTTCACTAGTATGCCGTTTGCTATCAACAACTTAGAACGGTGAAAACATTACTCTTCTATGGTTGAATGTTGTTTGGGAATCCCCTAGCTAACAAAATAAAATCAACGCCATTTTGCATGGACTCTATTTCAACTGCAAACTTCAACCTAACTGAAAATATACTCGTATGAAAAGGATCATCTTTAAATTAAACAATAGAAAAACCCCTACAATCTAGTTGCTAGCGTTGCCGAAATCTTACTATAGAAAAGGAATTTACGTGAGCGTATATTACTGTACACTGCCATTTTAAACAAACCAAAAGAGGAATAAAAGGTTGCTGTCCTCCCACTGGAATGTGACAACGCTTCCAAAATCGGGAGGTTCCACTGAATGCAGAATGCAGCGAACAATACGTTTCGTTAGGGGGTCACCGCTCTTTATCGCATACCGTCACGGTCGGCGTGCCAAGAGTGGCATGTCATTAATTGTTGATATAGCATAGATTGTTTAAATCCTTTTCATACTTTCCATGTCATATAACGGTAATATGGTACAGTCAAGGAATTAAATTTCCAATCCACCTAAGGTTCAATAGCACATAGCAAAATGTCATCATAAGAGCTATAGAGCAAGACGTTAGTTTGACATGTCGACCTTAATGCATTGCGAATGTCAGACGACATTTCAACGAAATGGGTAGGGAATTAAATTCCTTGACTGTACCAACTTATAAAACACTAGCCCGGGTTTTAACAGGTACAAATAGGATGTACTGTACATAAAAATCTTCCCCAAAAAGACTCCAAATGAGAGAGGAAACCGCAGCAAAATCCGTTGCCTAGTTTAGGAGGAGTAAGCGGCCGAAGATATAAGGACAGAGAAGAACGAAAAGAGTGACTTTCTTTTATACTATGTAAATAAAGAAGAAGATAAAGAATATGTATACTGACAAAGTATGATAAGACTTGGCAAGATAAAAGATATTCCAAGTGTATAGTCCATAAATAAGATCACGGGTGCAGCTCTGTAAAATAAAATAATTATGAAAGATAAAATACCAGGTATTTGAGAGCAATAACTAATCTTCACAAAGAGAGAGCCAAAGTGTACCAAATAATAATTGACAAACAAAATTCACATGAAAACGAAGACAACAAAAGGTTGCAACCTTTTCAATTGTTCACGTAGTGTTTACAGCAATTAAAATCACTATAGAGAGTTATTTGTGTGCCAACTTTGCATAAACCATAAAAAGTGACACGCATGGAAGCTTATCTGAAATTAATTAAACCGTATTATCAAGTTATGGAGTAACTGGATAATAATAAATTAGAGCAGGTAGGTGGTACTACGTGTGCAAGGTCGGTCCAGATTGTTACCGCCATCTTGTTCCCGAGTTCAGCTCGCTAAGAGCGCACTGTTGTGGTCCGGCGTGGAGAACAAGGCACCAGAGCTAATCAGTCTCTGACTTGGCAACGCATCTGCAATCTTCTTGTCTATGGACGGTGGCGATAACTCACTCTTAGGTAACCCACTTGTATGTTTGCCTTCCTTCTTTTAATAAAAAGTGGTATTAAAAAGCTATAAATTATATGTTGAAGTACGACCCGATTGCAGTTTCAAAGCTTGCAATAGAATCACAAGAGCGTAACGGACCTTTGTTCGACCCTTTTCTAACGTTTATTGAAGGACAGGCCAGACCCGTTGTCACTCTCGTTTGTCAATTTAATGATATTCGCTCGATGAAAGATTGTCTTTGTGCAACAGTATGAAAAAAACTTTAACTAAAAATATCTTATATTTTTTGAATAAATAACTTATAATAGTGAACATACGTTAAGACAAAATCGTAATCCCAACATACTTTCCAACAAAACGACAGTTTGTAATTGTCGGTTACTATACAATCCCCATTCAAAAATTTGAATCTTCTAAGGGAACACGACCAAATGCAATACACCTCGAACCGCAGGCAGCGACTCTTGGGTCCCTGACCTCTAAAATCTGGCAGGCTAGTCGGCTCGTAACCGAAATGGTGACATCATGATCAGAGTAATAAATACGCGGCACGACCGGTTTCCTGAGGTTGTTTTTGCGGCTGCAATTGACAATGGTTGAATTTTGCAAGGTTTGATACAGTTTTTCAACGTTTACTAGATTACATTTCAAACTCATGCGCACGCATTAACATGCACTAGTTAACATGATCAGGGATAGACATGCTAGTTTCAACAAACCGCGGTCCCAAAACCTAATGCAAACAGCAAGCCTTGTTTGGTTCAATTTTGAATTATTTTTGCTTCTTTGCCACAAATCGTTGCTCGGAAACGACGACTCATTGCTTCTATGAATAAATACAGAAATTGAATCAGCGTAAACTCGAAGAAATTACCTTCAAAATTAAGCCATTACGGCATCATTCATTCCATGTTAATCACCCCATTCTCATTTCGTATACATTCATTTGTAACTACCGTAATGGTGGTAAAATTGGAAAGGATTGCTTCTATTTTATTGAAGATACTGAACATACTAATGTCAATCAGAGGTAGACAGATAAATTCGCTGCGTCTCTGTTAGTATCTAGTATCATAAGAAGGAGACGCAAATTGAGATAAACTCAGATAAACCAAGCCGGTCATGTTAAGGCCACAGAAGTAGGCAAAGACCACATAGACGCAATGTAACATGTCATCGATATACAATACAGTTATAGAGGGGTTTATACCGGGTAGTATACATATCGATATCCTAACGTCATGTTTGGTATAATTCTAGTTTTGCATAATGGATAGTTACTATACTGACACTACTTTTCCTAACCTAATCTATTCTAAATTGCCCACGCAAAAACAAACTGTTTCAGCTGATGACAAATTAGACCAAAGCTGATTCGCAAACGATTGTATACGACGCAAATGGCTCCCCTTATACAGAAGCATATAATAAATATAGAGTAGCTCAAGTTTAAAACACATGGGTTGCCGTTCGGAAACAGTGCACTCTGTTAGTTGCAGTTAACTCGCTACGTAACTCAGTGCGTGGCGTTCTAACCAGCCCAGTAGGAGCACAGAATAAATAATAGTACTAACGTACAAAAAGTTCTTTTTTTCGACCACCATTAAACGAATTCCAACTTTATGATCAGGTACAAAAAGTTCGTATTACTTCATAAACATTCGCCAGGCGGCATGCGTCAAAAGGAAGGCGCCGCCCGCGCCCGCCTTCCACCCGCAATGCCCTGGCACACCGCTAGGGTTGGGCTGCTTACTATAATACTATCTCATGCGATACAGAGTGAGCGGGCGCGCGCGCGGCGGGTCGTCAACCTACTGCGATTAACCTATGCCATGGGTGGTGCGGCGAGCGCACCTACAGTGCGGAGTGGAACCCCCCTGGTAGGAGATAGGCGCACTGATTTACGTAGCGAGTTAACGCGTATCGAGAAGATTCGTGCTAGGTGCACTGCATCCCTAAGCATCGGTCCGGGCTGACATCATCGGCGCTAAGCACAGGCGCTCCGGACCGGTTTAGCCTGCAGCAAGTTTTGCCGGTACGGCCTCAAGTCGTCCGGCGGGTATAAACGGTGCGATTACTTGCAATCTTTGTACCGTTCTCTTGTTTTTTTGAAATCTTAACGTTATGGACTTAATGTTATTGGGTACAGTACACGGTATGAATCTAGAGAACAATACCACGAGATACCGGTACCTTAGTTCACATACACTCGTCCAACAAACACTGATGCAAAGCTTAGAAGCCGCTATAAAGTGCTTATACTTTATACCTCATACATATTTGAACAATTCAGTACATTATCGCTTCAAAACCTCCAATAATTAAGATGATTTAGTAACACTTAAAGCTCAAGATCACTAGATTGTTTTCTAAATTTGAATACAACGAAAAATTTGCTCGAAGTTGGTCTTCCATATTTTATACTTTCATTACTCTCCACAGAATCTCTACTCCGTCTGGGTTACCAGTTTACAAGGCAGGTTTGACAGTCCCAAGCACCAATCACAATAAGTCAATTTCGAGGATCGAAAAGTCGATGCGGCGAGGAATACCGAATCTTTATACCGAGTTACGGTATAATAATGCCGGTAAGACGTAAAACATTAGTGTGGTGATTTTTGACTTATGAGCGCTCGGCACTCGCCGGCCGCGTCAATCAGTGCCGGCGCCGGCTAAAACTAACGCTCGCGTATTTGATTGGTAGAAGTAGCTGTGGTAACTAGAGCTTTTGATTTACCATTTGTAAAACTTTCTCACTATTACTGTACTGTATTCAGTGGTCTCCTTTTGAAGGGTCTTTGAAATTGTATTTTAACTTTCACTAAGGCTCTATAATACCGGAAGCAATTTTATTTTTAGCAATGGTAATGACACTGTTGTTTTGTTTCCCATCGCACGGCAGTTTTCTACTGTGAGTAGAATGTATGTAATTAGGTATACACGTCTCTTCTTTCATTCATTTCTTGCTGTTAAGTATACTGATGAAGGCAAAAAAGAAAGTATCTATAAGTTCTGACTGTATATAAAAGCCGATGACGGGCTCGGGCTTCAGGGAAAACGCAGTGAAAAATGTTTTCATTGGATATTTAAAAGGAAGACCTGTTTTATTTAACAAAACTATAATTAATCCTATGCTTTAGTTAATTTACCATACGTCGTCATTGAAAGTGTACTAAATCTTCAGTATTTTGCCGTGACCGAACTTCTTTGTATTTGCTGGAGAGTGGCCCCTTTTGTTTGTATTTTTTGTTTACGAGTTTCGCGTCTCGTCTTTTTACTTTATTGATGATAGTGTTTTTTCCAAAACTTCCTTAGCAGTTGTCGTTAAGCGTTATTAACTTAAGACGTAAACTTTGCCAGTTTCATTTTAATACATATTTGTTTTTATGAAATAGGAAGGGAAACAAGCACGTCGGTCACCTGATGGCAAGTGTTCACCACCGCCTTTAGACATCCGCAACATCAGAGATTGCAGATGCGTTGCAAGCACTGCTGCTTAGCGGCAGGATTAGCGAGTAAGATGGTGGTAGCGTTCCTGACGGACTTTGCACAAGGTCCAACCAACCAACCCGCAAAAAATGTGAACAGTTGAGGAAATGCATTCATGTACCAAATGAAAACTCTGTCGCAATGAGGCGCTGTATTAGCACCACTTCAGTCAAGTTAGAGTGTTATTTCATTCCAGATAGAACAGTGGTTCCCAAAGTGGTCCAGGTGGACCCCTAGGGGTCCACGGGAGACTTGCTGGGGGTAGCAGCAGGGGGTCCACCGAAACCAGTAAAATTTTGAAAGTGGTCCACGAGAAAATTAAGTTTGGGAACTACTGAGATAGAATATTTAAATTCAAGTACATCCATTGTTTAGAACCGTTACTATCAGTTTTCCGGGAAAATGATAAGTCGTGAATAATATCCACGTTTATACACTGGGAGAAAAACACGGCTTTCGAACACGGCCAGGCTTTCCGTGGCCGTGTAAACGGCTCACCCAGCCGGGTTTGGCAGCCGTGTGTAAAGCCGTGTACACGGCTCCAAGTTTTCCATGGCTACGTTTACCGTGTAAACGGTTAACGTAGTCGGTTAAGACGGCTCTGTGTACCGTGTTTCAAAAATTTTCAGCCGTGTGAAAACCGTAGCCGTGCAAAAATACACGGCTACATTTTGACACGGTTGTTGAAGCAGTGTAGACTCAACAAACATGGCTGTCGGAGCCGTTTTAGACACGGTACAGCAGGCCGTGTGCTTATTAAACTTGGCTGCGTTGACCATGTCAAAAATTTAACTGGTAAACACGGCTGTCGGAGCCGTTCTATACACGGTACAGCGGGCCGTGTCCGTAATAAAAACTTGGCTGCGTTGACCATGTCAATATGTAACTGGCAAACACGGCTGTTGGAGCCGTTCTAGACACGGTACAGCGGGCCGTGTGCTTATCGAACTTGGTTGCGTTGATCATGTCATAAACGAGCCGTCTTCTCATAAAAACTTGGCTGCGTTGGCCGCGTCATAAATTAAAATCCAAACATGGCTACCGTAGCCGTTCTAGACACGGTACAGCAAGCCGTCTTCTCATAAAAACTTGGCTGCGTTGACCATGTCAATATGTAACTGGCAAACACGGCTGTCGGTGCCGTTCTAGATACGGTACAGCGGGCCGTGTGCTTATCAAACTTGGTTGCGTTGACCATGTCATAAATGAAGCTCTCAAACATAGCTATCGCAGCCGTTCTAGACATGGTACAGCGAGCCGTCTTCTCATGAAAACTTGGCTGTGTTGGCCGTGTCATAAATTAAACTTTTAACACGGCTGTCGCAGCCGTTCTCGACACGGTACAGCGAGCCGTCTTCTCATGAAAACTTGACTGCGTTGGTCGTGTCATAAATTCAAGTCTCAAACACGGCTGCCGCAGCCGTTCTAGACGCGGTACAGCGAGCCGTCTTCTCATCAAAACTTGGCTGAATTGGCCGTGTCATAAATTAAACTCTTAAACACGGCTGCCGCAGCCGTTCTTGACACGGTACAGCGAGCCGTCTTCTCATAAAAACTTGGATGCGATGGCCGTGTCATAAATTCAAGTCTCAAACACGGCTGTCGCAGCCGTTCTAGACCCGGTACAGCGGGCGTGTGCTTAAACTTGGCTGTTCTAGCCGTGTCATAAATTAAACTCGTAACTATAGCTGTCGTAGCTGTTCGAGACACGATACTTAGCGGACTGCGTTCTTAAATAAACTGTGACCATTATCATTTAAAAACTGCGCGAATTTTGAATTTCCCGCAAAGCTAAGACGCTGTTGAATAACCTTCACCAGCCCCCTATACCACATACAAAACAAGTGTTACAATTTGACATAGGTACTTAAGTATAACATCTTAGTATGAAAACTTTACAATTTTGTCAAATTGTAGTTGTTTTGTGGTATAGGGGGCTGTCCGATTGTTGTCAGGTCCCGTAGATGAACTAGGAACCCAGTGTATAGTAGGCATACTAGCAACCTTCATGCAGTCCGCCAGAAATGAGGGTTATTTCTAAACACCTATTCAAGTGGCGGACGTGCACGACTATAGTCTGTTTCTAGGGCAGGCGAAAAAGTGTTTACAGACAATTTCAGACTTTATTTGGTAAGCTCAACGTTGAGTTTTGATTAATTACTATCAGTGTTACAGCCATCTTATGTCAATCTAAAATAGTGTTAGTTCTAATGAGATAAGGTATAAATTTAAAGTAGCGAAAATCAATTTTTTCGCCTGGCCTAGAAACTGACTAAGTACAGTGATCGATCGCAAATAAAATTTGTGGCTTGTGGAAAATGTAAACAAACCTTTTAGTCAATATTTCTCCGGGAAGTTCCACACTAACTCTTCGAACACTCCGAAATCCATATGTTAATTAATCTAGCGTTGCAGCAATATATCGAACTATCGATACCTAGTGTTGTTGATAGTATCATCACAATATCGATACCTAGGCCTATCGATAGTATCGATCGATAGTGATTAACATCCAATACTATCGATAGGCATTAATACTGTCTCTTATATCGATTAACGATAAGTAGTATTGTTTTATGATAGTATCGATAGTATTAATATTTTATAACCAATAGTATTTCGATATTATCGATACGTAGTTCTAAAAACTATCGATAGTATCGATTGTTTGTTGAAATAACACGTCAATAATACTTATATCTACTTATCGTCTAATAGTAAGTATACCTACCGATATTATGACTATTTTTCAAGGTCAACTATCGATAGTTCAGCAACGCTAAACTAATCATTCGTTTTTTTATACACAACATAGGAAGGCAAACAAGCAAGTGGGTCACCTGATGGTAAGTGATCACCACCGCCTATAGGCACCTGCAACAACAAAGAGAGTGCAGATGCGTTGCCAACCCAGAGGGCTAAGATGGAATACCTCTTGTGCCAGTAATTACAACGGCTGTCTTGCTCTTCACACCGGAACACAACAGTGCAAGCACTGCTGCTTTGCGGCAGGATTAGCGAGCAAGGTGGTGGTAGCGATCCGGACGGACCTTGCACAAGGTCCTACCACCCGCAATATCCTAACTTCCTAAGCCACATCAAACAACGAAATATTGTAAATAGGTATGTTTTATTAAATATATTATATATATTAGGTAGCTAGGTAGATATGTATGGAATTGTATATGGATGTCGGTTATGGCCATAGTATGAAATTATTACCTACTAAATTATTATAATTACCTACTAAACAAAAAGATTTCTTTTAAATTTTATATTTTAAAACACTTTCGTGTTAGGTAAGTAGGTACATAATATTGTGCTTGGGCATCATAAAATGAAACGCGTTGCAGGTAAATAATTTAAAAGCTCTTCAAATTGAAATATCGAGACATGTCAAAACCTGTACGCGCTTAGCAACAGCCGGGGGACGTGATACACACAGTGACTTGTTATTAAATCTTATGTTGTTAAATCTTTTTTAATATCATTGGATACACATAAACAGACTTGGGTTAATTTCTAATTTAATCTATTCTTAGTACACAAGTATAAAATAATTGTTTGTGCCATAGGTACTGTTTATTTTTATTGCCTCTAGAATCTAGAAATGTTATTATCTCTATTTAAATTAACCTAGTCTGTCAAATCGTCGCTCACTGAAGGCGGTAGCGTAACCGGCTCAATTACCATACTTACCAGCCAAATATAACCCTCGAGGGACTTAAGGTGGTATATAAACAAAAAGTCGTCGTAGCCGAGATCGTTACATGAATGAAAATCCACTGTCTTCAGGAGCTGGACGCGTCTTGTAAAAAGAAAGCTGGGCTAAGCCAATATAGCCTTTAAACACTCTTAACGCAGGGAGATCGCCAACGCTCTTTTCACATGACTCCGTATACCTGCATATCCGCCTAGCAACAGCGGCGCGGCGCCGGCTAGGTACCCATAAGTAAGTACTTCAAACACGTGTCTACGGCCCCATGGTTGTATTGTATAATATTGTAAGTATATGTACTTATGTGTATGGTAGGATTCGTCTTTACGATCAATCTAAAAACGTGACGATCCATCGTTTCTATATAGGTGGTAGATGTTACGATATTCTCGTAGGTAGTTATAGGTAAGGTAAGTAGACTATTTCAAAAATGTTTATCAGTCGGTACCTACTTATATCATACTAGCGGACGCTCACGGCTTCGTTCGCGTAGAATGAGTAGCCTAACCCGTTGAAAGATTTTTTTTAAATCGGTTCAGTAAGTACTTCCAGAGATTACCCCTACATACAAATAAACAAACAAACAAAGTTTACCTCTTTATTATATTATTTATTATATTAGTGTAGACTTTTCAGTTCTTCTCATAATCCGATCAGTAACAAGAAACGTACCTTAATAGTTGCAGGCAAACAACTTGATCATAAATTGAGAAGGAAAAGGGGTTATGTTTGCGCATACCCATAATATTTTGTACTAGAAACGGCTATTACGCAGTCAAGGTCAGAGGCGTCAGAGCTCAAGTTGTTTGCCAGGAACTGTATCTAGGTACCCCAAGTACCCCCACCTAAACCCGGCAGTGTTGTGCACGTGCAAAACAGCTGCGTCTCTGCGATATACCTATCGCGCAAAACGCATCGACGGGATCTTAAATAATACGACCGTTCGCGTAGAATTCATAGTCTATATATATATGTGTGTGTGTAAGTACATCAATGACACGTACATCAATTCGATCCCGGCTCTTTTACGCAATCCGGGATTTCGGGATTGTCTACAGATAATCCCGGGATCCCGGTAAAGTTCCGGGATTGTAGACAGGTAGTATTAAAAGTCAGAGTTCTTTTAGTTTTTGCGGGTGGCAGGACCTTGTGCAAGGTCCGTCCGGATCGCTACCACCATCTTGCTCGCTAATCCTGCCGCTAAGCAGCAGTGCTTGCACTGTTGTGTTCCGGCGTTTGAGAGCAAGACAGCCGGTGTAATTACTGGCACAAGAGGCATTCCATCTTAGCCCTCTGGGTTGGCAACGCATCTGCACTCTCTTTGTTGTTGCAGGTGTCTATAGGCGGTGGTGATCACTTACCATCAGGTGACCCACTTGCTTGTTTGCCTTCCTATGTTGTATAAAAAAACCCTGTCAACGCCAAACACGGATATATCCGTCAACGCGTACAGTTAACAGTGACCGGTACGTGTTTTGTGGAAGTTTCAACTTTACTTCTTTACTTACAAAAAGGAGGCATGGCGTTGGAAAGGTTAAATACCTACTTAACAATTATCCCGAGATTTGTCAAATTTGATACCTAAATCTCGGGATCTCTGGACAATCTATGGACACGTGACACGTCCTCGTTACAGTTTTTTTATTACTAGCTATTGCCCGCGACTTCGTCCGCGTAGCATTCCTTTATGTACTTATACATAGCATCATCCTATTGGAACAGGTGTTTCTACATTTTCAATAATAAGCATGAATTCTGAGTTTCATGATTCTGGAATAATCTTTTAATTTTTCCATAGAAACTTTATTTACTACTTAACTTAACTTTATGGTTTAAATGGTATTCTGGACTTATTTTAAATAGATCTGTGAAAACTCGCGTGTTTTGCGGGTGGTAGGACGTTGCGTAAGGTCCGTCCAGATTGCTACCACCATCTTGCTCGCTAATCCTGCCGCTAAGCAGCGGTTCTTGCACTGTTGTGTTCCGGCGTGGAGAGCAAGACAGACGGTGCAATTGCTGGCCCAAGAGGTATTCCATCTTATCCCTCTGGGTTAGTAACGCATCTGCACTCTCCTTGGTGTTGCAGGTGTCTATGGGCGGTGGTGATCACTTACCGTCAGATGACCCACTTGCTCGTTTGCCTTCCTATAGTTCCTATGTTGTAAAAAAGTATTAAACCTCCATCAATCCGTTCAGCGGTTTTACGTACCTAATGTGCGTTCAATAAAACCACGTTAAAACAAACAATAAACCTTCATTCTGGAGGCAGTCGGGTAAAATATTTAAAGGGTCTTATCTTATCCTGTTTAGTTAGTAATTTTAAATCGCCCTGGGTTGTTTTTTTTTACTCTTCAATGTATTTACAAACTTTTTTGGCTTAAAACGATTTCATTTATTATATATATAGGTAGTATAGATTCTCAGAAATTCATCATTCAAGGTCGCGCGTGCTAGACGCAAGAGAATTGTCGCACATATACGATATTTTTATGGTCGTGTACGGGAAAAATTGGTATCACGTTTCATCCTCAAGACAATAAATAAACGTATAGAACGACTTCATAGTACCGGATGCCACGTTTTTATTAATTTTCTATGGGTATACGAGATTTTTCAAATTATTGACAAGATATTTTAGGTTATAGAACTGGCAACTCTGGATTTACGCTCACCGGGTAGGTACCTACTAGAGGCACGAGGCACGAGAGCCAACAGTCGCGCGCGCCCAGTGTGACCATATGTGGCAGGATCCTGCCTTTTTGGCAGGATTAGACCGTCATTTTGCCTTCTGGCTGGATCGGTTGAAGTTTTCGAAATCTGGCAGTATTTGGCAGGATAGCAATATAAGCTGGCACATTTGGCATTATAGCCTTAGATTGCGTTCACAATAAGCACCTGCGAGCGAGAAAAGCGCAAAACACGGCCATTGATCAACCAGAGACAGCCATTGCCGTGTTTTTGCGTTTTTATCGCCCACAAACTCTAATTGTGAACCCAGTCTTAAAGGAGTAGGTTGCAGTATCGACATTAGAAAAAAAGAAACTTAAAGAACTCTGTTTAGGCTTAGAGTTTATAAATATTCCTAGTTTTTGCCGTCTATGGTTTTGGGGATTTCCCTTAGCATTTCTTATTGTATTTGTAGCTCATTCAATTTTCAACTGTCACTTGTTTTCTTAATTAGTCGGAAACACTACACATTTATTTCCATTTAAGATTTCGTGTCGCCCAGAGTGGGAGCAGAATCCGGCACTTTCGTCCTGGATAACTAAAGTGAAAGATGAACATTTTGTATTCTGTAAAACATGTAACTCGAAATTGGTGTCTAGGTTGTGTGTAATAATTTTATTTCTTCCCCATTTTTCTCCTTAAATTTAATTGTTTTAAGTAATAGTATAAAAAAATATGTGTGTATCAATTTTAAATCTTAAAAATATTTTGGCAGGTTTTCGACATTTTGAGCATAGGAGTTTGGCAGGATTTGTCAGTTTTCTTGCCTAAGTAGGGCAGGATCTCTAATTTGAAGTTGGTCACACTGCGCGCGCCAGTCGCCATGTTTGTTTCATTCGGTTCGGATTCGGACGGAATAATAATAATGGCCGAATGAAAGGGAAAATTACAACAGTGAAGTGAAGTGAGTGATCTAATGTTGGAAGATACGCTATAAATGTTATTATTGGTAAGAAGTGTAACCATTTTTCCTTTATTTTGTTAGAATGGGGTCGTGATGCATTTTAATGGTGGCCATTTTCAAACAGGTCGGGACTCGCTGCGCATTATTATCTCGACTCAGTGTTTTTATATGATTTCATCTCCTTCTTTGTTCTTTTGTTTGGATTTCAAATGAAAAGGGTCAGAGTATAGCAAAGGGGGGCCATATAAAAGGACTTAAAAAACCTAACTTAACCTAAACCTAGTAGTCCCCCCTTTGCCTTTGCTATGCCCCAACCCAGTAGACCGAGTATTTTTTAATTCCGATTAGCATTCCTTAGGTCAAATCAAAATTAATTCTCTAAGTAAGGATACTTTTATTCTAATACGCACTGTTTAAATAAGATGTTAAATAATTAATTTTAATCAGGTGTACTCACTTAACTAGGGTCAAAAGTCCTTAATTAAAATGTTATCTAATCACAATAAGTTTATTCTGTGCTATTCTATTCTATTCATAAACATCTGGAGTGCAATTTTTGAGTCTCATCAGGTGACTAAAGCTCAACAAAAAAACTAAAAAGCAAAAAATCGAGGGAACTCTTCAAACATTATATGCACACCTATAGCGATTTTGGTATTTTTTACGGTAACTCGCGCTTTTGCTCTCGGAAAACACCATTTGGTGAAGTGGAACTGATGATGAAAAGACCACAGACGGTCACCGGAACTACTCTATAATAAGTTTTTCACGGGAGGCGATACAGTTAGTTTAATATAGTTGCTAAGCAATTTATACTCGTCGCAAGGCATATGGTGAAGAGGGTGAAGTGGAGCTGATGCTGAAGTACCTGGAGAACGCCTCAATAACTAACGTCCCAGCATTGGGAAAAGCAATAGTTTGTAGAAGGCGGTGAGGAATTGACATTAGGTTATTGTAACTTAGGTTAACAACCTGACTCCCTAAAAAAATAAAACATAATAATAAAAAAACGTCATAAAAAAAACAACCAAAAAAACTAAAAAGCAAAAAAGTAATCCGTTAAAGTATCTAGCATCTGGAGCCCATTTCCGTTCCGTTTTTTTTTTTTTATAGTATAGGGGGCAAACTTTTATTTATGTTGGGAAAGTTTTAAGTCGACCAAGAAATTGCTTGACCACATTTCCGAATGTATTACAAAAGGATTACTTTCAAAAGTGGTCAAGCAATTACTTGGTCGACTATACTTACACAGAAGCTTATATCCGTTCTTTGGAGTCTTTTTTAGGGTTCCGTACCTCAAAAGGAAAAACGGAACCCTCAACAGGATCACTCCATTGTTTTAAACTGTTTTAGCCATGGTTTATCTTTATGTATGTGTTATGTCAAGGCCACGAAGTGACATAAAATAAATAAATACTTATTTGTAAATTTTTTGTGATATAGGTGGTTAAGAAGAGTGTGTGGAAAAAAAAGCACAAAAAGCAAAAACCAAAAGCGCTCTGCATACATGGCCGATCAAACTATGTATGCAATGAAATGGAAACAATGGGTAAAGTGTTAGTTTTTGATTTTAGTTTAGAAATGTACATGTATGTAATAATCCTCTCTTCATTGCATAAGTGAGATCAAATATACTTAAGATCTGGCCTTTTTAATGTTTTTAGGTATCTCTTATAGAAATTATTATCTGATACTTAATTTTAAAATTTCGAAATTTATAAATTGAAATGTAAAGACACCTATTTTTAAAAACTTTGGGATACCTAACTTTTTTAAAAGGTGGCAGCCCTAGCTAAGGGTCAATTTCTCAATTTTACTTGACAGATAAAAACAATGTCTTTTATTTACAAGTAAAAAAAAGATATAGTTTTTGTCTGTCAGATAGACATTCTATTCAGACATTTATAGTACTAGCGGAACAACCCGATGTGCACTTAAAAGCTGGAAATTGTGTTAAATTAAAAACATGAAAATCACAATGATTGATCTTTAGGTCATATGAATCATTTTGACCGGTAGTGATAATAAAAATAAAAAAATGTGTAGAAAACAACAAAAATATAGGTGATTCTTTCATTGCGTATCCGTATTGAGTGTTTCATGCTTTTAACACCATTTCAGTTATTTTTGGCGTACCGCTCCGCTAGTACTATAAAAAACTGGCATTAAGTCGATATAAAATGAGCTTACTTTTCAACTGTAGGCTGTAAGCTGTCAAATCCTTTGGCAAAGAACTATGATTCCTGCACCAAGGGGGAATACAACCAAATTGATCTACTTGGACAATACAGCAGCTCTTGAAGCGAAATCGACATGCAACCCAAGGTATGATTTAACCATGAGAAATATGAAATTCGATTTTTTTGAATGGTTTTTTTTTTTACTAATGATGCTCTGCCTCTAAGGTTATACACCTTCCACCAAGTGAACTGTCTGCCTGTCTGTCGCTCTTTTAATATAATAATATCATATATAACACCACCAGGGGCCTATTTCATAAGTTTACTTATAATACAAGAATATTACTGTTGCATAAATTGCTAATATTTTTTCTAAACTACAAGTAATATGATCTCAATTTACTAGTATGTACTAATATATTTTGTTGCATGATATAGTTATCCGAACTAGTAATATTGGTGCTAATATAATCAGCAAATTATACAAATAACAAGTAAATTCCTTGACTGAATGGGTGAAGCTTTTGCCCTAGTCATGTCTTTTTTTAACAAAAAATAATTGCTGGTAATTTGAATACTGACATTGTTGGCAGCAATTGCAACCTATTTTAACAAAATATCAATAATGTTAACAATATTGATAATATTAATATTAAGTTAAAATAATTTCGTATTAATTAAGTTTTTAATATTAATATTAAGTTGAAGTTGACAATGACGTTGGAAAGATGATGTTGCAGGTCCAGTCCTGCCATTACCCTAATTTTTCTTTGTGTTGTCATTGCAAAGCATTTTAATATTAAGCGAAATTTATTTGGCTTCTGTAAATTTTACGCTGTCGCCTTGTTTTTAGGAGCAATTCATCTTTTTCTTCGTCTGTTGATGAATACAATAAACTGTACATTTTCGATCAACGTATACTACAACGAATACTACAACTAATACTTTTAAAATATGGTGCCCCTTAGGTGGGAAGAAATAATTACAAGTTTCTTCTAATTATTTGTATTTTGAGCTTCATATTGCAACAGACACTAGTAAAATTCACTAATTATAATAGTAGTGATATTTTGCCACTTGTAGTTTATTACTGCTACTTTATTATGCAACAGAAATATACAAGTTATAGGTTGAATTTACTAATATTATTAGCTTGTACTTTGATACTTGTATAAGTTGTATATTTGTATCTTGTACTTTATTATGCAACATGAAAGTACAAGTTACAACCAAAACCACTATTAGTAAATAGTATTAGCTTGTACTTTGTTATGCAATAGGCCCCGGTGATAGCTTTTTACAAGCTTTTATTTAACTTATAATAGTTACAATGTTTGTCTTTCTTTCTGTTATGCTCTTGCGTTCAACAATATTTGACGCTGGCTGTACTATGGAGGATGTCCTCACTGCTGGGAGGTGCGCTAAGGGTGAAGGAGGGGGGAGCTACAGGGTATTTAAGTGAGGACTTTTATTATGTTCATCTTTTTTTTATAGAATATTGTGTCTATAGGCATGATCACCACCGCCTATAGACACCCGCAACACCAAGGAATTACAGATGCGTTGCCAACCCAGAGGGCTAAGATGGAATACCTTTTGTGCCAGTAATTACACCGGCTGTCTTGCTCTCTACGCCAGAACACAACAGTGCAAGCACTGCTGCTTAGCGGCAGGATTAACAAGCAAGATGGTGGTAGTTATCCGGACGGACCTTGCACAAGTTCCTACCACCCGCAAAATCATCTGGTCACCTCAAGGTATAACTGTGCCAATTTCTAAAACTACATGAATTATTTTCCCTGGTTTTATTGGCCTCAGCGCGACCTCATGGGAAGTTGCATGGTAGGTATAACTAATTTTGTTTTCTATCTCTACTTCTCTATTTCTCAAAATTGTAAATTTGTTTTTTTTTAAATAAAAAATCTATCGTTAATGAAGGCCAAGGCCATTCCACATTTTTTACAAAAGAAACATCGACATTAAAATCTGTGTATTTAATGATTGAATCCCATTTGTTACTCTAATTTCATGTTCGGATGAAGATTCAATACGCAGGCTATTTGAAGGGAGACCAGAGGGTTAGTAGAGAAGAAGACCATTGGACCGAAAAAGGCGTCATCCAACGCTACGGAAGCGGAGAAGGAGCTGCCATTGAGGGACGAAGAATTTAATCAGGACCATCATTTAGAAGGTAATAAGCTAGAAACTCTGTTGACTTTGACGTAATACTGTTAAGTCTCTTTCACTCTACTATAGTACTGTTCACTCACGAAAGCACGCCCCCTCCAAGTTTTATGAAATAATTTTATTAAAAGAGACCAATTATTCATTTGTATTTTTTTACTGCCGTCAGCCTGTAATCGCACACTAAGACGAGACATCAACAGGTCTGAATTCTTCCACGGAGGCCGTGAATGATGACGCGATAGAATGTTAAATATTTCCAAAATTTTCCACAGAGGAGTTGAAAACAAACGGTGACATTATTACAATATCGAAGTACCGCGGCTTACAGTCTTTACCTATACTAGAAACAGCTTGGAAGGCCACGTGGTCGCTTCGCAAGCAGAACAATGTCTGTTTCAACAGCGCAGTACTTGAACAAGGTCCCTGTGCTTTGCTTGATGAGCATTGGTCCACACCTGGTAAGTGGTTTCCAATTTTGTGATTCATATGAGAGCTTTACACCATTCAAGATTTTGAAGCCTGAGTATTCTGTATTAACTTTTGTGTTTTTGCTTCACAGATCAACATTGACTTTTCAGCTCTCAATTCAAACACTAGCTCCTCAGCGCTGTACACTGGATTAAGAAAAAACTCTGATTTGATTGAAAATAGAGCTTACTCAAAGCTGCGACCACTGTCAAAGCCGTTAAGGGCTCTGCAACGAAGCTTCACAATCTCCTTAAAGGTATTGAATGATAGTGTTTTTGTAACTTTATGTAGTTTTGAAACCCAGTGGCTTCCTCGTACGAAACGAATAAAACACATACATTTCAGACATTACACCATACATACCATTATTACATTTCAGATCGCAATTTTTCTGAAAATAAGTAAAATATATTCATTCCGCGACAAATTGACATAGTGTATGATAATAATACTTATTGAATATTTAAAATACTGATATTAACAATAATTACAATATTTAGGTAAAATTTACGTCAATATTCTGTTTTTTTTTTTTAATAATTATTCTGAATTTACCATTTCTCATACTGACAAGTTGCATAAAAAATTGCCGCTGTAACTTTGACATCTCAAATGAGAATAATCAGCTGTTTTAGTTGATAGCTATTTTGGCTCGCTGACAAAAGAAAGTTTTTATGACTAAGACCGTTCGAAAATAAATTATTGTGTAGAAATTAATTTGATTTATTAACATTAAATTCAAATTTTCAGATACAGAGCTGCAGAAACTAACTGCGAGTCTACTTTTATTGGCATTTGCAATCGTTGGAGAGAAGGTCGGCCTTCGAACTAAAGCCTCGCGGTTCGACGCACCCATACGCATCATTTTTTTTTTGCAAAAACTCGCAGCGAGGGAGAGTCTCATCTACATGAACTCTGAGAGGAAGAGTTTCAAGAGAATCAGGATCTTCAGGTGTCGGAGTGCAGCCTTTAGTTATTGCTATTGGTGAGGACTTGGCTAATATTAATAGGACATTTGTAGTGGGTGATTTTGTTTAACTTATGATAAAGTCGTAAAAAATATACTTTTTTTATTTCTTGGATGCCCGAATTAGAACTGTGACTTTGATTCTGATGGTGATGGCTAGTGATGAGTCCTTTGTTTATTTATGTGTAAATTTATGTGGAATTAATGATTATTGTCTTCTAAGTTCTTACGTTATCTGACAGATAAAAACCATACAGGGTGTTTGGTAGCTAGGTGCAAACTTTTTGAGAGAAGACCTTATTCGGAGTAAAAAGATCCAAAAAAGACTTCCGAATGTTATTAGTGTCCGAGATATTGACATTGCTTTATCCAAAGGATTTTCAGTGCAATCTTAAGATTTTGCAACCTCTGTGAATATGCGAGATTTTTAAGCTGCTGGAACAGTCTTTTACTTTTTTGTATTCAAATAAAGTTGACACATCATCTTTTCTTCATAATTACGTTATTGTTAGATATATTGCAGTATGGAGAAAATGTGATTTATAAACTTTATATGAATACAAAAGGAGTTACAATAATTCAAACAGCTTGAAAAACTTTTCATGTTCATTGTGATCGCTAAAATGATATTCACTAAAAATACATTGATTAAGACACAAATAATATTTCTTCATTGTGTTGTCTTAAAGGAAAATGAGAAAAACTGAAACTAAAATGATAAATATCTCGGAAACTAATAATATTCGAACAGGGACCATGACTTTTTTTACTCTAAATGAGGTCTACTATATCCCCTTAAAAGGTTTGCACCTAGCTACCAAACACCCTGTCTGTATATCTCTTCTATTTTCTGACATTTAAATGACTGATAACGGTTTTATCTGTCAAATAAAGCCGTGTCTGTGGCGCGGCAGTGGGCGAGTAATAGTCTTGTGAAAAAAGGTAACAGAGTTGGTCTCTATCACTTAAGAACTTCTATTTAAAGTAATATAAATTAATAAGTTTTTTTTATTTGTTGATGTTTGCTATGTAACTGTGACTTTGATTCTAATGATGATAAGCATGAGATCCTCTATTTATTATTTATTGTGTTGAAATTTTTGTGTAATTATTTATTACTATCTGACAGACTGAAAGACGAACAAACTTACAGACTGTCACATACAAAATGACAGACGGACAGACAGAATGGCAGACAGACTGAGTGACTGACTGATACACTGACTGACTAACAGACTTGCAATCTGACTGACTGTGTGTGACGACTAAGAGACTAAAAGACTGACATACCGATTGACACACTGACTGGCTGACAGATTGACACACTTACGGACTGACTGACAAACTGACAGAGTGACAGACTGACTAACTGATTAACTGTCTGATAGACTGACAGACAGGCAGACGGACGGACAGACAGACAGACCGACGGACGGACAGTCTGACAGACAGACTATCGGACAGACTGAGTGATATGACAGATTGACTGACTATTGACTGACTTTTTAATTGATTAGTGTCCAGAACTGGTTGAAGTGGCTTATCGTTTTTGTAGAACATCATTTTAGTTTGGGCCTACTATTTGCTCAGCGCAGGCCGGTAAAGCGGCCATTTTGCGTATGTTACTTACTGACTTGATTTGCAAGTATTAAAATTGAAAACTGAAAACTTTTTAAAACAAAATAAAATGTAGCCTATGTCCGTCAGGAATCGGTTCAGTACTTCCAGAGATTACCCCCCTACACACAAACAATAACTAATATTACTTTATCCAAACGATTTTCAGTGAAATTTTAACTCGTATAATAAAGAGGTAATCTTTGTTTGTTTCTTTTGTTTTATATGTAGGGGGGGCGGGGGGGGGACCTGGAACTACTGAACCGATTTCAAAAATTCTTTCACTAACAGAAAGCTACACTATTCTTGACGGACATAGGCTACATTTTATATTGATTTAAAAAGTTTTTTGTTTTATATTTTAATATTTGCAAATCAAGTCAGTAAGTTACATCCGCAAAATGGCCGCTTTACCAGCCTGCGCTGAGCAAATGGTAGGCCCAAACTAAAATGATGTTCTAGAAAGATGATAAGATACTTTAACCAGTTTTGGACACTAAACAATTAAAAAGTCAGTCAATAGTCAGTCAGTCTATCATATCAGACTGTTTATTAGATTTTCCGTCTGTCTGTTTGTCAGTCAGTCTATCAGACACTCAGTCAGTCGGTCAGTCCATCAGTGTGTCAGTCCTTCAGTTAGTCTTGTTAACCTGTCAGTCTGTCAGTCAGTCCGTCAGTGTGTTAGTCTTTTAGTCTTCACACAGGCGACTGCCTGACTGATCTAACTAGTCAGATTGTCAGTTTGTCAGTCCGTCAGTCCGTCATTGTGTCTGTTTGTCTGTCAGTCCGTCAGTGTGTCAGTCTATCAGTCAGTCAGACAGCCAGTCTGTCAGTGAAATTTAGCAATTTGTTTGAATGGTCTTTTACTTTTTGTATTCACATAAAGTTTACAGTTAATCTTTTCTCCATACTAGGTGACGTGATTGTGAGATGCATAACATACTTTACATTTCAGAATGGATAGAAGGTGATTTGTAAACTTTATTAAATTAATAAAAATCATTTATGTCAAGTAACAAGACTCAAAATAAACATTACATTCAACTTACTCATTACTTTTTACTAAAAGAAAATGTGGCTTATACCGTACCGTACCGTGTAGTCAGCGTAATTCAAGTTACTTACCCACACTGCATTCACATAACAGCCGTAAAATATAAATGTTAATGTAAAAAGATAAAAGACCATTCAAACAGCTTGAAAAACTTCGCGTGTTCACAGAGATTGCAAAAGTGTAAATTAATTATAATTAATGATTTTAATGACAGACCTCAGCTGTGACTTCAATTCTAACGAGTCATGAGGTTCTCTTATTTATTCTTAAATGTGTTTACGTTAAGTTTGTTTAAAAGCGAAAATGGATTTTGGTCACGCCCGCAGGACTTCAAACTGCATCTCTAGGCTTGCTGAGCCAAGTATGCTTAATCCAATTGCAATATAGCACGTCTAGCTAACTTGTCCGAAAACTTGATCGCTTGCATACGCCTTCAAGACGCGTGGCCTAAAGATGCAGGTTCAAGTCCTGCTAGCTTTTTCGCTTTTAAACAAACTTAAAATTTCGTCGAGAACACGTTTCTGTAAAAAATATACAAAGAGATGTGTCTAAATTTACACGTGTATATGAAGCATTGCATTGATGTGCATATTATTAAGATTTGATCACTGCGTTCTAAATTTTTTTGAATAAATTTATCAGTTGATTTGGAATAATTTTATTATTTACAAATCCATTTTCAAACCCTATATGTTAAGGAAAGTTATATTAAGGTTATTTTAAGAGATTTCTTGTATCTTTTAGTTTAGTATTTTTAGTTTAGTGTTTATTTTATGTCACTCAACCTTTGTGCTGCGCACATTTGGTGGACCTGACTCATTCGTGTCAATACGACTACTCATTAATGCAATTTTTTTATGTTGTTCACATAGAAAAAGGGCACAATTAGACAACCGTTTGCTATATCTTAACGCGCTGGCGGAGTAGCGTAACGCAGATTTTAGTAGCCGTGCAAAACGACTGCCTCATCCGTGTTACTCGGCTCCACCAGCTGAAGAGATGTAGGAAAACGGCTGAGTGGCGTGACCGGCGTGAGCGGTTGCGGCAGCCGTTTTACACAGTCGTTTCTGACCGCGTCACACGGCTCCACACGGCTGCGTAGGGACGGGAGACGGCTGGTAAAGCCGTGTTCCTACATCCCTACGCAGCTAACGCAGCCGTGTGACGCGATCTGAAACGACCGTGTAAAATGGTTGCCGCAACCGCTTACGCGGCTCCGCCTGCCACGTGGAATTTAGGGAGACGGCTGCGACAGCCGTGTTGACGTGGCTGAGGCAACCGTTTTACACGGTCACTTCAAACCGTGTCACACGGTTCCGCACAGCTCGGTAGGGGCGGGAGACGGCTAGCATAGCCGTGTTCCTGCATCCCTACGCAGCTGGTGGAGCCGTGTGACGCGGTCTGAAACGACCGCGTAAAGCGGCTACCGCAACCGCGTCACACGGTTCCGCCAGCCGCGTAGGGATGTAGGAAGACGGCTGGGTCAGCCGTGTTGACGTGGCTGAGGCAACCGTTTTACACGGGTACTTCAGACCGCGTCACACGGCTCCGCCAGCCACGCAGGGATGTAGAAAGACGGCTGGGTCAACCGTGTTGACGTGGCTGAGGCAACCGTTTTACGCGGGTACTTCAGACCGCGTCACACGGCTCCGCCAGCCGCGTAGGGATGTAGGAAGACGGCTGGGTCAGCCGCGTTGACGTGGCTGAGGTAGCCGTTTCACACGGGTACTTCAGACTGCGTCACACGGCTCCGCCAGCCGCGTAGGGTTGTAGGAAGACGGCTGAGTGAGCCGTGTTGACGTGGCTGAGGCAACCGTTTTACACGGGTATTGCGAACCGCGTCACACGGTCCCGCCAGTCGCGTAGGAATGTAGGTAGACGGCTGGGTGAGCCGTGTTGACGTGGCTGAGGCAACCGTTTTGCACGGGTATTGCGGACCGCGTCACACGGCTCCGCTAGCCGCGTAGGAATGTAGGAAGACGGTTAGGTCAGCCGTGTTGACGTGGCTGTGGCAACCGTTTTACACGGGTTCTTCAGGCCGCGTCACACGGCTCCGCCAGCCGCGTAGAGATGTAGGAAGACGGCTGGGTCAGCCGTGTTCACGTGGTTCAGGTAGCCATGTCACATGGCTCGATCAACCATGCCATAGCGTAGGAAGACGGCTTGGTCAACCGTGTACACATGGCTTAGACAGCCGTTTTACACGGTTATTAAAGACGGTTGGCCGTAACCGTGTCACTCTTGACACGGCTGCAACTGCAGTACCGTGTGCAATTCTAGCCGTGTCTGATCATAACCGTGTTAAAATATTGACACGGTTGCAACTGCAGTACCGTGTGTAAGTCTAGCCGTGTCTGATCATAGCCGTGTTGACATTTAGACACGGTTGCAACTGCAGTACCGTGTGTAAATCCAGCCGTGTCTGATCTTAACCGTGTTGATAAATGGACACGGTTGCAACTGCAGTACCGTGTGCAAATCTAGCCGTGTCAGATCATGGCTGGCCGCAGTACCGTGTGTAAATTTAACCATGTGTACATCGTAGCCGTGTCAGCGATACACGGTTACCGTTGCCGTGTTGACACGGTTGCAACTGCAGTACCGGGTTTACACGGCTCTGCAGAGCCGATAAATGGCCCCTTTTTTCTCCCAGTGTATATATCCTTCCTGGTCCTAAAAGCAAATTTCCTCCTGATAATAAGTTTTACTGTTAGTAGCATTTAACCTTTATACATGTTTAAAATGCAATCATCCACGTACTTCAACTTTTCTCTTGTTGAACATCTAAATTCTAATGTAGTAATAAGTGGACAAATTAACTATTTTATCCACACTTAAAGTGTCTCTGGCGTTACTCAAAAATCCTGTCCCCAAAAAGATATTTTACCGTATGCCTTAATAAGACAGAGGCGATCGACCACATACATGTATATGAAATTTGAACCCCGGTAACAATGTAGTATGATACAAATTTGATTGTATTTACGTGAGAAGTAGCTTGTTATTAAAAGTTTCTCCGGTGCGTTGCAGACATGGAACTGTATTTGAATTTCACATAGCATATCTGTATGACTTGGGCTTATAAAGGCTTAACTCAGAATTGAGGGTATGATGTATGTTTCGTCTTCTCGCGTAATGTAAATTCCAACATAAATTTATTTTACGTATATCTCATCTCCTTTCCTATAGAACAGACAAAGATAGCAAGCCATAACGGTCACGAATTAGTGCTCGACATAAGATCGGTTCATCGAACCAGTCTGGGTAATCGTCTCTATAAACCTTAGTTACTTTCTCAACCGCATATCTACTCGAATTACATAGTTGCAAAAACAACCTCAAGCTTAACTGGATAGTGTTGATTCTCTATCTACGCAATGAAGGTCGATACGATGTCATGGAATTGATAGTTAAAGTGATCGCACTTATCTATCAACATTAAATTAAAGTAAACGTAAATTTTTATTTCCTTAGAAAAGGGAGGCAAATGAGCATGTGTGTCACCTGATGGGAAGTAATCACTTCCGCCTATGGGAACTAGAGATCCCAAGAGAACAAGAGAAAGGTTAACGGCCTTTAAGGCCGGGCCACACCGGACACGTATGCAGCACGGCTCCAGCTCGCTTCGTAAAGCTGCGTTACTTGCACGCAACGCAAGCGATGTGGCATCTCAATACCATACATTACAACCGGCCTGTGCACGCGCATGTCTCCGGAGCCGTGTTGCAAACGCAGCGTGGTCCTGCTTTTAGGCAGTGGGCGTCCGGATCTCTCACTCGCCGTACGAAATGCAGTAGAAAGCTAAAACTTCTGGTATTCCGTGAAATGACGTAAGTCATTTGTTTATACCGTATCCGGTAATTATCACGACTCAAAACGAGTAAATAACAAAAGTATTTAGTAACGTGTCTATATTTAGAGCCACCGCACTCGGCCGGGTCGCGTCATTCTCCTATCAACAAAACATGGTGACTTCTTGCACTGATTGTGTCATCCGTGACTCAGTATGCAAATTGGTTTAACTGTGAAAAGGTAATGACTGCAGTATAACGTAATTAGTTAATTACGTCGGGGCCCTACTTCACCAAACTAACGTATGTCAGGTGACAACGACAACTCAGAATACATTGCATTAAGTTATACTTAAGCTTCGCAATACAAAGTTATCAGATTAACCAAAAAAATAAATTAAGACTCTCCTCCTTGTTTGAAAGTCGGTTAAAAATGCAAAACAGACCAGTGGCCCGTTTCACGAAGCTACAAGTTACAATTTTACAAGTCTAAGCCGGCAACATTGGTCAATAATGACCAAAGGCAATGGGCATAATGACCAATGTTGCCGGTTTAGACTTGTAAAATTGTAACTTGTAGCTTCGTGAAACGGGCCACAGTTGACTGCTAAACTAAGCTATTCGCCAAATGGTTACACGTGAATGTCAAATATGAAAAAAGAGAAACCTTTCGGGTGCAGTTTATTTCGTCCACTTTCGTACATCATTTGAACGGTAACATAGCGGAGTAACTAGCCTGTCAAAGAACAGTTCTTGTACGTTCCTAACAAGTTTCCTAAAGTGTGATTGATTGCGTTACTTTCGTCTGCGTTACATAATTGGCGCCAGACGTCTTTATTTGTTAGCTTTCTTCGACCGAAAGCCGCTATAAGAGACCGACTTAAATGTTTATGGCTCTTGGACCGTAATTTTGAGGTGTCATTAAATAGGTTTAAGCCCCCACAACCCTCGTGTGCGTTTCAACCTTTTAAACGCTCTCGTCTCATTTAAGACACAAAATATCTAGTTCATTTCACGTCGCCTCAGTCTTACAATTAAGACAAATGTCATGTAGTTTTTGTATAAGTGACGACACTGGCACGTCCGATGAAAATTATACCGGCGAAAGAAAAGTCAAGTTTGATGCAATATCCTCGTCGACTCGATTGCCTAGAGGGGACATCCATTGCCTATATCAGGTGTTTTTTCATGAAATTTGTCTTACTCTCTCCTCCCTTGGTGAGATTTAGTTAGATATGAGGTCCCCCTTTCTTATGAGTTTTCCACTAGTTTTTCAATTACTTTTTTGGTATAGCTTCAATTTAACCACCAAAACCGCTAGAAGAATCTAGATCTGTTCTAAAATTACAAAGTTCAAATGAGATTTTTATTGTTGACCCCTCTGAACGAGACGGTAAGATTTTGCCTGAAGATTTAAAGTCCGTCATTAACCGCGTAAGGCCCAAGGACAAATGTCAAACTGACGTTAACTCACTGTCTCAAACGTAATGGTTCAAAATTCATAGAACGAAATTTGACCTGGGCCTTACAAGGTTAAAGAACTTCCCCAGATTTACCTACCCCCACGCAGAAGTGTGGGTGGCCTAAATTCGCCCATACTTCATTGGCCTAATAGTCTATTAAGAATAAGAATATTTACGGATATTACGGAGTATATTATCACTTTATCAGTGTCAGTGTCAAGGAAGGAACCACCTACCCCCTACACCTTCAAATAAGTGTGAAGTCCGTTGTCATCAGAGTTACCAAAAACTATGAACATCCCTCCCAGTACGGGTCAGAGTGGCTGGCTTGCGACGCCCTTGTTGATAATGTTGATCTCTCGCCGATAATCAACTGATATACAAATTGAAATCTATCATTTGATAACAATCGTCAAACATTGTGAAAAAGCAATCTTGGCCGTCCATAATCCCGCGTGTTTACGGACCGGACCTCAACTCCATCCAATCAACTTGGCTAACCTTATATGTATCAACTATGAACTGTATGTGAGGCGGAAACGTCTATTATATTGACAACTGGATACAATTACTACAGTAATGGTACAGTACTGGTACAGTTATGGTGGCAATCAATGGTGTAAGTAAATAAAAACATTGGATTTCAAATTAATTAGAGGTGACTTATATTTTTTTCCTTTACAATTGAGTAGGGATGTATGCACCGAGAACATCGGCCAACGGGATATCTATATGTATTGTATACTATATATTATCAAAAGTTGCTGAACCCAACAGGGTCCACGATGAACACATAGTTTAAGTTAACATCTCTGTAGCATACGCAGTGGAAAAGCAATGTATTTGTTGAATATATCTGCATAGTAGTGGTAAAGCTGCTCTGTAGCCGGTTGTTAGTTGCAGTACCAATGGGCCGGCTCGACCGGGGTAAGTACCGCATTCTCGAATACACAGCCGTGAAGTAGTAACTTGCTATTGCGTTTCATACGCTAAGGCATCCGGAGGATATTTAAAAAATCTTATTATTTACGCAAATCATTTCAAGATTGTTTAAAGAATTTCGCGGAGTCAAGGTGATTTGTTCCAGTTTGTTGAACAGCAACGGATGGTGGTCACTTCTCATCAGGCGTAACACGCTCATTTTCTTCATTTTCTATTTTAAAAAAATGCCATTTAGTACCTACTCGCTACACGCTACTCGCGTGAAGCGGTTGCAAAAATGTAACCAACGAGTTGACCTAACTAAACTTATCTCGTTTAATTTAACGACAATGTTAACCTAGGTCAACAGTTAGGAACATACTTTAATATGTATGTAATTATGCTAAGCAGAACTTCGTCGAAGCTATTAAAATGCAAATAACTTTTTCACTCTGCGGTGAGGCTTTGAATCTTTCATTAGGTACCATGAAAGCGCTCCAGTAAGTGGATTTCCCTTAGGCATTTTTGAAAAGGCGGCATATCTTGAAGATTTAATGCACTTAACTGTACTATATTTTTACCAGTGCTGCCGTGAGGCGATCATTCGCTTTCTAAGATACCCTAGAAATAAGGCGACCTGTAAAATCGCAAGATTCGTCCAAAAACCTCATTTGTACGACTTCAAAATACTCATTTCGCGACTTGATACAGTCAAAACTTTATAAAATCCATGGTTTGGACGCATTCAGTCCAAAAATTGGGCGATTTGCATTCATCCTTGGCAACACTGACTTCTGGTATGGAATAAATCTCAAATAAGAGACATATTGGATATTCGACACGATTCAACAGTGCCATTCCAACCATTGTTCACAAGGAAGTGTTATAAACACTTGGTTGTATTTTTACTTTCCATAATTCACACGTAGGTTGTATACATTTGCAACATTACTTACTGTCTCAAGTATTTAACAACATTCTGATATAAATTTTCAGTTTTTGCCATCAAATTCATCAAAAATTTTTAAAAATCTAAAGAAAATTTACACCAACATCGGTTAATTATGTATACTTACTTAAAGAAAAAATGTGTCCAGTTTTACAAGTTTTGGACACTCCAACAATAAAAACCCCAATAGTAGAAGTTCATACTTTTGCAAAGACGAACTAAATAAGTTAGATACCTTCATAAATTCTAGCTTGAAATGAAACTCGCTTTTGGGAATTCTAAACCGGTTATGGACTTGCGAAGTAAAGAGTTTTGCTAAAAGTAGTTTCTTTCTTAAAAGTGGTGCCCTTTTACAAGCTTGTACTTAATTTGCAACGTTCTGTAACTAAGTAAGTTGTTCGTTTCAAAATCAATTTTGACTCAATTCTTGGTCGGACTGTAGATCTGATGTGATGACAATGCAATAATAAATTAAGCTAAAAAAAAAATATACGGTCGACATGAAAATCTTCGTATTTCTCGTCGGTTAAAAAGGGCTTTTCAATAGTACCTACCTAACAAACTAGACCCTCTAGTGACATTATGTAAATTTAGGTTGTCAGTCAAATAGAAAATTGTATTCACAATTGTTCTCCTGAATTCTAACAAAAGACTTATTCAAAAAGTAACTTTAGTTGAAAATTAACTTCTGTCGTCATAATTAATTATAGGGAACTAGTGGATAGCCCCTCAAAAAAATTGCACATCTTTTGCTTTAATGGGCATCGGGAATTTAGATGAGCAGTTGTTATTTTTGATTGCATTTCAGTATTTCTTTGATTTTTTAATCCTTAATTGTCTGCATTCTTGTCGTCGGCTCATCGATGCTGTCATCGATGACGCCACCGGCCGGCGCCAGCAAGCACATCGTCATGCGAAATCAATACAATTCCTATTTTTTATTATAATTTACAGTTAACAATCAATTACGCGATGCAATTTAATTAACAATCATTCACTAGGTACACATTAATTATCACGATACGCTTCGTTAAGACTGATAATTAATTCAATAAAATGATTAAACATTATACGTGTGATTGTGATGCCTCGCCTGAATGAGAATGGAACTCCTTGGCAGCGAATAATCCGAACCAGGAGAATTTATTTGACTAACATTGCACCACATCATTGATTTCATGTACCAGGAGAAGCAGCGTGGGCAGACCCGCCACGAGGTGGACCGACTACCTGGTGATGGTCGCGGGAACCCGCTGGATGCGAGCAGCCCAGGACCGGGCGATGTGGTGATCTTTGGAGAAGGTCTACGTCCAGCAGGGAATGTCTTTCGTCTGATAGGATGATGATAATGATTAATTTCATAGAGAAGGTGGAATAAGCGCGACGGGAAGTAAATGCACAAAGAATCGCATTGGGTCGGAGTTTATCCCAAAAGGACCCTTAGTAGATAAAATAAGATAAAATGATTATTTCCATTCAATTTTGACAAGCTTTATCAGTTCTGGTGTTTCAACCACGGATGAGGGCTGCCTCTTGATAAAATTGGTCTCTTTCGTGGTCAATAACTTAGAAAGGGACATTAAAATGTGATCAAAAAGGCCCCGGCAACTTGTCTCGTGCAGGGGTGGAGGGAGCGTCAATGGAACTCTTAACATCCTTTTTTTTACTTTATCGGAAATGACAAATTGACTGACAAGCTTTTACGGGGGTTGTTCGTATTCCCATTTGGCATTAACTTTGTTGAAAGTTCCCGTCTTTGGGGAGAGTTCATTGCTTTTGTTATGGATAATGACACTTCCTGCTCAAGCGGCATCATTAAAAATTTCAGAGGTTAGTTTCTCTTTCTTACTTTAAATTTTCTTGCCGTATGCTTTCTTCGTAACATCTTTGGCATGTCTTAAGCATGACACTCAGATTTGCCGCCTTCAGTTATTAAACAAATTTCTTATATCAACACCAACTCGTCATATGTAAGCACCCGACCGAGGCAATTCTTTTCACTGTTATTTAACAAAAACATTAACTGCCGTAGAGCGAAATAAAGGAGACTAGTAGATTTTGCACGCATTTTTTTTACGAAAATAACGTTACTCTCACTCCAGCAACGCGTCGTACTTTACTGACAACTTGTTTTATGATATGACATCAGCAATGGGTTTTTCAACCAAAATTTTCCTTGCATAAAAGACAATAGCTTTATAATGCCCATCAAGATTATAATCCGTGTAATGTGCATCATCTTAGAGCACAGCGCGTGACACAGTTAGCTATTACGAAACTGCGTGTGCGCACAGTACGCAGCCGTTGGGCGTCGGTCAACATAACCGGAATCCAGAACGGCGAAATTAAATAAGACATACATTACCGTCATTAAAGTTCAAGTAAGCTGGGAACGAGTTGAAGTGATAATGACAGAATGAGATAGAGTTGCCAGTTTCACTTGACATGTTCTTCAGTCTTCACGTCAGTTCATTTTTAGCATTCAAGCAATCCTGTTTCTAGTAGAGTGAACTGACGCGCGTCCATTAATGACATAAGCTCTAGATTAAGGTGAGATCCCGCAAAATATCACCAAATCGCATGTAAGGAACATAGAAATCTCGCGTCAACTTTGAAATTCAGGACAATAAGTACTCCTTGAGTAGTTTTCGTGGTGCAATGAAGCAAGTTACATGAACATTTTCCAAAACTCATCAAGTAGTTACACCAAATTTCTTACACAACTAAAAATAAAAAAGAATGAAATGCCCTAGCTGCTGAATTGCCGTTGAAGTAGGAGCATTCAGGTGTGTCAATGTCAACGGCCTATGAATATAATCTGAAGAAGGTAGCAGGTACAGAAGGTACAAGGGAGGGAGTTAGAGTGCCTTGAGAGTTTCAAGGTTAGAAAGAATAACAATCAAATTATGGACCTAAATTATCAATTGACAATAACAAAAGAACTTCGCGTACGACAGTGACTCGAATTAAACCGTGAATGATTGCAGCCAATGCATTGCAGAACTTTATAGAAATGCGTGGCTTTTTAACGACTGAGGCTGATATATGTACAATGGTGAGGAATGATGACATAAATTTGACCATGAAAGTGCTTTCACTAGTTTCGACAGAGTTACTACTTATTGAAATTGTTAGTAAAACTACGGCTGTCACATTGACTTGTAAATAGATCTCGGTGTTTTAAGACGTGCAGCATAGGACATTGAACCACAGGAAGATAAAATGGAGATATTTATTGGTCGACTATAGACATAGAACGTAGGTATATCTAGTCATTTGCGTGGCTTAAAGGGTATCAAACCCTAAAACTTTACTAAAAACCAGCTGAAACACAATCGCTTTTCAAAAACCGACATCGTAAGTGACTCACGAGAATTACTATGTTGTTTGTTTGAATAGGATTCATTGATGAAACTTAGTATTTAGAACAGTAAAGATAAAGCAGTGAAAGCAATTCTGTATCTTACATCCTTTACAATAAAGCACGTGTTTGTTTAAGTGAAGACGGCGCTAGTGGACGTGTGCATAGTTGAGATAAGATTAGTGTTATGTAAATTTAAATATTGTTACAAGGTGAACAGAGTGATCTTAAAAAACAACACAACAATCACTTATAACAAAATGGCTTTTTCCTTAGTGGTCTTAGTTTCTTTATTTATAATCGTTTGTAAATGACCGTAAGACGTCGGTTACACGCTCATTATGTCGTCAGTTCAGTCCATCATTCTGGTCAGAATGACGAGAGAATTATCGTGTAACCTGTCTCGTGTCGTGTCAGTCTGAACTGATCGTAACCGTGTCCATTTGTCATCATTCTGGCATCAGTCAAAACTATACCGGAATGATGGACTGAACTGACGCCAGAATTAGCGTATAACCGAAGTCTAAGTGCTCTAGTATAGTAGGAAGGACTCTTAACCGCAAAGCACTGAGTTCGAATCCAGCGGTCGCCATTTTCGCCTTCGATCGCCTTTCTAACTTATGTACATTATCTAACTAATTAAAGCAGTAACCAACGTTCTTACGGCGATTGAAAATGAGTAAACCTGCGCATACATTACCATGATCCTATCGGCATGGTTCCCCCGAGAAATCAGATGGCAGTCGCTTTAATCGAACAACCTGCGAAATCTGAGATGATAGTAAAAAGCGTAGCCCGAATGAAGAAACGGTCAAAAGCACTAGCGGAATAATGAATATGATGACTTCTAATATGTTGAGAACATTCCCAATAGAAAACTGTTTGTGACAGTTGTAGGTTGATAGGTCCTGTCGTCTCGTTCTAAAGCGACGTGCAACCTATACGACACACATACAAGAACCCACCAATCAAAATGTTTCTGCATGCTCTACAAGAATTTTTGACAGATTTCCAATCGCATCGATTTCGGTAACGATTGTCTAAGGAACAGTCTTATTTGGTCCGATATCTAGCCTGATCCTAAATGATGATCTATCATTGCTGAGCAGGTTATAATCAGGAGGCGTCCAAAATGCATGTGACGCTAATTCGCGGGCTCGTCAAGTGTCACTTCGGGTCAAATAGAATTTCGGGCAGATGCCACAATGGGAGGATGGGGTGTCAAAATACAGCGAAATATTCGTCGCGTTATTCATGGACGCCCGCATATTTTGCGACCGTTTGGAATCTTATTTATGTTTTATTGATGTGGTTGTTTAAATATCTAAAAATTTCTTACTTTTATGTAATAAAAATATAAACTTTCTGCCGAGTTTTTAGGGGCTCCATCTTGGCAAGAAAAGAATGGGTCTTACTTGTGGTCAAATTACAACATAAACGGCTGAATTCCGAATTACACGTCTTGGTAAACAGACTGGCTTTAATATAACTTTTAAAGATGGTCCGAAAAAATATTTACACACTTACTCGCACGTCTCATATGCGCTTGTTAACTTTTATTATCCAGAAATAAACTAGTTAAATAAATTATTTCGTCTTTGACACTAATGACTGTGGCTCAAAGTCGCCTCGAGATTTCTATCAGCAAAATAGAAGTGACATCAGAATACCAACATAACGTACTGCTAATAACAATTAAACCAATTAACGATCAAGCATTGTCGCTACTATTCGGCCTTGAAGTTGCGCATGTTCCGATTTTTGCGACCATATGAGGTTGAGCCTGCCTTGTCCATTTAAAACATAGGTACCTACATTGTCAATTTGGGAATCAACTCTAGTTAAGAGTCAGGACAGAATTGAACAAACCTCTACTAAAAGTATTGGACTACTGGTATACCATGCACACAAAAGATACCTTTATTTGGTTAACATACTTTTGAATAACTTGGTCATGTATATAGTTGCAAAACTTCTGAAATATTCGGAATTATTCCGGAAAACTTCCGGGAATATTTCGATTACTCGGAAACTTTCCCAGTAATAAAACCGGTCACGTGCGAGTTGGACTCTTTTATTATATTTAACAGAAAACATTCCTTAATCATAAGGGTGCATACATTTAGTCATTCTACTTCAGAACGAGTAATTAAAAAAAGTGACAGGAAATTCGATTCTAATGATGTCAACACTAGAAAGAGACAGAGGCGTTTAATTCGAGTCTTTCGCTTAGACCGTTTGTGCTGTTCACAGCGCGCAGTCCATCAGGTCATGGTTCGGCCATTTTGGAATTAAAGTGATATATTTTTATTTTAAAATGTCCGTATGAAATTATACATACATATAATATCCAATCAGGCTTATATTACGACTATTTACGACCGCTAGTCAAGTCTTTCGTCGGCGATGTGACTTTGGTTAAACAACCTCCCAGAGACTTTAAAATGCGTAACACCAGCATTTCATCTTTATTAATCATCATCAAATTAATCTATGATCACTGAAAACATAGATTTAAAAAAAGGATCAGGCTTTTTGTATTATTACAAAACATGGTTGTATGTGCCAAGATACCTTTGCCTTTCAACACTAAAAATGACAGCCCGAGGCCGAGCGGAATGAATACTTCCTCCCCTCCCGGAATAGTTCCCCACCTCATACGTCCCTGGGAATGTTTCCGAATGTTTCCGAAGGAATCAAGGAAGTTTTCGTCTTTGCCTGGGAATACTTCCCAGTAGGTAAATTAAGTTTCCACCCGTGTTGATGTTAAAAAAGCGTAAATAAAACATAAATATTTATCGTATTACCTATGTCAGGGCAAGTTATGTACCAATTTTTGTAATTTAATCATGATTTTCTTATGTTGTTATATTCGATCGAATACGCAACTTAAAAACCTAGCCGCCGTGTGTTTTTCTTCTGTCCCATGAATTTATGTAGAAAAACGTAGATATACAGATACTTGTTACGTACATCCTCGTCTTGAATGTAGTCAACGCTTGTAGTCCAGGGCCCAATTTCATAAACGTGACAGGCGACAGGTGACAGTGACAATTCGGTGTACATTGCTTGTCCACTATGATGTTAAGTCTGTAGCGTTACTTGTTGACACAATAATGTACGGAAAACTGTCACTGTCACCTGTCGCCTGTCGCGTCGATGAAATTAGTACCAGTGTCCAATCTCATAAATGTGACAGGTGACAGTGACAATTTGGTATACATTGCTTTCCCACTATGATGTTAAGTCTGTAAGTCTGTAGCGTTACATGTCGACACAGTAATGTACGGCGAATTGTCACTGTCGCCTATCGCCTGTCACGTTTATGAAATTAGTCCCAGAGCCCAATCTCATAAACGCGACAGGCGACAGGTGACAGTGACAATTTGATATACATTGCCTGCCCACTATGATGTTAAGTCTGTACAAGTCTGTAGCGTTACTTGTAGACATAGTAATGTATAGCGAATTGTCACTGTCACCTGTCGCGTTTATGAAATTGGGCCCAGGTAACTTGTTCATTGTTAATTTGTTAATTTTACAATAAAAGAATACCATAACAGTAGTAGGGTTATTTTTGTGCACGAGTATGTAGGTATGTACCTATGTAAGGATGGGAATGATTAAAACGATGTTTTTATTAAGTGTTTAAAAACAATTTCGTCGTAGTTTTTATTATTTTGTTTTGGATTTCTACAAAGAAAGTCTTTATCGGTAATCGCCTGCCGGAACCATCCAGTGGATATCTACTTTTAGGTTTTTCCCCTACTAACTACGGACGTACTGCGTGTAATGTACATACGGTTGCAAAATTACGTAAGTAATTTTGACAATAAGGCGCGTAAAATACCGATAGTTTGCGGCGTGTGTTATATAAAACATGGTTGTATGTGCCAAGATACCTTTGCCTTTCAACATTCAAAAATGACAGCCCGAAGCTCGAGGCCAAACGGAATGAATACTTCCTCCCCTCCCGGAATAGTTCCCCACCTCATACGTCCCTGGGAATGTTTCCGAATGTTACCGAAGATGGAATCAATCAAGGAAGTTTTCGGCGCGCAGAGCTGGCGGGCCGGGGCGGCGGCGGCGGCGCACGGCGTCTTTGATTTCGTTTACTTGCGTTGTGTGTGAGAGCTTGTAAAACGCCGCACGCGCCGTTCAGTTTATTCGCCTATTCTTCGTGTTGAATTACAGTTAAGTAATTTAAGCAAGGTACTTAGGTAGGTACCTCGAAATCAAGCTGAAGTGTAGAATTATTTCTAAGATGAAAGAAATATTCAGCTCGCACAGCCCTGTCGAATTTCCATCTCTTTCTATCGCGTTACTCTTACCAATTTTTTTTATACAACATAGGAAGGCAAACGAGCAAGTGGGTCACCTGATGGAAAGTGATTACTACCGCCCATAGACACCCGCAACACCTAGGAGATTGCAGTGCGTTGCCAACCCAGAGGGCTAATATGGAATACCACTTGTGCTAGTAATGAAGTAAGTATGAAAAATAGTGAATTTTACCGTATTTTACCAGGGTAATTTTATCGGTCTGCATCACTACTTACTATTTAAACAGTGATTCTATTGGAAGTTGGAATTACATATTTTATAATTATGTATCATAATTCTTAACTTATAGTGTAAATAATGAGTAATAACCTCAGAATTACATACATTTTTTACTTTTTTCACAAGTAAAGGGAAAAGTCCGAAAACTGTAAACTTGTAAGGTATGTTACATCACATTTTGTATTTATTACAATCTTATATTTGCACTTAGTACGTATGGGACCAAGAGTTTTACAATAGCAAAGTTAAGTTTGTCCCTCAATTCGGTTTCTTTTTTCATTAAAGCAATGCTTGGTGCTTATTAGGTTTGTACGGAACCCTCGGCGCGTGAGCCAGACACGCACTTGGTCGGTTTTTAACGAAATTTTCGTATTTTTCGGCCATCGAAAACTTCCGAATGTTTCGGAATGCTTCCGAATGTTACGGGAAGTATTCCCTGGGAAACATTCGGAAAGATTCCCGCTTACATCTATAGTCATGTAATCATTAAAAACATAATTATTTCAACAAGGTACATACATATTTCAGTTCAATAAACTTTAGGCAGGTTGGCTGAATATATTATAAATATCTAATATATACACTGAAAGAAAACTAATTCATTCTCAAAGCACGAGTTATTTTAAGTAGCACATTCCCAGTCAAACCAAGAATCTTAAAAGAAATGCCACTCCATTCTGAAAATATATGAACATACCAAATTCCATTGTTACTTAAAATACCACAGCTATTAGTAAAATAAACATGGACCACCCAAATCTGAATCTGACTGATCAGCTATAAATATAAAATTAAGGCTAGAAGGAAGTCCTGAAATAGGCAACTATGTAGGTTAAGCTGGTGTTATGGATTTTGATCAATCTGTGATTTTACGCGAATTATTACTGTAAAGAAAATTTAAAATAATTCAGGGATGTAATACTGTATCTTTACATAGTATAAAATGAAGTCGCTTTTTTTCCTGTCTGTCCCAAATTTTTAGTGTATCTTCGGCGCCATTCTCTTCCTAAACCACGCGACAGATTTTAATACAGTTATCACTGTCATTTAGAGATCTTTTAGGGAAGGTTTTTATATACATTACATCCCGATTGTATTCATGCGAAGCCGGGGCGGGTGGCTAGTTTAACTATAATTATATTTATTCTTTTACTAATGTGGGTGAAACAAGTATGTTTGATTTGCGCAAGTGTTATCATTTTGTATTAATCACTTGTATAGGGTACAGGTGACAATTAATACCAAGAAAGTGATAATTCTGATAAAACACTTGAGTATTTATTTACTTTATACTTATTTGGCTTAATAGTGAAGCTAGATGTAGGAAATTTCTATTCGCTTATGTGAAATGTTTGCCCTTTGTTTGCTAATTACAGGAAAGGTTTTAACATGTTACGTATATGTTCATCTATCCTATCTGATTGGTCAACAATAAATTTCGACCAATCACACAAACAGATCTGCATCCCATCAGTCGTCATTGCCAGAGTCCTAAAGGATGATTTTCAATGACTCCTTTTCCCCGAGACTTTGTCTGCATAGATTAGAAACTAACTTCCACCCCCCTTTAACTGTCTTAAGGGTGGAATTTTCAAAAAAAAATCTTAGTGCACATTTATGTCTGTTTCTTTATAAATGATGATTTTCTTAGTAATTATTAATACAAAATACCTGCCAAATCCATTTCTATCTGTGAAGATAAATAATTTAAACTCCATCTATAGACATGCTCACTAAAACCTGAAATAGATTCTTATAAATTAACTACAGTGACATTAATATCACAAATTAAGTATAACAACTAAATAAGTAGAATAGGTACTGTTGAGAAATGAGCAAGGACTATTTGCAGCACAAATTTAATATAGATCTCAAATAAAAAGTCAAAAGGTAGGTATCTAACAAAAACCATTTGTAACGCAAAGAGGATGATGTCAGTGGGGAAACTGTAATTGCAGTCATGTCATATTTGCCACAGTAATCTCTATGCAGTCATTTTTAAATTTAGACTTCTGTATTTAAAAAAACTAAGTATAACTTTAATTATTGCTCAAACATGTGTATGAAATAAAGCAATGACAAATTTAATGAAGTCATTTGACATGGACATACAGACACTTTAGACATCATCCCAGAAACTCCGATTGGCTTTATTGGTATGGCTATTAAAAATTTATAGTTGCAGGCAAACATCTTGAGCATAAATCGAGTGGAGGGGGTATGTTTGCACATACACATTTGTACTAGAAATGGCTACTGTGTGGTCAAGGTCAGTGCTCATGAAGTTTGCCAGGTACTGTACCTCCCTACAATGTTTTTCTAAACATGGTCCACAGCAGCAGCATTCAGAATACAGTCTAAGTTTTTATTATAATTTTATGTACTATGATCATTCTCCTAGGGTTTTTTCCCGTTTTTTTATTTGGGGTATGTTTCTATCATGAAGATTCCAGATTTATAAGATAAGATCAATGAAATACTTCAGTTACATGAATGCAGGTTTTCTCACAATGTTTTCTCTTACCTTTAGAGTGTTGGTTATTAAAAAATATTTTAAAAACATTTCACAAACTTATTCATTTGGGAAAATGCTTTTATTTCCAAAACTGTAGATATTTCAGACTTCTTATGAAACAAACCTTATTTAACCTATAGTATTCTATACAATGGCCCTAAAAAAATCCTGAATAGTTTAGCTTTAGAAAAAAGTGCCTTTTGCCAAATGAATACTTTGTGAAATGTTTTTATGAAATGATTGCACTTTTTTCTTAAGTCCATGCATACTTAAGCTTCTATTCTTAACATCAACAAGAATAAACAAGGAGGGTATGTTTTCCAATTCCAGTCTTCAAAAGAAACACCAGGTTACCAACAGCCAATTTAGAGTAAAATATAGTACATCTCTTTAAAGCATTCAGATAAACTATGCAAAGTTTACACAAAGTTCCTTGAGAACTTCTCTCAGATTTCCCTTGAGCATAACCCTTCTTGCTGGCGGTTAAAAACACCGTCCAACTTAGCGATTTTCATGGCATAAAAGTCACCACAAAAGCGGTGAGGCCACTACGTGCCAAACACCTACCTGTGTGCGATGTACTTATCAAAGAAATCTAGGACGACCGGCGCCGCGCCCACGACCGCCACGCCGAATCCTCTTACATTCCAATAAGCAATAAGTTAAAAACAAAATACTACAATGTTAACAATATAGTATTATTTCTCTACATTATTCTACCCGTTTAAACACTTCAAAAGCTTCATTTATGTGAAAATTACTCACGAGAACTTCAATAAGAAAACAACTAATTAGAAAGCTTGAAGTATAGGAAATATTTCAAAAAATACTGACCTGTTAATCAACAAGATCCCATTAAACGGCAAGTGCGAAGCCCGAGCACCGCTACGTGAGCACACAATACTCCGTTTTTAGCACGTAAACACTTCAGTTTTAACAAAATAAAGATAGAACTGGTAAATACAACACAAACCACGAATCCAACTTTACAAACGCAATTTCACAATACACCTTTTAGGTCCAACAATCAGTTTGTCACTTGAACAATTCGTACACGAGCTATTCACCGTTTTTATTCATAGCAAGGTGAAATCGTATGCGATGAGTGGGCCTGTGGCACACGGTTGCCGTACTTGCCGTGCCGATTGCCGAACGAGCGAAGATACTACGGGCGCGGGCGGCAGGGTGTGCGCGCGTCATCCGCCATATTGGATAATTACGTCACCCACCTTACCTGTGCTACCATTTTCAAAAATAGCCATCTGCAAAATAAAATGTCGTTTTGATCTTTTTCTACTTTGCTTTGATTTGTATATTTAAAAAATTAAAATAATTTCGCTAAACGATTAACGTTTGCATTCAAAATCAACGTGTCAATACAAAACATAGCTAAATAACTAAACGCATCCATTAATTACAACCGTGAATGCGTGAATCATTCATTCGCTTATGTCAAAATTGTCTTTGTCAAACTGTCAAACACGGAGTCACGGAAAAATAAAGTGAAGTGGGCAAGGAAGAGATTTGTCATCAATTTTAAAGTATTAATTGTGAAATGCGTTCTTATTGATTTTTCAAAGCATTACGATAGTGTAGTGTAAAATCTAATTTTTCTTTATACCTGCAGCTCCATATCAACTCCGAAAAGCCTTAACAATGCAAGGCATGTAAAATTTCCTTGAAGCCAAATCTTTCATCATTGTTTTCGCTATTTTATAAACATGTCACCCGTTTTGCAGACACGAGACCGGAGCTATACGAAGAAGTGAAGCTGTATCGAAACGCTAGGGAGCGAGAAAAGTGAGTAGCAGAACTGTAGACTTGTTTATTTAATAATTTTGTCGATCTTCGACGATGTTTACTTTGCTCTGATATCGATTTTTACTGATTACCACGATGTCATACAAATGATCCTCGACCAATTTCAGGCATGATAACATGGCTGAATTATACGCTGTAGTGAGCACTCTTCAGCATTTGGAGAAAGCTTACATGAGGGACTGCGTGCGAGCCCAAGAATACACTGCAATGTGCAGTCGCCTGCTCGTGCAGTACCGCGTCGCCTTCAAACAAGTGCAAGGCGACGAGTTCCCGACCATAGAGTCCTTCGTTACCAAGTTCAGAGTAAGTTTCGCCTCGATACAGTCACAGGCGGCAAGGCCATACCAATTACGCAAAGTTACTACATGAAAATAATAGCGTTGGTTTGCTAAAGGCCTTAAAGGTCTTAAAAATTTATAGATTCAGGCAATCTGTGAGATACAGGTAAAGACTGAGCCACCTAACTTTGCAATATTCTGTATTAATGACCAGAAAGAATTTCTCATGTTGATATGTTAAGCAGAGTATTCACTATTATGTATGACCATAGTGATGTTTGTATGCATGTCATGCTAAAAGTTATCAGTTTACTGTAAGTCTGCAGTCTGCCTGCTTGCGTCTCCTTGGTGATCACTTACCACCAGATGACCCCACTTGCTTGTTCATCTTCCTATTTTATAAAAAAAAGAAGGGGGTGGGACAGTAAGTGTCTGTATGAAGTATTATCATTGACTCTCTGACACAGTGAAATGTCCAATACTTTAACTCTCTTCTTATTTTATTTTACAGTTAGATTGCCCGGCTGCTTTGGAGAGGATACGAGAAAATAAACCAAACCTCATCAAGGACGACAAAGGGAACACCAATAAATACATTGCCGAAATTGTGTCTGTGAGTACCCTTTTTTTTAGCCTTTAATAAACGTAGGAAGCAAGATAGACTCACTCCATTTCTACCTCACTTTACTTGCCTTAACCATCAACATCTGCCTCTCTCCCCATCCCTATACTCCCTCATGGCGATGACCGTGTCCAAATTTTCCTGCTGACTCGGCTTAGTCAAGTTTTTGGGTTGATCATAAAACATACCTAATTTCTGTCTGTCTTAATGTCTAAATTGTTTTAAACTTTCGCGACTTTCACACATATTTATAACATTATCGGGACTTAACTACTCTACTCTACTAGTGGTCTACTCGTGACCACGGCCATTGAAACATGGCCGAAACGTCGAGGTAAATCAACAATATATTTCTATCGGGCTTAAGTCCCGATAATGTTATAAATATGTCTTAACGTCTGTTTCCCAGAGGGGTAGGCAGAGACCAGGGATTCCCACTTGCAACAATCCTGACATACCTTTGCTTCACTTAATATCATAACATTCATTTTTTTTATTCTCAACCAATCTCTCTCACCAATTAAATCAAGTCTTAAAGAAATGCTCACAAATTTGCTTGCCTATTATTAATTATTGTACCATTCATTCCAGCTGTTCATAACACTGATGGACAAACTCCGTCTGGAGTTCCGTGCCATGGACATGATCCAACCAGAGCTTCGAGATCTGCGGGACACCATGGACCGTCTCATGATGCTGCCTGAAGACTTTGAGGGGAAACTCAAGGTACTAATCAACTATTATATGTTGGTAACAATGGATATAATCCTCTTATCCTTTGAAGTGGCAATTACACTACAACAGAATAAATAATAGTACTAACATACAGAAACTTCTCTTTTTCGACCACCATTAAACGAATTCCAACTTTATGATCAGGCACAAAAAGTTCGTATTACCTCATAAACATTCGCCAGGCGGCATGCGTCAAAAAGAAGCCGCCGCCCGCGCCCGCCTTCCACCCGCAATGCCCTGGCACACCGCTAGGGTTGGGCTGCTTACTATAATATTATCACAACGCGCGACACAGAGTGAGCGGGCGCGCGCGCTTCAAGCCGGCAACCTACTGCGATTAACCTATTCCATAGGTAATGCGGCGATCGCACCTACAGTGCGGAGTGGAACCCCCCTGACACTACTTTATTCACCTAATGCAACTGCTGAACTCATTTCAAACTACTTCGGCCAACGAACCTCTTCTTCACATTAGTCTGTCTTCCAACTGCAGTGGCAATGCTAGACGTTTGCAGCTGTCGCTAGCCGAATGCGGCCGACTACAGTGTTTTTTGCACTGTTGCGGTCACTGCATGTTGCATGTGGCGATCGACTTAATGTTATTGCCGCTTGACTCGTACACTAAACAGGGACCTCGAAACAATGAACATATTCAAACTTGAAGTTGAAAAAGTAGTAGCAAGAGATAAATGGTAAATTAATGTTATGGCGCATGTAGCGCCTCAAAGAGCAGGTTCAGTAGGTCAGGTTGTTACACTGGAGCAACTGCCATTTGACCTCTGTGGCCCCTGTGACAGGGAAACCATATCGTCATGGTTACATATTACTTTACTTGAGCAAGGTTCTATCACAAGGTTTCTCTGTTCTCTCATTCTAAGGTTGATGGTCAAACATTACAAAGCTAATTGCTGTGTGCTAGCACTGATATAACTTTTCATATAAATTCTTAATTTTATCCATTGTTGATACTTGATAATGTCATTTTGATTATAATTATCATAATTTCTATTTCACAATAGGTTCAAGAGTGGTTGGACACACTGTCAGAAATGTCAGCTTCGGACGAGCTGTCGGAGTCACAAGTTAGGCAGCTGGTGTTCGATCTGGAGACGTCATATGGGGCTTTCAACAAGTTCCTGCATAAGGACTGAATTTGGTACGTTTATACAGTTTCATTTGTGTCTGTAAATGTACACATTTATGAATTTATAAATAAAAAACTGACCAATTGTGAATCGGACTCGCGCACCGAGGGTTCCGTCATCAATAACATCTAGTATCGCATTTTGCTTTGTAAGACCAATTGACGGTTTTCGGATTTATTGTTTTATTTGTGCTGTGAGACCTTGCTTCTTGCCAAATTTCATAGTTCTAGGTCAACGAGAAGTACCCCATAGGGTTTTGGGTGTCTTGCGAATGTATGAAACATGCGGCATAGACGGCCGTATCTTTTGATTGCGTTGACTTAGAAGTTTGGTTTTTTCACGGCTCTAAGGGACTGCAGACTTGAGTATTTGATATTAATTTAACTCAATACCTCCACGCGTTCTTGAGAAAAATGGTCTTGATAGACAGACAGACGGGCATTAAAGTGGTCCTAAAAGGGTTCCGTTTTTCCCTTTGAGGTATGGAACCCTAAAAATATCTCAAAGTCAAATGTGTCAAATAAAAATCAGTTGACGTGTATAACAGATTATAATGTTGTACGATGTCTCACGACATTATTCTTGTTGCAGGTATATTTCGGAGCTCAAAAGTGTTGTGTATTCATACTCAAGTAGCTTCAATTTTATGTAAACACTATTGGTAAGGCCAACACATAATAATTCGAACACAAAATTACAATCTGTGAAAGAAACAGTGTCACTTATGACCTAACATGAAATGTATGTACAGTCAAGGAATTTAATTACCAACCCACCTAAGGTTCAATATCGTATAGGAAACTGTCACCATAAGAGCTAACTAGAGCAAGGCGTTGGTTTGACATATCGAACCTAAAGCATTGCGAATGTAAGACGACATTTCAACGAAATGGGTAGGGAATTAAATTCTTTGACTGTACCACTGAGTCAAAATCAAAGTCAAAATATTTTATTCAGATTAGGCTTACAGGTAGCACTTATGAATGTCAAAAAAAAATTACCACCGGTTCGGAAAAACCTCTGATGAGAAGATACCGGCAAGAAACTCAACGAGGTGTAATTTTTTAAATAAATCAAAATTACAAGAGTAAAACCGTAGTGCAAAGTATGCTAGTGATATTTTATTTAGTTAGTTTCACCACTCTGAAAAGTTCCTGGTATTAAATCCGACAGATATCTGATGCCGTATCTGTTTCTTCTATGGACGCAAACAGACGGACATAAACAAACCACTCACGTATTTAGAGTATCAACAAACTGGAACAAATTACCTTGCTACTCCGCGAAACCAAGCGGAGTGGAGCGGGTGGTTTCGCGGAGTAGCAAGGTAATTTGTTCCAGTTTGTTGATATGGACCTCCGCAAAGTAACGCCTGAATCTATTAATTATTTAGAGTATGTCTGAATCTCGCGATAGTTTTATGTTGAAAAGAGACGGCGTCACAGTTATCTGTTAGATATAATATCGAGAAGTTATCAGACAATGCAGCGAGTGGTGAAGCCTTAGGGCCTCCGCTATGTTGCGCGGGCGCACGGAGCGGGTGCATGGCTTTAGGAAAATAGTATAAGAGCGACCGCTAACTCGCGCGGGTACGGGTGCGGACTCAAACTTTTGTTTGATAGGCGTGCACCCGCTCCGTGCACCCGCGCAACCTAGCGGACGCTCTTAGCATTCTAATGCAGTCGAGGCGCACGCAGTTGAGGTGCAGGCGCGGCAATGGCGCGTTCGGTGCCCGCGCCGCAACGGCGCCGCCATTTTGTTATTCCGTCTCAGATGTCCCCGAGTTTAGACATAAAACGAAGCATGGGCGGCTATGTGCCTCGACTCTTCGTTAACTATATGAGTCTGTGTGATATATGTTGTTTTGTGTGGAAGCGGAGGAGGGTGGGTTTTTGCATGAAAATATATACATTGCACAGACGCAGCTATCTTGCACGAGCACGGCTCTGGTTTCACGGAGTAGCAAGGTAATTTGTTCCACTTTGATTATCCGCTTTTAATACGATCGAAATTGTTAAGCAATTTTATGGTCGACTATACTTTGGTAAGTTGGGCACCAATAGAACGGGTGTTTACTTGTTTAAAAATATTATTCGTGTTCATTGTTTAATTTAATATTAATGTTATTTTTAAAATTAAGCACCTTTGTTGCCAGTCGAATATAATAAGATAAACTACAGGCAGATTTAAAAAAAGCATACTCAAATGCAGTTAGGTACATACCTACTTCTGGGCCCTCTTTTATAAACGCGACAAGTGTCAGTGACAACTCGGTATACATTGCTTGTCCACTATTATGTCAAGTCTGTAGCGTTACTTGTCGACACAGTAATGAACGGCGAATTGTCACTGTCACCTGTCGCCTTAAAATGTCGAGTTCCCGTATGCTGACAGAGGAATTTGGGATTATTTCGAACTCTTCTGATATTTCAACTGCCGAGTTACTTGTTCTCGTAAATCTGCCTTAGAGCATACAACGTATCGCGCGGGTGTACGGAGCGGGTGCACGCCTATCGAAAAAATTGCAGGGGGGTTCCACTCCGCACTGTAGGTACGCCTGCCGCATGTCCTAAGGCATAGGTTAATCGTAGTAGGTTGCCGGCTTGCCGCGCGCCCGCTCACTCTGTGTCGCGCGTTGTGAAAGTATTATAGTAAGCAGCCCAACCCTAGCGGTGCGCCAGGGCATTGCGGGCGGAAGGCGGGCGCGGGCGGCGCCTTTCTTTTGACGCATGCCGCTTGGCGAATGTTAATGAAGTAATACGAACTTTTTGTGCCTGATCATAAAGTTGGAATTCGTTCAATGGTGGTCGAAAAAGAGAAGTTTCTGTACGTTAGTACTATTATTTATTCTGTGCAAATAGTATAAGCCCGCACCCGCTCCGTGCACCCGCTCGACTTAGCGAAGGCCCTTATGTCTTTCGACTAGACGCACTGTTAAATAAACATAGCATAATAAATTGTATACTTACATAATTTTTATTCTTACACACTTTATCGACAATACAAATGTAACTTTGTAAATAAGTCATTTTAAAATAAATTTTGTAAAATGAACTGTTTTTTATTTGGCGAGCTTTCTAATTCCCACTAAAACAAGTTTTATAAAAGTATTATAGGATGAAAAGGCAAGCGAGTAAAAATGTTTTAGTTATTTTTAATTATTTACATAATTAAATTTATATCATGTGATGAGCATTAACCCTTACCCTTTACGGTGCTCTATGGTATCTAATGTGTAAATAAATAGGTATCTATGGTGGCTCTATAATATGAAATAGAGGCATGGCAGTGCTCCAACCAAGTCGATCCATCACAGCACGTAACTGTTTATATGTATTTTCTGAAATCGATTTGAGGTTTCCAGTATAAAAATGTATTACGTAACTTGTATATAACCGAAATTCACACTTGTTGGGGTTCCAACTATTCACTTTGATAACCTATGTAAGTATATTAAGACCAAGTTAAACTCTAAAATATAAGTACCTATATTTTATGTTGCGTAGTTGCTTTTTACTTTTGATCTTGCCCTAAAAGGCCTGTCCAAGCTTAATGTACCCTTAAGTGGAGCGCTAACTAGTGTTATAAGAAAGGTTGCACTGAAGACTTTAATAAATTTGGGCGGTCATGTAAGAGCTAGTGTGTCTGACGATCTTCGTGTCAAAATTTTACGTGGCAGTTATAGCTCTTAACTTTCGTTAACTTTATGGCTATGGATGACGTGAAATTAATTGAAAACTCATTTTATTGCATACTGTGTTATTACGCACATTTGTTTTACTACCTGGCGTGCGTGATTCTAGTATTTCTAGATAATCTAGACGAAGACTAAAGTAATTTAAAAGTTTAAAACATATTAACGCGGTATTTCTGACTTTTTAATTTTTGAAAAGTTCAAGTAGACTGACAAGAACTAGTTATTAGTTAATTACCTACTTTTAAAGTAAATTTACATAAATCAATTAGTATTTCAGCATTTAGATAGTAAATAATGCTAAGATAACATTGTTCTTATTGCCTGAAAATAGATATTATTCGAAGTAATGAGTTTTCAAAGAGTTTGTTATACTACCACAGTGCTCTACATTCTGCTTGTTAAGGTACGTATTTTATTTATTTCATCTTCTGACGTTGTTATGTAATTACATCATTACTGTGTTTTGGTTAAATAAATACTTATTAAAATCTTTCAGTGTTCACCAGATATATTAAGTGATGTGGAAAAAAAATATTTTTTAGTATCAGAAGCATATACCGTGGCAAAAGATCTTTTTAACTTGGGCAGAAACAATTATAACAAATTAAAAGAGAACTCAGTTGAAGCAATTAACATATTTCTAGATTTAGTTCAGATTATGAACAATGAGATGGCACGCGAGTTGCGAGGGGCAATTATAAAATTTTACAAGATAAAATATTTTCAAGACTTTACGAATTACATGATATCTATGGAAGAGGTGAGAACAGTCACTGTACTTAAAGATTAGATGGTTCCATGGGTGGCGGTGATCGCTTCCCATCAAGGATCCCGTATGCTCCTTTGCCTTCCTATTCCATAATTATAAATACTAAGAGTCTAAATGGGAAAGTAACTCTGTCTGCATTTGTGCTTCTCGTACCTTTTTACGACAAATCTGCTAAAACCAGCTTGATGAAACTTTGCAATGTTAGTAATAGCGAGTAACAAATTGTACACAGACAAATCACCGGGTACAGCTATTATTTGATGATGTTAAAATTGTTTTGCACCTACATCCAATTACACTTGCACGTGTACATGACGTCATCGTCAAGGAAAGTTCGACTTCATAAAGTTATAATAATGTCATGGTCTTTTTACATCCAATAAAAAAATATTCAGGATTCTTTCCTTAAGATTATTTTTACCTTAATTCTCATAACGCGTTTTGCAATTTGTTGCTGGCCAATCAGTGCATCTTTATTCCTCTAGCTTAGTTACAAAGGGACGCTTGCATCAATAACTTCATCACCCAAATCGAAGAATTAAAATTTCTTCTAGGTTTTGGACGTCACAGAACACTGTCTAATGGAGCCAGTAGAGAAGTTAGAGCAGATCAGAAGCCAGTTCCACGACGTTATCAAAAACTTTGAAGACGTAAGGAACTTTGACATGGTCAACAGGTGCAATAATCAACTGCCTGACGAGGTTGCTGTTGCTCACTGTATACTGCATCAGGCTGTTCTGTAAGAAGATGTTCATGGTATCTTTTGTTATGGTCAAAATTTTAATTACACTTTGCAATTGTTTTTCCAAGTGTATTTCCCAAATATGTTATACTTAGTTAGAAAAGATTGCTGAAAGTTCATATGTCTGTTCAATGACCATAAACCCGTATAATAAGACGCAAAAAAATCACAAAGGCTTCGTTACAATAAATTCGTTTTATATTCTACAGAAAATAAAATTATTCCAAAATAAGGTTTCCTAGCACATGCAACTGACATGTACGGTCGGCCTCAGAAGTATCTGAACATTTAAGTACCTTGTCGCTGTCAGTGATGTGATAAAATCGAACAACTCTCATTTCATACGTTACTACGACAAGGTTATTAAGTGTTAAGTTACTTCTGCGGTTGACTGTACATATGAAAATAAATAATTAAAAACTTTATTCTGAACGGACCGCAACTGCAGGAGACAAAAAGCTTTCCACGTGACTATTAAGAGTGCACCAAATCCTAATCGTCACGTCTTTTCAGCTTCAATGAAACAATGCAAGAAAGCCTCGTGACTATTGTGACCATAAAAACCCGTCAACACGCACAAGATATGAACAATTCCATTTATAACGTGCAGACGTGTTTAAACGACTTTGTCCCAGACTTTTTCGAGCAGTTGCTGGTTGACGCTTACACAGATAACTGTGGATACTTGAAGGTAAAACAAAAACCGAGGTCAGAGTTACTATGTACATTTAGGTACTATACTTTAGCTGAAAGTAGGCAAATCTTGGACTTCTTACTTTCCAAGATTGGAATAGAATATTTTTTAGTGCATCATTGTGTAAAATACAAGGTTGGACCTTAATATTATATACATGTTCCAACCATTACCCTTGTTAGACGTACAATAAATATTTAAGCTAAAAAATAAATATACAGTCTTAAAACTATACAAGTAGGTATATCAATGTCATGCAATAAAAAATTTAATGATATGTAACTTAGAATTGGCTTGCATAGGATTCGTTTAAATTGTAAAAAACTTTATTAATTAGTCAGTTTTTTAGTCAAGCGATATAGAAAACTGAATCTCATTCTTAACCCTCTCCTTTCTTATAAAACGGTTTATATTGAGAAGTGTGGCATTTAGTCCCCAGTCTTCGCTATGCGCGGAGAAATAAATTAAACTGTGACGGGCATGTGTCCACAACTCAGTCTCATTCTAGCTTTCTGGTTTAGTCTTATTCTAGCCTTACTTAACTCTAAAATAAGCAAATTTGATTAAAGGTTGTAAACGCTTCTATAGAAGATCTGATGAAAGACAAATGGAGAAATAATGAGACACGGTTCCCTAAGAAGTGGAGGCCGTTAACGCAACTGTTAAAAGAAAAGTGAGTGTGATCTCTCTCGGATAGTATTATGTTGAATTTCGTCTAATACTTCACTATAGTATCCTTTGCTCTCTGAATAAAAATAGCAAAGCTATTTATTTCGTCTTCGTAGACTAAACTTCTCATATACCTATTTTAAGTCAACTAGCATATAAGCTATTATTAAATTTTGATCTTATTTATCATTTCAGATTAAAACCACCAAGGCAAACCTTACAGGAACCACTATTTATGACGTTGTTTGCCGCCAACTTAACTTCAAAAGACCTTGTTAAATCTCTGTATTAAAGTTTTATATAAAATCACCTGCTCTAGTAGCACGCTAACGTTTATCGCACACATAAACGCTTTCGTCCCTCTCGCACACGCAAACTGGTTAGAAAGGGATATATGCTTTATGTCAGCGATAAAACCTAGTGTGCTAGGCCCCCAGAGGGCGCTGCACTAACAATTGCTAGTTATTATGAATGTTATAATAGAAAAAGTGAAACATGTACGAACTTGGCTTGAAGCACTCTTTAGTACCTTAGTTTTTGAATGTTGTGGAATTTATTTATTGCATAGTTTACTAAGACGAGTAGCCGAATAAATCTTTTGTATACCGGGACCATACCGGGACATAGCATTTTCTGAACCATTAAAACTTGAAATACTGAATAAAATTAAATGTATTGTTTTTTACGTTCACTAAAACCCCTGAGATCATCACTACCTTTGACTAAAAGAAATTAAAAAACCAATCTGTCAACGTCAAAATATATGACGCACACTGCACGCATGCGCTGCAGCTGCGCGAACCGCGATAAAAAAAGAAAGATTGTGTCGCAGCTTAGCGCGGGCTTTTATATCATGTTATTATTGATAAATAAAAACCTAACGGACACGAGTTCTGTTTGAAATTACGCACAATTTTAAGCCTACTATCCTCAAAATGCCTAAAGCTATGCGCGAGATCCTTCAAAACGGGAATTCGTACGACGAAACCGATCGTATGCCCGACAATATAACAATCACAAACTTCGATATTATTATGTACGTAGTGGCGATTGTAGGGCATTTTGTGGACTTGGGCCTGGATATTAACGTGGCGGTAAGGTATTCCGTGGCTCAGAAGATGGTGGAGTTCGGGTGGACGCTTGCCTTCATACTTTTACCAGCGTTCGTAAACACCGCGGTTTCTATACGAATGTAAGTACATATTTTGTTTTTGTCACTTCGAGCATGGTATATAACCAGTTGTAATATAAGGACATCAAGGCACACTTAAATAGGACACAAAGGGAGCAATTGACACCAAACCGGAATCATGATTTTATGGCATAAATTGGCGACTAGCCTACATTTTAAATAGCTCTGGCCTACCTATCAATATCGCTTGAGGCCTGTGGCAAATTCATCAGATAGGGTCCTCCCTTACTAAATGTGAGGGTCGTCTTGGGCTAGGGACCCTCTCTTGCCAGGGACCCCTCTATCTGGCCCATCTAGAGAGCCCATCTGACTTTCCTATTGTTATGCCACTGGCTCTGGCTTTTTCACTATTATCAATTCATCACTGAATGTTTTTCATCAGTTCATGACCTGTGCTTTTGGTTTAGAATAGCTAATAAAAATATTTAAAAGTCCCTTGCTAATGCAGGCGTTACAGGTTTTTTCATAGAAAGTAGTGTTAGTTAGTAAGAGGAGAGGGCTGAGTGCGAAGGAGGGGTAAATACACAAAAGATCCCGCTGGGTCGAAGTGTATCCGAAAGTACCCCATATAAATAAGGTAAGATAAGAGGAGAGGCCTATGCAATCAACAGAGAATATATCTACAGAGTTGAAAAGTTGAAAAGATAATATACAAAAGTTAGATAGTTTTTTAACACATTTTTTTTATACATATCTCAGGGTACTGCAGTTACCAATAATCTTACAGAGAGGGAAACAACATGAGGAAAGCTGCACATTCATGTAAAATTTATATTAATAAATGAATGTGTTTCAAGGGTCCTATTGATCTAGTAAAAGCATTGGTAAGCAATAAAGCATTGAGTATTGAGTAGTTTTCCTGTAACAAATGGTCAGAGATCAGATGGCAGTCGCTCCAACATGACCTGCTAAATCTGGGATCATGGTCAAAATGTACTACCAATGTTATGTTATGTGTCTGAATAAAAAAACCAAGGAAAAAATTAAAGAACAATGCCCAAGCTAGTATTATAACCAGGTTCATTGTACTAGTTAATGTTCTGTATTTAAACATTTCTTTTCTCAGGTATGCTCAGGACAAACAGCAAGTATCCATCACCAATGAGGTGACAAAGCGCCATTGGCTACGGATCTTCATTCTGGTGCTCCAAATGGCTCCGATACTTAGATTCACCGATGCTCTGATGTAAGTTTCTTTTAATCTAGATGATTTGTTTAAACTTGATTCTTCTTATAATGTGCCACTGATATCCACATTATTAAATTTTAATTTTAAATGCTTTGTAATAACAACACAAAGAAAAATTTAGGGTAATAGCAGGACTCATACCTGCAACTTCAGCATTCTGTTCCTTGCGTTGCCAATTCCGCCACATCACCAACTACCATACCATGTGAAATTAAAAAAACCGGGCAATCGCAAGTCGGACTCGCGCACGAAGGGTTCCGTGCCGTTATCTATAAAAACAGCAAAAAAATCATGTCTGTTGTATGGAAGCCCCCTTAAATATGTTAATGTTCCATGATAATGTTTCAGTAAAAAATTTAAGTAAATTTTTACTTAAGTTTATTATGTATATTTTGCAGTGCGCTTACAGGGTTTCGTAATGTTTCTTTATGAAAGCAAATAAATATTTTGAGTTTGAGTTTGAATATTTATTTTATTCTGTTTTTTAGAATTTGTTATAACAATGGCAACAGAAATACATCATCTGTGAAAATTACCACTGTCTAACTATCACAGTTCATGAGATACAGCCTAGTGACAGACGGACAGACAACAGAGTTTTAGTACTAGGGTCTCGTTTTACCCTTTGGGTACAGAACCAGGGGGCTCCACTCCGCACTGTAGGTGCGATCGCGGCATTACCTATGGCATAGGTTAATCGCAGTAGGTTACCGGCTTGCCGCGCGCGCGCGCCTGCTCACTCTGTGTCGCGCGTTGTGATAGTATTACAGTAAGCAGCCCAACCCTAGCGGTGCGCCAGGGCATTGCGGGTGGAAGGCGGGCGCGGGCGGCGCCTTCCTTTTGACGCATGCCGCCTGGCGAATGTTTATGAAGTAATACGAACTTTTTGGACCTGATCATAAAGTTGGAATTCGTTTAATGGTGGTCGAAAAAGAGAAGTTTCTGTACGTTAGTACTATTATTTATTCTGTGACGGAAGCCTAAAAAAGCTAATATCCACACCTACGATAATCCCTCCACAGCTATGCGATCAAGTCGCGGCAGGCGGAAGCCAAGCGCGACCACGCCTCGCAGCGGCACTACTACAAGCTGATGCTGAAGGAGGACGCGGACGCGGCGTTGCTGAGGATCTTCGAGTGCTTCCTGGAGGCGGCGCCCCAGCAGGTGCTGCAGACCAGCCTGCTGTTCGCTTTGAGGGGCCAGTTCAGAGGTGAGTTGGGTGTCCGGTAGCTGAACATCTTAGTGCCTTGTCGCTGTCCGTACAGTCAAGGAATTTAATTCCCTACCCATTTCGTTGAAATGTCGTCTGACATTCGCAATGCATTAAGGTCTATATGTCAAACTAACGCCTTGCTCTATAGCTCTTATGGTGACAGTTTGCTATACGCTATTGAACCTTAGGTGGGTTGGAAATTAAATTCCTTGACTGTACCTATAAGATCCTAACTGGACACTACAATGTACCTGCACTAAGTGACATAATTACCCGGAACCAGAATGAGAGGCTGAGAGGACACTCTCTGAAGCTGGTACGCACTCTAAGTACTAGCAAGCCCAGATACCACTTCCTGTCGAACCGCGTAGTGAAAGTGTGGAACAGTTCTTCTTCTCTATTATGGCGGCCGTGGGCCTTGTTGTGGAACAGTTTACCCGAGACAGTGATTAGTGCTCCCTTAGTGAACTCTTTTAAAAATAGACTAGACAAACATTTAAATCAATAACACAAGTGGACAATGATATGCACGCACCAGCTTAAAGCTGCCTGTGCATTACAAATAATAATAATAATAATAACATTAAAACGGCGTCGGGATGTGACGACCCCATCGCCCACTGGTGCTGAGGTGTCACCAGTGCAATCAGTCACGCAGGGCGGCTTGTGGCGAGCTGTTGGTGCGTAGCGACACCACGGACCCGAGACATCCAGGGAGAACACACGCACATGCGCTTACACACACACTCACACACAGTAACACACCTCCCCTGCCTCTAGTTTGCCTTAGTTGGTCGCCTAGAGTGGAGCGCGAGAGCTATATGCTCGAAGGGTGGACGTGTTTGCGTAAGTGGCGAGTGGGCACCTGATGAGACCGTAATGGATCAAGTGATGGTAGTTTAAAGTCCAGGAACACCTCTGCACCCTTAGCCGGTCACACCAATGTTGCCACCTCGTTGCCCCGAGTGGGCGACAGTTTGAGGGGCCCATTTAGTGAGCCGGCAAGTCACCTCCTGCCGACTTTAGATTTTTGAGATACTCAAATGGCAGGTGTCCGCTATCTCAATCCATAGCCCGGTAATCCTGTCCACAGCATCCCATCCCCATAGCGTCCTCCATAGTGTATTAGGGGATAGACCTCCATAGTTGCGCCCATCTCATTTTTATTATATGGTACCAAAAAGGCCTCTTCATGTTGGCTTCGGCCCCATGAACGCCTTTCAAATGACCGGGTCCCCATGGGCCCGTGATCGGAAACCGTACCAACAATAATAATAGTAATGTGTCAAATTCGAGCAAATCTCATTTCATATATTACTATGACAAGGTTCTAAGGTGTTTAGCTACTTCTCAGGCTGACTGTACTAATGCTTTCTGGGTAGGGTGGCGAACTGTCCTGTATTTTACAGGCTGTCCCGTTTTTCAGCTATCATTTTGGCCGTGTCCTGTATTTTAATATGAAAAATACAGGGCCATTAAGTACTACACCAAAAACGGCTTGGTCCCGTACTTTTCCATGAATCCTGTAATTCTAGATCACATGTCCTTTAAAATGAGCACTCAGGGTTGGTCATCCTATTTCTGGGTAGGGTTGCAATCTCTAAAATTTGGCAACCAGGATAAGACGCGTCAAAACCCCGGATTTTAGAGTCCAGAACCCGCTTGATCGTGGCGTCATAGATACATATTTACATGCCAGAGGCAAAAAATTTGTGTTTTCTGTCTTAATCTAGCCTAAAATAACATTTTTAAGAGAGTCTAGCTTTTATCTAGGTTACAGGTTATAGAAATGTATTTAGCGTGGAGACAATCGCGTACACTTCGCACGTAAGCATATCTAATCATAGATATTTGCATGCGTATCAGTACTGAGAAGTCTATCGTAATAAAATAAGCCTTTCTGATCCTTTATGTATTTTTTTTTATTAAAATAAAAAATATCTGTAAAAGAAAGAAAGTTTTTAATCGGTGCATGAACATATTGTAAACTTAAACTTACAACTAAGGCACCGAACCGAAGTGAAAAGGCATTCACTTAGCCAGGGGGGTTCCCACGGAAATCAGAAAACAGGGGAAGTGCAATGTACGCGTGATGCGCGTGCCAACATTACGTACTGTCGTACGTAACCTCCGCTAAACCGCTTCCAGTCGTGTTCTGTCATCCCGTGGAGGTGTTAGTCTCACGAAATACCTTATTTTTCCCTAGCCATGCCGTATTGTTCAGTTTTAGAGTGCAAGAACCATAGTAGGAGTATTAATCATCAAAATGGGGTAGTTTCTACCACCGTTAAGTACGATTTTAATGATATTCCATAAAAATCTTAGTTATTTTCATTGTACTAATAATTTAACAGAACATTTAGTCAAAATTCAACCGTACATGATTACAATAAAGTTCATTATTGATTGACTGCAATGACTATTTCGCTCTGGAAGGTTCTACGCTACAGTTGTGACATCTAGTGTTGAGTAGCGGAACTACGAAGCCAAATTTTTCTTTTGACGTGTACAGATTAAAATGTCGTATAATCAGTTTGACGTTAATAAAAAGTAAAACTTAGTGTCACTATCATAAGATATATTTTCTTACAATACCTTGTGTACCATTTGTCTTATATCGTTTGACAATTTTAACCAATCAAGATTATGTTATTTTAGTAGTGTAGTATAAGATGATATCCACAAGTGTGTGCGTGTGGCGACACCGGTACCGGTACAAATAATGCTTTAAAACATTTCCCCTGTTTTCTGATTTCCGTGGGGGTTACACTCCGCACTGTCGGTACGCTCGGCTGCCTTGCCTACAGCGTATGCAAATGTCTTCCCTGTGCACCTTTACCTGACACAAAAAAGGCGCGAATCCTGGGTAGGGGGGGGGGGGGGGGGGGCTGGCATGAGAGTCATGATCTAAATCCAGCCAGCCGTTAATACGTAGGTATAATATCGACAGTGGAAATCTCAAATGTCGTAAAGGACATTACGGTACATGTCCTTTACGACATTTCAGATTTATAGTGTCGATATTAGTGGGATCAATCCATACATTCATTAAACTTCATACAAAAAAATAAGCCGGCAGCTTTGTGTGGTGATTTTTGACTTTCGAGTTCTCGACACTCGCCAGCCGGGGTTAGGTTCGTAAGGACTAAATTGCATATAGACTATGTAAACAAAACGTCGTAAGTCCATAGTGCCTTAGTAAGCACAATGACTTTTTTGCAGAATGCTCTAGTGAGTAGAATGTCTTAGTTGCATGATCGACAACTATGGCATAACGCCGGCGCGGCAAGCCGACAGCCCACTGCGATTTTCCTATGCCATAGATAGGCAAGCCGGTCGAGCGTACCTACAGTGCGGAGTGGAACCCCCCTGCCAGCGGGTTAGGTTCGTAAGGACTAGATTGCATAACGACTATATAAGCAAAACGTCTTAGTTTCATAAGATCTTGATAGCTAAATGTCTAATTGTGCAAACGTCTTAATAGTAGAATGCCTGGGTTTAAGATTGGACTTAGTTCTATAACGTTTTGTTTGTATAACGCCCAAATATCAAAATGTCCCAGTAGCAAAACGGCAACGTATTCAGAACGTACAAATAGTAAAACGACTATGTAGGCATATCGTCAAAAATTAATGACGTCCATGTGGCATAACGACTACTAGTCGTTAGGTCCTAGACAATAACTACTCGTTCCTACATAAATAAAATTCATCTAATATCACCTAGTCGTTATGCAATCATGACGTTTTGCTACCAAGACCATATGCTATCCAGACACTTTGCCTTATGCGGCATTTTACAACCAAGACTTTATATATTTTGGTCGTAAAATCTATTAGTCACTTTGCAACTTCGGCGTTATGCCATAGTTGTGGATCATGCAACTCAGACATTCTACTCACTAGAGCATTCTGCAAAAAAGTCATTGTGCTTACTAAGGCACTATGGAATTACGACGTTTTGTTTACATAGTCTATTTGCAATCTAGTCCTTACGAACCTAACCCCTGCCAGCGCCTAGCGAGTGTCGAGCGCTCAAAAGTCAAAAACCAACCCGATGGTTCTCTGCCTGTTCCAGTACACCAGATCCTGTCGATATGCTCGTCTCTTATCGGCATGGGGTGGTGCCTGGCCGCTTACCAGCGAGCGGTGCGGTTCGCTCAGCAAGACAAGGACAACATGAGCTGGACTGGCACTGTATTGCAGACCCTTTGGCATTTCTTGGTCACGTGTAAGTATTAACTATTAGCTGCTAGCACAGTGCACCTAGCTTTGACGGCCGGATAGCCTAGTGGTTAGTCACCCTGACTATGAAGCTTGAGGTACCGGGGAGGGGCAAATGTTTGTATGATGAATACGAATGTTTGTGTCCGAGTCGTGGATATTATATGTATTAAAGTATATATTTATCTATATAAGTATTTATATCCGTTGTCCAGTACCCATAACACAAGCAGCTTTAGTTGCTTACTTTGGGACTAAGTCAATTGGTGTTAACCGTCCCAAGATATTTATTTATTTACCTAGCACGAGTTTTCTCGATACTATACACAGTACATAGCGATTCCGGTCCAGGAGTGCGATCTTTGAATCTCACCGGGTGACTAAAGCTCACCAAACTAGCCGTTTTTCATAGAGATTCGGCCATTTTGGTGAGCGTTAGTCACCTGGTGAGATTCAAAAATTGCACCCCAACACGTTTAATCCAAAATACGAAGGGTCTGACTGAAAATCAGCGCTGTAGTGCATTAACTCACTGCAGCATAATGCTGAGTCAAGCCCCTTTTTGACATCACCACTATAATAATTAAATGAAATTTTTACTTTTTCTAAATGTTTGTCTCTGTATCATTTTGATGTTAAATAAAACTGTGTCTATGTCTATGCGCGTTAAGAGGAGTGAGAATCCAGCCCCAAAAAGCGCTCCCCATAAAAACGGCGATAACGTTTTCCACCCTCTAAACCTTAATCTACGGCAATGATTTTTTGTTATATTGTCATTATGCCTTAGAACTAGGTTTGTATGTTTTGAGTTTTTAAATATTCTTCATGTATTTGAAAATATTTGCATTTCAGGAGTTTCTTACAAAACAAAAAAGCGTCAATATTTTTGAAAATATTAAAATTATTGAAAAAATCAGAACATGCAAACCTAGTCCTAGTTCCAGGGCATAATGACAACATACAAAAACATCATGGCTATAGGTTAAGGTTTAGAGGGTAACTCAGTGCGTCTCACTCTTACTGTGCTAGTTAGAAAGAGACGCACTGAGTTACGTAGCGAGTTAACACGTATCGAGAAGATTCGTGGTAGGTGCACAGAACACATGAATACGGTGTCGCCGATATACCACGCATGTGACTAAAGGTCGGACCACACCGGATGGGTATGCAGAACGGCTCCGGAGACATGCGCGTGCACATGCTGGTGGTAAGGTATGGTATATGTTGAGATGCCACATCATTTACGTTGCGTTGCGTGCACGAAGCGTGCTGGAGCCGTGCTGCATACGGATCCGATGTGGCCCAGCCGTAACAGCATGTTTTGATCAAACGCTCATCTGTTCATAATGTATCGGCGACACAAATCACGGCGGAATGCCGTTCTACCTTTCTTTTGGTTTCATCAATGGATGCAATTCATCGCTAATATACCACTAATTAATTAATAGATTCAGGCGTTACTTTGCGGAGGTCCAAATCAACAAATTGGAACAAATCACCTTGCTACTGGCTCGTGCAAAATAGCTGCGTCTGTGCGACATATATATATATTCATGCAAAAACCCACCCTCCTTTGCCACGAGGCATCATCCGGATCTAGTAGTACGACCGGTCGTACTACAGTACAGAGGCGAAACGCGCGTCGATCGTGTAGGTTCAGTGTTTAGTGGTGGTGGTGTGTAGTTGAGTCTGTGTGATATATGTTGTTTCGTGTGGAAGCGGAGGAGGGTGGGTTTTTGCATGAATACATATGTGTCGCACAGACGCAGCTATTTTGCTCGAGCCCAGCACTGGTTTCGCGGAGTAGCAAGGTAATTTGTTCCAGTTTGTTGATACCACTAATTACAAACCAAATTAACCAAACCATTTTTATTTTCCAGTGAGCCGGGTCATGGCTATATCAGTAACAGCCTATCTCTACCCTTACTGGACGATCCTCGCGTGCGTGATCCACATAGCTATCATGACAACCTGGCTACAGCTGTTTGATCGGTCGCCATTTTGTGCGCACAACAAAATGGCCGAACTGTCATTCTCACTGGCTCTAGGCGGGGTTTATCTCTTCACGTACATTCTCCCCATAGAAGGACGGACTAGATATCGCTATGCTGTATACTATACTATATGCTTCTTACAGAACGTAGTGTGTGGCGTTATTTGGTTTCTATATGTACCTGATGATATAAGAAACTCTGTAGTTTATATGCCCGTGCTGATTTTTACTGTAGTGCCTTATGTGCTTGGATTGTGTTTTATGGTGGTTTATTATTACTTTTTTCATCCCAAAAGAAGTGCAAAGAGGTGCAGCGATGTCAGTGTTGTTTTTAAAGTTAACGGACAGATGTCTGAAGTTAGTTAGTGGTTGTAGACACCATAAAACATTGACGTTTGTTTCTGAAACATCTGTCCTTCTCAATTTATAGGCTTGTATGTAGGAAAGTGATGGATGGTTTTCTGTCATGGCTACATAAAATAATGTGATGATGGTTATGGTTGATGTTTTTATAATTTAAGGACTTTAAGGTATCGCTGTCTCGTGCTAAACAAAATTATATATTTTCTGATAACTTTTGTATACAATCAAACTAGGTACTGCGTGATGTCTGTGATGTAAGTTAAATTAAAATTTCTGGAAGTTTTCATATCATAATGAATAAATAGTAGTATGTCATAAGTGTTGGGGCAAAGGGGAATGACATTTAAAAACTGAGACATTATTCGGATTCGAACGCTCACAAGTTTTGCTCCATAATAGAAATAAAATGAAGGAATTTGAAGGCGGTTCAAACGCCTGTATGGTAACGTGTTAACTTAATTAACGAAAGTACACCAAAAGACGAAGTTGAACGACCTGTTGTACAAAGTATTGTATCATATGTCGGGTATCAAACTTGCTTAAATCCATGCAAAATTCTAACAGAATATCGACACTAGAAATCTGAAATGTCGTAAGGGACATGTCCCTTAATGACCCCTTACGACATTTTTTATTTCCACTGTCGATATATGTGTGTAGGTACAGTCACCAGCACCAATATCTGACACAACAAAGCGTGCATAAATATTTGATACGACTCTATTTCTAGGGCTGGTAGGACGTGTCAGATATTTTTGCACGCTTCGCTGTGTCAGATATTGGTGCTGGTGACTGTACATATATTATACCAAATTTGAAGAACTTATGCTGCGTTCCTGTATTCTAACAACTGATCTTTTTACCTATCAGCCGTAGATGCAAGCGCGGATCCGGGGGGGGGGGGGTCATTGGGGACATAAGAAGGAAGCCCTCTGATCTGGGTCCAGGTCAACGACTGGTAATTCTTCTCATTGTTCGTCCTCACTAAACTGCCTGATCCCCCCCCCTGATGCGAAGCCTGGATCCGCCCTTGCGTAGTTCTATGCTTATAAAATGCGTTAAAATTGTAACGCCTGCGGCGCGATTCTTGGTTCATGCGATTTCGATCTCGCACGAAAACAACTGTCAAATCGTGTCTTGATGTGCAACGAATCTCGCATGACCCGAGAATTGGGGTCCAAATAGGTAGTCACTTAGCCCTTTTCTTTTGAATATAGAACGCCATATTTTTATTTAAGGGAACGCGGCATTAGACAAGTTTGATATGCATCGCCACTTTTTAAAATTATAAAAAATTAGGTACAAATGTGAAACCAAATCATTACGGGTACTTTTTTTTCTATAGAACTATGACAAACAGCTATTGACTTTTTCCTTATAAATAGATGGTTCCAATAGTTCTTAAATAGCTCAGTTCAATAGAACAAATAATTGTGGCCAATAATGAAATACGAGTATTAAATTAGCAATAATTTAAATTGTTCATATTTATGATACTTACCTACTTTATGATTTGTTTTAGATCTTTTTTATTAAGTAATTTAGGTATTTAAAAAGAAACTAAACTATGCTGATGTAAAGCTAAGCATTTAAAATATTTGAATGAATCTAAAAAAAACGCAAGTGCCGCATAAATTGCCGAACACGCTGCATGCATAGATTTGGTGATTGTATAGTCGACCAAGAAATTGCTTGGCTAATTTTCGACCGTATTACAAAGGGATAAAGTTCAAAAGTGGTCAAGCAATGACTTGGTCGACTATACATATGTAGATTCCAACTCTAGTATCACGCTAGCATTTATCGCACACACTAGCTTTTGCCCGCGACTTCGTCCGCGTAGACTTGTTTAATTGAATCAAGCAGACGTGCACCCAACATGCAATCTGCAATCTTTCCTGGACAAATTAATGAGAATTAGTTGCTTTGCTACTCATGACGTCACTGCGGCGTATAATTCACTTATCGCTATCCCGTGGGAACTATGCATTTTTACGGGATAAAAAGTATCCTATGTGTTAATCCAGGTTATAAATTTCATACAAATCCATTCAGTTGTTTTTGCGTGATTGAGTAACAAACATCCAAACATACAAACTTTCACATTTATAATATTAGTAGGATAAACACTTTGGTCCCTCTCGCACACGCATATTGGTTAGAACGGGATAAATGCTTTATGTCATCGATAAAGGCTAGCGTGCTAGACCCCCAAGAGTGCGATTTTTAAATCTCTCCGGTTACTAAAGCTCACCAAAATGGAAGTTTTTCATAGAGATTCAGCCATTTTGGTGAGCTTCAAAAATTGCATTTCTGATTACCTGAATAAACAATGCACATGGTATAGTTATTTTTTAAGTATCTACCTAAGTAATTATTGTATAAGTGTGCGATATTATTTATACATTATTCTCAATACTCTCTTACTGTTGTATAAAATCTTATGAATCTCAAATAATTTATGTTACCTCCAAACGCCGCGCTGGCCGTGACTTGCTTTTTACTGAAATATGCAGTCTACATGGCAACAATTTTGTTGTAGGCAACGCAACGGCACGACAGGTACACAGACGACCATAAAGCGCCATACAAACCAAAATATTTTTTTTAGAAAATTGAACGAAAACCCTTGGTTTCCACTCCGCACTGTAGGTACGCTCGGGCGCCTTGCCTACAGTATAGGCAAATCGCAGTAGGTTGTGAGATCGCCGCGCGCTCGCTCGCTTGCTCTCTCTGTGTTACTGTAAATAATTATAGATTCATGCGTTACTTTGGTTTCGCGGAGTAGCAAGGTAATTTGTTCCAGTTTGTTGTGTTACTGTAATTGAAAACGAATGCAGCGCAACCCTAACGTGTCGTTAACGTTTTGACGCGAGCCGCCTGGCGAATGTGTATGAAGTATGCAGTACTTTTTGCGCGTGTCAATATAGTCGGAATTCGTTTAATCGCGGTCGTGAAAGAGAAGTTTCTGTACATTAGTAGGTCTTATTTATTCTGTGACGAAACTTTCCGGTACACATTTGACATGCACCAATCAATGCACAGAGTAAATAATAGTACTAACGTACAGAAATATCTCTTTTACGACTGCGATTAAACGAATTCCAACTTTATTAAGACGCCTAAAAAGTTAGTATTACTTCATACACCATGCGCCAGGCGGCGCAAGTCAAAAGGAACGCGCCGCCCGCGCCCGCCTACTCCCGGCGACACGCTAGGGTTGCGCGACATTCGTTTTCAATTACACTGACACGCCGGGGGGCGAGCCGACAGCCTACTGCGATTTGCCTATGCTATAGGCAAGGTGGTCGAGCGTACCTACAGTGTGGAGTGGAACCCCCCTGACCAATGTGCGTGATCTCAACTCTCGTTGCGTTACCTTGACGTAACGAACGTTTAGATTTATTGCTAGATGCTATATATTTCAAAGACAGGAAGTATTTAAATACTTCAGGGTCATTATGTTTAATTAGGTTGCTTTTAGATAATTATTGATAACGATAATCAATTAGTGATATTATAAACTGTGTTCATTTTTCAATTAGCTAAGCCAAGTATCACCATCTATGGTGACAAAACGGTACTAGACTAACCATAGTTCTTATGTACTTTATAACTTTTTTAAGTATTTAGTACTTAATTTAATGGATGTCGCCAAATTAATGAAATATACATTAATAATTAAGAAAAAGACCCTAATGTTATATGTGGGGCCAGCAGTATTTTTATTAAATAAAAAATATTTTTTCATTCCTATTTTGTTTTTTGTTTTGGCCAATTGTTAACATACAGCCAACAGGAGTAGCATTTACATATAATACGGGGAGGGGGGGCTTGCATCTACCTACTATAGTTGTAGGCAATCATCTAGAGCATGAATAGAGTGAAGGGGATATGTTTGCGCATACACATTTGTACTAAAAACGGCTACTGCACAGTCAAGGTCAGTGCTCAAGACGTTTCCGGGAACTGTATTAATCTAAAAAAATAAAATGTGAAACTCATTAGGCAGCGATAGACAGGGGATAAAAAAATTCTATGTAAAGTCAGAGAGAGAGGCAGCAGCTAGTTAATAAAACAGATTTTTCATTAAAACTAATGAGTTTATTAACCTAAGACTACCAAATAAAGGGAGCTCTCTCCCTCAGTATCCTTAAACCAAATTTGTTCCATTCACTTTGGTTAATCCACAGTTCTATAGCTGATTCTAAACAAGACATGACTGCGGCTCCCTTCCAAACAGTGCTTGCTGGATCAATGTCTTTTGGTGATGTCACAATCTCCAATTGCTCAGTCTTGTAAGCATAGGGTATTTGTAACGCTAAACGGTTTTGTAACCACATAGATAATCCATGGATTTTAACTCCTCCGCCAACAATCAAGATGCTGCTGTACATTTTACGTTTCAGCTCTTCACTGCTGCATCGGTCTATACTTTGCAATATCGCTGCATCCAATGCCAAGACTTGACCTGGAGCCAACGCAACAACATCTCCAGGACCAACTTCTAACGTATCAACAACTATGTCTTCATCTGGATTTGTTGCTAGCTGACTTTCGTTAATAGCCTCAAACTGCTGGCTTTCGTTAGCACTAGGATCAGCGGTCTCCCGTTTCCGTCCAGTCTCTCTCAAAAATTCAGCATCAAAAGGGTCCTCTGGATCACTGGGTTGTCGGTTCTGTATTTTGGTAGCTTTTGTGCCTGTTATTTTTAAGAGATCAGTGTAGAACATTGATAGTGGTGATATGATGCACTCATCACCAACTTGTAGGGTGTATTTATTAATGACATCACCTGGATGGTCTACTAAGAACGATTTCTCTTGAGGTCCACACACATCTAAGTTGACATGACAAAAGTCCTCATATAAATTTCTCATAAGTACAACGTCTCTTGATATGTTTTCATTCCAATCCTTGTAAGGAAATGCGCTCTTATGAAACATCCATGATAAGGCTTGACAAACATCACCAGCCCCATAATCCATACGTAACCTAGTTGCCTTATGAGAGATACCGTCTTCAACACAAGAAATTGCTGTTTTCTGATCACCAATATCAACTACACAGGCTGAGCCGATGCCTGCACCAAATGTAGCTCCCACACTTTCTTGCACTAAGAAACAATGTCCAAACCCTAAATCTTTTAATAGTAATGACATTAGACACTTCAAATGACTTCTAGAATACAGATCAGGTATCAGCAACACACATCTATACTTTATCAACTCTATAAGAGGTATCCCTAACTTAAGTTCTATTATGGAACTCCAAATTATATACAGATCATTGAGAACAGAGGAAATAGATCCACCAACTTCCGAGTGTAAATTAAAGTCTCCTCTTTTGTATGGGAAATGTATGTTAAATGGTAGGTCTGGGTCGATATCAAGCACTAAATCGCCGACAACGATGTCACATTCCACTTGAGGCCACGGTTCCCCATCATTCACGGTTTCTGGCAAAGATCGTCGATTAAATGCGGCGATTTGTTGCGGCGGCGTCGCATATCTCCGTGCTCCGTTGGACTGCATACACGATTGCAAAGTATGTGATATTTGAAGGCGACATTCTTCAAGTTCTTCTATCAATTCCTTGGTTTTCGGTACGCTAGGCGGCACGAACGGGTCGCGGTAGATCTTGCCGCCGTGTCGGCGTTTTCTGGCTATGCAGTGCAGTTGTTTCACTGGTAATAGATCTGAGGCCCTTCCTATTCGTACGTAGAGAGACCCTGGGTGAATGACGATTATTCTATTTGGAGGAAATTGCTGGAATTGCTCAGGGCCCGTATCGTGTGATGGCATACTCATATTTGCTGTTAGTTGATAGACATTAAAGATGAATAACACTATGTTAAAGACATAACATTTTGTATTTTAACAGAAAGTAAAAAAACGTGGGGTAGGCCTTTGGTTTTAGAACTATGGCAAAAATTTATGTGATCGTAAACGGATCGTAATATAACCCCAAAAGAAAGCTGTCAAACACAAACCTGTATGTGTAGTTTTTTTTTTTTGCCCAATTATGGGTAGACAATGGTACTAAGACCATACAGCCAGCTGTGTCAATTTTCAACGTAACAGAATTTGGGGCAAAAGTTTTGTTATGAAAGGAATTGAAGTGTTTGCAATGACCAGATGATAGGATTTTTTTATACATAGGAATAAATAAATAAACTATTTTACCTAACATTTGAAAATGCAATATCAAGTGCAACTGGGACAATAGACGATTATGTTGAATGTTGTAGCACTCTCCGTAAAACCTATTTCTATTCGAAATGTCAATGTCACTGTCAGATCCCGATCTGATCCGTGTCATGGCTTGAGCTAATATTTAATTCGATAATAAACTCAATATTTAACAGTAAATATCGTCTAGCAAACATAAAAATGGTGTCACGAAGTCTAACTGAAGTGTTCGTGCTGATGCGCAACAATGCAATACACAGTCGACAGCTGTTTTCCGAACAGGTAGTAATTTTATTGATTAAAATGACGATTAAATTTCGTACTTGTTCTATTTACCATGGGTCATAAAACGATGAACTATCGTTATAGTGTGTTTACGAAGCTTATTAAATATGCAAACATTCATTAAACTGTTCGAAGTTGTATTGAATGCTTAAGTTCTTGTGATGACACACTTTTAGAAGTGATACAATATGTTGGAACCGTGAATAAATCTGACTCCATTCGTATGTTTTACGTTTATTTAAACATTATAATTAATAATACATTAATTGTTTGAGTGATTCGAGTGACAGAGTGCCACGAGCTCTATATCTCTATAGTATGTCTTATAAAAAAGGTCTCCCGCTCCGTGGAGGTGTTATCGGCGTTAACATACTCCCCCCCCTCGAATAGGTTGAACCTCGAGGAGTAAAGACACTGAATGATGATGTGGTAGATGTCTTCCACGTAGCCGATGATGTAGAGCACATTGTAGTAGATGATAGAGACGTAGAAGGTATTGTCGCACTTGATGACAATACTGGAGGCGTCGTCTTCGCTGTTGATGCTTCTTTAGGTAGAGCGCAAAGTTTATGTATAGCACGGCGAACAGTGCCCTTTACTGTCAGGACGTCAGCTACCCTGGCGATGTTGTCATGTCCAGGATATAACCTTTGAATGCGCCCTAGGCGCCATTTCATAGGTGGAACGTTTGCTTCCTTGAGGACAACCATGTCATTAACTTGTAGTCCTTCATGATTAATCCGCCACTTCGCTCTTTGTTGCAACTCGGATAGAAATTCTTTGTGCCAGCGGGACCAGAACTGTTGCCGCATTTGTTCTATGTGCTGGTATCTACTGAGTCGATTGGGATTTATGTCAAGCAGTAGTGGAGATGGCAACGACACCAATGCTTTACCGATCAGGAAGTGACCTGGAGTTAAGGGTTCCAAATCGTTTGGATCAGATGAAAGTGTTGTAAGAGGCCGCGAGTTCAAAATAGCCTCGATTTGAGCAAACAACGTTGATAGTTCTTCGAACGTCATGTGTGTGTTACCTAATACTCTAGCAAGGTGAAACTTGGCTGATTTTACGCCGGCTTCCCACAATCCCCCGAAATGCGGGGAATAAGCTGGCGAGAACACGAACTTTATACCTTCATTTTCTGCGTAAGAAGCAATGGTATCGTTATTTGCCTTTAAAAAGTTACCAATTTCGTTGCTCGTGCCTACAAAATTAGTGCCATTATCAGAATGAATTATGCTTGGTTTCCCTCTACAAGAGATAAATCGCTTCAGACACTGGGTGAAACATTCTGATGTGAGGTCGCTAGCTAACTCCAAAGGAGAACAATACTTGTCTTATTTTAGGTATCTGTCGCAGCCCTTACATTTAGTTCATGGCTCTCATTATTGTTTTAGACATTAAAATACTTTTTATTATTGTTTATTTTCTACTTGGACATATTTAATACTTTATATCAAGTAGGTAACAAATAAAGGTCCCCACTCACTGGCCAACACAATAACTCAATACAACATTTTAACAAAATATGACAAAGATTTTTGTAATGAAAATAATTAATAATTAATAATGTCAAATAATTAATAATGATGTCAAAACTCTTCCACATTATTCTAGCAGGAAGTATACCTAGTTTTTTCGGGTAAGGATAAGAATGGTTAAACTTGCATACATTTTTAAGTGTGCATGTTTGATCATTACTATTGTAATGTGAAAAAAAAACCTAGATGGTAATATCATTTTCAACTTTTCTTTTATTTCATTTTTGACAAAGTAATAAACACATTTTTGATTCTTGTTTGATTACCCTAATTTTTCTTAGTGTTGTCATTATATAGCATTTAAATTTATTTTACTTTAATTAGGATAACTGAACTCATTTCATACTGTACAATATTACAATTCAATATTAAATAAATACCATGCTGCCAGAAGTTATGTTTTTTATGAATGAGTTTTGAATTGTATTAAAAGTTTAAAACACAACTTTCTGATTAATTGGGGTTCAAAAGGCAGGCACAATTATTATTTTTTGATTTTTATGTAAAAAAAAGAACTTTGCAAGTGTATTTAAATCATACTCAATCACCTGCTAAATATTATGGAGAGGTTTTTTACACATTATATATTTTTGTAATAATAACAACGATGATTAAAGGTTTCCTATGTGACAAAACCTTTATTTTGGAATTGACACCACACTAGGTAAAATTGAGTTTTAAGTCGAAATGTAAAAGAAACTCAATTTTGCTCAGATAGGAGGTCTGCCAACACTGTCGTTGATTTGTTATTTTGTATTTCTGTTATGTGATGTTCAATAAAAAATCATCATATCGGCCGAAAGACGCCTACAGCTGTGCATAAGCCTTCGCCAAAGGATCTCTAAGACGGTCGGTCTTGTGCTGCTTGCATACATTGGTTTCCGCGATCCTCACCATCCCGTCGCTATTAAATCCATTTTGGATTCTATATATCGTGTTTATTTATAGAATGATTCAGAACGGGTCAAGCTCATGCGAAACAACTCAAATGACATGGAAGCTGGCCTGGAAATGCGGTCGGAGTCCAACGCACCGCCACCCTGGGCTGACGCACTGGAGGAGGCTCATTATATTATTACTAGGTACAGTACAGTTCCGTCTTTATTTCTAAAATTTTAGTAAGCTTTAGTGTACCTACTTGTGTGACTACGCCAGCCTTGTGGGGAAACTCCAGTTACAGTACAGTATAGTACCCATAGTTATTTTAACTCATTGTTTCCTGCTGTTAGAGATTGTATTTTTTTTCTTAAGTACTGTATGCCTCTGCGTTAATCGCACCCGCGCGGCCTCAGTGCCCTTTTCATAATTCGGAATATGTTTAATGTATCTGCCCCTACCAGGCTAAGAACAAAACTGTCCGAGCTGCAGTCCCGGCACTCGCGCCAGATCCGGCGGCCCGCGCTTGACGACTCGAGCGAACAGCAGCACATTGGCCGCCTCACCGCTGAGATCGGCCGCCACTTCACGCACGCGTACACGCATCTCACAGCAATCAAGGCCCAAGTCAGGCACGGTAGGCTTCTAATCTATTTAAAATACTGTAATTATGATAAATACGTGCTAGTAATTAAGTTATGTATAATAAATATTTATGTTAGTCTTTAAGGTATGGTCCTATGCAGCCTAAAAGAAACTTATTCTATTCTTTTCTATTCTATAAATAACACCAACTAGAACATATCGAAAATTCTTAGTTTAGTTAGAAAATATCAAATTAAATTGAGTTGAACTGTGAATGGCCAATTAAAATTCGCATCAGCCTTGCAGAGTCGGGCTACGACCCTTTATTCCTTGCCAACTACTATTTATCTCTTCTCTTTTTCAGGTAACGCAACAGAACAAAAACTAACAACCAACGTCGTCCTAGCGCTAGTTACTACCTTACAAGAACTAAGCGTTACCTTTCGAACAGCCCAGTCAACGTATCTTAAATCTCTAACGTCCAGAGAAGAACGCTCCAACGCCTACTTCGACCTACCCAATTTCGAAGAGCTTAGTTTAGACGACAACACTAATCTTCTGCCAGATCTAACTAACAACCAAACCGACTTACTATTCTCTTTGCCGAGCACATCTGGTATGCAGAAAACTAATTACATGGAAGACGAGCAGCAGCAAGAGCCATTCGAACAATCATCTCTTAATCAGAAGCAGATGCTTTTGCTTCAAGAAGAGAACACGAGAATGGTAGCGGAACGGGAGGAAGAAGTTAACAAAATAGTCCGTTCGATAGTAGATTTAAACGAAATTTTCAAAGACTTAGGCCACATGGTACATGAGCAAGGCACCATTTTAGATAGAATCGATTATAACATAGAAAACACTCAAGTACAAGTCCACGAAGGCTACAAACAGTTGCAGAAAGCTGAACGGTATCAGAAAAGGAATAGGAAAATGCACTGTATATTAGTTTTAGCTGTTATGGTTATCGTTTTGGTGGTTCTATTGATCATAATTAAGAGTTAGCTGTGGTTATGCTTCTGAACTCGCGTGGATGAACTTGCTAATTTATTTGTGAACCTTGTTCATTATGGGGTTTTGTCTAACGCAAAAAATAATTCGTAAAAACTGTGCAAAAATCAGCGGTCAGGGGTGCAATTTTTGAATCTCACCAGGTGACTAGAGCTCACCAAAATGGGCAAATCTCCATGAAAATCGGCTATTTTGGAGAGCTTTAGTTACCCGGTGAGGTTCAAATGCAATCTCACCAGGTGATTAAAGCTCTCCAAAATGGCTGGATTTCTAAGAAAAACGACCATTTCGGCGAGCTTTAGTCACCCGGTGAGATTCAAAAATCGCACTCCTAGTCAATTCTGAACAATAACAAAGCAGTCATGTGGATTTAGTGAAAATTATTCTTACTGAGAAAATAAGAAAAAAAAATTGGTTTCTACAAACCAAACATGAATTATTTAACTAAAGTAAGCATGGAATAGTATGTTCATCATTGCACGCTGTAGACGTACTCTACTCGTGTAATTTAAGACGACAAATTATTTCATTTCATATGTGACATTTGAATGTAGGTACACGAATAAATTAGCTCTAAGAGATTTATTGGCACTGAAATATTAAAGGTTTAATATTGCCTTATCTTACGTAGTAAAATTGAAAATCTTACATATTGATCATGTAAATAGATTATAGGACTTAGTTTTACAAGATTCCATTGCAGCTTTAAAGAGCTCAATCAAAAATCATTCCTAATTATTTATTAAAATTATAAATGTAAACTGTTATTGGTTCACTTATATGCTTATTTCAAATCGATTTTATAATTTTGTTCTGAATTCTTGAACACTTTTTTGTTTGTGTTGAACATGTTCTAGTGAGTCGATAGCTTTATAATTTGAAGGTATTACAAATATTTTATAAATTCTTCCCATTTTTTTTTTATAAGGTCTTTGCCTTTTCAGTTTTTGTGGATTATTCTATCCAATACTAAAACGGAAGGTTTTTTTCATACATATCTCATACAAACGAAATGATGTAAAAAAACACGCGGTTCTAGTCTACCTATTTATTTTATAGCTTAAGATCATGTAACACCTATTTATATAGAAAGTTCTATAATTACTAAAAAATGCATTTATGTTTGTATAATTACAATACTTTTTTAGGTATTTGGTGAATTTTGGTAAACCTTCTCAGAATCTGCTCTTTAATGACATTAGCGTGATTCTGTAATGTAACATCGTTGCGTTCATCGATACGTCATCGATGAAGACAGAATCCGTACACAGATACGAACGCGAGCGAGCTAGACAGCCGGCGCAGGGTTGAGTGCAGCGATGTTGCGTTAGTGAATCGCATCCCAGTATTAAATTGGTCAAAGATTAAGTTTTTTTTCTGATGTTTTCGCAATATGTCAAATTAAAAATGTTTCATACTGTGAAAACGGTTGAAACGGGGCCTCGATAACTGCATTGCCTAAGGGCCCGCGACATGGTTAATCTGGCCCTGGCCCCAAGTGACCGCCTAAGTTTATGTTATCTCTCCTCGCGACTCCGGCTAACGACGATGGTGATGTCAAAGTCAAAGTCAAAGTCAAAATATTTTATTCAGATTAGGCTTACAGGTAGCACTTATGAATGTCAAAACATTTACCACCGGTTCGGAAAAAACCTCTGATGAGAAGATACCGGCAAGAAACTCAACGAGGTGTAATTTGCAAGGAGTTTTGCTGTCCGGCGGTCCGATTTATCACGGTCCGATGTAGCATGAAAAAAATGGATTGGCTTGTGCACTTGTCCGTCTTTATTTCCAGATGCGCAGTTTAGGGTTCGCTCTCTTTGAAACCACACGCTCATTGCGGTTATCTCGGACCGGAAAAAAACGACCCGGAATGGGGAAAAGTAAAATGTCGGACGGTAAAATTACGTAAAGTATAGTCGACCAAGAAATTGCTTGACCACTATTCGACTGCATTACAAAGGGAGAAGGTTCAAAAGTGGTCAAACAATTTCTTGGTCGACTATACATAAACTAGTATATAAATTTATAGCGTACCTTATCGGACGGTAAAAGCACAGAATAATTATAACGTACAGAAACTTCTCTTTACGACCGCGATTAAACGAATTCCAACTTTATTCACACGCTCAAAAAGTTCGTATTACTTCATACATCATGCGCCAGGCGGTGCGAGTCAAAAGGAATGCGCCGTCCGCGCCCGCCTTCCCCCCACTCCTACTCCCGGTGACACGCTAGGGTTGCGCGGCATTCGTTTTCAATTACATTGATACGGCGGGGGCGAGCGAGCGAGCGCGCGGCAAGCCGACAGCCTACTGCGATTTACCTATGCCATAGGCAAGCCGGTCGAGCGTACCTACAGTGCGGAGTGGAACTCCCCTGGCAAAAGGTCGGACTGCCGGACAGTGGAATTCTTTGTACTGCACAATCGCCCTTAGTGTCATAAGAAATGCGCCCATGAAAAGTCACGTAAGAGCCACTGACAGTTCTTTGTTTGATCATGTTTCTATTTATTATTTATTATAATTAATATTTGTAATGAAGGAGTGCTAGTGTAAGTGTGCCAATGTGTTTTTATATGTATAAGAGATTTGTATGTCTGTTATTTGTATAGCATCGAGTCGTGAAACATGATTTCGGGCCAGGGGGCCTATTCTCGGTTTATGCGAGATGCATCCCTTGGAAATCTGTCAAGATTAGACGTATTTCGCGCGTGAGATGCATCTCGCATGAACCGAGAATTGGACTTCAGGCCACACCGGGTGCGTATACAGCACGATTCTGAAGACGCGTGCACAGGCCAGCCCCCTGTACAGTCAAGGAAATCCAAACACGTACCACCGTAGAACCTAGTCGAAGAGATATATGCATGACATTTGTATGACATAGCGTGGCGTTTAACGCGTCGCGTCATTGCGACTGGGTTCTAAGGTGGTACGTGAATATTTCCCTGCTGTACCACATAAATTACAAGTATTACAATTTGACATAGTTGTAGGTAGAGTTTTTCATACAAAAATATGACACATATGTTAAACTAGCTTCTGCCCACGGCTTAGCTCGCGTGGCCTACAGAACAGGGATGGACTTTCCAAAAATCCTTCCTTAGTGAATGCCTACCCTGTATGAGGTATCTTTGTGCAAAATTTCAAGTCTCTAGGTCCAGCGGTTTGGGCTGTGCGTTGATATATCAGTCAGTCAGTCAGGACTTTGAATTTTATATGTATAGATTGTAGCAATTGTAATTTTTGTGGTACAGACTCTATTTGTAATGTGTGGAATTACGTTGGGATGCCACTTCGCTTGCGTTGCGTGCAGGTAACGCAGCTCTACGAGGCGAGCTGGAGCCGTGCCGCTCACGCATCCGGTGTGGCTCGGCCTTTAGTTGGTAGGTTTGCCAGTCAGCAGCAGAAATATCTATACAAAAAGCGATAAAAATCAAAAACGCGTTTTTGCGTTTTTATCCCTCTTAACTTTAGATTGTGAATCCACCTTAACTAAGGACATGACGCCACAAGCAAGTAAAAATACAAGTTTAGTTACCTGTGATTATTACAATTTTGGTGTCTTCGAATAATTTTCGTAAAATAGATTCAATTCAATTCAAAGTGTCCTTTTACACTTTATTAAGAACAATACCTATAAATAAGTTTCTCATAGCAGTCAAACAGCTGTTAAACAAATCAGTTTCTATATGAACGATGAAGTTAAGCCTTGAGTGGCGCGAGATATATTTGGGTTCTATTTTTTGGCCTATATATAAATAAAGTACCTATTCAGAATGCATAGTTACGTACGCTAACTTTACGCTACTTGGGTTTTTACCGCCATATCTGTCTCCATTTTGTAGGGTTCCGTGCCAACCATAGGACAAAACGGAGTCTTATTGCTGTCACTCCTATTTATTAGTGTGTTACGGACCTCTGGCTGCATAACCAGTGGTGAATCTACCAGCTGGCTGAGTCAAAGACGAAAGGCTTTCGGGGGGGGGGGGGGGGGGGTGTAATTAGACTTTCGAGCGTTCGACACCAACCGCGCGCCAATCAATGTCGGCTAAATATACACTCGCGTATCTGGAGGCTAGCACGCTAGCTTTTATCGATGACATAAAGCATTTATCCCGTTCTAACCAGTATGCGTGTGCGAAAGGGACGAATGCTTTATGTCAGCGATAAACGCTAGTGTGCTAGAGGAGCTGATTGGCCCCTCTAGCACACTAGCCTTTTGAAAGGCAAAAATCCCGCAGGAAGCAGATTTTGTATTTGATGTGGCGTTGGTAAGAGTAAATACGAGGCTAATCTTCCTTCTTATATGTACCTATTGTTTGTAAATACCACTTGTTAATTATGATTGTTAATTTAAAGTGACATCAAGTTGAAAATATATAAGACACTCGACGCATTATCTTCTTTATTCAACTCCCAAAATACTTGAAAATACAAAGTCATCAAACACTCTTACAGTTCCTGGCAAACAACTTGAGCATTGACCTTGACTGCGCAGTAGCCGTTTCTAGTACAAATGTGTATGCGCAAACTTACCCCCTCCATTAGTTTTATGCTCAAGTTGTTTGCCTGCAACTTACTTACCGTACGTTTTACGGGAGAGACTCACCAGACGCGCGTGCATAGTCAGGTTGTAGATAAAGTATGGAATTATGTTGCGTGCAGTTAACGCCACACTACAGAGCAAGCTGAAGCCCTTCAAGATTCTGTCAAGTAGTTGCTGATGGCGCTTTAAACGGCCAATAATCGCCCTAATCCATTTGCAAAAGGTTTTTGTTTTATGAGCGAGAAATTATAACCGCCTTAAGGGAACCCGCGACCCCAAGATAACCCCTGATAAGTTGCGGACCTTAGGGGGTTCCACTCCGCACTGTAGGTACGCTCGGCCGCTTTGCCTACAGAGAAGGCAAATCTCAGTAGGTTGTCGGCTTGCCGCGCAACAACTCGCTGTGTCAGTGTTATTGAAAACGAATGCAGCGCAACCCTAACGTATCGCCAGAGAGTTGCCAGGGAAGGCGGACGCGGACGGCGCGTTCCATTCTATTTGACGCGACCCGCATGGTGAATGTGTATGAATTAATACGAATTTTTGACGTCAATAAAGGTGCAATTCGTATAATCGCGATCGTAAAAGAGAAGTTTCTGTACGTTAGTACTATTATTTGTGTCCCCTGCTCTCCCCTCTTGGTCTTTTACTCACCGTACGAAACGCAGTAGCAAGCTATAACTTCACGTCGGTATTGTAAGTGTGGTACTACCCTACGCGAGCTGGCTCAGTCATACTGCAACCTGCACTTGGCCAGGCGCGGCTCACTTCGCGGAGCTACAAGAATATCGGCGGACCACTGCACTGGGGCAGTTATACGATAAACAGAGAGACATATAGTAGGATGCTTCTTAAACCTTCACGCCGTTTTTGTTTAAAGTAAAACTTCTGTATTTGTTCTGTTATCTATTCTGTGACTTGGATTCAGTGTGGCACTACCACTATTTGATGCTGGAGGTAAGTCAGGGGAAGAACAGTCGCCATAGTTTGAGTAGAACAGCCAAGCGTTCAAGCATATGTATTCTATTTTCAAAGTGAGCGTTCTGATGTTTTCAAGCACCTTGGCAGCTCCTATATGATGGTGCAACTAACTTACTATCCAGATTGATCACCTTGAGGAATCCTTACAAAATCCCTACCTTTTATTAGGAAATTTACCTCAATACCTATGGTATACCTACCTCATTTGTAAAATATCATAGCTTGACGTCCTCGCCATAATAAATAGTAACAAATAGGGATAAAAGAAAAAGCAAACAATTAATTGCACTAAAGAATTATATTTGTCAATGATCTTTTTTAATATACAATTATTCATTCATTTTGGAATCAAACTTTAAGTGATGAGACGAGCCTTGGAATTTTCCAGAAAGTAAATAAGGCTTGCTATATATAAAGTAACGGAAGACAGACATCCTTCAATGACAAACTTAGTAATAATTAATGTTTTAGAGTCAGAATAGTTTACAAAAACTTTAATGAGATTAAGTATTGAAGACTGTTCACTAGGCAAGGCCAAAGCTGCAACTAAATTTCTTCAATAGATAACATCAAGTATTTATAAAAAAAAATATTTTATCTCGTCAAAATAAGTCAATGGCCTCTTTACTTCTCTGCTGACCAACGATTGTGATTGGCTTATGTGATGCATTCAGTGCCAGGAACATTCATATCTGCTTTTGGTCCTTTCACTCAGTACTGCTGTCTCAATTTGAAAGTGATTACTTAGAATGCACACAAGTGTTTTACAGCACCTGGCGAAAGTTCAAAAACAATGCCAGCAGTGAACGCGTTAAAATAACAGTGAAATTAAATTAAAACATAAGTTTGAAGGAATGTAGGTACATATAAATTCAACAATCTTAGCTGCAGCCCGCCTCCAGCAGAATGTCTGCCAAATCTTTAGTGACAACTAAATAGAAAATAATGAGAAAGGAAACTTAAACAAAGAGCTCCATCCGACCCGGCCTCAGCACACACAAACATTCACAACACAAAATACAACGCAAAACAAACATTACCTCGTGAACCAAAATTGAACTATGAGTCTCTGTGTTTACTATAGAATTCGTCTAGGTGCTTCTTGTATGCTGGCTGGTCGGCCCAGAGGAAGGATGCATGTTGGTTCAATGGGCTTTGGGTGTTTGGTTCAGCTAGCAAGCTCTGAATGGATAGCAGCACTGTGCGAACGTCATACAACGCCGTCCACTTGTCTTTTAAAATATCTAAACATATTAACCCGCACGTGTCGACGTTAGGGTGGAAGCAGGGCGTCACGAACTTTACCACAGGCGGCGCGTATGGGTACGAATTGGGGAACTCCAGCGACAACTTGTATTTGTGTCCGGCGTATACCGTTTCCAAGGGTCCGTTAATAGTACCGATCCATTTAAACAGATTCTCGCTTTCTGGAAACGCCGATATGCCTTTGTCCGCGCAACGCATCAGCTCCATCAACTCCTTCTGCAGTCTGAAACATAAAACGACTTGTCCGTGACTGAAGCCCAGGGAGAAAGCAGAAAATCGAGCGCTTTGTTTCCACAACTTACCGTTTGCTCACAGCATGGTTATCCTTCAGTTTTATTGTGTCCTCGTTCTGTTTAGCGGGATTAGATGACGAAGCGTAGTGTGGATTGATATTTTGAGCCATAATAACACGAGCAACGAAATCAGGTGTCTCCAATTTTCTGTTATAAAAGGCGACTTCCTGTTAATTTGAAAAAGCTCCAATCAAATTGCACATTTGACAGGAGAGTGTAATGGCGTCAATCAACGTAATAAAACAGTAGCGCCATCTATCTCAACACAAACAAGTTTATGGTAAAGCAGTGCGTTTTCGTAACGGTTAGGGCACAGATTGCATAACGTTATTTTATGGTTATTAAATTGAATAACGCGTTATTAACTTTGGTTATTTTCATGATTTTATCAGAATTTGGTTTACTTTTGTTCCACAAAGGACACGAAGCAAGGATTTGCATTGGTCTAAGAGAGTATAACGTGAAATAAAGTAAGTTCTAAGTACTTACGCTCTGTTCATTTTCTTTTTGTACAATTACTTTATGCTTTCACTTTCTTCGATCGGTTTAATGTTCGTTGAAGCGTGAAAATAGAGAGTAGTGTTCTGATTATTTAACAAAAACCTTAATCTATTTAAGACCTCTCAGAATTTGTTACGTTTAGTTGTGTTAAGGTTTTCATCGTGTCGTTAAGAATTTACTGACAAGAATCTCGAAAATGTTTGAAGTGAGTAGTACCTACTTTCATTTTTTTACCCGATTAATATAGTTAATATTGAGCATTCGTATCGAAGATAATTTGCACTCCACTTAACGACAAAAAATAACACAAAACATTTTTTATTCGCTTTATTATATTAAAAAACCTTCAATAACCAATACCTAAATAACGGAAACAGACTCTTCAACCATTACGTTCCATTCTGAGGTTTCTATGCGATTATATTTATTATTTAGTTTAGAAAAGGCACGAAAAAGGACTGACTCAAAAATAAGATAATCCAAAGCAAAAAAAAAGTGTACTTTTATGGGACTTTTCCTTCGACCCCCGATCGACCTCATTCATTCATTCACTTCCATTCACTTCACTCTCACTCATTCTTTCTTCTGTCATTTTGTTTGTGCGTGCGCTACGTTTCGTATATCGATTAGTAATATTAGTATAGACTACAATACATTTAATATCAGTGTTTACGCCTATACGACGTTTACTATCTCGTTGTTTCTTCCGAGTTTTTACACATTTTGCAGTTAAATTACCCCAGAAATACATTTGACAAGATGCCTTGCCTAATTTACTTCGAGAACAACGTCATACGTGATACAAACAATATTGACGATGTAACGTCATTGAAGTGCAATATTTCGCAAAAATACAACATTCCCAGTGAGGATCTGTTCGTGACGATTAACGGCAAGACAGTTCCAAGCAACTACGAGTGGAAAACAAGTGACAATGTGGTCAGAGTCTTTGCAAAACTTGTCGGAGGTAAAGGTGGCTTTGGGTCGATGCTGCGAGCTATTGGGGCTCAGATAGAGAAAACTACAAATCGGGAAGCATGCCGCGACCTATCTGGTCGTCGTTTGAGAGATATAAACGAAGAAAAGAGGCTAAGAAAGTGGCTGGAAGGCCAAGAGGACCGTGAAAGGGAAGCGGTCGAGCGTAAACAGAAAAAACTGGAGCGACTGACCGCTGAGCCAAAGGTTCAGGTTAATTTAAGCCCTGTTTATGAACGCGAGCGCAGAGAGTTACCCGAGCGTGTGAGTGCGGCTTTAGATGCTGGCTGGCAAGCCGCTGGCACCTCAAATGAGACTGGCACGAAAAGGAAGATGGTGGATGAAAAAAGTAAAGCTAAAAAGAAGAAATTGTGGATCGACGCGGAACTATCAGACTGTTCGTCTTTAAGTGAAGATGAAGAAGAGAGAAAGAATCCAGTCCAGACTGTGTCGACAGATAGTGGAAATGAATCTGACAAAGTGTCGGAAAGCAGCAAAGTGTAGTTGATTTTGTCCCAAGCCTCAGACAGTGAAAAATAACTCATAATATTACATAATATAACCATTCACTTTAAGTGTTAACATTCAAATTAAAAACATTTCTTTTTAAATTTTATAAGCTAGATGTGTAAGCAGACACAACGACAATTACGGTAAATGAAGAACAAGCAGTAAAATGATTTTATTACAAAAATTAGATTTTGTGCAGGTTCAGAAATAGTTGTGAAAACATATGGCAAACTAAAATCAAAAATGTGATTGTAGAAAAACGAACAGACACAGTTTATTGTAATAAATATACTGCTGAGGTCCATCTCAACAGATTGGAACAGATTACCTAGCTACTATGTGAAACTTCAAAACGTGAATCTTCTTTCTTTTAATTAATTGTTAACATTTTGGATAAAACAATAACATAAGATTACCTTACCATTTCACTTAATGCCTTAATCCATGAAAACTAAGCGTAATGGTCAGGGTTCGAAAGGATAATTATCAATGATAATTATCACGATAATTATCACGATAATTATCATGATAATAACAGGTTGATAATTATCAATTGATAATAACAAAAAATTGCGCCCGTGAAATAGAACTATATTCTAAGTATCCAAACGCGTATTTTCGCACTTGTTGGCTTTTAGAAGAACAAATAAGTTCTAGTTCTACTGAAGCTATAACAGCAACAATGCCAATGGAAATAGAATCATCATCTGATGAAGATATTCCTTTGGCTTCTTTTTCTTTGGTCAAGTAGTTCAGTTGCAAATCTGTCAAATTGACGAACACCGATTTCACCTTTAATTAATGACATTAATGTTGATTTGTATTGTATTATGTTATATAAAAAAAATTAAACATATATTTTTGTTTGTTTTGAGACAATAAACCATCGATATTTCTTGTGAAACAATTTAACAAATGATATTTTAATAATGGTGATAATTATTGGATAATTATCCGATAATTATCACGGCTTGTTATTATCTTGATAATTTCGAACCCTGGTAATGGTAGGTGATCACTGCCCCCTTGCGTAACCAGCAACCTCAATACGGTTGCTGATACATTTCCAACCTTGAATTCCCCCTTGGACCTCAGATCCCACTACTCACCATGCAAAACGCAGTAGCAAAACCTCATGCCGATATTCTGTGAGTCTGGTACTGCCCTGTTGAAGCAAACGCATTTGCTATTCAACCAGTGGCCACAGTGTGGTAGGAACTAGAACCACTATAATTGTTGCAATATGATGGTGATGATGATTTCTTTTTAATGAAATAGGAAGGCAAACAAGCAAGTGGGTCACCTGATGGTAAGTGATCACCACCGCCTATAGACACCCGTAACACCAAGAAGATTGCAGATGTGTTGCTAACCCAGAGGGCTAAGATGGAATACCTCTTGTGCCAGTAATTACACCGGCTGTCTTGCTCTCCACGCTGGAACACAACAGTGCAAGCACTGCTGCTTAGCGCCGGGATTAGCAAGCAAGATAGCCGTAGCAATCCTGACGGACCTTGCACAATGTCCTACCACCCGAAAAAACAGATGATGAAACAGAACGTGATAAATGAATTGTGAGATTTTCTTGATCCAGGGAGCCTAGCATGTTAGCTTTTGTTATGGACAAAAAGCATATATCTCTTTCTAACCAGTGTGTGTAAGAGGGATGGTGCTTTTGTCTACAATAAACACTAGTGTGCTGCCAATGCAAACCCCGATATAAAAATGTATTATAAATGCTTTATGTATAGTCCCTGGCAAACTTCTTGAGCACTGACCGTGGTGCAGTAGCCGTTTCTAGTACAAATGTGTATGCGCAAACATACCCCCTCCACTCAATTTATGCTCAAGATGTTTGCCTGAAACTATATGTTGGTTAGTAAAATATCTTATGTATCATTGATGTTTTAAGTACTTTTTATTATGATAATTGAATGTAAATAGATTTGGTATTTTTAAATACAGAGATTTAAGTTAAATTGTGTCTCTTTGTTATTCATAAGTATTAGTTCCTTCCTTCCTTCCTGCCATCACATAAATGTTAGTAGACACTGAATACTTCATTAGAATTTATTTTTAAATCATAAATTTAACTAAAATTTAAAATATTTGCTAATTATAATTATACATAGGTATTAAACGTTCATTGATAGCATTCATTTGTAAATAATGGTTTCTGTTTTTTTGCCCATCAAACACATTTGTTTTGTCCAAAATATAATACTAATACACAACTAGGACCAGAGGTGCAATTTTTGAATCTCACTAGGTGACTAAAGCTCACCAAAATGGTCCAGGACCCCAATTCTCGGGTCACGCTATCTCGCATGCCACATACGTCAAAAATGACAGATTTCCTTGGGATTTGACAGTTATTCTCGTGCGAGATGAATCTCGCATGAACCCAGAATAGGGGCCCTGTCTCTATGAAAAACGGCAGTTTTTTGGTGACCTTTAGTCACCCGGAGAGATTCAAAAATCGCACCTCAGATCGCCCACGGCTGGTGCGTCAAATATCTGCGGTCCAGACATTCTATCTCTTACCGCCCGTCGCGCCCTAGATGTGTAATGACGATGAAGTATATTTTTTTGTGCTACGAATTTTTTATGAGAAAAGGCACGTTTGTCGCTCACATTCCACGCTAGATGTCGCTGTACCGCGCAGTCCGAATCCTACATCGCGCTGTTAAGATTTCCCCAGCGATCATGACACCCCTCACTTCCATTGGTTAAGGCATACTTACCTGGCGTAGGGGACACCGTGATCAAGTAGGCGGTTCCCCCAGGGCGAGACTCATCCATTGCACTGCGGTTGAGTTGACCCTTGCGATTATCCCTAATGTGGATAACTCGGACGCGTTATTTTTGGTAGTGGGGACTGCGTACGCGCCGTCCCCTTCGTTAAACCAAAAGTTTGGTATCATAATCTATCAAAATGGCCGCATTTAAATGAAAAACGGCCTTTTTTTCGAGTTTTAGTCACCCCGTGAGATTCAAAAATCGCACTCCGAGGTGCGATTTTTGAATCTCACCGGGTGACTAAAGGTCACTAAAATGGCCGTTTTTCATAGAGATTCGGTCGGCCATTTTGGTAAGCTTTAGTCCCCTGGTGAGATACAAAAATTGTACCTCTGATGACGATGGATCGAAATCACACTACTAGTCTGAGAACTACAAAGCATAGTTTATTTTTTTTGTCAAGTCTTCATTCGTATGCACCTGCCCCCAGCGCACTAACATTCAGATAGCTTGGGTCCAGAGTTCCCTTAATAGGAAACTAGGGTGAAAATGGACATGTCGATTGGCTCTTTTTTTGTGAAGGTTTTTTTGCTCTATTTATTTACTTTAACGCCACCTAGTGATACTTAGAAATACTAAATCAACATTGAAATTTTCAGAAACGTCTATGTATTCTGATTATGCTGTGTCTGGTGGTCTTCACAGCTGCCCGGCCCCAAGAATTTGACGAGGACGATGACAGCAGCCATGCTGGTGACCGAAAAGGTAAAAGAGTTTCTAGTTAAAAGATTCTTTCCAAAGTTACCCGATAGATAGCGCCATGTTTGCACAGTAAATACCTAAATTTTATGCAATAGCAGTAGTAATAACATTAATTAACGTGAACGAAATAGAATGAATTTTATCGTTTATGTTTCGTATGAAGTGGACGACCGAGAAGGAAGGACTGGAGTGCGATTTTTGAATCTCACCGGGTGACTAAAGCTCACCAAAATGGCCGAGCTGACATTTTAATGAGCTTTAGTCACCCGGGGAGATTCTAAAATCACACTCCTGGGGGCCTAGCACGCTAGCTTTTATCGATGACATAAAGCATTTATCCCGCGTTCTAACCAGTAAACGTGTGCGAGAGGGACCAAAGCGTTTATGTGCGCGATAAACGCTAGCTACTATAGCTGGTACCTTAATTTAAAACAGAATAGAAAGTGATATGTTAGTGCTACCAAGTGATATTTTAAAATAAAGGAGGTGAAATTCGACCATTTATGACTCAAATGTACGACCTTATTACTTTAATGTGCTACCTATTCTATGCAAATAAAGAATCTTCTAAGTGACTGAAACGACGATTAATAATTCTATGTTTCCAGACGATGACGTTGCCCGTGTGCAAATTAAGGTGTACCGAGGACCCACTAAGCACGACGGTTACGCTCCTTGGGGTTTTTGGGTCAAGCAACCATCGGATGAGTAACTTCTTACGTTGATAGATGTCGCTGTCTAACGAGTTACTTTTAATACGCCATAGGTGGCGCTATTATCAATTATGTTGTAAATTACGTTTAATGGTTTTTAGTTTTATTTTTTTTAGTTTAAATCGTAACTTAACGAATAATAAATATTTAAGTTTTTTTAAATAAAAGAGCTTGATTAGTTTCTGCTTGGATGTATAGACGGCGCTGTTAGGTTATACATATTATTGTGTTAAAGCCAAAGATTTTTTTGAATAGGTTTTTTCTTGTTTTCGTTTTAAATAAAGATTACTTTAGTATTCTTAACGTTTTTTATTTTAAAATCACGTGCCCGTTAGAACATTTACAGAGATAAAAACAGTTTTGACATTTACAAACTGGAACAAATTACCTTGCTACTCCGCGAAACCAGTATCGCGCTCGTGCAAGTTAGCTGCGTCTTTGCGACAGTTATATCTTCCTGCGAAAACCCACCCTCCTCCGCTTCCTAACAAAACAACATATATCACACAAACTCAACTATAAACCATCACCACTAAACACTAAAACAACACGATCGACGCGAGTTTCGCCCCTGTACGACGCATCATCCGGATCTAATACTACGACCGTTCGCTACTTGAGTTTTGACGTTTACTAAAATTGAAACAGAGTTGAATATTTTGTCTTAAAATTCAGATAATGACTGTAAAAAAAAGGTTAAATATTAAATCTACGGAACCCTAAAAAAGGTTACGATATAGTAGGTAGGTAAGTAAACTTATTTTCAAGGCATTTATAAATATGACGCAAAGCCTACTCATGAAATAACACGTAAAAAAATCGTTTACCCACAATGCCATGCATTACTTATATTATATTTACCCTAGGGTCCAATGTTTACCCAGAAAGGGCTCTGTTTACCCAAGAGTTACCAATTGATAGTAACAGACACGCAGTGCCGTTTTATTTATAGATATACCTAAAAATGTTATATAGGCGGGATTATTTGGAAAGAAAGAAAGAAAATTAATTAATTGATTGCAAATTGAACAAAGTAAGGACTGGGTGGAACAAAATGGTTGCAATATGAACAAAACTGTGCCATACCATACAACACCAAAACGGTACCCGATTTCGATTCCATACAAACGAAACAATTAGAATTATGGCGAAAGGTTTGTAGTTTCTATGTGGAATATTTATGGAATTATATTTGGATAGGTACCTGATACATTAGAAATCAAATTACTTAGTATCGCCCCCATATCTACAATAATAATTACTTTAACAGGGCTGTAGGGCAATACAAGATCAATCAATAAAAGTCTATCGTACAGAATATCAAATAATGTCCTTATCGTTGACAGTGACTTAATAAATAATAATTGTCGAGAAGATAAGAAAACTTACGAGTCAAAACGAGATTAGCGGGGGATTTGCGGATGGTAGGACCTTGTGCAAGGTCCGTCCGGATCGCTACCACCATCTTATTCGCTAATTCTGCCGCTAAGCAGCAGTGCTTGCACTGTTGTGTTCCGACGTGGATATTTTTGCACGCAGTGCTTTTTTATTAAATTGAACGTGTAATAATATTACACACGGTGCTGGTCGCCAGTTCTGTTACTCGAACTCACCATCTTGCTCGCTAATCCCGCCGCTAAGCAGCAGTGCTTGCACTGTTGTGTTCCGGTGTGGAGAGCAAGACAGCCGGTGCAATTACTGGCACAAGAGGTATTCCATCTTAGCCCTCTAGGTTGGCAACGCATCTGCAATCTCCTTGGTGTTGCGGATGTATGTAGGCGGTGGTGATCACTTACCATCAGGTGACACACTTGCTTGTTTGCCTTCCTGTTTCATTAATAAAATACAGATAAATTGAAACATTTATGTGGTTGGAATAATGGCATTGAAACTGCAAACAAACTGTGCAGTCCACTTGCAGGCGGTGTGCAGTTCTCACGACTGCACACCGCCTGTAGCTATGAGAATCGCACGCTGACTGCAACGGGACTGCACAGTTTGTTTGCAGTTTTGTCGCAGTTATGACATATCCGTATAAAAACTGCATCCAAATTGCCATTTTGCAGCTGGTTTGCAGTTTCAATGCAGTCTATCTATGGCTCATAGATACAGCTTATTGAAGCCGTCGTCGTAACAGGTAATTGACTAATTTTAGAACCAAGATAGCGTTAAATGTCAAGTGTCAAATGTCAATTAGGAGTTAATAGTTACCTCACCGAAACGTTTCGTTATTTAAGTAAATCGGTTATGAGCGTTATGAGGCGGAAAATTCGAAATTATCCTAGTTTTTTTATATTGTGGCTAAACGCTGTGTGACTTTTATCAATTCAAGTGGTTTTCCGGTTTTCTTAAGGGTGCTTAAAGCTGCTGACTTTAATTGGCTGCTGATTAAATATATTCAGTAATAAGATAGAAGGAATAAGTCCCGTCTGTGCATCACTGTACTAACCTTTTTTTGCAGGGGCGTATTTACCCTAGGGCCATCCGGGTCATAGCCCAGGGCGCCAGGCTGCGAGGGGCGGCAGCCGCCCCTCAAATGAAATACTTTATCGTCATTTAATGGGGCGCCAAAGCTAAATGGCCCGGGGCGCCAAATCTTTAAATACGCCTCTGTCTTTATGTCATTTACGTTTTTTTGTACAATATTTTTTTAACATCCAACTAATACATATTATAAACGCGAAAGTTTGTCAGTATGAATGGATGTTTGTTACTCTTTCTCGTAAAAACTACTGAATGGATTTGGATGAAATTTGGCACCCATATAGTTTATAACCTGGATTAATACATAGAATACTTTTTATCTCGTCAAAATGGGTTATACGCCGCCGTGACGTCGTGAGCAGCAAAGCAACTAATTCTCAGTAATTTGTCCAGGAAATGCAGATTGCATGTTGGGTGCACGTTTGCTTGATTCAATTAAACATGGCTACGCGGGCAAAAGCTAGTACATACATAATGCAACATTTCAATAATATGTACCAAAAGCAACAGCTATGGCGATATAACAATACCTTTACCTATAATAAGGCAGCCGCTATACATATAGTAAGCTATTTTAAAGTCTTCTGGCTTCATTTTCACACTTGATCGAACCAAGTCATTCTGCAGTGTATATATATTGTTTACACAGCCACTAGAGTAAACTAGGACCGTGTAGCGTGCTGTGGCACCGGCTGTCCTGTGTCATAACATCGTACCGTGCATAATTAAGTGTTTTACAACATAACTTGCCTACAGCCAAAACAGTAGATCCAATCCAGTTTCCGTTTTGGTATGCTCTTAATCCAAATTAAGAGGGTATTTAGAAATGGTACCCATTCAAACGTGTTTCCCGGTTTGCTCCCTGAATTGTGTCACTAGAGAGATTGTCGTAATTTTATTGGATATTTTTGTACGCAGTGCTTTTTAGTAAATTGAACGTGTAATAATATTACACACGGTGCTGGTCGCCAGTTCTGTTACTCGAACTCACCATCTTGCTCGCTAATCCCGCCGCTAAGCAGCAGTGCTTGCACTGTTGTGTTCCGGTGTGGAGAGCAAGACATCCGGTGCAAATACTGGCACAAGAGGTATTCCATCTTAGCCCTCTAGGTTGACAACGCATTTGCAATCTCCTTGGTGTTGCGGGTGTCTATAGGCGGTGGTGATCACTTACCATCAGGTGACCCCACTTGCTTGATTGCCTTTCTATTTCATAATAAAAAAAAACTATAAGGACCAAATTGCGCGATCCGACTGTGAAAATGGACTAAGTACTTGTATTAAAAGATCTTATCGCGCCAAGAAAAATGTATAGACATGAATTTTAGTAACGTTTTCAATTTCGTTATCTATCGTTATCACTGAGTCATCAACAAACATTAGTATTCTTTATTTGTCGTCGGGTTAGTTGACCTAAAAGATAAACCTATTGATCATACTACGGACATTGTTCCGTAACTCATAACGTTAATACATTTCGTTGGTTTAGTATTTTATCTTAAGTTCATTCATTTTTTTTTATCTAAGAGTAAAGTTCCTAAATAGCATTCTTATAAGAAATACTAGAGACCCACCCCGGCGTCGCATTGGTACAATCTATATGTCATCATCATCGTTTTTGTCCGTTTTTGTCGTTTTTGTGATCACCACCGCCTATAGACACCTGCAACACCAAGAAAATTGCAGATGCCTCGCCAACCCAGAGGGCTAAGATGGAATACCTTTTGTGTTAGTAATTACACCAGCTGTCTTGCTCTCCATGCCGGAACACAACAGTGCAAGCACTGCTGCTTAGCGGCAGGATTAGCGAGCAAGATGGTGTTAGCGATTCGGAAGGACCGTAGGTAGCAGAAATTTAGTCAGGAAAGGGTTATCATTGAGATTATAACACCGAGAGTGCTCGACCAGGTTCCCAATTCTGGCGCTCATCGATATTCATCTCGCATTCGAGATGTGTCAGAAAATGACAGATTTTGAAGGGATCTGACTTTTTGGCAGCTCTTTTTGGCATATGTCGAATGTGACTTCATCTCTACTGACGCCAGAATTGCCTCGCTGGCCCCAGCCCAGAGGTCCTGACCCCCATAACCCCCTAGTTGGAACCAAGTCGCATACACGACCGGTGTCGCCTGGCCCTTTGTCGGTATTTCTGTGCAAGCATAATGACAATGCATTGGATGACGATGGCGAAACCCAACCTCGAATATGATCGGCATAATCATTTAGGTATAGTACTTACATATATATAGTATTTATATTACGAGGAGAAACTTCTGCTGTTGTCCAAAATGATAATTAAGCCATAGCAAAAAAAATAAGCGAAAAAGTGCTTAAATATGGATTCACACTGTAAAAGTAGCTAGCGATAAAAACGCAGCGATTTTTCGCTTCAACCGGCCTTAGCACGCTAGCGTTTATCGCGCACATAAAAGCATCCGTCAGTCTCACACACGCGTTGTTAGAAAGGGATACATGCTTTATGTCAGCGATAAAAGCTAGCATGCTAGGGCCTCAGGGTTTTGGTTTTATGACGTGACGCGTGACAAACTGCTGCGTTTCATTATTCGTACTACTTGAAATAACCACATTGTGAATCCATCTTAACGCACTTGCTCGAGAAATCAAATAATGAAAAATATACCTTTGGGAAATTTACACCGACTGACCTAGTCCATAACTAAGCAAAGCCTATTTAGTAATAGGTATTAGACCACAGATATAGGTATACTTAGGTATACAGAAATGAATTGTGATCCAACATGGAAATGCAGCCAGCCTTATGGGCACTTTACCGCAGGGGACAGACTTGGGAGATATTTGTACATAGAATTAAGCTTTTGTATTTTTTATTAGGATAAGTTATTCATATTTCACTTTTATGCAATGTTTAATTATCGCATCCTTTTGTGTAATAGAGTTGTCTGAATTGTTTACAAATGAGTACTCAATAATTAAGAATACCTTGTCACGTAAAATATTGATACAAATTATAGTCATAAGCGAATTACGAATAATTTTGCAATTTAATGTATTTTTTGATTACTTTAAACCCTTTTTTGTTTTGTTTTTTTGGTGACCTACCGTACGAATTACCGAACTAACTCAGCTATACTTCGCTTCCGTTTATCACGTTTTAGCTTTCGATATCCACCCGACATATCGACAGTGGAAATCTCAAATGTCGTAAGGGACATTAAGGGACATGTCCCTTACGACATTTCAGATTTCTACTGTCGATATTGTAATATCTGAACCTGGCCACGGTGATAACTAGATAAGCACCGCCATTCATTTAGTATACCCTCGATATCTGTCCGCATCGCCCGTAACCGGTCATCCTTAAAATAATTCAAAAAGCCATTTGCAGTTTACAAAAAAATGGAACGGTGCTAAAAATATCTCGGTGCATTACAGGAGAAAGACCAGTGAATTTGGCAGCCGTTTGTGTATAAAAAAAGACTTACATTGTTTTTTTTTTCGTAAAAATGTGACTTCAGTGCATTTTGTAGGTATTTGCGAACGGATTTTGTTTTGTTGTAATCTTCAACTCTCTCCAAAGGCGATATGTTACGCAGAAGGATTTTAAAGTTTTTGGGTAAGTGAAAAGTTGTCTGTTACCAGTATTGTAAAGTTTTTCTTGTTTGATTTGGCTTTTGCTGGAAGGAACTTTGCTAAAATTCAGCGTGGCAGTATGGTAACTAATGTTTTATACGTCCGGTATCGAGTTTCTATAACTGAGCCCTAGAAAAATGACACCATGCATGAGCCGAAACTTGATCCTGGTCATCACTGTACCTCGTTTTTAGGGTTCTGTACCTCAAAAGGAAAAACGGAACCCTTATTTTTTTAAGGGGAAAAACGTTATAAAAACTATCTTAATAAGTCTTTTTTTGTGAGAGTGATACAATCTTCTATATAAATAAAAATGAATTGTTGTTCGTTAGTCTGATTAAAACTCGAGAACGGCTGGGCCGATTGAGCTGATTTTGGTTTTAAAATGTTTGTCGTAGTCCAGGGTAGGTCTAAACGGTGAGCAAATATGCCTCCAATAATTAGGCGGTACGAAGTTCGCCGGGTCAGCTAGTAAAATATATAAATAGGCTTTTTTAAACCAATTCTACTGACACTTTGCTAGTTTAAAAAATTAGAACCTGCTAGGGATTGGCAATGACGTACCTCCTAGTGCTTGCACTGTGGGCCGGCGTGGAGAGCAAGACAGCCGGTGCAATTACTGGCACAAGAGGTATTCCATCTGAGCCCGCTGGGTTGGCAACGCATCTGCAGCCCCTTGGTGTTGCGGGTGTATATGGGCGGTGGTGATCACGTCGTTTAATATGTATAGCGGGGATTTGCAACAGTTTTGTATTTATTTACTGTGGCTAAATTGTGTGACCTTTTATCAATTCGAGTAGTTTTGCGTGTTTTGCTATTAAAAATTCAAGGTAGAAATGTGGGATCGCAGAAGGAAAAAAACTTTTAAAAACGAAATTAAAAGAGTTTAATAAAAATAAAATCAAGGAAAAAAAACAAAATACACAAGCAGCTATCAATCGATCGTCCAACGCACTCCCAGTCGCTCAGTCATACACATTCGTTCACAATCTCTTCCAGTCATTTGCTTGTTTACATCAATCGTTCGCTCAGTGTTACTACCATTCCCACACTCGGCCTTCCTACAAGCATGACTGTCCTCAGGCATACCTCACAAACATAACAACATCACATCTTTACTCCAGGTACACCTTACACTACATAACACAATCTTTAGCTTACAGTGTTATCTTACACAACATCATAACATAAGCAAGTAATAACAACAGAACATCTTTACATCTAACGAACCAACGAACGAAAATGAACCAATTTTCCAATAAAAAAAAAAACAATAACATCATTATAAACTCAACTTGGCTTTAAGTTTAAAGCAAGGTCCGTAGGGCGTCCTTTTGCTTGCCATGCTTTTGTTGCCTTGGTAATGCTGACCTTTCTTTCGGCTTTTGTGGTACTTCTGGCGAGTTCTTTCTTGCACTTTTCTTAGTTTAGCCAGGCATCGTGGTCGTCGCGCCATCGTAGCGTCATCCTTTAAAATCATCTTCATCTGGGTTGGGGCTTCATGCGTCTTACTAGGTTGGTAGGTGTTCTCGAAACCTTCTCCGTCCACATCAACCTTCATTGTGTTGTGACCCGGCGTCATCACTTGCGCTTGCGTCGCACAAAGTCCTGTAATGAGCAACGTTCCGCACTTCGCGTCGTTCGTCGTGCTGGGCAACAAGCAGCGATCTCCCGACACAAGATTGCACTCACTGCCCGAGTCTACTACCGCATCGTTACTTCTGTTACGTAAATTAATCATCTTTACCGGCTTAGAGTCTGAAATGTTTACATCGCTTTCGCAGCAGTCGCAGGTTTGACACGAACTGTCAGTGTCACAGCTGTCACCACTGACAGCTGTCCCCGCTGGTGGCGCCACCTTCATCGTGACGTCATAGGCCGCCATACTGCATCCGTTGTTCTCGTTCGATCCGTTCGATGCATTCGGGAGAACTTCTGCTCGAACCCCCAAACTCGTTTGCGGCGAACTTCGCGCCGATCCAGGCGATCCGTTCCCGCTGTGTGCTGCGCTTACGCCGCTATGGCCGCCATTGTGCATCGCAACAGCTGATTCCGTATCTTTCTGTAAAATAAGCGGGCACATACTGGATGCATTTTGTTCTTCATTTTCGCAGTTGTAGCACTTTAGTTCGTCGTAGCTGGCGTAAGTCGGTTTCGGTCGGTTTTCTGCCTCGCCGTGATGTCTTAAAGTCGACGTTTCCATCTTGCATTTAATAACTTCGTAGATTTTAATGCGTTTTTTCAACTCATCGTACGTCGTCACTCCGTATAACATACTTTTGTTTTCCTCTAAGTCTTCTATCCCATCGATAATACATTTTATGGCTACGTGGTCGGTCATCTTACCTCGTTTACCCAATTCACGCATTGTGTATAAGTAATCTAGACAACTTTCTTCTTTTTTCTTTTTGCGTGCCGCCATTGATTCACATATCGTTTTGATGTCGACCGTGTCTGGGAACTGCCTTTTGAACGCAGCTTTTAGGTCGTCCCATGATTTATAAGGCCGTTCTGCCTTCAGCCACAGCGCTGCGGTCCCCGTTAAGCTACGCCTTGCTGCGATCAACCGCTGTGCAGGTGTCCAGCCGAATATTTCTGCGTTTTCGTCCACGTTTTGGACGAATTCGCTTACGCTGTAAGTCTCATCTTGAGCGCTGTATTTCTCAATTAAATCTTCTACATATTGCAGACTTTCACACTCGTGCGCCGTCATCTTCTTGGTGGTGGAGAGGTTGGCAATTTCGTCGTTCTTCGTCGTCGTCTTTGTCGTCGTCACTTGTTAGCTGCCGCGTCGTCAATGTCATCTGTTAGCATCCGCTCGGTACGTTGTTTCTCGGTGCTTCAAAAGCTACCGTCTTACTTCAGAAGCCACCAGAAACTCGTCGTCGTTTTGATTTCGGCTGCCCGTCGTATAGCAACCGTTATCAAATTAAACGTAACCGTTACACGTCGTCGTCGTACACTCGTTCGTCGTTCCCGTGAATTTATTTATTCCTTCGAATCCCGGACGAGCCCCCAAAATGTGGGATCGCAGAAGGAAAACAACTTTTAAAAACGAAATTAAAAGAGTTTAATAAAAATAAAATCAAGGAAAAAAAACAAAATACACAAGCAGCTATCAATCGATCGTCCTACGCACTCCCAGTCGCTCAGTCATACACATTCGTTCACAATCTCTTCCAGTCATTCGCTCGTTTACAGCAATTGTTCGCTCAGTGTTACTACCATTCCCACAGAAATATCTAAAAAAAAATGTAATGAATACCTAATGTAAAATTTTCGATTTTACTGCCTTTTACGCATCAGATGCAAAATTATTTAAAATTTCTACCTTGAAATTTCACAAGTACATTATGCAAAACTACTACTCGATTTGATAAAAGGTCACACTATTTAGCTAGAATAAATAAAAAACTGTGACAATGTTGTCGTTATACTAGTCAAAGGTTATATATTAGGCAAAAATCGAGTGGAGGGAGTATGTTTGCGCATACACATTTATACTAATTAAAAACGACTACTGCAAGGCCAAGGCCAAGAAGTTTGCCGGGAACTGTACTTGAACTAAATAATTTAAGAATAATAATAATAATCCCCACCTCCTTTATTATCTGGAGGCGCCACGTCATTTCGTACAAAATTTCGAAATTCTAAATATTCGAAATGGATCGACCGATTCTATTGAAACTTTGTAAGCAAAAATACGCACGCAGGATACAAAGGTCGTAACGAGGTATCCGTCAGTCATTAAGAGTGACCTAGTATTTGATGAGAAAATACGGAATATGTGTAAAACGAGACGATATTATATGAATTACATCTTAACTTGAACTGAACTAGTCCCTTGAACCACGTGAACTACTCCCTACGTCGGATCCGAAGAATAATGCTTTGCTTAGACTCGAGGTGCAATTTTTGAATCTCACCAGGTGAGTAAAGCTCACAAAAATGGCCGAAGCTCTATGAAAAACGGCCATTTTGGTAAGCTTTAGTCACCCGATGAGATTCAAATATCGCGCTCCACGGCATCATGGGCTGGATCAATATCCTTGCTAAAATTTTGGAATATTGACGTGACGGAGGGATATTTTTAACAAAACTGTACGTACCACAAGACTGGCAGAATCGTGGCGTTCATCAAAAAAAGAACTCGACTTTGACAACTTTTTAAACATTTCCAGCCAGTCGCAAATGCCTCCCCTGTATGCTGGTGACCGTGGTCGCTCTGTACGCGTCCTGGCAGCTCAGCTACGAGGTCAGTCAGGCGTTGCTGCCGCCACCGCCGCCAGACCAGAATCTGGCGCAGTTCCGCACTAACAGGAAATTGCAGCACTACTTTGATAACATGTAGGTGATAATTTCTGTTACTATTTAAAAGCCACGTTCTTGCTTGCGGAGTAGTTTGCAGTGTCGCCAGCTCTGTCATCATTCCATCCTCTTGCTGCACTTTCTGGTAAGAAACTAATGACAAGTCCTTAAACCTTCTCCTCTGTTTTCTAAACGTAACAAAATATTCTTCGTTTGTCCTCTTTTTCATCTCCCTTCTATATTTTTCTCTACGAAAAGCGCTTACGATTTTTTGTAAAGATTTTTTGTTCAGAGTAAAAAACAACACTTTTGTAATAACTACAGGTTGATTAGAACTTAGGAATCATTAAGTTCTTTAAATCTATATGAACCTTAAGTCTTCTTGATTGTATTACCTTAGTTTGTTAAACAATTAAGATAAATAGTCTACTAGCTTTATTTGATGGTTATGAGAGTTACTGGGTATATATTTTCTACTGAGGATTCTTAATTATGTTTCGGAAAAAACAACGACTCAAAATATCAAACAAAAAGATTTTAAAACAGTTACGTTCGAAGTAAGCTAAGTAAATTAAAGGCCATTTGGGTCCTGTTGAGACTGACAGAAACCTTAAGCAGAACTCTAATCCGCATTTCTGTCTGACTGGGGTTAAAGTACGTACTGCATTACGTACGCCATCTTCATTTTGATTATACAAATTTTCCTTCATACCACCACCACAGCCGTATTTAAAGATTTGGCGCCCCGGGCCATTTAGCTTTGGCGCCTCAGTAAATGACGGTAGATTTTAGCCTGGAGCCTCGGGCCATGGCCTGGATGCTCCTAGGGAAAATACGCCCCTGGTGAGGGGCTGGTGGTGACTTTGACCAACCTTTTCGACTTTGACTTTCAGCAACCTACTGATAGAACCCTCCTCCACCTGCGAGCTGAAGGAAGTACCAGTGCTTATCATGGTGACTAGTGCGCCCTCGCATTGGCAGCAACGTGACGTCATCAGAAACACTTGGGGGAAGCACCAGCAAACCTACTTTTTCCTGGGAGTGACCGCTGATGACGATCATTTGGTTAGTTTGATTGCATATTGGCTTTGTTTTCAAGATGATCAAGAAAATACTATGCTGGTGGTAGGACCTTGTGCAAGGTCCGTCCTGATCGCTACCACCATCTTGCTCGCTAATCCTGCCGCTAAGCAGCAGTGCTTGCACTGTTGTGTTCCGGTGTGGAGAGCAAGACAGCCGGTGTAATTACTGGCACAAGAGGTATTCCATCTTAGCCCTCTGGGTTGGCAACGCATCTGCAGTCTCTTTGGTGTTGCGGATGTTTATAGGCGGTGGTGATCACTTACTATCAGGTGACCGACTTGCTTGTTTGCCTTCCTATTTCATAAGGAAAAGGAAGTATTTGAGTATGGAACACTGTTCGTGAACGAACCTCTATGAATAGGCATATTCAATCCTTCTCTTCATTCTCTCTGGCATTACCCTTTCTTTCAACCACATGTATTCTGAAATAATTAATCTAAATTAAACAATATAAAATAGTTCAAATCACGTAAACAGTCTTTTAATTACGTTCCTGAACAAACACTATAGGTACTTTAATACTATAGAAGAAAGACAGCTAGCACCTCTCGACACGTATTTGCAACGAAATGTTTCTTAGTAATTTAGAAGTTAACGCTAACTCATTTGAGACGTTTTGTTTTAACAGAAAAGTAACTAAGGGCAGGGGGTTCCACTCCGCACTGTAGGTACAATCGACCGGCTTGCCTATGGCATAGGCAAATTGCAGTAGGCTGTCAGTTTGCCGCGCGCGCGCTCGCTCGTCCCCGCCATGTGAGTGTAATTTAAAACGAATGCCGCGCAACCCTAGCGTGTCGCCAGGAGTAGCGGGGCGAAGGCGGGCGCGGGCGGCGCGTTCCTTTTGACTCGCACCGCCTGGCGCATGGTGTATGAAGTAATACGAACTTTATGAGCGTGTGTATAAAGTTGGAAATCGTTTAATTGCGGTGATAAAGAGAAGTTTCTGTACGTTATTTGTTCTGTGCTAAGGGCTCAGATAAATAAAAATTGGCCGGTCATGTTACTGACCTTTAAATCACCTATTAAGCATGACTTAGGTCTTTGAAGTGACACTTAGTAAAACAGTAAAAAACCAATTTCAGGTAGACGCCTACATAGAAGCCAAGCAGCACAGCGACCTGGTAGTCCACGAGCTCCAAGACCACTACCAGAACCTGACCCTGAAGGTAGCCCTGATGATGCAATGGACGCTGAACCGGTGTCCTCACGCCCACTTCGTGTTTAAGACGGATGACGACGTGATGGTCAATCCTTGGACGCTATCAACTGTTCTTATTGATAATAAGGATGCTGCATTACTCGGTGCGTATACTAACGTGTACAAAGGTGAACTTATCCCTTTAAGGGATCTCTTCCAGTTAACCTTTGAGCAATTGACAGGACATTTGAGTCAGAGTAGACATAACAAGAGTAGATAGTGCAAAAGAAAACAAATAAATATAATTAACACAAAACAATAGATACATATACAAAAACACATGTAAAAAACATACGCATGCAATAAACATAACCCAATTAGACTAAAACTAAATTAAACTATTGTGGGACTCATGCATTGTACATGCGCTCGGCGCGAGCGCCGGCGCAGACTGAGCCGTCGCCGACGCGCGCCGACGTCTTATACGAGGTCCTATATTTATACTCGTGAGAGAGGTATATCTGCTGTCTCTGTCTAGTTGGTCTAGCGTACGTTGGGTATAAAATAGAAGCTTTTTCCAAATAAAATGTCATTCTGAAATCAAACATCGATACTTTAATTTCCTCTCCAAATAACACGCACCCGAGCTGCTACACAATTAAACTATGAAAAGATAAAGATCAATACATGTACTATTTCTTCATTAATCCAGGGTACAGGAAAGAAAACATGGCGCCACACAGAGATGAGTACACCAAGTGGTACCTGCCGCGGTGGCTGTACCCCGAAGATGTCATCCCGGAGTACTTGTCCGGGACAGGGTACATTGTAAAAGGTAAATTGGGAATTTTCTGAATTTTTAATTGTTTTAAACTTTCTCGTACGCGTATAAACGTAACGCGATAAAATAATTGTTAATCTATTTTGACGTTTCGACCGTGTTGCAACGGCCGTGGTCACCAGAGGATCCTTTTGTCTGTGTTCTGTCTTTTGTGGTCTCTTCGTGACCACGGCTGTTGCAACACGGTCGAAACGTCAAGGTAAATTAACCATAATTTTATCGCGGTAACGCCCCGTTGAAGATAAACCGTTGATTTTTAATCAGAATTAGGGAATACATTGTGCTAATAATATTTTATTTCCAAAAATTGGAAGAATTCGTTGAGAGAAGATAACTGTGTTTTTAGTGTTTTCTTAGATCATTATTTTTCGTAATAGCACGTGTATGTAAAACAGCAGCGGGTTTGGGCGCGGAAACGCTCTATCGCGCTGCGTATGATGCCAGTGACGTCACTATCGCGATATGATGTATGGAATTAATAATATAGTAAACGAGAGTTATTGTAGAAATAAAGCGAATTAAAAGGAAACTCTGAATTAGTTTTCTAATACGATTTTATATTTTTAGTTAAGTGACATCGACACCTTGTCAACACAACCGTTGCTAGCCATGTAAAGTACATAGACAATAACACTTTCCCTCAATTAACTAAAAGACTAGTCCAAGCGCTTCTCGCAGATGCAGGAATGTTACCCTTGGAAGAGGTTTAGTTAGGATATCCGCGATTTGTCCGGAGGTTCTAACTCTTCTTACTTCAAGAACATTATCAGCAACTTGCTCACGAACGAAGAAGTGCCTGAGACGAATGTGTTTCGTCCGCTTATGAAGCTCTGGATTATGAGCTAATCTCACTGCAGCTTCATTGTCAACGCTAAGTGTGGGTACTGAACTGAGCGTAGTCAGTTCTCGGAATAATCTATTGAGCCACACTAGTTCTCTTGCGGCTTCACTTGCGGCGACTAGTTCTGCTTCCGTTGTCGATATTGACACAGATGCCTGTCGTTGGCTTAGCCAGGATATAGCTCCGCCTGCATACCGACACACCACTCCAGTTGTAGAGCGCCCTGTACTCAGGTCTCCACCGTGATCAGCATCGCTATAAGCATCAATCATGTTTTTGCTATCTGGAGCATATTTGATGCCATGCGACATTGTGCCTTTTAGGTATCGCATTATTCGCTTTACTTTTGTCCAGTCTGCTTGTGTAGGTGTTTCAAGCTTTCTTGAGACCACTCCTACTGCATAAGCGATATCAGGGCGGGTCGCCACCATTAAATAGGCAAGTGCCCCAACAGCTTCTCGGTATGGGAAGTTTTTCTCTCCGTTTACAACTTTCCCTGTTTCAAAAGTCTCCTTCTCTATGGGTGTTGTAATTGGATTACAATTTTCCATTCCAAACCTTTCTAGGACTTTTTTCGTATAACCTTCTTGCTTTAATATGATAGAACCATCGCTTTTAGTAATTTCTATTCCCAGATAAAATGATGCTGGCTTTGTCGTAATTTTGATTCTCTTCTTAAGTGCGCTCAAAAATTCTTCAGCCATATTTTGATCTGACGCAGCAATGAGACCGTCATCGACGTAAAGAGTTAACAGAAGCTTCTTATCTCCTTCTTTCTTTGTGTATAAACACGTATCTGCACTGCTTTGCGTAAATCCGAGTTCCATCAATATCTCATGGAAACAGTGGTTCCAACACCGTGGTGCTTGTTTTAAACCGTATAAGCTCCGGTTGAGACGACAAGCTCTATTAGAGCCATCTTCAAAGCCTTCGGGCTGCTTCATATAAATGACCTCTTTTAATTTTCCATATAGAAACGCTGTTGTTACATCAAATTGCGTTATATACAAGTTCTCTGATGCAGCGACGCTCAATAAGGAACGGATTGTGGTCATTCTTGCCACTGGGCTAAACGTCTCTTGATAATCGACGCCTTCCTTCTGTCGGAATCCTTTCGCTACCAAACGAGCTTTGTAGCGTTCGATTGTTCCATCGCTAGCTCTTTTCAATTTGAACACCCACTTGCATGGTATACACTTCTTATCATTTGGTAGATCTTGAAGAGTCCATGTCTCATGTTCATTAAGTGATGATATTTCTGCCCTCATTGCAGATAACCACTTCTCTTTATCTTCGCTATTAATGGCTTGTTTGAAGGATAAAGGTTCTTCACATAACACCTGGTTAAGTGACGTAAGATCATAATCATCGAATTTCGTTGGATGTTTGAGTGAAGATCGATCACGCAAGTTGTATCTGTGACTTAGAACTTCTTCAACGCTGTCATGATATTCTTCATCAACTAAGTTGTCATCTTCATCATCATTTTCTCCCTCAGGTTCGATTGATATTGGATCTTGATTTATTTCCAATGAAGCCGGTTCCTCGTGGTCGTTGACGGTATCTATTGGTATCGGTATCTCCAGATCGTACTCCCTCATATTTGTGACGGTTTCTTCATTAGGTGGGAGATCTTCACCAGTAGGAAGGGGTTTTTCATCGAAAATAACGTCTCTCGAGCGGACGAGCGTGTTTCTCTTTCCGTCGGTGATCCAAATTCGGTAGCTATCTTCGTCATAGCCGATAAGTCTGCCTTTCATGGCTTTCTTATCTAATTTCTTCCGTTTTTGCTTCGGGACGTGGACGTAAGCGGTACAGCCTATAATTTTCATATGCTTTATTATAGGTTTCTTTCCAAACCAAAGTTCATACGGAGATTTGTCGCTATCGATATTCGTTGGACCCGTTCTATTTAAGATATATGCGGCGGTGCTGATGAGTTCTGCCCACAGTTCTTGAGGTAACTTCTCATGTGCATACATCATAGATCTCGCTATTTCAACAAGGGTTCTATTTTCTCGCTCACTTACTCCGTTCTGTTCTGGCGTGTACGGTGTGACAAGTCTATGCTGGATTCCATGGGAGTCTAGTATCCCTCGAATGGATTTATTGTCAAATTCGCCACCATTATCACTAAGCACACATTTTATAGTATGTCCGACTGCTTTAGTCTGAGCGAGCATCAAAGCGAGTTTATCCTTGACCTCGGACTTGCGTCGCAGGAAGTATACCATACGGTAGCCAGTGTAGTCGTCTTTAAACAGAACGTAGTACTTATACTTCGAGTAGCTCGGTTGAAATGGTCCACAAACATCAGTATGTACGAGTTCACCGGGCGCGGTAGCTCGAGTCCTCGTACCGAATTTAAGTCGATGCGCTTTTCCATAAATGCAGCCTTCGCATGTCTCCCTATCAAGAGGAAGATCCAGCCCCAGTTCGCGTTTAACTGTAGCTTTGATATGTCTCTTATTTTGGTGCGCAAATCTCTCATGGTAGAGCTGCATCGTTGTAGTTGTTGCATAGACTTCCGGGGATTTCGCTGGTGGTACGTTATTAACGTCGAGTCGGTATAAACCACCTTGATGTTGACGTTTTCCGATAAGACTTGCTTCTCCGTTGACAAAGACTGTGCATTCTTTCGTCGTCGATGAGAATGAGCTATTTGGTACCTTATCGTGAAGTGCGAGCACCAAGAACAAATTCTTATTAATTTCCGGCACGTACCAGACGTCTTGTAGAGATACGCGTAATCGTTTCCCTTTCACGTTTGCTTCGATAGTTACTGAACCTTTGCCTATGGCACGGATCGCATTGCCATTAGCTGTCGTTACAGTTCGAGGATCGTCAAAGCGTTCAAAGTTCTGGTAAAGGTCTGCTCGGTTTGTTACATGGCTCGTTGCACCGTTATCTACAAACCAACTCTCAGTGTCACCATGGATGTGAAAAACTGAATTTTCTATAGACATCAGGATTAAGTTCGCTGTCTTGGAAGAACAAGAAGGCGTCGGATTGCTACTTTTTGGAGGTTTGCCATCTCGAATCCACTTCTGGCAGTTTCTTACTCGATGTCCTATAGCCTGACAGTAGTTACATTTTAACTTCTTGTCCTTTTTGACCTTAAATGAGTTATTTGAATTCGCTATTAAGGCTTCTTGCTGCTGTAGTACGTTGTTATTACCGAGCAAGGCCCGTTCAAACGCGCATAAGTGGCTTGTGAGATTTTCAATGGTACGATCGACTTTTGGTAGTAATTGCCAGCTACTTCTGAAGGAAAAGAATGTTTCGTCTAGTGTATCCAAAATCTTACAAATGAGCATCAGTTCGGGTAACTCCTGATTCTTGTCTTTAATAAGTTCTAGATTCAGCTGCGTCCATATATTCTTTAGTTTCGACATATGAGTGGCTATATCGTCAGTCAAATCTTTTTTGAAGCCAAAAAAGCTCATACACAGATTGTACGCTTTGTTTTCATTTGTTCCATCAAATAATCTATGTAATTCAAGCCATACGTCTCGTGCTTTCGTATATCTCATAACTTTCCTGAGTGTGTCTTCGTGCATATTGGACGTTAAAATCAGAAGGGCACTCGCATCTACCTTTGCAAACTGTTCTATGACAGCATTGTTTTGAGCGACGACGGCATCTCCAGCTCCAGCGGCCGGCGGGTCGGGTTCTTGGAACGTGCCTTCAACTACTTCTAGCGCCTTCGGTACGGTGCGTAGTAGACAGATGACTTTATATTTCCATGTATCCCAGTTCGATTTACCGTCTAAAAGCCCAATCTGAATTTTTCCAGAATATGTATCCATCTTTCACAGTTAATAACCCATAACCTAATATAGTAAACGAGAGTTATTGTAGAAATAAAGCGAATTAAAAGGAAACTCTGAATTAGTTTTCTAATACGATTTTATATTTTTAGTTAAGTGACATCGACACCTTGTCAACACAACCGTTGCTAGCCATGTAAAGTACATAGACAATAACAATTAACACTAAGTAGAATGTGCGTGTGATGCGTTGCGCGGACGCCGTTCCATTGGACGAGACTTCTCCGAGCCAGCTCCTACCACGTCACTGGGCGCTGCCTGTGTGCGTGCAGAGACGTCGGTGTGCGTGTCCGTCTAACACTATCTAAAAACAAAATACTATATTTCAGGTTCACACCTCAAAGACATCATCACAGCGGCGATGGACGTACCCCTCATAAACATGGAAGACGTGTACTTCACCTACCTCATAGCGAAGAAGACCTTGGGTCTCAATCTCACCCACGACAGAAGACTGAGCCCATACAAACCATGGGTGTCCCTCGCATGCCCGTACTGGAGCTTAGCCTCGGTCCATAGTCTCACACCGGACGAGGTCGTCAGAATATGGCCGACTATGGAAGCAATAGCACGAAGTAGTTCAAGAGTCTGTGGAGTGTTTAATATATTCTCTAGTGATTTGTTCCTATATTAGGGCGAAACTAGGACGTCAAGTCTCACTTTCACCAAGATTCGTCTCACATTCGAAATTGAAATATCATTATAATGTTACCTATTACTTATAGCATAAGCTTTGATTACTTTGGGGCTAGTTCAATTGAGGTCTATTGTCCCAAAACATTTATTTGTTTAAGGTATTTTCCCTAATAAGGGTCAACTGTTAAAAACAGTGTGTTTTTCTAACAAAGATATCAACCCTTAGTAGCCCTAACATGACCGCTCAACTTTAATTTAGTTTTTTTTTAATTAAACTTAGGGGATAAGATTAGGGCTGTAAAACCAAAGAGCAATCGAGTCATTGTTTGAAGGATCGACTGAATTGGTGCTTGAAATACGCTGACGAAGCGTAAACGCAGTCAACGTTTATGGAAGGTTGCGTTAAAACGTGACGCATAAAAAACTTCATAGCGTAAACGCAGTTAACCTGTTACAAAGATTGCGTTAAAACGTGACGCATAAAAGCTTCATAGCGTAAACGCAGTAAACATGTAATAAAGGTTGCGTTAAAACGTGATGCACAAAAAGCTTCATAGCGTAAACGCAGTAGACATGTTACAAAGGTTGCGTTAAAACGTGACGCATTAAAAGTTTCATAGCGTTAACGCAGTAAACATGTAATAAAGGTTGCGTTAAAACGTGACGCATAAGTTGCGACACATCGGTAACGCACGGGTATGATCGAAGCTTCAAATCACGGTCTAACGATCGTAGTATCAAAACGGGAATATAGATTTCAGTTCTGTTTAAAGGCTGACTTTTTAAGGCTTATTGTTAAAGTTAAATCAGTTAAGCTTTTTGTTATAGATTTTAGTTTAGGCGTTATCTTTGTTTAATAGCTATATTTTTAGACTGATTTTATTGTTTGCTCGCAATCAATTTGTATTATATATACAGTAATAGTAAGAAAACCAAGCAGAAAAAAAAAAATCGATAGCCAGAGACGGTTGTGGCTAAAATATCATGTATCTAAGTCATACATATTACATACTATATCATATATATTATATACACTCAGCAGCAAAAGTTTGAACAGTCCAGTTTGAATGATCGAAAGTTTATGTTTTTTCTGAATCAATCTGTTACTTAACGTAATACTTGTCTCGACTCCTTTAGTCTATTCTTTTCTCATAATGTTTACTAACTGTTATCAACGCGAGAGATTGCCTTAAAACGATAAGACTAATAGTGCCTTTACAAATTGACATGTCACTGGGGTCTACCTAGTAGAAATGACAGAATGCATGGATTTGATATTGGCGATCGAAATATTTAGATGTTTGCTTTCGCCAGCTAACGTCAAATACAAGCAGACTGGGGGGAACCGGGGGGGGGGGGGGGTTGCCAGCACCCCCTAAGAGCTAGCTTGAATTGTCTTGTCTACCAGTACAAATTTCATGCGCTGTACCAAAAAAAAGATTTTCCGCCATAGTTGTATATTTTTATACAAACCTGACTTAAAATAATACGTTTTCTACACTGTCTCCTTCTACTCTTAAGTTTTCCGAGGGCAGAAAATGACTTTCAGAAAAATGAAAATTCGGACAAATGATTGTTTCAGATAAACGTCCTTTGGAAGTTTTGGGTGATTTTACTAAAGAATATCCTAATAAGAGTAATATATACTATATGTATGTACGTGCCTTAAATGAAATTTATGCATAACAGACGAAAAAGTAACCCAGATCTCTTTATTGTAATAGAAATTTGCTTAATTTGTTATAAATATAGTTCATAGAAACAATTTTGTACTTAAATATATTTTTTCATGTATAAAAATATCTTTTATTTAATCTTTTATCATTACCCCTTATGTAATGCAACTCGCATTCGGGTATTCGTTCCAGTTGAATGACCTTTTAACGAAAACCAAACAAAAGAAGATCAATGAAGAGTGCTTATATAGGCAAAAAAACTATGTGTACAAACATCTATCTGTTATGCAAATGCCGGTTTTTATAAATGGAATGATTCCTTTATATCTTGGACAAGGATGTTTGGAAATGATCCCGATCTGTATTGGCGATCCCTGGCTCCAAAGATTGTACACCTGCTGTGTTAAATTGTTAAATTGTAAATTTTTTAAATATTTGAGATGTAAAATAACATTGTAATTTTGATTTATTTAAAAAATTACACCTCGTTGAGTTTCTTGCCGGTATCTTCTCATCAGAGGTTTTTCCGAACCGGTGGTAAATTTTTTGACATTCATAAGTGCTACCTGTAAGCCTAATCTGAATAAAATATTTTGACTTTGACTTTATTAATTTTCTATTAGAAATAATTGAACATACTCGTACATAGTGATGCTCTTGCGCATCTGCGCGGGCGCAGGTGGCGATAACAAGTAATAATGGCGGTTCGTCTTATTGCAGTAACATTGTGTAGTTAACTACATTCAGTTAACGAGGGGTCGGACTTGAGATTATAATATTAGATTTTCATAGCATAATTACTACTATAATAGAAACTACTTTTTTTTTTAAATAGGAAGGCAAACAAACAAGTGGGCCACCTGATGGTAAGTGATAACCACCGCCTGTAGACACCCGCAACATCAAGGACATTGTTGATGCGTTGCCAACCCAGAGGGCTAAGATGGAATACCTCTTGTACCAGTAATTTAATTGGCTGTCTTGCTATCTATGCCAGAACACAACAGTGCAAGCACTGCTGCTTAGTAGCTGGATTAGCAAGCAGACGGTGGTGATTCGGATGGACCCTGCACAAGGTCCTACCACCCGCAAAATAAAAATTAAAATAATCTATTGTTCCCAAATCCGTCCCCATTTCCAAAACAAAGCATCAATGCATGCGACCAAGCAGAAAATCGTATAAAACTGCGTAATTCGATGCATTGGACACATCAGTCGTGCCACCATGGATCTCAAGATAGCTTGCCTAATCATCTTCTTCCTTGGCTTGGTCTTCCGAGCTGATGCTGGTAAGGATAACTTTTACTTTTAAACTAACAATATAACAAGAGTTAGTAATAATATCAAAAATATTCACAAAACCACAATGGAAAGCTTCCAGAACATGTTTGAAAAACGGCAGTGATTTTTTTTGCGGGATAAAACTATCCTACATCCTAGTCCGCAAATTTCGTTGAAATCAGTTATAATTTAATTTGCTTTGACAAGCAGATAAAATTTGCTGGTAGCAATTTGTCATGGAAAAGTGCTCGTTTAGTGTTACAGCTTGTAAATTATTGTCTAGTAGATATGAATGCTAACTATTCTGTTGTAAGTGTTTTGATTGTTCAAAACAAATCGGATCGCATTTTTGCAAGCCCTGTCTTCTGTGGGGAAACATTTTTCATTTACTTCTGGAGACAAACTACTGTTTCAGATTTCACCTAAATTGGTTATAAAGAACTTAAATAGTAGTTTTGATGCGTCTACGAATGAAAAACAGACAATTGATCAAACATACTTTTGGATAAACTTGCTACTCCGCGAAATCAAAGCAAAGAGGTTTCGCAGAGTAGCACGGTAATCTGCAAAGTAACGCCTGAATCTATTAATTATTCTTTTGGATGTATAAAAAATGGTCATCTGTGCTCGATGATACAATTAAAATATAAATTCGATCATCAGATACTCTGCTGAACTAATTCGAATCCGATCATAGAACTTTTAGGCCCCTAGGCTGATATTACCATTAAACAATTTCAAGCAAATGATAGTAAAGTCTCAGTAAGCTTAGGCTAACTATTACAAATTTCTAGAATTCTTTTACAACCCTGACTTACCAAAGCAAGACGAGCTAGAAAACCTTGGTCTCAAATGCATTAGAGGCCGAACAACTATCAGAATTGCGTCGAAAATAAACTTTGACGATACTACAAAAAAAACTAGCGAGGAAGTGGAAGACGGGGGACGACGTTCGCACATGAACATCCAGACAAAAGATGAGTCATGCCAAATCTGTGTCTGTTCAGTCGAAGGGAAGGATGAATATTGTTCGAACCGTCCAGCGAGAAACGTAAACGAGTGTATTAGAATGGCTACCTTAACTGACGAGTTCAATAAGAACATTCCCTTCGATCACGAGAGGTCTCTGCCGTTTGCGATCAGAAGAGGCGCTGGTAAGAGCTGTCTAGCTGAGGTCCAAGCTGGTGCAATTAGAGAGTTAGGAAATGAAAGAAATGATTTTAAAACCTCTCATTACCTATTTCAGAATGTATAATTGTATATTCGGAATTAAGTTGCTGGGTAGATAGAAAGTCTTATGAGGACGGAAACTTGTAAATCTTAGGAAACGGATACTCGTAAAAGGAGTTAAATGCTCGTTGTATTTTTCAAGCCTATTGCAATTCGCGATGCCTAGTTAAAGGATGATGACCTTTTGAGTAATAATAACCCATAGTTGCGTTTTAATTAGGTATTACATGATAGGTTAGGTGCGGTGTATGGTATTTTTGACTAAGTTTTTACAACACGGACGTATAATGGAATATTTTAGTTCATCATATATAGTTCAAAAATCATCGGCAATAGCTAACCGTTTAAAACCCTTAGCTTTTTGTTAATAGTTCCAGAAAGAGTGAGCTCCCTTATATTTGCGTTATAGCTTTTTATAACCAATTTACAAACCATAATTTAGATCCAAACGTTTCAAATAAGTATGTCACTTTACTCTCACAGACTATTTGTGGCACAATGACGAAATCCCCTATGATCCGGATGCGAAGTGCAAGCGAGGCTTTTCGTACTACAGCAACAGTATGAATGCCAACGATACCGACATCGATGTGGCTTCCGATGTGGATTCTCTTCTGAATTATAGCAACACGAGCGTCTGCTTCTACTGTGTTTGCTCTGTGTCGGGGACGGGCACTGGTTGTATAATGAGGGATCAGTCGTTTTGCGAGTACTATCGCCAAATCCGAAACACAGACTTTAGTCGGGATGATTACACAAATCTCTTCCAGCAAGACCGACCTGCATATTTCAGGCAGTTGTCGTATAGAATGAGAAGGACTATGGACGTCGGAATTAATGAATATGTCGAGATCGGTATGAAGTTTCGTTAGGTCTGTTTTGGCACTGCTTTTGGGTCTTCTTTTACTAGAATTAGGAATGATTTTGTTTTATTATTGCTAGGATACGTGCTGTGATATGTTTGTGATAAAGTGTCTATGACTTTGGAATAAGCATGTTAGATAAATAGCAATGCTTAGTTTGGGAATTTATTTTGGTGCATATGAAAAAATAAACTGCTAAAACGACTCAAGTTCAGAATGTGATGGTGAATATGGTGATGGATTTGTTTGTTGAATTGATTTGTGATAATGATGATAATAATGATGAATATTTTATAAAAACGTATTGTTTAAATACTTTCTTAAGCGAGTGTGATTAAATTTAAGTGACTAAAACTCTGGGATATTAGGTCTTGCATAACAGAGAATCGCCTTTTGCTACCAATCTTAAAACAGTAGTTCATAAGATGTCAATACAAAATGGCAACAATTTTCTAATTGCAAATTTTCAAAAATATTTGAAATTCGAATTGTCCTTATGCCATGTGATGTTGAAGTTATTGTTCAGTTTTTTAAAAGATTGGTGCTTGCAGGAGGCGATTCACTGTGCTGCCAACATCAGGATGGTCACCGTCGCCGGCTCCAAGCAGACATACGGAATAGAGTCAGACAACTCAGAAGGAAGGTGCCAAAGGAGAACCTGATGTCCGGAGGCCCAACTGGGGACTATGCAGATTTCATCGTAAACAACGATAAGTAAGAAAAGAATGCTGAAGAAAAGAAACAAGCGAGAAAGCTATAAATATCCATGATGAACGGAAAATGTTATAACGAAGAAATAAACATAAGCTAAGAACACTACGAGTATGAAGAGTTATTAACCACAATAAGGAATATGAAAACGTTTGCAGAATTAGCATCAATTATTACAAAATAGATTTAAAACAACACAAAACATTGACAGAGCTTTGACCTTAAAACTAATTGGATTTGATAAACCTAAAGCAAGAAGAGGCGTCATATTTAAGAATTCGTTTTTTTTTAAATGCCGAAAACGTAAAATAAATGAGATATAAGTATGAATCTGAGATTTCATGGCGAAAATTTAATGCAATGCAGTGAGTCAATCAAAATATTAAAGAGTTTTACAGTTAAAATACTTAATCAGTTACAGAGTTTTCAGAGATTGTGAAATTGTGTAGTGTTCTGTGAATCAACGGATAATGTTGATGAATTTTGATAATAATGTGTTTGATAGTGATTTTAATTTTCTATTTTATTAATTTTGTACCGAGTGTTTGCATATTAAAAAGATTTTAACCATACTTGTTCAATATTTTCTCTCCTGGAGTACACTTATTCCATAGCTTGATTATAGTAACTTAAGCACTGAATTGCAAATTTCTGCACTATTTGCACTCTGCACTTGGACCTCAGCTGCACTAGTTTGTAACACTTTTATGCACTTTTTTGCACTTATACTTAAGTATAAGATATAGTTTTAATCTAAAAACGTTCTAATTATAGTTCACCAAGATATTGCTGAACCATTTTTCGATCGTATTACAGAGAGATCAGGTTTAAAAGTGGCTAAGCAATAACTTGACCGACTACACATAATTAATTTAACATAGTCTAGCCACTTTTTAAGACTGTTGTGTACCTTGCGATTTCCATACGAACGGTGATAACGTATGCCACCCTCTAAACCTTAACCTATAGGCCTATAGCCATGATTTTTTGTATGTTATCATTATGCCTTAGAACTAAGTTTGTATCTTTTGATTTTTTAAATATTCTTTATCGTTTCAAACATATTAACGCTTTATTGTTTTGTATGAAACTCCTAAAATTAATAAATGGCCAAATCTATGAAAAGTATTAAAAAAATCAATAAATACAAACCTAGTTCGAAGGAATAAACAACATACCAAAAAATGATTTCCATAGGTTAAGGTTTAGAGGGTGGAAAACGTTATCACCGTTTGTTTGGAGAGCGCTTTTTGGGGCTGGGTTCACACTCCTCTTAAAGTCGCTATTTGCTGCAAAATAATACATTTATGTAAAGTGGCGGATTAAGGGGGCGGCAAGCAGGGCAACCGCTCAGGTCGCGCTCTTGCATTAGCCCTAACATGACCGGCTCAGGTTTAGTTTATCCCTCCCTACGTCACTGTCAAACTAGTGTCAAAACAAAGGAACGCACATATAATAGAGATAAACTCAGATAAATCTGTCATTAGGTGGTAGGACAAGGGCCTCGCAAACATCTGCCGCCTGTTAGCGTGAACGCTAATAGAAACGGCAATGTATGGATTTGACATATCGACATATTTTCAAGTTTGCTTTCGCTACCTTACGTCAAAACCATAGACTTTGTCGTTTCTACAACGTAACGCTAACGGAATGTGACATTATCTAGACGCCCTGCGCGTTGATTTTTGACTTTCAAACGTTTGACATTAGCCAGTCACGGGCCAATCAAATACGCGAGCTTATATTTTATCAGGCATTGATTGGAGCGCGGCTGGCGAGTTGAGTAGACTCACTAGAGAATGTAATTACGTCTTAAGCGGATTTCCCTAAATTAGATTTTTTGTTGTATTCCTTTGGCAATATTTCAGCTAACCGAGGGCTAGTGTCACCGAGTTGTGTCCCATTTTTATCGGAGTACAATGATTGCAATGACGGTAAGTTGTTTTAAAATAATAGTAAAAAAAGATATAAGTCTCCCTATCTGTAAGCTGCTAAGTTTCTGACATGGCTTTTTATACATATGAGCCCCGCTATATGTAAGCTGCTAAGTTTCTGACAGCGATTCTTAGAGATATGAGCCTCGCTATATGTAAGCTGCTAAGTTTTTGACAGCGCTTCTTAGAGATATGAGCCTCTCTATCTGTAAGTTGCTAAGTTTCTGACAGCGCTTCTTAGAGATATGAGCATCTCTATCTGTAAGCTGCTAAGTTTCTGACAGCGCTTCTTAGAGATATGAGTCTCTCTACGTGTAAGTTGCTGAGTTTCTTGCAGCGCTTCTTCTCAGAAAAATCTTTCATTTTCTAAAGCGCTGATACAAACAGCAACAAACTTAACTGACCGTAAAGGAGTAACTGAGAGGAATTGTCTATGCTCGAAAATAATAGACATCAACTTCACAGTACATATTGTACATATATCTCCGTTTCGAAAAATGACACTCTTTTCCGACTTTAATAGTCACTTATGTGTGTCATCGATTATACTAACTTAAAAATAAATAAAATAAATCATTTATTGCTTGAAATAATGTTTACAATGGTCTTTAAATAGTCTTTGATTTTAGACTCAGACATGTAAACAAGCCATTATTTCTTTTTCATTTTAATTTGAATAGTAAGATGAAATTTTGAACATGCGTCCTTAGGGGCGTAAAGGTGCATTAAGCAAGGAGTTTTGAAAATTCCACCAAAAAAGGGGGTTAAAAGAGGTCGTGTTGTTTAGTGTCTAGTGGTGGTGGTTTGTAGTTGAGTCTGTGTGATATATGTTGTTTCGTGTAGAAGCGGCGGAGGGTGGGTTTTGCATAAACATAAATATGTCGTACAGACGTAGCTAACTTGCACGAGTAGGGCACTGGTTTCGCAGAGTAGCAAGGTAATTTGTTCCAGTTTGGTTAAAAGAGAAGTGGAAGTTAGTATGTACTACAATATACGGACGAAGTCGCGGGTAAAGCTAGTAGATGAACGTATATTTAATAGGCGAAGTAGACATGTCGATGTGTATATTTAAGTGACACCTGAGTTATAATTGCGAAACATATATTTTTGCAATAATTTTTGTAAGCAAATCGATGTTAGTCAATAGACATTGGTGTTGACATGAGTTTCGCAAATACCTTGGTGTGTTATTCCAAGTCTATTTAAAATCATAATTAATCTAAAACTTCATGGACACGGAGCTAGACCAAACAGATTATTGGCCCACAGATGTTGTGGCCGTGAAGATATGAAATAGTCAAAGAGATTTATTTTTGTATACTTACATGTACGAAATAAATTTAAAAATTAATACAAGTAGTACAACTTTTAACGATAAACGATTATCTTATCTTAATCTACACTAATATAATAAAGAGGTAAACTTTGTTTGTTTGTGTGTAGGGGTAATCTCTGGAACGAATGAACAGATTTAAAAATTCTTTCAGTAATAGAAAGCTACACTATCCTTTGCCGGACAAAGGCTACTCATTCCTCGGAAACGACGTCTCGGGCAAACGCTAGTTAAATTAGTATCCTACGTCCGTCAGCCTTCCTTTTAGTGAAGGAATTTTTGGAATCGGTTCAGCAGATCCATAGATTACATACAAACAAAGTTTACCTCTTTATTATATTATATGTATATAGTCTAGATGTAGGTATAAATCCAGAAAGGATCACTAGAAATCGTGTAGGTAATCTTTATCTTCCTTAGGACTTGAAATGTATCATCTTGACTTAATTTTCAATCTTCACGATGTTTTGTTCTTATTAGTTGTTATGGACATCTGCCAAGTAACGCCTGAATCAATTAACTATACAGAAAAGAGAACTAACCTAATTCTGCTTTTGACCTTGTTTATGTTTATAGAGACGGATTGCAGAGGTTGTAACAGATGTACGTGTGATGCCAACGGCCAGTGGCAATGCTACAAGGCGTTTGACAGCTGTAATTCTGACTACAAGTATGGCATCGCTTCAGTCGACGATGACGAAATCGACCAAGCGCTGAATACCCTCATTTATGGTAAAAAAAAGTTTTTTTTTAATGAAGTCGTGGTGGTAATGATCACAAACGACCATAGACAACCATACTAAGGTGTTTGCAGATGCGTTGCCAACCCAAAGGGCTAAGATGGAATACCTGTAATCGCACCGGCTCTCCACGCCGGAACAGAACAGTTCAGGCATTGCTGCTTAGCGGCAGGATTAGCGAGAAAGATGGTAGTCGCGATCTGGACGGACCTTGCACACGGATGTAGGAACATCCCGCAAAAAACCTACTAATATTATAAATGTGAAAGCATGATGTTAGGTTGTTTGTTCTACAATAGAGCTTTATAACGGCTGGACTGCTGGTTCTAATAGACGGCACGGAAATATAATTCAAAATTTCACAACATACTTCATGAAGTCACTTAGCAAACACTCAGAAATAAATAGCAGGGCATTTTTGAATTTTTGATTAGATGTAAAATTACTGGCACCTTAGCCCTCTGTGTTGGCAACGTATCTGCAATATCCTTGGTAATGCTGGTGTCTATTGACGGTGGAGTTCACTAATCATCAGGTGACCCACTTGCCCTTGTATAAAAAGAAAGATGTATTTTTAACACAAGGAATGTACTGAAAAACTGTAATTACCTTTTGACAGAAGTCGCTGAAAAAATCGAAAGCAGTACGGACTCGAAACCGAGAATATTTGTACCACCACCGCCAAAGAGGTCCAGGAAGCCTACTACTACCCCAGCTCCACCCTTATTAGGTATTTACTCTTTTTTACCCGACTGCACGAAGCAAAGGAGGGTAATGTGTTTATTTTATGCATAAGGGACGAAAATCAGCAAGTAATCTTGTTTGGAAAAAAAAGTATAAGCTGCTAAGTTTCTTGTGAGTTGCGACGCTTTTTCTCAGCAGAATCTTCCATTTTCCGAAGCGCTGGTAGAGGCAGACATGTAAGAAGCCTATATGGCCTGATTGCAAAATAAATTTTTCATTTTCATTTTCATTAGTATGAAAATTTTCATCTTTAAGAATTTAGGTTGAAAATTAAACTCTTGACAAAAGGACCCAAGAACGTTATTTTTATTTATTTAATTTAATTTCAGGTTATATCATCGCCGTTCTTCGATAATGCACTTTGTGTTGCACATTTTTAATAAATGCACTTGCACGTTATACTTGATGTACTCGTAGTATAAGTATTTTTTTTATTTTTACCGTATTTTCCTTTGTAAGTAAATACGGAAGGTAAGTTGAATTTAATTATAAATATAGCATACTTTAAAGATTTACCCCCTTATTCATAAACGCTTCCAAACGTTTGTTAGTAACATGTTTTGTGTCTTTATCTGTCATTGTGACGTTTGCCCTCGAATGAAAGAGACAAAACATTTGTTAGCTTAAAATATTGTTATTTTTTTATGAATAAGCAATTTAAATGATTCAAATAATTCAACCAACCAGCCAGTCAAACTGGCTTCGTCAATTTAAAAGAAAGAGCGAAAAAATAAAGGTACATCATGTTTTTTTTTATTAAGAAATTGACAAGAGCTAAATGCCCTAAGTTAGCTTTTTAAAACTTCATTATTTTAAATTCTGTTAATATAATCGCAATATAAAACTGGTCTTAGCAACTTGATAATATTTCGAAGGTCGTTATTGTTTCCAAAATACAAATATAAAAAATATTCTCAAAGGAAACACTCTCAAAAAAACTTGTTAATTAGACCTTTTAAACGATTATATTTTTTTGTTAAACGAACTAGGGCACTATAATTAGTCTTAAATGTCATGATAAATTGAGAGATACATAGAGCTCTCACTACTTTTTCATCATATATCATTGTCGTTCTCTTTAACGTTCGTACGAACTGAAAGAGATGGCTTTTAAGCTCTTTTCAACCCCAGCCATCCCTAAAAGTGGCCCTAAGAAGTAATCTTTTTCTATATCAGTGGTGGACATTAAAGAAGTGACGTCAGGAGCTTGTGCCAAAACACTTACTACTACAATTTAACATTTTTGTCACACTTTTCTATGAAAAACTCTACAATTACGTCAAATTCTAGCACTTGTAATTTTTGGTAAAGCAAAAGCGAAATGATGCCTTTAGATAGATCGTCAAGTGTCATGTCATAGTTTAGAGGCAATGTGAAACAAAAACGATATTTATCGACCAATATCGAGAGGTTAAGTATAAGTAATCGTATTGTAGTTAACGGTGGGTTACTACGTAAAGTTAATGACGTAATTTTGTTTCTAGCTCACGAATTTATAGAGAAGCAGTTTAACGAAGATTATTTGCTCGGTCGAGATAAGCGATCAGTGTTGCCATATAATGATACCAAAGGAGGCGTCAAATTCTATCACACCGTTGATGAAATTAATGAAGGTGAGGAACGAATGATAACTAAAAGATACGCCGATAAATAAGAACGTTAAGAATTGCTGTATTGAATTTAGAAATTATGAGCTGGCATTGTTTTGCTCTTTATTCGATTTATATCTTTTAATATTTATGTTAAAAAGCTTTTGTTTTCAATTTCGCAGACACGCTAAAGAATTCTAACGTATCCGGTACACTAGGAGTAAAAAAAGTGGACATAAATACTGGAAAATCATCCCGTCGATCTGGTGTGTTACACAATTCTTCCCAGAATCCACTTCACATACAATATAATGATCCCAAAATATACAATCATCACATTGCAGATAACAAAATTGATTCCTCCCACACTGAGGATAAATATGATACTCTAAGTCACGAAAAACTGCATAAATTGATAAGTAATTACACAAACAAAGATAAAGAACTGTCTAAAATTGTGGTTAATGAGTTAAAGAGTGGCTCTGAAACAGTTGGGGATACAAAAGGGCCAGTAATGTCAAACATAACGTTTACACCAGAGAACGACACTTTGACAGCAATGGCATTTATTGCTGGTAATCTTTTGAATAAGCTATGGAATATAGAAAAAGATTCATCCGATGATTCGATAGAGACTGAAGTACTAAAACATCAGAAAATAACCGAGTTATTGGAATTGTTTAAAGAGCCCATGACATATAGACAAGAGAGATTTCTCAAAGAAGCTTTAGAGAAACTTTCAGAAGCTCTTAATAAGAACAAAGATATTAAAAATATTTCTCTATGTGAAACTGTCGAGGATCTTCAGAAAAATATGAATAATAGCACTGAAACTAGAATTGACAAAAAGTGCTCTAACAGCAATACAACTGTTAGTAAGGAAGATGGCCAAAAAAATAATATATTAGATGCTGTATCGAAAATGAATGATGTGCTCAGTTTATTGAAAAAGTTTGAAGATTTGGAAAAAAACTTACATGTGCTTAAACACACAGAAGAAAAACCACATCTTAGAAGCTATGAAAAGCCTGAATCAACTCTTACCAAAAATGAAAAAGGAACTATGGACCTATTTGGTAATATTTTGGAAAAGTTAACGAATTTGCTCATGCCTAATAGGAATAGTAACCTCAAGAAAAAAATAAGGAATGAAAACATTTTAACTAACACCCATAATTTGAATGAACAAGTTAAAAAAAGATTCCATATTGATTTGGATAGCATGAAATTAACATCTAAAGATAAATTGGTATTGGATTACATTACTAAAATGCAGACTAGCCCATGCTTATCATCAACAATGGTGGATGATGATAAATTAATTCGAAACGCCGAAAGTGATATATTACTAAATTTATCCGAGTTTTTCAAGATAAAATCAATGTCAGATCTTCTAAAATTAATAGACCCTGTACATAGTATACAGAGTACTACCACTTCAACTACTACAACTAGTACTAAAACTGATTTTGAATTAGTATTTCCTCGTGCAGTTAACGAAAACTTTACAAATGAAATCAGAAATCAATTTAATAATAAAACTATAAGTGTAAAGGATAAACTAAGAATTCATCTCAAAACAATATTTAACGATCTAATCGAATTACAAAAAGAAAGAGGCGGTACTCTGAAGCCAGGAGACTTGAATATAGCCGAAGCCTTACCTTGTTTATTTAATATGTTAAATGAAGATAAAACACAAGCGAAACCAAAAAAATATTCACGCGATGATTTAGTTAATAAGGTTAAATCAGTTTTAGAAACTGTCAGGAAAGAAACTAAAAACTTACCTCAGAATCGTAGATATAACGTTCATATTGGATTAAGGCCTAAATCAGCAATTGTATGGGAGCGTCTAGTAAAAAATTTAGACGGAAAGGCAAAAGCAAGTAGAAGACATTTTAATGTAGACAAGCCAGTATCATATGAAGAAGTAAAAAAATCAATGGATCAAGTAGAATCGGAAAGTTCTAATACATATAAAAGTTTTGCATTTCTCTATGACGTGCCTGCCGCCGATAAATTAGTTTTATTGAAAACTCTAAATTTAGACATCATACACTATGTTGAGGTGTTGGAGAAATTGAATATTCTGAATAATGAGAAAAAATTGCCAATTGTCCAACTAGATGATATTAAAGAGTTTGTTGATAATGCAGCTGCGAATATTAACTTAAACAACAAAATCGTAAGCAGTTTAAACAAACAAAGAAGATTTAAGGTTGACAAGGGCTCTCTTAAAAGACCACCTGTGATTACATCACTTTCAAATCTAAATCAACAAGCCATGAAACTGAATGAAGAAGTTAGATTTAGTAGTAATGACAATTTCAAACTAACTAGAGATCAAGTACTGAATCAACTTATTAAGAATAGAGTAGAGCTATACTTGCGAATGAAAGAAGCCCAAGGTGTTGATCTAAGTGGGGACATGAAGTATAACATAGCTAAAAGAATTGTTGCCAATCTTGAAAATGCTAATTACATACTAGCTCGGGAACTATTTAAGATATTTGTTGACAATCATCGGCAGACAGAGAATTATGCAGGTAAGATTTAGCGAAACGGACTTAAATCAGAAGCACTTTTTGAGAAACATTATTGAAAAATATTTTTTGAGCATTTTTGATAAAATTACTTATGTTATAGTATATTAAAGATTGTCTTGACTAAGTTAAAATTTGTAATTCTTTCAGCATTTTCACAATCAAATCCAAATTCACGATTCCAAAACGTATTGGCAATGAAACAACCATTGATACAATTCGATAAACCGAAGGTCCAACCCTGGGTGACTCAAGACCATCTTATTAAGCAACTGTTAAACATGAAGAATATGAGTTAACAAATCTCGTCGAGAATTGAATAACAGAAACTGCTACATAGAAACAATCGTCCAGTATTTTTGAAAATAGTTATCAAGAAGACATCAAGGAACAAATCCCCAATGAAACAGAAGTGATTTAACTCAAATTGTACTTTATTTATAATTTTGTAAGCTTTGTACATAGGAAGTGAATCGAAATAAAAGGTTGATTCTATGTTGTAATGTATTATAATCCTTCATTTTACATAATTCAGTGTTTCTGCTTCTTTTCTTTTAATTTAATTGATGAGGTTCTTGTTCTTGCTGCAGTAGTTCCAATTTCCGATTGCTTTTTCGAAGCGGTTTGAGCTGGAATAATGTTTTTATTACTAATTGCTGGTGATAGCGTAATGTAATGCACATCATCATCATCATTTATAATTACGTTTTTATGAATTGATTAACTACTTTGCTGTCGATCTAAAGTGACTCGCACTAATAGACTTATTCAGATAAAGAGTGGACAGTTACTTCAGAGGCGTCTAATTTGCAATGAGAAGGAAAACGTACACACTTTAAAGATTACACAAAAATCACTTCGTATTTAAAATTATGATATGAAATTAAATGAAAGGAAAATCTTTATTTCAGACCCAAAAGTATCCATAGACATTGTTAGTATTAATATTTAAAATAAAAATAGGGCTAGTAGACAAAAGAAGAAATACTTAAATACGTTTAATAACTATAATTGATAGCATTATAAAGAGACTGTTCTAATTCAAACTCACCTTTGTTTTCCGGCCTCGTCTTATATCCCATATTTTTCTTTCTCACACCCTTTCCCTTGGCAGTCAAGGCAGGGTTTAATTTACCCCTCAAGTAATGAGGTATTATGTTCTTCATTCGATTCTTTAGTTTTGTATATTCTCTTATTGACCTCTTGTTCCTCATGGAAGCTATATCTAAGTTGTCTTGCCACCTTTGCATGACTCGTAATAACTTACGTTTCCTTTCTTCCTCCATTTTCTTCCTTGCCATTTCCTTAACTACATATGGCCTCGATCGTTTATGTAAAACCTTAATTAAGTCGCTCTTAGAACTTTTCAACATGGTCTTAATTTTTTTAAATAAAGACAGCTTATGTTTGGTATTTTCTAGTACTTTTACTTTGCTTTCATCATTACTTATATAACGCCTTATTACATTATCAACATCAGATAATACTGTATTTATTCGATGAACTATGTCTTTTTGTTCGTTTTCGTCAACTACAGACATTCGACGACTGTAGAAAAAGTTTGATAAAGCCGTGGCATCCGTCATTTGTAAAATGTTGTGCGACAATGTGTAGTATAATAATTTCATGTTGTACAGTCGGTCGGCTGCATCACAATTGACGATGTTCTTTGCCAATTCGTGCCACTTAAGTCCTATTCTCTTTAAATTATCTGCCTTACTGTTGTTTACGTTATTTACTTTTAACCTACCTATTGCAAAATCATCGTCGTAGTTCTTAATTACAATCCTTTTTAGAACTTTCTTAGCTCTTGGTGATAGCGGACTTAAAGCACTAGAATTTGGCATATTACGGTCTATACGTTCTAACATTTTTAATACAGCTCCTCTGACTGGATGTACATTTGCATTTACATTTATAGAGTCAAATAGTCGTCTAAAGTTTTTATAATTTCCTTTAAATTCTCTATTATTGCTCTTGCCTTCTTTGGGATTTGTCCTATTTTTCTTCAAAAAGTATGTTATGGCTTGTAGTAAGAGTTTCAAATCATTAGACAGATCCTTTGCTTTCTGATACTTTCGTATTCCAAGGATATCTCTAACAACTTCACTGATATCAACTTTTAGTTTTTTAAAGTATTTTTCTACCAAAATATTATTATTATTAGAATTGCTTCTTCTAAAATTGTTGTAAAGTTCAAGTTTTGTTTCATTATGTAAAGTGGAATTAAAATTGTAGTTATTTATAAATTGAATAAGACTTTCTTTGATGTTACTTAATTGCTCGACTTCTTTGTGTTTATTTGCAATCAATATTCTTATTGGATCTAAAACTTTAGCTTGCAATGCATTTTCTGAGTTAGCTAGGTTCTCTGCTTGATTTGTATTATTTTTCACTTTAACCGTTACGTTTTTAAAGTCATTTGTTTTACCTTTTCTGATTTTTCCTTCAACTGTTGTGTTGTATATTGTATGGTTCACTTGATTTATGTCTCTTTTCATCAAACTTAGTAGATTTAAGAGTCCCAAACCGTCCATCAAATTAACATCGTGTTCCACAAGAATTTGTTTGTTTAATTTTTCATTTACATCTATAAGTAAAAAGAGGTTCAATGTAGAATTATGTTTACCTATATGTAACAGAATCTTGAATGGAGTGTTCTTAGATTAGAAATACGCTCAGGACATTAGATTAAAGTATAATTACATTATGCAAATTTAGGTGCTATTATTTTATATTATTATATAACATAAGATGTAATATACTCACTCTTACCCCTTTCGTTTAAATTATCTGCTTCTGTTGCAACGTAACTATTATCGTTGTCTAATTTTATGTCAACTTTAGTTGTTAAATCAAGCGTGGGCTCCGTTGTTTCTTTACCTTCTTCAAAAGCGAGCATTTGTAAAAATGTATCAATGTTGTTATTCAGGTCAGGTTTATTAGTGTAGTATGGAGACATTGAATCACTGGTCGACGAATTATTAACATCTAGACCAATGACACTCAAGACTTCATCGAATACCTCAGTTTTAGGCGTATTTTCTACCGTTACAGAATTTCTTTTATTTTTAGTACTTAGTTCTTTTAGATGTGCCATTCTTTTCATAGCTTCTTTGTGCTGATACTGTATTGATTTTTCTCCATACAGCCACTGTGATAACTCTTCATAATTGATTCTTATAAGTGTCGATTTATTGTCAGAAGCTTCGTTAGACCGTTTGCACCTAATAGAGTTGGGACCTGAAAAACCATTTACAAGACTAAGTACAATCCATTAGTAAAAGAGACTGAAGAACTAGCGCTATTTATTACACTAAGACCTTATCGTCGCCCATTTGCCAAACTGTTTCAGACCTTCTTTCACCAAACTTTCCGATCTTCTCCAAATCATCGTTGTCTTATTCTACCTATACTTCGTCTACCAGTACCAATTCGAGATTATCACTTCCAAATCTTTTGTCTCAACAACGAACTGCCGCTTCGCTCTTTATTTAATAACCTTAGAGATATAGAGCTGTTTTCATTACTCATGTTCTTTAGTAGAACTGTGTCTGATTCGTTTCTGCTCCGCTTGTATGCTAATACTATGGATGATACTCATACTCGACAATACCTTTCTTAGGAGGTTACCTGATTTTAATTTCTGCATAACTAGCACCAGTACTCTGTGATCGATTATTGTTTCCTCACGTCTGCATTGCTGCACCAAAGTACAGTTCCATCTGCCCTCCATATTGCAGTTACACGTCTGGCAACCTAAGCAGATGTTTTCTGGAAGACGTTAATTAGAAATATAAGTCTCTTGCACATTAGCCATTAAAGCTATTTACTTAATGTCATGTTGGTATGTGTCATTACCTCTGTTGCAGGTGCTATATGAAGAGATGATGGGTACGCATTCCTCGAAGTTTTCCATTATTGACTCTGCAGAAATAATACAAGATCTTAAATATTGAAAATAGGAAGTAAACCAAGCACAGTCATTATCTTATCTAATATTTTCGAATATGCCGTAATACGTGTATAAAGGAAGCACTTTTGTTGAAGTGACACATTATTAAAGACCATTTAAAAGTTCGACGCTGACGATAATACGCTGACGCACTGTGAACGCAGTGACGCTACTTAAAATCGGGTTAAATGGAAATGGCCAATTTTGTAAACAAAAATGGCTACCATTGACAGATAACCTCAAATTTACAACGAAGGTGTTTATTAAATTAAAATAACAAATAATTAGACTTAAAACGAATAAAAATACATGGATAAAGAGTATAAATCGGTAATGGGACCACACTCGTTCAAAAGTACGTGATTACGGAGTGATAATGGTCAATTGGTTTGTTTATAACGGCCATTACTATTGAACCCCACTTTATTCCTGTATGACAGAAAATGGTGCGTCAGCTTCACCTATAGGCTGCTGTAATTGTAATCCTGTTTTTTTAAAAATATTTTATATAAAATAAGAAGGCAAACAAGCAAGTGTGTCACCTGACGGTAAGTGATTACCACCGCCTATAGACACCCGCAACACTAAGAAGATTGCAGATGCGTTGCCTACCCAAAGGGCTAAGATGGAATACCTCTTGTGCCAGTAATTTCACCATTTTGGTATATTAAGTTAAAAACAACATAAAAAAATTACCCTGCAGCATCAAGTTGTTCAACATCGCGTCTACTTGCGTTTTCACAGCGGTATCTTTTAATTCCTGCTGAAAAAACGGAGAAAATTGTACAACTTCTTTGTAAAATCGAGGTTTACATATGTGAAAAGTGACTTGTATTCAAGGCAGGAAACAAAAAACCAAGACAAGCACAACTGCAAAACTTAATAACATCTGTATAACTCATGACCAAGCAATAAATATTTTGATTGATTGATTGATTGATTGCACCGCCAATCACTCGGAATTGGGTTCCGTTGAGAAGTCGAGGAGTTCACCTCACCTACCTTGGCCATTGAATCGTCGACGATCACTCCGATGATCGAGACATCGAGCGGGAGCGAAGGGCGTTAGCGGTGAGGTCTAATATGTTGGCTCGTAGGTTTTGCGCGGAAGTTAAGAGGAGTGTGAACCTCTAAACCTTAACCTACGGCAATGATTTTTTGGTATATTGTCACTATGCCTTGGAACTAGGTTTGTATGTTTTGTTTTTTTAAATATTCTTCATAGATTTGACAATATGGGCATTTTAGGAATTTCATACAAAACAAAAAAGCGTCAATATTTTTGAAAATATTAAGAATATTTATAAAATCAAAACATGCAGACCTAGTGCTAAGGCGTAATGACAACATACAAAAAAATCATGGCTATATGTTAAAGTTTAGAGGGTGGAAAACGTTATCGCCGTTTGTATGGAGAGCGCTGGGTTCACACTCCTCTTAAGATAGCTTTATTCAAAACACGCTTGCAAACTGTTAAACTTCTTTTTTGTAGCCTATGGGTCGGGTCAAATACAATTAAAGATCGCTGAACATCCTTCGCGTCCATTTTTACAACGGGTTTAGGATGCTGTTGGGGCTGAATCGTCAGTATTAAACTGTGTACCTGTCCGTCATGGTTGTTGAAGATGACAGCGGTGGCAGCGTTGTACTCGCAGCGGGCTTTCTCAATGGTCAGGCAGTCATACTCTCCGTAGCACATTCGGCAGATGTAGTCATCTTTCCGAAAAACTGGCGGCTTTCTCGAAAAGTTGAAAGTTGAGAAAGGGTCTAAAGCTGGATAAAATAATACGTTTATCTTTGGCTAAGTATACTTAGAAATAGACTTACTGACGGATGATATTAGCCATGTAACAAAAACCCTTCCTAAAAAGTCACTAAATGACGGTAAACACCATATCAAAATTAGCTGCTGGGTTTAGAAGGAGTAAGCAGTCGAAGATACGAGTATGAGGACAGATAGGAAAGTATAGCGAATTTGTTTAATTATTGTAATCGAAATTATTTATTTTTATTATTTTTTCGTTTTTTTTTTGTATTTTTTTTACATTCAAATTAAATTTAAAATGCTATATAATGAATAAACAAACTGGAACAAATTACCTTGCTACTCCGCGAAACCAGTGCCGGGCTCGTGCAAAATAGCTGCGTCTGTGCGACACATATATGTTCATGCAAAAACCCACCCTCCTCCGCTTCCACACGAAACAATATATATCACACAGACTCAACTACACACCACCACCACTAAACACTAAAACTACACGATCGACGCGCGTTTCGCCTCTATACGAGGCATCATCAAGATCAAAGAAACAGTACGACCGTTCGCTACTTGAACGAATGGCGCACTGACAAACTAAAACATTTTTCTTTAATCCCGCCTACCGCCAACATTTTTGCACAACTACCCTTATTATTTTTCTCAAAGCCTACCCTCAAAATTTAAAAATAAAACAAAAGTACCCCCGTATATTATCACAAACTACCCACATAATTTATCTCAATCTCAGCTACCCCCATTGTTAAAGACAGAATTTAAGCATACCCGCAATAAAGGAGAAGAAGGAAAATTAACCTGTTCATTGACAATGGATCCCGCGTTGTTGTACCTAACTATTTCCAAATGCTCCAAAACATTCAGACGAAATCCCTTTTTGCAAAAGTGTAATATTTCATAAGAATGAGCATCTGATAATGTATGATCTGTGTCTATCAAATGTTTTGCAAAATTGGACTTCTCCGCGTGCTTATGCCTAAAAGATGAAACATGCTCCTTATATCTAGTATTAAAACTACGACCGGTTTGTCCTATATAAACGCTACTACAATCGTCACAAGTGAGCTTATATACTCCTGATCTACTCCCTCTTTCTACTTTATCCTTACCATTACATAGTCTAGAATACAAAGAATTATTAGTCTTAAAAGCAACATTTATTTCCTTTGATTTTAAAATATTAAAAACTTTATCTGACAAAGGGCCAACGTAATTAATACTTGCTTTATATTTGTTAGTATGTTCAGTAGACGGGCCGCTATATAACATGCTATCAGCTATACGCCTCTGTTTCTTTTTAACCAGACTATTTACCATTGTCTCAGTGTAGCCATTTGAATTTGCAATCATATGTATGGTCTTCAACTCTTAATCAAAATCTTCCCTAGAAAGAGGTACTGTTAACAATCTATGTATGTAACAATGGAAAGCAGCCAGTTTATGTTGCCAAGGGTGATTAGAAGAAGCTGGAATAACTGTATCGGTCTGCGTAGGCTTACGATAAATGTGAAACTGATGCTTATTATTTACCTTAGTCTTGTCTTGTTGTCTTAGTCAAGTCTAAGAAGTTAAGTGAATTATTCTGTTCTAATTCCTTCTTAAATTTTATTTTCGGATGTTTGTTATTAAGACTACTCACAAATAAATCCAATTGTCTCATACTACCCCTCCAGCATAAAATCAAATCATCTACATACCTATAATAATATAACAAATTTGTATTTCCCACTATGTACTGAGTCTCAAAACTATCCATAAAAATATCTGCCATTAGCGGACTGAGAGGAGAACCCATAGCCAACCCATCACCTTGTAAATAATATTGTCCGTTAAACCTAAAATAATTTTGTTTCATACAGATAGTTGTTAAATCTATTAGCTCACAAACCTCTCCCGGATGTAGTCGCTGTCTTTCCAAATGATTTTGAAGTATATTTAACGTTTCAGTATACGGTACATTGGTAAATAAACTATCTACATCCAATGAAAGTAATGTTGCGTTTGGCGGTATGCTGATGTCTTTGACTTTTTCTATTAAATCTAAACTATTTTTCAGACAATAAAGTGGTTTGAAGGAAGATTTCTCTCGAATGATAAAATTTAACTTTTTAGCTAATTTATATGCTGGAGCCTCTATATATGAAACAACCGGACGAATAGGAATATTGTCCTTGTGAATTTTCGGAAGGCCATAAAGAATTGGTGCTAGCGGATTCATAGGTATAACACTATTCTTCTTTGTTTCGGTTTCAAAAACAAATTTAGAATTTTTGATGACGGTTTTTAGATCTTTATGGAACCCGCCAGTAGGGTCTTTACGTAAGACCGAAAAACCCTCACCTTGAACTACATCCGAAACTTTTTGATTATATTCATTTCTTTGCAAAATCACGACGCAATTACCTTTATCGGCCTTTGAAACCACCAAATCATTATCATGCACTTTATGTTGAATGGAACGCAATAAAAACGTGTCTCCACCAGCAGAAATACACCCAGTTGAAGGAGTGTTCTTAAGTGTGTTAGCAACTAATGCCTTGGTATCGACATCATTACCATTGCGAACAATTGCAACCTCAGAATCCACCGCTAAGTTTTCTTTCACCTTTTGATTAATTTTAGAGGGTAGATTATATTTCAAACCTTTCTGTAATAAACCGACTTCACCTTCCGAAAATTCAATCTCTGTTAGATTTTTCACACGAGGGTAGAAACAATGACCGTTGCCATTTCCCAAATCAGTATTGTTTAAAAAGGAACATGAACTATTTTCTATCAACCTTTGCAACTTTTTAGATTGGGTAACATACATTTTATGAGCCACCCGTGACGCAAAGTACCTCGCTTTTTGGTCCAAAATATCAAATTCAATGTTGTGTAATTTAAAGGAAAGTTCTGAGTGTAGTATCTTAAGATGTAATTTCAAATTATCTCTAACTCCAAACCAATAACGAGATTCCTCAGTTAACCAAATTCTTTGTGCCCTATTGATGGCAATCCTAGCTGCCCTACTAGTATTATTGCAACGAACATGAATATAGTTAGGTACAACATTTAAATGTTTACATCGTTGATTAAACCAAACGTTCTGAATAGCTACCCGGTGTTGCTTTATAAGTTTTAAATAATAACGTGCCTGTACGGCTACGCATGCCGACTTTAAATAATTAATAGATTCAGGCGTTACTTTGCGGAGGTCCATATCAACAAACTGGAACAAATTACCTTGCTACTCCGCGAAACCAGTGCCGGGCTCGTGCAAAATAGCTGCGTCTATGCGACACATATATGTTCATGCAAAAACCCACCCTCCTCCGCTTCCACACGAAACAACATATATCACACAGACTCAACTACACACCACCACCACTAAACACTGAAACTACACGATCGACGCGCGTTTCGCCTCTGTACTGTAGTACGACCGGTCGTACTACTAGATCCGGATGATGCCTCGTGGCAAAGGAGGGTGGGTTTTTGCATGAATATATATATGTCGCACAGACGCAGCTATTTTGCACGAGCCCGGCACTGGTTTCGCGGAGTAGCAAGGTAATTTGTTCCAGTTTGTTGATATGGACCTCCGCAAAGTAACGCCTGAATCTATTAATTATTTAAAGTCGGCATGCGTAGCCGTACAGGCACGTTATTATTTGAAACTTATAAAGCAACACCGGGTAGCTATTCAGAACGTTTGGTTTAATCAACGATGTAAACATTTAAATGTTGTACCTAACTATATTCATGTTCGTTGCAATAATACTAGTAGGGCAGCTAGGATTGCCATCAATAGGGCACAAAGAATTTGGTTAACTGAGGAATCTCGTTATTGGTTTGGAGTTAGAGATAATTTGAAATTACATCTTAAGATACTACACTCAGAACTTTCCTTTAAATTACACAACATTGAATTTGATATTTTGGACCAAAAAGCGAGGTACTTTGCGTCACGGGTGGCTCATAAAATGTATGTTACCCAATCTAAAAAGTTGCAAAGGTTGATAGAAAATAGTTCATGTTCCTTTTTAAACAATACTGATTTGGGAAATGGCAACGGTCATTGTTTCTACCCTCGTGTGAAAAATCTAACAGAGATTGAATTTTCGGAAGGTGAAGTCGGTTTATTACAGAAAGGTTTGAAATATAATCTACCCTCTAAAATTAATCAAAAGGTGAAAGAAAACTTAGCGGTGGATTCTGAGGTTGCAATTGTTCGCAATGGTAATGATGTCGATACCAAGGCATTAGTTGCTAACACACTTAAGAACACTCCTTCAACTGGGTGTATTTCTGCTGGTGGAGACACGTTTTTATTGCGTTCCATTCAACATAAAGTGCATGATAATGATTTGGTGGTTTCAAAGGCCGATAAAGGTAATTGCGTCGTGATTTTGCAAAGAAATGAATATAATCAAAAAGTTTCGGATGTAGTTCAAGGTGAGGGTTTTTCGGTCTTACGTAAAGACCCTACTGGCGGGTTCCATAAAGATCTAAAAACCGTCATCAAAAATTCTAAATTTGTTTTTGAAACCGAAACAAAGAAGAATAGTGTTATACCTATGAATCCGCTAGCACCAATTCTTTATGGCCTTCCGAAAATTCACAAGGACAATATTCCTATTCGTCCGGTTGTTTCATATATAGAGGCTCCAGCATATAAATTAGCTAAAAAGTTAAATTTTATCATTCGAGAGAAATCTTCCTTCAAACCACTTTATTGTCTGAAAAATAGTTTAGATTTAATAGAAAAAGTCAAAGACATCAGCATACCGCCAAACGCAACATTACTTTCATTGGATGTAGATAGTTTATTTACCAATGTACCGTATACTGAAACGTTAAATATACTTCAAAATCATTTGGAAAGACAGCGACTACATCCGGGAGAGGTTTGTGAGCTAATAGATTTAACAACTATCTGTATGAAACAAAATTATTTTAGGTTTAACGGACAATATTATTTACAAGGTGATGGGTTGGCTATGGGTTCTCCTCTCAGTCCGCTAATGGCAGATATTTTTATGGATAGTTTTGAGACTCAGTACATAGTGGGAAATACAAATTTGTTATATTATTATAGGTATGTAGATGATTTGATTTTATGCTGGAGGGGTAGTATGAGACAATTGGATTTATTTGTGAGTAGTCTTAATAACAAACATCCGAAAATAAAATTTAAGAAGGAATTAGAACAGAATAATTCACTTAACTTCTTAGACTTGACTAAGACAACAAGACAAGACTAAGGTAAATAATAAGCATCAGTTTCACATTTATCGTAAGCCTACGCAGACCGATACAGTTATTCCAGCTTCTTCTAATCACCCTTGGCAACATAAACTGGCTGCTTTCCATTGTTACATACATAGATTGTTAACAGTACCTCTTTCTAGGGAAGATTTTGATTTAGAGTTGAAGACCATACATATGATTGCAAATTCAAATGGCTACACTGAGACAATGGTAAATAGTCTGGTTAAAAAGAAACAGAGGCGTATAGCTGATAGCATGTTATATAGCGGCCCGTCTACTGAACATACTAACAAATATAAAGCAAGTATTAATTACGTTGGCCCTTTGTCAGATAAAGTTTATAATATTTTAAAATCAAAGGAAATAAATGTTGCTTTTAAGACTAATAATTCTTTGTATTCTAGACTATGTAATGGTAAGGATAAAGTAGAAAGAGGGAGTAGATCAGGAGTATATAAGCTCACTTGTGATGATTGTAGTAGCGTTTATATAGGACAAACCGGTCGTAGTTTTAATACTAGATATAAGGAGCATGTTTCATCTTTTAGGCATAAGCACGCGGAGAAGTCCAATTTTGCAAAACATTTGATAGACACAGATCATACATTATCAGATGCTCATTCTTATGAAATATTACACTTTTGCAAAAAGGGATTTCGTCTGAATGTTTTGGAGCATTTGGAAATAGTTAGGTACAACAACGCGGGATCCATTGTCAATGAACAGGTTAATTTTCCTTCTTCTCCTTTATTGCGGGTATGCTTAAATTCTGTCTTTAACAATGGGGGTAGCTGAGATTGAGATAAATTATGTGGGTAGTTTGTGATAATATACGGGGGTACTTTTGTTTTATTTTTAAATTTTGAGGGTAGGCTTTGAGAAAAATAATAAGGGTAGTTGTGCAAAAATGTTGGCGGTAGGCGGGATTAAAGAAAAATGTTTTAGTTTGTCAGTGCGCCATTCGTTCAAGTAGCGAACGGTCGTACTGTTTCTTTGATCTTGATGATGCCTCGTATAGAGGCGAAACGCGCGTCGATCGTGTAGTTTTAGTGTTTAGTGGTGGTGGTGTGTAGTTGAGTCTGTGTGATATATGTTGTTTCGTGTGGAAGCGGAGGAGGGTGGGTTTTTGCATGAACATATATGTGTCGCACAGACGCAGCTATTTTGCACGAGCCCGGCACTGGTTTCGCGGAGTAGCAAGGTAATTTGTTCCAGTTTGTTGATATGGACCTCCGCAAAGTAACGCCTGAATCTATTAATTATATAATGAATGACAACACAAAGAAAAATTAGGGTAATGGCAGGGTTCAGGGTAATGCTTTAGCGGTAATGTGGCGGAAACTGGAATACGCAAGGCACGGAATGCTGATGTTGCAGGTTCGAACCCTGCCATTACCCTAATTTTTCTTTGTGTTGTCATTCATTATATAGCATTTTAAAGTTAACTTTGTTTAATGCCTATGTAAAGAAAAGATATGCAAGTTCGTACGTATGGAATTTGGTAGTAGGCATTTAACTCGGCTGTGTTTCTATTGATTCGCTGGCTGGACGCACGTCCATCGTTAATGGGCTGCGGTTTGTGCATAGACGAATCATTATAACTAAGGTAGGTTTAGTGGGAGTTTATTGTAAGAAAGGGGCGCTTGAGTATGGCAAGATGGCTACCCCCACCGACCAGTTTTACTCGCGCGCGTTCCAATGATCAGGGGTGCAAAAAGGTGGGAGCTCACCAAAATAGCCGAATCTCTATGAAAAACGGCCATCTTGTCAGATTCAAAAATCACACTCCTGGATTACATTAGGCACTCTGTACGGAATAAATATCATCACATTGAGTAACGCTGCATGGCTGCAACTCAACACAGTTTTCCGGGTTCCGGAAATGCTGAGTTGTGGAAGAATTTTCGCATATTTGCTTAAGTGTCATACATAAAGGCGTCTGATTTTTAAGCTTGCGCACACGAACTACGATCATGTTAATACCTTAACTGAGTGTGACACTGTGCTATTCCGTACAGTAGTCTAGTGTAAACAGAAGTCTTTGATGATGTAGCCGCTTTCTGATCGACTTCTTTAAACACAAAGGTCAATAAAAGCTTTTAACAATAATAAAAACAGAGATGTAACTATGTGAATGGTTGTTGTGTAGTATTCTCACCGGACGCGCCAGAAAACAGCACTAGTAACGCAAGCATCTCGACTACAATCAACATTTGATCGGATTTCGTAATCTGAAACCTACCTTGGATTGCCATGTTTATTGAGAGTTGTTTTGGGTGCGGATTTGGGTCTCACAGGAACCTACAATACTTGAAACACAAGTACGTGATTCTGGCTACACCAGATTGCAATAAGATTGTCATGTTTTTTCAGAAACGTATGACGTTTGGTATTATTTATTACCAAACTGTTTAAACTGGAAATTTTGAAGTTTTGATGCATTATACTGGAAGCCAATCGCTCTACCATTTAAGAATTCAAAGTTTCCTAAAGTTACTGAGCAGCGGCCATTTTGAATTTCAAATCAAAGGAATGCACCCACGAACAGGTCACATTACTGAAACTTAAGTGATGTTTTGTTCGTTTAATACGTTACCTCATTGTGAGCCGGTTCTACGCACTCGTACATGATTGCATTTCCTCGATTATATCCATAGTTTATTTGTCCATCCTTGGCCTTCTGCCGCTAGGTATCGGGTATCCTGATGTAAAATGCTGTCTTAGATTCCTTATAAACAAAGCAAACTAGATGTTACATACCTACGTATATCATAGTGTTGGTTGAATGTGAAAGTATCAATTAACTAGCCTAAACTTCAAAGACGATTGCTTTTTATAAATAGCGTTAGACAAATAACGCAGTTCTTTTCGTAGCTAGTTTTATTTTTTCAAACGAATCTAAACTCGCGTTTACCTTACCTTCCTTCATCTTTCTTTTCAGTCATTAAAAAGTCCACCCGAATCCGCCTCTGAACATAAAACGTGCAAGTTGTTGGAATGTTTGTAAACCTGCGCCGGCGCAGCGCGGCCGCGCGCGTCCCCGCCACTGACTCACGGACCGACCATGCTACTGCTTCTGTTATACCAGCTGCTAGCGACGGTAGCCTCAGGTCAGTTATCACCATCACGGAAACAGACTTAATCAGATTAAGAATGATCAAAGGCATTTGATCATCGGATCTTGTATCATCTTGTGCAGGGCTTGCTGATGCCTTCTTATTGTTAGTGACCTGCCCTGCTTAAGCATCACTTATTCTGTTTTGGTGTAAAGCAAGCATGGCATTGTTTCTGTTCTACCAGCTGCTACCAACGACACTCATATCTTCAGGTCAGTAATTATCACCGTATCGGACTTAATCAGCGGGAGCAAGGTCTGTCCGGATCACTACCATCATCTAGCTTGCTAATCCAGCCGTTAAGCAGCAGTGCTTGCACTGTTGTGTTCTGGCGTGGAGACCAAGACAGCCGGTGCAATTACTGGCACAAGAGGTGTACGATCTTAGCCGTCTGGGTTGCAATCTTCTTGATGTTGCGGGTGTCTATGGGCGTTGGTAATAACTTACCATCAGGTGTATCACTTGTTCGTTTGCCTTACGTTGTATCAAAGAAAACAGGCTAAAGATGTTTCCTGACAGAATGAGACAGTCCTAAAGGTCAGAGGCCTCTCTCACAACTGAGAGTCTTGTATCATTTGATTGTCAAGTCGAGAAGGGTCAGCTGACGTTTTGGAAGTTGCACCAACCTTGTGTCTTTTTGTATTTTTATTCGTTATGCCTGAAATGGGAACCCTTAAGTACTTAGTAAGGTTGCTGCTTCTGCTCTATCAGTTATTGCTAACGATTTCAGGTTAATAAGGTGTTGATATTTACCCAAAGTGTGGCTCTAAAGTGAACGGCCAAGTTTACTTCATCCAAGTTTATCTTTCTTTCTTTCTTTCTTTAATGGCGGCTTTCAAGGCTTGTGCCAATGTCAGTGGTAAAATAAAATTGTACATTGATTGTACAGTTTGGGTCAAAAGGCCGCCCCCCACCCCCGTCGGGTTATTAGCCATCGGCCAATGATATCCCACCATATAGGCTAAGAAATCATTGACCGATGCCCAGGGTGCACCGGCCCAAGCACTGCTCTTCCCCAGCAGTACTTAGGCACACGAGGAGGAAACCCGACACGCACCCCAAGTTTATCTTTATGTGCGTCATTTTCTTATGACATTAGTTTGACAGAAACGCAGGGAGGGATATGTTAAACCCGGACCGGGGTCAGGTCTGAAATATCTGTTTTTCTAAAATGTACAATTCTCAAAACTGCGTATTTACAATTTTAGCATGTCTATTTTGTCAGCTTTCTCAAAATGTCTGCTGTTTAAAATGTGTACAATCTCAGGAAGTTGTCTATTCATGTTTATAGCATTACCATAAGTTTTGCTTTTCCGTTATGTTCACTTCTTATATAGGCTATCGTCTTATTAAGTTTGTTTACCCAGAAAAGGTAAGAAGAAGATGTGAAGAATATACAGGGTGAAAACGATAAGTGATCTCACTCAATTATTTCTAAACTATACAAGATATTGGAAAACTGGTTACTGATCCTGAAAGTGTTTTGCGAGCTCTATCAAACGGTATCAATAATAGGTTCATAATCCCACGGCTTATGCGATCATCCGCATCCTATTGGCACACGTTGTGGGAAATATTCTTGTGAAGATCTTCTAAGCACATGTGTTCCATTGTTTGCCGTATCATCGCTTCACATTTCAAATGGTGGTTAAATGAGAGTTTAACCGTTTAAAAAATACTAATTTCAAATTCAAATTTTATTTAAATGTAGGCTTCCAAAAGGTCTAACTAAATGTTACTGATACGCTTACTCGATGTCAGTTGGTAACATAGTAAAGATTTGGTCCTCTCGGCAAATTTGGCAGGGTTTTGACTTGCAGGATGCCGCTCCCGCTCCCACGCAACCAGCAGGTCGATTTTTGAGTTTCGAGCGCTCGTCATCCGCCAGCCGTGGGCCAATCAAATACGCGAGCGTATATTTTAGCCGGCTTTGATTGGTGCGCGGCTGGCTAGTTTCAAGCGCTCGAAAGTCAAAAATCACTCAATGCTTTGCTACTTTTCTCACTAAAGCTTTTTAGTGAGAAAATCCATGACGTTCTCTTGTTTTTTTTTGGTTTAGGGTATTTTTTTTAATATTGATACCATGCTGCTTAACTAGTTCTCATAATGTCAAAAGTAGCTTGGATTGGCGGTAAAATTATAATTTTATTTCACACTAGCTGACCCGGCGAACTTCGTACCGCCTAATTATTGGAGGCATATTTGCTCACCGTTTAGACCTACCCTGGACTACGACAAACATTTTAAAACCAAAATCAGCTCAATCGGCCCAGCCGTTCTCGAGTTTTAATCAGACTAACGAACAACAATTCATTTTTATTTATATATATAGAAGATAGATAGATAGAAGATGATCATTACGTCTTGTGTCATCTAGTAGACCAACTGATGTTTCCTATGCTGTGTATCTATATTCAAGCGACGGATTGTTTTACCTACTTATTTATCAGTCTAATCTAACTTTGACAGATGTTCCATAGAAAATGTGTCAAAGTGCAAGTAAAGCTTCTTTGTTGACTAAATTTTTCTGCTAGCAAACTTTAGTCTTCGTTAAAAGAAGAAAAACTGTCGTTTTTTCTATGATCCCTATTTCATGAGTTATCACGAGTAAAAAACGATACAGCGTAAGCCCCGCGAAAACGCTCTTTACGAAACGGCCCGACAATGTGACGTCACAACTTTTTTTGAATCGCTATAGCTCCTACCCCGTGCTCCTAACCCATATTATTTTTAAATGAATATTTCTAAGAATTTTACACTTTCACACCATTTTTTTGAAGGTGTCAAGTACCGAATTGCGGCGGCCGCAGTGCTGAGGTGCGCCGGCGTTCATGTAGGTTCACGGAGTTGGCTGCGCCTGCTACTTTTCAACATCAGATGTTGTAATAACACAGCATGTTTTGAACGTTATTTCCCTCGCGTTCACGTTTATGTTTATTCTCGATAGCTATTGTTCGGGTTTTGGTAACTAGGTTGCGATGTGGTTCTCATGACATATTGGTAAGAACCGAACGTGGGATATATTAATGTGGCACAACAATTATTATGATATTGATATTTTTTTAAAGGTGAAATTGTCATAATAGTCGCAGACTATGGGAACCAGTAGTGTCCGACCGAGCTTTTAGTTTCGGCGTCGGCGAGTTTTAGCGTTAAGTTGAAGTTTCGGGTTCGGCAGAAAAACTGACGAAACTAGAACCGATACGAAACTAGGTTCATGAGCTTTCGTGTGTATCGGGGGCGGTTGACGTAGTGCAGTGGCGGCGGAGTCTCAATGTCACTGTCGGCGTCCCTTCGTCTCGTGCTTATAGTCCGCTGTCGCGTTTTTTCGTGTTTGTTTGTTTCGCATTGAGATATACATTCAACAATTTCGAGATTATAGCTAAAATGAACAAAAGTTTAAAAATATACACTAAAATTGGCCTCGAAGTAAGTTTTGATTTGGAACTGAAACTAAAATTCGGTTTCGGTTGTGAAAACTAGTTTCGGTCGAATACTACCAGCAATGAGTTCGTGGCCATCCTTCAGGTCCTACATCGCCGGGCTTTCAGATCTCGTCACTTACCGTACGAAACGAATACTTCACAGCAGGTTTGTTACAGTATCTTACTACCCCGATCTAGCCGGCCCATTTTAATGCAACTAGCTACAGTGCTGCTCTGCTACCTACAGAAATGCACCAAAATCTCAATGACTCTTAAAAAATAACCAATGACTGCTACTTCAATGTTAAAATTTCTGGATATGCTCGTAAGTCCTTCTGTAATGATAATTAATCAATCGTCATTACTACATTTAAATGACAATACAAAGAAAAATCTTAGTCACCTGACAGGACCTGTATTACGACCGCATTCCATGCCTTACCAGTTAAGCTGTAGATGATTCTGCCAGACACTTCCATTTTTTACCGTGCTCTGTCCTGCCAGATGATCAAGGTTTCTCTTCGTGTTTGTCATTTAAATTGATAAAAATTAAAAGAAATTTCTATCACAAAGTTGTTAATTACTACTTTGTTTATTTCAGAAGCCACAACTCCCGTGACGTTCATCAAGCCCCTTGAAGTCTGTCCAGATGTGGGCTACTTCTTCGAGAGGGAGGTGAACAATGGTGTTGTGCCGGGACCATGCTACCTGTGTTTCTGCAAGGGCACGGACCACGCTGTCTGCTCTCTTAGGCCCGATGAGAGATGCGACACACACTATTATACTAATGTTAAACGGTAATAGTCTTCATAATACTTCAACTGCACGGCAATAGGCTTTTATTAGATGGTGAAAAATTTAAACTACCTTCCGAGATATTTATTGTAATCCTATTAAAATTATTGATGCGAATGTAATAGATACTTGCGTATGTTTGAATGCTTGTGCGTTAATCACGCTTTAATGGCTAGATGTAATTTGTCCTAGATTAACATAAACATATATGTCCACTTTAGATTATACATAATCAATAAGTTGCAAGTTGATAAAATTATATGTATTAACATGGGATACTTTTTTTCACGTAAAATGCATAGAAAATAATGTCACGTCGGCGAAGCAGCGGGTATAAGCTTGTGATAAAAAAAGATAAGTATATAGGTATTACCACCAACAATGACACCGGAGGTTTGAAAACCATCTGAAAGCGCCAATTTGTTACAACTTGTCACGAGAAATGAGCTCGATATTCGGCCATCCCGCCTAGCATTTCGCCGAAAATCCGGTATCTGGTATCCGGTCATATGACTAACCGTTTCATCTCTAGCTTGTATAAGATGTTAACAAAACGGCTGTTGGAAAGTAATTTCTATCAAATTTCAGGGAAGTGAGGCAACGCCGCAGTTCTGGCATTCAGCGCGGCGTAGTAAAACGGAGTAAGTTTCTCATAGATGACACCGACGGTAGTTTTCCCAAAGAAAAAATATCAATAATGTAATGACCGTAAAGACGAAACACATTGAAAAATTCGCAGGGTATGGCAGCGGTAATGTGGCAAAACTGGCCAAACGCAAGGCATGGAATGCTGATGTTGCAGGTTCGAGTCCTGCTATTACCCTAATTCTTCTTTGTGTTGTCATTCATTATATAGCATTTTAAATTTAATTTAAAAGTTTATCCCAATAAGATTACGTTTAAAAATGATATTTATGCCTTGGCTTAATTTGATGACGTAAATTAAGGCCTTTAAGCGACAGGCTAGCATTTGTTCATAAAACTAATGCGAAGGTTCAAATGTTTAATATTGTCGTTTTAATACTATAATATGTTTCCAGATAAAAATTCGCCTCAAAGCGTGGAATGCAAATCGTTAAAATCAAGCAAGAGTATTGGATGTCCACCTGGTATTTTATTCAATTTATTTCTTTTATCAAAATTAAACATACTTATCCATATAAAATTCTGGTTAAATCAAAATCAAAGGGATTTTAAATATTTAAGATGTAAAAAGAAATAGATAGATGTAGGTGATGTAACGGGGCGAGTGGGTCGAGGGGGTCTCGGCGTACTTTTGTCAACCAAATTTGTGATGCCCTGAAGACAGGTCTAATCAGAAGTACCCGGAACCGCCGAGCATGCATGAAGAGAGAAATTTGTGTGGAGGAAGCGAGGGAAGTATGCCAGGACGGAGGCAAATGGCGTTCTGTGGTCTCTGCCTACCCTAAAGGGAAACAGGCGTGAGCTTATAATAATAATAAGATATAAAAAATAAAGGGCGGTATTTATTTATACGAATAAGTCACATTTGAATTCTAAATATTTCCAGATGACTGGTGCAAAGGCTGTACGGTTTGCGACTGTAATGCTAAAGGCCATTGGGACTGCCATGTCATGAGCTTCTGCCCCACACGTAAGTTATGCCTTAAAAGCCATTTACACGGTACAAGTTCTTGCATGCGAGATGCGAGTTAAGATTAAGTCAATCGCCGCATTCAACATGCGGTGACCGCAACAGTGCAAAGAACACTATAGTCGGCCGCATGCGGCGAGCGACAGCTGCAACCAGTGTTGCCAATGCAAATTGTTAGGCGGCCGTGTATATTAGGTAAAAAAGCCATGTTTTATGGAAAAAGTCCAAACGGTGGGCCGTGTCACTACTTAAAGAAAGAAACAACTTTTCAGCATTAGCCAAATGGCGCTGTTTTAAGGTTTTTAACATAAAGCCTAGCCCACATACCCAGACATCTTTGCAAAGTTGCCATTAGGATTCGGAATCGGATACAGTACACAGTCGAACCATACTTAAAATAACAGTCGAATACTCTAAAAATGAATTTGTTCTAAAGTAATTAATTAATTACCGTAGAGTTCGCGAAAAGGCCGTGGATTTTGTGATTTTTTGGCCTGAAAGCCGTAGAACACGGCAATTGCCGTAGCATTGGCAACACTGGTTGCAACCGCCTAGCATTGCCACCGCACTCAGCAGACAGACTCATATGAAGACGACGATCGTTGGCCGAAGTAGTTTGAAACAAGTTCGGCGATCGCATTATGTGAACAAAATAGTGTACCTAATTGTTACTTTGCGTATAGGGCTACTGAGGTATGATCTGATCGATTGATCGGTCGAGCCCGGCAATGTCCAACTCGAATATGAAAACTCGCTCCAAGCTAATAGTCTCTAAGTTACATTATAAATAAATTGTGTACCTCAAAAAAAACGAACCCTGGTAGAAACACTTCGTAGTCTGTCTGTCAAACCCCTTGTTTTTCAGGAATGCGTACAGGTAACAAGTTGAAATTCATATCAAATACTCAAGTATGCCCCCTTGGAGCTGTAAAAAAGTCAAAGTACTGAATCAACGCAATAAACAGATAAGGCCAATTATGCTTATTTTGCCACTCGCAAGGGAATCAAAATCTATAGGGTATTTCCCGTTGATCAAGAATCATGCAAATTTCAAGAAGCAATGTCTAATAGCTCAAGTAAAGGGAAATGTCCAAAAACCGTAAATATGCAGTTTACATCACAACAATGGTTTTTTTGGGTTTATAACTTGTTTGCAGCTGGTAAACTGACCGCGACCCAAGTCGATGTATGGGAACTTCAGTTTTCCAATGGTAAAGTTAAGTCTGAACCTCAATTGAGTTTATTTAGCAATGTTCGGCGCTTATTGAGTTTGTAGGTACGAAAGTCTCGCTCGATGCGCGACTTCGACACGCACTTGGCCGATGTTTTTACTAAAATTAAAAACTTTCCATTGCAGTAAAGCCAACTAGAATGCCACGCAAGAAATCAAGGGCCCTGCCGAAAGAACCAAATTATAGTCGACGGAATCAAAAACTACCCCAATCCGTTAAAGTGACAACATCCACGGTTAAAGCATTCCCGCTTAGAAAAAATCAGAAAAAATCTGCTATCGATACTAAGGATTATAAATCTGAGAAAAAAATAACAAAGAAATCTATAGCTTATATACCAATTCAACCAATGATAACTGTAGAAACCAAGAAAATGTTTCAAAAGAAAACAACAAAAGACTCTCCCGTTATTATAAAGAAATACATATCTACTAACAGCCCGATAAAATCACCTGAATTGCTGAAGTATAAAAATGATACGAAGAAATTTGCTCAAATGTTATACAAACAATATAAGTCAAGAATGAACAACTCACCGAACCAAATGAAAAAATTGTCATCAAAAGCGATGGGTGATAAGTTAGTGAATAAAAGTTCACTGATCAAGAAAAATATAAAAGTAACAAGTTTAAACGCCAGAAAACCCATGAACACTAAAGAACACAAAGATAAATCTAAGGTGATGAATACGAAGAACAAAAAAAATAAAAATCATGACATGATCAAAAATAAGAAACTAAATTTTAATGCAAAGCAATATAAGGGAACAAACTATGATTACAGTAAGAGAAATAAAAGAGAAGTTACGTTTACTCCGAGTGACGACATTTTAAAAAAGAGAAACGTCGAAATTATAGAGACAGGTAACAATGAAATATTGAAACCATTTTAGAATTACCATTTCTACTATACTCTACTACTAACATGTTATTTAATTATTTTGAAATCTCATATTTGAAACCAATGTATACCGACCTTTAACATTACTTTTACGTCCCATACAGTACAAATAAAAGCACAAAACATTAACAAAATTAACAAATATTGTTTTTCAGACAATACCACAATCCCTGTAAATGAAACATTGGAGGCAACTGAAATATCATTCACAAGTAATGACGAAATGGCATCAAATCTAAATAACTACGCATACACTGTTGATGATCACGCCACTCTGAGTATGAATACGAATAAATCCACAAGCAACAACACAGATTATGCCACAACTGAACAGAGTAAATTTGTTGCTACCATTGACGATATGGATTTAACAACACCAAGCAATTTTACAGTGATGGAAAGAAAAAAAGGTATTAAGAATGATGATAACACAACTAAACATAATGTTACTATATCCGACTTCGAAACAACCACTATAGCTAACAATACTTTTAATGTATTAGAAGCTACAAAAGTGACACCAGTTGACTTTCATTTTATGATTGATAATAAGTCTACGATTATTAATTACCAAAATACAAATGAAACAGAAAACATGACTATGGATACCAAAAAAATTTTACACGGACAAGATATCAAAAAAATGTTTACGGGAAGAAAAAAATTTAGCTTGACGAAGCTGGTTAAGACCTCGAGCGCTAGATCAAAGAAATACCACACAAAAAACAATACTTTATCAGATTCGAAATCAACGAGTATTAGAATAAATGGTACTCTAAATGATATCCAGACGGTTCTGGATAAATTATTACACGGATTTATAAGAAATAACACTAAAGAAAAACTGAAAAAGAAAAGCAACACGGCTGTTAAATATCTAAAGAAATTGTTCTCTAAACTGTTTTCTATTAGTAGTAGTAATAATCATAAAACTACAGACGATAAAATTGCTGTCATGGATTCAATTTGCGAGAATTTTGGGCCTTGTAAAATAAGCGTCAAAAAGCTTGGGATATTAAATTATAAAGTGAACCAACTCATTTCGGAAACTCATAAAGCTCTGAACAGTATTAGGATTATCAAAGGTTTACTACAATTAGTTGAAGATAGAAAAGAAAAAAATAATGAAAATGTCACAGTTAAGGAACCGGACTTTAAAATGCACGTAAAAAAATTAAATGCTATTTTAAAAGACAACTATGCTCCTGAAGATCAGCTGACACAAACCCAACAGACTCAAATATTTTATATTAAATCGAATACTGAAGTTTTCATAAAATCAATTGGTAAATTTGCTAACATTCTCAACGATATCATAAATATAATTAAAACAGAAAATATAAAAAATAAGCGAACGATGCACAGTTTCAAAATAATTAAAAACAATCACCCACGCCTTCAAGACAGAGAAGTCGTTGGTAAAATAAAAAATCTTCTTTTAAGATACAATTTACTACAAAACACTTTTTTGCGTAAAATGTACGAAGCACTAACTACTCTTGAAGTACAAAATCGTGCAAAAACTTCTAATAACAAGAAAAATAAAAAAGGCAATGGAAAGATGTATAAAATGGAATTAGACAAGTATATAGATAACATAAATTTCAATTTGAAGAAATTAAAGGACTTAGCTGCTAAGGTTGGATCCAAAGACAGAAGGAAAAGAGAAACGATGGGAGACGATGAAGCTATCGAGTATTTATTGACAGTGATGGAGTATTTGCTAAAGCGGAATAACTCGTTGGAGACCCCACCAGGTGATGTTTCTTTTTACCGACTGCCATTGACTATGACCCGTCTCTAATATAAGAAAACCAAGAGTAGCTCTACAAAGTTTCGGATCTCATAAGAAGTTTTGTAAACGTTCCAAATGTTCTTAAATCTAATTTAAAGGATTGTTCTAAGCATTAAAGTCTGGTTGTCTACTTTTAAGACACATCTTTCTATTGGAAACTATAAGATATTCTTTATTTTACAGATAATGATGGAATAGACTTACTGATTGAAGCTATAAAAAGCGCTCCAGATATTAAACCAATTAAGAAAAAAGTTCTACAATATGTACCTGTGAAAAATACTGGATCAATAGATTCTGCAGAGTCCAAAGAAGAAAATTTTTCAAATTCCAAGAAATTTTCAAAAAAACCCGTCAGTGAAGTCACCAAAAAAGCAGAGAAGTTAGAAGAAGAGTCGGATGACAACGATGTCGTACGTGAAGATAGACGAAAAACTCTGGATACTTATACAAAGCCAGTTGAAATAACCACCAAACTAGACGTAGTTGTTGCCGATTTAAGTGATTTGATCACTGAATACCCTTCAAAAGTTTACATGGCAACATATGATAATTACGAAAACACCGAAAAGCCTTTTTTTGAAACAGCTGCGAGCAACGTCAAAACTAACGGTGAAACTGAAAAAGCGATGAAAAAAGAAGATGCCGCCAAAGAGGATGAAAGTGATACTGTTACATTAGACGAAGATAACACAAAACTAATTCCAAAGACTTCAACTGATTTATTTGCTGAATCGCAGACAGAACCAGCGACCATTTCTAGCACTGATAAAACCCGCGCTGAGAAAGGAAAAATGAGGTTCTACAGTCCATCAGGTAGTGAATATCCAATAAAAAGTAGCAAAAAACCTAAAACGAAATTTGATTTGATAAACGAAGCCTATGAAGAAGAAATGAATGAACGAAAAACCCTAACGACTAGAAGACCAGGTCCTGTTCGATCTAAAGGAGAAACAGGTAATAGAGACAAAAAGAAATTGGTTAGTGATGTAAGCTCTATTACTAAAGAAGTAGACGACGTAAAAGAAAATAAGGAATCAGAAGATATTATATATAGAAAACAGATGGACTTGCTTAATTCTTTGGACTATGGCACCGAAAAATCTATGCCTGAGGACAGTGATTCAAAAGATTTCTCACCACTTGATAGGCTTAATAATGACGCTTTCCCTAGTTATTTTGTTTAAGTCATTTAATATTGGGCCTTTTCAGCAGTGCGTAGGAGAACAGTTAATCCAAAGAACCCTAAGCACGCTGTACAGAACAGAAACATTGTCACACTGAGTTCCGGTACATGGCCTACAACTCATGCGCGCAAGCGCAAGGAGAAGACGCTTTTATGTATCACACTTAACCAAACATGTGACAACTTTTCAACACAGGGTTTGCTGGTTCCAAGGATAGCCGTTGTCCTTCGGACCCGCAAATGCTGAGTTAGCGTTGCGGCAATATATCGAACTATCGATAGTATTGTTGATAGTATCGTGACCTCGAAAAGTAGTCACAACATCGATTGGCCTATCGATAGTATCGGTATTATCGATAGTATTGATAGTCATCATTCACCAAATCCAATACTATCAATACGCATCAATACTATCTCTACTATTGATAATATTGCTTTTCGACAGTATCGATACTATCGATAGTAATGATAGTTTTTAATCAATACTATCGATAGTATGAATAGTCACCAATACTATCGATACTATCGATTTTGTGATCTATTTTTTGAGGTCAACTATCGATAGTTCAGCAACGCTATGCTGAGTTGAATTGCGGACCATGTACTGGCATGTACCGACTCAGTGTGACAATATTGTACACATAGAAGTCTTTGAGTTAACTTTAAAATTGAATTGGCACTTTCAAAAATTACAGAGTGATTCTGATACTTTAAATACTCTTCATTTCCAACGCCTTCATATTGACGACTTAATTATTATGTCTAGTGTGTTTCTTGAGCATCAATTCAAGATGTTATTATAGCATTTGTTTTTTTTTTGGTGTGAGTTAGTTGTCATTGAAGGTAAGCGTACCAGTGCTTGTCACGCGTAGCACATTGTTTATACCAGTCAATTAGTAATCTATTTATTGGTAGGCAGTACACAATATTTCGCAAAGCACAATATTATTAATGCTTTTTTAAGAAAACGGAATAAATTAGCCTCAAATGATATAAAAAAATGTACACTCACTGTAATAACCTGTTGTTGAGTTAAATCAGAAATTGTTTATGGCTAGATTCAGTTCATCTCTGTTTTTATACGACTGAATTTACACCGCATAGTAGGTACTTAATAAAATGAAGTAAACATAATTTAATTAATAGTAATTAAGTTATGTATCATAGTTATATTTATTATGAAGAGCTCATTTACTGTTCAATTCAGGTATTCATGAATGTCACACTAGTCTGTGAAACCTTTGAAATGTTAAGAGTTACAGTGGTTTATTTGAATTGGAGATCATTTTTAGAATTCTCGTTCAAAATAGATCATATCTACGGTTCAATTAACGCAAGGATACACATACTGCGGCCCGCTGATGAAAGGCGTGCGTCCTGCCAGTAAGTAGAAAATTTCACGTACAAAAAAAGTACTTAATGGAATCGTTACGAAAACACAAGACAGATGAATAAAGCGCTATTTTTTGCGACCCATCTCTAGCTATATCAGCATCAAAAGCCTAGGGGCCTCAGACACAGCTTAGGCTCAGGATGCACTAACTTATGGGAACTGGGGTTCCTAATATTTTTTCCGAACACACAAGACAGATTAATAAAGCGCTAATTTGTGCGGTCCGCCTCTAGCTATGTCTGCATCAAAGGCCTAGGGGCCTCGGACATAGCTCAGGCTCAGGATGCACAGACTTATTGAAACTAGGGTTTCTAATATTTTTTTTCCGGAAACATAAGTCAGATGAATAAAGCGCAAATTTTTGCGGCCCACCTCTAGCTCATATCTGCATTAAAGGCCTAGGGGCCTCAGACACAGCCTGGGCTCAGAGATGCAGAGACTTGAGTTTTACTCGGTTCAAATTTTTTTCAATCGTGTACTCGGCCGAGTAACTCGGTTCAATCAAATTCCCATTTCGCGTGCGTGAACAAGTACAAACAGTGGCCCGTTTCACGAAGCTACAAGTTACATTTTACAAGTCTAAACCGGCAACATTGTTCAATAATGACCAATGGCGGGCATAATGAGTAATGTTGCCGGTTCACACTTGTGAAATTGTAACTTGTAGCTTCGTGAAACGGGCCACAGGTTCGCGCCGCTCGAGCGGCCGGCTTGCGTTGATACACCCCTCCCGCGCCTTTCAACTACCAGTCACTTGATGGTTTGCAAACAAATACTTCACGTTGCGCGTCATAGTAGATAAATAATTGAAAAAGTTTGATAATTAACGATTGACTGTGTGCAGTACCTGATCAGTGATGATCTGATTTTGATTAACACTGTTGTTTTAATTATATCTACCTAAATATATTGCTTTTCTTAAACCGAGTTATTCGGCCGAGTACGAGTGTCAAAAAACCCGCCGAGTACGCCGGGTACCGAGTATCAACCGAGTACTCGGCCCATCTCCTAGAGTTACATTTCGTTCGAATTTTGAAATTTTTCTTTTGTTTTGTATGGCTGTGTGTGTAATCCTTCGCCTTAACTCTAGTTGCGTTACCTTTGCGTCGGACAAACATGTCGCGCAACGATACACGCGCAGCATGCGCGCCGTTACAGTATCTATTCGGTGTTGGTTGGTTATTTTTACGTGAGAGTTGAAAATAATCATTTCATTATGTAACTCTAATGCATATCGAATTATTTACAATTAGTCTACTAATTAGTATAGAACGCGCCGGATAATAGCAATTTAGTTTATAAGGTTGTACATAATTCGAACTATTATTATTTCAAAGTATGTATAATTAAATTATTAACGTGTTCTTGTCGTTTTATTTCATAAGGCGTTGCATGTACCACGATGGACGAACAATCGTTTTACCGAACAAAATTAGGGTTGTCAAAAATCGTAGACTTAATGACTTAATTATAATTTGCACACTACGCAATATAATTAAAGCATACGCGTACTTTGAGGAAGGAAGACGAGAAAGTGGGACACCTAATAGTAAGTGATGAACACCATCCATAGACCGCAACACCAAGGAGGCTGCAGATGCGTCGCCAACCCAGCAGGCTAAGATAGAATGCCTTTTGTGCCAGTTGTCCTTGTCTTTGCTCACCATCCGGGAACACAACAGTGCAAGCACTGGTAGCTAGATGGTGCTTGCGATCTGGACGGACCTTGCACAAGGTCCTACGTACCGCTAATGCTTACTTTTCTCTATTTAGTTATTTTTACGCAGTCGGTCGGTACGTTGTTTTAAGTTTTATAAAAGGGATATTTTACGTCTCTCTATCTAAATCTGCGCTTAATTTCTGAGATTTGTAATGGCATTATGTTAACTTGTCTCGATAGCAAAAATCAGTAACTAACTCTACAGGTTGCAAGGAACAGCATGCTGAAAACTTCAGTTTTCAGCATGCTGTGCCGGGTTGAAACCATGCCGGGTTTCAACCCGGCATGGTTTCTGACGATTATTATGAAATGAACTGGTTCGTGCCCTGCCATTGTTCTAATTTTTAGTTGGTAATGTGGTGGAATTGGCAAAGCGCTAGGCACGGAGTGCTAAGGTTGCAGGTTCAAGTCCTGCTATTATCCAAATTTTCTTCGTGTTGTGATTACATAGCATTGAAACTAAGTAGTTTTTCTACAGAAACTCAAGAGAAAATGTTCCTTACCGTCCAACGCTCTGTCAGAACGTGCGGGTCGATGACCGTCTTGTGCTGTCACTGAACTGTTGCGCAACCATTGCCGGTTTTCTGTAACTTGTAGTTTTTCTACTTTTGAGAAAATGAGGTATAAAAAAGACACTAAGTTTCTTAAAAAAACAGAAAAAACAAAGTATACATTTTACTATTGTTCAGTTCAGGCTAATGGTCTGAAACCAGCCCCCCTGTTGCCCTAACATGACTGGCCAAGTTTAGTTTATCTCTATCTGCGTCCCTTCCCTATGAAACTAGTTAGACAGAGACACATGGAGGGGTTAAACTAAACCTGGGCTGTCACGTTAGAGCCGCTGGAACGCTAGTTTCTCTCGGAAATATAAAGCACGTGTCTCTTTCGCACACGCGTATTGGTTAGAAAGGAACGACTGATTTATGTACGCAATAAACAGCGTACTATATTCATAGTACGCTGAGAGTTCATTCAGTTCAGTTGCATAGTACGTTCAGAGTTTCAATTTTCAGTACGCTCTTCCTTACACCCTATATATGTAAATCAAAATTTCGTATCGCGCCAACCCTGGTTCGGCGGAAGGTGATAGCGCCTCCTGCGCAGCGGACCGGAAAGCTGCGCTTGCGACACGCGCCTGGGTGTTAATTATACCTTACACTCCATAAACCTTCGGCCAACGTGATACGGTCCATGTTGCCTTGAAATTGAGTGAGCTTAGAGAAACTGATACTGATTTACGTGATTTAAGTTTCATTGGAATACTTAATTGAATTGTTATGTTGAGATTCGGACTCGGCCAAGCAGGTTGGTATTGACGTTAAGACAGGTTGGTTTTTATATCGCGTCGGTGACGCAAAGGCGTACGCGCAATGAAATTATGGCTAAACACCAATGACCCTAACATGAGCGGCTAAGTATACATTATTTATATGTGTGTCCTTTTCTTATGACACTAGTTTGACAGAGACGCAGTGAGATAGAGACAAAGTCCGTTCGCTAATCACACAATAAGTTCTCACTTACATAGCTCTGAAGATTTGGCTTACAAACCGGAATTCAACGCTTCAAAAGCATAGTACAGCTATAGTTCTTCTTTTTTCTTTAATGGCGGCTACGAGGCTTGTGCCAAAGTCAGTACCAGTACAGTATAATTGTAAGGTTTAGGTCAACCCCCCCCATCCCCTGTCGGGTTATTAGTCATCAGCCAATGATATTCCACCATAAAGGCAAGGAAATTATTGACCGATGCCCAGGGTGCACCGGCCCAAGCACTGCTCTTTCCCCCGGAGAAGTCCATAAGGGAATCGCAGCACTTGGGCACACGAGGAGGAAACCCGACACGCACCCTGTCAGCTATAATATAGTAGTAGGCACGCTAGCGTTTATCGGGCACATAAACACATCTGTCCCCCTTGCACATGCTTATTGGTTAGAAAGGGATGTCATTTTTCAATTTATTCCTAACCAGGGAAAGGTAAAGGAGGTTGAGTCCGTACAGTCAAGTCTTTTCTTTTTACTGAGACTGAAACCAAAATGTTTTTTGCTTCCGGGCTGTATATTGTCAAGGGCGTTGGCTTCATGTGTAATTTAAAATTAAGTCCAAAACAACCTATAGAAACTGTGTCATGATCACATCTCATTAAAATTAAAGGGTACCTATTCGAACCGATACGTCTGCTAGGAGTCACGGTTCGTTTACGTTTATACATATACAAACTAGGGCGAGTTGGAGACACTTTGACAATAAATTACTAGTAAAAACAAAAAAAACACTCCTGCGTAAAAAATATCAATGGAATAGAAAAAAAACAAGCCCTGTAATCCTAAAAAAGTTTGGACCATTTAGATAGAAACACTTTCAAAGTCTTTTAAATATCTATGTCTTTAATGTTATGTGTGTGCTATGTATTGCCGGCGGGCATAAACTGAAATCACAACGCATATTTCACACCCACCACCAAGCAAATTTTGTCTCTGGTTTGTCCCCTTCTGTAATACACAGCGCTTTTTTTGAGTAGCGAATTGGTGTCACAGTCTTTACTCTTGTCAACCCATCTCTTCCAGAAAATTTAGCAGACTCTTTATTTTGAAATGAACGGTACACAAAAGTGCTTACGAAATTACGAAAGAGAGATTTCTTACATTCAATTCAGTGGGATGCGGAGGTGATTTTTGACTATCAAGTGCACAACACTCGGCAGCCGCGCGCCAATCAGGGCCGGCTAAAATATACGCTCGCGTATCCGATTGGCTAATGTCGAGCGATCAAAAGTCAAAAGCTACCCGCAGGATTCTAATCGCGAGTCCGACTCACAGTTTTTCGATGACATATGGGTTCAAGATACGGCGCGACCAACTTGCCTAATTCGGACGGGTCGCAGTCGTACTGGCTTTAACAAGGCTGCTATAGCGGCTGTGTACGAGTATAAACAAGAAACGAGTCTACCCCTCAATGCCGCCATTCTCCGGATGCGTCGATTGGGCGCGCGAATGTCAACAGTCCTATTATTCTCTAAGCGCTACAGTGAGGACGTCGAGGCAGTGTTGAGTTCTGCTCGGTCATGCTAGGTCTGAATCTAGGGGGCAAACCGGGACACTTGCCCCGGACACCAGTTTCAGGGGGCGGCGAAATCATAACATAATAATATGGTTTGGACGCTGAAATCATCGTCTGAAACGCAGGAGAGAGGGAGCGCTGCAATCAAGTTTCTGCCCCGGTTCGAACAAAAACCTAGGTCGGGGTTTGGCTCGTGCGCGCAAGCGACACAGTGCGCTATTATTACGGGAGGTCACGACAAATTTGGCAACGATCACCAATATGGCTGATCGGAAGCTCACAAGATAAAGGGCAACTCCGTGATGCCAAATATGTCGGTCTGCCTGCGCTAAGTGGTTGCGTTATCGAAATATGGCGCCTGCAAAACCAGTTATTGTTCCCAAAAAAAAACGATAAGTAAAATGGCTGAATAAAGTACAGAAAGGAAGTACCGGTTGCACTCATGTGAATTCTGCTAAAACTGAACAAATATTTGGTCGCGTTTCGAAGTTCAGCTCGTTTAAAGACCCTTGATCGTTGCCAAAAAAAAACGATAACGGAAATGGCTGAATATGACGTGGTATAAAGTATCAGTATGTACGAGCTTAATGCACCAAAACTGAAAAAATCTTTGGTCGCGTTTCGTAGTTATGAAGCGGTCTAGGTTACAATATCTCATACATTGTTGGAGTATTTTTTCAAAAGCATTGGATAAATCAAGTTCAAACATATTTTTGGGGAATAAGCACAGTGTCAAAAACATCCTCCTACACTTCTTTAGCAAACCTACCCTCCTCCGGTTAGGGGTAAGTAAGATCTGGTATCCAAATAGAAGACAAGTCCTTCCTCATCTACCGAAGCTTTTCCTTTTTGAAATGTCACCTCTAGTCTTGCTTTGATGTTCAGTGCCGTTCACAGAATTTTTAGACAGGGTAGACGTTTAAGTGACGGTTTAACTTGCGTTTGGTTTTCATTAATTTAAAATCAGGTGTACAAAAGCCATTTACTATCAAGCTAACTGATCGGAAAATTTCGGTAATTGTCGACGCTCAAGCTGCGCTCAAAAGACACTGTTTACTCTGTGCTATTGTATGCGTTATTTATGTCATTGTGTGCTACTTATCTATAGGAATGCACACTAATCTGTATCCGCATGGTTGCGCGGCACGCATGTATACATTTTACCGGAATAGTTTGTGTCTTTCCCGTTAAGCGCACAGTGGCGCTTTTGCAACTCGATGCGAAGTGGCGTCGTCGTTGAGCGGCAGGTAAGATACCGACGATACGCCAACAAATGGAGCTTGTTTATACTTTTAGAAGTTTTTTTATTGATAACAGGAATATTAAACGTAAGGATCAAATAAAATCAGTTTATATTTAGCAGATTGGCAGGGTGTTTTTATGTCTATTATTGAATTTAAGCTGGTGTAGTATGTATTTTTTTAATGTTTCGTCATACTCGTGCATAGGCTATTATTATATCAGTCTGCCACTAAACACGAGATCTGAAAAGGGCTCAAAGCTTTGGGGATGAAACTAGTTGCAAATCCATCATCATCATCATAAATCAAAAGAAACGCAGCATTTGAAAAATAAACTCACTTTAGAACTATAAACGAAGCCTTTTTATAATTATTATCATCAAACCTCGATTTGACGGTAGCAATTATGTAATGATGTCGTTACGTTCATTAGAACGTAACTACAACTGTTGAATTTAAGGGTTGTTTTTCGTTAAATGTCGATGTGGATGAAAAAGAAATGAATAGGATCCAGCCCCTCTAGCACACTAGCGTTTATCGCTGACATAAAACATTCGTCCCTTTTGCACACGCATACTGCTTAGAACGGGATAAATGCTTTATGTCATCGATAAAAGCTAGCGTGCTAGGCCCCCAGAAACTGATAAGATTCAGCAGGTGAGAAAGAATTTGTCTTCCATTTGGATACCAGATCTTACTTACCCCTAACCGGAGGAGGGTAGGTTTGCTAAAGAAGTGTAGGAGGATGTTTTTGACACTGTGCTTATTCCCCAAAAATATGTTTGAACTTGATTTATCCAATGCTTTTGAAAAAATACTCCAACAATGTATGAGATATTGTAACCTAGACCGCTTCATAACTACGAAACGCGACCAAAGATTTTTTCAGTTTTGGTGCATTAAGCTCATACATACTGATACTTTATACCACGTCATATTCAGCCATTTCCGTTATCGTTTTTTTTTGGCAACGATCAAGGGTCTTTAAACGAGCTGAACTTCGAAACGCGACCAAATATTCGTTCAGTTTTAGCAGAATTCACATGAGTGCAACCGGTACTTCCTTTCTGTACTTTATTCAGCCATTTTACTTATCGTTTTTTTTTGGGAACAATAACTGGTTTTGCAGGCGCCATATTTCGATAACGCAACCACTTAGCGCAGGCAGACCGACATATTTGGCATCACGGAGTTGCCCTTTATCTTGTGAACTTCCGATCAGCCATATTGGTGATCGTTGCCAAATTTGTCGTGACCTCCTAGTCTATATCTGAACGTCTTCGCTATCGCACAAAAGGCCGGGCCACATTGTCTGCGTACACGTTGCGTATGCAACACGACTCCAGCTAGCCTGCGCATGCCTGATGCAGCTCTACGGAGAAATAAGATTGTTTATTACGACTTTACAAAACAACCTCGAACAAATCACACCTCTGGCTATCAAAGAACCTCTACAGTGCTACGTAAACCATAAGCTCTAGTAAGGTAGCTTTGTTGCATTTATCTCTTTCTAACCAATAACTATGTGCGAAAGGGACGAATGATTTATGTTTGCGTTAAACGCTAGCGTACTACCAATGCAGTCCAAAGCTTTAATTCCATAATTACTAGGCATTATGAACGGTGAACGAGTTTGCCTCAATGCCGCCGCTCTCCGGATGTGTCGGTTCGGCGCGCGCGCATGTCAACGAATCTAGGGCTTGTAAGGACAGTAATTATTATAGTTATTGTCCTAGAGGCTACATAGTCTATGGTTTTAGGTAAGTATTAAATAATTCAAATATAATGTTTTTGAACTTTGAATACGTTAATTTTATTTCTGAAGTTTTGCGGCAATGTGTAGGCGTAATACTTAAGAAAGAGTGCGTTGTTTTTTTTAAAGTGCCCAGTCATAATTATTTATAAAAGACAACACAGCTACAGTTTAAAAAACATAAAATGTATAATTTTATACTTGTTAAAGTAGAATGGATATGAAAAATATTAAGTAATTACAGGAACGACAAATAATCACATAATTGAACATGAGTTCAACAACACTTTCATTGATAGACAGGTGAGAATGCTAACCGAGTATCACTGCCTATGGATGTTTGGAACACCAGAAGTATGACTAAGACGTTTCTCATATTTTAAATAAGTTTTTGTAAAATAAATTAATATTTTTTTTGTTGGTGGTACTTTTAAGTGAGAATTTGTTAAGATAAATCTAACAAACCCAAACTCAATGGGGTTAGATTATATTATTACAGAGCTGTAGAATTCTTATGGCTACCCTCTGACTCTATTATCAGACCAGATCAATCAAGGTCAAAGTTAAAATATTTTTATTCTAAGGTTTACAGGTAGCACTTATGAATGTCATAAAATTTACCACCGGTTCGGATGAGAAGATACCGGCAAGAAACTCAACGAGTTGTAATTTTTAAATAAATCAAAATTACAATATTATTTTACATCTGAAATATTTAAAAGTTTAATGCCTTATATTTGGACATTTCTCTAATTTACATACGTTTCAAGTAAACGTTGATAAAATTAACTTGTAACTTCTGATTACTGACATACGAGTATTGTTATATTACGTAGATACAACTTGTAAAAAAGCCAAAATTTTTCAACAATATCAACTATTTACATTAGTAGGTACATACATAATAATGTATCTGCTAAAATCGCACTAGTGTTAATGTAATGTACTTTTATTAATTTAGTTAGCTCACAGTCTCACAAAATAAATTACAGTCTTTAATACAGTTGACGCCACGGTATAATGTTAATTCAAATATCATCATACCTGTTCAATAACACGGTACAAAATGTTACAATCACATTAAATAATTACATTAACCAGTGCCCCACCATTTTCCACGACCTTTCCCGCGCGCTAGAGTTCGACACTTCGCCGAGTTTTGGCGGCAAACCCACGCGCGTAACGAAACGCAGCAGTTTCTTTTTAATTTGTTTTTTTAATTTGTGTTAGTGAATGGGAAATTGATGTGCCGTGCTCTGTGGTGAAAGGTTTCGTGATTTTTGAGTGACAGTTTGAATTTTCAGGTTGGTACGGTTTCATTGTACGATTAAGTTTAATGGCAGTTGAACACAGACATGCTTCATTGATTAAATCATTTAAAGGATGATAATATTATTATGTTATACAGCTTTTAATGACGTTAAGTAATATTTTACTCGTATTTATATTATTGTCTTGCATCAATTACAATTATTTATTTGCGTCTACTGGTCTATTGCGATTTTAGGCTACATCAATTTTCAAAGTAAATTTTTTAGACCGATTTTTTCCCTTAGGTATATCTTCTTTAAATACTCTTAATTCCACTTAAAATAATTTTATATTTGTTTGGCTTTACTCGTAGGTTTCCAAGCCATTGCGTATTTCTCAAGGCCCAGCGATTTGTAACAATATTGATTGAAATTCGGCTGCGCCGGCGACGCCAAACCGATTGTCAGCTAAGATAAAAACAAAATAGAAATTACTATTCCGTTGTATGTAAGTACAAAAATAAAATGCCAAATCGGGCGGAATTTGAAATTAGTCTCTAACGTGGGATCGAAATTGTTAAAAAATAATACTCACGAAGTTGATTAGAGATAGTAATTTATTAGCATTCCTTACCAAAAAGGAACCCTTATGATGCGACTTTATCCGTCTATCCGTCCGTGCGTGCGGTGTCAACTCAACTACGAAAAGCGAACTAAAATTTGATAGAGAAATAAAAAAGGAGATGCTGTTAATCAAGGATAAAAAAACGCACGGCACACGACAATTGAATTGAATTATGACGTTGTTAATGTGAGACTGCTTTGACTTTTAACTTTAATAGAACGAAATAAACAAGAATACCTATCTAAAATATCAACTGATCTAGATCAATAATGGCCGGTTCCTATTGTCATACAGTCAAATTTTTAAACTATTCAAAACCTGAGAAAAGTTAACGGCTTGTAGAACTATCCTCAGTTATTTAGAATATAAATACAGAGGTAGAAATGCGACACAAAACGATGATAACAGTACCTAACCTAACTTGTTTCTAACTTGTTAGTTTATTTATCTCTACTTGGATTAAAAGTTTTTGAATTTATTTACTTACCGTTTTTTCTCCGTAGTCGGGAGTTTATAAAACTTCTTGCAGCTTCATTATCAGCGAAAATTTGATGTGTTTACTTCACGATGTTCGTCACGTGTAAACCCCATTTTATAGAATTACAAATACTAACACTACCTAGCCTTTATGTGTATGAGACATCAGTTTATGTAAAATGTAACATAAATCAATTTGCAAGGTTTAATAGTTTCCGTAACCAAGAAAAAAATAATCATAAGCCGTTTAAAACCGCTTTTCTATCAAAGAGTATATTTGGGATGGCACCCAAGATATTTAATAAACTACCTGCAACGATTTTAAAGCTAGAAAGCATTAAAGAATTTAAAAATGCATTACATAAGTTTTTAGCATCTAAGGCTTATTATTCGATTCAGGAATGCCTTAATGACATTGTTTCTTAGTATATAAGTAATTTGTGCATGTGATACACACCACCATTAATTTTAACTAATATTTGCATGTCATTGCGACGAAACATGCAGTGCTGTAACTTGACTGTAAAACACCAACTTGTCTGTATGTACCATGTTTGAGCAAAAAAATTACTGATTACTGATTACTGATTACGATGGCGACAAACAGCATCAAACTTAGCCGACTATTATAGAGGGAACTGAGAGAAATTGTCTATGCTAGAAAGGTTGATATATCAACTTCATAGTGCGTAGTATATTCCTCCCTTTTAGAAAATGACACTTTCTCGCAGTTCTTTAATGATTTGATTTGATTTGATTTATTTTATTTCAAAATATAAATTACAATATACATTACATTAGATGTCAAAATATATGCAATTCACATTAAGATCGTCAAAACAATTTAAATTATACAAGAAAAAATTACAATGTCAATCAATAAATGTCCAATTCTACATAATTATAATGTCACCGTTACCATTAATTCATTAATCCATCAGTAAAAAATGTAAAAGTAATATAATACAATATAGGTAAAAATAATTCAAAGTAATACAAATGTCAAAATCTAATAATCTAAAATGTGTCCATAAATTCTTTGAATGAGTATATAGGATTTTTCAATAAAAGATTTCTGGTGACTTATATGTGTCTTCGATTGTACCGTAAAATGTTCTAAGAAGTTTTATCGACTGTCATTGGAAATGAAGTTAAGGGAAGTACATTGCGGCTTTTAGATATAGGGTCAAGTATCATGCAATGGTCGAAAGACGCAATGTAAAACAAAAACGGACTTTGTTTGTCTTTTAGACAAAATTTATGTAATCGTGCCGTATGACGGCTTTGACTGAACCCTGTCGATTTTACGTTAACTTACAACCCACAACAGTTAACCGTTTAGTTAAGTTTTAGTAGTTAACTTGCATAACTGTCGGTCACGGTCGTAACTGGTTACGTAATTGTAAGAACTGTTCTTAATAAACATAAAGCATTGTTAATGGTAGAGTCCAATTAGTGAGCGTGAAGAGGAATTACTATGGTGAGAGATGAACTCGTATTTAAATGAATGGTGATCTCAACAACAGAGAGTGGTAATTTACTGTTGGCCATATTTTTTTAAAATAGGTACCTGTATAAAATAGGACGGCAATCAAGTGGGTTACTCGCATGTAAGGGATTACCATCGCCAATAGACACCCGTAACACTAATGATAGTGTAGATGCATTGCCAACCCAGATGGCTAAGATGGAACACCTTGCGCCAGTAATTGCACCGGCTGTCTTGCGCTCGACGCCGGAACACAACAGTGCAAGCACTGCTGCTTAACTGCTGGATTAGCGAGCAAGATGGTGATAGCGGTAGGACCTCGCAATACCTACCACCCGCATTCGATATGGCTAGGTCTTAACACTAAACCGTAGGGAGGGATACAATAAACTTGCGGCGTCATTTAAGGTTTGGTTGCTTTACGAACCATCTTAAAACCATTGTTTATTCCTTTCACACCGACACAATGATGAAACGTTTAACCTTGACATTTACATCTTAACCTATTGCCAGGTTAAACCAAATAATTGTCAGTTTGGGTTAGCAAACAGTGCACCGGTCCAACCAGTTTTTAGAATTATGACGCTTTAACCTTCGTGTCGTGGCTTGGATAAATTTAAATATTTCACCATATTTTAAACAAATCCGGCATCCGCTGTTTTACAAATGAGTTTGATATAGCTTTAAAATTTACCACCACAACTTTATCTTATCTTATCTTTTAAACAAGGGGTCCTTTCGGATACACTTCGACCCAGCGCGAGTCCATCGCGTTTTCCACTTCCCCCATAAAGTGGATGAATCTTGAATTCTCCTGGTTCGGGGTATCCGTTACCAAGGAGTTTCATTCTTGTTTTGTCGAGGGCCTCACAATCACATATATAGAGAATAATGTGTTCCATTGTTTCAGCCTCCTCTCCACACATTCTAAAATCATCGTTGTCGTATAGTCCCATCTTAGCTAGTAGGTGTTACCACCACAATAATAAATAACCATCAAAATGACAACACTCAAATTAAAAATAAAATGCTCGGCACGTGTTTCGTCTCTTTACGAAGCATCATCACTTGCACAGTATAAAAAAGTATGCGGCACGGCTCTGGAAACGCGCGCGCTGGTTGTAATGTATGGAATTATATGTTGAGATGCCACATCACTTTGCGTTGCGTGCACTTAACGCAACTCTACGCGGGCTGGAGTCGTGCCGCATACGCATCACGTGGCCCGGCTTTAATTAGTGCCATAAGTTATGCTCAGATAGCTGCGCATCTTGCTTTGGAAAGAAAAAAAAGGATAGGATTTTGCGGGTGGTAGGACCTTGTGGAAGGTCCCTCCGGATCGCTACCACCATCTTGCTCGCTAATCCTGCCGCTAAACAGCAGTGCTTGCACTGTTGTGTTCCGGCCTGGAGAGCAAGACAGCCGGTGTAATTACTCGCACAAGAGGTATTCCATCTTAGCCTTCTGGGTTCGCAACGCATCTACAATCTCTTTGGTGTCGGTCGATCACTTACCATTAGGTGATCCGCTTGCTTGTTTGCCTTCTTATTTCATAAAAAAAGGATAAATAGCTGAGTTTCTGGCAGCGCTTTTTCTCGGCAGAATCTTCCAGTTACCGTAGCGCTAGTAGACTCAGACATGTGAAAGAACCTAGGTGGTCTACTAGCAAAATACATTTTTCATTTTCATTTTTCAAAGAAATAAACTACTACGACTACGACTTCGGAGGTCATGTTAGGGCATACTTTAGTATCGCTAAAACACATTGTTAATTACGTTTATCATATTTAAATATCTATTTGCTTTTCCCGCTGCTTCGTATGCGTGGAATTTGGCAGTAAATATTCTAACTCGGCTTCCAGGCGACGTATCAAGATGAAACATGCACCAAATTTTTAATTTGGACCGCTAGAAATACAACTATAAACTACATCGAATTTCGTGTTGAAGTTTTTGCGTGATTCCTGTACAAATATTCAAACAAAACGACTGATAGACAGACAATTTATAGATAATCGTTTTGACTTCTATTGCTCTTATAAAGACTTTATTTTTTTCCTAAAAATCTATTATGTGCTGACATCGGATAATAGTCACAATTTTATTTGATTTAGTTTTATTTATTTCATAATATTACTTTGCGTTATAAATTACAGCTATGTCTATTTATACGACCTCATATTATGATCGTTAAATGTATAATAATATAACGAAGAAAATGAGCATGTCAAAAAAAACTTGACTATAAAAACGTAACCCTACCTTCTGGCGGCGGTCGGGTAAAAAAGAAAAGAACATCAAAAAACTAAATAAGTCACTATGACAAAAATAAAAATTTCAAATTATACCATGTTCATCATTAAAAGCTAAAACAGAGTTAGTGAGCTCGTCGCAATGGTTAATGACTATCATTTTCCGTAGGTCAATATCGCCATTAGTATGATATAATAATGACATGGTCACAAACGACTGCGAATGCATATAATTCTAATGACATGTAGTACTCTATAAAATGCTTCTATTTTTAGGGTTTCCTACTTCAAAAGGAAAAACGGAACCTTTATAGGATCACTTGTGTGTCCGTCTGTCACACCCAATTTGCTCCAAAACTATTTGACCGATGGAGCTGAAATTTGGAAACCATATGTAACTCGGTGACCCAAAGACGAACGCGTAACATAAATAAATGAATTTTGAACATGGGGGCCGCTTTTGGGACATAAATTTAAAAAAAAGTCGACATCTCAAATTGTCACAGTTAGAAAGAGATCAGTAAAAGTATAAACAAGATTATTGTGGCAGCTTCCCACGAAGGGCCATAGCGTTGCGCAACGCGCTCACGGTCGCTTCGCTGCGCCCGCTTCGTTCCGGAATCTTGATGGTAAATCACGACTTCAATCAGCATAGCAATATTTGGTAGTTTGGGAAGAATTTTCCAATTGGCGGCAAACTAGCATAGAGCATAATTTAAAAAAAAGTAGTCTTACTGCCAAGCCCCTCATTTCCAGACTATTTTAACTTCAAATGTATACAAATCAGATGAAATTTAATTTATTTAAAGACATGATCTACTGGCGACCGCGTATTGACAAGCGCAGCGTAGGACGACCAGCCATAAGATGGCATGACTTCATACTGGTGGCAGGAAGGCGCTGGTTGCATGCCGCTTTCAACCGGTCACTTTGGAAATCCATGGAGGAGGCCTGTTCAACAGTGGACTTCTTGTGGCTGAGATGATGATGATGATGATGGTCCACTGTGTTAGTTACAGACATAATACTTACAGGCTATGTTAGTAGTAAAAGACAGAGTATTTTTTTTTAATATAAATATTAACTCTGGACTCCATATGAATGGAGTTCCAGTGTTTCCAACACGCGCAAGCAGGGTTTTGACAAAAGGCCGACTAAATGCCTTAAGACATTCTCTACCAGGCAACTTTAGAAGCAGAAATATTTATTGATTTACAGTTTTAGTTTCGATTTTATTTATAGACCGCCTATTGTTGTATCTAGTATAATATGTGTAGTAGCCAATAAAAAGTATTTATATGCATATTTTTTAAAAATTGAGTTGAATTTGATTTTAAAATCGCCATATTTGAGTGACAAAGGCTGTATAGCCTTTGTTAAGCGAGTTTCTGATATTTAGACAACGAGACCTATTTTATATAAAACTAGGTCAAGGGGAAGTACTCCCATAGGTTTTTCAGTGCCTTGCGAATGTATGAAACATGCGGCATAAACGGCAGTATCTTTTGATCCCGTTGATTTAGAACTTTAATTTTTTCACGGCTCTAAGGGACTGCAGACTTGAGTATTTGATATTAATTTCAACTCAATGCCTCCACGCGTTCATGAGAAAAATGGTCTTGACAGACAGACAGACAGACGGACAACAAAGTGATCCTATAAGGGTTCCGTTTTTCCTTTAGAGGTGAGGAACCCTAAAAAAACCCACGAAGACATCAACCGTATTTAAATTGATTAAATTGGATGTGGCATTTCTTTTTTAATTTTGACCATACCGTTCAAAGTCGCCCCATTTAATTGTACTTACATTTGAACACGTGCCACTGCAATTGGCAAGGAGACACGGTTTATGTAAGAGCACTTAACCTCGAATCAGCGGAGATAACAAACGAAAGAGATAGTTGCAAGACGAGAAAAGCTTGAGAAATTTGCGGTACGCACTTCTAGATTATGGCCTTATTTGACAGTAGAGACCATAAACCCAAGGGCGTGTTGCAAATTTTGTATGGCAGTATGCAGAAGTGGCTCATAAAGAGGTTTTGTAGATCTATATACGCAGACTCTTCCCAAGTAGTACACAAGCGCTATAAAAGCTGAATAAGAGCTATCGGTTCTATCTAGCTGCTCTTAGAACATGCAGAATCAAGGCAGTCTTAAGAGCATCCTAAACCATGTCATTTATATTGCACCCGTAGGGTACTTAAGGCCTCCGCTAAGTAGCGCGGGTGGACGGAGCGAAAGAAAACTGTAGAAAAAGAGGACATGTCGCACGCTTAGTATTAAAGTGACCCATTTCTGAATAATAAACGTCCCAAAATATCACCTTAATTAAAAGACATAGGGTTTAATTTTGGGAAATATCAAATTCAGAATTGAGTCACTTTAATACTAAGCGTGCGATGTCCTCCTTTAGGATACCATCTGGGGAACCCTATACATGATTAGCTTGATTTACTTGGCAATTGCTCAGGCGCCTGTGCGTTGCGATTTTACCGATTGAAAAACAGTTGAGGTACAAAAAACAGCATGGTGAAACTCTGTAATTAACACACGCGATGTTTGAACGCCAATTAATTAACTAGGCATTAATAATTAGAAATGCATCTTTACACTTCTCTTTTCTGATGAAACTAGCGTAAATGGATTGAAGTCCGAAATCAGTTATTGGTTGATATTTTAAATAATTTTAAAATATCAACCAATAACTGATTTCGCTATCGCTAATGCGTTCGATGGCTTTTTATGACCAATTATTGCTTTCAGGGTTCCGTAGACAAATTAAAAAGCATTATAGTTTTGTTATGTCCGTCTTCCTTTTCTGATTTTTCTTAAAACTATGAAAATTACAAAGTTGAAATTTTTTACAGTACAGTTCAATGACACACACAAGTGCCCTTTTAAAGGCACTAATAATGAGGCGCCCACCGACCGAGAGTCACAAAGCTCAATGCAGTGCAATCATAAAAGGAGCCTCAACTATGATATTTATTGTTGCAAGTAGTAATTTTGCGATCGCAATTCTCTTACCTCACCGACAATATAAACACTGAATAACATATTTATTTATGTTCTTGACGGTTGGCTTATTTTGCGTTATACTTTTAAAGTAAAATTACATATTTCAGTCTGTTATTAAGGTTACACATTCGTCGTGATAATGATCTTGGAATTTTTAAGTGTATTTCTAAGGAGCATTTCTGCAGTTAGCTGCAGTAAATGCGGTCGTATAGGCAAAATATTAGTAAACCTGACTACCAATAGGTTTTTAACATAAAACCCACCGAGAGACTCGGACATATTAATAAAACGGATCAATCACGTATTTTTAAGTCGAGAAATGCCCGACATGTTTCGGACCAGTCCTGCCGCCGAGCAGCCAAGCTGTCATGGCTTCGGTACGCAGTCGTCGTCGCGCCACCGCCGCGGGCTCATGATTAAGGACCACGGACTGGTCCGAAACATGTCGGGCATTTCTTGACCAATAGGTTGTGAGTTCAAATTAAATAACGTATGTCAGTATTTGGCAATTGGAGTAATATTGTACAATTTATGAGCAGCGGCAGCTTCAATACGTGTGTAATCTACCAGTCCACTTTCATCAGTAAATTCAGTTTATTGAATAAAAAAAACTTTTAAATAAATAAAAAATACTAAATCTAAAGCTCAGCACCAGACTTCGTCAGTAGGTTTTCGCAAAAAAATGGGATTCACAACAAGTTTCGACATCATCTTCAGTAGTTATCAGTTGTACCAAAAAGTAGGAACTTTAGTCTTGGAAATAACCTTTTTTAATTATTTGTTACAGATGGAACAGCAAATATGTACCACCGAGTACGACGAAAGATGAAGTTTGTTATTAGTGCCATATTATTTTACGCATCAGTTGTTATCGGTAAGAATATCGACACTACTGGAAAACCGCTCACAACAGAAGCTGATTTTGATAATAGTATAATTGACTTCGATAGTGAATATATTGATAAAGCCAATAAAAGGTATGGTATGGTACCATGGCACGACGATTATAATAAAGAGTCAAATAGATATACCGTTGTAAATGAATACGGCGCAAGACTCAATAAAAGTAAGAATGAAGAAAATAATACTATGCAGATGACAACAGAAGCTAACGTTGCAACAACGTCTTCAGAATTAGATGTGATACCTTTAGAATTAATAAGCACGACACAGAATTATTTAGTTAGTATAATAGAGAGTACTACGGAAGAAGATTTGACCGTAATTCCTTTAGTAACGACGGAAAAAGTAACACCACTTATTGAAATCGACCAACCTGTAACATTACCTTCAACACATTCACCTGAAAGTACAACTGATTACTATACTACAGAAAATCCTGAAGATAGTTATAAAGCAAATGAAACTGAAACAGAAACGAATACACCAATTAACAAAAGGGGATCCTTTGAAAATATAGAAGAGCTAACTACATTAAACCCCACTACACATAATTTTACAATAGCAGAAGTATTAACAACCAATTCAAGTAAACAAATAGATATAATAAACAGGTCTGATGAAACAACGGATTCAGATGACGAGTCAAAATCTAGTGAATCAGATCTGGATGATGAATCAGAAGTACCTGAAGATTATTATGACTCCAAAGACGTAATACCCACAAAAACTCCTAGTACAGATGTGGTATCAGTTTTTTTCGGATTGGCAGGGAGTGTTGTTGAGAGCGTAGTTGAAAGCGTCGCTGAAAGGGTAGTCCCGAAAGGTATTTTTGACTTGTTTAAAAGAATGCAGAAGCAGAACGAGGCGTTGGAAGCAGAAAGGCTAAGAAGTCGAGAAGAAAATGGTGGATTAGGTAAGTAATTTTGTTTATTGTGCATAATTTCAAGATACAATTTACTGCTCAGAAGGCAATTAAGTATTAGTTCTTGATAACTTGCTTGCCTAGCTTCCACAAGAGCTTCTTACTAGTATAGCATGACAAACGACCAATTTGTGGTTTCTTTTTTTACTTTACAGTGTCTTGTTGATACTTGTATCAGTTTACTAACTTAATTATTTAAGTCCCCTTGGCGCGAAACATTTTCCGACAGGAATGTCATATGTCACCGGTGGATGCATAAGAAATTCCTGATTTCAAGGGATGATTGTTTATTTCCCAAGGTCAATTTGGTCGCGGTATCCTCAAGTCAATCTCATCAGGACTGAGCGGACAACTCAGTCAGCTGATGGCAGGAGCAAAGGATATTGGTTCCCTGGACAACGATCGTGGATTCGTCGGAAGCGTCGCCTCGGGAGTCTCGAACGTTGCGAATGTGGCTAATTCACTTGTAGACGCGTTCAAAGTTCAAGTCCAGGCCATTTATCCTGGTGAGTTTGTTAACTTTGTACTCGTAAAGAAGTCTTTCTTTATTGCTTTGCTTCCATCCATTCAGTGAGACACTGCTGCTGGCGTAAACTGGCATTACAGTGATTTTGAGATAGATACGAAGATAAGTATGTTTTAGAGTAGAATTTATGACGACGCGTGTTATTTGAGTAACATTTTGAATTAATGTAGCTTTATGACGAGGCATGTTGCTTGCGATATTGACCAAAGTTAAAACAAGTAGGTACTTGTAAACGTTCAATTTTTCACTGGTTTCTGTACACTCACAGTGATCAAAAATAACTGAACTTTTTATTGCAGAACTAGGTATAAATGTATTTTATACATTGATTTTGGCTACAAGAAAGCTAAAAACGTCTTCCGTGTCATTATTCCTTTAATGTCTTCGGTCTTGAGCCGCTAATGCGATCATGGTATGTTTATATTTATAACACTGACAGGACTTTAACGCTATAAAATCATTGTTACGTTAGCTTTACGAGCTACCCGCACTTTGTCTTGTTTATTTTCCACCGGCATATCACTGCACCGACACACAATGCTCACAATGTCTGACAATTTAGTAGCACAGTAGCCCCAAATCAAAGAGTGAAGTGAAGTGAAGTCTGACAATTTATCCGAAGATATGTCTCGCCGCTTACACCTGCTGATAACATCAGGATTCCATGATGTAGAGAGCGTTATAAATATGTGTGAATATTGCGAAAGTTTAAAATAATTCATGGTATGTTCACCAGGCACTCTCTGGTGTGGCGATGGCCACTCCGCCACGGCTCGCTCCAGCGACCTGGGCCTCTTCTTCTTCACGGACACCTGCTGCCGAGAGCACGACGCTTGCAAGATCTACATCAGGTCCGGGGACACCAAGTATGGGTTGACGAACACAGGATTGTTTACTAGGTATGATATTATGTTCACAATTTTACAAACGTTAACATCACAAAGTAGTAAGGCAGAGTGGTTATCCCCCGTGCTTAATTTTTCTTTGCCCGTGTGACTTTTTACGAGATAAAAGGTAGACTGTGTGTAAATCAGGCTATTGCTATCTCTATTCCAAATTTCATCCAAAACCGTGAGCCGCTTTTAGCATGAAGGGGTGACAAAAATAGTAAGTTAAATTCAAATTTTCGTATTTTAGAAATCATTAGTGTGATTACTTAAATATACTCTGGTTTAACATATTATTTCTCAAGCTTTCTGCGTATAAAAAGCGATGCAATACTTTAAAATAACTGAATATACGCGTTCTGTTCAATCAATTGCGACTCCAAAAATGTCGACACCCTCGAAACTAGGATTGTGTTGACCATTGTAACTCTATTGGGTCACGACCTTTAAATATTATCACCTCGAGAGCAAACCACTTCCATTATTTTGCGTGAACAAATAGTTCTATAGTCAAGCAATCGTGGGAACGTGATAGTGTCAATGATATTGCAGCCATTTGTGTGTTTTTAGCAGCCTTAAGTCCATAGCGCAATAGACAATGTGCAGGCGAAAAAACGGAGAACTGTTGCATAAGGTCACACGCACTAATTGCTTTCAATAATAATCAAGTACATACTCCCGTCATCTCACGGGTAGAACTAGCATCTAATATACTTAAAAACCTTCTGTAAAAAAATCTCTAGTTGACAGCTAGGGAAAGCGGTATCAAAATCCGTTGCGTGGTTTCGAAGGAGTAAGTAGAGGCAGAAGGAAGCGAATAGACAAACAAAACACAAACCACAAGAAAATAATGAAATGCTGTACATAATTTCACGCTTCTAGACACACCGGCTTAGGCCTCGCGATGTCTATCAGTCAGTCACTGTCAAGATTTGTATGAAGTTGATCAATGTAAGTATAGTTGCGTGCCGTCTGATTAGCAAATGGAATGGATTTCACACTTGAAACTATTGATTGATGTATCAATGTCTGTTTGAAGACAGGCTACCATGTTCAACATCCGACAGGAATTTGCAATTTTTATGTGATAACTGGCGACCCATCCTGACTTTGCACTGAGCTGCCGCGTGTGCGAATGAATACAAGTTATACGATACGATAAACAGTGGCATAGAGTAGAACGCCTGTACTGGCCGTTTTTGTTCGAAGTGAGACTTCTGTACTTAAACTATTATTTCTTCTGTGTCTAAGTGTACCGATTGACTGAGCATTATCGAGTATCAACTTCAGAATGTCAAAATCATTGCAGATGGTTACACGATTACACAAAGTTGTATCCACTTTCGCAACTTATTGCATGGAGATAAGGTACAAAAGTTGATATATCTTTTTAGTAGTAACATTTTGTTTGACAACCGTTAACCAACATTCGCGTCGTGACCAAATAATCTTCACATACGAGTACTGTCCAGATGTGTGGTAACATTAACTTATAGATCTTCAAACATTTTGACAATCTCACAAAGATCTTGACTTAAATCATATTGCAAAACGTTGTGGCATTTTATTTCGCGTTTACAAAACGCCTGCCCTAGTAAAGGCAGATAATTAAGGTATCAACCAAGGCCAAAATGGCTATTATTAAACTCTGATGATAAATAAAAGTAGTTATTTGTCGATTAAGTAACTTTAGACATTGTTTCTTCTATTTTAGGGTCCCGTCTGCGTTGCCAACCCAGAGGGCTAAGATGGAATACCTCTTGTGTCAGTAATTGCACCGGCGGTCTTGCTGACCACGCTGGAACATAATAGTGCAAGCACGGCTGCTTAGAGGCAGGATTAGCGAGGAAGATGGTGGTAGCAATCCGGACGGCCTTTGCCCAAGGCTCTACCAACCTGTAGTTCTAACAATATATCCCAGGTTTAATGTATCCTTTCCTGCGTCTCTGTCAGACTAGTGCCGTAACAAAGGGTGGTCGGGTAGTAGGACCTTGTGCAAGGTCCGCCCTGATCGCTACCACCATCTCGCTCGCCAATTCAGCCGGTAAGCAGTAACTAGTTGTGTTCTGCTCTGTTGTGTTCCGGCATGGAGAGCAAGACAACCGGTGAAATTACTGACACAAGAGGCATTCCATCGGCACTTACTATTTAGATGTTCCACTTATTTGTTTTCCTTCCTTTTTTTTCTATTGTTAGTGGTATTTTCAATAGGGAAAATAACAAATTCCTATCTTTATCTTTACATATGTAAACTCTTTATTGTACAAAAAACATAAATTACAAAAAGAGATAAAGTGACGTACAAATGCGAACTTATCCATTTAAGGGATATCTTCCAGTTAACCTTTGAGTGTGTGTGTGTGTGTATATATATATATATATATATATATATATATATATATATATATATGTATAAAAAACAACTTTAAAGTTGTTATTAAGTTCGCATAACGCATCGTGGAGTAATGTACGCTTCAATGCGCACCATGCAAACCGCTGTTGCATATACTCGTGCGCATAGAAATCAGGTATTGGCTCAGCGTTACCCAAGACGGCTACGTCACCTCTACATAACTCTCCCTTTATGGGAAATACTGTACCTTAAGTGTGACTTTGTGTACGAAGTCATAACAAATGTCACCAATTATGAGAACTATGGAATGGAAAAATGCGGGTCAGGGGCGTAGCGATGTAAAATGGCGCCCAGGGCTCGCATCCAAACTGCGCCCCTTTCCCTGTGTGAATCTTTTTTTTTATTATTTTACTAATTTTGTAATGTAATGTATCTAAAACAAACAAAATATCACAAATATGTCACCATGTGGAATAAATGTATCTACAATAAGGATTAAATGATCCTCAAAAGACTTTTATTTGGCCATGTATACGAATTTGGATTGTATTTTTTTAAATAGGTAGTTAGTAAATTTCGTTTTTTGCGCCCCGCCTTATTTGGCGCCCAGGGCACATGCCCTGCCTGCCCCACCCTAGTTACGCCCCTGATGCGGGTGGTAGGACCTTGTGCAAGGTCCGTCCAAGCATAAGCTCCTCCTATTGTAATATTCCATCTTACCTATACTACGTGTATGCGATCAGTAAACAATAAACAATAATCCAGCCGCTAAGCAGCCGTGCTTGCGCTGTTGTGTTCCGGCGTGGAGAGCAAGACACGCGGTAAATTACTGGCACAAGAGATCCATCTTAGCCCTCTGGTCTGGTTTGAATAATCTAATGTAAAGTACAATGATATTATATACAATACATGGATGGACAGTGTCATACTAAATGACAGCAGAAAAACGGACCGACATAAGAATACAGGTGGACGGCAATGTTACAAACGCAAATTATTAATTTATCATTTATAGTCATTGGATTTACAACTTTACGTCTAACTGCATAAAATATTAATTTAGTAACTTTCGTTGCAAATATGTTTTTTTACAAAATAATAGTATTGACAACAGTGCCGTCGGTCCGACAGACTGACAGCGCGAGCGATTGTCGATTTGTTGTACTTTTGATCGACTTTGATGCGGCCATATTTTAAACGCTGACTAGAAGTCTAGTACTTATAGGTCAGTGGTAGAGTATCATCTAATAAGTAAAACTGAGCTTTAATAAATAAATTGTTCCTCCTTAACTATTATTCACAAATTAATTATTAATAATTATAAGCAAGCATTTAATTTTGTCAAATTATTTACAATTCACCATAAGTTATGTTATGTTATAATTAAAATAATATGTTATGTTATAAAGTCGCGATTAAAAGCTAGTAAAGAAAGCTTGTTGTTGTTTAGAATGTAGGTGTGGGGAACAGAAGACTCATAAAAAAGCTTCGTAACTGCGTATGATTCTTGTATGGAATGATAATGGTCGTTGACCCATGACGCCCTTTCCAGTAAATTATTGTAGAGTCTATAATTGAGCTATTAAAACAACTGCAACATTTATGAGGTAAATTGAGCGGCAAACAATAATTGAATGATGATAAATTATAAGTTGCAATACATCCTATACCATACTGAGTTTGCTCGAAACTTCGACAGTGTAGATTTGAGTTATGTACGTACTAACTTTTAACGTTTTAACCTGCTTAAAGGCGGAATTTCAAAAATATCTTTTTTTAGTTCACCTCTAGACATTCTAAGGAATAAATATTCAAATTTTCATGTTTCTATCTTCAGCAATTTAGGCTCTTTGCTGTCAGTTTGTGGATGTGTTTTACATGTTAACATGCGAGATTTAATGTCGAACACATTTTTTATATTTTTTTTCATCTTTTGACGTAAATAATTTTAATTTTAAATTTTATATTGCGCACTAAAATAGTTTTGTAAGTAATTATTGTTACTAACACATTATGGGATCAGATCCTGCAATAAATGAATTTGAATTTAAAATATCTACATATCTACATAATTATATCAAAATGAATCCCTATTTTCCTTGGGCACGCTTTGACTTGAGAGCAACTTTACCGATTTCATTCATTTGATTACATTTTTTAATAGTTACTTTGTAGTTTTTTGCGGTTCTTGCGGATAGAAAAATTAAGAAAATTGTGCAGAAAATTGGACTAGCAATTAGCGAATACGATGAGGACGAAGCCGCGGGCAACAGCTAGTTTTTAATAATGATCAACACAATTTTACACTTTTATGTCATTTGTATTTCAAATGGAATACTGTTTTTATTGTATTAATTTAGGTATGTGGCTTAAGGAAGCGAGAGGCGGATAAACATTCATATCTTAAGTACCTACGTACATTTTTATATTCATAAATTTGATTACTTAATTTAAATTGCACGTCCTGCTAACATCTACGAGGTTATTTTTCAAAGTAAAAATAAAATGTATAGCTTCGCGTCTCACAAACGGTTAATTCATCCATCATCACGAAAAATTCAGTTTACACAGATTAATCAACGATCTATTTCAATAAATCAATTCTTATCACCAACTAAGTAAATTAGCGTCCAAAACTAGCTAGAAAGAAGAGTACTTGGAGTAATTATAAAAAAACATTAATACGTTATTAATTATGTATATTTTTCATTCCAATTAAATTTCGTTTTCTTATAGGTACTTTCTCCTTTTTTTCATCAATTTTAAAATTAAGTTGAGACCCCATAATAAGCGTAAGTACGGATTGCAAAACAAAACATCTCGCTCGACATTTAATCTCTTCTAATTCGTTAATAATTACGCAGTTAATTTTTGCAGTAACTCCTCATAAAGATATTAGGAAATAAGTGAAACCAGTTTTTACAAAATCTCAGCCTCCAAACGTGATCTGAATAGCTACACTTGCACATTTTATCTCCTGTCGCTTTACTGGGTCTCTCTCCTACCAGGCTAATTAGAAATATTTTTGCGGGTGGTAGAACCTTGTGCAAGGTTCGTCCGGATCGCTACCACCATCTTACTAAGCTGATCTTGCCGCTAAGCAGCAGTACTTGCGCTGCTGTGTTTCGGCGTGGACAGCAAAATATACTGGCACAAGAAGTATTCCATCTTAGCCCTCTGGGTTGACAACGCATCTGCAATCTTCTTCGTGGTGCGGGTGTCTATGGGCGGTGGTGATCACTTACCATCAGGTGACCCACTTGTTCGTTTGTCTTCCTATGTTGTATAAAAAAAAGAGACGCACTAACTAGTAAAGCAAGCTGCAGCGTGTCGCGATATCTCCTTGTGTCTTGGGTCCTGTCAATCGCTCAAAGGTTAACTGGAAGAGATCCCTTAAATGTATAAGTTCGCCTTTGTACATCTGTTTTGTCCTTACATATCCTTCTTTGATGTGTTATGAACAATAAAGAGGCATACATACATATAAAAAAGTAACAAAGTAAACTCGTGTAGCGGCAAAACTAGACAACGCCGATTATTCCACACGTCCGCTATACCGAACTTGGCCCCCTTTTTACATTGTCTCTGGTGGATCTACGTAACCTTTGTTGCTTTATTCGACGAACTATAATTATACAATTTAACTTTTTACCGACACTAGTGTTTCGGACTTCCTTATCGGATTTCCGAGTAGGCAGGTGATTATGACGTCCGTCCGTCCGCATAATCATTACCCGACTGCCGCCAGAAGGGGGTTACGTTTTCACGATGTAGGAGTCAAGGGCGGCTCCAGCTTTCGAGTCAAGGGTCACGTATAGTCGAAGTTCAGTCAGGGTCCAATTTTATAAACACGACAGGTGACAGTGACAATTAGCTGTATATTACTGCGTCGACAAGTAACGGTACAGAATTACAGACCTAACATCATAGTGGGCAAGCAATGTGTACCGAACGGTCACTGTCACCTGTCGCCTGTCACGTTTATGAAATTAGGCCCAGATTAGAACAATTACTAGTGGTCGACCTGGACCCTGCCTTGGGAGGCATGCTCCCTTGGATCTGCCCTTGGTAGGAGTTGGCAGTGCAAATCTATAATATTCCAAAATGAATATAAGACAGACAGACGGACGGACAACGAAGTGATCCTTTTTTTTCAAGGTACGGAACCCAAAAATAGAATAAAGAATAGACAGCGACAGCGGTAGGACCTTGTGCAAGGTTCGCCCGGATCGCTACCACCCTCTTAGTCGCTAATCCTGCTATCCTGCTGCTAAGCAGTAGTGTTTGCACTGTTGTGTTCCGGCGTGAAGAGCAAGCCAGCGGGTGTAATTACTGGCACAAGAGGTATTCCATCTTAGCCCTCTGGGTTGGCAACGCATCTGCAATCTTCTTGGTATTGCGGGTGTCTATAGGGGTCGGTTATCAATTACCATCAGGTGACCCACTTGCTTGTTTGCCTTCCTATTTCATAAAAAAAGACATCCACAAATACACGAATACACACAAGTTACTCCATTACAATGACAGTGATTTCGCAAAACGGCACGACAATGTTTCAATTTATTTTAACCAGTGTCATATTTCTTTATACTTGCAATTACTTGTTATTGGTTGTCTGTTTATCGTGGTAACAAGCCGACACGTGCTTTCACCGGCGCCGGCGCGTACGCACCTTATATAACGCACCGGATCATTATGTAACAGCTACACTATTGATTATCTTATGAGATTGAAACTAAGTACCGTTGCCCTCATAAGACGCTGTCATTGCGCTAGCGCAGTGCTTTTCAACCGCGGTGTTTAGAATGACAGATAATATGCCAAACTCATGCTTTTAAAGTTGTAAAGCGGAAGTACTTAAAGTATTATTTATAAATATATTTACAATTGAAATGGATCAAGTAAAATTAAATAAAAATCAATCAATAAATCAATGTATTTATTTGTGTTTATATTTAAAGGGATTTTTTTATGAAATGGGAAGGCAAACAAGCAAGTGGGTCACCTGATGGTAAGCGTACACCACCGCCTATATCGAAGAGATTGCAGATGCGTTGCCAACCCAGAGGGCTAAGATGGAATACCTCTTGTGCCAGTAATTACACTGGCTGTCTTGCTCGCCACGTCGGACAACAGTGCACTGCTGCTTAGCTGTAGGATTAGCGAGCAAGATGGTGGTAGCGATCCGGTCGGACCTTGCACAAGGTCCTACCACCCGCATAAAGGCGATAGGTTAACAATTCATCATGTTCCTTTCGCCCCTCAGCAGCGGCTCTTTGTTTAACAATTAGTTGTTCTAATGTAAACAGCCCGTAAGCGTACAAACATTTATGAAGTCCCAGGAAGCTAAATGTTAACTTTAAACGAAGTTATTAGTAACTCATTTTCTACTTTTAGGGATTCTAATATTAGGGATAGGGGTCCTAGAAATTAGATGACACGCCACACCATAAGATATTCTCCCATATCCGACCATATCAGACATCAGGAGTGCGATTTTTGAATCTCACTGGGTAACAAGAGCTCACCAAAAAGGCCGCCATTTTGGTAAGCTTTAGTCTCCTGGTGAGATTACAAAGCAAACGAAAGATAGCAAGAATTTATATTGTAATTATAGTCTCCAAATTGTGTAGAAAATACAGCAGCACAGTGAACCAGTGACCATTTGAACCAGTGACCTATGGATATACAATCCATAGGTCACTGGTTCATATCTGGTTCAAAGGACCACAAACTATGTTTGTAATAAAACATAGCAAGAATTTTCATTATAAATATATTCTCCAAATACTGTAGAAAATACAGCAGCACATAGTGTGCTCTTTATGGAATTTAGAGAAGTGGTTTTTTTTTAAATTTATTCTTGGCCATGGGTGCAAAGCCCTTTAGCCGAAATATTAAGAATTAGAGAAGTGATTGACAGCTGTGTTGCCACAGAGTAAAAATGTTGCCATACACAAATTTATGTTATTTAACAGATCATATAATCTCTAGATCCAACTTTATCCTTCCAGGTCACACTGCAGCTGCGACGCCAAGTTCCGAGAGTGCCTGAAGAAGACCAACTCCCTGGTGTCCGGTCAGATCGGGCTGACGTATTTCAACGTGCTGGGACCTCAGTGCTTCAGGAGGACGCATCCCATAGTGCGGTGCATGAGGAGGACTAGGTGAGATAATGTTTATTCATAACTAGCTTTTGCCCGCGACTTCGTCCGCGTAAACTTGTTTAATTGAATCAAGCAAACGTGCACCCGACATGCAATCTGCAATATTTCCTGGACAAATTAATGAGAATTAGTTGCTTGGCTGCTCACGACGTCACGACGGAGTATAACTCACTTATCGTTATCCCGTGGGAACTAAGCATTTTTACGGGATAAAAAGTATCCTATGTGTTAATCCAGGTTACAAACTATGTGTGCCAAATTTCATTCAAATCCATTTAGTAGTTTTTACGTGAAAGAGTAACAAACATCCATCTATACTTACAAACTTTCGCGTTTATAATATTTCTAGGATAACTTGGATCGAGGGTCATATTCAAAAGGCGTAATTCCTGGATACGACACCAATAGTCAGGAGATTCCTCACTCTGCAGCCCTAACCACCGGCAGCTTGAGCTAAGCGGTGGTTAGAACTTTATGATGTTTTTCATATCCTGTTCTTGTATTTTATTACTTAATATTCTAAAAATAGCCTACGGCTATGCTCGTTTGTCTCCTTTTCGTATAAAATGAAAAACTATCGCACAAGTCTGCTCATCAGTCTAATTCAGCTTAAAAATTTGGCTGCCGCTTCAACTTTTGAATTGTTTTGTTTTCAGGATAACGGGCCAGAAATGCGAGGAATATGAACTGGACTACACCAAGCCCAAGATGTGGCAGTGGTTCGACAATGAGACCTTCTGAAGTGCTGCATGCACGGCTAGCGCACTGTCTTCGACCTGCGGGGCTATTCTCGGTTTATGCGAGATGCATCTCGCACGAAAACAACTGTCAATCCCCTTGGAAATCTGTCACTTTTTGACGGATCTCGTGCGTAAGATGCATCTCGCATGAACCGAGAATTGGGGTCTTGCTCTCCTGGTCTGCGCTCTGTTTTAACTAGTAGGTTAACTACAAAGACAATGGTGAACATTTTTATTGCTGGCAAACCTTTTTTTTAAATAAAATAGGAAGGCAAACAAGAAAGTAGGTCACCTGATGATAAGTGATCACCACCGCCTATAGACACCCGCAACACCAAGGAGATTGCAGATGCGTTGCCAACCTAGAGGGCTAAGATGGAATACCGCTTGTGCCAGAAATTACACTGGCTGTCCCGCTCTCCACGCCGAAACACAACAGTGCAAGCACTGCTGCTTAGCGGCAGGATTAACAAGCAAGATGGTGGTAGCTATCAGGACGGACCTTGCACAAGGTCCTACCCTCCAATGGTGAAACATTCAACCTTGTTCCAAGGCAATAGTGTTAAATTGACAGTCCTTTAAAAACTAGGTGCCAATGGCACTTTGGGAGCCACTAGAAGTGATTTTATGAAATCCGGGAAGGTTTAAAATACATACTTACCTTAGTCCATCACCATATTTAAAAAAACTATGACAGATATGCCAGTGACAGCTCACTTGTCAATGGCGTTGTTCCGAATCACACTCACAGTTTTTAAAACTACGACGGCCCGGTCCGACCGTGTGAATGCTCTGAGCGTTATAAAGGTGATCCGGAACGCGGCCAATGTCACATCTGGCACTTTTTTTTGTGATGGACTAAGGTATATACATCAATCCGTCCCAAATTTTATGAAATGTTTTTATATTTCTACAATTATCCAACGCAACTAAAAAATATAATATTATTTTGGTTTACTTTGGAAGCTAATTACTTTGTAATAAAAAAATATCCAAGCCTTTTGCCGTAATTTATTCCTAGGAAATTCGGCATACATGGCTCACTTGAAGGAGTTTTTGTATTGACGGGGTTAGGTAGTCGATACGTAAATGTACTCTAAATTGTCGTTGTCACCTGACATATTATGTTTGTTTGCTGAAATAAGGGTGACAGGTGGTCAAGTGAAAATCCATTGTCTATACAAAAATCACTGGGAGTCCCACATACATTACAGAATTACTTTGGTGATATAAGAATTAATTAACTTAAACTTGAGATTAATTATGTGTTATTAGTCATAATTATTATGTGGTAAAATAAGGTTAACATAAAGCGTTCTTTGTAAAAATTATGTAAGTCTTCATGATTCTATGAATAAGTAATGATAGTTTATATTAAACAACCAATATTTTTATTACATTTTTTATTTTTATATAAGAAACATCAGAATATATTTTCGAAATGTCACATTTAACAACAGATAAAATGTTACTTTAAAACATGTTAAAACGCTAAAAAACGAAAAGTCTAGAAAAAGGAAATAAATAGCTCAACAAATTTTGAGCGCCTACGCGGATCCTGAGATATTTTTGTTTGTGCGCAAAAATGTTTTAGAAAAATTGTGTATAATTTTAATTAATTCTTTAGATATGTAGTTATATCAGCTTAAACAAACATTCCGACGAATACAGTCCATTTTAGATATATTTCATTATTTTAATTAACAATTAATTATGAATCATTATGAAAATGGTAGTTGAATCAATTATTAACGTTTTTTACTTGATCAATACCAGAGTAACAAAGTAAAATAATGTATTTTACTTTATAGTAATATGAAGTCGGTTATAAATGGGTGATTTTACAAAGATATTGAGAAGAAAATTATTTTTACAGGCAGCAGCACAAGTAGCTGATCACTTGAAGAAGTCAGAAGATCTACATTCTTAATCTCGCTCTTATTCTCTTGCCTATAGATTAGTGTGTAGATTTTTTGACTTCTACGGTGTAATTATATTCGGTGCTGACTGTATACGTAAATTAATCATAATTATTTAATTTTTTTAATGATTATGGCACAGTCTATCTTACAATGCAATTCGGATACATAATATTTTAATGAGTGATACAAAATAAGCTAAACGATTTATAATTTACACTTTTTTTAGATAACATAATGGTTTTTATACCATAAATACACAAAATTGTTTTACTCCAGAAACTCATATGTACATAATATATTGTAAAACACTCAAATATTCCTGGAAAATATGAAATACACCAAACATTATGTCATATTCACATGGACACACAGAATTTAATACAACTGTTACTAAATCCACCCTGCACTGTCAACATTATGTCATACAGCCAAAAAGCAAATATGTGTTTTAGGGTAATTTTAAAAATTACCTATTTTAATAAGAATACAAAAAACAGGGGCATAGGGTGCATAGGTTCCCAAAAGATGACCGGTTTGTCACCTTAATGAACGAAATATGACGCCACAATCAAATAAAAAAATCTCGTGTGAAATTAGCTTTCATCCCTCGTTGAACAATGTACTATTTCATCGCACTACATTGGCAATTACTTTTAATTTTATATTTAACTGATCGAATAATTAGGGACAAAAAGCGATTCAGCTACCTGTTTAAAAAAAATTGCTTACTATTAATAAGGATTCATAAACGGACACCTATGTTACTTAACATTTGTTATGTCTTTATCTGTCATTGTGACGTTTACTTTCAAATGAAAGGGACAAAACATTTGTTAGTTAAAAAAGATTGTTAATAAATATGGAGGTTAACCAGTAACTAACAAAGACTGTAAGTAAAAAATCTAAGAAGTCAATTCACTATCACGACTTTGCCTACATTTTGATCTAGATGAAACTAGATCTGTATAAGACGTGTGAACTTGCTCTTTATTAATTTGTCAGTGCAGAGGGTCTAATGGTTTTATATTACAACAATATAAAATTCTACAGTAAGCTAAGCTTACGAAATACTTATTACTGGGCCTATTATATAACGGGATATTGCTTAATATGGTCCAATGGGGTTAACATTAGGCATAACATAGCCTCTTTCAAATGTATATCTATCACTAAGAAAATTACTGTTTTTTTGAGAATTTAAAATCTTAGTAACATAGTAGAAATAAATTTAAATGTTGCTGAAATTATAGTAACATAGTGGAAAAAAGTAAAATATTTTATGTTGATAAAAACATATATGGCTTTGTTCTTTTCTACATCTCTTTTTTCTAATAGTTGTCTGGAAGAGGTCGCTTTTAGCGATAAGGCAGCCTATTGTGTGCCTTATGTTTTCTCTCTAAATTGTACCTTTTCGTGTTATGTGGTGATCATTAAAGAGGTACGGCATTGCATTGTTAATATACTTTCAGCATCATTTGTAAAGTAAAATGCTATCATAGTGTGTTCACTTCAAGCGGAAGTTACGACGGTTAATCACTATTAACCGTCGTAACCCGCACGCCCCTGCCCCCTTTGTCCGCGGGGTACCGTACAAGTCGCAAGCTTAGAATTAAAGTGACCCATTTTCAAATAATACACGTCCCAAAATATTACCTTAATTAAAAGACATAGGGTTTAATTTTGGGAAATATCAAATTCAGAATTGAGTCGCTTTAATACTAAGGGTGCGAAGTGTTGCACGGCTCGATAATAAGATATTATTAAGGGCTACCTTTATTCTAAGCTCTAAGACGTTTTTACTTCTAAATTGACAGTAACAAAAAATAAAATCCCATACAGTAATGTGCATACGTTTGAAAGAGGCTCTCACTTGACTTGACACTGAAACAAGGCACTATGTAAAAAATAGCCAAGTCTGAGTGCCGGAGTCGTGACATGTGAACACTTTTACAAAGCGGAAGGAGGTTAGCTAAAGGAATTGGAATTACACAATCCTGAAACGTATTATTTGCATCCTACTTCCAAGGTTTCTTGTTGTTTGACATAATTTTGTTTGTCATAATTTTTACGCATAATGTTGTTTTTTTTGCGTAATCGTCAAATGACATAGAAATTATACCAATGACGTTGCATTAAGACTGTTATGTGGAACGATGATGACCGATTAAATTATATGAGCTAATAGGATCCTTTTTTTAAGGCATGTCGTCTATCGTTGCAATTTACCTAAACATTTTTATGTAAATGCAAATAATAAGTTTCAAAATTGTGTTCAGAAGCAGCAGTAGATTGGAGTCGCATCTCATCAAAATTAAATTAGGCTATTAACTCTTTTTTATAGGAAACTAAGGTATGTCAATAATTTATGTTAAAAAATATCGCTACAATTAAACCATACTAATATCGAAACTCTACTGTCAGATAAGGTTGAATGAGTTTCTATAGTTTGTAAAATTCAAACCTTCAGCTAATGATAGCATGATCAGCAAAATAAGGTCCTCTCAATGAGGACCTCTCATTTTCAGCCCTCACATGACTACTAGAGAATGCAAATTCGGAATGCAAATAATTTACCATCTATTTTTTTTATTAATGAGTAAATTAATCTACCGGGTAATACGAAAACTGTAACATGACACAAATTGTGATGACCCTTATTGTCAATTCCCTGGGTTTCCTCTAATTCCCCTATAAAATAAATAGTTAAGGTTCCGATCAAGATTGCTAATGTCAAAAAATCTAAAAGAATTCTAGAAAAAACTCGTGACTGATTAGCTTAGGCTAGGTTTATTTTATTTTTCGATAACTTTACGGTTTCAGCGACAAATAATGATTAGTACAAACTCCACATTATGACAAAGGTTATTAGGAATACCGATATGATTTGTAAAATTGGTATACAATTTTGATTGGAACCTGTACCTCCTAGGCTTGACTACTGATGATCTACTGCTGAAGGACTAGATCCAGGATGGTCCAGGAAGGTCCAAGGGTGAAGTGAGATTGGTGTTATTTTTGGACCCTGGGGTTCACACATACATAAAGGTTATTTCAAATTTTGTAATCCACAAATTAGAACAGCTAACGCAGCGTTCAAAATGGAAGAAAATGTAGCACAAACCTCGTTGTAACGTTTTTGAAATTAGATATGTCCCTGTATTATCTTGTTAAAAAAGTATGTTTTAAATATTCGAAGATTGATAACAGTTGCGAGCTCTGCTGAGCTTTTTTTGAATCCACTGTCGCTTTAGTTTGTTTAATAATTTATTTTCTTTTTGACGGCTCCTTGTTACTTGTACCATAGAATCTATCGCGTTTTGGGGTAATTTTCACAGCGTAGGAAATAAGGAAGTGACAACATCTGTCAAAGACAAAATAAATCCTTGTGAAGATTATAGTGGAGATTAATGCGTGCATATTGTATTCTTGATTAAATATTTGCGATTGGTGTTCTGAATTTGCGAAATGCAATATTCGAAATAACCTGAAGCTAAATAGCTTCATACAAACTACTTTAAAGTCACGAACAGTTTGACTAGTAGGACTTTTTTATAAATGTCCAATTGCTATTTAGCCTTTATTCGCTAGCCAAACTGTCGTAACTTAATACTGTTATAATTACTATTTGACATCAAATAGACAAATGTAAAAATACACCTAAACCTTACATTATACTAGTAATTCTGATAATTGTTAATATTTACTAATAAATGTTTACACTAGCGTCTATCGGTAACGCAGCTACGAAATCAACAACACACTAATAAAATAAGGCAGATGGGTCTCACGGAGGGATCAAAAAATTACATTTAATATGTATGTTTTTCAATATCAGGCACTCAAATTGAAACAATTTTCTTTTTAAACAATACTTACAGGTCTAAGGGCTTAATCTAGAAACAAAAATCGGGCTTATTTGTATTTTCGTAGAAAAAACAAGGAACATTGCATTTTCCATGATACATTTTATGGATGGATTGAACTCCACATTGTCACGCCAAAACCTAAATCTTGCCTCTTTATAAAAGCATCTATTCCCATAAACATCTAATCCTTCTTGCTAATATCTATCCGAACAGCTAGGTATGTATATTAAACTATGTTTTAATAAATTGGCTTTTGATAAACTTAGCTGCCAATCAAGATCTTATCCATCTATAGTACCTGTTGTTTAGAAATCACCATAAATGTAAATAACACTTTGATCAAAGTTGTCAATAATGGGTTTAATAGACCTTGCTAAGTCATCAAAGTTAGTATAGGTGTATGGCACATCTGTTTCCATAATTGGGTGTTTCTAAACAAACAAGGTATACATTAATCTCTCATTCCTACACCAACTAGTACAATATTCATCAAAATTAAACCCCTACCTAATTCGTTTTGCTCAAATTTTGAAGCAGTGGACCCAATTTCTTTTGTATTAAATGAATAATAATTTAAGCTTAAAGAGAGCTAATAAGGTTTTATTCAGAAAGACTCATTTAAGTCATAAATATTTACGTAAAAATTACGTAGGTTTAAACGTTTTTAACTCGGAACTCATCGTTTGACAGCACTTGCCATTTAGCTAAAGTATGCTTATAAAACTGATGCTATTTAAGTTTGACATCATCAGTAATCTAAACAAAGTATTCTGTCTGATTGAAGGTGTGTGCCCAATGTAAGGTAGCTAGCGATAAAATGGAGTAATTTATCGCATGCGACGCCATCTTGTTATATCTGATTGGTTGAAGAGAAAAATAGCTGAGATTGTATCGCTTGCAATGAATTGTGACCAGCTTAAGTATTTACGACCCCAAATAAGAATGAAGCTACATTGCTATTATTGACTGACGCACATCTGTCGAGGTAGAAATGATTGTTACTTATGAATGCATAACATATAATAAGTAAAGCAACGTTCGGGTGGATTAAAAAGGACGCAGTTACATGTTTTTCTTAATTATTTGCTCTTCCACGCCTGCGCTCTCCTTAAGTTATTCAATCTGATTAAAATATAACATTATTCAAATTACGTCTGAAATAATCTTTCTGAATAAAACCTATAATGTAGATGCAATGAAGCTTGAAACACTAAGATATAGTAAACGTATATATAAGACTAGCATATATTTCACTATAACGTCTGATTCAATCAATATACAACAGGGTCTTACGTCTACAGTCAATAAAAAATACGTCACACAATAGAAATAACGTTTTCCACTGTGTGACGGTAAAATGTTTGAAATTGACTGAATAATATACAAAAATTACAAATTAAATTATCTACAGCAAACAATGTTATATGGCAAATAATTGTACATGTCCTATACTAATCGTACACTTTAACTATATTATATGTTTTGGTTTGGAATATAATGTATAAGTTAATTAGGAGACACAATGGAATCACATATATTTTTTACCTCACTTCCTAAATCTCTACTAATACTTTAAAAGCCGTACTTTTTGTATATTCTTGCTTCCTAGTAATACCATTGCTTTGACATATACAATATTAATATACCTTCAAAAAGCTTGTTACATAACTCCCATATTTTTTCAGTTCTTATACGATTACTAAAAAAACAGCTTAAAGGAATAGCTGCTACGAAAATCATCGTATGTATTAATATATTTTTTTTAATTCGAAACTATTCCATTTAGACGAATATAATTTCAATTAAAATCGATTTTTAATACGTATGAAATAATATCTAACGCATTAAAGCGTCGCCGACCCTTAATTTCCCGTTCGGGCATTTCGTATTTAAGCGGATTGTGCAGTTTATTGGCAGCGTTTGTTTTTAAAGCAATATTTTGTCCTTTTCTAACTCTTTGTAATGCGTGATGGTAAATAGAGAAAGCAAATCTATATTTCTAAAGTGAATCTATTGATAGTAAATGCAAAAGGACCACATATGATGTTTGAAGTTTGAGTATAAAATAATTTACAATATAAACTTTACAAAATAAAAATAAAACTTTTTGCTAGTGGCAGCTTCATCCTTATAAATAAATGTCATATGAAATTATACAACGTCCTAGCATATACATATAAATGGTCCAAGTCATATTTTTAAAATTACCACTTTGTCACCTTGTAGAGTGTGCAGTGTCACTATGGCCAAAGATTTATCTACGGTTTCATAATGTACTGGTAACTTCATTTGTCATAATTTTGTTTGTCATAATTTCACATAAATTTTTCCACGTGGTCGCGTTGTAGGATTACAGTAAGAAACCCATACCAATTGCTCAGGAGATTTGTGCATTTGAAAGGGAAGGCATGGTGACATAGTAAGGGTTTTTTGTTTGACTACTGAACTCTAAATATAATAGTCCAAATTACGCCATATAGATAAACGATTTAATACTTTAACCCAAATCTGGAATCTGCAATACCCATCTTTAAATTTCATAACTATTGTTAGTAGTTAGGTAAATAGGTTAGGTTAGCAAGTATATGGCTGACCGAAGACCCTATACATCCAGAAGTAGAATAATGATATAGATATATGCAAACGAAATTATGTGTAATGTTTGTTATGAGAAACAATTATTATGCGCCAAGAAATTTACCGATTTTAAATTATGACAAACGAAATTATGGCAATAGGAGATCCAATTAGAACATTTTGCTTCTAAACTTTGGAGTATAACGACTACAGTTCATTCCGTTAGGTTCTAGAAGATAAACAGAAAATCACACGTAAATTGGCGAATGAGCCAGTTAAACAAGTCTTTTGCTTCTGTGGTGATGTCAAAGATTTCACCCCCCTACGTAAATATGTAGTGTTTCTGGGGGGGTGTAGTGAGTGGTAATAGAATGGACCCGACATTTTTGGAAGAAAGGACATCGTGTACTGTAGCTGATAGTTCTGCAATGTGTAGATTTAGTGCGTCCGCTACGTCGCGCGGGTGCACGGAGCGGGTGCCTATCGAACAATAGTATGAGCTCGCACCCGCACCGCGCGAGATAGCGGACGCTCTTATGCTATTTTTCTATAGGCGTGCACCCGCTCCGTGCGCCCACGCGACTTAGCGGAGGCCCTTAGTCATCGAGCACACACCCGATAGAGAAGAAATGTCAAAAATGACCGCGGCCATCACTGCGCTCTGATTGGCTGCCGAAGTCTAAACAATTCCAGCAAGCCGCGATAAATTGGAGGTAAAAACTGTTTACGTCCCAATAAGATGTTGTTCTGTTCGTTTCATAGTTTGAGTTATTGCTGTTTTCTTACAACAACGAATAAAAAAGCACGCTGTTAATGATATCGAATTTAATTTTGGAATCCACGCAGATTTATACAGAGTTGTCAGTGCTTTACTATTTCAGTGCGAGTGACGGTTGATGTTCATTAGTGACAAAACACTACCAGTCAGTTACGAAATATTACGGCCAGGTTTACCGCTCTATCGAATATTTGCTCGAGGGTGGCAAGTTAGTGGTATTCCAACCACTGCTTATAAAAATGTAGGAGCTGCTATAGTAGCACGCTAGCGTTTATGACGCACATAAACGCTTTAGTCCCTCTCGCACACGCAAACTGGTTAGAACGGGATAAATGCTTTATGTCATCGATAAAAGCCAGCGTGCTAGGCCCCCTGATCATGGAAGTAACAAGTAATTAGTAACACCTGGAAAGTGCACTAGACCAAATAACGCGAGCCACAGAGATGCACTTTTAAGAATGAAAATGAGAATGAGAAGAATACATTTATTGTTAGAGAGAATAAAGTTGTTATTATTATAAATTTATTTATAAGGCAGATGTCTCTTTCTACTTATGGAACCAATATGGATGTACACATAATCATGCCAGCTATGCGAAAGAAACAGCATGACTTAAAAGTCAGTCTATTCCGCTTTAAAAAAAAATACGAGCTTTGCGTTTGTGTCCTTAGAACAAATGATTTTTTTTATTAATGTTCGTGGTACTTTCCAGTTGTACGTAAGTACTTATTTCTTTTCTGCCATTTAGATACAGGTCTGTAGGTATAGTAGGGGAAATACATTCACGTACTAGCTCAGAACCCTGTCGCAATGACGCGGCGCGTTAAACGCCACGCTGTGTCATACAAATGTCATGCGTATGTAGGGTTGCCATATGGAAAAATTAAATGTCCTGATAAAAATCCGGACATCACCCTAAAATCTGGACATTTCTTATAACAGAGTTTTGTAACTAGAGTTTTAAGCAAACAAATTTCGATTGAGATCTCTTAAGCTGTAATTTATCCTATTTTAAATTGTATTGAAAGAAATATTATTGTTTTAGTTGATTATCTACTACTCTTATGTGTCCTTTCATTCATTCAAACTGTGTAAACTTTGTAACAAATATATCACGAAAACATTTCTTTTTTTATGAGGTCATTCCTAAAAATCCTGACGTATGGCAACCCTATGCGTATGTCTCTTCGACTAGGTTCTACGTTGCTACGTGTTTGGATTTCCTTGATTGTATTACCTATGTTAAAAACTACAGATTGATTAGGTATAGTAAATCAATTCACAAATGTCATCATAGTATATCAAAGGAAGCAAAATCAAACCTTTAGGCGTGTACAAAAACACAACACGTGGGGGTAGTTTACGCGTAATTGGTGGCGCAGTCGAAGAACGGGAAGCAGGCTACAGGGTCGGCGGCCGAGTGCTAGAGCACGTGCAGGTTTTCACACGATTTCGACTTTGAGTCGCGAGCCCATACGCGGCCTAGGAGTCCTCGGACCTGGAAATTACGAGTTCAAATTTAAAATGTCTAGGTACAGTCAAGGCATTTAATTCCCTACCCATTTCGTTGAAAATGTCGTCTGACATTCGCAATGCATTAAGGTCGATATGTCAAACTAACGTCTTGCTCTATAGCTCTTATGGTGACAGTTTGCTATATGCTATTGAACCTTATGTGGGTTGGAAATTTAATTTCTTGTTTGTACTAGTCAAACAGAGTCATAATCTTCTTTATCTTCTTTAAATAGTATAAAACAAAGGCGCTGTCCAGTTCTGTCTGTCCTAATAATCTTTGGTTGCTTACTTCTTATAATCCACTCAACGATCGGCTATCACTATCATTTGTTTATGTTACATTACATGCTATGCATCCATGCAAAACCGGGTGGGTAGCTAGTTATTGATAATTTCTTATGTTTTCAAGACATTTCAGTTCAGATCAGTTTATATCGCGTACATTGTATACCGACGCGCGAATAATCTAATACCGACGCGCGACGTGTCATTTTATCTTTTTTTTATTGCGTGATGAAGTTTCATATTACTATAAACACGTGTGACACCGTCGTTTGCAATTGTATTATCTTATCTTATCTTTGTATTATCTTATTTTCGAATTGAAGTCATTTACGAGTTTGAGTCATTTACGTGTTTTAGTCATTTATGAGCACGGAAATCAGAAAACAGGTGAAATGTTTTAAAGCATTATTTGTACCGGTACCGGTGTCGCCACACGCACACACTTGTGGATATCATCTTATACTACACTACTAAAATAACATAATCTTGATTGGTTAAAATTGTCAAACGATATAAGACAAATGGTACACAAGTTTTTGTAAGAAAATATATCTTATGATAGTGACACAAAGGTTTACTTTTTGTTAACGTCAAACTGATTATACGACATTTTAATCTGTAAACGTCAAAAGAAAAATTTGGCTTCGTAGTTCCGCTACTCAACACTAGATGTCACAACTGTAGCGCAGAACCTTCCAGAGCGAAATAATCATTGCAGTCAATCAATAATGAACTTTATTGTAATCAAGTACGGTTGAATTTTGACTAAATGTTCTGTAAAATTATTAGTAGAATGAAAATAACTAAGATTTTTATGGAATATCATTAAAATTCTACTTAACGGTGGTAGAAACTACCCCAGTTTGAAGATTTATACTCCTACTATGGTTCTTGCACTCTAAAACTGAACAATACGGCATGGCTAGGGAAAAATAAGATATTTCGCGAGACTAACACCTCCACGGGATGACCGAACACGACTGGAAGCGGTTTAGCGGAGGTTACGTACAACAGTACGTAATGTTGGCACGCGCATCACGCGTACATTGCACTTCCCCTGTTTTCTGATTTCCGTGTTTATGAGTTTGAAGTTATTTACGTGTTTTTAGTCATTTATGAGTTTGAAGTCATTAACGTGTTTTAGTCATTTACCAGTTTGAGTCATTTACGAGTCTGAGTCATTTACGACTCTGAGTCATTTACGGGTCTGAGTCATTGACGAGCCCGAGTCATTTACGAGTCTGAGCCATTTACGACTCTTAGCCATTTACGAGTCTGAGTCACTTACGAGTTTGAGTCATTTACGAGTCTGAGTCATTGACGAGCCCGAGTCATTTACGAGTCTGAGTCACTTACGAGTTTGAGTCATTTACGAGTCTGAGTCATTTACGGGTCTGAGTCATTTACGGGTCTGAGTCATTTACGAGTCTGAGTCATTTACGAGTCTGAGTCATTTACGAGTCTGAGTCATTTAAGAGTTTGAGTCATTTACAAGATTGAGCCATTCACGAGTTTGAGTTATTTACGAGTCTGAGTCGTTCATGAGTTTGAGTTATTTACGAGTCTGAGTCATTTACAGGTCGAGTCATTTACGGGTCTGAGACATTTACGAGTCTGAGTCGTTTACAAGTCTGAGTCATTTACGGGTCTGAGTAATTTACGAGGCTGAGTCATTTACGAGTCTGATTTATTTACAAATTTGAGTATATTACGAGTCTGCGTCTATTACGAGTTTGAGTCACTTACGAGTTTGACTTATTTACGAATCTGAGTATATTACGAGTCTGAGTCGTTTATGAGTTTGTGTCGTTTACAAATATACTGTATTTCTCGCAGAAGGCGTATACGCGGTCACACATTGCTCTTTCAAAGAGCTTGTATGCTTGGTTTACTGTACAGTAGGGGAAATATATTCACGTACCACCTTAGAACCCTATCGCAATGACGCGACGCGTTAAACGCCAGGCTGTGTCATACAAATGTCATGTGTATGTTTCTTCGACTAGGTTCTACGGTGGTACGTGTTTCAATTTCCTTGACTGTACCTTAACGCTGGCAGAGAGCCGCGTGCGCTTCCTCGGCGTGCTGGCGGCCGACACGGTGGCGGGCGGCGGCGCGGGCGCGGGCGCCACCTCGCTCGCCGGCGAGCGCGCGCGGCTGCGGTTCTTGCGGGAGCTGCTGCGCTTCCTGAAGACGTACACACAAAATGTCTCTAAATTGAAGATATTAATATCTAACTCTAAGTGATAGAAAAAGTCGTACGTAAGTGTAGGATTTTTCTAAATGGATATGGTAATCCCATAATCGCTTTGTGGTTTTTAAATAGTAATTTTGTATACAGGAAAACATATTTCATCGTCATCTCAGCCACAAGAAGTCCACTGTTGAACATAGGCCTTCTCCATGGATTTCCAAAGTGACCGGTTGGAAGCGGCATGCAACCAGCGCCTTCCTGCCACCTGTATGAGGTCATCAGACCATCTTGTGGCTGGTCGTCCTATGCTGCGCTTGCCAATAATATATTCGAGAATTTAAAAAAAATAAAACGACTATAAGTATAGCCGACCATTTAATTGCTTGACCACTTTTGTACTCTATCCCCTTTGTATTACGGTCGAAAAGTGGTCAAGCAATTTTTTGGTCGACTATACAAAAAAAACACAGTGGCGGAGGAATCCAAACCACGGTATGTTTTAATGTAGGCAATAGTTAGTAACCAATCAATGAGATATGCCACAGGCCTCTTCTTATTTTAATTCTATGAATGTTAATATGTAAACTGCGTTTGAACCCCCAAAACCCTTCCCTTGGCTACGCCCGTGAGCGGAGACCTTACGATAGTTTGCCGCGCGAAGCCAACGCGCCTTAATAGATACCAAATTCTCATTCTGGTGGTTACCCACCGGACGCGCTCAGCGTGCTGCTGCTTCAGCCGTATCTGCGTCAGCAGCCCCACCAGCAGCTCGTCCACGTTGTGGTTGATCCCCACCGAGGTCTCGATGAACTTGCACTCGTAGGAAGTCGCCAAGGATTTGCCTTCTGGAATTAATGGTGCTCGCGTTAGAGCGGTTCTTACTAATACAAATATTTTTAAATAAATAAATGTCTTGGGATAATTTACACCAATTGTCCTAGTCCCAAACTAAGCAAAACTTGTTCAGTTTTTAGGGTTTGTGTTGGATTCTGAAAATTACCAAATGTCTTTATATTTATCTATGCAAACATGTGGTAACTCGCAGTGGCCCTAACGTGACCGGCCAAGTTTAGTATATCAGAGTTAACCCTCATATTTTTTTATGAAATAGGAAGGCAAACAAGCAAGTAGGTCACCTGATGGTAAGTGATCACCACCGCCTATAGACACGCGCAACACCAAGAACACCTTTTGTACCCGTTTTCATACAATAAATGAATATGAATATGAATATGAATATGAAGATTGCAAATGCGTTGTCAACCCAGAGGGCTAAGATTGAATACCTCTTGTGCCAGTAATTACACCGGCTGTCTTGCTCTCCACGTCAGAAAACAACAGTGCAAGCATTGCTGCTTAGCGGCAGGATTAGCGAGCAAGTTGGTGGTAGCGATCCGGACGGACCTTGCACAAGGTCCAAACACCCGGATCCAAGATGTGTGTCTTCGATTGTACCCAGGTACACAGACTAAGGTTCTATAAAGGTTTTGTTGTACTAAATTGTATACCAAAGAACTATTACCAATGTAGGTCATCAATCTTCAGCAAAAGCGCCTGAAAGCCGGCAAACAATAAATTAACTGAGATTAACTGTCGTTTAAATTGATTGCACGAGAAATGTACTGAACTGATATTAAATTGGGGAACAACAGCAATTTAGTAAACATGCCAAATAGTCGGCTTTTGCGACTAGTCGATTCGTTTTGTATTCATTCACTTTATATTACTTACCTATTTGCCTGCTATTTCGTCCGTTTCTATTTTGGAACATTACTTTTTTTGTACATTAATTTAAAATCTTAGGTTAGGTTTTTACAATATTATTATAAAAAGTAATAAAACAATATCAATACAAAATATAGAAACATTATAAAAACCTAACCTAGAGTGCCGCCGGCAGCGCGGCAGGGCTCAAGCTACCGGTGGTTAGGGCCACAGAGTGAGGAATCTCCTGACTATTCGTGACGTGTCCAGGAGTACCGGCTTCTGAATCTGACCCTTGATCCAACCTTCTAGCGAGAGTCTCTTGAGGTGTTGGTCGAGAATCTTCTATATTTTTTTTTGTGTATCCAGCGCCCTCCATACAAAACGGCGATAACATTTTCCACCCTCTAAACCTTAACCTATAGCCATGATTTTTTTGTATGTTGTCATTATGCTTTAGAACTAGGTTTGTTGTGTGTTATGATTTTTTATATGAGTGGCATAAAATGTACCAAACCGAAACCGGTATTTACCGGTTCAGAAAAAACCAGAGGCGTATTTAATGATTTGGCGCACCGGGCCATTTAGCTTTGGCGCCCCATTAAATGACGATAAAGTATTTCATTTTAGGGGCGGCTGCCGCCCCTCGCAACCTGGCGCCCCGGCCCATGGCCCGGATGGCTCTAGGGTAAATACGACTCTGGAAAAACCTCTGATGAGAAGATACCAGCAAGTAACTTAACGAGGTGAAAACAAATTTTGCCTTTTTGTTAGTGTAGATTGTATAACCGTTAAAATATTAATTAACACGCGAAGGTAGCGTTTATTAAGTTTCGTTAATGTAAATGACAATTTGCGACTTTAATTTATACACAGTCTATAATGTAATTGGGCCCGGTTTAATCAAGTCTTATTAGACAATGGCGCGAAGAAAAAGATCAAATGATCGCTTCAAATTGTTGGATAAGGGCCCTTTATTTCATTATTTTAAGGGTTGAGGTAATTCTGTCGAAAGGTTAAGAGGTGACACTCAAAATATTGTGGAATATAATATAATATCCCGTCAATGCTTCGTACAGAGGCAAAACGCGTGCAGTTAGTATATAGTGGTCGTGGTTTATAGTTTAGTATCTGTGTTGAATGTTGTTTCATGTGGAAGCGGAGGATGGAGGGATTTTGCAAAAAAAAATCGCTCTGAAGAGTTTTGCGCGTGCACGGAATAGCGAAAAAAAAAGCGTAAAATTATTATATCAATTTGCTAACTGCACATTCATTTAGGATAAGTTCCCTGCTGGAATGAGCTAATTCTCGAGTCATGGTGAAATGAACGTTTTTAAACGAAGGCTGGTTTTAATCAAGTTTTATTACTAATGCTGGTAGGAAGCGGGAATCAGACTACGGGCACTGGCTTCAAATTACTGAATGGCCTTTTTTAAAGATATGTAGGTTTCGCTGCAGAGTCCTATTTTAGCACTATCTTTTGCTTGCAACTTCGCGTAGATTTAGGATTACACACCTACTAAATTTTTGTAACCGATTTTTTTTTGTTAAACATTCAAATTATTAAATTTAAATGCTATGCAATGACAGCACAAAGAAAAATTAGGGTAATGGCAGGACTCGAAAATGCAACTTTAGCATTCCGCTTGCGTTTGCCAGTTTCGCCACGCCACTACCATACCATACCCTGCAAAAATTGAAAATGAAAATTGTTTATTGAGAACAAAATACGAAAAATACAGTAGGTAATATCCTATGGATCCCAAACTAGGCTGAGCCTGTATCTTGGGACAGTATTTTAATTTTACTTTGTGTTGGCACTGCATAGCATTTTTTAAAAGCTAGTTCTGAGGTTCTCCATACAATAATGTTTGACAGAAGTCCATATAGAGGTTAGTGTATGCCACGTAGACTTACCATCAGTGTTGACAGCCCGTGACCTTGCCAGATCAGCCTTGTTGCCGACTAGGATGACAGCTCGCCGCGCGGTGTGCCCGGCCGCCCACAGCGCCTGCAACCGGCGCTCCGCTTCCGCAAAGCTTGCGCGGTCCGCTGTCGAGTATACGACGCAGTAGCCGTGCGCGCAGCCGTCAGACTGGAAGATGTAGCGGAAAAAGAAATGAGCGGAACGGACTCCGTTCAAATCGCAACGCTATATTTCATACAAGTTTATTCGTTCGCGGTGGTTATTGGTGTAAGTTGTATAAGTTTTTGTTTACATAACCATGGTAGCGATGATATAGGGTAGGGTAGGGTATGGTATTTAGCGAAAAATTGCATTTGTAGATTGTGTACTGGTTGGTCACTGATTACCGTTTCTATTTTTTTTAAAGGAGTGGTTTACAATTTACATCAATGGTCTAGAGTTGGGAAATTAACCCGTTAGTGTTATTACAATATTTTTAATTGTGATACACACGTACGTTAGAAGTAGCTGAACATGTAAGTACCTTGTCGCTGTCAGAAATGTGACAAATTCGAGCAACTCTCATTTCATACATTACTACGACAAGGTTCTTAAGTGTTAAGCTACTTCTGAGCCTGACTGTACTAACAGCAACAAACTGACTATATTAAGAGCGTACAAACAGAGATTTGGCAACGTCGCCTATAGCTGCCAAATATTTACCTGTTTTCATAGATTTATCAAAATTAATGAATTAAAATACGGAATATAGCAACGGTATGTACTAAAATATTGATAATGCATTGCAATAGTTAATACAGTTATACTAAATAGTTATAATTAAGTGTAAAAAAAGCATTTGGAAACTTTCCATTTGTACATGTGTACATTTCGGTATAGGTATATAAGGTTTACTACTTACCAACAAATGTAAGAACACAAGTTCTAGTACATACCATGGCTATATTCCGTATTTTAACTCATTACTTTTGATAAATCAATGAAAACAGCTAAATATTTGGCAGCTATAGGCGACGTTGCCAAATCTCTGTTTGTACGCTCTTAAAGAGGGAACTGACAGATTTTGTCTATGCTCAAAAAGGATAGATAAATCAACTCCATAGTGCATATTATACGCCTCCCTTTCTAAAAATGACAACTTAGTTCTAACGTTAATGACCACAGTTTTTGACTGTACGAATTAAACAATTAGTAAACAATTAATTAAGGTCGAACATTATGCAAAACTTAATTAATTAGAAAATGTATAAGCACAGTAATGCTATGTTAAGTAGGTGTTGATTGACGAGCTAGTAATTAAGTTATTAAGTAGTTATGTATAATAAATATTAAGTACTGTTAGTCTTTAAGGTATTTATCTAAGGGCCTATGCAACCTGAAATAAACTTATTCTATTGTATTTATGCTATTGATGGAAATAGAAACGAGCAAGCGGGTCACATTATGGTAAGTAATCACGTCGCTCTAGACCCACTCAATATATACATATTACTCAAAAAATAATAATTAGCCCTGATGACCCTCGTTTGTGTAACATTTTGCTACGGAACCTAAAAAAAAGCGACCAAAAGTTTTTCATAAAGTTCTATTCGTCTTTGATAATTCTTGGAATAGCGTCTCGTAAAAATATGGTTGAAATTACGAAAGCGAGCAAAAGGGCGCCGGCTAAGATATGCTGAGTATGCCTTGCATACTTTATTTTTTTGATCCCAAGAGCTGTATAACGAGGCGACAATAGCGAAGGGCAGTCTCCAACGTCTGAGGGAGGTTTGTGATTCAATTCTCAAGAAGGGACGTGAGCAAAAACGGGTAACTTAAGTATGTATACAGACCCTAAGGCCCGTCGTTCATTAGAGCGTCATACAACTAACTCGAGGGTTCTGTATGATTAATGAACTGTATTTATACCAACAACGAAGGCGAACCATTGCTTACATGTGTCGCAAGGCGCTAAGTAAGTTATAGCGATGGTTACCGCAAGCCCGAGTCACACTTGGCCAGTTTTTAGTATGTAAGAATTTTTACTACAATCAAAATCAAACCAAAAATCAAGCAATCAAAAACAATGTGTCAATTTTGAAGCTTGTACGCGTTTCTGCTGCTCAGTTAGCTGAGCCGTAGAAACGCGTGCAAGCGTGCGTTTTCGTTGTCTTTTAGAAGACAAAGAAAAAAATCTTGTATGGCTTCCCCGCTTTTTTAAAAGTTGTATCTATTTTATTATTCGTTAATTATAATTACACATGGTCAGTGAAACTAGTTTTAACCAGTTACCTATTATAGTCTAAGAGAGCTGTTCAAATGCCGGACGGACGAACGGCGTAGGCCCAATACTAATACTACCTGCACGTAATAGTCGTAGTAGGTGCCTGAGTCTTAAAATAGGGTCCCTTTGGCACCCTTTGGACACGGAACCCTGTAAAAGATACTTACAACAACTTGATCCGGGGGAGCATCCATGAAGGTGATCTCGGACTCTTCGCCCGCCAGCAGTACACAGACAGACCGCTCGCCAGACTCGTCGTCTAAACAGAAATTTGTTGCATGTCACGAAGACGCTTGTTCTTTATTTGTGGGCAAGCCGTAACCATGCAACCACTAGTTACCCAAAGGGACTGCACGCTGTTATAAGCATAAGACGACCTGTATGGCACAGTGGCTCATGTGTCTGTGTGTCTGTACAAGAGGTCCCGGGTTCAAATCCTGGTATGGGCAAATATTTGTGTGACGAATACGAATGTTTGTACCTAAGTCATGGATGTTATTTGTATTTAAGTATGTATTTATCTATATAAGTATGTTTATCCGTTGTCTAGTACCCATAACACAAGGTTTGCTTAGCTTGGGACTAGGGCAATTGGTGTAAATTGTCCCAAGGTATTTTTTATTTTTATTTAATTACTCATTCGTTCCAAAGTACACAGAATCACTTAATGCATGCACTCTTTTATACGAACTTATGTGAACCATAATGTTTTCTGTTAAATACTATTCAAAATTCACACTTAAAAAACATTGTTAAAATCATGTTCGAACTGCCCAAAATAAAAATTAATTACCTAACGGTTACGATATATCGTTCCTTTAGTAGCAATACCACACATTGACATTTGTCTCATTTGTTAAATTGTAGAACGAGACACAAGCCTATAGCTCGAGCCTCTCACTCTGACAGTCTGCTTCACCAAAAAGAAAATTTGCCCACCCAATCAAAGTTTAAATTTAGTTATAAGAATATGTAGGAATACTCCTGTTCAGTTCGACTTTAGTTACATATCAATGAAGTTATCTTTCAGTCTGAAATCGAATAACCCTCGTCAGAGAATGAAATCACGATAAGAAATGTGAATTTTATCCGATATGACGTTCAACGTCTATTTTTATCACATTGCAGCGAAGCAAACGGAAAAATATAAAATCTTAGTTTTCATTTGTACATTGGTTGTGTTCGTTTCGTTGGACTAGTTTCCTTGTATGTCTGTTTTTGTAACGGACATAGCTATAGCCAATAGTACCAACTATTGGCAGTAAACAAAATAATATGTATATTTTATAACAAAGATAACTAGCGACCCGTTCTGGCTTCGCACGGTTACAATTAAGATACTTAAAAAAAATTACGTACGTACATAAAAAAAATCTGTTTAACAAGTCTCTAAATGTCAGTGAAAACCGTATCAAAATGTACGTGGTATAGAAAGGGAACCAATGGGATCACGAGGGTTACTAATTTCTCGTGGTTTCACTGCTATCATGGACTAAAGGGGATGTGGTATTTATGCGACGAAGAATAAAATGAAGTCATTTTGCGATCTAGTCATTCTACCACCGAGCTGTAAGCATTTGTCTAGACTACAGGCACGCAACGCACCTATATGACAGCTAGCGGATGCCTAAAGCCTCACACTTATACCACCTAAATTGCTTCTTCCTCTTGCGTCAGGGTTTAGAAACGCAATCAAAATTGATTGACGTGGAAACGACTTACCTATACTAGTGTCATAAGCATGCAGGTACTCAGAGGTCATGAATTGGCCAACGAGGCTGGACTTGCCAACGCCGGGCCCTCCCAGCACCAGCACCCGGTACGAACTCAGCCCAGCTGAGGAGTCCCTGGGTACAGAAATAATTGAGGATGATTCGGTGCTTTGGGAGAGAGTTCCTTGTGTGATATCAATACAATACCTTGTACCAACTGTTTCATTGGCCTATCGCCTGGGGGAGCAAGAGGTGGGTAGGAGTCTTCGGATTCCCGAGATCCCCGGATTGAAGTATTTACTATGTCTTCGCCCTCTTGCCATGCAAGCGATATGCGGCCAGTTAAACATTCGACCTATCTACACCTAGTCTTCAGTTAATCAAAAGTAATGTAAAATGATCCACATAAAGTGAATTAAGACCTAGCACCTACATATATGCAACACAAACAATCACAATGTCGATCGGAGCCATTTACAGTTCAATAAGCATCCACGGCATAGAATATAGCAGGGTAGAGCCCAAGCAGATGTTTAATCAGCGAACTTTTGAAGGCTTTTCATAAAAGAAAAGCAAGCATTTAAACCTGACGGATACAAACAGCGCAGGACCAGTCGTGGCACATCGAAATCTTCGGAGGAGGCCTGTGTCCAGCAGTAGAAGCCGGCTGATATGACCACCTAGCTTTGGGGAATGGTGCTGCAGTGGACGTCTTTCGGCTGCCATGATGACGATGATGAAGCCTTTTAAATGTACCTTGAAGAAGCTAAGGAGCACGGCGCCGACGCCCTGTTGACGGCTTCTGTGCTGGAAGCACTAGATGCCACCGATGTATTGGACCGCGATCTTCTGGAGCGGAGGGAGTCGCCCCTGTTCACCACGCCTTTACCTGTGTAACGTTATGATACTCTTCATCAATAACAACCACTAAGACAGAAGAATAGTATTTAAGAAGGACATGTTATAAAAGTCCTTTCAGAACAGAAGCTGATGTGTCCTTACCAGTAATACTAAAGTGCCTCAGTCTGTAGTACTCCTCCTCGACCCCAGTGTTGGGCATGGAGGCCACCCGGGCCCTCTGCTGCGGGAGGCCCAGGAGTTGCCGTTCACCGGTGCGCGAGCGCGCCGCTTTCACCGACTGCGATCTGGAGTGGTGTGGGCTCCCATACCTGTCGAAACAAAGATGAGCTAAGAGATCTAGTAGGTAATATCTAATCTTCTTTACCTTTACATCCTATAAAATAAAGTCGCTATCTGTTCCTCTCTGTCCTGGTTTCTTCGGCTGCTAAACCATGCAACGGATTTTATTGAGGTTTTCACTGTCGCTTAGAGATTTTTAATGAAAGGTTTTTATGTAAGTAACTGTATACGTACATAAAACATAACCCTTCCTTTTCGCTTTGCCGTAGTCGGGTAAAAACACCAGTATTATTGTAATCGAAACTATTTATTTTTAAATTTTTTCGATTTTTCTTTTTGTATTTTTTTAATGGCGTCATCTCTCGTCAGCTAACGGGCATTCATAAATGACCAAGTTGAATGAGTTAACTTGATTAAGTTTCTCATAGATGACACCGAGGGTTTACCCAAAGAAAAAATATCAATAATGTAATGACCGTAAAGACGAAACACAATGAAAAATTCGCAGGGTATAACAGCGGTAATGTGGCGGAAACTGGAATACGCAAGGCACGGAATGCTGATGTTGCAGGTTCGAACCCTGCCATTACCCTAATTTTTCTTTGTGTTGTCATTCATTATATAGCATTTTAAAAACACCAGTTGCCAACGCCAAATGTTGTAAGTTACTTTTAACTTGTGTCCACTATTTAGTGGACACGTTATGTGCTTTGAATTGTCGTTGTCACCTGGGACCAATTACATAAACGCGACAGGCGTTTGACAGTGATAATTCGCCGTACATCACAGTGTCGACAAGTAACGCTATAGACAAACTTAACATCATAGTGGGCAAGCAATGTAAAACGAATTGTCACAGTCGCCTGTCGCGTTTATGAAATTGGATGTATGTTAGTTTTGTAAATGGTGAAATAGAAAAACAAAACGAGTCGTAGTGCGTCCAAGCCACCCTAGACGTTGAAATGGAACTGTTTAATAAAGAATGCCTTAAAGAGGGTATCGGTATCGCAAGTCAGAAATTTATTTAGCAAAACTTATCGTTTGCCAATATTTTCATTTAACCTAAGCTGAGCCTAATGGATTTTTTGCTGAACCCGAAAACTTTCCGGATATTTTAAGGCCCGCTTTGATAAAACTCCGCGATATCAAATATCAGAACAAACTTCAGTAAATCAGTACAAGTTTTTATATACCTAACCTAAATTTGGTCCTAACTTTACTAGTATTTCGGTCTTTCAGCTATTTTACTAACACTGTGTTACCAAAATTGTATTCGGCGTACCCCAAAATCGTGATTTTTTCAAAACGATATTTAGTCTATTGTTTAATAAACTATGTACAATGGCGATATCATCATCGTATAATTTAAGAGCTATGCTTTTGTCGGTGGAGTAACCGCCATTTCTTTCTTTTCCTTGCCAAGGACCCGACTTCGTGATACAACATGAAATTAACTTTCTCCTTTAGTTCACAAAGTAAAGTTTACACCTACTGTGTTAAATATTTAAGATGTAAAAATAACATTGTAATTTTGTTTTTTTTTTAAATACCTCCAGAGTCAGTCACTGACTTTCTTGCCGGTATCTCATTAGAGGTTTTATCCGAACCTGTGGTAAATTTTATGACATTCATGTGCTTCCTACCTAACCTGAATAAAGTCATTTTGATGTCGAATTTTAACTTATGTTAGATACCTAGCTCGTACTCGTATACATGCATCCTGAAAAATTAAGTCTACTGATGGTAAGTGCTGCCCATAGACACTCGCAACACCAAGGAGATATTAGACGCATTGCCTAACCAGAAGGCTAAGATGGAACACCTCTTGTGCCAGTAATTGCACCGGCTGTCTTGTTCTCCACGCCAGAACACAACAGTACACGCTCTGCTGTTTAGGGGTATTAGCGAGCAAGATCATTGTAGCGATCCGGACGGACCTTGCACAAAGTCCTACCACCCGCAAGTTGGAAATATTCCTATTTACAGCAGTGTATCTAATGAATATTTTTTGTCTTAAATATGCGTCGTATTATGCCTGTGCTGATTGCAGTCTAGTCCATTCCTAAAGTGTAGTAAACCTTTTAGTCTAGGTTATATTTGTATGAGGAATCTCGTATGGTTGGCAACGATGATGCTTAGCAGGTGCTTAGGTACTTAGCACCTCTATATTTTTCGGGTGGTAGGACCTTGTGCAAGGTCCGTCCGGATCGCTACCACCATCTTGTTCGCTAATCCTGCCGCTAAGCAGCAGTGCTTGCACTGTTGTGTTCCGGCGTGGAGAGCAAGACAGCTGGTGTAATTACTGGCACAAGAGGTATTCCATCTTAGCCCTCAGGGTTGGCAACGCATCTGCACTCTCTTTGTTGTTGCAGGTGGCTATAGGCGGTGGTGATCACTTACCATCAGGTGACCCACTTGCTTGTTTGCGTTCCTATGTTGTATAAAAAAAAATCCCACCCTCAACTCTTAGTTTGGGCTTAACCCTCGAGCTTTTACGCTCGCGGTTTCTATTATAACGTCGTGATTACGCACACCGTTCGACGCCTATACGCGTACCCTTCGTAAGTAAATTTGAAGCAGCAATTAAGCACTCAATTAACGGGTGCGTACGAGGCTTAACATTAATTTCTTGGTGATGCGGAGGGAAAATGTGAAACTATTTTACTACGCAAATAGTTTTCGGGGATAAGTACCAGGATTCTGTATAATATTATGCTATTGTAATTAATAGTAGTTACTTTGCGAAGGTGTTTATCAACAAACTGAAACAAATTACCTTGCTACTCCGCGAAACCAATGCTGTGCAAAATAGTTGCGTCTGTGCGATATATATTATATATTTCATGCAAACACCCACCCTCTTCCGTTTTAGGATGGACACAACTATAAAATACCTCTTATACGCTTCAACTACACGATCTGCTCGCGTTTCGCCTCTATGTCGACTTTTTCTCTTCGACTGGATATTTAGTAGTAAGACCGTTCGCTATTTGAATGAATGGCATACAGTACAGTACTTCATTCTTCAGTGATTTAAATGTTGTTTCATGTGGAAGCGGTGGAGGGTGGGTTTTTGCATGAAAAATATATGTTTGTTGCACAAACGCAGCTGTTTTACACGTGCACAGAATGGGTTTCGCGGAGTAGCACGGTATTTCTTTTCAATATCATCAAAGATTTGATAATATTTCCACTTTAGGAATTTCATAAGAAACAAAAAAGTGTTTATATGCGATACAAGTAGGTGACAGTGGGAGAATATAGCGCAGCTATAATGTGCCTTCAGGCATACCATAACAATACAACAATACAATACAATACAATAACTCTTTATTGAACACCACAAAACACAAAAGGTACAATATAGAGACATTACATAACGCACACAATAGGCAGTCTTATCGTTAAAAGCGATCTCTTCCATACAACCGTTAGAAAAAGAGACGTAGAAAAGAACAGAGAAGAGCAGGAGGTGCAATAACATGGCAACAAAGAGATCTAGAAAACAGACGTATACTATCATAAACAAACACAGATAAATAAAATAATATATCAAAACATACACAGATTTTGGTAGGACCTTGTGCAAGGTCCGTCCGGATCGCTACCACCATCTTGCTCGCTGATCCTGCCGCTAAGCAGCAGTGCTTGCACTGTTGTGTTCCGGCGTGGAGAGCAAGACAGCCGGTGTAATTACTGGCACAAGAGGTATTCCATCTTAGCCCTCTGGGTTGGCAACGCATCTGCACTCTCTTTGTTGTTGCAGGTGGTGATAGGCGGTGGTGATCACTTACCATCAGATGACCCACCTGAATGTTTGCCTTCCTATGTTGTATAAAAAAAAGATAAAACATGTGAAAATAAAAAGTCATTAAACAAAATTGTACAAGCATGCTTAGATACATTATAGACAAACATACATAAACAAATTATAATGGCATAGAAATGGTGATAACTGAAACCAAAAATAATGACAATCGAAGCACCAAAGTAAATACCGATTTGGACGTGAAGTAAATTGATTCAATAATTATTATCGAATCGAATCGAACCAGTGTTTAATTTGTCATTCAGTGTTAAACGGGCGGAACAAATTTGTTCTTCAATGTCTATTGTTCTCGTTTTAGAAAATACAATTACGGGCTATAGAAATAATGCTTCTCAATTATTATAAGCAGCTATTTACTTATTATATTATTTAGTATTGTTACATATAAGTACATCCCTATCTAATTTCTTTGACCTGGGGACCCTATACATCTCCTGGTCAATTTAGAATAGTGCCAGTTCATTCAATATGCTTAAATCTTTCTGTGCTATTTATTGTTATCTATTTTCTTACACTTCTTTATGTTAAGTGCTTACTATTGAGAAGATTATTTTCTTGTTTTGAAAAAAAAAGATAAACTGCTGAGTTTCTTGCGGTGCTTCTTCTCAGCAGAATCTTTCATTTTCCGAAGCGCTGGTAGACTCAGACTTGTAAAAGAGCCTATATGGCCTACTAACACAATATTTTTTCATTTTCATTTTCATATTTTAACAAATACTTACACAATATAAAAATTAATGTACAAATGGTAGACTTAATGCCTTGAATGAGGCATTCTCAACCAGTCAACCATCAGGTCAAATGGATAATAAGTTGGTACAGGATCGTAAATAACAACCAAGAATAACACGAATCTGTAGGGAAAAACATACAATACAGATTTCTAAATTTACACACATACATGGTATTAAAAGTACCCAGTGCAGATACATACATAATACAAATAATAAATCTAAAGTTTACTCTGAAAAGTGTTTGTATTTGTTTGTTGTGTATTAACTTCGCGCTAGTGTTCATTTAGAGTGTGGTAGTACCCCGGTCGAACCGGCCAGTTCGTACTGCAACTTCTAGTGATTTGCTACAGTGTGACCTTACCACTATAATAATTATGAATGGTTTGTAAATACTAAATTTATAAGCAATATATTTTCAAAAGGCATAATGACTAGGAAATAAGAATAGGAGCGGTTAAAACGCCAGTATATTCGCCAGTAATATTTAACCCGGTGTCTGTTTGGAACCCGGTTAACGTGTCACCTCATACATAACAGAATAATCCGGGTCATTTGCGAGACGCACTGGCGCCGCAGCCGTGCTCAGATGAGTCAGAGAAACTATTAAACTCTACAAACACTTAAATTTACCATTTCATCAATCAGAAGTTACTAACCCCAGACCGGGTAAACGTCAAAACTTTCGAAAACGGTTCGTCTTTTTACAGTTAAGATCCCTACTAGAAGAGAACTGACATAAAAAGCCTAAGTTCCCATAGTAAAAGGAGACCTGCGTTACGCTGTTGGACCATATTGGAAAGATGAGAGATGAATCCTCATTTTAAATGAAGGTTAAATACAGTTAGACAGGTTATAACCATACAAAAACTCCTAAAAAATGTTCCGAATGCCAGCTTAGGTTTACATGCACTTCTTTAGCTTGTTGCTTAGCAACCTCAGGAAATTGGTGTCACTCAGCATCATTAGGCGTATTGAAATCGGCGTGTTATCATTGGTTAAAAGTCAAAGTCAAAATATCTTTATTCAGATTAGGCTTACAGAAAGCACGTGTCAAGTGTCAGAATATTTACCACCGGTTCGGAAAAACCTTTATGAGAAGATATCGCCAAGAAACTTTAAATAAATCAAAATTACAATGCTATTTTTACATCTTAAACATTTAACACAGGTTGCGTTTTTAAGTTAGGGATTGCCAATGCAAGTCAGGATCATTTCCAAATAAAATTAGGTTAAAAACATAAGGCGTCGCTCACAAAATTACTTCCTTTAGCTGCTTTCACCAGACTGATATACCTGTTCTTTACGCTGTGCCTTTTGCTACAAGATTAAATGGATTAAGGCAAAATTTGTCGCAGCCGAGTGACAGCTACCATAATAGCTCCGAAATTCGCTTGTGAATATTAAACGGTAAGATAAAAGGTACACCCGAAGTTGCGGACACAAACAAGGTGATTAAGTTGTCTATTTGATTCACAAATATAATTTACGTCCTTGTTTTGATAATAACATATTACGTCCTGTTTAGGATGCAGTGCAAACAAGGGCGGATCCAGCCTTCGAGTCATGAATAAGATTAGAAAAATTAGCATTGGTCGACCTGGACACACCCAATGGGGGGTCGGGGGGGGGGGGGGACGGGGGGACGGTAGAGTGTCATGATGATTCTAATTAAAGGTTTTCCAAAACGTTATTTATATTAGAGTTTGATTTTGACTTTGTTGTAAAAATAAGCTCGGCTAGCGATTGGGTAAAACTCCGATCCTCAGAGATGGATACTCTTACAGTTCCTGCAAACAACTTGAGCATTGACCTTGACTGCGCAGTAGCCGTTTCTAGTACAAATGTGTATGCGCAAACATACCACCTCCACTCGATTTATGCTCAAGTTGTTTGCCTGGAACTACATATACCGGTTGGTATACGTAATGCAGCAAGAGTAGAGGTGGACGATTACACACATGCACAACTACATATAGGGTTGCCACCTTTTTTTAGGGCGAATAAAGTATTTTTTCAATTTGGTAAAACAAAAACAAAACACAAAAGAGTATTTATTATTTTTTCCATTCTCTGTCCGTAACGAGCCATTAACAATCAGTTTTACGTACATAGCGTATGTTAGGGTACTTTACTGGTGTCGTAGATTATAAAGGACGCCTACATGAAAAAGAGGACAATACTCTATGTTAGAGTACGGGTGGCAACCCTAACTACATAGCGGAATAAAAAACTTTTTTTTTTTTATTCGAACGCACTCTCCTGTACACACATCGCATGCAGCAGTGTGCGTGTGTTTATCTCTCGATGCGTTATAACTTATAATGAAAATTTCAGTATCGTATTTAAAAACATTGGCTGAAATTATATAAATACAAACATAGAACTGTAATTAAAGTGATAATGTGATAGCGTAATTAATTAATAGATCGTAAAATTTTAATCGGTGTAATTGGAATGACGTAACAATGATATACGTCTGTCCACGAGTGTGAGAATGTTTTTTTAAATTGAAGATTATTAAAATTGTAATGAAAGTATTAGTTTGTAGAAATAAACCCATAAATTAGTAACACGGCCATCGGTAACACTTTGAAGAATCGACTAAAAGCAGGCGATGCGCACTACGCGAAACAAATAGTTCGACATACCTCTGCACTGGGGCCGCCGCAAATGAATTGGTGCGGATGAATATGTATTATACAATAGACGGAGAGGCATGCAGTGGTCCTAACATGTAAGAAGTCCTATACTTTAGTTTTTAATCTATAACTTATTAGACAAATAAACAGATATACAAGAGAACGATTTTTAAGATTTCTGATTTATCGTCGGATGTACCGACGAAGCCTTAAAATGTATATTTTTCCCACGTGCTTTTTCAGCATTTAAAATACCCCAGTTACAACAATAAACATTTGTTTGAACGGTGAAAGCTGCGCCCGGCAATTGTGGTAAATACCCTTGCGGAACATAAAGTACTATTGTTTTGCGAAAACGCTGGTCATACATTTTTAAGAGGGCTGTTACAAAAGCTGTGCTGGTAACCTCATTTTTTTGTGTTTTCAATTCAATTGAACAAAATATTCTTACATTTTCAGAATACGTTCTACATACAATACATACATACATATTTGATAATTTTGCGGTCTTTAAATGTGTATCTAAGCAAAATATAAAGTCTTTATAGTGTTGCCAGTTGCTAGTCGCCATTCGAATGGGCCGCTCGACTCTGGTAACCACTCTCTCACAGAATACCGGTGTGAAGTAGTCGCTTGCAACTGTGTCCCGTATGCTGGGAGATTAAAGACTCCTATGGCCCTAACATGACCGGTCAAGTTTAAATTATCTCGCATACAGACGCAGGGAGGGATAAAAAAGCAGGCTGTATTTTTTTTAAACCTGAAAAGAAAATAAAAAAATATTTTGCAAGTCGGCCATATAGGCTCTATTACATGTCTGAAGCTACTAAGCGCTTCGGAATATGGAAGATTCTGCTTAGAAGAAACGCCGCAAGAAACTCAGCAGTTTATTTTTTTAATCTTCTCTTTTCAAGAGAAGATTACAGAGCAAAGATGAACGGATAGAAGCTGCACGACTGAAGTGCTCTCTTCCTCGCTTGTCGCTCAGTGCATTTCTCTCCTACTGACCTAATAAGACACACTTTCCTGCCTGTCATATTAAGGCCGCTAGAATCGCTGGGCTCATGGGAGGCAAGAATAACTTTCCATCCGGTGGCACATAATAAATTATAGTACTAACGCACAGAACTTCTCTTTTTCGACCGCGATTAAACGAATTCCAACTTTATTGACACGGCCAAAAAGTTCGTATTACTTCATACATCATGCGCCAGGCGTCGCAAGTCAACAGGAACGCGTCGTCCGCGCCCGTTTTCCCCCCGCTACTCCCGGCGACACGCTAGGGTTGCGCGGCATTCGTTTTCAATTACACTGACCCGGCGGGGGCGAGCGAGCGAGCGCGCGGCGAGCCGACATCCTACTGCAATTTGCCTATGCCATAGGCAAGGCGGTCGAGCGTACCTACAGTGCGGAGTAGAACCCCCCTGCCGGTGGCTTGCACGTTTTTCGTCCCTATTGCAATAAAAAATTGGATAGCACCCTTAAAGCAAATTTCCACGCGAACCAAATGGAGATTAAAAACTACACACATTTTATTAAATTGCTTCACTAACGTGTGTGTAAACAAAATTTGAATCTAATATGTCAAAATAAAACGGTTTTCTTATCTACTCGCATTTATTAACTCAGCCTTCAGCTCGACGGCATAAAATTTCGAAACCATTATTTTTTCCTTCATTACTCCATGTAATTCTTTTACATTGGAGTGTAGTCCTTTATTCTCTTGCTTTAGAAAGATGAAAGATAAAAGAAAGCGTGTTTAAAAGATGATAGAAGATAAAAATTCCGCGCTGTCGTTACGTTTATCATATTTTTATGAGACTTGTTATTCAAAATAATAAAGGGGTGATGCGAGAGAATATTTATTTTGCTTTGTAGAGAGTTACTCGTGTGTAATAAGCTTTTGACATCAATGATTCTTAGATCTTGTCGTTCTTTATAGGTATTCTTTTTATATTTTTTTATTTTATCACCATTTTTTCACCGTACCTCCGTACCTTTTGCGGGTGGTAGGGCCTTGTGAAAGGTTCGTCCTGATAGCTACCACTATAGTAGCAGTGCTTGTGCTCCGGCGTGAAGTGCAAGACAGCCGGTGCAATGACTGGTACTAGAGGTATTTCATCTTAGCCATCTAGGTTGGCAACGCATCTGCAATCTCCTTCGTGTTGCGGGTGTCTATAGGCGGTGATGATCACTTACCATCAGGTGACCCACTTGTTTGTTTGCCTTCCTATTTTATGGAATAGAATAGAACCATTTATTTCAGGCTGCATAGGCCCATAGAAAAAAAATACCTTAAAGACTAACATACATATTTATAAAACAAAAACATAAAACATTAAAATTAGCACGCTACTTCGGCGACGTGTGACCTAGTTTCGGGGTGTCCAGCAACCGACCGCGAAAACGACGGAAAGCGACTCCCTTCGGCCAGAATTCCTGCTTCATGAAGGTCGACAGATGATGGTTATTTATATAAACATATATAAAAAACTAACCTCTTATCAAAATCATGCAGATCCTCGGACGTGAACTGACTCGTGACGTCGAGCAGCTGCTGGATGTGGTCGCTGCAGACGCGACTCTTGCGCCTGCCCTCGTCTCCGTCTCGCACCAGGATGGTGGCGCAGCCGCCGTAGTCGAGCGAGAGGGACGGCTGCTGCACCACGATGGTGGTGCGGCCTGCTGGCATGGAGGATGCGGCGTCTAGAGGGTTGGCTGTCACATGGACTTGAGCCGCTGGAAGATAGATATTAAGTCAAAAACAATTGTCAATGGTATGTTAGCTTAGCAGATGTATTTCTGAACTGCAAAAGAAGCAAAGGAAAGGATAGTGCCAGAAAAGTCGTCAGCTGGCATCAGATTGGCTAGGCAAGGTGGCACTCTGCTGGCGTAAACGCCAGGACAATGGACATGTATGGACTTGACGTAACAGAACGAAAGCAAATGTGAAAAGGTTTCAATCGTCTATGACCCATACTCTTAGGTCTTTGCCCATATGCGTCAAATGCGTCTCAAGCCCATACATTCTGTCGTTTGTACTCGCGTTGACGCTAACAAGATGTCACTTTATATAGACACCCTGGCTTGGTCGAGAGAACATATAAATCTAGTCTTAAATTGAAGGCGTGGACCCACCATCACCCCAAACCCCATCTCAATCCCACAGGAAGCGAGGGTATGATGTGAACTTGAGTACAACAAATACAAGCGGTGAAAGAAATGAAAGCCTTACCTTACAGTAGGACTAAGGTGCTGCCAATATGGTATAAATGTATATAAAACCGGTACAGTTAAATATTTACCAGTGGACTGTCTTCTCGAAGCAGGCGGCGGCACAGAATGCTGATGCGCAGAAGAGCGTCTTCTCGTCGCAGCAAACACATCCGTTCCCTCTAACTGCCTCCTCAATTTCGCCACCTCATCCTTATAATACTCCTTCTCTTTCTTCTTCCGCCCCTCACTTCCCCTTCTTTTCTCCGGTTCAAACTTAAAATGCGTTTCGTATTTACTCTGATTCACCTTCGGACTCTTTGGGGTCTCCATTTTGGAGTCATAAGGGATCTGTATTGATGTTGACGGTATGCTATCTTGGACCACAGTTTTGTTTCTCTTCTCTTTCCTTGGTTCTGGCAGGGGAACATCGAAGATGAACCGCGCTGGACCAGGTCTTGGCGAGTCTAAGACGTCTGTAGCTGATTGAGGTTTGGTGTAGGCGGGCGAGTTGATTTCGCAGCTGTCTTGCGCTCTGTGGTAGTGAGGAGGGGCTGTGCTTGGAGGTTCCTGATAAAGACAAAATGAAAATGTTTTACTAAATAACCTCACCTTGAACAAACTTGTTTTAAATTTCTGCATTAGCTAAAACGTCAGGTTAATTAGTGATTCATTTCTAATTTCACTATCAGTACTGGATAACAATAAATCGTTGGATCTTTGGCCTCAGATAAGTATTATTTTAGGACCAAATATTTACAGATTATTATGTTCAAGTATCGAGTTCCTTTCCGGATTACAGTTATGCTTTCAGAAAATCTACTGATATATTCCCTTTCTATCTTCGACTTAATCATCCCATCCATCGCTTTTGACAAGAAACCCGGTGTTTTTTGTTACTAGTCCTGCACCTAATTCTTATTTTAATAAGTTACCAGCCCCGGATTTATGATTTTTCACACCAGGGCAAAAACGTGGAAATGGCACCACCTCTCTCCAGCGTTTGAGATAAATTGATGATTTTGGTGCTCCTAGCATAATTATTATTATGATTTTGGCGCCCCCTGACATTGCAGGTGCCCTGGTTTGCCCCACCCTCCATACTGCGGGCTTGAATTTACTTTTTGGATTGGGTTTGAGGTTACCTGTTGGATTGGGTCGTTGTCAATGAGGTTGGGTGGATGCGTTGGGGGCTCCGGTTCGGGCTCCGCATCCATGGAGTCATCGGTGCCGGTGACCGAGGTGAGCGCAGTGGCCGCAGAGTCCGTGCTGGTGTTGATGGTCTTATCTGAAGTCGTGCTGCTCCCCATGACGACCACCTGGGCCGAAAAGATAAAGATAAGATAAACATGGATGTCACGTTCAACGAGGTGCAAGTCTTAACTGTTGAAGAAAAACAAGATGTCGGTGAAACCGCAGGTCAAATGTTAGAATGATGAACAAATACAACTTTTGTGTCATTCCAATACTGCACGTTTCATGTTCGTGTATAGGTCATTGCATTAAAAAAAAAAAGGGATGCAATATTCGATGAACACAACATTGTAAAGTGAATTAGGTAACCTTTGACCTACAACTCTAGAAAGTTTGCAAAATAACGCTTAATTAAATTTGATACTCTACTCCTTTATAATAATTTATCTTTCTCCTCTCTTCACGTTTTTATGAAGTAATTTTCTTTTCTAAAGATGAGGCGGTATCTACACCTGAATCATTCAATTTTGTGGATATAGCGTATTAATGATTGATCGACGTTATTGTAGATGGGTTTTACTTCAGGGAGAAATCTTATTTAGTTCGAGCCAAACCCTGGCTTTTCAAAGGCTCAGTTGAGTCGAGTTACGCGATAGCTATTTATTTTTTGAAGCCTTTACGTTTTAGTGTAGTAACATTCAAAGGACGGAGGTGCTGTTTGTCAGGTTAATATATCTTCTTTTGGGTGTGTTAAAATTTCCTCCATTGTGTTTGTTTGTTTGTTTACTTTTATACCGTAAAGTGTGGTCCGATTTTAGTTTTAAGCCTCCAATGCAACAGGAATTATAAATTTTAAGTCTCTGTATATCTGTCTGTTTTTGGGATTGTATGTCTATGCGTCGTATATCTAGAGCGGATGGACCGTTTTTAATGGGGTATTTTTGTTAAGGGAGATGGTTTTTCTTAGCCATATTTGGTGCAGGACGGGTTAGTCATTCCATTGAGACAATATGTCTGGATATTTCACTTTAAAAATATGCTGCGGGTAAAATCAATTTTTTACTTTGTGTAAATACTAGAAGATTTTTGTACTACTACAGTGCCTTGGAATATCACTTCGACTGTGAAGTTCGATCGACAAAAACTGAAAACGACAGTAATCCACTATTGTGGTACGGTCAGCATCATAAATATATAAACGTTACCAAGACGTCATAAATATCTATACACCTTTATGCCACTAAACATAAGGTCGATGTATACATATTTTGACGCTATGGCTGTATATATATATTTACAGCTGACTGTACCATGCATGGGAGCATTATAGGAACTGTTACTGAAGCGTGGTAGAGACATTGTAATCAATTTTCTAATTCGGATAGAGCAAATTCAAGTGGTTTGGGGAGCTTCTAGATCGAATGTGATTAAAGCCCAAACTAGAGTGAGATCGATAAACTAATCTACTTGGAATAACATCGTTACACAAAGAAAGCTTTCAAGGCACTCAATCACAAAGTTGAACAAGCTTTCAAAGTTAAATAGAGTCTCTTAATAATTTCAATAACCTGCTTGAGTGAAATAATATTTGAATTTTTTAATGAAAATATTTTTTTTTTTATAAAATAGGAAGACAACCAAGCAAGTGGGTCACCTGATAGTAAGTGATCACCACTGCCTATACAAACTAGACACCTGCAACAACAAAGAGAGTGCAGATGCGTTGCCAACCCAGAGGGCTAAGATAGAATACCTCTTGTGCCAGTAATTACACCAGCTGTCTCGCTCTCCACGCCGAAACACAACAGTGCAAGCACTGCTGCTTAGCGGCTGGATTAGCGAGTAAGACGGTGGTAGTGATCCGGACGGACCGGACATGAAAGGGAACAATGGTTTTTATGTTCTAATTATATACAAAAAAATCTTAAAAATCTTAATGTGTTACCAAAAACATTGTACTGTTCTTAAAACTATCAGTTTCAGAATGATTTTGTTATGATTTAATTCTAATTATCAAAATACATTCAGCAAGGAAGCCCATATCAAATAAAAAAGATTGAAAACTTATTGCACCTAAGTACTAATTATTCAAACCAAATTTTAACATATTATCTTTCATCGTCTTGTCGTTTATCTGTTAATTTCATCTTTACGAGCCAACGCTTGTTTGTAAGAGATCGCTTTAGAGCGATATGACCGCATTATCCTTAACTTATACAATGATAATAAAAATTAAATTGCAATTATAGGTTGCGTATGATTCCAGCGCTTCGGGGAGAGTCTGCTGAGAAGAAACACTGCAAGAGATCAGCAGTTTAAACAAACTGAACCAAATTACCTTGCTAACGCGTGTTTCGTAGAGTAGCAAGGTAATTTATTAATAAGTAATTTAAAGCGGACCTTGTGCAAGGTTCGTCCGGATCGCTACCACCATCTTGCTCGCTAATCCTGCCGCTAAGCAGCAGTGCTTGCACTGTTGTGTTCCGGCGTGGAGAGCAAGACAGCCGGTGTAATTACTGGCACAAGAGGTATTCCATCTTAGCCCTCTGGGTTGGCAACGCATCTGCACTCTCTTTGTTGTTGCAGGTGTCTATAGGCGGTGGTGATCACTTACCATCAGGTGACCCACTTGCTTGTTTGCCTTCCTATGTTGTAAAAAAAAAAAAAATGGTCCAGTTGATACAGACCTCCGGAAAGTAACGCCTGTGCCTAACATGACTGGCCAAGTTTAGTTTATCTCTATCTGCGTCCCTTTCTTATGACACTACTTAGACAGAGACGCAGGAAGGGGTTAAACTAAACCTGGGCTGTCATGTTAGGCCCACTGAATCTATTAATAAACGGTTTATTCTTATTTTTTCTATTTTTTTAAAAGCCTATCTTTGTATCCCACTGCTGGGCAAAGGACCTCAGGATTCAGGATTTATGTTTAAAGTAGGACCGAATATGATATCCTGGGAGTGCAGAAAGCAAAACTGTGTGGCGCTGTCTTCAACTGAAGCAGAATATGTCGCTTTATCGGAAGCATCTAAGGAAGCTGTATACCTACAGAGGTTGGTCAGTTATATTGCTAATAATGCGGACTCTAAGAGCGTGAAGTTGTTCGTGGACAACCAGAGCGCCATCACGTTGGCAAACAATCCTGTTGCTCACCGACGGACAAAGCATATCGACATACGATATAACTTCGTTCGTCATTGCGTCGCTGACAAGTTAATTCAGCTAGAGGACCACAAGATTTCCACAAGTCAGCCCAGTCCTTTTCTATTTTTAAAATACGAAATTACACAGTAATATTTTTTATAGTATGCGCTTTATACAAAATATAGCATAGCTAACTTTAAGCACATTTACCTAATGGGTACTAGTTAAATAATTGAAAAGGAAATGTACAGAATTTCCAGGTTTTGCGGGTGGTAGGGCCAAGGCCCATAGCCCATAGCGATCCAGATGGACCAAGGTCCATCTGGATCGCTACTACCATCTTGCTCGCTAATCCTGCCGCTAAGCAGCAGTGTTTGCACTGTTGTGTTCCGGTGTGGAGAACAAGACAGCCGGTGCACTTACTGGCACAAGAGGTAATCCATCTCAGCCCTCTGGGGTGGCAACGCATCTGCAGTGTCCTTGGTGTTGTGGTCGTCTATGGGCGGGGGTGATCATTTACCATGAGTTGACCCACTTGCTTGATTGCCTTCCTATGTTGTATATTTTTTTATTAGCCTATATTTGTGTCCCACTGCTGGGCAAAGGCCTCTCCACAAGACTTCCACAACTCCCGATTTGACGCAATATCAGCCCAGTCCTTTTCAAACCCGTCCAAGTCATCCCGCCATCTCTTTCTTGGCCTGCCTCGTCGTTGTATATAGGTATATAAAAAAAAAGAAATTTAAGTATAACCTCTTAAAATTGCACCATTCTCCTGTTATTTTAGTAACAAGTTCAATAAAACAAAAAGTAGGCACGTATGTATTGTGTCGAAACATTCCAATAGAAAAGCAAAAGAGTAAGTTATGAGGGAAAATCGTAAACAATTGAGTGGACCCGTGACGTGGGTCGACTTTTGTGTTTGTCTGTCTTTAGCAATCAGACGGGGTTGGCGACCTAAACCTTTGTTATAGAGTATAATAGCGGAATTTATCGCAAAAAATCATGTTAACATTAGCTTTTACGAGAGGATATTCTTGTTGGAAGCTATTGTTGTGTTTTCGTGCAACTGCGACTCCATTTTGACACCCCACTATAAGACAGATTGTCCAAAACGGATTAGATGTTGTCAATTTGTAAAATTTATTTTCGCTTTGAATGTATTTGAAAAAACGATAGAGTTTTTTAAGAGAGATTCAAAACGATACGTAATACATAATTAATAATAGCTGTAGAGACAGCTATACTACAGCTTTATAGCGCTTGTATGCTAATTGTGAGCTTATATGTATATGCATTACTTGAAACCTTGTCCCACGCCTTGACAGATCAAAAACGGTTACACATTAATGAGACTTATGTTCGTCTATACACAAGTACATACCGAGGTAGACTAGCTCTATGCATTTAAAATATATAGTAGCTGTAGGTAGAAAGACGAACGCCTTTTGTTGGGTACTCCTCAATTGTAAACTCTCTTCATTATTTCAGGAACGTTGAATGAATAAGCCTTAGGATAGTTTACAGTTATTTTCATTGATTTTACAACTTTTTAGTCATATAATAAATGCAAGAGCTCGGAGTTTTGCAACTACGGCGGTACAGTGCCGTCTGGTGGTGGCGTTGGTTAGACTCCGTGACGTCCGTAATATAGCTCCAACACCTTTATATAGCTACTATACAGCTTTTATAAAGCTTGTATGCTATTTGGGTACTAAGTTTACGTACCACGCAAACATTGCTCAAAGTTGAAAAAATCATATGTTAATGTATTAAGAGATTACTCAGACTTACACCCCTTTTCATTCAGGGGGGTGTGCCTTGCATACCAATTAGCCCCGAGACCGAATCCGTGTAACAGTGTTATCACCCGCAGGTACAGTATATGCAAATACGCGTGAGAAACAAAATTAAGCGACAGGAGTGGGTACAAATCGAATTAAGTGCGTGTCTTTGTGGAACAGGCTTTGGGAGAAACGTTTGTATAGTTTAAAGTAAGCACTGGAGACCTGTGGTAGGTAGGTGGTAGGTAGGCACAGGTCTCCTAACAGGGTGGTTCCACTCCGCACTGTAGGTACGCTCGGCCGCCTTGCCTACAGAGTAGGCTAATCGCACTAGGTTGTCGACTTGCTATGCGCCCGCTCGCTCGCTCTGTGGCAATGTAATTGAAAACGCATGAGCGCAACCCTAACGTGTCGCCGGGAGTTGCAGCTCATTTTGACGCGACCCGCCTGGCGAATGGTATTTTCAAAGGTTATTTTTTTTAAGTTACTTATAACGCGCTTTTACCCGCGGCTTTGCTTGCAAGATTTCATTCATGCATTTTAATCCAGGCTACGATATATCTGTCTGCCAAATTTCATCTAAATCTGTCCAGCCATTAATGTGCGAGTGAAAAACAAACATCAAAACGTAGGTAATTATTTTCACATTTATAATATGAGTAGGATTTGTGCGGTCGGCGTCTAAATCGTATCTGCCTTAGAGACTCCTGGCCCCAATAAGTCTGTGCATCTCTTTAAACCAGAGGTCTCCAAACTTCTTGGTATCGTGGACCCCTTTCACTTCCTTATACTTAATGTTTTTTACATATCTATATCCTTTAAATTAAAAAATTACGCCGCATTGGCCATTATATTTTTCTAACAAATATTGGGATAAGGTCAAAATTTCCAGTTCAGTTCATTTTATTAAAAACGTAAGCATAACAGCCTTTGTATTTATTTGGTTCTTGACCAATTGGTCGTTAGAAAATAATGAAACTTCCCGGTTTTGGACAAATATAAAATAAATAAAAAATGCTCTCAAGAACTTAGAATCCTGTGAGAGTATCACAAGCCAAGACGTAAGTATAGTCGACTAAGAAATTGCTTGACCACTTTTCGACCGTATTACAAAGGGATAAGGTTCAAAAGTGGTCAAGCAATTACTTGGTCGACTATACATATCGTTGGAGAAAAAGTGTTTATGTCCCCCCCCCTTACATTTCATGGATCCCCAATTTTCTTTGTCGCTCACATGGACCCCTTGGATATTGAAATTGACCCCCGGGCCCAATTTCATAAACGCGACAGGTGACAAGTGACAGTAACAATTCGGTATATATTACTTGCCCACTATTGATATGATGTTAAGTCTGTAAGTCTATAATGTTACTTGTCGACACAGTAATGTACGGCTAATTGTCACTGTCATTTGTCGCATGTCGCGTTTATGAAGTTGGGCCCAGTGGCCCAAACATGACTGGCCAAGTTTAGTTTATCACCATCTGCGTTCCTTTCTTATGACACTAGTTAGACGGAGACACAGGGAGGGGTTAAACTAAACCTGGGCTGTCATGTTAGGGCCGCTGGGGGTCAATATAGAATACTTTGGGAATCACTGCTCTAAACCTTAAGTATCGTACAGGTATTTATACGGTACGCAATCTAATAAATCTCGACGCTCGTCTGATGGCGGGTAACTCATTTTTACCTACTTTTACCTCCCCCCCCTTTAACCCTCTTTTACCGCAGCCACTTCGTCTTTGCGCTTCAAATAAAATAAAACCCATTTACAGTGTTAAACGTTGGGTAAAAGATATAGAAAATAGGGGTATATTTTTGCTGGAAAGTGGCAGTTTCAAAGGGAAATAAATTTTGAAATAAATCTGACGGCTAAAGAGATGATGCTCACTGCAAGTCTTGTTATAGTAGGTAATTCTTGTAACATGGCCGAAACGTCGAGGTAAATTAACAATGTTTTTATCGCTTTTTTTTAAATGAAATAGGAAGGCAAACAAGCAAGTGGGTCACCTGATGGTAAGTGTACACCACCGCCTATAGACACCCGCAACATCGAAGAGATTGCAGATGCGTTGCCAACCCAGAGGGCTAAGATGGACTATGCAATCAAATTAAATTTAAATGCTATATAATGAAAACACAAAAAAAATTAGGGTAATGGAACGGCTTGAGCCTGAAACCTCATAAATGACTATGCAAGTTATGACAAATAAAATTTATGACAAATAATTTATGCGAACCAATAAGGACGCGCAATAGGCACGGTGCGTAATAGAGGCACTGTAATTCCAAATGACATCCTAAGGGGTGTCCTAAATTGTCACCCACTTAATTAAACAAAGGTCAAGCCCGTAAAGCGAATGACAGTTGTAAACGTTTCACTCTTCCGCCTGGGGACATAAACTTTTACAGTCCGCCGTGACAGTTTGGCAAGGAGTCGTTAAAGGTCTGATTTACCACTCCTTGGTTGCCTTTTGAGGAGTTATTGAAGGTTTATCGAGTAGGGAGGTGAAATGTAGGCTTGAGGATTGGTTAGGGCAGTGAAAGAAAGAAGTATTGAAGGATTTCTAGCAGCAAAAAATTGGTCCCATTATACCCTTTTCGTTAAGTATCTTTATTTTATATAAGCAAACATCAAATCTGTAACTAATACAAAAGATCTGTTTGTTTGTGGGAAGACTTTATATTACAATACTTATAATAAGTAAGTCGTGCTAGCTTATCCTGACGCTAAGCAGCAGTGCTTGCACTGTTGTGTTCCGGCGTGGAGAGCGAGACAGCCGGTGTAATTACTGGCACAAGAGGAATACCTCTTATAGACATCTTAGCCCTCTGGGTTGGCAACGCATCTGCAATCTCCTTGGTATTGCGATGTCTATAGGCGGTGGTGATCACCATTACCATCAGGTGACCCACTTGCTTGTTTGCCTTAATATTTCATAAAAAAAGTACTTATATATTTCCAAAATACCGTTTGACATAGTACTTAACTTGGTAAATTTCCTATTTACAGCAGTGTATCTAATGAATGTATGTTACGCTGGAATTGTAAGATCTTTATAATTACTACATGTATGCAATTGAATGAATAAATGAATGAATGAATACTTTTATTTTTTTCTTAAATAAGCGTAGATGTATTGTCTGTGCCGATTGCAGTCTAGTCTATTCATAAACGTTTAGTAAACCTACGTTACTTAACACATGTTTCGTCGCGGTCTGTTATTGTATTTGCCTTTGAATGAAACAATGCGACTTCAAGGTGGTCGGTAAATATTTATTGAAGGGAAACTATTAAAAATTGTAGTTTGTTCAGATGCTGAAAGTAGCGGTATTTACTTAGGTTAAGTGTGTAGTCATTAGTGTTTTCAGACTTCTGTTTACTTACGTTTAAGGTTAACTGGAAGAGATCCCTTAAAGGGATAAGTTCGCCTTTGTTCATCGCTGTATCTCTTTTTTTAATTTATGCTTTTTGTACAATAAAGAATTTACATATATACATACATACTTACGAATTGTATTAGTTCATTGTTATTAACCCGATCTGGATCCAGTTGCGAAACGAATGTTTTAATTTTTATATCTTCATCTTAACTAAACTGTTTTCTTTCTTTCTTTATTAAATACTAGCGGACGCGCGCGACTTCGTTCACGTAAAATTAGTAGCCTATGTCCGTCAGGAATAGTGTAGCTTTCCATCTGTGAAAGAATTTTTGAAATCGGTTCAGTAGTTCCAGAGATTACCCCCTACATACAAACAAACTAACAAAAAAACAAACAAACAAAGTTTTTCTCTTTATTATATTAGTGTAGATAAAGATCATCACACAGCTCTAATGCCAAGAGAGTATCTTTTCAAGCTAACAAATGTTTTGTCCCCTTCATTTGAGGGCAAACGTCACAATGACAGATACAGACATAAAACATGTTAACTAACAAACGTTTACGAAGCGTTTATGAATAAGGGGGTAAGAGCTTGTGCAAATCCATTTGATCTCGAAGGTTTATTAGCTTTGTAGCTGACTGTACATAGGTAGGTATGTGAGTATGTGTAACTGCACTTTAACGTGTAACGTGTAAGGTCAGATGGATCAGAGAAGTAAAAAAATCTCGTATTATGATAAAAAACAGAGGCGCGTCGTGTTTAAGTGTCTTATAAACATTAAACTAGGTTTTGGTTGTGACTTTGTCCGCGTAGATTTTAGTTTGTACATTAATTGCCATCCCCTTTTATTCTTTTTAGTGGTGAAATTTTCTACAACCCTAAAAAAACTTTTTTTTTGCATGTTGGGCTGTGCATTATCCGTCAGTCAGTCAGTCAGCATTGGAACTCTTATTTATGTATAGATTGTAGTTTCGTTTTTTGTTTGTTGAATATTCTGTTTTTTTTATTTGGTACAATTAGTCGAACTAAGCCAAAACGTACTTAACCATCCCATAATTATAACGAGTTTCTTATTCCGGAGTCAATTATACGTTTACTGACATTATGATTACAGGCATAAACAAAGCAATTTGAATTTAGCAACATTCAATTTGACGGTCGGATTTGCAAAGCCAACAATTTATATGCAAATTTATCATTATGTTTAATATAATAATGAACCCTTTACCCTTTCTGTATTCCCTACAAGGGAAGGCGGAGGTTTGTCAAAATAATTACTTTGGCAGTACTTAACAAAGACTTTTTAAAATTTAAATTGCCTCTATTTGCTCGTGTAAAAACGACGGGTCTGACTGAAAATCAGCGTAGTGCATTAGCCCACTTAGTGAGTCTAGCCCCTTTTTGACATCACCACTATATTCATCATCATCATCATCATCATCATCATGTCACCTTGCCGATGACAAGCACATTGGAAGTGACAACGCATCGGAACTACGTGGTTTTATCGTCAAAATAGTTTTATTGTTATATTTAAACACAGTTTTATTGCAAAGTAAGCAGATATAGTAAAAATAAATGAATACAGGTGTCAATTTTGCAATGAAATTTTAACTTTAAAAGAACAACAATAAAATCTTATTTTAAACTTATCTAAAGGTAAAAATGTTGTCCCGCCAATTGTTAGATTTGTTTAACATATTTATAATGGTATCGGGACTTTAACGCGATAAAAACATTGTTAAATTACCTCGACGTTTCGGCCATGTTTCAACGGCCGTGGTCTCGAGTAGACGTGGTAGTAGGTAGTGATAGATTAGTTTTTTTTATTTTATGAAATAGGAAGGCAAACAAACAAGTGGGTCACCTGATGGTAAGTGAACACCACCGTCTATAGACACTCGCAACATCGAAGAGTTTGCAGATGCGTCGCCAACCCAGAGGGCTAAGTTGGAATACCTCTCGTGTCAGTAATTACACCGGATATCTTGCTCTCCACTCCGGAACACAACAGTGCAAGCACTGCTGCTTAGCGGCAGGAGTAGCGAGCAAGATGGTGGTAGCGATCCGGACGGATCTTGCACAAGGTCCTACCACCCGCAAAACCCGTTTTATATCTATGTTAGTATTTAGGGTATTTATTGTATGGGCTTTGTTTCTTGAAATAAAGTTAATTATAACTTTGACTTTCGTTGCTAACTGTATAATTCAATTCAATTCAATTCAATCCATTTATTTCAGATTATTAATCCATATTAGGTTAGTAACAAATGTCTTATGAGCTAGTGTTAGTATTATTATAAAAATCACAATTAAAGCACCGTATGGAGCTGTACCCATCTCTGCAAGAGTGGGGAGTCCCAACGGTCCGTGAAGACGCGCAGGATGCCGTTGGTGCTACCGCGGATAATGCTCTGTCTCTGTGGTGTATTGACTTATGTGGACTCCTTCCTGCTGTCGTGGTTATGTTTGATATTGATCTCAAAGTTATTGATTTCATATAATCACGTTTTTAATCATGCAGTGATTAGTTACAACGTCCTGTTGCGCAGTGTGCGTGTATAGTCGACCAAGTAACTGCTTGACCACTTTTGAACCTTATCCCTTTGTAATACGGTCAAAAAGTGGTCAAGCAATTTCTTGGTCGACTATACGTTCGCATTTCATTGATTACGGTTACTTTTGTAGACTTTGTGGTAACTAATTAATCAGTTCCGTATCGTACTAAGTACAGTCAAGGAAATTGAAACACGTACCACCGTAGAACCTAGTCGAAGAGACATACGCATGACATTTGTATGACATAGCCTGGCGTTTAACACGTCGCGTCATTGCGATAGTGTTAAGGTGGTACGTGAATATATTTCCCCTACTGTACATTATCTTTGTAAATAGGAAGGCAAACGAGAAAGTGGGTAATCTGATGGTAAGTAATCGCTCATAGACACCCGCGATATCTAAATGTACCTAAACATACCTGATGCTGTTAAGGTTAGTAGTTAGTAGGTTTACGTATGGTAGGACCTTGTGCAGCGTCCGTCCGGATCGCTACCACCATTTTACTTGCTAATCCTGCTAAGCAACATAGCTTGCACTGTTGTGCTCCGGCGTGGAGACTGCAGAGCAAGACAACCGGTGAAATTACTGGCATAAGAGGTATTTCATCTTAGCTCTCTGGGTTTGCAACGCATCTGCAGTTTCCTTGGTGTTGTGGGTGTCTATGGGCAGTGGTGATCACTTACTATCCAGTGACCCATTTGCTCGTTTGCCTTCCATTGATATAATATAAAAAGGTTACCCTTGAAATATCAACAAACGAACCACCGCATGTATCATTTTACCAAATTTTATTTTACCATAAGGTATTTTTGCAAAGATATTATTTGCTATTGCTACGGATAAAACACAACCCTAACCTAACTACACGATGTTTATATGAAACAACAACAACAACAAAGCAAGTTGACACACAAGCAAAGAATAAATAATAGTACTAACGTACCAAAACTTCTCTTTTTCGACCACCATTAAACGAATCCCAACTTTATGATCAGGCACAAAAAGTTCGTATTACTTCATAAACATTCGCCAGGCGGCATGCGCCCGCGCCCGCCTTCCACCCGCAATGCCCTGGCGCACCGCTAGGGTTGGGCTGCTTACTGTAATACTATCTCGCGCGACACAGAGTGAGCGGGCGCGCGCGCGGCGGGCCGGCAACCTACTGCGATTAACCTATGCCATAGGTAATGCGGCGAGCGCACCTATAATGCAGCGTGGAACCCCCCTGACACAAGTAAACAAAATAAAAGAACATACGTTATGTAACAGGGAAATTTTACGTGGGAGTCATCAGACGGTCTTATCGCTAAGCAGTGATCTCTTCCAGACAACCTTAACCAACATTCAAGAAACATTCAAAGTACTTACACAAATTCAGTGCACTAGCATGAACCTCGACACGCGTTAACTCGCTACGTAACGCAGTGCGTCTCGTTCTCACCAGCCCAGTAGGAGAGAGACGCACTGAAAACGTAGCGAGTTAGGCTGCTTTTCCACCAGAGATGTGCGAGGATGCGTAGCGAGGGATGTATTTGTAAGAACCAATAGAATTACTTCATTTATCGCGCCTCGGTCAGCATAGCTCTGGTGGAAACGGCTCATTGGTTCTTTACAAACACATCCCTCGCTACGCATCCTCGCACATCTCTGGTCGAGAAAGTTTGTTCTAGGTGCAGAACGAAACAATGTTGATGGAATGAAAATTCTACGAAACGATTATCTTTAATGCGATTTGTTTGTCGATATTTCAAGGGTATCCGGATCCGGTTGCTAAGTGGTTTGCTGCACATTGTTATTTAACGAACGCACTCCGAATGAATGTGGAATAATAACTCCGTAAAAAAACAGCACCACGCAAATCCCAAAGGCGGGGCTTTTTTTAATACAACAGAGGAAGGCAAACAAGCAAGTTGGTCCCCTGATGGTAAGTGATCACCACTGCTTATAGACATCCGCAACAACGAGGAGATTGCAGCTGCGTTGCCAACCTAGTGGGCTAAGATGGAATGCCTCTTGTACCAGTAATTACACCGGCTGTCTTGCTCTCCACGCCGGAACACAACAGTGTAAGCACTGCTGTTTAGCGCGAGGATTAGCAAGCAAGATGGTGGTAGCGATCCGGACAGACCTGCAAGGGCCAACCACCCGCAAAAGTGGCTGAAAAACTACAGTTCAAATGCAAGTTCATCTATTCCAGACGTCTGAAAATAATATTTAGTATTGTGCTAAAAATATTCGCGAAATATTTAAGTAAAATACCATTCAAGTGGTGTAGACGAGCGAAACAGCCAGTAATAAAGAAACTGGGATACTTTATTGCAGGTAAATAGCATTATTTTGCCTTTACAACAACTATAATATGAGCTGTATTATGCAATTAGTAGCCAGCCGGTTTTTACTGTGCAAGTCAGGTAATCCCATCAAAAAACTTGCATGCATGTTGGTCTCCCTTTTCCGTAAAAAATAAATAAAATGAACAGCAACTTATTTCTGATATTTAAAAAAAAACTGACTTCGAAGGTACTGGCAAAGAAAATACAGTAAATAATTATTCGTTCCTATTAAACGTTAGATGGATTTCTTGGTTAATGATTTAATTTCGGTTTTATAATATACCCTATATATGACAGATATGATATTATAGCGCCCTTAATAGAGCTTAATTCTAACAAACTCTGCGTAGCCTACTTCCAGGAGTAGTAAAAAGACAAGTGATAAATTTACTTTAGTAAGAACTGATTAGTTAATCTTTCATGAAATAATTCTTCACTGACTAACCGATGGCTCCTTTCCGCAAAAAGCATCCAGAATCTACTGACAAGTTGACAAGACAACTATGATACGCCTTGATGTCTGAGCCGCCATTTACGAAAATTAAGGATTTCTATAGACGGCGGCGATTACTTCCCATCAGGTGACCCGTATACTTGTTTGACTTTCAACTCCATACAACACATGCTGGGGCGTATACCACAATACTTACAACTGCTACAATTTAACAGGCTTGTCACATTTTTGTATGATAAACTTTACAATGTGGTAATTTTTTTTCTATTTTTTGTCATACGGGAGACGGTAATTTTTAACAAGAGCTCAAAGGTTGACTGGCAGAGAATGCCTTAAGGCATTAAGTCTGCCTTTTGTACATTCTGTATTTTTTGTACAATAAAGTTTATAAATAAATAAAAAAAGAAAATTTTAGCGCTCAGCGCTGAACAGCAACCGTCGTCGTGACGTCATTTTAGAAAAAAACCTTTTTTTAAATATTTTATTGGCTAGTGCATGCATGATAGCTTTCCCGTTTTTCCGCAAGTCAGTAACAATAATCAACATCGCATGAGCATAATGACTTGCATGGTAGCTGCAGTATCCTTGTATATACAATACATTATCTTGATAATGACTTCTGTTTAAAACATTGTTCTACTCCGATGCAAGCGCACTAGAGTTCAATACGTCTAAGGAGATTCACACTTGCAAAGGTAATTGATCAAAATATGCGAGCGAATTCTCTTTCCAGTGTGTAGCCAAGTATGAAAGGCTTTCCACGGACGTTTCAAACGCCGTCAGTCCCCCGTGCGAAATGTTGATAAAACAAGTGTCAGCTTGTGACCGTTTGTTATCCTCTTTTGTCTGTTTGTGTTGTTTGTTTGTTATTTGTTGTTGTTGTTTGTTGCTGGTCGAGAAGAGGCTTCCTTTATTGTCAAAAAAGGCATCAGACAGCGTTCTAAGAGACAGTATTTTGTAAAAGGACTGACGGTATTTCAAACGCCTGTGGAAATTAATACGTGAAACCAATATTACCTAATTTACGTTTGCGAATATGATACTTAATTGATACGTTCGTTTGTCAGTTATTATCACATTACAATATCGCAATGTTTCTCTATGTACAGTCACGGAATTACATTTCCAACCCACCTAAGGTTCAATAGCATATAGCAAACTGTCACCATAAGAGCTATAGAGCAAGACGTTAGTTTGACATATCGACCTTAATGCATTGCGAATGTCAGACGACATTTCAACGAAATGGGTAGGGAATTAAATTCCTTGACTGTACCCATTGTTCTCTTCTCTTTATTAAATTAAGTCATATAAGTCGGATATTGTGCTAAACCTATCGATTATTGCCTGCATATGTTTATGGGATGGGTCCCTACAGATTTGCATTACTGGATCTTTCCTAGTTTAAGCTTTAGACACTATGAAGCTCTTTTTTTTAATGAAATAGGAAGGCAAACAAGCAAGTGGGTTACCTGATGCCACCACCTATAGACACCCGCAATATCGAAGAGATTGCAGATGCGTTGCCAACCCAGAGGGCTAAGATGGAATACCTCTTGTGCCAGTAATTACACCGGCTGTCTTACTTTCCACACCGGAACACAACAGTGCAAGCACTGCTGCTTAGCGGCAGGATTAGCGAGCAAGATGGTGGTAGCAATCCGGACGGACCTTGAACAAGGTCCTTCCACCCGTAAAAATCTTTCACTGCTTTCTGTGGGTTCATCATCATATCATATCAGCCGAAAAACTTCCACTGCTGGACTTTGGCCTCTTCACGCCACGACAACCAGTCCTGTGCTGCTTGCATCCAGCGGGTTCCCACAACCAGCACTAGGTGGTCGGTCCACTTTGTAGCGGGTCTGCCCATACTACGTCTCCGGTATCTGCGTCGCCACTCCGAGAACTCTTTGGCTTTTTCTTCTGGATTTAAATCCACTGTAAACTTTGATATTATAATATTTTTTTGTGAGGTGATATAAACATACCATATTTGCCTGCTAAAACTCAATGTCGTCAAAGTTATGATTATCACAATAAGTTTCTAGACAACCGTTAAACCTTCACAATTTAAAGGAAGCATCAGGATTCTTTGTTCCGCCATCCATGAGCAACTGGGCATCTCGTACAGCTATTCCGTCCATCGACCCAAGGGCTGTCCCGCTCCAGGACACATGATGATGCGATCCTTTTATCCCTCATCAGGGACATAGAGCTCTCGGAAGTTATCCCCCATCAGCTCCAATCCTGCGTGGTTACTTCCAACTCTCTTCAGCTGAGACCAATTGATGAAGCTTCACTCTCCACTCCACTCACTTCACACTCCACAACTCACCACTCTTTGGTATTCGAAGGATATTCGTTTCACCTAATATTTGCTAATGCGAATGCAAAAATACTTTGGGTCTAATGCTACTGTAGTACTGATTTGCAAGTTTAACTGTAGCGTACGATTTTACCTAAAATAACGCTAATAATAATCCGATCTGTTTAATTATTTTTGAAGTACATGTTGGTATTTTGTGTTCTTACGCATGTGTCCAGTTATCCATGGACCAATCTATTATATGTATATACAGAGTAGGTCTACAAATGTACAGAAAACATTAGTCAATTAGTATTACACTGGCCACTACACTAAGAACTCAGAAGTGAGATTACAAAGCAATAAGTGTGAAGTGTTACTGAATACTAGTTAATAATATCAAATCATAGAGAAAGACAGAGGCGCAGGGAGCAATAAATTAAACCTGAGCCGGTCATGTTAGGGCCACAGTTCTGTGATTTGCTGAGGTATTAACACTGCGGCGGTGTTAAGTTAACCTTGGTTTCCCAGAATGCTCCCAAAGATTTACTTCAGGCTAATACTCTCGAAGGAATCGCACTTTACCGTCTCCTGAAAACTTAATTTTGCCCAGTTTACGACGACGCGGCACTTCACGCCCATAAATCGGATGGGGTGGGCAGGAAATAAAATTTGATGGATTGATTGAGTGACGATTCGATTGTGGAAAGTCGATAAACGAGGATATTGAAAAGGGACAAAGGTGTCGACATCCTCGTAGCGCTTGTTTCCGTTTCTTCATTCGGAGTACGTTTTAACCACGAGCTCAGATTTGGGAGGTCATTAGAGCAACTACTGTCTGACCTGTCCTGTCTGCTGTCTTATGATAGGGATACCGGTCATGATTATTATAAATTTATAAGAGCTTAAGAGCTGCCATAAACAATCTATGAAATCGGCATTAGTTTCATGGAAATTTGGCCGCAGGCCTTGTGAAATGGTCTCTACTGACGATAAAATAACATTATATCATTTCCGCTAGCATGAGTGTTTATTTTCTCGCTCGTCAAAGAGACTTAGTGACTAAACGAGTGGTGATCACTCGGGCTAGCCTTTTAGATCATATCCAATGAACATACGTAAAGTAAATTATGATCAAAGGCAGCATATCGGTCTGGATGACTTTTGATGATGGTTCGAACGCCAACCAGATGTGTCGCAAAGGACGATGGACCCTTCGATCTTAATTATAGTCCTTATGATGTATTTATTCATTTCAATTACTAAGCAATCGCAGCTGTCAGTATCCTTTGCGAGGACTACAATTTGCAACATTCAGACCGTGGAAAAGTCTTAATTTTTTTTATACCACAAAGGAAGGCAAACGAGCAAGTGTGTCACCTGATGGTAAGTGATCACCACTGCCCATAGACACCCGCAATACCAAAGGTATTGCAGATGCGTTGCCAACCCAGAGGGCTAAGATGGAATACCTCTTGTGCCAGTAATTGCACCGGGTGTCTTGCTCTCCACACCGGAACACAGTGCAAGCACTACTGCTTAGCAGCAGGACTAGCGAGCAAAATGGTGGTAGCGATCCGGGCGGACCTTACACAAGGTCCTACCGCTAAATTAATGATGAATTTGTATAATTATTAACACATTTTACAGCAATAAATCTTCATAGGTTAAAAATGAACATAAAAGCTGCAGGATGACCGACAAACTGACGCGTCAGATTCAAACAAAAGGGCTGGTATGAATATTAATCGTGCTGGGCACGCATTAGCATGGCGAGCGTCTGACGATGCATTTTACACTCAATTTTTAAGGGACTGTGGAACTTTGTCGCGATCAGTCATCGTTTTGTACCTTATGGTGAATTTTTGAATTCTTATTTAGATAAAATGTATACATACGTACCTACTATAAAATATTCATTTTTCTATACATTTGATTGTAACGTTCCTTTTATTTTGGTGACATCTAAAATATTTTTTCTAAGTTCCTTCTTTATATACGTGTGCTTGCTGTGGTCATAGACTACCGCCATCTACTTAAGCTGTATCGAGTGCGAGGGAGGGGCGGACTGAAAACCAGCGCTGCGCAGGTACGAGCGTGCGCTCGCACTCGCAGCAAATGCTGAGCCCGCTCCTTTTGTCACATGAAGTTTTTGTTATTTCACTTTTATTGTTAACTGTGTATTTACTTTGTGTGGTAATAAACGCGTATTCTAATTCTAAAAATTCTAGACTTAATTGAAAAATATTGGAACCCCATATTTCACCCCGCGGGGGGCTGCGTGCTCAGAATGCTTGCGGCATTACCTCACTGCACGGCCAGTGGCCCGTTTCACGAAGCTACAAGTTACAATTTTAAAAGTCTAAACCGGCAACATTGGTCAATAATCCCAGGCATTATTGACCAATGTTGCCGGTTTAGACTTGTAAAATTGTAACTTGTAGCTTAGTGAAACGGGCCACAGCTGGTGAATTTTTTTCTTTCGAGCGCTCGACATTCGCAAGCTGCGGGCCAATCAAATACGCGAGTGTAAATTTTAGCCGGCACTGATTGGCACGCGGCTGGCGAGTTTCGAGCGCTTGAGAATCAAAAATTACCCCACAGGCTCGGCCTTTGGGTGAAAAAAGACGCGGCCTTCGGATCACCAGCTACGCCGACCAGTTTAACCGACACCTCGTGAACAAAGTTATTGACATCGAATGACCCAAAGTTGTGCCGCAAATATAATAAAGCATAACTACGAATCACAAATACACAGAGGACATAGCTGTATGTACATAGATAGCTTTGCCTTTTCCGTAGTATTAAAAATTCTCGTCTAGGGCTAAGTTATAAGTCAAAGTCCGTAAAATTAAATGTGAGATGACAAATTTCAATCATTCAGTACAACTTTCGACATTACTACCCGATAGACCTTTATAAAACCCAGACTAGATCTTCAAAACATACAAACAATTCTTCGTTACGTCTTCAGAACATTATAAGAACTATAGTAGTAAATAAGCCCCGTTTACAGCGCTTGGCTGTAACGGAGTGGTCTGGAGAGCTTTTAAGCGGAATTTATACGCTAGCGCAAATTTATGCGTCTACAGGCAGCTATCAGACAACTTATAAGCTTGCAACGATGTCGAAACTTTCTCGTTTGAGATCAGTTACTTAGAGTTATGAATAAAACAGTTAGTCTGTTCAATTGTTCATACATACTTGTTTTACCATGTAAAAAAAATTCTAACCTAAAATTTCACTTTTTGTGACCTGCACATCGTTTATAGCAGTAATAAAACAAATCGAGGCTGTAAATAGAAGATTTAGTTTGTTATTTGTTGTTTTAGATTGTGTCATTTAAACAATAAACAACATTTTGACAGCATAATCCTGCCGCTAAGCAGCAGTGTTTACACTGTTGTGTTCCAGCGTGGAGAGCAAGACAGCCGGTGTAATTACTAGCACAAGAGCTATTCCATCTTAGCCCTCTGGGTTAGCAACGCATCTGCAATCTCTTCGATGTTGCGGGTGTCTATAGGCGGTAGTATACACTTACCATCAGGTGACCCACTTGCTTGTTTTCCTTCCTATTTCATAAAAAAAGAATCAAGATGTTCAGAAAAAAGCTTGAACACTATGTGGTGTCACAGGACCTCTTAGCTCAAGAGTCCGAGTCGCATTTGGCGGGTTTTTGGTATTATTCACCCCTCTTCTTTGATTTCTATTCCACTACTGAGGGTCATCCACCCGCCACCTATTAATTAAATTGTAGGGTAGACATGAATGTCCATTTACGAGTATACCCGTGTATACCCTACGGTCACAGATGGCTGGGCAGCTGCATCACTTGAGTGCACTTCGCTAGATAGTTTCATTTCATCTGCACACAGCCTGATGGATAGAGCATGTTTTGAGCATATTTCCAAAGCTTTTGCTAAACGAATAAAACTTGTATATCTATGTTTTATGGCACGGCGTTGTTACATGTTGGAACCATTAGAGCTTTGTTCAGAGCTACCGATATGCTTTATTGTTTGTAGGTATTTATAAATAGATAGGCAAGAATAGTAGACGGTACCATATTGCATTTATTTTATAAGAGCACAAATCTTTACTTGTTATTTGATGAGATTTCCAATAAAAGTAGCTACGTCTGCATATCGGCTGTTCCAGTGAACAAAGTTGCCACAGGATGACAATGTCTTAAACTGACTTAACAAAATATTTACATAGATGAAATACAACATTCTTTTAGCAACTTTTTGGAAATACTACTTTGATAATCGGGAGAGTCGATATGTTAGTGTTTGTGCCCTCCATTTCAGCCACATTACAATGGCCAGGCAGAAAGTAGTGTCACAACAGAGATTTTGAAGAAATTACAAAACATGAAGCATAGAGCTAGCCAAGATTTGAGTATAAAAATCCAGGTACAAATCGTAAAACCCACAGACCCATGAAATTTAACGTAAATAAATAAGAAATAAGAGTTTTACGACACGATTTTTATTGCAACCGATAAAAGGTGAAAACGTGCTGATGTTACTTAACTAAGTTTCTTTCATAGGTATCATTAAATAAAAAGCTTTTTGGGAAAAAATTGTAACGAAATTTAGCCACAATTTGGAGGAAAGGGACGTAGTACGTTCCGTTGTTTTTATATTTAAGGGAAGTCTCGTTGATAATTTTGCCTATGGAAACTCTCAGATGAAAATCAGCCTCATGGATTACTGGGACCGTGTGCTGAGTGGGGCCGTTATTGATTGTATTCAACACACTGTTTGTCATATTTCTGCTTTACCTGTGATGTGTGTATTGTGTTAAATAGTTTTTCATTTCATATGTTACATTTTATTTTCTAATAATATTGCCAATAAAGAAGCCAATCACTAACACTACCTTGGTTCGCTGTCACCTGTTGTTACTAGGGTGTGCAACGAGTGAAGTTTTAGTCAAACTTTAAAGCCATTAAATAATTGTTTCATCATCATCTCAGCCACAAGAAGTCCACTGTTGAACATATGCCTCCTCCATGGATTTCCAAAGTGACCGGTTGGAAGCGGCATGCAACCAGCGCCTTCCTGCCACCTGTATGAAGTCATCGGACCATCTTGTGGCTGGTCGAAATAATAGTTTGGTCGGCATAAAATATTAAGAAACAATATAAAATAAGTTACCCATAGTAATCAAACGTGAGTCAAACAGCCTACGTTTATTTGGTAGTTTCATAATTTTGGCGCAATATATCTTGGCAATGATTTAATTTAGAGTTCATTTGTGAGCTTCTTATTTTGGTAGGGTTATAATGTTGGCACCCAACTTTTAGCCGCCTACTTCTCACAATTGGCCGTTTACTTTAAGAGGAGTGTGAACCTAGCTCCAAAAAGCGCTCCCCATTCAAACGGCGATAACGTTTTCCACCCCCTAAACCCTAACCTATGACAATGATTTTTTGGTATGTTGTCATTTTGCCTTAGAACTAGGTTTGTATGTTTTGATTTTATCAATATTCTGCATAGATTTGACAATATTTGCATTTTAGGCGTTTCATATAAAACACAAAAGCGTCAATATTTTTGAAACTAATAAGAATATTTTAAAAATCAAAACGTATGAACCTAGTTCTAAGGCATAATAATAACATACAAAAAACTCATGGCTATAGGTTAAGGATTAAAGGGTGTAAAACCTTATCGCCGTTTGTATGGAGAGCGCTGGGTTCACACTCCTCTTAAGGTATAAAATAGCACTTACCTTTTCATTGGAACCCATTTCAAATCCATAATAGAATATACGGCGCTGCTTATCCAAAATTAAAGTTCAAACTCTAAGTTTCACGAACTTTCACCAACTCTGCATAACACAATAATTTTCAGAATTCCCGGAAAAGCACGAAGTTTCACGAGTTTGCACGAACTTCAGTTTCCTTGACGCTAATTGGTCAGGGGTTTGTTCAGATTGTTTTCTTTGGCTAACACGGTTCAGCGTTGAATGGGTTTTGTTTTCAATTACTGATCACGGCTACATGCCTTTGCCTGTAATATTCAGAAAAGTTAGACTACAAGAGCTTCTTAATTCTTATTTCAAATTCTTTACAAGATACTTTTCAATGCATTGCAATTTATTCAAATGACGAGCAATTTCAACTTTACTTTGTCATTTATCTCCTAGTTCTGTTTACTTTGAGATCAGGGTCCCTATTCTGGGTTCATGCGAGATTTATCTCGCACGAGAATAACTGTCAAATCCCAAGGAAATCTGTCATTTTTGACGTATGTGGCATGCGAGATAGCGTCTCGCTTGACCCGAGAATTGGGGTCCAGGATGAAACTTAATTTTAGCACTAAGGAGAAAGCATTGTGTATACAAGTTCAGTAGCAATTGCGCAAAATGTTCAACCGCTGTGCTTATTTACTTTCGAAACAACTATTCAATCAACAAACTATTCTATTAATTAAACGAAAACAAACAGCAGCTGCTACGACGTCCTCACAATCAATATTAACAAACTAACAACGAGCAATGTAGTTTCACCCAAATAAATTGGAGGCTAACTTAAAAAACCATAACGCACAAACGCTCTATTTTTAAATGTCCGTCCACACACGACCGTCACTTTAAAAAGCTAACGTTCTATTTTTGAATACGTGAAAATTCGAAGGGAGGTTTTTATTTTTAATCGAATTTGAACGGCGAACCGGCCGCTCGGCCGCGGCGAGTGGCCAGTTGTGTCTGATACACATCACTTGTTTTTTGTGATGCCACGAAACAAGGGTTAAAGCGAAAGCGGATGCGGAATTTTGGGGTAATTTTTGAATTGAGAACATTCAACTGTCTCTTCATACAGGATGTAACAAAACTTTAATCTATAATCTTTTAGCAGATGATGGCAACCCAGTTTTAACACTCCAATCAGTAATTTAACTAAAATTACGTAAATTTCGACCAATTATGTAAGGAATGTTTCCGGTGTCAAATTCAATGAGCTTATTAATGTCGGTACCCAGAGCAGTCGGACGCAACACCCTTAGTAATAATCGAATTTGTCATTGTAGGAAACTCAAGTAGTTCGTATATAATTTCTAATGGAGCTAGATTATGTTTATACACTTACAACAGGAGGTTTGAAAAATCCCGACTCTTAAACGTGATAACATTGTTTTCGAACTAGTAGATAAAAACCTAGTTCTAAGGTATATGACAACTTACAAAAAATAACATGACTATAAATTAGGGTTTAGAGGCTGAAAAACGTTAGCTTATTTTTATTGACATTTAACTATCTGAATACTAGTAATTTGATTTCATTGTTATACTTGTACATAATATGTTTAATTACTGTGTTTGTTTGTTATTATTTTAATCGCGATTTAGCTACCATGTAAGTGTTTTGGTTTTGTACTGTAAATTTATGTGTGGATTATTCAATAAATATAAATATCCCCGTTTGTATGAAGAGCGCTGGGTACACAGTGGCTTTAAAACTTCGAAATCCGCACTACACTTTGACTTTGAATTCGACTCTACCGGCTGTGGCTTGCGCCCGCCGCGACACATGCGTCACCGCCGACTGACGTGTCGACCAACCCCCCGATTATCTTTACGATATTGTCTGCACTGTATGTTGTTTAACACATAAACGCGAGCGCGTGCGATGATCATATTCAATAAGAAATAGCTTTTATCTACACATATATCATAAATGCTCTATAATGCGTTCAGAAACCGTAAGCAATGACCAGCATTGTAACAACCAATATTATTATGAGAATTTTTCTAATTTGTTTCTATTATTGAATTTCATTTTTTATTACATTATTTTAATGTGTACAGTCTATATATATTTAATAGGTACTAGTAGCTAGTAGCAATGCAGGTCATTGCCCTTTGGCTTCTGAACCCATCATAGAGTACTTATGATATGTGTGTAGATAAAGTAATGTATGCAACTGTACATAATTAGGTCTTAAAACACGAGTGTGATCCTATTATGAAACTCGCTGACGCTCGTTTCATAAAACCACACTCGTGTTTTAAGACCCCTCATTATGCAACAGTTGCATAAAACACTATTAAAACACGTTTGTTGATTATTAGTACGTAATATTAAACAGTGAGTGGTAGTGAAAGACAACTCACGCAATTTAGCAATTATAATGGTTTTTTTTATATACAACATAGGACGGCAAACAAGCAAGTGGGTCACCTGATGGTAAGTGATCACCACCGCCTATAGACACCTGCAACAACAAAGAGAGTGCAGATGCGTTGCCAACCCAGAGGGCTAACATGGAATAGGTACCTCTTGTGCCAGTAATTACACCGGCTGTCTTGCTCTCCGCGCCGGAACACAACAGTGCAAGCACTGTTGCTTAGCGGCAGGATTAGCGAGCAAGATGGTGGTAGCGATCCGGACGGACCTTGCACAAGGTCCTACCACCCGGTTCATTGGCTCCTTAAATACAGTCATCATTCATTTGCGTCATTTGTACGTTTGGAGTAGGATTTATTAATCTCACCGGGACTAATGCTTACATTAAAAATGTAGACCGTCTCAAATCTTCCCAGTAATGGGTCCCGAGTGTTGAAGTACAGTAGGGGAAATAGATGCACATACCACCTTAGAACCCTACAGCAAAGACGCGACGCGTTAAACGCCAGGCTATGTCATACAAATGTCATGCGTATGTCTCTTCGACTAGCTTCTACGGTGGTACGTGTTCCAATTTCCTTGACTGTACATGAAACTTTTGCAATGGTGTAGGTATTCAACATTACTTAACACAACTTCAGACTACTGGTCTTTTTTTAGCCTTTCAGTTTTGATTGACTTTTTACGCAGTTGGGTTTTTGATTTTTTAAATTTGCTTTTTTTTTAACGGATGGTTTTTATTTACATTACATTCAGATTGTATTCGTGCGAAGTCGGGATGGGTCGCTAGTTATACCATAAAGTTATTTTGTATGTAACCTTAACTGAACTTAACCTTAACTTAACTTTAAAAGTTTTATCGAGCAGCTTTATACATCGCTCAAATCGACATACTATCCGTAAACCTTTTTTTGTGTTTCGGTGTTAGCATAATGTAATTGAGGTATTAATTATTATTTTATTTCTACCCTAGGCCATTAAAATCAGCCACTGCTTTGTCTGTTTTCTACTTATTTATGGTTAGATGTAAAGGAAGCCTAACGCCCAACTGACCTTGGTCATTACCGCTGTTGAGGATCATTATGAACCTCTCATTAAGCTTGACTGTGGTGTTAACATTCATTTATACATACGAACGTTGAATTATTTTCTATGGATTTTTTAACTGTATTTCAAAAAAGGTGCGTGGTTCGTCTGAATTGTCCGTTTACACTGTCATTTAGAAAAAAACAAACCGGCCAAGTGCGAGTCGCGCACCGAGGGTTCCGTCATCAACAACATCTAGTGTCGCATTTTTGCTTTGGAAGACCAAAAAATTTTTTTTTGAGTGTATAACTACAAATTTACGGTTTTCGGATTTATTATTTTATTTGTGTTATGAGACCTCACTTTTTACCAAATTTCATAGTTCTAGGTCAACGGGAAGTACCCCATAGGTTTTAGAGTGTCTTGCGAATGTATGAAACATGTGGCACAAACGGCCGTATCTTTTGAGCGTTGACTTAGAAATTTAATCAATATTACATACAAAGAAGTCGAAAAGATAACCTTTTTTTTAAAGTCGGTTAACAAAACACAATACCTTTGCTTTTTTCCCAACATGCATTGTTTATAGAGTTATTACGTGGAATATGGCCGCCACGTGGCGGGGAGGCGGGTAATTTACCCCGGTCCCCATTCAGAGGCTCCGTATGGAGCACGTAGAGAAACTATTGTCTTGTCTTTATACGAGTCGGGTGACCATACATTGGTTGATTTGAGAGACTGTCCCAAATAACAATACAATACAATATGCTTTATTTAATACCACATTAACAGTTTCACAGAGTTACAGATACATCTTAAATATAGGTATCCAAAAAGCGGTCTATTGCTTAAGAGTGATCTCTTCCAGACAATTTAACAAATAACTTAAGGGTCCCCAGCAAGGTCGGATCCAGCTTTTGAGCCAGAGGGGGGGGGGGGGGTCACATAGTCAAAGTTCAGTCAGGCCAGGGTTATTAATGAGATTAGAACATCGAGAGTGGTCGACGTAGACCCAGCCCGGCGTGCCATGATCCCCGCTTGGTCCCCAGTACCCACCTCGCGTGGAATACGATCAACAACGTATTGCACCTAAAAAAGATACCTAAGCTAGTCTAAACTCCCGTTTTCAAAGAAGCGTAGTAACATTTCAATTTACTAATTGGCATGCTGGATTGAAAAGCCATGGCGATATTTATGATAAGGTTTGATTGAAAAGAGAAAGCTGCGTTTTTAAATTATGTGTAAATATTAAAACTAGCTTTAAATTTTGTATATTTTTTATGCAAATACAGCTGCGAGCAAATGTCTATTTAAATACTGACAGTTGCCGACTACAACTTTTCTGTTAGAAAATGTTTAAACAGTCTATTTAATGTATTTTTTTAATTTGGTCTGTTGTACTCAACTCACTGTTTGATATATTTTAATAACATATCGAGACATTTAAACATTTAACCTATTTTTTCCAAAACTTTCAATTCATTTAATTTACTTAAATACAACAATTGTTTAAGTATGCCATAACTTTGAAATATTTCATAATTTGTACGTAGCATAATATTAAGTAAATTCACTTTTATTTAATGTCCTAATGATAAGAATGTCATAAAGTTCGTTTTAGTTTAGTTTAGTTTAATACATTGAAATAATTAAACTTGGTATAATGTCCATATGCTATAGGAAATGCATATTATTTAGTAGTCCTAATAAGATAATTCCTACTAGACAGCGCGTAAGCAAGTAGTTTTTTTGGATTATTATAGGTAAGTAGAAATAAATACTTAACAATGGCTTTCAAAAAGTAAAAAAAAATCCCTCCACGAATTGAAATCATGCGGCACCTACAATCGAGCAGGAGGACATGCTGTCCCTGTCTAATTGTTAATATGGTGGGTTTATTAAAGTACGTGCCGCCAAGTAACGGTCGGGACAACAGGATGAGTATACTCCTGTTAAATTCTTTTGTTCTTCCTGTATTTTTCTTAATCTGGGTGTAAATTGCGAGCATTCGCGGGTAATGGAACAAAATTATACAGCTTCTCTTTACATCTTTACCTTTATATGGTAAAAAACAAAGTCGGTATCCGCGTCTGTCTGTCCTTATCATACTCGGCCACTTACTCCTTCTAAATCACGTGACACGTATTTGATTTTCACTGTTTCAGAGATAATTATTGTACTGAAGATTTTTTGCTAACTACACTCTAATTAAGTTTATGTACAGTAGAAAAAAATTTTTTTTTTGTTATCAAGCCGTAAAAGTCGTTAATAGATTTGGGCGTTACTTTGTGGAGGTCCATTTCAACAAACTGGAACAAATTACCTTGCTATTCCGCGAAATCAGTTCACATGTAAGACAGCTGCGTCTGTGCGATATACATTTTTTTTTCATGCAAAACGCACGCAAAAAAGTCGCGGGGAAAAGCTAGTCCGACATAATTGGGATTGATTGCAGAAAACATTTTTTTTGATGTGAATTAACCAACGAGAATTAACTAACTATAAGGTGGCTTTGATTGAAATAAACTGTATTATACAGGCTAACGTCTAAACTTCATTTTGACGTAAGCAAAATAAAATTTGAAATATTTAGAACACGCAAAAATGCCGAGAACCCGAGATTCCATTATAAACCTCCTAGGAAATCGTTGTTTTTTTTTAAGCTTTCCAGACGCCCTAGAATCTAGACCGCATGAATATCATGAATATCATTTAGATTTTATTTTGATATCATGATATAAAAATAAAATCTATTGTTGTCCTACGTTGATTTATCCACATACGCGGTCTTAATAACCGCCCAACTAATCCTTCCTTCTAGAACAAAAGACAACTGAAAAACGAAAAATACTCCCTCGTGCAAGCGCCACTCACAGCGCGTTACGGGAAAATATGCCGAAGTATGCCAAAGTCCCTATTGTGCTGAGCAGGGTTGCCAGTGGACCGGATACGAGAGGCGTTTGAAAAATTCAAAACCACTCTTTTATCAGTTTATTATTTACGGGCCTTGAGCTTTAAAAAACCATTTATTTCGGATAGCAATAGATCTGTTTGCCGTTCAAAAAATTAAATAAAAATTAAGCTCTTGCTATGCTTGTGTGATATTATGTTTTTTTTTATTATACAACATAGGAAGGCAAACAAGCAAGTGGGTCACCTGATGGTAAGTGATCACCACCGCCTATAGACACCTGCAACACCAAAGAGAGTGCAGATGCGTTGCCAACCCAGAGGGCTAAGATGGAATACCTCTTGTGCCAGTAATTACACCGGCTGTCTTGCTCTCCACGCCGGAACACAACAGTGCAAGCACTGCTGCTTAGCGGCAGGATTAGCGAGCAAGATGGTGGTAGGTGGTGGATGGTGGATGGTGTTACATGCATTTTACGGGGTGATCAGGTAAAGGTTTTGTACGGCCGTTGCAATGCGGCCGAAACGTCGATGTAAACAAATAAATAGTATATTATCGCTTTAAAGTCCCGACAAAAATATAAGTAAAGGTTTTGTAATGGTTTATATCAGTTTACTAATGAAATAGTTACTAAACTTACATATGTCGTTACAAAACCGTTACGAAACGGATATTTAATCAAATTAGTAACGGTGATTTTGATTTTCACCTGTTTATGTATGTATGTATGTAAATTCTTTATTGTATCATCATCATCATCATCATCTGCAGCCGTGATAAGTCCAGTATTGGACATAGGCCTCCCCTAATTCTCGCCATCTTGTTCTGCTGTTAGTCTCTCGACTCCACTGTTTGCCAGCGACTTTCTGGACATCGTCGGACCAGCGCGCTCTAGGTCGGCCGGGCTTTCTGCATCCACTGCGGGGCCGCCACTCTGTAATGATTCGGCTCCATCTATCGTCTTGACATCTCATCAGGTGCCCGACCCATTGTATAAAAAACATAAATTACAAAAAGAGATACAGTGATGTACAAAGGCGAACTTGTCCCTTTAAGGGATCTCTGCCAGTTAACCTTTGAGTGTGTGAAAGGAGTATCATAGTGTTTACGTCAGTAAAGTTGAAGGCTTTAATTTGTTTATTTTGATTAAAGAAAATATAACTGAATATTTACCCCTAAAGGCGTTGAGATGTTTGAGATAAATTACCCATAAACCCATTAATGGGATGTAATGGTTAAAATACGGGTAAAAGAGACCCATAGTGCAACCATTACGTCTCTGGTTGGCTGACCAGCCACTTCTAAGGTATTTTAAGAAACCTTTTGGTCCCGTGTTACTCTCCGCTTTTATCAACATGTTAGGTATCATAAAATGAAACAAAATGCAAAAAAAACTTATTTTAATAGAAGGGGACTGGATTGTTTTTGTTACTTTTAATTTCCACTTTCCTTTCAGCTGTCTTCGTATCGAGGCAAAGCCGAAGTGTTGATATCTTAGTTCATTTTGTACGCATTTAGCCGAAGGCAGCAACAAATTATCCAAACAAACTAGTTTCTTATCGCTTCGCTTCTTGAATGTTAGCACTATGGAATGGTTTTTGGATATGTTAAGGGATAAGCTATTTTCAAACGTTTAAAATAAAATATTAAACGTAAATTAATTATTAATATCCAACTGCGTAAAAACTAAAGACCTATGTAACTGAACAGACAAAAACAAGTCTGTTTAATCTTGGTTTATAAAATTTAGATATCAATATTATTTGTTTTTGTGCAATTAAGCTTAAATAAATAAATAAATAGCACCACATAACCAACTTTCTAAATTTAAGCGTCCAACTAAAAAATATGTCATCATCATTATCACATCAGCCGAAAGACGCCCACTGCTAGGCATAGGACCAAAATACATCTAACGTTACTAAAGTAATTTACATCACTTTCGTGCCGGTTTTGTAAAAAATTATATCAGTTTGGTAATGAAATCATTCCTTAACTGATATAAATCGATACAGAATCGTTACGAAGGTGATATTAATTATGTTTTTATGTTAGTAACGGTACAGTATTTTCTGATGCCACTGGGGTAAGAAAATTGTTTCTTAGTTTTTCTAGAGGTCAGCCAACCCTAGTTCGGAAATATGCCAACGGAATCCACAGTGTAAAGATATTGCAGTTCTTTACAACATATCATATGGAGAATGATGAGTATGGAGAGTGACTTTTCATAAGGATTTACTAAAATACAACGATGATAGTATAAATTTTAACCGAAACTCATTTTAGTCGATAGTCCAACCTGGTCGAATTCAACTTTTATTATTAAACCATTTATCATTAATTATTTATTCAAACGAAACCTTAAAGAGTCAAAATTAATAAATATATACCGTTACTTTAGTAACGGTTTAAATTATTTTAATAATTAAAGTAATAAATTAATAGTTACCTTTATCTTTTTTCCTAAATTGGTTCTGTTAGCTCTTGGTGCGACGAAACGTTCACGTTTTTAATTTGGTATTAAATGCTACCTCTCTCTCGCCCTCTCTTTGTGCTAACATTTGCCGTTCTATTTAAAATTAGCTAAAAATAGCTGTTGAATAATATTAATCAATATAAATAATAAAATAATCCTGGGTTGTTGGGAACATATTTGATTGCCAAGCGTATGTAGACAGCTTTGCGACATTTACATATTATAGAACCATGTCATTCGGTGGATATTGTTATTAATTTGTTCAATAAATTCCAGATCCCAAAATGAATTCAAATCTGCTCAGTGATTTCCTGGTCAAGCTTATCTTAACGGCCCGATATTTGTCACACCAAGACGAACCACAAAAGCTGCCAGGATACCCCGTGGAAGCCAATTCGACACTGACCTTCCCACAACTTGCAGCCATTCATGGCTACAGAGTTCAAGAACACAAATTGATCACAGAAGATGGGTACATACTCACTATGTTCAGAATACCTAGAGGTGCTAAGTGTCGTGGGCCCACTAGAGGACCACCAGTCTTGCTGGTGCATGGAGTAATCCAAAGTGCTGATACTTTCATACACTCAGGACCTGATGATGGCTTAGGTTACCTTATAGCTGACGAATGCTACGACACTTGGTTCGGTAACGTTCGGGGCACATTCTACTCCAGGGGACACGTTCACCTAAATCCAGACACAGATAGAAAATTCTGGCAGTTCTCGGTCGATGAGATGGGCCTGTATGATATACCTGCTTTTGTTGACTATGTGCTGAAAGTAACAGGAACAGAGCAACTGAATTATATTGGCTTTTCCCAAGGAGGTGGGACTTTCATGATCATGTGCTCGGAAAGACCTGGGTATTGCGAAAAAGCTAGACTTTTCATCGGCTTGTCTCCTGCTACGAGACATTTCTATACGAAATCTTTACCTTTTAGATTGATAGCCGAAATCGTCAACAAATTTCGAGCACCTATAGAAGAAGCTGGTATTTGGGAGATTCTCACGAAAGGATTTCCAGCCCAGGTGATCTTAAATTTTTTGTGCCAGAACAGATTATTAGCAGGGGCTATATGTGGGCCCTTGGTAGCTGTGCTGGACGCACCTCATCCAGGATCAATAAGCTCCGAGACATTGAAGGTAGCCTTTTCGCATGTACCAGCGGGTATTTCAACGAAGAACGCAGCAAGATACGGCCAGGCAGTTCACAGTAAGAAGTTCGTGAAGTTTGACTACGGTCGCGAGAAAAATGTGGAGATTTATGGCACCGCAAATCCCCCCGAGTATGACTTAAGGGCAATGACAGCGCCAACTGTCGTCATACAGGGTCTCAACGATGGTATTGTCGACATGAGGGACTCTTTATGGGCGGCGAAGCAGTTTCCGAATCTTTTGAACTATGTGAGGGTTAGTGATCCTCTGTGGACTCATTTGGATCAGACGAACAGTCAGTACGTTCGTGAAACCACCTTTCCTACCATAAAACACTACTTAGATAAATATAGTGATTAATTTATACATATACATTAATTTATGCTAGTGCGATACACTATGCAGTATGTACGGTTAACTTACACCACTCGGCGTTAGTCGATAACGATAGTTTTTGATTTACATTGCCTCTTTGGACTACTACGAGTATATGATACTTGACCTTCTATCTAAACGCAGCAATGTACTTCGTTTAATTTTATTTACTATTACTATGGCGCTGCAGTTGAGAGCCGAAGTCAGTTGTCGAAATAATTGTACTGTACGGAGTGTTTCTACTTCAGCATTAAGTTTTTGTGATATTTAAAGGTATAAAATAATAAATAGGTAGATTTTTGGTTTTATTAACGCTATTGTTAAGGTTCTATAAGGTTTGGACGTTATTTCTGTCTGATAAATAAATGACTGAGAGATTAAACCTGAAATTGTAAACAATGCTAAAATACGTCATGCTTAAATTAATTTAATTATTATTATTTCATTATTAATGTATTCTGATAAGATGTATATATTAAGTGCTGCAGTGTTTCTAATGTATTCTTGACATTTTCTATTCCCAATTAATTTATTATTCCTATAATTTTAATTTTAATTACACGTCATTTAGATGACAAAATATGTGAGACTATTTAATTTAGAAATAACTTATTGTCCACCGTGTTTTTAAACAAATAAATATTTCTGAATTCTGGTTTCTCATGTAACTACATAAAAACCTCGTTGGTACCAACTGTATGTGTTTTAGAACGGCTTCATAAAAGACCCTAAATTATATGTACAGATGAGGAAATGCTTCCACATACCACCGTAGAACCATTGTGAGATCTTCCATAAATTACGTCACGCTCGCTCAAATTTAGCAAAACGTGACAGCCCGTGTTAAAGAGGTTGAAATTGAAACTTAAAATCCTAAAAATCGTGTGACCTACTTGTAATTTATGGATGATAGGTCAGCCATAAATTACGAGTACCTAGGTCATTAGGATAGGTCTTAATGATGCTACGGATGCCACCCACATCACTCAAACTCAATGAGCTATAAGTAATGGACTCCTAGTCAGCGTTTAAAATATGGCCTCATCAAAAGTCGAAGTACTAAAGTACAACAAATCGACAATCGCTCGCGCTGTTAGTCTGTCGGACCGACGGCGCTGCTGTCAAAACTATTATTTTGTAAAAAAACCTATTTGCAACGAAACTTAATAAATTATTATTTTATGCAGTTAGACGTAAAGTTACAAATCCAATGACTATAAATGGTAAACTAATAATTTGCATCTGTAACATTGGCGTCAACCTGTATTCTTATGTCTGTGCGTTTTTCTGCTGTCATTTAGTATGACACTGTACATCCATGTATTATAATGTTATTGCTGAAACTTGATTATTGTTGTTGTTGTCCTGGCTGGGATTTTGTAAAAACCTATTGGCAAACTGGAACAACCTTGCTACTCCGCGAAACCAGTGCCGGGCTCGTGCAAAATAGCCGCGTCTGTGCGACACATATATGTTCATGCAAAAACCCACCCTCCTCCGCTTCCACACGAAACAACATATATCACACAGACTCAACTACACACCACCACCACTAAACACTAAAACTACAACGACGCGCGTTTCGCCTCTATACGAGGCATCATCAAGATCGAATCGAATCGAATTCGATCTTTCAGACGCAGCTATTTTGCACGAGCCCGGCACTGGTTTCGCGGAATAGCAAGGTAATTTGTTCCAGTTTGTTGATATGGACCTCCGCAAAGTTACGCCTGAATCTATTAATTATTTAAAACCTATTGGGTCCATAGAAAACTTCCAAAATATTACGTCTTACAAATATATTACGTCTTTGTCAGGGTTCAGGTGGGTATTTCTTCGAGGGTTGTAGTTACCCCGTGTGTTGCTACATCAGTCGTCGTGCCATTCCTGAGCATGAACAAACCCTGGTGCTGAGTCTCGAGGTTCCGGGTCTATGTAACTCTCACTGTCACCTCGTTGCGACAGGGTCTATGATGGCACAATCAGCGACGAAAGTCTGTGAACACGTTACTATTGTCTATATGGAATTTTAAACTATATTGTTCCTGGACTTTCGTCGCTGACTGTACACGAATGTATTATTTGAGGAATAAATAGAAAATGTGTAATGGGTTTAGTGGTATCCACCAGCCTCTTACGATCCGTATAAACCGTGCTCGCAAGATTGACAGCCCTAGCTGTCGTTATATTGTTTAAATATGTATATTGAGTAAAAGTAAATGAAGCATGAAGTTTCATGTTTCAATCGTCAGTATTCAAAATGTCGTCCAACGCATTTAAAGGTTTTGCGTTACTAATGTTAGAGTTAACATCAAAATGCTTAGCTAATGTCAATGTTGTGAGCGAAGTATCTGAAAAGTGGTCACGACCCAGCGAACAGATCATAGACAGTGGTGCGAGTTTTATAGATCTAGCTGCCGAAAATGGCTACCAAGCAGAAAAACATGATGTTACTACTGAAGACGGGTACATTTTGGCCATGCATAGATTAGTACCGAAGAAGCGTTGCGCTAAAAAAAGTTCAATATTATTTGCCCATGGACTACTTCAAGCTTCCGAGGGCTATATAGACTCAGGACCATTCGCGCCAGCGTTTGTTTTCGCTGAAGAATGCTATGACGTCTGGTATGGCAACGCACGGGGTAACTACAACTCCCGAAGGCATACCCACCTGAACCCTGATAAAGACTCAATGTTTTGGAAGTTTTCTATGGACCAAATAGGCTTTTATGATACCCCAGCTATGATAGATTATGTTTTAAACGTAACAAGCTCGAAAAAGCTGATAATGATAGGGGCTTCCCAAGGTGGAGGAGGCTATTTCGTCATGAACTCCGAAAGACCTGAGTACGCGGAGAAAGTCAGCCTTTTTATAGGACTAGCTCCTGCTACTAGACTCTTACACACGAAGTCACTTGCAGTTAGAACGCTTAGCAAGGCTTACAACAGATTTCAAGTTTTATTAGAATCTATTGGAGTATGGGAAGTGCAGAGTAAAGGAAGCCCTTCTCAAAAGACTTTGAGTATTTTATGTCAAACTGAATTAGTTGCAGCTGCCCTGTGTAGCACGTTGAATGCTGTCATAGATTCTCCTCATATACAATCTATTACACCAGAAATACAAACGAAAATAACCAAACACCTTCCAGCTGGAACTTCAGTTCAGAACATAGCTCATTTTGGGCAAGCTGTGGACTCTGCAAAGTTTGTCAAATTTGATTATGGCCCAAAGGAGAATTTGAAAAGGTACGGGTCTTGTGAACCACCGGAATATAACTTGACGGCAACCACAACCCCAACTCTTATATTTCATGGGTTGTCAGACAATATAGTGGACACTAAAGATATACTATGGGTTATAAGTCAGCTGCCAAATGTGTTGGAATACATACAAGTTAAAGATCCATTATGGAATCATTTCGATATGGCGTACAGTAGATTTTGGAACGAATCTATATTTACACAAGTGAAGCGATACTTAAATAAATATGACACTGTTAATTGACTACATTTTTTTTATGAAATAGGAAGGCAAACAAGCAAGTGGGTCACCTGATGACATAATTCATTTATATCTATTTTTTATATATCCTAGGTATACTGTCCATACTATTATTCGAGAATTGTTTATTAAATATGTTTGTTTATTTGTTTGTAATCGCATGCTCGAAAAAGGTCTCTATAAATTTACCGTCTTATACATAAACGCTGCGTAAACCTATGTTTGTTAACATGACTGTTGTTATGTCTTGATCTGTCATTGTCACGTTTGCCCTCGAATGAAAGGAACAAAACATTTATTAGTTAAGAAAGATTTGTAAACGTGTTACAATAAGGGGTTTTGTGCGGTAGTAGGACCTTATGCAAGGTCCGCCCGGATTGCTACCACCATCTTGCTCGCTAATCCTGCCGCTAAGCAGCAGTGCTTGCACTGTTGTGTTCCGGCGTGGAGAGCAAGACAGCCGGTGAAATTACTGGCACAAGAGGTATTCCATCTTAGCGCTCTGGGTTGGCGACGCACCTGCACTCTCTTTGTTGTTGCAGGTGTCTATAGGCGGTGGTGATCACTTACCATCAGGTGACCCTCTTGCTTGTTTGCCTTCCTATGTTGTATAAAAAAAAGGGGTTTACGAGGGCAATAACAACACTATACTTAGGTCACATTTTTATCCGATAAATTGGCCATTTTGCATTGTATCTGCCCTGTGCGCTGAGCAGGGGTGCAATTTTTGAATCTCACCAGGTGACTAGAGCTCACCAAAATGGCCGAATCTCTATGAAAAATGGCCATTTTGGTGAGCTTTAGTCACCCGGTGAGATTCAAAAATCGCACTCTTGAGTGCAGATGCGTTGGTATGAGAGTGACATAGTGTTAATTGTAAGCCAATTTTCGTATAAAATTTGATTGAACACTGATTTTTTTAATAAAAGCTTTTGTAATCTGGGCATTTTTACTCATTGATTGTAAAATTAACTTCCTTTACTTGTTTTGTTCCGACGTGGAGAGTTTGGAAATATAATAGAAAATATAAATAGTTTATTAAAAGAAAGCAGATTAACAAACATAGTTTAACATGGCCCCACGTTAGGCAATGTATGTATATATGTATGTAAATTCTTTATGCACAAAAAACAAATTACAAAAAGAGATACAGTGATGTACAAAGGTGAACTTATCCCTTTAAGGGATTACTTCCAGTTAACCTTTGAGCAATCCCTATCACGTGGAAACCAGATTCGAAATAAATCAATTTACAACCCTAATTTTGATCGGATAAACGACTGTTCGTCCATCGTGGTAGATGCAATGCCTTATGAAATAAAACGACAATAACACGTTAATTTCAATTTACATAATATTAAATGATAATAGTTACAATTATGTACAACCTTATAATGCTGTAATCCGGCGCGTTCTATTGTAATTAGTAGAGTAATTAATAAGTAATTAACTCATTAATTCAATTCAGTTTTTATTCATTTGTAGTTATGTTCATTACAGTTTACAGATGTTGTATAAAGGTGGTGGTTGGTAGATGACACACTGCAAGGGTATTAATGTCAAATTGTAACCTATGAAATCGATATGTATTAGAAAACATATTGAATTATAATTGATTATTTAAAAAAACGTAAATACTAACATACATAGACTGCTAAAAACATAACCTTTCTTTTGGCTTTGCCGTAGTCGGGTAAAAAATATTAAAAAACGCTCACGGCAAAACGGATCACTCACGTATTTTAAAGTCGAGAAATGCCCGACATGTTTCGGACCAGGCCTCCAATTCTGGCGCTCATCGAGATTCATCTGACGTTTGAGAAGTGTCAAAATATGACAGATTTTAAAGGGATTTGACAGCGCTTTTTGGCTTATCTCGAGCGTGACTTCATCTCTACTGACGCGAGAATTGCCCCGCAGTCCGTGGTCCTTAATCATGAGCCATCGCAGCGGTGGCGCGACGACGACTTAAAAATACGTGAGTGATCCGTTTTATTAATAAAAGCCTACTTTAGTTAAAACGTGTCTCAAAGTGTGACATCAATATGTCTCTCAGTACGACCGGTATCACAACACTTTCTCGGTTAGCTATACTGTGCATTGTAAACCGATAATACTTCCTGATACATTATCTTCCTGTGTTGCATACACCCCTTCGTACCCGACTTGCCCACGTAAAGCCTTTGGCGGACCAGTCTAAACTGTTCCTTTGAAGATAACACACGCCACCGAGAAACTCGTGTGTGTTAACGATAGTAACTCGGTGTACCGTAACCCGTGACAACTTTACCTAAAATTGATTTAAATCTTCGCGATTTTCACACTTTAATAACGTCAATCGGGGCTTCAGTGGTATAAAATCATTGTAAATTTATAATGATTTCATGGCGTTAGTGTTCCGATCGACGTTATAAACTTTACCTAAAATTATGGGAACTCTGCAATACCAAAAAAATGTGTTAGAATATTGAAAAACGAAACAATTTGAACAGTGTATATCGCTTATGTTTCATCTAACTAATTGCCGACGTTGCGAGCCTCTATTAGGTCTCAAGTTTTAAAATAGTTATAAATGAAATACTTAACTATCTTTTCAAATTTGAAATAAAAATAGCTAAATTTAAAAGTCACGAAAAAATAAGAAATTATTTTGTTAGAATAGGTACTCATATTAATAATAAAAAAATATCTATTTTTGATTGAATGGATAAACTGTGTCTGATATGATATCCCAATGGTCCGTAGTCGGCAAAGTTGACACGGCAGGTAAAGTTGCCACAGTTTACGGTACTGCGACAGTTTCAAACTGTACCTAGATCATACACAAAATTGCATGTGACTTTTTCGTAATTGTGTTTTCTGTTTATAAACTTGAGGAATGAAATGAAGCAATTGTTCTGGTAAGAATCATATTCGTGTTTTGCATTTTTTTATACAACATAGGAAGGCATACGAGCAAGTGGGTACCTGATGGTAAGTGATCACCACTGCCCATAGATATAGATACCCGCAGCACCAAAGGGATTGCAGATGCGTTGCCAACCCAGAGGGCTAAGATGGAATACCTCTTATGCCAACAATTGCACCGGCTATCTTGTTCTCCACGCCGGAACACAGAAGCGTATGGCAATACTGATTCTTTAAGCAAAAAGTTAACCAGTCTTTTGGGCACCCGACGTGCTTGTCTAAGTTTCGCTGGTATATTCGCAAGACAAATAACACACTAGTACCTAAACAGATGTAAATAAGAAACAGTTAATATAATTACACCGACACGCGACTTGGATGTTCCTTGTAACATAATTATAGTCGTTCTCCAGTAGTTTACAGTTATAGCCTGTTTCACGGGACGTAGACAAGTAAATTAACTTAAATGGCATGCGAACGGAAACTTACAATTCCTTGCTTATTTTATTTTGTTTTATTTAATTCAACTATACCAGATAACTTTTATTCCAGTTTCAAGAGTGTCCGTGCAGGGTTCTGCTCGTTGTATAGTCGAAATTTCCCTTCATTACAAACACTTTACTACGGTCTCTTTTCTTTCAACCTTCAGGTAACTCGTCTCTGAAACGCATTTTCTCTCAAGTGCATAAGGTAGCTGGTACGCAAGTGAAACACATCACTAACTAGATTCCCTCCCAGTAAATAAATTATAATTTGTACATTCCAGGTAACAAAATGGACTCAAATCTGCTCAGTAACTTCCTGGTCCGCCTGATCTTTGCAGTAAGACACCTGTTAGGCACTAACGAAGTACAAAAGCTGCCAGGCTATCCAGCAAAAGCCAAGTCGTCACTCACTTTTCCTCAACTGGCAGCCATTTACGGATATAGAGCTGAAGAACACCGAGTGATCACACAAGATGGATACATACTTACAATGTTCAGGATACCTAGAGGCGCGAGGTGCCATGGCCCTACCAGGGCCCCCCCGGTGTTACTAATGCATGGGGTGCTTGAAAGCGCTGATACCTTCATAGATGCAGGACCTAAAGATGGTCTGGGATACCTAGTTGCTGACGAATGCTATGATACATGGCTTGGCAACGTACGCGGTACGTTCTACTCGCGAGAACATGTCTACTTAAATCCGGATAGAGATTGGCTGTTCTGGCAATTCACGGTCGACGAAATCGGCTTGTATGACGTACCAGCTTTAATAGACCATGTGCTGAGAGTCACAGGAGCTCAGCAAGTGAACTATATCGGTTTTTCCCAAGGAGGAGGCACGTTTATCATCATGTGCTCTGAAAGACCTGGCTACTGTGAGAAGGTCCGTCTTTTCATAGGCTTGTCGCCTGCCACTAGACATTTCCACACCAAGTCCTTACCGTTCAGAGTGATATCGAAAACGATCAACAAATTTCGACGAGCTCTCGATGAAGCTGGTATTTGGGAGATTTTTACGAAAGGATTTCCTGTTCAAGCGACCATAAAATTTTTCTGTAAAAACAGGCTTTTAGCAGGAGGCGTCTGTGGAACTCTGATATCTGTGTTGGATTCTCCACATCCAGGGTCAATTACCAGTGAGACTTTGAAGGTAGGCTTTTCGCATGCCCCAGCAGGAATTTCAACGAAGAGCGCTGCCCGTTACGGCCAAGCAGTTAGCAGTAAGAAGTTTGTCAAGTTTGACTACGGATGGAGGAAAAATGTGGAATTCTATGGGACTCCGTACCCTCCTGAGTACAACTTTTCGGCGGTCACCGTACCTGCAGTTGTTATACAGGGTTTGAACGATGGAATCGTCGACGTAAAAGACTCCTTCTGGGCGGCCACGCAGCTACCAAATCTTTTAACCTACAAGATAGTACGTGACCGCTTCTGGACGCATTTTGACCAGACATACAGCCAACTCGTCAGTGAAGTAACGTTTCCAATTATAAGACAATACTTAAGACAATATAGTTATTTATTTGTATGAGACAAATACAAAACATAAGTTAGACTTTAACTTTTCATTAGAAACCACTATTAACAATATTTGATATACCAAACACTGCCAAGATGGCTGGAGGCATTTCCGCACACCATGACTGTTTGCCATATGTTTATTATTAAAATAAATAAAAGTATTTTATTAATGCAGTACATTTATAGCATTAAATTTATTGATAGATTCAATGACCATTTCAAGGAAAATCTTGGTTACATTGCGGCACTCGCACATGAAACCACTGCATCCGTGCCTTATTCTTAACAATTGAGCCAGCAGCGGACACAGTAATAATTATTCAAGTACATTGGCCCTAACATGACCGGCCCAAGTATAACTTATCTCTCCTTGCCTCTCTGTCAAACTAGAATCATTGGAAAGGGATGCACATAGAGATAAACTTAGATAAACTAAACTTAGCCGGTCATGTTAGGGCACAGAAGTCCCTCTTCTAACAAAACGCCATTTAGGTATAAAAAGCATACTACTGTATGCTTCTATGTCTATCATATAACTTGTATTCATTCGCACGCGCGGCAACTCAATTGCTGCGGCCCCAGTGCAGAGGTGAGCCGGACGTCTCTGCTAGGCATTGCAGATTTTTTAATGTGTCTTTACGGTTGATTTCTCAGTCTTATAGATGTTAGTTGCAAGTTGGACTCCTGCCAAATGATAAAGGTTTTTCTTAACGTTATAAATGCGTGTGTCACTTAAGATGTATTATCGATTAAGATCTTTATTCAATGTTAAGGCTTCCGCTAAGTCGTGCAGGCGCAAGGAGCAGACGCAGGAAGCTGGTGCACGCGTATAGAAAAATAGTATGAGAGCGTCCGCTAAATCGCGCGGGTGCGGGTGCGGGCTCATACTATTTGTTCGATAGGCGTGCACCCGCTCCGTGCACCCGCGACGTAGCAGCGCTCTTAAAAAGAGTGTGAACCCACCGCTCTCCATACAAACGGTGATAACGTTTTCCACCCTCTAAACCTTATCCTATGGCCATGAATTTTTTGTACGTTGTCATTATGCCCTAGAACTAGGTTAGTATGTTTTGATTTTTTAAATACCCACTTTTAATAATTTAAAAAATATTGTAAATTTTTTTGTTTTGTGTCAAACTCCTAAACAATGTTTTCAATGTCAAATCTATGGCGAATATTTAAAAAATCAAAACATAGAAACCTAGTTCTAAGGCATAATAAATAAATAAATAAAATAAATAAATATCTCGGGACAATTTACACCAATTGACCTAGTCCCAAACTAAGCAAGCTTGTACTATGGATACTAGACAACGGATACACATACATATATAGATAAATACATACTTAAATACAAATAACATCCATGACTCAGGTACAAACATTCGTATTCGTCACACAAATATTTGCCCATACCAGGATTTGAACCCGGGACCTCTTGCACAGTAGGCAGACACATGTGCCACTGTGCCATACAGGTCGTCAAATAATGACAACATACCAAAAACAATTCATAGATTAAGGTTTAGAGGGTGGAAAACGTTATCGCCGTTTGGACGGGGAGCGCTTTTTGGGGCAGGGTTCGGACTCCTCTTAAGATATAAGAAATATTCTCAGATTTCTACTTTTATTACTATGTTTGTATGCAGACCAAAATGATAGCAGTAAACTGTGTTTAATAAAATGCTTCCTACGCGTATTTCTTTCATTTACCTCCGTCTGCCTTTCACATAGCAGTCAAATCAAGCGCGGATCCAGATTATTGATTTTTAATTCAAATCCAGGTCAATCAAAATTTGAACCAGTGTGTAATGGTACTTTTTCACCCCGTGTTTTGCACATTGTTTCAAAGGTTTTTAACGAGGTAATTGTGGCCCATTATCACTTCAACCTGTCTACCAGTCGACTCAGCCTCTATACTACAATTAGACAAATTGATATGAATTATTTAACCCCGGTTCTTACTTATCGCGTAAAGCAAACATACCGTTAAAAGAATAAAGCATAATCTTCTTTTTTTGTATATAAAGTGTATGTCTGTAAATTCTTTATTGTAGGTATACAAATGACAAAAAAAGTACAGTCATTTACACAGGTGAACTTATGCCTTTAAACTTTAAGGGATCTCTTGCAGTTATAATTACCTAGGCAAGTACAGTCACCAACACGTACACACACCGGAGCGAACAAAGTTTTCAAAAATATCTGAAAACTACGGACTATTTGGGAATAGAGTCGTGTTCAGGTGTTTTTGAGCAACGCACCAGCTCTATTATATTTGGTGGCGACTGTACAGGCGGGCGGGTGGATGTATAATTATTTGATCGCAAGGTACAGTCAGCTTGAGAAGTAGCTAAATCTTGTCGTTGTAAGAACCTTGTTGTTGTTGATTCGCGGGTGGTAAGCATCAGTGCTTGCACTGTTGTGTTCCGGCGTGGAGAGCAAGACAGCCGGTGCAATTACTGGCACAAGAGGTATTCCATCTTAGCCCTCTGGGTAGGCATGTAGGCAACCCTTCTGCAATCTTCATGGTGTTACGGGTGTCTATAGACGGTGGTGAATACTTACAATCAGGTGACCCTCTTGTTTGTTTGCCCTCCTATTTCATAAAATTCTTGCATGTTGAGGAATATGAATGAACACTTTTATATTTGCATGCTGTATGAATACAGCTGGAAAAGATGGAACAATATCTAACATACTATTAAGACATGTAACTAACCCTTTTTCTGCAAATAAATATTATCTTATCTTATCTTATCTTATCTTAAAAAAAGAATGAAATAAGAGTTAGTGAGTTACTTAGATCGTATAAAATTTCTGAATCTGAATTTCATACTTCTAAGTGTTGAAGTCTTTTTCCGCCCTAGGTGTTATTTTTAGGGTTCCGTAACTCAAAAGGAAAAATGGAACCCTTATAGGATCACTTTCTTGTCCATCTGTCTGTTTGTCTGTCAAGACCATTTTTCTCAAGAATGCGTGGAGGTATTGAGTATAAATTAATATCAAATACTCAGGTCTGCAGTCCCCTAGAGCCGTGAAAAAATCAAACTTCTAAGTTTTTTTTATACAACATAGGAAGACCAACAAGCAAGTGGATCACCTGATGGTAAGTGATCACCACCGCCTATAGACAACTGCAACAACAAAGCGATTGCAGATGCGTTGCCAACCCAGAGGGCTAAGATGGAATACCTCTTGTGCCAGTAATTACACCGGCTGTCTTGCTCTCCACGCCGGAACACAACAGTGCAAGCACTGCTGCTTAGCGGCAGGATTAGCGAGCAAGATGGTGGTAGCGATCCGGACGGACCTTGCACAAGGTCCTACCACCCGCAAGTCAACGCAATCAAAAGATACGGCTTTTTATGCCGCATATTTCATACATTCGCAAGAACCTCAAAAACCTATGGGGTACTTCCAGTTGACCTAGATTTTTTTTATACAACAAAGGAAGGCAAACGAGCAAGTGGTTTTTCATATAATTACAATATTTACGCCCTCCTACTGTCTCATCTTTATTTAAAGGACATTGTCTGTGCGACCCAGTTACCGCGGTCGATGCGGGGGCAACGACCCCTTACGTCAGGTTTAGCCTAAAATACTATACGATGATGCATTGATCAGCTATCCAATGGGGAGCCTAAAGTTTCCAATACATCTTGAGGGGTTACTTTTGTTCACATTTTCAGTCATTGCCATGTATACATAACGTGACCATTTATTTATTTTGTCAGACCGGGACACATCTGCGGAAATATATAATAAAAAAGTTTTTAGTGTTTTACAAGTATTTTATTATAGACGATGGAATAACAAAATAATCAACGCTTTAAACACAAAATATTTAAGCTGGCATGGTATATATGACTTACTAACTACGCCCCCAGTAGTGGGGTGTCGGGCCACGCATTTCGAGCGGAAAATAAATTTTAAACTATCGTTGAGTCTGCTTGCAAAACCGGGACTATGTTGGCTTCGCTGGGGACACCGGGACAGACTGCCTGAAACCGGGACTGTCCCGCCCAAACCGGGACGTATGGTCACGTTATGTATACAGGATGTTAGGTTGTGTGAAGTAGTGAGTGAGTGGATATTCAGTGACATGCTGATAGGGGGGGCGCTTAGAAAAGTCTAAAAAAGGTAAATTAGAGTACAATGTAAGTAAGTAACAATTACAGTACAATGGCAAGGTTCGTCCGGATCGTTACCACCATCTTGCTCGCTAATCCCGCCGCTAAGCAGCACTTAGCTTGCACTGTTGTGTTCCGGCGTGGAGAGCAAAGCAAGACAGCCGGTGTAATTACTGGCACAAGAGGTATTCCATCTTAGCTCTCTGGGTTGGCAACGCATCTGCAATCTTCTTGGTGTTGCGGGTGTGGCGTAGGCGGTGGTGGTCACTTACCATCAGGTGACCCACTTGCTTGTTTTCCTTCCTAATTCATAATAAAAAACAATTAAAGTAGTAGAATTGTTAACGACAAAACTCAATAAGTCAGCACTCAAATATTATTTTCCATAAACTGTTTTAAAAATTCAGTAAGTACATTATTTTAATCTACACTAGCAGCAGTAGTATAATAAAGAGGTAAACTTTGTTTGTTTGTACAGTCAAGGAATTAAATTTCCAACCCACCTAAGGTTCAATAGCATATAGCAAACTGTCACCATAAGAGCTATAGAGCAAGACGTTAGTTTGACATATCGACCTTAATGCATTGCGAATGTCAGACGACATTTCAACGAAATGGGTAGGGACTTAAGTTCCTTGACTGTATGTATGGTGATCTCTGGAACTATTGAACCGACTTCAAAAATTCTTTCACAGATAGAAAGCTACACTATCCCTAACGGACATAGGCTACTAATTCGACGCAAACGACGTCGTGGGCGTTCGCTGGTTACTTATAAAATTCAATTATTAAAATGGTCAATAATTTGAGATATCCTACTAGTAACATAAACGCGAAAGTTTGTAAGTATGGATAGATGTTTGTTACTCTTTCACGTAAAAACTACTGAATGGATTTAGATAAAATTTGGCACACATATAGCTTATAACCTGGATTGACATATAGGATACTTTTTATCCCGTAAAATGCATAGTTCCCACGGGATAGCGATAGGCGAGTTATACGCCGCCGTGACTTCATAAGCAGCAAAGCAACTAATTCTCATTAATTTGTCCAGGAAATATTGCAGATTGCATTGGGTGCACGTTTGCTTGATTCAATTAAACAAGTCTACGCGGACGAAGTCGCGGATAAATGCTAGTATAAAATACACCCATCACCATTGTAATCCAAATATTTGACTAGGTAAAAAAGGTTCTTTATTAAATACACTTTTCTTTTCAAATACTTATAATAACGTTAAGCTAACAATAAGTATAGAACGTTTCTACAGAGGTAACCTTTCAGAAGGCAAAAGGTTGATATTTGAAACTGGGCCAAGACACTCATTTAACGAACTTAGACGTAAAAATATAGTATAAGTATATGCCTACATTCACAGACTTATATATAGCTAGCGACCAGCCCCGGCGCCGCACGAGGGTAACGTCAGCACACTGTCATTTCATAGATATAGGAATGAAGCTTGACACAAGTCTGAAAGGACAGTGTTCTGACGTTACCTTACAACTGTATTCTAATCACGGTTTGATAAAACAATCAAGATATATTGTAGGTATATAAAAACTTTCCGTAAAAAAATCAAAATCCATTGCTTGGTGGGGGGGGGGGGGGGTTCCACTCCGCACTGTAGGTACGCTCGACCGCCTTACCTATGGCATAGACAAATCGCAGTAGGGTGTCGGCCGTGTCAGTGCAATTGAAAACGAATACCGTGCAACCCTAGCGTGTCGCGGGGGGAGGCGAGCGCGGGCGGCGCGTTCCGTTTGACTCGCTCCGCCTGGCGCATGGTGTATGAAGTAATACGAACTTTTTGAGCGTGTGAATAAAGTTGGAATTCGTTTAATCGCGGTCGTAAAAGAAAAGTTTCTGTACGTTATTTATTCTGTGGCGTGGTGTAGAAGGCGTAAGCGGCCGAAGCTATGATCCCTTAAAGGGATAGGTTCTCCTTTATACATCGCACGCTTAGAATTAAAGTGACCCATTTCTGAATAATACACGTCCCAAAATATCACCTTAATTAAAAGACATAGGGTTTAATTTTGGGAAATATCAAATTCAGAATTGAGTCGCTTTAATTCTAAGGGTGCGATATCTGTTTTGTCCTGTAATCTGTTATTTTATTTGTTATGTACAACAAAGAGTCAGACATACATACATATAATATGAAGACTGACGGAAACGGAAAGCGGCTTTGTATTGTATTGTACGTAAAAGGTAAAGGTTAAGATAATATAAAAACTTAGAGGTGTTTTGGCACTAAACGCGCATGGTTGTCAGATATTGTTTTATTGTCTTAAAAATTAGTACTAATGGGGTTTTTGGAGTTAAAGTGATGTATTTAGACGTCCGGGAGAAGTGAAGATAGTGCGAGAAAGTGATGTATCAAGGAATATCTAATTAGGCGTAGTAAACCGATTTGTAGTTATGATCTTACGACAGGAATGCTAAGTATTTCGTCAGCGATGTTGGTCTATGTTGAATAGCCTGCCAGAGGTATCGAATTGTGGATTTGTGGATTGTATGTGCATTTTAATTGTCGATAATCGCCATTATGAAATTTCATCATCAAAATAATAAAATACTGAAGACATGGCTTCGCGCCTTTATGAAAAAAAAGCTAAAGGCTTAAGCCTTTCTGTGCGTCAGAGATAGGTCTCAATACCTTTGCCAGCCGACAATTGGGTAAAAATAAAAAACACATACATTCAAGTGATAAGGTAGGTACATTTGCTGAATATCATGCATTATTGATCCCAATGTTACTTCTTAGCAAATTCAAACTGTTTTAAAATTTCGAGATTTTTTGTTAATTTATCTCGACGTTTCGGCCATGTTTCAACGGCCGTGGTCACAAGAAGACTGTCTGAGTGTCTATAAATACAAACTGTCCAAATCCAAGAAGTGGTGTGTAAATATCATTAAGCAATACTTCACACCTGTATTCTGCAAGAGTGTGGTACTACCTCGGTCGAAACAGCCCAATCTTTCACTAATTTATGACAAGTACCACCTAAGGCGCCTAGTTATTACCCAGCCAAAGCAGATGCACCGCCGCGTCGACCGCGATGTATGCGCAGGCGCATCGCAAGCGCATTGCGCGAGATAGGTACCTAAGTCTACAGTCATGATCCATTGGGTTGACCAAGAAGAGCGATCTTTTTGGTCAGTGGTTCTCGTGGGCCAAAAGTCAAAGTCAAAATCAAATGGTAAAAAAAAATACTTATCCCTTTATCTTTTAACTTTTATTCAAACAATCCCTAGCCATTATTGTAATCGAAATTATTTATTTTTAAAATTTTTTCGATTTTTCTTTTTGTATTTTTTTTACATTCAAATTAAATTTAAAATGCTATATAATGAATGACAACACAAAGAACAGCTAACGGGCATTCATAAATGACCAAGTTGAATGAGATAACTTGATTAAGTTTCTCATAGATGACACCGAGGGTAGTTTACCCAAAGAAAAAATATCAATAATCCCTAGCCGGTTGAACGTTACCCATGACGGAGTTAGTGCATAAATTATCCATACCAATCATCGTATACATCATCATCAATTATCTTTTGAACTCTTCGACCTTATTCCAGCTGCAAAGGTTCATCACCGTACTACTCATCGGAAATATAGGTTCCATCAGCACCACCTCGATACGTGGTGGTCCTCCACTGTGCGTTTTAAACGCTCTTTTTTGCCTACCACGTGCACAATGTGCAGGCGGCTGGGGTTTTTCCATCTTGCTTTCAAATGGGTGCCTTCAAAAGGCGAGTGTACCGATTTTTGCAAGGCCGGCAACGCACTAGCAGTCCTAATGGTGCTGTAGGTGTACATGGGCGGCGGTGATCACTTAACATCAGGTGAATCACTTGTCCGTTTTTCGACTTTAATATATATAAAAAAATCTTTTGTCTTGCTGTTGCCATTGGTTAAAATCTGGGCTTCACTTTGTGAAGTCATTTCTTTGTAGAGCTGGATGAAAGGGTGTTCTACCATGAGGCAAAGTAGTAAAGAAAACAAATCATTTAATACGAAATAGTACGAGTCCAAGTCAAATCCGTTAGCTTCTTTCATTCTCCACATTTTAATACGGCATTCCACTCAAAAATCGAATAGCACAAAAGTGAAAAATTGTTGTAGACGTCCACTCAAAATATAGTTATGTCCAAAGAAGTAGATAAAAAATCCAGATATTTTAGAAGTTACAGCGATACAAAGTTACAAAGATGTAGAAAAAAAAAAACTGCTGAGTTTCTTGCGGCGTTTCTTCTCAGTAGTATCTTCCATTTTCCGAAGCGCTAATAGATTCAGACATGTAAAAGAGCCTATACGGCCTACTTGCAAAATAAATTTTTCATTTTCATTTTCATTTTCATGACGAAGAAAATATTTTTTTTTTGTTTCGAGATATGCTCATTCAAGCTCAAGGAAATGCTTACGGTATTTAAATAAATTAACGCGAGTGACGTCATCTACGCAGTATGCAGGGCGATCAAGCGTTTTCCCGACGCACGCCTGTCGTCGATATTTCGAAAAGTAATGATCGTCGAAAATTAAAAGCACAGTTTTATACCTCTTTAATAAATATAATTATTCATTTATTTAAACTTAAACGCGATAAACTATCAATAAAAATTCAAGTTTACAAAAGGCGGACTCAATGCCTAAAGGACTTTTTAGTCAGTGAACCTATGCGTCATTAATTTCATAAATAATAGATATCACAAAAACTGTAAAATACCGGAAAATTATACTTACTCCTATATTACAGATATAAGAATTTATAAACGTATATAGCCGAAGGAAGGGTGGAGGGCACTAGAGCACGCGGCAGATCACCTATGAGATGGACGGACCAGATTAGGGCAGCTTTGAATGACCCCCTTCATGCGTGCACCAGGAAAGCAGCAGTCAGAGAGGAATGGCGGCGAATTGTGAAGCGTGCCACCAACCCTGAAACAACGACCACGACCACTCTGCCAAGAGTGTAACAACTGAGAAGAAGATAGCCGAAGGAAAACTGGTTGATCTCTTACATAATAAAAGACTTCCGTGACTGGCTGACTGACGGTCTGACTGACAGCCTAAACTGCTAAATATAATATGCTTTTAAGGTTTAAAGGTAAATGTGCACTATGAAAGAATTTTTGGAAATTCCACCAGTAACGAAGTTAAAAAGGACCAAGATATGTATATGTGTTGTAACACGGAGAAGTTTCGAGCAAAAGCTGTAGGTACTTTTATAAACTCTTATAACCGCAACAAATATACGTTTTGACCATTTAACGTTTTTTTTTATCTTATAAAGCAAGACCACCAATATAGGAGAATTTAATAATATAAACTTCTCAATAGATACTTAAGTAGGTACACTAACTATTAGACGAAACGAAATCACTTAATGGCAATGGTTGTCATATTGGACTAAATACTTCTTCATAGGCAGGAATATTGTGTCCTTCCAGTAGCGACTATAGGTCTGATCAGCATGATTCCACAAAGGGTCTTCCACCTTGATGTACTCCAACACATTCGGCAGCTGACTCACTGTCCAATCAGTGTCCGTCCAGTCCACTAAATGGTCATTGTAGCCTTGGAAAATAACCACTGGCATACTGGACGCCTTAAAATCGTATTCAGGAGGCTCACATGTCCCGTATACTTTCGTATTTTTATCTCGTCCGTAATCAAATTTGGTAAAATTATCGCTGTTTTCCAGCTGTCCGTAGTAAGCTAGGGTCTCAGTCGAAGTACCAGCCAGGAAGTTCTCGTATATTCTCTTCTGTGTTTTTGGAGGGGTGGAGTCAGGATGTGGAGCGTCTAACGTGGACGTTGCCAACTCGCACAGAACAGCTGCCAGCAGTTCTATTTGGCATAGAGTTATCAAAGAGCCTTGAACTGGAAATCCTTTGGCACCGACCTCCCAAATCCCAGCGGCTTCTAGCTCAGCTTGCAATGCATTCGCAGTTACTGTTAAAGTCCTTAGTAACAAAGACCTGTTGTGAAGTAGTCTAGTAGGTGGAGATAAGCCAACGTAAAGGCTGATTTTCGAAGCATACTCAGGCCTCTCTGAGTTCATGATAAAGAATGCTGCAGCACCCTGAGAGTGCCCCAAATAGAGCAGTTGTTCTGAGTCCGTCACATTCAAAACGAAGTCGATCATAGCTGGCACGTCGTAGACCCCCATGTGGTGAATATGGAATTTCCAAAACTCTAAATCTTTGTCGGGGTTAAGGCGAACATGTTTTCGCCCATACTGGTTACCTCGAATGTTGCCAAACCAGACGTCGTAGCAGTCGTCGGCTATGATAAATCCTGGTGATATAGCGCCCACGCTTAACCAACATCCTGATGTCATGAGGACACCATGTAGCACAAAAATTGGAGTTTTCTTACTACAGCTAGCCTTAGGAGGGATCCTGTGTATAGTCAGTACGTACCCGTCATCAGTAGTGACGTCATACTCTTTTGCCGTATATCCATATTTGGTTGCCAGTTCTAAGAATCCCGTACCCTTGTTAATCTCCTTGGTGATTGGTAACGTAGTTAAATTTGACAGTAGGCTTATTGTATTCAAGCCTGCTAAGCATTTTGCTATAATAACTATGAACAAGAACCCGCTGAGTGTATAGGACTTCATTTTGTAATGATTTCTTTTCACGGTCTTACCTTTTATCACAATCTTTGTTGACTTTAAATGATTCGACCGTCATCGATATTTACATAGAGGCCCCTGATTGGTTGATGACGTTATTACGCACTTGTAATATTATACTAAAGTAGAGCTATGCTGCTATGTGTTCCGTACTTAAAACTCGATTGTGACACAAAAATACTGCTAAATGGACCAATACACCTTAAAAAATGCTAAAAAACATCACGTGATTCATGGACGATCCTAAGCCACCAAAAACATAATCTGGGTTATGTATTTCAATATAAGTGTTAAAAGGAAACAGAGCAATTTTTTTCTAGGCGTATCATAGGGAGAAACATTATTGGGTGTTTATTTTCTATGAAATGCTAAGGAAAAAAAAAGATGACCATGGATAAATGAGTAAGAAAAAAATGTATATCTATTAGAATTTACCCGGTACAAATAAGTATATCAATTTTCTAGTACCTATTGTATCTACAAGTTTTGCTTAGTTTGTGACTGTCAGTTGATGTTTGTCAATTTGTTCAGCGATATTAATTTCCTTTATAGACGGGCAAAATACGGTCCTATTAAAGCATTAAAGGGTTCTAATTTTCTTTTGCTGTTCCAACGGATCCCTGATCGGCGGAAAAGTTAAATCCAACTCTACTAACTCATGTCAAGGTTTAAATTGGAACAGATTTCTATTTCTATTTCGCAGTTTTCTTTTAGCTAATTTAGACGTATGTCAAAGACAAACACAGATGTATGAATAACTATATCATGCTATTTTATTCGCGACATTTTGCTGAGCATGTCGAGCTATTGTTAGTGTAGGATTCCGTAGCCATAATACGGTATTCCACTCACAAATTGAATAACATAAAAGTGCAAAATTGTAGTGGACGACCATGAAAAATATAATTGTCTAACAAAGCAGTTTAAAAAATCCGATACTTTTTGTATAACACAGTTTTTCTTCTTTTAACAAATTCTATCAATTTCAGAAATAAAAAAAGTCATTAGAATACCATATTCATATTCATAATTTTGTTTTATTCTTAGTTATATATTTTTATGTATGTTAGCCTATGAACCTTCGTAGCCTGAGAAGAAATATATTTTTTTATAAGTCTTCCGAAAGTGACTTAAGGTCCTGTTTTGGCACTTTTTAATAAGTTCTCGATATCATATTTGAAAGATATATCTGATACCGTCTCTATTTGTGTCCATAGAATAAAAAGAGAAGGCATGACAGATGTCTGTTATAAATAATAAAGGGAACACAAAGAGAAATCTGGGGTTGCAGGACTCGAATCTGCACCCTCAGCATTCTGTGCCTTGGGTTGTCCAATTCCGCCACATTACCGACTACCATACCCTGGGAATGCTTTCAACGTGCACGTTTATACGCTCATTACATTATTGATTTTTGAAAGTAGGTATATCGTAGTAGGTAGGTAGTAAGTTTAGGGAGGTAGAGCTTGCACTGTTGTGTTCCAGCGTGGAGAGTAAGACAGCCGGTGCAATTACTGGCACGAGAAGTATTCCATCTTAGCCCTCTGGGTTGGCAACGCATCTACAATCCCCTTGGTGTAGCGGGTGTCTATAGGCGGTGGTGATCACTTACCATCAGGCGACCTACTTACTTTTTTGCCTTCCTATGTTATAAAAAAACTAGCTTTTGCCCGCGGCATCGCACGCGTTAAATTCGTAGTTAATCAATTCCTCTTTCCCTATACTATGAAGATTTCTTGCTATCTTTGGAATATCTAAATTCAAATACTACATTTTTCATCCGGCGTTTGCAATGTAAGCGCAAAAAAATGTCGCTTCGCAAAAAAAAAACTTCACATTAGAAATCTTGAAATTATCAGTGGTTCTCTAGTATATAAACCTTCCTCTTAAACCACTCTATCTATTAAAAAAAACCGCATCAAAATCCGTTGTGTAGTTTTAAAGATCTAAGCATACATACATACAGACAGACTTTGCTTTATACTATAATGTTATAACATCAACAATTTGTAAAAGGTAAAGCTAACCCTTCTCACACCACCCTCCTCCCCTTAAATAGCCCCACCATATTACATTCTAATTGTTGCCCCTCGACCTTTCCAATATATCACGTTATCATCAGTTGGAATGCCGTATTTATCGAATTGTAAGATATATTTTTATTTCGGATTTCTCGATTTCAGTGTAAGGCTGCGTTTCCACCAGAGATGTGCGAGGGAGTTAGGAAGGTAGTGCTTGCACTGTTGTGTTCCAGCGTGGAGAGTAAGACAGCCGGAGCAATTACTGGCACTAGAGGTATTCCATCTTAGCCCTTTGGGTTGGCAACGTATCTGCAATTTCTTTGGTGTTGCGGGTGTCTATAGGCGGTGGTGATCACTTACCATCAGGTGACCCACTTGCTTGTTTGCCTTCCTATTTCATAAAGAAAAACGAATCTAGATAAACATACTTTACACACTTCAATTTTTATACAACATAGGAAGGCAAACGAGCAAGTGGATTACCCGATGGTAAGTGATCACCATCGCCCATAGACTCTCAACCAAGGTTATTGCAGATGCGTTGCCAACCCAGAGCGCTAAGATGAAATACCTCATTTGCCAGTAATTTCACCGGCTCTCATGCTCTCCACGCCGGAACACAAGTGCAAGCACTGCTGCTTAGCGGCTTAATTAGCAAGCAAGATGTGGTAGCGTTCCACCCGCAGAATATACAGGTTGTTAGCACTCAAAACCTTGACCTAGTTCGGACCTAGGACCCTAAACCTAATTTCGCGTCCGACCGCACCGACCTTTTCGATGGGTTTCCCGCGAAGATAAGGCATGCCCAATTACAGGGCTGGACGTCAAGACCCTTCAAAGCTTCAGTGCAACTTATTAGTCAGCTTTGAAGTGAAAAGCTGCGATGTAAAGTTTAAAACCGGTCAAGTGCGAGTCGGGCTCGCGCACCAAGGGCTCTGTACCATTTTCTATAAAAACGTCAAAAAATCATGTCTGTTGTATGGGGGCCCCCTTAAATACTTATTTTATTCCGTTTTTAAGTATTTGTTGTTATAGCGGCAACAGAAATATATCGTCTGTGAAAATTTCAACTTTACACAGTTCATGAAATACAGCCTGGTGAAAGATGGATAGACGGACGGACAGCGGAGTCTTAGTAATAGGGCTTTGGTGTACAGTCAGCTTAACTGTACATTAAAATTATTGTGTAAATGTGGTAACAGTCAGCTTTAAAATTGTCAAACTTGCCAATAAACGTGACATACCAAATTAGATATGCAAATGTAAAGAAGTGAAATAAATAGGTATCCATGACATTTTCAGTGTGAAAACGACCTTACGGCGGTAGGCGCTGACGCTCGTTTCATAATAGGATCACACGAGTGTTTTAAGGCCTAATTATATACAGTTGCATACATTACTTTATCTACACACATATCATAACTGCAAAAAACCGTAACAGTAAAAACCAACAAACAGTCATGGCGGCCATTCGATCTATCCGCCAAGACGAACGTTTTTTTAAACCATAGACAAACGAATGAAGTCCCTATTGTCATGTCACTCGAGATCAAATGTCGTGCGTTTAAATTAAAAAAACATACTGAGTTGACGTTTCGTATCGATAACCGTTTTAATATCTGTGGATACTAGAATAGAGACCAACTTGAATTTTGACAGCTGTTCCAAATTTAAGTTCATAACGTCACGAGATATGTAATGTGATCACCACTAAACACAGACTACTAAAAGATACTACCCAATAAAGAACCGATTTACCTACTACCACAGACAAGAAAATTCTTATAATAACATTGGTTGTAATAATGCTGGTCATTTTCTATGGTTTTTGAACGCGTTATTGAGCACTTATGATATGTGTGTAGATAGATATACTTAAAGAAAATACAAGTAGTTATGGCTTATCCAAGCAGCCTTAGTAGCTAAATATATCTTTTTTTATGAAATAAGAAGGCCAACAAGCAAGTGGGACCCCTGATGGTAAGCGATCACCACCGCCTATAGACACCCAATACTAAGGAGATAGCAGATGCGTTGCCAACCTAGAGGGCTAAGTTGAATACCTCTTGTGCCAGTAATTACACCGGCTGTCTTGCTCTCCACGCCGGAACACAACAGTGCAAGCACTGCTGCTTAGCGGCAGGATTAACAAGCAAAATGGTGCTATCCGGACGAACCTTGCACAAGGTCCTACCAGCCGAAATTTCAGGTTATACTACCTTGACTCATACCAAAGGTAACCATTTTGACAGTTATGAGTGTGTACACTTGATATGTAATGAGGCTATATCCAGGCTTTAGTTCTTCATCATCGATAAAAAAAGATAATAGATCTGCTTACTTGTTCGGATTGTTACAAGCCTAGCGTCCCCACTTTGCGACGGGGTGAAGCAGGTGAAGAGGGGCTTTCAATATTTATTATTATTATTATTTGTAATGCACAGGCAGCTTTAAGCTGGTGCGTGCATATCATTGTCCACTTGTGTTATTGATTTAAATGTTTGTCTAGTCTATTTTTAAAAGAGTTCACTGAGGGAGCACTTATCACTGTCTCGGGTAAACTGTTCCACACTTTCACTACGCGGTTCGCCAGGAAGTGGTATCTGGGCTTGCTAGTACTTAGAGTGCGTACCAGTTTCAGAGAGTGTCCTCTCAGCCTCTCATTCTGGTTCCGGGTAAATATGTCACCTAGTGCAGGTACATTGTAGTGTCCAGTTAGGATCTTGTAGGTCTCGATCAGATCGCCGTTGCGCGTATTTAGGCATTGGTTTAACTTTTAATCACATCGTAAGTGAATAAAGTGCTTCTTAGTTTTCTAACTAGCAGCGACACAGGCGTCGGATAGCAGAACTAAAAATATGACGCCAATGTAAAACGTACAAAACGCAGCGCTGTTTACTTGACAATTGGCACATACAGTTTTATACATACAGTCTACCAAATAGACTATGGTCTGCTACTCTGCCACTGCGTTGTTTACAGTTCTATAGTTTTCTCATTTCGATGTTCTTCATCCAAGGGCAATGGGCCTTCGAATAGACAAAATTCCCTGATTCGCTTTTTTTGTTGATTTCCGCAGACTCAAACTTTGTGTAAAGAGGTTTATTTTCTTCCAGCGCGCAAGGGAACGTTCGGGGCACAAGGAAAACTGCCCGTTTTGCATAAACGCCGCGTTTTCAGTCCCGCGGGTGATTTTGGGGCTCGAATAGTTTTTTTTTACGTTTCTAAGCGTGCCATTTCCATACGTAGATAGTAGACGATTTAAGAGTGAATTTTATGCTCAACTTTTAACTGAAACTAAGCAAGCGAAGGTGCTTTTATTTTTTTAGGGTTCCGTACCCAAACTTGAAATTTTTACAGATGATGTATTCTGTTGCCGCTATAACAACAAATACTAAAAAACAGAATATAATAAATATTTAAGGGGGCTCCTATACAACAGACATGATTTTCTTGCCGTTTTTTAGAATGGTACGGAAGCCTTAACTTGCACGAGCACTGCACTAGTTTCGCGGAGTAGCAAGGTAATTAGTTCCAGTTTGTCGAAATGGACCTCCGCAAAGTATCGCCCGAATCTAGTAGAAATTCGTAGTGTATACAGGACGTTAGCATTATCGCCGTTTGTATGGAGACCGCTGGGTACACACACAATAGTCTTAAATCGCTACGTAACTTAATGCGTCTCTTTCTAACCATCCCAGTAGGAGAGAGACGCACACATACACAATCATCATCATCATCATCATCTCAGTCACAAGAAGTCCACTTCTGAACACAGCTAGGCCTCCTCCATACTGATGCACAATAAATAGTCTTAACGCATATCAAAATGGAGTTTGAGTCAGCATTAACCTCCTAAGGCCCAGATCAAGTTTTGTTCTGTGAATTTTGAACCATATCGTTTGAGACAGTGAGTTCAATGTCAGTTTAACATTTGTCCTATATGTAGGTACTTGGGCCTTACGAGGTTAAGCTGCATTGGGTATATATGCAATTAATTTTTAAAAATGTTAACTCATGACATGTGACACAAAATCTCAGATGTCAAATAAAACATGTCAATATTTGCCTTCCCATAAAATATGCCAGAAAGGGGTTCATTTATCACAATTTGTCCGGCCCTCGTCATCCCATGGCTACCGTAGTCCCGACGATTTGTTATTCATTTTTTTATTAAAGTTTTCTTTCTCTTCTTTTGTCAGTATGTACTAGGATCCGTCCAGATCACTCCCAACATCTTGCTCGGTACTCCAAGCGCTACTCCAAAAATTTAATTTGAAAACAGGACATTTAAAGCAATTAATTTATTTGGACATGCATCTCGTTTTGTAAGACAGCCGCTTTAATCACTGGCACAAGAGGTATTCCCTCTTAGCCCTCTGGGTTGGCAACGCATCTGCAATCTCTTTGGTGTTGCGGGTGTAATATTTTCACCCTATTTTGTGGTTAGCTGATAGCGGCGTACGATGTATTATTATAAGAATACCTGTAACTGACCCTTTTCTCAGCAAATAAGTCCGGTTTTTAGTTCGGGGTACGCTTTGACCATGATCCGAGATGTGGCAGGTCAGGTTACATCGGAGCGACTGCCATCTGACATCCGTAACGCCTCCCACATGGAAACCAGACCGACAGACGCATGGTTACACATCCATTTGACGTGAACGTGCCGGTTTCCTCACAATGTTTTCACTCACCGTCACAGCGTTGGGTACTACAGTGTTTAACATAATATAAAAAACCGGCCAAGTGCGGGTCGGACTCGCGCACGAAGGGTTCCGAACCGTTATCTATAAAAACGGCAAAAAATCACGTAGTTGCATGGGAGCCCCCTTAAATATTTATTTTATTCTGTTTTTTAGTATTTTTTGTATTAGCGCCAATACATCATCTGTGAAAATTTCAACTGTCTATCTATCCAGGTTCTTGAGATACAGCCTGGTGACAGACGGACCGACGGCGTAGTCCTAGTAAAAGGGCCCCGTTTTACTCTTTGGGTACAGAACCCTAAAAAAGAACTACTAAAATTATGATTGTTTCCTTTAGCTCAAATGCATCTGTAATGTATACTGAGTAAGAAAAAAATGGTCCTAGATACCAATAAGTAATGAGTGATGACATGTGACGCTGTATTGCCTAAGTAATGAAGCAGTACAATCATGTTTCTTCTAACCTTTGGGCTGTTTACTGAGCTGTAATCCTTTCCCAAATTCGTCTTACTCACTCAATTCCAGGAAGCCTTTTGAACGCAGTATTCATTTCCGCCGGCAAAAGGAAATTGATTTGACTCATATGAGCTCCGTCGAGGAACTAATTAACTTTCAGCTAGTGGTTAATGCTTTCACTGCCGTATGGTTATTCTTGCAGCCCGTTTTTCCCATGAATATAGTAAAACGTCAAGTCAGACTGGAACAAATTACCTTGCTACGCCGCGAAACCAGTGCTGTGTAGATGCAAAATAGCTGCGTCTGTGTAATATATATTTTAACATAAAAATCCACCTTCCTCCGTTTCCACATGAAACAACGCATCACACAGACTCAACTGTAAACCACCACCACTAATACCACTACACACGCCCTTATTCATAAACGCTTCGTAAACGTTTGTTAGTTAAAAAAATTGTAACAGAAATTTCTTGTGATTTTTATTTTTTAATTACAATGCTATGGAATGACAATACAAAGAAACATTAGTAGGTAGTAGATTAATTGTTTTCTTTCACACGTTTCAGTGTTTACTTGTTCTTTTCGCTAGACGCATAACCAATGTTTTTTTCTTCCCAATCCATATCATTTACGTAGGTACATTTGTTTTATCCTGAGAATTAATCCCTAAGAACCTAAATTTCATCTAGAAAAAAACATAGACGAACAATGCCTCGAGAAAGACCGTCAATGACAAAATGCAAGTTCTATGCCAACTTGTATTATTATTTAACAGTAATATCCTGTGAGGCTAGTCTGCCAGTACTGGCATCCCGGGAAGCCTATTTCCTGTTGCCTTTTCCGGTTTCCGATGAGTTGCTAATAAGATTTTATACGTATTTGTTACTAGTTTGAAATTACAGCTTTTCCGCATCGATTATTCATTAATAGACATTAATGAACAACATCCAGTACCCTTAACATCAGTACCATTACCATGCGAGTTTCTATCGAAAATTTATATTACGTTACTACAGTCGATAGCGGTTAAATACGCTCCCATTTGTCAGTGAAAGAGTTAACCATAGTCGATACGGTATTTTTCGATGACATGTGTCAAATTTGTGACTCATAGTACCAATATTCTACGGCAACAGCTACAAAACTTTAGTCACTAGCGCTTAGATTACGATAGGTAATTTACCGTTGGACTCATACTAGCGATTTTTAGTTCTCTAAGTGAGCGTTAGAGGCGCTGTGCAATTCCCTATGCAAATAGTTTACGTCGTCGCTAGCGAGTACGGTCACGGCTAGATGCACTGTACTCATGGTACCTAGCCGAAACCGTACTCCCTAGCGACGGCGTAAACGATTTGTACAGGGGATTGTACAGCGCCCCTAGTGCTCACTTACAGAATTAAACATCGCTAGTATGAGTCCAACGGTAAATTACCTACCGAAATCTAAGCGCTAGTGATTAACGTTTAGTAGCCGTTGCTATAGAACATCGGTACCATGAGTCACAAATTTGACACGTTATCGAAAATTACCGTCTCGACAATCGTTAACTTTCACTGACAAATTGGAGCGTATTTAACCGCTATCGACTGTAGTAACATAATATGAATTTTCGATAGAAACTCATGGTAGTGGTACAGTTACTCACAGTTTTAACTTTGCAACACCACGTCAATATAAAAGTTGTCGTCACACGCCAAGATGGTTTTTGGAACAAAGTTGAACTTTATGCGAATGCATGTAGGTCACTTTTGTATTATACTCGTTAACGTATATATCGGTTATTGGCGTTAAACTCCTAGTGTGGATATATCGGTCAGGGGGGTTCCACTCCGTACTGTAGGTACGCTCGACCGCCTTGCCTATGGCATAGGCAAATCGCAGTAGGTTGTCGACTCGCCGCGCGCTCGCTCGCTCGCCCTAGCCGTGACAGTGTAGTTGAAAACGAATGCTGCGCAACCCTAACGTATCGCTGGGAGTAGCGAGGGGAAGGCGAGCGCAACCGGCGCGTTCCTTTTGACTCGTGAATAATGTTTATGAAGTAATATGAACTTTTAGGCGTGTTAATAAAGTTGGTATTCGTTTAATCGCGGTCGTAAAAGAGAAGTTTCTGTACGTTTGGTACTATTATTTACTCTGTGTATAAAAACAGTTAAAACGTATCAGGATTTGAATGTAAAACAGAGTCTAAAAGTAAAAACGATACTTTCCAACCAACACCCGAGTTTTTGTAAGATATTGCTGACTACTGTTTTGGAACTTTATCTAACTTTTTATATACTATGCCCTTAATTTATGAGCCGGGCCTTTAGGCCCACCGGATAATTAATTTGTCTTCTTTCCAGTATCTAAACGGATTCAATTGTAACCAAAACTTTGTTGACAAAGGGCGGCCATTTTGGGAGCCGGCAACTTGGCCGAGTTTGCTAAGTTGTGAAACTTCGGAACTTGGCGATTAGCAGTTAATTGTGATTTTAATTACACCTATAAATACATTATGAGGAACGCTTTGGGCGAGCGCTTTAAATTAAGCAATTAAAAAGATGGACGCCATTAATTTTCGAAGTATTTTAAGGGAGTAACTAAAAGGTTTTCTTAAAAGTTTTCTTTAAGAGTCTGCTTGATTTAAATTTTTCGCCTTTTGTAAGAACTAGGCAAATATAGACGTAAAAAATCCGGCCAAGTGCGAGTCGGACTCGCGCACGAAGGGTTCCGTGCCAATATCCATAATAAATATTTGTTTTATCCTGGTTTTTAGTATTTGTAGTTATAGCGGCAACAGAAATACATCATCTGTGAAAATTTCAACTTCTTAACTATCACGCTTTGAGATACAGCCTGGTGACAGACGGACGGACGGACAGTGGAGTCTAAGTAATAGGGTCTCGTTTTATCCTTTGGGTACGGAAGCCTAAAAAGGAAAAATCTAAACTACGAGCAGACGTCCACGCCGGTATTCTGTAAGAGTGCGGTACTTCCCCGGTCGAGCCGGCTAAACTGCAACCAGAAACTGACAACAGTACGGCTCCACCACAATGAAAACTTCAATATACTTAAATTAAAATTGTAATGACAACACAAAGAAAAATTAGGGCAATGGCAGGACTTGAACCTGCAACATTAGCATTCCTGCCCTACCCTGCGAATTTTTTAATGTGCTTCGTCTTACGGTCATTACATTATTGATTTTAAGGGTACAACTACCCTCGGTGTCATCTATATGAAACTTTTTAATAAGTTATCATATTCAACTGCGTACCTTTACAGCTACCGTCAGCTGACGAGAGATGGCGTCGTTTTGTTATTAATTTTTTGTAGGTAACCGAAATTTCTTTCTTTGTGTTGTCATTACAATTTTAATTTAATAAATTGAATGTTAAAAACATTTAAAATAAAAATCTAAAGAAATTTCGGTTACAAAAATTCAATGTACTTATAGAGTGCAATTTTATTGTACCGCATTGTATTACCCCGTAGCTTGCTACGACGTAGACCGCTACGAAGTGCTACGAACTGCTACGAAAATTACTTCACAGAAACAAACACCTGCTCCTTTTTATTTGTTTCCGTTAACAAACTGACGTGAAACTTCATTCTATTATAAAACTCAGCTGGAATTGTATGAACTTATATTTTCAATTTAAAACCAACGTCAGCTGTTTGACTAGCAAACTTTATGGTACAGTCAAGGAAATAAATTCACGTACCACCGTAGAACCTAGTCGAAGAGACATACGCATGACATTTGTATGACATAGCGTGGTCTTTAACGCGTCGGGTCATTGGGACAGGGTTCTAAGGTGGTACGTGAAGGTATTTCCCCGACTGTAGATTCTTTGAGGTGAACTATAATTATTTGACGGTACTTTTTTACCAAACCCGCACACATATATAGATGATTAAAAAGCTGGGATTAAATATGGCTAAGTCTGACCATCTCATTGGTCGTCTTATTTACTTCAACGATAAGTGTGACTCAAATTTTGAACCCGGGCACTTTTCTGGTGAAAAAAACTACGAAATAGCAAAATTCTACGCAAAAGAGACTTTTATTTTTGAGTACTGTGGCGACCAGGGCCTAATTTCATAAACACGACAGGCGACAGGTGACAGTGACAATTCGTCGTACATTACTCTGTCGACAAGTAACGCTTCAGACTTACAGACTTAACATCATAGTGGGTAAGCAATGTATAGTCACTGTCACCTGTCGCTTGTCGCGTTTATGAAATTGAGCCCAGGGGCCTTTTATACAAAATTTGCAAGTACTACAATTTAACATATATGTCATATTTTTGTATGTAAAACTCTACAATTATGTCAAATTAGCTTGTTATGTCCGCTAGGCGATGGATTATTTGTCTTTTGTAAAACTACTAACATAGTAAATAATTAGTTTAATGTTACTAACAAACCCGGACCAATTATGTAGTCTGTTAATAAACTCATTTGAATTTATGAATAAATAAATAAACAAATATCTTGGGACAGTTAACACCAATTGACCTAGTCCCAAAGTAAGCAACTAAAGCTGCTTGTGTTATGGGTACTAGACAACGGATATAAATGCTTATATAGATAATTATATCCTTAAATACACGTATTTAACATCCACGACTTGGGTATTATCAAACCATGATTAGAATACAATTGGAAGGTAACGTCAACACACTGTTATTTCATAGACTTGCGTCAAGCTTCATTCCTGTAGGTATCTAAGAAATACAGTGGGCTGACGTTACCCCCCAATTGTATTCTAATCACGGTTTGATAATACAAACATTCGTATTCATCATACAAACATTTGCACCCCCCGGGAATCGAACCCGGATTCATCTAATGATGTCTGACCTTAGGTGGTGCGCTGGCGGCGCCATGGTGGCGGGCCACTGCGGCGGCCGAGTGGGCGCGCCGCGTGGCTTTATAGTGCAGGCGGCGGAGCGCCCCGCCCAGCCGCTCCGGGGAGCCGTCGCCGCGAGCCACTGTCATGCTTTCGTCGGCACCTGCCAAAGTCGAAGTCACCAATCAAAGTCAAAGTCGATGAAGACAGACCCACACATCTCTGTCCAAGGTATAGGCTGCTTTTCCACCAGAGATGAGCGAGCATGCGTAGCGAGGGATGTAGAAATAGAAATAGTTTAGTAAAAGATAACAGATTTACAAACATAACTTATCCGATGGCCCCACACTAGGCAACGCCTGTCACGTGGAAACCAGATTCGGAGTAAAAAATATTTGGAAAGGCTATAGGTCTATTTACCCGAGAGTCCGTGCGTCTGAGTGTGTGTGTGTGTGTGTGTGTGTGTGTGTTTGTTGCGTGTGTTTGCGTGTGTGAAGTCCTAAGCGATCGGCTTGAGCAATCTCTCACTATCATTATAGTTGAGAGTCCTTAACCAGGTGAAGACCTTACATTTCGCGATGGGAGGCCCTTGAAATATTGCAGCATTTCATTGCAGAGTTATATATGAAGGGGTGTAGAAAATATGGGAATCGTCTTGTGTTTGTAAGAACCAATAGAATCGCTTCGTTTACCTCGCCTCAGTCAGCACAGCTCTGGTGAAAACGGCTCATTCGTTCTTTACAAACACATTCCTCGCTACGCATCCTCGCACATCTCTGGTGGAAACGCAGCCTAAGTCAAGTTAAAAATTTATACGTCCGAATTATTATTGTCTTCTCGACAACACATTGAATTTTGTTATTTTGGTCAGTAATGTTTTTTGGAATTTTGTTGTAAAATCTTACACAATTTCCCATGAACGATTTATTGGTTTTAGCCAGGCTGTAAGTTGGAACTTTAAGCTCATCGTTGAAATTGCATAAATGTTTTTTTAAAGGTCAGCGTCAAATATACCAGAGCGGGCAAGGTGGTCAAAAATATCTGAACACGCCCGAGCGTATTTGACAATAGAGTCGAGTTCAGATATTTTTGACACCTTGCCCGCTCTGGTATATTTGACGCTGACTGTACATGATTATATCAAAAACATAGAGCGTCGGTAGGGTTAAAAAACCCTTAATGATCACACGTACTCTTTTGTTTAATTTATACAAATAGGAAGGAATAAAAAGTGTTGGTAGACCTCCCACAATGTGGACCGACGATCTGGTGAAGATCGCTGGAATCCGGTTGATGCGAGCAGCACAAGACCGACCGTCGTGGAGATCCTTGAGGAAGGCCTATGCCCAGCAGTGGGCGTCTTCCGGCTGATATGACGAGGAAGGTAAGTGGGTCACCTGATGGTAAGTGATGAATAGTCGACCAAGTGATCGCTTGACTTGAAAAGTGGTCAAGCAATTTCTTGGCCGACTATACAGATTATTAAAACATGAAGTCACGCAAGCGTCAAGCGCTGTAGGGTCCCTTTTCCCGAGTGGCGGATCCCTCCTCAATTACTTGCCTGAAACCCGCTACGTAAATTTCACGCGTCGCCGTTCAGAAACATGAAAATCTTATGATTATAAGCCAGTTTGCCGCATCAATTTAGAATATTCCTTTTATCGTCGGAACCTCAGCCGCTGGATTATTACATCCGCCATTACGCCCCTCTCGAGGGTTTTGGGGTCATATTATAAAATATACAGCCGGTTGGATGAAGCGGTGGACAGAGAATGGAAGCGATGTTTACCAGCAGGTACCATAAACTACGCTGTTAATCATCCTAGTTATTCTACCAATATTGTAAAACTAGAATTTTGTGTGCAACTTAAATTTTTGTTACTTTTAAACGTCTCAACAGATTTAAATACAATTTGGAACGGAGATAGCTTTAATTTATGCTGGGTAAATAGGATACTTTTTATTTCGTAAAAATGCTTAGTTCCCGCGGGATAGCGATAAATGAATACTATGCGGACGAAGTCGCGGGCAACAGCTAGCAACTAGCGTTTATTTAGACGTACAAAAATCTCTTTGAAGTGTAACTTTTTTATCCATTAAAGTGTGGTACAAGATTACTTAAAGTTTGTCAGCGCAAAAGACAGACAGACAAACTTTCGCCTTAATAGTATAAGTTAAAAAGTTTAAGCAGTCTGGAGTACTTTGGATTGAGAAACATAAATGTTAGCGGTCATGACCGTACGTACAATGTTTATGTCCCCTAAGCGTACATGAATACGCCAGCATTGAACACAAAAAATCGCTCTTATACGCTAACCGCTCCGCTCGCTGTGGAAACTGACGGTACAGCTTACCTGCGACGCGTTCGGGAGAGGGTCGAGGTGGCTGGATCTTGGGAGATTGGTGACGCCCATCCGCCTGCAACAAAAAAAAAAGCAAATAAATAACACTATATAAGGGGAAGTGGATAGAAAAATGGGAAAGGGGAAGACCTCGGCGAACGTACTCACAGGTTTAAGAAGGCCATATTTGATTGGTTGGAACCCGTAACATATTATCACTAATTATATCGTTTGAGGTTGAACTGTTTTCGTCAAGAAATCTTAACTGGACCAAAATAAAAACAATACCTTTATCGAAATAATTAATATCAGTTTCCCAACGGCTTTGTTACGTTTTATGATATTAAGAATGAAATCGTTATTAAACTAATAAAAATTGTTACAAAACCATTACGTAACTATACCAATTACTTTAGCAATACAACCTTTTATATTTCACCCTAAGTACTACTAATTGAATGAGACTCGATCCGGGAATCAATAAACAATTTTATTTGTATTCCAACGAGTCTAAATAACATTAAAATCTAAATACAGGGATTCGAAAAAGGGATGTAATCAGGAGCGAGTCTTGGGGGAAGCGTTCTGTTTACTTGCACTGAACCCACCGGCGACACAGTCAACGCAAAACAAACAGTAAACCATAAAAATAAAACAATTAAAAGCGACAAATCTACTGCCATTGTTAATGCGGTTTTCAAAACATTAAAATTGTCAATGGAACCCTGTTAACTATATTTAATTTTTGCCCTGATCGGTTCTGGTGCAGTTTAGCAGTATTCAAACTGTTAAACTGCTAAGTGTTGCCATTCAAATCAAGTGTTATAATTCGATGTTCTTGTTGTATATTATTGCTATAATTGCATTTTGTTTTTATTTGCACTTTCGTCCCTGTCGTTATCCAAATAAATTAAAATGATAATGACAACACACATAAAAACTAGGGTAATGACAGGACTCGAACCTGCAACATCAGCATTCCGTGCCTTGCGTTTGCCAGTTTCGCCACATTACCAACTACCATACCCTGCGAATTTTTCAATGTGTTTCGTTTTTACGGTCATTACATTATTGTTTTTTTTCCTGTCGTTATTGTTTAGCTTTAGTTTAGTAATGAATCTCAAGGGTCCCACTGACAATCAGCGTTTCGGTTTACCGAGGCAGTATGCTGAGTAGGGCCCTTGTTGATTCTATCCAACACAATGTTTATGATATTTGTACTTTGTACTCTGCCCGTGATGTGTGTACCATGTGTGTGTATCGTGGTACATACGCTTCGTCTTCGTCATCGTCTAAAATATGATTTCTTTTATTTTCTTTCTGTCATACTGTTCTTAACCTGTGTAATGCGAAAGGGCACGGTTGATACACAACGCACTCAACTCAAGTTCAAGTAATTTCCTTGTACAAACATGAAACATCTTAGAATTGAGATTACATATTACGAAATGCGCGTTGGGTGCCCTTTTAGAGCGCAAAATTATCTTCTTTTTGCGCGTTTTCGAACGTGGAGGGTATCCGTCTTAAAATAGATTATTTACTTACAGTGTTATTCCAAAGGGAATTATATGTGACACAGAATCAACAACATAATCCTCTATATCTGTACCGTAAACCGTGGAAACTTTATCAGCCGTCTTTGCTTCCTCCCAAGAGTGTCGCATTCTGTCGTATCTACTACCCCTACAGTTGTACAGTTGCACCAGGGAGGTTCCACTCCGCACTGTAGGTACGCTGGGCCGCCTTGCCTGCAGAGTAGGCAAATCGCAGTAGGTTGTCGGCTCGCCGCGTGTCAGTCTCTCGCTGTGTCAGTGTAATTGGAAACGAAAGCAGCGCAACACACTGTGAGTTGCGGGGGGAAAGGCGGATGAGCGCGACGCGTTCCATTTGACGCGAACCGCCTGGTGAATGTGTATGAAGTGATACAAACTTCTTGTGCGTGTTAATAAAGTTGGAATTGGTTTATGCGCGGTCGTAAAACAGAAGTTTCTGTACTTAAATCTATTATTTATTCTGTGACTGCACCAAGCAACGGCTACAAAGCTAACACTATGTATTGTATTATGATGATGGATAGGACATCCATAATTCCCATTTATACAACAATCCAGGCCTTACAACAAAATATTAAAGTAAATCCTGAAAATCGTATATGCTTGTTTACACATCTCTCTGTGGCTTATAAAGACTGACCTGCGCACGAAGGTACTTGACAGCATGCTAAACCTACGTAAGATCGCGTCACATTACATAGTAGTCACCTACGTGACTCATGTACCAAACTCTCTGCTTTCAATATTTTTAATGACTAGTGGGGTTTAGTTAAATAATGTAAGATATAATATCTAAACTAAATATCTAGACAATTAGAATTTCCGCTGTTGCTGTTGTAAAGAACATTTAGTTTTGAAATGTGTTTGGATATTTTATCTAACATTTTCTAAGAACCTATCATATAAAATAAAAACAAACAAAACAAACTTTTACATTTAAATTAAATTTGGCGTAATAATTTTGTCAATATCAAGTGCTTGCTTCCTACATATTTTGAAATCGTTATTTAGATTAAATACCAAAACATGAATTCCTTCAGTAGCCCTAAATTTAGTTTGTCACACAGTACAGATCTTTTTTATTCATCTCTAGCAAACCCTTACGAACTGCACTGTCAGATAACTTATCCTCATGTCAGTCATTTAAGCCGGTCTCTTCATAAGTTTCCTTCTCAGTTAGTTCTCTTTGAACAGGGCAGTCTCATTGTACCATGCGCCAGAGCAATCGCAGCTGTATTAAAATTAATTTACTCTGATTTCAACATTGTTTTCTGACGTTTTGACGTGTACACGCGAAGTTAATTTTCAATAGGAATCACAAATGAATACGTTTTGAAATTCAATTTAAGTTATTCCTGTGCTATTGAGCCGCGTTCAGATGTTTATAACTTTAAATAATACTCCATTTTGTACCCACGAGCTACTAGAAAACGAAAACAATCAAAGAATTACAACCGCACCATTTAAAACTATGCGACTTTGAAACCTTTTCACATTAAATATGATAATGACACCCGATTTCTAACTTATGTACATTATCTAAGTACTCTAGTAACCAACACTTCTATGATGAGGGAAAACATCGTGATGAAACCTGATCATGGTTGCACATTCAACAACGCACCTGCAGTCTCCTTTAGTGTTGCAGTTGTCTGTGGACGGTGATGATCACTTACCATCAAGTGAGTCCCTTGCTCGTTTTCCTTGCTTATTTAACACATCTCCAACTTTTACAAAACCATTTCCCTAGTGTCGAAATTCAACGAGAAAAATGTTTTTATTATCGGCTAGTAAAAAGCTAAAATCCTTCATTTTTAGGGTTACGTACCCAAAGGTAAAACGGGGCCCCATTACTAAGACTCCGCTGTCCGTCCGTCTGTCTATCTGTCTGTCCGTCTGTCACCAGGCTGTATCACATGAACCATGATACTTAGACAGTTAAAATTTTCACAGATGATGTATTTCTGTTGCCGCTATGACAACAAATATTAAAAAACAGAATGACATAAATATTTAAGGGGGCTCCCATACAACAGACATGATTTTTTGCCGTTATTATAGATAATGGTACGGAACCTTGCGCGCGAGTCCGATCCGCACTTGGCCGGTTTTTTAGATTCAAAGTCAAAGTCAAAGTCAAAATATTTTATTCAGATTAGGCTTACAGGTAGCACTTATGAATGTCAAAAAATTTACCACCGGTTCGGAAAAACCTCTTGATGAGAAGATACCGGCAAGAAACTCAACGAGGTGTAATTTTTTAAATAAATCAAAATTACAATGTTATTTTACATCTCAAATATTTAAAAATTTTACAATTTAACACAGCAGGTGTACAATCTTTGGAGCCAGTCTTAACATTAACATGCATTACAATCAGTATAAGTGAAATGGGTGACCCTTCAATTTGGGGCTTTTTTAATATGCCTGATGGTCCGTTGTGTATTGGATGACTTATAGGTCAGTGATTGGATGTCACGAAAGCAAGACAACATGCAAGACAAAATACTTGACCGTAAATAAAGTATTTACGTCCCACAAGTGGGTGAATATTCGGGCGTTTTAACCGCTGTCACTATCGGTAACAATTTTTACCAAAATTTTGAAGAAAGGGATGGCAATTAGCATTGACAATTGTCATACACCGATGCTTTGCCGGGAGAAATACTTGATTTGACTACTCAAATTAAATCGACAATCACCATACCTTCAAAAATCTGTCAACAAGTTGTTGCTGACAATGCCGTCGGTTGAAACTCCCAATAATCGCCCAAGTACAGTCAAGGAAATTGAAACACGTACCACCGTAGAACCTAGTCGAAGAGACTTACGCATGACATTTGTATGACATAGCCTGGCGTTTAACGCGTCGCGTCATTGCGATAGGGTTCTAAGGTGGTACGTGAATATGTTTCCCCTACTGTACATTGTAAAATGACATTACAACTGCAACGTCTAATAATATGGTATTTACATACATATACAAAGTCACGCCTGTTTCCCGAAAGGGTAGACAGAAACCACGAAATTCAATTTGCTGTTTTCGTTTTTTTTTATGTATTATTAATAGTTTTTACTTTGTAGTTTATTAAATTTTTTTAAAAATAAATACATGTTTTTAGTCCAGTGCTCCATATATCATCATCATCATCATCTCAGCCACAGGAAGTCCACTGTTGAACATAGGCCTCCTCCATGGATTTCCAAAGTGACCGGTTGATAGCGGTATGCAACCAGCGCCTTCCTGCCACCTGTATGAGGTCATCGGACCATCTTGTGGCTGGTCGTCCTACGCTGCGCTTGGAAATACGCGGTATATGGTACACGACAAATGGTGGTCATGCTCCTAACATGGGGCAATTTATGTTGTTATAAGTCTGAAAGTACTAATGTTTGCATGTTTGTTCCTTAATCACGCATTAACGGCTGAACGGATTCAGATGAAATTAGGCAGCAGATAGATCATGTTCCTGCATTTCAAAGAATACTTTTTAGCTCGAGAAAAACTGCCAGTTTTTTTCACGAATTAGGAAGGCAACAAGCAGTAGGTAACCTGATCACTACCGCCTATAGATATCCGCAAGTAAGTGATCACCACCGCCTATAGATATCCGCAACACCAAAGAGATTGCAGATGCGTTGCCAACCCAGAGGGCTAAAATGGAATACCTCTTGTGCCAGTAATTACACCGGCTGTCTTGCTCTCCACGCCGGAACACAACAGTGCAAGCACTGCTGCTTAGCGGTAGGATTAGCGAGCAAGATGGTGGTAGCGATCCGGACGGACCTTACACAAGGTCCTACCATCCGCAAAAGCTTCCTACTTAAATAAAGCATGTCGCCGTATCAAGCTATTTGCTGAATTTCCAATTTAAAAATACCGTCATACATAACTCACCAAATACTTGAACTTGTGGCGCCTGAGTTATGAACTTCGACCGAACGGGCTTTATTTCAAGGCCCGTATTCCTTTGATGAGGTTACGAATTTCGTAATCTCGGAACACTATAGGGTATGAAAATTCTTCGAACTATTGATGTTACGTCGAAGGCAGCAGCCCTTTAACCTTTTCAACTACTGACTTATAGGCAGTAATGCCAACAGCTAAATTTAAAATGCCATATAATGAATGACAACACAAAGAAAAATTAGGATAATAGCAGGACTCGAACCTGCAACATCAGCTTCACGTGCCTTGTGTTTGCCAGTTTCGCCACATTACCGCTTTTCTTTTTCTCCACTAAATGGTAATTTTAGTGGAAAAGCCACTAAGTAATTATTCTAATTTTGACATTTTAATTTGCATTTTATTTATTTTTGTTCAATTATTCAGTTAGTATTAAGTTGACATTTGATAATATTATGTATGCTGCTGTACGCTGACTTGCGAAATATTTGTATGCCTGTGGCCCATTTCACGAAGCTACAAGTTACAATTTTACAAGCCTAAACCGGCAACATTGGTCATTATGCCCATTGCCATTGGTCATTATTGACCAATGTTGCCGGTTTAGACTTGTAAAATTGTACTTTGTAGCTTAGTGAAACGGGCTACTGATGGCGAAACATGGTGACGCTATTGAAATTGTGTAACATCTTATTATCCCCTGTGTTGACAAATAAATGATTTTGGATTTGGATTTGTTGGCAACACTGGTAATAGGTATATACATACCTGCATATGTATCTTTATCTCTACATAGTATACAACAAATTCTCTATCCGTTCCTATATGTCCTCATATTTTCGGCCACTTGACGACCGGATAGCCTAGTGGTTGGTGACCCTGACTACAAAGCTTGAGGTTCCGGGTTCGATTCCCGGGTGGGGCAAATGTTTGTATGATTAATACGATTGTTTGTACCTGAGTCTTGGATGTTGTATGTATTTAAGTATATATTTATCTATATAAGTATGTATGTGGGATCGTGTGAAGGAAAAACAAACTTTTAAACGAAATTAAAAGAGTTTAATAAAATAAAATAACGGAAAGAAACAAAATACAGAAAACACAAGTAGCAGCTATCACATCGCCAAACGCACTTCCAGTCACTCAGTCATACCCGTTCGTTCACAAAATCTCTTCCAGTCATTCGCTCGTTTACATCAATCGTTCATTCGGTGTTGCAACCATTCCCACATGTATATCCGTTGTCCGGTACCCATAATACAAGCAGCTTAAGTTGCTTACTTTGGGACTAGGTCAATTGGTGTTAATTGTCCCAAAAATATTTATTTACTTATTTATTTACTTATTCCTTCTAAAGCATGCAACGGATTATACGGTTCTCACTGTCATTTAGTACTAGACATGTATAGTCGACCAAGTAATTGCTTGACCACTTTTGAACCTTAGCCCTTTGTAATACGGTCGAAAAGTGGCCAAGCAATTTCTTGGTCGACTATACATAAAAATCTTCCGTAAAAAACCTCTAAATGTCAATGAAAACCGTATCAAAATCCATTTAGTGGTTTAGAAGGAGAAAGCTACTGAATATAGACTATAAAAATTTTGGACAGATAGAAAAAAATATCGACTTTATGCTATGTAAAGATAAATATAGAGATGAAGATAAAAAGTAAAAGAACAATATTAGTAGGATCATAAATCGCACGCTTAGAATAAAGTGACCCATTTCTGAATAATACACGGCCCAAAATATCACCTTAATTAAAAGGCATAGGGTTTAATTTTGAGAAATATCATATTCAGAATTGAGTCGCTTTAATTCTAAGCGTGCGAAATGTGAAAGAAATATATGCATTAAGAAATACTTAAGCCTTACATACGCATAGCTCTAAATTTTCTAATCTTTTATAAATAGTTCACAACACACTTTATCCATCCACTGAGCAAAAACTAGAAGTTTTAAAAATATCAAAAGTTTGTTATAGAATTCAATGTTCCACGACGGGACTAATACGTATAAACCAAATCAAAAACCCCAAGCTGAATGCCGTTTATTACTTTTTTCTATTAACGAATCTTCAGCAATTTATTTCGAATCACCACAAGCCCTTTTACTTGAGCGGTTCCTTTGACGAGAGTCGAACCCGCCGGGGCCGGCCGGCCGGCTAATGCGGTTTGCTGGTCCAGTGAGCAGCAGTTTATAGTTCGCATAATAATATAATTCTAGTGATGTGTTTCTCTATAATATGATGACAATTTGCTATGATGTTTTATTAAAGAGTAGAAATTAAAAAAAAATGGAATACGGTCATTTATTTTTTTTATACAACAGAGCAAGTGGGCACCTTATGATAAGTGATCAGCACCGCCCCTAGACACCCGCAAGACCAAAGGGATTACAGCGTTGCCATCCCAGAGGGCTAAGATGGAATATCTCTTGTGCCAGTAATTGCACCGGCTGTCTTGCTCTCTACGTCGGAACACAACAATGCGAGCACTGCTGCTTAGCGGCAGGAGTAGCGAGCAAGATGGTGGTAGCGATCCGGACGGACCTTGCACAAGGTAGTAATTAGTAGTGGAACAGGAACAGGAGCGGATAGCGACTTTATACTATGTAAGGATATACGAGTACATAATGGCCGTATACTATAATAATGGCCAACGAATACGAAGCAGTCCCCAGAGCGCTCAAAGGCTGGTACCTCATTAAATCGCAACGTACACTCGATTTAAATGACTAGACGGAGCCCGACATCTTCCTGGGAGGGTACGGGATTAGAGGGATCTTGAGGGTCCGTGTGGCCTATTGGAGGAACGGCAGCGGTTAAAGCACTAAGGTATTTACCGAATATTTGATCACAATTCTGTTGGCAATACAGCCAAAATTTAGTATTGTCACAGAATAAATAATAGTACTAACGTACAGAAACTTCTCTTTTTCGACCACCATTTAACGAATTTCAACTTTATGATCAGGTACAAAAAGTTCGTATTGCTTCATAAACACTCGCCAGGCGGCTTGCGTCAAAAACCATCCACCCGCAATGCCCTGGCGCACCGCTAGGGTTGGGCTGCTTACTATAACTATCTCGCGCGACACAGAGTGAGCGCGCGCGCGCGCGGCAAGCCAGCAACCTACTGCGATAAACCTATGCCATAGGTGCTGCGGCGAGCGCACCTACAGTGCGGAGTGGAACCCCCCTGGTATTGTGTCTGTGGCATTAGGGACTCTGTGTCCTTGTCTCTTCTCTGAGGCTTTGGCACGCTAGCTTTTATTGCTGATGTGATGTTTACGCTTTCGGGGCAACCAGGGAAGCACATCGCTACCACCATCTTACTCGCTAATCCAGCCGCTAAGCAGCAGTGCTTGCACTGTTGTGTTCCGGCGTCAAAAGCAAGACAGCCGGTATAATTACTGGCACAAGAGGTATTTAATCTTAGCCCTCTGGGTTGGCAACGCATCTGCGTGGCATTCGTTTTTAATTACACCGACACGGCGGGGGCGAGAGAATGAGCGCGCGGCAAGCCGACAGCCTACTGCGATTTGACCATGCCATAGGCAAGGCGGTCAAGCGTGCCTACAGTGCGGAGTGGAACCCCCCTGGTACTGATATCGTGGAGTGGCAAGGTATTTTGTTCCAGTTTGTGTAACATTTTAGGGTCAGTGAACGCTTCAGGTTGTAACTCAAACCATCACTTAAGTGTCATTTTCTTTCACTCAATTAGCTGTTAATGAGAATTTGAGATCAAAGACTATCTTATTTACCTGACCTGAAAAAACGATTCGACCTTGACTCAACTTTCTGAGAAAAACAATAAACGACGATGTAATTTGAGAATTAAAATCAATTTGCCTACTGCCTTAGTCATATAAAAATTGCCTTAAAACTGTTTTAATTGAAATTTTAAGTAAAATAAATCTTAAAGGCCATTCACTAGCGCTCACATCTGTACGAACAAACTTCCAAAATATTATACAGCCATTTCTGAAAATAAAGTTGAGATTTCATGTTTTGAAGATTTGGAAACATTTGCTATATACGAGTATGTATAATTCACATATTGGTGCCTTAATATTGCTTTAAATAGTTCATTCTCAAAAACCCCAGATAAATAAAAAACATCAAAATTCCGGTCTACATACATTTCTTTACGACTTATGTATACATCAATGTAATATTTATTGTACAAAAAACATAAATAACTCGTGCGCAACTCTCGTTGCATTACATATAACCGCGGCTCGACGTCGTTTTAAGTTACCCTAAAGTTAAGTTAATCCTATGGACTTTTGGGCGCTGAATAAATTATTATCTTTCTGTTTCAGGATTATTTAATGCAATATAGGAAGGCAAACAAGCAAGTGATCACCACTGCCCGTAGACACCCGCAACACAAAGAAGATTGCAGATGCGTTTTGCCAACCCAGAGGGCTAAGATGGAATACCTCTTGTGCCAGTAATTGCACTGGCTGTGTTGCTCTCCACGCCGGAACACAACAGTGCAGGCACTGGTGCTTAGCTGCAGGATTAGCGAGTAAGGTAGTGGTAGCGATCCGGACAGACCTTGCAAAAGGTCCTACCACCCACAAAAAGGGGTTCCAAGGTTCCGTATCTCAAAAGGAAAAACGGAACCCTTATAGGACCACTTTGATGTCCGTCTGTCCGTATGTCCGTCTGTCTGCCTGTCAAGACTCTTTTATTTTCACCGGACGCTAAAAATACAAAGAGACTTGTTCGCACTCCCCGCTTCTTTCAAACCAGCCATCCATTTAGCAACAAATGGTCCAATCACACCAAAAAATGTCATTAGTAACAGCGTATGCTTAGCAAAAATAATGCTGAGGAAACTAAATAATACACAAACAACAAACGTATCAAATATAAACAACAATTCGCATTGTGTAACAATAATCTTGCCGATGTTGTTACGTATGCCGTGGTAAGATAAGACTGGTGTGTGTCTGTAAGCCATAGGTTTTTTGTGAACTGAATCAGGGGGTTCCACTTCGCACTGTAGGTGCGCTCGCCGCATTACCTATGGCATAGGTTAATCGCTGTAAGTTGCCGGCTTGCCGCGCGCGCGCCCGCTCACTCTGTGTCGCACGTTGTGATAGTATTATAGTAAGCAGCCCAACCCTAGCGGTGCGCCAGGGCATTGCGGGTGGAAGGCGGGCGCGGGCGGCGCCTTCCTTTTGACGCATGCCGCCTGGCGAATGTTTATGAAGTAGTACGAACTTTTTGTGCCGGATCATAAAGTTGGAATTCGTTTAATGGTGGTCGAAAAAGAGAAGTTTCAGTACGTTAGTACTATTATTTATTCTGTGTCTGAATGTTGTAAATCGTAGCCTGCGCGAAAGGTATAGGCGATAGGTGCCCCAAGTTTTTGTTGTCACACCTCTCTATTACAGGGTTGCCATAAATATGGGAAGTCGGTGTAAATAAATCAACACTAGTAGGTAGAGATCAAAAAGCATTACCTTGTCGTGCCAATGTCAGCGCGCGACTGATCGTCTATTTACCTAGTCCTGCAGCACTACACATAAGGCATCTATCTCTATCGCACTCGCTAGCAGGTTAGAAAGTGATATAGCTTTATGTCAAAAGCTAGCGTGCTAGGGCCTTAGGTTCCTACCGACAAAATATGGTTTTTAAACCGGGTTAATTTCCTTAATTGCCAGGACAACAGGACACCACGCTTCAAACCGGGACATGTCCGAGTGTACCGGGACGTATGACAACCCTACCTTACGGTATAAAATTAAATTCCCTTGCCCCACCGTTACCCTGGTTTTAAAACACTATAGGGCTAGTAATAAAGTCCAAAAAACAAAATCTAGCTCGCCTTTCCCCCCTTAGCACATTGTCACGCCTCCCTTAACCCCCCCCCCCCCCTTTGAGATCCAATGCTCTTAGCAGTTAGAGTCTGCGTACGTAGTGTCAGTGTCAGGCCACTCTTTTCCATTGCAAGTGCCCAGGGCCCCGCGATCTATGGGGCCTTCTAGTTCCTGCGATGATCACCTACACATTTGCCTGTCGTTAATAAAATATAGTTCTCTGTTTTATCACGCAATAATTGTCCTTTATCTGATGTGTGTATAACTGTCTTTATTTCTTACTTCTGTCAAACTGTCAAACCTTTGGGCATTGCAGGGCAGTCATGCTGGGCCATGGTATACACAACCTGAAGGTAAACAAATTCAGGTAAACAAACCTCTGACCTTTGTGTTTATGGGGCGTATTGTTGAAATTAAATCGGAAATCGTATAACAATGACGTATATTATAACGTTGGATTATTATCCAATGAATTACTACTTTTACTGAAAGCGGACGTTTTTATTGTCATTCCGTTGAAAGTACGTTTATTTAAGAGAATGGTGTACCAAGGGTACCAAGGCTCAAAAAGCGGCATACAAACGGCGGTAATGTTTTCCACCTTCTAAACCTTAACGTAGTCTGGTTTTTAGAATGTTATTGTAAGGTATGTCTCAGAGCTAGGTTTGTATGGTTGGATTTTTTAGTCGCTTACTCATTATTCTGTGTAAAAGGGAGGCATGCAGTTCACCTGATGGTACGTGTTCACCGCTACTCATCCCCCGCTGAGCCTGACCCCTGCTGCTACCCAAAACACCTAAAACCGGAGCTCTTCCGTAAAGCTCTACGGCAGCGTCGTAGTAGGGAGGCTCCACTCCGCACTGTAGGTCCGCTCGGCCGACTTGCCTACCGGGTTGGCAAATCGCAGTAGGTTGTCAGCTCGCCGCGCGCCGTGTCAATGTAATAAAAACGAATGCAGCGCGACCCTAACGTTTCGCCAGGGAGTTACGGAGAAAGGCGAACGCGAGCGGCGTGTTGCTTTTGACGCTAGCTGCCTGGTGAATGTGTTAAGTAATACGAACTTTTTGTGTGTGTCAAAATGTCTTCAAATAAATGAATTCTAACTATTCTATTCTAAACCGACTAGCATGCATGAAGAATGTTATGAGAGTAAGTGAAGCAAAGGTTGTAGTCAGGGTCGTTGTAAGAGTAATCAGTCCAGCGTTTTCAACGTTGTTAATTAACGTTCCTTAATTAATTAACGTAAATACCTTTAACGTTTAGCACCAATTTCTGCTAAAACTAGTATCAACTCTGAGTACAGCTGTTCATCCTGAAATCCATGTTTGCGTGCCTGCAGTATTTCATCAATTAATGATGGAACTGCAACGATCGAAACGCTAGAGAATTACCAAAATCCGTGGTGTCTGCCTACCCCCCCGGGAAACAGGCGTGAATTAATGCGTGTATTAATTTACTCATTACTTATTCCACTTGTAAATGATACCGCGAGTTTTTTTTATAAATATTCATTAATACTTAAAGTTCGTCATCAATTCTAAAACTTCCGCGGTGAAACTTAGACGGTTACCAACTTGAAAGCTCTGGAACAAACTTCCTAATTAATGAAAGCTAATTCTTTCGGAAAAGCTTTTTCTATCACGCTTAATTACTGTCGTTTTTGCCTACTTTTAAGTCGTGCGTACTTTAATAATAGACATGAAAGTTAATAACAAAAACTAGGCCAACGGAAAATATGTCTGGAAGTTTCGAAATATAGTTATGCATTTTTTATGAAGAGCTTGTGTAGAACTGTGATGTCTTTGACCTAATATCTTATGAGCATATGTAAGTTTATGTATTCACAGCTGGGCATGTCCTCGGTGAACGGCTAGCTGGCTGGCTTTTAGTACTTTTTATTTTTTATGGCTTTATGGTATGAGTTTTTATTAATTCAATTGGTTTGCCGGTTATTAAACACTGTTTTTAAGCGATTGTTTCCTGATTTTGGAAATTCTAGTTACTAATGACAAACAACTAGCGGACGCGCGCGACTTCGTTCGCGTAAAATTAGTAACCTATGTCCGTTTGGGATAGTGTAGCTTTCTATTAGTGAAAGGATTTTTAGAACCGGTTTAGTAGTTCCAGAGATTACACCCTACATACAGACAAACAAACAACCAAAGTTTACCTCTGTATGATTTCCACTAGGTACGATCCTGACATACTCGTACAACCCTTGCTTCATTTACTCTCATAACATTCTTTAAGCAAGCTCGTCGGCTTGTGGTACTCTTGACGTGACCTTTCTCCAAAATGGCTCCCATTTGCTCGGAGTACATTCGCCGAGGTCTTACCCTCAGATTGGAAGTAGCAATGGTAGCTAAATATCTGAAAGCTTTCAGAAAACCATCCCTACCGCAAAGTTTCCGGACAACCAAATACTTTCGTGGTATTTCAAACAAATATTTCTCTTCGAATGAAATCCCAGATATTTAATATAAATTTAGTCGCCTGTAGCCCCGAATGCTCCAGTAATTGATCGTAGCTGGGGACCTTAAACAGAATTGAAAAATTCCCTTCAAGGAATGGTAATAAATTAATTTGTATTTGTGCGTCTGTCCCTTCCTTAGCCTTGTAGGTCAGATTGGGGTGTGATTGACTGACGTACACATCAGCACTCTTCTTGATGTTGCGTGTGTCTATAGGCGGTAACCTATTATTTCACAATCCGCTTTTTTTATAAAGTAGGAAGGTAAGCAAGCAAGTGGGTCACCTGATGGTAAGTGATCACCAACGCCTATAGTCGCCCACCAAGGAGATTGCAGATGCGTTGCCAACCCAGAGGGCTATGATGGAATACCTCTAGTGCCTGTAATTACACCGGCTGTCTTGCTCTCCACGCCGGAACACAACAGTGCAAGCACTGCTTCTTATAGGGACAGGATTAACAAGCAAGATGGTGGTAGCTATCAGGACAAGGTCCTACCAGTAAGACCCTATCAGTAGTCGTCAATTAAAAATTATACCCAGCAGTCGGGTTTAACACTGGCTACTGGCTACTATAATCGTAATGTCACTAAATCTGTAATGTAAAGTCGCTGGATTAAAACAGGGTCCAAGGTGTTATCGCAGGTTTCATGCTTCAATAAGTTTCAACTAAATTATCATTGTTTTAGGACTATTTTGGTAAACGATTAGGCTAACGGACTCAGTGGCACGTTTCGAAGTACTTAAAAGCCGATTTCATTATTAATAAAAGTGACAGGTCAGACCAATCGACATAATTGTCAAAAACAGTTGAGTTCGGATGAAGCATGAATGGAGCATCAGAACATTTGACACGTATATGTAGACTTAAGATAGTATTACTTAGTAGTACGATAGAGGCCCTATTACAATATTATAGCGGATTAAGACAATAGCGTTTTCGTGAAAATATACGCATGAGCGAAAAAGACAAACCAGTAAACTGCTGCCCGCGGCAATATTTCCACGAGTACGCGTTTGTATAAACTTATGGTAGCGCGTAAAATTAGTAAAATTGACAACTATATTCAGAAAGCGTTCAAGGCCGGTCTCGGAAAGCAATGAAACCTGTAATTGTGGGTCCAACGGACCCATATCACTCGTTTAATTGCCGTTTTAATGGAAACGGGATACGGTGGGTCGGTTAGGCCCGTGACACAGCGGTCAAGATATTACGTAGATATATGTATAACCTATCTACACTAGTCTATATCGACACTAATATACATATATATGTAATAAAGTGGTAAACTTTGTATTTTGTTCGTTTGATTGTACGTAGGGGGTAATCTCATAAACTACTGAACCATTCATTCAATATATTGTGGTGATTGGTTGCAGTTTGTAGATGTCCAGAACAACAACAGTGCACCTAGCACGAATCTTCTCGATACGTGTTAACTCGCCACGAACTCAGTGCGTCTCTTTCCCACTAAGCTTCCCACCCTCTATAGAGGGTGGAAAACGATATCGCCGTATGGTATCGAGAGCACTACGTAACTCGGGACGTCCCTTTCTAACTAGCTTAGTGGGAAAGAGACGCACTGAGTTCGTGGCGAGTTAACACGTATCGAGAAGATTCGTGCTAGGTGCACTGTTGTTGTTCTGAACATCTTTGCCACAATAAAAAAATTATGCCACATCGGTTAAGGTTTAGAGTCTAAACCTTAACCGATGTGGCATATTTTTTTTTTATTGTCATTATGCCCTAGAACTAGGTTTCTTGGGGTTTAACGTTAGGGTAGCGGCGCATTCGTTTTCAATTACACTGACACAGCGAGAACGAGCGAGCAGGCGCGTGGCAAGCCGACAACCTACTGCGATTTGCCCACTCTGTAGGCAAGGTGGCCAAGCGTACCTAAAGTGCGGAGTGGACCGTCGAGCTCGTCGCTGTTGTGCTTAGAGAATCACTCCCCTGGTTTTAACGTCCCTCGTATAAACTTACATAAATGCGGGTTAGCTTTAGTAAATACTAAAGGTAACATGAAACTCGTCAAATCGCGTCCCTTGTCGAAACTTATTCTATTTATCGACATAGTTCGCCGACCCTGCTACCTGCAGCTTTCGCAACTTACTTGATTAGCATAAGCTTTAGCTATAAAGCCCGCACCACACAACGATAGTAGCGTTAACATATCGCTTCTGTTTTTTTTTATTAAATAGGAAGGCAAACAAGCAAGTGGGTCACCTGATGGTAAGTGATCACCACGGGCTATAGACACCCGCAACACCAAGGAGATTGCAGATGCGTTGCCAACCTAGAGGACTAAGATGGAATACTTCTTGTGCCAGTAATTGCACCCGCTGTTTTGCTCTCCACGCCGGAACACAGTGCAAGTACCGCTGCTTAGGTGGTGGTAGCTATCCGGACGAACCTTGCACAAGGTCTTACCACTGGCAAAGCGTCGCAGGAGCGGTCAACATCGAAAACATCCACCACCATCGCTACCACCAGCTTGCTTGGTATCCTGCCGCTAAGCCGCAGTGCTTGCACTATTGTGTTCCGGCGTGGAGAGCAAGACAGCCGGTGCAATTACTGGCACAAGAGTTTATACCATCTTAGCCCTCTGGGTTGGCAACGCACACTGAAAAAAACAGTTTTGTTACAAGCAACTAAAGTTTTGTTACCTATTACACAAAAAAGTGACTATCTAACTATTTTTTACACCTTACCTAACTCTTGATATGTAAATAACTCATCAAATGTATATCAGTAGCGAATAGTTTTGCTAATTTAAACGAACTTTGATTACCATTAACCAAAATTACGAGTAACCAAACTAGTTCGGTTGTTTCTTTTTTCAGTGCTGCACTTGGAGGTGATCACTTATCATCAGTACCATTACCATGAGTTTCTATCGAAAATTCGAATTACGTTACTACAGTCGATAGCGGTTAAATACGCTCCCATTTGTCAGTGAAAGAGTTAACCATGGTCGATACGGTATTTTTCGATGACATGTGTCAAATTTGTGACTCATGGTACCAATATTCTACGGCAACAGCTACAAAACGTTAGACACTGACGTTCAGATTTCGATAGGTAATTCACCGTTGGACCCATACTAGCGATCTTTAGTTATCTAAGTGAGCGCTAGAGGCGCTGTGCAATTTCCCATACGAATCGTTTTACGCTGTCGCTAGCGAGTACGGTTACGGCTAGGTGCACTGTACTCATGGTAAGGGTACAGGTGACATGGTTGTTTGCCTCCCTAATAATTAATGACAGTTCCGTAACGGTTTTGTCACGATTTATATACGTTTAGAATTGAAATCGTTACAAAATCGGATGTAAAAGAAAATAGTTTTCTTGTGTGAAAATCATTGCACATACCATTCCATTTGGCATTGGTGTATGCCATTCATCAATTCATATTTCATCCGAATGATGCCTCTTATTGAGGCGAAACGCCTGTAGACCGGGTAGTTTTATAGTTCCATACATTCTGTGCTTCAGCTTAGATCGATGCTGAATAGAAGACCCCAAGCTAACAATCTTAAGCTATTTCCACTTCTATCCGACTCTTATACGGCCCCATAATTTTTAAAACGGGGACGGAAGAGATAAGCTCCCGTACCATGGCCCAGTGGCCTTGTGCCCATGGCCCCGGTGGCCCAGTAACCGGAGTGGCCCGGTGACCCCACTGATAGCTTATCAGTGAAAATTCACTTATGCAATCAAAGGGGATTCTGTTTGAATATCTCTTATCTAGGTCAAGATAAAAGTAGGTTGAAAATGGCTTAAACATAAGTAGACTGAAATACTTAATTATAAATACTGGGGACCCTCCCCGGCTTCGAACGGGTACAATAAGGATGTATTGTACAGTAGGGGAAATATATTCACGTACCACCATAGAACCCTATCGCAATGACGCGACACGTTAAACGTCAGGCTATGTCATACAAATGTCATGCGTATGTCTCTTCGACTAGGTTCTACGGTGGTACGTGTTTCAATTTCCTTGACTGTATATAAAAATCTTCCTTGAAAAAACCTCTAAATGATTTTGCATATAAATGTCGCACAGACGCAGCTAACTTGCACGAGCCCTGCACTGGTTCCGCGAAGTACCAAGGTAATTTGGTCCAGTTTTTTGAAATGGACTTCCGCAAAGTAACGCCTGAATCTATTAATTAGTGAAAACTTTATCAAAATCCGTTGCGTGGTTTAGAGGTAGTTAACGGCCCAAGATTTGAGGACAGACAGAAACAGATACCATTATATGCATAATTATATTATACTCTGTGTATTATATTGTGTTGCACTATACCAACAACATCAGTAATGTAACACCTAATTAAGAATACTCTGTCACTTGTAAAATATGAATACTAAGATATAACTAACATAGACATAAGTAATTTACTAACAAATTGTGGATCTAGTCGTCTAAATAAATAAATAAATATATATATATAACAAAAAATATATATATATATAGCAAAAAAATATATATATATATATGTATATATATATATACCTACAACGATTTCTGTTTTGCTTAAAGTTTGACTGGTAGAGAATGCCTTAAGGCATTAAGTCCGCCTTTTGTACATTTAAATGTATTTTTTTTGTGCAATAAGATTAAATAAATAAATAAATAAACAGGTAGCGACTTTGTTTTATACTGAGTTAAGATAAAGAAGAAATAACAATCTGTGAAAGTTATTGGTTCAACTTTGATACATAAAGTACTTTGAAAGCTCCTGTTTTTAACTAATACAGAAAGTTAAAGCTCAGCCATCAGAAAAAAGATTAAAGAAGGGCAAGTTTGAGAACGCTTGCAAATCGTTTTTTTTTTCTTTATTTTTACATTCTTAGTATAAACAAGGTAGCTAACCGCGTCAGTCTGTCTTCATTGTATCCTCAGACTTTTGACTTAGACCCAAAAAGCGCTCCCCATACAAACGGCGATAACGTTTTCCACCTTCAACCAATGGCAATGATTTTTTTGTATGTTGTCATTATGCCTTACATCTAGGTTTGTGTGTTTTGATTTTTTTTATATTCTTCATAGATTTGACAATATTTGCATTTTAGGAGTTTCATACAAAGCACAAATGCGTCAATATTTCTGAAACTATAAAGAATGTTTAAAAAATCAAAACATACGAACCTAGTTCTAGGGCATAAAGATAACATACAAAAAAATCATGTCTACTTATAAGTTAAGGTTTAGAGGGTAGAAAACGTTATCGTTTGTATGGAGAGCGCTGGGTTCACACTCTTCTTAATGCAATGTAACGTATTTTCATACAGTTTTTACTGTTATTTACACTTTTTTCTTACTATTTTTTTGTATGTGTGTTTTAAACATTCTGATTGAGTTTGCGTAAGGTACAGAAAATTTAATGTTTTTTTAAACAAGTCTGCAAAAAAACAAGTTTCCACATCAGTAAACTGCACCCATGGAAGTGAGCAAAGAGCCCTATGCCACTTTTCAGAGGCGAAAGGAAAATGATGATGATGATGGTCATGAAAATCCGTGCGAAGCCGGGGCGAGTCCCTAGTATGTACAATTAAAAGGGTTCCGTGACTAACTGACAGACAAAACAGCCTAATCCTCTGTGCCTAGAGACTTGAAATAAGTCTGTCAAATTGTTGAAAATCATAATTAAAAATTTATTTGTTCAATTTTTTTTTCACATGTTAAAAGTTCGTGTAATTGCATTTATTAGATCTAAACTATATTACATTGCATTACTTAACATCAAGATAAAAAAACTACATTACAAAGTCTACAATTTTTTTTTTATTATTAATAAATTTCAATTAAATAGTACTTTTATCATCTGATCGAAGACTTTCGTCTTCAAACACTACAATATCTTAGACGAGAAGATGTTGCATAGCTTCCCGTCATCTTCTCGTCTAAGATACGCAGTGCCTCGGTGAATCGGTCGGAATGGTAATTTTTCTACAATACAAACATCTCAGTTAAGTAGTTCGCTGGCCTTTGTTTAATTTATAAAAATTCTGTTTTGTCGAGTAGTACGTAGACAATATCATAAAAAAATGCAAAATGAAAAAAAAACCTCGTCTTTCATATCCGCTCCGCCTATGCGGCGCGTGAACGTATGAGGCGCATCGAACAGTATATTCCGCTCGAACATTAGCGAAAGCAATGATCGGCTTGGCCGACTAGTCGGCTTTGTCTCTGCCAATTAGTCGGCTAGTCGGCTAGTCGGCCAAAGTCATAGTCGGCCCATCTCTAGTATATTTATGTTCAAAGAAATAAATTTAAAAAGAATATTTTAGAAGTTACAGCGATACAAAGTTATAAAAATAACGAAGAATTTGAGAAAAAGTTATTTTTTACTGCTGCGAAATATACTCATTCGAGACCAGGTAAAAAAAAAATATAATCCTACTAATATTATAAATGTGAAAGTTTGTATATTTGGATGTTTGTATGTTTGGATGTTTGTTACTCGATCACGCAAAAACAACTGAATGGATTTGAATGAAATTTGGCACACATATAGTTTATGACCTGGATTAACATATAGGATACTTTTTATCCCGTAAAAATGCATAGTTCCCACCGGACACTAATAAGTGAGTTATACGCCGCCGTGACGTCATGAACAGCAAAGCAACTAATTCTCGTTAATTTGTCCAGGAAATATTGCAGATTGCATGTTTCAATTAAACAAGTCTACGCGGACGAAGTTGCGGGCAAAAGCTAGTAGAATAATAAATGAGTTAAAAGCAGACCGTATTAAAATAAACGCGATCTTAGTTTTAAACCTTAACCCATATATTTTGCTAGTGACGTGATAACGCAGACTGTGACGTCAAACTAAACCACGGTTGTTTTTCTTTCTACGGATTTCTTTCATCATTTAAATAAATAAATTTCATGCATATCTTCAATTAGGAAAATTCCTTAGCGAACCTAGAGGTCCAAATAAGCAAGTATTTTTGGAAATAGTAAAATTCAAGGAGTTTAAAAGACGGGTGGCAGTTTGTAAACTACGCGCAGGAAGTCGCGGGGAAAGCCAGTTTATGATAAAAGCTTAGTAAAACAAAGTTTAAGTTTCATAGTAGAAAACTTAGTCAGTTTGTAATGAAGCAGGTATTAAATTTAAAATGCTATATAATGAATTACAACACAAAGAAAAATTAGGGTAATGGCAGGGTAAAAATCGAAAAAATTTAAAAATAAATAATTTTGATTACAATAAGCAGGTATTACTTGATTACCAGAAGTAAATTACGATCTTTTGAAATTATTGTTTCAACGTTGTTCCACTTTGAAACTCCCTGTTTTTAACTGATAGGTACAGGAAGTTTCAGCCATCAGAAAAAGATTAAAGAAAGCAAAGTCAAAGAACGCTCGTTATTGTTGGTATAAATTACATGTACTTGTCCTTTTACGTTATTCACCTGTATTTGCGGGTGGTAGAACCTTGTTCAAGGTCCGTCCGGATCGCTACCACCATCTTGCTCGCTAATCCTGCCGCTAAGCAGCAGTGCTTGCACTGTTGTGTTCCGGCGTGGAGGGCAAGACAGCCCGTGTAATTACTGGCACAAGAGGTATTTCCATCTTAGCCCTTTGGGTTGGCAACGCATCTGCAATCTCTTCGATGTTGCGGGTGTATATAGGCGGTGGTGTATACCATCAGGTGATCCACTTGCTTGTTTGCCTTCTTATTTCATTAAAAAAAATTTCTTTATCTTTACATTGTACAAAAATCTCAAAACGACAGTAAAAACAGAATCAAAATCCCTTGTGGTTTAGATGGAGTAAGCGGTTGTAGATTTGCGGACAGACAGGAACGGCTTGCGACTGTGTTTACTTCCTATTTCATTTAAAAAAACACCTTTTTTATATGAAATAGGAAGGGAAACAAGCAAGTGAATCACCTGATGGTAAGTAAAGGTTGACTGGCAGAAAATGCATTAAGGCATTAAGTCCGCCTTTTGTACATTTTGTATTTTTTGTGCAATAAAGTTTAAATAAATAAATAAGTGATCACCACCGCCTATATGTAGACACCCGCAACACCAAGAAGATTGCAGACGCGTTGCTAACCCAGAGGGCTAAGATGGAATAAGTCCTGTGCCAGTAATTACACCGGCTGTCTTTCTCTCCACGCCGGAACACAACAGTGCAAGCACTGCTGCTTAGCGGCAAGATTAGCGAGCAAGATGGTGGTAGCGATCTGGACGGACCTTGCACAAGGTCCTACCACCCGCAAGATGCGGACAGGAACGGCTAGCGTTTGTGTTTTAAACTATGTAAAGATAAAAATAAAGTAAGGATAATTAAAAAAAACACAATCTTAAAGTTTCTTTCTTCTTCTTCTTCTTCTTCACAACTTAAGACTTTTAGTCTTGTCGGTGTAGTGCTTTCAAAGCCTCCCTATCGACCGCCAGCTCCTTGACTTCTCTATACGACACGACACAAACCTTCTCCTTCACTTGGTCCATATAACTTCTTCTAGGTCTGCCCCTTCCTCTCTTTCCTTCTATCCTTCCTTCTATAATATTTGCAATGAAATTATCGTGTCGTACAAGGTGCCCGATCATTCTTCCCTTCCTGTTTTCAACCGTGCTCAATATTGCTCGTTTCTCTTCCACTCTCCTTAAAACCTCCTCATTCTTCATTCTCAAAGTTTCTTTATCACTAGAAAATTACATTAAAGACTACAACCCGTCTTTAGCGGGTATACCTCTATTACAGGTTAGTTCAACTATCGGAACTTCAGCTTCCGGCCTGTCAAATGTCACGGCTCTCGTCCTTCATTTGACAGGTTGACAGGCCAATTCCAAGACCGCCGTTTGACCTGGCCCCTCGGGACCGCAAACTTGGGCGGGGCACTGTGACCACCTATCAAAGTTGTTGTATATTTCCCTAATGATATAACTCCACCTTTTAAGTAAGTATGTATAGTCGACCAAGAAATTGTTTGACCACTTTTGAACCCTTTTTCCTTTGTAATACGGTCGAAAAGTGATCAAGCAATTTCATGGTCGACTATGCTAAACCATTAAACAATAGTATTTTCTTATGTTTTCGCGACTTGTAGACATTGAAATAAAACAATTTATACGGTTTATATCGCGTGTATTGTAACGAATCTAATTCCAGACGTTTCGAGCCCTTTACAGGCTCATGTTCACGGGCAGACTGACAAAAAACTTAGAATACAAACTACCCAATTTTGAAAAATAATTGAAAAAATAAAAAACTAAATTAGAAATCGTTCCAATTAACGCAATAGTCCTTACCAGACTAGACTCTACCAGCGCTTCGGAAATGGCATCTGCTGAGAAGAATGCGCCGCAAGAAACTCAGCATTAAGCCTTTTTTCAACCGTATAATAAAAAAAAATGTTTTTTGATGTTCTAAGGATTCGCGTGGTACAGTCAAGGAATTAAATTTCCAACCCACCTAAGGTTCAATAGCATATAGCAAACTGTCACCATAAGAGCTATAGAGCAAGGCGTTAGTTTGACATATCGACCTAAATGCATTGCGAATGTCAGACGACATTTCAACGAAATGGGTAGGTAGGGAATTAAATTCCTTGACTGTACACTGAAAAAAATATTTCAATCTTAATTTATATGTATAAAATAGGAAGGCAAACGAGCAAGTGTAAGTTGTGCCCTGGGGCTTGAACACAAAACTTACAACTGCTACAATTTATCACATTTGTCACATTTTTGTATGAAAAATTCTACAATAATGTCAAATTGTAACACTTGTAATTTTTGTGGTACGGTAGGGGAAATATATTCACGTACCCCCTTAGAACTCTATCGCAATGACGCGATGCGTTAAACGCCAGGCTATGTCATACAAATGTCATGCGTATGTCTCCTCGACTAGGTTCTACGGTGGTGCGTGTTTCAATTTCCTTGACTGTACAGAGGGCTCACCACTGCCCACTGACATCCGTAATACCAAGGACACTGCAAATGCGTTGCTATTCCAGAGGGCTAAGATGGAGTACCGCTAGTGCTAGTAATTACACCGGCTATCTTTATGCGGCTCAGAAGTGCGATTTTTGCATCTCACCGGGTGCGGCCATTTTGTTGAGCTTTAGTCACCTGATGAGATTCAAAAATTACATTTGAATCTCACCGGGTAACAAAAGCTCATCAAAATAGCCGTTTTTCACACAGATTCGGCCATTTTGGTGAGCTCTAGTCACCCGGTGAGATTCAAAAATTGCACCCCAGGTCGTTTTTAGGGTTCCGTACTCAAAGGGTAAAACGGGACCCTATTATTATTATTATTATTTTTATATTAAAGCCGAAAAACGGGCAAGTGGTTCACCTGATGTTAAGTGATCACCACCATCCATGGACACCTACAGCACCATTAGGACTGCTATTGCGTTGCCGGCCTTGCAAAAATCGGTAGATACACTCGTCTTTTGAAGGCACCCATGTGGAAGGAAGATGGAAAAACCCCAGCCGCTATTATACTAAGACTCCGCTGAATCCGCGGTACAAACCATTTAAATTGTCCTCTTTCAACTTTCTCAAGTACAAGTCGGTAAAACACAAGAATTTACCAAACACATTATGTAACTCAACCGCCAAAACAACGGCCGATTCGTTCGTGTATTTTATTGCCTTTACACACGCGAACAAAAGAATACGTAAACAAAACAAACACTTTAAAACCACTTCAACTAACGGATTGTTGTATCCCGCAAACTATTAAGTTGTTCCAATATCCCTAAATCCCTAATCACTAAAGTCAACGTACCCTTATTTGGATGTAAGGTGTTTACCACAAATCCCTTGGAACAAGGTACGTTTTTTGTTTAACTTACCTTTAATGTAAACAGACAGGAGAGAAACCGTAACCTGGACTAATTTTCAAACTCTAGGCCTTTGATGTAATTCGTATGGCACTCTTCACAGACAATAATTATGGAAACTGTGATAATTTAACAATATATCTACCAGTCAGTCATGTATCGCTCAAAGGTTAACTGGAAGATATCCCTTAAAGGGATAAGTTCGCCTTCGTACATCTGCTTTGCCCTGTTATCTGTTATTTTATGTGTTTTGTACAATGAAGAGTCATACATACATACCAGTCCAAGGTTAGAAAACACCAGCTTTCGCAGATACGTTTCCTGGTAATGTAATGTTGGACATATTTATTATTTTGTTTTGTTTTATTCCATACTAGCGGACGTGCGCGACTTTGTTTGCGTAAAATTAGTAGCCTATGTCCGTCAGGGATAGCGTAGCTTTCTATCTGTGAAAGAATTTTTGAAATCGGTTCAGTAGTTCCAGAGATTACCCCCTACAAACAAACATACTAACAAACAAACAAAGTTTATCTCTTTTTTATATTAGTGTAGATGTAGATGTAGATTATATATTATATTATATTATATTTTATATTACATTATATTATATTCCATTGTATTCATGTGTCTTATGTACCTTTGGAGTTTATTTTAATTTAATTCATTTAATTACCTTACGATTTTTAACACAAAACTACCGTGAGACTCGGACATATTAATAAAAAATAACCCTATATCTGACATTTAAAATAATGAAGCAAACGAGGGTAGTTGTGCGCCGCCTGTACCGAGCAGCCGAGCTGTCAGGGCTTCGGTACGCAGTCGTCGTCGCGCCACCGCCGCGGAGACTCATGATTAAGGACCACGGCTGGACCAAAACATGTCGGGCACTTCTCGACTTAAAAATACGTGAGTGATCCGTTTTTATTAATATATTTAAGTTACGCTTAAGTTTACTTCAATGTGTCTGAATGTGATGGTAGTTTTCTCTTAACAGTGTATACTCACGGTACGTGCGGGGTTAGGGGAGTGCGGGCGAGGGTGAGGGGGGCGACGCAGGCGGGCCAGGGCGCTAAGCAGCCCGTCCGTGGTCACGCCGGCACCCTCATCTACGAAGAAAGAAAAAAAACATTTATTTAAAAATACTTTTGTACTCTGTCCGTCAGCATCATTCGGTTGTACAGGATTAAAAAGGGTCCACTCAGCTTTCTGAATCAGTATATCGATACGTTGATTCTTTTTTTTTTATGAAATGGGAAGGCGAACAAGCAAGCGGGTCACCTGATGGTAAGTGATCAACACCGCATACAGACACCTGCAACACCAAAGTGAATGCACGACCTGATAATGTACATTGCAGCATGCCCGTGGTTCCGTTACGGGGTGATAATGTACGACCTGATAATCCGTGTACATGTACACGGAATATCAGGTCGTGCATTATCTGGACGTACATTAACTGGACCCCCACTGCCACTACTAAATAATAATTCATCCAAATATTCAAATTTGCTTTTTTTCAAACGTCATGTTGTCATCTAGACTACATGCATCAACTCTAAGCAAGCGGTGCCGCGGCGGCTGAAGCTGCTTGACAAGAACCCGCGTGTCATAGGCCCTAGTATTACGGGAGGTCACGACAACTGATAGACAGAAACTGATAAGATTCAGCAGGTGAGAAAGAGTCTTCCATTTGGATACCAGATCTTACTTACCCCTAACCGGAGGAGGGTAGGTTTGCTAGAGAAGTGTAGGAGGATGTTTTTGACACTGTGCTTATTCCCCAAAAATATGTTTGAACTTAATTTATCCAATGCTTTTGAAAAAATACTCCAACAATGTATGAGATATTGTAACCTAGCCCGCTTCATAACTACGAAACGCGACCAAAGATTTTTTCAGTTTTGGTGCATTAAGCTCGTACATACTGATACTTAAATGCCACGTCATATTCAGCCATTTCCGTTATCGTTTTTTTTTGGCAACGATCAAGGGTCTTTAAACGAGCTGAACTTCGAAACGCGACCAAATATTTGTTCAGTTTTAGCAGAATTCACATGAGTGCAACCGGTACTTCCTTTCTGCACTTTATTCAGCCATTTACCTTATCGCTTTTTTTTGGGAATGATAACTGGTTTTGCAGGCGCCATATTTTGATAACGCAACCACTTAGCGCAGGCAGACCGACATATTTGGCATCACGGAGTTGCCCTTTATCTTGTGAACTTCAGATCAGCCATATTGGTGATCGTTGCCAAATTTGTCGTGACCTCCTAGTCTATAGGTTTGACGAGCGCCTGCCCGCCGACCTAAAAAATTAATGGTCGGACGAAGCATTTGGTTGCCGACTAAAAAAAATATTGTTAAATAAATCATTGTACTCTGTAAAAGAGTACAATGAAAACAGTTGACATTTAAATTAATTTGACATATTATTCTTGCTTATTGTTTTAGATTATTATTTTGTACCTGATTGTTTTTGTTTTGTTTTCATTTTATTCTATATTTGCCTATATTGACATTTTCACCGTTTTTGACTTTGTATTTTATTGTGACATTTCAATTTTTTATTTTTGAAATTTTGACATTTTTCTAGACGTATTTCTAGATATTTTTATTTTATTATTTTGTTTACCTTTTGACGATCTTATTGTAAATTTTTTATCTTTGACATTCTAAATTTAATGTAATTTCCAATAAGTAATAAACGAATCTAATCTAATCTAATCTAATCTAAGCGTTACTCGCAGAAAATTAATTTCGGATTTTTTTTAATTCGGCCCAATTAAACCTTCGGAATTTTAGGGTGATCCCTGTGAAGCAATTCAACGATGTATATCTGAAATGAAAGGTCTTATTCGACCCGATCCATCTTATAATGAGACGTACGAGTATACAGGCTGGATTATTATACAATACATCCGGTCTATCCGGGTCAAGATACCGGATGTAGCCGGGTATGACCGGGTAAAACGGTGACGTCACGTGACATAGTATCCGTGAGTTTGGACGACCTATATTTTGTTCTGGGACGCGGAGGTAAAGTTTACCTATAAGGACGGACTCATTAAAAATAATAACTGCTTTTGGATGAGAAAAGCATTTTCAACATCGGCATTCCGATATTTATTTATTTAAGCTTCATTGCAGTTTACAAAACAAATACAAGTGGCGGCCTTAATGCCAGTAGGCATTCTCTACCAGTCGACCACACTATAAATAAGAAAGTAACAAACATGGGTGCACAAAAAAGAAAAATAAAAAACTGATAAACAATAAGCTACCTATCAAGGACCTACTTACTAGTATTAAAAGATATACCATATCATGTAATGCATTTCTCAATTCTTACCGAGTGTATTAGGTAATATTTATATATTATAAATTTAAATAATATTATTTATAACTTACACAATATATATACATACGAGTACACGCACACACACACACACACACACACACACATTACAGAGGCAGAGTACAAATAAAAATATCACACATTAAACATTGTCTACACTAATATAATAAAGAGGGAATGTTGAATAAATTTAAAAACTGGCCAAGTGCGAGTCGAACTTTATTTTATTTTACCATTTTATCGCGACGTGAGTAGTACGTATATCCCTGCCTAATTACCCTACGTCCGTCAGGGATAGTGTAGCTTTCTATTAGTGAAAGATTTTTTGTAATCGGTTCAGTAGTTCCAGAGATGACTCCCTACATGCATGGGCGTACCCAGGGGGGGCAGGGAGGGGCAGCTGTCCCCCCCTGGAAATCTCGCAGAACATGTATGAACTCGCCTAATTACTAATCATGGTGTAAACGGGGCCTTATGCTCTAACTTTTAAATAAACCGCGCAGTAGACACTGGCAAAATGCACGGTGCAATTGCCAAAAAACCGTGCGCGACGATGGCGGACGAAGATTCCCGAATCTAGCATCTGACTTGCCCCCCCCCCCCCCCCTAGGCCAGAAGCTGGGTACGCCCATGCCTACATGCATACAAACGAACAAACTTTACCCCTTTATCCTATTATATTAAACATTAAGTATTCAATTTTATTATATTATTGTTGGTGTAGATAAGTGTGTTTCTTTGAATCGCTAGCTCCCGTAATAAATACAATAAAAAAAAACAAATTATTTTAAAATGACGATCAACAACAATTTTACACTTTCACATCATTTGGTTTAAGGTGTGAGGACCAATTTCTATATACCTGCCCCCTTATTTATAAACGCTTCGTAAACGTTTGTTAGTTAACACGTTTTATGTCTTTATCTGCCATTGTGACGTTTACCCTCAAATGAAAGGGACAAAACATTTGTTAACTTAAAAAAAATGTTTATTTTGCAAAAAGATATAACAAAATTTATCAGGGGTCCCACACTAGGCAATGCCTGTATCGCGGGGAACCAGTTACAATTGTATTCATATTGGTTATATAAAGTGGTTGGGTAACATATACAAATATATACACTTAACATGTACACTTATCAGGTAAACAGAGTTATACATTTGCAATTGAATAAGCATAAATTCTACAAGATTGTACAAGATTAAGCATTAACACTTATTCCAGTTATTCAAGAATAGCTTCAGTCTCAGCATAATTTACGGGTTGGAGCCAATTAAAAAGAAGAACTTTAAAAGATTGTTAACTTTTTATGAATAAGGTTATTGTTAGTGAACAAAACCTCCTTGCGTTTTTGCCGAATCATTTTGTTCATAACTGCATTTGTGTTACCATTTCCATGACTAACGTGGTACAGATGTTCCGCCAATACGTCTGATTGTACAAATAATAAATTGTTTAACAAAGTGGCCAAAGCAACTGCGCCAGTGCTTCATGAGCGTAAGAAATTGCTTTTGCCAATAGTTGACATCATCGTCTGTCGTTTTAGAGTTCCGTAGTCTCGACGAGGAAGCCTTGTAGTTGCGCCATGTCCGTCCGTCCGTCCGTCCGTCCGTCAGTCCGTCCACAGCTTAAGAGGAGTGTGAACCCAGCCCAAAAGAGCGCTCCTCATGCAAACGGCGATAACGTTTTCCACCCTCTAAACCTTAACCTATGGCAATGATATTTTAGTATGTTATCATTATGCCCTAGAACTGGGTTTGTATGTTTTGATTTTGTTAATTTTCTTTATAGATTTTACAATATTTGCATTTTAGAAGTTTCATAGGAAACAAAAAAACGTCCATATTTTTGAAACTTACAGTAGGTATATTATGGAAATCAAAACATACAAACCTAGTTCTAGGGCACATTGACAACATACATAAAAATCATGGCTATAGGTTAAGGTTTAGAGGGTGGAAAACGTTATGGCAGTTTGTATGGAGAGTTCTCACTCCTCTTAACTTAGAGACTCTTAGTGCTAGAAACCTGTAATTTGGCATGTATGTACATATCAGATACGCCAAAAATGGCGTCAAATAAAACACCGCCATTTTTTTTAGGGTATCTCTTCTTCACGTAAGGTGGGGATGGGGATGTTTTCTTCTTGTCTACCCCACGGCGTGGGATGTCATTGGATAGGTATTTTAAAAAGATTGCGTGTATGTAAACAAAAAATTTCGAATAATGGATCCGTTTGTGAAATATTAAATTTTAAATTGTTTTAAAGTTTCGCGATTTTCACACATATTTATAACGTTATCGGGATTTTGAACACGGCCATTGAATCATGGCCGAAACGTCGAGGTAAATCAACAATATATTTTTATCGCGTTAAAGTCCCGATAACGTTATCAATATTAATCTTTAACACTGAAAAAAAGGGACAACCGAACTACTTTGCTTACTCGTGATTTTGTAATGGTAACCAAAGTTCCTTTAAATAAAGCAAAACTATTTGCTACTGATAAACATTTAACGAGTTATTTACAAATCAAGAAGTCAAAGTCAAAGTCAAAATATTTTATTGCACATGTCAAAAATAAAATAATACATTAAAATTTATACAATTATATTTTACCATGTCAATTAAAAAACGTTAACGCTACGTTACGCCATTCGTTACGCCATGTCAATAATAATTAATTTTAATAAATATTCATGTTTCTTATTATAATGTCAACAATTTTAATATTACCTATTCACTATAAAATTCCTTAACGCTATAAGAGCTAGCTAAGGTGTAACAAATCGTTCGGTAGTCACGTTTTTATGTAATAGGTAACAAAACTTTGGTTATAGTTAGGGAGGCGAATAGGGGAATTTTCGGCAATACTCGAGCATGGCAGTTTAAGATATGAGAGATACCTTAGACCTAATAGAACAACCTTGTAAAGTATTTAGCTCTATATGTAGTGACGCGCGCCTAGGATAGACGATCAGATTAGTAAAAAAAAAATGGATAGTCTGAAATACTCGAGCGCGTCAGATTAAGATATTGGGGGTTGATTTTAGTGTTTAAAGACTAAATTTAACTAATCTGACGATAAGTCCTTGACGCCGCCGAGTTATAGGGTCGCGAACTTGTAAAAAAAAACGTTAATCCGGCATTCTCGAGCGCGGTTTTTTATTTTTTTATTTTGAAGAATATAATCTAAAACTTACTAAAAATACAAAATCTGCCGGTTTCCGCATGACCGGAAGTGTGGAGGAGCCATTTCGTCTTCCTAAGAACGCGTTGCGGCATATAAGTCGCGAACGATACATTTTACAAAAAAAAAAGTTTAAATAAACAAAAAAGGTAATTTTATTTTACACAAAAAAGGTCTCGCTACATTTTTGTCCAAAGTTAAAACTTTTTGACTCGAAGCATCATAAAAACTCAAACTCCCGGTTTTTTGAGTATATCTCGAAAACTGAGGGTGTTAAAAAAAATTGATATGAAATAACGATGATTAAATTATGTGACTTTTATTATATCTCTTTTTTTTTTTCTAAAGCTTCTCGACAATTTTCGTGGACTCGGAAAAATTTACGCGTATCTGTATACAAAAGTATTATTAACATGTACAGTTTCATGTACCTATGTATATTATTCAATAGCCTGTTGATCCTCAAATTGTTTTTTGGACGTACCGTAAGCAAAACGAAGTGAAGAATTGAAGCAAAAAAGAGGAATTTGCCATTAACATGTAATACAGACTGAGCTCTTCGCCGAAATATGCCGTCCTACCAGTATTTTTCCTTTATTTCGCAACATTGATGGTGGGGAAAGAAGCGGTAGAAGGGAATTTTCGGTACACCCTAATATATATATATATAAATATATATATATATATATATATATATATATATATATATATATATATATATATATATATATATATATATATATATATATATATATCTATATATATATATATATATATATATGTTTATGGTCCCCTAACGTAAACCTATGTGCCCTCAGTATGACGACGATTGAAGAGAGAGAAAAGACCCGACGGTATATTTCTCGAATGTGCTGGAAACTTTCTCCCCTGTAGCCCCGCCCCGCACTAAGAAGATGAATTGTATTGAGCAAAAATGTAAAGATCATACATAGCAATACAATTATAATCCAATTTTTATATCATTTAATTTTTTTATACAATAAATAATACACTTCGTACTATAATTCATCTACATTTACGTTGGTTGTATCTATCGCTTTATTGTCATTCTTAAATTCCCCGTTTTATCAAGGAGAAAGAAAGGAAAAAAAAGAAACCAAAAAACCTTTTTCGGTCAGATTAAGAGAACCCACCAACATTTTTGTCAGATTAAAAAAATATGCTTTCAGGATACCGAGATAAACCTCCCCTATGAAAATCTCACGCGCTCGAGTATTTCAAAAAAACTTTTTTTTTTGCATTTTCAAAAATTCATCGTAACTTATCGTCACGCCGAAATCGTCAGTTTTTTTAAAGGGAGCTTCCTTGGGGCCTACTTAACACCCCTTCCAAAAATCTGACGCGCTCGAGTAAATTTTTTTATTTTTGCATTTTTGACTACTTTATATGCCTACCCCCACCACGCAAACCAGCAGATTAGTATACCGTTGTTATCAGAGGCACTTGGGGCATACGTAGTATGAATATCTGACGCGCTCAAAAATGCCCAAGTAACTGTTTTTTTTAACATTTTTGAAAAACCGTACACTCAAACCCACCGCTAAAATGGTTTTTGCCATACGAGCTTTTCTTTTCGAAATTATTTTATCTTTCGATTTTGATAGGTCTCGACGGCGCCGTTGAATTACGCCATTTAGCTACCTCGCCTCCCTAACTATTACGTGTAACAAAACTATTTGTATTAGTGAAAGTGCTAATTTTGTTCGAGTCAAGTGTACCCCCCCCCCTTCTGCCAGCATGTTTTTTTTTTATATTCACGATAGTAGTAAAACCGACGGTATGGGGACGAGGGTTGAATCTGCTTCTAGACTCCCACTCTTCCAGCCATGCGTCCTTCAAGCTTCAACAGTAGTTGCTCAGGATGAGCATCAGTACCTAGTGCAGGAGGATTCCTGAATTTAAGCGTTTTGTGCCCAAAATCAGAAACAGAAAATTGAAAAGTTTATAGATTTAAGCGTTACTTTGCGGAAGTCCATTTGGATATTAATGGACTCAATTGCTTTGCTAATCCGCGAACGCAGTGTTATCAATCCTGAAAATTGGCAACGCCTGTGCTTTACTGCGCTCATCGAAATGAGAAAACTATAGAACTGTGTACAACGCAGTGGCAGAGTAGCCGACCATAGTCTATTTCGTACACTATGTTGGATAGCCTGAATAAAACTGTTTGTGCCAATTGTCAAGTAAACAGCTCTGCGTTTTGTACGTTTTAAATTGGCGTCATATTTTTAGTTCTGCTATCCGGCGCCTGTGTCGCTGCTAGTTAGAAAACTTAGAAGCACTTTATTCACTTACGATAAGATTCAAAGTTGAACCAATGGCTAAATATTGAAAGCCCCTCTTCACCTGCTGCACCCCGTCGCAAAGTGGTGACGCTAGGCTTGTAACAATCCAAACAAGTAAGCAGATCTATTGTCTTCTTATATCGATGACTGCGCTTCAATGCTCATTTTAGCGCAGTAAAGCGAGCTCTGAGATATTTGAAACGTATTCATTCAAGGTTCATACACATTAATATACGACATCACTTTGTTGGACCAGGTTGTCGTCGAGTACAATCAAGCGAAATGGTTGCTGACGCGTTTACTAAAGGCACTCCTCAACTGACGCTAGATTACTGATCTTCAAGAATGGCTTTACGCCCCCTTGGGCATCATTCCTTAATGATGATGGAATATGTACATAAACATACCAGCTGCAAGAAACGAAACACCAGTCACCAAACCACCAAACGACCAGTCCGTAGTCCTTAATCATGAGCCCCCGCGGCGGTGGCAATTGGTCGTCGCCGTCGTGCCACCACCGCAAGGGCTCATGATAAGGGACTACGGACTGATCCGAAGGGTCTGAAACATGTCAGGCAATTCTCTACTTTAAAATACGCAAGTGATCCGTTTGTATTAATATGTCCGAGTCTTACGGTAGTTTTTATTTAGTTGTGTTAGCGGATGTGCCGAGTCTAAAGCCGAATGACAGAGAGAATTACGTTTCTTCCCATTATTTATTCGTAGCTTTTACCCAATAATACTCTTCAATTACTACAATTACTTTATTTGAAATCATATTGCGTAAAAACATTATGACAATTCGTGAAAATAACAATAAATATCGCGAGCACAGGTGCCCAAAACAGCTGCAAAATGTTCAAAATAATAAAATAACTTTAAATATTCAAATAAAATCATAACTTTGGGTCTGTTATACATCGCTATATTTAATCATATATGGCTTCAGATGACTGAATATAGTTTCATTCCAGAATCGACTGTACGTCATGTCTAGATGATTCCACAAAGGATCTGCCACTTGTATATATTCTAGCACATTCGGCAGCTGGGGAACTGCCCATTCGATGTCTTCCGTATCCACTAAATGGTCAGACAACCCATGGACAATTACGGTTGGGACGTCACTTGCCTTCAAATTGTATTCCGGCGGCTCAGAACTCCCGTACTGTTTCATATTTTCCTCCGGGCCAAAATCCATTTTGACGAATTTCTCACTGTCCAAAGCTTCCCCAAACCTTTCACAATTCATTACTGAAGTTCCTGTCGTAAAATACTTCGCCGTTCTCTGTAGTATTTCTGGCGTTATAGATTCGGGATGATAAGAATCTATTAAAGCAAAATTTGTGCCACATAGAACCGATGCCAATACTTTAGTTTGGCACAAAATACTTGCTGTCGCTTGTAGCGGGAAACCTCTACTGAAAACCTCCCATATCCCAAGAGCTTCTAAAAGAGCTCGAAAAGTTTGAAAATTTTTAAAAGTTGTCCTAAATGAGAGTGATTTTGTGTGAGTTAATCTTGTAGCTGGAGCCAGACCAATGAAAAGGCTGATTTTTTTTGTGTAACCGGGTTTTTCGGAGTTCATGATAAAATAAGCTAAACCACCTTGCGAAAATCCTATGTATATTAGCTTTTCCGTGCAACTTTTGTTTAAAACGTAGTCAATTATAGCTGGAATGTCGTATAAGCCACTGTCGTCAAAAGTAAACTTCCAAAATTTCAAGTCTTTGTCGGGATTAAGACGGACATGTCTTCGACCGTTGTAGGTTCCCCGCACATTGCCACACCAGACGTCGTAGCAATTTTCAGCTAAAACAAACCCTGGTGCGAATGGTCCCGCGGATATTATGTCTTCAGAGCCCTGGAGTAGACCGGGCATGAACAAAACTGGTTTTCTTTTGGCACAATTCTCCCCTGGCAGTATTCTATGCAAGGTCAATATATATCCGTCTTCAGTTGTCACCTCGTGACTCTCTGCTTTGTGACCATTTTCGGCAGCCAGCTGGATGAAGTCTGGAACGTTGGTAAAGGTTTCCGCGATTGGTCGTGAAGATATGTCAGATAGGGCGTTTAAAGTATTAAAGCTCGCCAAGCATTTTGTTACAAATGCTGAAAACAAAAAAAACTTACAAGCGTACGAATGAGACGACATCTCGAACATCAAATGTTCTCACAATTGACATCACCGTGATACCGCCATTTATAGAACAATGCTATTAAATATTTACCATCTTACTGCTCGTAATTACCTCTATATTTGCATATTATGTTTTCACAAGTGCAGGGGATTTATTTCAGTAAGTACCTACATAGCACACAAACCACATATCATCACGTCGACCCTACTCTTTCTCTTAATGTCAGCACACATAGGAGTCAGCCTCAGAGGTAGCTAAACATTTAAGAACCTTGTCGTAGTAACGTGTGAAATGAGACGCGAAGCACGTACGTACGTACGCACGGTACGCGAAGCGGTTGAAATTAAAAAGTACAGGAATATCAACCGGGAAGACGGATACAAGCTTTCTTCTTCATGGAATCCGGTAATCAGCAAGTGCAAGCGTCGGGATGTATCTTCGGATAAATCTTCGGATATTGTATGCATTGTGTGTCGGTGTTGTGATATGACGATTAAAAATAAACAAGACCAAGTGCGGGTAGTTCATAAACAGCTAGCGCTGACACCCTCCACTTTAGTCTGCTCGTGACCACGGCCGCTTCAACGCGGCCGAAACGATTGAACTGATTGACTGACGAACGAACTGATTTCCACTGCATAACAATCACTAATACCAAGTAAAACAGCGTTGTAATTTAAATTAAAAAATAAATAAATAAATAATAAATAAATAAATAAATATCTTGGAACAATTTACACCAATTGACCTAGTCCCAAACTAAGCAAAGCTTGTACTATGGCTACTAGACAACGGATATACATACTTATATAGATAAATACATACTTAAATACAAATAACATCCATGACACAGGTACAAACATTCGTGTTCATCACACAAATATTTGCCCATACCAGGATTTGAACCCGGGACCTCTTGCACAGTAAGCAGACACATGTGCCACTGTGCCATACAAATAAAAGGACATAGGTTTGCTTAGTCCCGGATCTACGATTTTTCGAACCGGGGTGATAACTTGATATTGGCGCCCCCTCTCACCGGCCTCTGAAATAAACGATGGTTTCGGCACCCCCTTAAACTACCGCCCGGGTCAAGTGCCCCGTTGTGCCCGGGCCTGGGTTTACTGGGGCACTGAGTGAAGTGCTTAAATAAAAAATAAGCAAGAGACTATGGAGACAAGCTATTGCTATAGACCATACGCAAGGCGTTAATTTTTACATTCAGCAGTGTAGGAGTTTTCTAGTGTGGGCAAGAGGTTTCTAGGGTATACATTGCCCCCCCTTGCCCCTCCCCTCCTCCCCTGTACCTACCAGGTTACATCGGTGAAGATAGAAACATCAAAATCAGAACATGTGTGTCCCTTAGGATCGTAGTTTAACCCGAGCTCAAGTTCGAGTTTCATACTAATACGAACATAGTATAATAATAATTTGTATTCGTATTGTTTTATTATTTTTTTATAAAAATATTGTAAAAACCAAGCCTGAGATTTTAAACAATAATAATAAGTGTTTGCTTAACGTTTTATCATACTCGTTTAGTCGACCAAGAAATTGCTTGACCACTTTGTAACCGTATTACAAGGGGCTAAGGTTCAAAAGTGGTCCAGCAATTACTTAGTCTACTACAGTATATACTTTGTCATGATTAATTTAAAACACCTTGTACAGTCAAGGAAGTTAATTCCCTACCCATTTCGTTGAAATGTCGTCTGACATTCGCAATGCATTAAGGTCGATATGTCAAACTAACGTCTCGCTCTATAGCTCTTATGGTGACAGTTTGCTATATGCTATTGAACCTTAGGTGGGTTGGAAATTTAATTCCTTGACTGTACATGTAGTATGCGTGTATCAATTTTAATATTTTTTTCAAACGTTTGCTTGCAAGATACAAATGAATTTACAGACAGACATGGCTAAACACGAAAGTATATATAATCTTAAGAGGGCATTTTTCCTTCCCTTATCCTGCTACGGCCTTCAAATTTATCGCAAAGAAAATACAATTAAAATGGGAAACCGTGTATTTAATAAATACATTTATGATTATTATAATGACCAATCGGAACAAAATTTAAATTAAGCATATATGACCATGACTGTCTAAATCACAATCGAATTCACCGCAATTTGTTTAATAAATACGGTCACAGTCCATTCATTGTTTATTATGACAAGTAATTCAAAATACAAAAACTATTTGTTTCAATAATTGCCTTATTATTGGATTATCCAGGATTTGAAACAATATTAAAAATATGTGTATTTCTAAAGTACTTGCTTTTCGTTTAAAGAGCCGTAACTTGGTAATAAATATTCAAACCGATCGTCGAAACCGTCGTAAGTTTTGACGGCAAAATCTTTATATTTTCTTTGTCTTATTTATACTTAAATAAAAAAGGGTGGAAAGTTTGAATGCCACATGGATGGCAACTATCTTAAATACTAGAAATAACACATAATAAAATAAAAGTAAGTCTCCATTGCGTATAATTTGCTATTTCCAATAATTAAACTAGTTGCGGTGCATTTCACGTGACGGGTGAAAACAAAATTAAAACGTAATTGTTAATTTGTATGGTCTTCCGTTATTTTAATTGTGTTTTTAATTGGAGAAAAATTAATCTTATCAGTAACCCTTTCGATTTGCATCAAAAAATACGGCATGTTATTTTTTGACACATTTGACCGGGTCAAGTCCCGACTAAGACAAGCCATTTTTCATAAATCCATAAATGCAGAATTTTTTGTTTTTAAAAATAAAGTAAAGTCTCCTTTACACAGAATGTGCTATTTCCAGTATTTAAGGTAGTTGCCATTCATGTGGCATTCAAACTTTCCACCCTGTTTATTACATTACTGAATTAAAAAAAATTAAATCAATATCAAATACGATTATTTACAAAGACAAACTTATCTCATCCAGAGAAAATCGTGAATGTAAAGTTCACCAAGTAATTGCTTAACCACTTTTGCATCTAACCCCTTCGTCATACGGTCGAAAATAAGTGGTCAAGCAATTTTTTGGTCGACTATACAAAACTAGGACCTAAGGCAAGGGTCCCAGTCATTGCCAGTGACCCAGTACTCGTCGTAAAAACACGGAAACATACGAGTAAAAAAACGACAGAGAATAATGTCAACTACTGGTACAAACAATATATACATGTCAAACACTGGTACAGTTACTTTATTGGTAACTTGATAATTTCATTACGAGCACAACAGATGTTTGTTTTGACATCTGTTTCGGCAAAACAGATTAACTTTCATTCATAGACACCCAATAATGTCAAACAAGTTAATAAAAAATTGTGTAATTCAATACTGTGCTTTAATACCAGCGCCAAAGACCGACATTCCACTAGTAATGGGCGTATTTTGTTAATATAATTTAAATGCGATGCGTCATCGATCAAGGCCAATTTTGCACTGATTACATCATTACGACAAAGACGGTAATCAGATAACAACTGCCTACATTGACTTTTCCTCATAGAGAAAACTAAAGACAGTGCATTATCTAGAACTGGTGACCCGCCCCTGCTTCAGAAGGGCACAATTAACATACTGTATAGTCGAGTAAGAAATTCCTTGACCACTTTTCGATCGTATTACAGAGGGATAAGGTTCAAAAGTGGTCAAGCAATTACTTGGTCGACTACCTTCCGTAAAAAAATCGCTAAATGACAGTGAAACGGGTTTGAACTAACAATCAAACAAGCGAGAAATAGTCATATAAAGATCGATTTTTCTTCACCGTATACCCAAAATCGTAAATTTTCCCGAAATTGGTAAGTAATATAAAAATATTACTTGTCATATTAGTTGTCATATAAGATTGTATGCATACTTCCAGGGGCACCCTTTTTAAAAATATTGCTCGTAAAAAAGTGTCATATATATATGTGTGTGTGTGTGTGTGTGTATGTGTGTGTGTTCATCAAAATTTTCCGGAAGTCTTTTCAAATAATATCAAGTCATAACCAAAATGTGGTCAAGTCAGGTTTTCCCCCGAACGCTGTGACTCACAGAGCACGGTCACTTCTGCGCGAACTAATCATCAGGGGACTCTATTAAAACTAACGGAAACGCGCGCGCAGAGAGCGACAAGCGAACAGCGCAGGCGCAGGTGTTGCTTTAAACACTGATTTATAAAAATAACTGTGATTTTTGAAATGTATAGCACAAAAAACTTTATAACTTGCATTGGTTAAAAATAAAAGTTACTATAAGTGAAGTGCGTTTTAACATAATTAAATAAAGTAAGAGGATTAAAGTGACTACGTAGTGACAAAAACATTGTGTATAGTTCAGTCACGGAAAAGGGAATTCTTGTGATAGATTAGTGATTAATGTACTTGACAATACAGCAATGCATTTTATGATACTTATAGCTGTGATGGTGACAGTGTATGGAAGAGATCTGTCTGATGCGGGATACTATCCACCGCAGCCTTATCATGGAGTACATGACAGACGGTACATAAATTCACCCCCTCATGAAATAAATGAAAGAAGATATGACAGAAATAATCAAAACGAAGCTAATTATGGAAATCAAAATAGACACGACGAATTAAACAACCATGGGCGGTTGATTAATAATGAATATAATAGAGAACTTGTAAATATCGATAGAAACGGAAGAAAACATAGTATACCAAATACAGGTCAAATACGCCCGCACAGTGTAACAGGAGATATGAATTTCAATCTAGCATTCGACAGTCTCAGTAACCAAAATAGACATAACAATGGCAGTATAAACTTACCAAGACAAGGTTTCAGTGTCAACAATGAATATTCTAATAGAGATGATGTCACTAACAATGATAGTAATCGTAATTACAATCAAAATTTGCCAAGTCACAGACAGGAAGATGACATGGTGTTTAGAAACGATGATGACGACCGTAACCACAGAAAATCAGTCCTCGAACCCACAAGCCACAGCTCGAATCATAATGTGTCTAAAATTGGTATAATTTCCTTCATAAATATTGTTAACAGCACAAATCCAAATGCAAATAGTAAGACGCAAACTAAAACTAATAATAACGAGAATAATAATCTTCCACAAAATACCTTGCAATTAAAAACTGAATTAAGTAGCGTAGACCAAAGAGCATCAAAAACAACAATTGAAAATGAAGTTACGCCAAATCCATTTCGTACTGATAAATTACAAAAAGAAAACAATACAGACGAAGACAAATGGGTCTGGGATAGTGGAGATAAAGACAGTGAAGTTGATACTACCACAACAGCCTTTACTCTGGAATCACTTGATGATAGAGCAGCTTTTGAAGGATCCAAGTGTGCTACTGGTATGGTAAGAGTGCAAGGGATGTGTGTGGAAAAAGATTAACAAAGAAAAGTATATGAATTCGATGCAAAATAAAATAATGAAGATTTCAAACATTATGAAAAAACTGAAGGTTGATTGATTTAAACTTTATTTTGAAGACTGAACAGAGCAGCGCTAATACAAGTATTATGGGAAGACAGTTGTAGTTGATAATTTGATGATTAAAAATAACAATTAAACGATTATGTATTTTGTTTTGGATTAGTCTACGTAGCAAGAGTTTAAGAGAACATTTTTGCGTACAAACTGGAACAAATTACCTTGTTACTCTTCGAAACCAAAGGTAATTTGTTCCAGTTTATTAATGAACCTCCTCAAAGTAACGCCTGAATCTAGAAATTATTTTGCTAAGTATTAATAACTTTGCTAGGGTTCATATTAGCATGGCATTTAAAATCTATACCTGCTCTTTAATGTTATGATGCTCATTGTTTATGTGTCCTTAGCGTCAGTCAGTGATTATAAATTATATTTAATTAGGGGTCATTTTTTAATAACCTGGTAAGTATCATTTGGAACAATTACTTTGGAGGATCTAATAGATATATGAATAAAACGAATCACTCGCGTATTTTTAAGTCGAGAAATGCCCGACATGTTTCGGACCAGTCCGGGGTCATTAATCATGACCCCCGCGGCGGTGGCCACGGACTGGTCCGGAACATGTCGGGCATTTCTCGACTTAAAAATACGTGAGTGATCCGTTTTATTAATATGTCCGAGTCTCACGGAAATTTTATGTTAAAATGTAATAGATACTCTATTATCTTTGAAATGAAAATGAAAAATGCGCCATAAACGGGCGTATCTTTTGATTGCGTTGACTAATAAGGTTGATTTTGTCACAGCTCCAAGGAACAGCATATCTGAGTATTTGATATTAATTTATACTCGATGCCCCTACACATTTCTAAAAAAAGGGTCTTGACAGACAAATATACAGACAGACGACGAAGAAGACGGACAACAAACTGATTATATAAGGGGTCCATTTCCCCTTTTAAGGTATCGAACCGTAAAAACGCAATAGATTGAAGTCTCACTACGTATACACAAGGGTTGTTTGGTCTTGGCTTAACAAGATTAAGGTATATTAAGTACCTGTTAGGAACACATAACCTAAAGGGCTTGAACTTCAAAGAAATGCCTAGAGGGCCGCGGTTTCAAGTTTAAGCCTTACGAATCAGAGTTTGCCTACAGGAGCTGATTTAGAGTTCTGGCAGCTCTGGGCGAACTATGAAGGTAACCCCGCCCTGTCCTGCCTATTCCCGCCAGTGTTGCCGATATAGCGACTTTGTCGCTGGATCTGGCGGGTTTTAGGACTACGTTGGCGACTATATCTGCAAGTGTTTCATACATTTCAGCGACTTCTTACGGCCAATACTCCATACATCTAGCGACACTTGGACCCAATTGGACAGAAACTGGAGACTTTATGCAACATTTCTAGCGACTTCTACAACACTAAGACGGCAACACTGATGCCCGCCCACCCTGTATTCTGTAAAGCCCCGTCGGGTGCATGCAAAGGCCCAGGGCAGAGCGCCCCCTCAGGCCTTGTGACCTAGACTCGAGCCTTATTAGCCGGTGGATAAATTAGGCCTATTTGCGGGTGGTAGGACCTTGTGCAAGGTCCGTCCAGGTCGCTACCACCATCTTGCTCGCTAAGCAGCAGTGCTTGCACTGTTGTGCTCCGGCGTGGAAAGCAAGACAGCCGGTGTAATTACTGGCACAAGAGGTATTCCAATTTAGCCCTCTGGGTTGGCAACGCAATCTTCTTGGTGTTGCGGGTGTCTATAGGCGGTGGTGATCACTTACCATCAGGTAACCCACTTGCTTGTTTGCCTTCCTATTTAATAAAAAAAAATCTTTAACTTTTAAGATATATTCAATACGTACACAAACCTTGAGTCCCATCTTTATAATAATATTTCACACGTCATTTACCACAAACGTTCCCAAAGAAGCCATTACGTTTTTTATTTAGGTCAAACAATAATGGAAAAATACGACGTAACGTGACGCCTCGACAAAAAACAGTTGTTTTCGCGGAGACTAAGAACAGTAAGTAAATAAGTATAATCGACGTCAAAAGCAGTCATTTAGTAGTTAAACAATGTTGTACTATCAACCAATTTAATTAATAGTAATAAAAGGAAAACACTATATTCCCTGAAAACAACTTTTATTCTAGTTTTTAACATTTTAAAAAACACATCCGAATGACAGAACAACTCAACGCGCGAAATACCCGGTTAACCACAGATTAAGCTCCTCGCAGTGTTGTGCTCAGCTTCGATTTGAAACCGATGTGCCTAGTGCGGTTCCAAGTAGGATACATTTTCAATTTTTGGTTAACAATAGGTCACTGTAGAACCTTTTCTACAGACTTCTGAATAAATGTCATACTATTTCATGCGATGACACATTGTAACAACGTTCTACAGTGGAATATAAATCAACTTAGTTGGTACTTTGTAGCATTAGAACCACATACGTAATATCATATTAATATCAACAAACGTGTTAGTGCGACGGAGTACAGTCAAGGAATTAAATTTCCAACCCACCTAAGGTTCAATATCATATAGCAAACTGTCACCATAAGAGCTATAGAGCAAGACGTTAGTTTGACATATCGACCTTAATGCATTGCGAATGTCAGACGACATTTCAACGAAATGGGTAGGGAATTAAATTCCTTGACTGTACAAAAATACATACATAGAGGCAACAGCTGTATCTGTGGACGTTCTCTAAATCTTAGAGCTATACTCTCTCATCGTATGTATGTATGTACAGTCAAGGAATTTAATTTCCAACCCACCTAAAGTTCAATATCGTATAGCAAACTGTCACCATAAGAGCTAACTAGAGTAAGACGTTAGTTTGACATATCGACCTTAATGCATTGCGAATGACTGACGACATTTCAACGAAATGGGTAGGGAATGAAATTCTTTGACTGTATGTATGTAAAATCTTTATTGTACAAAATAACATAAATGACAAGAAGAAATACAGTGATGTACAAAGGCGAACTTATCCCTTTAAGGGATCTCTTCCAGTTAACCTTTGAGTGAGTGAAAGGAGTATCACATTAGGGACAGACAAAGAGCAAGATAGCAACAACAATGAAAAATTACCATACAACATGCTAATAAACAATACATAAACTAGTAACAAATAATAAAATAAAATAAAATACAATATATCATGTATTCAATATATATAAGTTAAAGGAGTATAAGGAAATTTACTGAAGGGCACGGTGTGAACCACATCTTCTTCAAGTTCTCTCTTAGAGAGACTACGGAGGGCGACTGCCTGATGGAGGTTGGTAACCGATTCCACAACCCGGCTGAGTATACTGAAATTCTGCATCGTCCGAGCAATCCCCATGTTTCTTTATTCCCTGCCTTCAGGAGGTTAAAGATAAGGCAGAGAATAGAGAAGCACATCGATTGCTTGAGCGATGAGAGAGTATAGCTCTAAGATTTAGAAAGTACCTTCGAACCCAATAACGCGACGCGTTAAACGCCAGGCTATGTCAAACAAAATGTCATACGTATGCCTCTTCGAGTATCTTCTACGATGGTACAGTCAAGGAATTAAATTTCCAACCCACCTAAGGTTCAATAGCATATAGCAAACTGTCACCATAAGAGCTATAGAGCAAGACGTTAGTTTGACATATCGACCTTAATGCATTGCGAATGTCAGACGACATTTCAACGAAATGGGTAGGGAATTAAATTCCTTGACTGTACCTGTGTGGATTTCCCTGACTGTACATCTGCAGACAGCAGTTGCCTCTAGCTATTTTGGACTCTGTTTTGTATTTAATTTAACGTATCTCGTAAACTTGTTAGACAACGTTGCTTGGAACTTGTAAATCGACGATTTATGTAACAACAAACACAATGTTGTATTTCCAAGAGAGTCGCTTAAATAAGCGCTAAAACGGGGTTTGGATTGCTGAAGATTCTTGATATGGGCCCCCGCAAAGTAACGCCTAACCCCCCCCCCCCCTTATTCATAAAAAATAACTATATTTGTAACTAAGAAGTGTTTTGTTCTTTTCATTCGAGGGTAAACGTGAAAATGACAGATAAAGACACACACGTTAACTAACATACGTTTACGCAACGTCTACGAATAAGAGTGTAAATCTATTAACTATTTGGTGTCCTGATCTTTTTAGCCTCACTCTGCAGATATAACGAGTATTGCTACCAGTGCTTAACACGCGCAGGACATTGTTTGTACCAGTAGTTGACATTCTCGACGATTACTGGGTCATTGTCAACAACTTGGACAGTTACCTTATGTTTTATTTTAATTTCAAGATACTTGTAGTTTCAGTTTACCTTTTCATTTTAGTGTTTCGGTTTAGTAGTTTCAGAGATTACCACCTGCATAGAAACAAACAAACAAAGTTTACCTCTAATATATTAGTGTAGACTAGTGTAGATGTACCTGTAAATGTAGATGTAGATGTAAATAGTGTACCTAGACTAAATAAGCAATAATAAACATCATTCCGAAAATAATAAACTTCATATTGAGATGAGATTCCAAGAACTAGTAATTGTTCTAGACTGTTAAAACATAATTTATTATGCCAATGTTTTTAGAGTCAAGTAAAACATTAATTTGCCGAAATAATATATTCTTGTTCTTCAGTTGCTGTTCTAATTTCCATAAGGGCTCGTTTACACGGAGTAAGTTCTCGTATACGAGTTGAATTACATTACGCGGCTCGATCAATCGATCGACCGTATCGTCAGGGGGGTTCCACTCCGCACTGTAGGTGCGCTCGCCGCACCACCCATGGCATAGGTTAATCGCAGTAGGTTGCCGGCTTGCCGCGCGCGCGCCCGCTCATTCTGTGTCGAATGAGCTAGTATTATAGTAAGCAGCCCAACCCTAGCGGTGCGCCAGGGCATTGCGGATGGAAGGCGGGCGCGGGCGGCGCCTTCCTATTGACGCATGCCGCCTGGAGAATGTTTATGAACTAATACGAACTTTTTGTACCTGATCATAAAGTTGGAATTCGTTTAATGGTGGTCGAAAAAGAGAAGTTTCTGTACGTTAGTACTATTATTTATTGTGTTATCGTACCTCGGTAGTCCGCAATGTAATACAACTCGCATGCGAGATCTCGCGCTACGTAAATGGCCCTTAAGGTACTTAGTTTATTGTACGATTATTAGAATTTTATCACTCGGCATTCGTCGACGAAGATGGTTTTTGATTTACATTGCCTCTTTTGACCATTACATGACACTTGACCTTCTATTTAAAGCCAGCAATTTACTTAGCTTAATTTTGATTACTGTGGCATTTCCGATGACGGCCGAAGTCATTTTTTATTTTTTATTTTTATTTTTATTTATTTCATACAACGTGTAACTTTCCCACGTGTTTTCCACGTGTTTTCCACGTGTAACTTTTATTTTTTGCGGTTTTAGGACCTTGTGCAAGGTCCATCCGGATCGCTACCACCATTTTGCTCGCTTATCCTGCCGCTAAGCAGCAGTGCTTGCACTGTTGTGTTCCGGCGTGGAAAGCAAGACAGCCGGTGTAATTACTGGCACTAGAGATATTCCATCTTAGCCCTCTGGGTTGGCAACGCAGCGGCAATCTCTTTGGGGTTGCGGGTGTCTATAGTCGGTGGTGATCGCTTTACATCAGGAGACCCACTTGCTTGTTTTCCTTCCTATTTCATAAAAAAGAATCCAAAGAAAGCCGAAGTTATTTCTTCAAATAATTGAACTATTGCTTATTTACTATTAAGCGACTTCAAAACAAAAATAATTATGGTTTAAGTACGTGCGGCAAGATTTAGCTAGGCAACCCTGTGGCGTTGTATGATCCCGCGTGTCACCTTTTATTTAAATCAAAATTCGATCACAAAACAGATAAGTGCAAATATTAACGGTGGGCTCTCACACTATAAAGGCCTCATGATAATCTCTTCAAACCAACGACGACTAAACAGGCGCTATTTTTACTATTCCTGTTAGCTACACCCGGGACCCTAGGCTACTGACCCTTTAAGCCTATAAAAGGCCCGACGGCACCTTTAGCCTTGTAGATCCTCCGCCGCCAAGATGCAAGCACTTCTCTTCTTAACTGTAGTTACTGGAGTCTTTGCTACTCCACTCTTTGGAGCTCAAAAATCATTCAAAAACTTTAGAGAACAAAGACGTAACTTATTTGATGGATCAGCTGCAGTTGGACTGCTAATTCCCGGTCAGAATCCTTATCCAGATGGAAATGCACCTTACTTTGGACATTCCTTCAGAAAAGCTGAATCCTTCCAATCAAGATTGGATGAGGATGCTAATGGATTTAAGAAGCCAGCGGAAGATCCAAATGGTCCGGCGCCTTACTCAGTGTTTAACATAAACCAATGTGCGACGGGTTATGGCAGAGTTAACGGGTTATGCGAACCCTGTAAAGAGGGACAGGTTGTAGTAATAGATACTTGTGTTGAGATACATTAAAGTTTATTTAAGTTCTGTTGTGTCGTTTTATTTTTATTTATTTACTTGGTTTTACTTGTGGTTTTACCATTGGCTTCGCCGGCGTGGTTATATTTTATACGCATTTTTGGGATAAAAAGATATAGTTATGATCTATCTGTTTGCTTTGGTTTATTTATTAAAAAAACTAAATTGATTGGATTTAAAATGCTATATAATGAATGACAACACAAAGAAAAATTAGGGTAATGGCAGGATTCGAACCTGCAACATCAGCATTCCGTGCCTTGCGTATTCCAGTTTCCGCCACATTACCGCTGCCATACCCTGCGAATTTTTCAATGTGTTTCGTAAAAAAATACAAAAAGAAAAATCGAAAAAATTTTGAAATAAATAATTTCGATTACAATAAATTGATTGGATTGTGAAAAAAACTAAAAACACAGTATTTCGTCTTTTAAATAAATTTTTCAAATTTGGCAAAAACAAACATTAGAATGCGGTTTTGTCAGACACTGTTTTCTAATTATTCTGGCATTTCATTGCCATAATTATGTCTGAAATGTGTAACACAAAGTAAATATTAGTTTAGGTCAGGTTTATGGTATTCCGCAAAAGTACGGGTTCATCAGAAATTCGGGTCTGGCAAATGTTGATTCGGGGAAAGGTTACTTCCTGCAAAAGTAATTCGTTAGAGTGATTTTCACCATATTTTTCTATATTACTTAAGACTTGATATAAACTCAAGCTTAATTTATCCTTCCGTGCAGCTTCATCTAACTAGTGTCATGATAAAACGCCGCACAAAGAGATAAATTAAACTCATGCGGTAATGTTAGGCCCGCAGTTATGATCAAAACCCGTAAATGAATAAACATTTAAAAACATAAAGAGGATAGCGATAGCATTATTATAAATAGCCACAGTTAATGAATTTCCAAAACTCTATCAAAGAACGGTTCGAAATTTAAATGAAAAAGTTGACGTTCGAATTTGGTTCGTTATTATTTCCGGGCCAGTGATTGGCTGCGTATCGTGTGCGGCGAGGCTGACGTAATTGGGCCGACCAATCGGATCGCTCGAACATTAATATCAATTTGGTAATATAGGTAAGGAGCGATCCATAAATGTCAGAAACTCAACGAGTAGGATGAAAACGGATAAGTTTTGCCAATGCCAAATATAAAAATACCTTTTAATCAGGCTGTAACCGAGTTACATAACACAAGACGTGACTTCGGAATACAGAAGCAACGTTCAAAGTAAAGTTTAACTTCGCAAATACATTCTTGCCGGGCTATAAGTGTCACCCCTTTTTATAAAAAAAAAATATTTTTGACAATTAAGTATTTTTCGTCACTCTGCCTGTGAACATGAGATCTTAAAATGGCTTAAAACGTCGGGAATTAGATTCCGTGACAATGCGCGCTGTAACTGTTGAAATTGTTTCATTTCAAGGAGTATTCCAATGAACTGAAAAAAAAGTTACCTAACTCAACATTTTTGTTTCCGTACAGCTTTTTGCATTGTTTTACATTAACATTAGATATTATGAGTATGACTATTTTGTAAATACGTTAGTATTAGGTAGGTTTATCTGTGGCATTATTTTAGTCTGTGCCTTCCTATTTTTTTTCTGTGCTTCAATATAAACTATTGATGGTGTTGTGTGTGCGTGCGACATTAAACTTGAATACAGCAAGAACTGGGTTTAACTATAAAATACAGTCCACTAAAATAATAACCTAAGAGAGTTCCCACGAATTCCTACATGCATGTTAAAATATATATTCAATATTCCAGTACTAGAGGCAATAATATAATAAATTTGTCCCCAACTCTCGATGACATATTCGGCGCTGGGAGCGAATATAATTTATTTAGGTACACGCGAAAAAATGCTGGCAAAGGTCGGCTATAAAAAAGAGCACTCTATTTATTACGCAAACGTGCAGCTGAACGGCTAACATGACTGGCGAGAAAATGGCACGCACAGGAGGCAGCGACAACTACTGCAGGAGCTATCGAGCACGTCTAGTCAAAGGCATACATATACTGGGTGGCCCAAAACTCTCCAAAAAAGAAGAATACAGGGTTGTTTGCAACGACTTACTCTAACCCCTGTATTGGGTCCTGTAACACAGGAAACCCTAGCTCAAGACCCAAAGTCATGAGTATTTGTATTACTTTTGAATAAATATATTTCATTTCATGTCATTTATACGTTTTTTAAGGGTTTTGGGCCACCCCGTATAATTAACCATTAAAATCATCTGAATTAAGAGGTGTAATTTTTTGAAAGAGAGGCATATAATACACTATGAAGTTGGTATGTCTATCCTTTTAAAGCATAGACAATTTTTTTAGACCTCTCTTTAATGGTCAGTCAACTTGGTTACTTTTTGTACCCATAGAGCGGTAATACTGACAAAAATCCATTAACTTTTAATTAACTTCGACAATAGTCGTTTCTGGGTTTACTTTTTTTTGTGCACCCATGTATGTCATTCTCTCACTTACGTTGTTGTTAACTGGTAGATGATGGCTACTGGCATTAAGTGCGTCATTGTATTTGTTATGTAGAGGGCTAAGATAGTAAACCTCTTGTGTCAATAATTTCACCGGCTGTCTTGTTCTCTACGCCGGAACACAACAGTGCAAGCACTGCTGCTTAGCGGCTGAATTAGCGAGCAAGATGGTGTTAGCGATCCGAACGGCCCTTTCGCAAGCTCCTACCACCCGCAACTAAATATATTTTTAAAGTATTTTCATTGTATGAGACAATTAATAAACAAGGTTCTTCCCCATATTAGATATTTTACGAGCCATAAAAGCGAAAAAATTAAAGTAAAAAACTAAGAAACAGGTAAATTCGTCAAAACAACCAAAATCTTACGTTCTTGATGTACTATGTTAAAGTACTAACTACATCACCTCAATTAATTATAATGTTGAAACATGAGACTCGGCACGAACAAAATAATAATGCAAAATCTAAAAAGCTCTTTAATATAATGTTAACAATTTCATCACTCGTCCTCGTTTCAGTCAAAAGCAGGCATGTTTATGCAGAATCAGAGGCATCATAGAAGCTTATACCACAAAACCAGTACCACAATTTAACATGTGGTCACGTTTTTGTATGAAAAACTCTATAAATATATCTAATTGTAGCATTTGTATATGCCAATCACCATCAAATATATTGGAGCGGGCTAGTCGCTCAAAAACTTATGAACACTACTCTATTGCCAAATGCATTCGGTTGCCCGCCCTAATAGATAGATAGATAGCCTTTCGCCCTGGCCTGTGCAAGGGAAAACCAAGTTGGTATATATATATGAAAATAGACTGGTAGACAGAACAATTTTTTGAAGCTCTCGATGGGGCAGTTGCCTTATCTTTCCCCCTGGCGACGACAATAGATATAATACAACTTATAATTTTTAATTCGGTGCATCTTCTTCATAAGACATCTTTCTCTGTTCGATTTGCATACACATCTTCTTGACTTTTACATATCCCTCAGGACACGGTTCTTCCATTCCCATCATCATACTGTTCGGGTAGTATACGTAGACATTAACCTGGTTGTAAGGTCTGCTTTCCTTCTTTTGCCCCTTCTTCGTGTTATAAGTTGAATGCTGCATCTGCCCGTAGCCTGGGTTTTGTTGCGGCATATTGCTATGCATAGAATACATATTGGGCATAACGTTTACGTTCGGTGGGCTTGCTGTGTGTACATGAATAGTGCTCCGAGGCTCGAGTGACTCCTCTTTCTCATCTTCAACTTTTCTAGTTTCAGCAGCCTTTAAATAATCATTTTCTTCTGTTTTGATATCTTCAACTTGTCTATCTTCTACTGTCTTCGGATCATTTTTATCCTTTTTATTTTCAGTTACTTCGACAATTTTGGGAAGGTCGTCTTTTGTTTTTGGAAGTGATGCTTCGACCTTTGGATCGCCAACGTTAGTTAGCTCTTCATTGCCTTTTTTTGTTGGTAATGGCGTCGCACAAGCAAAAATGCAAGTTATTATTACTAAGTACCGCATTTTTTAAGCGAGATGTATAGTTAATGGTGTTCTGTCCACGGTGTGTGAGCGTGTGTGCATGAAGTGTCCTGTGGGCCCTATTTATAGGCTCATGGGATCCTGTTGCGATCCTTTTAAAGCTAAAGTGGCACAGTATAAATAAAAATCTAAAAGAGGCCTTTTTATAATAGTTATGAATCGACTAAGGCTGGGATCTGTAAATGGGGTGTTCTCGACGTAATTGGGGCTTACTGCGCCAAGTGGTTATGCTATTTTTATAACATACTTTAGGTTAGGTATAAATAGATCGTAGATAAGTACATAAGTAAATACTTTGTTTTAAATACATAAGATATGCTGTAAAACGGTAAAATACAAATGAATCAATAGATAAATAAATTATTAAATCAATTCGAAAGAAAGATGGTTTTTGGATGTCTTTTTACCATTTCAACTGCAAAAATCAGCATCAGTTGTATACATAAGGCTCAAAAGACAGGGGTTACGTTTCTTTTATAGGTACATATATTAGTATACATTATAATATATTTGATTTAGTAGTCAAATTAGTTAAACATCGCCAAAAAAGTATACTTAAATATACTTACTTAGAAGCACATGTGAGTTACATGATTAGAAGAAACTTTATCATAATCGTTGTCAAAATTCTTGTAATCGAAATTATTTATTTCTAAATTTTTCGATTTTTCTTTTTGTATTTTTTTTTACGTTCAAATTAAATTTAAAATGCTATATAATGAATGACAACACAAAGAAAAATTAGGGTAATGGCAGGATTCGAACCTGCAACATCAGCATTCCGTGCCTTGCGTATTCCAGTTGCGGTAATGTGGCGGAAACTGGAATACGCAAGGCACGGAATGCTGATGTTGCAGGTTCGAATCCTGCCATTACCCTAATTTTTCTTTGTGTTGTCATTCATTATATAGCATTTTAAATTTAAGTTGTCAAAATTCTTAATTTAAAATGTTTTTGTCTTTGCAGTCAATTTCATACTGGTAGAGCGGTATTGTAGCTAGGTTACAGGTTGCAGTACAAATACGCCGGATATATCCGGATAGAACCACACTCTCCATAATACCAGTGTGAAGTAGTAGCTTGCGTTTCGTAAGGTGGGGGTGAGATCCGGAAGCCCACTACCTAAAGGTCGGCGACGGATCGGTTTACATTGGGGTCGCTGGTATCCATTGGCGGCGGTGATTACTTCCCGTCAGGTGACTCGTATGCATTTTTACCTTCTTTGCCATCCTTTCACGTTTCGTGATTTGCGGATTTTGGGGTGGGGTGCGGTTTGATCATGATCCCAAATTTGGCAGATCAGGTTATATTGGGGCGACTGCCATCTGACCTCCGTAACTCCTGTCACAGGGAAATCAGACAGGATCATGGTTACGTACACATTCATTTATATGAAATGCAGGTTTTCTCACGATGTTTTCCCTCACCTTAAGGTGGTTACGATTTAGTGCTTAGGTAATTAATGTCCATACGTTAGGAAAACTCATTAGTACATGACGTGCGCTTTGGATTGAGCTCGGCACCTCACGATCACGAATCCACCCCCTAGCCACCAGGTCATCAACGCTTTTCCCCAAAAAAACGTAAAACGGCACTTTACAAGTTTTTTACGTAATTACATGCTCATGTCCGTCGCTATAGATAGAAACCTTAGTCCGTCACGTCCCGTCCATCTTAACTTCAAACAAGTTTTTCCATCAAAGTTATTTCGTGCCTGAAACTGAAAGCCCATTTCGTGGAAGGGCTTCGTGTATTCTCTGTTTTCTTTTACTGCCCAAAAGAACTGTGCCAAGGCGAACGGGTAGTTTAAACTTAAGGGCTGGGTGGAAAATCGGGCGGTACAACCGCCGTCATTGCCGGCAACAACAGGGAATATGCATCACGAAGGAAATGGGTTAAGGCTGTCAAATTGTTGTAGATCATGATTTAAAATATTATGTCCAAATAGGTAAATAAAATCCAAAGAAATATTAGTAGGCATAAAAAGAGTAATAAAATTGAAAGCGATATTTTATTAGCTGATCTGTTTACTTGAAATGGCAATGCAATGTGCCGGTAACTACTTATAATGTTTAAGAAACTTTTAAAAATATACTTTTTGCATTTGTACGCTGACTTGCGAAATATTTGTATGCCTGATGGCGAAACATGGTGATGCTATTGAAATTGTGTAACATCTTATTATCCACCTGTGTTGACAAATAAATGATTTTGGATTTTGGATTTTGGATTTTGCTTGTTAATTTCTCCTATTGCAGCACTTGTTATGTGTCAAAATGACCATCTAAAAAGAAATACAGTCCACAGCTAAAAAATAACTTGCATTTTATTATAAAACTAATATGGGATTCAAAGTACGTTTTTTGTTTGTCGTCGCTTTAAATTCATCAAGTCCTTGACATTTATGTTTTTTTTTCTTGTAAATACTAAAAATAATGTTAATGAAGTATCAAATTAAATAAATAGCAGACGGCCGGATGGGCCTTACGGGTTTTCTTTTTATTATATTAATGATGCATCGCATAGAATTGCAGGGTTGCTTACAAAAAGCATTTATAAAGCGGGTTGTTATTTGAGTGTTACGAAATATACAACATTTTAAATTGAAATAAACACTATAAACACGTTTTATGCGCGTCATTTTAAATGAAAATTCTTCTGAATTTCAATGCATTAGATACTTTACTATTAAGCTACGATTGAAGCTTAAAAAAACATTTGTAAGAAGAATTATTTTGGGCCAGCTGCGCACTTAGCTTTTTTTTCATAAAATAGAAAGGCAAACGAGCCAGTGAGTCACCAGATGATAGTGATCACCACTGCTCATAGACATCCGCATCACCAAGGAGATGAAGATGAATTAGATATAATACCTCTTGTGCCAGTAATTTCACCGGCTGTCTTGTTCGCCACGCCGAAACGCAACTGGGCAAGCACTGCTGCTTAGCGGCTGGATTAGCCAGCAAGATGGCGGTAGCGATTCGGACCTTGCAGAAGGTACCACTCGCTAATTTGTATGTAAGTACTACTAACTAGGAACTGCCTACGGTGTGGCTCTTAACAAAAACGATTTCAAAGTCGCTTTGACTCTGTTATAGTATTTTATGCAACTGTTGCATAATGAGGGGTCTTAAAACACGAGTGTGGTTTTATGATCATGTCAGCGTCAGCGAGTTTCATAATAGGATCACACGAGTGTTTTAAGACCTAATTATGTACAATTGCATACATTACTTTATCTACACACATATCATAAGTACTCCATGATGGGTTCAGAAGCCAGAGGGCAATGACCTGCATTGCTACTAGCTGTTAGTGCTAGGTACCTATTAAATATCTATAGACTTAACATATTAAAATAATGTAATAAAAAATGAATTTGAACAAATATAGAAACAAATTAGAAAAAATCTCATAATAATATTGGTTGTTATAATGCTGGTCATTGCCTACGGTTTCTGAACGCATTATAAAGCATTTATGATATATGTGTAGATAAAGTTCCTTTTTTGTAACTCAGTCCGTGAGTAATAAGACCTCTATCCCACGGTGTCCCTGCGTACCCTAGGATGAAATATTGACGTATTTTGTTTTCCAATTTAGAAGTTTAGTAGGTATTGATAATGGTGTAAAAAAGAAATAAACTCACACACACCAGAAATAATACAACGTACCAATCGCAGCATCGTATGATTGCGGTCATTAATTACTTTAAAGCCACTATTAGGACGCAGTCATAGTTAACTTTGCCAATCCCTAGCAGCTCTATTGTAAAAAAAATCCTAGTAAAAATTACTTCCAGTAATTAACCTTCATTTTAGGCAACAAAGTTTTTTTTTATATATAACATAGGAAGGCAAACAAGCAGGTGGGTGGTACAAGTCCATACAATAACAAGTTTTGGAAGATACAGAACAATCAATCATACATAGTAAAATTCGTATTACTAGCGGACGCCTGCGACTTCGCCCGCGTAGCATAAGTAGCTTATATCTGTCAGGGATAGTGTAGCTTTCTTTTTTTTTTTTTTTTAGCCAATATTTGTGTTCCACTGCTGGGCAAAGGCCTCTCCACAAGACTTCCACAACTCCCGATTTGACGCAATATCAGCCCAGTCCCTTTCAAACCCGTCAAAGTCATCCCGCCATCTCTTTCTTGGCCTGCCTCGTCGTCGATGGCCGTTCTGCGGCACCCACCAAGTGGCTGTGCGAGCCCACCTCTGTGGGTGCATGCGACAGACATGTCCGGTCCAGTTCCACTTTAGCTTGGCAGTTTTTTCTCCAACGTCGGCTATGCAGCTTTCTATTAGTGAAAGATTTTTTGGAATCGGTTCTTCAGTTCCAATGATTACCCCCTACATACAAATAAACAAAAAAAACAAAGTTTACCTCTTTATTACGTTACTGTAGTAGTACCTACTTCGCATGGGTACAATTAGTAGTCATGTACAGTAGGGGAAATATATTCACGTACCTTAGAACCCTATCGCAATGACGCGACGCGTTAAACGCCAGGCTATGTCATACAAATGTCATGCGTATGTCTCTTGGACTAGGTTCCACGGTGGTACGTGTTTCAATTTCCTTGACTGTACATAAAAACCTTTCTTAAAAATCGCAAAATGACGGTGAAAAGCGTATCGAAATTCATTGCGTGGTTTAGAAGGAGTAAACGGCTGAAGATATCAGGACAGACAGAAATGGATTGCGATTTTGCTTTATACTAATTATATAAGGAAAATAAAGCTAAATTTTAAACTTTAAACAAACTGGAACAAATTACCTTGCTACTCCGCGAAACCAGTGCCGGGCTCGTGCAAATAGCTGCGTCTGTGCGACACATATATGTTCATGCAAAAACCCACCCTCCTCCGCTTCCACACGAAACAAGATCGATCTTGATGATGCCTCGTATAGAGGCGAAACGCGCGTCGATCGTGTAGTTTTAGTGTTTAGTGGTGGTGGTGTGTAGTTGAGTCTGTGTGATATATGTTGTTTCGTGTGGAAGCGGAGGAGGGTGGGTTTTCGCATGAACATATATGTGTCGCACAGACGCAGCTATTTTGCACGAGCCCGGCACTGGTTTCGTGGAGTAGCAAGGTAATTTGTTCCAGTTTGTTGACATGGACCTCCGCAAAGTAACGCCTGAATCTATTAATTATTTAAACTTTAAATTTGTAGCAACCCTAGCTGTGAATATCGATCTCGTTGCAAGATTACTGCATCGGCTAGCAACCCATAAATGTATGGAGTTGCTCTATCAGTAAATAAATAATGTAGCACGTAAAAATAAAATAAATAAAAGACAATTGTATTTATTTGTAGACGGCCATGAGTAAGTTCAATATCAAGGACTCTGGGCGTAAACGAGTTCTATGTTTCGTTTGTACGCTGAATCGTTCATTCTTACACGGGACTTTTTGGTTAAATCATAGCAATTATAGCAGAGGAGTTTTAAAATTTAAAGCCAAATTATAATAGCTGATTTATATGGCAATACAATGTGCCGAAAAGAGACGAATTCATACTCTGGACCACTTCATTAGACACCCTGTACATTGATGAATTGTGAAAATGGCAACTTTGGCGTACACTAAGGTAGTAAAATCTACGTATCCCTTGTAATTTAAAGGTTTTACGTCACCCCAGGCCGTAAGCAGCATTTACTGCCCGCTGGGCTCCCACAAAATCCCACTTCCCGACCAGGGGAAGACGTAAAATTTTGTACACACCACGGGCGTTAATAAAGAAAGCCTCAGATCGCATATTTATCGCCCTCGCCTTCGGCTCATGCGTCAAATACTTGCGATCTGTGGCATTCTTTGTGTTACCGCCCTATGTACGTAATGTACTATTACTACCCGCGGACGCACACCTAAGATGGCTACCATTTAGAGAGCTGTCGCAGATTAGACAGACGTAACCTTTTTGCAAGTTTTGGATGTGTACGTTTGACATATTTTGGGGCTACATCCCTTGGATGAAGAACTAAAGGGACTTTGTTGATACTTTGTTGAGGGTGGTAGGACCTCGTGCAAGGTCCGTCCGGATCGCTACCACCATCTTGCTCGCTAATCCTGCCGCTAAGCAGCAGTGCTCTCTTTGGTGTTGCTGGTGTCTATAAGCGGTGGTGATCACTTACCATCAGGTGACCCACTTGCTTGTTTGCCTTCCTATTTCATAAAAAAAAAAAACTTTTTTAAAAGGCAATGCTTAGATTATTTAATACTACATATATAGACGGCAATGTAGGATACTTTTAATCTCGTAAAAATGAAAAGTTCCTGAGGGATAGCGCGGATGAAATCGCGGGCAACAGGTAGTAAATAATAAAAAGAAACTTCTAAGTTGAGTTTCTATATAAGTTCACAGAAGTTACCAATCGAGAATTTCTTCCCACACAAACCAGAATAGCGCGTTATTCCTTTTTTTAACAACGCTCCGCCTGCAACCTGTTTGCAGGAACCCGTCAATATGCATACGTGAAGTAATTTATGGTAAGTATTCTGGGCTCAATTGCCTTCGCTCGGTGCAGCGAAAATAGAAAAATGTCGATCACTGTCAGAACATAGTTTTATTGCTTTATCAAGTTACTAGCTTTGCAGGCGAACGCATCGTCTTGTCGTGGAGTTTGACTAGCGATCGATAAATTGATATATCACCTTCGTGGCGAATAGGTGTGTGAGCATGGAGATTTATAGGCTTCTCATACATTTTTCTTTTTGTATTATGTTCTGGGATACCCAACACATTTTTAATTTTTAGAGTTCCATACCTTAAAAGGAAAATGGAAACCATCTAAGATCACTTCGTTATCCGTCTGTATGTCTTTCAAGACCTTTTTCTCAGCGGCCCTAACATGACAGCCCAGGTTTAGTTTTCTCTATCTAACTCGTGTCATAAGAAAGGGACGCAGATAGAGATAAACTAAACTTGGCCAGTCATGTTAGAGCCACAGGAATGCGTCGAAAGTGTAGAGTAAAAATTAATATCAAATACTCAAGCCTGCAGTCCTACGGAGCTGTGAAAAAAACAAACTTCTAAGTCAACGCAATGAAATGATGCGGCCGTTTCTGCGGCATATTTATTTCATATACACTCGCAACGGAATCAAAAACCTATAGGGTACTTCCCGTTGGCTTAGAACCATGAAATATGGCAAGACGCAATGTAGGTATGGCAAGTAAAAATACAGAGAAAAATCCGAAAACTGTAAATATATAGTTACATCACATCAAAAAAAAATTAAGACAACAGTTTTCCTACGGAGAAGTTAAGTTTGTCTCCCAATTCAGTTTATCGTATCATTAGAGCAATGTTCGGTGTTTATTAAGTTTGTACAAAACCCTCAGTGTGCGAGTCCTAGTCGCACTTGGCCGGGTTTTTATAGTTTTGTACTCTATATCTCATTAAAACTCAAGTTATCAATTGTCACTACCGGACACCATACATTCATTGCGTTCGGTGTTAAAAAGACAAACCGACAGATTTTCTAAGACTGCTCGTAGTGTAAATTGTTTTAAACTTTCGCGACTTTCACACATATTTATAACATTATCGGGACTTTAGCGCGATAAAAATATATTGTTGATTTACCTCGACGTTTCGGCCATGTTTCATGTGTGCTCGCAGTGTAGACAAAGCGCTTGAACAACTAAACCTGCATTTTAAAAACATTATCAACAAACAGGATTCACTTAGAGTTAGACCTATAAATAGAGCCAGTAGGATCACTGTCATCAAACACTAACTACGCTCCGATAGGATACAAGCTCGCAACATGCGTCACATAATCATAATAACATTAATAATCAGCGTCACTGCGTCACCTATAGACGTAGAATCGAAAGATATTGAAGAAGAATTAACACTTCCAAAAGAAAACAAAGAAATTGAAGAATCCGAACTGAAGGAAGAGGCAAACGTTGAGAGCGGAGAAGGTAAAGCCATTCATATCCACACGGACGATGTGCCGAAAGTTGTATACTTTGCTAACAAATACTACATAACAGTTCCGAAGAATGAAAGAAGGAAAGAAACAGAAAGAGGACCCCATAATCAAGTGAATATCTATGTTTACTATTCAAATGAGATGATGGATACAGATTTGATGATGAGCTAAAATTATTATCAGTAATAACATTTTTTTATGCAAAATGTTCAAGGCGAAGCTTTAGGATAACGATTTTTAAATAGAAAGTGGCTTCTGTGCTAATTTGATTGACTATTTCCTGATTTTTTGGTCAATGTAGTACATTAGTATAAAATAGATAGATAGCGAATTAAGATTGTAAAAAATGTAAAGGCTCCTTGTTAGTTTTGAAACAGGAATGGCGAGACATAAATTGGTGTTTGTGTTAAAAAATATCCAGAAAGGAGTTAAATAAAAGCGAAGTATTTTGTCGCCAGTTTGTAGTATATTGAATTAGCTTATTTGTTTCACATTCAAATCAATTTGGTAATTAGTGATAAGGAAATTATGTAATTTTTAAATAGTTTTTACAATTTTTTTACGAAATAAAGTGTGTAAAAGGGAAGAAGTAGTAATTGTTTATTTCGGAACTACTACACATTCCATAATAATAAAACTTGGAAACTATACAAGCTATCAAATAAATAAATTATATTTAAAACTTAAAATAATTTCAAAGTGCCAGTAATGAACTTGTAGTAGAAGAAATAAGGAATAAAAGTCAACTTACATACGTTAAGTGAAATTCTATAAAGTTATAGACAAAAGTTAAACACAATGTTATTTGATGTTAAATCAAATTAACAAACCCGTCTTTGCCTTTAAAGTTCCACATTAACTATAGAGGTAAGGTTTGATTTCATAAATACCAAATAGTTAAGTATAATCAAAATGCTCAAAATTTACAACCTTAATGCCAACCATTTAAAATAATTTCGATTTAATCAAGGAAGTGAGTTTTTAGTCTGAACCCCTTACTTATAAATACTCAGTAACTCTCCATTTGCTAACTTCTGACATTGTAAGTATGCTTTCGAATGAAAGGATCAAAACATATTTTAGTTTCAGCTTATGAATAAGGGGCTACTTTCTACATGGGAAAAAGGGGAGGTACATTTTAAAACTAATTTTGCGTCAAACACAACCCAACAGAATTAACGGAATATTTAGTTGTTAAGGTGCAGAACTAGGCAGAAATAAATCATTTCTTTCAATCATCAGCTATTTCGATAATCAATCCACTGGGTTTTAAACATAAATGAAAGAATAAGCTAGAAAACAAGCAAAGGACTAACTTCGGTTTAAATTTAAACGGTAATATAGTGCCCTAACATGACTGTCCGCGGTTTAATTTATCCCTCCCTACGTCTTTGTCAAACTAATGTCATAAGAAGGGGTGATAAAGATAAACTAACTTTGGCAGGTCATGTTAGAGCCACTGGTACCTTCACTAATTGTTGAAATACAGGTCTACAAACATGGAATTCCGGCACGAACAGAAGCCGTACTCGGAGTTGACACTAGTTTTAGCTAGGTCATTCGGTATTTCGTCAATTAATTAATTAGCTGTTATGAGCGGCGATGAAAACGCTGGAGAATTACCGATCAACAAAGAAAACAACTAGAGGTATACTCGTCAAATCGAGCCCTTCTCCTTCGGTTGCTTTAAGTTGGTCATAAATGAAAATACTTTCGGATACTTAATCATTTTTAATAAACTTATCAATGACGGTCAACGCAAACACCCTTGACACTCATTTGCCCCTCTTTGCACTTCGATTTGCCCCAACATTTTCCTTCATAGCAGTCGTAGTCGTCGTACTCTCCACCATTTTCAGGTGGGAAGTTCACGTAAACATTTATTGTGTATTCATCACCATTCTCCCCACACATTGAGCTTGACTGCATCGGGCCTTTCATGGGTTTCTTATATGGCTGAGGTTGTGGTTGCACGGGAACGATGTTTATCTGTGGCTTTCTTTTATTACCATCAGGTAACGACAAATCAACTTGATACTGCTTGTCGTCCTCCTCAACGAACGTCGCAGAAGTGCTGCTCACTACATTGACGCTGTGGTTTTCGTAATAAGCTCTTAAATTTGCAACTTCATCTGGAATCTCCTTTTTGTCTCCAGGTAAATCCTTTTTGTCTCCAGGTAAGTCCTTTTTGACTCCAGGTAAGTCCTTTTTGTCTACAGGTGCCAGTTTGGCTGGTTCTTCGATTTTAGCTTGAGTGGTTAGTTCCAGTTTCCTTTCAGTAAGTCTTTTATAGTTCCTTGCTGGAGAAGCCGTCACAGCTACAAGACAGAGAGTAAAGTATAAGGCGTGCATTTTGAGTGCTATGCTGGACTATTTTATGGGTTATGAGAGTCTGGTTCGGGCGAGGTTGTTTATATACGTGCGTAAGCGCCGGGCTGTGGCCTTAATCGAATGCAGTTGGCGGACAAAAAAAGTCAAGACCGAGAATAATGGGTGCATCTGCTAATAGATTTAAATTAAGCCGCCTGTCTAGTTACCCTTGAAGGGTTTGTCGGTGAGTTTTAATTTATTGAAATTGTAAAATTAATATCTTTCAAAATAACAAATGCTAAAACCTTGCTTATCTCAAATCATTTGTTATTTCAGTAGTTATGCGGTCTCTGCCTACCCCAAAGGGAAACAGGCGTGAGCTTACAATAAGAATAAAAACATAACTCATAATTTTGTCTTTTTTTGATAAAAAGCTAGTTTTAGAGCATCAATAAGTAATATTAGGTGCAGTCAAGAAATTAAGTTTCCAACCCACCTAAGGTTCAATAGCATATAGCAAACTGTCACCATAAGAGCTATAGAGCAAGACGTAAGTTTGACATATCGACCTTAATGCATTGCGAATGTCAGACGACATTTCAACGAAATGGGTAGGGAATTAAGTTCCTTGACTGTACCTAAAAATATCATTAGTCAGTGTCACATTCAGTCAGTTATTGATCTAATAACTAGTTTAGGAAATCAATACTAAAAGGAAACATTTGTCGGTTTATTAATTTACTAAGTACGACTGTACAAGTACTTGTCTTGCAAAGAACACGAGTGCCCTATTTCTAAAAGTAAAAAATAAAAAAGGGACAACACTTTTTGCTACAATAGGCTTAGTGAGCCTTTGTAAACAGGAAAGAGGGTTTTGAACACAACATCTTTCAGCAAGTATAGTGAAAAACTGTTGAAGCACAAACTTTATACATTTTTTACAAACACTTTGGATTTGTAAAAGTTTGTAAAATGTTTGAAGGATTTCGTCCTTTCTATTCGCTTTAGAAAAATGTACTACATGATATATACAGATAATATATAGACAGACAACCAGACAAATAAATATCTAATCTTTGTACCTCCCCTTTTCCTATCTTTGTGTAAATTATACAGATATTAGTATCTTTTAATCACACGTTCTATAACCTTTATCTAACATATTAAAAACTCCAGTTGTTTTCCTTTTTTTTAAATAGGAAGGCAAACAAGCAAGTGGGCCACCTGATGGTAAGTGATCACCACCGCCTAGAAACACCCGCAACACCAAAGAGATAGCAGATGCGTTGCCAACCCAGAGGGCTAAGATGAAATACCTGTGCCAGTAATTGCACCGGCTATCTTGCTCTCCACGCCGGAACACAACAGCGCCAGCACTGCTGCTTAGCGACAGGATTAGCGAGCAAGATGGTGGTAGAGATCCGGACGAACCTTGCACAAGGTCCTACCACCCGCAAAACCTTAGCCAGAGGGGACCTAATAAATCTGATCATATAATTTGAAAATAAATCTTCAGAAGCTAGCGACTTCTACCGCGAAGTTATAAAAAGAAAATTGCCAAAAATTTCTTCGTTATTAACCGTAGGTAAACTCGAAACTGACCAAAATCCATTTAACTTTCTTAAATTATTACTTTGGAATTTGAATTAAACATCACCAGTTCATATAAAGCAATTTGATGTGAATGAACCTTAGCCTACAAGTGAGTTCAATTCAGTTCATTTTTTTATTTGGTAAAAATCATAACTTTTCAAGTCAATGTAGAAAAAAAGAGGTAACATTATAAAGAAAACAGATGATAAGTTTCATCTTAACAGATATATGAGAAGAGACAGGAACATTGTTTTATACTTTGTAAAAGAGATAAAGGAGAGGATAACGATTAACCCCCTTATTCATAAACGCCTCGTAAACGTTTGTTAGTTAACATTTTTTATGCCTTTATCTGTCATTGTGCCGTTTGCCTTCAAATGAAATGGACAAAACATTTGATAGCTTAAAAAGATTCTTAAGTTTTTATGAATAAGAGGGTAAATAAACAATTAATGTTGCTAACAAAATATGAACCAAGTTCAAAATAAAAATAACGCATTCATTGATTTATTGAATATGAAGGTAAAAATAATTTTAGGCCTTATATACTAGCGTTCCAACCGCCGTCATTGTTCTTTGCTGGAAATTGGCGACAAGAACGATGATCAACATCTAATTGTGACAAAAACAGAAGCTGTGCTCGAAACCATGACTGTTTTAATCAAAACTTGATAACAACGGTCATCTCTGTTGTCGATATCCCGCAGAGAATAATGACGGCGGTTCAAACGCCCAAATATTTGCCAATAGGATTAATTGTAATTAGCGACCCGCCCCGTCTTCGCATGGGTACAATTGGGATGTACCTATATAAAAACCTTCAGTAAATAAGTATCTAAACCACAGTGAAACCGTATCAAAATCCGTTGCTTAGTTTAGCAGGAGAAGGCAGCCGAACATACACTAAAAGGATTCAGGTCAGAGCCCAATTTCATAAACGCGACAGGCGACAGTTGACAGCGATAATTCGCCGTACACTACTGTATCGACAGGTAACGCTACAGACTTACAACTTAACATAATAGTGGGCAAGCAATGCATACGGAATTGTAACTGTCACCTGTCGCCTGTCGCGTTTATAAAAGGGCCCAGGCAGGAAAAACTAGCTTTACTTTATACTGTGAAAGATTTAAAAATAAGAATAGCGAAACTTAAAGATTCTACGGAACAGTAAAGTATAAGTTTCGTGCTACTCCCGCCTACAAGTTCATGTTTAATAAATGAGTCACTAACTACTTGGTAACAAGAATACACGTGTCTGTACACTTCTACTGTAAGAGTGAGACAAAACTTTATCAGTTTTGGAACGCTTTCGTTTTCCTTTATTTATTAACTAAAATCAAGACTGTTCTGTCTCGGCGTGGAGTGCCTGACAGCCGGTGAAATTAAAGAAAGAAATAAAAGAGTTTATTCGGTGCTAAGATGTACTACATAGAATGAACTTACAACTAGAACACCGAAAGGGTACCATATGTCGTAAGCATATGTCGAGGCACGGCTACGTACAGTCAAGGAAGTTAATTCCCTACCCATTTCGTTGAAATGTCGTCTGACATTCGCAATGCATTAAGGTCGATATGTCAAACTAACGTCTTGCTCTATAGCTCTTATGGTGACAGTTTGCTATATGCTATTGAACCTTAGGTGGGATGGAAATTTAATTCCTTGACTGTACCACGACGCTGGCACAAGAGGTATTTATTCCATCTTAGCCCTCTGAGTTGGCAACGCGTCTGCAATCTCCTTGGTGTTGCGAGTGTATAAAAAATCACTAAATGACATTGAAAACCGTACCAAAATCCGTTGCGTGGTTTAGGAGTAAGCGGCCGAAGATTCATAAAGAGAGGCAGAAATGGTTAGCGACTTTGGTTTAAACTATGTAAAGATACAGATAAACCAATTTTTTCTTTATAAAATAGGAAGGCAAATCAGCAAGTGGGTCAGCTGATGGTAAGTGATCACCACCGCCTATAGACATCCGCAATACTAAAGAGATTGCAGATGCGTTGCCAACCTAGAGGGCTAAGATGGAATATCTCTTATATCAGTTTTTGAGGTGTTTACTATTTATGGGCCTAATATTTTTTTGCTCATACAAGACCACATTATAGTTATGTTTATACATGTTCGGCACTTCAATAAAGATTCATTTCATTTCATTTGCACTGCGTTAATGCTGTTACGTAGCTGTTTATCCGTTGTTAAGCGCCCTGGTATGATGCTAACGTTAGAAGGAATTCAAGGTAAATAACTAAGTGCACTCAACACTTAAAGAGGCAATATTGCAGTCTTATATGCATACTTTAAAGTAAAAGGCTAAATACATAGTTATACGTACAGGCAGCAGCAAAAGGAGTAATATAATACATAGCATAGGAAAGTGAGAGAAAACATTCAAATAAGACAAAGCACATAGGTCAATGCCTTTCTATTCGGATTTAGAGGTTATTCCAAAGGCTCTCAAACTTCAGTGTGTACCTACTTTTTATTTAATTTTAAATTTTGTTAAGAATCAACATTCAGCATTAGTATTTCCAAATTGATACTACTTAGGGACCTTTAAAAAACGAGTTTATAATTATTATCAGCGTTTGGTAATGTTTTTAAATCTGTTTTATACAGGAAAATCTGCCAACAGTTGCAGTCTTGGTTTACGGACGCGCAACACGAATTTTTACCTAAACGTTCCACAACGTCGAATTTGTTCAATGCAGTCGCTTTTATCACTCACAACCTGGATGGAAGGAGGCAAGCGACGTTGCCTATTTTGATTTTCAGAAGGCATTCGACAGGATAGATTGTGACACTCTTTTACAGAAGCTGTCTGGGGCGCGATGGTCTGTAATGTTGATCATTTCTCTTCGAACCATCTGTCCAGAGGTACGCAGTATGTAATATATCACAAAGCAAAATCAGCTCAGTATCCACTTCGATCAGGTATTGGCCCCCTTCTATTTTTAATTACTATCAACTAGCGATCCCCCCCCCATACATAAAAATCTTCCGTAAAAAAATATCCCAATGACAGTGAATACAGTATCAAAATCCGTTGCGTGGTGTAGAAGCAGAAGACGGCCGAACAAGTATAAGGACTTAAGGACAGACAGGAACGGATAGCGACTTAACTTTATACTATGTAAAAACAAAGACAAGTTTTTTTTTATATAACATAGGAAGGCAAACAAGCAAGTGGGTCACCTGATGGTAAGTGATCACCACCGCCTATAGACACCTGCAACAACAAAGAGAGTGCAGATGCGTTGCCAACCCAGAGGGCTAAGATGGAATACCTCTTGTGCCAGTAATTACACCGGCTGTCTTGCTCTCCACGCCGGAACACAACAGTGCAAGCACTGCTGCTTAGCGGCAGGATTAGCGAGCAAGATGGTGGTAGCGATCCGGACGGACCTTGCACAAGGTCCTACCACCCGCAAAATAAAGATAAAGATAAATTAAGATAGAGATAAAGATGACCTTCCGGAAGATACAGGACTCCGCCGTGATAGTGGTAGCTGATGATGTAGGACTTCCTATTCAAGACCCTACAGATTCCTTAAACTCCAGTCTGACTTTGATAATATTTTTCGCGGAGGTACTATACTGTCAGTACAGTACCCAGTTGCTACAGACAACGGAAGGTACGTAACAGGACCACGTTGGCACCCTTTGACTACAGAACACTGTAAAGAGAAAATAAAAGCGTCTCGTGCGCGGTGTACACTTTGAGAACTCCTGGGCACCTAAGTCTATTCATTGTGTACTCTTGCGAAAACTCCTATAATTGCGGTTTAGAATAAGAGATTAATGGCAAAAGTTTTGAGTGTCGAACGAAGGAGCAGGCTTCTGGAATCGTAAATCTGAACTTGAGTTTATTACTATGATTATTAATTCAGCGTAAAGCAAAAACGGCCATTTTGGTGAACTTTAGTCACCTGGTGAGATTTAATGCAAAATTGCATTTGAATCTCACCGGGTAACTAAAGTTCACCAAAATAGCCGCTTTTCATAGAGATTCGGCCATTTTGGTGATCTCTAGTCACCTGGTGAGATTCGGAAATTGCACTCCTGGACCTTTTTAGAACACCTTGGAGTATATACTTTGAAATAGAATGCCAATTTTGTATACATGACTCTCACGGGATACGAACCCATAGTCAGCATCATCTAATAGAAAGCTACACTATCCCTGACGGACATAGGCTAACTAATTACACGTGAACGAAGTCGCGGGCACCCGCTGGTATATTATAGTTTACGAGTTACACAAAACTTCATAGTATAATGAATTCACCCAAAAGAGTCCAAAATACGATTGGGCTTCCATCTAAATTACATTTATCGCAGAATAAAGCTGTGAAACTTTAAGAATATTCAATTCTTCGCTCACCAATGCCCGTGGCTTCCATTTGTCGGCAAACTTGATTCCATTAGGAGACGCGGGCCCTGGCGGTTAGGATCTACCGATGCCGATGACTGCGTTAGTGTTACCTCAATGTTGAAAGTTCATCGGATTTTCATGCAGATAACTTTGTTGGGCAGATGGCACGTTCCGATATTACGTATTCGGATTTTAAACCGATTTTTAAAAAACCAGCCAACTGCGACTTGGAGTCGCGCAGCGACAGTTCCTAAGCGACACTTAATAAGCACCGAGCATTGCTCTAACGGAAGGATAAACTGGATTGCAACAAAGTTAACTTTGCCGTTGGAAACCTGCTATCCCCATACATTGACATAGGCCGCATTCAATTACACAACCGCAAATAAGTTTTCAGTAATTGCAAATTTACGGTTTTCAGACTTTTCCATTTACTTCCATAAGGCCTATAAGACATTGCTTCTCACCAAATTTCATGATTCTAGGTCAACGGGAAGCACCAACCCTATATTGGGAGTTTTGAGCCCCTTACGAGTTGACAGACAAACAGTCAGACGGCCAACTAAGATCCTATTATTGTTTATTTTTTTCCTTTTGAAGTACGGACCTAAAAAGAACTTCTTAGCGCTTTTCATCATCTCACAAAATACCGGCGCAAAGTAGTAGCTTGCTATTGCATTTCGTACGGTAAGTAACAACAAGTAAACAAAGTAACAATAAGTTATAACACCTGTATATTTACCTGTGACACACAATAAAGGATTGATTGATTGAAGTGAGAGATGCGAAAATCTACGGGCAGGGTGATCACTTCCCATCAAGTGACGCAGCATGCTAGTTTCCCTCAATATTTAATAAAAAAATTACATAGTGACTTTGGCCGACGTTGCCAAGTTTGTATGAATTATTGTGAAAAGGTTCCAAAGAGAACCAGGATTACAAGTTTTCTGGCAATGCAGCAATGAATCATTGACGTTCTACCAACAAACATAAAAATGGCGCAGTTATTCAATGGAACAGCATAAGAGATAAGATTCTGCTGTAAAACAATTCAGATCGCATTACACCCCTTCCCTCCACCCCCTCTACCTCACCTGGCAACGTCCACAGGAAAATATCATAGAACAGTACGAAAACAAATCAAACTGTATAGTTAATAGATTTAGTCTTTGCGGAGGTAAATTTCAACAAACCAAGAAAGTACAAATAGCAACAAATTTACCTGAAGAGGGAAAAGAGAAAAATTATCCATGGTCGAAAGGGATAGATATAACTTCATAGTGCATACTACATACCTCAACCGTCAAAATGACACTTTCTCGCAGTTCCGTCTTTAATGGTGACAAGACAAGACAAATACTCTTTATTGAATATTAATGACTATTGGTGACATTGGTGACTATTGGTGACATGTGTCTTCGATTGTACGTTCCAACAAATTACCACGCTAGTCCACCAAACCGCGGAGTTGACTACATATTTCTGTGGCTCCGGAACAATTCCATAAACGCGACAGGCGACAGGTGACAGTGACAAAAAATTATAATATTTTTAAAGAAAGTAATGAGTTAAAAGCAGTCTTTTTTAAAATAAACGCGATGTTAATCCTTACATCTTTTATCTATTAAAACCGTACATTTTCCTAGTGACTGCATAAACTGTGAAATCAGGTACGCCCATTTTGTACGCAGCGTTTTCGTGAGTCTTACTCACTCTAAATATTCTATTTGTAATATCACAAAAAGTAATGACTTTAGAAAAAACCCAAAACACAGTAGTTTCTTTTATTATTGTATCTTTTAACCTCGTAAGGCCCGAGTCCTACATATAGGACAAATTGCAAACTGACGTTGACCTCACTGTCTCAAACTAAATGATTCAAAATTCAAAGAACGAAATTTGATGTAGGCCTTACGAGGTTAATCATTGGAATAAATAAAATTAACTCATATTGTCAATTGTCGTTGTCACCTGACATTATGCCTGACCATCAACAAACTTTGTAGTTACGAACCTTAAATACTATGTTAGATGTTTATGGCGTCGTAATAAATTACCTTTGGTTAGATCTTACCGGTGGAACCCAGTTAACAACCGTCTAGTAAATGTTTCAGTTCAGTGGGTGGCCGTTAAATTCAAACAACATTGTACACAACTTGTATTTTAATTGAAAGTTGACAAATTGTTCCTATTTCAACTATTTAGAGATGTAGCCGTATTTTGTTGGATTTTGCGTTTGAAAATAGTTGAGATATTTTCAGTACAGGTAAACCATAATTCATACTTGTTTATCCTAATTAGTAAAGAACATTCTAACCTAAAACTTCAGTTTATGCCATCAAAAGCTTGTTTATTGTTCAAATAAAACTTTTTAAAGCGACAAGTTATAAATCCTCTCTTCTATTTACAACAAACTGGAACAAATCGCCTTGCTACTCCGTGAAACCAGTGCCGTACACGTGCGAGGTAGCGGCGTCTGTGCGACATATATATTTTTCATGCAAACACCACCCTGCTCCGCTTCCACACGAAACAATATACCACTCAAACACTAAAACAAAATATCTACGCGCGTTTCACCTCGTTTCGTAATCTTATCGAAATTTTAATGTAAAATTATTTTTTATCCTTCCCTAGAATTAATATTCCATTCAGTATTTTTTACTAACAAAAAGAGGCGTTGAAATGAACATTCGGTGAACAATCACACCCTGAAAATTGTAGTCTGACTGAAAACGTTCGGGGTTCGCCTGCGGGAGAGCGAGGTACACCGAGTTTCAATAGAAATTTTCTTGTCGTCTATGAATAAAACAAAAAAAAAGCTTAAAAGCTGATCGAAAAAATGTGTTCCTTTTTTCCTGTTTGACAGGTTTCCTATAAACATATAGCGTTTTTCCCAGAATTCAGGTATAACTACAAGCGTAGCTTAACAAGCATCCTGTCTTTAGCAGAGCAGACTTTTTTTTCAGTAGAGACAAAGATTTTGTTCATTAAGTAAAACAACTCTATTACACAAAAGGATGCGATAATTGAACATTGCATAAAAGTGAAATATGAATAACTTAACCTAATAAAAAATACAAAAACTTAATTATAAATTTGGGTTAAGTAAGGTTATCATTTTTTATAGAAATGGGAGAAAAATATCATATTATGATAACCAAGTAAATATGTGAAAGCGTAGTACTTAATTAAAAGTGTTCAGTAATAGTTCATAGTTGTGTCGTGTGATGTATGTTGTTTCACGTGGAAACGGAGGAGGATGGGTTTTGCATGAAAAATGTAGCGCACAGACGCAGCTGTTTTGCACGTACGTGAGTATACGACACTGGTTTCGCGGAGTGGCGAGGTAACTTGTTGCAGTTTGTTCACACTATCATGCAACGTACTGTTCTACAATATCAACAGTCAGGGCCTAACTTACTGAACATTATTTATTCCCTTTGTTTAATATCCACGATGCGCGAATAATCGTGTGATATAAAAAAATGGAACGCCATTTTGTTTTTCAGCAACGAATTCTCTCGGTAAAACAGGCCAGGCGTTTTAACTCTGGAATTTGGAATGTCGCCTTTCGGAAATAGTCGAACTTTTAGGGATTTGTTTTCAAGTAGATGTGCCGTGATATGAAAGTCAATTTTTGCGTTACAATGCTCGAATATCACTGGAATTTCTAACAGAAAATAAAATGGAGCAAGGTAAGTATGTACAGAACTCGTCAGTTTTCATGTACAGTCAAGGAATTTAATTCCCTACCCATTTCGTTGAAATGTCGTCTGACATTCGCAATGCATTAAGGTCGATATGTCAAACTAACGTCTTGCTCTATAGCTCTTATGGTGACAGTTTGCTATATGCTATTGAACCTTAGGTGGGTTGGAAATTTAATTCCTTGACTGTACCTAAGTACCTACATTTAGCGAACTGCTCCGGTTTCGAATGGCATCATTCGAATCATGACACATTCAGTTCATACAATCCAGGAAAAAGGTGTTCAGTTATCCTGATTATGAAATTAAATTGGGTATTTTTTCATTTCTTAAACCATTCCCTGTTTTTCTGCTATTTCCAGCTGAAGGCACAAATTGTAAGTCATACCTGTTTTTGTACATTACCATACATTTGTATTGTTTTTGATAATAACCTTTTGTATTTATATTGTCCATCAGGTGCCTTCAAATTTATTCTTTCAATTCTTCACTTTTACTCTTTAAATTACTGCTTCAATTTTCTACTTTTAATTTCTCTTCAAATTAATCCTTCAAATTGTTTCTTCAATTCTTCAAATTAAATCATCCCCATCAACCCTTGTGTTTATCTAATACAACACAACGTAACACGGTAGATGTAGGTATACGAGAACTCGCTTCGTGTAAATGGCCCTTTACTCGAAAAAAGTAGTCATACGGCCTTCTTTGGGTAGCTTTTAAGCTTTTTTGCTGAAAACAAATAAACCTTACCTAATGGGTTTTATGCGATAATCTTTTGAAAACCCCTGTAACGTTTAAGGCTTAAGCAAAGACTCCTTTAGATTAAATAATATGACGACTACATCAAAAAATAGAAGACCGCGTAGAGCGATTGAGCTGTTGGTTTTCACAGGCAGCGGTTGCCACATTGTCACTTGCCATCAGATGACCCGCATGCTTGTTTACCTTCCGTTTACGTAAAAACTCCACTGAGATACGTAGATAACTCTATATCTTACCTCATCGTTATTATCTCAACTTCATCACAACTTTCTAACGGTTATCTGAAAGATATCGCTTAAAGCAATAAGACCGCCTATTATTGTGTCGCTGTGGCTTTTGTATTCTCTAAATTGTACTTTATCATGTTGTTTTTGTGGTGATTACAAAAGAGTTACTGTATTGTTACTCTAAACCAAAGGTCCCCAAACTTTTGCTATCATAACCACTTGCAATATTAACTCGTATTTGTGTCGCGTGGACTCCTTTGATTTCCTCATATTTTTTACAAATTTGTACTTTTCATTATTCCAAAAATGGATCGCTACTTCTCAGGTCATTACATAGTTTTCAAATGAACATTGCTCTTAATAAAATACTGAGACTTCCAACTTTTAAATAAATAAAAAATATAGAACCAATAAAAAATATTTACAGACAGTTAATATTTTTTTTATGCTTTCTAGAAGTTAGATATATTAAAGGTATCACGAGTGGGAATTATGTTTCGGTGGAAAAAATCTGTGTAGACTCACTCTTACAGCTAAGGAACCTCTACAATTTTTATCGACCTTGCAAGTTAAAATCGACCCCTGGGGGTCGATATACAACACTTTCGGAATCGCTGCTCCAGACTGTTCTGACTAGATGTGGAATTAGCCGACTCAAATTAGAAAGGAAACTATTAGCTTTCCTCTATTTCTCCTACAATTCTCTTCGGCCGTGTTGTTTGCGCTTTCCTAGCTTAGCCCATTGCGTTGGCTCCTTGCCAGGAGCAGCCGACGTTACGAGAATACAAAGCCTGAAATATACGAGGTTCCACGGAAATAACACGTCTGGTTTGGCAATTTAAACCTCAAGATGTCGACATTGGCAACTCGTACCTTTTGTACGTAATTTTTTCTGTGGACACATTTCTATAATTAAATAACAATAGAACTACGCTCTATCACTGTATTTCTTCTTGTCATTTATGTTATTTTGTACAATAAGGAATTAACATACATACATACTACGACTTTGAAAAACCCAAATCTTAAGTGGGTTAAAAATTCACGCTTGTTTCCTAGGAGAGATGGATTTCAACTTGCCACACTCCTGACTTGCTGGATAGGAGTGGCCGAGGACCGTGCTCAGTGGCGTGCCATGGGAGAGGCCTATGTCCAGCAGTGGACGTACATAGGCTGATGATGATGATGATGATGACACTCCTGACATGACACTTTACTTCACTTGCTCTCAACATGGTTCATAAAATTTAACTTATGATTAATGATAATCAAGTTACGAATTGGAAATTTTGCATTCTACTTTTTGCAGATTAAATGGCAGGAAGGAAAATATTAAGTACTAGATCTATTGTAACCAATATTCAGCAAATATATATATATTTTTATAAATAAAATAGGAAGGGAAACAAGCAAGTGGGTCACCTGATGGTAAGTGATTACCACACCCGTAACACCAATAAAAATAAAATAAAATAAATAAATAAGATTGCAGATGCGTTGCTAACCCAGAGGGCTAAGATGGAATACCTCTTGTGCCAGTAATTACACCGGCTGTCTTGCTCTCGACGCCGGAACGCAACACTGCAAGCACTACTGCTTAGCGGCAGGATTAGCGAGCAAGATGGTGGTAGCGATCCGGACGGACCTTTCACAAGATCCTACCGCCCGCAAAATGAATGATACATTTCTGTTTTGTTCTATTCCATTATTATACGGGGAACCGCTTTATAGGGATAATATTAGTATGAAGTAGTATAATGGGCTCGTTAATATATTATTCAGTTATAATTTGGTTCATAAAGCCGTGTTCATATGAATACCGCCAAAAGCGTCCGTTTTAATTGAATCTTGATCGCTTGATTTTGATTGATTTCGAAAGGTAACGCGTTAATGGCCGTAACATGATAGTGCAAGTTTAAGTTGTATCTATGTCCCTTTCCTATGAAACCAGTTAGTCAAATCGAAGCCATTCTAGGGAAAAGCAAGGTCAGGAGTACCCTAAGCCGACGAGCATGCATGAAGAGTGTTATGAGAGTAGGTGGAACAATGGTTGTATATCAGGATCGTAGCATGCGGAAATTCGTGGTCTCTGCCTACCCCTCCGGGAACCAGGCGTGACTTTATGTCCCAATGTATGTATGTATGTACCAGTTAGACAAAGCCGGCGCGAGGTATAAAATTCAAACCAAAGAAATGCGTCCGAAACTTTTGCCGACGTTTTGGCGCGTCCGAATAAATTAGATTAGAAACCAAATGCATAAAAGTGTGAAATCGTCGTAGATCATCACTAAGACTACATGTACCTTCATATTTATCATTTATTTATTTATTACTTCGACAAAGTGTCTCGCGTCCTCTTCAAAATTCGCTGAAGCCCTATTAGAACAAAATGTTAGTATCCAAAACATTAGTCAATTCAAATTTACAAAAGTCTCTCCTTTCGATATTCTTAAATCCTTTAAATCATTAAAAATAAAAAAGACGGAAGACTTGTGGGGCGTATCAGTCAAGGTTTTACATGCCATCTTGGACGTCATTGCGCCAACTCTGGCTACCATTTTTAATAACTGTATAGACGTAGGCGTATTCCCCAATCTAATGAAATGTAGTAAAGTAGTTCCTATCTTTAAATCAGGTAATAAGGATAATCCTTCTGATTATCGCCCAGTGTCCATTCTACCAGCGTTTAGCAAAATATTTGAAAAAATAATGCTAACGCAAATGATTTCTCATTTCAATACAAATAAAATCTTACATCCGCAGCAATTTGGATTCACTAAGGGTAGATCTACTACAGATGCAGGTCACAGTTTGATTAAATTTATTTTGCAAGCTTGGGAAGAGTCGCATGACGCCATAGGTGTCTTTTGCGACCTTTCCAAAGCATTTGATTGTGTAGACCATGACACCTTAATTTGTAAATTAAATTTCTATGGCATTCGTGGCATCTCTTTAGATCTAGTCAAGTCTTACCTAGTGCAGAGAAATCAGAAGGTAGCGATAAATGGAGCAAAATCATCGGGATCTGTGGTCGAGATGGGAGTGCGTTAAGGATCAATTCTTGCTCCATTCCTGTACCTTGTTTATGTAAATGACCTTACATATATGGTGAGCCGAAGATCAGGCATCGTCATGTTTGCTGACGACACTTCTTTACTCTTCAAGGTTAATAGGAAAGATACTGAATTCATTGAACCCAACGACACCCTGTCCAAGGTATCTGAATGGTTTGCTGCCAACAACTTAGTATTAAATCCTAATAAAACTAAATGTATTAAATTTTCATTGTTAAATTCAACTAATATAGTTTCAGTCTCAAATATCAAATTAGATGGTCAAACGATTGAATTCATAAAATCAACTGTGTTTTTAGGAATAACACTCGATTCTAAACTGCAGTGGGGTTCCCACGTCACAGCGATAGCAAGTAGGTTGAGTTCTGCTGCTTTTGCAGTAAGAAAAATTCGGCAGCTAACCAATGTAGCGACGGCACGGTTGGTCTATTTTGCCTATTTTAATAGCATTATTTCGTACGGCCTTATTTTATGGGGATCTGCTGCAGATATTGAGTCAGTTTTCATTTTGCAAAAAAGGGCAGTTAGAGCAATTTATAATATGGATACTCGTGAGTCATTAAGGGAATTTTTCAAGGAAATAGACATCTTAACCTTACCGTCGCTATATATTTTTGAAATAATCATGTACGTTAGGAAAAATATATGCTATTTCCCTACCAACGTCGATAAGCCAAAGGCTACTAGAAATACAGGAAAGCTTAAAGTTCCAACTTACAGACTGGCTAAAACCAATAAGTCGTTCATGGGAAATTGTGTAAGATTTTACAACAAAATTCCAAAAAACATAACTGAACTAAATGATACAAAATTTAAATCTATTGTCAAGAAGACATTAATTACTCGGGCGTATTATAAAATCAATGACTATATCTTGGACAAGGACGTTTGGAAATGATCCCGATCTGTATTGGCGATCCCTGGCTCCAAAGATTGTACACCTGCTGTGTTAAATTGTTAAATTGTAAAAATTTTGAATATTTGAGATGTAAAATAACATTGTAATTTTGATTTATTTAAAAAATTACACCTCGTTGAGTTTCTTGCCGGTATCTTCTCATCAGAGGTTTTTCCGAACCGGTGGTAAATTTTTTGACATTCATTCGTGCTACCTGTAAGCCTAATCTGAATAAAATATTTTGACTTTGACTTTGACTTGACTTTATGTCCAAAGAGGTAGACGAATAAAACGAATATTTTAGAAGTTACAGCGACACAAAACTGACAAGGAACAAACTTCTTTTTTTATTTAGAATCAACATAATATTTTTTTCTATTAAGATAGTTATTTGTTTAAAAGCTGACTCGTTGCTCGTAGAAAAAACCAAAAACACGATATTTCTTTTTTAACGAGATTTTTCGACTTTAAAAATAAAGAAAACTTTACTACTTATAAATCCACATCATTTTTAACATAAAACTACCGTGAGACTCGGACATATTAATAAAACGGATCACTCACGTATTTTTAAGTCGAGAAATTCCCGACATGTTGCCACCGCCGCGGGGGCTCATGATCAAGGACCACGGACTGGTCCGAAACATGTCGGGCATTTCTCGACCTTAAATTACGTGAGTGATCCGTTTTATTAATAAATCCACATCATGCACGTGTCTCGTAATTTAGAAAAAAAGACCCCGTTGCCGAGTTAATTCAATTTGGACACCTCAAAGTCGTCTCGGTGTGGACACAACCTGATACTGCAATAAATTATGTAAGTACAGATATTCAGTTATCCATTGTTAGCATTATTAATGCGTTTCGCTGAAAATTTCAACAAAGGACGTCCCATGAAAGCCTTTATTAATAATCGAATATTTTTCATCCAGTTTAGGACCGAGTACAAAGCTTTATAAATGGTTAACAAGCTGCTACATTTAGTTTAAATAAAGAGAGGTTATAGACTCCTAAAAATTGGTCGATCCACGAAACCAAATTAGCGTTAATTTTTAGGGTTCCGTACCCAAAGGTTAAAACGGGACCCTATTACTAAGACTCCGCTGTCCGTCTGTCTGTCTATCACCAGGCTGTCTCAAGAACCGTGATAGATAGACAATTGAAATTTTCACAGATGATGTATTTCTGTTGCCGCTATAACAACAAATACCTACTAAAAAACAGAACAAAGTAAATATTAAGGGGCTCCCATACAACAAACGTGTTTTTTTTTGCCGTGTTTATAGACAATGGTACGGAACCCTTCGTGCGCGAGGCCGACTCGCACTTGGCCGGTCTTTATGCTTTATATGAGAATCCTAGCTGTGACTCTAACATGACCGGATATGTTTGTAGTGTTTTTATTTGCAATTAATGATTGGGCAGAGATTGCTAAAGATAGAGGGAACTGGAAATCCGAGGGAGAGGCCTTTGCTCAACAGTGGGACACGATTGCAGGCTAGCAGAAAAAATTGGGTTTAAACGTCTTAGAATAGGAATATGCAATAATTGAAATCTTATTTATAATCTTAATTAGGTATCTACAATGGCAGTAACGACATATTTGGTATTATTTCATCACTTTATTTTTAATTATCCTCTTGATCATCACTAACTCAACAAAATGATAGTAGGTAAATTAGAAATTTTACGTTTAGGTCTCTGAAAAACTATACCTGATCTGGGGTCTGAGACAGTGTCATTCTATTAGCATCGACGGTAGTAAAAACGGCGTATTGTATAGATCTGACATTGGCGTTCGACATACTGCGTCAAGTTCGTAAAATATGTAGTCCTCTCTAGCGTCACCGATAATAGAAAATTACTTTTACTAGATACAATGTTCATCCCAACACGATGATGTTTCGTCGATTATCCAACAGAATATACGTCAGTATTCGAATACTGACGTCAGCATCAAATTTATTGACTGGCTGAACGCAAAGAATGACACGTTGAAATTAAACGCCACGGGGGCTGAGACACGGCTAGAAAATAGTATTTTGTTCTTATAATTACACATCGCGGCTCAAGCCACATCTAATATTTATACAAAAAACAGTCGAAAGGCATAATTAAAAAAATACGCCGTCGCTGTTTGCTGAAAATATTACAGTCTATTCAAATCTTGAGTAAAATATTGCGTTTTATTCGACACGCGTACAAATTAAGCTTCTATTGTCCTAGAGAAAAAGCATGACCTTAAAGATAATTTTAAAGGCAACGTTTACTGGGTGTTGCGCCGGGGAGTCGTTTTAAGAATGGTATAATTGACCTGAGATTGTACGTAGGATGTAATAATGTGCTTTCTGACTTATATTAACTTATAGTTAACTAGCAACCGGCTCCGGCTTCGTACGGATGCACTTTTCAAACAATTTAATTAGACTGCAGATTGTATTGTACATTTTTATGTACAAAAAGATACAAAAGGCTGACTTCCACGAAAAAGTTGAATACGTTTAAGATGCTAAACTCTTAGTGCTAAATAAAATGAAAGAATTTTGGTCACGTGTCGCCTCCACCAGGCGCCAAAATAAATCTTTGAAGATTGTAACCTTTCCTAAAAAATCTCTAAATGACAGTGAAAACCGTATTAAATCCGTTGCGTGGTTTAGGAGGAGTAGGCGGCCAAAGATATGTTGACAGATAGGAACTTATAGAGGCTTTACTGTATACCTACTAACAACAACAACAACAAATACTCTTTATTGATTCACACAAGTAAACAAAATAACAGAACACACACAGGGAAATTTTACATGGGATTCAACAGGCGGTCTTATCGCTAAGCAGCGATCTCTTCCAGACAACCTTTGGAAAGAGACTACTAAATACGGAAATAAGAAATGAAATTAAGAAAGAAGATTAACTTAGTGTTATTGTTTTCGTATAAGTACTCACATATGGAAATAAACACATATTAGATGCTACTTGTCAGATTAGAATTGAGTCTTAAACATTCTTAACGTTTTTGTGCAAGTCAGCCTTAATGAAAGAACGTGTTAAAAAAAAGTAGGTACCTCAGGTCTCACCAAGGTCGATTACAGTTATTACCTCTATAATAACATAAGTATTGCAATACATATAATAACACCTTCATATTTACACAATCAACTGTGAATAAACGATGAATGCCCTTTGGCACATACATACATACTCATACATACAAATTCAAATTCATTTATTGCAGGATCTGATCCCATAATGTGTTAGTAACATAATTACTTACAAAACTATGTTAGTGCGCAGTAGAAATTAAAATTAAGGTATGTTACATTATTGAATGTAACTTACCTTGGAGCGCTCATACTTACCTGACTTCCAACACCTGAGCATAAATTCAATCATCAACATCACATCTAGCCGAATGAAACTGCAAATTTTAACAGGTGACTACCTCATAATTTCATTTGTTCAGCTTAGCAAAAGTGAATTAATAGAAAGCTCGGTGTTCTACTCCAGTGGCCCTAACATGACTGGCCAAGGTTAGTTTATCTCTATCTGCGTCTCTTTCTTATGACACTAGTTAGACAGAGACACAGGGAGGGGTTAAACTAAACCTGGGCTGTCATGTTAGAGCCGCTGTAGAAGTACTTATTCTAAGAGCGTTTTCACTTTATCCGATAAGAAATCGTCATCACAAGCCGACCTTTCCGATGTTACAATATTGTGTAATATCGGTAAGGTGCAGCTACTGACCTTTAAATAATAGACGTCTAGTCAGCGTTTAAAAAATGGCCGCATCAAAAGTACAACAAATCGACAATCGCTCGCGCTGTCAGTCTGTCGGAACGACGGCGCTGCTGTCAATACTATTATTTTGTAAAAAACCTATTTGCAACGAAACTTGATAAATTATTATTTTATGCAGTTAGACGTAAAATTGTAAATCCAATGACTAAAAATGGTAAACTAATAATTTGCATTTGTAACATTAGCGTCAACCTGTATTCTCATGTCGAGCCCTTTTTCTGTTGTCATTTAGTATGACACTGTACATCCATGTATTATAATATTATTATTATTATATTAATAATAATCTTAATATATATTGGGTGCAGCTCATAGGCGTCGTAGATCTTAACTACTTGCAATACTTGAGTTAAAAATTCAAGCATAAATTTTGTTGAAATGATTTATCAATGTTTTATGATGAATACAAATATTTGTACCCGATGGATGTTATCATCTCATAAGTTCATCTATATAAGTATTTTCCCTATTTCTAAAATTGAAAGAACTCGTTAAAGTGTGTTTTTGGCTTTTTTCTACGGTCACTGTTATTTGAAATATCACGAAAAAGAGCCGCAGGCGAGTGTCGCCGAATCGCTCTGTCGCGCAGAACACAACACCAATTACGTCACTATCGCAATAATGTATGGATACAAAATCGAGTTTATGATAATACTTGCAGCTGCTTTTAAGTACGTGCCATAAAATTAAATAAATCTTTAAAAAAAAAGAATTTTTTTCTTCGTCGTTTTGATAACTTTGTATCGTTATAACTTTTGAAATGACAGCTTTTTCAATTCGACATAAGTTTATTTTTAATAATGTATGACGATCTACAGCAATTTTACACTTATATGGCATTTAATTTGTGAGTCGATTGCCATAGTGTCTAAAGTTTAGACTCTAAATTATCTTTCAAGTAACCAAGCCCTTTGATGTTATACAAAATCCAAAATATAAAAAAATAGGTCTCATTATTGTGATTTCCTTCGCTTACATTTTTGCTAATTAATTCTAACTAGCTAATGTAGCTTTAGTATAGCTGCTGCCGGAATGAGGGTAACGGCCCGGCACGCAACTTTAACGTAACTCAAACGGATATTAGGAGGTATAACCACATAAATCAGACTTAGTATGTAACAAGTAGGGGATTTGCAAATACTCGGAGGAGTGAAAAACTCTGAGTCAAAGTAAACGCAGACATTTTAAACTGAAATTGTTTAATTTTTTCCTAATTAAACTGAAGCTCATACTATAGATTAAGGCTGCGTTTCCACCAGAGATGTGCGAGGATGCGTAGCGAGGGATGTGTTTGTAAAGAACCAATAAGCCGTTTCTACCAGAGCTGTGCTGACCGAGGCGAGGTAAATTACGCGATTCTATTGGTTCTTACAAACGCATCCTTCGCTACGCATCCTCGCACATCTCTGGTGGAAAAGCAGCCTAAGGGGATTGTGCACCCAGCCTGAAAAAGCGTTCTCCATACAAACGGCGATAACGTTTTCCGCCTATTATTTTGTACCTAATGGCCTTAACACGACTGACCCAGGTTAAAGTTATCCCTCTCTCCGTCTCTGTCAAACTAGTGTCATAAGAAAGGGACGCACTTAGAGATAAACAGATAAACTAAACTTGTCCGGTCATGTTAGGGCCTCATGATAGAATCTACACTTAATATAAGAGGTAAACTTTGTTCGTTTTATTTTGTTTGTTTGTACGTAGAGGGTAATGAACTACTGAACCAATTTCAAAAATTCTTTCTCCAATAGAAAGCTACACTATTCCTAACGGACATAAGCTACTAATCCACGCGAACGAAGTCGCGGGCGTCCGCTAGTTAAGAATAAAAAAGTAAGTTTCAGGTCAGTAGTAATCTGTCTGATTCGTCGAATAAACGAGCCTCTTGTAAGTCAAACAGGGTTACAACTCACTGGGGATCAGCCGGGGGATCGCTTTACAGAATACGCTCTCACTCACTCGCCATAAGCTGCTTAGGCCGGCAGCGTGTAGTTTGATGGATTCAAATAGAAACGGGTCTATTTTAACGCTATCTCTACACATATGTATATGCTATATTATTAAACAATCGGATACCTAACCAAGGGGTCGTCCATTAAGTAATTACTTGATGTTTTTTATCATTTTTTTAACCCTCCTCCTCTCCCCTGGTGATACTTGGTGAGGTTTATAACTAACCCCCCCTCCCCTACCCAAAATCAAGTGATTTAAAAAATATATAAAGTAAGGATCTTAAAATTTTCGCTCACTAGTCGCTTTCTTACAACGAAAATATAAATAGGTACACGTGATGTCTCACTACAGATGAGAGATGTATTCTTCAACATCACAGCGTTTCCGGGTTTAAGGAACAGCCGCTGTCCTGACAGTTGCGGCCAATATGTACCGTAACTAATCGTGACAATGTTTTTGTTCCGTACAGCGCGTCTAGAGCATATATTAGTCTTTGGCTGTAACTCAAATTTTACAAGTAAGTGGTAGAGCCATCGGCTGTGTCAGCTGGGGTACCACACTCTCTGAATAGCGGCGTGAAGTAGTAGCTCGGCTGTGTTAGGGATTCAGAGGACCACAGAAGGGGATATAAGGGACGGCAACGGATCAGCGATTCTTGTGGGCGCTTGTTCCTTTGGGCGACACGGTGATTTATTTTCTTCAAGTAACCCGCAAGCTCGTTTGCCTTTATTTTTAATTAGGTAACGTTTTTCTTGTCAAATTTCCGTAAATAAAAACGAAAAAATAATTTTCATGTCATATAGGCTCTTTTACATGTAATCTACTAGCGCTTCGGAAAATGGAGGATTCTGCTGAGAAGAAACGCCGCAAGAAACTCAGCAGTTTATCATTTTTTTTCTTTTTTTCAAAACAAGTAACATTAGAATTACCCTGTATAGTAATTTTATTGGCTCTACAGTGCTCTATGCCACTTTTTGACTTTATCTAACTAGTATTGAATATACATATAAGTAATTTATATTTATTTATTTCATGTTATTGCACAAAAAAAAACATTTAAATGTACAAAAGGCGGACTTAATGCCTTAAGGCATTCTCTACCAGTCAACCTTCTTCTTGAGTAATATTACAAGTAAATGCGAAAGAAATAATATTTGGATGTTTGTTCCTTAAATGACTTATTAACTGCTTGACTGATTTAGATGAAATTCGGCAGAGCGGTAAATCCTGTCCTGGATTAAAACATAGGGTATATTTCATCCCATAAAATGTTCAATAGGCGAAGCCGCGAGTAAAAGCTAGTATCAAATAAGTACTTTTACCAAACCAGGTCCCTCGAGAGAGAGTCAGCGATTTTCTCAGCAATCCCCATTGTTCATTACGTAAATTAAGCCTACAAAATAATTTGTAGAGCAAAATACTTAAGTTGATTGGGCGAAATCCTAACGAACCGTTTTAAAAACAACGTGAGATTGCAGAAACCGCAAAGTAAATTTACCACCGACTAATAAAAAGGTAAAGTAACTGTCCCAATCCTTGACAGGTACCAATAGTTGATGGGAAGATACGAGACCATACGAGTAAAAACGAGACAATGATGTTAACTACTGGTAAACAATGTCCTACGCATGTCAAGCATTGGTACAGTCACCTAAAATATCTTGAAATTGGCAGAGCCGATTTCGTCAAACATGGCCTATAACCGCCCCAAAGAAACAGTTTTCAATTCGATGTTTCAAATGAAAGAAGTTATTCTACAATGTTGTAGACAGACATACATAATCCGAAGGCTTATCTCCGAATTCTAAGCACCACTCCTTTCTATTAGAGGTTAAAAAATGGGGACATGTGGTTATGACGACTCCTAAAAAACAGTTTTAAACATACACCCAGTTTACAAAACCTAACCACGAGACGAGCCAATATAACCTATAAGTACTCAACCTTACATTAGGACTTGTTTATACGCTACGCAACCCTCGTATAAATACGGTGAACAAAACGCAACGCAATGTCACGTAACACGAACGTCGCATTGCCCTAGATAAACCAGCGTCGTAAGAATGGCTCACCTTAAAAATCACTGCAAAATCCTTTCAGTTGCGGGTTAGAATAGCTTTGGACCAACACGAGCACACGCGGGTTTGACACGACCGATGGAAACACGAGCTTCCGCGGCGAGCGCCGCCAAGCGACTGCCGTCCACCTTGTGTTTACGCCGCATCGCGCATGCGTGCAGACTACCCTCCTATACCATACATTTACAAACTGCACTATACGCCCCGACCATTCCGAGTTCAACCCTAAAGGGGTGAGGTTGGAGTGGATTTCGACGTATCCGTAACTTTGTTCTTTGTTCACGCGAAATTCATTGGCGATATGAGAAAATGTGTTTTAATTGGATGAACAGGCTTTGATGTATACGCTTTAATGCATACACGATATTATGCATTTGAAGGTTGATTTAGATTCTCGGGAAAAGTTTAGATAACCTTGGCAGGCTTATAGTGGAAGTTCGAACAAGGCTAGATACTTACCTACTGAAAATATGAATGGACAGATACCTCCCACTTTCATAGCCCGTGCTTAACTACTTATAACATAGGTTATCTTTTATACGTTAACGTGGATCGCTTAGTATGAGGCGGGAATTTCAAAATGTTCGCAGTTTCCAATTTATTGTGGCTAAATGGTGTGACTTTTTATCAATTCACGTAGTTTTTTAAGTAGTTAGTCAATTTAGTCACTTTCTTTTTCTTTACGTTATTATTTAAATAGTACAGAGTTGTTACTTTAAGTGTGAAATTGCCATGCCCTAGCAGTGGCCCTAACATGACTGGCCAAGTTTAGTTTATCTCTATCTGTGTCCCTTTCTTATGACACTAGTTAGACAGAGACACAGGGAGGGGTTAAACTAAACCTGGGTCTCATTTGTACAAATTTTATAAAATGGTGCAATAAAATTACTGAATACTGAGGCTGACATTTTTATAGGAACGCGGTTTTACAGTGCTAGCTTTATGAAATAGTTAACTTACAAAATGTGAAAATAGTTTCGTATAACCTAGGTACCTAACTAAGCTACTTTGTTTTGTGCGATTGAAGTGTTCCCATCCAATATTAATGGCTATTCATGGCGCTGACGCTTCAATTGCGTCGGTTGTGAATTATTAATGCCTAGGTTAAGTATGGAGGGTAGGTACTAGGTACAGTTGGCAAAGTAAAAGTCAAAATATCTTTATTCAGATTAGGCTTACAGGCAGCGCTTGTAAAAATTAGAAATTTTTGCGCCGATTCGGTTGAACCTTTGATGAGGAGATACACGCAAGAAACTTAATGAAAATGAAACAATTATTTTGCAAGTAGTCCACGTAGGCTCTTTTACATGTCTGAGTCTACCAGCGCTTCGGAAAATGGAAGATTCTGATGAAAAGATACCGCCAAGAAACTCAACGAGATATATTTTTTGAAATCAATAAAAATACATTGCCATTTAAGCTTTATCGCCCATAATTATGCGCGTTGTTCGTGTCCTTATGGCTCTACGAGCTTTATCGCCCAAAATTATTCGCGTTGTTCGAGCTCTACGACCTTTATCGCCCAAAATATTTCGCGTTGTTCGCGTCTTTGTGGCTCCACGTCTTTTATCGCCCAAAACTATTCGCGTTGTTCGCGCACTTATGGCTCTACGACCTTTATCGTCCAAAATATTTCGCGTTGTTCGCGTACTGAAGTGAAACGCGAGCGATAAAGTACGCGAAGTTAATCGCCCGTCTATCACACCTTTTGCATTCCTCCACCGCACAGTATTTGTGTTGAGCCAAGTTATCCCATCTCAGTTGCTCGCAGTTCCACCGATCGCCTGAACGCGTGCTTGGTCCTACATCCAAGACAAACCGTAACATTGATTAAAAAACTTGATCTGAAGAGAAACTCACGATTCGCTACTGGGGTTTATTTACTACTAGCTGTTACCTGCGGCTTCGCCCGCGTGATAAGTATTCCATTGTTTTAATTTATGACTTTTTTATATGTATAAAATAGCCAGGCAAACAAGCAAGTGGTTCACCTGATGGTAAGTGATAACCACCGCATAGTTTTGCAATACCAAGGAGATTGCAGATGCGTTGTCAACACAGAGGGCTAAGAAGGAATACCTCATGCGCCAGTGATGGCACGGGTTGTCTAGCTTTCCACGCTGGAACACAAAAGTGCAAGCACTGCTACTTAGCGGCAGGATTAGCGAGTAAGGTGGTGGTAGCGATCCGGACGGACCTTGCACAAGGTCCTACTACCCGCCATAGTAGCACACTAGCGTTAATCGTGACCGTAAAGCTTTAAAGCCTCCGTCCCTCTAGCACACGCTAGCTAGTTAGAAAGGGATGCGTTGTTGCGTGGTGAAGGAAACATCATTACTTTTCCATTTATAATATTACTAGTAGGATTATAGTAGGATCAACAGCAGCACTGTTAGTCTCTAAGCGCTTCAGCGTCGGGCCCGACGTCGAGAGATCACCCTGTCTCGCTCAATCGAGCTAGTGCGCTAGAGTAAGACAGGGCGGTGCCCCAGTGTCGAACTCGTCGCTGTTGCGCTTACATCATTACTCTCCTGAACTAGCTGGAGCGCATTAATAGCCTAGTGGCTAGGTGTGTGGATTCGAGATCGGGAGGTACAGAGTCCGAACCCCAGCAGCAGTAGCGTAGCTACCCAGAGGGTAGGCAGTGCCGTGTGCCAGTGCCCTCAAGCTCAGGGGGCCCCGGCCAGCATCCCTCAAACTCTAGCTGTCTTACTGGCGAATATTCTCCGACCACCAGAATTACATAACTATTTATACAACTAGCTGTTGCACGCGACTTCGTCCACGTTGCATTCCTTGATGAAGCGTCCTTTTGTTACTAATCCAATATGGATTAATAATCTACATGTACACTATCTACTCTACACTAATGTAATAAAGAGGTAAACTTTGTTTGTTTGTATGTAGGGTGTCATCTCTGGAACTACTGAGCCGATTTCAAAAATTATTTTACAGATAGAAAGCTACACTATTCGTGACAGGTGACAGACATAGGCTACTATGACCACGCGAACGAAGTCGCGATCGCCCGCTAGTCTGCAATAAATATAAAGAGGTATTTCATCTTAGCCCTCTGGGTTGGCAACGCATCTGCAATATCCTTGGTGTTGCGAATGTCTAAAAGCGGTGGTGATCACTTACCAACAGGTGACTCACTTGCTTCTTTTCCTTTCTATATGGTATAAAAAAAATATATTGATGCAAATATAATCCTAAATATAAGGCCTGAAGTGCGGGCTCCATGTAAGCGCGTGCGATGATGCGTCCCGCTGATATAAATACTCTTGAGTAACTTGCGAGACCCGAGGGCGACCAGTATTATAACGTTAGCAAGCGTCCCCCTATCTTTGTTCCTGCTCAAGTGAGCCCAAGAAGTCTAAAGGAGCAAAATACAACCTATCTTTTTGCCAAAATAAATCAAGATTATTTGCTGCTCGTAACGCGTAGAAGTCGTTTTGTTCCGTAGGAATTTTGCATCTTTGCGGCAAAATCCGATGGGATGCGGGATGATCCAAGGTTTAAGCTATCCCCATTTAAAATTTCGTCTAAATCCGCCCAGCCGTTTTAAGGTAAAGAAGAACCGCGCACAACTCATTAATCGTTATCCTGCAAGAACTATGCATTTTTACGGAAAAAAAGTATGCTGTGTATTAATCCAGGGTAGAGGCTATCTCCATTTCTCATCCAAACCCGTTAAATAATTAATGAACACTATTAACTAATTATTTATTTAATTATTAGTGCAAAGTTAAATTACGGAATAAAAATGATCCTGTGTTAATCCAGAATGATTAGGATATACCATTATCGCGATATAGTACTGCAAGTTCGTGTACGTACTGAGAAAAACTGATTTTTTTTTGTTGCACTCTTTTGTTCAAAATCGCCATTTAAAGCATATTTCTGGAAAACTGAGAATTTATATTCATCTTTGTTAGTTGTTGATTATGTGTAGCAAGTTTCAAAAGTCACCCTTCATTTGTTTCTAAAATATAGTTGTATGAAATTAAGTATTTTTAAACCCTAATTCCACTTTTTTACTTTTCTGAAAGCGATTTGGAAAAATGCTGAAACAGGTGTTTCTTTATTTTAAATAATAAGTATGAAGTCTGAGTTTCATGATTCTAAAACAATTAAGTTGTTTTTTTCCATACAAACTTCACCCCCTTTTTTTTAATTTTTTTATAGCCTAAAACCTATTCTGGACTTATTTAAACAGATCTGTGAAAACTCCATCTAAATCCGTTCAGCGGTTTTTACGTGATTGGCGTACAAACAAAAAACAAACAATAAACAAACAAACAAACAATTTTTTTTTAAATGGTCTTATCGTGTTCAGTAACTCATTTTAAGTCGCCCTGGGTGGTTCTTTTTTTTTAATCTTCAATGTACAGACTTGTTTGTCTCAACGATTTTATTATATGTATAGATTTGACTATAGGGCCTTAATTTTTTTTCATGGTCACCCGGCCAGCGGGGTTCCACTCCGCAATGTAGGTGCGCTTGCCGCACCACCCATGGCATAGGTTAAACGCAGTAGGTTGCCGGCTTGCCGCGCGCGCGCCCGCTCACTCTGTGTCGCACGTGGATAGTATTACAGTAAGCAGCCCAACCCTAGCGGTGCGCCAGGGCATTGCGGGTGGAAGGCGCGCGCGGACGGCGCTTCCTTTTGACACATGCCGCCTGGCGAATGTTTATGAAGTAATACGAACTTTTTGAGTCTGATTATAAAGTTGGAATTCGTTTAATGGTGGTCGAAGAGAAGTTACTGTACGTTAGTACTATTATTTATTCTGTGACCCGGCTGCTCTACACCATTGACTATACTAAAGATACGTCTTGCCTGGTAAGAGTAACTTTTATACTAATATAAAAAAACGCGGTAATGGCAGTAATGGCTCTGCCCAAAGACATTTATAAAACGCAACAAAATTTCTTGAGATCACAATGAGATGTGAACATAATCAAGAGGTCAGTGTTGCCCGGAAACTAGCGTCCGCTACGGTTAGATTCAATCAAGATAGGGTGGCGATATAAAATGGCAGCAAATTTCCGATATATCAAGGTATTAGGTTGGGTCACGAGATATCGAGTGGCGGGCGCTTACACTTATAAGGTAGACTTAGCACAATTTTTCTAGCAAGACCCAAGTTTGTAAAGAGCGTGTCTTTGTGCATTTTGGCTATGTGCGTTCTTTAGTGCGACTTCCATTATAAAATATTGTAAATTCTTTTTTATGAAAAGGGAAAGCAAACAAGCAAGTGGGGCACCTGATGGTAAGTGTACACCACCGCCTATAGACACCCGCAACATCGAAGATATTGCAGATGCGTTGCCAACTCAGAGGGCTAAGATGGAATACCTCTTGGGCCAGTAATTATGTGATGTTTTTGTGTGCTATTGTGTGTATATTATGTAATAGCGACTTCAAAAAGTATAATTTCCAAAACGTGTAGTCTTTTCTTAACTTTGATTAGTAATGAAGTCCAAGTTTATTTTTTACTCTTTTTTTGTGTATTTATCATATGAATATACATTTAGCTATATTCTTAATTTTCACATGTTTGCATGTACCCAGAGGTCCTTGGACCGGATATATGTTGATGAAGGATTAAGGTAAGAAAATAAAAGACAGCGTTGCTTTTTCCACTTCATACTCACTGTATGTCTTTATTTATTTTTTTGTAATTTTTTCTCAATTTATTTTTTAAAACTTTTCTTTGAATCAAATTTAAATATTAATATTAAATATATATCTCGAGTGTATTTACAGGCTATGTACAATTGTCGTATGTACAGTCAATTAGCAGTGCTATGTACAACTTCATGTGTATATAGGTCACCATCTAACCACACGTTCGGTACATTGATATACAAAAAACTATCACTATACGTACATACCTACAGCAACTTAAAACTATATTCGTACAGTAACCTTTAGTTGCACTCTTCGTGGTGACCACCAAATTAGCGTACCTGTCGAGTGTATCCAGGATTTGACGAAAAATTCCCATTTTGTACAGTCAGCAGTCAATGACGTCAAAGAGCTCTATTTATAAGAGTGTAACGTCATCGATACCCGTCTAATTATGTAAACAAAGTTCTAACCTAAGATACTTATTGCCATCTAAACAGTGTTCATCGTCCTAAATAAAATTAATCGAGGCTGCCAACAGAGGTGATTTATTATTTGTTGCTTTAGAATGTATTATTTAAACAATAAACAATGTGTTGGTGGCAAGAAGTGAAATTTTAAGTTAGAATGCTGTTTACTTACTTAGGAAAAGTAATGAACATGGTACAGTAGGGCAAATATTATATTCACGTACCACCTTAGAATCATATCGCAATGACCCGACGCGTTAAACGCCAGGCTATGTCATACAAATGCCATGCGTATGTCTCTTCGACTAGGTTATATGGTGGTACGTGTTTCAATTTCCTTGACTGTACAAAAGCTTGTATAGATGTTTTTGACACTTTCCAGTGTTCATCACTCCTGGTGACTGCACTAATTGCATTAACGTAATTCCTGGAATATTTAAATCCTGGACATCATAGATTGGTACGCCAACTTGACGCTTACCTCGTAATATCATTAGTTAGTTTTTATAAATTGTTGTTGTTTTTTTTACGTTACAATGGCATTGAATCACTTTATCGTGCGTTACACGACGCACAAGTGTATCATTTGTACAAAGCAAATAAAAATGTACCTACGATATAATTCGTGTCCTAAAACCGCACCAGCATACCATTTCGACCAATGGGCAGTTCACGTTTCTATCTTACTCTAACATACAGCTGTGCCTGTGTCGAAACGGTTTTAGTGGGCTTTTTAAATAACTAGCTATTTTTACTCCACATTATAGTTTAGAGCCCAATGAGCTGCGAGACAACATGCCTCACTCTCACATAATCACCCTATCCCTCCTTCAATTTTGACGGATCTTTCTGGAAGCGATTCAACCACCCATCAAAACCGTGCAACAATCAACGTAGTGGGATGACCGCAGTAATCTTGTTTTCTTTTAACTCTTGGAGCACTGGAACGTCGCAATCCCAGTACACGATTATTAAAAAAAAACAAGGTTGTAGTATCATCACTTTAAAAGAAAACCCTGTGTCATTCCTGATGCAGTCAGCAAAATTAGCTATATTCTCTGAGAGGTTAAAAAGATCCACACTTACTCTTTTGACAATAGAGTAGTGTTTAGAACTTTCTGTCGTCTGTTTAGACTATCTGCTGCTGCCTGAACAACTAATGTCAACTTTTATAAAATCCATGACAAACTTGACACTAATACGTCAGGCGGTTGATACAATTTTAGAATGATCCCGTCTTAGCCCAGAGGGAACTGCCTTACAATACGAACAGCGTACACGCAACTAACGCCTTCTAACGTATGATCACATCTCACCCGGCCAATCTGATACAATCGTCATCAGATAAACATAATACATCTGACACTAGTAGTCTTGACAAGTTTGCGTTCACAGATTTCCGAGGACCTTCGATATATCTGATAGCGACCGTACAGCATAAAACAACACGACATCAAACCGCATCATCATAAGTACTAGAATAAACTCGATAGCTGAAAGAATCAAATGTTTACGAGCAGTATCAAAGGGGCCCATAAAAGTACCGACGGCAAAGATACCCGCTCCCCGCAACCGAACCGTTGTGTTGGATCGCTTTTTACTACTTCAAGACTACAGATTTGGGTCACGGATCACGACCAGAGTCAGTGAAAAGTTAGCGAAACGTGCTACGTTGAGATTTTTTTATTAGTCAATAACAACTTATTAAAATTTAACTACCTTAACAGTCCGTTAGAATGGCAGAATTTGGTTAAGTCATTTTCATTATATGGTTTATAGATAAATCATTTTTAAGTGACAAAACTTAGGTTCAATGTATATGTAAATGCTAACGCTAAGTAATATACCATAAAGACTACACTTTTTATATATTTTGACGGTAGGTACACTGAATTATACAACTCAACGCAATATATTCGATAGGGAATTTCAAGCAGAACGCCAGCTATTGATAAATCATATTTTTATGAGGCAATGCGAATCATTTTAGCATTTAGGTTTTAGCTAATGAGCTTCCCTCAACGCCTGATGATACCTTACCTGCTATTACACGGTTAATTAGTGATTTCGGACAAAATAAAGGTTAGAAACACCACCATGTTTCCAAATTATGAAACCATCTTCGATTTAAGTATGAAATGCGCTAATATTATGCTAACAGTGACCCCTGGTATATTGCTAAGAAATCGCGACATTAACGGCGCATCTTGCGCCTTGAAAGAGTATGTATAAATCAGGATTATTTACGTTTACTGCAGCACTCAAGCGCATACGATATAAAATGCATTACACATTTTATTACCTGACCTTTCATTCTCGTCGCTAAGCACTAGACCATGTTCAAGGGCTTTAAAATGGAGGCTGAATATGCAAGGGAAGAACCAAGTCAAACGTGATCAAAAAATCTGCACCCGTTTACAAGCACTCATTCAGTATGTAGGTGCACTGTAAGACGAAATTAATCACAATGAGCACCCATTTTCTTCTTTTGATTCTTTGGCGTTAACGTCGTGACTTCGCAAGTGTCAAATTTGCGGATGAGACTCCGTGTATGAAAAGTTTAGTGAAACGTAACGAAACTATTTCTAGTCTATTTTCAGACTCGTTTCTCCCCCCATACGAAGTCCCGCTGTCATTTTAACTATCAACCACAGTACCATTTGCATACATTTTGTAGTGCAGTGTATATGATACACCGACTGTAAAAGTGTTAATAGATGACACTTAAAAGTTGTCAATTTTGCCTTGAAAAATGAAGCCGATGGCTCTTTTGTCACACGAAAAATGGTGACATGACGTAAACGACGGTGACAGTCTATCGGATAAGTTCACCTTTAAACGAGCTTACAGGGATTTAGTCGCCCAATTTAACGTTCAACTTTCATACCCAATTACGATATTACTTTTAACAAGGGTGGAATCCGCCGCCTTTGTTGCGCGTCCCAGCGACACGGCCTACTAACGCGGCGTTTTAGCGCTGCCATTAATCATGGGGGTTCCTTCCGACGTGGACATACTAATCGCGGTAGGTGTTCAGGTGAATGCCAGGTCGACGAACTTTCGCTTGTAGCTTCATACTACAAACGCAAGGAATTTTGTTTGAGAAACTAGAAAATTAAAATAAATGGTGATTGGGGTACGTAATTGATATCTACAAAAAACTTGGGGAGACGAGTTGACTAATCTTGTTGTAATGGGCCTTGTGCTTCGAGAAAGGGTTACATTTGAGCAGCAGTTTATTTCTGTAGGTTACTTTATTCTGTATTCACGTACCTAAATAATTAGACTTTATCTATGTTATTTTGAAAAAATGTTCCGAAGAAAATGATAAATGAACCTAATAAGTTTTTTGTACTTTCTTGTAATATTGCCTTTTTGGTGCGTTTTAGTTTGTAACGAAGAGTTTACGCATTAAATAGTTACAATCCCGTAATATAATTTGTTTAGTTTTATTTGATATGATATTTGTTTCAACGGCAATCCTCTTCGCAATTCCTACTATAGCACTTTTCCTTGTTATGTACGAATACCGATCTGAAGTAAGTAGTAGAGATCGATCTCTCTCAATGAATACGGGCAAAATATCTAGCGTCGACAATAACTTAATTAGGTAGGTACCTGTTTTTTACTTTTACAAATTCGGTCTGCAAGTCCGTTTCATTTTCACCATAAATTCAGAATCATTATCAGGTATTCCTTCTCTAAATTTTGGCTCTAGAGTTACGATTTTTTAAACGATGTTTTTCATATCCTTGTTTTGATTTTTAGGATTTTTTTTTAATAAATATTATACGCTAGAGCTAAAACCCAGGGAGGATACAGCCAAGGGCGTTTGCATGGAGAACAAACAGTCCGCATTTCTCTTTAATTAGGCACCCTAAGAAATATTTAATTTAAATTTAACTACACAATCACAAAAACATATAATAAATTAACTAATACTAATACTTCATGGCCGATGCGTAGACAAAAACATTATCGACACCTTTAGCTTCAACTGTCGGTAAAGACAAAATGTCACTGGCATTTTGGACTCTACTCAATGGCTGTTAGGGGCCACAATCCTACGGTATCATCTTATCCTTTACGACAATTGGATCTAAAGGTACTTTTGTCAATGGTCTTACTTGTAATTAGCGCTTTATTCAAAGGTTTCTAGATTCAAATTTCTATAACAATGCTAAAGTTTGTCCACTTTCGCCCTAGCTGCTTTATGTTGCGTCAACAGAAGTTTAAAAAAAAGTATTAACATCAGTTCACTCTTGGCATATTAAAATAAAACAACATAGAAAATTGCTATCGAAATACCCAACTAGTTTCCCTTTTTATATAACTTAAAGAATAGGGCTTGTCCAGGCTGTATTGAACATTTCAGCTGAACGGTTAATTACTAGTATTTTTGTTTTTTTATTAGTATTACATATATTTTTGTAACGATTCAAGCAGTCTTACAGGACTAAATGCATTTTTTGTATTTTTTTTTCTATACCAATTTGTATGTCTATCTTTATAAACGTATGGGCATCGAACCCACGAGTCAACGTTCAGCAGGCAGTGATGCTTAGCGGGCTGCACCATTACGGGTTTCGGGATACAAACTAATTTCACAAAGCTACACGTCTAAGGGGATGTTAATATTTTAATCTCAAATTCCGTACACTTATTTACCACACAATTATTTAGCCTGAGCGTTTCGATAGCTGCTTAGACTTAACATCCCTGGTTCCAAGTGGAACAAAAAGTTACCAAAATTTCCATAAATATTGCCTTTAAACTTTTCTACAATGGTAACTTGAAGTTTTCAAAACTGACCAAAGGGAGCTAATCTAAGTAGTTCTAAAAATTACAGACGCTGATGCCAATGGAGACCTGACAAAAAGTTCCTTTCATGTTACAAGTGGTGGATGTTCCTACCTTCATAAAACTTAAGACGCATAACCGTCCAATACCCTCGCAAATGACATTGTCACAAGTTTGGGGCCGCCATTAAAGTGAGAAGAAGCAAGTGTGCGATTTTTACATCGTGTATTGTCAAAACGATGCCTTCATACGGGTTGTTGTGTCTCTTAAATAGCAACAGAGTATCGCTTCCGACCTGATAAAGCAATTTGACACGTCTCCATTAATATCACCGCCACCAAACAGTACTAAACACGGGCAGCGAGATTTCTTCCGACTACCCGTTTTGTTTACGTCGTATCATGTACTAATTAGGTCATATTCATGTAAAAGACAATCAAAGAGCAGTCACGACACGTAAAATTATTGATCATTTTCTCAGACGCATAAATGTAATTTTTTAATCATCTACAACTAGACGAGAAACATGCGAGAACTTGTGTGGGCGTCATAAAACAAATATCATTAAAAATAAATAAATAATAAATATCTCGGCACAATTTACACCAATTGACCTAGTCCCAAACTAAGCAAAGCTTGTACTATGGGTACTAGACAACGGATAAACATACATATATAGATAAATACATACTTAAATACAAATAACATCCATGACTCAGGTACAAACATTCGTATTCGTCACACAAATATTTGAACCCGGGACCTCTTGCACAGTAGGCAGACACATGTGCCACTGTGCCATACAGGTCGTCAAAATCGTCAAAGTCGTTATTTCAGTGCATATAAGTAGGATTTTCTGAGGGTAGTTAGCACACGAATAAACATTTGATGTTTGCCATTCAAAGAATCGACCAATTTTAAGTATTACGATAGATAGCTTCCGTGTGCTTCCTGTACAGAAGGATTTGGTATAATTTCTTTCAAACAGGCTCTCGCATCTTCCTCATCCAAGTCCAGATATAGTCAGTCTATTATACAATAGAGCGAAACGCTTCACCCACAACTAGTTAAGGCAAAAGTATTGGACATGTCGTTAGATTAACAAACAGTATACTAGCGTCTAAAGTGAGAACTAGCTACATTAATCCGACTAAAGTTATGCACTTCGGCAATCATCGTTTTCCGAATAAGTCCGAACGTGCGACCAATGCCCGGCAGTCCTCATTTCGCCAACACACACATGTAACTAAAACACAGACGTAGCCTTAGTAGATTTAACACATACATAAAACTGTCACAATTGGTGGTCACCATAACTTAAGGCGAATCGCTTCGTATGCGGCGAGAATTTTAACATTTTTGCAGTTTTTAATTTATTGTGCTTAAATAGAGTGACTTTTTTTCAATTCAAGTAGTTTTCCCGTAGTAAAACACTGTTTTCTACGCGATTGTTTTCTGATTTTGAGAATTTGAAGTACTTATTTTCAATAATGATGCACTTAATGTTTCAACCAACCTTTACGCATTTAATGCGTAATTATTTAAAATCAGAACTTCAAAAAACAAAACACAGCCCTAAGAAACAGTGTTTTACTACCGGAAAGCCACTTGAATTGATATAAAGTTCAACCACAATAAATTAAAAACTGCAAAAAAATTTAAATTCTCGCCTCATACGCAGCGATCCACCTTTATATAGAATAACGTATAGCCAGTAAAGATCTCATTGGTGTGACAATTTTTGATCCGCAAGTCTCCTATAAAGTTCAAATAAAACGAAATCTACTAAAGCGTGTTCCCTTCTGCTGGCCTGTAATTTAAAACAGGTCGTACAAATACAGTGGCGTTGTTTGTTCATAGAAAAAAACGAAGACAGCCGAGCCACGTAACTTTAGTCGGACGTTAATGGCTAGCTTTTATTGCTTCTGCATTAAATATAAATACATTAAAAATCCGCACACAATAATAATTCAATCGTATCCTGGTTGCTTGTTTCAATCATGACTTCTAGCATTTCAACAAAATGAAACAACACCTGTCAGTTAAGTAGATTAAGGCTAGCACACACCGCGATGTTTTACAGCATTTGTCAATTTGTTTGTCAGCACAATCAACGTCCAGTCAAGGTCATAAATATATACACAAGTTCTTAGCTCTTTGATAGATAAGTGTATACATAACTAAGAACTCGACTCCAAGTCGCTTTGTATCAGCGGCATTGTGATCAATTGATCAAACTTACAATTTCTACCATTCAAAGCTTCTCGGTAATCGTCAGTTAATTTCAGTAGAATACGTTCCACGTGGTTTGTCAACTCAAACCCGCAATTGTCCACAATTGTATCATTTCAGCGCATCGCGTCTTCGTCGCGTTTGTGTAAAAAAGTATACAAGCTTTTGTTTGTTGACGATATTTTATTTTAGCATAGTTACATACCAACTTGAGCTACATTCTCATATACCAAATTTAAATTCAACCCATCCTAAGTAACCTTATTAACAAACTTTCCCCCTTATTCATAAAAAAATATCATTTTTTTTAAGCTAACAAATGTTTTGTCCCTTACATTTGAGGGCAAACGTCACAATGACAGATAAAGACGTAATACGTGTTAACAAACGTTTACGAAGCGTTTATGAATAAGGGGGTAACAGTTGAAGTTGCCACGTTCACAGTTTAGTGCGCCATATACGGAGCACGACAAACTAGCTCCGCAAATCCGTGTCCCATGTATGGGGCACGCAGAAAAAAATATGTTACACGCCCGTTATGGATATTATCAGCCTGTTTAGTCCTATTTTTGGTTAAATACTTACTTCGTAATTTATTAACTTTTATTGGCACGTTCACAGTCCAGATCAACATTAAGCAATGTTGGGCAGCTGTGTAAAATATTTTCTTGGTGCGCCAGATATGGGACACCGACTTGTTGAACTAGTTTGACATGCCCATACATGGGGCAATAGACGGTAACGTGATAAGTAGAAATTATTGTTATTTGCGGGACGTAAACCTTCTGTTCTATAAAGTGTTCAATATAAAAGCCTGTAATAATACTAATAATACATATTCGTTCCGTTCTAACTAGAAATCGTGATATGTCCGGCGCTTCGATATGTCGACATGATACAAGTGTGGACACTTCGTCCCATCCCAAATCACCCACCTGTCCGAATAAATCTATTTATTATACTAAGTCACAGCACTATTATTATATCTGTTTTATATCATAAAATCGCACTTGTTTAGAAGCGTATAGGTTATTTCATAGTTCTGCTTTTATGCCGATATTAGGCGTTTTTCAATTGTTTTATCAATTTTAAATTCAGGATTCACTTTGGGAAGTAGATTCAGGGCTCACTTTGTCGAAGTCCATATTTACAAATTGGTACAAATTAGCTTCTTACTCCAAGAATACAGTGTCAGATCCAACACTCGTGCAAAACACATTGTGTTCTAGTCTTATGTACGACATATATACATTTTCATGCATTTCTAAATTAAAATACAACAAAGTTTTCGCGGAGTAACAAGGTAATTTGATTCAATTTGTTAATTGTTTTATCGTTTAGCATTGAATTTTGTGTTCACGAATGTTTTTGTTCGACTGTGCCACAGTGACATCACGAAATGTTGACAATACGAAGATCGATTAATACCAAATGCAGTATAGTACGTACAAACACTTTAATAATTATTCAGTAAGTACATGTACAGTACAGATGTTACTGTGAAAATGTTCTACAATGGGCCAGAATTCAGTTTGGTTGATTGTACCAACGCTGTAATAGTGAGTTTTGACAGCTGTTCCAAATTTAAACTCATAACGTAACAGACATCGGTACTGTAATTACCATTAAAGTACAGATTTGCCTTCTACCACAGACATGAAAGTTCTCATAATGAAATTGGTTGTAATAATGCTGGTCATTTCCTATGGTTTTTGAACGCATTATAGAGCATTTATGACACATGTGTAGATAAACTTATTTTTCAACACACCCGCTCGTAATGTGGATCTTATTACATCGCTTTTAGGTTCATAATCCAAGATATTAAACACGCGTATTCCTTACTTTACAGTAGGTACCGAACTAGTTTCATGATATCCACGGCAACAGCATAAGGCTTAGAGAGTGGAAAACGCTATCGCCGTTTGTATGGAGAGCGTCGAGCACACAATACCAGGCCTCGTTCACTTCGCGGAGCTACAAGAATATCGGGACACCACTGCACTGGGGCCGACCCAATCGAGTTGCCGCGCGTGCGCATGAATACAAGTTATATTATAGACAGAGAGGCACACAGTAGGGCACTTCTTATAACTAAACGCCGTTTTTGTTTGAAGTTAAACTTCTGTACGTGTACCTATTAAATGTATTATGTGACAATACAGTCTTACCCCCTTATTCATAAACGCTTCGTAACCGTTTGTTAGTTAACATGTTTTATGTCTTCATCTGTCATTTTGTTAAAACATTTGTCAGCTTAAAAATATTGTTAATTTTTTATGAATAAGGGGGCTAATTACCGCGGTCGGAAGGTAATCGAACCAAATAACTTAAAATAACTCTCTCATGATTAGTTGGTGGTAAAACATTGAAAAACGCCTTATAAAATAATTCTACCGTATTACAAATAACATGGAGTAACATTATTATTGCTTGGTGTCTAAGTCCAGCCGTAAGCGTGAAAAATTCTGTACGCTAATAAATATTAACTATTTACACTGTACATATTTATTATTTATTTACATGCCGCTTTCTGTATACGAGATGGTGTAAAGAATCTGCGGGGCGATTCTCGGATCATGCGAGATCTGTCTCGCACGAAAACAACTGTCAAATCCCTTTGTAAGCTGTAATTTTTTGACGTATATTGCACGTGAGATGCATCTCGCATGAGCCGAGAATTGGGGTCATGCCCCAACCCTAATTCTGGCACTCATCGAGATTCATCTCGCATTCGAGATGTGTCAAAAAATTACAGACTTCAAAACTCACAGCTGACAGCTCGTTTTGGCATATGTCGAGTGTGACTTCATCTCTACTGACGCCAGAATCGCCCCGGTGACTTAAGTCGATTTTTTGAATTCTCGAGTCCCGAATCAAAATAATGTCTGCGTCGCTGATTGTTAACTTTTATCCATAAATTTCGACATCAGATCCTAGATTTCAAGTCGGATGTCAAATCTGTACTATACCTAACCTTTTTTTTTGGCATCCATTTTTCAGATCATCTAATCAATATATCGCCATATCTTTTATTGACCAAGTTAGATTAACTAAAAAACGTTTTTAACCCGACTGCCGCCAGAAGGGAAGGTTATTAAAAAAAAAGATTTTGGTATAAAAATTTACATTTGACTTTTTGGCTGTGATGTCCAGAATGTACTGTCCTTTGTTATTTTAAGACACAAAGTCAAATACTAACCAAATAATCTTACAATAGTGACCTAAAAAAAAACAATAACTACTGCAACTTATGTAAATTCTAGTTAGAGTTGAGTCATTAATACGAAGACATTTTCTTGCAAACGTTATAAAGAACAGGACTAATTAATGGAGTCGAAGTAACAATTGATAGTAAAAACAGAAGATATTGCGGGTGGCAGGGCCTTGTGCAAGATCCGTCCGGATCGCTACTACCATCTTGCTTGCTAATTATACCGCTAAGCAGCAGTGCTTGCACTGTTGTGTTCCGGCGTGGAGAGCAAGACAGCCGGTGCAATTACTGGCACAAGAGGTATTCCATCTTAGCCCTCTGGGTTGGCAACGCATCTGCTATCTCCTTGGTGTTGCGAGTGTCTATAGGCAGTGATCACTTACCATCAGGTGACCCACTTGCTTGTTTGCCGTTTGCCTTCCTATTTCATAAAAAAAGTCTAAAGGCAATTACTGAATCCGATGAACAACGTTTTTGCTGTAATTCATTTCTCAACTAACTACTAATACTTTTTCTCAAAAATAATACGTAATTTTGCCTTAACACTTGTGACTTCTGCACATCGAAACTTAATTCGGAATAACTTTGAATTCATCTTGATTTTTTTTTACCTAAAAATTGTAACGCTAAATTCGACTCCATTATTCTTACTCCTAATTTCATTTGCATTAAAATATCCGATCCATAGTCATAAATGAATAACTAAAAACATTTGTTTTGCTATCAATCAAACGAGGTGTAATTGACACGAAATAATTTCATGCAAACCTAACAGTCTTCCCTATAAACTAATTCCTGAATAGTCATAAACAAAAATTCAAATCAATGAGCTAAAGTGTCATCAACGAAAAAAAAATTTATACAGAATGAATTTTGTTTTTTTTCTTACTCGGTTATCAGGTGGTACCATTTCAACACTTGCTAAATAAAATGGAGCATCTCTTTTTAGGGCGTTATTTATTGGGTGGTTATTTTACTACGAAATACCAACACAAAAGTATCTCTCCTTTCGTTTAACAATTCATCGAAATCAAGATCGATAACTGAGTAAGAAAAAATATTCCTGCATACAAGTTATAATTCGCTTTGTATATAACTATCGGAAAGTAATGGCTTTCCCATATGTAGGTCAAAATTGATGCCAATGACATCTTTGCTCTTTAATACGCATCGTCGTGTCCGATGAACGGTTATGACAGTTCCAACAAAATTTATTTTCCATAAGGGTCCACGACAGTCTGCATTTCAACTGCAATCTGCAATAACAACAGCATCAAACTGTCCGCGACCAGTTTCAACGACTGCCCACTGACTGCACATTATTACTGCAAGCGGACTGCAGTCGGGCTGCAGTCTTAATGAACTGCAGAACAACTGCAATTTGGCAATCCATGTAGACCCTAAAAGCGCTAGACTTTATAAAACCCAAGATATAGCATTTATCGTAGATCAAATACATCTGTCACGCTCTTAACACACTTGAGCGATAGAGATGAATTACGTTTGACTGCGATAAAAGTTCCGAACGGTTGGCACGCTTGTAATATTTCACTTTTCACTATGCGCGTCCCTTTCCTTTAGGGTTGGTGAGAATGGGACACAGTGACAAAGCAAGCATTGCAGTGCTAAATAAACTGGTGTGGTGGCTGACTATTGTGTCGCGCATAGACAAGTGATACAATGACAAGGCACTGACTTTTTATAGATTAAACAATATAACAGGTGATCGATGGAAATTATGCGCATAGGCAATTTTTGGTTTTCGAATCAATTAAAATATGCAACCACTTGAAGACTGGATACCTGGATACCGATTGAGCAAACGTTCAAACATGATTATTTCGGATTTAGAGTAGGTATTAGTAGGGACAATCTGGAAAAAATTACCTTGCTACTCCGCGAAACCAGTGCCGTGCTCGTGCAAGTGTCTTTAAGTATGCATAAGTATGGTACATTGATTAAATTTTCGTTTCATAGAAACTGCCTGTCGTATAGATTAGGTTAGGTGTTCATCTAACGTGTGCATAAAATAAGCGGTTTGAGCGAAAAATCCGATTTCCTAAAACAAGGTTTAGAGCAAGAATAAGATAACGTCGTTAAAAGCATGTAAAACAGAACGAGTTAGCTAATACAATAGCTACTGTCATATAACGGTCGGTTATTAGTCAAATGGGATACATTTCGTCAAAAATGGACATGTCAAACAGTACTCAAGTCGAGTCATAAATTTTCGCGCTATTTACTCCCTATTAAAATAGTGAAACGGGACGTATCGCGTTACAGTTAATTAATTAAGCCACGACGCAATCGACTCGCGACCAAATCAAGACGTCATGGCAAATACGCGACCCCACTGCCGCGTAAATGAGTCATTATTATTGTAATTATTTATCGTAAATCCTTTATTAAAGGGCAAAACTCATCAACTATATTAGTTGTTACAAACTTTATTACAAAACGCTTTTGCAACTCATAAGTACGCGTAGCCCTTGGTTGTGTTGAAGGTGTACCTGTGTGTATGCGTGGCAAAGCGCTCCCTCACGATTGGTCGCTACGACCGACACGCACACTAGCGCAACGGGCATGATTACAATCTAACCACAACCAAAGGCCGCGAGCGCTCGTGAGATGCAACTAAATAAAAACCAAATAACATGGTTTATAAAGTAGTTTATGAGGTTTGCTTCTCCATAGATCTGTGACAAATAGACTATCCGACTCTTAATTAACCGAGGAGCGCAGCAGCGATTTCCGCTTCACTATTTAAATGTAAGTACATCCACAGATTGGCTCTTTTGGAATAATCTTTTTAAACTTAGACCCACTTGCTTAGATTCGGTTCACCGTTTATTCACTAAACCCTCATTTTTTGATCCGTAGTACCACGTACCGCGATAACAGAGTGATTAAAGGTGTCGACTCCATCATGTTTCGCTGACAGTTGACAGGTTTAGCTACTAGTTGAGTTAACTAAGGCTCTGGGTCTATCTGACTGGGTCCTAATGAACTGCGTATTACTCTCATACCTTTCAAACTACAACATCACAGCTAACGCCTGTTCCGCCGAAACACGCACTCAAATTGTCTATATCACCACTGGGGACACAATCAAGGCAGGCTTAGCTGACCAATAAACACGAACTGTGTCAAATTATATCAAACTATTTCACAAAAGTTAGGTAGAAGTCTCTCGAAATAATAAGGTCATTATTTTATTACATTTTGTACATGTACGTAAAATTTGCGAAATACTCATATGCCCGCAAGGAATGGATATATATCAACTGTTTTTATTGCTCGTATACACTCCAAAGAACTGTTAGAGGAGTCTTCTTAGACTGAACAATCTAAACAGTGTTTTTTTTTATTATATTCATCGCTTGCAAGAAATGGCGTTAAATTTTCTCTGTTCTGTTTAATGGTCATTTAAGCGTGTCTGTGACTGTATATTGTAGCTGCATCATCACCAAACTTTGTCACTTCAACTTACAGTCTATATCACCACTGCGTTTCACCGCTAAACACCGACTTGTCACCTGTCTATATCACCTTCCTAATCGTATATCATCGCTGCGGCTGCTGCGCGAACTGTCTGCGTTTCTTGTTGGAGCGCGCGTCGTTGGCGCGGTAGCGCGGCGGGTTCGCGGCGGGCGGGGACGAGTAGCGCCGCTGTTTGGACGAGAAGGAACGGTTGCGGTTCTTCGGCGCGCCGTCGGCGGCGTAGCGTTGTTGCATCACGCCTGGAAAGAGAGAAGGGTTTGAGGTATATGTACTTTAAAAGCGATGCATCTATATCTAAGTATAGATCTGATATCCTATCCGCGAAAACAGAACAGTATTCATCATGGAAATCTGCCGTTTCAACGAAGAACGTACGGCGTACTGCATCACTTGGCAACTTTTGGTTTAGCGTAAAATAGTTCGCCTAGGAACCGTCAGGTTGTTAGGTTAGGCTTGATTTATTATTAGACTGAAATCTTACTCTAAGTCGAGGCCCCAATAGTTTGGCGATTCTTTCTGTATCTATTTACTCATGATTATGACGGAACCCTTATTTATTACTGTCAATATTTTTTTTAGTTTTAAACAGAGATCGATGCTTGTAGTCCAGTGGTTGCTAATCTTTTAAAGATGAGGGACCATTTGACTAAACGAGTCTGGGACTCAATGAGCAGAGTTTGAGTGTGTGAGCTGAGTCTACAAGTGATCGAGTCTAAAGCACAAACGCTGCGCACGAGTAAACGAGCGGCGGGCGGGCAGTACCTGAGGGTATGTTGTTGAAGTCGGAGTTGCTGGTGATGTGGTGGATGATGAGCGACTGGTGCGCGGACACGCGGCGCGGCGTGGGCGACGAGCACTGCAGCGCCGACAGCGGCGGCGGCGACGTGCGCGCCGGCGGGGAGCCCGGCGCGCGCGCCTCGCTGTCCGACCACTCCTGAGAACGAAACTACAGTTAGTACCGTTGTACTACTCGCGGTTGCAGCTCTTTTAACACGGAAGCCTCTTTCTGTTTGTCCCCGACTTAAAGTTACTATAGTGCCGACTTCTATCTGGAGAGAACACGATTATGTGCTACAGAGCAGACAGTTGGCTTCTCTCCGCATCGGCACGACTGTATTATCAAAAATAAATAAATAAATAAATATCTTGGGACAGTTAACACCAATTGACCTAGTCCCAAAGTAAGCAACTAAAGCTGCTTGTGTTATGGGTACTGGACAACGGATTTACATACTTATATAGATAAATACATACTTAAATACATATAACATCCACGACTCGGGCACAAACATTCGTATTCATCATACAAACATTTGCCCCTACCGGGAATCGAACCCGGTGCCTCAAGCTTCATAGTCAGGGTCACTAACCACTAGGCTATCCGGCCGAAAAGCTCCGTTCAAATGGTAGTGTAATACAACCGTTCCAATAGTGAACGATTGGCCAACGAAAACCAAAATGAGCATATAAACCAAGCCTTTAAAGACTTGGACAGAAATTCCTCCATTACTAATACAGATGTGGCACGGAGACTTCACACTAATTTTAAGCCTGATAGGTGATGGCCATTTGGGCAGAAAATTCCAAGACATCGAGTACCGGAAGATGAAGAAAGGACCGCGGGAAACAGTTGGATGCGAGCAGCCCAAAGCCGCCCGTTAAGGGCCGTTTACACGGCACGAGTTCCCACATACGAGTTGCATTACATTGCGGGCCACCGAGGTATGATGTGATCCATCGATTGATAAAGGCGTGCAATGTAATGGAACCTGCAGACGAGAACTGGCTCCATGTAAATGACCTCTTATGGAGACCCTTTGGGAAGGCCAATGTCCAGCAATAGTCAGTTAGATCAGCAGCACACCCGATGGTAGACGTCAGGACCCCAATTCTGGCACTCATCGAGATTCATCTCGCATTCGAGATGTGTCAAAAAATTACGCATTTTAAAGGGATCTGACTGTTCTTTTTGGCATACGTCGAGTGTAACTTCATCTCTACTGACGCCAGAATTGCCCCGCAGGTTAGTACCCGACGCCCGGCACTCACCGGCTCGCTGTCGGTCTGCGGCGGCGAGGGCTCCCCGGAGAGCGGCAGCGGCGGCGCGGCCGGGCGCTGCGGGAAGAAGAACGGCTCGAAGGTGTCGCGCACCCAGCGCCGGTACTGCAGCACGTGGTCCGTCACGCGCACGATGCGCCCCAGCGCGCTGTGCCGCGCCAGCAGCGCGTTGTGCGGCGCCACCGCCTGCTGCAGGATTATGTAGCCGTAGTCGAACGCCTGCAACGGACATACAATACGGTCAGTTTTAAATACAATGCATCTAGTCTAGTCATCAGTTTAGTCAACGTATGTTCTATCTTTATATTTCACTAGCGGACGCGGGCGACTTCGTTCACGTAAAATTAGTAGTTTATGTCCGTCAGGAATAGTGTTGCTAAGTGAAAGAATTTTTGAAATCGGTTCAGTAGTTCCAGAGATTACCCCCTACATACAAACAAACTAACAAATAAACAAAGTTTACGTCTTTATTATATTAGTGTAGATGTAGATTGTAACGTTAGCCCTTGAAAGAAAGGAACATAACAGATGTCAGTTAAATGAAATTTGTAAACTTGAATGAATAATTGTAAAAGGCGTTTAATTGTGATTTAAAAAGCAAGCACGCGTGCCAATTTCCAGATTCTCACTCTATGTATATTTCCTACTAGGTGGATTAGAATAAGGTACGAATATCATGACACGATTCGATAAAAATTGCAAAATTAACCTGAAAACCAAAGCAACAACAAGCCGGTTCCTTGTACTTTGTCACTAAAATACTATCACAGATCACACGCACATGTAATACGTCGACATGTTTATTAACGTAAAACAGAGTTCCACTTGTCGCTGATAGCAACAATGTCAACACGACCTTTAATAAACGCGACCCGTCCTAGCTCAATACGTAATCATCAATAATCATAGTCATCAATCGTCATAGTCGTCAATCATCATAGTCATCAATCATCATCATATGTGGAGGAGGCCTATGTCCATGGAGGAGGCCTATGTCCAACAGTGGACTTCTTGTGGCTGAGATGATGATGATGATGATCATCATATAATTTAAGAGGTAAGCTTTTGTCGGTATATGTCTTTTTTTTCATCCCTCATCTTTCTTTCATCTTTGAGTGAGTTTCCCAACAACTTTTTGCTTATTCTCATAATTTCACCCTCACCTGTTTGACGTGTATCGCTCCATAGCTGGACCTTCCGATGTCATTGCCGGGCGTCAAAGGATCCTCTATACAAAGGAGCGACGGCCGGTGCCCGTCGTGCATGTCTTTCTGCAGGTCATCCTTCGACACATACGCGCCGCCATTCTTCACCCTTATAGCGGTTTTAAGGTAGTTGAACTTCCTTCCGTAAAGTTCGAAGAACTCTATGAGCAGGACGCCAAGGTTGTGGGGCTGCCGGAGCCGTTCCGGCCGAGGGTGCAGCTGGAGGAAGCTGATGCACATCAGTATGAGGGAGTAGGAAGATATTCCGCCGGTAAAGACCTCGTTCAGGTCCCTTTGGAGTAGGAACTGCTTCAGTACCATTACTAGGCGGGTGAGCACGGGGTATTTTTCCTGGAAAGAGACGGTGAGAGTTGAGAGTTGACGTCAGATATGAAGTTTAAGGTCATTGTTTTGAACAATCTTATTTTCGCAGTATCGCAAAGATAGTTAAAGAATACATGTAAATAATTATTCGCTCCGTTTAAACACGAGAGGTAGAAACAAGCTTGCACACTTTAGCATTTATAAAAGTAGTTACGGTTTACCTACAGCCAGCTAGTACGTAGCAGTCAAGATCACCAAATAGTTGGAAACATGCAGAATGCTCATGAACATCGACGCAGCCTAACTGATCAAATTTTTCAGGTTATCCACAGTGCTCAAATATACCGGAGCACACACAACGCCAAATACTTGATTCCATTCAAGACGCCGCTCGTACCGTTCCAACCACACCGCCGCTGGTAGCTGAGCATCCGAAGTACTATAAGACGCTGACTGTACAGGAACGTGTCATCATTCATCACTCATCATGTGTTTCATCCAAAACATTGACATTCATATCATAGGTGATTTTTTCAAGACTAGAGTAATTTTGACTTTGATAGAGGAAATGTCACAATATCCTGAATTTTAGCCTGTGATGTTGGAAGGATTTAAAAAACAGACATTTCGGTTTTTCGAACCTCAATCAGTCTTCAATTCAACTTCGATCCACAATCAAAGGCACCAAGAGGTAAGTCTAAGGACCCACCCATACTGAAATGTTGTTTTGAACACAATAATTGATTTTGTTCAAACAAGTAACCCCAAGGTGAAGCGGTGTAAACAAAAAAAAACAGCTGTCCACACACGGCGTGCCGAGTCAGTAGTTCTTTTATTTGGCACGGACTAATTTGCGGCAGGCAAATTGGAATTAACTATTACACTTATGCTATTATGCTTAAGAATAATAATAATATGATATAATATCCTCATTATTATAATGTATATTGCGGGATATACGTGCACATAGAGTTGGGGAAGGCCCCTACGTCAAAGCGAAACCAATCGTATTATGCAGCAAAGAGACTTTGACTGGCTACCGCTGGATGCTTCTAAGATATCGCGATAGCAGGTTTCCTAATGTTTTATTTACAATACAGGCTGTACAAGTATACTGTGCCAGTGTTTTGTATGACTCCGGAGTGGGGATTTTTTGCGGAAACTTCAAACGTTTCAGGAACGCGATAAAACAAACCTCTTACTTAACATAATGGGTTCTATACCACGATTTTGAACAAAACCTGAAAGTTTACAGTTTCATCAACTAACCCATTAATTAATGATTACTGGAAGAGTTTCCTTAAAGGGATGAATTTGCTTTTGTACATCACTGTATTAATTTTTATGTCCAATAAAAAACAAATATAGACAAATTACTTAAACAATACATTCAGAACTGCAATTTTACAAAAAAACAACAGGACCACACTTAAATATAATCTCTAACTAAATTCAGCGAGACAATTTACGTATCAGTAGAGATGAAGTCACAGTAGAGATGTGTCAAGAAGAGTTGTCAGTTCCCTACAACATCTGTAATTTTTTAACATATCTCGAGTGTGAGACGAGTCTCGACGCCAGAATTGGAGGCCAAGAGTGTTTCAACCGCTCTCCCATTCATACGATCAGTTTTAGCAACTAAGCAAAACCCATTTGTTCTTTCTTATCAACTGAACAGTAAAACCGAGTGGCGACCGCTGCCCCTACTGACCTTAAACTGCTTGATAAGCTCCGCACTCTTCACTCCGCTGCTCATGTTGAATGATATGTCAACCTGGTGACAATGAGAAAATGTTAAAGTAACCCACACACCTTAGGGAGCTCTAGCCAGAGGCGTACTAAAGATTTGGCGCCCAGGGCCATTTAGGTTTGGCGCCCCAAATGACGATAAAGTATATCATTTTAGGGGCGGCTGCCGCCCCTCGCAGCCTGGCGCCCCGGACCATGGCCCGGATAACTCTAGGGTAAATAGTAATAAATACGCCCCTGGTTCTAGCATCAACTTTCCAAATATTTGGAACCTTGCAGTCACTAAGAGTAAATGATGAGCCCTCTAGCTTAAAATCTTAACGGGATAGAGACGGAAACAGCATAGCTCTTTTTCATTAAAGCCTGGGCCACACCGGATGGGTATGCAGCACGACTCCAGCTTGCTTCGTAGACCTGCGTTACGTGCACGCAACATCCGGTATTGCCCGGCCTTAAACGAGCAAAGTAGGAAGAAGAATATAAACAAATGGCTAACAGTCACGTTCGGTGTGACTGTACCAGACTTTGACCGATAAAAAAGTGCTTTCCATCAGGTGACTTGATGGAAAGCACTTTTTTTGTTGAGAAGTAGAAATGGTGGGAAACAAGACCGTGCGAGCGCGTGGAGCCCTCCATACCTTGACATCGGAGTACTTGTCGGTCATCTTGACTATCGGCACGGTGGCCTTCTCCAGGACCTTGATGCTCTCCTTCTCCGCGATGTCCTGGCCGACCAGCTCTCGCTCCAGCGTCCGGAGCGGCAGCTTCTCCCATTGACCTGGAGACGAGAGAAATTGGGTGTTAGATATACCTAACTACGGACCATCAAAGCGCTCGTCAAAGCTGTTATTGATAGCAGGGAGTTAAGACATTTTTCTTCTTTACCTGTTATTGCGACGTTTGGCTCTGAATGAAAAGAATAAAACACATTTAAGTTGCCATTAAATGACGTTTAAGGATAAATCTGGTTTACTAATGTCAGAAAATTTAACCACTAAATGGAGATTCAAAAACATGTTACAAACCTGCTTTAAATTAAATTATTTTGATAACTTAAATACGTTAAACAAACTAAAATGGCGTATATCGCTTTGACCGGTACTTTAATATAAAAATATGCATTATCTACACCCAAATCCTCAAATTACACTATAAGTAAATAAATTACGTATCAATTTCATCGGAAGCACTAATAATGACGGAACACAACCGAAGCTTTATTAATTTCAATTGAACAAAGTGTCCAAAAATATATTTGAAAAAACATCTTTGTTGTTTAAAAATAGAAACTTACCCTCTTATTCATAATAGTATTTTATGCAACTGCTATACAATGAGAGGCCTTAAAACACGAGTGTAGTTTTATGAAACGAGCGTCAGCGAGTTTCATAATAGGATCACACGAGTGTTTTAAGGCCTAATTATATACAGTTGCATACATTACTTTATCTACACACATATCATAACTAAAAAAACCGTAACAGCAAAAAACCAACAAACAGTCATGGCGGCCATTCGATCTATTCGCCAAGACGAACGTTTTTTTTAAACCATAGACAAACGAATAGAGTCCCTATTGTCATGTCACTTGATATCAAATGTCGTGCGCTCAGAGAAAGGAACCCATAGAGTGAGCTGAAAGGTTTCCGCTGCGTACACTTTTTGAAAAGTGCTAGTGATGTAGATTAGTCGATCAAAACTGACGATGAATTACACAACACAAGCAACACGACACAATAACACAAGCAGCTTTAGTTGCTTACTTTGGGACTAGGTCAATTGGTGTTAACTGTCCCAAGATACTTATTTTATTTATTTATTTAACAAACTAAAAAGTCTTATAAAACCTTTAATAATATTAGCGAACATACAACCATAGCTCAACCCTCTTGCAATTTCGATTTACTAACTAAATAAATAATTTCTTTTGCAGAGACAAAAGATTACCCGATTTAGCTATTTTCTCAGATATGTGAATCAAATGTGAATGTGGACAACTGCGTTATTTAAGACAGCGAATTATTTAACTTGCATTCAAACAATGATAATATTACGCTCAGACTGACTCGTTTAGGTTTTAAAAAAGACCCCTGGTCCGAGGGTACACATGTTCCGAACTTCATGCTTCTATCTTCAGCGCAACTTGCGAGTCAGAATGGTGAGCGGCGGTGTAAGCAAGTATGCTCCTACCTCTACTCCCCCAGCGAGCCCGAAGAACTAGCTCTGTCCGCGGGCGCCGAAGCGTCCCTTTGATGGAAGTACCTACTCTTGAGCAACTCGCAACCCCGAAGGGCGAGTGGTGGTGTGAAGTCAAAAGTCAAAACCAAAGCTCAAAATATTTTTATTTACATTAGGCATACAGAAACAACTTATGAATGTCAGAAAATTTATAATCATTTCGGAAAAAATCTTCTGATGAAAAGTTACTGGTAAGAAACTCAACAAGGTGTTATTTCTTAAATAAATCAACTAGTTCCTCTGTGGCCGTCCCAATATTTTAATCCATCTCTTTCATTTCTCCTTTTTTTGGGAAAACTGAAAAAAAAAATAGTATTAAGTGGCGAACTGTTGGGGAGTAGCGACTGAAGAGAAGGGTAAACTAAATTAAGGGCCTCCGCTTAGTCGCGCCGGCGCACGGAGCAGGTGCACGCCTATAGAGAAATAGTATGGGAGCGTCCGCTTACTCGCACAGGTGCGGCTGCGGGCTCATACTCTTTGTTCGATAGGCGTGTACCCGCTCTGTGCACCCACGCGACGTATCGGACGCTCTAAATCGCTCTCCGCGCCCGCTTCCCAAAAGTCCTGGACACGATTGCCCCATACGAGGGAAAGGTATCAGATTGGCGGATACCTTATCGATAATTTCTACAAAATGTCAGATGCACCGCATCACTAGTCTATATTTCCATAACCTCTTGTAGAAATAATAAATCATTTATTACCATTAAAATTAATAAATAAGCTTAGTTTTTACAAGCACATATGAGTCTTTGCTCCATAATTTAACCCACATAATAATACTAGCCGTCCAAAACGCGACATTCCCATAAATAAATACCAAATAATACTTACTTGTAAACGCCGATGTGTTGTACTTCATTGCTTTCTTTAGGACACCGTGATGAATGCGAACTGCAACCATGCACGAAGTATGCCATTTCGCACAGTAAATATCACTTGCTTGTCTCAAAAATCTAACGATAACCATAAGAATTTTATTAAATTGCACCGAGAGCTCTACGAACCGTCTTCAAAATTTGACGTGAATATTATGCGACTAAAAAGAATGGCTGCTATTCGACAGCATATTCAATACACGAAAGAAACTTTTTTAAACTGTTGTATAATAACATGACCTATATGACCAAATGTCAGCACTGAGTGTGTACGGTAGTAAATTTAAAGATGGTGTCAAATGGTTATGTTTGTTCACTCCTTCACGTTGTTACATCGTAAGAGTGAATGGAGCAGATACATTCACGCTTTTTCTCAATTTTTCAGGCTTCCTCCATGGGTTTAAAACCTCCTTGGTCGTGCGTTTAAATTAAAAAAACATACTGAGTTGACGTTTCGTATCGATAACTGTTTTAATATCTGTGGATACTAGAATAGAGACCAATTTGAATTATGACAGCTGTTCCAAATTTAAATTCATAACGTCACGAGCAGTCACGAGATATCGGTAATGTGATGACCAATAAAGAACAGATTTACCTACTACCACAGACAAGAAAATTCTTATAATATTAACATTGGTTGTAATAATGCTGGTCATTTCCTCCAGCACTCCAGCAGCAGGGTTTTTGAACGCGTTATTTAGCCTTTATGATATGTGTGTAGATAAAAAAGTTAACAATCTTTTTAAGCTAAGAAATGTTTTGCTCCTTTCATTTATGGGTAAACGTCACAATGAAAGATAAAGACATAAAACATGTTAACTAACAAACGTTTACGAAGCGTTTATGAATAAGGGGTTAATAAATAATGTATTTAGCAACTTCGACCGCTCCTATCTATTAGATGCTTCCTGTACCTTTATGACTAGACAAAAAAAGGACGATGATAGTTTTATATACGACACAGGGAACGTCTCTAACGCAAGGTAACCATTAAAACAATGCGCCACACCCATTAAACCGACGGCAGTATTGCATACAACATCAATAAACTATTCTGGGCTACGGAAAGAATTGAAAGCCTTGTAGCGAATCGAGAACACCAGAAAATGAAAAATTAAAATGAAAATGAAAAAATTATTTTGCAAGTAGGCCATATAGGCTCTTTACATGTCTGAATCTACTAGCGCTTCGGAAAATGGGAGATACTACTGAGAAGAAACGCCGCAAGAAACTCAGCAGTTAATTATAGTTCGTATTAATATTTATGGTGTCTACTGGGCTATGCACCGATAGGCGAGGGAGAGGAAATAAATCAAGTAGAAGTAAGACAGAGCGTTTTTAAAAATATCCTAGAGCCTTTTTTTTTAATATTTTTTTTTGGTTTTTCATCTTTGGTATCGTTTAGGTTACCGGCATTCAAAATTTTATACGGGAGCAATTGCGTACCGTGATGGAAAATATTTGCCTAAAGTAAAACTTGGGTAATTTTCTTTCGGTGAATCGAAACGATTCCGAGTATGAAAAACAAAAAAAAACTTTATCTGAAAAAAAATGGTATGTATGGTTTTTGTAGAAAAACGTTCGACAGCAAAACTTTCCAACGGAAACCGAAAAATCTTTTTCAAGATATCACGAACTTATCTCGGTTACAGTAATGCAGCTACAGTAAAAAGATTAAATATCTTGTCATAACTTCTGCTCTCCGTCCTACCTGACCTGACCTAGTTGGAAAACGGCTTCCGAATAAAAATCCAACATTTACGGACGCCATTTTGCAATAGTCGCTCACTTAAACAGCGCTACAATAGTGGATTGTTGCTTAGTTAAGTTATCGTAATCATGCAGCTACGTTTTGACACTTGTCATGATATTAATGTCTTTTCTCATGTATATCAAACTTTTATTCATAAACTAGCGACCCGCTCCGGCTTTGCGTGGAGACAATCAGGATGTGATGTATAGTCGACCAAGTAATTGCTTGTCCACTTTTGAACCTTATACAGTTGTAATACGGTCGAAAAGTGGTCAAGCAATTATTTGGTCGACTAAACATAAAAACATTCCGTTAAAAATTCTCTTAGTTATAGTAAAAATCGTTTCAAAATCCGTTGTGTGGTTTAGAAGGAGGAAGCGACCGAAGGTATAAGAACAGACAGGTAAAGAAAGCGACTTTCTTTTAATACTATGTGAAAGAAAAGAAAAAAAGATAAAGAAGCTTTCGCATCTTTTTTTAATTAAACAAACCAATAATAAGTGTTGTTTGCATACACGCAAACTACAAATGCATCTTCAACAACAGTATAACTTTTTTGTTGCTAGGTTTAAAAACCTTTCTTGTAAGGCACAGTTCAGTGTTGGCGGAGCGCCTCGACTGCCCGCTCGCTGGGTATTGGGTTAACGTGGCTATTGCGAGGGCCAAATAAACTACGACGGTTTTTAATGTGCGATCTGTCCGTGGTAACAATTACTTTATTTTATTATTACTAACATAGCTTATAATTCTTTGTATTTAACACACATGGATCAACCCGTCTGAATTTTTTTTATAGGTCTAATACGAAAGTGCACAAACTCCACTACTGCTGATAAAACCTGCCAAAACTTAGCATAACATTAGTTTTTTCTTTAAAATGATTTGATTAATAAATGGGCTTCTTAACTCGTACCGTGCTTGATTAAAATAAATACATATCTAGTTACTTTTGGTTTGACCCTCGTACACGAATAAGGTTAAAGTTGTATGTATGTGCAATACCGAAATTTGTAACTTAACCTAAGTGCAATCTAGAGATAGGTTATCGACCCGTCCCAGCAGTTCGCGCATTTGCACTGGGCGAATAATGAAACGCCGATAAACAAAACATCTAATAGTTGACAATTGTAATTAAAGGCAGCCGAGGCCGCTCAACCGTGCGCCGGCGGCGATATAAATAGATCACCGTACGCTAGCCGCGGCATTTGAAGGGGGTATTCTATCACTGCAAAAACGATAGGTACAATAAAGACGTTGCATATTCAATTTCGAAGCAAGTGTCACCGATGTTCTTAGCTAGACCACAAGTACGGATCTAAAACTAAAAATGGCGTGTTAAAGCGTTCGCAGTCCCCGTACAAAAGGTTTCAAGTACACTGACAGCTCTCACGCGTAATTTTCCGTTTAACTCGAAAGTCCCGCATACTAACCAATTTCTATAGAGATAACGCCATTCCTAAAGCCTTCGCGTGGTACAGTAGGGGAAATATATTCACGTACCACCTTAGAACGCTATCGCAATGACGCGACGCGTTAAACGCCAGGCTATGTCATACAAATGTCATGCGTATGTCTCTTCGACTAGGTTCTACGGTGGTACGTGTTTCAATTTCCTTGACTGTACATACGTATACCACTGGACTCATAAGGACGTTATAGCGTCATAAATAAATACATACCTGCAGGTGGTAGGACCTTGTGCAAGGTTAATCCGGATCGCTAGCACCGTCTTGCTCGCTAATACTGCCGCTAAGCAGCAGTGCATGCACTGTTGTGTTCCGGCGTGGAAAGCAAGACAGCCGGTGGAATTACTGGCACAAGAGGTATTTCCTCTTAGCCCCCTAGGTTGGCAACGCTTTGGCAATCTCCTTGGTGTTGCGGGTGTCTATATGCGGTGGTGATCACTTACCATCAGATGACCCACTTGCTTGTTTTCCTTCATATTATATAAAAAAAAATCAAAGTAAACGTAACTTAAACGCAATAGACATGGTTTGCTGCAATAATGGCACGAGCCAATAACTGGGATTCCCCCGAGACTGCAGCCCGCCAATCACGGGTAGCCCGTGTGAGCGCACGTAATTATTGCTTAACACAACATGCACCATAGTAACTTGAACATGCAGTTATATCTTTTGGAGACTAGAAATCGAAAGCGTTAGAAATATCAGTTGTCTTTTCGACTAGAATCAATGTGGGCATTTCTCTAATGATGGGTGCAGCTATAGGCAAGGGTGACAATACCCACCCTAGAAAAAAAATGCCTTATGAAATACCTATCGTTAGTTCAGCTGGACAGACCTAGACCAAATCCCTAGCAGTGGGGTTCCACTCCGCACTGTAGGAGCCCTCGCCGCATTACCTATGGCATAGGTTAATCGCAGTAGGTTGCCGCTCACTCTGTGTCGCGCGTTGTGATAGTATTATAGTAAGCAGCCCAACCCTAACGGTGCGCCAGGGCATTGCAGGTGGAAGGCGGGCGCGGGCGGCGCCTCCCTTTTGGCGAATGTTTGTGAAGTAATACGAACTTTTTGAGCCTGATCATAAAGTTGGAATTCGTTTAATGGTGGTCGAAAAAGACTAGTTTCTGTACGTTAGTACTATTATTCATTCTGTGTCCCTAGCCACGCCAATGCCTCCAATGATACGTTCAATCTTATTTTGAGGCAACAACAACATTGTAGCAATCCTGTAAAAACTAGGTGGCAATGACTAGCACCCTGGATGCCAATAAGCATGCCCGGAGCAGAAAAAGTCCTTGCCTTTAGACACACCTATGCTGTCTAATATAAAATGTCAATGGTTATCTCTGTATCATAATTAACATCTACCTACGTCACTTTTAATGTAAATGCATATGACTTTTAATTTAAATTGAGGAATAAATCAAATCAAATCCTTAATAAGTAGAAGTTTTTTTAAGCCTCCTTATCTTTTCCTTTCTTCTCAGTGCTTGCTACTAAAGAGGTCACAGGTATCAATTTCTCTGACTCATAATCTTAAGGCTTTTCTGATAATGATTATCTATACAACGAAAAGATAAAAAATATCAAGACATTTATGAGTTAGTGAATATTCGAGTTCAATTAAGGAATTAGTTAGCGTTAAAATGATCTAAGACATGAAGTTTCGAGGCCTTTGCAGCTCCCCTGGTTACGAGTAGGTACAGTCAAGGAAATATATTCACGTACCACCGTAGAACCTAGTCGAAGAGACATACGCATAATATTTGTATGACATAGCGTGGCGTTTAACGCGTCGCGTCAATGCGACAGGGTTCTAAGGTGGTATGTGAATTTATTTCCCCTACTGTACATACAATTTGGTACGTTTAGCTGCAGAAAAGTAGATTTACTTTTGTGCATACGTTCATAGAACGGGGCCTCGAGGACTACTTTGCCCTGCGGCTGACAGTGGCTTACATCTACCCGTTAGGACGGGACACGCGACAGTGTTGCCAATGCAAATTGTTAGGCGGCCGTGTATATTAGGTAAAAGGCTGTGTTTCATGGAAAAAGACCAAACGGTGGGCCATGTCACTACTTAAAGAAAAGAAACACTTTTCAGCTTTAGACAAAAGGCGCTGCCTTAAGGTTTTTAACATTAAGCCCAACCCACATACATACCCTAGACATTTTTGCAAAGTTGCCATTCGGATTCGTAATCGGATACAGTACACAGTCGAACCAGATACTTAAAATAACAGTCGAATAGTCTAAAAATTAATTTGTTATAAATGAATTAATTAATTACCGTAGAATTCGCGAAAAGCCGTAGAACAGGGTAGCAGCCGTAGGCCGTGGATTTTGTGATTTTTGGCCTGAAAGCCGTAGAACACGGCAATTGCCGTAGCATTGGCAACACTGACACGCGCTAACAATTTGCTGCAACTCGTCTTAACAAAGATATTACATGGTCTGAGAGGCCTACATTCATTGACATTTACAATGACAAAGTTCTAACTATGCTTAACATTGTTCATGGCCCGACTTGCACACAACTAAGTGTAATTGACCGGCCGAAGAACGAGCTACGGAATCGAGTCATCCAATCAAACTAAAGTATGCCAAGTCTGGCATTGTTGTCGAATTGCGAATGACTAATGCCACACGGACCAGACATTGTGCACGATGCTCTACAAAAACGAAATGACTACAACCAGTCGCAAAACGTCGAATTGGGACACCCTTGAGGAAGTTGGACACGAGAATATTTTATCATTAATAGATTCAGGCGTTACTTTGCGGAGGTACATATCAACAAACTGTTCCAGTTTGTTGATATTTTATCAACATACCATTTATTTCGTAATTGTAATTCAATTATAAAAAAATCTTAAAAAAATTTACCGCAAAACGTCAGCTATCAACTGTAATTTTTCCATCAACTATACAAAATTATTGTAGGCGATGTCATTTGACTTCTTACTTGAATGCTAGACTAAGCTTGCACTCCTTTGTCGGTGATATTTTTGCCATTTTCGTTGATTTTATTGCTGCTAGTCCGTTAATTTAATAATTTTTACAGTAAAAAAGGGTCAATCATATAAAACGTCTAATTGTGACTGTCAAAATTCCAGGGAACTAAAAAGAGCTTAGGTTATTGCTAGAATTTAAACTGCATTTCGAGACTTTCATACATACCGTTTTCCCTATTATTTCATTGCCAAAATTTAGCAGACACAATGGAGTAGACCGTAAACGTAGTGTATACCAGTACTAGCATCCCGCCCCTGCTTCACATGGGCACAATTAGCAGGTCATCATCATCATCATCATCATCATCATCAGCCTATGTTCGTCCACTGCTGGACATAGACCTCTCCCATGGCACGCCACTGAGCACGATCCTCGGCCACTCTCATCCAGCTCTTGCCAGCCTCCTTGCGAAGATCATCGCTCCACCGAGTCTGGGGATGTCCCACGCTACGTTTGCCGATCCGTGGTCTCCACTCGAGAACTCGTCTACCCCAACGGTTATCGGTTCTTCGGGTAATTAGCAGGTAATGTACATAAAACCCTGCAAAAAAATCCCTAAATGACAGTGAAAACCGTATCAAACTCCGTTGCGTGGTTCAGAAGGAGAAGGCGGCCGAAGATGCACATTCAGAATTTAAGACAGACCAGAACGAACGGTTAAGGACTTTATACTACATAGGTTTGTAAAGATTATGGACAAAAACAAGGGTAATTAGGAATTTACGAGGCAATTTGTTGTTTTGATTTATTCAAATAGGTAAAGTACATAATTAATCTCATACCATCACAAGATTATAATTAGCTAATCATTTAATTGTCCTTCCTCACTAGATACGTGCTTATTGAATTGATTTTCCAATTATCTACGCATGTGGTCGACACCACAAAGAAATATCAGCTACTTTATTATTTAAAATAGGAAGGCAAACGAGCACGTGAGTCACCCGATGGCAAGTGATCACCACCGCCCATAGACCTGCAACATCAAAGAATTTGCATACGCGTTGCCAACCCCGAGGGTTAAGATGGTACACCTCTTGTGCTAGTAATTTCTCCAGCTGTCATGCTCTCCACAATGGAACATAAAAGTGAAAGCACTGCTGCTTAGCTGGTGGTAGAGAACCGGACGGACCTTGCGCCAGATACTGTCACCCGCTATAGTAGCACACGAGCATTTATCGCGAATATCGCCTTAAAGCCTCCGTCCCTCTCGCACATGCTAGCTAGTTCGAAAGGGATTTACGTTTTACGCCAGAGATAAAAGCTAGCGTACCTACTAGGGCCTCTGGAGGAGATAATATTGCCTTGTAAAGAAACGTCAATTCCAAATCGTAAGGAAGTAAGCGAGAAAACCGTGTAAATAATACTTTCGCAAGCATCTCAGTCTGTGAACATGAGACCTGAATACGGCTTGAAACGTTGCGAATTAGATAATTTGCAATATTACGCTACAAGCTTTAAAAGCCGTTTAAACCGTTGATTCATTGAAATCCGTTTAAAGTGCCAATCGATAACTCGAGTCAAGGGTCACACGTAAGATATGAACCTAGAATTACAGCGTAATTAACGAAGAATGTCACCAAAAATTACGCAGTTCTGTGCGAGATAAAGTAAAAATAAACAAAAGGTAACGCAGACGCCTGTTGATTACAGAACAGATACCGAGCTAAATTATTACAGCACAATTACATGTAAACAATTATCAGATAAGATCTGCTGATGTTAAGCGCGTTTTATTACCTATATTACATTTCGCCACCGGTTAGCAGTTTATTTGTAAAGCAAATATATGAATTAATGCGAATATTTGAGCTTTTGCACCGCCGTCATTATTCTTTGCGCGATATCGACCACAGAGTTGATCGATGTTATCAACTTTGATTAAAACAGTTATTGTTTCGAGCACAGCTTCTGTTTTTGTCACAATTAAATGTTGGTCATCAATCTTCTCGCCAATATCCAGCAAATAATGACGGCGCTTGAAACGCCAGTAAATTCCCGTTGAAAGTTAGAAGTCTCTGCCTGTCTTTACGTGAATCATAGCTCTGGAAAATTCATTCTATCAGTACACTGATGGTTAAATGTCTTGGATATAAAGAACAGTTAAGTTTGCTTTATTAATAAAACGAAATATATTTTTCATTAAAGATGAGCTAATACCGCTATATCATCAACGTATGCACACCGTTCTTCAGTATAGGAGCAAGATAAAGCGTGCCACACACGAGGTCACGATAACTCCGAGACCACTGTCACGGGTTAAGATGACACGAAAACAACATGAAAACAAAGTTTTATTTCAGGTAACATCATCTATAACATATTCAACGTTTAGTTTTTGTATAGCTACGTTTGGAGGACACAATACATGTTAGTTCACTTTCGCTGTCATTGCCTCAATGGGTTTGAAGTCGTTATATCAACATGGAAAATCCGCGTGCGCAAGAGTATGACCGGATCAATAAGTTAAATCTAGTCGTTCGTTCTGCTCAGCGCTTTCAGCAGCTAAATTATATTTATGTACGTAACACTCCTTATCTGTACATTTAATGTACCTACAAAACCTGACTGTGTTCTTACCTCATTCATAAAAAGTTAACAATCTTTTAAAGCTAACAAATGTTTTGTCCCTTTCATTTGAGAGAAAACGTCAAAATGACAGGTAATGACATAAAACATGTTAACTAACAAACGTTTACGAAGCGTTTATGAATAAGGGGGTTAGTATTTAGAAGTGCACAAAAAATATTTATAGAAATTTCACCATTAAGGGGGTTAAAGGGGCTAGAGGTAAGTTTCCAAAATCTATACGGATGAAGTCGCGGGCAAAAGCTAGCACAAATAATTCTAGTGTCCTAGCTATATGTATAAATCTAATATTATCAATGTGTGGACTGTGCTAGTAATTTTAATTTTAGTTTATGATTCGACACTTAGAAGCAAAGGACAGATGTAACCTAATCTCATCGAAATAAAATAAAAATAAAATAAATAAAAAAGGCGGTACTCCTGGACACGGCACGAATAGTCAGGAGATTCCTCACTCTGCGGCCCTAACCACCGGTAGCTTGAGCCCTGCCCCGCTGCCGGCGGCACTCTAGGTTAGGTTTTTATAATGTTTGTATATTTTGTATTGATATTGTTTTATTACTTTTTATAGAAATATTGTAAAAACCCAACCTAAGATTATAAATAAATATACATAAATAAATAAATAAATAAATCTCATCGGTCGATGGCTACAGTGAGCCCCAAACACCAGATTACATGAAATCTCATTAAACAACGAATTCAACGACCTCGCAATTTGTTACACAACGAGGCCTTGTGCAAAAGCATTAATACCCCCAAGGGCGGCCGTCCCCGATTTCCTTGATTCCATCTCATTATGCGTGACCAGTCTTTCTGGATCGGACTTTGATGCTTCCAGTCATTAAACGTTAGAACTTCCTCCCACCGTTATTATGTTAAACAGGGATATTTACTTCGTTTTATTACGCGTGAGATAATTTTATTAAATCTATTTCTGGAATCATAACATCGTCTGTAGTCCTAGCATACAAAACGCTTATTTATTCCGTTGGCTCAGCGACCCTAACTGGATTTTGGCCTCGTATGATCTGTGATTTGAGTAAAGCTAGTAATATTGTTATTTTTCCTTGACTAGATGGCAGAAGGGCTGGAATAGAAGGGACTCATGGACAAAAACGTATACTTACTCCGTTGGCTCAGTAACCCCAACTGGACTTTGGCACCTGATGCAACTACTAGGCTATTCCACTAGATGGCGGCAGGGTTAGTACGGAATAGAGAAGACTCACGTTAAAGAACCTTTCTTTATTCCGTTGGCTCACCGACCCTAATTGAATTTTAGCCTCCAACACAATGCGAACTCTACCCACTCTTTCTTTATACTCTGAATAAACTTCTTCCGCTAGATAGAAGACTTACTCCCTTGGCTCACCCTTAGGTGGATTTTTAATCACCAGATACCAAAACGGGCAGAGTTGGATATAATTTTTCTACCACTAGATGGCATCAGTGCTAATGAATATGTATCAGTAGGGCACAGAGGATGGCTTAGGAGACTTGCGATGCACGAACTAATTTTAATAGTTCCTACTGTTTTTTTTATTAAGAATCCGCCCCGACAAGGCTATCGCTCCTCTTTTTATTCGACTACGCCAAAGCCAAAAGGATGGGTTATGTTTTTTGTAAATGTGATTAAGAGTACCCTAGCTGTGCTACAAGGAGAGTAGGTACGTCAAAGATACCAAAAAGACCAGTTGCAGCTGTTTCCATGCGAAATAAAAATATTCCAAAAACACCTCGTAATAAAAATATCGTTTCCGAGCGCCACATATGCTATCACAAGATAAGATATACAGGGATTGGTGTCTGATCAGATTAACATAATAATAATATATTAACCCATTTTCTCTTGACGATGTCATGTTGTTTGCTTTGAGCCTGGCCCCCAATTCTGGCGCTCATCGAGATTCATCTCGCATTCGAAATGTGTCAAAAAATGACAGATTTTGAAGGGATCTGATAGCTCTTTTTGGCTTATCTCGAGTGTGACTTCATCTCTACTGACGCCAGAATTGCCCCGCCGATCACTGATCGACACTGAACGATCTGGAACTACCGAAGACATTATAAACTACAGTAAATATCAATTTCATTAGTAAAATGACTCAATCTTCATGTAGAAGTTGCTTGCGACGGCATCAAATTACATTCTGCATTTTTAATGATAATTGCATAACGGAAATTAGATTCATTGCAACTTGCAACACATGGTTTATTTAAATCAATATGTACAAGTCATGAAAACGTAAAAAAACGTTTCTCAAAAGTACATCTCGCTAAACTTATTGCCTGCTTGATGGCATTTTTAACCGTTGGCTAAGAAGCTACTACCTGAATCTTGCAATACCTTTACGAACTTCAAGTTTAGTTTTCTTTCCACAAGGGTGATTTACTAACTTGTAAAAAAAGGTCTTATAGAAGAATATCTGGGCAGCGACAGGCCGCCGCACCGTGAATACTAAGAGGCGGCAAAAATCTCATAAATAAGAGAATTCCTTGCTAAGCCGCCTGAGGCCAGCTTACGCTCTGGGGCGCTGGGTCGGAAACGCAAGTGACGTCACAGTTGACTCAATACAGGGAGAACCATAAACTTTTAATATACTAGACTTTCTGCGTGGGTTTTTTAAGAAAGTACCCCAATGTATATACCCATTGATACTGATCAGCGGGTTGAAGCGCTCGACAATCGCCAGCCGCGGGCCAATCAGATACCCGAACGTATATTTTAGCCGGCATAAATGGCGCGCGGCTGGTCAAACATGTTTGACGTTATAAATATTTTTTTGTCGTTCACAGTTCAACATCAGGTCGCTCAGGGAAGTAATTCTGAAAGCGCAACTTCCGCCCTCGACGTTGAGCTCGTCGCGTTTACAGAATTCCAGGGCAGACGGTCAACTTTCCTCAGTCCACAGTATCCGTCGAAATTCGTTTTTTTTCACGTCAACGTCAATTAACTTTGTACTATAGCCTAGTAACGAGTATACAATTAGATTAAAAATAATCGGAGCGCGGCTCACAAACAAAACGCTATCGTAAACCCCGAGCAAACGGAGTGTGACGTGTGCGTGACGTCATCATACAAAATGGCTGCTCCTACGTCATCTATCAAATCGGCACATATTTGTTCCTATTTATATCAGGTGAGTAAGATTGAGATTGGTGACGTCAACACGCCTAGTTTTGCTGCACATTCGGCTTACAAAATGTTTCGTTTAGAGGGAAGCGTTGATGAACCAGAGTTAAGGTCGGTGCATACCAGTTGCGTATGCAACACAGCTCCAACTCACTTCGGAGAGCTGCGTTAAGTGCACGCAACGCAAGCGAAGTGCCATCTCAACATATACTTCCATAGATTACAAGTGGTGTGCACACGCGTCTCCGGAATCAGGCTATACAAATCCATCCGGTGTGGCCCGGCCTTTAGGGTTGCCACAGTTCTAGATTTGCCTGGATATGTGCGACTTTTTGACCTCGTCTGGACTTTAAGGCATGTACGGATAAGGACTCATTCTCCCGTGTTTCCATGCACAAGTTGTATTACGCTCGGCGCCCACCAGGGACAGGGGCACGCCGCAGCACGGCACGGCTAAGGATTTTTGTAACCGGAAAAACCAGATTTAAAACAATTTCCGCTTGCATCCGGATACTTTTGAAAATATCCTGTTTTTTTCACGTTTATCATATTTCGAAATTGAGCAATACTGGTATCTTTGTTGGTTCAAAGTAGACTTTATGCGAAATGAGATTGAGTCATGGGAATTTTATGTTTGTACTTTTTTATCTCCTCTTAGAAAGTTCTAATCAGTAGGTTTACGTACTACTGTAAAGCGCCGACTAAAGGCCGGACCGCACCGGAGCGTATGCAGCAGGAATAGTGACGGTCAAAATAAAATAATTAAATCTCCACCATCTTCAAAAACTAACAGAATCTCGGTTGGTAAACACTTGTCAAATCACAAGAAACAATCAAACCACGTACTGACAACGTCATGCATTCTACGCCGTTCTATTTGCCAGGTCCTGCCACATATAGGCGCGTGCGCACGCAATCATCTAATCAGCTGACTCACGCGCGCCGGAAGCGTTCTCGTAAACCGTGAACGCACCGGAAGCAATTTGAACTTTACGTAACCGGCTAGCTTGGACAATCCGTCTCTTTCACACACTCCACTGTCAAATGAATAAAAACAACATTTTCGCTAAGTCGGGGCACGAGTGTATTTCCGCAAGACTACCTTAGCAACCGCTATTCCTTGAGAGTTGAACTTAGAAATACAAAGATACGTGAGGCCCTGAGATGTGTTATTAAAAAGCTAAACGGAGAAGACAACGTCACCGACAAAGACAACTTTCTGACAGGAAAAAGTTACAAAATTAATAAGCATACCCGCCGGGGTAAGTTCGGCGCTTCCCCCGGCGGCTCAACAGCCGGCCACCCTGGCGTCGCGGGGGGAGGAGAAATCCCACTTCTCTTCGCACTCTACTCGATCGTAGTCTATAGAGTGATAGACTCAACGTACAATTATCTCTTTAGGCTTGGTTGAAGACGTCAGTTGATTTAATTATTCAATCAATCACTGATATCGATCTATGGCACTGAAACTCGAATCTGGGAATTCCGATTTATGTGAAAACTTATTTGACGAATGAAAATGTGAAAATCAATCAAGAAAAATCATTTTAATTTATTTGTCCATCCGTCGAAACACTGAGAGCGTCGCGTTCATATATCAATAAGCGCTGGGGCTCCCGTTGCAGCATATCCTGAGCTGCAGCCTATATGACGTTGGCCAAAATAGTCATAGTTAGCCATTTCATTTATTTCTTTTTTTAAATAATTTTTAAGTTTTTATGATGTCGTTGTCCTATACGTCAAATAAATTTATTTTCTTTCTTCCTTTCTAAGGGTTTAGTCAAATCTGACAACTGACGGCTCATTTTAAAGAGATGGCAATAAGCGTGACCAATTGGGAGGGGGAGTTTTGAAATATCTAATAAATTGTGTGACGTCATTTGTGGATGACCCCTGAAATCACGAGTCGGAATCGGATCGGACACAATGCAAAAACGATAGGCTACAGCGGTCTCTGTTGAAGGAACTGTTGTAATAGCAATTGGAAAAGCCATCGCGACAAAGTCACCGTGTCAGTAAATCAGTGAACTAAATAGTTATGAATGAACGAATTGAACGGGAGCGCCCAGGATTCGGGTCGCGGAACATCCCGTGCGGCGTGCTCTCAATATTCAGCACCATAAATTCATTCACACACACGTGGGACGCCACTGTTGATATGGAATTAAATGGGAAATGCGCTCGTGTAAACCGATTGTGTGAATTTCGTAGCCAATTTCACCTAAACAAGGGCAGTGTTTAATGGAAGTCTAGCAACCATTAATCATAAAATCATGATTTAAAAATAAAGAATTCAACTTTTTTTAACCTAATCACCGCAGATACTATTTAAACGTACCTGTTGGTGTCGTCACCTGTACAAAAACTATATGACATATGTCTTATTTGCTTTGGCGAAATACATATTTGGTGTTTTCCTGGCATTCTATTTTACAATATCTAACAGTCTATCAAGGCAAACAAAACCAACCAAGATTGACTTAACTGGATAATTCGCCGAGTCTTATGATTGGTATTGTTTATCCTGTTTCCAAGAAATAAACTCTACTCGTACAAATGCGTCGGAGCTGCTGGCGGCTATTGACGCATTCCGTTCTGAATTATCATGTTGCAAACTTGCAATCTCAACGCTATGCTTCAGTTGACGCTCTATGCTTATCAAACCAGTTAGAGTCGGATAATTTTGTTCACGTCGATCACTTATGGCATAAAACTAAGCGAATCACACATTCGTATATCTTCTTTCTAACATAAAATACCCTAGAACTAGAACAAAGTATTCTTACGGCGGGCATGAAGTATCAGTTGCTTTTAAATACATAATCCTCTAGTAACATTTTCAACGCCACGTCAAATACAATCACCATTCATACGCCAAGCTTTTTCCGGTAAAAACGAATTGAATGAACGTAGGTCAGTTTGATATTGTACGCCTTGACGGATATATCCGCCATTGGCGTTACCGTATCTTTGGCGTTCAGAAGGTTAGGAATACTGCTTTTTGAAAGTAGATGAGACTCCCGGCGTTCTTACGTACGCGTAACCTCGTGGCCATCTAACTAGAGACAATATTTTCTAGAAAGGCAACAGCTAGTCACCCACCACCAACTACCAAAAGCACTCCAAGCTACTCCCAAGATCTGTTATTTCCTGGGTAACTAAATGTCAGCTCAGATCTAGTTACCACTTAAACTCTAAAATGGAATTCAAGATCAAAGGTAAGGCTCTATAGATGGGATGATCTGGTGAATGCTATGGTCAGGTCAGGAGGAATATCATGAGGTGTGGAGGCTTGTCACTTGATAATTTCTAGGACAAGACAAATCAAAATCCCACCACTTCAGGCATCAGATCTGTAAGCGGGCAGCTTTTGACCCTGGATTTTATTCCTGAGTGAACGTCCAAGCTAATGGGTATGGTGAGATTTCTGGTGTGACAATGATAATCTAACACTCACCAATAACAACCAGGTCGATGTCACTCGTCGGCAGATACAGCCCGGTGCGGAAGCTCCCGAACACTTCGACGCGAGCCTGCGGCCATAGAGTGAGGATGGCGCCGCGGATCCTGTTCACCACCGTCGAGCGGACCAGGTGTTCCGTCTCCGTCGGCGACATGTATGTGAAGAAGTGCTCAATCTCTTCGTGCAGCCTGGAAAAAAATTTAGGGTGTTAGCCAAAAGTCGATAGTTTGCTATTTTATGCTAGCTAATGAGTCTATGGAAGAAGATTTAAGATTCCCTGCCCGCCTGGCACAGCCTCACCTGTCTGAAAGTTTCAAAAATTCAAAGCTTACTTACGTCTTTTAAATGGGTCTTTTGGGTGGGGTATTTAGCTGACCCGCCCTTGCGTCTCTGTTTAGTTAAACAGTGTGAAACGAATCTCAGATAATGTCTCTCTAGGGTTTGTTTGAGGTTATGCGTAACGCATTCCCTACCAAAGGAAGGCTGTTTACACAGAGATGATTTGCGTACGTTTTGCCAACTAAGCAACCCCGCAACCACCCGCATACAGTCGGTAGTCTAAGCAGTAACTAGCTTGAGAACCTTGGTTAATTTTGTTTTGGAAAAAAGCTCGCAAAATTTGCACTGTTATTCAAAGTTAGTTAGTTACTCAAAGATGACAGAGAAAAATCGGTCATTTAATACGAGATGACCTGAAATTCATTCAGACGGTAAAATAGAGGGAAAGCTAGGGCGAGTGTTGCCAAGAAGTTACATTTTCCTTTCAAGGTTAGGTCATAATTTTGATATACGCGCCTTGTTTATTGCCTTAAGCAGATTTTCTCTTTAAGTCGTGCGAATACGAACGACCTAAAATATGCGATAAGTTCGTTCCTGCGTCGGAGCTCCGTCATCTGAACTGAAGATTTTCGTAATTTTTACCCGACTGCCACCAGAAACAAGGGTTTTGTTTTTGGAATGTATTATGTGTGTATTTGTTTAGCAAGCTCTGTAGCCTAAAGATCTTGACGGAATAATGTGATGGATTGGACAGGATTTTTCAAACTGGTTTTTATCGTGGGAGTGACACAGGGTATACACGATTTGGGTAATTATGACGTCTGAGAATCAAAAAAGAGGGGCAGGGGTAATAATTCTGATATTATTGGTATCACGTAAAAGCTAGTGGAAAGCAATTTTTTTAAATACTTGTATTGTACATAATAAAAGTTCTATGCTACCATAAAGAAACAAGCTACAAAAAGAACGTTTAACGTAAGGACAGTACGTAAATTATTTAATGGACTGTCTGTAACTGTCCGCAACACGTTCATTCATAAAACTGAAAAGCTGAAGGAAACTATATTCTTTAAAAAAATCGGACGGCGTAGTAAAAGAACCCTCTAATCAAAGAAAATTTGTTTAAGCAATGTAAGAAGAATCAACTTAGAATAATTTTGTAACTAAAATGTTACAAGTTTTACCATTGCCACCAAACATAATTTAGTTTAGTTTGTTAATCTCTTTCCCATAGATACTTTTTTTTGAAAGCGAGTTTTTTTTACAATTACTAATTTTTCACGGATCTACCAACTAATCGAAATCGCAGAATAATCTCAAAAGTTAAAAATACATTAAAACCGTCACCGCCGTCCGTCGTGTACATCACAACCTAGTCCAGGAAGTGTCATCTTCGATCGCGGGAAAGTTCAAGGTCACAGCTATCATATCAAATCGTTTGTTTACAGTGCGTGCGTTGCGCAACCGATTGCTGGCACACGTGCGCCGACGCAGACCTGCGAGCGCCGTTACCGCACGAAACAACACATTCACCACCTTACCTCCAAGAGCGTACGACTATTTTCCTACAGACTACTAGTCTTCGAGACAGGACCATTCATTATACATTTGTTGGAGTGCTAAAAATATGCAACCACACTAATGGTTTGAGTCTTATATATAGTCCACGATATGCGTTGACTTATTTAGACTCAAGATTAAGAAATGCTAGCTAATTGTTCATCTTATAATGTAATTGGAATTACAAATCTAGGACTAAGAGTGTAACTAATACGGTCAAATAATGTTGTGTTGCAGCAACTGCTTATGGCAATATCCTGGCTGGTTGGGGCAAGGGCGACTTCTATGATGGATATTTTTTCTTGCAAAATCAGGTTCATTTTGGTACAAATACTGCTATCCAAAAAAACTTGATCCTCTTACTCTTCGCAGAGAGTTCAGTCTCTGTGTATTCTACAGGATTACAATGCGGAGTGTTCTGATGAACTCTTTGACCTCGTTCCAGTTGCCAAGTTTCATCACTGTAGGTACTACCGTAGGTACTAGGCATGGTACTTTACTGTTATGACACAGATGTATAGTCGACGAAGTAATTGCTTGACCACTTTTGTACTCTATCCTTTTGTAATACGGTCGAAAAGTGGTCAAGCAATTTCATGGTCGACTATACATCATTTTGAATGGATTAGCTGCTGGGGTTTTCCATGTTGCTACGACACGATAAGACGGTCACGGTCAGCCTCTGCGGTCCTAACATGACAGCCCAGGTTTAGTTTCACCCATCCCTGTGTCTCTGTCTAACTAGTGTCATAAGAAAAGGACGCAGATAGAGATAAACTAAACTTGGCCAGTCATGTTAGGGCCACAGAAGTAGCTGAACATTTTAGTACCTTGTCTCAGACAGTAAAGCGACAAATTCGAGCAACTCTCATATTATATGTCACTACAACAAGATTCTTAAGTGTTTAGCTACTTCTGAAGCTGATTGTACATGAAATTTTGTCACCGAAATTTCTTTCGATTTTTATTTTAAATGTTTTTAACATTCAAATTATTAAATTAAAATTGTAATGACAACACAAAGAAAAATTAGGGCAATGGCAGGACTTGAACCTGCAACATCAGCATTCCGTGCCTTGCGTTTTCCAGTTTCGCCACACTGCCGCTGCCCTACCCTGCGAATTTTTCAATGTGCTTCGTCTTACGGTCATTACATTATTGATTTTAAGGGTACAACTACCCTCGGTGTCATCTATATGAAACTTTTTTTTTTAACAAGTTATCATATTCAACTGGGTACCTTGGGAAACTGGAAAACGCAAGGCACGGAATGCTGATGTTGCAGGTTCAAGTCCTGCTATTGCCCTAATTTTTCTTTGTGTTGTTTTTAATTTGATTGTACATGACTTAGATTTTTTCTTACAACTGGCCTGTCACGCATTTTCGGCTTGACCGTTACTTTTGGGACACCTGTAAAGCTTGACAAAGGCAAAGTTATTTATTGCCAGAACACAGTAATCAATACAGATCTTAGTGCAGAGATCCCATGGGCAATCTTTTTGCAGGGGTAAATTGTACTTAAATAACAAACACGTTTTGGTAACTATGAGAAGTGAAGCCTGCCTTTTGTAATTTTTGTTTTTTTGTGCAATAAAGTTTAATAAATAAGGCTCGAAACTTGGCAACTAAGTATTTGTATTCTATAAATTAACTGTAGCAGTGGCAATAAAGGACGCAGCAAGACGATAACAGGTGGCCGTTTAATTTAAACAATTTATGACGTTCGGGGGAAATTGCTGTTCGGTTGCTGTTGCTTACGTCTGCGCAATTAAAACATTGTACGTTATTGCTTGGTTTTAAGCATTTAATGCCGGCACCGCATATGTGCGTTAGATTAAATAGTCATTTTGTAGGTTTTGTGAATAATTCGACAAAATTTCGAATAAGTACGTAGTTAGTGGAAATCATGCGTAGCTAAAAAAACTTGTCTAAGATCCGAATCGTTCATAACTGAAAAATGTTATCATATACGAAACGTTCTATCGCCAAAACGTTCTTAGTTGAAAGATTTCGTCGTCGAAACATGCAGAAATTAAACGATCTGTCTGCAATCAATCCAACGAAGAAAAGACTGTCGAAGAAAGGGATCAGAATCTGCGAAAGTAGTGTTAAGAGGATTGTGTACCAAACTTTCAAAAGCGCTCTCCATAACGGCGATAAAGTTTACCACCCTCTTACCTTAACCTAGTCTTTTTAGTTTGCTGTTGTTATGCCTTAGAACTAGGTTTGTAGGTTTAGCTCCTATTAATATTTCATACAAAACTAAAAAATGTAAATATTTACAAATCAAAATGAACAACTAAACTCGATTTTGGTGTAAATTAAATATTTTCGATGTACCACTTCAGTATTTTTAAGGTCTTACTAGTTATAAAGTCTAATGACAAATCCAAACTTAAAAAAATAGATCTCATTTTCTCATTAGGTACTTAACTAAATGGTTCCACACATATCTAAGTGAGTACAGCTTGGCCTATACAGTTATACCGACATTATACATTGAAATACTATAATTGCCACGTTGTTAAAGTAGGGCAAACATATCACGCCTTATCAGGTTTGCCTTCATCATAACTTAAAATGCCAGCCAATGTAATGGCATTCCGTTGTCAGTCAGCGAACGGCCTTAGCAAGGCCGCCTTTCACCAAAGAACTCCAATTACTTGCATATAGTGCACATACACTTGCATATAGTGCATATATGCAGCTTCGAGCGCCAGCGACACTTGAGGTTCGAGAGGAATGTCCTATCATGAGAGGATGGTGTTCCAAGCCTCGAAAAGCGCTCTCCATTCAAACGGCGTTAACGTTTTCCACCGCCGAAACCTTAATGTATACCTCTGATTTTTTATGTACAACTTTTATGCCTTAGAAGAAGTAGGTTTATATGCTCCGATCTTTGAATTTTTTTTTATTCATAGGAAGGCAAACAAGCAAGTGGGTCACCTGATGGTAAGTGATCACCACCGCCTATAGACACCCGTAACACCAAAGAGATTGCAGATGCGTTGCCAACCCAGAGGGCAGAGACAGAATACCTCTTGTCCCAGTAATTACACCGGCTGTCTTGCTCTCCACGCCGGAACACAACAGTGCAAACATTGCTGCTTAGCGGCAGGATTAGCGAGCAAGATGGTGGTAGCGATCCGGACGGACCTTAGACAAGGTCCTACCACCCGCAAAAATGACGACTAGATCCTCTTATATTCTTTGTTGTTTGGAAAATATAGAGACTTTTTGTTTCATATGAAACTCCAGTGCAAACATTGAGAAACCTATTCTCTACAGCGTAGAGTCTACACACAAACATAAATAGTTCTTAGGCATGGGGGCAGCGTACTGAATCGAATCGCCGTTTGTATGGAGAGTGCTGGAATAATTAATAGATTCAGGCGTTACTTTGCGGAGGTCCATATCACGGAGGCCGTACGGGTCGATCTTGATGATGCCTCGTATAGAGGCGAAACGCGCGTCGATCGTGTAGTTTTAGTGTTTAGTGGTGGTGGTGTGTAGTTGAGTCTGTGTGATATAAGTTGTTTCGTGTGGAAGCGGAGGAGGGTGGGTTTTTGCATGAACATATATGTGTCGCACAGACGCAGCTATTTTGCACGAGCCCGGCACTGGTTTCGCGGAGTAGCAAGGTAATTTGTTCCAGTTTGGAGAGTGCTGGGTCTTATGTATGTTTTTTATAGTCAGTAGGAAGTGTGATGAAATTCGAAACCAAAAAGGAAAAGTCAAAATAACTTTATTCAGAATTAGGCTTAAACATGAAGCACATAATGCACATACGCTTACTGAAATGGAAGAGAAACTCACTCAACGAGACTTAAGACGTACATACAGAGAAACTGCTTTAGGCTGCGTTTCCACCAGAGATGTGCGAGGATGCGTAACGAGGGATGTGTTTGTAAAGAACCAATGAGTCGTTTCCACCAGAGCTGTGCTGACCGAGGAGACGTAAATGAAATGATTCTAATGGTTCTTACAAACACATCCCTCGCTACGCATCCTCGCACATCTGTGGTGGAAAAGCAGCCTTAAGGAGGAGTCTTTTTTTGTGAAAACAATTTTGGCATAAACTATTTTAAACTTTTGCAATTTTGTCATATCTATAACGTAATGTACCTTTTAACGCGAGTGTCGTCGTGACGGCGGCCGTTACAATACGGTAGTAACATCGAGGTAAATAAACAATGTTATTATCGCGTCATGATGTATACGTTATAAATTTTGGCATAGTAATAATGGGTCATCTATATATGACGTCACGCTCATGCAGGGGGGGGGAACCAAACGTGACAGCCCGTGTCAAAAGAATAGGAAAAAGTGTGACGATAGGGAGGCGGTATTAAAATGTTATAAATTGTGTGACGTAATTTATGGACGACACCGAAGATGGAGTCCATATAGAACATAATTATATTGAGTTATTAACCCACTAGATTAGTACCTACTAATCCCGAGAGATTTGGATACCCTTTTCCAGGTCTTTCATGTTGGAAAAATGGAAAGACTGTCTGCCGCGGTTCAATGCGGCGACGAGTGTTGGGTAGGCATCTTTGGTCCGGAGAGTGGCGCGGGGCGAGTTGGTTGATTAAAAATTGGCTTTCATCTCTCATATTCGGAAAGTGGGGCGTACCATAGCTGACAAGCCTGCAGAACGTACTATCTGGCGACACATGTGAAGAAAGTTCTTTTAAAAAAACTTAGCCCATAGACGGCAATGGTCACTACGTATTCAGCCAGTTCAACCTATTACTAGATGGGACAGTATTTAATATTTGTTCCCAATTAGTCACACTCGCAAATGTAACACTGTAACTGGTTGGGAACACTTTCCTACAATAAATCCTAACTAGTCACAGTGTTACTAGATGGGACAATTTTGCATATTTGTTCCCAACGAGTCACAATGTGACAGTTTCAGATGTGACTAGTTGGGACTTATTGTAGGAAAATGTGTTCCCAACGAGTCGCAGTGTGACCCATTGAGAACAAGACCAATTTTGAGACAAGGAATATCCTGCTCATTTCGCCATAGTCTTATGATTAAGGCAAATGTTAAGTTATAAGCTTTGTTTATTGGCGGCAAATGAAGAAAAAAATGCTAGAAGTAAAAAAAAGATTCAGAACTGCTCTATTCTATAATCACTTTTAAGCTGTGAGTGTAAAAAAAAGAAGTACTTTATTGCTAGTAGTAGTTACTACTGTCCAAAGATTGACCAACGGGCATGATGACTAAAATTAGTCTGTAATCAAAATTGAGAACTAAGTGTTTAACTTTAAATTTTCATGACAATCATGGGAGAAAAAAGGCCGATTTTTACTGGGCTCCTTTGTCCCAAGTTAGTCTACCATGTTTTTTTTTTATGAAATAGGAAGGCTAACAAGCAAGTGGGGTCACCTTGTGGTAAGTGATGACCACCGCCTATAGACACCCGCAACACCAAGAAGATTGGAGATGCGTCACCAACCTAGAGGGCAGAGACAGAATACCTCTTGTCCCAGTAATTACACCGGCTGTCATGCTCTTCACGCCTGAACACAACAGTGCAAGCTGCTTAGCGGCAGGATTAGCGAGCAAGATGGTGGTAGCTATCCGGACGGACCTTGCACAAGGTCCTACCACCCGCAAAGTTTGTTTCTTACATTCACTGCTTTCAAGTGGGCAATCAAACCAGCTTACATGTTACTATCCTAAGCACTTTAAGTGGCCACACTTGACATTCTTGTATGACATATTTCAATATTTGATAAACATTTCATGGCCAGAGTCGTTCACGTAACGCCTTTTTTCGTGTTTGGCTCATAGTGAGCCATCTACTTCTTAGAAAAGTTTATTGAGAGAGAGTGAGAACTTTTTTATGAGTGCAGTTGTTAGAAAAGTGTTGTTTTTTATGTGTATCTATCAGTGGCATGCCCTAGCATGTCACTGATAGATTTACAAATTAGTCCAGTTGGATCCTAATCCAACTGGACTAATTTTTAAATGAATATTAAATTTTATTTTTGGTGCAAAAATTGTTATCTTAATAATAAAATTTTTGTTGCATAAAAGACATTTTGGCTACCACTTGGTTATAGGCTCCTTTATTCGCACTTAGCCCATTCATATCGAGCCACTGTGCGTAGTTGGCTACCACTTTCCAAGTTTGTGTATGAACAATTATGACTAATGAATAATTAAGGTATGAAGTATGACTAAGTTAAAGTCTCCCTATTATGGAAGTAAGTTTTTAACTGACAATAAAAATGTTTATAATGTACACGAAGAGATAAAAAATGTGGCATAGACTTGAAGAACATAACAAAATGGGAAGCTGTGATAACAAATATAAAAACGCTGAAATGAGTATGGACTGGCCATGGCCATATGCTCAGAGAACAAGTGACAAAGTGGAGCAGGAAACTTACAGAATAGATCCCCACTGTAACACTAAAGGAAAAGGGGTAGACAAACAAGAGGTGGTCAGGCGACACAGACAAAATTACAGAGGTTCATAGGTAGAGGATACCCTGAACGCAGAAACTAAAAGGATTAGGAGGATGTTAAATTTACACCCATTGATGTTCCAGTACAAACATTCAATTTCATCATACAAACATTTGCCTCTCATGGGAATTGAACTCTGAACTTACTTCTTGTCAAAGGAGAATGGGCAAATTGTCCCAAGTGCTGTATACAGATGTGCTATATCTTATTTGAAAGCTCTCTACAAGAGCTTAATTTTTTATATGACAGCAAAACCGAAATGTTTGCAGGGAAAAAGTTACAGCCCATTTTATACCTCACTTTGTACTAGCAGTTGTATGAAAAGTATGTGTAAAATCATGTTGGAGATATAGCCAAAAGATTTTAACCACACATTCCTGAGACCGCTAGGAGTAAAAAACGTAATGTGAGCATAGGTCTAATTAGCTGTTTTATTTTTCTCTTTTTTCATACAAAAAAATTATTAATTACAATTCTTAAGGTAAACCACAGTCGAACAGTGCTTTAGGACGAGCTGGCAATGTACTACTTTAACTTTTGACACGTTACGTCATAATGGTTATTTATTTTGATCACGTTGATGACTTAAATGACAAAGGCTTATTTCAGTTTGATCTAACACATTTCGTTATGACTTTTTAGTCAACAGAATGGCAACGTCGCATACATTAGGGTGTGTTACACTTAAGTTTTATTAAAAAAATATTTTTTATTTTTGCCTCCCACGCAGCCCCTGCAGACACCTGGTCTTCGAAACATGGCCTATGATGATCCTTACACCGAGTGCTACACGTCCATACTACTCACTAATGTATACAAGGGTTGGGACAGCGCCCATACAAAAATGCCCATTCTCCTTTAACTAAATTAGTGAGACAAGCTCAACTCTGTATAACATTTAAATCCAAAAACCAGAGCTCAGCTTTTAAATATAATATGAGCATGCTTATGTCGAAAGAGTCAAATGTTATTTGGAATATCTTTATCAGCAAATAGATACTAAGATATTCAATAAAATAGATATTGTTTTATCATGACGCTGATACAAACAGGCCTAATAGCATTCATTAAGTTCATATTTCAAACGCTTTTGAAATTAATTAAAGACAAAAAATGTAGGGTAGACAAATCAATTGTTTTCCTTGCTGCAACCAGCTATGTACCTTTAATGACTAAGCAAGAACAAATTGAACATAAACAAATTGCACAATGTTTGTATGTTTAGTTATAAGTAAGCAGATTTTGGGTCAGAGTAGAATTTTCTAGTAACAAAGCAGGACTAGGTCATGTGAGGAACATAGGCTGAGCTGTCATTTGATGACTTGAAATGGAACATTACGGGCTTTGAATCAATTCGACGTTGACCCCGGGACCCCGAGAAGTACCCTACCTAAGTTACTGGCCTAACCAACACACTGGCACGCTGACGGCGCGCCGCGAAAACCTCTCCGTCAAACTAAATACTTATCAGAAAATAGTCATAAACATCACAACTTACCCCAATATCCCTGGCTTGTATTTAAAGTTGGGTATCCGCCACGGACACCCGCCGTATTCACCTATGAGAGCATCGTGGTTTTTGTTCAGGTTAAAAGTCGATGCGCGGTTATCGTTCACTTTCCTCCGCGCGGGATTGAAGTAATTATTATTTCTACTTTCACCGTTCACATCATTTATTGGTATAAAGTCTTGCGCTTTATTCACATTAGGGTTAGAATTTTCTAAGTTTTTCAAATTCATTTTGTCTATTTCACTTTGAGTTTCCCAGATACGAAGCCACAGGCGCTTCGCGGGTCCTTCCTGCTCGGGCTGATACCACCCGACGGCGGGATCCATTCAGCCGGAGCAAGGTTCCACTATATGGAATGACACATGCTGAAGCATTTCACATTTATAATAGTAAATTGGAAATTAACACAAAATAAAAATAAGTCACACCACACTCGGAACATGGACGACACGCGTTAGGTTGACAGCTCAACTACTAGAGGGCGCCATCTTAGCAAAATAAGTCTAATTGGGGGTCATAACAAGCATGTATTAACTTTTGGGCTAAAAAAACCTTAGAAATAGATGTTATAATGCTACGGAAAAAAAACATTTTTATTTAATGTTAGTTTAGTAAAACATATTTCAAAATATTTATTTTTACAGATAAAAAGATACTTATTAATTGAAATGGAAATTGTTATCAAAGTTGCCAGGCTTTTGATAATGTTGCTATTAGTATTTTATGGATGGATGGTTTAAATTTATACTATAGAATACTACTTCTAACAGAATATTTGGGTGAATTCTAAACCAAAATCATAGTTCTTGTGAATCATTTCAGTAATTTCGGAGTTGACCTATTTTTAGGCATTCGGTTACTTTTTATTTTCCTTCAACTTCCATCAGAGATAAGTTCGAGAGCGCGATAAACTGAATGCGTTTATTCGATTTCGCGCCAAATACATCGTTTATGTTACACGTCAAAACAAAATTTAACTACACTGGACCCTATTAGGCGGGGTTAAGGTGGTTTATTTATGTACTGTAGTTTAATATTTCTGTTTACATTTGACAAGTTTAAAGTAAGGTTATGAATTCTACTTCTTGAATAGATTTTGATTTTAATAGCTATAAAACTTGAAAATGCAGTTAAAATTTCATTACTGTGCATTGATAACTTATGAATTGCCTTAATAAAATACTTAGGCCGTGTAGATTAGTTATAAATAGAGCAAATAAGATTGTTAACATAACAGCAACTTCAAGACCAATTTGCGACCATTTCAGTTTGTTCTGCTCTAATTTTAATGTGTTTCAAATAAGAAATATGGCCCAAAAAAGCATCACGTCGTTCTTTAAAATCACACCGAAGAAAAGTCCTGAAATAAAAAAAGAAAAGTCTGAAAATGTAAGTGAGAAACAGATTTATGATTTAATATTTAATTTAAATTTGATCATGTTGAATATTTAAATTCATTATACTAAATACCGTTTCAGGATAATTCCTTTGATGATATTGAAACTAAACAACCATCACCTGTTCAGAATGGCAAGAAGGTAAACAGCACTTTTTTTTAATAGTCTATTTTTGTGTCCCGCTGCTGGGCAAAGGCCTCTCCTCTTGACTTCCACAACTTCCTGATTAGCGCAGTATCAGGCCAGTATCTATCATGCGCGTCTAAGTCATCCCACCATGGCTTTCTTGGCATAATCGACCAAGTATTTGCTTGACCACTTTTGAACCTTATCCCTTTGTAATACAGTCGAAAAGTGGTCAAGCAATTTCTTGGTCGTCTTTATAACAGCACTACATCAAAAATACTAGCAACAGATTATATACATACAGAGAACTGTTGATGAGAAATAAGTCTTAGTATATCCCTTTTACACCTCAAATTCGGAAGCTAATTTCCGATTAACGACCTGTATGGCACAGTGGCACATGTGTCTGCTTCCTGTGCAAGAGGTCCCGGGTTCAAATCCTGGTTTGGGAAAATATTTGTGTGACGAACTCGAATGTTTCTACCCGAGTCATGGATGTTATTTGTATTTAAGTATGTATTTATCTATATTATAAGTATGTTTATCCGTTGTCTAGTACCCAAAACACAAGGTTTACTTAGCTTGGGATTAGGGCAGTTGATGTAAATTGTCCCAAGATATTTATTTATTTATTTCTTAATGTTCCCTTCTTTTTAAGAGCACCAGGCAGGGTTATGTTAGGCGTTTTGATTCATTTCCCCTTATGTAAGAGTGAGCTATTCTACATGTAGATTGTAAGCCTGGGAGTGGGCAGCTTAGAGCCCATATGGTTTACCACCTTGATTATACGACCAGTCTGACACAGGCCTGGCTCACAACCCATGTGTTAAATATGAATTTAAAATACACACATTGGTAAGTTATGAGAACAGAAGGCACCTTTAACTCCACTTACGTAAGTAGCCTTCGACCTTGATGTTAGCAAAGCTGTCCCTTTGGACAGAAGCCATATAACATAATATATAACTAACATAGACATAAGTAATTTACTAACAAATTGTGGATCTAGTTGTCTGAATAAATAAATAAATAAATATATATATATTAGAGATGCGCCGAGTAACACTTTTGCCGAGTAACGAGTACCGAGTTTTACTCGGTTCAATTTTTTTCAACCGAGTACTCGGCCAAGTAACTCGGTTCAATAAAATTCCCATTTCGCGCGCGTAATCAAGTACAAACAATGACAAACAGGTTCGCGCCGGTCGAGCGGCCAGCTCGCGTTGATACACCCCTCACCCCCCCCCCCCCCGCGCCTTTCAACTACCAGTCACTTGAAACAAATACTTCACGTTGCGCGTCATTAAATAAATAATTGAAAAAGTTTGTTAATTAACGATGGACTGTGTGTAGTACCTGATCAGTGATGACCTGATTTTGATTAACACTTGTTTTAATTATATCTACTAAAATATATTGCTTTTCTTAAACCGAGTATACTCGGCCGAGTACGAGTATCAAAAAACCCGCCGAGTACGCCGAGTACCGAGTATCAACCGAGTACTCGGCCCATGTCTAATATATATATAACGTAAAAAACTTCACTTTTATACTTCAGTCCGTGTGTTTCTTATGATAAAAAGTTCACATAGCTATGTACATTTTTGGAACACATCCGCATTCCTGAGTAGCCCATTATCTGAAGATGCGGTGCAGCTGTACAAATTCGTCAGACACTCTTGCGGCCCGGAGTTCTGGTTCGGGGCAGGAAATAGTGTGAAGATTTTTTTTTTCTGAGTCTCATGAAGCTGGCATAGTCACACTAGTGCACAAAAGCCTCAATAAAATTTAAGAAAAAAAAACACATCTGCACCCTATATTTTTATATGACCTAAATATCCATCAATTAAAGTTCCAGCATCTACAATTCTTGTCATTCAATTACAGAGATCATCAAAAAGGCAGAGGTTAGAGAGTGATAGTAGCGAGTCACTGTCACCTAAGAAGACCAAAGAGTCTTCTCCAGCCTCAGGGACAGTAAGTGTTCGAAGTACATGGTATAATGTTGCGCACGCTCAGCAAGTTTCCTTTATTCGCCTTAATAGTAGTTAATGCGTCAGTTCACGACAGCCTTTCTTAGTGTGCGCACACATAACATTAATCATTGTAATTAAAATTATTATTTACAATAAACAAGTTATTCTTCTTCATCAAGTTTTAATTATCTCAACAAGATCAAGCATCAAGAACTCCAACATCAAAGTGGTCCTTCGAGCCGGATGTTCATAATTTTTGAGCTTCTTTTTAACATAAAACTACCATGAGATTCAGACATATTAAAATAAACCGATCATCCGGTTTTTTTTGGGATAACCCGCAACATTATTTCTATCTAGATTTAAGGATTATTTTTATAAAGTATAAGCCTGTAATGTTGTCGTTGTTGTTTCAAAATAAATTATTTCTATTTCTATTTGCCACCACATGTTTCCAACCAGTGGTGGTCCTTGCTCATGAGCCTCTGTGGCTGTACCTTGATGATGAACATGTTGAGAGATAACTAGGCTTTAAATATGTGAGTGGTCTATTTATACAGTAAGCCTTAGTTAAAACCTATAGAAACATTGATGCCCCTTAGGGTATAGACAACAGGATGTACAAGTCTTTGGAGCCATGGCAAATACTTTTTATCTTTGAAGAGCCACACTGTAACTAGTTGCTATTTGCGTTAAAAATTTACCATCTTGACCGGGCAGTCTCACACTCTCAAAGAATATAGTTGTGAAACTTGTTGCATTTGGTATGGTGAGTTAAAGTGAAGACTCAGTGGAGCAGTGGTATAGCCACCTTTTTCCATGGAAAAGACAAAAAAATAAAAACTTGACATTTACACCTTTCTCCTACAACAGTTGAATACTAAGCAGTTGCTAATCAGGGCATGTTCTTTTAAAAAATGTAAATAATATAGTTACATTTTTAATGTACCAATTACCAATGTTGTAGTCGCTAAAGTAATTGTTAAGTTTCTTCAACAGAAAAAGAAAGTAAAAAGACAACGGATAGAGAGCTCTGAAAGCGAGCTTGAACCTGTCAAATCACCAGTGAAGTCACCAAGTTCACCAGCGAAATCACCTATAACTTCACCAGACAAGTCAGAAGAGAAGTCGTCAGCAAAGTCTCCAGAAAAAACGGCAATAAAGGTGGAGAAAAATGCCAACATCAAGACGTACCAGTCGCCTAAAAGTAGGAAGGCTAAAGCAAAGAAAGAATTGATGAATGGTAAGAATCACATTGGGAATAAAATTATTGACATTGTAATTAGTTGTACGAGTAAATAGGTTGACTTTAAAATCTAATTCAGTTATTTTTCTTCATGCTTTCTTTAAAATGCATGTCCACTGCTAACTTTTCATGTTTGTCAATCACTTTACGCAATCACGTAATTATTCACCCACCACACACACCACCACCTAGTTTAAGTATTAAGTACTGTTATTGTTATTTTTGTTGTTACTTTTGTTTTTTTTTTCTGTTTGCTTTATTATTCTACATAAAGAAGAAGAATGTACAACTGCAATGTTGAAAATACTGTACCTATTTTAAGATTGTCATGAATGCATTTCTCACAATTGTTACTTAAACTGCCTCTCACAAGGGGCCAGTCTGAAAACCAGCGCCAGGTACTGTGCCTAGCATACGCTGAGACTGGTCCCTGTTGCCAAGGCATAGTATATAGTATGTTATGTTATGGCAATAAATCTTTTTTATTCTTTATTCTTATTCTTATTCTTGTGGCAGAAAATATTGGAAAAATCGAGTTAGAATATAATGTGAATGTCACATTTATGAGGTATTTTCAGTTACCTTTTGTGTGCATCCTAAAATGAGCTTTAACTTTGTACCGTAAGGTTGACAGTTACAAAATTCAATGAAACCATTTCGTTTGATATTAATTCTGGAAATTTAGTTAGATGATCAAGAGTTGAAAACCAACTTTTAGTAAATAATCAAAGTGCAAAATTGTACCAATAATATGCCCATCTGTTAAGGTGTTTTAGTCACACTATTTATCTGTTTGGCTTACCTCTTAATAATTATGTAAATTTACTGCTACCATTTATATTCCTACTAATATTTATAGAAACCTCTACCAAGAAAACAACGAAAAAAAACTCCTCAGCTTCACAGACAAGCTCTAAAGCAATCAAAAAAGAGAAATCTCCTCCAACGGAGAATGGTAAAGAATTAAGCAAGAGTCCAGAAGAAAAAATTAAAGAGCCTAAGAACGAACTTAATGTAAAGAAGGAAAATGATGAAGGTGGTATTGTTCCAGGTACGTAATAACTCCAATATGGCCATTTTATAAAATACTTTTTTTATTTGGCCTTAGGTAGAGAATGACTTAAGTCATTTATTCCACCTTTTACTCATATGACATTATGTCAATATGGGATAGATACGCCTGGCGCGGTGACAGGCCAGGTAGAAGTGTAGAAAATTAAGACAACACTACAATTACCAGACATTGTTCTCCTGTTTTCGCCATTAGTCATTTGAAATAAGATTGAATACTCCCAAAATTCAATCAATCAATCAATTTATTTGCATTAAACAAGAGTATAAAACGGTGTTACATGTCGTAGAGTGCTAATTCTTGTTTTACCATAGTTTGGTGTACAAATATTTCTAAATTATACAAGTTTACACATAATTCAAGGAGTTTTATACTTCCAGAAACTGAATACAACCCGGCCAAACCTAAGTACCATCCTATAAAGGACGCGTGCTGGGCGGCCAACCAGCCGGTGCCGTACCTGGCGCTGGCAAAGACCCTGGAAGCCATTGAGGCCATATCGGCCCGACTCAAGATCGTCGAGATATTGAGCAACTACTTCCGGTCCGTGATAGTCCTCACGCCAGAAGACTTGCTGCCCAGCGTGTACCTGTGTCTGAATCAGCTGGCACCGGCATATCATAGCTTGGAGCTCGGTAAGTTATTTTTAATTGTTTCTTATTATTTTGACTGCTGCACGCAGCGTTCCTTATCTACACATCTACACAACTATATAAAGAGGTAAACTTTGTTTGTTTTTTTGTTTTTTTGTTTGTATGTAGGGGGTAATCTCTGGAACTACTGAACCGATTTCAAAAATTCTTTCACAGATTGAAAGCTACACTATTCCTGACGGACATAGGCTACTAATTTTACGTGAACGAAGTCGCGCGCGTCCGCTAGTGTTAAATAAATTGCAAGAACAGAATACTGTAGAGTTGATTATCATAAAGATAGGCTACTTAGAAATATTCTAAATTTATTTGTTTCCAGTGTAGTGCGAGCCGTCAGGCCTTACGCTCGTGTATTCCATTTAGAACCACTAAACAAATATTTAAAACTAGGCGTCCGGCTTCGGACGGGTGCAATTAGAATTTAATGCAAAAATCTCTAAATTACGGTGAAAACCGTATCAAAATCTGTCTTGTGGTTTATAAGGAGTTAACAGCCGACAATATGAGGGCAAACAGGAATCAATAGGGGATTTGTTTTATACTTTGTAAAGATGTCTTATACTATGTATAGATAGCATTATTTTGACTGTACCTCTGCCTATCACTGACACCTACCTTTTAATTCTACCATCCCACTGGAAATGTTTCACGTCCAGAAATTTTCCAGGCATAGCCGAAACCTACCTAATGAAGGCGATCGGCCAATGCACCGGCCGCACTCTGGCGCAGATGAAAGCAGCGGCCCAGAAGACCGGCGACTTGGGCGCGGTGGCCGAGCAAGCGCGCTCCACGCAGCGGACCATGTTCGCGCCGCCGCCGCTCAAGACGCGAGCGGTCTTCAACGCTCTCAAGGAGATCGCTGGCATGACGGGTAAGTACAGCCTGGTGTGATGATGAGTCAGTCAGTAGACCACAAAAGTGCAAAAATGTTGTGGACGACTATTAAAAATTTAGTTACGTCCAAAGAAGCAGTAAAAAAACGATATTTTAGAAGTTACAGCGATACAAAGTTGCAAAAATTACGAAGAAAAAGTTCGTTTTTTCTTGTTTCGAAATATGGTCATTCAAATCCAGATAAAAATGTAGAAATTTTTATTATGTGACTAATTAGTTACTAGCTGACAGTATTAAATAGACGCGATTTAGTGTTGGCTCCATACAAACCACGCGTTTGACTTCATACTCACTCTATGCAGCGTGATAGAGCGTTCTCGCGACGTACGCCAGGGCCCAATTTCATAAACGCGACAGGTGACAGTGATAATTCGGTATACATTGCTTGCCCACTATGATGTTAAGTCTGTAATATAGCGTTACTTGTAGACAGCAATGTATAGCGCATCGTCACTGTCACCTGTCCTATGTCGCGTTTATGAAATTGGTCCCTGTTGTCATTTTATCACTCGTGATATTTCGAAAAATAATGATCGTAGAAGAAAACCAAAAATACAGTTTTTCTTTTAACAAATACTATCAATTTCGAAATAAAAAAAGTCATTAGAGTACCGTATTGCAGTGCGACGCAGCAGGGTTATTTGGTGAACTATGTTGCGTTTATTCCATCCCCATTCAAGTGTTGATCGAAACTAAAGTTTGGTATTTGTATTTCAGGTCAAGCGTCGGTGAACAAGAAAATCGGCAAGATACAGTCTCTATACGTCGCGTGCCGTTTCTCCGAGTCCCGCTATTTAATACGGTATGTTAATAATAGACTGAAAATGAAAATGAAAATGAAAAAAATATTTTGCAAGTAGGCCATATAGGCTCTTTTACATGTCTGAATCTACTAGCGCTTCGGAAAATGGAAGAATCTGCTGAGAAGAAACGCCGCAAGAAACTCAGCAGTTTATCTTTTTTTTTTCTTCTCTTTTGAAAACAAGATTACAGAGCAATATACACAATCATAACAATAGTTCACATAAAGTGTAAAAAAAAAAAAAAAGATAATAAATAGCACAGCAAGCTTTAAGCATATTGAACGAACTGGCACTAGTACAGATTGACCAAGAGATGTATAGGGTCCCCAGGTCAAAGAAATTAGAATCGGGATGTATGTGGTCCCTGATCAAATACTTAGTCTAAATAACTTAGAGATGTATAGTCTCTAAGGGTCAAAACAAATTAATTACCTTAATCTATGCTTAGCAGAGGTGTAAAACGCCTCCACGGTCAAATTGTACAATATTACTTGGAGATGTATAGTCTCCGAATGTCAAAAGAATATAAGAATAAAAATATTCATGTCAAAAAAAAAATTGGTGAAAATCCAACAAAATCAGTAATATAACAATAACAACTCAATATATGTCTATATTTAGTTATATATATAAATATAAATAAATAGACAACACGATGACTAACTTCCTTATTCATAAAAAAATAACAATCTTTTTAAACTAACTAATGTTTTGTCCTTTTCATTTGAGGGTAAACGTCACAATGACAGACAAAGACAAAAAACATGTTAACTGACAAACGTTTACGAAGCGTTTATGAATAAGGGGGTAAGTATGTATAAACTAACACTGTGATCCAAGTTGGTCCAAATAAATAGATTTGGATTCGAGTTCGAGTGATACGAAAGTTAAATCTGTTGTCAAGAAGACATTAATTTCCCGGCCATAAAATCAATGACTATACCTTGGACAGGGTTGTTTGGAAATCTCGATTTGCATTGGCGATTCCTGGCTCCAAATAGTGTACACCCGCTGCGTTCAATACTTAAGATGTAAAAGTAACATTGCAATTTTGATTTATTACAAAAAATTACACCTCGTTGAATTTCTTGGTGACATCTTTTTATCAGAGGTTTTTTGCGAACCGGTGGTAAATTTCTCACATTTGTAATAAGAAGTATAATTAATTTAATTGCTTCCTTTTAAGCCTACTTTGAAGTAAGATATTTTGAATTTGGAATAAAACTATACGGCATCCCAGTAAAAACCAATGTGCTTTAAAATTCTACAAAAAATAAAATAAAAGTAATTAGAAACGCGAGAACACGGCGGGGCTCCGTCGAGTCTCCACCATCGGCGCCATATTCGCCGTGGTGTTACAGCGCCATCTGTTGGTACACTGTGACAACAAATCTAACTTACAATCAGACACCCTGAAATTGCTTTGAAATTTTTAAACTAAATAAGTTATTTGTTTCCTTTTACCCTCCATATGGTATTGATGGTACCATGGTCCGTAGTTCGCTGGAGGGCAAGCTGCGCATCGGGCTGGCGGAGCAGTCGGTGCTGCAGGCGCTCGCGCAGGCCGCGGCCGCCACGCCGCCCGGTGGAGACGTGCTGGACGCCAGCGCCGGCCTGTCCGCCGCTGAGTTCAAGGTTCGAATCCAGTCGCTGGCTTTAGAGCAGCGATTTCCAAAATGGTTTATATTATAAACCCCCACGGGTCGATTAAAACTACCAAGGGGTCATGTTAATAAAAAAAATTGGAGCCACATGAGATGTTCGTCTATACTTTTTTCGACGAAACGTACGTCAATGACTCGTGATATTTAACTTTTGAAAAGCATTTTTCCTGCTATATTTTTAAATTATTCAAAAGTGTAGGATTGTTTGATTTGCGAACAAAACGCAAATGTCACTGACAGGATGGCGGCTAACCTTTAATGGCGTAAGAGATCTAGAAAAGTTTTATAATTGCAAGGATATGATTAGTCTTTATCAAATATACAGTTTTTGATTTACGGCAGCTTCTAACAAAAATTATGAAGTCACAGTATTTTCATGCAATGTTCGTTTTAAACTCAGGCCCTAGTCGACCAGCAAGCGCTGATAATCAAGACGACGTACTGCGAGTGCCCCAACTACGAGCTGCTGGTGCCCGTGCTGCTGGCGCACGGCGTGGCGGCGCTGCCGGCGCGCTGCCGCCTCACGCCCGGCATCCCGCTCAAGCCCATGCTAGCCCATCCCACCAAGGGCGTGCACGAGGTGCTCAACCGGTCAGTGGACATACCTATTAACATAGTGAGACAAGCTCATGTTCCAAACCAACCATGTTATTACCTATGTTCAACAGATAAAATACTTGAAAACAATTGAAACGGTTTATACAGCGTGTATTGTAACGAAGTTGTTTTATTTCAATATCTACAAGTTGCGGAAACATAGGAAAATACTATTAAAGAACTGTAGCTTCTAAATCTCTAAGATAAGGACTATTAACAACTTTACCTACCTAATTCTCACACTGACTGTACCTATCACCTCATGTCTTTCAAACCCTACTTCGCTCCTTCCTCGCCCGTTGTCATTCAATTTTGAACTTTAAAATGGATTCTTCTCAGACTGTACCTTCCTAACATCAGGGGGGTTCAACTCCGCACTGTAGATACGCTCGGCCGCCTTGCCTACAGAGTAGGCAAATCGCAGTAGGTTGTTGGCTTGCCCCGCGCCCGCTCGCTCAACCTCGCTGTGTCAGTATCATTGAAAACAAATGCGACGCAACCCTAACGTGTCACCGGGAGTCGCGGGGGGAAGGCGGGCGCGGTTCCTTTTGACACGCGCCGCCTGGCGAATGTGTATGAAGTATAGTAAAGTATTACGGACTTTTTTCGCGTGTTAATAAAGTTAGAATTAGTTTAATCGCGGTCGAAAAATAGAACTTTCTGTACGTTAGTAATATTGTTTATTCTGTGCTAACATTCCGTTCGACTGTACCAGGTTCGAAGGGACTCGCTTCACGTGTGAGTACAAGTACGACGGCGAGCGAGCGCAGATACACGTGCCCCAGAGAGAAGGGGACGGGGAGGAGGGGCCCGACATGCCCCGTGCGTCCGTCTTCAGCAGGAACCAGGAGAACAATACCAGGTAACACTTGTGTACAAATTATTCATTATTTATAACGTTATCGGGACTTTAACGCAATAAAAACATTGTTAATTTACCTCGACGATTCGGCCATTTTTCAACGGCCGTGGTCACGAGTAGACTGAAGGGAGGGTATTACTGCTGTTTAGCCGCGCGAGTTTTACGAACTACCTGCACTTTGTCTTGTTTATTTTCCACCGGCATATCACTGCACAACAAAGGACCAGGCCCCCAGTCCCCGGCGGCTCCGCTATTCCGGGCCACGGTAGCAGCCTCGGTAACGGCGGAGCAGGGGGTGCTAAGAATCCCCGGCAGACGCCCGGCTACCACTCCCAACCCAAAAGACGACTGGCCCTGGTAACACACAACATTCGGACACTGAGAACTGACGAGAAGCTAATCGAGCTGGAAGAGGAGATGAGTAGGTTACACTGGGATATTTTGGGGTTATCCGAAGTCCGTCGAGAGGGTGAGGACACGATAACTCTGAAATCCGGCAACCTGCTCTTCTACCGGGAGGGTGACAAGCGGTCCCAAGGTGGTGTTGGGTTTCTCGTTCACAAGTCCCTTGTAAACAACATTCTCACCATCGATAGTGTGTCGAGTAGGGTAGCGTACCTGATACTCAGAATATCTAAAAGGTATTCGCTGAAGGTCATTCAGGTATACGCGCCGACCACGTCACACTCCGATGAAGAGGTAGAGGCAATGTATGAGGACATTAGTAGGGCCATACATACCTCTAAGACCTATTTCAATGTTGTTATGGGGGACTTTAATGCAAAGCTGGGCGAAAAAAGCGATAGTGACCTGAAAGTGGGGCTATTTGGTTATGGACAACGGAACCAAAGGGGTCAGAGGTTGGCTGACTTTCTGGAGAAAGAGGGACTCTTTATGATGAACTCTTTCTTCCAGAAGCCACCTCATAGGAAATGGACCTGGTTAAGCCCTGATGGTTCCACGAGAAATGAGATCGACTTCATATTGACTACTAAGAAACAGATATTCAATGATGTCTCCGTGATCAACATGGTTAAAACCGGAAGCGATCACCGCATGGTTAGAGGCAAATTGAATATCGATGTTAAACTTGAGAGGTCTCGTCTTATGAAGTCCACGCTCCGTCCTTCTCGCGCCCATATCCAAAACCCCGAAAGCTTTCAATTGGAACTCGTAAATCGCTTTGAGTCGCTAGACAGCTATGCATCGGTGGACGAGATCAATAACAGGTTAGTGGAAACTGTCCGTATGGTTGGCGCTAAGTTTTATAAGCCCAATCGTACCAATAGACCACAAAAACTCTCAGACCATACTCTCGACCTCATGGCTGAACGACGCTTGTTGCAACTGCAGTCCTCTCACGACGCGAAGTCATATAGACAGCTCAATAGACGCATATCAAGTTCCATGCGGCACGACATCCGAACCTTTAATACAAATCGTATTAAAGAGACGATTGAGCGGAATAAAGGCTCCAAAGTGTTCGCAAAAGACTTGTCTATTGGGCAGAGCCAGCTGACGAAGCTGAAGAGGGAGGACGGTAGTATAGCGTCGACCAAAGCAGAGGTGCTGAGGGAGGTTGAGAGGTTCTATGGACAGTTATACACCTCGGTCTCAAAACCTGTTAGCAGCCTGGCCAAAGATCCAAGAGCCAAGCTGACCCGACACTATACCGAAGATATCCCGGACATCAGCCTGTACGAGATTAGGATGGCCCTGAAACAGCTTAAAAACAACAAGGCGCCGGGCGAAGACGGAATCACATCAGAGCTTCTGAAAGCGGGTGGAACACCAGTACTTAAAGTCCTTCAGAAGCTCTTTAATTCCGTGGTGCTCGGAGGTGCAACGCCAGAAGCATGGAACAGAGGGGTGGTGGCGTTGTTCTTCAAGAAAGGGGACAACACTTTTCTGAAGAATTATAGACCCATCTCGCTTCTGAGCCATGTTTATAAGCTGTTTTCCAGGGTCATCACGAATCGTCTCGAACGCAGGTTTGATGACTTCCAGCCTCCCGAACAAGCCGGCTTCCGAAAAGGCTTTAGTACCATAGACCACATCCACACGCTGCGGCAAGTTATACAGAAGACCGAGGAGTATAACATGCCATTATGCTTAGCGTTTGTGGACTATGAGAAGGCCTTTGATTCGATCGAGACGTGGGCGGTGCTTGAGTCTCTCCAGCGATGCCGTATTGACTATCGGTATATCGAAGTGTTGAAGTGTTTGTACAATAACGCCACCATGTCGGTCCGAATACAAGACCAGAGGACGGAGGAAATTCCATTGCAAAGAGGTGTGAGACAGGGAGATGTTATCTCTCCGAAACTGTTCACCAACACAATGGAAGATGCCTTTAAGCTTCTGGAGTGGAAAGGATTCGGCATCAATATCAACGGCGAGTACATCACTCACCTTCGATTTGCCGACGATATAGTAGTCATGGCAGAATCGATGGAAGACCTTAGCACGATGCTCGAAGACCTCAATCGGGTTTCCCAACGGGTGGGCCTTAAGATGAACATGGACAAAACGAAAGTCATGTCGAATGTCCATGTAGTGCCCACCCCAATAGCAGTAGGAAACTCAACTCTCAAAGTTGTTGACGAATACGTCTACCTAGGACAAACAGTCCAACTAGGCAGGTCCAACTTTGAGAAAGAGGTCAATCGTCGAATCCAACTCGGCTGGGCAGCGTTCGGGAAACTGCGAAATGTCTTCTTGTCCAATATACCTCAGTGTCTGAAATCGAGAGTGTATGATCAATGTGTGTTACCAGTGATGACTTATGGCACTGAAACGTGGCCGCTTACTATGGGCCTTATAAGAAAGCTCAAAGTCACGCAACGAGCTATGGAGAGGGCTATGCTTGGAGTTTCTCTGCGTGATCGAATCAGAAATGAGGAGATCCGCAGACGAACGAAAGTAACCGACATAGCCCAGCGGATTAGCAAGTTGAAGTGGCAGTGGGCAGGGCACATAGCACGGAGAACTGATGGCCGATGGGGTCGGAAAGTTCTCGAATGGCGGCCGCGTATTGGCAAGCGCAGCGTAGGACGACCAGCCACAAGATGGTCCGATGACCTCGTACAGGTGGCAGGAAGGCGCTGGTTGCATTCTGCTTCCAACCGGCCACTTTGGAAATCCATGGAGGAGGCCTATGTCCAACAGTGGACTTCTTGTGGCTGAGATGATGATGATGATGATGATGATATCACTGCACCGGCACAATGCTCACAATGTCCGACGATTTATCCGAAGATATATCACGACCCTTACACCTGCAGATTACAGGATTCCATGATGAAGAGAGCTTGTATCCCTCTTCCCGGTAAAAATGTTGTTTTTTTTCGGTAATCTCTTACGTATTTGAAGTCCAGTTTATCGCTCGACCTTTTTCGGACCAGTCCGTGGTGCACGTGGTGTTATTCATGATTCCCCGCGGCGGTCGCGCGATGACACAACTGACGGTCTGGACCAAAATTCTCGGTTCATGCGAGATGCATCTCACGTGCGAGATAAGTTAAAATATTGCAGATTTACAAGGGGTTTAACAGGGTTTGACAGTTGTTTTCATGTGAGATGAATCTTGCATAACCCGAGAATCGCCCCGCTGGTGCGAAACATGTTGAACGATAACTCTACTTTAAATACGTGAGTGATCCGTTTATATTAATATTATTTAATAATCAAGACTATAAGCTGATTGGTTGAGTGACAATTGATTTAAAAGTGTAGAGGCTAGCGCCTCTTTGTAACTCAATTGTCTCACTTTGGTAAGGCAACCGCTCGAAGAGAGAAGCAAGCTCTTGAAAGATATTGTCTCAACCATGTGTGACCAAAGTCATATTATTATGATTGCAGCAAGTACCCAGACATTCTGCAAAGGCTGCCCTCGTTACTCAAGAGCGGAGTGTCAAGTTGTGTGTTGGACTGCGAGGCGGTCGCATACGACACCGTGAACAAACAAATACTGCCATTCCAGGTACTATTACGGTTATTTTAGTATTGATTTATCCATGTGTAGTGGTGTACTATAGAACTCACGTACTGACTGACTGACTGACTGACAAATACACACAGCCTAAACAGCTGAAGATAGAAACATGAATTTTTTAACATTTGTCCCTTGTTAGGGAGTGTGGAGGGGCACCAAGAAAGCCTTTTTGGACATTCTACCATTAAGGGGGTTAAAAAGAGGGGTGAAAGTTAGCGTGTCATCTGAAATCTACGCGAATAAAGGTACTGGCAAAAACTAGTTAACGGTAGTTGCTAAGCTAAACGCCGAGCTTAGTTTACCGACGAGATCTTGGAGCCGAAGTCGATAAAATATTCGGCCTTGAGTGCTAAATTCAGGATCACAGCAGTGGGGTTCTCCAATGCAGGCTATATCTTTAAATACGAATTTCTCTGAGCTCATATACCTAAGTCAAAATTTAATTTATTTTCCTTGTAGATCCTTTCAACGCGCAAGCGCAAAGACGCTGCGGCCTCCGAGATCAAAGTGCAAGTGTGCGTGTTTGTGTTCGACCTGCTGTATCTCAACGGTCGTGCTTTGGTGAGGGAGCCGCTCGAAGAGAGAAGGAAGCTCTTGAGGGAAAACTTCAATGAGGTCGAAGGTAATTGCGATCAAAGTATAAATGTGCTTATTTGTGTTTTATCTTCTGTATTTCAACGATCGCGCTCTAATGAGGTCCGCTCGAAGAGAGAAGTAAGCTGTTGAGGGACAACTGAGGACGAAGGTGACAGATCAATATGCGAGTGCACGTGTTTGTGTTCGACCACTGTATCTCAATGGTTGTGCTCTAGTGGAGGAGCAACTAGAAGAGAATAAAGCTCTTGAGAGACACGTTCAACAACAACAACAAATATTATTTATTGTACACCACATAGAAAATACGAAGAAAATAAAGAAACGAATTAGAAAGGTAGACAATAGGCGGTCTTATCGCTTAAGAGCGATCTCTTCCAGACAACCAGTTTAACAATAAACAATAACAGATTAAAGTAGGTGGTGCAATATACAAAACACGTTCAATGAGGTCAACGAAAACAGATCAACGAGTTGTAGCTCGACTGACGCACTCTAGAGAGAAGGGTGCAAAATTGTCAAGACACAAGGTAGATGCAGATTGAAAAGTAAAATGTGCATTACACGTCTAATTGTATCTACGCAAAGCCACGGATCGCAAGTTTCAAATATTTCAATTCATCTCCAGGCGAATGGCAGTTCGCGACGGCCAAAGACTGCAGCTCAATGGACGAGGTGCAGCAGTTCCTGGAGGAGGCGGTGAAGGCCAGCTGCGAGGGGCTCATGGTCAAGACGCTGGAGGGCGAGCACGCGCGGTACGACATCGCCCGGCGGAGCCACAACTGGCTCAAGGTGGGCCGCTACACTAATGATACACTGTTAATAGCTGGGGGTCTAGCAGCTGGCTAGCTTTTATCCCGCTCTAACCAGTATGCGTGTGCGAAAGGGACCAATTCGTTTATGTGCGCCGTAAATTCTAGCGTGCTACTATAGCAGGACTAAACTTTGTCGAGGAAGCCACTTACAATTGGGTACTTGTCACAGTGGCGTGAAAGTGTAAAATTGTTATAAATCGCCATTTTTAAAATACTGAAAATGCGGCTTCAGCTTTTACATGTCCGACATGGTTGTGTGGCCATAGTTTTTTTTTGTTCTTACTCTGAAGTTAATAAAAAATATCTTCTTTATGCCTTGTGGGATGTTGGTTAATCAGTCTCACATAGACATTCATCATCAATTAAAAGTCATCAAATACTGAAAATAGCTTTGGCCTTTATCCTTCAGACATGGTTGTGTCGGCTTAGATCCCTTAGCTATCAATCAAATACTGAAGACACGGCTGCAGCCTTTACACGTCAGACATGATTGTATAGCCATAGATTCCTTTACCTTGAGGTTAATAAAAAAATATTTTTTTAGCTGAAAAAAGACTACCTAGAAGGCGTCGGGGACACGATAGACGTCGTGGTGATCGGCGGGTACCACGGGCGGGGCAAGCGGCGCGGCGGCTACGGCGGCTTCCTGCTGGCCTGCTACGACGCCGCGGCCGACGAGTACCAGGCGCTCTGCAAGATCGGCACCGGCTTCTCCGACGAGGACCTACAGACGCTCACGAAGGCTTTGGAGGAGCATGTTATCGAGGCGCCGAGGAATTACTATAGGCGAGTGCCATCTTCTTTATATAATACTAGTGGACGCCCGCAACTTCGTTCGCGTGAAATTAGTAACCTATCTCCGTCAGGGATTGTCTAGCTTTCTATCTGTGTAAGAATTTTTGAAATCGGTTCAGTAGTTCCAGAAATTTGCTCCTACATACAAACAAACAAAGTTCACCTCTTTATTATATTAGTATAGTTAAAACAAAGTTGCTCTGCCTCTGTCTGACCTCATGTTTTCAGCCACTTCCTGAACATGCAACAGGTTTTGTTACTTTTTATACTGTCATTAAGAGAAATTGCTTAACAACTTTTGCATTACAAAGGGGTTTCCGTTTGTAGATACGACAACGCGCACGCGCCGGACGCGTGGTTCGCGCCGGCGTGCGTGTGGGAGGTGCGCTGCGCGGACCTGTCGCTGTCGCCCGCGCACCGCGCCGCGCTCGGCCTCATTGACCCCGAGCGGGGCGTCTCGCTGCGCTTCCCTAGGTCCGTACCACCAGGATGTCTTTATCTTTTTCTTTATCCTACAAAGTCGCTATCTGTACCTGTATGTGGTCAGGGATCGTCCATTAGCCCTTTGAACGCTTTCATATTTGAATGAAGTGACCATCTTGCTCGCTAATCCTGCCGCTAACCAGCAGTGCTTGCACTGTTGTGTTCCAGCGTGGAGAGCAAGACAGCCGGTGTAATTACTGGCACAGGACGTATTCCATCTTAGTCCACTGGGTTGGCAACGCATCTGCAATCTTCTTGGTGTTGCGGGTGTCTATAAGCGGTGGTCACTTACCATCAGGGGACCCACTTGCTTGTTTTCCTTCCTATTTCATAAAAAAAGTGATCACTCACACGCCAAGCACTATTAATTGATGTAACGTTTGAACCAATAAAAATAAATCATAATAGATTTTATTCATGATCAAAGTACACTTTCACTTCGACCTTTTTAGTGGTTGTTGGCTTGGTGGGCACTACGACACACGACCACTTTATAGGTTCTTGGCGTTCAAAGGGTCATCGATCAACAATGTGTCAGTAGCCTCATGAGCACGACAGCTCGCGACACTTATAAGCGTTCTTAACGTTCAAAGGGTTAATGTAGTAATGTCCGCCAGGTTCATCCGCGTGCGCGAAGACAAGACGCCCGAGCAGGCGACGTCGGCGCAGCAGATCGCGGAGATGTACCTGGCGCAGGACCAGGTCAAGAACCAGACCAGCAAGCCCGTTAACTTCGACGACTTTTATTAACGCACGGAAATTTAGGAACCAACTTTTTTGGACTATTACCTTATGCGAATGCATGTAGGTCTCTTATATTGTACACGTTGACAGAAGTGTCCATCAGTGCCGGATGTACAGTCAGGAATGCGATTTTTGAATCTCACCGGGTGACTAAAGCTCACCAAAATGGCCGTTTTTCGTAGAGATTCGGCCATTTTGGTGAGTTTTCGACACCTGGTGAGATTCAAAAATTGCACCCCAAGTTCAGTAGTAATGGCCAATGTTATAACAAACCAATTTACTATTATGACTTCGTAATCACCCTCTTTTCAACGAGTATGGTCCCATTACCGATTATCGTTGTATTTTTATTCGCTTTAAGTCAAGATATAGATAAATTATTAGTTATTGCTATAAACACTTTCGTTAAAAATTTAAGGTATGTCAAATGTTAGCTATATCTGTTTACAACATTGGCTATTTTTATTGAACCTGATTATCAGTATTGGTGACTCTGATAACATTCTAGGAATGTACAGACGCGAATAAAATACAATTAATTGTCAATTTTCTTTTATTTCTCCGATAGACTTACACTAAAGATAACTTATTTATTTAAAAATATAAGTTTTGGCCATCGCGAGTTCAATTACACTTAGTATTTAACCTACTGGGGCCTAAGTTCAGTCTGAAAACTGAATATAATAAAACTTATTCCGTACTTAAAAAAACATTCATGCACGAATTATTTCTGCAATTTTATTTAACAGTTCACTTAAAAAAAATTATAAACGTCCATTTTTTTGTACCAAAGAGATCAAACGCTGCGTTTTCAACGTAAAGGAACATGTCAGCAAGCGGTTATGTCATTTCATATTTTATTTACAAAAATAAATAAATAAAAGGGCCTTTCAACTATTTGGATTGGATGTCTACAATAAGTTTCCGACATCACAACATACATTTACTTACAATAAGCTCATTTTGCGCGACAAGTTACTATTAATACAAAAAAGTAGATTTTAATCTAAAAAAGGTAATTTTAATATTTAAAAGAAACTGCACGAGAACTAAAACAGCCGCATTGTAGTTTGTACAGGCCGTAAAAAATTTAAATTTTCACAAAAATAAAATGTCCAAAAAATATTTAAGTATATAAAGTGTATAAATAAAATGATATCGATTGATATGGCACGACACTTAACATTACTTATTGCTTACTAAAAAAATATTTTTCAATTCGTTGAGGGTTACCTTGAACGATTTAAACATATAAAAATGTAAATAATGGGGTATTTAATTAATTACAATTAAGCTAAATCCATGGTAAAAAAGTAACTTATAGTTTGGCAATTGGCATACGCACGCTGACATGGTTTTTTTATCTGCTCGCGTACTGGGCCATTAAAGACGGAACTGTAGGAAAGTGTCATTTTTCGAAACACGTATTGTACAGTCAAGGAATTAAATTTCCAACCCACCTAAGGTTCAATAGCATAAAGCAAACTGTCACCATAAGCGCTATCTATAGTGCAAGACGTTAGTTTGACATATCGACCTTAATGCATTCGAATGTTAGATGACATTTCAACGAAATGGGTAGGGAATTAAATCCCTTGACTGTACGCAGTATGAAATTGATGTATCTATCCCTTTCGTGCATAAACAATTTCATTCAGTTCCCTCTTGAACGATCAGTTAAGTTACTTGCTGTTTGTATTATACTTTGTTGTCTATTAATTTAAAATAATCATCTTTATATTACTAGCATTAGCCTCATTATTTTTAGATTTTTTTTCTAGCAATTTTGACCGCGTTATCAGACTTAAAATTAAAATTGTACCCAAAAAAAGTGTTCTGGTAACCCCACAATTTAAATATTCGAATTAAAGTTACAATTTTAACTAAGATAATCTCGAGATTCAACATTAACTTGATTGGGCTACGAACAAACACGTGCATAAAATCCAATAGGAATTACAAATAATTTGATCAATCAACATTCTATTCTTACATTTGAGTATTTACTACCGTGTAAAATTAACTATACTAGTTTGTTCCAGTGATTTGTCTTTCCGATTACCTAACTACTTGCTAACGCACACTGAGACATTTGCTTGACAAGTTGACGTCAATGAAATGGTTCAGTGTGGCGGTTGGACTCGTCCGACCTTAAGAGGAGTGTGAACCCAGCGCGAAAAAGCGCTCCCCATACACACGGCGATAACGTTTTCCACCCTCTAAACCTGAACCTATGACAATGATTTTTTGGTATGTTGTCGTTATGTCTAGGAACTAGGTTTGTATGTTTTGATTTTTTAATATTTTTCATAGATTTGACAATATTTGCATTTTAGGAGTTTCATACGAAACAAAAAAATTACAATATTCTTGAAACTATTAAGAATATTTAAAAAGTCAAAACATACAAACCTAGTTCTAGGGCATTGTGACAACATACCATAAAATCATAGCTATAGGTAAAGGTTTAGAGGGTGGAAAACGTTATCGCCGTTTGTATGGAGAGCGGAGGGTTCACACTCCTCTTAAGTTAGTTGGTTCTGCAGCGCCAACTTCAAAATTGTTTTTAGAAAACATTAAGAAAAGAATGATTTTTTATAATTAATCAAGGCATAAAAAAGTGGAAAGTTTGTTTAAATATTTGCATTATTTTAAACACTCGACACAAAGCTGTTATAAGTTGAAGCTGCCAGTTTAGTCTTTCTGTTTGTCTGTCTGTGGCCTCTGAGCTGCATATCGGATAAACCGATTTAAACGCGGTTCTTTGTGTTTTTGGTAGCTGAATGAAGCGACATTTTTTAGCCATGTTTAATGCCAAACGGGTTGACAGTTTGTAAGATATGACTCTGGCATATGTAGGGTAAAATTCAATCAATTCAATCTTTGTATTATAGCGCCATCGGTACTTTCGATGTGGTGAAAAAAATTGCGAAGTTATCATATTCATTTTAACTTACCCGCAGACAAACACTGGGATGTTAAATGTATGTAAAAGAGGGTTCTATTTACTTTAGAAAAATATATGGAATCCCTTGTAAAAAAAATATGTTTTTATTGTATTTTTTTTACTTGTGTGAATCAATAAACAGTTGTTGTTGTATTGTATGGCCGCTGCGGAACCAACTGTAAAGTATCAAAAAGTTCAAATTATGAACAATCTTTAGAGCCACAAGTTCACAACTAATCTTACTAACTAAAAAATATGACAAAACCTAAAAAGCACAGGCAAGAGTGACGTTTATGTACAACTATCAGATAAATCACATCCAATAACCTAGCTAATATACTTAATGTACTTCACTAACCAAGATGGTCGCTTGTCTTATTAAGGTCGATGGTAGTTTATCTAATCCATAGGTTGGGCTTTGACTTTCCAGCGCTCCAATCAGTGCCGGCTAACACATCGTTCGAGTATCTGATTGGCCCGCGACTGGCCAATGTCGAGCGCTCGGAAATCAAAAATCAACCCGCAGAACTCATTCCACTAATACATGGGTTGAACGTTATAGAACCACGCTTGTCAAATGCTTGTCGTTAATTTGCGATTAGGTTTCTACAGGATGCTCTAATGTGCGAGTGAGTTTTACTATCAAATTTTAAATAGGAAGCATCGTGGTTAACCGTCGCGGAAAGTCGCGACGATTGTTTGTCAATTTTTAATTTAAATTGTTTGTTTGGTTGCGTTCGTTAGTATCGAATAAATTTTTCTACTTTTTTTCAAAAGTGGATACATCTTTGCGTAGTCGCCTAAGAAGTGCCGAAGCTCAAACCATGTGTCCAGCGTCCTTTGCTTTTCAACTGAGTTTTACAACCTTCGAACGCCATTAATGAATTTCCTAACGTAATTTGTGCTAATTGCAGTGCGCAAGGCCTTACGAGGGTTGATGACTAACATTGGACCAATAAGGAGTAGGTATTTGTTGTTGTGCCTCATAGCAGCGCGGCGCGCTCGGCCGGCGAGCTGTCGGACGCCTCGGCGAGCAGGTTCTGCTCTTCTGCGGGGTTCGCTGGCGGCGCGTACATGCTCTCGTACACTGGGTTCGCGAAGTGGTTGCCGCCGTTCTGTTGGAATACATACACCAACGTTAGAATGGACATTCTGGATATATGGATTTCGAAAAGTGGCAGATCGGTGAATTTATTATTATTATATAATACGAAGGCAAACGAGCAACTGAGTCACCTGGCCAACAACAAAATGAAGAAATAAATCATGTTATTTCATATTTTACGGCGGCACTTTTGCACTAGATACCAAGATTGTTTACAACAATTGTCATCTTAAAAAAATGAAGTATATAATTTTAGAGGTGTCGCTTCTTTACAGCTATTATATAGCTTGGGTGCTACTTGGGTAGAGTCTCCACGTTTTGAATGCTCAAATCTTTTTCCAATTGCAATCTAGTCAAGTATACCCTCAGCCCTTTGGACCTCAACCCCTTACTGACGTGGAAGCAAGTCACAATAGAGAGATCTCTCACCAGGCGGGTGTTATGCCTGGGGACCGAAGTCCGAAGGATAAAAGTTGGAAGTTGTATACGAAACTTGGTTAGCGTGATGTAGCGCATGTCAGTTGGTTTCCTCTATTCTACACTAGATGGCGCTAGAGTCGCTACACTGACCTCTCGCTGCGGCGGCAGCAGGTCGCGGCGCGGCGGCTCGTCGTCCGCGAGGTACATCGGGTTGTTGATCTCAACGTTGTCCGACAGCCGCGCGTGCACGAACGCGCCGCTGTAACAGTACGTACGGAACACTTAAAATTTAATTCATTATTCATTCATCAACCAACCTGGTGATGGTTGCGGGAATTCGCTAGATAGAGACGAGCAGCAACGGACCGGTCATTTGCAAAAGATCTGTCTGATTTTCTATTGAGAAAATGTAAATTGTAAGTTGGTAAGCAAAATCATCGGTTTCGCCATTAAAGGAATAAGGGCAGCGTCCATATATGCTCACTGCCTGCGTCGGCGCAGCACGTAGAGCGCGGCGGCGACCGCGGCCGCCAGCAGCAGCAGCGCCACCGCGGCGCCGGCCCACGCGCCCGCCGCGCTGTGCGGCGCCGGCGCCGCCGGCTCGCGCGGCGGCGAGCACGACGCGCCCTCCAGGCAGGCGCAGTACGCCGTGCCTTCGCTGTCGCTGTCGTCTGGGACAAACGGTTTTTTGTTATATACAACATAGGAATGCAAACGAGCAAGTGGGGTGCCTGATGGTAAGTGATAAACACCGCCCATAAACATCTGCAACACCAAGGAGATGACAGATGCATTGCCAACCCAGAGGGCTAAGATGGAATACCTTTTGTGCCAGTAATTGCACCGGCTGTCTTGCTTTCAACGCCGGAACAAAACAGAGATGCATTTTTGCTTTTCGGCAGGATTAACGAGCAAGATGGTGGTAGCGAACCTTGCACAAGGTCCTACCATCCGCAAAGAAGAAAATGCTATGATGCCTATGATGCAGTTAGGCGTATAATCTATGTTTTCTAACGCGCGCCGGTTATAGCCGCCCGGAAAAAAGCAAAAGTTCCTCAGAAGATTCAAAGTGTCCTTCCTTGGCATAATACTAATAAAATTATATATGCAAAACTAACTATTAATAGATATTTGGATGCTGGTTCCACAATCACGCAATAACAGCTGGAGTGGAACGGCGGAACACAACAGAGCATACACTGCTGCTTAGCAGCTGGGTTACCCACTAAGATGATGTGAGCGATCCGGACAGGCCTTGCACAAGGTCCTACCACCAGTAAAAATGTTAGCGGTTCCTATTTGTACATTGCTTTCAGTTTTCAGCTGGGAGCTGGGAGTGGCGAAGCAGCGGTCTCACCGATGGGCCTCCAGACGCAGACGGCGGGCGGGCGGCAGGCGGCGGCGACGCAGGCGTGGCCGTGGCCCACGTAGTGCGCGCACAGCGGGCCGCCGTACGGGCCGGCGCAGGCGCAGCGCGCGCCCGCCGCCGTCGCCACGCAGCGCCCGCCGTGCGCGCAGCCGCCGCGCACGCACAGGGCCGACTGGGGGCGCTCTGCGGATTATAAGGGTTTGTGAGTTGGATGATCTGTTTGGACACTACATGTCAATATCAGGGTATCCTGTCTTAAAACTACATTCGCCAAATATTTCATTTATCTAAAGATATTACCGTATTATTTTCAGGATTGTTTTTAATCCTGAAAAAAATACAATTTCATGATTTTATAGAGATCTAAATTAAGTTATTTTTCACTATATCTCTTTCCAGAGGTTGTCGAAGAGATCGCTGCTTAGCGATAATCCCCTGTAGAATTTCCTATTGTTGTTTTGTGTTTTTGTCTACTTGTGCGAATCGATAAAGAGTATTTGTTGTTGTTGTTAGATTAGGTTTAATATATAATTTTCAGGAATTGTTTCGGCAAAAAACCTTGTAGGATAATTTTTTTTATGAAATAGGAAGGCAAACAAGCAAGTGGGTCACCTGATGGTAAGTGATCACCACCGCCTACAGACATCTGCAACACTAAAGAGATTGCAGATGCGTTGCCAACCCAGAAGGCTAAGATGGAATACCTCTTGTGCAAGTATTACACCGGCTGTCTTGCTCTCCACGCCGGAACACAACAGTGCAAGCACTGCTGCTAAGCTGCAGGATTAGCAAGCAAGATGTTGGTAGCGATCCGGACGGACCTTGCACAAGGTCCTACCACCCGCAAAAATGACGACAAGATCCTTTTCAAGCCAATTGCTCTCAGCTCTCTCTTTAATGGTCAGTTAAGTTTGTTAGATATTGTTTGTACAGGTTGCATTATTACCTCTTTAATCACAAAAGTTAACCAATTGTTTCTAACTAACAAATGTTTTGTTAGTATTTAGGAAACAGGCACATAAACGTCACCGGTCACCGTATAGTATTTAGGCGCCTCGTGGTTTGCGACGGCAATCAACAGATCATTAACTCACATCAAATCGTGTGTCATTAAAAATGAATCATGCGGTTTTGACAAGTGATTACTTTTTTTTACGGAAACTGGAGGAAAACGAGCCTGGTTTTCCTGATGCGACGTGATCTTCGCTGCCCATGGCAACAAGCAATCTCGAGAAAATTACCGATCCGTTGCCCTTTAGGTTATGAAACTTTTTCAATAATCATAATTGTAAAAATGCTATATAATGACAACACAAAGAAAATGCGAGTAATGGCAGGACTCGAACCTGGAACCTCAGTGTTAAAAAAAAAATCGATTACAATTTCGATTACAAAAAATTATTGTCATAATTTTTCCTATTCATATAATATTAATTAGTTTGACGATCTTAGCTTGACAAAGACCGATGGAATAGAATTGAATAGATATTTAATCGAATTTGGTACATATAAGAATATGGTACAAATAATTCAGTTCAGCATATCCTGCAAGATTCAAATATAGCCGTCAACACTTCGTTAGTCACAAAATAAACGCTTGCCGTGTGAACGACGACGATTGTAAATTGGGAAAAAAATTAAATATCAGCAGAAACGTTTGCTAGATAACAAACCGCAACAAATTACCTTGCTGCTCCGCGAAACCAGTGCCGGGCTGTAAGATATTGATGATGCCTCGTATAGAGGCGAAACGCGAGTGTTTCGTGTAGTTTTAGTGTTAAGTGGTGGTGGTGTGTAGTTGAGTCTGTGTGATATATGTTGTTTCGTGTGGAAGCGGAGGAGGGTGGGTTTTGCATGAATATATATATGTCGCACAGACGCAGCTATTTAGCACGAGCCCGGCACTGGTTTCGCAGAGTAGCAAGGTAATTTGTTCCGGTTTGTTGATATGGACCTCCGCAAAGTAACGCCTGAATCTATTAACTAATTGTTTGCTAGATGTCACTTTGTGAGACGACTTACAAAGTGACATAACCGCCAAATAAACCACAACTGACTTTTTGCATTTCGACATTTGACATTTTGATTTTCATGGCGTGCCAAAAATGGACGTTAGAAGCATGGTGGTTAGGGTGTGTTTTGCCTGTTAGAGCTTGACAATTTGATGCGGCATTGCAGCCGTGACCTGCGCCGGTGATGCGTTGTGACGCAATATCCAGATGTATAGCTATAATTATGTAAATTAATGTATAGTTTTAAAGGTTTCAAACAAATTATTAGTGACAGGTACCTCTTATCAAGGACACAAACAAATTTTAGCACCTCTTGTTTTTGTTGTTGGCATGACATTTTGTTAATAGATATGTTAAGTGTTGAAACTTTTTAAAAGTTTTCGTTAATAACAGAGATTACTTAATGAAAAATTTTAAAGTGATTTGGGAGATAATATTATTTCAATAATTATTGTTAGAAATGATAGGTGTAAAACTGTCATACTACTCCCATTAAACTTATAGGAAAACCAGATTTTATTGTGAAAGCTCAAGTTAAGTTAATTAAAACCACAGGGCTAATACTTAACTTACAAGAAAATTATTCGCATGAAATAGTATATTGTTTAACAAGGGCTGACAAGAATTTACATACGTATTCAGGCAAAGCAGACACTTAAAAACAAATACTTATCAATATTTTAATAGACTTTCACTTATTATTATTTCGTCATTATATTTTCAAAAAAAATACACACCGTTATCCCGCCGTCTTCTCCTACGTCCTCCCATTTCAACTCACAAACACACACATGAACATTTAACAATTATTAAATTCCATCTAAGTATTTATTATTATCAAATCCAATTATTATATCTCACATAATAAAAGAAACACTACAACAATTACTAAATATCATAGATCTATAGAACCTCTTTAGACAAATAAAAGATCGATTTTTATAGTCGCGCGCTTACTCAGCGAATGCGCGTGCGCTGTCTAAAGAGCGGCCGCGGAATGGTCGCACCTTCGACTGGCGCGCGCACGCGCCGGTTCCTTGTAACACTGCTCTATTTGTTTTCGATATTTGCTTGTCAATGTGGAGATGTATGTTAAATAAATCTGGTATTAATGGCTAATTTACTAGATAAATATTAACAAGTATTTAAAAGTGTGAATATGTTAAGTTTAAAGAGGCGAGCTGACTTTGATTCTACTCGTCCGTCATTTGCTCATAAACTGTCCTAATAAAAAAAGCTGTTAAGAGCTGTTTGAAATACTTTTACGGCTACCAAAGATTTAGTTAAAATTTAACATAAAAACTATTTTATCTCCCAAAAAAAAACTAAAGAAACGCCGCTACCGCTGCCAAACAAATACTTATAATTTTTTTTTATTATCTTTAAAGTTTAAATAATTTTATGTCTTCGAAATGATGCGACCTATTCAAATATGGCTAGCAAAAATTAGCTCAGAAATGCTAATAAATAATACCTAAAATAATATATTAACTTTATTAATTTGCCCGATACTTGTTTCTAAGCAACGCCAAAGACTGGTCTAATAAGTACATTTGTTGCTAAGGAAATTATATGGAGAAGTCGCTTTAACCTTTTTAACACTAAGGCAGTTAAATATAGTTGTAATAGGTATGGTGATGCAAGCTGAGTTATTATTAGATGATTAAGAATTATACAGATAAAGTATTTTGAAATTCTGTGAAATATTAAAAAAGCGCGATAACAGAAACCCTAAAAAATGTCTGTGTTGTTACAATAATATCGCATGGTAACAAATCGGACATTTTCATGAAGGTTATTTGGGAACACATTGGTATATTTGTTTTTATGACAGTTTCAGACACTATGCAACTGTATAATATTTTTTCTAGTTTTTTTTGTTATTTTTGTGAAACTACCCACTTGGTGAAATAGGGGCCTGTGTACGCAGGCTTGTTTTTTCTAAAATCTTAAAGCTAAAACAAGTTGACAATAACATCATAAAGAATAATTTTCGGATGACATTCATACTTCACCAAGGACACTAGACAGGTCCCGTACGAACTCAAGTATTAAATCAATTTATTTTCAACTGTCACGATATTCCTTTTTTATAGTTGCAAGGTCACACGGGCGACCGTTTATTCAACTTGAGTACGTCTGTCTTTCTTATATGTAATTACAAAGCAAAGAACTGAATAAAACACATTTTACAATTTAAAAAAAAATTGACTTTAAATGGGTATTTATTTAGTTGGCGATAGTAATATTTACTTTTCTATACAGTTAGTATGGCGAAGTGAGTACTTGAGTTCGGGCATTGACTGTACTCATTGGGTTTTTGTACAAAACAAGCAGACCCCAGGGGATTTACTTGTATGATGGGGACAAAAATAAGCTTACATCCTTCGCCGATCCATCAACTATCTTTCTATCTTTTTTCTTTTGCGGGTGGTAGGACCTTGTGCAAGGCCCGTCCGGATCTCTACCAGCATCTTGCTCGCTAATCCTGCCGCAAAGCAGCAGAGAGCAAGACAGCTGGTGTAATTACTGGCACAAGAGGTGTTCCACCTTAGCCCTCTGGGTTGGCAACGCATCTGCAATCTCTTTGGTGTTGCGGGCGACTGCAATCTCTTTGGTGTTGGTGTTGTTAGGCGGTGGTGATCACTTATCATCAGGTGACCCACTTCCTTGTTTGCCTTCCTATTTCATAAAAAAATATTTCTATAACGTTCAAATCATTCTGTCTCTTCGTTACGCGAAGGAAGGACAAACAAACAAACTCATTTCCGCATTTTATAATTTTAGTATCCGTACTACTTATTATGGATAGGATAGCGGTTTTTAAAAAGGTTCTAGAAAAGATATCTGATAGGAGGAAAACTTTTCCTATATAACAAATTTAGATTTCCGAAAACCTGTTCAGAAATCCCCTAAACTTTTGCGGAAAATACTGCACCGTAAAACATATCAATGCACTCTGTATTATCCAATTTCGACTTAAGCGCTACGGCAATAAGAGTATCGACAGCTGCGTAGAGATAAAGCCTGAGATCTCGTAATGGCGAGGTGTTTCCCAAGCACAGGGAAGTCCACTGACGGCGCCTGCGCAGTGAGGTTGACATAAGGCCACGTTACAACAAGCAAGCAAAGTAATTAGCGAGCACAGACCGACAAGATTTTCTTAAATATTTAACTAGTACTCTAAATCAGTTTATATGTCTTTTTTTATGAAATAGGAAGGAAAAGAAGCCAGTGGTTCACCTGATGGTAAGTGATCACCACCGCCTATAGACACCAGTGAAATCAAAGTGATTGCAGATGCGTTGCCAACCCAGAGGGCTAAGATGGAATACCTCTTGTGCCAGTTTACAATAAACCCCTAACTTGGTATTTAAAAATAAATGAAGCAGCAAAACGCGGCCTTATGAATCTTATGATTAAAGATAAGGTCGTTTATAAATGAGATGAATCATCGACAATTCCTACTAAGTTCAAATTTGTTGTTTTGCGAAGAACCAGTTTAGCAGATTTCTCAAGAGATCGTGGTATTTTGTATAGTAAACTGGCTTACAAGCAGGCGTCGTGGGACCTGGAACATGCTCCACAACGTCGCCTGACCGGCGCCTCAGCCTACGTGCCGGGGCTAAATTGCGCCAAAGAAGGGGGAGGTCGGGGACGCTGAAGCTCCCCCCCAGACGTGTGGGCCTAGCCTACGGCGGGCAGAGGTGCCATATACTCGTACATTACATCCAAATGGAAACCTTGCGAAGCTGGGGCGGGCCGCCAGTTGTAATATAAATGAAATATTACCAAAGGCTTATCGAGGTAAATGTTGACAGTTTTTCTGCAGCACAGGATGTAAGACAGCAAAAATTGTATTGTTATTAAAAAACGAGCGAGCTGAACGAAGGTCAAGATTTAATAAACTTCCGGTTGTATTTATTTACATAATTAAAGGCTAATTAAGGAATGATTATGATTACGCAAAACTATAAGTTATTCAAAAATAAATTAACAAAAAGTGATAGTGATCAAATGGTACAAGTTATCTACACGAATAAAGAGGTAAACTTCGTACTTGGTTTCCACGAATATTGTCTAAAAATACGAATTGTCATGCTAGCGGTTCCGGATTAAGGAACGCTAGTAATGTCATACGTTTATTCACGCCGAGGCGGCTCGCTCGGAGCGGAAGGTTCAAGGGTAAGCGCCCTGCGACCTCCGCCAACCGGTTTGTATCGTTCGTTTGGTCTAGTTTCGCGTCACACTAGGATGACGTCATTTGTTTTTTTATGTATTTCGCAATTGATAATGTGAATCTTTGGTTTTGCAAGGGGACATCCATAAATGCTTAATTGCTTGCAATGCTTATTATTTTTTATTATGTTGACATACCAATATTAATTTTGATTAGTTTTAGTATTCATTAGTTTTTTTATTTGTTTAATTATGCTGACATTCCAGTATTAATGTTGTTTTAGTTCTATTGATTAATGCTTTCTATGAAATTTGACGATCTCCATATAAAAACGTGTAATTTGTCATTTTATGCAATTTATAATGTAATTATATTGACTGAATAAATAAACTAAATTAAACTAAATTTGATCTATAAACGGAGGGAGGTGCAAAGGTCATAAAATATATACTACGAGCTTTTTATGAATTTTACGGGATGAAAAGTAATACGGGAGCGGGCAAGGTGGCCAAAAATATCTCAACACGCCCGAACGTATTTGACAATAGAGTCGATTTCAGATAGTTTGGACCGCTTTGTATTTATTTGATGTTGACCGTACGCAAGCTAAACAACTACTGTAGTGTATGTATGTATACCCGGCGCCTCCCGTATATGTAACACTATATAAGTTAAGTATTTATTAATAAACGTGCAGTCTACATCGAAACCTGGACTCAGCGTTGCCAATGCTACGGCAATTGCAGTGTTCTACGGCTTTCAGGCCAAAAAATTACAAAATACACGGCTTACTACGGCTGCAACCCTGTGGCCGTAGTACAGTCAAGGAATTAAATTTCTAACCCACCTAAGGTTCAATAGCATATAGCAAACTGTCACCATAAGAGCTATAGAGCAAGACGTTACTTTGACATATCGACCTTAATGCATTGCGAATGTCAGACGACATTTCAACGAAATGGGTAGGGACTTAAATTCATTAACTGTACATACTACGGCTTTTCGCGAATTCTACGGTCATTGATTAATTTATTTATAACAAATTAATTTTTAGAGTATTCGACTGTTATTTTAAGTATGACTGTGTACTGTATCCGATTCCGAATCCGAATGGCAACTTTGCAAAAATGTCTAGGGTGTGTGGGCTGGGCTTAATGTTAAAAACGTGTTTCTTTTTTTATAAGTAGTGACACGACCCACCGTTTGGTGTTTTTCCATAAAACACGGCTTTTTTATCTAATATACACGGCCGCCTAACAATTTGCATTGGCAGCACTGCCTGGACTTGTCATTTACTCCCGGCTTGACACATCACACTACTTTCCGCTTCGCTGCAATCAAAGAGGCCCCTCAACGATAAACTACTACTTAGCAACATGACGTTAACATAAGAACGTAAAGACCTGTCAACTGAATCTTCGGGGTTTTTTCTACCATAAGCGGTGTTTTCCTTGTGTGTACATACTTAGAGAGTTCCGTCTCTATTGAAGTGAATCTACGAGTTAAACATGTTTTTTTTTTATGGGTAACACGAAATAGAATAACAGTAAACTATAGTCACTGACCTATAAGTAATGGACTTCTACTCAGCGCTTAAAATATGGCCGCATCAAAAGTCAAACAAAAGTACAACTAATCGACCATCGCTCGCGCTGTCAGTCTGTCGGTCCGACGGCGCTGCTGTCAATACTATTATTTGGTAAAAAAAACCTATTTGCAAACGAAAGTTAATAAATTATTACTTTATGCAGTTAGATGTAAAGTTTTAAATCCAATGACTATAAATGGTAAACTAATAATTTGTGTTAGTAACTTTGGCGTCAACCTGTATTCTTATGTTGGTCCGTTTTTCTGCTGTCACTTAGTATGACACTGTACATCCATGTATAATAATATCATTGACCATAGTCAATGAACCTAGAACATTCCAACCGAGAGAGTTAAGACTGATAAATAAAAATTAAACCTTTGCATTCAAATAACACGCGTCTCATATGTTAATAATCCTATTATATTATAAATGCCAAAGTAAATGACATTTGGATATTAAAATGCTAGTAAAAAAAATGCTATTACAAACTTATATTTGCACTTGGTATGTATGAGGACAACAGTTTTCCAACGGCATAGTTAAGTTTGTCTCTCAATTCATTGTGTCAATTCGTTAACAATGCTTGATACTTATTAAATTTGTACGGAAGCCTCGGCGCGAGAGTCGTTCTCGCGAGTCGGTTTTTTTTTCGGTGCAACATTAACGTAATGGATGGATTCTATAATGTTTCGTTTTATGTAGAATCACCCGTCACCTGTACAGCAAGCAAAAGTGTGAAGTGTTAAGTATTGTTTAGATAGTTTGTTTGAATTGTCTGTGCCATGATTTACGCGGAGATACAATGGTCGATCAATAATCTATTTTTGTGACACTCATGCGATCATACACCGCATAGATCATAGTAATAAAAAAAATGTAGTAAAGACGAAGCCGTTCTGCATAAGAACTTTTGTTTGTTTCTACGGAGTGGCATAATTATTTGTTAAAAAAATTTATAAGGACCTTAGCAAAGTAACTACTGATTTTTTTTTTGAAATAGAAAGGAAAACAAGGAAGTGGGTCACCTGATGGTAAGTGATCACCACCGCCTATAGACACCCGCAACATTAAAGACATTGCAGAAGCGTTTCCAACCCAGAGGGCTAAGATGGGATACCTCTTGTGTCAGTAATTACACCGGCTGTCTTGCTCTCCACACCGGAACACAGCAGTGTAAGCACTGCTGCTTAGCGGCAGGATTAGCGAGCAAGATGGTGGTAGCGATCCGGACGGACCTTGCACAAGGTCCTACCACCCGCAAAAAAAAAATTAAGCCCGAAAAATTCTTAATTTTTTAGATCACATGTAAAAAAAAACTAAGTTGCACCTTCTACTGAAATGAAGAGGATTGAATTTTGTATAACCGTGTTCATTATACCGCTGGTTCCGGATATGATAGCTTGTCGAGTGGCCGAGTCTGGATACTTAGGCCCTTTTTTACCACTTTCTGATAAGTTCCCGATACCATAACTAACAGATATCTGTGATATCGTATCTGTTTGTGTCCATAGAATAAAGAGAGATTGCTTCACATACATATATGTATCTGTTGGATATGTAGCGATTAATAGCGCCATCTAGTTTAGAACGGAAGCAACCTACTGATATGCGCTAAATCATGCTTACAAAGTTACGTAACAACATACAACTTCAAACTTTCATCCTTCGGACTTCGGTCCCCAGGCATCTGAGAGATCTCTCTATTGTGGCTACCCTTCACAGATAAAATACCACGAAGTTATCAGAGCTCCAAATGCCGCTATATTTTAGTAAAATAAAACAACTCCCTGTGCTTATTAACGGATCACTCACGTATTTTTACGTCGAGAAATACCCGACATGTTTCGGACCAGTCCGTGGTCCTTAATCATGAGCCCTCGCGGCCCCGCGTATGAAAATACGTAAGTGATCCGTTTTATTAACATGTCCGAGTCTCACGGTAGTTTTATGTTAAAAACTCACTGTGCGGTTTATAATCGTGGTCGTCTCCTCCGATGCGGCCGTCGTTGTCGCCGAACCGCCCCGCGACGTCGTTGTCGTCGCCTGGTTGCGCATCGTGCGCGTCGTGCGCGTCGTGCGTGTCGTGCGCGTCGTGAGTGTCGTGAGTGCCGTGCGCGGCGCAGGCGGCGTCGACGCAGGCGGGGCGCTGGCAGCGCTCGCCCGTGAACTGCGGCGCGCACGCGCAGGACACCAGCCCTTGCGGGGACACCTGGCAGGTTCCCTGGACACGAAACCTCGCTTTACTAACGTATGTGGGAATCAGTGGCGTAACAATAGGGTGGCAGGGCTGGCAAAATGCCACGGGCCCCCGACCCAAGAGGGCCCCGGGCCGGGGCTTTGGGTCGGCGGCCTCGAGATCAAAAATATTACTGATAGGGCCCCATCAAAAGAATTTGCCACGGGCCCCAGATGGTATAGTTACGCCACTGGTGGGAATGCTAGCAACATTGAATGAACGACTGACGTAAGCGAGCGAATGACTGGAAGAGATCTTTGTGAATGAACGGTACGCCAGAGCGACTGAAAGTGCGTTAGGTGATTTGGTTGTAGCTGCTTGAATTTTGTTAGTTTCCGTTTTTTCTTTGATTAAACTTTATTCATTTGCGTTTAAAGTTTGTTTCCTTCACACCATCCCATGTATACCTAGTACGGGGCGTACCACGGCTGTACGGTAATTTACACTTTGTCAAGTGTTAAGTGAAAATGCATACATTTGCTACTTAAGTAAGTAACTTTACGTTACCCTGGGCCGTAAGTAGCAATTTACTATCCGCTATGCGAGCGGAAATCTCCACCTCCTGGCCAGAGGAAGACGTAAAATTGTGTACACACCTCGGGCGGTGATAAAGAAAGTTTCAAGTCGCATATTTATCGCCCTCGCCTTTGGCTCGTGCGAGAAGCTCCTGCGATCTGAGATATTCTTTATTTCACCACCTTCAGGGTGTAATATACTATTATTGCACATAAAAATAAATTATTAATAACAATGTTGATGATACAATTTTAAACTATTGTGTTTTACACAGTTCACTATGTGTGCGTAAACGTAAAAACGAGACATTTTGCATGTGTGTGTTCGCCACTGTATTCGGATCATTTTTCTTTGAGTTTTTGTATAGGTATAACCTGTCTATTAATAACAAGTCACTGGTCTGACCTGGTTGAGGCAGAGCCCCTGGCAGACGTCGGGGCGGCAGGCGGCGCCGGCCGGCGTCAGCTCGCACACGCTGCCCGGCCCGCACAGCCCGTACGCGTCGCCCTCGCACGCCGAGCAGTGCACGCCTGTGGAAACACTCGCGTTCAAGTCTCGTTCTCACGAATGCCTATGGTGGCTCCACACTATCAGTTTTAAATGTCAGTTAAAACTGTTCGTGTGTAGCCCGCATTAGACACACCGGACGACCTAGTACGCCAGCTTCTCTTCTCTTAAAACATGTATGACACTTTCTAGTCAGTTAGTCAGATTAAAGAACCATTTTATTTAGACCAATGTTTTTCAGAATTATTGCAAACGCGAAGCCAGAATTTAAAACACCTCTTGCGATCCTCAAGATTTCATCTTTTACGTAATGAATGACGAATTTCATTTATTTACCAAAATAAAATTCAAATTCAAATTTTGATGTGCAATAAACACAGCTTGCAGTTAATTTAAAAGATGGAGGCTTAACATTAGGCAAACACTGTATTCAATTTCACTAACTACACTCTGAAGCTTACCCAATCAACCAGTAACTGATCCACAACCCACCAAAATATCCAACACTTTATAAAACACTGGTTTAGATATTTTCTCCCAACTCCCGAATAGAGGTTTATATTTCTAAAGCGCATTATCAAAGGTTAGTACGTACCGGTGTACCCGGGTGCGCAGGCGCAGCGCGGCAGGCCGCGCACCGTGCGGCACGTGCCGCCGTTGTCGCAGCGCCACGCCGCGCACGCGTCACTGCCTGCCTCCGTCTCGCAGCGCTCGCCTGTATAGCCAGCGAAGCACACGCACTGGGCACAAAACAGAGTCAAATCATTGGACGAAGATCGACGAAGAGAAGCATCATTAGTATTACAAAAACAATATTCTTTATTGATTCACAGAAGTTAAGGTACATGGGATCAGAGTTAAAAACAGAAAATTGACAAACTTACAGATTCTCACATTAATGCGATATGCGTTCTACGGTCTCTACTAACAGACGCCTGCCTAGCCTAGCCTTTGTCCGTCGAGGGATATTGTAGCTTTCTATTTGTGGAAGAATGCTTGGAATTGGTTTAGTAGTTCCAGAGATTACTGTAATGTATGTGTTTGACATTATAACTCCTAGTTTTTAATATTTGCACGCTTAATGCAAGCAGATTTGGCCTGGAATCCTTTAATGTTATGACCATCTTATATATGTACCCAAAATTTTAGCAAATAAATATATTTATTCATTCATTCATTCATTATCCCCTATACACAAATAAATAAAACCTCGTTATTATATTACTCTATATGTAGATAATAAGAGTCAGCAAGCAATGGCATCTTATGCAAAGAACTTCCACAGGTTCTCGATACACCATCAGTATACCTTGAGCTCGGCGCCAGCAGTGACGCAGCGGCCGCGGTAGTGGCAGTGCTGGCCGCAGCGGTAGTGCTGGCAGCGGTCCCCGCTGTACAGCGCCCCGCACGCGCAGTACGGAACGCCGTCCGACAGCTGGCAGGTGCCCGGCCCGCAATCCAGCGGACAAGCGGCGGGCGCGGGCGTTCCCGCCGGCGTAATAATACACTCGCGTTCTCTCTGTTTCGGATGGAATAGCAAAGTTATTTAACTATAGCAAAATTTCGCATAGCAAGACCTAAAATGAGCATAAAAGACGAAGATAATCCAATTGAAATGTCGATGACCTCCCCATTAGGCCATGGGCCTGCGAAAACTAAAACAAATTAATAGCAACTGCCAACCAACAAATTAAAGACCACCGAAATGACGCGTAAGCAAAGGAAAACAGCTACCTAAAATTGGATTGCATCACGTCACTGGTAAAATACAGCCTTTATATGGTTCATATTTTAATTTACTCTACTAGTTTCTAATTTTCAGCCCAATATTAAAGTTTGGAAATTTTTACACCAGCTTCCCAAAAACCACCGAAATTAGGTTTTCGTAGATACAATTTTCCAATCTTGCGTTGCGATGCATATTTGGAACGAATGGAGCATTTAAGTTGTGTATAGTAATAATATTCATCTCGTCAAGTTTCCGATATCCCGTTACGAAAAATTCATAAATTTGATGTGAAATGAGGCGAAATGTGTGGAATTAACTTCTGAAATTGTGTTAGTTAACGCAACTTGAAGGTTTTTTAAAGAATTTCTGACTTTTTTTGTATTCTTAGTGTCACCCTCCAAAACCTAAAAAGAAATGGAGGGTAAATTTAGAATTCAGATGCGTTGCATGTAGCTCGCTATTGCACTATGCGGAGAATGAACCTATCCAACCAAGGTCAGGTACTCACAGGTGGTGCAGTGAGGTTGGTCGCCGTGAGTCCGTCGGGGCACAGGCAGGCAAAGGCAGCGCTTGCGCTGCGCACGCACAGTGCGCTCGCGTGGCACGCGCCCGCCACGCAAGGGTCCGCTGTTACACACGTTGCTTGATCAATTAAAAGGAAATAAATACATTTTCACCCCGAAAACTGTTCAGCCGGGAATGCGATGACTGAAGATAAAGTAAATTGTAAGTATTGTGGTCTCGGCGAGTTGTGCATTTATTAAAACTGTTGCAGACTCCTTAGCTTTCTAACTTATTTTTAATTTCCTTCTTTTTTACGCTTTTGAATATGTATTTTATTGTTTTCGTTTGATTGAAATTGTCAACTTGTCACCGCTTGTGAACCGCTCTAAGCAGATCCTTTGATTTTCTACATTAAAAAACCCTTTAAATTCATCAACAGGTAGTATTATTTCATTAGGAATTCAGTTCACACATTTACCTCGCTTTCAAAAACTCTCTAGTACAACTGGACTGTCTAACCGAGCACACAGCTTACCAGCAGGCGGGCACAGCTGCGGGTGCACGACGGCGAGCGCTGTGACGGCGAGCAGCGCGCGAGGCGCGGCGGGCGGCGCAGCGCGGCGGCGCGGCAGCCGCGCCAGCCCGCGCCGGCCCGCGCACCACAACCAATCCTCCCAGGCCGCCAGGCGGGCGCAGGCGTTCGTAGGTATTGAGTACGGGGTGTATGATGAGTTTGAAGTAGGTTCTGTTAGACAAAACATATCACTTTGAATGCCCGACAAAAACAGCTTAATAATATCTTCTTCTTCTGCAGGTGCCTCTCCACTACTGGAGGTTGGCCGTTAACTCTACGAATTTCTTCTCTCTAAACAGCTGTTCAGCATAGGCGACTCCCGTCGTTCTCTTATGTTTGTCTTATGATTTTTTCCTTCGTCCAACACGCCTCTTCCCATCGACTTGGCCCATTATAATTAATTAAAGAAGTTGGTATCTGTCACGACAAAACACGTGCCCGAGATTCTCAAATTTCTCTTTCTCTTAAAAAAAATACACTTTAATTTACAAATAGGATAAGAGGCCGATGGGTAACAATTAAGAAAGAAAGAGTACCTTCAAATAACTTTAAATAAGAAATTTTAAAGCCAAATCACTTTTAACCATGGACGAATGCGTTATGAAATAGTGAGATGGGGTGTCGAAAACCTACCAGTAACGTTGACAAGGTGCGGCGCGCTAGGAGCTTTAAACGGGCGGCGCGCGAACGTAGCGAGCACAACCCTAGCGCTGCCGTCCAACCGCACGCTCTCCAGCACGTCGTAATAGGCGTCGACGAAGTACAGCCTGTCGGTGGACAGCGCCAGGGCTGTCACTCGCCGCACGCGCCGCCGCACGAGCCAGCGCGCGCCCGCGCCGTCCAGCCCGGCCGCCATGATGCCGGGCGACGCGCCACGGTCCGACCAGAATATTTGTCTGAGGATAATAGAAAGTATGCATGTGGCTGTGTCGGGGACATCGCTCTTTTGCGTGAATACATCTTCGCTAAAGATTATTGGAGAATTGTTTTGGAGAACATCGTAAAGCGCGGGTCCTGGGGTGAAGAAGATATAGTCATATGATGACATGTAATTTACCAGCTTCCAAAACAAGTATTTATTTAGAAACAAACAATCATATAAAGTATTATTATTCATTCATTTTCCGTCTTTAGACACTGACCTTGTAGCGTTATGCACTAGTATGTCGTCCGGCTCGCTGCCGGGCCGGCGCACAAGCGTGACGCGGCGCCGGCCGTCCGGCGCACACACGCTCACCGCGCCGACGCTCTCGTGGCTGGAGCCGGCGCCGGAGTCGACGCTAGCGCCGCCCTTTGTTACCGACGTGAAGTACAGCCGCTGGGACACCCAGTCGAACGCAACGCCGCGGATAATGCCAGGGTGTTGGATCTAGATTGGAAAAAAAACCGAGGAATAGAAATCTCATTGCAAACATTGGGATGCTATAGCTTGGGATTTTATCCACTACTAGCGACGCGCCACGGCTTCGTACGGGTACAATGGGTACACGGGTCCGTCCACCACACGAGCCACGAGCAGGGTTCCACTCCGCACTGTAGGTACGCTCGGCTGCCTTGCCTATGGCGTAGGCAAATCGCAGTAGATTGTTGGCTCGCCACGCGCCCGCTCGCTCGCCCTCGCCATGTCAGTGTAATTGAAAACGAATGCAGCGCAACCCTAACGAGCCGCCGGGAGCTCCGAGGGGAAGGCGGACGCGGGCGGCGCGTTCATTTTGACTCCCGCCGCATGTTGAATGTGTATGAAGTAATACGAACTTTTTGTATGTGTTAATCAAGTTATAATTCGTTTAATCACGGCCGTGAAAGGGAAGTTTCTGTACGTTAGTACTATTATTTATTCTGTGCCACGAGCTGTGACAATGCCGCTGCCAAGTGACATACCAGCACGCGCGCGGGCGGCGGCACGAACCCGCCGGCGTCGGCCTGCAGCGCGGCCGTGGCGCTCAGCGCGGACAGCCGGCCCGCGCCGTCCGCCCACCACACGAGCCACGAGCTGTTCACCAGCGCCACGGCTATGGACGTTATTTCCGCGCTGCAACACAAAAACGTACACTTGACGCAGACTGCGTTCGCTTCGATTGGAATGCGCAGAACGCATCCAGTGTGTTATAGTATATTACACCCACCCACGCACGAGTTGTTACCGCATCTGCGCACGACAATGTGGTAATATACATACAGATACACCCCAAGAGTGGTGAAACAAAGAATGTCTCGGATCGCAGGAACTTGTCGCCTGAGTCAAAGGCGAGGGCGATAAACATGCGACCTGAGGCTGTCTTTATCACTGCTTTACGTCTTCCCCTGGCCAGGAAGTGGAAATTTCCTTCGCGTAGCGGGCGGTAAATCTCTACTTACGGCCCGGGGTGACGTAAAAATCTTTACACACCCTAAGGAACACATGTACCACACATCTTGTTCTTATCATCAGCTATAAGCTGTGCGTTGTGTCACTCAGTCAGTCAGTAACGGGGCTCTCTTATATGTATTGGTTATCTCACCTATCGTCTCCCTGAGTGTCGTACAACAGCCTTGCGTCCCTCTCCCGCTTGGTGAGCTCCCAGGCGCGCAGCGAGCCGTTCACCGCGACGATCACCTGCGCCTTCTCACCTGCGCAACAAAATGGCTGTAGCGTCTCCTAGCGCCATCTATTTCTGAATAGGACAACTAACTGATGTGTGCTACATCACACTTACGGAGTTTCCTAACAACTTTCAACTTTAAAGTCAAAGTCAAAGTCAAAAGGTTTTATTCAAATTTGGCTTACAGGTAGCACTTATGAATGTCAAAAAATTTACCACATTTAAATAATTAATAGATTCAGGCGTTACTTTGCGGAGGTCCAAATCAACAAACTGGAACAAATTACCTTGCTACTCCGCGAAACCAGCCATTCGTTCAAGTAGCGAACGGTCGCACTGTTAGATCTTGATGATGCCTGGTAAAGAGGCGAAACGCGCGTCGATCGTGTAGTTTTAGTGTTTATTGGTGGTGGTGGTGTGTAGTTGAGTCTGTGTGATATATGTTGTTTCGTGTGGAAGCGGAGGAGGGTGGGTTTTGCATGAACATATATACGTCGCACAGACGCAGCTATTTTGCACGAGCCCGGCACCGGTTTCGCGGAGTAGCAAGGTAGTTTGTTCCAGTTTGTTGAACTTGCAACTTTTGTTCTTTGGCTCTCATGAGCTTAACACGCCTGGTGAGAGATCGCTTCATCGACCCTAGGTATCATGATACTTTTACAGTGTTACATGAATGGAAGGGTACCCCGAATATTAGTTTTTAACTAGTTTAATTTTTCTTTTATGTGCGAGGGTTAGATAAAAATCTACATATTTAAAAATTTAAGCTTTGTTACCTATTCGAGCAAAAATCACTGTGACTACAGATGGACATAGCGAAAGCATGTCTCCCTATTAAAACGGCAGTAATTCCTAGAATGATGATTGTATAGCTATTTTAAAAGTGCGCAACGGATGTAATAAGTTACGAACGAAACTCTGAATCGCCATTTTTTTCAGTTTCAGCAGGCCATGGGCGTAGCAAGTATGAAAATACGTGATATACAAAATTTCCAAGCGTTCGCTACAGCTTAATACGCAGTATGTTACAATCGCACGGTCGACAAATGGGATAAACCAATTTAACCCTTTGAACGCCAAGAACCTATAAAGCGGTCGTGTGTCGTCGTGCCCGCCACGCCAACGACCACTAAAACGGTCGGAGTGAAGGTGTACTTTGATCATGAATAAAATCTATTATGAATTGTTTTTATTTGTTTTTTTTCTAACGCAACAGTGCTTGGCGTGTGATTGATCACTTCATTCAAATATGAAAGGGTTCAAAGGGTTGAAATAACATTATTTGTACGTACCAACAGCTTCGCAGGTCCAGGTGCTGTCGGGTAGCTGCCTATGTTTGTAGCCTTCGATACATCTAAAAAAAGTTTTTTTTTAAGTACAAAAACACCTTAAAAATATGTGTTAAAGCAAACAATAATTATCAGCGTTTTAAGCTACAGGGTGTAAGGAACAGCGTCCCAAGCACTGAAACCCTGGTTTCAGACCACTGTCCTGAAAAATAGTGAAAATGTTCCTTGGAAAAAACAATTCTTTTAGTGTTTTTTTTTTCTGTTTTTCCGTCGTAAATCTTATTGCGTGTTTCTAATATTTTATTTTATTAAGCTTGTAATGTTATGATGTTTTAGCTGTAAGTTTACAATATATTTTTGATATTAGAAAAAAAAATATGCCATGCATTTTGTTAAGGATTGTCATCGACAATTTCTAACGTCAAACAGGACTTTAACTCGATAAAACCATCGTTAATACACCTCGACGTTTCGATCTTGCAGCAATGGCCGTGGTCACGAGTAGACTGAAGTGAAGGGTATTCCTAAAATCGCGAAAATTCGAATCGATTTTTAAACTCCCGTTTGATGTTAGGCATAATTATGTGTTAAAACCGTGAAAGTTCAAAACAGTTTGTCATCCACTTACTTGCATGTATGATTGTGTGCGTGTTTCGGGATGCACAGCTGCGAGCAGGAGTGCCACGGGCATGGATCTTCTTCGCCTGAACAAGTCAATTTAATTAGCATTTTACATAAGAACATAAAGCACCCTTAGAATTAAAGCGACTCAATTCTGAATATGATATTTCCCAAAATTAAACCCTATGTCTTTTAATTAAGGTGATATTTTGGGACGTGTATTATTCAGAAATGGGTCACTTTAATACTAAGCGTGCGATAAGTCCATTTTACGAAAAAAAAGGAGACCAAAGAGATCACCTCGGGAAACCAACAACCCCAAAAGAGTCCCTTATCCGTTACTAGGCTTCAGATCCAGTCTAAATATGTATGTGTACTACTGACCGGTATCACAAGCGGCGCCGGTGGGCAAGCAGCGCCCGTCGCCGCACAACTCCTCGTCCTGCTCGCACAGCGATTCCGACGATCGTCTGCTGCCTGCGGTAGACAAGGACGGAAGTGTTTTTGTCAATACGCTCAAGGGATTAGCAATGTTTAGGGTGTTCGTTCACAGACGTCTACGCTTGAACTGAAAGAAAGCTGCAATATTGCAGTTTGAATTCAGTTGTTCTATATTTAACACTAGCGGACGCGCGCGACTTCGTTCACGTAAAATTAGTAGCCTATGTCCGTCAGGAAAAGTGTAGCTTGATATCTGTGAAAGAATTTTTGAAATCGGTTCAGTAGTTCCAGAGATTACCCCCTACATACAAACAAAGTTTACCTCTTTATTTTATTAGTGTAGATGTAGGTAACTGCATCAAAACTGCTGATCGACTGCGCAATCCGCTTACCGTCGGCGTCCAGTTCTAACGACTGCATAGTATTTTTGCAAGCGGATTGCAGTCGATCAGCCATTTTGACTTACTGCTAGCTTACAGTTGAAATGCTTACCGTCCGTGTAGATCCTTCGGTTTTTTTACAAGATACGAATGGATATAAACAGATACAGGAACCTACTATGTATATAAAGCTTACACATGTGTTCGTTTTCGTCGCTGCCGTCGTCGCAGTCGCGGTATCCGTCGCAGAGCAAGCCCGGCGGCACGCACGAGTTGTTACCGCATCTGCGCACGACAATGTGGTAATATACATACAGATACATCCCAAGAGTGGTGAAATAAAGAATGTCTCGGATTGTAGGAACTTGTCGCACGAACCAAAGGCGAGGGCGATAATAAACTTGCGACCTGAGGCTTTCTTTATCAACACCCGAGGTATGCACACAATTTTACGTCTTCCCCTGGCCAGGAGGTGAAAAGTTCCGCTCGCGTAGTGAGCGGTAAATCGCTACTTACGGCCCGGGATGACATAAATGAATATACAGGGTGTAAGAGCCAGCGTACCGAAAACTGACCATGTATGCTATCGAAACATTACATTGTTTAGACACAACTTGCATTATGTTTACCGGCATTAGAAAATAATTTAAATACTCTACGATCTTTGATTATTATTTGGTTAATTATAAAAGTTAAAAAAAACGTCTTGTTTTAGTCCTATTATTTCCTTTATCAGGTAGGAGACAGTTTAAGTGAATTCTTGCCAGTCCTTTATTATATTTATCTTCTTTTTTTTTACTTAGCTGGTGCTCTTTGTCTGTCCCTACTATGATACTCCTTTAACACACTCAAAGGTTAACAGGAAGGGATCCCTTAAAGGGACAAGTTCGCCTTTGTACATCACTGTATACTAAAGAATTAACATACACACATTTATCTACAAGCCTAGCACACGGCACGCACCTGAACATGGGCGGCGGGCAAGCATACCGCTCGCAGTGCGCCTCGTCCTCCCCCGCCGCGCAGTCCCGCCGGCCGTCGCAGCGCCACGCCGGCGGCGCGCACGCGGCCGTGCCGCACGACAGCCGCGCGCCGCACGCTTGCGCCGGCGCCGCCGAACATGATTCTTCGTCCGACCCGTCCGAGCAGTCCACTGACCCGTCGCACCACCACTCACTGTACAGATCAGGGTATCAATTTAGTATCCTGCTCAGATAGTCGTGACGATAAGGATGAAAGCGGCTTATTGAGTTGACATGAAATGCGGGATGTCAAATCGTATTTTAAAAACCACTGGCGGATACTTGTGCGTTAGTGTAGTAAACTTGTCTTTCTCCCCTAGGTGCGTAATGTGAGTTTACCGCAGCACGCAGTGCGGCGGCGTACGGCAGGGGCGCGCGCGCGCGGCACAGGCGGGCGCGCAGCCGACCTCGTCCGAGCCGTCCGCGCACTCCGCGCCGCCCGAGCAGCGCAGCAGCCCGCGGATGCACTCGCCGTTCGCACATCTACCAACACATCATATGGTAATAAAGGTTTTCCTTTTAAAAGATGAGATAATTTGTAAAACAATCTTAGTAAGTTTTTTTGCAAAGGTGCTATTTTTAAATAAATAAAAGCTGCTAATAAAGGCACTACAAATAAGTCAAGTTATATCAGTATAATCAATCCAAAAAGGCTATTTACAAATGTATTGTAGCGCTTCTGCCAAAAACATAACCCTTCCTTTTGGCTTTGCCGTAGTCGGGTAAAAAGACTTACCGAGATTGTTTACAACATTTCTCATCTTAAAAAAACGAGGCTCAGGAAATTTTACACTACATCAGCATAGATGAAAATATTTACAAATATGAATAAAACCATATGAAGAAGCAGAAGAGCCTTTCGTACTCAGCTTCAGTGTGTGTTCTGAACAAAACGCGTCCAAGCACAACATTCATATTCACTCACGATCACGCATACCATTCATCCGTACGCTACCAAACGCAGTGTCACCTGAACTCTGTCTCGGAGCAGTTCCGGGGCGTGCAGTTCTGCTCGTCGCTGAGGTCGCCGCAGTCGTCCTCGAAGTCGCAGCGCCAGCGGCCCGGCACGCAGCGCCCGTCGGCGCAGCGGAAGTACGTCGCCTCGCACGCCGCGCGCGCGCCGCCGCCGCACGCCGCCTCGTCCTCGCGCAGCGGGCAGTCCGCCTGCCACCATGCGTTACTCGATAATAGTGCTTTACGTTGCACGGGCAGAAAAGCGCGTGTTTCTAACTTTGTCTATTTCGGTCACTCATATCACAGAGAGTTAAATTTTTCCAGAACAAAAGAGTTCTTTTGTTCTAGAAAAGATCGTCTCGTCTGTTAATCTACGGCCGAAGCAAAACTACGCATACTATCTTCATCGCAGTTTGATAAAGCGCAGATTTTGAGTGCATGTCGAAGATTAAATATGTCATGCTTGCATATAATTTGCACACGAGTGTGAGAACAATAACTCTTTATTGTTCACCACAAAACAGCATAAAAAGGATGAGGCATACAATAGAGTTGTCGGAAGTAGTAGTCAGTTAAGTGGCAGCTAGTTAGTAGTAGGTTCAAATGTTTGTAGGGGAGCGAGGCTTAGATGAACAACGCTATCAACGAGAAGCACCTCTGCGTCGCAGAGCCAGTCGCGCGGGATGCAGCGGCCGGAGGCGCAGCGGAAGTGCCGGGGCGGGCAGGTGCGCGCGGCGCAGTGCGCGCCCTCGTCCGCGCCGTCCGCGCAGTCCGCGTCCGCGTCGCACACCCACACGTCCGGCACGCACGTGCCGTCGCCGCACATGAACTGCGGACATTGTACGTGTTACTCTGCTAGCAGCATCAACAGTCCGCATCAGTCCCCTGCTAAATGTAGGCCTCCTACTAACGCGGTGTTGCAAAATTGAAAAATAGAACCGAGGCAAGACGTGGCTATGTTAGAGGAGAATATTTTCTTGTATCATACTTTTTAGACTGTGATTTTTTAGTAGGCTGGTTTTAGTTTTTGAGCTTACTTTTTTCTTTTTAAATTAATGTGGGAATGCTAGCAATACCGAATGAACAACTGATTATATCGTGTCCCCCCCAGCACGACTATGAACGACTGATGTAAACGAGCGAATGACTGGATGAGATTTTATGAACGAATGTGTATGACCGAAAGACTGGGAGTGCGTTTGGTGATTCTTTAGCTGCAAGTTGTGTATTTTGTTTCTTTCCGTTATTTTATTTTATTAAACTCTTTTAATTTCGTTTAAAAGTTTGTTTTTCTTTCACACGATCCCACATTAATTCTGCAGATTTATTTAGTGTTGTTACTTAAAAAAAAACGGAAGACACGAATTAGCGGATGAATATCTAAATGGGCCCTCGGGAACAAATTACGTCCACTAAGTCCGCCCAAGCCCTCTCCGAGTATTTTCGGTTTCAGGACGCTAAAAGCGGGATAGGAATCAAAAGAATATTTTTAATCCTACTGAGCGTTAGAGAAAAACAAAATCGCCATCAAACAACGCCAGCGTGTCAGCCGGGAGCAGGCAGCGGCGGCCTCACGTGGTCCGGCTTGCAGGAGCGCGGCGGGCAGTCCCGCTCGTCGTCGCCGGCGGGGCAGTCGCGCGCGCCGTCGCAGCGCGCCGCCGCCGCCACGCAGCGCGCCGCCACGCCGGCCGTGGCGTTGCCCGCGCACTTCAGCTGCGACGACAGGCACGTGAACTGCCAACGGAACACCGTTTTCATATCAACAAACTGGAACAAGTTACCTTGCTGCTCCGCGAAAACAGTGCCGGGCTCGTGCAAAATAGCTGCGTCTGTGCGACACATATATGTTACGTACGCCATTCGTTCAAGTAGCGAACGGTCGTACTGTTCGATCTTGATGAAGCCTCGTATAGAGGCGAAACGCGCGTCGATCGTGTAGTTTTAGTGTTTAGTGGTGGTGGTGTGTAGTTGAGTCTGTGTGATATATGTTGTTTCGTGTGGAAGCGAAAACCCACGCCTGAATCTATTAATTACCATTTTCATATGTTCTGTTCTGTATCTAACGTATTGTAAGATTTTTTTTAATTGTCTCTTACAGCAATAGCATTTGTTTTCTAAAATGTTAACATGGGCATTCTTTTTAAAATGAATACTTAAAATTTATTCCAAGTTAAAAGTGAAATACAGTAAAGCGAGTAAGCCTTCTTAGAGATCTGATTCTGACATCGCTTCGAAAATTTTCAAAAAACTGCAGTTTCTACTTTCCTCGCAGTAGAGTTGAGTAGCAAACAAACGCGATAATCTCCAAACTATAAACGCTCCTCGATTCTGTGTGTCGACAACCCTATTAGGCTTTAGCTTTAACTGTGTAATGTTTGAAAGAAGAACAGAAGGACGAAATGGAACGGGAAAGTACTAAGTATAAAATGAAATAGCAGTAAAAGTACAGGGAGTTCAGGAGCGAAATTACTGAATCTTGCTGAGTTTTTGAACCTATTTACAGAACTAATAGGGTAACCAGAAGACAAGGCATATAACATGAATTGAGACGAAGTTTGAATTGGCACAGAATTAAATGTGAAAGGGAGCCCGAAGTGCCAGGCTCATGGCGGATCGGGATGGACTATAAGAGGAGTTGGGAGGTCCTCCGAAGGAACCAGAAGGTTCCGCCGTTGAAAAGAATGTGGGTACAGTCGAAGTACACATTCCTAATTGAATATAGAAATGCCCTTGTTTTCTGGTTAGCCTTAAAGCCAAATCGTAACCTTGTCGCGAACAAATTAATTTCAGAACCTAGGAAAATGAAACACTCCGCGACAAAAGTGATCACTGCGTTTCGCAGCCCGTACCGTGTCGCAGTCGCGCTCGTCGCTGCCGTCGGCGCAGTGCGGCGTGGCGTCGCAGATGAGCGCGGGGTGCAGGCAGCGGCCGCCGCCGCCGCACTGGAACTGGCCCGGCGAGCAGCGGAACGACGGGCACGACGCCGGCTCGTCCGACCCGTCGCCGCAGTCGTCCTGCGGACCGAGCTCACGGTAGATCGCTTCGCTAAACACCACGATTACCTATTTACGGCGGAAGCGATGTATTGAATCGAAAGCCTGATGTCATAAACGAAGTTAAATAATAAACTTCAATCGTGATCAGCATTTGGACACAGACATAGATTTTCTTAGACCTCCTTTTTAATCTTACAAAGGTCTTTTCTGTTTCCCACGCGGTCGCCGAATCAAGGAGACTACGGAGTATAACGAGGTGATTCTTTTGACTCCGGCTTCCCTTAGACCACCAAATTTAGGATCTGCAGAGTAACACAATTGGGTAGGGTGACACCAGCCCAACGAAGGCTGCTAAAATTAGAAGCGTAGATAGTTGTAAAACCCGTGCAGTAACTCGACAGAATAGATGCTACGGAATCTTTCGGCCGCAAGCAATGCTTAGAGTCAGTTTCACCACTCTCTGATAAGTTCCTGGTATCACACCCAACTTATATTTGTGATGCTGTCTCTGTTTATTTTATTGCCACAAACAGAGGCGGCATCACGGATGTCTGTTCGAGATGATGTCGGGACGTCATCAGAGAGCGGTGGAACCGGCCCTCGGTACGAGCGAGCGGATGTGCGACCTGCGTGTCGCAGCGCCACCAGAAGGGGATGCACTTGAGCGTGGAGGCGCAGACGAAGTGCGCGCTGGTGCAGTTGGGCCGGCAGCCGCGCCCGTCGCCCGCCAGCACGAAGTGCTCCGGGCACGCGCAGCGCGCGCCCGCCGCGCCGCCCGCGCCCGCCGGCGTCAGCAGGCACAGCCCCGAGCAGTTCAGCTGCGCGCACAGCGCCGTCAGCTCTGTGGGAACCAACTCGTTCTGACTAAAACATGCTCAAAAATGGTCCTAAAAGTGAAAAAAAAAACCGGCCAAGTGCGAGTCGAATTCGCACACGAAAGGTTCCGTACCATTATTTATAAAAACGGCAAAAAAATCACGTTTTTTGTATGGGAGCCTTTGTATGGGATTATTTTATTCTGTTTTTTAGTATTTGTTGTTACAGCGGTAACAGAAAAACACCATCTGTGAAAATTTCAACCGTCTATTCATCACGGTTCTTAAGCTACAGCCTGGTGACAGACGGACAGACGAACAGCGGAGTCTTAGGAATAGGGCCCCGTTTTACCCCTTGAAGACGCTTAATTTGACATTCATCGCCGCTTCTTGCCGGACTTCACCGGCAAGGTAAGTAAGGAATAGTGAGGATATATAAAAATGACCATAGAAAAATCTGTATTGCAACGGACAGGGTCACGATTAGACTGAAGAGGAGGATCACACTGCTGTTTAGCCACACATAGTTTACGAACTACCCGTAACTTGATCTTGTGTATTTTTAAACCGAAATATCACTACACCAACACACAATGCTAACAACATTTAATTATTGCAGTAAAAATCCCAATATGCTATAAATATGTGTGAACAGCGCAAAAGTTCGCAACAACTTATCGACAGTTTTTTTGTGACTTGCATTTTAAAATAACACAAGGCTATATGAACTGACCTGGCGAAGGCGGCTGCCTAGCAGGATGGTGGACGCGTAAATCCATAGGTTTGTGTACGGTGAGGGCTACGGTCTTGCATTCGTACGCGCCACCTGCGCTACGGTCCTCTGTTGCATTTGCCTGATCAAAAAAAAAAACATATATAAACTTTCAGACTTCTATCTATAAAAATTAATAGTTTTCTGAATTTAAATTACTGAATAATAAAAGTAGGTATACGTGCTTTAAGCGCTATGCTTCTGTTTGTCAACTTCATACCCTAAAATTAAAAACGAATAATCGTCAATTTCCTTATTTTATAGATTGCATTTCACCATATGCACTGCTTTACCATAGTCTGAAATATGAGGTACAAATAATTAGTTTTAGACAAAAGTCCATACTTTTTAACTTTGTTTTGTTCCTTATATTACCTTTGTGTGCCCTATCACCGTGTGTACCTTATGCATGTGTATCTAATTAGTTTCTTATCTAGTAATCTTAACCTAGTACCTTATGCAGCAGCCTCTGTACCTTATCGACCTGGGTACCTTATCAGCAAGTGAACCTTATGCAGCAGCCTGTGTATCTTATCGACTTGTGTATCTTATCGACCTGTGTATCTTATCAGCATGTGTACCTTATGCAGCAGCCTCTGTACCTTATCGACCTGTGTACCTAATCAGCATGTGTACCTTATGCAGCAGCCTGTGTATCTTATCGACCTGTGTACCTTATCAGCATGTGTTCCTTATGCAGCAGCCTGTGTACCTTATGCAGCAGCCTGTGTACCTTATGCAGCAGCCTGTGTACCTTATCGACCTGTGTATCTTATCAGCATGTGTACCTTATGCAGCAGTCTGTGTACCTTATCGACCTGTGTACCTTATCATCATGTGTACCTTATGCAGCAGCTTGTGTACCTTATGCAGCAGCCTGTGTACCTTATCGACCTGTGTATCTTATCAGCATGTGTACCTTATGCAGCAGCCTGTGTACCTTATCGACCTGTGTACCTTATCAGCATGTGTACCTTATGCAGCAGCCTGTGTACCTTGTCGACCTGTGTACCTCATCAGCATGTGTACCTTATCAGCATATGTACCTTATGCAGCAGCCTGTGTACCCTTAGCAGCATGTGTACCTTATGCAGCAGCCTGTGTACCTTATGCAGCATGTGTACCTTATGCAGCAGCCTGTGTACCTTAGCAGCATGTGTACCTTATGCAGCAGCCTGTGTACCTTATGCAGCATGTGTACCTTCTGCAGAAGCCTGTGTACCGTATCCGCCTGTATATCAGCGTGTATACCTTATAGTGCGGGTTGGGGCGGCGGCGGCAGCTCTCGACGGCGCGCGTCTCCCAGTCGCTCCAGTACACGCGGCCCTCCCACACCGTCAGCGCGAACACGTGGTGCAAGCGCAGCCATGGCATCCGGTCTGCAAAGAGGGGTTCGTTGGTGATACGATACATGGAACTAATCATCTTTAACAATTAACGACGCCGCCCAAAGGTCAAATAGATACTGTTACCTATGTCTCTCATAGCACAATAAATGGACTCCATAAAAAAGTGGCAAAAATAAACCCAATGTAGTCTTTTACATCTAGAAACTCCCGTTAGATTTTCAACTAGGCAACGGTGATGTCTTATAACCATTATAAATTTAATCATTTTTAACTATTCAATCCCACATTCCTCTAAAGTGCGCATAAGCGGAGATGATCGACGTGACAGCTGCATCTTTTCTGCAGCGTAAACAAAACAAAACAAATACAATGTTTCTTCCCTTGAACTTATGTTGCAGGCAAAATACAAACATAAAATTTTTTACTACTGTCTCCCACATTCCTCCAAAATGAGACTCTACGAGTGGTTGCATCATATCTCCTACCTAAACGAAACGAATAAGATGCCTTTCATTAACCTTTTTTAAAGACAAGAACGCCTAAAGGTGTCTCGTGTTGTCGTGCCTACCACGCCATCGTCCCATGTACTCGTTCAACTATACGGTGTAACACCGACCTACGTTCGTCGTAAGCTTCAGGTTAACGTCTGACACTATCATAACGTGGTGCGTCAGCGACAATTAGTCTACGCATCGTTGGCGTTTAAAAAGTGAAGTCACCGACCTCTGGAGAACAGCACCCTCACGCCCTTGCCGTCCAGGTCGGCGACGGCGATGTAGTCCTCGCGGGCGTCGGCGAAGTACAGCTCGTTGGACGCGTGGCTGACGACCAGCGCGTTGGGCCAGCCCAGCCCCGCGCTGATCAGCACCGAGCGCGCCGAGCCGTCCATGCCGGCGCGCCCGATGTGCGCCGAGGTGCCCCAGTCCGACCAGTAGATTGTGCTGAGGGAGACACTTTATGAGGCATCTGAGGTAAGTGGCTTAAGTGAGCGCGTTGGTATGTTTGTTCGGCTATTACATGTAAACTTATAGCTGATTTAATATCTATATTCCAATTCTACAATTAACAGGCAATATCAAGCACAGGTTACTCATTCTGGATTATCTTCCTATCCTGGAATCACATACAGTTCTTTCGGACATATTGTATAGTATTTAGTATTGGTTCATTGAATGCATCGAAATGAGAAAACTATAGAACTGTGTACAACGCAGTGGCAGAGTAGCCGACCATAGTTTATTTGGTAGACTATGTTGGGTAGCCTGAAGAAAATTGTATGTGCCAATTGTCAAGTAAACAGCTCTGCGTTTTGTACGTTTTAAATTGGCGTCTTATTTTAGTTCTGCTATCCGACGCCTGTGTCGCTGCTAGTTAGAAAACTTAGAAGCACTTTCAAGTTGAACCAATGGCTAAATATTGAAAGCCCCTCTTCATCTGCTTCACCCCGTCGCAAAGTGGTGACGCTAGGCTTGCAACAATCCGAACAAGTAAGCAGATCTATTGTCTTCTTATATCGATGATTGAATGTGACACAAATTTTAGTAGTAGATGGTATATTTATAAATTACACGCCAAGTTTTGGTTACGTATGTGATTCTTCAATTAGGAAAATAAATCATTGCATTCTTTGTGGGAATAGTTTCAGTTTTTTAGCTAATATGAGCTATAAACCTGTAAACACACTTCACTCTTAATTTCAATTTGATGACATATTAGGCATATCGTCCTCACCCTCTGGCAGGGTGCAGCGCGAGCGCGCGCGGCTCCTGCAGGCCGCTGCGGATGAGCACGCGGCGGTGCGTGCCGTCCGTGCGGGACACCTCCAGCGTGTCGGTGCCCTTGTCGCACCAGTACACGTTGCCCGCCACCCAGTCCACGGCCAGCCCGTCGGGGTTCTGCAGCGTCGCGCTGTGCAGGATCTGTTCCACGGGACGGGTACACTGAGTCAATCTGCATTGGAAGCGTTTATCGCTGACAGAAAGCATCTATACTTTTCGCCTTTACCGGTTAGAAAGGGATATTTGCTCTGTGAACGACGAAAGCTAGCATGTGGATTTAGATCCCGGAACAGGAACACAACACAAATGTAAAAAAAATGTTTGATCAGGAATCCTTTCGCGGTAGGAGACATGAAACCTTATAAGAACCGGGTTAATTAAAGTTTCGATACAATTGCTAGCAAGCCAAGCCTATAATCACCATTATAAACACTAGAATATAAAATACAACGGCCTTCACACTTCCATTAGACCACTTTGCAGGGGACTAAATTATACCGCGTCACCTAACCCATGGCACAACCCATGGTTTCCATTAGATAATCTTTACCCTGGCGCTGTCAATTTCACTCGTCTGATGTTAACTTGCTACTAAACTACTGTTACCAGCTGGATAGTTACTGGTTCCAGTACTCGCCTGGTAGTGCGACAACTCCTGTCCGGGCTCGCGGCAGGCTCTCATGATGGAGCTGCCGAGGCGCGTGACGTCACTCCAGTACAGGCAGCGTCGCTCCCACTCCATGTCCAGCGCAACGGCGTTGGTCAGGTTGTGGATGAGCAGCGAGCTGGCGTGCGCGGCGTCCAGGGACACGCGGCGGATGTAGTAGCGGTTCGTGAAAATCAGAGATGCTGGCTCGGCTGGAAAGAAACAGCTGTTATGGTACGGTACCATGACACTTGCGTCTACGAGGAGGTAAGGATCGGAATAGTTTTGCTATGAAAAGTTTTGAAGCGAAATAGTACTAGTCTTTTATACAGTTTTACGACAGCTAAAATAATAATCAATAGGTAAATGTCATTGCTCACAGCTAACGTCTATTCAGCGGGCTCTTATGGAAGCTTTGGATCAAATGTTTGGTCAAACGCAGAGGGGTTTGTACGTATGTGCGATCCAACAAGAGGTTACTTACTTGAAATTGGGGCACAACTGATGCCATCTTCCATTAGCCTGTATCCTTTTTCACACGAGCAAGCGAAGCTTCCCATGGTATTCCTGGAGGGGCAACATGTTTTTAGACTTACTAACACGTATTTTGTAACAAGTGTTGCAGGCATAAATCACACACAAATTAATTTCTACTTCTTCTTTTCGGTCGAAATCTTAACTTCATTGTACACGAGTTGGTCAAGAAAAACCAAATATTTTAGAGTAATTTACTTTAGGGCAATATGGAAGTCCACTTGGAAAAATAAAGTCTATTGCGTTCTTCTATTGTAAACGCTTCAGTGTGAGTGTGGCATCAACACGCGTACATATACCAGAGTCAGTCGTGTGTGCGTGTATGTTTTCAGTCTTTATCCGTCTATTTCTAGATGTCACTCTCTTTTTGTCGAGTTGTCTCTGCCTGTGTGTATACCTGCAGTGGTGGTCGCAGGGCGCGTCCTCTGCGCACTCGTCGACGTCGGCGCAGGCGGCGGCGGCGCGGCGCCAGCCGGCGCGGCACCAGCACGCGTGCCCCACCGGCAGCTCGGTGCAGTTGTGCGGGCAGCCGCCGTTGCGGATCAGGCACTCGTTTATGTCTGCAAAATTACTTTTTTTAGCATAAAATGTCAACTACTACATTAAAAAATCACAAAATAAGTTGAACGCGTAAGAAAAACTGGCTAAAAATTAAGGGGTACAGCGACGTTCGGTATGATTTCTCAAAGACAGAGGCGTAATTCTTCAATGAAACCGTTTATTTGTTGAAAATAGCAAAAACCTATTCCCAGCACAGCATCATCGCATCTCGCTATGTCAACACAGTTTCATTTCCTTCTCCGTTCTCAACACAGGACACTCGTAAAAGCGAGTTCTATTCAGAAGTTAGAAGAAGAAATGTATAAATACTGACTGCAGCGGCGCTCGTCGCTGTAGTCGCCGCAGTCGTCGGCGCCGTCGCAGAGCTTGGCGCGCGGCACGCAGGCGCGGTTGGCGCACTGCCACTCGCCCGGCGCGCACGCAGAGCGCGACGTGGCCGCCACGCCCAGCGCCGCGTCGTGCAGCGTGGCGCGCGAGTACGAGGCTGCGGCAACCAAACTGACAGTCAAACAACCATCATAGAGGTATGTAACCAGCCGGTAGCCCCGCGACATATCCCCGTATTGCCCTTAGTTCGCTTAGCCGCCAACCTCTCTTCCCACCTCGAATGTGGAATTGAGTAACGAGCACTTCGTGACAACATTTGTAATTAATTCGTTGGCTAAGAGTGTATAATGACGACACACTTGAATAGAATTTCTCCGTATTTCCTCAATTTGGCGGTCTCTGGAAAAGTGGTATCAATTTTTCTTTATGGTGAGAGATGTAAAATTTGACCATTTACGTGGTCCCTATTTTGTGAGCCTTAAACTAGCTAGTTTCGACATGGAAATTTCAATTTAGCAACAAATTGAAAGCTAGTTTAAAATTAATAAAAACCCTTGTGTTTTCCCTCCTTTTGGCGGTCTTTGGGAAACTGCTATAAAACCGGTCAAACCTTTACTACAATGACTCAGAAACATAGAACTTCTACTCACAGCACATAAACGGATCCTCGTCGCTCCCGGCCCCGTCGCCCAGCCCGTCCAGGCAGTGGTCCCGGCCGTCGCAAACCAGTTCCGGCGGAAGGCAGCGGCCGGCGCAGTACAGCGCGCCCGGTTCCGCACACGGCGTCGGCGCGGGCGCGGGCGGCGCGGCAGAGGCCGGCGCGGCCGCGCAGCCGGGCGGCTCGTCCGACCCGTCCGAGCAGTCCGCGTCGCCGTCGCAGTACAGACCCTGAGAGTGACGGTACTAATCTTATAACCAGTATAGACTAATGAGTCTTACTGCTGAGCTCTCAGATGTCCGATTTGTTTGTTGATTAGTTGGCATAACAACCACTACTACATAGGGTTCGATCCACGAAGATGCGCCACACTCCCTCTCTTTTCTTGCTTAGACTATGAGTATTAAAGCTTTCTCCGCCCAGACACAATAGGTTTTATTGTTATAACAGCTTTACCGGTTACCGTCGGCGAGAGCGTTGTATACACATAGGGGATAGTCGGTGTGAATAACAATAGTTTTACATTGAACTTATATTTACGTTAAATAGAAGATTTACTTGGTCAATCAATCCTGTAGCTTTTGCCTAGAACATTCGCATGCCAGCTTACAAAATGATAACTGGCTGGCTGTGTCCGGCGAATAGAGTCAACTTGGATAGAATAGGCAACGTATGTACCTCATGCAAGCAGGTCCTCTCGGCGGCGCAGCGGAAGGCGCGCGGCGCGCAGGCGCAGTCGGCCTCGTCCTCGGCGTGCGGGCAGTCGGCCGCGCCGTCGCAGCGCGCAGCTACGCTGACGCACACCGAACCGCACGCGAATTCGTCCGCCGCACACGCTGTCGTGTTCTTGTGACCTGTATCAAAAGCGTTGCAACTGTACAGCGAGCTCAACTTTAAATTCATTCTGCAACTTCTCACAATCGGTATCTCTAACAGGTGTCATAGCGAAAGGTTTTTTTAAATACTAAGTTTTCGTTCTGAATTATAGCAAAAAAGCCCCAAAGTTCTTCAGCATCTGTCGGCGTCCAGCGACATTTTCAAAGTCTTGCCGCTTATTTTGTAAGGCAGCCGACCATCGGGCTTCTTCCATCGTTCCGTGGTCTCCACCCCGTTCGAAAATGTCCTATAGGTTCGTTATTACCATTCTATTCGCAGACTTGAAGAGCTATGTAGGTGTTGACAATTCTTATGGTGATTGTCCATCCCCTCACCACAGTGCAGCGTCTCGTCGGAGCCGTCGCTGCAGTCGACGCGGCCGTCGCAGCGCCACGTGAGCGGGATGCACTCGACGCCCTCCGTGCTGGCCGTGCACGTGAACTGGTCCTCGCTGCACGACGTCGCGGCCGTCGTGGTTTCCAAGTGTTCTGAGGAAACAGGAGGAAGATAAGGTTTGCACGTTTAAAGGTATGTGTTCCGGCATACAGTAGTGAAGCTTGACACGTTTAGAGTATAGGGGCAATGGTGTCTTTAGGATGCTACTATTATTTGATACTAAAATGTCCGTTTGTTAGTTGAATCTAGCAGTCATCTAGAAGCTACGAGCTCTATTGTCGGTAATTGAGCAAAAAGCTGAAAATGAAGTGTGTTCTTTACAGCAGCTCGGTTACGAGCAGTGGGTTGTTTCGAACGACTAATTAACCATTTCCTACGGCTTTAAATCAATGATACAGTACAAATAATGTTATCTACAAATTAATAGCCTTAGTTATATTTTTCTCTTAGAAAGTAAAGATAGACGATATGTGAACGGTCACGGACCGGCGCCGCAGCCGGCCTCGTCGGCGCCGTCGGGGCAGTCGGGCGCGCCGTCGCAGCGCCACTGCGGCAGGTAGCAGCCGGCGCCCGCGCCGCACGGCAGAGCGCCCGCGCCCAGCGCCGCGCACGCGCCGCGCGCGCAGCCCGCCTCGTCCGAGCCGTCCGCGCACTCCGCGCGGCCCGAGCAGCGCGCCGCCAGCGCCACGCACGAGCCGTCCGCGCACCTGCCACACGAGCTGCCGGCGTCAATGCTGGCTTCTACTGACTACAGATGCTCGATCGATTCCGTAGCATCGAAAAGTGTTTTGCGGGTGGGAGGACCTAGTGCGAATCCGGATCGCTCCCACCATCCAGCCGCTAAACGGAAGTGCTCGCAGCCGGCTACTGGCACGAGAGATATTCCATCTTAGCCCTCCGGGTTGGCTCCGCCTCTGCATTCTTCTTGGTGGTACAGATGTATCGGTGGTGATAGGGTAGCGTCAAGTGACCCACTTGCTCGTTGGTCTTCTTATTTTATTTAAAAAAAAAAACAATGTTCAGCAAAGAAATATGCCGCATGTAAAGAAATATGCCATTGCGCACTGGATATGCAAGATCATATGCTCTGGTTTACCACGCTCATGCGATCTATAACTGAAGCACCGAACGTAGATCTCAGAGAGTCTTTGAAATCATGGAATTTAATCTTAACGGTGTTTGCAAGCTCGAAGTATTTCAGGGAATACAGCAGAGGTAATGAGTCTGACCGGTACTGTGTGTCGGGGCAGTCGCAGGCGGCCTCGTCGGAGCCGTCGTCGCAGTCGTCGACGCCGTCGCACAGAGCGGTCGCGCGCACGCAGCGCCCGCCCGCGCCGCACGGCCACGCGTCCGACGGACACGTGCGCGAAGCTGCAACAACACCAACCTTAGTATTCTTTATTCTTATAACAACTTTTCGTAAAAAAATCTCTAAATAACAGTGTATGTAATGTATGAGGGCAGACGGGACCAGATAGCAACTTCGTTTTATAATGTAAAAGCATAATTTCCCTTCATTTGTAAGATTCCTGCTTTTTAAAATTCGTGTGCTACACAGATAGTGGAATAAGAAAAAAAACGTTATTACAATTTCAGGCATCATGATGACATGGATTAAGAAATGAAAATGACATTCAAATAGTAAAGAAAAAAGGGTAAAGAAATTTCTTGGTAGACTATTAACACGGTCCCAATTATACCATCTAAACAGCCACAGCTCAGCTGTTACAGTGAATAACAGTTCAAGTTACTCACTGCAGAAATACAAGTCCTCGTCGCTCGCGTCCTTCGGGCCGCAGTTAGGCATGCCGTCGCAGACCAGCTCCTCCGGTATGCACAGGCCCTCGGCGCAGGCGAACTGGCCGTCGGCGCAGTGGCTGGCGGCGGGGCGGCACGAGCTGCGGTCCGGGTTCAGCTCGCGGCCCGCGCGGCACGAGCACACCACGCCGCCTGACGATTTGGTACAGATCTCTGCACAGCCGCCGTTGAGAGTCGCGCAGGGGTCGGGAGAGCCTGTCAAAACGCGGCTATTGTTATTAAGAATTAAATTGCGAAAATTGCAAAGTTAGCAAACGCAAGGCACGGATGCTGAGGTTGCAGGTTAGAGTCTTGTCATTACCCTAGATTTTCCTTTGTGTTGTTATTACGTAGCATTGAAAGTTATTAAGAATACACCTTAAAAATTAAAGAGGCTCATGAGTTCATTACGTTTTTCGCAGATAAATTCCAGATTACTCATAAGAACTATGCATTCATCATATTATAGCCGTGCATAACTGTCTGTAGTAATATACCATTTTGTAATTTCCTAAACGTTACGAAACAACACTGCTGAGAAAAATATTGAATGTGATTTTTTTTTACTTTCCCGAGAATTATGACATTGAACAGACATACTCCTATGATCCTATAATTATTCTACTTGGATTTCCTAGCACAGAGCCATTTCTCGAACACATTTTCTAAAGAAATATGCCTCGGAACAGGCATGTTCCAGCAGCACATAACTACCAGTGCACACCACAATGTACTCACAGGTCTGGTGCGCGGGCGTGACGCACACGAGCCCCATGGGCCGCGGCAGGTCCTTGCGCAGCGCGCGCGCGCCGCCGCCGCGCGCGTCGGCGCGCAGCACGCCGCGCCCCACCCAGTCCGACCAGAACACCCAGCCGCCGCACGCCGCCACGTCGAACGGGTGCTCCGCGCCCGCCCGCACCACGATCTACGAGTGGCCAATGTCATCAAATTAAAGCCCTGTTTTACCACTCTCTGATACCGACTCTGTTTGTATCCATAGAATAAACAACAGAGACGGCATCACAGATATCTGTTGGATGTAAAACCAAAAATTTATCAGAGAGTGGCGAAACAGTCCCTAAACATTGATCACGACTTACAGATTCCGTAACATCTATCCTGTCAAGTTACAGCTAGTACAACAACTATCTATTCTTCTATTTTTAACAGCCTTCGTTAAGATGGCGTCACCCTACCAAACTGTTTTACTCTAAAAATCCTAAGTTTGGAGGACTATGGGAAACTGGAGTAAAAGGCATCACATTGTAATACTCCGTATTCTCCTTGATTCGGCGACCTGTGGGAAGCAGGTGTAAAATGTAGAAAATGAATAACTTTGCATTTTTCTATTTCGACCGCCATTGAGAAGCTAGATGAATCTACTTATTGAAACAAAACTAGTCTAGTTCCCTGTGTTTAGAGATTTTTTGAGGTTCATATTGATCTACCCAATCCAGGTATAGCATACCTTTTAGTGAGTTTATGGTAATAACATCCAATTGGGAAAAAATAAAATTATAACTTGTTGTAAACTCTTCTTTGTAAACTAGGATATACACTCACATGTCTGTGCGAGCCGTCCAGCAGTGAGCGCTCGATCTTGTCCAACCGCGCGTCTGCCCAGAACAGCATACGGGTCGTATGTTCGATGGCTAGCCCGTTTGGCATCAGTATATCTTTGGAGATGATTGTCTGCAGCTCGCGCCCGCTGCTGTACGCGCGCTGGATGCGAGGGTTTGTGTCGTTCCAGTTGGTCCAATACAGTCGTCTGCAATAAAAACATCAGTAAGAACGTATCCACTAAAAAAACATGCACGTTAATAACGATCATAGTGTACTCCAAATATGAAGTCTGGACAAGTCAACAGAAGCAACTAAACTTTGAAATTGAATCTAAGATCAAAAGTAAGGGTCTACAGATGACATGATTTGGTGAATGTTATGGTCAGATCAGATGCAATATCATGAGGTATGGAGGCTTTTCATCTGATTAATCTCTAGCTTAAGACAGCTCTAGGCCCAATCACTTCAGGAATCAGATAATGCCATCTGTAATCCCCAATTTTTAATCTCAAATTTCATTTCATAGTGTAATATTAGCTAGTAAATCACAGCCAGTCAAATAAAAAACGACGATTTTAATCCACATAGGTGGTTCATTATACCTATGTTCATTATACTACCGATCATAAAACTGTATATTAACCTAACGGTAGATTGGTAAATTGTGTGGTTTTAATGACGTAAACGCACAGATAAAGGACTTGTTTTGTTGGCTCATGAGAAGGCGAACCAAAAAATCATACATTAGCATGATATTAGTATAACAGGCGCAATAGCCGAAACAGTTAAATATCATAGGGATGTAATGTGTTGTTAGTCGTGTACTCACGACTCGCAGGGGTCGACGTCGATGCCTCTGGGCCGGTCGCCCGGGGACAGCTGCAGCACGGTCTGCACGAGCCGCGACGCGTTGTGCGCGTGCGCGTCCAGCGTCGGCACGTGCGCGCGCCGGATCGACGCGCTGTTGCACGTCCAGTACAGCGTCTTTGTACGGGACTCGAACACCATGCCTTCCACTGCGCCCAGTTCTGTGAAAAAACATATTTAGCTGCAAACGGACGTGCGTGGTCGAGTAAGAAACATCACTTTAACCCAATAAAGATTATTCGTTAACATTTTTCATGTCTAATTTCAAATTTAAATACATAACGAAACTGTTTAAGTTAAGATATTGATCAAATTTAAAGTGAACAGTTCTTAATTAAATAAATGAATTGGGAATTGAAATTTAATAGAATTTTTAACCTAGATATACATCTACGGGACACAGAACTTTCTATCTTGCCTAAAGGCAAGATAGAAGTCTTAAAAGACTGTTTAACTCCCGAGTTGGCTTAATATTAATAAAAATATAATGACGACACTTCGTCCTTTTCCGCGCATTTTTCTTTGATCGACGAATAAAGAGATACTTCTTGCCTTTATTCGTATTGCAGTTTGCATCAGTGCTCTCTCGCAAGGAGGGAATGAAGATTTTTATCCATATTTTGACAACCGGATAGCCTAGTGGTTAGTGACCCTGACAATGAAGCTATAAGTTCCGCGTTCGACTCCCAGGAGGGGCAAATGTTTGTATAATGAATATGAATGTTTATACCCGAGTCTTGGATGTTATATGTATCTAAGTATGTATTTATCTATATAAGTTTGTATATCCGTTATCTAGCGCCCATAGTACAAGCTTTGCTTAGTTTGGGACTAGGTCAACTGGTGTGAATTGTCCTGAGATATTTATTTATTTTATTTATACGCAAATTAGGGTCTACGTCAGACTTCCTGTACTTCCTGCAGGACTTACGTGTGAGCAACGTCTTGTGGTCCGAGCCGTCGAAGTGCACGCTGCCGATGGCGCCGCGCTGGATGTCCGAGTAGAACAGCCGCGACTCCTCGTACCAGTACGCCAGGCTGATCGCTATCCGGATCAAGTCCCTGCGAACATTCGACATAGGTATAAACACATTACAATAATACGAGCTTTAAGGTCGCGTCACACCGGTTGCGTACATGCGTATGCAGCACGGCTCCAGGATGTTTTGTAGAGCTGCATACGCGTCCGGCGTGGCTCTTTCATTAACCCGTGGCTACACTCTGTGGTGTTATTTTCTACGCATTTTACGAGATAAAAAATATCCTATGTTTTAAAAGATTACATGATGTATCGGCACTGACCTATAAATTTCATTCAATTCATCAAATTTCTTCGTTGTATATCGGTCTGCCATATTTCAAATAAGTCCGTCTAACTGTTAATGCGTGATTGCAGAATGAACATCCAAACGTCTAAATATCTAAACATCTTTACTTTCACATCTTTTAAGTCAGTACAAAGTTGCTATTTTTCCTGCCTGTCGGAAATTCTTATAGTGATCTTCGGTCGCCTTCTCCTCCTAAACCACGCAACGGATTTTGATACAGTTTTCACTGTCATTTACAGATTTTTAAGCACATTACATTTATTATGGTCGATTGTATCCGGGCGAAGCCGGGGCGGGTCGCTAGTTTACAATAATAGTAAGAATATGACTAGTAAGAAAGATAGTGGGATAAAGTTATAAAGAGGTAAAGATTGTTCATTGTAAGGGTATGCACTATTGAGGGAACGAGCTGAAGTACCTATAGAAGTCACTAATTGCAGCGTAACGACTGTTACCCTGGAATTTTCCAGAACATTCCTTTCTTTTCGAGAACTCACTGCAACTTGAACATGCGCAACAGGTTTGACTTTCGCTTCATTCCCCAACAATACAAACGCCACTTACTTGTTCTGTATAGGTGGATACGGCGAGTTCAAATCCTTCTCGTCTTCCAAATGGATGCTGTCAATTTTGGTTACTCGCGAGTACATCAAGAACGATTTGTATGCTGCAACAAAATAAAATAGTTTATCATCACGGAAATAACCGTTTGGAGGGTCCAAGGGTGCCTGTCCACCCCACTATCCGAGGAAGCTGAGCAGAATTCGCCATTTTTTTGCACACCTCAGTTTTGGTGGACAAAAGTTTAGCAAAGGAGGCCTTAAAGCCAGGGAAAGATGTGTGCGAGGAATTAGCACCGCTCTGCTATCTCGCACAACCCTGGCGGTTAAGCACTTCGTATTCTAAGATATTGTAAGTACACATTAATTTCGTTGTTGAGATGTCATTAGCGGTGACAACTGGGCAAACATTTAGAAGGTTTAACCGCTGTCATTGTCGTCAATCGTTAACAAAAAATGAAGAGATAACGATAGTATCCACAATTAGCCAAAGCTGCGAAGAAACCGCCTGATTTGACTAAAAATGTATAGTCTACTAAGAAATTGCTTAAACTTGCGATCGTATTAAGAGGGAATATGGTTCAAAAGTGGCTAAGTTACCACCGGTTCAGAAAAACCTCGGTACCTTCTCATCAGAGGTTTTCCGAACTGGTGGTAAATTCTATGACATTCATAAATGCTTCCTGTAAGCCTAATCTGAATAAAGATATTCCGACTTTGACTTAAAGCAACTTGGTCGAATATTTCTTCAAAACTCTGTCATTAAATTGTCATCGAAAATGGCGGCAACTCACGCGCGCAGCTGAGCCCGTCGCCGGCGAGGTCCCCGTGCGGGCAGGCGCAGCGCGCGCGCGCGCCGTCCCACAGGCACAGCGCCGCGCAGCCGCCGTTGCCCACGCCGCACGGGTTGCGGGCCAGCCCCGACGACGCCGGCGGCAGGGTTTGCGCGGCGCGCGACCATATCTACGTTACACATTTTTTTTTTCAGAAACAAACAAAGGTTATACAGATATACCCCCATCTTCATAAAAAACCAACAACCTTTTTAAGCTAGCATATGTTTTGTCCTTTTCATTTGAAGGCAAACGTCACAATGACAGATAAAGACATAAAACATGTTAACTAACAAACTATTACGCAGCGTTTATGAATAAGGGGGGTAGATACATCCGTTTCCTTTCACATATCTCACTAAGGACGTAATAAAAAGAAGAAAATTGCACATTTTATACGACAAGTGTACACCGTGATCAATGGCGACTGCAAAACTGACGTGGCAGCGCCAATAAAAAATGTTAGTGGTTTTATTATGCGGATAAGATCGCGTTCTATTTCCAATGGAAAAAAGTCCATCATGACAATGTTTTTCATAAAATAAGGAGGGAAACGAGCTAGTGGGTCACCTGATGGTAAATAATCACCACAACCCATAGACAGCCGCAACACCAAGGAGTTTGCAAATGCGATGTCAACCCAGGGCTAAGTGCCAGTAATTGCAACGGCTGTCTTGCTCTTTACGCCGGAACACAACAGTTCATAGTAAACAAAGCTTCATAGTAAACAAGATTGTGGTAGCAATCCGGACGGACTTTGCACAAAGTCCTAACACCCGCGAAATTTCATATTCAAGCGAGAAGACTTATTCATGATCCATCAAAACATATAAAGCATGTTGATTTATATCATGGGACACGTGGAGTGACCACCCGTCGTAATTTGTACTGAAACCCACAGTTGTTCTCGCAGGGGTTGTATATCCTGTCAAGTTAAGATCTGTATTGGTTACTATGTTCTTGCAATAAATAACTTTGTCTTATATCAATCGGACTCAATTAAACTCCCCTGACTGACAAAATCACCATACAAACATGAGCATTTGTTCATATGCTACACAAATCACAGCAGAACGTCAGTAGAAGGCCTTCTGATAACTTCAATAGTCTCCATCAAGGAGGTCATGCTTAAGTTGTACTTATCTAAGGATGGTAACTTACGAATAGATCCTTAAGACTGTCGCCAGCGTTCTCGAGCAGTATCTGGTGGTCGCTGAGGTTGGTGAGCGGCGCCGAAAGGATACTGCCGCGGTTTAACATCCTGCGACAAAAGAGGGACTTTTGTTTAACTAGAATTTTTAGTGCTCTGAAACCAGATGCCAAAAATGTAATCCCTATAAGTTACCCATGTTCGTCCGTATAAAAAAGGCATTTTATTGTAAATTTTAAGACCTAGAAAGCTAAAAACCTTGTAGATACGTTTGTATATAAAAATTAATAAAGAAAAACAAACGGTACTTTCCCTTAACGCAAAGTGGAGGGTGTTTTTTTTATTCGCGTACCTTCATATGTGCAAGTAGCAAAAAACTTAAGAACCTTGTCGTAGTAACGTATGAAATGAGAGTTCCTCGAGCTTGTCACATCACTGACAGCGACAAGGCATTAAAATTTTTAGCTACTTCTGAGGCTGTCCGTACTATTGTTGAACAGGTCTTGCGGAAATATTGGGTGTTACCTAACATCATTTCTCAGTACAACAAATTATTCACAAGACATAATGCCTTGAAGTTTTTGTTAGAGTATTATAAAATCAATGACTATATCTTGGACAAGGATGTTTGGAAATGATCCCGATCTGTATTGGCGATCCCTGGCTCCAAAGATTGTACACCTGCTGTGTTAAATTGTTAAATTGTAAAAATTTTGAACATTTGAGATGTAAAATAACATTGTAATTTTGATTTATTAAAAAAATTACACCTCGTTGAGTTTCTTGCCGGTATCTTCTCATCAGAGGTTTTTCCGAACCGGTGGTAAATTTTTTGACATTCATAAGTGCTACCTGTAAGCCTAATCTGAATAAAATATTTTGACTTTGACTTTGACTTAGAGTAACATCGTCAACATAGACGGCAACCCCGGTGCGAAACGCACGTGTCGATCCAGTACAGCCGGCCGTGGTGCAGCGCGAGCGCCGCGGGGTGGCGCAGCGCGGCGTGGCGCGCCACGGCGGCGCGCGCGCGCCCGTCGTAGCGCATGCGCCAGATGCTCACGTCCCACGTGTCCGCCCAGTACACCATCTCGTTCTGCCGACAGCACAATACACATATTAATGGTCTCAATTATTTTGCTACTCCGCAACCCCAGTGCCAGCAATCGTGAAAAATAGCAGCGCTCGTATTGAATGCTAATAGTAGTAGTCATAGTATAAGTATAATAGGAGCGCTACTATTTTTCCACGATTATTCATATCTCATCCACTCAATCCGTCACAAACGGGCACTTTTTAGCTCCCGTCTATTGAGTAGGTAATGAATCGGCAAGCCGGGTATTAAAGATTTTAAACCAGAGGTTAAAACTGCATTTCATTAACTGCCAGAAGGGAGGGCTTTTTCGAATGGACTTGCACTGGTAGCCTCAGACGGGTTTGACAGCTTACCAGAGAGAAGGCAGGGGGGATGTTTTTCGAGTGTATGTACGAATCGCACTTGGCCGGTTTTTTATAATTTTAGTTTGTTTTATTAATATTTTAGTTTTGGTAACGGGTTTTCTACGACTGTAACCGGCACCCATCGACGGAGGTACCTCCGAGTCGATGGCGACGTCGGCGACGGCGGTCCCGTTGTACAGCAAGTCGCGCTGCGAGCCGTCCAGCCGCGCGCGCTGGATCCAGCCGCCGCCCGACAGGAACAGCCAGCCCCGCACGCTGTCCACCACCAGAGCTGTCAATATAGACACTGAATCAACAACAGTACTAACGCACAGAAACTTCTCTTTTTCGACCGCGATTAAACGAATTCCAACATTATTAACACGTTCAAAAAGTCCGTATTACTACACAGACATTCGCCAGGCGGCGCGAGTCAAAAGAAACGCGGCGTCCTCGCCCGCCTTTCCCCCGCAACTCCCGGCGACACGTCAGGGTTGCGCCGCATTCGTTTTCAATTACACTGACACGGCGAAGCCGAGAAAGTGGGCGCGCGGCGAGCCGACAACCTACTGCGATTTGCCTACGCTGTAGGCAAGGCGGCCGAGCGCACCTACAGTATGGAGTGGAACCCCCTGGCATAAGCCAAGTTCAATGCATTGAGACATCAATTGCTTTAATACTTATTACGCTTACCGGGATTCTAACGCAATAAAATATACTGTTTATTTATTTACCTCGACGTTAAAAGTCGCGACGTTATAGCACACGGACACTTTATCTTTCTAATACTATGACCTAATGGAATCTTTTATGCGTTTTCCCTTTACAAAACCTTTAGAACTGGAGAAGTAAATGTACAGGGTGATAATTTAGGTAACCGTAAGCACTCACTAGTGACGGCGAGCGGGTCGGTGTCGATGAGTACGTAGCGATGCGAGCCGTCCGCGCGCGCCACCTCGACCAGCCCGCGGCGCGGGTCCGCCCAGTACATGTTGCCCGCCACCCAGTCCAGCGCCAGCCCTGGCGAGTAATCACAACGGTCACCTGTGGTTCCCGGAGACACACGAAACGAACATGTCTAGTAATTTTATTTTAAAATGAAATTGTAATCTCAAATGCGATTTTTTCTTTAAACCATTACTGCAGCATACTATGCAGCACTCTTGGACCAATTACAGGCGGCGATAGCCGAAAACTGGCCAGATATGGCAAAGAAAAAGTGATGTTTCACCATGACAGCGCACCGGTGAATTCAAGTCGAGTCGCTGCACAAAAATTGTCGGAGTTACGATTTGAACTGCTTCCTCTCCCCGATTAATCGCCGGATTTGGCTCCTTCGGATTATCACCTATTACCGAAACTCAAAAATGTTTTAGTCTGGACAAAAATTTTACATCAACAAAGAGGTGATACAGGACGTAAACGCATATTTCGAGGGCCTTCAAGAAACGCATTTCCGTAAAGGCATCGAGAAGTTGCAGAAACGTTGAGGCAAGTGCGTCGAACTTCGGGGAGACTATGTGAAAAAATAAAATGTATATATTCGCTAAATTATTATTTTTTCATATCAAACCAAGTTACTTCTCAAACCACCCTCGTATAAATGATCACAATCAATGACCCTTTCTATCTGTACCATAAAAAAAGACTATTGTTTATTCAAAGACAAAAAATGTACTATTTCCAATATTTAAGAAAGTTGCCGTCCATGTGACGTTCGATTTCCACCCAGTATATTCGCAAACTGTATCAGTGTGTGCATGTGTGTGTACCAGAGAGCCAGTCGACCGGCTGAGCGTCGAGCGGCTCGGGCTGGGACACGAGCGCCGCGCGCCCGGTGCCGTCGCGGCGCGCGCGCGCCACCACGCCGCTCTCCGAGTCCGCCCAGTATATCCAGTCCCCATCTGTTACATGATAGTAGTTTATGCAACTGCTATATAATGAGAGGCCTTAAAACACGAGTGTGGTTTGAAACGAGCGTCAGCGAGTACAGTACAGTTGCATACATTACTTTGTCTACACACATATCATTACAGCAAAAAATCGTAACAGAAAAAAAACATCAAACGAATGAAAACAGTAATGGCGGCATTTCGATCCTCTGTCAAGACGAATTTTTTTTTTTTAATCATAAATAAACAAAAGAAATCCCTATTCTCATGTCATTCGAGATCAAAGGTCGTGCGCTTAAGGATACTAGAATAGAGCCCTATTTCAGCCAGCTATTCCAAATCTAAACTCATAACGTTACAGAAATCGTTATTGTAATGACCATTAAAGCACAGATTTTACCTTCTAACACAGACAAGAAAGTACTCATAGTGAAATTGGTTTTAATAATGCTGGTAATTTCCTACGGTTTTTAAAGCATTATAGAGCATTAATGATATGTGTGTAGATTAAGTTTACTAACCAGAGCCTATTGTATCTCCACTATAAAACAAAAGACGTTGGTTGCCATGACATAGACAATAGGTAGTTAGAAAACTAATCTATAGAGGATAGCAATTACGAAAGAAAGAAATAATAAATAAATAAATAATTGCCACGTTACTATTGGCGAGCGGCGAGCGCTTGCGGAAGATCTTAGGCTAGAATTACCACTTTTGACGGATTTTTTTTCATAGGCGTAAACCTTTAAACTAAATTGAAAATAGTGTCGGAAATACCTAACCCATTGTAAAATCTTGACTTATTTATTAAACTTTTTTACCGTTTTTTTTTTTTATTTAATGGAAATAAACGCAAAGTTTTACCCAGCTTCGTCAGCCATGCGTCAGTGGCAGCGAATGTGCAGTAGGGGAAATATATTCATATACCACCTTAGAACCCTATCGCAATGACGCGACGCGTTAAACGCCAGGCTATGTCATACAAATGTCATGCGTATATCTCTTCGATTAGGTTCTACGCTGGTACTTGTTTCAATTTCCTTGACTGTACCTGCGCGGTAGTCGAGCGCGGTGCAGAGCGCAGGTTGCGCGACGGGCGGCAGCACGGGATGCGCCGGCGCCGCCAGCGCAAGCGCGCGGATCTCGCCGCTCATCGAGTACACTAGGATCTCGTCCTCCGCTGTTACAGACGAACAGACGGACGTTTGATAGTTGGGAAAATACACATCGAGATCTCAACAACTTCTGGCTAAAGAAACAGTAGTATCGTAAAGGGATGTAATGCCTCATGCGAGAACAAAATGTACTTTTCGCTATCATAGATCAATTGTAATTTTATTATGTTCCGTAGATCCATCCGAATTCCATATATTTATTTTTTACAAAAGTATATTTTTCCGTTGTTTTTTTATTCAAAAATGGACTTGCTCTTCTTCCTTCGTCGAATACTTTCCAAACCCTTGACCTGGATCCCTTGGAACTTAAAATCGACCCCTGGGGATTGCTAAAGACCACTTTGGGAACATACGGTTACATTCATCGATATAAGAAGACAATAGATCTGCTTACTTGTTCGGATTGTTACAAGCCTAGCGTCACCACTTCGCGACGGGGTGAAGCAGGTGAAGAGGGGCTTTCAATATTTAGCCATCGGTTCAACTTTGAATCTTATGGTAAGTGAATAAAATGCTTCTAAGTTTTCTAACTAGCAGCGACACAGGCGTCGGATAGCAGAACTAAAAATATGACGCAATGTAAAACGTACAAAACGCAGAGCTGTTTACTTGACAATTGGCACATACAGTTTTATTCAGGCTATCCAACATAGTCTACCAAATAGACTATGGTCGGCTACTCTGCCACTGCGTTGTACACAATTCTATAGTTTTCTTATTTCGATGGTGACATTATACACGTTATCACTCAGATTGGACCAATAACTTTCTTCCATTGCATATTTAATTAACGACGCCATTTTCTAGTGATCCGGTATCAAATACTCACGAGTGCAGCGCGTGCCGTTGGCCAGGTACCCGGCGGCGCAGGCGCAGACGCTGCGCGCGGCGGCCACGGGCAGGCACAGGTGCGCGCACGCGTCGGCCGCGTCGCGCAGCGCGCACGCGCCGAGCGTGCCGTTCTGCGTCGCGGCGTCGTACACGCGCAGGGAGAGGATGCCCTCTGGTGACGCAAAACGTTGCTTCAATATGTTAAACTTATGGGTTAGTTACATAGTTTCATGGGTATAATGTGGATATGAATTCAAATTAAAATTAAAATTATTTTATTTACAGGCTACTAATTGGTCCAGATTTGTTAGTAACATTAAAATAGTTATTGACTACGTTAGTAACCTACACAAAACACATAACACAAACAATCTACCGCCTAGCGGACATCACAACCTCATACTGCCGCATGATAGGGGAGGCGTACTTGGCCGCCACAGTGCTCAGGATGGGGTTGGGGCTGGCCCGCACTGAATAGCAGAGTCAAAAAATTTACTGATTTTGAATTTTTATTTTGTGACGCAACTGCACGTGCATAGCACTGGTTTCGCAGAGTAGCAAGGTAATTTGTTCCAGTTTGTTTTTAAGATAATAACTCTTATAAAACGGTCTGCGGTCCTAACATGACCGGCCCAGGTTTAATTTATCCCTCTCTGTGTCTCTGTCAAACTAGTGTCATAAGAAAGGGATGTCCATAGAGATTGTGGCGGAAGGCCACATGAACACAGAGCGTGCCGTTAGTAGTGTTCGGCAGATTGTCTGATAAGCATTTTGTCATATGAGATGCAACTCAACTGGTATATATAGTTGAGAAAATATTAATAAATTTAGTTAGGAGTTTAACATCATGTGTTTCCTTTCTCACTACAACTCGTCGGTAAGGAGATAAACCAAAACTTAGCCGGTCATGTTATTTAGGGTACCAAGAGAACACATTTAAGTAATAATATCCTCGTCTTTACGTGAGACGTACATAGCCTCATTTTATAATGCAGTTCAATGGCAAATTTCACCATAAAGCCACAGGACCAATAATACCTCATCATAATCTAAACATAGAAATTACACACAAATAAAAACAAAATAGTGTCATGTCATATGTAAGTGAAGCGAAAGTTGTATGACAGGATCGTAGCAAATGGAAATCCGTGGTCTCTGCCTACCCCTCTGGGAAACAGGCGTGATTTTATGTATGTATGTATGTAAAAACAAAATAGTGTGTACCCATGTTATCGCGCAGCAGCTCGGAGTGCTCGCAGCCGTGCGCGGCCTGCGTGCGGTTGCGCGGCAGTGCGCATGCGCGCAGGCCGGCGCCGTCCGCCCACAGCAGCCGCTCAAAATGGATGTCCAGCGCTAACGGACGGGCACCGGTCGCCAGCTCCACCTAATCCATTAATCACGTCATGTTTTTTTTGGCATTTTAACCCCCCCACCCCCTTGGCGATACATGGTTAGGTTTAAGACTAAAACCCCGTTTATTTTTAGTACCAAAAAAACATCTTCATTTTTTTAAATATTTATAAAATACAGAAATAAGTATCATCTAATTTTATTAAAGACTACAATAATAACGTTTAGAGGTACAGAAAGGTTGCAGGTTGTTATTGACTGACATAAAAAAAATTAAGAAATACGAAAAACGTATCCTCGGACCACGGATTAGCAAGACTTTCTTCAACACCAAGTTCGAGTAAATATAACCATCCCCAGCAATTTTATTTCATCTACTATCACCGCCTTCAACAGCTGTGTGATGTAGCACCACACCGCCGTTGAGGGCGTCGATTTGAATAACAGGTAAGCCCGTCTATGAACTTTTGTACTGACTCGTAAAAACTCGTAATTTATATTAGTAGAAATTTTTACTTACGGTAACGAACTCTCCAGTTTTCACATCCAGGTATTGAATGGAAGCCGAGGCGAGGTTGACCCAGTATAGCCAACCGCTTACCGGTTCGACTGTCAAACCTGTCAACAAGACAATGCAATCTGTCAAAACACTGAACCATCAATATTACTAATGCGGACTACACACTATCACTTTTGAATGTCAGTTTACACTGAATAGTTTTAACTGAAAGTGAATTATTCTAAATTGTCCTAATTTCATCCTACACACGATTAATTTTGACTGTCAGTTAAAAGTGATCATGTGTAGCCACCAATAGTCCGGATGCCACGACTTTAAACAGATTAATAATAAGTTATATCTTCTTCTAAATCGTTAAAGTATGCTCGGAACTTACTGGTCACGCCAGCCAGCAGCGGGTCCCTGGTGGCGTCGAGTATGACGCGGCGGCCGCTGCAGTCACCGGCAGCGCTCTCGATGCGCGCGCCGATGCCGTCGCCTGTGCTTGTAATGGCCCAGTATAGACGGCCCCTGTGACAAAAAAAATAATCAGTGAAAGTTGTAGACATTAACTCACTTAGTAGATAGCGGTTAACTTTATATCATAACAATGCGCTTCTTTACGAATATCCGTATTGGCTAGAGGTGTAAGGACGAGGTCAGGGGGGAGGATGGCGTGACCTCCCGGGGTCCTTTGGACTCCTGTCTATTCCGCGATACTTGTACGACTCTGTAATTACCATATAGCTATAGAGATTCTGTTTGACTTCCTGACGTCTTTGTCGTTTATTATATAGTTACTGATGCGAAGCAGATGGACATAACCAGTTACAGTTACTGATGTGGTAACCATAAGCTGATACTATAGTAAATAAAGTGAGTTACATCTTCGTATTATGTAGTGGACTAACGCCTACCTAGGCGCTAACCGAAGGTCCACCACTCAATCGAGGTTGTAAATAAAATAAATAATTTATGGCTTGTCGCTTTAGAATGTGTCATTTGAACAATAAACAAGTTTTTGATGGCAAAAACTGAATTTTACAAGCAAGACAAACAAGGATGAATATGGTTTAGGCACACTGGTGTAGGTCCGTTGCTGGATGGCGAATATTAAGTCTCCGCCCACCTGGCCACGTCGACGGCGAGCGCGCTGACGTTGCCGACGACGGCGAGCGGCGCGGCGCGCTCGCCGGCCGGGCCGGCGGCCCACACGGCGCCGCGCGCCGCGTAGTACAGCACGCCGGCCGCCCAGTCCAGCGCCATAGCGCCGCCCGGCCCGGCGCCTGCTCCCATCTCAACTACGCTCTCCGCAGTGCCGCCGGTTAAGTGGGTTCGTTTGATCTCGTTAATCTGAAAAAAAAATTTTGAATGAAGGCCAGAGGTCCCCACCCCAACCTTTGGCTTCCATATAATGTTTTCATGTTTTTATCTTCATATTTCAAATACTATAATTTGCTTTTTTTATCGGTAAAAAATGAAGAGACCCTTCCCTCCCCCCTCTCTCTTGTCATCGATATAGATCACTTTGAGAATCACTGATGTAAACGATCGACACTTTGTTTTTCAAATTGTAATTTTAAAGTCGCATCAGAATTGAGTTCAAATTGCAAACGGTTACCTCGGCCTCGCTCCAGTACAGCAGCCGCTGGCTGGTGAGCGTGGCGAGCGCGCGCGGCGCGGCGAGCTGCGCGCCCCACACGGCCGGGATGGCGGGCTGCGCCGGCGCATCCAGGTCCAAACCACGTATGGACCCCGCCCGCCCTACTACTATCACTTTCTCGTGCACTGTGAATAGAGTTTTGAGCAATAAGAGAATAACAAATTTTGTTATTACGTCCAATCTGCAAACTGAAAAAGTGAAATGAAACAACTTTAATCCAGAACTAGGTTTCTAGCACATAAAAATCGAGTAAGTATAGAGAGCCAGACAGCTTAGTACCTTCACACGTGACGTTGTCAGGCGCAAGCCGCATGACGTGCGGGCACGCACACACGCGCACGTTCGGCCCGTCGAGGAGACAGAGGTGCGAGCAGTTGCCGTTGTTCACGCCGCACGGGTTCGCAGCCAGCGCCGGCTGTCTGCTCGGGTGAATGACCTGGGAATACGCTGCATGTTACTACCTTACCTTCTACTATCTTACCAGCTGTGTAGCTTAAAAAATATTAAGTCAAATTGAGAACCTCCTCCTTTTTTTAAAGTTGGTGAAAAATGATTCGCAGCATCAAAAGTAGCCTATACTTTGATTCAGCTGAGATAAAAACGAAACCTTCGTACCACTTAGAGCTGGATTGTGAAAGGTCATAGTTATGTCGGCAAAATATTTTTAAATAATCAGAAACTTTAAAAAAACTTTCATTTTAAGTTGAATATCTTCAGTAGATTCCATATAAATAACTGTCTCATAGTTACATTACCTAGCACATATATGGCGACGTTTTTATATTCCTTTAACCTTTTGAACGCCAAGAACGCGTTAAGATGTCGCGAGCTGCCGCGCCCATCGCGCCACCGACTCATGAGTGCAATAGCGACCTACGCGCATATGTTTAAACAAAATCGTGATTTACATTCTGGCGACCCGGCGTGAGGCATCTTTTGTATGCATTGTCGGTAAAAAGGTTAATAACTCAAATCACATATTTCTACAATATGATGAGTTTGATCGCAGACTGCTGAGCTGCTCACAACGACAGCTGTCGCAATGAGTTTTAACCGCTCGAGTCCTGCTCCTCCCTTACCTTGATATCGAAGGGCTGCATCATGGTCCGCTGCACGACGGCGACGTCGCTGCCGTTCCACTTGTTGGCGCGCACGACGCTGTTGCTGCGCCAGTCGGTCCAGTACACGTGCGCCTCGAACAGCGTCACGGCGAACGGGTGCGACAGCAGCGCGTGCCCGCGCAGCACCAGCTGGTAGCCGCCGCCGTCGTACAGCGTCGTGTGGATCGAGTCCGACCTGCGGGCGGTGCTCGCGTCAGACCTCCAACATACTAAACAAACCGGAACACATCTTGCTACTTGTTGCTCTTGCTTTATTTGTTCCCGTTTGTTGATATGGACCTCCGCAACATAATCAATACGTGCACGGCACTGGTTTCCCGGAGTAGCAAAGTGATTTGTTCCAGTTTTGTTTTTATGGACCTCCGCGAAGTAACAGTCGCAGTACAGTTAGAGTCACGCATTTATAAGTTACCACTAAAGACGGAATTGAGAGCACGTGCCATTTTTCGAAAGGGAGGCATAGAATATGCTCTAAGAAGTCGATTTATCTATCTCTTTCAAGCATAGACAATTTCTCTCAGTTTCCTCTGTAATGGTGAATTAGGTTTGTTACTATTTTTAACATAAAACTGCCGTCAGATTCACACATTTAAACGGATCACTCACGTATTTTAAGTCGAGTTGCAACGAACAAATTACTATACAAGCGAGGGTAGTTTATTCGCCGCTGCTGCCTGCGCCGTCTGCACCAAACAGCCGAGCTGACAGATCTCGGGTCCACAGTCATCGTCGAGCCACGGCCGCGGGGGCTCACGAGTAAGGACCAAACTAGCCCGAATCCATAGAATTAACCAGAAACCGCCAGCGCGCCTAAAACTGAGGCAACTAAAACCACTCTTAAATGGAGTGGTTGCGCTTTATTGCGCTTAGTCGCTCTTTTGCAAGTAGCGCGTCATGACGTATTGTACTAATGCCAATTTTAATTGTAAAATGCCGTCTTGTGTCGTTCCTTCAAGCAAAAATGCTGCTGGACATACAAAAAAACAGGATAGGACCACATTTCATCTGCTAGTAGCTCTTTTAAAAGTGAATTTATTTAATTATTTAATTTATTTTACTTATTGTGATTGACTTGGAAAAGAGGGCGTCCATTTTGTAAGTGTTGCCAGTGTAGTCAAAAATGGGATCAACCGTGTAAGTATGGGGAATCGGCCCCAGACGTCAATTGATTGCCCAGATTTATTGGCCCAGATATAAGATGCTGATTCACCAAATATTAACCCTAAAATGCCACAGGTATACGAGAAAAAAAAATATTTTTATTTTATTTTATCTAAACTACAGAACCGATTTTTATGAAACTTGGATAGAATATGTAAGTAACTTAGGTTTAACAAACTGGAACAAATTACCTTGCTACTCCGCGAAACCAGTGCCGGGCTCGTGCAAAATAGCTGCGTCTGTGCGACACATATATGTTCATGCAAAAACCCACCCTCCTCCGCTTCCACGCGAAACAACATATATCACACAGATTCAACTACACACCACCACCACTAAACACTAAAACTACACGACCGACGCGCGTTTCGCCTCTATACGAGGCATCATCAAGACCAAAAAAAAAATTTTGCTTGGTGCTTTTGTTTTTTTGCAAAAATGTTGGCGGTAGGCGGGATTAAAGAAAAATGTTTTAGTTTGTCAGTACGCCATTCGTTCAAGTACCGAACGGTCGTACTGTTCGATCTTGATGATGCCTCGTATAGAGGCGAAACGCGCGTCGATCTTGTAGTTTTAGTGTTTAGTGGTGGTGGTGTGTAGTTGAGTCTGTGTGATATATGTTGTTTCGTGTGGAAGCGGAGGAGGGTGGGTTTTCGCATGAACATATATATATGTCGCACAGACGCTGCTATTTTGCACGAGTCCGGCACTGGTTTCGCGGAGTATTATTATTATTATATTATAGGCGAGCAGCATCATTGCTGATATGCCTATCTCAAAGTTCCACAAGTTATTTCAAAGTCTTGAGTAGCAAGGTAATTTGTTCCAGTTTGTTTATTTTGTTATTAATAATACCGATTTTTCTTTAAAAATGCCGTAGAGTTCTTGCCACTTCTTCTCACGGAGCTTTTAAAGTGGCAGATAAAAAATAAAATATTTGTATTTTTGGAAAGAATAATTAAAAAGATTTTAGGCTTAGACTTTGAATGATGTTTTATTATTTGTATGACTAACTAAACTTAACTAAACGACTTTAAAGCAACTGGGTAAAATGATTGAATACTGGTTGTATACAACGTTAGTTAGTACCCTATGCCTTAATAATTATATTTGTTAAATATTTTTAACAAGTGTCCTGGGTGGGTGCAATGTTTCCACAAAAAGTGTGGAACTGCTCACGAGCTGGCAACATTACGCGGGCGGGGGGCGGGGCTTGCGCGGGACGTGCGCTTTGTTTTTGGACACAGCGCCGGGTATGACGTTTTAGTTGAACGCGCCTTCTAGTTAATTCTATGCCCGAATCATAGCGTGCCATAACTCGGCTTCAAATACCGTATTCTAATAAGTCTGTTGGTTGTGCGTACTTGGCGTCGATCCAGTACAGCCTGGTGGCGAGGTGGTCCAGGGTGATCCCGTTGGGCCAGGCGCCGTCGGCCAGCTCGTCGACGCGCACCACCACGCGGCGCGCGCTGCCGCCCATGCTGCAGCGCTCGATGCGCGGCGCCGCCTGCTCCCAGTCGCTCCAGAACAGGTACCCTGGCCGGAAGAAGGATCCTTAGCCCTCTGAACGCGACGAACGTTTGCAAGTTTTGCGAACTGTCATGTCCATCGCGCCACCGACACATAGTTAATCGATGACATAGCAGACTATTTGCATGTGTTTAAACTTCAAATTCGCATTTGAAATAGTGGCGTTTTTTTTACGTATTATTTATAATGCGTTGTTGGCAGTGAAATGGTTAACCGGGACCAATAAAGGTTGGAGACTTCATCGAATCATAGCAATCTCTATAGATTTCCGTTACTTTCTTGTGAATACACCATATACCAGGCTCACAAAAAGTATAAACCTTTTTTTGTAATAAAAAATCAGTACCATATCAGTTCAACAGACAAAAACTAATATATAATAAGACAATACAGATTAATTTGAAGTAGGCTAATAAAAAAAACTCTGTAAAGTTCTGGAGCGCCCCTAAGTGTAGGAGGATTATAGGAGGAGAGTATCAACACACTACTCGTTGATGGTTAAAAACGCCATCTATACATTTTTAAGACTAAACACTGTCTTCACACAGTTCTAAACACATAAGGCAACCTTCCCCTCCACTAAAGACGACAGAAGTAGCTTACCGTGTTTTGGATCAACAGCTATGGCACGCGGGCTCTCCATGTCTCCGGACACCAGAGTACGTCGGTACCGTCCATCTAAACGTGCCACCTGAACAAAAACGATCGAATTAAACATGAACAAAGTCAAAATTTTACTTTTACTTTTCAGTAATCTTATCAGTGATCACTGACCTCTATCTGATGCAGACTGCCTTCCACCCAGTAGAGGTTGTTGCCGACCCAGTCGACCGCCAAACCCTCGGCCGTAGACACTCCTTGGTCAATTACCACTTTGATATCACTTAACGCTGAAAAACAAAAATGTTCCATAAAATATCCCAGTTATAGCAGTCCGGTTTGAACTAGTTTGTCTGTTTTGCGTCAAAAGCGTTTAAAATATGTTCATAATAAGTAATAATGTTTGGATATTCGGATATTTGTTCCTCAATTACGTATTAATGGCTGGACGGGTTTGGATAAAATTTGGCTAAAATATAGGATACTTTCAACTCCGTAAAATCCCATTAAATGCACAAATAAACGCATCTGTGCGAAGCTGTGGGTAAGAGCTAATACATCATTTTAAAGTAGATTATATTCATTAATTTAGTCAATCAATACAGACATTTGAAAAGTAAAGCCCTTTACAACATTACGTGATCTAGTCTCCGGCACGCTTCCAGTCGAGAGCGACGTGTTTTTGAGAGACTAAATGAGATCGCATGAGATCAGCGAGGGCAGCTCATGGCGATCGCTTAATACTTACCAATGCCCTGGACCGTGCCGGAATAGATGTGGTCGTCGACGACATCCGTCCAGTACAGCGTGACCTGGTCGCCGGTGCGCTTCCAGTCGAGAGCGACGGTGTTCTTGAGAGACGAGATGAGAGCGCGAGAGGTCAAAGAGGGCAGCTCAACTGCGCGAACTTCATGCCGGTTACTGAACACTAGGAGGGGGGTGGCGTTTTCTAGAAAAAGAATACATCGTCAAAATCATTGTTACAAAGATGTTAAAGAGGTTACTAATGAGGGAGATACGGGTATAGTCGACAAAAAAAATTGCTTGACCACTTTTCGACCGTATTACAAAGAGATAAGATTTAAAAGTAAAAAATGGAAAGTTATTGGAATGGGACGGGGATAAACAAAAAATGGGAAGTAATTAGAACGGGACGATAGATAGTTTATTCTAAACTTATACAAATCAGGCAAAAGGACTGCATTAAAGTTATAGTCAACAAAGTAATTGCTTGGCCACCTTTGAACTTTATGCCTTTGTAATACGGTCGAAAAGTGGCCAAGCAATTTCTTGGTCGACTATACATGATGCATCTTACCTGTGCTTTTGCAAGTAAATCCGTCGTCTGCAAGCTTGTATCCCTCGTAGCACGTGCATTTGTGTCGATTTTTCTGAGGTTTACATGTCTGCGGACAAAATGACTCTCGCTATAGAAGTTGAATTTTAAACTTGGATGTTTTTGACCAAGCTAGTTCCTCAATTCCTTAACTGACAATTATATGACAAACATTTTATAGTATTCTGTGTTACAAGGGTAGAAAAGCCCCTAAATAAATAAAGATTAAATTTTGTAACCGAAATTTCTTTCGATTTTTATTTTAAATGTTTATGAAATTAAAATTGTAATAACAAAACAAAGAAAAATTATGGCAACGGCAGGACTTTAACCTGCAACATCAGCATTCCGTGCCTTACGTTTGCCAGTTTCGTAGCGGCAGTGTGGCCCTAATTTTTCTTTGTGTTGTCATTACAATTTTAATTAAATAAAGATTTAAAAAAAGACAGAAAAGAAAAATAAAGAAAGGGGGATTCAGAGCCTCAGCCTTACTGATGTCATTGAATACCCTCGCCTACGACTCAAGCTTCGAACATACCAGACTTCAGTATCTTATTTACCGCCCTTGTAACACAAACAAGTATTGCGGCGCAGCGCGCACCTGACTGCACACGCCCCACTCGGTGCAGACGTGCGCGTCGGCGCAGGACACGCCGTCCCGCTGCAGGTGCAGCGCGGCCGGGCACGCGCACACCGCGCCGCGCGGCGTCGGGTGGCACTCGTGCGTGCACGCCGCCGCCTCGCACATCGGCTCTCCTGCCGGCGACAACATCAACAGACGTATTTTATTAGCAACTAGCCACCCGCTTCGACCACAAACAGGTACAGTTAGGGTGTGATGTATAGTCGACCGAGTAATTGCTTGATCGCTCTTGAACCTTATCCCTTTGTAATACGGTCGAAAAGTGGGCAAGCAATTTCTTGGTCGGCTATACATAAAAACATTCTGTAATTTTTGTTTAAAGGGCAGTAAAACCGTTTCAAATCCGTTGCGTGGTTTAGAAGGAGTAAGCGACCGAAGATATTAGGACAGACAGGAATGCATAGCGTCTTTGTTTTATACTTTGTAAAGATTGCCAAGAAAAAGTTTAACGTTTACTGCAATACCTGTTTCCATAAACATTAAAGGCTAACCCCCTTATTTATAAACGCTTCGTAAACGTTTGTTAGTTAACATGTTTTATGTCTTTATCTGTCATTGTGACGTTTGCCCCCAAATGAAACGGACAAAACATTTGTTAGCTTAAAAATATTGTTAACTTTTTATGAATAAGGGGGTAAGACATTATTCATTATCTAGGCAGAGGCGATTTACATAGTACATAGCATTGTATAGAATGTGTATAGAATTTGAAACTTAAGTAAATCAAAGTAAGATACAAATTTTAGGATTTACGTGAAAAATAGCTCGCTTTTAAATGATTCTTCATTACGTTTCGATCGTACTGTATTTGAATTTTACGTAGCACAGCTGTATGCTACGCAATGCTACGAGTTTGAATGTACCGCAGCGGTCGGCCTCGTCGGCGCGGTCGGCGCAGTCGGCGCTGCCGTCGCACAGCTGCAGCAGCGGCACGCAGCGGGTGCCGTTGTCGCAGCGCAGCGCGGGCGCCGCGCACTCGTCGGCCGGCGGGCCGGCGGGCCGCGGCGCGGGGCTGGTGGCGCGGTGCGACTCGCACTCCGCCTCGTCCGAGCTGTCCAGGCAGTCGGCGCGGTAGTCGCAGCGGAACTCCTAGGGCGGAAAGGATACTTTGTTTCACGAGGGCGGAAAGCGAGCCATTGCATTGAAATGAAAAGTTTGGTGCTATGATGTCGATGAGGTCTGTTAATATCAAATAAATGTTGTTTGAATTAAATGCCAAAGCGAGCTCATATTAGTTGTTTTCAAACGATGCTGATGTAATTGCATTTACAAGAATATCATTGATGTCTCAAGTTGTATATGTATTTAGATTATAATTTACCATTCGTATGCATTCTTTGTTCGCGCACTGAAACTCGTGTTCTTCACACACGCTGTTTATATTTGAGTCTTCACGATTCCTTTTAAACAGAAAAAAATAACATTGATTATAAAAAAACTCAAATATTTTAGTAAATTCAACATTTCCGCAACCATGTTACGAAGTTTCAGGAGTTGCTTGGTTATCAAAGCAGTGATTTTATGTAGAAAAGCGTTTAAAAAAAAGCTACTATTGATACTAACGGTGCACGCGGTGGTGCGGCGCGACAGTTTGCCTCGTCGCCGCCGTCAGCGCAGTCTGCGCGGCCGTCGCAGTAGTACTCCCATGGCACGCAGCCGCCGTTCGGGCAGCGGAACATCAGCGGGTGACATTCCGCACTCTCTGCAACGATAGAACACGTAATAGTATATTACACACCTAGGGGAGAAAGGTACAGATTACTGAATTTTTGGTAAACACACCTGTGGTGTGGCAGTCAGCCTCGTCGGAGCGGTCTGCAGGACCGCAGTCGGGGGCGCCGTCGCAGCGCCACGCAGCCGGGACGCAGCGTTTGGACACGGCGCACAGAAACTGGTCGGACTCGCATGCGTGCTCTGCGCATGCGGCCGGAGCTTCGTCCGCGCCATCTTGACAATCTAGACGCAAAAGCATAAATATTGCTGTCAGCGGCTAAAGGACCAACGTTATACTGGGAGCTGGGTTAGGTATGCTATAAAAGGCAGGTCCAAACCGGTATTTTATTGAATCACTAGACCACAATCTCGCACATGCTTATTATCTCGCTTGTCGCTCAGTGCTTCTCTCTTCTACTCGACTAATTAGAAAAATACGCGCTGAGCGACAAAGCAAGTCGCGGCGAAAGTGAGACGCGGTTACCCATAAAAAAGCCTGTTTACTCTCCTTTTCAAAATGCCCAGAGCATAACTCTCCGGGACTATTGAGACTGGAAGTTCGTTCCATTCCTTGGAAGTGCGCACCAAGAAATAAGTATGAAGCGAAACGTAAGAAAATCACCGTCCCGATAGTCAAGTGACATTGTCAAAGCTAAAGGAGCAATATGGTATACACATACCAAAGCTGTCAATGATGAGTAAGGTAGAATAAATCATAATTACCCTTCTGTCCATCGCAAACCCAAGTGTTTGGTATGCATCGGTTACCGTCGCACTGGAACGTCTGACTGTCAATGCATGTCACGTTGGCTGCAAGCAAACAATCACATTTACATTTATAAATTTTCATGTAAACTAAAGTACTTTTTTTTTAATTTATTAACTAGTTAGCGTATAAGAAGTATAGTAAACAGAAAATGTCGTGTGAGCGAAATTTTTTAAGATACTTTGTATTAAAAGACACAAGTAATTTTGGGTAGGGGAGGGAGGGATAGTCTTATTGATCCTCACCACGTATCACTAGGAAGGGGGGGTTTAAAACTGCTAGATCACATGATTAATGGACGACCCTTTTCCGTTTAGTTTTGTGGCGATTAATAAAGAATTAATTTATTGTACTGTCTTGTATTAGTGGTAAATAAAATGGTTTAGTTACCGCAGGGTCCGGTGGGCGTGTCGTCCTCGTCGGAGCCGTCGGGGCAGTCGAAGTCGCCGTCGCACACGTACAGCGCGTCGATACAGCGTCTGCGCACACATTGTCGCATTCAAATCTGGCTAGCGAAGCTAATAGCCATGTAGGGAATATCTGTTATGCCAAGCTACAAAAAGTGTGAAGTGAGTTTTCAGCAAGAATAATACTTTAGAGACTCTTTTTGTGCAATTTGCGATATAGCTACGGGAATCTACCAGCTGCATTATTTGAAGCAAATAATTGTCTTTAAAATGCATTATTAACACAATCCAATAGTGTCAACTTTTTTATCAAACTATAAAAATTGTTTTGTATTGTATGGCGCTGTGTAGCCGTGCGTGTGACCGTTCACCTCAATTCTTGCGTTACCAAACATCATTCTGTTAGGCTGTGGACGTACCCGCGCCCGCAGTGGAAGCGGCCCTTGTCGCAGGGCGGCGGCGGCGCGGCGGCGGGCGCGCAGGCGCGCGGCTGCGCGGGCGGCGGCGCGCGGCCCGCGGCGCACGCGCACGTGTGGCCGCCCGGCGTCGCCAGGCACAGCTCTGCGCAGCCGCCGTTGTTCGTCGAGCACGTGTTGCGACCTATCAGTACAAATTTTTAGTACTTGCTTCTCCGCGCGACTTTCACCGCGTAAGTTACTTACTAACTCCCATCCCCTTCTTAGTGCACCTAAGGCATGTTTTAAGTTTAAACTCTCCAAGTACAGCAGTTTCGCCTACGCCTTGTCTATAAGTCAGTCGATAAGTTTTTCTATGTACAGTCAGCGTCAAATATACCAGAGCGGGCAAGGTGGTCAAAAATATCTGAACACGCCCGAGCGTATTTGACAATAGAGTCGAGTTCAGATATTATTGACACCTTGCCCGCTCTGGTATATTTGACGCTGACTGTACAGAACTACAGATTGCGAGTGGTATTATTTTAGTTTCAATAGCGCACCAACTAGATCACGCGCTCGCTTCGACTCGTTCGACGACAGGTCAGGCCTGACGATTCCCGCGAAGCTACAGGTCGTTCGGCACATCTCTACACTTTTGCCGCGTATGCGATTTATACCATAAACGGAGAGCATACGTGTGGGATCGCGTGAAGAAAAAAAAACTACTTAAAAATAAAAAATAAAGTAAAATTCTAATCAAACTAGAGAAATAACGATCAAATTGTTCACAAAAAATATAGCTTATGTCACCCAGACTACAATTACCAACCGAATGATACCTCATTCATCAAAATCGGCTTGCTCAGTCGTTTAGGCACTACAATGGAACATACGTAAATACAAACATACTTACATAGACTGCTAAAAACATAACCCTTCCTTTTGGCTTTGCCGCAGTCGGGTAAAAAACAGAAGTCACATCTCACCCGTTCATTCACAAAAATCGCTTCCAGTCATTGCATCAGCTCGCTTACACTGTTCATTCATAGTGTTGCTATCACACCTACATACATTTGGACGTTTCTTAGACCCAAACGCCGTTTTAGTTCGAAGAGAGACTTCTGTACTATTTATTCTGTGACAGTGCGAAGTCAGCGCTATAGCGGTAGTATAATAGAGCTACTCACCGAGCCGTTGGTCGGCGGCGATGAGCCGGATGTCGTACAGCGGCGGCGGCACCTTGCGCAGTGACGTCACGCGTCCGTCGACGCTCACGCGCCGGATCTCGCCCGTGCCGTGCTCGCTCCACACCACGTCGCCTGCAACGAGCGAAGCAACGCGCAACGGTTACAGTGTGTCTTCTTTATCTTTTTTTTTTATTATGAAATAGGGAGGCAAACAAGCAAGTGGGTCACCTGATGGTAAGTGATCAGCACCGCCTATAGACACCCGCAACACCAAGAAGATTGCAGATGCGTTGCCAACCCAGAGGGCTAAGTTGGAATACCTCTTGTGCCAGTAATTACACCGGCCGTCTTGCTCTCCACGCCGGAACACATCAGTGCAAGTACTGCCGCTTAGCGGCGAGATTAGCGGGCAAGATGGTGGTAGCGATCCAGACGGACCTTGCACAAGTCCTACCACCCGCAAAATCTTAACATAGTATAAAACAAAGTTGCTATCCGTTCCTGTCTGTCTACATATCATCGGCCGCCTCCTTCTAAACCACGCAACGGATTTTGACATGGTTTTCGCTGTATTTTAGAAAGTCATTGGAAACCTGGTCAACATGCCTGGTCAACGACCGCGCTCGCTAGAGTCTTGGCGGTCACTGGGGGTCATTGCAACACTCTGATTGCGGCAGCCGACCGGTAAACACCTGCTTTGAAATTGTCCTACGTTTCGTTTGGTGTATTTAATTGAGTAACAGTGATGCGGTTAAGTCTAAATGAACCTTAATTTATGTCTCAATCAAATAATTCAATGAAACCTCGCCTATTTTGTGTTCTCTTTACTTCGACCGTCTATTAATTAGCCCACGAAATGCCTGACGATGCCCTGCAATATTCCTTCAATGACGAAACAAAGCAAAACGTCTATTTGTTGATGCAGAAAAACAGCAAAAGTATGCAACCAGTTTGGTAGCTGACTATGTGGTCTGGATATGTACAATAGGGGAAATATATTCACGTACCACCTTAGAGCCTTATCGCAATGACGCGACGCGTTAAACGCCAGGCTATGTCATACAAATGTCATGCGTATGTCTCTTCGACTAGGTCCTACGGTGGTACGTGTTTCAATTTCCTTGACTGTATGTATTACAGCTACAGCTCACCGTCAATCAGCGCCAGGCCGTAGGGCTTCTGTATGTTGACATGCGGCGCCGCCAGCACGGTGGTCCTTTTGTTGGTATTCAAGTCCAAGCTCTCGATCTTGTTCAGGAACGTGTCGCACCTGAAACAACAAAGCTGTATAAAATCTAAGTTTTTCAATGGCATCCACTGTGATCATCTGGACGAATTGTTAATAAATTGGGCGAATTTAATCACCTAGCCTAGGTGATCACAAGTCTTAAGTGATCTGATCACAGTGGATGCCATGAAATTTTCAGGACAATTTCTTGAAATTGAATTAGTATGGAAATTCACTTTGTCTGTAACTTACTTGAATCGTATACAATTGAATTTGCGTTCTTTTAAGTAAAGACGCAAAAATAAATTATTGTAAGTGTGGATCCATTTTACGCTGCTGGGCACAACTATCTTTTTTAAAAGTAATTTGTCTTCATTGTATATGTATAGGATTTTATTTTGTTTTCTCTCTTGTGTTGTGTCGAATGTGTCAATAAACATTGTATTCTTTCCGTCTAATTGTATCCTGTATATTGCTCACCAATAGAGCACCCGCGCGTCCGTCTGCAGCACGAGCCCGTTGGGCCAGTGCAGGCCCGAGACTAGCGTGCGCCGCGCGGCTCCGTCCATCTGCGCCGTCTCTATGCAGCCAGTGGCCGTCGACGAGGTGGTCCATACCGACCAGTACATCACACTGTGGAAACAATCGTCAAGTCAATATTTTAAGCTCTATTAGAAATTCTTTGTTTTATGGCTCACCCACTGACCTATAAGTAATATGGACTTCTAGTCAGTGTTTAAAAAATGGCGTATCAAAGTAGGATAAAAAGAAGACTAAATCGACAATCGCCCGCGCTGTCAGTCTGTCGGACCGACGGCGCTGCTGTCAATGCTATTATTTTGTAAAAAAACTTATTTGCAACGAAACTCAATAAATTATTATTTGATGCAGTTAGACGTAAAGTTGTAAATCCAATGACTATAAATGTTAAACTAATAATTTGCATTTGTAACATTGGCGTCAACCTGTATTCTTATGTCTGTCCGTTTTTCTGCTGTCATTTAGTATGAAACTGTACATCCATGCATTATAATATCATTGGGCTAACCCATTCTGCGGGTCCAGCACGATGCTGCGCGGGTGGTAGTGCGCCTCGCGGACCAACACCTTGCGCTGCGCCGGCGCAGACAGCCGCGCTACCGACACTTGGCCGAGCGCGTCATCCGTCCAGTACAGATTTTCACCTGCATCAAAAAAAAACGAATATTATAAACTTACAGACGTGGACAATAGTATAGAGAAACAAATAGTTTTTTTATGAAATAGGAAGGCAAACAAGCAAGTGGGTCACCTGATAGTAAGTGATCACCACCGCCTATAGACACCCGCAATATCGAAGAGATTGCAGATGCGTAGCCAACCCAGAGGGCTAAGATGGAATACCTCTTATGCCAGTAATTACACCGGCTGTCTTGCTCTCCACGCCGGAACACAACAGTGCAAGCACTGCTGCTTACCGGCAGGATTAGCGAGCAAGATGGTGGTAGCGACCGGACGGACCTTGCACAAGGTCCTACCACCCGCAAAATTTAAAGTTAATTGGCGTATGATGATTATTTGATTTTTCAGTGTCACGATTAACATAAAATGCGGCGAGTTCTTACCACGCCTGAGGGCTTGTGATGTCATGTCGTTCAAAAACAAGTCGCAATGGCTTTTTCTTTTTCCACTTGCCCACATAGGGTACACCCAAAAAAAGTGGAATTATATTAACACGTACAGTCAGCCTCAGAAATAGCTCAACACTTAAGAACCTTGTCGTAGTAACGTATGAAATGAGAGTTGTTCGATGGGTCACATTATTGACAGCGACAAGGTACTAAAATGTTCAGCAACTTCTGAGGCTGACCGTACTCCTTTTTATATTACGATTAAACTTTTCTGTTTATGCCCAAAGGTAGACTGGCAGAGAATCTCTTCAGGCATTAAGTCCGCCTTTTGTACATTCTGTATTTTTTGTGCAATAAAGATTAAATAAAATGAAAATATATTTTGAGACAGATAGACTATTTATGCCGACTGTTCTCTAATATTGCATTATCATCAGAACTTGATTTATAAAAATAAAAAAATATATTAAGACAGACTAATATTTGACATCTATTTTTACCCATCCAGTCAACAGCCAGTCCCTCGCAGTTGTCCACGTCCTCGTCTATGAACACCTCTCGCCCCGTCCCGTCGAGGTTCTGTCTCACTATTTCGTATCTAAAACACGAAAGGAAAACATTAAATACTGTATACAAAGCAAAGAGACAACAAACATGTAACAAAATGGAGTCTAATTGAGAATCTTCTCCTATTTTGAATTCGGCTAACGATATTAATGTTGTTTCAACGACCACATCACAGCTTTGTATGCTCGACTCAACGTCTAAACTACTGGAAAGTTGTGTTTGGTTGAAAATTAAAACATCATTGGTACAGATTAAAAACCAGGTATCTAATTCTTCACTGTATACGTGTTGGGCACATCTATTTTTTTCTATAGGAAGCTTTTATTGGAGCGCGTATTAGAAATCTCTAAAAGTTTAATCCTTTATTGTGCTTCTTACCTATATGTGTAATTAAGTTGGTAAATACTTATAACATCCTATTGGTTTGCTGTAGAGGTGTGTTGGTAGGTCTCAATAAATACATAAATAAAAGTGTCTAAGAAGATCTTATCTAGGTAACGCAACGCAACGATTGTTGAGGTGAACGCGTACACACGACTACTACGAAACTCTCCGGTACACACATGACACGCAGCATGGGTGAGCGTGCTACATCTTCGGCCTCATCCTCATTTACCATCTGATGAGACTGAGGCCAAAGGCAAACCCATTTCTAATTTAAAAAAAAGCAGTTTCGTGACCCTAACTTCCGTTGCGCTACTATCAATTATCATTTATTAGAAAACGTAAGTTCTCTCAAAAACGTTTCACACGGCGGCAGTAGCTGTACAGCTGCGCGTGCGCCGGCGACCGACCTGTGCACGTCGGACAGGTAGAGCTGGCGGGCGGGCAGGTGCACGTCGGCCACGGTGGGGCGCGCGGCGGCGGCGGGCGCGGCCGCCTCCCACTGCGCGTGCGCCGGCGACAGCGCCTGCACCAGCGGCGGCGCGCCGCGCGCCACCAGCAGGTAGCTGTCCAGCTCCACGCCTGCAACACCCGCACGCTTGCATGCTCGTAACCGCACACGCCGCGTCGAAGCTGCTCCACCCGACACCGACTCATGCACGAACGAGGTTAGTGCAAAACGAAACGTGTCGATGTCAATTTTGCAGTTGGTATCGTCTGGACCAGCTTTTAGCATGTCTATTGCAGCGAACGCCGTATGCCTACGCGCACACAGATACATTTAAGACATGATAAGGGTTGAGTAGCAACTATAATAAGCTAAGTAATGGCGGGACACTCACGCAGGCAGGCGGTGGCGGCGCGGCGCGGGTGCGGCGCGGGCCGGTAGCCGTGGCGGCAGAGGCAGTGCGCCAGCCCCGTGGAGCCGCTCCACGCCGTCACGCAGATGTGCTGGCAGCCGCCGTTCTTCACCGCACACGGATGGGACACTGCAACGACGATTTGACGATACAACAAAACGACAACTTTTCTTAAACTGTTTTGCTTGAAAAGCTTAGCTAGTTATTACTAATTTACACAACAAAAAGGGTTCAATTGATTTAGAAATAAAAGTTTTACTCAATAAGGGAGCTCCTAAGCAATATCAATTAATATAACGTAGATGAAATTTGCGCCTTAGCATTCAAAATTTCGCACGCAGCGACAAGAATTGCCATGGCCTAGTGGGTCAGACACCGGTCGACGGAGCCGAACGACCGGAGTTCCTATACCGGCCATAATGCAAAAGCGCTTTTTGTTTTGTTTGTAAGGCGTTTTCTGGATTTTTCTTGTATGTTCGGAAGTGATTTCTTGATAATAAGGAATTTCTAAAAAATATATAGATATTCTAAAATTATCGACAAATTGAACATACTGAAAGGATTTACAACTAAATCCTAGATACATAAGCGCGTACGGCGGCCAGAAAAGTCAGTCAATTGCTGCACTTCAGTTTACTTTATATAAAAATATGGTAAATAACAAAAGTATCGACAGTTGCCCATCTCGGGCATACAATTTTGTTCCTTAAACTATATTTCTTAATTATATCGCACTTACCGACAGGCTGTCTTTGTCTATGGTACACCAGCGCAGCAGTGACGCGTGCGGACACAGGGATGGTCTTCTGCGCGTGCGCGGCGACGTGCGGGCGCGCGTGTGTTCGTGCGTAGCGCGAGGTTGTGAGCACGCTCTGATTGGCCCAGAGCGGCAGGTAGAGGGACGCTTCGAAATTCGAAATGAGGGACACTCTTTCTGACTGGAAAGAAAAAGTAAGACATCGTGAAGCATTTTTACAAGGTGTTCTTTAAATACAACACAAAGAAAAATCTTATTGATCTGGAAGAACTCGAAACAGTTCCGTGTTTGTTCTTTCCAATGAAGCTGCAGGTGACCCCGCCAGACAAAATTTAATAAGTTGAAAACAAAAAATATTTCGATAAAAATTTGACATCCGGGGCCTGTATCACAAAACTTCCAACTGCTACAACGTAACATATCTGTCACATTTTTGCATTAAAAACTCTACAATCATATCAAATTGTAGCAAATGTAATTTTTATAGTACAGGGGGACCTTTTGACTCTGATGCCCAGGGCCCAATTTCATAAACGCGACAGGCGACAGGTGACTATTCGCCGTACATTAATGTGTCGACAAGTAACGCTACAGACTTAACATAATAGTGTCACTGTCACCTGTCGCGTGCATGAAGTTGGGCCCAGAACGTTGCCGACAATAGCGGCGGTGGAACCTCTAGCCAGGGGGGTTCCACTCCGCACTGTAGGTGCGCTTGCCTCACCACCCAGGGCATAGGTTAATCGCAGTAGCTTGCCAGCCTGTCGCGCGCGCGCCTGCTCACTCTGTGTCGCATGAGATAGTATTATAGTAAGCAGCCCAACCCTAGCGGTGCGCCAGGGCATTGCGGGTGGAAGGCGGGCGCGGGCGGCGCCTTCCTTTTGACGCATGCCGCCTGGCGAATGTTTATGAAGTAATACGAACTTTTCGTGCCTGATCATAAAGTTGGAATTCGTTTAATGGTGGTCGAAAAAGAGAAGTTTCTGTACGTTAGTACTATTATTTACTCTGTGCTCTAGCACTCACCTCGTATCCTCTAAACACGGTGACCCTGTGTCCGCCGTCGTAGTCGCTGCGCTCGACGCTGTCCATGTACGCGTCGACCCAGTATATCCACTTGTTAGTGAAGTCCAGCGTTATGGCCGTCGGGTACACCTAGCCAGGAGAACGGAACTTTGGCATGTGGATGACTGACGCATTGTCGTGACGTTATTGAAATCTTAAAAATTGTGTGACGTAATTCGTACTCCGCACTGTAGGTACGCTCGGAAGCCTTGCCTACAAAGTAGGCAAATCGCAGTTGTCGGCTCGCTGTGCGCAGTCACTGTTTCAGCGCAGCAGTGTAATTAAAAATGAATGCAGCGAACTCTAACGTGTCGCGGGAGTTCCGGGGGGAAAGCGGACGCGGGCGGCGCGTTCCTTTTGACGCGAGCCGCCTGGGGAATGTGTATGCAGTAATATGAACTTTTTACGCTTGTCAATAAAGTCGAAATTAGTTAAATCGCTATCGAAAAAGAGAAGTGCTATTATTTCTTCTGTGCTCGAACACTTGACACGCGTTGGATATTGTTTTTACCAGTAGTTGATATCATTGTCTCTGTTTTACTCGTAAGTTTATATCGCACTGCAACTTAGCGGCAGGATTAGCGAGCAAGACGGTAGTATCGATCAGGCCGGACCTTGCACAAGGCCCTACCACCCGCAAAATCTAATGGCTAATGGGACACATACCAGTCTCTCGGACACCAGGTCCACGGGCGTGCCGCCCCACAGCTCCGAGCGCAGCACGCGCGCCGGCGTCGCGCCCCACACCGACCAGAACATGAAGCTGTAACAACGCGTTCGGTTGTTACTGTAGCGGTACGATACGGTGTCCCACTCATAAACAGAATGGCATACAAGTGTAAAGAAGCTGCATACTTATATAACGTTATAAGTCAGTTTTAAACAATTTATTGTAAAGAAGCTGATGAAACAATCCCATATTTTAGAAGTTGCAGTGCTACAAAGTTGCAAAGATTACAAAGAAAGATTTTTTTTGTTCCGATATATTCTCATTTGAGTTCAGATAAAGAATGTATACAATTTAGTATGAATTAGTTGACAAGCTGACAATATTCAAATAAATGCGATTTGGTTTCGCCTCCATACATAATCGCATTACTGATGTCACTGGTGCTGTATACAGAACGATAGTTTTCGCGACGCATTCCCGTTGTCATTTTACTACTCGTGATATTTCGAAAAATAGACATTGTAGAAGAAAATTAAAAACACAGTTTTTCTACTTTTAACTAAATCTATCAATTATGGAAATAAAAATATACTTTATAGTTGAAAAATAGACAAGAACACACGTATTATATGAAGGCGTATACTATGTTTGAAAATATCTCGCAGTTTTCGCGACCTTTTTTACCCGACTGCCGTCAGAAAGGAGGCTTATGTTTTTTTTAAATCTCTCACCCTGCGGGCCCCGAGTCCCCCGGGCCGGGCGGCGTGGGGTCCAGCGCCAGCCCGCGCAGCTTGGCCAGCGCGTCGTGCAGCAGCCGGCAGTGGCGCAGCGCGCGCTCGCACGCGAACAGAGCGCCGGCCGCGCCGTCCACCAGGTACCACGCGCCTGACACCCAGTCCAGCGCCATGAAGCTGATCGCTGCAAACACTCTAGCTGTAGGTCGAGGAGTTCCCACCCATGGCTACTCGGAGCCCCGCCGTGTTAATAAATAAATCTATATTCAGAAATACTTTTTTAAAATATGACATCTATAATGCTCCCTGCCAATAGATTAAAAACACTGCAACAAATACGCTCTTAATGACCATAAAAATATACAATGATTTGCCACAGGAAATTAAAGAAATAAACAATGAAAATGCATATAAGTATCAGGAGAATAAAAAACATATTTAAATTAATATTAAATTCACAAGGAAACGGTTTAAAAACTCTAATGTACCGATTCAATTATGAACTATTATAAAATCATTGAATACCTCAATAAGGTAGATTGCTGACAAGTACTATAATAAAATAGCATGTAAAATAACACCCTCATGTATAACGCAATCAACAGTGAATAAATGAATTATGAATTTAGACATATGTTACAAAAAGGGAAGAAACACTTATGCCTGAACTAAAATAAGCCTGTGTTTCGGTCAAAAAAGGATTCGCATAACTATGTTAAATTATCACTTGCCAAAAATTATTGTTCTCAATAATAGTGTTGTCGATTACCTAACAGTTTTAATTTGTTTTTCTTGAATTCATAGCGAATTAATTTTAACTGTAACGCTGTAAAGTCTGATTTGATTAAATTAATACATTAAGAAATAAAATAGGAAGCATAAACCGCATAAGCCTAACTCGGTACACTGACAAACATAAACGCAAAACTGACATTTAAGTGCACATATAACTGACTCGCTGCCGTCGATATAGTGGAAAAGTTTGCTATAAAATTATTAGATCTGTCGAACTTACCTAAGTAAAGGCTAATCATAATTATGGGAAGCACCTCCCACCCTAACCCATGTTTGAGGTTTATTGCAGGTGCAGCAGAACTAAAATCCCCTACTGTGGCCCGTTTCACTAAGCTACAAGTTACAATTTTACAAGTCTAAACCGGCAACATTGGTCAATAATGACCAATGGCAATGGGCGATGGGCGTAATGTTGCCGGTTTAGACTTGTAAAATTGTAACTTGTAGCTTCGTGAAACGGGCCACTGGTTGTGATTCAAAGCTTTAAAATAATGACGTTTGACATTGACAGCGCTGATTCGGCGGAATAAGATGACACTAAGGAGGCGTTTTTTTGTGGAGTTTTTACTTTAAATAATTGTGGTAGCGTAGTAGTTGCAAAATATACACTATAAATTTTCTGGATCACGAGGACGAGGTACTAAACTATAATATACTCACAGTCAACGGAAGGGAAAAGAGTGGGAGGTTCAAGCTGCCAGCGCTTGGACACGTCGTCAGTGGACACGCACACGACGCCCGAGCGGCTAAAGTTGTGGTGAATGTAGCAGAACGATCTGCAAACGAACAGCCGATATAAGAACGGAGGGGCCCATAGCACAATCGGTTTTTCTAATCAGTCTTAATCTAAAAAAAATCTAGCGAAAACCATATAGAAATCCGTTGTATAATTTACGAAGGAGTAAGCGGCCGAAATTTCAAAGGTATGATGAAGACAGTCAGGAAGGTGTTCCACCACGGACGCAGCCACTTTGTATTATACTATGTAATGAAGATATAGTGTAGGTTAACCCCCTTATTCATAAACGCTTCATAAACGTGTTTTATGTCTTTATCTGTCATTGTGACGTTTACCCTCAAATGAAAGGAACAAAACAGTTGTAAGCTTAAAAAAGATTGTTAACTTTTTATGAATAAGGGGTAAGTGTGTCCAGAGCTTGTACTTACTTGTTAGAGTAGTCAAAGTCCATCGCGGTGACATGCAGCGCTGGTAAGGACAGGCTGGCTTTCCTTGGCGCCGGCCCTTCCGGCCAGACGCGGGATATGCCGCGCTGGGTTATCACCAGCAGAGAAGCTGGCTCGTCTGTTGGATCTAAAAACCATTCTACCATTGAGCCCATTTTTTGTTTTTATAAAATAGGAAGGCAAACAAGCAAGTAGGCCACCTGATGGTAAGTGATCACCACCGCCTATAAACACTCGCAACTCCAAGGAGATTGCAGATGCATAAAATACTTGTTTGCAAACACATTACCCATTTTTTATATTATACTAATATTAGACTAATTATAGTATGATATCTATAGGGTAGGTCTAAACGGTGAGCAAATATGCCTCCAATAATTAGGCGGTACGAAGTTCGCCGGGTCAGCTAGTAAAAAATAGATATTTGGGTGGGAGGGTTTTGTTACTACTAAGTACAAAACGTACTTTTTCGAACTAACACCTACTTTTATTTTGTGACATGGTAATCAAAAAGCGTTTATAATAGATCACTGTAAGGAACAATTTATAAAGTGAAAAGAGCCGGTACCGTTAAGAGCGGCGCAGGAGTGTCCATCGGGCTGCAGCGCATACCCGGCGGCGCAGGCGCACGTGAAGGAGCCCGGCGTGTTGCGGCAGCGCTGCGCGCAAGCCGCCTCCTCCAGGCACTCGTCCAGGTCTGTACGATAATCTTACATATTTATCTTTATATATTTATTTGTGTGGAACTCTAACGAACTCGTAGAAAAGGCCTGACGACCGAAATTCCATAGAAAAATCGTCTTGGCTGAATATGAAACAGCCTTATGCACTTTTATGTATATGTCTCACAATTGTATATTATTTTAACAAATTTGAAAACTAGAATGCCTTTTGTTATTTAGAGTATTAATTAAATGAGCATACGGATCACTTAATAGAAGTGATCACAGCTGCCTATGGTCACCAGCTACACCAAGACACTAGCTGATCCGTTGCGGGCCTTTAACTCCCTCCCTCCCCAAGGGTCTTCAGACTTCCTACGCACCGTACTAAACGGTGTAGCAAGCTATAACTTTACGACCGTATTCAGTGAGAGCGTGGTATCACCCCGGTGGAGCCGGCCCATCCGTACTACAACCAGAGAATGTCTAGTGTGGCTCTACCACTATAAGAAAAACTGTGCGAACCTTCGCATTTCCCGTCAACAGGCTGGTAGCCGTCACTGCAGTAGCACGCCAGGCCTTCGTACGTGGGTCGACAGCCCTCCGCGCACTTCAGTGTCGCGCATTGCGCCTTTGTGACTGGAATTACAATAGCATATTATTACCTTTACAACACAAAATAGTTATTTGTGAAAAGCTAGTCATTTTCAAGAATCCAGATCAGCTGGAAACAAATCATAGGGAACAAATAAATGCCCCTTAACGTCAGTGCTGGACAGGACAGAGAGTGAATTGAACACGTCTGATGAGGCGAATGTAGCAAATGAAACAACGCACAGTTGTCGCAGACGTCCCACTCGTCGCTGCCGTCGCGGCAGTCGCGCGGGCCGTCGCAGAAGGCGCGGACCGGCGCGCACTCGAACACGCCCCCCAGCGGCGTGGAGCACCGCGCCGTGTTGTTCGGACATTTGAACTCCTTCTGACCTGTACGACAAATTATAATACTAGTGAATCGCCCAAGCTTCACACATTCAGCCAGGTCGCCATTATGTCAACCGCGAATATGTCAGTATGAACTTTAAACACAATGCACATAGGTCACTATTGCGTCACTTATCTTGAGTAGTAAACAACATTCTAACCTCAAATTTCAGTTTTGCCATCTAAACTTTGTTTATTGTTTAAATAAAACATTCAAAAGCAACTAGTTACAAATTATCTCTTCTATTGATAACCTCGATTTTAATATTTAGGCAATAAGTGAAAAAAAAAGTGAAATTTTAGGTTAGAATTCTGTTTACATTATAAGACAAGTATTGATGAATACACTTTATATGTGTCGGTGGCGTGAAATTTGCGACACTTTTAAGCGTACTTGGCGTACAGGGGGTTTGAAAGGCTTTGGACGACGTACATTGAAAGGGGTCCTCGTCGGAGTCGTCCCGCGGGCCGCAGTCGGCGTCGCCGTCGCAGCGCCAAGCGTGCGGCACGCAGCGCCCCGACGTGGCGCAGCGGAACTGCCCCGCGCCGCACTGGATTTCTGACGCGTTCACACTCTCCGTCGGCGAGCGGTTCAAGTGTTCTGTCAAAATTCAATATTTAGCTAAGGATGCTATGGATGTATTCGTATGCCTCAGGGCAAGACATAGCAAAACAACACAAAAGATTGTAACATTCTCTAAGACCTATGTTTGACAACATCGATGTACATGATTGAGCAGTTATTAAGTACGTGTAACAGCCTTCTGTATTCTTTACAATTACACGTAATATAAACACATCAAATTGGTTTATTTTAATGACTACGAGTCGCGAAAAATTATTACATGTTACTGTTTCTGTCAACGATGGCGCAGACATCTTTTGATGTAAGCTAGATTGAGAAGATGCGGATGAAAGTTTTGCAAAAGCCCTTTACCGGAGTCATTGGTCGATGGTCCTTAGATTCACACAATGCACCGCTTCAGGATTCCGTAACACCGGCCACAAGTTTGAAAGTACATATTACGGAATACTACTATAAAGTATAAAATGAGATTCAAGCGATCGGTAACTTTTATCTCTAAAGCAGACCGTTCAAATTAGTAGCTAGTTGAAATAACTGAGCTGGTCACCTCGCCATCTGAACTGCTAATATATTTCTTGCACTAATGGCCGAGCATCACCGCATGCGTATGCAGTTCTACGAAACTAACTGGGGCCGTGTTGCATACGCGACGTGTACCTACGCAATCCGTGTGGCCCGACCTTAAGTAAGCGTAGTAAGTAACGCGGCTTACTTCTCTACAGCTTACGTACCACAGTGGAGCTCATCGGACCCGTCGGGGCAGTGGTCGCGCGCGTCGCACCGCCAGGCCGCGGGCACGCAGCGCGAGCCGTCGCGGCACAGGAACTGGCCCGCGCCGCACGCGCCCGGCCCGTCCGGCGTGCTGGGCAGGAACGACTGCTCCTCGCCTGGTATACCTGCAAGTAGACATTATTGGTTTAGATCAGAGGTCCCAAGAACTCTTTGTTGTCGTAGACCACTTTCCATTTTTTTGTGTTGTGTATTAAGACCACTTTTACTTCCTTCTATTTTTTTTACAATTCTACTTTTTTTTGTTAACTCAAAAATAGACCAGTTCTTCACCGGTCATACTATTTTCCAAAGGCACTCTGTTCTTCAGTGGTATGCTTCGTCGGAAAAAAAAATAGAACCCCGCAAATGTTTCATGGACCTCAAATCTTTTTTCGCTAACCTGGACCCCTTGGAAGTTGAAATCGACCCCTGGGGGTTGACATGGACTACTTTGGGAATCGGTGGTTTAGAAGGTATTATTGCGGCTATTATTCAGCAGGTTCAACTTCGCTAGCGACAGCTGCAACTGCCAGTAGCCCTAACTAGTTTGACAGCGACGCAGGGAGGGATGAGAGACCTGGGCCAGTCATGTTAATTGTAAAAAAAATCATACAAAAATGTGACAAATATGTTAAATTGTAACGCTTGTAAGTTTTGTGTAACAGAAAGCTGGCTCTCAAACTATAGACAGTTACCCGAAAAAAAAACAACGTTGCCAGCAGAGTTTTTATGTGATAGAACAGTTTTTCATATTTTATTATTGTACTAACTTCGATGTTAGTATGAGTACCGTTAAATGTATTTAACATAACAATAAACAAAGATAACTAGAGACTTTCGACGCTAATCTAACGCCAGGGTGAAAGGTCACGTCTGCGGCAAAACAACTCCTTGACGCATAGCATAACGTACGTTACTCGCGAGTCGGAGAATTACGGCAAATTTATGCAAACAGCCAAGGTTGCAGGGTCGGCAAAACTGCTTTTGACGTATACATACGAGGAAGTAGGCGTAAAGTACTCGCAAGTTATCGCCATGATGTACAGTCAAGGAAATGGAAACACGTACCCCCGTAGAACCTAGTGGAAGAGACATACGCATGACATTTGTATGACATAGCCTGGCGTTTAACGCGTCGCGTCATTGCGATAGGGTTCTATGGTGATACGTGAATATATTTCCCCTACTGTACCAAGAGACCGATAAAGAATATAGAACTCATCCTCGGCAATTGGCGGACAGTGGTCCGCGACCGAAAACTGGAACCTTTCCATATGTTTATGTTTCAATTCATTAATTTTATTTTACGAACTGCAAGCGATTCCTTCTTCAACTTTCAACTTAGAGTTTGAGTTTATAAGTTATCTTGGCTGATCATGTTAGGGCCACAGTGAACCTCCATTTAGCTAACACATGTTTCGTCTTTTTATAGCGTTGTGACGTTTGCCTTCGAATGAAAGGAACAAAACATATTTTAGTTAAAGCAAACTCCCTATACGTCCCTGTCTGTAGTCATATCTTCGATCGCTTACTCCTTCTAAACCACGCAACAGATTTTGATTCGGTTCTCGCTGTAGTTTAGAGATTTTTTACAGAAGATTGAAAGACCTTTATCACATCATAATTGAAGCCTAGCGATGCCGGGGCAGGCAAAGAGGTTGGTATTTATAAAGTAAGGGGTTTCAAATACATCCAGACCCCACTTGAAATTAATTGCCGGCTTCTCTACGGTGCGACTACTCGGCAGGAGTTGGGAGGGAGCAGAGTGTTATTTTTTTTATAAAATAGGAAGGCAAGCGAGCTGACCCTGTTGCTCGTTTGTTGTGACTGATGGTAAGTGATCACTACCGCCCATAAACATCCGCAAGACCTAGGAGACTGCCGACGCCTTGCCAACCCAGAGGGCTAATATGCAATACCTCTTGTGCCAGTAATGTCACCGGCTGTCTTGCTCTTCACGCCGAAACACATATGCCAAACATTTGCCGCACACTGTCGATAGCTACTAATTATGGCCAGCGTTGTGGCCTACATTCTATTAGATAATCTTGTAAATCACATTTTATTGACATTGCACGTAACTATTAATAACAGTCCTTGGCTTATCTTTCAGGGTTAAACGTGTCAAGGGCAGACACATGCGCTTTTTTTCAGGAAGTTACGACAGCGCAGCGGTACAGCTGATTATTCATGTAGATTTGATGTATTCGTTGCATTTAAATGATAATGCTTAGCTAACTGAACGCCCAGTTAAATCTAAATACACAACTAGATGCAATAGTCAGTAGGTACCTGTCGAGCTGTCCTACAGGGCAGGGCTCAGGACAGATGTAAAAAACATGGAGAAAACGAGCTTTTCCAATCATAAAACTCAAGTAAATAGATTGATTTCTCGCTCTTGCACACCCCTATATTATAAACTAGCTACGCGCCTCTGCTTCGCACACATACAATTAAGATTGTAGTCCATAACTGTTATGTATAAAAATCTTCCGTAAAAAAATATGACACTAAACACTTTACACTTTAGCGGGTGGTAGGACCTTGTGCAAGGTCCGTCCGGGTAGCTACCACCGTCTTGCTCGTTAATCCTGCCGCTAAGCATCAGTGCTTGCACTGTTGTGTTCCGACGTAGAGAGCAAGACAGCCGTGTAATTACTGGCACGAGAGGTATTCCATCTTAGCCCTCTAGGTTGGCAACGCATCTGCAATCTACTTAGTGTTGGTGTTGCGGGTGTCTATCGCTTGCCGTCGGGTGGCCCACTTGCTAGTTTGCCTTCCTATATTATAAAAAAAAACACCGTCTCAAAATCCGCGTGGTTTAGAACGAGTAAACGGCCAAAGATACGATACAAATACAAATACAAAATACAAAATATTTATTTCGTCATCACAGGTATAAAAAAATAATTTTTTTAAGGTGACAATATTGTGTTAATGCTACCATGATGTGCCATTATTATTGGCGGTGGCGATGAGGACAGACAGGCTTTATACTATGTTAAGATAAAGATTCTAATGTATATATGTGAGGGATATGTTTATGCGCTGTCTAGTGCGTATAGTACAAGCTTTGCTTAGTTTGGGACTAGGTCAATTGGTGTTTATTGTCCCAAGGTATTTAATTACTCTTCAACGTAAACAAATACAATGTTTGTTAACCAACAAAGATAAACCCCGCTACCAGCCATTGAATCATTAGAATCGTGACCCAGTACCACTGTAGCATCTTCTTTATCTTGACATAGTATTAAACAAAGTTGTTATGCATTCTTGTCTGTCTTTAAATCTTCGGCCGCTAGCTCCTTCTAAACCACGCAACGGATTGTGATTAAATTTTCACGTCATTTAGAGAATTTGTTACGGAATGTTTTCATGTAGGTACATTACATCCTAATTGTATAGTCGACCAAGTACAAGCTTGATCACTTTTGAACCTTATCTCTTTGTAATACGGTCGAAAAGTGGTCAAAAAATTTCTTGGTTGTAGTCAACCGCGTGCGAAACCGACTCGTATTGCTAGTTTCGCAATAAATACATAATAACTTTACTCGATAGGCATTAGAATTACAATATGACATTTACTGTGAATAAGTTCCATAGTGGTCACGATTCAACTGGTATGATAGTACTTGACTGTGGCAAGCAATCCACGAGAGCAAGATAATGCGTAGCACGTGTAGAGTCCCCTCTTTAATTTCTATGTGTACAGCGTTCAATACTATTAATTCCTTTAGGAGAACCCAAGTAGCATACAAGCGCTATAAAAGCTGTATAATAGCTGTAAAAGGGCCTCTACATATATTAAAACGTGTCCCTAGCGTATAAACTAAGAATGAACACCCGTGTCACACTACTTCTCAGGAATGCTATGACCATAGAAAAGTTCTTCGTCTAAGGCTATTTATTATACACAGTTGTTTTAAAAAAAAAAGACAAAAATGTAACAAATCTATACTGTCTAGTATTAATTTTTGTTAATAGGCCAAAGACACGTAGTGTAGCGGTTAAGTGTGATAATTGGGGAAGGTACAATGCATTCCTATATATACTGTGGAAAGGTTTTACAGACTTTTTTTGTCGAGCGTTTCATTTGATCTCCGACATAAAAGGGGCTTCATGTTTGAATTGGTTTTTATTTGTATGTGGCCCTAATTTAAGGCTTAGCGATTCTTTCTTATGACATAGTTAGACAGATCTAACTGAGGGATAAATTAAATTTGAGCTGCCCTAAGGGACGATTATATTAGGGCAGCTGTTGAGTCCACAGTAAGTACTGAATAAATAGAAGTAAAAGTACAAGCTGTTTTCTACAATTTCTGTACTCTTCATTGGAGCCAATGTTTCTATGTTTGAGTTTATCTATCCGCCTATATCTTTATCTAGTAGCTTCTACACTTTAGAAGGAAACCATGTTTATCCACTTCTATATTTGTATTTAATATCTATTTTGACCGTTTTAAATATGGCCATATTTTTACGACCTGTATGGCACAGTGGCACATGTGTCTGCTTACTGTGCAAGAGGTCCCGGGTTCAAATCCTGGTATGGGTAAATAAATATTTGTGTGACGAATACGAATGTTTGTACTTGATCATGGATGTTATTTGTATTTAAGTATGTATTTATCTATATAAGTATGTTTATCCGTTGTCTAGTATCCATAATACAAGCTTTGCTTAGTTTGGGACTAGGTCAATTAGTGTAAATTGTCCCAAGATATTTATTTATTTTATAAAACCCTTCTTTAAATCTCCATTTAAGGGCAGGGGGGCAATTTCCGCATCGGCAACGATAAAGTCGTATTCGAGACATGACAAAAAGCGCTGTCAGGTCCCATCAAAGTCTGTCAGTTTTTGACGAATCTCGGATGAGAGATTAATCTCGCAGTAACCGTGAATAGGTGTCAGGCCTCAGTATCTACCGAGGAACGCCATTTCCTATCTTAAAACTTGAACCTTTGCTATGTTCCACGCAACTGCAGTTCCCGCACCTCAACGTCCGTGCGTCCTCAACTCATTAACTCTATCTCGCCACAAACATCTTAAGAGGAAACACCAAGGTCTAGAGAATTGAAAAATAGGTATTTGTAAAATCTATTGCTGCCTCCATCTATCAAGCCTCCCCCCGCAGAGTGCAATAGAGACAGCCGCAGCTTGGACTGAAAATACCTATTAAAAGTACACAAAATCAACAATTCGTAGACCCCTGATTCCTTCTCCAAAACTTAACCGATTTAACTACTTTTTTCATTAAAAATTAAAGAAAGGCTTTGGCAGTGTTCCTATGTTTTTCTTTTTTTATATAATCTTGTAAAATTTGTTTTCTGAATGTATGAACGCAGCCGAAAATCTGGCCATTTTTTTAGGTTTTTGAATGTCCATATCTCTTTTAATAATTAATTTATTAAAAAAAGGAAAACATAGGGACATGCATAATAGTGGCCATCGATTTTTTGGAAAAAAAATATTGCTCTACTGGCATTATCCAGAGAGGAAACAGGGGACGACGTTTGTATGGAAAAACGGCCCTTGTGTTTCCTCTTAATATTTAATCGCTGCTTTCCTCGAAACCAGTGCTATTACAAAGTTCTAAACCTGATTCGTTACGAAGTTGGAAATAGTGCTATAAAGTGGGCGGTCGAATTAATGCAGCAATGCTACTGCTCTTAGCTCAAGTAGGGGGTCGTTATAGCTTTTAATGACGAGATGAAGTAGGTACTAGAAGGTTTATTTGATGACAGAGAAGATAGCTTAATTGATAAGTTAAGAATACAAGTTGGTATAGTCGACAAAGAAATTGCTTCACCACTTTAAGATCGTATTACAAAGGTATAAGGATCAAGAGTACCTAGTCGAGTAATTTTTTAGTCGACTATACATCAGTAAGTAAGAAAGGGTTTTTATGGAAAAGCTGAGGCACCTGATGGGAAGCAGAGTCCAGCGGTCCCAAGAGAATCGCTGAGCCGTTGCCGACTTTAAGGCTTCTAGGTCTCCATATCGCGACCATGAGTGACCATTTCATCGCTGTCGAAACGTCGGACCATAAAAAAGGTTAAGTTAAGCTTGCTTAGTCCTATTTTACCCGACTTAGGCAAAGCCAAGAGAGGGTTATTCTAGCAGTCTATGTATGCAATGCATGTTTATATAGTCGACCAAGAAATTGCTTGACTACTTTTCGACCGTATTACAAAGAGATAAGGTCCAAAAGTGATCAAGCAATTACTTGGACGACTATACATATACAAACTACGTTTTTGATAATAACTAAAAATGCTTTTCGTGTTTCGCTACAGCAACTAAAATCAAAAATGAACGAAACAGCAAGTTCTGCGCATACTTTTAAATACTGTTTTTTTTTCTTTACCCCTATCGTTACCAAACGTCCTGAGGAAAGATGCAAAATGCAAACTGCGGTCAATAGTGGAGGGGGCGGAAAGTGACCCCGTGAACGGCGTCCGGTCACCGGCTTCACCCCACCCCATGCGCCGGGGGGATGTATGCGGACTAGTAAAACTTACAATAAATTAGGGCACGAACTTGAGCATGCAGTGCACCTAGCACGAATCTTCTCGATACGCGTTTACTCGCTACGTAACTCAGTGCGTCTCTTTCTAACCAGCCCAGTGGGAGAGAGACGCACTGAGTTACGTAGAGAGTTAACGCGTATCGAGAACATTCGTGCTAGGTGCACTGGACCTTTGTTCTTCGTCTGCTTAAAACGCAATATGCCAATGTCGCGTTTGGCCTAAACTTAATTCTTTACTCGTACATAGTATAGACCTACAACAAATTATGCAGTCACTTTGCGACTAGTACATCAAATTAAGGAAGAGCAACGGACTGGGACCGGTTGGAGTACGGCTGGGTCTCTTAATATGGGTGTCGCCGAGATTATATCTAATCACAATTATAGGGATCTGCTTCGCGTTGTTTAGCGACAAATAACCATAATGGGGATGAAATAGGGTATGGTAACTTCAAGACCACACAACCTCGGTGCCACGCGATAGCGTCGGTTTTAGATATGACTTCAGTAGTTTAGTTAAGAATCTGTGCTGGAGAGACATGTCGCTTTGGACTCGCGGTGTGGGCGCCGCGTCTAATCCGATTCCGGGATCAGGCACGCAGGCCCCACGCGTCTCTGGGTGACTCCACATCAGAGTGGTGCTGTCCCGCCTGTAAGGCTCGATTGGACGCCGCATGACCCTCCAGTCTTATCATGGGGGACTCCCCCTTCAAGGACCTCCAACCACCCCTTACAGTCCTCCCAGGCCTCGCATCACTCTGTACATCACAGTAACACCCATGGTTCCATCTAGCCCTCTGGGTTGACAACGCATCTGTAATCTCCTTCGTGTCGCGGGTGTCTATAGGCGGTGGTGATCACTTACCATCAAGTTGCTTGTTTGCCTTCCTATTTTATAAAAATAAAAACTGTACGGCCGGAGTCATTGGCAAAGCAAGAGACGCTATATATTTTTTAAGTTAACGGCGCAAATGTACGGTCTACAAACCGCACATTGCACTTTCAGCGAATTTACTTTTAATTGCGGTTAGTTTTAATACCTATGCGTCAGTTCACGCCTGCCACAGTATACATATACATTTATTTATATACTGTGCGCCTGCGATCAGGAGAGTGGTTCCCTAAGCGTAACAGCGACGAGCTCGGCGCTGCGGCAGCGCCCTGTCTTGCTCTAACGCGCAAGCTCGAGCGAGCGAGACAGGGTGATACTTCGACGTCGATCCGACGCTGGTGCGCTAAGAGATTAACAGTGCAGTACAGTTCACGAGCAAATGGAAAACACATGGCAGTGCGCCGCCGTCATTGCTAAAGTTACACGCTTCTATTAAGCACGCTATAATCTGCTAGAGAAATCGTTATGACACTCGTAATGTATTGAAAAAAAACCGGCCTAGTGCGAGTCGGACTGGCGCACGAAGGGTTCCGCACCATTATCTATAAAAATGGCAAAAAAAAACACGTTTGTTGTATGAGAGCCCTTATTTGTTGTTATAGCGGCGACAGAAATTCATCATCTGTAAAAATTTCAACTGTCTATCTATCACGGTTCTTCAGATACAGCCTGGTGACAGATGGACGGACAGCGGAGTATTAGTAATAGGGTCCCGGTTTAATCTTTGGGTACGGAACCCTAAAAACGTGGCTCATAAATTAAATTGATTGATTGTACCAAAGACGCTAGATTAATCACGCATGTATAGTCGACCAAGTAATTGCTTGGCCACTTTTGAACCTTATCCCTTTGTGATACGGTCGAAAAGCGGTCAAGCAATTTCTTTGTCGACTATACATAAAGTGGTATAATATGGCGACCATATTCGTCCTCAGTTCAAAGTAATTGGGTAGGGAGCAGTGCATCTAGCCCGAACCTCCTCGGCACGCGTTAACTCAGTAAGTCCCGTTCTAACTAGCGCAATAAGAGAGAGACGCAACGAGTTATGTAACGAGTTAACGCGTGCCGAGAAGGTTCGTGCTAGGCGCGCAGGCAGGAGCGGCGCGGTCGAGGGGTCTGCGCAGACGCAGGAAATCAACTCAAGTGACGCGCGCCCGATCACTCACGCGCACCCATCGGGGACGTGTTCCCACGATCCCAAGTCGATTTTAGATATTGTTGAACTTTATCCGTTCTTTAGTATAGGTCGGAATCAGAGTACAGCCATCCAATTTGATTCATAGGCCACTGTGGAACGTTGTCGCAATGTGGCAATCACTTATTGTGAAAAGGTTCTACAATGGCCTATGTATCAAATTGGTTGACTGCACCTATGTAGTATTTAGGTTATTGTTTTCATGGATAATGGAGGTAAACAAGCATGCAGGTGGCCTGATAGAAATGCCTATTAACAATACAATAACTCTCTATTAATAAAACGGATAACTCACGTATTTTTACGTCGAGAAATGCCCGACATGTTTCGGACCAGTAAAAATCCGTCCGTAAAAATACGTGAGTGATCAGTTTTATTAAAATGTCCGAGTCTCACGGTAGTTTTATGTTAGAAATAACTCTCTAATGATCACCAAAACAGCACGAAAAGGTAGAATTTAGAGAAGAAACACAAGGCACACAATAGGCGGATTTACCGCTTTAAGCGATCTCTTTGAGACAACCGTTAGAAAGAAGAGATGTAGAACAGAAGAGATAAGAGCAGGTGATGCATTAACATGGCAACAAAACGGTCTATAAAACAGATAAACAAATTAACACACAGTCATAAATATGCGCAGATAAATATAATATTATATGCACCTACATATAAAATTCAAATTGCATTATACTCGTACATATAAATGCAGTTAATACGAGTATTAGCCATACAGGTATAGGACAGTCGACTATAAAACCCATAAAAAAAGTTTCCTAAACTGATTTTTAAACGGACACGTAGGTACTTTCATATTCATTTATTTCTTGCAACCATGGTATTTACAGAGATGTTCTTAATTTTAACCACTACAGACATGAACCCTACTAGGGTCTAGCAAATATTTAATACCTTAAACGCTACCGTACATACATATAAATATAATTTAAAAACATAAGTTGTTAGGTGTACTTTTTTACCCAATACATCCTTTTGGTATCCTTTTGAAAGTGTCCAGAATCCAGATCATAATTGTTTGGATATACTAAGGCAGTAAAATACCGATTTGGTATCTATCGTTGTCTCAAGTAATAAGATAGTGAATAAGGTATATGACCCGATGATGATAAACACACTGCGGCTCTTGTTTCGATTCAAGTAGGCAGCAACGAGATAAGAGTAGATATGTTATTCAGTTAGCATAGCAGTAAATACCGGTGATCCTCATCGGTATACAATACATCCCATTGAAGCTTGTGCTTTCAGATTAATAAGGATGCAAAAAAAAACAATCTAGCGACCCACCGCGGCTTCACACGCGTGCAATTACTACCGAAAACTTAATAAGAATGTATTGTACGTAAAAACCTTAGACGACGAAGCGACTCGCTTTGTACAAAGCAAGACGAGGTGCGTCGTGCTAGCCATCCTCGATATTCGCCAGCCGCGCGCCAATGAATGCCGGCTAAAACATACGCTCGCGTCTTTGATTGGCTCGCGGCTGGAGAATGTCGGAGCTCAAAACCACTCCGCACTGTAGGTACGCTCGACCGGCTTGCCTATGGCGTAAGTAAATCGCAGTAGGCTGTCCGCCGGCGCCCCCACCGTATCAGTGTAATTGAAAACGAATGCCACGCAACCCTAGCGTTTCGCCGGGAGTAGCGGGGCGAAGCGAAGGCAGGCACGGGCGGCGCGTTCCTTTTGGCTCGCTCCGCCTGGCGCTTGGTGTAAGAAGTAATACGAACTTTTTAAGCGTGTAAATAAAGTTGGAATTCGTTTAATCACGGTAGTAAAAGAGAAGTTTCTGTACGTTAGTACTATTATTTATTCTGTGCCGTAGATCTATTACGTGGCGGCTTTTAGGACTAACGCGATAAACTTAAGTTAGGCTCAGTTGAGTACAAATTACACCTAGTTTATAATTAACCTGTGGACAGGTTTTTAACCGGCGGACTAGTACATCGACTACGCTCTTAACTTGGAACAGGATATCTGTCATTTATTAAAGTAGGTTGTTTTATGTCAAGCGTAATTAAAGCAGAGAGGAGAAAATTTGAAGGTTAGATTTTTATTGCCGATAAGCTTATCTTGAATTTAAGACGAGACTGCGTTAAAATTATACGATGGCGATACAGGGGAGACTAAAGGCCGGGCCACACCGGATGCGTATGCAGCACGGCTCCAGCTCGCTTCGTAGAGCTGCGTGCACGCAACGCAAGCGATGTAGCATCTCACATGAAAAAAAATAGAATAGAATTGTTATTTATTATCACACACATATTATACAGACACAAAAAACAGACTTATTACAACTACATTATTTTTAATTAGTAACAATAATACTAATAAATAATATATGCTACCAGTGGCCCTAACATGGCTGTCTAAGTTTAGTTTATCTCTATCTGCGTCCCTTTCTTATGACACTAGTTAGACAGAAACACAGGGAGGGGTTAAACTAAACCTGGGCTGTCATGTTAGGGCCGCTGAAGTAGTATCTGTAGAACGTGCTGTGACAGTGGCAACACTGCCACTGTCACAGCAGTGCAGCAACGCTAAGCACACACGTGCTTAGCGTTGGCTGTGCGCTCGAGTTCCATTGGAGTGTCACTGCCACAGCGCTGATTTTCAGCACACCGCAACATTCCAGACATAACAACCGGCGTGTCCACGCCCGTGTCTCCGGAGCCGTGCTGGATACGCATCCGGTGTGGCCGGTGGTACGTAGAAGCCACTCAAAGAGAATCGCTAATCAGAGTACAGTGCGGGTGGTAGGACCTTGTGCAAGGTCCATCCGGATCGCTACCACCATCTAGCTCGCTAAACTTGCCGCTAAGCATCATTGCTTGCGATGTTGTGTTCCGGCGTGGAGACAGACAGCCGGTGCAATTACTGGCACAAGAGGTATTGGTATTCCATCTTAGCCCTCTGGGTTGGTAACGCATCTGCAATCCCTTTGGTGTTGCGGGTGTCTATGGTGGTGATCACTTGCCATCAGGTGACACACTTCCTCGTTTTCCTTCCTATGTTGTATATAAAAAAAACGGGCGTTAAGTTAGCTAAGCATGAACAAAAAGTAATTACTTGTTTTTGTCTTGCTAATGCAACTGCCATCAACTTAATTTCTCACTTACACTCGCAGGACGTCAAGTATCTTTTAAGTTTAAGTGTTAAGTAGTCTTAAGATAAACATTAAGATTACCCGCAGTGTCAATGACGTGGGCAAATAAACAGACCGTGTGTTTTATTGTTTCTCGCGGTGACCTCTCGCATTGCCACTTTCAAGAACGCCCGAGTCGTTGAACTAGAGGCGTTCGTATAACCGTATAACGTATACATATAAACATAGAACTACATACATATCAGTATTTGATAGTTGGGCCGAACAAACAGCCGGTATGACTTGGGTAGTACAGGACCCTTGCTTGTAACACATTTTCATAGAATACCGGCGGCGTGCTATCGTGTTTCGTAAGGTAGTGCAAGTCCCGGAGGGACACGGGGGGAGCTATAGGCCGGCAACGGATCAGCTATTCTCTTGGGGGTCGCTGATACTTGGAGGACGGTGATCACTAATTTATTAGCATTTATTTTTATTTAAGCTTCATGGCACGCACAGTTTACAAAATAAATACAATTGGCGGGCTCTTCCCCTCAACCACAGTATAAATAAGAGAGTGACAAATATTGAAGCATTTTAGCAAGAGCACTTTCAAAATTGTGAAACTTTTCTACGAGGAGTAACTTCCAAATATATACTTATTGTTTGTATAAAACCGAACATTCCTATTGCCTATCTAATGTTCCGGAGAATGAGTTCGATACTGTTTCAATGACAATTTAAATTGTTATTGAATACATAAATGAATGAATTAGTGATCCTATAAGGGTTCTTTTTTTGCCGTTTGAGAACCCTAAAAAGGAAGACACGCACGCGCACCGCCTATTTATCTCAATTATAGTGGTCGAATCTCTCGGGCCGCGTTGCGAAGGACGTGCGCTGGCCCCGGACCGGTTTGCGAGTTTTTTCTAACCCCCCTGTCCAGGTTAAAGTGTTAATAAAAACTTATAGACGGGGAACGACCTTAACGTCCAGCAAGGCAGAATGTAACTTATCATGCTGGCAATAGACACTAGTCACGATTAACTGGTCCCCCGAAACGTGCTATAGTTAGTTACATGTACATGGTTTGGCATGTTTACTATAAGATAGTATGGGTTATAGGAGGAGAGATCTGGTTTGGTTGTTTGGTACAATCTTAAGAACATTAGTTAATTAAATCTTGCAAAGTAGTCAAGGCAATATTAAAATACCTCGAGCAAAGTTTGTATCAAAATTTTGTTGGAAAAACGAAAAGAAATTATCCCTTATAAACATAACCGTCCCTTCTGGCGGCAGTCAGGTAAAAATGTAAACTCTTCTTCACCTTACTATTACTATGCGTGGTAATTTAATGGTTGACCCCTTAAGGTCCCGATCAAACGGAGCGACCCTCCTAGTATAGTTTTGAGACCTCCCTGGGACTCGCGACCTACAGATTGACAAGCACTGGTCTAGTGAATCAACAACAAAGTCTATTCGCGTATTCTGCGCAGGAGTTGGTAAGTACGTGGTAGCGTTGGCACTCGTGTGCGCATGGGCAGCGCGCATGGATCGCTATTTCTGCCGGCGCCAGACCCGCCTGGGCCTGACTCTTAACCGCAACATACGCGGAAATGTATTAATTATGTTGGCCTACAGATGTGTACTGCAGCTATAAAATATTGCTTGCATTAGAACCTGTGTGCATGGTAGTGCGCCGCCAAGTTTCGCGACCGCTACCGAGATACTCGCGGTACTGCGGCAATTCTAGTACCGAACAAACTGTTACAAATTGTTTTTTAGCGTGGACTTGCTATAGTGCAGAGGTGGTGATCCTTTTTTAGCCTACGTGCCAATTTCGTCAAAATGTGCTATTATTTTCTTTTTTAATTACTCATCTGAAAGGAAAGTAGCATCGCAATTTTCTATCGAGTGCCATAGGTTTGCCATACACCTGATATAGTGCATGCTAATAACAAAAGCTTATTAAATTCGTATTTGTTCTTTTTTTTATTAAATAGGAAGGCAAACAAGCAAGTGAGTCTCCTGATGGTAAATGATTTGTTCTTCCTATACCCTTCAACGCAATATGTATGGTAGTACAAATAGTAACGAGTTTTTTTTAATGCAGCACTATTCTAATCTTCCCCATTAATGAACTTGGCCCTATTACTTACAAGGCAAAGTTTTGATGAGATTAGAAATTCAGTGCGGGTGCGCCGCAAGTAAGTACATAGCAGACTGCGCGGCGTTTAGTAGCAAATGGTAATCAGTGTAAATTTATCATTGACATGAAACTGCTATTAAATAACTTCAATTTACATTTTCTGTAGTAGTTTTACGACAATATGTTTGTTTGGCATGCTTCTGTGACCCTTACATGACCGCTGAAGTTTATTTTATCACTCTGCGAGCCATTAGAGCAACTGAGAAGACTAGAGTGGCAGGCGAATTGTGGCAAAACTGAGTCTCTTTCGTATTAGTTTCGTTAGAAAAGAGCATTCATAGCGACAAACCTTACCTTGTTATTTTGAAAACGAATCCACAATGTTGGTACCAAAGTATTTTTTAGTAACAGGACAGAGAGAAAACTCTTACTAATAGTATCCCATTGGTACTCTTTTGATACGGGACCAAAACAAACAATTGCGAAGTAGTTTCCTGCGGTGACCCTAACATGATGGCCCAGGTTTAGTTTATCCCTCTGTGCGGCTCTGTCAAACTAGTGTCAAAAGAATGGGACGCACATAGACATCAACTCGGATAAACTAAACTTGGCCAGTCATATTAGGACCACAGGAAATTTCCAAATTCATACAGGGAATTCTATTTCTGTGTTAAGCGTCTTATGAACATAGTACAATATTAGTATTTCCAGTATTTAGTTACACGTTTACCTATTGCATGAAACCGCGGCGCTGGCTGCACGCGCCGTTGCGTGCGTCTCACATTACACCTCTAAGGGGCAGGCCACACATAAACGCAACTCTACGAGGTTAGTTGGAGCCGTCGCATACACGGCGTGTATGCAAGCGGTGTGGTTCAACCTTAAAGCTGCAACTTCATCAAACTATGAGCATACAACGCAACGGAACGAATTTGCTATATAATCTAGCTCGGGGATTTTATTCGTCCTTATCATCAGCCAAAACACGTCAATAAAAGCCTTTCCTGAGGAACTCTACAATTAGAGGTCCATCGCTAACACTAACCAGCGGCTTCTCCCAACTTTCACCAAGCCGTTCATCATGACTGTCAAGGGATGGAGCCAAGTCAGGCAGTGCACACCCTAGAAAATTAGCTGGACGGCTGCCACAAGGTTCCTTGCCCCTAGCTACGCCGACGTTGTTCGGCCATCTTGATGACAAAAGCATCATTAAGTCATCTAATTGACATTGCTGCAGACCACATTCTGTTCCAACATCTACAGCTACAGTATGCGCGTGAGTTGATTGCATAGCTTTAGTATTCGAAACTAAATACTAAGTACATACGTGCGATTCAACAAACAAACATTCTCCAATCAACTCGCGCGCGCGCTATACCTAACTCCTCAAACCTAAGCCTATAGTTAAAACGGTGAGTAGGTGGCATGAATGTTGACACCTAGGCCGGCGCAGGCGCATACTAAACTCAGCTTATAAGGCGCGCTGCGCCTGACAATAATAATAAGCTGTTTATTAATGAAAAATTTATCGGAGAATAAATTACTTAGTACGTCTAGAACAGATAGTTTAATACTTTGTTGTTGCTGAGTGCAGCCTCGGATCTAAAGGAGGGGGGGGGGCTGCTCCGAGTGGGAATTTCAAGGGCGCCAATATCATAACAACAGACTGAATATGTTTTTTAATGTTTATCTATTTATCTTAAACGCTGGAGAGAGAAGGCGTTAGGTACTTTCAAGTCTCTGTCCCAGGTCAAAAACTCATAGATTCAGGGTTAGAGTTTCCAGATGCCCTAGGCGTACACAGGGAGAGGGTCGTGACCCCCCCCCCCTGCCAAGAAACACTACTTTGCAAACATTAAAAGAACAAGCACTGTAGTGTACGTATTAAGGTAATCTCTCTACGTATAGTCGACCAAGAAATTGCTTGACCACTTTTCGACCGTATCACAAACGGATAAGGTTCAAAAGTGGTCAAGCAATTACTTGGCCGACTATACTAAGGTAACGCCTCTGGCCCTAACATGACCGGCGCAAGTTTAATTATTCCCACCTTGCGTCTCTGTCGAACTGGTGTCTTAAGAAAGGGAGCGCACGTACAGATAATAAACAAAAATTAGCCGGTTGTGTTAGGGCCTCACGCCGCTATGAGATAGTTTGGTATAGTCGACCAAGAAATTGCTTGACCACTTTTCGACCGTATTACAAAGGGGTATGGTTCAATAGTGGTCAAGCAATTACTTGGTCGACTATACATATTTTTCACGCGTCGAATGTCTGTAAATACCTATCCTTATTTTTACACTCGACACACAATAGCCAAGTCTCGCCTACTTTAAAGAAATCGTAATTCAACTGCATTCGCTCTAATGGAGCTTTTATATTAACTCAATTCCCGCGGTAAGTGCACGGTGCGATAGTCCACGTAACCGCATTACCATCAAAGGAAAATTGGAAGCGACTTTAATTTAACTTCCTTGTTTTATAGCGAAATATTAAAAAGTTGTAAGCTTGGTAATTTGGTGTGACAACCGAATTAAGGTCGAATCACACCGGTCGCGTACGCGACGCGGCATTATAGTTACTGCACGATAGTTATCTTAATTGTTGTCTGATAATTATCTGATATTAATTGATAGTAACATAAAATACGCATGGACATGGGACCCAAATCCCAACACTTATTACACAAAGTTTGTTATATAAACTACTCTAAAATACATATACGTATATGTATAACATAAATTTACAAAAGCGGCAGTGTGGCGAAACTGGAAAACGCAACGCACGGAATGCTGATGTTGCAGGTTCAAGTCCTGCCATTGCCCTAATTTTTCTTTGTGTTGTCATTACAATTTTAATATAAATTTACAATATTACGTATGATGCTATGCTAGATTGAATGTTATTCAATTTGTATTGGTATCCTTAGTGTGAACTTGAAAAATAACTTGTGACTATGTGGTCATACTCAGTGAGCATTGTATCAAACCAAAAACAAAACAAAATGATTTATTAGTTATTATTCTATGCAAATAAAGTACTCAATCCTATTCTATTCAAAAAACAGGATATATGCCAATAATAGTAAAGAACAGTCCACATTGGAGATAATTATCTAATAGTTATCAGATAATTATCAGAAATGAAATTATTTTGATAATTCAGTACCGTTTAAAAAGCTATCACTATCACATAAACATTTCCAATCCCCCACAATGTGTTTCAAAGCAATTATCACACTGACAAGGTATCATAACAGGCTTAAACAAATAGGCTTGGTGATGGTACAGCCTACCAAGAAACTGCTTTAGAACTTTTCAACCATATTGCATGATGAGACTCAAAACTTGTAAGGCAATTACTTGGTCAACTATACCTGCCTACTGCCGTTATTTTCTATGTTACAGCGTCGAGCTCGACGTCGAGACGTCGCTGTCTTGCTCACTCGTGGTAGCGGTAGAGCAAGACAGCGCGCTAACCCGGCGTCGATCTCAACGCTGTTGTGTATAGAGAATCGCCTCCTAGATCTAGTGCTATATTCAAATTAGAAGAATTTATAGTTACTTCCATGCCTACATAGTAGGTTATTATTATTATTATACGCTCACACCTGTTTCCCTTTGGGGTAGGCAGAGACCACAGGATCCATCCAACACCATTGGATGTACTTTGGATGGACCAGACCATTTGCTCTGGTCCTGGCATACTTCCCTCGCTTCCTGCACACATATTCCTCTCTTCATAATTGCTCTATACATACGTTATCACAATATAATGAATGAAACTGACACAAACAATTTAATAGCTACCTATTAAAGATAACGGAGACCATCTGTCTGTCATATCAATAGTTTACAATTGTCTTGCCATCAACTCTTTAATTAACAACTGTGATGTCTGAACTTCTAATAATGTATAATGGAATTTCACAGTTGTTGTGTATAAGACTTTAGGTACCTACCTTAGGCAACATAACAAAAAACATAACATAAAAGCTATGAAAGCTGTTTGGATACTTTTGAACTGTTAGTGATTTATCAGATGTTTGCAATTTAAGTATAATAGTTTTAAGTTTCGCTTAATTCTAGTTTAAGTCTAGTATGTAATTTTTTTGCCTAACAGGTATAAAATAAATATATTTGAACTATTTACTCCTCTAGTCTCAAATTAAGCAACTAAAGCTAGTTGTTCACTGCATACAACACAATGGATATATATAGATATACCTAACAGCAAATACCTAATAGTTCATTTGGCTCTAGTTTCAAAATAAATTAATAATTAGCAATGTAAATTGATCACTCAATGAACTTATGAAAATTATCACGAAAATAAATAGGTAACGAAAGCATCAAGCAGAGTATTTTCTGGGCATATTGTTCTTTGATTAACAGTGGAGACACCACAACTTTCTGGACTGATTCATATGTGAAATTACCCTAAAATTCGGAATTTTATGTTTTCAACTTCTGTCCAAACAAATTCAAAATATTTACAGAACTGCAGTTCAAAATAACAGCAGTCCTATAAATCTGGTATACGGACAACAATGGTCCTGCATCGTTTCTTGAAGACCCTTTCATTCAAGATTCAACTAAAATGCACAAGCACCAATCATTACGTCGTCGGTCCATGCGTGAGCTTTCTGCGGGACGCAGTTCTGCTGGTTATAAGATAAACCAGATAAAGGATTAAGGTAAAGGCTGAGGATACTCACCAGGGCGCGGTTGCAGACCGGGTAGCACGGCCGCGGCGCCAGCCAGCAACGCGGCCGCTACAACAACATACATCGCTACCTCCCTAATTAACACTCATGTCCAAGTTTCTAAAAATGTTTTGATCTCCAGCTTACACAAACATTCAATTCAAGCACTCTATAAATATCGCACACTTGTTCTTGTTTACACACACTGCACGACTTCTATTTCATTGATCCCGATGTTCCCACAGGAACTGGTGATCGGCGCAACCAAAGACTGTACAGTCCACCGCGAGTCCTCACTTACAGTTGACTTCGAATTAACACAGTTTTAATTGATTATTTCGTCGATTAATTATGAATAAAAGCTTTCTCGATCGAACGAAAGCTCGAACGCTGCACCACTTCGGCGCGCAACAGACAACCGGCCGTGAACCGGCAATGCGACTGAATATAGGTGCAAGTGCAGCGCAGTAAAAACACAAACAAGAGGAACACAATTCGCCAACATACAGAACACAAATAAGGTTTACCACACACGTAAATTTGCTGAAATTGAATAGAATCCTGAAAGCAAAGCGTTTTTATTGGTGGGTCGAACAAGATAGATTCGAAACTGACAGCTGACAGATCGATTGACTGGAAATGTACAATTTGCTTTGATTCGCTCGTAGTTTTTACTCGTATTTTTGCTCTATATTTATTTAAAGTGAGTTAATCAAGTATTTACACGTAGGTTAAAATTCACGATCAATAATAGCTTTTACTTAAAATTTAGGGTTATATACAAAATTATATAATCAATTTAGGTTAGTCGTATATTTATATTGGTTTGAAGCAGTGGAATTATTGCGCAGGCAGCGGGATGGGCGGGCACGGGCACGGCGAGCCGCCGTATACTGTCCCCGACTACAAGCAGTTCCAGGTGAAGGGGATTCCGCAGCTCGAGGAACTCGAGAAGGCACTGGCTCAGCGCGGACTGAAGGACCCCTGGATCAGGTTGAGAGATATTCTATACAACCTTTTAAAGCTACTGCCTGATCTTGCATGATGTACAAGTCCTGAGTTGCAAAACTTGGTATTGTGTTCGCATGTCTTTATGCCCAAAATTAAAATTTTATCATAAGTTTGAATTTTCATTCATAGTTATTTGGTTTTCATTATTCAACTGACTATTTGATATTTGAATATGTGAAACTATGACTCGTAATCTAAGTATTTCAAAGATAAAAAACATGACTGGAAAAAAAAATCCTCAATGGAATATTTCTTGAAAAAATCTTTAAGGATAACTGTTTCTCATTCACTGAAGCTCTGACGTCCCTAAGGCTATTATTTTAGTTTCATTATAAGGTTGATTATAAATTGACAAATTCACAAATACAAGATGTTGAGGTTTTCTTTGTAAATCTTATCTATTTGATAGGCACTAGCCATCTGTACTATTCCTGTTTCTATAAGATAGTATGAAGTATATTCTGTTCCTTTTTCCCCACCACAGGACTCTTAAAATTCAATTACCTTAAATTTTTATTGTTATTATGCACTAGTTGCTGTTTTTTCTTGATCTGCATTCAAATCTTTGTTGTTACCTCAATCAGACAGCAAGCAATTTACATGAAATTTTACTCTAGTGAATTATTTGTTTACAGAAATGAGGCCTGGAGGTACCACCCTGGCTTTGGCACAAAGTGGGGCCGTGCAAAGAAGGTGTTCTTCCGTGGCTTCTCCATCGGCCTGGGGCTGACCATCGTTACTGTGGCACTTGATAAGGCCCTTGGAGGTGGTGGCCATGGACACGGCCATGAAGAGGAGCATCACTAGAATACATTTTATAAAGTGCTGTGTAGTAACATTATTATAGTTAATTATACTCTATGCTGTTCATTCATTCTTTGGTCACACTATAATTCCTGATCATAACTTTCAACCTGTATGGCACGATGGCACATGGGTCTTCTTACTGTGCAAGAGGTCCCAGGTTTAAATCCTGGTATGGGCAAATATTTTGTGACAAATACAAATGTTTATACCTGAAGTCTTGGATATTATTTGTATTTAAGTATGTATTTATCTATATAAGTATGTCTATACGTTGTCTAGTACCCATAATACAAGTTTTGCTTAGTTTGGGACCAGGTCAATTGGTGTAAATTGTCCCAAGATATTTATTTTATTTATTTAACTGCATATTTTCCTCTTACATCTTCAATAGTGGCCGACCGAAAATGGTTCTTCAGCCAAAGACGAAAAAGCTTCAGCTTTAGTCTTAATTTCAACTGAAAACGAACATGATTTAAACATTAAAAAGTATGAATATTTCTGCTACACTGTACACTGAAATCTTGTTTGCTAAATGTAAAATACAACATACAAATCAAAATTAAATTGTGACTGTTTAACCAACTAAGTGGAATCATGAGCGCACCCAATTCACCCTGAAGTTAGTCGAATGTCACCCGATAAAGCCAAGCATAAGCCAAGCTTTTGATATTGGCATAGACAAACTATTTTGTCAACATTATAAAGAATAAAATTATTTCATGTTCATGTTAACTTGTTTATTAACACTTTGTTTTCACTTAAAGATAGTTCACATTTAGTTTAGTTTTTTAAATAGTATATTTAGCAAAATGGAACCCTGCTCATAGAACCATGTCAAATTCACATAATAACTAAAATCGTTAGTGACTTCTTGTGATTTCATTTACAATGTCACTGCAACATAGTTCCATGATGGCTCTGGGTTCCATGTTGTTGATAAGACGATTTACATGCTTATTTTTTTATGAAATTATTTTGACATTAATCACATGGATTATAAAACAGTTACAAAATAAAATGAAGACAACACTACTTGTACAGTCGGCTACAGAAGTAGATCTGCACTTGAAGATATCCAGAAAGTCTGCACAAGCTATTACTCTTATGATGGTGCAGATATTTGATGCTGATTGTACAGTACTTGAAAGGACTCGTCTAAACAGTTTTAGTGGAATTATCTTGTAATAAATGCAACAGAAAACAAATTTAATTGACTATAAATTTAACATACTTTAAACTACACACAAGAAACTTCATTTGTCTCATCAACGGAAGCTTTGGACTGGACTACAAATACAATGAAAAAAAAAACTTTTGACTGATGTGATGACATACAAACAACATTATTTTCTACAATATTTAATGAAATGACACTATACCTCGTGTTTTTAAAGATGTATAATGTTGTAAACAACCTTGGTAAGTCACTTTTACAAAAGTGCTACTTTAAAATAAATAAAAACTGCTGACAAAGAGATAACAAATAAATCAAGTTCTTCTAGTGTAATTTATTCAAAAAACGCTATTTTTATTTATTGTGACACTTTTGCAAAAAAAGACTAACAACATTTCTCATCTTAAAACAAAGTATATGTATAATTAATTAAATATTACAGAGCAGAGCTAACTGCTTCAGGAACATTAAAGTTACTTTAACGTTATTTCTAGTTAACGTTTTCTATGACACACCATCGCTAAGAAACATAGTTAATCGCAATTAAACGTCTGCAATCCATTAAGACAAATACCTACGCGAAAGTTCATGGACAACAAACAACTTAAGCACTGACCTTGACTGCGCAGTAGCCGTTTCTAGTACAAATGTGTATGCGCAAACATACCCCCCCCCCCCCCCCCCACTCGATTTATGCTCAAGTTGTTTGCCTGCAACTATACATAGCGTGTTGCCTTATAATCGTTCCTCTAATATTGTCCCCGAGTGTGACATGACGGTTGTCTTAATTATGAGGCTGCGACGAAACGAGCTCGATATTGTGTCTTAAGAATAAGACAATAGCGGTTAAAAGGTTAAGAAAAAGTTGACCTACCTGTATCTTAGATAGTACATTAATTTTATAAAGCCTCGTGCTTACTAGGGGACCTAATCGCCCGACACGAACGCGACAGATGACGCCTGAGTATGCGGAATGTGTCGCGACAGCTACTGTAGCATGCTAGCGTTTGTCGCCCTCATAAAAGCATCCGTACCTCTCGCACATGAGAGCATGACTAGTGAACATAAGACTGGCCAACGAAGTCTCCGCGCGACATCATTAGCTGTGGAATGCTTTGGGAATTCTATCTAGCACCGCAGTGCCAAGGGGGTTCCACTCCGCTCGGTACGCTAGGCCGCCTTGCCTACAGCGTAGGCAAATCGCAGTAGCTCGCTTGCTCTCGCTGTGTCAGTATAATTGAAAACGCATGCAGGGCAACCCTAACGTGTCGCCGGGAGTTCCGGGGGGAAGACGGACGCGGGTGGCGCGTTCATTTTGACTCGTGCCGCCTGGCGAATGTTTATAAAGTAATACGAACTTTTTGTGCGTGCTAATAAAGTTGGAATTCGTTTAATCGCGGTCGTAAGAGAGAAGTTTCTGTACGTTAGTACTATTAATTATTTATTCTGTGACAGCGCTTCGAATCGGAATACAACAGTGAAATGTAGACTTGTACGATGAATAGACAAGCGTACAGTAGGACCTTTCTTATGCCTAAACGTCGATTTTTAGAAGTGAGACTTCTGTACTTGTACTATTATTTATTCTGTGCTAAAACTGGACCGGACACTGGCACATACGGATGTAAGAATGACCAAATAACATTGGACATTAGACCCTAAAGTTAAAGCGAATCGGTAAATTTACTACAAGGAATTAATGCCTTCGGAGTACGTCTAACAATCCCTGAACTTTCGTCCACAGAAAAAACATTTCCGAAACTAATTCTGACTTTGATCGATCGATATGCGGGTGGTAGGACCTAGTGCAAGGTCCGTCCGGATCGCTACCACCATCTTGCTCGCTAATCCTGCCGCTAAGCAGCATTGTTGTGCTTGCACTGTTGTGTTCCGGCGTGGAGAGCAAGACAGCCGGTGTAATTACTGGCACAAGAGGTATTCCATCTTAGCCCTCTGGGTTGGCAACGCATCTGCACTCTCTTTGCTGTTGCAGGTGTCTATAGGCGGTGGTGATCACTTACCATCAGGTGACCCACTTACTTGTTTGCCTTCCTATGTTGCATAAAAAAATAAAAACAAACGCGGACAGCATACAAATTTAGAGTGGCGAAAGGAATAATGTTTGTTACAATTATTTTTCTTTGAAACCTGTGTTTTATAGAAAGAATACTTATGACAAGACTTAAGTATGTGATTCAAAAGTATGGTTAGTAGATTCAGGCGGTACTTTGCGGAGGCCCATATCAACAAACTGGATCAAATCACCTTGCTACTCCGCCTCTGGCCTGTAATATCGTTGTACTGCGTGTAACTTTCTTCGCTTTATCTGGTTTCGCGGAGTAGCAAGGTATTTTGTTCCAATTTTCAAAAACATGGCTTTGAAATGTATGCAACAGAAAACCGTGGCGAAAAGGCAGGTGGTAAGGAGTGTCAGAACCGCAGTTCCCGGTGCTAATGGAAGCGCGTGGACTGTGGGGTGTCCTCAGTTCAGCGCAGGCTCGGGAATCAGTTGGTGCGCGGCTTCAGGTCCTCGTAGCAGGGCCGCAGGTAGATGAAGTTCTTCTTGGCTGGGTTGAAGTGCTCGTGCCCCTGGGGAACAGGTGCGGTTCAGATTGAGGTTGTTGTTCTGACTGTCGGATTATCGGACTGTCGGATTGTCGGATAATCCGACAGTCAGAACAACAACACAATGTTAATAATGCAAATGCATTATTAAAATGTTATTTATTACAAATAATTTACACTGTATGGCAGTCAAGTCACTGAATAAATTAAAGAATATTATACGCATTTAAACTTTAGTTTTACAAAATCCAGCATAAATAAGTAGTCACTAGCGTTGTTCAAAAGTGCTAAGAAAATTGCTGTCTATGGTCATAGCTAGCGTAGCAAACCTGAAGGAAACAGGTTTTTTTTTCAACATCTTATTTTATTTCCAATATTCATCGAATTAAAATGCTTTAATGTTTTTTTTTCCTAACCACTTCTTGATAAAAACAGAAACAAAGCGAGCATCAAGCATTTTCAACGTTAATCATAAGCGGCCATTACATTGGCGTGCATACCGCCAGACACAATATAGGTTTCATTGTTTTGGCGTTTATAGACGATTTCTACTCGCAATAGATCGCCGCATGCAACACGCGGTGACCGCAACAGTACAAAGACCACAGTAGTCGGCCGCATTCGGCGAGCGACAGCTGCAACCGCCTAGCATTGCCACCGCCGTCGGCGGACAGACTGATGCAAAGACGACGTTCGTTGGCCGAAGTAGCTTGAAACAAGTTCGGTGACCGCATTAAGTGACCGATGTAGTAAATGCCGCTATAATCATAACACAGGGCTGTGAGTTAACTCTACTAACTGGCCAAAACAATGGGACACATTATATGTGATTGTGAGGCCCTCGCCAGAACAAGAATGAAACTCCTTGCAAACGGATACCTTTAACCAGGAGAATTGATGGCACTACCACTGCACCACATCATCCACTTTATGGAAGTGGAAAAAGCGATAGAATAAGTGCGAAGGAGGAGTGAATACCCAAAAGATCCCGCTGGGCCGAAGGGACCCCTAGCAGATAAGATAAACTCCACTAACCTTGGACCAGTCATAGCCGACGGCGTAGGCGAAGATCTGCCCGCTGTGGTTGAACGCGGCCCGGGTCAGCGGCTGGTCCAGCAGCTCCGAGGACTTGAGCTTGGTGCGCGCGTCTTTGTCCCAGAATGAGAACGAGCCGTCTGAGCCCACCGTGGCCAGAGTCCCGTGCACCGGATGGAACGCTATGTCGTTCACTGCGTAAATGTCCTGGGAATAACGACTCAATATGGTATCCTTAAGTTTAAACACTGTCGTTGTTTTTTCTGCAATCACTATTTTTTGATACGATAGCAGTCAAGTGTCCCGAAAACGCTCTAACGCACTCCTTACAGCATCTGTGACGTCATCACCATGATGCGCGATATAATACGCGGCGTGAATCTAGAACTAAATTGGCTCATGAAAATGGGAGCAACAGTTCAAAACTTATCCTCAGACAAACAATATATACATTTATTAGGTACGTATGTTTGTCGTGCACACATATACATCCGTATAACATGTGGCGTACCTCGAATGACAGCCATGTGTTGTTACTAGTTTGGTTCTAGTTACGTGCCGGGGGCACTAATTGCCAACGTGTGGCTTCACCACAACCAAAGTTCACATTCTCATCGTACAAACCTGGAAGCCGCCCGTGGTCCCAGCTGAGCGGTGGCACTTGAACGTGAAGTTGTCCTTCGGGTTGGTAGGGCTCACGTACTGGATGGCCACGCGGCCCTCGACGGAGCCGAGCGCGAAGCCGGCCGGCTGCTTGGTCTTCTTGTCCTTGAATATGGCGATGCAGCGGTGCTGGTGCTTGAGAGGAGACTCCACGCGCTTGAACTCCGCCGGCTTCCCTTCCAGGGTGTAGAGGCAGATTCCGCGGTCAGCGGTGCCAACTACCGCCATTGGGTAGTCCTAAGTGACATGTTTTTATTTTAAATTTTAACCGGCAGACAGCCCTGTATGACAGACGCGAGACGCTTTAACCTGTATAACAGATGTCATACAGTTTTTGTATAGGCGGTGACACAGACATGACACGACCAATGATTTTTTAACATAATATACAGTAAGATTCAAAAATTTAAATAAAACATGTCGAAAAATAACTCTACTTTAAAAACGTAAGTGATACGTTTATTGCAATAATGTCAGATGAAAATGTATTGCCAATTAAAATCTGAATTAATCTGGCTAGAGGCGGCGATTCATTCCAAAGAGTATTGTAATATAGAATGAGATTCATTCATGTTTGTAGAATGCGAAGGGAAAGATGGTATGGTAAGTGTTAATAGCTTGCTTGTTAATGATATAATGAGTCTTCAGTTCCTTATTATTACTTGTAATGCACAGGCAGCTTAAAGCTGTGTGCGTATCACATATGTAAATGTATGTGTGTATTTTGTGTGTGTGTATGAGTTTGAGTCTGCGTGTGAGTGTAAGTGGGTGTGTATGCGTGTGTGTTGTACATTGCTACCATAAAAGTGTATTTGAACTTCCTAGTGTACTTATTATACAAGATTGTTACTCACAACGTCTGCGCAGTAGCACCTCTCCGACAGATTCATGCTCATGATTGGTTGGGAGCTGCGCGTATCCCAGAACTGAAAGGAACAAATGTGTCAAAGACCATACATTCTATCTATACTTAGTGTCACGTAAAAAAAGCTGTAAGTCAAGCTGAGCAACAGGCGATTTATCGGTCTTATAATTAGTGGTAGGGTCTGTTGTATCACTCGACCCATACGCAAACCGTAAGAAATTAATAAAAATAGAATCCTTTTCATCATCAAACGTCGCTTTTTTTACATGACATTTAATTTACCGGACTTTTCCATATAGTGAAGACAACCTTTTGAATATTTAAGATTTATTTATCCGAAAGGTAATTTTGTAAGATTGTTAATGTGGTATTCAATAAATTAAGATTATATTTCTATTGTATGGTATTGTATACTTAATGTGTTTGGAGTAACTCACTTTCAATGTTTTGTCCCACGAGGCAGTCATGAGACAGGTGTAGTTGGGAGCCTTGACCCAGTGGCAGGTCTTCACTGCGGCGTCGTGAGCGGCCACCTGGATCATATCGAAACTGGGTATAGAGGTAGACCTGATAAAAACAACACTTAATCCCCCCCTGGGTGTCATTCACCCTAGGCGCCTTGTCATTCGCCTCTGGCCCGTGACATTTACACCAGGTGCCATCTTTTTCCCTTCAGGCCCCATGTCCGTCATCGGATCGGTATTCCAGGAGTACAAATGAACTCTATTAAGTTTTGTCACTTTATCCCCCTGTACAACGTCAACATCAAAGAAAAACGTATGGGGGAGGGGAGGAAAAAAGTGTTGTTCGCTTTTATCACATCTTTGTTCAAATTGTATAGCACAGCGATCAATGATCATCAATGACATTATCATGTCGAATTTTTTATATTCATAGTAGTGTAGGGCACTTGATATAATCACACTGAATTGATAGCATGCATCTTAAAAATTAGTATACTATACCTGCATGGTCTGATTGGCTGCCAGGTCCCAGCACTTCACACTCTTGTCTGTGGATGCCATGAAAACTTTGGATCCATCCTGGAAACATACACGTCAATTTACTTAAAAAAACACATTTCAGTTCATAATGTAAGAGAATATAAAATGAAAATATTGACATTTCATCACATTAACATTTATCATAACCATAAAGCATCTGTCCCTTACACACACACCTGCGATAAAAGCTAGTGTGCTAGCCATCTGCTGAACAAAGAACCTTCTGAAGGATCTCCATAAAATTTGGATCCAACAGCTGTCCTAGGAGGGCTACAACTAGGGTGGCAACTATCCTGTATTTTACAGGATGTCCCGTTTTTCAGCTATAATTTTGGCAGTCCTGTATTTTAATAAGAAAAACACAGGACCATACCAAAAACAACCTGGTCCCGCATTTTCAATGAATAGTGTAATTTTAGATCATATGTCCTGTAAAATGAGCATTCAGGGTTGGTCACCCTCTACAATATGTCACTACAATATGTATAGGTTTAATTGGACTAGTATCAGAAACTCGATGACTTGACTGCGCCTATTTTGCGTAAATAGTGGGCTGTAGGCACTACTCCTACCAGCCCAGCTCTTGAAGGTAGCCAAGCAAACCCTTAATGTTGCAGGCGAATTCCTGAAGAGACCCTGGTGAACTGAGATATTGTGCTCGGTAGTCTGCCACATCTGGGCAGTCCAGTAAAACAGGAGAGCTACAAACAGTTAATCCTCCAGTTTGCGATCTTCTCTCTACAACCTTTTCGCCCCAATGGCCATCAAACAGTTAATAGCGGGTGGTAGGACCTTGTGCAAGGTCCATCCGGATCGCTACCACCATCTTGCTTCCTAATCCTGCCGCTAAGCAGTGGTGCTTGCACTGTCGTATTCCGGTGTGGAAAGCAAGACAGCCGGTGCAATTACTGGCACAAGAGGTATTCCATCTTAGCCCTCTGGGTTGTCAAAGCATCTGCAATCTCTTTGGTGTTGCAGGTGTCTATAGGCAGTGGTGATCACTTACCATCAGGTGACCCACTTGCTTGTTTTCCTTCCTATTTCATAAAAAAAATGCTTACATCATGCCAGGCCACATCCAGGATAGGGCCGTCCATGCCTTGTGCAGCTTTCGGCACAGTCTTCCCTGATGCTTCCACTTCCCAACATCTCACCTGTAATTGAACATACATTGAACAATTGAAACCCAGCCAAGCGAGATTCATATAAGGTTTACTTTAAATAAGTAATAGATTCAGGCATTACTTTGTGAAGGCCCGTATCAACAAACTGGAACAAATTATCTTGCTACTTCGCAAAACTGCAAGAAAGTTTAGGGGAGTAGCAACGTAATTTGTTCCAGTTTGAAGGTTTACTTTTACCATTTTGATATGGAACTTTAAAAATTGTATAGGAGCAAAGAATCAGGTTGACTATTAATTAAACTCCCCTAATTAGTTATAAAATTAATTTGCCAGTTGGATCTACTGAAAGTATCCACCCTAAAGAAAAACTAAATCCAGTGCCTAGCTTGTACCATGCATGTCATGTTGAAATTAAAGCGAGTTTAATGATGTAAACAGGATTGCATCTCAATCAAATGATAGAGTCATTTCATCTTATTGTGAAAGAGCCGAGAAAATATTTAAGTTATAACCTTGGTAACCAATTTGACTTAAGTACGGCCTAGATTCGAAAGCGGGCGTTCGTGGGTAATGTAACAGCGCAGATTTGAGCATTATAGTTATGTTAAATAACCCAAGCGCCAGTATAAAGTTTGCTGCATTACGCGCGAATACTCGCTCTTGATACCCGGCTTCTCATATCGTAAGTCAAAGCGAGCATCTACATACCCTGCAATCCCAAGAGCCGGCGACAAGGAATGTTTGCGGCACTGACGGCGGCGAAAACTCCAGCGCTGATACCGTGTCATCCGGCGGTGAAGTCACCTCCAGGTCCTTATTAGGGTTGCCCCCGGCCGCTCCCAGTTGGTTGAACATATTGTTGCACTATACTGCACGAAATTAAAAGAACGATGATGATTTAGAAATATATGCACAGAGTTCCCGCTCAAACGCTATTCACGATGCTGCGTGTTAATATTACTTAGTAAAAGTAAGCACCAGGTTTCTAAGTTTTTACGAATTAAACGTTGGCAGTTTATATTTACAAAACTAATATTATTTTCGAATATTATCAGTTGCAAAACGTACCTTTGAGGTTATGTTGTTGTTAGTTTTTTGTGTCAAAATGTACCAACTTTACTGTGTCAAGGGAAGTAACACACAAACAGCCAAGAATGGGGAAACAATATTTCTATTGTTATTAAATTTATTTTCTGCAGGTGTTTTCGCCGTACAAAATCTCCAAAAATAGTATATTTTGTAATATTTTGTGGAACGTGTATGGTAAAATCTTATCATAATATCTTATCTATTATTATATCTATGGAGCGCCCAAAAACGCTGCAACGTGATAAACAGTAAGTGAAAGAGGTCTGTTTTCTGTCAATGTCAAAATCGAAACTGACATTTAAATTGCAAGTGCAAATTTGTGTACTGCATAGAGTACCGTGTTATTTCTTTGTTTTAAGCACTTTTTCGTTCCCCTAATTCACGTTAATTACTTTGAACTGATTAACCTTCACAACATCAATAGTAGTCCAGCTAATGTTTGTCTGTAACATTAACACAACGCGCTAAACAGTCGCAATGGGGAGTACCGACTATGTGGCAATAAAGGATCTCAAACAGGGCCTGAAAAACATTAATGCCGTGTTTATCGTGCTTGAAGTCGGCGGAGCAACCTTAACGAAGGAAGCCAGGGAGGTCAGAACACTGCGTGTAGCCGATGCAAGCGCCGCCGTCAACCTCTCAGTCTGGGACGAGCCCGGATCTTTGCTGATGCCTGGAGACATTGTGCGGCTCACCCGAGGGTATGCGGCAATATGGCGCGGCGCGTTGACCCTGTATGCGGGCAAATCTGGTGACATACAGAAAGTTGGCGAGTTCTGCATGTTGTTTAACGAGCAGGTGAACATGAGTGAGCCCCAGCCAACGCCGCCCCCCGCCGCCCCTCTCTGCTACGCCCCCCGCTCAGGCGCCTGCCCCGCGCGCCACCCCGCCTGCCAACAACAACACTTCCAACAACAAACCGTTCCAGTCCGACAACAAAATAGGCGGGCACAAGACATATGTCAGGGGAAGAGGGCACCAGAGAAATAACAACAGGAGGTAGCATTGTTTAGCTTTCATGCTAGAAAAATAAGCCAAATAAGCTTTGTGAGATGTGTTGTACAGCCAGCAGCAGCTTTGTGAGATGAGTTGTACACTGGTCAAAAGATCTGTACGTCATCATCATCATCATCTCAGCCACAAAAAGTCCACTGCTGAACATAGGCCTCCTTCAACTGAACATAGGCCTCCTCCAAAAGATCTATATGCAACTCTGTTATTAAAAGAGTAACAGCTTGTGTAAGGGGCCATTTACATACTTACATGGGGTGACTTCTCACATGTCATTTGCGTTAAGGGGTTTCAATCTACCAATCATTACAGCTTGGTAGCCTACAATGTCATGCAGCTTCCATGCGACAACTTGCTCCATGTAAATATGCCTTAAATCTTTTAAAATGCTTCAACTATTCAGCTACTTTTGCTGCAGACTGTACTTTCAGAAAATATGGGGCTTTTGATATATTTTTTATTTATTTAATTTAATACAAAAACATTGTATTCTGTAAACACACAAACCTTTTTTGCAAGCTTTTATTTAACTTGCCATCAGTGGCGTAACAATAGGGTGGCTGGGCTGGCAAAATGCCACAGGCCCCCGACCCAAGAGAGCCCCGGCCTAAAAGGCCGCGACCTCAAAAATGTTTTTTTATCATTGCACCTCAGTACCCATAAAAAGAGTTTGCCACGGGCCCTAGGTGGTATAGTTACGCCACTGCTTGCCATGTTTGTTTGTTTGTATGTTCACTGAAATCTTAAAATTAAATTTTGACCTACTTCCAGTAGTCAGATTGACTCTAATTTTGTATGGGGTTGTAAATCTGGGAATGCAATAAATCAGCACTGTCAACAAAAAAGCTTGTAAGAATTAAAAACATATTTTTTTTAAACAAAACAGCATATTGAGTAAACATAGCGTGAAACAAATAACATATAAATGTTAATTAAGTTGCCAATGTCAATTCTATTCCATTAACAGATCTACCTTCATTCAAAAGCATTACAAATTTAATCAAGCTGGGTGCAAAAAATAAACAACATTGAATTTTGTAAGTTTCTAAGGAAGCAACTCTACTTCGAGCTTCGGTCAGAATGTATATACCTACATATGTTTGTAACACAAGCAATATTTTTTTTTTAACATATTTGTATATATTTATAAAACGGATATCTCACGTATTTTTGCGTCGAGAAATGCCCGACGGCGTCGTCGCGCCACCGCCGCGGGGGCTCATAATTAAGGACCACGGACTGGTCCGAAACAAGTCGGGCATTTCTCGACGTAAAAATACGTGAGTGATCCGTTTTATTAATATGTCCGAGTCTCACGGTAGTTTTATGTTAAAAATATTTGTAAATTTATGACAACCTCATTTGTAATGTTTATTGCCAGAACAAAAGTTTTTCTACTTTATTTAATTAAGTTGTAGGTATAATTTTGTAAGGTTTTGTAATATTGCTTTGAGTATAAATAAAACTTGTAATTAAACATGTATTTATTTTGGGCATTGATATCAAATTGGTTAAGCCTTAAATTTAACAACTTTGTGCAAGATAGCAGTAGCATCCAGGGTAGACATTTGGTAAAGGCCGGGCGCGAACCACAGAAAATCGAGCATTGCCCTGTTTCTATTTGTCTCTGTCGCACGCGCACTGTAATAGTGCCCTCACGCTCGCACAGTAACCTTGATCGCCGGCGGCAGAGATTGTAAACCTTATGGGCGGGATCTTACGCACGTGTTATTTTGCTTGCAATGTTATTGGTCCCATGATCATATGGCGGTTGGTTATTCACCCTATATATAGGTACCTTAATTAGTTATAATGGCAATGAGAACAATAAAATGCAATGGAAACAAGTAAAATGTCTTTTTTAATTGATTTTATTTTGAATTTTTTATTAAATACATTAATATTTCTACAATAATATAGAAAAATACTGCATTTTATTTGGTTAATATATGCTTGCCATAATTCATTGATCACAAAATAAAAATGTTGTTGACCACTGATTGTAGATGCAAAAGTCAACGTTCGATTTTCTCTGTGGTTCGCGACCGGCCTTTACCCTCCTGAACACAAGAAAATTCAATTTAACCAAAGTAGGCTAAGAAGAAGAGCTTTTATCCGTCCAAGCGGCTCCATCTAACTCGTGTAACAAGAAGGAAGGCACTGAGAGATTAATTAAACTTGGGCTATCTTAAAAGGAAACGTCTAACACACTTGGAGCCAAACATGTCTTACCCAACCAGTTTTCACTGTGCTAGGCGTTTTTATGATGCTACCGCACAAGATATGTTAAAATCCTTCCTCAATTTTGCATAGAACCGACCCTAACGTTTAAACATAGAATCTAGAATGAAGCGTTTAAAATGTAAATCACCAGTTTACACACATTTCTGCGTTTGCGTCTAGGGTAGAGTATTTTTAGGCAAACCCAAGGCTAACGATTTATTGCCTCATATCATAAGTCTTGCAAAACAGAAATTATTAGTTTAAGAAAAGTTTATTTAGGTACCTTTTATTTTTCTCCTTTCGGCTCTATTCCAGGGCTGGAGGCTGGCAGTGTGTGAATCTCAAACGCATCCGCGTAAGCACCCGTAAGGCTTTTTAAACTCGCAATTACTATACATATTACTATGGAGAAAAAACAGCGCCTCTAGCGGCGCGTATCCACTACAAATTATTTCCGCAGTAATTAAAAAGTTAACACTAACGCGTCCGAGGCGTTTGTGGTGACAAAAAGCTTACACCAAAGGTTCTGAGTAAGGTATATCCCTCACCAAACGAAACGGCTCTTTAACCGTTTGCCGTCCACGACATTCGGTTTTGTCGACAACTCTTCTCCCTCACACAATCTATACAACATTAAAATTTACAAATATACATTTATATTTTTTATTGTAACTAGCCGATGTCTGTCTGTAATGTACATAGGAGATGTTTAGGTGTGCAGCCTTCTGGCCAAAGGATGTTACGTCCCGGTGGTTCCGGGGTACCTTGCCAATGGCGAACACGACGTCGGGTAACGAACAGACGCACCGGGGCCACGCCGTTTTGTCGCATATGTATTTTAGTCTATAAGATATTTATTGTATAGGCCTACTTGGCTGAAATCAAATGAAATATAAGAATTGGTATTAAGAAAAAATATATGAAGCCAAAACAATTAGCTTCAGAGATTTTGTCTGTCTCACTGTTGATTGTACGCGCATCACGCAAAAACTACGGTACCGATTTGGACGCGGCACGAACACAGATATAGCCCTCTTTCTTCTTCTAAATTTTAATTTAGAGTCATAATAAATATTAAAATTTTTACACCTACTTATTAGATGCAAGATAGAGATTGCGGCGTACATTGCACATCACATACTTTGCAATAGGTTAACATAACTATTTAGATAAACACGGCACCGACTGCCTGTTATATGTACATATTTTAAATTAAGTCCATTTCATACATTTTCAGTGGCAGCTTTTATGAATCGGCATATTCCCGACCATCTTTTTTTACCGGGCCAAGTTGTTAGAAAAAGAAGCGGGACTAAACTGGTCGCGGCATTGATGCATTTCGTAAGGCTTCGCGTAACATGCTGCCTGCGGCTACCTGCTACAACAGTATTAGGCTGCTTTTCCACCAGAGATGTGCGAAGATGCGTAGCGAGGGATGTGTCTGTAACAACCAATAGAATCGCTTCATTTACCTCGCCTCGGTCAGCACAGCTCTGGTGGAAACGGCTCATTGGTTCTTTACAAACACATCCCTCGCTACGCATCCTCGCACATCTCTGGAGGAAACGCAGCCTGGGGGGCCAGGTCACACCAGTTCCGGACTCGTTGCGTATGCAACACGGCTCCAGGTAGCTTCGTAGAGCTGCGTTGAGCATGTGTTACGCATGATAGTACCTAACGCAGCTCTACGAAACAAGCTGTACACGCATGTGCATACAGCTTGCTACATATGTATTTTTCGTTAACTGCCAGAACGAATTCTAAGAAGCCGAAATTGCGGCGATAACAAACTGATTTCGTAATATATATATTTTTTAGATCTCAGTTTTAATTTGAAGCCATTACTCGTAGTTTATAGTTTAATTACCAACACAGCCAAAGCATTCGAGGCAGAAGCACGAAATATTTAAATTTTATGCTATGCAATTATGTAAAGAGTTTAATGAAATGTGCAGATAAATGCAAAACAAATCGTGCCGTGGACGAGTTTCTTAGAAGAGAGGCCAAGGATCATATTGGGATAGGCCGATGTTTTGAAACAGAATTCTGTCCTTCTCTTCTGTTAAAAGTAGGAACCATTACCTGCGTATAAGGAAAGGTGTCGAGTTATCGAAACAACTAGAAATGGTAACAAAATCAATCACCCGCTTTTCAAGTTTTCAGTCTTTTACTGGATTTGTTTCAGAGTGTGCATTAGGTTGTATGAAATTATACGCACTGAGTCGTTCCATCCCTATAGGATTGACTTCCTCCTCGTCGCATGTAACGTTTCGTTTCATCTGTCTTCCAGGGAATGGAACATTTCAAAAAGAGACCAAATAGGTATTTTTTCTGGGTAACCGCGTCCAACCTTTAGGGTCGTCATCACTTTCCGTCAGGTAAGACCGTGGCCAAGCGAAAACCCATCGTTAATAAAAATTGGGCTTCTTTTTTGCATAATGTTAAATTCATCTCTTTACTCAAACTCTGATTAAAGTTACTGTAAGGGACTTTCGATGAATATGCTTTGCTTTTACAGTGTCTGTACAGTCAGCAATAGATATATCTACGCAGTCAATTATTTTAAAAACATCTACATTAAGCCAGTCTAGCTATAGTAGCACGCTAGCGTTTATCGCACACATAAACGCTTTGGTCCCTCTCGCACACGCATACTGGTTAGAACGGGATAAATGCTTTATGTCATCGATAAAAGCTAGCGTGCTAGGTCCCCTGGATTTATCAATAGGCCGTATAGGCCACGGCCTAGGGGCGGCAGATTTCAGAGGATGCTCACTCGATTTCAGAGGATAAAATGGACATGGGGCAGTGGAAATAAAGTTGTCGTTTAAGTTTAAGTTTCCGTTGGTGGATACAGATCCAGACTGGGCGTAGTCCGTAAAAAAAAATTCTATAATTTTTTGTTGTTTTGTTGTACTAATATTATTGCAAGTCTTTATTGTTACTAACACTATGGGCTATGCCTGAAATAATTAATTTGAATTTGAAAGTGGCCTACACTCATAAAAAATATAAATCCGCCACTGCTCTATCGTCAAGAGAGTATGGTTCACACCTATTTCACATTTTCTAGCGTTCAGCTTCTGTCGCTGACTGTACTATTGACTCTGTGGCCCTAACATGATCGACCCAAGAGTGCGATTTTTGAATCTCACCGGGTGACTAAAGCTCACCAAAATGGCTAGTTTTCATAGAGATCCGGCCGTTTTAGTGAGCTTTAGTCACCTGCTGAGATTCAAAAATTGCACCCCAGGATTAATTTATCTCTGCGTCTCTGTCAAACTGTTGTCAAAAGAAAGTGATGCACATAGAAATAAACTTCTCAGAACCAAACTTGGCCGGTCATGTTTGTCAAAGACAATCTTTTATTTTTAATTTTTATTGTATTTAATGTAGCAACACTGTTCTGCGCTTCTTTTCTTAACATTTGAATTAAAAGGATGTCATAATTTTCAATCTTTAATTTAATTACATTTTATTCATACATTTACTATACAGCTAAGTAAACAATGTTCAGTTAGGGTCACTGGAACTCTACAAAACTTAAAAGCGCCACAGTTTAACTTATTTGTCACATTTTTGATCAAAAAACTTAACAATGTCAAATTGTAGTAGGTACTTGTAATTTTTGTTGTGCATGGGGCTGGTGCTTCTCATGCTTGGCGGTAGAAAACATCGGCTGAACGAAGGTGACATAATAATGAGGTCACTTGCTTAATATGACCTAAGGTATAAGTAATTGAGGTCCGGTCGGCATTTGTCGAACGATGACTGTGCTTTGCGGTTTAATAAGTTCTTGTCCGCTAACCGCTATGGACAGATTTTGATTGGAAATCATTATTAATCACCCATCAAAAAAAACTGAATTGCACATCAAGAGCGTTGAGATTTAATGGCTGGAGAGGTGGACTACGATCGTAAGGTAAGGTCAGTCTCAGAAGTAGCTGAACATTTCAGTTACTTACCTCGTCACTGTCAGTAATGTGACAAATGACAAATTCGAGCAACTCTCATTTCATACGTTACGACAAGGTTCTTAAGTGTTTAGCAACCTCTGAGGCTGACTGTCCTACCTACGGAGTCCGATAACCAGCCGTCACCGTACCTGCAATGAGTTTTTCCAACTCATGAATATTAATGGCAGGGGGTTCCACTCTCTCTAGGAGAGCTCACTTCGCTCGCCTGGTTTCCCGGTGAGGCTTGCGATTAGGGGATGGGAGCTCCCCTGCTCGCCGTAGGTAAAGCTTCACACGTCTGGGGGGAAGGCCTGGCCTAACCGGCCTGCCCCTTTTTAGAGCGAGGGAGCCCCGGAGAAGTAACCGGGGCGCTCCCGGCGGGCGTCGTAGGGGATAGAGTCTCTGGATCCCACGACGCCCCGACATGCCGATCGAGCGAATAACGCCGAGGAGGCTTTTTAGTTCGGGTATGTCCCCCTATTTGGGGGGTGAGTCCCACATAACCCCTGAGCCGCCCCAGGCCAGGGGTAGCCATAAAGCTTTATAGTCCTCGTAAAAAAAACTCGCCCACCCTTTCTGTGTCAGTGTAGTTGAAAACGAATGCCGCGCAACCCTAACGTGTCGCCGGGAATTGCGGGGGGAAGGCGGACGCGGGCGGCGCGGCGTTCCTTTGTCTCGAGCCGCCTGGTGAATGTGTACGAAGTAATACGAAGTGTTTGTGTGTATTAATAAAGTTGGAATTTGTTTAATCACAGTCGTAAAAGAGAAGTTTCGTATACGGTAGTATTTTTATTTATTCCGTGCTAATGGTTAGAAAACATTTAAAGTGAACTAGTGACCCGCCACGGCTTCGCACGGGTACAGTACAATTAGGATGTACAGTACTCCCAGTATCTTAATACTTAGCTATGGGCAATCTTCGTGATCCTAAGAAACACAAGTGACAAATACTGTCTGACGAGTAATAATACGAATAGTTTTGCAGGCACATAAATAAACCTAACATCAGTAACATCCAAGGCTAAAGCGAGAGCTTTAGCCTTCTGAACCTAACCCGTATATTAGTTTCCGATATTTGGATACGTAACCTCAAGACACTCGCACATTATCGATCAATTTAGGATTAATAATAGACTAGAGTTATTTAGCGTTAGTGTCTTCTAAAAGTTTATTATGATCGATCATCTCACTATTGCTAGATTCGGTTTCAAAATATGGTAATTTAGGGGTAATCTGTGCATCTTGCAATTGATTAAGTATAGTTTTTAGTATCCATATTAGGATTATATTGCTATAGTGGTGATGTAAGAGTGTGAACCAAGGTCACTAGGCTTTGCAGGCTTTATGAGGCTTTATAAAAAGAGTTCCCATTGGCCCTTGGGTGTGACATTGAGTGGCCATTGGCTGGCATAGTTTCTCTTAGGGTCGCGGTTTCTATAAGCGGCGGTGATCACTTCCCATCGGGTGCCCGCATGCTAGTTTACCTCCTAATTTCATTAATAAAATACATCCATGTTGTACAAGTATGTATAGAATATGAACCTTTGTTGCAGGTGTCTATGGGCGGCGGTGATTGCTTACCATCATGTCACCCGTTTGCTCGTTTGCCCCCTCTATTATATAAAAAAACGTAGCATATTACAAATTTGATTGGATTTACATTGAAAAATTCGCAGGGTATGGTAGCGGTAATGTGGCGAAACTGGCAAACGCAAGGCACGGAATACTGATGTTGCAGGTTTAAGTCCTGCCATTACCCTAATTTTTCTTTGTGTTGTCATTACATAGCATTATTTTAGTTTGTTTTTAAACGATTTAGGTACGCTTACTCCTAAATCACGCGACGGATTACTGAAGTTTTCAAATTAACCACAACCGCAATGATACACAATAAGGACAGCAAATTACAACACTAAATTTTGTATGGCATTTGCTTCATAAAGTTCTTCATATATAGACCATTTTTATAGGTTGGGACTTCCCTGCACGAGCCGCAGCCAGCTCGCGTTGTCAGTTTTTTGCGTTCGCAAGTTCACTTGAACTCATCAAGTTTTTGCTCCAAACACATCACTTGAGCGCGTCATACTTGTGCCCTGTAAGAAGGTACTCAACGTTCAAATAGTCTCAACATAATATATACGCTTTATTTCATTACCTTGACACATTCTAGTGTCAAAATATGGGTACATTGATGGGGGTTTGACTCAGCCATTCTCGCCTGGTTTAAGAGGAATGTGAACCTAACCTTGTCATTATGCCTATTAAGAATATTTAAAAAATCAAAACATACAAACCTAGTTCTGGGTTATAATAACAACATACAAAAAATCATGGCTGTAGGTTAAGGTTTAGAGGGTGGAAAACGTTATTGCCGTTTGTATGGAGAACGCTGGGTTCACGCTCATCTTAAGTAAGGTTTTAGCTCCTCGTCACGTGGCGTGTGTTCAGGTGTGTCGGGGAGGCAGATTTTATGTGTTATTGTAAAAACTTGTATACTAACTAATGAATAATTTATATGTTGTGCTAAAATCTAGGTTTAAGTGTCATACTACTAACAAACTATGGACTTTATGTTGTCTGATAATAAACAATTTTTATTTTTATTATTTATTAGAGTAGCAGAGTTACAAATTGTTTCCTGGAAAGTCTAGATACCCGTCTACGATGAGAAGCTCTAATCTCGATGAAGAGCCCAAACTCGATGAAGTTGTATTTTATTTATTTATTTATTCAACGTTTCAAAAGGTTATACTAAAACTCTCTTAAATATACCACAGTCTACTTAAACAATCGAGTTCCGTATGAAATTTAGAAAAATGAAACCCTTATACAATGATTGTCGATCCGTCTTAAACACTCTTTTTTCAGAGGCGGCTATACGCCAAGAGCTGAAATTTCGTGTAGCTAGCCCTAACAATAACCATTCCTTACCTTAATCGCAGACTACGTAATATGTTATAATAATCGTATACGCTTACTATGGGCCTTATAAGAAAGCTCAAAGTCACGCAACGAGCTATGGAGAGGGCTATACTTGGAATTTCTCTGCGTGATCGAATCAGAAATGAGGAGATCCGTAGAGAAACGTAACCGACGTAGCCCAGCGGATTAGCAAGTTGAAGTGGCAGTGGGCAGGGCACATAGCACGGAGAACTGATGGCCGATGGGGTCGAAAGGTTCTCGTGTGGCGGCCGCGTATTGGCAAGCGCAGCGTAGAACGACCAGCCGTCCGGACAAGATGGTCCGATGACCTCATTCAGGTGGCAGGAAAGCGCTGGTTGCATGCCGCTTCCAACCGATCACTTTGAAAATCCATGAAGGAGGCCTATGTTCAACAGTAGACTTCTAGTGGCTGAGATGGTGATGATGATGATGACGATGATGAAACGTATAGAAGCTTATCTTTTACGACCGCGATTAAACGAATTCCAACTTTATTAACACGCTCAAAAAAGCCTCAGAAGTAGCTGAACATTTTAGTACCTTGTCGCTGTCAGTAGTGTGACATTCCTCTCTCATCTCTCATTTCATACGTTATTACGACAAAGTTCTTAAGTGTTTAGCTACTTCTGAGGGTGACAGTACGAAATTTGTGGCCCTGACACGACCGGCCCTTTAACTTATCCTTTCGTGCGTCTCTGTCCAACTAGTGTCATGAGAAGGTGACGCACATAGAGATAAACTGAACTAGACCAGTCACGTTAGGGCTACAGGTAGGCCCATTTTTAAACTACTGTAAGCCCTGGGCACCTCAGGATAAAGGGGCCCCTATGACTATGACATGACAGAGGACTATTTTGCTAACAGGCCAAAGGAATGAAGCTAGGGGGGCCATGGATCGCGGGACCCTAGACACTTGCCCTTTGGATAAGAGGGGCCTGGCCACAGAGATTATGGCCAAAGCTACCCGGATTAAAGAAACAGAGAGAAGCGCTAAGAGGATAAATAGCAACAGTAGCTACCTATAGATACGTATATTGTGCAGGGCTTTTACAGGGTATCATATTGTATATGTAAGCGAACAAACATTCTGTAATGTTCTTTTATCCCATTCTAACCAGTATGCGTGTGCGAGAGGGACCAAAGCGTTTATGTGCGCGATAAAGTGTGCTACTATAGCAGGAACAAAAATAGCTTGCCCAATAAACCGAGTGTTATATAGTTATATCACACACGTTAGGATACTACCGGTGTTCGGAAACTCCTAATAAAGGTTTTTAAACATTCTAAATGAGCTGCGGTTGTTAAACAGAAGGGCAGATGTTTTATATCCGCGTTTAGACGCTGGAAAGCGAGCGGCAGCTATTTTTTGCGCTCGAATTTTTTTGATGAGGAAAATACTATAATGAGAAGCCATTCATTTCTGTTAAAGAGGACAGTTGAGAACGTACTTGTGGCTTGAGGTGTTTAAAAACAGCTTCGCCTTATTTTTACATCTTTACCTACGAATAACAATATGTCTTATTTTTATTCGTAGACCTTTACGTATTTTATTATACATAATAAGTTTTACAAAGTCGGTTTTACACCTGGACGAAGTCACGTGCTCAAACTGGTACTTATTCGAAGCCCCTATAGGACTACGTGAATACATAACCGTGGAATTGCTTTGAAAATGTTTACGAACTGGCCTTACGACATTTCACCTTTGTCGGAAAGGTCGTGGTAACTTTAAAACGCCTTTCAGCACAAGTTCCTAAAAACTAAAAGGCATAGTACTCATCACAGAACACATGTATACGACACACCTTATACATGTATTCTGTCATTCTGTGGGTCTAATTATTTGGCTTGTCTAAGTGCTTACTACGGCGGCTTTTTCTGTGCCAGTTGTACTCGTATGTTGGGTTTTTGCGCTGAATTTTGTATGACGAGTGTTTGCTCGTGAATAGAGGAATTCCAAGAGGAAATCCGTAGGGGTTTTACTTATTTCGCGCAAGTAAAATTCGGGAAATACATACAAACCATCTCTTCTCTCGTGTCTTCATCTCTTTCATATTATGGTGAAATAATTGAGGTAACAGTCCCAGTGTTTGACACACATAGGGTTTTGACCAGTAGCTGACATGATCGTCTCTAGTTTTTACTCATGTTTTCCGATGCCTTGTTGTCGCGATTTCAAAAAAGCTTCCGCCAGATCTAAGTGTGCTTGCAAACTCGCCGCATTGTTATGGTTCCAAAGGGTCGCCCTTGGACGAACAGATTTTTACTTAGGTATTGTAATCGAAATTATTTATTTTTAATTTTTTTTCGATTTTTCTACTGACAAAGAAAAAATATCAATAATGTAATGACCGTAAAGACGAAACACATTGAAAAAATTCGCAGGGTATGGCAGCGGTAATGTGGTGGAAACTGGAATACGCAAGGCACGGAATGTTGATGTTGCAGGTTCGTATCCTGCCATTACCCTAATTTTTCTTTGTGTTGTCATTCATTATATAGCATTTTAAATTAGATTTTTACTTATAAGGGGTCGCTTGAAAAAGATTACAAAGCACCGATTTAAACGATATTGGGTGATCTGATTCTAAACGAATAGTAATCTCTAATTTGCTCAACTGTATTCTGAGTTATCTTACAAGGATAAGCTGCCTACGTACAAAATAATTTTACTTGTAATGTTATGTAGGGCGTTTAAGGTACAAGACAAGTGTTTACTTAGTTACTTTTATTTATTTTATTTTTTATTACATTATACGTTGTAAGCAGCAGGTGACATGAGAAATTTATAAATTATAAATTGCTTATTACAAAAACTTTAGGGAACAATTACATCACGATTATAATGGAAGTTGAGACAGTTTTGAACTTTAGGTCAATCATTAATATGACAAGTGGTGTATTAACTAACATTTTTAAAACTTAACTTGTTTTATACTCGTATATCATTCACTAATTTTCCAGTTCTGTAATATCATGATTGAAAATCCTAATGGCATTAACATTTGTCATCAATGATCTTACGTACTTGATATAGAGATCTAAACTCAAACCAGAAGCTTGATGACCTTCGTAGACCATCAAAACACTTGATCTTGGACAAATTCAAATTTTAATATTCAACGAAATGTTATGTTTTCAACCATTATGTGGGCGATTTGGCAATAGCCACGAGATTGCCGTGACCCTCCGCGTTGATGCTACGCTGACTCCTTTCGGAGTCAGTAGCGCTTTAAGTGTCCGTGAAGTGGGGATTGGAGTATTCTAATGGGCGTGATGAGGCGCGTGCGCATTAGTGTGTCACTGAGCTGTGCCGGTCACCACGTGCTATGGGGTGTCGGGGACTTTGGGACCAAAGTTGGTGCAGAAGTGTTATGATGCGTTTGGTGTGGTGCGCTTTGGCGCTATGTTTGGTCGGTAAGTGCAAATAAGGACTTTATAAATTTAAAAATAGACTATAATAATATTAATAATGTACACAGAGCTTTTGAAGAGCCTCGTTTTTAAATGTAGACGGCGATTCACCTATTAAATTTCCACCCTTATAGAAGTGGAATATTTTGTCCAAATTAAAATAGGTTCAACGAGTGTACAAGTTCAATAAAAAAAAGAATTGAAGCAATCGGTTCACAATTGGCGGATATAAAGGAACATACACACAACAAAAAACAGGCGAACCTTTTATTTTGAGAAGTTAGTTAAAAATGTAGAGCATGCTTGCATTTTTACACTGGTTGAAACTCACTGTAGCCAGTTGCTGGTTGCAGCACGAATAGGCCGGTTCAATAGTACAGTCGGCCTTAGAAGTAGTTAATCACTTAAAAGCCTTAGGAAGCGTTCAAGTATTACGTAGCGCAATTTTTGAAGATTTTTGACCCCCCTCCCTCTTGTAAAGCACCGTAACGTTTTTCTGTACCCCCCTACCCCTCTCTAAACGTTACGTAACAAAGTCGTTTTTTGCTAAAAATACGTTTTTATACGGTCGTATATACTTTGACAGTTTGTCTGTTGCATCGAAGTGCCCAAACTGATGAACCGATTTTAATTCATACAACCTCAATATTCGATTTTGGGTCAACATTCCCAATTTTCATGTCTTAGTTCCGTTAATCATTTACAATCAATTTTATTTTTGATGGATATAATAAAACTTCTGTAACTCAGTCTGCGTGTCTGAGATTATACCTTCGTATTTTAAAAGTCAGTAGAGCTATATTCGTCGGTAAAGGAAATATTAACCTTTAAATAATCTGGAAATAGGAAATATTAGCATATATTAATTCATTATTACTTAATTATGTAAGGTCCGAGCTGTCAGACGGACACACCCAATAAAATAACACTTAAACATGAGATAGATGAATGAAACTGCCAAGTGTGAGTGGAGTTTGTATTAAAGGGTTCGGTAGCTGAGTAGTAAAAAAAGAAAGTTTAATTTGTAGGTGTAGACATATCACTAATTTCACCGGCTGTTAGAATCAGACATGTGCTCGTAAAAGATACGCGACCAAAAGCAGCAGACATTTTTCATATTCATTTTCAGTTTTATTATTCGCAGACTAAAAGTGCTAGAAAGCCAAAACTTTGCATGACTAAGTATAGAAATTTGCAACGATTACAAAGTGGTGAAATAAAATTTACAAAAAAACAAAACTGGGAGGTAACCTAAAATAAAATCAGGGTCTTCTTTTTATACATGTGTGGTATCGTTGTATTGTTTACAACAATTTGTCATTGTAATATTTGGCCTTATCTTTATATAGTATAAAGTCGCTATCCGTTCCTGTCTGTTCTAAATCCTTGTAGTGTATGTTTGGCCGCCTTCTCCTTCTAAACCACGCAACGGATTTCGATACGGTTTTCAATGTCATTTACACATAATTTAGGGAAGGTTTTTATGTACATATTATTACATTCCGATAGTACTCATGCGAATAATAATTTAAACTACTCACAAAATATTTAAACCCGTCACCCGTTAGGATTATATTTAGGTTTAAGGTTAGTTAATTTTTAGTTTTAGTTTTTAAGTTCAGGGCCCCGTTGAACATCAGCGCTGCTGCTTGCAGCAGCATATGCTGAGTGGGGTCCTTTTCAGCATCAACCGTGTTATTTTTCATCTGTTTTCTTTGTTTTGTTATTCTTTGCTGAAATAATCATTTTCTTTCTTTCTTTCTATTTAACTTTGAAATAATACTTAAGGCATTAAGTCCGCCTTTAGTACATTTTGTGTATTTTGTGCAATAAGGTTTAAATAAATATTGTGTAAAGTAAAGTGTGCGCAGAAATTACTTTGTTTTCATAGTGTCTTACTATGAAACGCACACTTGTTCTTGTTTGCCGGTGGAATAGCTAAATACAAATTAAATTTTATCTTTTATTAAATTTAACTTTTTTTGTAATAGCTACAGAACCCTTTTAGCAAGCACGACCCGATATACTCGAATCTTGCCCTATTTTCGTCATGTTCATTCCTAGGTTCTTTTTAACAAAAAAAACATACGGATCCCTAAAAGATGTCTTTAATTTTTGAGGTCGTGATATAAATGACATTCTTTTGCTAAATTAATGCAAACCGTATTCCGATCTCGAGAAATGGCAGGTCGCGGCCTCGACCTTTGCGCCGTTGGCGAGCAACTAGGTAATCTATAATTTTGCTACTTTGCCAATATGTAGTATCGTTTAGCTTAATGGTCTGACTAGGGTGACCTGAACTTTTTTTTATGAAATGGGAAGGCAAACAAGCAAATGTGTCACCTGATGGTAAGTGATCACCACCGCCTATAGACACCCGCAACACCATAGAGACTGCATGCGATCTGAGGCTTTCTTTATTAACGCCCGTGGTATGTACAGAATTTTACGTCTTCTCCTGGCCGGGGAGTGGGATTTTGTGAGAGCCCAGCGGGCGGTAAATGCCACTTACGGCCCGGGGTGACGTAAATATTATTTAGCTGCAATGTAAATACAGGTATTGATTAAGTCGTTTTAACTTTTCCTTAACAACATTACTAACTGTAAAGTTTGTTGCAGGCGTGGCGAGCGACGGCAGTAAGGCCATGGGCAACCGGCATCGACGGGCAGCCGGAATTTACCTGAGCATCACTGGAGGTATGTCGATTGACTATATAAAATATTCTAGTTCAAAACATAAGCAGAAGATTTGTTACGGTCTTGCCCCCTGCACCACAAAAAATACAAGTGTTACAATTTGACATAATTGTAGAGTTTTTCATACAAAAATGTGACAAATATGTTAAATCGTAGCACTTGTGAGTTTTGTGTTATAGACTCCTGCGGCCCTAAAATGACAGCCCAGGGGGCCTAGCACGCTAGCTTTTATCGATGACATAAAGCATTTATCCCGTTCTAACCAGTTTGCGTGTGCGAACGGGACGAATGCTTTATGTCAGCGATAAACGCTAGTGTGCTAGAGGGGCAGGTTTAGTTTAACCCCTGCCTGCGTCTCTGTCTAGTGTCGTAAAAAAGGGACGCAGATAGAGATAAACTAAACTTGGCCAGTCATGTTAGGGCCACTGTTCACTGTTCCAAACCATACTGTTAAAAATACATACTTCTTTTCGCTCGTTATTACTTTTAACTGTTCTATAAAAGTCGGTAGGTCTATAAAATGCTATTGTTGTGTTGTTGTTTTATTGTCCGATGGTAAAGAGTAAACGTACAAACTTCATTTCAGAAGAAAAATAATGAAATACTATTTACTTTTCTAAAATACTGTTCATTCTATATTTATAACATTATCGGGACTTTAGCGCGATAAAAATATATCGCGCTAAAGTCCCGATAATGTTATAAATATGTGTGAAAGTCGCGAAAGTTTAAAACAATTTACTGTTCATTCTATTTCTCAGACCTTAATATACTTCATTTCTCGTTGGGAACCTCAATTAGGGATTGTTACGACGAGGCAAATTTTCTGACGTTTCAACTGCCGTGACTCTCATCGACAGGTTATTTGGCGACCGAGATAACAATTATGTTATTTGTGACAATAACAAAAGCTCAGCTCGAAGCAATAACACTTTTATCTAAAGTTATTGATAATATCGGTCATCAAACTGGAACAAATTACCTTGCTACTCCGCGAAACCAAGTTTCCAGTTTGTTGATATTATGGACCTCCGCAAAGTAACGCCTGGGGGCCTAGCACGCTAGGTTTTATCGATGACATAAAGCATTTATCCCGTTCTAACCAGTATGCGTGTGCGAAAGGGACGAATGCTTTATGTCAGCGATAAACGCTAGTGTGCTAGAGGGGCTGAATCCATTAATTATTTAATATCGGTCATCTTTGTAGTCACTATATCCCAGAGGACAACGACATATATATTCGCCCGGTCCATTTATTCGAGGCTCTCGCACGCTACCTTTTGAAGCGGACATAACATCCTCCTCACAGCAAATTTCGTAACCGTATTTTAGGTATTATGTGTTAGGTTAATAAGTTTTTATACACTTTTACGATACATCATTTAGATAATATTCGCACGCTTAGTATTAAAGTGACCCATTTCTGAATAATACACGTCCCAAAATATCACCTTAATTAAAAGACATAGGGTTTAATTTAGGGAAATATCAAATTCAGAATTGAGTCACTTTAATACTAAGCGTGCGATATAAACCAACGCACGGAGACGAAGTCGCTGGCGCTAGCAATACTTAATGAACACGCATAATCTTACGTAACTTAATTATGTCCATCACTGCATGCGCTCGCGGCACAATTTGTTTCAAGTTCTCATGATGTAAATACAAACAAAACGTGCGTAACGCTCAAGTGTAAGTTTTTATAATAAACCGCAACGCATTCATTTCGCTCATTGAATAGCGAAGGGCCCATTATAATAATGAGAGAAATACATCTCAATTTGAAATGACGCGAATTATAATAATGAGTTGTCAATTACTTTGAGGTTAAGCAACAGGAAATCACTTTCAACACCTCAAGTACCCTTCAAAGTTTTCAACATGTGGTACTTTTCCGCCTCAAACATCTTGCATTGCGTGGTGCTTAACTTAACGACATTGAATAAAGTTCATCACCAAATCCACATATTTTCGAGCAAGTTGGCCTTATTCTCGCTAAATAGTGGTAATTAAAGAACCGGTAAAGTTAAAACTTAACTATAAATGATTTAGAATTAATAATAATACGCAGAAAAAACTTTGTCGCCTAGCAATATGAAAACAAAATCGAAGGTTTCGGTTACAAAATTAAATGTTTATGTCCTTCGTTCATTGGTATAATCTTCATGCTTTATACTACACGGCATTCACAGTAGCTTATTTTTCTAGAAATGTAAAATAAGTGTCCACTTCAATTTCTTGGAAAGAAAAGAATAATATGTAGTCTTGGACGGTCATAATAGTTGAGTTAGCATTTGCCAATGGAGCCCTAAGCTTATGCGGATCCCTATCTAACCTACCCCCAGGCTTACAATCTATTGACAACAAAATGGAACTCAGATCCACCATGGAACTATGTCAAAGTCCATTATGGTGTAATGACCGTAAAGACGAAGCACATTGAAAAGTTCGCAGGGTATGATATAATGGTATAGTATAATGTGGCGAAACTGGCAAACGCAAGGCACGGAATGCTGATGTTGCTTCGAGTCCTGCCATTACCCTAATTCTTCTTTGTGTTGTCATTGCATAGCATGACATATCAAATTAAAATTAATTTGATAATTGTTTGTTGACAGAGAAACCGCAGGACAAAGATAATGTTAACGCAGGACCCCTGCTTCCAGTGCAGCTGCCGATTAAACTTGGTAAATATGTCAAATTTAAATAACGTAAGGTAAGGAACGGTGCCAGTAACTGACTGTAACCCGGTGACAGATACTTACCAGAACATAATTATGAGTAAGAACGGGAGACATTGACTACTGGTAAAACATTGTCCTAAGCGTGTCAAGCACTGGTGGTACACTTTACCGCATATTGAGTAAAGAACATTTTTTTGGACTTCGGTGTGTTCTTTTTTTTTTATACAACATAGGAAGGAAAACAAGCAAGTGGGCCACCTGATGGTAAGTGATCACCACCGCCTATAGACACCTGCAACAACAAAGAGAGTGCAGGTGCGTTGCCAACCCAGAAGTCTAAGATAGAATACCTCTTGTGCCAGTAATTACACCGGCTGTCTTGCTCTCCACGCCGGAACACAACAGTGCAAGCAATGCTGCTTAGCGGCAAGATTAGCGAGCAAGATGGTGGTAGCGATCCGGACGGACCTTGCACAAGGTCCTACCACCCGCAGCAATCTTTAAATTGTTCCATGTGTTTTTAATAGCATTTTTTGTGTCACAGGAGGGGAAGGCGGCGTGACGCTGCCAGTGCTGGTCCTGCCAGTGCCAGTCTTCACGAAGGCTCCAGGTATTAACATCACAGGTTTTTTTTTAAACAGGAGAGTAAACTAGCAAATGGGTCACCTGATGGTAAGTGTCCATCACCGTCCATAGACACCCGTAACACCAAAGAGATTGTAGATGCGTTGTCAACCCAGAAGGACTAAAATGGAATACCGATTGTGCCAGTTATTTCACCGGCTGTCGTGATCTCCACGCCGGACCCGACAGTGCAAGCACTGCTTAGCTGTATTTTTTTTTATAAAAAAATTAAGTTTCTTACATACTTAACTGGTTTTTTATTCATAGATACCTGTGACGCCAACCACAACCATAATCAAGCTCAGATAAACGTCAATTATCAGCAAGCACCAGCGCCACCTCAACCACAGCCACCTTACGTTGCGGTCCGCCAGCAGTTCACTGACGCCTCCAGCAGCGTCCAGCAACCAGCCAACTTTAACTTCAACGTCCAAGTCTCCGCACCACCACTTGATACAGCAATTCCGTATTCGGCAGTATTAAATCCAAATCCAGTTTTCCGTGAGTAGTTATTTAGTCTTAATTTTTTTTTATAATCGGAAAGTCATCAACATACGTCGTTATCAAGGGTGCAACTACGATTTGATACGTCGTACCTATTGAAAACATAATCTTTAAGGGAACGCAACGAGAGTTTAATGAACGATTACAAAACAAAATAAAACATTCGAACGAAACTCTCCGGTACACATATGACATGCAGCAGTGTGCGTGACCTCAACTCCCGTTGCGTTACCTATAAGATCCAACACTCTTTTTGTCTGACCCTAATATAACACTTCTTTCATCCACTCAAATGTTATCTAGAAGAGATCATAAGTTCGTCTTTATTCTAGTCTCTTTTGGCCATGGTGCCAATTTTACCATAACGTGATTGTGAAAATTTTTTGACAACTCAGCTGAAAAGAAAGTAACATCGCAATTTACAGTCGCATATCACCTGCGGCACGAGTGCTATAGTTTCACCATCCCCAGTTTAGCTAATGACTGCTTGTGTTCATTATTTTCTAATGATTCCCCTCCACTTACAGAGACATCGTCAGAAATAATGCAAAGCTTCATGCGCCAAGTACCGCAAGCTCCGGAGCTGCCAGCCGTGATTCCTGATCTTTCCATTCTGGGTCGCGTCCCGGCCATACCCACACCGCAGCCTGTTACCGCCCGTCCTATCCAAGCGACTACCCCTCCCCGCCCCCGTTTCGACCGCTCACTGCAGCTACGAATCGATCTCAATGTACCCCGCGCCGGCTATACTGAAGCTTTCCAGACAGAGTAAGTGACTTTCATTATCATACCTATCAGCCGATAGACATCTGACTGCTGGACATAAGTCTTCCCTGAGGGTCTCCATGACGGTTGGTTTTGTGTCGCTCACATCCAACTATTTTCCGCGATCCTCACCAAGTCATTGGTGGACCTTGTGGAAGGCGCCTAAGTACTAACACTTCGTCACATGCGATCTCTACTATGAAACTTTTCAATCCAAATGACCATCGGTTCTATGAGTAATATGCCCCGTGTACGTTGCCACTCAAGACTTACAAAATTAGCAGAGCTATGTCTATAACTTTAATTCTTCCGTGGATCTGATCTTCTAATTTCTGACATAAAGATCTTGATCGCTTAAAATGGCCCTATAAAATAAAGGGCAATGAAATGAAATATCTGAGAGCCATTTGTGAAGTTCTGAGTAGGCTTTAGCAACAAGTATCAATATTTGATCTCTTAAATATAATAAACCGCTGATTGTTAAACAATTTCCGACTAAAGTCCATCCGTTACCATAATTTTTTTCTCAATACTCGTACATCATTTTTACCTTGATTTTATAAGGTCTACTTAGCCGACTACAAAAGTGAGCAAATCTTGATTTACCTACTTGTATTTTGAATGGATAGTACAGGTACAGGCGACATCAAAGATACATTTAAACTTTTTTTCTTATACTGCAATGGAAGAAGATAAAAAAGTGTAAATATATATCTTTAGCGTCAACTGTACAAGGGGGTAGTGTAAAATGCAGTAAAATGCGTGGTGAACGAATGGGATACCTAGTTACTGTAATTTTTCTTGTTTACCAGTTTTCACCAGTTTATGTTTTACAGGTGGCACGCGGATTCCAGAACGTCACGTATGGTGGTAGAAGATGGCGGAACTACATTCTATCAAGCTCCGTTGGCCGACGGCCGAGTACAGTTCCTTGAGGTACATAAAACGACTTAAAAATGGATCGGCAGAAGTAATTGCGAAGAGACACCTAAATTACCTTAACCTTAGAATTTTGTCGAATAAATCTATGTTAAGTTTACAATTTTTATACAAACCATTTACTCGCAGTTTCTTCAGGCCCTTCAATGTACGATGCGTTTTAGCCTGACTTGTGCAGCAAATTCTAACTTTACGTAGGAGTTTGACTGACGTAAGTTAGCTGTAAATCCAGTAACAAAACGCTGGTCTCCACGTATTCAGTATGTAATTTTACATGCCAGTAAATTCTAGCTGTCGCGCCTTGCCACTCTCATGGTAGGTAAACAAAAGCTTGGTGTAATTAGTAGCAGAAGAAGCTTAAAAAACATTAGAAGAGGTCAAAAATGTTTAGAACGATGGGGAAACTGTTGATATATGTGAAGTGCTGATTTGCAGTTTGTAAGGAAATGACGCATGCGAATAAATTAAGGTTTGTTACGTTAAATATTGATAAACGTATTGTTTTAATTCTTCAAAATACTTGAAAACATTATTAAATAAAAAACATGGAAATCATTCTGTCTTTTTTTTTAAATCTTGTGCTTAACCAAGTGCACATACAAATTTGTAATTGCAAAATAAAATGCGATGTAACTACGAATTAACGGTTTTCGGTTTTTTCCTTTATTTGTGCTGTAAGCTTCGCTTCTTGACAAATGTCATAGTTGTAGGTCAACGGTTTGTAAGTCAACATCAATATATCAAGAGTATATTTCGCGGAATTTTAAATTACCACAATTATTTTTATTTTTTATTTATTTTATTCGTTACTGCCAACTTAAGAGTTCATTAATGGATCCATTGTTAGAATCCATTAATGGAGTACAATGTAAAGGTAACACAACGAGAGTTGAGGTGAAACACGCGACTACACAGCGCCATACAAAACAAAACAAATTTAAAATTGGAACGGAACTCTCCGGTACAGACACGACATGCAGCAGTGTGCACGATCTCAACTCTCTAGCGTTAGCGCAAAAGAACTGCCTCACTGATGCGTCGCGTGCGCGGCAGTCCGAACCGCCTCCTCAAAATACTGGCTGAAAACCCTGCTTGCGCGTGTTAGAAACACTGGAACTCCATTCATATAGCGTCCAGAGTTAACATTTATAATATTTTTAAATCTATAACTCTTACTACTAACATAGCCTAGAAGTATAATTTTTGTAAATAACTCAGTGGACCATGTCTGGAATAAAATATATTTTAATTTTGAATTTTGTTACCTGTACGGAGGGATATATTTTGTGGTACAGAACACGTTTTAAATATCACAGGTCCGCGTAGACCGCACAGGAGAGAAGGACGTGAAGCGTTGTACTCTGTCCCCTCTGATGCCCCCGAGCGCAATGGACCTGTCCTTCCCAGGTCTACCAGACCCGGAACAATTCGAATTTTCCGGTAAGCTTATCTTAAGATGTACTGATTGTGTTGATTAAAAGAAAACGTCCGTTAAATGAAATCCAAATATAAAATGGTATTTCGCCCTTATTCTTTTTTTACCGTTCTTTCTATTTTACCATTAAACCGTGGGTTCTCGGTACTTGCTTAAAGGCTTTACCTTTTCTTTATGGACTGGTTACAGAGACGCTTTACCGCTTGCCTACTAGGGCTGTCAGATGGGACGAAGATTAAAATATCTGAGCAAAATATCAAAAAGTCAGAATATTGGGATTATTGCCGGAACAAATAAATATTACAAACTAGAATGTTACTTAGGAGTCTAGACATATGAAATGTTGGCACAGTCCAGAGGAATTCTGACTGTCTGGCAACCCTAATTAGCATAATCGACGGTACTTTAAATTATTCCTCGATCAGTGCATTCCTTTTCTATTGACACTCATTAGTTAGCACAGAGCTTCAATGGAGAGAAGGTATGTTACGAACCACATCAAAATTACCATATTTTCAACATTATAGTAATTTAAAACAATGAATCCTTGAAGACAGCAGGCCCATCAACTCAAAGGGAACTCAAATCAAAAGGAATAAAAGCCATTTTATCCTTATACCTATCTACAGTATCTTCTAACTCGTCATAATTTGGCTCACGAGCCACTGAATTCCAAAAACAGTGCGATAGATGTGTATGCTAAATAGTTTGGAGACCCTGTGACAACATATTCGTGATTTCAGGATACACAACAGCCGAGGGTCAGACGCAGGTGGAGCGGTGGGAGCGCGTGGTGGTGGGAGGCCCCGGCGAGGGCGGAGCGTCCGCCGGCGAGTCTCTCACCTTCCGCCACGAGTTGCTTGTTACCAGGAGCAATAGTGGCGCCTCGATACCATTAAGGTGACCATCATACTTATCAAAATAAGACCACCATCGTATCCCCTGATATTAAGGAGAAGGGCATTCGTTTCAAAATAATATCTAAGCCCTTGAAGCGCAACGGCGCTTAGAACTTGAAGCGGAGCACAAGGAATTGAAAGCCAGATGGTCCGTTTTCAATTCCTCGCGCTTGGCATCAAGTTCTAAGCGCCAATTAATTATAATTATGTTGATGATGTGCTCACATGTACGCACTGTGCGATGACGTTTAGGTGCAGGAAACATTGGCCACATAAGCCACATGCGAGCACACGAAAGAAGTTCATAAGGGACTTGAAGTGATCGCCGTATCCGAAATTGGTCGGATCTTCATGAAAGAAAGAAAGAAAGAAAACAGTTTATTCGGTGCTAAGATATACTAAGCAGGATGAACTTAGAACTATAACACTGAAAGGGTACCCACTCAGCATATGTCGAGGCACGGCTACGTACCACGACGCTGGTCTTCCGTGGGCACCTTTACCTGGCACAACACAAAAAACACAAACACACTATATCTATACATAATCTTTATGACCAGATCCCTAATGTCAGATGACATAATATAGGGCAGTAAACGAGAATACCTTATCACTGTAGTTTAATTGGCTTACGGATAACTACGATACATACTCATACAGACCTGCAGATTTATGATCAACACATTAAACTAGTGCACAAAAAAGTTCCTCCACTCTTTTTGATCCTGAGCAAAGTGCCTAACGTCACAGTCTTCTATTTCCAGATATACCGTAGTAACGGACTCTTCGATCCTCGGCCCTGCCAGCGACAGCTACACGCAGCGATATCGCGTGTTGAACGAACCAACTGATACAGTACTTCCCAATACTAAGAAAGAATGTGACGTCTTCGATGATATGGTCGAACCTCCTCCTGACGACAAACACGCGTTTGCGGAAATTACCGCGCGTTTCAAGCCGCTGCTTGAGTTTTCGCTTCCAATGAGAGACACAAGATACGACTTTACTTTGAAAACGTAAATATACATATATTATTAGTAGGTAGATACGTAGTACCTACGTAGTGCGTAGTAATAAGTGTTAATTGTACAAATTTTTATTATTATTGCATTACAGGCTGTTTCCTTCTAATAAAGAAGGGACAGGAGTTCGATTAGTTTCGACTTTGCCGGGAAATGTGGGATGGAAAAACAGGAACATAAATGTGCTTGTATGCTATTAAATAAATAAGTATAATGCTCACTTCATAAAATTCATTTTAAACGACTAACATTGATTTTGTAACAGAAGTGTGCTTCAGTTTGATTTTACTAATTTATAAACTAAATAACAAACAGTACAATTGGTGGTTTAATTGAGGAATTGAATACAAAATGGATGGAGAGAGAGATGGACTAAAATTAGTAATGGCATACCATTACCTTCGTATTTGATTCATGTCTTTCGTCCATTTTACATTTAAGCCATTGTACTACACTATCTCCAAGATTTCGAAGAATGCTTCAGCCAAAAACTATCTTTAAAGTAATATTTTAAATGCTTTTGGAAATTTTACAGGTACAAGATTGATTTCCAACGTAATTACATAGACTTATCCGAAGAAGCCGTTCGCAAAAACGTCCTGACGCAAAACTCCCGATTCGTGGCAGCAGCCAACCGCCTCGCCTCCACCTTCGAAGTGGGTTTGAACTTCCTCGCCGATCGATTAGATGAAGAGCTCGACCTACTCCTAGGAGTGCAACAGCCGGAGGACGGTGCTGACGAGCCAGGGCTTATTCCGTTCCCGTACTCGAACAATGAAGTCAGAGATATCTCGAATAAACTGCCGGATGAGTTCGACTGGCGCCCGCTCGGCGCTGTGTCTCCAGTGCGATGTAAGTTGCGTGTAAGGTAAAACAACTAAAGAATAGAATAAGAACAAATATATGTATTGTTCGCGTGCTACAGACGGAAACAGAGCTAGAAGTCGGTTTAAGCTGGAGCTATTCGCAATTCGCCGCGCAGGATCGCTATAAATGGAAAACAGTGCAAAGAGCCCTTCGTTCCAACCCATATAGGTCAACGTCGTCGTTAAGTCGAGTTTGTTCTTTCGCTCGTCTTAACTGTATTTATATTTGCAGTCCAAGGTGGTTCGTGCGCTTCGTGCTGGGCGTTTGCGGTGGCAGGTGCCACTGAGGGTGCTCTCTTCAAGAAGACCAAACGACTTGTGCCCTTGAGCGCACAGTGTCTCGTTGACTGCGGAGGACCGTAAGTGACTATTGACCTACTGTTTAACATGGTATGTCACATCTAAGACAATTGAAAGAAGTGTACCTATTTCCTAATTTCAAGTGCAGGTCTTTCCATTCTTTGACTTTAGTTTCTGAACAGTTAGAAATGTCTAAGCTTTTTGTAGTTGTAGGTCTTCAAAGCCTTCTAATCCTCTCTTTTCCACTGTAGGGCAGTTGCTCTTTAATTGTTCTCCGCGACCCTTGCCTCCATTGTTTGATCGAAAGCTGAACGTAGGCAGGTCATCAACATCAGGGTATCTAGACAAAGTAACACTCTGTTAGCGTCGACATCTGTGAATTTGAGGTGGCCGAAGCGACGTTAAACTAATGTCGATGGCCAATGTCAAACCCATACATTCTATCGTTTCTACTAGCGTTGATGCTAACAGAGTGTCACTTTATTTAGACTCACGTTAGTGGGTCCGCAATGACCAGGAACTTATAAATGCGAGTGACTGTACTCGACATGCAAAAGGAAGAGTTCTTTTACCAAAGTGGTTGTCTTATGCCATCACTCTGTTTAATTCGCTGTCATAATCAATCTGTCCCTCGGTCTTATCTAAATCCACGGCATTTCTGTGCCGTGCGCAGCTGTCCTACCATTGCAGGGTGGTTCCAATCCGCACTGTAGCTACGCTCGGCCACCTAGCCTACAGAGTAGGCAAATCGGAGTAGGTGGGCGCCCCCGCTTGCTCGCTCTCGCTGTGTCAGTGTAATTGAAAGTAACGCGGGCGGCGCATTCCTTTTGACGTGAGCCGCCTGGCGAATGTGTATGAAGTAATACGAACTTTTTGTGCGTGTTAATAAAGTTGGAAATCGTTTAATCGTGTTCTTAATAGAGAAGTTTCTGTACGTTAGTACTAGGTATATTTATTCTGTGCCATTGGCCCTGACAACTATCCGTATTGCTTTGTTGATGCGTCGTACAGGTTCGGTTGCCACGGGTGCAACGTCATCGGCACATGGCCCAGCTTCCCTTACGACTACGTGCAGGCGCGCGGCCTGCCCGCCTGGGACGAGTACACGGACTACCAGGCCAAGGTATTGCTATGCGAATTTTGGCCCTTATGTTCGGCCAAGTTTAGTTTATCGGAGTCTATCACTATGTGCGTCCCTTTCTTATGTTATGACACCGGTCATGCTAGGGCCACTGAGGCCTCTGTAGAACCCTGTCGCGATGTAATCGCTGTGACATCATAGCGGCGTGTTTTGAAAAATATAAATATCATTAATTGTGAAAAGTTTCTACAGTGACCCAGAAATCTATTTGCGCTGTACATGACATACAGTGATCAACCTTATCAAATAATTTCAAAATATATACTTAGAAACCATCGAAATGAGAAAACTATAGAACTGTAGAACGCAGTGGCAGAGTAGCTGACCATGTCTATTTGTTAGACTATGTTGGATAGCCTGAATAAAATTGTATGTGCCAATTGTCAAGTAAACAGCTCTGCGTTTTGTACGTTTTGCATTGGCGTCATATTTTTAGTTCTGCTATCCGACGCCTGTTTCGCTGCTAGTTAGAAAACATAGAAGCACTTTATTCACTTACGATAAGATTCGAAGTTGAACCAATGGCTAAATATTGAAAGCCCCTCTTGACCTGCTTCATCCCGTCGCAAAGTGGTGACGCTAGGCTTGCAACAATCCGAACAAGTAAGCAGATGTATTGTCTTCTTATATCGATGTTAGAAACTAAGTTAATGCCACTCCGAAAGTGAGGATTCTGGTTTTAATTGAAGGCTGTAGTAAACTAAAGCGTTTTTTAATACAGGATCTACAGTGCAAAGATACCAGCGTGTCACCCGTCACGCACATCAGCGGCCACGTGAACGTCACGTCTTACAGCCTGCCTGCCCTCAAGGTATGTACAGTAGGGGAAATATATTCACGTACCACCTTAGAACCCTATCGCAATGACGCGACGCGTTAAACGCCACGCTATGTTATACAAATGTAATGCGTGTGTCTCTTCGACTAGATTCTACGGTGGTACATGTTTCAATTTCCTTGACTGTACCCACTGAACCTAAATAGAGCATGAGAAGACGCAGCAGAAGTTTCATTGTTACAACATACTATAGCCCCATACTTACGGACTATCCTTAGCACGTTCCTGTCCGAAGGATGGTCCGTAAGTATCGGGTCGACGCTTAACCCTCAGAACATCCGATATTCAGGTGGCGATCAAGAAGCACGGGCCGAACGTGATCATCATGGACTCGAAGGCAAAGAGCCTCGTGCTGTACAAGAAGGGTGTTTATAAGGACTACCGATGGTGAGTTAGCATCACTGATCGTCTCCAGCTAGGCATCTAGCATCACCAGACTAAATCCGACTGAACTTTGGCAATAAGTCAGGATTTCCGATTACTTAACCGACCTGCACACTTTATCCAACCGCTAATGGAATAGGATTGGAGAGTAACGTCAGTACACTGTCATTTCATACACTTGCCTCAATCTTCATTCTTATATCTATGAATAGACACTATGCTGACGTTATTCTCCAATCCTACTTTAATCGTGGTTTGATAATAATTAGTAGCCTGTATTTCTAAAGGAACACAGGCTACCTTGTTGTTGTTGTCGTTTGTTGTCTTGTAAACTTTCGCGCTATTTGATCGTAAGTGGCATATTTTATGTCAAGAAGTCCATGAGATTTTTTACTTTGACATCTAGTAACCCCATCCCCAACAGATTCTGCTTATAGGCCTACTAACTTCCATCACTAATTTATGCAGCACAAAATTAATCTCAGCCTTGTTGACTGTGATGTACGCCTAGACGGTGCTCCATAGTCTAGCAGTCTACATACCACAAAACCCAGAATATGTATAGTCGACCAAGTAATTGCTTGACCACTTTTGAACCTTATCCCTTTGTAATACGGTCGAAAAGTGGTCAAGCAATTTCTTGGTCGACTATACCTGTGACATCCAGTGTATGTAAGTGAGAAATCTCTCTTTTAAAAGGGCTATTCCTTGGCTATTTCCATATTGCTATTTCTAAACAATGTCTACTGGTAATTGTGTACCTGTCTTGTTCTCATTTCTAACACCAAAGGAAGACGGCAACACAATTGCGGCCAGTATTTGTCGAAAAATCTAACCCATTTACCAAAGGCTAAGCAATTTTGGTTTTTTTTAGCGGACAGAACCAGCCACCCTTAAACCATGCAGTCCTCGGCGTCGGCTGGGGCAACAAGGGTGGATCTCATATCATCATAAAGAACACTTGGAGCGACAAGTGGGGAGAGGGCGGCTACATCCTGATGGACCCTGACTCCTGCGCAGTGCTGGCGCGCCCATCGTACCCTCTCATTACCGAGCCCAACATTGACAGGGAAGACTTACGAGCCGCCGCCGCTAGCGTAGCTAGTGCTGGGGAGGACCAGGACTGAGAGGATTTCAGATCTCGAGAAATAACAATACAATAGCGATAGATAACGTGACTGTCCGTGCTCTCAAACTACAAGTATGATTGGAAGCAGTTGGAGAAGATCTGCATAAGTTCTTACTCGATGTTAAGAATCGTGTTTGGATATTATTAAGCTCTTTAGAAGCGTTGTTTAGCGGGGGCGTCGGGGACAACAGTGACACTCTGTGGGGCACCTACCTAAATAAAAGTGTGGGGAATTTGTAAATTTTTGGAGCCCTACTTCAAGAAGAAGGGCGGTGAATTCGTAAATTTTCGGGGGCCTACCTGCTGCTATATAAGGACGGCGACTTTGGCAGTTTTTGAAGGGTCAACGTACTTAAATCGACCCGGGCCGCTGATGTCCAAGCTGCACCCCCTGTTTTGTCTATTCAGCTTTTCTGACGCTGATAATACGTATGTCGTTGGCGACGCTGCCAATGTATGAAACGACTTGTATGAAAACGGAAAAAAGCAACATTTTGCTGTTACTGGTTATTTCTCAAAATTTGTTATTAGAATTTAAGTATATATCTTTTGGTTTAGCTTTTCGAAGAGAATATAGAAAGGTTTTGTTGTTTCGTACTAGTTTTGTACTTGTTAATAAGATTTAATCTTACACTGCCATACTTTACGCCATAATCTTGATTTAAAAATAAAAATGTTTAATTATTGTTTGTTTATAATTTCAAGAGTAGTCACTACCCCTAACTTCATCCTGAGTTTATTCATAAAATTTATTTAAGTTACTTTGACCGATGGTCCAAGGAAGGACCCCTCTCCCTTGAGAGAATGCTTTTGGGTCTACCCGAAAGTGTTTCTAATCCGTGGCCATGGTTATAGTTAGTTTTTCTCTTTTTTCCATAAAGAAAACCTATCCACCACGGTCGCAATAGTACAATTAGGTATTTAAAGGCAATAAAAAAAACCAGGTAACTATTAAATACATTAAGAATATTAATCTTTCTTCCTCATCAAACTAAACATCAATATGGGTGAATACAGCTGTATTTTTTTAAACTACGACTAGGTGGTTTCACTTTCAATGCAGCGCGTGGCATCCGTGAGAAGCGGCGCGCGGCCCGCGGCGCACGCGCAGGTGCGACCCTCCGGCGTCGCCAGGCACAGCTCTGCGCAGCCGCCGTTATTTGTCGAACACGTGTTACGACCTGAAACACACTCTTGGTTTCGAAGAGTTTACATTTAACAAGCTGTGATCCCTGAGTGTCTAGACAAAGTGACATTGTGTTAGCGTTAACGCTCAGTAGAAACGACATTATGTACTTGACGTAAGGAGGCGAAAGCAAACCTCAAAATAAGTCGATCTTCAATGTCAAACCCATACATTCTGTCATTTCTACTATCGCTGACGCTAATAGAATATAAATTTATCTAGACACCCTGAAATCTATCACCACGTAAGGTAACTCTACCAGGCCGGAACACAACAGTGCAAGTACAGCAGTACTTAGCGACTAGATTAGCGAGCAAAATGGTGGTAGCGATCCGGACGGAACTTGCATAAGGTTCTTTTGCGACCATATTTTTATATGAGAAGCTTAGCTGGTCCTAATAAGGCCAACGTATACATATATAGTCAAGTAATTGCTTGACTACTTTTCGACCGTATTACAAAGGAATAAGGTTCAATAGCGATCAAACAATTACTTGGTCAACTACACTATTACTCGTATTTTGTTTAAAATTAGTTGTAGTGCTAAAACGATTTTAAAAACGATAAAGTATGTGGTAGCTAAAGCAGCTAAAGCTTGAAGCTGTGACACTTTAAATTTCGAATTCAATCACGATCCGCTCATACTCAAACTAAAATGTAAGTGATAGATGCGATACCAACGCAAAAAGACCTCAGTAAACTGAAAAATTCCTAAAATAATGTTAACTCACCACGACGCGCACTCTTTGACACAATTCTGATGTCGAACAGCGGGGGGGTCATAGACTCTATGAGTTTGACGTTTCCGTCGACGCCGATGCGCCGCAACAGCCCGGAGCTCTGCTCACTCCACACCACGCCACCTAAAAGACGATCACAGTCAGTACACAAGTACGGCACAAAAGCGAAACTTCCACTATAGCAATTGATAGCATAAAGGATTGATTAGATATATCGTAAAATTTCCATCGATGTACTCGATGACAATGGGTAAGCAGAAACAGCGATGAAACAAGAAAGGTGCGATTGAATCGATTTTATTAAGGTGGTAGAGCCACACTGTAACCAGTTGCAGTATGAATACGCCGGCTCAACCAGGGTAGTACTACACTCACAAAATACCGGCGCTAAGTAGTAGCTTAATATTTTGTATTGCACAGTCAGAGAGATATTCGGAAGCCTAAAGGGAGGGGGACTTAAAGGTTAACAGTGGTCCAGCGACTCTTGGGGTCACTGGTTCTCATGGGTGACCCGATGACCAGTGCTAAATAGCACAAATCTTCTCGATAGTTACTCGCTACGTAACTCTGTGTATCTCTTTTTAACTAGCCGAGTAGGAGAGACGCACTGAGTTACGTAGCGAGTTAACGCGTACCAAGAAGATTCGTGCCAGGTGCACACGCACGCATACTCGTTTTCAAAAAGGTGGAAATCAAACAGACTTCTTAGGTGACAGTTAAAGCACCTGAAGAAAAGCCAAGTAACGTATGTGGCAAGACTAGATGGGTCAGACCACATTCTCGTAGGATGTCTCGCATCGGATAGGGATAGGGTTTCTCGCAGATAGGTAACATTAGAAAAATGACTGTGGAGGAGGACTTGCATCTTGTCTATTCTTTCTCAAGACAGTCCATAGCGGGATCTGTATGTGGCTGAACAAACACAGATGACACTACATTAACTTTACTTTCTCCAATATCCAGATTAACGACGAGTATACTCATGCTCGTGCATTGCAGAAACTTACCTTCGAATAGAACTAATCCATAGGGCTTTTGGATTGAAGCTTGAGGCGCAGCCAGGATGGTGGTTCGCTTGTTGCTTGCCAGATCCAGACTCTCTATCTTGTTTAGTTCAGTATCGCACCTGGAAAAATAGGCACTCCGATAGAGTCTTTGACTATTTATTTACCTAACTACTTTTTACAAACAACTTAACCGGCGTCATGTAAATGCTAGGTAAGAATTAGAGCATGATACATGTAACCCCCCAACGCATCTCTCAATTTTTTTTTATTATTAAATAATTTGAAATTAAACCTAAACCTAAATATTTTGACAGGTGAAAGACTGGTGAAATACGGTGAAATTTTGGCTATGTGATCGTCTAGTGTCCTACGTTGTGTCCCACGGAAATCAGAAAACAGGGGAAATGCAATGTACGCGTGATGCGCGTGCCAACATTACGTACTGTTGCACTTAACCTCTGCTAAACCGCTCCCAGTCGTGTTCTGTCATCCCTTGGAGGTGTTAGTCTCGCGAAATACCTTATTTTTCCCTAGCCATGCCGTATTGTTCAGTTTTAGAGTGCAAGAACCATAGTAGGAGTATAAATCTTCATAATGGGGTTGTTTCTAGAACCGTTAAGTACGATTTTAATGATATTCCATAAAAATCTTAGTTATTTTCATTGTACTAATAATTTAACAGAACATTTAGTCAAAATTCAACCGTACATGATTACAATAAAGTTCATTATTGATCGACTGCAATGACTATTTCGCTGTGGAAGGTTCTGCGCTACAGTTGTGACATCTAGTGTTGAGTAGCGGAACTACGAAGCCAAATTTTTCTATTGACGTTTACAGATTAAAATGTCGTATAATCAGTTTGACGTTAATAAAAAGTAAACCTTAGTGTCACTACCATAACATATATTTTCTTACAAAAACTTGTGTACCATTTGTCTTATATCGTTTGACAATTTTAACCAATCAAGATAAAGTTATTTTAGTAGTGTAGTATAAGATGATATCCACAAGTGTGTCCGTCTGGCGACACCGGTACGGGTACAAATAATGCTTTAAAGCACTTCCCCTGTTTTCCGATTTCCGTGTTGTGTCCGCTATAAATAACCCATGAAGTTTTAATAACAAGGAAAGATCAATTAATTAATTAATTCAAAACATAATGTTTCGAGGCGCAATATACAAATTCATTATGTAGTATTTGTATATAAGCGCCTCGAAACACTTGATGATCGGTTTTTAAATCCCATAACACTCGGGTCAGCTCGGGAGTCAGGATATAATGTTCTGCTCAGGCGGGATACACTTAAAACTTCATACATTTTGACAGTTAGCAGCGACTCCTCGCGGTTGGTGACTGAACTACAAAATTTAAAAAAAAAACTATCTGTCACTGTTAGCCACTGGTGTCGGAGGCGGCCATTGTCATAGCCTTAGGAGTTTTCAGATATTTTTGATATCGATGCGCATCCGTATCAGAAAAAAAACGCAACCGATGCGCGCATCGATACCGGCATCGATGATGTGAACTCAAAGTCAAAGTGTCACAGAATGGCGATACATCTAGATCTAAGGAGAATGCGTGCGTACCGAGTGAAAGCGTAAACCGAAAAGAATCCCCACCGAAAGTTTTATAGTCTAACTCAGCGACCTCGGCGACCTCGGCGACCCCGGAGACCTTGGCGACCCCGGCAACCTCTACGACCCCGGCGACCACAGCGACCTCGGTGACCTCTTTCCCTCTTTTTAATCCTTAATAGTAGTGTAATAATAAGTTTATTTTGCCAACCTCAACGACCTCGGCGACCTCGACGACCCCAGTGACCTCGGCGACCTCGGCAACCCCGGTGCCCTCGGCGAACCCCGCGACCTCGGCGACCCCGGCGCACTCGCCGACCCCCGCGCTCTTGGCGACCCCCGCGCTCTCGGCAACCCCGATGACCTCGGCGACCCCGGCTTCCTCGGCGACCCCAGTGCTCTCGGTGACCCCCGCGACCTCGGCGACCCCGGCGACCTCGCCGACCCCCGCGCTCTTGGCGACCCCCGCGCTCTCGGCAACCCCGATGACCTCGGCGACCCCGGCGTCCTCGGCGACCTCGGCGACCTCGACGACCCCAGCGACCCCGGTGACCTCGGTGACTCCCGCGACCTCGGCGACCCCGGCGACCCCGGTGACCTCGGCGACCCCGGCGACCTTGTTGACCTCGGCGACCTCACAAACCGCGCCAACTGCTTTCCTTGATGTATCCTATTTTAGTATTTTGAACCTTAATGTCTAGATTCATTGTATTTTGGCAAAGCTGTACTTATGACGTTTGTTCTACTTTAACCTGTTGTAATGTAACATTTTTTTTTTCTTTATTTATTTAGGGGCTTTGATCAGAATTGAACATGTCAGCCCCATAAGAAAGCAATACAATTATTTAAAATAACACATCAAAGATCCACATCACAACAAAAAAAACTATTTTATCAAACATTTGGACAAATACAACTAGCTGCATCGCTAGTTGGTTCCTTAGACAATTTAACCAAGGGACCTGTCAAGCGCACGCATTCCCCTCTGCCAAAGCACATGACCAAAACCGTGAGTTTTGGTCATAACGGTTTATAAAAACCAGTTCGCCGCGATATCGTGTCATTTTGCTTAAGTCCGTATCGCAAAAGCGATCTCTGTAAAAAATGTTAATCGTGCCGTATTTACCTTCAAACGGCTATCAGAAACTTCAAATTTCACTAAAGACGTATTTTTTTATCACACGTAAATAATTTTCTTTACAATTTATTTTTTATTTTCAACACCAAAAAAATATTTAATGAATAAGCTTTGTGACAGACATAACGTAAACATTTCAAAATTTGACATCATGGCATTCGTGGCGGTGTTACCGACAGCATTTTGTGATATCTCAGCTGAAAAGTTCCGATACTGTTTACGATTTTCGCATTCTTCCTTTTGAGGTAAGGAACTCTAAAAATATACTCGAAGTCCGGGACTATAAAGTCTAATTCCTGGACATGGGACAAGACACGTAATTCCAGAACAATCCCGAATTTCCCGTCCATCTGGCAACACTAGGCCCGTCTCCCCCCGCTAAAATTGGCAGAAAAAAATATTAGGTGATAATACGGCTTGGCATCTCCTTTGGCTAAAAACTCAAAGGTTGATTCGGATAAAATCGATTGCAATGATCCCACATTGAAGGAACCAAACCCCAATTTCGCAAACAACCTGTCTCTTCGTCCGGACACACCACTCCGGACACTCCATGACCAAATGATAGACATCTTAGGGAATTCCACATTCTGTTAGCGTTAGTAGAAACGACTAGTTGTATGAATTTGACGTAAAGCAGCGAAAGCAAACGTCAAAATATGTCGATCGTATGTCAAACTCATACATTCTGCAGTTTTTACTAGAGTTGACGCTTACAGAGCATCACTTTGTCTGGACACCCAGGCATGAAGGGAGTATACTCATACTGATATCATAGTAATATATCACAGTAAGTAACTATAGCTACTGTTATAGCTACTGAAGTTTAATATCAAGCAAATGACACTGCTGACTCACCAATAGAGTATTTGTTTATCCAAGTCCAACACGAGGCCGTTCGGTTTCTTCAGGTGTTCGGAGACTAGCTTGCGCCGCGCGGATCCGTCCATGTGTGCCGTTTCTATGCTGCCATAGGGGTTCGGCCCACGAGCCCATGCTGACCAGTACATTACTCTGAAAGTTGAAACGGAAAACCATCTATTAAAATTTCTGCATGTTCTATTATGAAGTTTTACACTGTTACATCCATTATTAGGTACTCAGTATTCACTTTTGACATTATTATAACCTAATTTTTCGCCTTATTTCGGCCGTAGGTACCCCAAAATTTTCAGATTGCATATACTTCCACCCCCGGTTTAACCCCTTTAATGATAGAATTGCCAAAAGTCCTTTAATCTCTACACCCCCAATATGCTCAAAATTTCATGATTCTATTTTCAGTATGTTAACTTTTTTATATGTATAAGAAAATGTGTGTCCCCTATTCATATTTCAACATCGCTTAACGTCCCAGAAATACTGATATGTTATAAACTTAGCAATGATTAATTTATTTTAATCAGCACAAAGTATTGCTAAAAGAAAACAATCTCAGTCACTTTAATAATTACCCTCGTTCTGGGTCCAAAACGATGCTATACGGATGATGGAAGCTCTCTTTTACAAGCTCGCGGCGCTGCGTCGGCGCAGACAGGCGTGCCACGGACACCTGGCCAAGTGGGTCGTCCGTCCAGTATAGATTGCCACCTTTAAAACAAATTATTATTAGGCTTTGTTTTGTTTCTTGTTTCAAGTAATCAGAAACATGCGTACAGAACAGTGCAGAATCCCTATTTATTAAATCCTACTTCCTACTAATAATATAAATGTGAAAGTTTGTATGTTTGGATGTTTGTTACTCAATCACGCACAGACAACTGAACGCATTTGGATGAAATTTGGTACACATATAATTTATAATAACCTGGATTAACAAATAGGATACTTTTTATCCCGTAATAATGCATAGATCCCACGGGATAGCGATAAGTGAGTTATACGCCGCCGTGACGTCACGAGCAGCAAAGCAACTAATGCTCATTAATTTGTCCAAGAAATATTGCAGATTGCATATTGAAGATTGACTGGTGCTATTTTTATCGCTAAAAAATCTGAAAATCCCGCGGGATAGCGATAAATATATTCTTCACAGTGAAGTCACTAGCAGCAACTAATCTTGATCAAATTTGACTGGGAGATTGGACTTTTGCTACTTTCAAGAGTTACAATAATCTTACCCATCCAGTCAATCGCCAGCCCTTGAGCCTCGTAAAGTTCATCCTTGACGAACGTTTCCCGCCCAGTGCCGTCCAGTTTCTGACGAAGGATTTGACGCCTGAAACGTAAAAGAGCATTTCAAATTATTAAAGGTTTTTTTAAGGCAGTTTCCTAAGCAAAACCCTTTTAAAAACATATGCTTGTATTTGAATGTACAGGCCTCTCTCATAGTACAGATTACTATTATTTTTTCTTACTAGTTAGTCTTTTCAACGTAGTACAGTAAATCTAGTTTCTTAACTATCGGCAATCTTTGTGTTTCATACAGTCAGTCTATACAATCATTGTGTCAGTCTATACAGTCATTGTGTTGGTGACTACCTTTATTATACACCACTAAACACTTACCAAGATGTTTCGAAGAAATAGATATACTCCGATTCCGTGTCAACGTCAGCAACAGTGGGAATGCGGGCGGCGGCGGGGGCTGCCACCAGCGTTGCGGACAGCGCTGAAGCCCGAACCTCCACAACTGCCGGTACTCCACGAGACACCAGCATGAACGTGTCTAGCTTTATTCCTGCAATAACACTGTATTCCATCCACAAACTATTAGCATGGAAGTGTAAAATAGTTGTAGATCAACATTAAAAATGTACAATACAATATGTTTTATTGAATAAGACATTTACAATTAAATATCTATGTTTACATAAGAAACAAAAAGTATTTTTTTGGAAATAGAACATTTAGAGAAATACGGTGAAGCCACGGATAAAAGTTCGTATAAGTGTATTATAATGTCTCGGACCATTCACACTTATTGAACTAGTCGTAGCCGCATAGCCTAGTGCGTCGTGATTCACTAACCACAAGGCTATGCGGTCAATTCTGTGACACAATAAATAAAAGGAAACTACAAGTAAACGCGCGGAAACTCGATTGGCGCTGACCCCAATGCAGTTGAACGCCAATATTCTTGTAGCTCCGCGAAATAGGCTGCGCCTGGCTGTGATTACATTTTGGTAAATACTAAATACCCACGTGTACAAACTCCGTGCTCAGCAGAGTCCAGCTGGAACCCGTGTTGGCACAGGCAGCGCGCGACTGGCGCGACGCCGCGGTACGCTGTCGTGCAGATGTGGTCGCAGCCACCGTTGTTTTCAGAACAAGGGTGAGACACTGTAATCCATGAATCAATGATGTCTTGACCAATAAAGTAGTGTAATCTACTATAACCTGGTTTAGTTCCGCACAACGTCAACGTCCTTTTAGACAAGGATGTCACGAAAAATTTGGCAATGATCTCCAAAGTGGCTGATTCGGAGTTCACAAGATAAAGGGCAACTTTGTGATACCAAATATTTGTGGTGCGTATACCGACTGACCATCGGTCTCCCTGAAATCCGAAACTCTGGCAGAAAGGTAAATGCATTTAAATGCAATGTAATGACACCAAATGAAGAATCTAGAGGCAGGACTCGCACCTGCAACCTCAACATTCCGTGCCGTGCGTTAACCACTTTCGCATACATATATACGGTAATATTAAAAAAAAAAGAGTTACTCCCGGGACCTTGCAGTGACAACGTAACCGCCAAACATGAAAGTCCTACAAGTCCTGTGTCCTTGTTAAGGGACAACAAGATAATCAAATTCTGTCAAGAGTCTGAAGCTGTTGGTGTACCTATATTGTTGGTGGTTGTATCTACTGTATGTTTTCTTACCTTTGGGCTGTCTACTTCCGTGGTAGACTGCGGCAGTGGCAGGGAACCCATTAAGGTAGGTATAGGTCTCATTTGAGTTTGGTGGTATCGTGATTAAGCTCCGGTAGCCAGGCAAGTATAACGTTGACTCGAACCAAGAGAATACCCTGATATTCGTATTGTAAGCCTGAAATGTAGTAAAAACATGTTCAATGAATGCCTTTTAACACATGCCTCATTTATCTCTCTATGGTTCCCATAACACTAGTTATACAGAGATACATTGAGGGATAAATTAAAGTTGGCCGTTATGTTAGGGCCGCTGATTGACTTTAAGGTTTAATTTTTATAATACCGCACTTACTTCTTTAATCTTATACACTGTAGTCCTCCCACTTCCATCGTAACTACTCTGCTCTACAGTATCCATGTCTCGGTCCACCCAAAAGATCAGCTTATTGGAAATATCCAGGGTCAAGGCTTTGGGAGAACAGGCTCCGGAACAATCCTTGGAGAGCAGACCCGTGACGTTGTCGCCTGCCAAGTCACTGCGGGCTAAGCGGGATGGAGCTGTGTTGTTTTGAGACCAGAAAACGAACCTGTAAACGGGAAATTGTTACTGACTCTTCTACTGCGAATTATAAGGGTTTCAGGGAACTTGCACAGTCAGTCGACTCGACTCAACGAAGACTCTTTTTGGCATATCATTTTTTACTTTTGTCATATTCTCATGATCGTAGCAAGTCAATTTCTTGGTAAGGCTTGTTCTTCCTTTGCCGTGTCAAGTTACGTTATTGGTAAGTAAGTACAGAGTTACTGTTTATTGTAAAAGCTAAAAATGGTTGTTTCTGACAGCTCGTAACTGACCGAGTTACATTTAGTCTGGGAAAGCAAGTCATTTTGTAGGCAACGAAATTTATAAGATGGATCTACATATTATGTACTGGTAATATTTGTTCTGAGTTTGATTTGAAAATTTTATTTTGATCCTTTATCCAGCTGCTAAACTGTTCATCTACACCAGAAAAAGTTAGCTTTACTCTTAGCAGAATGTGGACATACCCAGCAGCTTGTTTCTCGTCTTTGGGTGGAGTAGGTTCCACAGCGAGTCCTTGCGGGTCCTCCACATTTCGACGGATTATGCGACAGTGCTGCAGAGTTCTGTCGCAGACGTACAGACACCGCTGCATCCTATCGGTGAAGTACCAGGCGCCAGAAGCCCAATCGTATGCAATTGTAGCCACCGCTGGAATAACCATTACATACATTATACGAGTTCATAATAAGTTAGTAAGAATACCAACAACAATAACAAATACTCTTTATTGATTCACACTAAGCCTTATTTCACAAGCCTCTAAGATAATACTGAAAATAATACAAAATAGAATAAGACCGAAAGTAGAATACCAATTAGGCGACGATCAATATGGTTTTAGAAAGAACAAAGGAACAAGAGAGGCAGTATTAGCACTGAGACTTATAGTAGATAGAAGAATGGATCTAGGCATTGATACGCACATAGCTTTTATAGACCTAGAAAAAGCGTTTGACAAAATTAATTGGAAGAAAATGATGAAAGTACTTAAAGAGACGGGCTTAGATTATAGAGATAGAAGAATTATATATGAACTATACAGGAACCAGGAAACTATTATAGAAATTGGAGATGACAAAACCCGGGCTAAAATTAGACAAGGAGTTAGACAGGGGTGCTCACTCTCGCCACTCATATTTAATATATTTATAGAATGTGCAATAAGGCAAATACTGGAACGTACAAAAGAAGGCATAAAAATAAACGGAGAGAGGATAGTTTTTATTAGATTTGCAGACGATATCGCGGCTCTATCTGATAATAGCCATGATCTAGAGAACCTGCTTAACACTATGGACAATATTTTTCACCAATTTGAACTTAAGATAAATATTAATAAAACCAAAACATTAATTACATCTAAATTTCCAAATAGTAAAGAAAGCCACGTTCAAATAAATGGTATACCGATACAACAAGTACATAGCTTTAAATACTTAGGCAGCCTTATTACTAGTGATTCCAGATGCACTGCCGATATTACAGCTAGAATAGCAATAGCCAAACAGGCCTTTCACAACAAAAGGGAAATATTTAGTTCTAAGGTAGCTAGGAGAATCCGGAAGAAATTTATAAAAACTTATGTGTGGAGTATAGCATTATATGCATGCGAGACCTGGACACTAACACAAAGAGACAGAGAACGGTTGGAGGCTTTTGAGATGTGGTGTTGGAGGAGAATGGAGAAGATAAGTTGGACAGAGAGAGTAACGAATGAGGAGGTTTTAAGGAGAGTGGAAGAGAAACGAGCAATATTGAGCACGGTTGAAAACAGGAGGGGAAGAATGATCGGGCACCTTGTACGACACGATAATTTCATTGCAAATATTATAGAAGGAAAGATAGAAGGAAAGAGAGGAAGGGGCAGACCTAGAAGAAGTTATATGGACCAAGTGAAGGAGAAGGTTTGTGTCGTGTCGTACAGAGAAGTCAAGGAGCTGGCGGTCGATAGGGAGGCTTGGAAAGCACTACACCGACAAGACTAAAAGTCTTAAGTTGAGAAGGGGAAGAGAGATTCACACAAGTAAACAAAATATTAGAACACACACAGGGAAATTATACATGGGATTCAACAGACGGTAGGACGGGGGAATAATTTGATATCTTAAGGAGATAGCGCCAGATAGGGCACATGTTCCAAAGGCTTGATAACTACTCTCTAAACAAGAGGTAAAATGGAAAGCTGATGGTAGTAGAAAACCAGGGGTTCGGTCTTCAATTGGTTCCAACTGGCAGAGCCTTGAAGACAAAACGGAAGAGAGCGATACATATAGTCCCTACACGAACCATAGGTCCCTGTTGAGGGATAAATGGGAATTATCATCATCAACATCATAAAGTGAATAACAACTGGATTAGGATAGATCTTGCCTGTTCATGGGTGTGCATACTATGCTCGGCTTCATGCATATGTCAAATTATCATACTCATACTTACTACAGTACCGTAATAGTGTTCTTTTGTTTTTTTTATTTAGGAATTATTTAATCCCATGAACGTATTTTAATGACAATTTTAAAGAAAGTCTTCTCTTCATAATTTCTGTTTCATGTATCGCTATAAGTTATATTATACTTTAATGCCATTTGGCTCGTGAGTGAAATACCAATAATACTGTAATAAGACCTTAATCGTAACGGTTTGGAACACTGTCCATTTTCATAAATGTATAATTTTGAATTGTTAAAGATGGAGGACTGCACCGTTCTAAACAAGAGTCTCGAGGCAGGAGCCTTAGGGACAACACATGGTTAATCGTGGAATAAAAGTAAAGAGTGTTAAGTTATAGTTTTACTGCCTGCAAGTAGAAGTACGGTCCCCGTCGAGCTGCACTACCCACTACAATACTTTAAAAAGTCACCTACCTTATAATATAAGGTATAAGTTAGTAAGGGATAAGTTTTTTTATCTCTAGAAAGTACACGATAATATTGCTTACAAAATTGAGACGGGAACAGAGTGGGATTTGGAAGTTCCCATCTCTGGGTAAAATTGTCGGCCGAGGCGCACTTGAAGGTTGACTGGAGGCCAAGTATAGATGGCTGAATATAGCAGATCGATCTGAAATGTTTTTAAGATAAGAAAGTGAAAAGGATAACCCTTAAGGGTTTATCGCTAAAGTAAAAGATAAGCGCTACATAATATAAAAGCAATGTAGCCCTAACATGACCGACCCAAGTTTAATTTATCCCTCGCTACGTCTCTGTCAAACTAGTGTCATAAGGAAAAGATGTCGAGAGCTAAACTTGACCGGCCACGGGCCATGTCAGCGAGAAAAATGTTGGGTCCACGAGATATGAGGGGCGTGACATTTTTTTGCGACGAAACGTACGTCGATGACTCGTAATACCCGAATACCCGTAATACTCGTAATCTGACTACTTAAAAGCATTTATTTAAATATTCAAAATTTAAAAGTAATAGTATTTTCTAAAGAAATAAAAAGTTCTAACAAAAATAAAAGGAAGTCAAACTATACTTAATTAATACAGCAGTGGCCCGTTTCACGAAGCTACACGTTACAATTTTACAAGTCTAAACCAGCAACATTGGTCATTATGCCCATTGCCATTAGTCATTGGTCATTGTTGCCGGTTTAGACTTGTAACATTGTAACTTGTAGCTTAGTGAAATGGGCCACAGGGTACTATTTTACAAGTACCTAATACTTACTTATTGCCATAGTTAAAATCGAGTGTATTTACGTATCCTCGACCATAGCTGAGAGTGTGGACGTTGTCAGTAAAGTTGGGGCGCGCCGGGGGCCACAGGCGGTGCACGCTGTTCAGGGTCACCACGAGAACTGAAGGAGTTTCGTCTGCCACATCTATAGGCACCATTGCGGCTTGTCATTAGTATTTACTTATATTAATACTTATTGGTATTAATCGGACACAGGACTCGTTATTTCAGCTTTTAGACCATAATTTTTCTTCCTACTCGCTGTCTGTTTACCTGTCTGTGTTGCGTATGCTGACTGATAGAACAAAACCCTTAAAGTAAAGTATGAAAAGGGTAGGTACGAACTTTCATTCCCAATGACCTCTAAATAAAATCATTTTGTACGTATTTATAGTTTTTTTTGAAAAAATACATGGACACAAAAAAACTTAAAAAAGATTCCGATGAACTGAGACGCTTCTCCTTTTTTGATGTTGGCTAGAAACCCTTTCATGAAATAAATTAAAGTTTAGTTTCAATTCTATTCACAAATGTCTAGGTTTATATTTAAAAAAAAACCCTTGTTTTTCAAAGTGCACAACGACGATGCATTGTGATGGTCGACAAGTTTTCTTAACTTTTTTACAATCGTTCTGCTTTTCTTTAAAACAAAATCAAAATTTCACGACCCTCGATATATATCGTCGTTCCAACTACACATTATATTATGTTGTGAAATATTTATTTGCAATAATTTTTTTTCTAAGTGAATAAATAATTGTACACAGTATCTATCAGAAAAACCGAAGAAAAAAGATAAACAATTTTTTGAAATATTGAGTTTTTTTCCTGTTCCTTACATGACAAATAGCTAAATTCTGCTTCACTGTTTACTTCAGACAAATATATTGAATGTGGTTTTCCCCATGATTTAAAATATGAACTCGCCTATTATTATCACGGCTATTGCAAGTAACATCCCCAAACTAAGGACTTTAAAACGGAGCATTTTAAATCACGAATGTTCTTCAATAAAGGACAAAATGTATTAAACACTTTATGAAATTACAGGTCATTAATAATACATTGATCTCCAAGGGCAGAAAGCGGAAGGTTACACGCGTGAATTTAAAGACTGGACGATGCTACCTCTTCCGAGATTGTTAGTGAACTGTGGGTTTCAAATGAGTTATATCAAATTAGCGAATGAGGAAAATCTTGCAATAAAATGTCGAAGACGGCCACTTCGAGACGGAACCAGTCTGCCACTGAAGACGGGTTCAAAAACACTGGCCGTTGACGAACAACAACAGTAGATCTACAGACTTTTTGAACTAGCTTGGTACCTACTACTCCTATAGGTAGGTAAGCAACTTCAGCAAGAGAATTTAATAGCTTCCTTTGTCTACAATGTTTAAGCTCATATATTCACAAATGATATAATACTAGCGGACGCCCGGGACTTCGTTCACGTGGAATTAAGCCTATGTCCGTCAGAGATAGTATAGCTTTCTATCTGTGAAAGAATTTTTGAAATCGTTTCAGTAGTTCCAGAGATTACCTACTACATACAAACAAACAAAAAATAAACAAACAAAGTTTACCTTACAGTTAACATCTAAAAATCTATAATATTTATAATTTTAATATTCAAAGTGACAGTTGAAATTAATCTATAGAATGACGCAGTATTGCAGTATGCTGTTATGTTAAGGAAAACGTAACAAAAATGTTGTAATTAAGTGTAAACAAACGAGGAGGTCTATTACATAACCTAAATATTTTTTGCTTACGACCACCACTGATTAAGCCATTATTTGGATTCGCGCGAAGAGGGTTCCGTACTTCTGCACAATATGATATTTGTGTTTGTAATAACAAACGAAAAATGTTATTTTTTGTTTTCCTTCCAGATCTTCAACGCGAGCCCTACTAATTATCATGGTTTGGCAACTAAATTGTATGGTTCAAAAAGTAGAGCCCTGTTTAGTTCGGACAGATCGATTACAGAGCTCTACGAGAGCAATGGTAGCTTCGTTTGTCGCAAAGCATTGAACCTTTTATTTCGCACGCTCTTGGATGTAGGGATTGTACAGTCAAAGAAATTGAAACACGTACCACGTAGTCGAAGAGACATACGCATGACATTTGTATGACATAGCCTGGCGTTTAACGCATCGCGTCATTGCGATAGGGTTCTAAGGTGGTACGTGAATATATTTCCCCTACTGTACCTATATTAATATCATATCAGCAACAGAAGCTATAAACGTGCTAAGCCCTTTGGACCTCTTATGGATACATCTTAAAGCGATAAGTTTTCTATCATGTTATTTCTGGTGTTGTCTTCCACTTGCGTATCATCCGTAAGGACGAAGCATCTGGAGCAGCATCTGGTTTTCGCTTGGCTTCTGTGTCATCGACTGCGAGAACTAAGACCCAGGGCCTCAATTTTTGGTTCAAACGAGATTCATCTTACATTTGATATACGTAAGAAATAACCGATTTTAAAAGGAGGTGCTGCTCCCTTGCGGATTCCTTCGAAGGAAGAGCAGTATTTGAGCCGGTGTTTCCTGGGCACTGGTCAATGATTTCTTAGCCTATTATAGTGGGATATAATGAATGAATGACTCCATCTAGTTTCGACCGAATCTGAATAATTCTACATTCGCGGCCATTAGCACAAACATCGTGCTTGCCAATGTCAGCCAAGAGTTAGGAGTATCGGTTTATGTGACATTTCTTATCTCACATAAACCGAGAATCGCTCCGTTAACGAATAAAAATTATTTTAAATTTGAAGTATTTATTGCTTTATTTCCTGCGTTTTCGTTTCTTGCGGGATCTGTGGACAACGCACGCCGCGCAGTTCTCCGCCGGAGCCACTATTATTTCGATTGACCTCGTCTCAATCCGGTATGCGAGTAGCTCATCTAGAACATCCTGAAATAAGAAGAGCATTTCTTTTGTAAATGCTATGTTTTATTCATAATCAAATTTTCATGTTTGTTTGTTTTAAGTGGCAGTGGGCGGGGCACAATGCTCGTAGAACCGATGGCCGTTGGGGCGTAAAGGCTCTCGAGTGGAGAGCGCACGTACCGGAAGACGAAGTGTTGTTGGTCTCCCACAAGGTGGACCGAGAATCTGGTGAGGATCGCTGGAAACCAGTGGATGCGACCAACACAAGACCGACCGTCGTGGAGATCCTTGGGGAAGGTCTTTGCCCAACAGTTGGGGTCTTCCGGCTGATATGATGATGATGATGATGAAACTTTCATGCGCTACAAACGATGGAAAGGAAAAGAATGATGAGATTTCAATCTGGCTATTCAGAAAAGCTAAGTCGTCAGCAGATAAGTCAGGTAGGTAGGTACTAACTAAAATTCAATGACGGATTTCAGCCAATAATATAAATAAATTATGTTCTACGGTTGGTCTACGATAAAAAATGAGTGTTTGATTCAACAACTCCGAGGCACAAACTGGTCGAATTTTACTTAAAAAGGACAACCCTGCAATGCACAGGGGAACTGTGACCATCAACGTAAAACTCACGATCTCGAAGATAGCGTTGCGTACGATGTCAGTTATTATCGCCAGCTTGGTCACTAGCGTTGCCGACAAGCTCTCAGGAACTGTGCTCGCCTTCATCTGGCCTGAAACATTCAGCAATTCCGTCTGTTTTTACCAACCACCAGAGGCGTATTTAAAGATTTGGCGCCTCGGGCCATTTAGCTTTGGCGCCCCATTAAATGACGATAAAGAATTTCATTTTAGGGGCGGCTGCCGCCCCTCGCAGCCTGCCGCCTCGAGCCATGGCCCGGACGCCCCTGCCAACCACCCTTGTGCAGTTATCTGGGTGGTCCTATCTTATTTATAGGGGGTCCTTTCGGATACACTTCGACCTGGCGGGATCTTTTGTGTATTGGGTGGTCCTAACATGACCACCTAAGCTTAGGTCATGTGTATCCTTGTCTTATGACAGTAATTAAAGTTGGGACAAATTAAAGTTGGGCAGTCATATTAGCCACTAGGCCACCAACTCTTTGGTAAGGTTAAGCCAGGTTAAGGACCTGATGTAGAGTCCTTAGCAAGACGCGCTGCCTGCGTGCCTGTCCAGCCCACGAATATACTTAGTCGATTTAATAAGTATATTTTACTAGGTTTCCGCCCGCGATTTCGCAGAATAGTTTCAAATTCAGGTAAGTATTTTACCCGCGCATTTTCAAATTACAAAATTTGATTCTGATATTAGTGGTGTTTGCAAAGGTAATCTCAACACCTTATCGATCGTTGCGCCCTAGGTTCTAGCCTATTTAACTTGTGGGTAAATCAGGCTCTGTAGCAATTTATAGGTAACATTAGAATTAGACTCGTGGTTATATTATTTAATGAGCAAGACTGACTGTTCTCTAAGTAGAGCACGCCAATAACATGATGGTTTTCGTCGATGCGACACACGGTGTCAACAGTTTCTTTCGAAAAATCCTGAAACAAGGCATTAAATCACATAAAGCTTGTAGCAGCGGACGTCACATGGTCAATACAAAGATAGGTTACCTCTCAGTTCAACTCTATCAAGTATCGCAAAAAATAAATGCACTGAGGGATAACTTAAAGTTGGTCAGTCACGTTAGGGCCGAAGATTGGTAATAGTTGGGAGTGCAAAGTTAAAAAAAAACAACTTTTAGCAGAGACGTTTGTTCTCTTCCTGTATTCTACACGATCTACAATGAGGAGTCCTCCGATAAACCTAACTCATCTATCTAAATATTCCATCGCAATCTTAGATTACTTTATTATTTCTTCCAGAACTTTAAGACTGTATAAGTACTCAAAGATCACCAAGCTAGGAACTCGGTAGTAGTTTCTATCATCATCACTTTGATGGGTAGTGGTCCTCCACTGTGCGTCAAAGTGGATTCACAATACAAAGTGACTGCTGTATCGCGATGCGATGCGATTTTCACACTATCGCATTGTCTGGTGGGTCGAAGCGCATCGCACGTGTTAAATAGCCCTCGTTATCGCTTGCCTTCCCATTTTGAATCCACCTTTAAAACGGTCCGCTTTGCCACGCTAAAAAGACTGGAATATGCGAGCGTACCCACTCGTGCAAGGTTGTCAACTCTCCACCATGCCGTTGGTCCATGGGTCCCGGTGATCACTTAACATAGAACAATAGTGTTCATCACAGACATTTATCGTCCGTCCCTCTTGCACATGCTAGCTGGTTAGAAAGGGACATATGCTTTAAATGTCAGCGATAAAAGCTAGCGTGCTATGGCCTCAGTGTGTGTACGTTTAATAGACACTACATCACGGTAATGTAATTAGTATTTGCATATTTTTCGACAATAAATGTAGTTCTGTAATTTGACTGTAAAACACCAACTTGTAACATGTTTGACCAAATAAATTACAAGGTTTACCTCTGGTAATTCATCTATTAGCGTTTTATTTTTATGTTTTTCAATAGGCATTTAAACAATAAAAAGGATTACGGATTGATAAATAGTTAAAAATCTAACTAACAAAATATAACTTATACAAAATACTCAAAAGTATCAAACTGTGCAAAATTACAAAATACATTTTATTAATAATGTCATTTTAAAAAAACTGTATTTCCATGTGGTTACGGCTAGTCATGATAAATAAACTGTAGTTCTAGTTTTAGTACCTACCCATACCTTAAATGAATTATGTGAATTCTTATGTGGGTCAAAGACATTCAAGCTACTATACCAGCTATCTTAGTTTTTTAAGATGTATATTATTAAGTATGAGTTCGTCGTAGTTGCGCTCAAAGAATCACCCATCGCCGCCCTAACATGTCGGCCCAAATTTAATTTATCCCTCCGTCTCAGTCTAAGTGGTGTCATAAGAAAGGGACGCATATAGAGATACACTAAACTTGACTGATCATAATAGAGCCACAGAACAACATGGTCAAGTACTTACGCCCATCAAACAAAATAACTAAATACCTACTCATATTCGTACATTTTAACCTCTATCATTATCTATTGTAGAAATTCGTGTCTCATGAAACAAATATGCCTGGCCATATATTTCGTGACCCACTAGATCACCAATGACCACTCTGTCGGTTGGGTCCAGGAGACAAGGGAATTTGAATAGAATTCAACGCGATGAAGATTTTACCCAATCTGTTGAAGGAGCATAAAGATGAGTGGCTAGTTCAAACGGTGACTACAACAGTTTGCAACTCTAAATAGAAAACTATCGTCAAAATCAGATATATTGAAGTAAAAACGGATCATTGGTTCGAAACATGTCAGGCAACAACTCGACTTTAAATCCGTTAGTTAGCCGTTTTTACGTCAATATGAATTTAAAAGGGCCATGCGTTTCGGGGTGTATACGATCAGCATCATTAATGCAATAAAATATAATAGTATTTTACTTACTGATCTATACTATTTAAGTAGATCGTGGCGTGATACATTTAAAGAAAGCTCAATCTCTACTGACACGTTTACCCATTTAGTCGTAATTCTGGGTACTCTAGGTAATTCTAAAGGTTCGTTTGTCTGACTAAATGTACCATTTATCTGAATTCTCATTGTTCCAAATTTTTACCCAACCTTACCTAACTACCTAAGTCCTATATTTTCTACGCATATAGCTTTCGAAAATACTGAATTCGGACAAATATCATTCGGAATTCTTATGTGATCCCCGTTACATTATAAAATGTCAATAAGCGTGTACATCTGTTACAGACTGCATCTATAAATGAAGTCAATCCCATTGTTGATAGGATCATGGACGATGATTCTGTGGAAGTAGTTGTTATGGCGAATACTGAAGGTAATCATGTCTTGTATAAGGTGCCAAATTAGATAGAGCATACGAGGGATGAGAAAGTCCTTCAGCTTGGTAAGAGGCTCAAACGAAGCGCAATAGAAGTAACGAGAAGGGCATCGGAAGCGTAGTTAGGAGTTACCCATAGCCTCACGTCGCGTAAAAAGAACCTCTGATGAGAGCATACCGGCAAGGAACTCAACGAAGCATCGTTTTATCAAAAGAATACAAGTTATTTATAGCAGAAGTTTTAATGCATTTTTCTCCAATTTACATTCAGGTTCACTTATGTAGGCCATTATTGCCATCAGTGTGTGTTTAATGCTACTTTAAAAGCTGAAGTCCTTAAACCTACCGATCGAACGAAAGTGTTTATCGACTTTATATTTGTTCTAGGATTGCCAATACTGACCAATGTGAATGTTCTCGGCGCCACCAATTACGCTACAGCCATTCATCGCTTGGGTACGATGGTGCGCTGCATGATCAAAGAAATGGTTTGGATACAGTTATTAAAGTTGACTAGGAACTTTATGGCTGTCCTAGATATTCAAACTAAGGGTAGTTAAACTACCAACAACCATATTATGACGCATTTTCTGCAGTAAAACCTAGGAATAATAATAATAATTATTAGTAGAGTAAAATCTATTTGTGGTTTGAAAACTGGAAATGAACAGAACCAACAGACAGCCATAACAGAAGTCTCGAACAAATAACCGATTTCTAGTAACGTATTCCTTATTTTTTAAATACAATGGAGCTCAACTGGGACTACCCAATTCTGAGTCTGTAATGCTGCTTGGATCACACGTCGAGCTGTTAACGTTCAGTGCCTCTAAAATGACCGGCCCATGTTTATTTTATCCCTCCATGCGTCTCTGTCAAACTAAGTGTCATAAGAAAGGGACGCTCAAAGAGATGAGCTAAAATAAACAAGGCTGGTCATTTTAGGGCCACAGGCTGAAAATTATTAAACTTTAAACCATTTTCCAAGGACCCATTTGACGAGGTTCTGGTGTTCCGCCTGAAGACACACAAGGCAGAGGTAATGACTGCGCCACACAAGGAGTTCAGCATCATTATCGTTCAGCACGGCAGAGAGAAGAAGAAAAAGAAGAAGAAGCAACGCGACAACAAGAACTTAGAGACTTTCGAAAATTGCTAGGTATTGACGTTGTAGTAGATTTAAATAAAGACATTATGTTTTTAAAACAAACATTTGTTTTAATGAAACGTTCTGTTGTACAAAAATACTTACATTAGCATTACTATCTTAGTTTACTTTCTAACCTAACTAAAAACTGCTTTATATTCTCTATATCTAATGACATTTGATCCATCTTAACATTTAATTCCTCAATCGAGGCTTGTGCTTTATCATTCTCAGCTATTTGATCTTTTACATCTGTTACCCCATCATCTAAGGTTTTCAGATGTTTTGTTATCTCTTCAAACTTAACTCTTATCTTATTTGGTTTTTCGTCAGCTGAGAGATTTTCACGCTTCTTCTGGTTTTCTACAATAACTTCGTGCATCTCTGTCATTTTCTGCCTGAATATTTTAAAATCCATTTCCTCTTCCTTTTGCTTCTCCTGCGCTTGGGCTTTATCTAAAATGGCATCCCTGAGATGTGAAGGTAAAACTTTATAGTGCCGCCATCTCGGCTTACCGGGACAAAGACAAATCGTACCTAAAACTCTTCTTTTATTTTTGATGCTGTTGTTTAATTTTTTTGGTAACACTGTATTAAAAAATCTATTGTAAACTAGCACATCTAACGTGCCTAAGAACTCTACTTGCTTCGCAAGCCTGCTGATGTTTCCCAGGATTTCTAAATCAGTAATATCACTAACAGCAACACCAACCATTAAGTTCATAAGAACTATAGCGGCTAGCACTACGAATATTACAAACATTAATCGGACTATTGAAATTGAGGTTGACAGAGTTTTCGAGTGGTCCTCATCAAAAAGAGCTTCATAGTCGAACTCTGATGTCATCATCACTATGGTCTTCACTAGCGCAGACCATGGGCCCTCAAAGGGCTCAGTCGAGCGGAACTGGATCATAAAGCTGAGTGCAAAGCCGACGATTAGGAATCCAAAGGTGAGCAGAATCTGAAATGAAGGAAAGCATAGCAACGACTTTTTGGAGTAGTAAAAAAAACTATAAGTAAAATTAAAGTTACGCACCTTTACAATGTTAGAAGCGACCTTGCCAAACATGAGTACATAGTATCCCCAGTTAGGAAACCTGGAGAGCAGGAACATCATTTCGAGCCAGGCCAGCAGTAGCGCAGCCGTGGCGACGTGGCGCGGCCAGTCGCCCTCCGACCACGAAACGATGATAACAGCTGGTGGCAAAATGGTGGCTAACCCTATTGACCCGAACTTCACCCATGTCTCTAGCTGTAGGAAGTAGCGGCTGCTTTTTACGTTCATGTATAGCAATTCCTACAAAACAAAGATATTTTAGTTAGGATTGCAAAGAAATTAGATTCGATAAGAAGGAGTCGGCGATTCTTTGGTCTTGGCGATAAAATACTTTATTTAACCATGTCAGACAAGTAACTAAAGACTTCAGACTCTATAGATTTAAAATTAGCTTACTTGTATTAGTATAAGACAGATGGATGCATAAACGACGTATCCCCATATGTGTGGGGAAAGGAAAGCCGGTGGGTTTTCTTCGGTATCCTTGAAGAAGAATACAGATACTACGAAGGTTGAGAGCGAGAAGACGAAAAATCCGTAAAATGCTATAATTGTGTAGAAAAATGGCAACAGTGCCTTCCATTTCAAGAAGAGGAAGCTTTCTATCAGCGGATGGACCAGTAGCCTCCTCTGTGCGTATCTGTTGCCAGTTTTAAGAAGCGCCTCAATAACTTTCATCTGTTCCATCTCACACACATTTGGTATTAGAACTGAGTAATCAACGGTCACGACGCAATCAGTTTCTTGGAAATTTTGTGAATTTGATGAGATGTACGAGTCTAAGACGTCTTCAAGATATTCTGTTGGCTTTGAAAGGTTGTTTAAAACCATGTCGATAGCTGTTCTTCTAAATTTCTTAGGCCCATCGGTGTAGCCAGCTAAATTAGCGCCATCACGTAACAACATTGCGATGACTTCACGACTGCCGTGGTGAGCTGCTGTGTGTAGCGGGAACCACCCCATACTGTTCACCTCGTGAATGGTAGTCTTATCTATGTTTAGAATAACCGCAGCTACTTCGGGATGATTCTTTGCGGCTGCAATGTGCAAGGGTGTCGATGATTTATGAGGGCTGCAAGTTGTTCGTAGCCTAATGTCAGCGTTCTTTTCAAGTAGTAACTTGACACATTCAGGATGATTGCCTGATGCCGCGAAATGAATAGGGCCGAAGCCTCTTCTATCACCTGCTGTTAATGAATTGATCATCGCAAAGCTTTCTTCATATTGGAGAAGGTACTTCAATATTTCGTAATGCCCGTAGTCTGCAGCCACGTGAAGGACATTGACGTCTCCTGGTAAGGTAATATCGATAGCAGCGTCTTCGTTGAGTAAAGCTCGGACGCACTCCGCATGTCCATTTTTGACTGCTTTAAACAGAGGTGTTTCACCCTCATCATTTTGGCAGTTGATGAATTTCTTTTGTTTGGCTAAGCTGAGGATTTCGTTGAGGACTTCAACGTTGCCAAGCGCAGCTGCTGAATGTACAGGCGTTTCTGCATCGTTCGCCTGAAATAATATTCTTTTATTAAAACGCATCTATTGTCTTCAGTGAAGGTGAAGTCTAGAAGCTTAAGAACTGCTGCTAGGTGTGATATTGCAAAAATGGAATTGTCCTTTTAGTCATCGGACTATACAGATCTGACACAAATAGTCGTCAAGCATGGACATGATGTTTGCTGGTTTTGCCTGCTGGATTGTAAGTATTGAGTTAAGCAATTCTAACAACTATGATATCTTACCCTGAGAGCAACGTCAGCCCCGGCTTCCAGCGCCACGCAGACGCCGGGCACCCACTCTGCTTCGATGGCGGCCTGCAGTACCGTGTGGCCCTCCCCGTCCTTCACGTCCACCATGGCTGACATCGGGTCTGCATTCGGGTACTCAAAACTGGCTAGCACCTGTAACACGATCGCGATGGTATAAGTATAATTATTATAGTTTAGATAAACACAATTTTTATACCATTCTTAAAAGCCTAGTGAGTGGTGGAAACCCAGATTTGCCCTACTAAGTTCTTGTTGTGAAGATTTTTTTTTTATTAAAAGTAGTTCCATCTAATTTTGTTTAAAAAAAGTCCAAAGATTCCCGTGACCCTAACATGACCGGCCAAGGTTAATTCATCTAAATTTATTTCTATGAGCGTCGTTTGAGCCTTTCCAGGGGACCTAGCACGCTAGCTTTTATCGATGACATAAAGAATTTATCCCGTTCTAACCAGTATGCGTGTGCGAGAGGGGAGCGTGGGGAATTTGTCCATATTCCACAATGTCAAGACGGTTATAGGTATGAAGCAATGTTTTTTTTGGATGATCAACATTCTATATGTTACCTGCAAAGGCTCTTCCAGCTCCTTTTTAATGCACACATGCAGCGGGGTGAGCCCTGAGCTGTTAAGGCAGGACACTGCTGCGCCAGCGTTCAGCAGCAGCTCTATTGCCTCCTTGCTCTCCAGCAGGACCGCTGTGTGGAGAGGGGTATCCACGTGGTTCACCCCTTTTTCTCGCATCGTGTGGAACTGGCCTTTGGCTTTGAGGAGTAGTCGCATTACGTCGACAAAGCTGGAAAATTAAGTTACTGTGTTAGTGGCCAGAGGAAATGACGCACGGAAAATATTTATACTGTTAATTAAACGCTATGGTATACGGTAATAGCATGTGAAGTTATGATGATGATAAGTGGTATTGTTTTGTTTTTTATTAAACTGCAAACATAATCAAATGTACACATATAAAGAATATTTAAAAATCCTACGAACCTAATTCTAAGTCATTACAAAAGCATTATATTTTAGCGAATAGAAAACGTTGCCACCGTTTGTATACATAATCTAGAGAGCTATTTCGTGGCTTGGTTACGAATGTTAAAAATGTAATCTCAAGTATACGTCTGAATATTCCTAACTTGTCATCTTTAACGTCCTGGTCGTAGTACAGCGCGGAGCCAGCCACATCGAGCGGCGTGCGGCCCATGACGTCACGGATGTTGGGGTCCGCGCCCGCGGCGAGCAACAGGCGCGTGCAGTGCCGCCGCGCGCACGAGCTCGCCACGTGCAGGGGCGTCCAGCCGGGTTGGAAGAGGGGGAGCTAGAAGAAAAACAGATAGATATTTTATGGTGGTAGAACCAGAAACACAGTGTAGACGACTGTCTACGCTTGTTTCTATCAGCGACTAGCTACACAGTGCTGAGATCAGCTATATTCAGTAGAGGTAAAGTAACGGGAGTTGAGGTCACGCACACTGCTTCATGTCATGTGTGTGTTGGAGAGTGTCATTCAAATTTTAATTTTTTTGTTTTCTTTTGTAGTCGTAGTCTGTGTAATAGCTCACCTCGACTCTCGTTGTGATATCCAAACGTACTGCAGTACGAATGGCCCAACTCGAATTAAGTATTCATGAACAAAACTAAAGTGCAAGATAGCATTTTCATAAGACAAATTATGAAAAAGCGAAACGCCTACACATAATGGAACCCTTTTGCAGCAAGCTTCAGACCTGCCGCACCGAGTATTCTTCAGAAAGAGGGCGTTAAAATTCACCTATAAGTTAAACCACTCACCGATCCATCTATATCCCTGCACTCATGGTCCAGGTTGTCCTTCCAAGTCTTAGGCAGCAGCGTCTGCACTTCCCCCAGGTCGCACCTGACGTTCACCATCTGTCTGACGACCTGGCACAGTCGCTTCACATCTTCCTCCGTGCCCGATGACATGTCGCTTTCCACTCGTTGTTGCATGTCTAGGAGAATTATTTTATTTAGAAAAAACTGTGACAATTGATACGGAGATATAACTTAACCAGATTTAGCATAATTTTTTATTTTATTGTTTACTTTAATAACCTCTGATTCGCGGGGCCTAGAAGCACTGGCAGAAGATTACAGTGACAGTTGACGTGAAATATTTCTTTTTCCAAAAAGCGACTGCATTTTGTTGCTGAAGTGAAGTCAGTGCGACGATAAGTTATTTTGCTAGTGTTTTACTTCCTGTATTTATTAAACCTCTACTCCTGTCGAAATGGAAATAGCGCAGAATTACATGGTTAGTCAGTTTTGTATCCTGCATATCTTTCCTAAAAATATGATGCATGCTGGTCTTTAAACGCTTATGTAGACCTTATTACCAACTGGCATTGTTTTTTTCTGTTATTTATATTGTGTACGAACATTATTTATTATTTGCGAGGAAGATCGCCTTCCAATGCATTTATTTTGTATTATTATTATTTGCCCAATTATTTTGAAGCAACAAATTATTACTACACAATAACATTGACACTTAATGTACTACGGTCGGATAGTGCAAAATAAGTCATGCTTTCAATGCTCTACATTGGCAGTTTCTATTGAGGACCCATTGTTGTAAAGCGTTCCATAATATTTTTATTTTATTTTCTTGCTTCTACTTTAACGTGCGCTACTCTTGCTGTGAAGATATTATCGTCTTGATTGCATTTTCGGTTAACTTTTGATACATTTTCAGGGCCCCCTTGCTACCAATACTATGTTGCGTATCAACGAAAATGGAAACGTCGTGGGAACAATAATAGTCAATTGTGAAGGTACACCATAAATATACAGTTACATTCTTACTTTGAAATAAATATATCGAGTATATTGCAACGAATCTACTGCCTGACGACCTCTCGACTCTTTTTAGGTCTGGTAGGTTATTTACGGTCAAAATGAGATTGTCCAAATTTGAAAAATAATTGCAATCCTAAGCGTGCCTCCCCGAGACTGATTTTGATCTAAGTATCCCAAGCAATTTCCGAAGATGAACTTGCATGATCCTATCCATAGATATCGATCCGGTTCCCTGTAACTGGGGTTACGGAGGTCAGATGGTAGTCGCTCCAATGTAATAACCTGCGGGGCAATTCTCGCGTCAGTAGAGATGAAGTCACACTCGAGATAAGTAGAAAAGAACTGTCAAATCCCTTCAAAATCTGTCATATTTTGACACATCTCGAACGTCAGATGAATCTCGATGAGCGCCAGAATTGGGGGCCTGGTCTGCTTAATATCGGATCATGGTCAAACCGTAGCCCGAATTAAGAAGAAAAAGCGCTAGGAGAATGATGATTAAGGTACCTATCATTGGCTTCGTGGAAAGGAATGCAGCACGGGAATAATCGAAACTTGTTTATTCTCAGGGTTCCCAGAGACCACGACCCTGGACAGCTTGACGGCTGCTACTTATTCCACGCATATGAGAAGCCTATCGCACTACGCTGGCAACGCTCTCAAGGAAATTGTAAGTCAAAAACTTTTTTGTAACACATGTAAAATAGCATCCCATCTTTGTATTCTAGTGAATGCTACATGTCAATAGTATCTAAATGTTATCGTTGTACATATCGCTTGGTAGACACTCAATGCAATAGCTGGACTAGGCAACATAGACCTAACCCAGAATAGAATAAAAAAACGTCAGAATCACGCCCAGACCTCTGCTCAGAATACACTGCCTCAGTGTAAATATGTTCAAGTGGAATGCCCAACATTTCTACAAAGTAAGTTGGTATTTATTTTGTTATTCGCAGGACGTCTTGGATGAACTGGTGGTCCTGAGACTGGTCTCGAAGAAAGCCGAGGCGGTGGTAGCTCCCGATCACGAGTTCCATCTCATTGTCGTCATGCGACGCACTTAAGCCGGTCTTCCGATCGAGCATACTTTTGAGGAATTTTTAAGACAACATGAAATGGCGTTCAAAGAAGTAAGAGTTTGAGGACTTTTATTTGTATCATAATTCATAATAACCAATTGATAATGAATGGTTATTAAAAGGTGAAATTAATGATGATAGAATAAACTTTGCTTAACATGATGTGCTGTGTAATGTCGCTCAATGTTGCTGAAAGTAGCCGTTCTTGTCTTCTTGCAGCAGTAGAAATATATCTAGATAGTCGAAGAGGGCAGAAAGGTCTATACACGTACACGACTCCTTTGTTAAGGGATGTAAGACCCTGGGTAGATCTTTCTGACATTTTGAAGTGTTCGGGTACTTCTGTTGAGGCCCTAGCATGACCGGCCAAATTACGTTTACCTGAGCTTATCTATGGAGGTCCCTTTCTTATCGGTCATGTTAAGACTACTGCTGACTGAACTCAGGATGTGATAATTGTGACAAATAAACGTGCCCAAGAATTAATAAAAAATTTCCTCATCTAATTTGAGAGCACTTTACCCACCTAATTTGCTTGCATAAAGAAACCTTGGTTACGCAAATATTTGAGTATGTCTAAGATTTTGCTAAATATAACAGCGTGCCTTTGGTTTTATTGTGTTTATGATTCATCCAAGGCCGCACTGCATGCTTAACTATGTTAAACGATTTTCCAAAAAAAAAATGTTAACGTGTTAATTGTCAATTACCTAGCTAGTGCTAAATAAAATTATTTTGTTACGAAATATTACATTATTTATCACTGGTAATATTTAGAGTGGGTATCGACTTATACATTGAGTAAAAAATGTTAATGATACATTTAGCGTCAAAAGTCACTGTTTCTTCTGTGACCCTCAACCAGACTCAAATCTGCCAAAGGCACTCCATTTCCTCTTTATATTGACAACTTTAACTATACATACATATTGGGCCTGCGCCGAAGCAAGACCACAAACTTCAAAAATACATTCAGACTTGTATAATACTTACCCTCTACGTTTTTACTAGGGTCCAAGGTCTGTATGTGGTCAATAAATTCTGATACAACTAACCTTCTGGAAAGTCGAGCATGATGGCGACCTGGCGCGAGTTGCCGGCCCACGTGGCGAGATGAAGTGGCGTGCGGCCCAGCTTGTCCAGCCGGTGCTTCTCTGCTCCGAACTTGAGGAGTAGCGCCAGGGCGTCGCCTCCCGCCAGCGCCGCCATGTGGCAGGCCGAGACCAGCCCCAGGCGGCATGTCGCGTTTGGATTAGCGCCGGCTTTGAGCAACCTAAAAAGATGAAAGAATCGTCTTCATTGCCAGCAACAGACATCAACTGTTTGACATAATTCGCCACCAGTGCTCGCTATACACTGAATGATAGAAAAAATAGGCAACGAATCCGACAGAAGTGTCATTTGATTCAACAAGCAGAAAGCTAGCAGAAGAATGTATATAGGTTTAGCGCCCAACACCCTATCATAAATGTTATCTACCACATGTGGACTGTTGAAGCAAATTTTGCAAACCAATGCAGGAATACACTAGCATTTATCGCGCAAATAAAGCACCCGTCACTTTTTCTCACTACTCGTTTAACATCGTTAAATTCGTTACCTATCGGAAAAAAAAATTTAGCCGCTGTCTGGTCAACTTGACTAACCAACTGTACCACGGGCAAATCAGTGAATGCAAAATATGCTTTATGTCCGTGACAAAACGTAACGGTGTAGGGCCGTAGCTTCGGTAAAGTTATTAAAAGGATCGCCTTTACCTCTCAACCTCCTCGATAGCGTGGGTCTCTATGGCTTCCAGCAGCTCTGTGTTAAGGCGGCGCAGGCGTCTATCGCTGCGCCGCCATTTCTTCGGTATAGACGAGCTGGTGTCCGTCTGCGGCGTGGGCGTTGGCGTGCTGGCGTTGGACTCCAACTCGGGGGGTATAGTGACCTTGAGGACGGGTTTACTGTAATTAGAACAAGAGCGGCTTGTTAGTTTGACAATTGGTTTTTTTCGGCCAGTTCCCTAGTCTAGGGTCGACAAATTCTTAATAGATCTGCGATTGGGCTATTTTGACTATCACAAAAAAAAGGTTTTTTAATAACTGTTTTTATAAATGTTTGCATAAAATTTCGATGCAATTCAGTGCACTGATAAGGGCATAAAATATGTTTGGGGGTAGGCCGCGGTGCCGACCTAGGACCAAAAAGAAATACACATGACTCTATTGTTAAGAGAGGAAGGCCTTGTAAGATCTGTTTGACCTATTCAAGTGTGCAGCTAATTTCTGCTGCTGTGGCCCCAACAGGACCGGCTAGTTTAGCAGAGTTTATTTCTAATTTCGTCCCTTTCTTATGACACTAGTTAGACAGAGACACTCGTCGACAGCAGAGCTGAAACTGTATTCTCTCAGGGGCGCCCAGCTTCAACAAGGTAGGACTGTACTGCACTGTAGGGGACATACTTGGGGTTAGGCCGCGGCGGGCGCATCTGCGCAGCGACGACATTGGTGTTGGGGCTGCGGGCCGGAATCGGCAGCAGGGGCCGCAGCTGCGCCCCATCCTCCTTTTCTGGAGCGCCGCGTTCGACGTCTGAAACAACCAGCGCTTCGGTCAAACATACAGCCCAAGAAAATCTTTACTAAGCCTCATTTCAGATTCCAAATAGGTTTAAGCCGGATTTCTTGAAAATACATTGTCGTCGCGCTTGCAGATCTTGGGATAAAGAAAGTTATATTTGTGCTGGCGTGACGACAATATACATATTTGTGCGTGAATGGCAAGGACAAGTTGACGTCATTGATGGATGATTATGCGAACGGAATTCTTCCTACCCGATGGCCGCGCCCTGTCACCACAAGCAGGACGTCAGCCAGGCATGCTTCCGGTGTTGATATGCGTCTGTGGCAGCCGGATCGCAGGCGCAGGATTACGATACAACTTGCCGAAATACAAAACAGCGCAGTTTAATACGCGTGTCTTGACCTTACGCTCTACAAAATGTTGCATTGTTTTTTATTGTGTCAACAGGATCTCTCACTCACCGTAAAACGCAAAAGAAAGCTACTACTTTACGCCGGTATTCTTGGAGAGCGTGGTCGTGCGAAGCGCTTAAATCGTGGTACAAAAAATCTAGTGTTTTAATTTATGAGATGACGTTCACGACTTAGTCAAGTTTAAAAAATATGGGTACATTTAATATCTCAAAAGTATGCATCAAACCTCAGAACATAAAATAAATGTGGGATGAAAGTGAAATAGCTTGGGATGCGTGTCTGGATATAAAGAAAATTTTCGTTACGTAGTGTTTTGTTTTGCCTTATCCCAAAAGGAAACGGGCGAGAGTTTGTGTGTACAGACTACAAATTTAAATGCCGTAAAAAAGAACTGTATATCGATATATCAACCTAAAAGGACAACTTTTCTACACTGGAAGTAGGCGCCTGGCGAGAAGATGCTTACGTTGAGCATGTCTAATGTATAATGATGTAACGATAGTAATAGCATTTTTTATCTGTGTTATTGAGAGTGTGTTTTGATTTGTTTTCTTTATTCATTTTCACTGATAGCGCATTGCTGCGACCTTGTGCGCATTGAGTATACTTATAAGATCCTGTAATTGGCTTTGTTATTGTTACTGAAGATGTATATCAAGATATTTATATGTACATCAAGTAATATAAATACAAGTATTTGTATTGTAAGCTGTTGGCTCTCCGAAAATAAATAAATGTGCAAGAGCACTTATTACCTGATGAAAAAAATGACGAGAAGACGCCTTTAGTGCACATTTATGAACTAACATAAACTAATTAACACTACCTAGTTACCTATTTCAAGCCTTAGGTAGCAGGTAAACAAAGTTTTGAATTGAGATCAGATCACTATTCACCAAAGTTCACATTTTAAAAACACGTCTTTAATATATTCACATAAATAATAGACCACAAAATTTTCCTCGACCTCCGATCACGTTTAACTTATTGCCGTTCTGAACGAAAACTAAACACAATATCTTACCGCAAGCTTATCAAAACCGGTGGCATAATTTGAAATTAATACACACACTTCATCACTAACAAAACACGTTGACACTAGCGCCGGTCTCACTAGCAAGAGATAACTTTGCGGTTTAAAGCATACAATATACTTAGTCATTTCTCAGGCAATCATCACCAAACGTCATCTCAACCAAGGTTGATGGTCCCGCGGTCCGGTATGACAAACATTGACACGGTACTCTCCATTATGGATGATTTGTCACAGCGAGGTTATAATTCAGGTCGCGTGACAAGGAATTAACAGGTGATTCTACTGATTCACAGATTTCATAGTTACACAGTCACAGCGTTATAGACGTTGCGTTGTGACGGTAAGTGAAAGATCAAGAGGACCACGGGCGAGGAGACCTATAGGGCGGTATGGAGTCAGCCATTGTTTGTCGCTGGATCACTTTCCATCAGGTGACCCGGATGTCCTTTTTCCACCTTATTCCATAGAAATGTTTATTGCTTTTTAAACCAAGGATGCACAAACCGTGGCCCGTGGGCCACAGGTCACATTCGATCCCCTGGCGATGGGTGTGCGACCTGCCAGCAAATTAATAGAAACAAATTTTCGTGTCAGCAAAAGTACCTAATCAATCACATCCCTTTGAGACTGCCAGATAAACGAATAAAGCCCTAATGATTAAGTGCGGCCCGCCACTAGCTCATAGTCATAAAGGACCGAGGCCTCAAGAAGTCTGTGCATCCCTGTTTTAACCACAGGATAAAATGGAAATACTTGTCTAAAAGGGGTATTTCCCTTGTTCGACAAAACGTTCAGTCATGTAAGCTTGGGTCTTGCGTCACAGAATTACAGGTGAGCAATCGTAATGAGTCTGTATGGAGAAGTCCGACGTTATAAGAAATATCATAAAAATTTAAAGAATGCATGGACGTCGACTTTAAAAGTTTGTACCTATTCAATTATTTCGTAACACTACCAAAAAGTACACCGCCCAGAAGTTGCATGAGATGGCCGATCTCTTGCCCAATTACAAATTAGAAAAAAAACACTTTAGATATGGTGAGGTGAGGTTTTCCTACGAAGACTAAAATTCCTTAAAATACCACAATGAAACAACGATTAGTTCTCGATTCCCCGGATACTCGGTCGGATACATTAAGCAAATCCATGATATTTCAATCGAGACTTCATAGAATTTTACATGACAAAACATTCACATTGTTCTAATTTGGAAACGTTCATTTCTAAGAAATCTAACCAAGATAAGCCATTTTCCTCTTTTAAATGGGTGTCAGCTAAAACGTAAGGCAACACAAACCACCATCTGAAAACTTCTTTGTCGGTCGACTCCGTCCGACCAAAACTGTCTTGACTGTATGCTTGACTGCTGTTACCCCTATATTTAAGACGTTTGGTCTTGTCGGTGTAGTGAAGTGATCTCCAATCCTTATCGATTGCTATCTCGTTAACCTCTCTGTTCAACACTATAGTAACCTTTTCCTTCGCTTGATAAATGTAACTTCTTTTAGGTCTGCCCTTTACTCTCCTTTCTTATATAATTCCTTCTATTATGTTCGCAAAATGTATGTTGCGTTACATATGAAGCTTTTAGTTGAAAATAACACATGATTCTACTGATAAGTGATACATACAAGGGCGGATTTAAGGGGGGAGGGGGGGCACGGGGGCAAGCTAGTATTTTTGTACTGTACTTCAAGTTTATTTTTAACAGTTATTGTTTATTTTTTGCCTGTCCGCCCTTGTGAGCCCCCCAGAAAAAAATCCTGGATCCGCCCTTGGATACATATTATTATGATGGTTAACGGCTACACAGAAAAGATTTATTGAGCCGCACATAGATTTAATGAGGCTTATTATCGCTCTGAGAAAACTTAGTGAGATCACGTGATTAATAATGGAAGCACAGAAAAGATTTGGTTAGATCACCGATGATATTAGTACCTGCCCATTGCCAAGACAAGCCGCAAGATTGCCGGTGAAATTTCTGGCACAACAAGCATTCCATCTTAGCTCTCTGGGTTGGCAACGGTCTACAAACACCTTGGTACTGCTGGTGTCTACGGGTATTGGTGATCATTTACTTACCATCAGGTGACCCACTTGCTCGTTTATAGAAAAACGGTAATATTTTGACCACACAGAAAAGATTTTGTAAGCTCTCCTGTTATAGGTCATCATAAACTTTGCCAGTGTATGATGATGTTGATAAAAATTCAAGGTAGTTTCAGTGTGCTTACCTTTCATTGGCGACATGTTTCTTTACATGATCGAACTAAACACTATTATTATTGTTTCACATGTGCCTAAGTCCACCACTGTCGACTCTTACGCAGGAATCCAATATGTGATTGACGTCTTATCGACTTACACGTTATTTTAAGGAAAGGCTTATAAAGGGTTAGACTCGACTTGGAGATAAGTAATTGAGTTTGATAAGTTTTTCTATCCGGCTTTGCTCTAGGAAGATTTTTTGTGAAGTTTACTTACATATACCTATCGATAGAATGTTTTATCTTAATGAAGTGACCCATAACATTTAGGGTAAATCCAATTGACTAATGTAATAAGAAAACCGTTGGAATTTAAATACCATCTAAATCGGTTAAAAAGTTCGGTTGGGTTTTAATTTAGGAAAAGCTTGAAAAAAAGTTTTTATCGTTTGTACTACGGAAGTACGGAACCCTACACTGAACATAGCCCGACATACTCTTACCGGGTTTATAACTGGGGCCTCTGTGATATTCACAGGTCTACGAAAAGACGGCACTATCGGTAGATAAGCCATATCTTCAGATTATGGTAGGATTGTTTGTGTATCGACTCAGGAACTTGGTGATTCATTTTGTCACATTTGACTCGTGGTTAGTGTTGTTTTAGAAATCAAGTATTTTCGGCACTTCCATTATACTAAACTTGCGGACCAATGAAATCCAACGCAACTAGCAATGTGACTGTGAACATCACTTGCGGTTATTTGCGATCTGACAGTAAAGATGTTGAAGAGCGCTAGTGGTCTAGTTGGTAGAAGGGCGGGTTTGTGATCTAAGTACAGAGTTCAATGCGCAGTGGTTGCCATATGTATCAATAAGTTATGCTAACTTGTGTCTTATGTATTACTTAAGCAGTGGTTAAATAACAACCAAAGCTCTTAGGGTAGTGAAAACATCGTGAGGAAACCTGCACATTCATGTAAATTAATGTAAATTATGATTCTTCCGTCACCGGGGTTTCTAAGGTTACTGTTAAATGTATGTTGAAAAATATTTCCATCTAAAATGGCAGGTTTGGCTGGACAGGACAGGACAATAAAATTATTTTTAATTAAATAATTTATATTTACTTACAGTACTATTTACACGTATCGCTAAACTAAGCCCTAACAGGCAACTGGAGATCTGTTCCTCTGCTCCTTCATTTCTTTCAACATTTGGAACATCATGTCGTACAAGTCTTCCGGCGCGCGTCGATGCCGCGATCGCGAGTGTGACCGCGAAGCATCTCGCTTCAGTTTGCGCCCGCGCTGCGGCTCTTTGCTATTACTGTGGCGCACCTCCTTCAACCCCCGTATCTGCTCCTTCATGTTAGCCACATCACTAGACAAACTAACCAACTGTTCTAAAACACTATCTAACTTCGACTTCTCTTTCGCATCTTCCTCATCTACAGGTGTAATCAAAGCGTCGTATAAAACACCGATTTTCTTCCCAAAAGCATCTTTATTAGTTTCTTCTTTTACATTTTTACAATGCTCCATAGCTTTCTTGATAATGGCACGGCGTAAATGCGGTGGTATATACTCGTCGCCGTGCGACATGGAGTCATCAAAATCGAAGTAGTACCTGATGCGCCAGAGTTTCTCTTTGGTGGGGAAGTTGTTGATGCTCCAATGGTACCTTTTGTAGTAGGTATTGATTGGGAACACTTTGCTTACAAGCCCGTATACCAGGTAGTCTAGGGTGATGAGTAGTTCAACTTGTTTCTCCAGTCGTTTCGTGTTGCCTGCCACGTTTAGCTCGTTGACGTTGCTCACGGCGACGCCTACCATGAAATTCATCAAAACAATTCCAACAAACATAAGGAATAGGGCAAAGAGGAAGCGGGTGACCTCCGTGGAGGCCCCAAGCCCCTCTGTATGCTTGTCATCAAATAAGTTGTCGTACTCAAACTCCTGCGTCATCATTACTGACGTCTTGATAAAAGCTATCCAGGGGTTGTTAAACGGGTCCTTAGATCTGTACTGGATCATGAAGCTTAGGGAGAACCCTATGATCAGAAACACGAAGGTCAGCAGTATCTGTGAAAGAAAAAGTAATTCACTTTTTGAATACATGCTATGATCCAGCGTTTTGGAATTCCAATGAAATCACCGACTCCGACTATATGCCAAGCAAATAATGCGGCGCAGCTAATATTTAAAAATACTTCCTCTTGTTTATATTACGGTTTCCATACAATAATTCAGACAGGTCTGATGACCTAGGAAGTAGCATCTGGTCAGCTGGCATAAATGATTTATTGTAATATAATACTTTTTATGTAATAGGGGGGAAAACGAGCAACCGGTCACTTGATGGGAAGTGATCATCGCCCATGGGAATCAAGGATCTCAGGAGAATCAGTTTAACCTTCTCCTGCTGTGGCCCACCGGATCTCTCACACAGCATATGAAACGCAATAGCAAACGACTACTTCTACTAAGTACTTCATGTCGATATTTTCTGAGAGTCTGCTACTACCCCGGTCGAGCCGGCCCATTCGAGCTCCAACCAGCAGCTGGCTACAATTTGGCTTTTCTACTACACTTATCATTGGTTGCTGAAACAATACTAATACTTTTTATAGCGGTCTCTGTGCAACTGTTTTAATCAAATGCCTTAAGCAATTATAGGTACGTAACGTACAGACTACAAGAAACTTATGCTACTTTGGCACCTTTCTTCATACATATTCAAACAATTCGTAATCTACCAGCCGTTAAATTTTGACACATTTTATCCGGGACATCTGTCTAATATAAGCATTTTCTTTTAAATAAAAGACAGTGCGTATTATAACAAACCAACCTTAAAAATGTTGCTAGCGACCTCTCCAAACATTAGCACGTAGTACCCCCAGTTGGGGAACCGGGAGAGTAGGAAGAGCATCTGAAGCCACGCCAGCAGCAGCGCCGCCGTGGCGATGTGCCGGGGCCAGTCCTGCTCCTTCGGCGCCACGTGGATCGCCACCGGCACCACGCAGGCCAGCGCCATGCAAGTCAGCTTGATCCAGGTCTCGAAGTTTAGGAAATAGCGGCGTTTCTTCACTGTTAGGAAGAACATTTCCTGCAAAGACATACCAGTTTCAAGATGGGAGTTTTTATGTTTACGATCTGAGAGATTTATGTACATACCTATAGTAGTGTTTTCAGCTCATCTACTTTTCCTAATACGGTTGTAACATGGCCCAGGGTTTAATTTATCCCTCCTTGCATCTCTGTGTAACTATAGTATCTTAAGAAAGGGACGCCCATAGGGATGAACTAAATTTGGCCGGTCATATTAGTGCCCCTCTGGGATACCTAAGTATACAGACTTGTACACTTATATAATATAAAAGACAGACATATAATATAAAATAGTTGGACTGAACATGATAGAAACATCCACTTATATTGTCCTCTGCGATCTTTCTCCTTTTGATGTATTAATTTGATGCACTGCATGCATGTCTTCTTCAAGTTTCCTAAAGTGGACTTTTTGCTAGACTTAGTAGTCGTAGTTGCTGCTGGCTTGCATGCATCTCCTACGTACGGTAAACCATTTTGAATTCGCGACTATTGTAAAACCCTGTCTCTACGAATCATTGAAGTAAAATTTTCGTTTTTGTGGTGAAAAGTCATGATGATGTTTAAGTATAGTGAAAATGGGCTACAATAGCCCGGAAATCAAATTGGGTTGTTGGGCACGTACTACTTTAGATACATAGAAAACTTTAAATTTTGTGTTCATTAAAAATATATTTAGCTAGGCACACTCACCAGTATAAGCATTAGGCTGATCATGGTGTATATAAACGCAGCAAAGACCCAATAAGTATACTCGAAAACACGCGGTATCTCGGTGTTTGTGTCGCAGAAGTAGAAATGCGTCACCACAAAAATGTTTAGCGTCAGCACAAAAAAACCGTAAATTGTCAACATCACGTAGAAAAATGGTAACAACGTCTTCCATTTGAGGTGAAGGAGACTCTCCATCAATGGATGCAGCAGTATTCTTCTCTGGCCGCACCGCACCATCTCTTCGATAACTTGTATTTGCGTCATGTTATGACTTCTAGTTGTTAGGAATCCGTAATTTACACTAATCTCAGTCTGGCCCTGCTTGTTCTCGTAGTGAGTAAAAGAATCAAACACGGTTTCAAAAAAATCGGCCGGGTTAGGAAGTTGTGCCGTTATAATCTGTATCGTTGTCTGTTTGTCGTTCAACGCCGCTGTGTAGCTAGACAGCACGGCTTCAGTCTCATGTAAAAAAAATAACATTATCTTATTGCTACAATGAAAAGCTGCTTCGTGCATTGGCATAAATCCCCTGTTGTTAACGTCCTTTATAGCTGTCGGGTCTTTTGTGATAATTGCCTTGGCCACTTCCACGAAGTCACCTCGCGCTGCAAAATGCAGTGCCGTAGAAAAGGTGTCATCAGGAAGACTAGTCCTAAGCCGCTGACAGTTCCCGTGCTTGAGCAGTAGTTGAACACATTCATGGTTATTTTTATCAGCTGCTAGATGGATAGGAGCCAATCCGGCTTTGTTGAAAGCATCGATAAGATACTTGGAGTCGCCAACGGATTCTAGCAGGTATTGCATTATTTCTGTTCGGCCATACATAGCCGCTATGTGTAAAGCGTTGCAGTAGTCTTCGGACATATTCTCTATCCCGGCCCCGCGGTGGAGCAGCGCCTTGGCGCACTCTATGTGTCCGTCCCTGATCGCCACGCTCAGAGGGGTGTCCCCTTCTGCGTTAAGGCAGTCTATAAGATTTTCTTGCTCGGCTATGCTCAGAACTTTATCCAATATCCTCATGTTTCGACCTTGCACTGCCAAATGAGTTAGTGTTGTTTTCATCTGGAAATATAGAAAATAGCGAGCAAGTGAATAAGGATTCCTGTTTATAATATCAGCGATTAGAGGATAAGGTGAATGTATGCAACATGATTGTAATGTTCAGAATCTTTTTGGCTTACTGCGGCGTGTCACCGTTAAAACGTTACTTCCGTAAGTGGCGAGAGTGGAGCACAAATGAATTTGCAGCGATGACACTGATGATAATATCTCATGGCGTATGAGGTTGAGTTTGGACTGACCTCTTTGCAAGCCTGCTCGTCAAGATGGTCGAAGGAGCTAGAAGCGTCGGCGCCGGCCTCGAGGGCGAGGCACACCCCCGGCAGCCACTTGAGCTCCACCGCGGTCTTGAGCACGGAGTAGCCACGTTTATCCACCACGTTTACCCGTAGAGAAGACTCTTCATCACCACATTTGTAGTACAGCAGCACCTGGACATTTGTTATCGTTGAGTGATATAGTTCACAATGTGGTCAGCCAGACGATATTCGAAGTCAGAGTCAATAAGAGTAAATTTATCGTTGTCGGTTTTCCTACACATACCTAATCCTCTTTCTTCCGACTGATATGCAATACAGTATTGTTTATGGCATACCACACGGATATATACAAAAATATTTTACAAAAATATACCGAATGAAAAATGACCGACATAGCCTGTGGTAACAAAATAACCCGTCATGGAGAAAGACCCCCGCGTGTTTGGATAGCAAAAACTCTGTACAACGTTGTCTGGTATTGTATTGACATTTTCTGATGATCGATGGTTTTATTATAAATAATAGAACCACACTTACCTCAAGCAGTTCCTCGAGCTTATTCCTCAGACAGAGATGCAGTGGCGTATAACCAACGCTGTTGATGCATGAGACGCAAGCGCCGGCGTGCAGTAGTAACTTCACAGCCTCCACACTCTCCAGCAGAACAGCTGTGTGAAGGGGGGTATTAAGTTTGTCAAAGTCGTCGCCGCGCATAGTGTTGAACGATCCGCCTGCTTCTAACAGCACCTGGATCATCTCCGCAAGGCTAGAATAAAGAGAGACACAATTTGTGATATGGATGATGTAACTATAAAGTCGATCCGGCTCAAGGACCATTTCTGCAGTAATTATCTCCTAGCGCTTTTCACCGTTTCTTCATTTGGGTCTTCTTTGACCATGATCTCGGATTTGGCAGGTCAAGTTATTATGTTAAAGCGACTGTCATTTGGCCTCTGTAACTTCTGTGACGGGGAAATGTAACTGATTGGACCATATGGTACATATTTTCCTACGTTAATTGGTGCGGTAAGTACTGAAGTACTTGCAGTCTGCTCCAGGGATCAGTTCGGGCCGTGTCAGCCAAGTTCAGAACGAAGCGACCCGCTGGCTGTGTGTATATTTAAACGCACCTTTTCGTCCAACTTTTGACTCTCCCATAACTTAAAACCTTTGTACATACTTGCAATTTTGCTTATATTTCGATACATAAATACCAAACTCGTCTGTAACCAAGATAAATTAGTATCTTATTTTGATATTTTTATAACATAGAGAATGGGAGTTGGATCCCAATTTGCATGGCCTTAAGCGACTTTGATATATGTATAAAGATCCCTAGAATATCTAAGGTCCCAACCAAGTGGAACTTCTGCAGTCTTAACATGACCGGCCAAGTTTAGATTATCAATATTGTTCTATATGTGCATCCCTGCTTTCTTATGGCACTAGTTAGACAGGGCCATCATGTTGCCGCAGAACGTAAGACAGACACCCTCATGGTCTAGCAACTTACTGGTCCCGCTGCACCTGGTGGTCATAGTAGAAAGCGGAGCCGGCGACGTCAAGCGCGGTGCGGCGCGTGTTGCCGCCGCCGTCGGGTGAGGCGCCGCGCTCGAGCAGTGCGCGCGCGCATGCCACGTGGCCGCGCGCCGACGCCGAGTGCAATGCTGTCCAGACTGGCTTTTCATTCGTTGGCTGAGTACAAACAAGTTTAGATATAACAAATAATTATTGTTATTTATTGTTAACTAATGTTATTTGTATATATATGTATATATTATGTATATTATTATTTTATATTATCTAGTTTCTCTGTTTTATTTATTTCTGCACCACCTACCATCTTGTTATCTTAGTTTTTAATTTCTATCTCTATACAAAGGTTGTCTGGAAGAGATCGCTCAAGCTATAAGACCGCCTTTTGGATACCTATATTAAGCTTTATCTGTAATTCTGTCAAATTGTAATGTGGTATTCAATAAAGCATATGGTATTGTATGATTTTCAAATTATGAGGTAAGTAATTTCAAAACGCCCTTCCCTTCCCATTACACCCATAGGTGCTTTAAGAGAAATTCTCTCTAAATTAAAAGTCTCAAAGTCCATTAGTTTAACCTGGCAGTCAGTAACGGAATCTATTTCATATGTAAGTCATTTGTACTTACTTACGTAAGTAGGGGAGACCGAGGGGTTTTGAAACAAAGGTGAGTTGAAACAACGTCAATTTCACGGAATCTATAACCGTTATTGAAGTGGCGACAACGCTGTTTAGCCGTGCCCCACCACCCCGAGCCCCTCAGAATGCGTCACTGCCTCAAGGCGCGCGGTTGCGGAGTTCTAGCACCCATGTTCAAAAAACACCAAAAGTTAGTTTTAATCGGATTTTTTAGCAACCTCTAATTTGATAATGTGTTGGTGGTTTGGCTTGTTCTATGTATGTATCGAAAGCCCATTAACTAAGGATTGAATTAATAGTGATGGTGCGAGTCATAACTTTGCAGTTTACTTTTTGGTTTTAATTTTATAACGGATCGGAGAATTTTTGCTCCTGAGGAGATTTGAAACAGATCGTTTCAACTCACCTCGGTTCTATTTTGTATGACTAATTTGTTCATATTTTGACGTTATTTTTGTTTAAGCATGCCTACTGGGTACCAAAGAAAAACAGACAGGTATGGCGAGACAAGAAATATATGAACTGGTTATGTTGCGCCAAAAAGTCTTCGGGATGCTGCCTCCAGCTATAGATTTATTATAATAAATTATTGCATAAGGGATATTAAATTTAAATTCTATTGCAATGACAACACAAAGAAAAATCAGGGTAATGGGAGGACTCGGACCTGCAACCTCAACCTAACTTAACCTAATTTTTCTTTGTGCTGTCATTGCATAAAATTTAAACTTACCTAATAATTTGAATGTTTACCATTAAAAAATAAAAATCGAAAGAAATTTCGTTCACTAAAATTATTCAGATTAGACTTTAAGGAAGCAGACCCTGGCCTCCAAGACTTACCCAGGTCGGCAGCATGTTAAACCGGAACCGCTCATCGGTGTTGTCGCCCGTGGGTATGTACTGCATCTGCGCCTCCGCTTCGAACCAGGACATCGTGTACAGCGCGTTCGGGTCGAACCCTGCGTCCAGCAGCCTGGAGTACAAAGGATAGGACTTAGCTTTGTTAGATAAAGCAAGAGAGGTCCCGTTTTACATAAGTTTCACGCCTGTAACTGGTTTTAGCTTAGTTTCTACATAAGTTAGGGCCCATGACTAAAACCAGTTTCTACTCCAACCACGGTCTCTAAAGGAACTGGTGCTCGTTATAAAATTTGTCGTTTTATGTGTACGTATGTATGAATAAGCATAATAATAAAATGGTTTTCACTTGAATTTACTTGTTTAAATATATAACTTGTGTCTTATCAAGGCAATAGTCAACCGTGTCTGTTACTGAACCAGCGAGCGATATATTTGGCTTCCTAGTCCTCCATCAGGTGAAACAGACGCCAATTGCTGTCAATTTAACATATTTAAAAAATGATGTACTCACTTTTCCACCTCCTCCACATGGTTCCACTTGACAGCAATCAAGAGCTGTGCTTCTGGGTGTTGATAGCTGAAATTTAAAACAAACAATTGGAAATATTTATGTTGCGCTGGAATGTTAAAAAGATTTACATGCAAAAATGGCTACAATGTACTACTAGCCAACAAAATTAATAATCCCCTCAGAACTGCAACAGCTGCATCTGTCAGGCATGTCATGTTTTGTCACTAGAACAGACCCTCCAGTCAAAGGGAAAATGGGATACTCTTCTTAAAAGATCAGTATAGTGGCAGCTTGTCCTATTTCTCTTAGACTGCGCCGAAAAGGCCTTTCATGCCTAAAAGCGATAGTTTTAACATTAGCCAAAAACTCACTGGATAGCATTTTTCGGGGTGATCATCTTGGTGGGGAGAGGAGGGCCGGCGGGCCAGGGCACGGCATAGGGGCTCTCCTCCGCGGTAGTTTGGCAAAGCGGCAGCAGCGGCAGCCCATCGGACTCCACCGCGAAACCTGCCTCCACATCTGTAACAGCAAAATCTGTTTATGAAGATTATGTTTAGATATAGTATGTTTGTGTTTGTGTTTTTTGTAGTTATGCCATGTAGAGGTGCTCACGGAGGATCATGGTGCCTAGCCGTGTCTCGACATATGCTGAGTGGGTACTTTCTCAGTGTTCTAGTTGTAAGTTCATTTTATGTAGTAGGTACATCTTACTTAACATCGAATAAACTGTTTTCTTTCTTTCAAAATGATGTAACACCAGAGAACTGGTATAACCCGTTCTGTGGTCCACGGGGACTTTATTCGGCAGTGCGGAAGCGGCGAAGATCTGTTGCTGTATTTCATTTAGTGTTAGTTTCAAATAGTTCCCGCTCAAGTTTAAATAGTGTACCCCTTTCTTAGCACATTTGTTAGATAGAGCAGCATTGTGGGATAAACTGACTACCATGGTATGGCCGATCGTGCGACCTCTACATATTGTATAATATTTTCTTCATTTCCAAGTAGGGAGAATCAGGAATCAGGAGTTCCCTTTTTATCTTATTCACAGATGTACAAACGTTAGAAATAATTACTTCGCCCCTCAAAGGCCAAAGAAAACGAGTCCTCATGCATAGTCTTCCGAATACCTAAGTTATGTTTATGCCCGCATTGTTATGTCGACAGCATCATGTGATACCTACATAGCCATGCCACTGGACTTGGCACGTATCAATTTCGGTGAACGTCACTGTGTGGCCCTAACATGACCGGTAAAGTTTAGTTTATCTCAGTTTATCTCTATTTGCGTCCCTTTCCTATGACACTAGTTTGAAAGAGACGCAGGGAGAGATAAATTAAACCTAAGCCGGTCATGTTAAGGCTACTGGGATAGGTCTACAGACCCAGGGGCACTCCAACCTCAGATTGTGGTAGCCAAGCTTGAGACAAAGTAGGTTACACTTCGAAGAGACTTTGAAAAGAGTAAAAATACACAAGACTACCTATAAATAATAACACTAACTCTGAATGCAAGCAGGGGAGCTTTTCTTAATACTCCGAAACTCAAAACTACGAAATTTAGTTATTTACAACCAATTTCTATTCCATCCACACTGAACCTACCGACGTTTCCATTCGGTAGCTGACTTGAACTGCCGGTGGTAGCTCTTCGAATGGACAGCCGAATTCCAGACAGAGACAGACAGGTCTGAGGCGAGGCAGTCTTCTCGGCATGATCGTCGCTCTCATCCACTATTGCTGAAGTGGTGTCTTCTAAATAACAATGGAAGCTGTACTCCTAGATTACAAACCCACACCAACACCGTTTTAAAAATTAACACCCAGCACAAAAAGAACGAAAATTCCTTCCACCAAGCTACTTAGCAAATTCCGAAAACCGAACGGCAAGTGCGGGAGACTCGCTTCTTTCGCTATTAGCATGATCCTTTCTAATTATTATATAAGGATATCGCAAAAGATAAGAAAGTGGGATTATGAAAAGTTCCTCGAAAAATCACGTCGAAAGCATTGCAATGTTTAACAAGTGTTCTTCTTTTTGCAAGCGTCTGCCCCGTACCTACATCCTATCCCAAAGGTATAGTGTAGCCTAGGTGTTTCCCATTTTAATTACAATGTAGATTAGAACAATAATAGCTGGAATAGTGTTATGTTATGTAATCTGTGCTTCTAGGAACGACGCTTTTATGATTTCACAAATCTACGCAATAGTACAAAATGAAAAAAGAACTTCTTGTAAAATTGTATGCTGATTGATACACAGCCAGAAACAAGTTTGTATTGTTTATGTCGTGCCACCAGCACCAGTTGCCCTAACATGGCCGGCAAAGTTAAGTTTATCTGAGTTTATCTATGCCTCCCTTTCTTATGACATTAGTTTGATTGAGACAGACGTAGGGAGAGATAAACTTAACCTGGACCGATCATAATATATCAGAACCACCGTTAAAATTTCAAACATTATCTGTTAGTAAGGAGCAAACGTATCCGTGATACTTTATTAAGAACGGCCATTTAAACCTGTTAGGTTTTAACAGTTAGGGGCATAGCAGCTTTATCGGATACAAAGGTATTTGTTCTGTAATTTGAAATATGTCATTTTTATTTATAGACCTGGACCGAAATAATAATGTACTATTAATTAATAAATTATAAAAGCAATTAATAAAACTAATCTAAAGGAAACTACTTAAATACGAACAAACTTAAAAAAAAACACTGATAGTAAAACTTTAGAATGGCTTTAATAATTACTTCAAAGTCATAACCTATGATCAAATAATAGAGAGTCGACGTGCAACATTCGGCCCAATAATCCCTAATCCAATAAATTTATTAAATAAACCAGAGTTATTTTATTAAATCAAAACTATTCTTGGAATTATTTCAATGACCCTCACCTTTAGTCTTCATCTTTCGATATATTCGATCACCACGCAACACTGCCGTTTCGAGTCATACCTCTAGCACTTAACTTGATTGGTTTTCCTTATTGTTTGCCTCAAATTATTTACTAATTTTAAGTTTCCTCGTCTTAAACGCGACCGACTCAGCGTTGAACGCATCCCGAACTAAATTCCGTCTCGATCATTTTCAAAATTGTTTATTACCATACATAATGATCTCCGGTTTTACCAATAAAAAATCTGCACGGATAGGAACTGGTTTTTGCTCGAAATGGGATTTTGAATGCAAGCGAGTAACGTGTGCTGAAATTCTCTTACGGCATAAGAATCGAGGACAGTCTAGTCACAGCTACTCGTTAACATAAGGCTGGTTTCCTCCAGAGCCTCCACCAGGCGTCCGAGGGGCAAAATCAACCAATAAGATCGGTAGACTCATAGGTATATAGGGGCAAGTGGGCCGTGCCCACCCCAAGATGTTGGGCTACCGATTCTAATTTCTATAATAATTGAGTGTCGACTCTGCGTCATCGCATCGGCCATGGTATGTCAGGGGCAGGGCCTCCCTGAAAAATAACCCTAGATACAGCAATGGGTGGACTATGTGAGAATGCGAGATTCTTTCGTCTCCCGCTTTAGCTCTAACATGTCCGCCCAAGTTTAGTTTATCTCTATGTGCGTCACTTTCTTGTGACACTAGTTAGACAGAGACGCAGAGAGGGGATAAGTTAAACCTAGGCCGGTCTTGTTTGGACCACGGCTTTGCATTCTAGCACAGATCGAGTGAAAGTCTCAGCTTTTATCTTTTAAAATAACAGGCGAACATACTTAGCGAAAGTTTAAGGGTTCCTAGTTTGCTACGGAACCCCAAAACGAAGGCGAGCTGCGGCAGGTTGCGGGTATTTTGTCTTTCGTGGCGGGATTCCCCTCAATTATACATAACTATAGCTTGAAATGAAGTGGCGAAGTCGGAATGCGCGCGCGCTAACTTTTTTGACCGCCTTTAAAAAAGAAGGAGGTTCTCGTTGCAGGTCTCGGGTGGAATCGCTTGAATCCCTAACTTTGTTCACCCTGGAATCTTTTTAGTACTTTAGAACCATAGCATAGCGAGTACAATATTAGAATCCTTCTCTTCAGTTTTGGATTCAATACCGCTCTCGCCGTAAATATATAATTTTGCTCGCTTATAGCACAATTTACTGTACTATAGTAGACAAATGGGATATTAATGATTTCATTGAATGTACGTAAATACCAAAGATATATTAATACAACTCAGTTAATGCATCAGTAAAGCCAATGCAATTAAAAATAGAGCCTTGGAATCGTATATAATATCGAAATTGGCCTGATACTAAAAGGGAAATCCCGCTGATGACATAACTATGGGCCAGAAAAAAACTAAATGGCTAAATGACCACGCCTCGGGGTCATATGTTTATAAACCACCACTTAAATATTACTACAGAGGGCGTTGCCTTTATACAGCGTATTGGCACATACTAAGTTTTTCCTACATTACTCTGTTAGTTTGTTACGAGCGGGAGTATCGCGCTCGCGCTAGCTACACTACGGCGTCAGCAAGGTATCCATAAAGTTAACAACTTGGACACTCGTCAATGTATTCTTGGCATGTTTGTCCCCGCACCGAATACCAGAGTAACTACTACGTGCCCAAGACTTTATGTAAAGTTTTGCGACGTCATATTGTGACGTAGGTATACGGTTAATTGTGTCAATGATTTATTAAAGGACACTCATAATCATCCTCTCATCTAGCGGCAGTTGGTTAAAAATGCGCGAACACGTCATCAAGTTTATTAAACCGCTCGAAATTGAGACCAACTTGTAGTGGAGCCTAAAGCTTAATTAAATAAAACCAAAGATAATACTTTTAGGGTCAACAAACTGGAACAAATTACCTAATTACCTTGCTACTCCGCGAAACCAACCGCCTCCGCGTGGTTTCGCGAAGTAACAAGGTAATTTGTTCCAGTTTGTTGAAATGGACCTCCGCAAAATAACGCCTGAATCTAGTATTAATTACTTTTAGGGTCATCCATAAATTAATTTACGCTTACGGAGGGGGTGGGGGGAAGGCTGCTTTTAAAGTCGGTGTTTAAGGCAAAACCCTACCGATCGCGTCTTTAATGAATTACTTAAGCATGGATATAGCCTCAGTACATGTCAATCGTACACACCCAAAACTATCAAAATGGTTACCTTTGGTGTGCGTCAAGGTAATAGAACTTGTAAATTAATAAGAAAAACTTCTTTAATACTACCTTAAGGTACACCAAAGGTAACCATTTTGTCGTTTCATGTGAACAGGGTAGGGTGTCCATTCAAGAGGAGGTTTAGAGTAAGTAATCGTCTGTTTTCGGCAGATTGTTTCGCCATTTAAAGTAAAGAGATTAGCTATTAAAATATCGTTTTTAATTTTCAAACTCTTTCTTTGCTATGCTATTTCTATGGGTCGCGTACACGTCGCGTATGAGACATGGTTCTAACTAGCTTCGGAAGCTAGTTGGTTGGAGCCAAGTTGGAGCCTTCTCGCATACGCGACGTGTACGCAACCGATGTAGCCTGGCCCTTACTCCACAATACGTTTGATCTTACTTTGGCCGCTTATTCTCCTTGTTTAAAAATGTACAGATGGCAACCTGCTGTGCGAAAGGGACAGCGTGACTTAAAAGTAAGTCTATGGTGGACCGCAATTTTTTAATGCAAACTTTGTTTAAATATGAGCTTCATGGCGTTGGAATAAGTTTTAATTTTTGAACTTTGTAATAAACTATGCTTGAATGTATGGCAATGTTTTTAATAATGAAAATTTATAGTTCCTCGTTTATCCCATTTCTTTTTTTTCACGTATTGTCAGACTGCAGATTTAGTCTTCTACTTTTTATACTAAATACGTGATTTTTATAGCCTTTCTTGTCTCACAAACACCAAATAATATGTACATACTTAGTCTCGGTTCGAGTCGATCCATTTGTTTGCATAGAACTCTTTGACAAACACCTTTGTATTTTTGTGCCTCTTCATTTAAGCGCGAATCACGTTGATACATTTTAGGTTTTTCGGCGCTTTTTTAATATTTCCACTCCCACTTCTCGTTTCGTTGACTGCCTTGGCAACACCGTTTTTTTTTTAATTTATTTTTGGCCAGCCTTGGCAACACCGGCTGAGCTAGGGTTACCAACGTAGAGATTTTTCACAAATTTAGGGGCAAAATACGTGAATGTGATTCTTTTAAAGCTTAATATTTTAGGAGCAACAGGAGTTTTGTAATATATTAATCTATGTTAGGTAGGTGCTGACTTGCGAAAGCGACGTTCAGTTAGGTACAAGATCACAAAAAAGAAAACTCAGTTCAGATTTTTCTTTGGCAGTTTTATTTTTGGACCATCATTTAAAATGAGTTTCATTAGTTGTTAACATTACTTTGGCGTATAAAATAATGATTTTTGGGGTTTAAAAAGCCAATTTTGGGAAATTTAAGGGTTTTTCGATTTACAGTTAGGTTGGGTGTAGGGGTAAATATTTTTGATAGTTGGCAGCCCAAGGTGCGACCGCAACGCATCTCTTGATTGACGTGCGACAAATGTGCGATTTGTGTCGTGATTAAAATTGTAATTTAGACTAAAATTGATTGAATTTCACTGTTAATTGTTGTTATAACATAATGGCTGAGAAGTTTGATAGCAAAAACGGCTATAACAGCAGCGATTTCAAGCGTAATTCCAACCAAGATATGCAAGGAGACGCCGATCGCAACGATCAAGATGGCGACGAGGGAGCGAAAATAAATGACAAAGCCGGTGAATACATGAGGGAATTGTTGAGTGAGAAAATTAAGCTGAACACTGCCAAGTTCCCTTATGCCACCAAGCTCATTGATCAAGGTAATTTTATTGTGGACTCTTCGGCGACAACTTGTTCTGTTCTTGGTAGTAGCTTGTAAGTAGTGCTTATTAATTTTTATTAGCTTTGTTCTACTTTCGATTAAGTTAGCGAGTTTTTAGCATACCGGTTTTGAACTGGCATTCCAAAACGCCATGCAACCATGACAAGCCAGGTCTGCAGCCATATAAGTTCTGATTTCTTATCAATTGTTTGTTCTCAGAGGTTACCAAGGTGCAGGCTTCGGGCCGGATACCGCCAAGAGATTTCAAATACGTCGATGTGTACCATGAGAAGCCAGTCAAAGTCACCGTTAAGGTGCTCGTGCCACTCAAAGAGCATCCAAAGGTAATATATTTCTTTAAACTGAACAGTGGCTGAGGCCAAACCAGATGCGTACACAGCTAGATCCGTAGAGTTGCATTACGCATCTGTAACACCACTACCAAGCTAGTTGAAGCCACGACGTGTGCGCAACAAGTGTGTCCTGGCTAGATATGAGCTGGTTAGAAATGAGCGCCGCGCTGTCGCCGTGAATTCGTACGGCGCGCCGCCGCTGAGTGGGGCACGCGGCGCACCGTCGCGATGTGCTTTCCTCTTGTATTTATATCCTTTAAGGAGTCGATTAAAAAAGTAAATTTTGACTAGGTGTTAAAAGTTACGATCGTTAATCCACCATCCATTTCTTTATTAAAGAATATAAAACTTTCTTTGGCAACAACAATATGGTTTTATGTGAAAAAAAACAAGACTCCTGATAAAAAATCTAAAGTAAAAGGACACGCCGCCGCGCGCCGCCTCCGCCGAAGAAATTTTGAGCCCACGCCGCCGCCGTGGAATTGGCCATCGGCGCTCATATCTAGTCCTAGTCCTGGCGCTCAATTTAGCTATAGTGGTGGTGGAAAATACCAATAATGTGTATGTATGTATGTATGCACATGCAGATAAATTATAATTAATTTCATTTTCCACAGTTTAATTTCGTGGGCAAACTGCTGGGACCGAAGGGGAACACCATGAAGCAGCTGCAAGAAGAGACCATGTGCAAGATGGCTGTTCTTGGACGTGGCTCCATGAGGGACAGGTACTTATCATTTTTGGAAATTAACACGATTGTACTATTTAAGTAACATCATGCTGTACAGAGTGCTGATTCTATTTACATTTATCTTGTCAATCTTTTTCTCATTATTTTGTTCATGTTTGATAACATTTTCACAGTCAGGTTAGTGAAATAGGGGCCTGACCTCTTCTACTTATGTATAACAGTAACTTGAAGATAAAACTGACAAATGTATAGCCAATGCTAATAACATTTACTTATGGTTATTTATTATGTTTGTTTACAATGCAGAAGATGACACATTTACCAATTTTTTTTCTTATCTTGATTTTACTTACAAACATGTGCAACTTTGGCCATTATTTTTGTCATCTAAAAAAAGACAAAGTATACAGTTGTATGACCAACACGTGACAAACATTGTGTTTCAGACAAAAAGAAGAAGAGCTAAGGAACTCGCTAGACCCTAAGTACGCGCATCTGACAGACGAGCTGCACGTGGAGATATCGGCGCTAGCGCCGCCGGCCGAGGCTCACGCGAGGATCGCTTACGCGCTCGCCGAGGTCAAGAAGTACCTGCTGCCTGACGTCAACGATGTCATCCGCCAAGGCCAGATGAGGGAGATCAATGAACGAGGTTCGTACTATATCATTGCATTACTGACTATAATGTGTTCACGCATATCAAACATGCCTGAGTCTTAAAAATTTGCTGTAACAATGTGAACTTTATTTAGCCAAGTGGCTTGTGCCCCTGATTACAAGACTAGAGGTTCCATGTTCCATTCCTGTGAAGTGCAAATGTTCGCATGATGAATATAAATGTTTGTACCTGTATAAGTATGTATATTGGCTGTCAAATACCCGTAGTCCAAGCTTTGCTTAATTTGAAACTAGATTGATTGGTGCAAATTGTTCCAAATGTTTATTTATTTATTACCAAAACATTCATATTTTGTAAGCATTTAACATGGATTTCCGCAAGTTTGATATGCGTTGATACAAATAACAATGAAGCCTAATTTAGGGTACACTACACAGTTCCGAAGGTTCATTTGTCCGAAGGCATCATTTGCTCCCAATTTTCAATATACAAAATATTATTTTGTGCCACAGGTTTTTCTTTGATAATAAAATACAACAAACCTAACTTGTAACATCTTAACTATCTACATCTCCACCAAAGTTTTCTTTTATCTGAAAATGCTTATCGGAGAAACAATGCACTTGGACAAACATTATTCGGAATTTTTGGGTGGTCCTGCGCATCTGAATACTTCTATAATAATTACACACCATTTAGGCGCCACTGTGAATGGAGATAAGCTGGTGAAATTTAATTGTTTCATGTCTTGTAATTGCGATACCTTCATGCTAATGAGTACGTCAATTGTATTCAATAAGTACAAAAAAACGTTTTCACAGGTCACTATTGAGAGTGGCGCCACCAAGCAGAAGAAAATTGTCATTGATTATAGAACGGCAATTGTTGAGTAGTGCCATGGGCCTTCACACCATATAATCCATGTAATTCATTCTAATGATTTATGGGACATCTACACTATCTACACTTCCTACAATAATAATATAATAAAAGTGAACTTTATTTTTTTTATCATATGTAGGGGTAATCCCTGGAACTACTGAACTGATTCCAAAAAATATTTTATTAATAGATAGCTACATTATCCCTGATGAAGAAAGGCTACTAATTCTACGCGAACGAAGTCGCGGGTGACCGCTAATTTAGAATAATTGTGAATTTTTGTCGTTCTTCAGTTGTTCACTGATACAGATAACCATTGGAACTCTCGCGTTTCATAACTAGGTGAATATTAAATGTTTCGACCGCTTCTAATAGTCAAGGCTTTTAATTACCATGAAATAATAATTAGTTACTGTTGAAACGTCAAACATTCACCCTACTACACTATCCATAATGTTACTTACTAAATTTAGAGATACCTAGTTTTATTTTAAGTATAATGCTAGAAGTTGCTTCTAGCATTATATTTTCTCCATACGATTCACGACACTGCAAGTCCTGTACCATAAGTCACTAGCAGCACTGGCAGTCACTGACGCACTTCTCTTACGAGACAATTATGCCGATCCGAAAGAGAGAGAGACGGGCGTCTGGTGGACTCCCAGGGTAGACACGGTCTAGTCTAAAACAGTGCGGGTTGTCACCAGATGCGGGACCGGCGAGGCCGCCGCTCCTCGCGAGCCCGGGCCGGAGGCAACCCGACGTCCTGTACAGTGCATGCACGGTCACGAAACGTTCGTTCTCGTACCAGGGGCCGGTTGTTAGTAATGTTCGTGCCGCAGGTCCGCACGCGGGCGGGCCGCCGCGCATGCCGCGGCCGCCGCACGCGCACGCGCACCCGCCGCACCCGCCCATGCCGCACCCGCGCGGCCCGCCCAACAAGACCAAGGTCATCAGCATCCTGGACCGCGCGCGCTCCGCCATGGAGTCCTCCTACGGTTACGACGACCCCTACGGCGCCCCCGAGCCGCCGGTCAGTTACGCTTTAGCTTCAATACATCAAAACCATAGCAAGTAAAGAGGCAGGGGGAAGTACGAAAGCATCTTCCTCCGCGCCAAGTGAGCCTGAGCCCCGTTTGGTGAAGTAAAACTGATGATGAAGATACCAATGGGCACTATAACTACTCTTTAATAAGTATTTCATGGGTTACGATATGATAACCTACTTTAATATACATTGAGGTTATGAATTGACTGGAAAAATATTCAGACGTTGGGCAAAGACAAATTCGTACAGGGTGGTTGTATAAGGATGCAATAAAACGTGCAGTGGACATGGATTCCCTTTTTGCGTCATACTCCACTTGCCTAGCCCCCAGTTCTGAGGCACGTGTGAGCCCGTTTACAGAGTTGCAGTTATAGCCTGACGGCCCTAAAGCTTAGCTTAGAACGCTTAGCGACACTCGGTGGATACACTGAGTGTACCGTGTACAGTTTCGTAGTCTATATGAAGCTTAACGCTATGCGCAGGTGCGCGGGCCGCCCCGGCAGGCGCCCGACGACTTCTACTACGACCGCGGGCAGCAGCACGAGCGCTACTACGAGGACGAGGGCTACGGGTACAAGGACGACAGCCGCGACTTCAAGTCGTCGCGCGACGTGGGCACGCGCCGTCCGCAGCAGCAGCAGCAGCAGCGCCACTACGCGCGCGCCTCGCCCTACGCGCGCCCGCCCAAGTAATCATGTTGGTAGTGTTTTTAGTGCGGCGGTGCGGTCACAACACTACGATGTTCGTTACGCAACTCATTCTATGTCATTGGTTGGGCATTTAGTAGTCATCGGTTGTTAAAGTAACTTTACTCCAGAATTGAGGTTAGCCCTTGACGTTGGATTTAGGTTTGGTGCAACATTCTCAATCAAAGTTTTACCCTAATGCTAATGTACCATCAGAACGGCCGTTTTGATTGGGGAGGTCCCAAGAGCAAAATTTCCTGTTTGTGATAAAATGACAATGGTAGAAAGTTCAGGGAGAAAAGTCCTGATCTTTTAAATTCAAGACTGACTTGAAATAGAATAGGTAACAGCCCTTATTTGGTTAGACATTTCAATGTTTCCCTTGAGTTTTCGACAGTTGGAACTCATATAATTTAGTTACATTCGGAAATGTTGCCCGCACTTGCCACACATTTATAATTTATTTTGCTTTTAAATCGTAAACAACGCCTATAATTACATTGCTTTTTTGTTTTTGGTTCTATGGCTATCCTTTCTCACGTTGAACAACATAATTGAGATGTTTACCTAATTTCAGGCCAGCTTCTAAAAAGCGTCCACAGTAATTGGTGAGTATGCAAAACTGGGGTCTAAAACATCATCATCTGCACGCAAATAAAATATGGCAAGCGAAAAATCAAGACAAAATAATGTTCTAAAAATTGTACATCCAAAACCGTGTGTGTAACCATCAAATCACAAGTACATAATAATATTAGTTAACATATGTTATGCATATATTTAATTTTAATTATTTTACGGACCAAAACTTTAAACATTCTTCTTTTACAGAATTATGTGTTTGGTAAAATATTGCAACAGCAAAATACTAAAATACTGACAGAAAAAAATGAATTAACCACTTAAATACTGTTTAGAAGATTATGGAAAATATTTTAATTATGTTCTCCAGAAAATGAAAATATATTAAGTTGTTTTTAAAATGAAAATATGAGAACGGCGCACCAGGATGACGAGCATGCCGCTGCCGTAACTAAAACCCGCTGCGCATCGATTTTCACTAAATAGGTTAAAACTTTTTAAAATATAAATGTTTCTTGTAGCCTTTCTGAACAAAAATTCATAAATATTGAATCACTTATATGTAATAAGTAAGACATTGTTTCTTAAAATAAGCTTAGGAACTGATAATTTCAACATGTTTTGATGTAGCTTGTCGACACTAAACCGCACTTGTAGTAAACTACCACTAAACCGGCTAGAGTGACCGCAAACTGGAATGTATCATCCAATTCTTTAAACGAGGTTCACCTCTAAAGTAGGATTATTAAAACATGTTGAACCAATGGATAGTCTTAAATAAATGTATTACAACAATTCTTGTGTGACTATGAGTAAATAAAAAATATTAAAAACATAAATACAAAGATTTTTAATTGGTTCACAATACTTATTAGATGAGCAAAATGTTCTGAAGCAATTTAAATTAGCTTTCAAATTACAAACATTGTTTCAAAATTTATTGCAATGAGCTCAAAAATACTGTGTTTTACCCCTGTAGCTCATTTGAAATAAACAAGATCTTGGAAAAAAGCATTTTGCTATAAACTATCATACAACCAAAGATCAGACTACTTACTGAGACTATGCTAATCCATCGGCTTATCCCTGGCCTGTGACCAAGTTACAAGAGCCAATATAAGTGCCGAATCGTGGAGAAAGCAAGATGTTAAACCCTAAAAAATTCTGTACACAAGAACAACAACCAATCCCTCAATACGGTCTAAAGACAGGTTCACAATCACAATTTAAACACGATTTAGAAATTAAAATTTACTAGACTGTAAACTTACCACGTTTTATACCAAATAAAGAATTTATTTTGATTGATTTGAGTTGATGAGATGAATGGGATATTTACTGGACATTGCTGTAAGTGAAAGAATTCCTTGATAAATTGCAGGGAACAATTTGAATACATTGCCCTAATTTCTATCGGAAAAACAAAAATGGAGAAAAAGTATTAACACATTCTGTTTAAAATAGTGATGTGTACCTGGCTTTAGATTGACATCAAAATATGAAGTGACTAAACAAACAAAAGTTAATATTGTTATAGATGAAAACTGTTTGAAGAGATACTTTTAATCACAAAACAGGATTTACGAATTCTCAAGTAATTTGTCTAACAATAAAAACTTCTGATTAAATGCTGCAGTTAAATTTTAATGTTTTCTTTTTTAAATTATTTTGAAGAATGTATAGTTTTTTTTTGTAAAAATTGCTTGCCTTATATTCAAACAAAAAAGAGGAATAAACATTAAAAAGATGTTGAATGCAAATTTAAATCTAAAACGACTGAGCTCCAAGGTACACTGGATTTGAGGTAAGTATTCAAGGTAATTATGTTTTTTTACAGTAACTTTGATACCCTGTAATCTCAACTGCACCCACACTCACTGTTTGAAACCACTATTTGCATAACAAAAGCCACTCCTATTGTCGGCACCCTGTCCAAAGGTGGGCACATTCGCTTTTATTTTAAGGCAATGATGTTGACAAACCTGCAGAAAACTACGCGCCATTGTCTGGCACTTTGGGTGCCAGCCAAATAGAAGCGGTGTTGCCTTATTTTCACTTACAAACAAAACAAATTAAATGTGCCAAGAGTTACTCTGCAGAACAGCCCTACTCTAAATTGTTGAACCAATCTATAGAACTTGTTAATACTCAATGTAACTATTTTTATTTGCTCCGGGGCTTGTTACCTACCTCTAAAATTATGGATAAAAGTCGGTTTGCTACGTAATCATTTTTTTCCTAAACAATTGAACCGATCCATGGCGATGCTAGAGGGCTGGACGAAGAAAATGGACTGCCGTAGCTAAACTACCCCTACGTTAACACTTATCACATTCAGGTGCTTTCCACTAGAGCTGTGCGTTGACGGGAAAATAAGGTCATTTCTCATCAGTGGCCGGCCTGCTCGTTTGCATAGGTAACTATCGCAAACAAAACCTGATTGCACCCTCGCGCACTGTTTCTCTTGCTCGCAACAGCTCTAGTAGAAGCCACCCTTACACAATACTTTAGTTGAGACAGGACTGGGAGGAGTGTGACCCTGTGAAAGGGTTTAGGGGGTGATTATCAAACGCAAAAGCGACGAGCTCGACGTCTAGGCAGCGCCCTGTTTTGCTCTAGCGCACTCACCGGCTGATCCAGGGGGGGGGGGGGTCATGGGGGTCATGACCCTCCCCTGAGCTGGTTCCAGGACTTAGGTGGAACACTTGTATCTATTGTTATCAAAATTCAATTATAAGTTTTTGACTTGACCCCGATTATGTGACCCCCTCCTGGCGCCAAAGCTGGATCCGCCTTTGAGCGCGCTTGTACGAATGAGCGGGACAGAACGATGGATCGACGTCAAACTCGGCGCGTTGCACTTGGAAAATATCGGGAGGGGTAGGCCCATCACCACGTCACCTCACAATGACGTTGAAGTTGGTTACGTATAGTCAATGTATTAACCGCAAAGGGCATGAAATGTACAGTTTAATTGGCCTGTCGTATGATTAAGACGATGGTCATAGTTTTTGTATAGGTGGCGCTGACGACACCGGCATCTCCGATGAAATGTTATTTTCACTTTCGACGGCAATAGAGTGAACAATTATAATAATAGATTATGAAGTAAATTGTAAGTACATACATATATTTTGATTGAAATCAAATTTCATCGTCTATCCCGGGGGTGATGTGGTGAGAAGGGCGACGATTTGAATTTTTTTTTTTTAATTCTGAATGGCACGGGATTACATTGCACCGGGACTGAATAAACGCGTTTATTTGAAAATGTTTTTTATTTCTGACCCATATAAGAGCTCAAAATGTAATAGACAGAGGTATAAATTAAACAAAAGAATCGAGTTAAAATGTTTTATTCAGTGTTTCTTATAAATAATAATATGAAATCAACTTAAGTATGTAAACACTTTAACTATATAAGCTGTTATGGACTTTAATCCTAATAAATATAAAAGCTTTCATATTTAACTTAAATTGCTACGAATACACTTAAGATAACTCATTTACATTAGTTTCTTCCATGCCACAAAGCGACTCTTATTGTGGTAGTTCGCACAGTTTGACAGCTGGATCAGTACCAATATCAAACTGGAACGTGAGTACAATGTAGAACTATCACCGTTAGAGATCAGTACATCCGTCTCACTATAAAAAAGCTGCGCTTTTAAGGCAGAGTATTTTACTAAGGAAACGGCCGCGATACTAACTTTATCCTGCTGTTAGCCGTGAACCATATACCACAAGTGCGGTACTATATTGCGATGCCTTATTGTTACAAACGCGATTCTGCATCGATACTGACGCGGTGTACCCTGCCTATCTTTCCCGGCGTCGTCCGATACAGTAGAGCTTGAGCATTGATTTAGAAGCAATGTTGAATCGAAATATCGCGACAGCATCGCTTCTTACGCGCGTTGCTACAGGTGGGAAAATTTAGCGAGTTCAAAACTATAGTAGGTACCTTTCGTTGTAGTCATCGTAGGCGGTGACCCTAATAATGCCCTTTAGACGCTCAATTGTGTATTTTTTTTTTAACTGAACTCTGTAAGAGATTTGAGGAGACGATTAAAGCAATTCAGTGACATAAGGTAGTGCTAAACTCTTACAATATTGTGGAAATATGTGTAATTTACATATTTCATTTCTATGTGATGTTAGTTTCTAAGTTCCAAACGAGTGAGCAGAAAGGGCCTGATTCCAAAGCTACCATCTACATGAATTGTAACGTGTATTCAAACTTGCTATTCCCATTATCATTAAACTCAAATTGATGTTACTCTAAATTAATTAATTATAATTACCTGTCAATATGCTAATAAAAATGATGTGTGATATTGATAATGTAATAGCATTCTATGAGTGTTACAAAGCTTAGACCAACCCCTACTTCATATAATCATGACATGACAAGTGTGACAATCTGACATAATAGTTTTTAGTCTCCGTTATGGAATATGCTGGCCCCAACTCAAACGTGACTAGTGATAATCTAACAAAATAGTATAAACTAAACCAAGGGCTGATACTTCAGGCGCCAATAGGAGTGTTAAGACTAAACTGATACAAGATAACTTGATTAGTTACACTTGTCATTAATTAAATGGACACTATGATTCATTACTTATCTAAATACTGTGTGTCCGCTACAACATTGCAGTTACCTCCTACCGTACTTAGGGCATACGCTAAGTTGGGCGGGTGCACGCTTATCGAACAATAATATGAGCACCCGCGCAAGATAGTGGACGCTCTCATACTATTTTTCAATAGGCGTGCACCTTTGCGACTTAGCGGAGAACCTTAAAGCGACGCCCGCCTCGGTACCGACCGCGTATGCTCGTATAGGCTCGATTTGAGCCCACGTACACTCGTCACATTTGTACTTTTTTTTAAATTAGTGGCTTCTCATCTCTAGGTTGAAATGGATTTCGCCAATACAGTCAGACTTAGAAGTAGCTGAACATTTTTGTGCCTTGTTGCTGTCAATGTGATAAATTGAGCAACTCAGATTTCATATGTTACTACGACAAGGTTCTTCAGTGTTTAGCTCAAAGCCGGCCAACAGATTTTCCAACTGGCAATGTTTTGTACACGGCTTCGTCACCGGGCTACAAATTTCATAGGTAACTCTACCATATTCATAGAAGTACATTATAAAAAAGCACGCGAAAGCAGAGTCGCGACCGGCCGGCTTTGGTGGGCATATTCAAGTGTCTTGGCAGGCCTGGGTTTGGCCAGTCTTGGTTTAGCTGCTTCCGAGGCTGACTGTACCAGGGAATTTCGTGCCAATTTTCAAATTATTGTTTTGTTTTGCATGGACTATGAAATGGTGTGTTATCATTCACCTTAATGCTAGACCTTTACGGACGTCGCTTGAGGTTCAGGACGAGGCAGCACGGCGGGTGGTAACAGCAAATTTGTATGAACGGCTAGTATGTATGCCCTTGATTAGTCTGATGTGTTTTGTATGACAATAAGTATGAATTCACGGTCTGGAGCGATCAGGATCTCGTGTCTTTTACTTCTCACGCGCAGGAATGTCAAGTCGTTTGAGGAGTCCTGGAAGTGAAAGAAGTAAGTACCTATTACACTAAGTAAGTATGTAAATTCTTTTATCTACATATATATCATAAATGCTCTATAATCCGCTCAGAAACCGTAGGCAATGACCAGTATTATAACAACCAATATTATTATGAGAACTTTTCTAATTTGTTTCTATATTTATTCATATTCATTTTTATTACATTATTTTAATGTGTACCTAGCACTAGTAGCTAGTAGCAATGCAGGTCATTGCCCTATGGCTTCTGAACCCATCATAGATTACTTATGATATGTGTGTAGATAAAGTAATGTATGCAACTGTACATAATTAGGTCTTAAAACACTCGTGTGATCCTATTATGAAAATCGCTGACGCTCGTTTCATAAAACCACACTCGTGTTTTAAGACCCCTCATTATGCAACAGTTGCATAAAATACTATATTAAATGTAAAAAGTAAATATTTCCTAAAAAACAAGGCTAGTAGTGGAAAGGCCAGCTTATTAAAGGGATCTCTTCTAGCTAAACGTAGAGCATAAAGGACAATGACAAAAATATCTATGTAGTTTGATACAAACCACATACAATGTATGAAAAATAAATTGTTTCTTATGAAAACTGAATATGAATAAAATAAACAGGTTGCCTGAAAGGATATACACTGGAATCAAATTTATACTTTCTGAAATTATTGAGTTAATTATTTATGTCCATTAATACAATACAATACAATACAATAAGAGGTAAACTTTGTTTTTATTTGTTTGTTTGTTATAATCAAAACTAGAAAGCTACACTGTCACTGATAAGCTATTAATTCCACACGAATCAAGTTGCACTACTAAGAAATATCTACTTGCTTTCAAATTATTCCATGAAACATGAACTGTATTTGAATTTTACATACCATATCTGTATGTTTATGACCTGTTTAGGGGTAAACTTAAAAAACAATAGCTTAAACAACACAAGCTCGTATATTATCTTACCATTTCCCTGACCACATTCTTTGCTTTTTCTGTTAGTTGTCCAATTAGGCCCGAGTACAACACTGAAGTAGCATTATCCAGAGAACTCTTGATGGGAATTCCTGAAATTAGCATCAAACAGAAATCAGTCGACCAGCCACAAGATGGTCCGATGACCTCATACAGGTGGTAGGAAGGCGCTGGTTGCATGCTGCTTCTAACCGGTTACTTTGGAAATCCATTGAAGAGGCGTATGTTCAACAGTGGACTTCTTGTGGCTGAGATGATGATGATGATGATGATGAGAAATCAGTCACAAAATATTGTTATATCATTACTAAACTCCTTTCTGTTATGGGCACCACAGGATGATCTGTTTGCAAATCAATGGGTGAATGTGTGTTGTTTGTCCGAGGTACTGTGAGGCAATGTATAGCAGTTGAATATGTCTTAACATCTGGGGGAACGGCAGTGCCTCCGCCAAGTCGAGCAAAAAAAGCGGCACGGCCGTACCATACTTTTCTCGAAGCAGTTCAGGCCATTATTGATTAAATTATCTGTATTCTTTATATTTTAAAATATGTCCTTTAAATTGTACAGTGCTTTAGTTTATGACTGTTACGCTGTATGTATTTTGTTTGAAATAAATAATAAATTGCAGGTAATATGTTGAGGTGGTTACGTCATAAAGCAGAAAGTTGCAAATTAAATCATTAAAAATCGAAAGTTACTATAGTAACGTGAAGAAATCGACCAAACCTTCGTGATTCACAATGATCACTCCCATAACACCTTTATGGGCCTGAATCCTCTTGATGGTTTCTTCTACTTCAGTAGCCTGGAATATAAAAACACATTACAAACACTGCCAGTAATAAGAGAGTTATTAAAACTATAACACGAGAAAGTACCATTATTTTTTATTAAAAATTGAAAACTCGCAACAGTATTACAGTAGCAGCCGTAAGTTCACGTCACGTCCAGACAATCAGTGTTGCCAAGTCACCAGTGCAAAAGTAGCTTAATATTTGAGAAAGTGGATGGAATTACTAAACGTAGGAAAATAACAGTACCTATTTCTAGCGGACATATATCGCTCTATACCAAACACACCCAATTTAAAATAGTCTTGATTCCATGTATTTTGGATAAAATATTTGAAAATTTACTAGAAGTGGCTAAAAATTTAGCCTAGAAATTTGTGGCATGAAGCTCAATAAGTCCAAAAAATATTCCATTTAGCTAAAAAGTGACTAATTTGGCAACACTGAAAAATCTTACTTTTTTTTATTACAGCCCTTCCGTAAAAAGCAAATGGATTTATGCCTATACAGTCATGTATAATATGCAAAAGGCTAAAGCCTCTGTAACCACCGTAACCTCACCGAAAGCAACTTCATTTATTGTCCTATGGCGGACGAAGAAGTGTTGGAGACAAAAAGCTTATATGACTTTCTTTGTTGGAGAGATAGTCGCAAAGCTACTTAAGCTATTCATAAAAACGCGTGCAACTTCATACATCTTCGGAGATAAAATTAAATCTGTCAGTCAGTCAGTCATCAGTTCAGTCTGACTTTGACGTTTCGTTAGTGACAATTGACAAACTTTTTCAGTTCCTCGATTCGTCGAAAGGATACGAAAATTTATTCTGTGTGGCGAATTTCGTACGATAATTGAGAAAATAATAGCATTGCAACGTAAAGAGGAGACTGTCTTAAATGTAACTTTGTCTAAAATGCATGCTGTCTGAGAGAACAATGAACGATAGCGCGGCAGAATGCTCAGAAACTCTGGACCCTAGAGTGCAGGTACTGGTAATCGATATTACTGAAGGCTGAAGGTAACCTATTGCTCGGAGTCAGGAGGCGGATAGGACCGGAATGTCTGCGGAAGACACCAATTGAGCTCGTTTTATTACAATTAGCTGCTGTTTATTTTATTTTACGTAAGGCTATCTGTAAATAGTCTTTGTTTTCTTTTGACTGACTTTTTACGATCTTTATGAAATTCAAATATAAGTTACTTTAATTATTTACTTTGTTAGCATTATGTATGAAAAAAAGAAACTTTAATCTGAAATTTACATTAATTATCATAAAGTTCTAATTAAGTCAGTAGTTAGTATTCAGATTATTTATTAATTAAAACAACATCACACACGCACACTTATACTAATTCTTTATCTAAGTTTGCTTTTGTAATAAGTAGTAATAAATAACACAATTATTTAACAAAGTACATTTTTGTAGTGAAATGAATATGTACATTGTATACAAGCAGTACAGTCAGTTTTAAGGAATGGACTCCTAGAGCCACCTTACCATAATTCACAGACCCTTAAAAATATGAGTCTATTTCAGTAACCCAAAAAATATGATGCCCATCCACTGCTTGGCCCGCCATTATGCTTCACAATGTTTATTTGGTCAAAGGAACCCTTGAGATAGGGCGGTCAACTGTCCTGTATTTTACATGACGTCCCGTTTTTCCCCCATCATTATGCCTGGTCCTGTTTTTTAATAAGAGAAATACAGGACCATACATGTCATACTATATCTACCATACATGCCATACCACACCATAAACGCGTTGTCTCGTATTCTTTCTACAATCCTCCAATCTTAGATCACATGTACTGTAAAATGAGCAGACAGGGTTGGTCACCCTACCCTGAGATAGCGTTTCCGAGCCTCAGGTTGGGATACACTGATTTACACAGTTGGAAGGGCACATGGATCTACATGCCATTCTTTTCTCACGAGAGTTGGAACTTGTGTATAGATAGATACAAAGCTAGTTATTAACAATTTGAACTGAGCAGGAAAAAAATGGATTCTCCGCTATTAACAGTTACTTAACCCCCTTTTAACCTTAACCACATATTGCTGCTAGAAGGGATTATGTATTTTGAGTGTATGTACAATCCACACTCAGCCATTTTCTTTTAGTTATGTTAATTGTTTTCTGTAAATGTTAGATAAACTTAGAGAAATAACAAAAATAGTTGCCCTTTTTTAGGTTGCAGTTAGATAATTAACCATTATTTAATAACTGTATTTTATTGGTATGTAAGTGACAAAACAAAACAAGCGCCCGAAGCGTGCATAGCGGGCGCTGCGTTCTGTTAAATTTTATAGAAATGTATGTGACGAATTATAGCAAGCGGCCGAGGCGCCGCCGCAAACGGAGCGCGCGGCGCGCGGACATAGGGTGAGCGCCCGCCTCGCGTCCTTTTTGCGGTCGAAACTCTCGTGAACTATCTTTTCTCTTTTTTCTTTGTGTTTGTCATTTCCTCTATAATAATTAAATAACAATTGCGATTGCTCCAGCTAGCATGGTAACGGCTCTAAATTCGGCCAAAAAGTGGAGCCATCGTACCCGTACAGGCGCGCGCTCGCCGCGCGTCGGGCGCTGCGTATCCGTTCGGCGGGCCCGCGGATACGCGGCGCCCAAGGCGCTGCGCTCGAGGCGCTTGCTGTTTCGTGCCTAACCAGTCATTTGGTAAAATAATGGGAGCTAACAGGTTTTTTATAACTATAAGCTTGTGTAACTGCTGCAGCTGACTGTACCATCTATGTTCAGATCGAGTTGGAGCGCCTGAACACAGCCACAGATGAGATCAATCGCCTGGAGGTAGAACTGGACGAGGCTCGGCTGGTCTTCCGCCGGCTGCTGGCCGAGGGCCACCTGCGGATACAGCAGCTTACCAAGAAACTCGGCACCAGTGTACACAAAGCCAGGCCTTACTATGAAGCTAGATTTAGAGCTAATATTGTAAGTCATGGTCTACCTTCGTCCCATTTCGTCATTAGCTTAAGCATAAGCTTTGGCCTGATCCAAGGACAGATCCAGGGGGTCATGATACCCCCAGGCTAGATGACTGCCCTGACCTGACTGGCCTTCAACTGCATGACTACCGACTCGAAGGCTGGATCCTTGCCGTAAGTCTAGACGTGGCAGATTGGGTTGACATTGGTACAACTGCCATGCCATCTGACGTCTGTAACCCCTGTGACAGGGACACCTGACCAATAGGATCATTGTTACACATTCATTTACATAATGCTCCATGGTTCACAGACAATGTTGAAGTAAATAAGTATTGGTAGCAAATGTGGTGGTGATCACTTGCCATCAGGTGACCCACTTGCTCGTTAGCCTTTCTTTTATAGATATTTTTTAAATGCAAACAGTTAAGGATGACATACAGAAATTTTGTAGGATCTACTATAAACTCCTCAAGTACTGTCTCAAGAAGGAAAAAAACTTGCCTTAATTTTTGACAAAAAACCTTACTCTATAAACATACAGGTTGTAAAGGACAGCATACTGAAAACTGAAATCCTGGCATTGTCCAGAACTGAAAATTCGTGAAAGAACCTGTAATGTATATGCAATAGTTATGAGTCAGTAGCGGATTCGTAACAGGTCATAACTTATGACCTGTTACGAATCGGCTAATGCTGTCTGACAGAGTGGGTGGACTGAGCGTTGGACGCGATACTTGGCGTAGCTAAAATAATGTATTGACAGGGAAAGTTTTGATCTTGACTTTTGGGAAAAATAATCAGTTCAGGATAACGCCCTGTATACTGTGTTCTGTGTGTCCGACAGACGTCGCAAGAGCTGCAAGCGGCCACCGTCTCGTACGACAAGGCGAACAGCGCGCACGCGGCGGCGCGCGAGATGGTGTTCCTGGCCGAGCAGGGGTTGGCGCGGCTGGCGGCCGGCTCCGAGGGCGGCGTCACGCTCGACCCCGCCTGGCAGGAGATGCTCAACCACGCCACGCACCGCGTCAACCAGGTATCTAACCATTCTCTATCAAATTTAAAATGCTATATAATGACAACGCAAAAAAATTAGGGTAATGGCAGACTCGACTCGAACCTGCAACATCATCGTTCCGTGCCTTGCGTTTGCCAGCTTCGCCACATTACCGCTACCAGTACCCTGCGAATTTTTTCAATGTGCTTAGTCTTTATGGTCATTACATTATTGATTTTTGTTTGGGAAAACTACCCTCGGTGTCATCTATGAGAAACTTAATCAAGTTATCTCATTCAACTTGGTCATTTTTTAATGCCCGTTAGCTAACGAGAGAATCGAGAGATGACGCCATTTGTTGTTAATTTATCTTTGTGTTGTCCTTATAGCATTTTAAATTTAATTTTAATATAAAAAAAAACGAATAAACGAAAAATTTCGATTACTTATTTACTATCGACTACCAGTGCACCTAGCACGAATCTTCTCGATACGCGTTAACTCGCTACGTAGCTCAGTGCGTCTCTCCTACTGCGCTGGTGTTACCCGGTTAGGTACAGAAGAGATTCGCCGTAGGGATTTTTCAAGTGAAACAATAGATCCAAAAACAATAAGGTTTTTATGAAATAAATAGCTCCCTATGACGACAAGACACTCTAAGTCGTAAGTTCGTATTTCTTGCTCTTAATTTCTAACTTAGGTCAGTTAACGAGATCGCTCGCACTGCCCTGGCCGTGACCCGACGTGGAGCAGCGTAGGCTTGAAGTTTGGCAGGTCTACGATGAGCGCTAGAGCGTTCAAAACCTCGGCAAGGCGCTCGCCGCGTCACCTATGGCATAGGTTAATCGCAGTAGGTTGCCGGCTTGCCGCGCGCACTATTGTATTATAGTAAGCAGCCCAACCCTAGCGGTGCGCCAGGGCATTGCGGGTGGAAGGCAGGCGCGGGCAGCGCCTTCCTTTTGACACATGCCGCCTGGCGAATGTTTATGAAGTAATACGAACTTTTTGTGCCTGATCATAAAGTTGGAATTCGTTTAATGGTGGTCGAAAAAGAGAAGTTTCTGTACGTTAGTACTATTATTTATTCTGTACTACAGTGTCCAAGTACTAACCGGCAATAGGTGCCCTGCAGGTGGCCCGTGCTTCCGCAAGGTGCAGGTAGTTCCATAAAAACTTAATAAGCATCGAACATTGGTCTAACGGTAAGATAAACCGAACTGAAAGACAAACTTATTTTTGCCATCGAAAAACTGTCATCCCCATACATACCAAGTGTAATCTGTTTTTGTAATGTAACTACAAATTTACGGTTTTTGGATTTTCGGCCGTATCTTTTGATTGTGTTGACTTACAAGTTAGATTTTGTCACAGATCCAAGAGACTGCAGACCTGAATATTTGATATTAATTAAAAATTTTGCGTGTGGTAGGACCTTGTGCAAGGTCTTCGTCTTTCTTGCTTGTTTGCCTTCCTATTTCATAAAAAAAAAGATACCTCCACGCGGTCGTGAAAAAAAAGGACCCTGGCAGACAGATAGACAGATCCTAAAAAGGTTCTTCTTTCCTCTTGAGACACGGAACCCTAAAAAAGTGTGCTAATGGGAAATACCTGTGAAATATCACATCGGCGGGCATCAAATTAGCACATGTTAGCTTGAGCGAGTAAGCAGACATTGGGGAATTAAAATTTAATTACCAAGACGATAAATGCGTGCAGAATACAGAATACTGGTATTTTTGTTAGTCCGAAAATCCATTGAGAGTACAGTCAACCCCAGCGGCCCTAACATGACAGCCCAGGTTTAGTTTAACCCCTCCCTGTGTCTCTGTCTAACTAGTGTCATAAGAAAGGGACGCAGATAGAGATAAACTAAACTTGGCCAGTCATGTTAGGGCCACAGAAATACCTAAACACTTAACCCTTTGAACGCCAAGAACACTTAAGGTGTCGCGAGCCGTCGTGCCCATCACGCCACCGCCACATATAGTTGATCGATGACATGGTGTTATAGCGACCTAATTCGCACGCTTAGAATGAAAGAGACCCATTTCTGAATTATACACGTCCCAAAATATCACCTTAACTAAAAGACACAGGGTTTAATTTTGGGAAATGTCATATTCAGAATTGAGTCGCTTTAATTCTAAACGTGCGCTATGTGCATGTGTTTAAACTTCAAATTCGCGTACGACATTATGGCAACCTGCCCCTCTAGCACACTAGCGTTTATTGCTGACATAAAGCATTCGTCCCTTTCGTACACGCATACCGGTTAGAACGGGATAAATCGCACGCTTAGTATTAAAGTGACTCAATTCTGAATTTGATATTTCCCAAAATTAAACCCTATGCCTTTTAATTAAGGTGATATTTTGGGACGTGTATTATTCAGAAATGGGTCACTTTAATACTAAGCGTGCGAAATGTTTTATGTCATCGATAAAAGCTAGTGTGCTAGGCCCCCTGGAGTGTAGGCGACAACTTTTTTATGCATTGTTGGCTCGAATTCATCACATCACTGACAGCGACAAGGTACTAAAACGTTCGGTTACTTCTAAGGCTGGCCGTTCATTCCATTCCCCATTCCAGTATTTGCACATTTTTTGTTTATTTTGCGGGTGCTAGGACCTTGTGCAAGGTCCGTCCGGATAGCTACCACCCATCTTGCTTATTAAACCTGCCGCTAAGCAGCAGTACTTGCACTGTTGTGTTCCGGCGTGGTGACCAAGACAGCCGGTGCATTTACTGGCACAAGAGGTATTCCATCTTCGCCCTCTAGGTTGGCAACGCATCTGCAATCTCCTTGGTGTTGCGGGTGTAAATAGGCGGTGCTGATCACTTACCATCAGGTGACTCGCTTGTTTGCCTTCCTTTTTTATATGAAAAAAAATTGGTTTGGTTGTTTCTTTTGCAATCACTTTTGTCCGAACCAACTAGTGATGCAGCTAAGGGATCGTCCATAAATCGCGAGAGACTCGAAAGCGAGGAGGGGGGGGGGGGGGGGTTCCGTTAATCTAAATAACGTAGAGATGTGCGTGTGTCGCGCAGGCGGAGTGCGAGCGCGCGTCCGCCACGGTGACGCAGCGCAGCAAGGCCGCCGCGCACCGCGCCGCCGCCGCGCTCGTGCACCAGCTGCAGGGCTCGCTCAAGAGGCACATAGCCAAGTCCAGGTGACCACACCCACAGCCCGTGTACCCTTAACACACGTCTGCGAGTACATATCGATTATCTGATTTTTTCACATAATGCTTGTTTCGCATAATATTCGGTTCGCATAATGCTCGGTTCGCATAATTGGTATTTACTGTACATATTTTTACTGACATCTGGGCCTACAAGAAAAGAGTATTCAATTGCTCGCTCAAGAGGCACAGCCAAGTCCAGGTGACCACACCCACAGCCCGTGTACCCTCAACACACGTCTGCGAGTACATATCGATTATCCTATTTTTTCACATAATGCTTGTTTCGCATAATGTTCGGTTCGCATAATGCTCGGTTCGCATAATTGATATTTATAGATTTACTGACATCTGGGCTTACCAGAAACGAGTCTATAATTTACGGCTAGCTCAAGTGGCACATAGCCATGTCCAGGTGACGACACCCACGGCTCTTATACCCTGAACATACGTCTGCGAGTATATCGGGTCGCGTACATATCCATTGTCCGATTTTTTCACATAATGCTTGGTTCGCATAAAGCTCGGTTTGTATAATTGATATTTACTATAGATTTACTTATAGATTTACTGACATCTAAGCCTATAAGAAAAGGGTATTTCGTAGAAAAATGTAACAAATATGTTAAATTAAAGCACTTGTAAGTTTTGTACAGGGCTTCGGTCCTCGGTCTCGATTCATGAGAGATCCATCTCACATTGAGCTTAGTCGACTTGGGGGTATTCTTGGGCACAGACAAGACTCAAGACCGAATGCCTGTTTGTGACGTGACACGAACATACTCGCAGTCAGTGAACTCTTTGATGCTCTACAACTTGACTTCCGGGTTACATTTTACAATCAGCATCCTAATAGAGCTGTGATATATTAATAAAACGGATCACTCACGTATTATTAAGTCGAGAAATGCCCGACATGTTTCGGACCAGTCCGTGTACCTACAAAAATACGTGAGTGATCCGTTTTATCAATGTGTCCGAGTCTCACGGTAGTTTAATGTTAAAAGAAGAGCTGTGAAACTTTCGCTTTTTCAGTATTTTTACTTGCTTAGTAATGTAGTATTTAATTTTTTTTATTTAGTCTTCTAATTTTTAGGAAACAGACGCCCTCGTGTTTTGCAACAACGCCCTTTGTAGACTAGCCTTTAGCATCTAACGCCCGCTTTTCAAGTCCTAACAGCCCGACCGACCGAGCGGGCCGCAGTTATACCTTAGAGCGAGAAGTGTACATACTTCTTTCCACACTAACTCTACGCACGATCTTTTAAAATAGCTATCTCTGCTTGCGTAGTTGGCTGCACGCTGCGCACGCGCCGCCGCCGTCGCACTAACGGTACTTGATTTTTTATATTCTTTTGCATGTCTATCTTAGAGCATTAGTGTCTTGAGCATTTTATTTTCACAATATAGCCAGTTGCAGTACGAAAAAACCGGCTGGCACATGGTACCACCGTCTCATGGAATATGACGTGAAGTACTGTACGTTTAGTACGGTAAAGGCCTCCGCTAAATCGCGCGGGTGCACGCCTATCGAACAATAGAAGGGGGGATTGCACTCCGCACTGTAGGTACGCTCAACAGCCTTGCCTATGGCATAGGTAAATCGCAATAGTCTGTCGGCTTGCTGCGCGCTCGCTCGCTCGCCCCCGCCGTGTCAGTGTAATTGAAAACGAATACCGCGCAACCCTAGCGTGTCGCCGGCAGTAGCGGGGCGAAGGCGGGCGCGGGCGTCGCGTTCTTTTTGACTCGCTCCGCCTGGCGCATGGTGTAAGAAGTAATACGAACTTTTTAAGCGTGTGAATAAAGTTGGAATTCGTTTAATCGCGATCGTAAAAGAGAAGTTTCTGTACGTTAGTACTATTATTTATTCTGTGACAATAGTATGAGCCCACACCGGCACACGCGCGAGTTAGCGGACGCTCTTATACTATTTTTCTATAGGCGTGCACCCACTCCGTGCGCCCGCGCGAGTTAACGGAGGCCCTAAGTGACGAAAGCCAGAGGCCCAGGGGTAAAGGCTAGCAACGGGTCAGCAACTCGTGGAGTTTCTGGTGTCACGGGTGAAGGTCATTTCTTCCTATCCAGTGACCCATATGGTCAATTCCCTTTGTGATAAAATAAAATGTGCTAGCGACTGCAGTAATGGTAAAGTAGCGTAATATATTGAACTATCGATAGTATTGTAGATAGTATCGTGACCTCCAAAAATAGTCACAATATCGATAGGCCTATCGATAGTATCGATAGCATCGATAGTCATCAATACTATAGCTACTATCGATAGTATTGTGATGTTGGGAATTGAGATGCAAGTGAAACCAATGAATGCTGAGTAAATACTGGTTTAATATTCTAAGAACTTATAATGGGAGATGTGTGAGTGTAGCAGGGCTCACACTACAGTATTGTTTTTCGATAGTGTAGATACTACTCGATCGGTAATATTGATTAAAAAATATCAATACTATCTATACTATCGAAAGGCCTATCGATGTTGCGATTATTTTTCGAGGTCAACTACCGATAGTCAAACTACACACGGTCCATGTACACAGTTATGCAATAAATCTTTTCTATTCTATCTATTCTATTCTGTTACTATCGATAGTTGACCTCGAAAAATAATCGCAATATCGATAGGCCTTTCGATAGTCAAACTATCGATAGTTCAGCAACGCTATCGTAAAAATGTGTTCCAGTTAATGATGATGGTACTCCATTACGTCTCTTGTCACTAATGCTCTTAAGATGTCTTCAGTAGCTGCAGTAACTTGCATGATTAATTAATTTTAATTAACAACAAGTCTTTAGAAACGGTGTTGGAAGCCTCGAGCCAAACTTAACGTGAGGCTTCCAAAATTTTGTATGTTTTTAGCGTCGGGTATATGAAAACTGGAAAAAAAAACACAGTAAATGCTAGACGGGTTAAATCAAAAACATTGTACCAACCGTTATTATAATAATTGTGTATTGTATTTTATTTTTTTATTTTACGTTCGTGTTTATAGATTTCTTTAATTTGTGCACCAGCTACTCTAAATTAAATAGTTATTTTTCACTATTTCATCTATCCTAAGATTGTATGGAAGAGATCACTGTTTAGCGATAAGACCGCCTCCTGTTTACCTTTGTTATTTTTTCCTCTTCGTATTTCCTTTGTTTGTTTTCTTGTGCGGTGTCACAATAACAATAAAGAGTATTTGTATTGTATTTTATTTTATTCATAGTTTTGTTCTGAAATCGTTACTAAACTGGTAGTAATAATTTTAGTAACGGCTTTGTAACAACGGTTGTACGTAAAATGTTCTTGATCTCAAACATGTCCGGTCAAAGCGAGACACCTGGCAACCCTGTATGTGCATGTGTTTGAAATTCAAATTCGCAATTGACTTAATGGCGACCTGGCGTGTGGGCGACTACTTTTGAATGCGTCGTTGGCGGCGAAAGGTTAACACAAAACCAACCTTGTAGACCGTACTTCGAAGAGAAGGCGCGCATCAACGCGGCCCTGGAGGGCCAGAAGGCTCGGATCCAGACCCTCGAGGTGCAGGTGTGCGACGCCAAGCAGCAGTACTCCTCCGCGCTCAGGAACCTCGAGCGCATCTCCGACGAGATCCACCGGCACCGCTCCAGGCGGCAGTCCGCTAGGAATGGTTAGTCCCTTGGTGTTAGATTCTAGGTGTTATCTTGATCCGTCTCGATCGCGAGATTGCGATTGAATTTGATGACATCGAGAATCGGCCAATTGATGTTCTGTTAGAGTTACAAACAGGTGACGCCTTCACGTTACCACGGCTGCAATGCTGCATTAACAGAACTCGTTACTGCGGCTGTAGCGCTGCAACACTGCACCAGCAGACCTTCACGTTTCTGCGGCTGTAGCGCTGCAACAGCAGACCTTTTCGATACTGTGGCTGCAACACTGCACCAGCAGATCTTCACGTTTCTGCGGCTGTAGCGCTGCAACAGCAGATCTTCACGTTTTTGCGGCTGTAGCGCTGCAACAGCAGACCTTTTCGATACTGTGGCTGCAACACTGCACCAGCATATCTTCACGTTTCTGCGGCTGTAGCGCTGCAACAGCAGACCTTTTCGATACTGTGGCTGCAACACTGCACCAGCAGATCTTCGCGTTTCTGCGGCTGTAGCGCTGCAACAGCAGACCTTTACGTTACTGTAGCTGTAGCGCTGCAACAGCAGACCTTTTCGTTACTGTGGCTGCAACACTGCACCAGCAGACCTTCACGTTTCTGCGGCTGCAGCGCTGCACCGGCAGATCTTTTCGTTAGTACGGCTGCAACACTGCACCAGCAGACCTTCACGTTTCTGCAGCTGTAGCTCTGCAACAGCAGACCTCTATGTTACTGCGGCTGCACCAGCAAATTTTTATGTTACTGTGGCTGTAACGCTACATTAACAGACCTTCACGTTGCTGTGTCAGCAACAATGCACCAGCAGACCTTCACATTGCTGCAGCTGGAACCCTATTCAGTCGCTCGGCCAAGCCTCTTACTGTGGAGGCCCCTTAAAGCGAAGCAACTTTTGCAGCCGGCTCCGACATAGACCGGGCTTCGACGATCACGGACCTGACCAGCGAGGCGAGCAACAACGCGCTGGAGGAGCTGTGCGACCACAGCGCGGACGCGTCGGTGCGCGAGTGGCTGCGCCGCGCCGCCGCCGAGCGCCCCGAGCGCCGGGACACCGACACCTGGACCGAGATCGACCTGGACTACTCCAGCCCCGAAGAGGTGACTGCCTATACTTTTTTCGCTATAGCGAATAGCCGAAAATCGAAAATTTTATAACATGAACGCAAAATAAGTTAGTAGCAAAAGGTCTGGAGGTAAATAGTCTTTATCTACACACATATCATAAAGGCTAAATAACGCGTTCAAAAACCCTAGGAAATGACCAGCATTATTACAACCAATGTTATTATAAGAATTTTCTTGTCTGTGGTAGTAGGTAAATTTGTTCTTTATTGGTCATCACATTACCGATATCTCGTGACTGCTCGTGACGTTATCAATTTAAATTTGGAACAGCTGTCAAAATTCAAGTTGGTCTCTATTCTAGTATCCACAGATATTAAAACAGTTATCGATACGAAACGTCAACTCAGTATGTGTTTTTAATTTAAACGCACGACATTTGATCTCGAGTGACATGACAATAGGGACTCATTCGTTCGTCTATGGTTTAAAAAAAACGTTCGTCTTGACGGATAGATCGAATCACAGAGTACCTTTTTAATATACATGGCGGCCATTAGTTGTCATCGTTTTTGGTTTTTTGCTGTTACGGTTTTTTGCAGTTATGATATGTGTGTAGATAAAGTAATGTATGCAACTGTATATAATTAGGCCTTAAAACACTCGTGTGATCCTATTATGAAACTCGCTAACGCTCGTTTCATAAAACCACACTCGTGTTTTAAGGCCTCTCATTATATAGCAGTTGCATAAAATACTATTATAATTAGAATACCTATTTCGTCGAAAGTAAAATTAGTTGCTTGACATGAACAAAGAACGAGATGATATAAAAACATTTGGAAGTGTACTGTGTCATACGTTAGCAAATATGTAAACCAGTATATGGAATTTTGATTACGTAGGCGCGTAGGTGGCGAAAGCTCTGGCAACTCTATCATGGGTTATCGACTTAGCCACTGCAGCAATTTGTTAACATAAATCTCCCGATGACGTAAACTATATGAAAAACACGTGACATTTTAAGACCCTGACGTTTTGCTAACAATTAACGTTCATGTCTGTTTAGTAATACACAATCCAGACTTTTTGCTTAGGACCTTTTAGAAGTAAAACTTTTTGGTAACTAAGACATTCTGCTTAAGATACATACCTTTCGCCACTGGGCCGTTTAGGAGTCATATCTATCCCCCTGAGCTTGAGGGCCCTGGAGCACGGCACCGCCTAGCCCCTGGGTAGCTACGAGTACGCCACTGCTTACACTGCGTCCCTATATTATGCGTGTGCGCAGGTGAGCTTCGAGAAGTGCTCGCTGCGGCCGCGCTCGTCGCCCGACGCGCCGTCGCCGCCCAGCCCGCTGGACTCGAAGGTGTCGGCCGCCTCGCCGCGCCGCATCATACGGTTGGTGGATTTGCCTCTGCATCCCCGACTCGCCTGTTTTTTATTTAGAACAATTCGTACACAGCAATTGTGATTCACTAAAAGTTTTTTGCGAACTACATTGTTGGATCGTAGAAGGACGTTTTCAGCCAGAAGCAGGACTGAACGAAAAGATACTAACAACGCGGTGGTAATGTGGCAAAACTGGCAAACGCGAGGCACGGGATGCTGAGGTTGCAGGCTCTAGGTCTGCCATTACCCTAATATTTCTTTGCGTCATTGCATAGCGTTTAAAAAGATACTGAATTCAAATCTATAGCCAAGAGAATATTAATTTCGCGCGTGCGTTACAAAATAAATGACTATATTTCGGACAGGGATGATTAGAAATTAACCGGGCTTACAGTGGCGATCCCTGGCTTCAAATAATCATAGTGCATAACATAGAAGGCACTTACTGTATCAAAAAAAGCAAAATCATAAATTTTTTTCGCGCGATTTATTTCATCAGAGGTTTCCGAACCGACATTACAAGACAATCTGAATCTTTTGCATAGTATAAAATAAAGTCGCTAGCCGTTCCTGTCTGACCCATCTTCGGCAACTTACTCTTTCTAAACCACACAACGCATTTTGATACCGTTTTCACTATCATTTAGAGATTATTTTTTTTATAGAAGGCTTCTTTGTACCGTATCTTAGTTGTATCCGTGTGACGCCGAGGTGGGTCGCTAGTAAAGATATATTTGGCCTACAAGCCTTGATACATTAGCAGATTTGTCGAAAATAAAATGGTGTTTGTTTTTTGGTATTAAGAGGAGTGTGAACCCAGCCCCAAAAAGCGCTCCCCATACAAACGTCGATAACGTTTTTCACCCTCGAAACCTTAATCTATGGCAATATTTTTTTGTATGTCATTGTGCCTTAAAACTAGGTTTGTATGTGTTGATTTTGTAAATATTCTTCATAGATTTGTCAATATTTGCATTTTAGGAGTTTCATACAAAACAAAAGAGCGTCAATATTTTTGAAACTATTAAGAATATTTACAAAATCAACACATACACACCTAAGGCATAATGACAACATACAAAAAAATCATGGCTGTAGGTTAAGGTTTAGAGGGTGGAAAACGTTATCGCCGTTTGTATGGAGAGCGCTGGGTTCACACTCCTCCTGAGTGAGAGGGTAATCAGCAGGTCGGTGGACCGCAACGCGGCGCTGCGGGCCGAGCTGGAGAAAGGCCGGCGGCAGTCGCTGGATGCGCTGCTACACGACACCGGCGAGAAGGTCAAGGAGATGTTCCAAGGTCAGTGGCCCATTCGCCTTTGGCTTTTTATTTTGACCTGACCGGGTAACAGTGGCGCCCAACATGGGGCCTGTAAAAATATAACACAGCGTAACAATCTTCATTATCTTTACATAGTATAAACTCTAAAGCGGGTGGTAGGGCCTTGTGCAAGGTCCGTCCGGATGGCTACCACCATCTTGCTTGCTAATCCTGCAGCAGTGCTGGCACTGTTGTGTTCCGGCGTGGAGAACAAGCCGGTGTAATTACTGGCACAAGAGGTATTCCATCTTAGCCCTCTGGGTTGGCAACGCATCTGCAATCTCTTTAATGTTGCGGGTGTCTGTAAGCGGTGGTGTACACTTACCTTCCTATGTCTGCCTTTCTATTTCATAAAAAAAAAACTGTTGCACAATAAAATCGATACTAGAAATCTAAAATGTCGTAAAGGACATGTCCCTTAATGTCCCTTACGACATTTGAGATTTCCACAGTCGAAATGTTGGACTATAGACGCCATACGTCCACTACAGGTTTATGAACCTAATGACTTTTTTAATAGAAAACATCTCTGAAATTTAGTCATAATGAGACAGGCGTTTGGTCGACATGTTACCGTGAGTGGTCCGGAACATGTCGGGCAATAACTCTGCTTCAAATACTTTAGTGGTCCGTTTATTTCAAAACTTGATGCCGTTCGGCTTGCGAGTCACACACATATCATAGCTGCAAAAAACCGTAACAGCAAAAATCCAACAAACGAATGACAACCAGTAATGGCGGCAATTCGGTCCATCCGTCAAGGCGTACGTTTTTTTTAAATCATAGACAAACGAATGAATTCCCTATTCTCATGTCACTCAAATGTCAGATCAAATGTCGTGCGTTTATATTTAAAAACATACTGAATAGACGTTTCGTATTGATAACTGTTTTAATGTCTATAAGTAAGAATACTAGAATTGAGATCCCGCTTGAGTTTTGACAGCTGTTTCAAATCTAAACTCATAACGTTACAGAACTGATACTGTAATGACCATTAAAATACAGATTTTACCTTCTACCACAGACAAGAAAGTTCTCATAATGAAATTGGTTGTAGTAATGCTCATTTCCTACGGTTTTTGAACGCATTATAGAGCGGTAATTATATGTGTGTAGATAAGTAATTAGAATATCGTTTTTCGTGTGGTCGGCAGGGCTGTCTCTATTCGGCGAGCGCGGCTCGTCGTCGGCGCCGCGTACGCCGCGCCGCTCGCCGCCGCGCGCGCGCCGCGCCGCCGCCTCCGACACGCCGCGCGCCGAGGACCGCCACTCCGACACCGACAGCCTGCACAGGTACCGGCTCGGCGCAGCTAGCCACGCTCCACGCGCCGCCTCCGACACGCCGCGCGCCGAGGACCGCCACTCCGACACCGACAGCCTGCACAGGTACCGGCTCGGCGCAGCTAGCCACGCTCCACGCGCCGCCTCCGACACGCCGCGCGCCGAGGACCGCCACTCCGACACCGACAGCCTGCACAGGTACCGGCTCGGCGCAGCTAGCCACGCTCCACGCGCCGCCTCCGACACGCCGCGCGCCGAGGACCGCCACTCCGACACCGACAGCCTGCACAGGTACCGGCTCGGCGCAGCTAGCCACGCTCCACGCGCCGCCTCCGACACGCCGCGCGCCGAGGACCGCCACTCCGACACCGACAGCCTGCACAGGTACCGGCTCGGCGCAGCTAGCCACGCTCCACGCGCCGCCTCCGACACGCCGCGCGCCGAGGACCGCCACTCCGACACCGACAGCCTGCACAGGTACCGGCTCGGCGCAGCTAGCCACGCTCCACGCGCCGCCTCCGACACGCCGCGCGCCGAGGACCGCCACTCCGACACCGACAGCCTGCACAGGTACCGGCTCGGCGCAGCTAGCCACGCTCCACGCGCCGCCTCCGACACGCCGCGCGCCGAGGACCGCCACTCCGACACCGACAGCCTGCACAGGTACCGGCTCGGCGCAGCTAGCCACGCTCCACGCGCCGCCTCCGACACGCCGCGCGCCGAGGACCGCCACTCCGACACCGACAGCCTGCACAGGTACCGGCTCGGCGCAGCTAGCCACGCTCCACGCGCCGCCTCCGACACGCCGCGCGCCGAGGACCGCCACTCCGACACCGACAGCCTGCACAGGTACCGGCTCGGCGCAGCTAGCCACGCTCCACGCGCCGCCTCCGACACGCCGCGCGCCGAGGACCGCCACTCCGACACCGACAGCCTGCACAGGTACCGGCTCGGCGCAGCTAGCCACGCTCCACGCGCCGCCTCCGACACGCCGCGCGCCGAGGACCGCCACTCCGACACCGACAGCCTGCACAGGTACCGGCTCGGCGCAGCTAGCCACGCTCCACGCGCCGCCTCCGACACGCCGCGCGCCGAGGACCGCCACTCCGACACCGACAGCCTGCACAGGTACCGGCTCGGCGCAGCTAGCCACGCTCCACGCGCCGCCTCCGACACGCCGCGCGCCGAGGACCGCCACTCCGACACCGACAGCCTGCACAGGTACCGGCTCGGCGCAGCTAGCCACGCTCCACGCGCCGCCTCCGACACGCCGCGCGCCGAGGACCGCCACTCCGACACCGACAGCCTGCACAGGTACCGGCTCGGCGCAGCTAGCCACGCTCCACGCGCCGCCTCCGACACGCCGCGCGCCGAGGACCGCCACTCCGACACCGACAGCCTGCACAGGTACCGGCTCGGCGCAGCTAGCCACGCTCCACGCGCCGCCTCCGACACGCCGCGCGCCGAGGACCGCCACTCCGACACCGACAGCCTGCACAGGTACCGGCTCGGCGCAGCTAGCCACGCTCCACGCGCCGCCTCCGACACGCCGCGCGCCGAGGACCGCCACTCCGACACCGACAGCCTGCACAGGTACCGGCTCGGCGCAGCTAGCCACGCTCCACGCGCCGCCTCCGACACGCCGCGCGCCGAGGACCGCCACTCCGACACCGACAGCCTGCACAGGTACCGGCTCGGCGCAGCTAGCCACGCTCCACGCGCCGCCTCCGACACGCCGCGCGCCGAGGACCGCCACTCCGACACCGACAGCCTGCACAGGTACCGGCTCGGCGCAGGTTTACATCGCTCCGTCATGCATGATCTGGATCCCGCGGCGCCTGGTTGCAAACCGGTTGAGGCTAACGCCATGGTGGTTTTTAGTTATGATATGCTCCCCATTCTAGGGGGAGAGTCCCACATATCCACCGAGCCGCTCCAGTCAGGGGGAAGACATAAAGCTTTCCCACCGTGCTAGGGTGACCCTGTGTGACTCTGTGTGCGCATTTAACAGGACATGTGATCTATAATTATAGAATTCATGGAAAAAATACAGGACAACGCGTTTATCGTTTGGTATGGTCTTGTATTTGTCTTATTAAAATACAGGACACAGCAAAAATGATAGCTGAGAAACGGGACATACTGTAAAATACGGGACAGTTGGCTACACCGTGCTAAAAAAAAATGGTTTACGTCACTTATGAGAACATTTCACTCTATCTTATTTATCATCGTTCCAGCGTGGAGATGCTGACGGACGAGCAGATCGCGTCGCTGATGCTGGACGCGCAGCTGGAGGCGGTCTGCGAGCGGCTGGCCGGCGTGGCCGCGCGCCCGCCGCGCTCGCCGCAGTCGCCCGAGGCTCGCTACTGAAGCCTGCGCCCTCAGCTCAGGTTGCCGCTAGAACTTTGTACTAAACATGGGGTCACTTGAAGATCAGTTGTGGATTGTACGCGCGTCGATCGTGTTGTTTAGTATTTAGTGGTGGTGGTGTGTAGTTGAGTCCGTGTGATATATGTTGTTTCGTGTGGAAGCGGAGGAGGATGGGTTTTTGCATGAACATATGTCGCACAGACGCAGCCAACTTGCACGGGCACGGCACTGGTTTCGCGGAGTAGCAAGGTACTTTGTTCCAGTGATTGTACGGACTTTGTGTTGAGGTAGCTAGAGGTAGAAACTTGGCGCGCCCGGGGTCGATTGCCGCTATAAAAATATTATAACCTTGTGATATGGGAGTTAGTTGAAGACCTGCCCCCTGTACCACAAAAGTGACAATACAATTTGACGGAATTGGAAAGTTTTTTCATACAATAATGTGACAGATATGTTGTAATAATTGTAACAGTAAGTTTTGTGGTACAAGGGCAGTTATGGATTGTAAGGAGTCTGTGTTAAGGTAGGATATAGTTTGACAACTTGACGCGCCCAGAGAGGCTTGCCGCTATAAAACCTTGTGATATGCAGGTACTCGGTGACCGGTTAAGAATTGTACGGACTTTGTGTTAAGGTAAGAAATAGTTCGAAAACTTGAAGCTAAAAAAATGTGATGAGACTTATAGCGAAATTTTTTTGTGTTGGTGATGAGGTGGGATGTGCACTGGAGGATAAGGCAAACCATAGTTATGAAGGAACTTTGTTTTATAGCGTAGGAAATGGAATAAAGAATTAGAACAGTGTTTTTAGGGCCTTCGCTAAGTCGCGCGGACGCACGGAGCGGGTGCACGCCCATAGAAAAATAGTATGAGACCGTCCGCTAACTCGCGTGGGTACGCATACCGTGCACCCGCTCCGTGCACCCGCGCGGCTTAGCAGAGGCCCATCTGTGGGTCACGACCTCCAGGGAGGTGCCAAAGTCTTGCTAGGGGGTCACGGTCGCAAAAACTTGATCGCCAGAACGGAGTACGCCGCCCGCTCGTCGCATTGTTACGGTCCTAGGGGGTTGCCAGAGTTGTTTTACTTAGAAATGTATTATATAGAAAAACAATGAATTAGAGGAAACCAGGGATAAAGAAGAGAAGACCGATTTTTAACTGTATTGCTTTGGGAATTAGGTATTAAATGTAATGGGAATCGTGAACGACTTTAGGTAATCCATGGGGGGTATATTGTCGAAGTGTGTGTTGGTTTGTTAAGTTTATATCTCAGGTAATGAAAATGCATACTCTATTTATAGCGAGTTAGCGACTCAAATCGGCAAATTTCGCCCAATTCGAAATTTTGAACTATGGAATCGAAATGATTATGAGATAGAGAGTAAATATCAAAACGTAGCTTAAAAGTTCGATAGTTTATCATACATGAGCTATGTATGTAGTAGTTAATTCGGTGTAGTTCCAAAGTCACGAAAACATTGCGACTTAGCAATAAGCTTGAATTATAAATTCTGATACTATCATCAAATTCGAAGATTAATTTTCGTTAATACCTATAGTGTTCTTCTTTTGGTAGCATCGAAATGAGAAAACAATAGAACGGTGTTTAACGCAGTGGCAGAGTAGCCGACCATAGTCTATTTGGTAGACTATGTTGGATAGCCTGAATAAAACTGCCTGTGCCAATTGTCAAGTAAACAGCTCTGCGTTTTGTACGTTTTACATTGCGTCATATTTTTAGTTCTGCTATCCGACGCCTGTGTCGCTACTAGTTAAAAAACTTAAAAGCACTTTATTCACTTACGATAAGATCCAAAGTTGAACCAATGGCTAAATATTGAAAGCCCCTCTTCACCTGCTTCACCCCGTCGCAAAGTGGTGACGCTAGGCTTGTAACAATCCGAACAAGTAGGCAGATCTATTGTCTTCTTATATCGATGTTTGGTAGATAAATATACTAATTAACCTAAGAAGTCTGCCATTCACGACGCCGCAGATTTTACAAATAAATAGTTAAATAAATGAAACAACCTTCATTCTTTCATTATGTTTGTAAAAGAATTTTAATTCAAGACCTCTGAGATATAATTATATTTCGTTAAATGTGTTTAGGACAGTTCTTTCGGTCACTTGATAAAATACAATTTATAGGTGTAACTGAAAGACAAAAATTAAAACATAAATTCTACAATAGTTTTAAGTAAAAAAAAATGCGCAGTTATTAAACAATTCTTGCCTAAAAGCTGTGAGTTAGATCTAAACAATGGAAATATAATTAGGATTAAAAAAAAACAGATTTTGCAAAAACTGCGCAGTAATGTCTCAGCTTTTATAAAGGTACAAAATACTTTTTATTTATTTTTCTAAGTAAGCAAAAAGCCAGTGAATATTACTATGGACGCACTCCTTTCATCACCATGAGGTCTTATAAGCTACTTCGGAACTCGTCGGGAAAGATCGGGCAAGGCTATGAGTCCGGAATACGGTTGCAAAATTACGTAATTTTACTAAAAAGGCGCGTAAAATACCGATAGTTTACGGTAATTTATATAGATTACGGTAAAATTACCGCCGAGTTTGGGCGGACGAAATTTATCTAATTCATACTGTTTGCGTGTTGCCAGTCACTCGCAATGAGTAACTGGCTCCATCTGTTGCAACGACTCGGAACTTTTCTTACTAGTACCTAGTTTAATTATTTTTTACCCAATCTTACCGTATTTTACCGTAAAATATCGTATTTTACCGAATTTTACGAAAGTAATTTTGCCGCTTTACATTCCTAGTCCGGAAGGTAATCTAGCTTGTAGTAGAAGCGGGATAGCAATATTTTAAGCGAAAACCGAAACACTTTAGGAGTTGACTGTATTTCGGGGTAGCGGTTGATAATGATAGTTTTCTAATCTAAATACAGAAAGTGTTAAAGTTAATAAAACCTCATGGTTTCAATGTGAAAAAAAGAATTCTGGTTGCATAAAAATTGTAGTCAATTATTTGTATGATTATTATTTTTGACTAGCCTGTTCCGCTAGCCTTGCAACGCTCAGTACAATTTAGTGTTTAAGTGATTTTTTGATATTTTAGTTTTATTTAATTTAAATTTATTTAAAATATTAAGTTCAAAGATACGTTTTTTCAAAAGCTATTCGTGAGGAAACATATCACTATCAATATGAATAAAGAAATGGTATTTTTTGTGCAAAAGTGTATTTTTAAACTGTGACTTTTTCATTAATTTAAATCACTTGCGTACTAATTAATATATACGAGTATCGATTTTATTTAAATTAAAAGCTTTTATCTTTCTAAAACACTTTTTAAGAGAGTAATTATGCGCGTGCACCTTTTTTTTAGTAATAAAAATGAAAAGGGTTTATTCCAATACAACTTTAAAGAAAATGTTCAACCATAGCATTTATGTAGTTTTATATTTACTATAATAAAGGCCCTCTAGACGAGGAAAGTATCCCTCCTGGGCGGGTCATCTGAAACCAATGATATTATAATGCATGGATGTACAGTGTCATACTACATGACAGCAGAAAAACGGCTCGACATCAGAATACAGGTTGACGCCAATGTTACAAATGCAAATTATTACTTCACCAGTTATAGTCATTGGATTTACAACTTTACGTCTAACTGCATAAAACATACTTTATAAAGTTTCGTTGCAATTAGGTTTTTTACAAAATAATAGTATTGACAGCAGCTCCGTCGGTTCGACAGACTGACAGCGCGAGCGATTGTCGATTTATTGTACTTTTTGTTCGACTTTTGAGGCCATTTTTTAAACGCTGACTAGAAGTCCTATATTTATAGGTCAGTGTCTGAAACTCATAATGCCTAAGTAGCATAATGATATAAGTCAGTAGCAAGATCGGCAAGAGTTGAATACAAAAATAGCTTCGAATATTCTTTAAGAAAAGTTAAATACATTCAGGTACCACCTTAGAACCCTGTCGCAATGACGCGACGCGTTAAACGCCAGGCTATGTCATACAAATGTCATGCGTTTGTCTCTTCGACTAGGTTCTACGGTGGTACGTGTTTGGATTTCCTTGACTGTACTATTATTTAGCTGATGCATCTTTTTAATTCGACATAATTATTTTATTTACTAAACAAGAAAAGGTTTGCTTGTCTTGTTCTATTTTTGGCACTTTTACGGAATATATGCAACTTTATTTTTCTTATTATAGTAATTTATTTATTATTTTATTTATTCAATCAAATGAAATCTTACAGCATCTCAGTTAAAACCAATGCGCCTAAGATTCAAAGAACAAAAATTAAAACTATTAGGTAGGCGACAACACGACGGGGCTCTGTCGAGTCGCCATCGCCGTGTTATTAATGATTTAATTTAACATACCTTTATGTGCAAAGCAAAACACGATATTAGTTAAATATGTACAGTTAAAGAATTTCATTCCCTACCCATTTCGTTGAAATGTCGTCAGACTCGTCGCAATGCATTAAGGTCGAAATGTCAAACTAACGTTTTGCTCTAGTTAGCTCTTATGGTGACAGTTTGCTATATGATATTGAACCTTAGGTGGGTTGGAAATTAAATTCCTTGACTGTACATGCTATCATGGTTTAAAAATACACTTTAAAATATTTTTGAAAATCGATGTAAAAAATGTGTATGTAAGGGAGGATTGTAACAAATAAAATAACCTGTAATCTAATAAAATAAAATAAGCGATACGCTGCCAACGCCCTCTATTAGTGCTTAATTGTAATTAAAATTCCTTGAATAATTCAAAAGTACTGATTGAAATAAAGGAATTATTCATTTGTTAGCGCTTCCTTTATTCGAATTGGCGTCGTGTCAATTCTGGGCCCAATTTCATAAACGCGACAGGTGACAGTGACAATTCGGTATACATTGCTTGCCCACTATGATGTTAAGTCTGTAAATCTACAGCGTTACTTGTCGACACAGTAATGCACGGCGAATTGTCACTGTCATCTGTCGCCTTATGAAATTGGGGCCTGATTGATGTCTTTTAGTATTGTATGATAAAAAAAAATGTTAGCCACCTTGCTTTAGGTTAATAGGAATCAATTCAAACGCAATAATAATATAAGTATTCTAATAACATCTCATAAACGTATTTCTAAGAGGACATAACGCCTAAAGTTCTTGCCTATGTCTAGATAATTAACTAATTAGAAAGAGCAGGTTATTTAATTGGAATCTCCAAATACGCTGTGTTAAATTAAATGTTTTTTTGTAGAAAGTACAGTATTATAATTTATTTTTCACATTTTAGTTGTTATGTGAAGGATCTCTTAGAAAATATGCGACTGCAAACGCGTCACAAAACTCACTTTATTTACGTAATAGGGGCCGTTCAAGTATTACGTAAGTAGTATAGGGGGGCGGGGGGGTCCTTGCTGTGCATATTTTTGATGACATGGCGGGTGGGGGGGTCTAGATGGTGATTACGTCAGCAGTAGTTATTTACTTTTTTACACATATGGAACTGATGTGCATTATTCAAAATTTAGAGCACCAATGTTGAATGGTTCGATGAGATGAGAACGACGTAGGCATTCCAAAAGCGGATAAAAGTGAGCAGACACAACATTGAGGAGCACTTTGTAATTTTCTTATTTCTAGAATTATATCTGCTGCTCATGAATCAATAAAAAAAGAATACATTAAAAGAAAAATGCATATCAATGTTTACGTAAGCATGGGGGGGGGGTAAGAGCTTTGATTACTTTTGCTGACAAGGGGGATGGGGGGGTAAATAATTGTAGTAAATCTGCTTACGTAATACTTGAACGGCCCCATAACAGTTTTAATTTATTTAAAGATAGCAATTTATGTAGCTGTCGACAAATAGAATATTTCAATCGAGCAATCTGTCGTTTAGATAGAGAGAATATAAGTACAATTTGTTTGTAAATATCGCCTGCGGCCCTAAAATGACCCCCCAAGTTTAATGCGCCGAAGGGGGGTATAGATAATGAATAATAAAACCATTTATTTCAAGCTGCATAAGCTCATAGAAAGAAAAACTGCTCCAAAGAAAATAGTGCCCACTCAATTTTTTTTAGTATAACAAAAATATAAAAATATGTATGTGCGAAAGCATATTTCTATAGTTTTATGAATTGTTAACGCATAAAGCTATAAAAATAAAACTCTACTATCAAAACATGTATTGGTCGAAACACATACTTATTTTTCTAGTTCCAGTTTACCCAGAAAAATCGAGTGGAGCCTATTTGTTTTGAGTAGTTTACAGTTTTGAGCACCTTAAAGACTAACATACATATTTACAAAACATTAAAATTGGCACGTTACTTCGGCGACGTGTGACCTAGTTTCGGGGTGTCCAACAACCTTCCGCGAAAACGGCGGAAAGTGACTCCCTTCGGCCAGAATTCCTGCTTCATGAAGGCCAGCAGATCAGTCGGTACCGGCACCACAAAGGACGTAAAGTTAACTGTGACGGACTCCAACCGCTCGACCTTCAGTAAAACTGGTCTTCACTCTGATAAATTATTACTCTACGGTCTCCTCAACCTTCGTAGAGTAACGCAGCTGAAATAAGTTTATATTAGCTTGGGCGTTCATAGGGCCGCAGTAGGTAAAAAACAAGTGAAGTGCAGCACTAACCCTCTTATTCATAAACGGTTTGTAAACGTTTGTTAGTTAACATGTTTTATGTCTTTATCTGTCATTGTGACGTTTACCGTCAAATGAAAGAGACAAAACATTTGTTAGCTTAAAAAGATACCTTTTATGAATAAGGGGGTTAATCTGTACTTCGTTAGATAAATAAGTGGTATACTACAACATATTGTGTCATACATAACTGTTATATCAAGTGCAACTGAAGGGTCCACGAAAAGAGCGTGTCTAGTCACATTTTGTAGAAAATGAGATTTTAATCTTAAAAATGTACGTATGTTTGTGTGTAGTGGTAATGTGGCAAAACTGGCAAACGCAAGGCACGGAATGCTGATGTTGCAGATTCGAGTCCTGCCACTTTACCCTAATTTTGCTTTGTGTTGACGTTGCATAGCATTTTAATTTAATCATTTGAATGTTTAACATTTAAAAAATAAAATTCGAAAGAAATTTATTTAAAAATGTAGTTAATTGCCAAAATTTTGAGATTCAAATCTCTTAAAAAAACTAAACAAGTTCTTTCCGTGCACCCTTCAACTGGTATTATACACATTTTGTTCTTAAATAAAACTTAAAAACACTTTATTACAGTCCATGGGATTAAAGGACACTTACTGACCAAGAATTTGCGAGTTTCGTTTTTAAAGTATTGAATCGAAAGATTGTAGGAGAATAATATTTTCAAATTATACTCCATGACAACTCGTGTATTTTAAGCCAGTATTGATATGTATATCAAATTTAAAATAAGTAGACAATTTACACATGACAGCTTCGAAGTATTTAAATATTTATTTTTTCCGTGAATTTTACTAAATCAGTGATTTCATATTGTGTTCAAATGTTTAATTTTGTCCTAAAGTTATAAAGTAACATTGTGTTGACATCTATGTGATTTTTATAGGCATAGAATTACGTCTCTTTTTTATTGTTTTTTAAAAAATGTTTTGTAAGTAATTTTTATGAGAACTTCTATTAAGTAGTGAAGAGTTACACAGTTACAATTGTACTAGCATAATTTATAAAAAGAAACTGGCTCGTTTAGGCAAATACTATAAAACAAAGAAACAAACATCAACATTAACAATAATAACTATTTGACACCAAGTCGCTATACTCGTACAACAAAACTGCAATTGATCGTTGGTTCATAATTTAAAACTATTACCACTAGGTATTGTACAGTCTGTGTTGTTTAAGAAATCTAACTTAAAAGTTCTTAACTTTTGGAAAATGATAGGACATAACTTAAGGCCTATGTAGACGTGGAAAGTTTCTTGAAGCAAGATCGATAAAACTTGAATATAATTAATTGAATTAGATATGCCATTTTTTTGTGGTTTGCAATGAAGCTTAAATAAATTGCTTTCAAGAATATGATATAAAATTTAAACCAAACTATTTTGTTTAGAGTTTAAACGATACTACAATTTTATTGTATCAATATTATTGCATGCAAGAAACTTTCTTGAACTCACCGGGCCTTAAGTGAATTTTGTTTTTGCCTGTGTATGTATGTTAAATATGACCCTCAAATCAATCCATCTTGCATTTCAACGCTGTACAGTCAGCGGCCGATATATACAACGTGTCTCTAGCCTACGGACAAAAATTAATACTGGATAGCATGTTTGTTAAAAAAAAAACTTTTTTAGCTCTTTTTATAAAAACACTGTGTCATAGTATTCCAGAGAAGTAATGACACGAGTGTTCGTTCTTTGTCCATCGGCTAGGGTCACGTTGTATAAACAGTCAAAGATATCATACACACGACTATAGCCAATAGAGGAAGAGCTTGCCAGACCGGGATTTAGGAGAGGGAGGAGGGGCAAACCGGGACACCTGCCCCGGACGGCAGTTTCAGGGGGCGCTGAAATCATAATTGAGACGCAACTGTCATATTTCTGCCCCAGTTCGAAAATATTGTATTACCGGCGCTGGTTTGTGGAGATCTTTTTGGCCTCTTCGAGTGTTTATCGACTTTGTTGCCTTTGTACTTCTTTGTCTAAACGGGCCAATACATTACTACGATAGCTTTAAAGGTACATTATTTTGCTGTTGTGATACTACACTGTACAAACGTTAGCCATTACTATAGGTATACGTACGTGGTAAGATATATGTTATAGTTATGTACATGTTGAAATATAACTCGCCTTCAAATGACTAATACAAGTATGTAGTTAAATCTGTGTTTTATTGCCCTCATATCAACCAACGCTTCATACAGTCAGTAGCTACATAGGGGCTAGGCGGTGCCGTGCCCCAGGGCCCTCAAGCTCAGGGGGCCCCTGGCCAGCACCCGTCTAACTCTAGCTGCCATACTCGCAAATATTCTCTGACAACAAGAACATATCTATTTACATAATTTGACTACAGGGTCCTATTTTTTTGCCCCAGGGCCTATGGTCACCAAGCTACGCCACTGCATACAATAGTGTCACGAAAATTTTGAACGGCTTCAGATCATGTAGCTAACCAACAAACGGAGTCACAGAGCAGATCTTCACTCATTGATGTTTACAATGATAATTTTATAACGTTTTTTGTGTGAACGGCTTCATTAGACAATCCATTGGCGGAGCCGGTGTAAACTGGTTTTGTTCAGTACCTACAGTGTAGGCAACAAGACAAGCTGGTTGGTGAGGGCACACACTCCTCCGCGCGGCTGTACGGTTAAGACGGTTTATCTGTGTGGGTTTACTTACGTGTGTTACAAGTGTTCCAGGTAGAAAGAGGTAACCGTTGGGATTGAAGAATATAAACAAAAGAATTTAAGAATAATAATTTATTTTCACCATTACAATACAACGAAATAAAACAATACACGAACGGGGACGGAAAATGCAATTCATAACAAAAATAATATCACGAATAAAATCAACACTAGTCTCAATACATATATTTATCCACAAAATCATTTATAAAAATACTTCTTTTTGGTTACAATTTGGCAACTCGAGTTCGTTTCGAAGTACAACCACCCGCAAACACCCTTGGCTTCAAACGACCGGGTGACTGCGCCAGCTCTCGGTCAAATACTTGAGAATAAATAGTCTTAACGTTAATAATTGTATTTAATTACTTGGTGGTTGACATACCTCTTAAATACTAATTTAACCTAGCTAATTATCATTCAAAACAGTTCAACGAGTTATATACTTTGTCCATTAATTATTTCTGTAAAAACTTGAGTGAAAGGTTGTACGGTCAGCGCGCACCGACAGACAGGCGTACGATACACGATCAGTGGGTATATATCTACACTAATATGTTTGTTAGTTTGTATGTAGGGATAAACTCTGGAACTACTAAACCGATTTCAAAAACTCTTACACTGGTAGAAAGCTACACTATCCCTAACGGATATAGGCTTCTAGTTAATTCTAAGCGAACGAAGTCGCCGGCGTCCTCTAGTTTTTAATATATTGATCGCCTTATCGGTATTAATATTGCCAAAATACTGTAGGAATATTAACGGTTTCCATCATGTGGATGCAGATTTGTCACATCCGCGGATGCGAACATTTAAAAACTCATCTGCGGATGCGGATGTCAAATGAATGACGCTATAATAAATAACCGAAAGAGGTAACCGCAACAGATTAGAATAATCAGCAGAACTACAATCGAGAAACCTAAATTTATCACTTTTGTACCATATCGCATTGCAATAGGGCGGAAAAGTGACAGCGCGTTCCTCGTCGCGACTTGCACAACATCCGCATCCGCAAATGCTCTGCATTAATTTTTGCGGATGCAATTATCTGCAGCATCATTGGTTTTCATACAAAACGGATCGGTGGCATATTGACAGTGTAGCGTACGCCATACCATACAGTCGGGTCTCTCTTTTACACAGAGAGTAAAAATCTCTAGTCCTAACTTATAAAATGGTATAGATTTATAGGAAAACGTGGGCGTAAGTATCTATATCTACATAATTATAATATTTTTATAATTTCATCGACTAGTACAAAACTTAGTCCATAGTGAACATGTTATATATTTGAAGTTTACTCGATCTTACGTATCTAAAAATACTTAAAAAAACCTCATCAACATTCGTACCAAAACAAAAAACATTAGGTTACCTTCATACAATTATTTTTAAGCGGGGTATTATGTGGTATTCAATAAAGCATATTGTATTATATTATTATGTTAAGGGGCCTTGTTTTGTTATTACTGTACTTATTATTGTTCTCAAAACATAAAACAATTTCGGTAAAAAAGAAGTCAAGTCTAAAAAATGGTAGATTAATACCACCACCACGCGCGTTAACCACGCGTTGTAATTATAAAATTTAAAAGCACGGATTTTTCTTAAATCTCATTTTCTACTGTTTGGAGCAACGTTTTTTCTTCCCATTTTTTTTTTTGATAGGGCATCCCGTTTTTAACTGTAATGCATAGATCAGTAATAAGTTGACATAATCTACACTAATATAATAAAGAGAAAAACTTTGTTTGTTTGTTTTTTTGTTAGTTTGTTTGTATGTAGGGGGTAATCTCTGGAACTACTGAACCGATTTCAAAAATTCTTTCACAGATAGAAAGCTACACTATTCCTGACGGACATAGGCTACTAATTTTACGTGAACGAAGTCGCGCGCGTCCGCTAGTTTGGTATAAAACACAACAAAAGAACGTTATGAAGATAACCTAACCTATTTTAAATATAAAAAAAATACTAATTCTATCCTTATCCACATACGCGTAACAAGGAATGCACCAAAAATCACAAATACAAAATGACTACGCTACAACATCTAATACGCGGTCTATTTGAGCATAAAATTCCAATAATTGTCGGATACACCAAACGCAATAGTACATTATCTAGAAATTGCATTATTTAACTAGTGACCTAACTACTGTGCCCTGACACGACCGGCCCAGGGGCCTAAAGCATATATCGCATTGTAACCAGTAACCGTGCGCGAGAGGGGCTGATGCGTTTATATACGCTATAAACGCTAGCGTGCTAGTAGAGCAGGTTTAAGAGGAGTGTGAACCCAGCGCGAAAAAGCGATCCCCATACAAACGGCGATAACGTTTTCCACCCTCTAAACCTTAACCTATGGCAATGTTTTTTTGGTGTTGTCATTATGCCTTGGAACTAGGTTTGGGCCCCAATTCTCGGTTCATGGGAGATTCATCTCACGTGCGAGATGCTTCAAAAATGACAGATTTCCAAGGGATTTGACAGTTATTTTCGTACTAGATGAATCTCGCATAAACCGAGAATAGCCCCGTTGTATGTTTGATTTTTTAAATATTCTTCATAAATTTGACAATATCTGTATTTTGGGTTTTGTTTTCATACAAAACCCAAAAGCGTTAATAATTTTGAAACTACATATTAAGAATATTAAAAAAATCAAAACATATAAACCTAATTCTAGAGCATAATGACAACATACAAAAAAGTCATGGGTATAGGTTAAGGTTTAGAGGGTGGAAAACGTTATCGCCGTTTGTATGATGAGCGCTGGGTTCACACTCCTCTTAAGTTATCCCTCCCTGCGTCTCTGTCAAACGAGTGTCATACGAAACTGACCACATAGAGATAAACTCGGATAAACTTAACTTGGCCGGTCATGTTAGGGCTGCTGGGGTAAGAGAGGCCCAGGGAGCACACGGAGGGGCCTTCCGCCATGATCGAAACCGCCATCGTCGTCGATTGTAAACCATCACCAAACAATGGCGCAAATTACAGCCGGCATGAGCCTGACCATCGCACGTAGTGTGAATACGGTTAGCACAAACTGTTGGATCAAGCAGAATCGGTTCTGGACCCCAATTCTCGTTTTATTCGAGAGGCATCTCACGTGCGAGATATGTAAAAAAATGAGAGATTTCAAAAGGATGTGACAGTTGTTTTCGTGCGAAATAGATCTCGCATGATCCGAGAATAGCCCCGCTAATACTATCAGCAATTGCTGAAGCCAGATAACCATTTGCCAGTGATTTTATAGGTTAATTGTTCATGTGTATTTTGTGTTAAAAATATTCGCAATAAACGATTTTTCTTTCTTTCTGAAAGATTATGTTTTCAGTACTATAAAATCTTAGTTGCACCCGCGATATCGAAGTATGCACATCAGTATTTGGGTGAAAATCAAAAACATTGTACCTACTTTTGCTAAAATTATTAATATCAGTTTCGTATCGGAACTAATATTAATTAGTGGTACAGTCAACCAATTTGATTCATAGGCCATTGTAGAACCCTTTCACAATGTCATAATTACTTTTTCAACAGATGTTATAATATCCCAGCGATGACACATTGCGACAACGTTCTACAGTGGCATGAATCAAATTGGTTGACTGTACAATGCTTTTGATTTTCCAAATCCAAACGATATGCATCGGCCACATAAATTTGGTGTAAGACCACTCCATGTGCTCCATGGGGAGACAATAAACGTCCTGAATAATACCCATTATATTCAAGTATCCACACAAACAGAATAGCGTTTGGCGTTATTAGTAATGTACAATGTTTATATCGCCTGCGCCCACAGGCAGGATCACTTGTGGGTACTATTTTCATACAATTCTCTTATACTCTTTCTATAACGTGTACAAAGGTCATATTGCGCTAGTATGGAACGCTATTTCATAACATTACTTAATGAAATGGAGGTTTCGCCTTGTCGTTTAAAAAGGCATGGATGCGTCGCGAATTTTGTGGAAACAAATCCATCCTTCCGATTGGTCAGAACCAGGTTGACGGTCCACCAATCGGATGGACGGATTTCGGTAGCATTTATTATGGAACGAACGTTCATGGCTAGGTATCAGTTGCGTGGCGTCAGTGCAATTCGATACCCAGTGTCTTACCGAAATGTATCAATAAAAACGGCGGTTTAGTAACCAGTTATACTTTAACGTTCGTTCCTCGTTTCCAGCTTTAGTAAAGTGAAAGTTTACGCCACGATACTGCTAGGTATACACATTCATTAACTGTAAGTATTCCTATGTGTAAATATCACTAGTCATCTTACAAGAAGCTCATTATATTCTTACTCGCTACGATTACAAAACGCACAAGCAATGTCACAGAAATTTGCAAATTTGTAAAAAAAATGTCTATCTATTAAGATTAACACTTACTCCATATCGAAATATTATTAAAGCACACTTATTGTGCGTTTAAGATGTTGTATTTTGGCTTTTAAATATACGAGGTGTCGGTTTTCAAATACTATAAAGGAGAATGGGCAAATTGTCCCAAGTGCTGTATACAGTTGTGCTATATCTTATTAGAAAGCTCTCAATAAGAGCTTAATTTTTTTATATGACAGCAAAACCGAGATGTTTGCAGGGAAAAAGCTACAGCCCATTTTATACCTCACTTTGTACTAGCAGTTGTATGAAAAGTATCTGTAAAATCATTTTCGAGATATAGCCGAAAGATTTTAACCACGCATTACTGAGGCCACTAGAAGTAAAAAACGTAATGTGAGCATAGGTCTAATTTGGTGTTTTTTTTTTTTTCATACAAAACAATGATTAATGCTGCAGACACCTGGTCTTCGAAACATAGCCTATGATGATCCTTACACCGAGTACTACACGTCCATACTACTCACTATTGTATACAAGGGTTGGGACAGCGCCCATACAAAAATGCCCATTCACCTTTAGACTTTTATTCGTTATAATAAAAGGACCAAAACAGTAAAAGAAACATATGTCCTAAAATGTAGGGTAAAGTTTGGAGATAAGATGTAAACTTCATAATAACTTGGTCGTTACAGTTTGGTATTTTATATAAAACAAAAAAATCCTAAATTGTATTCAATTTTCGCGACTTCCACACATAATATTACATTTGCCGAAAAAAGGTGTCGTGTCATTTCTAAATGTGGGCTTTACAAAACTTTACAGTTATGAAATTTCAAGACATCTTGTATAGAGGAAGCTTTAGCGCAGTATTTTTGACATACAATGAGTGTGCTTTAAGATAGCTTTAAGCCGTCGATGTAAGTACCTACTGGACAGGGCGTCAACCCGAAAATGCTACGATATCTGGAAGGGAGCAGTGGCAGCACAAACGTAAACAAAATTACACCAAGCCCCTGTTGTATCATAACTTGTAACACTAACAGAAGTCTCTTTTCAACTCGTTTTAACCCTTTGAACGCTTTCATATTTGAATGAAGTGATCACTCACACGCCAATCACTGTTAATTGATGTAACGTTTAATTAAACCAATAAAAACAATTCATAATAGATTTTATTCAAGATCAAAGTACACCTTCACTCCGACCTTTTTAGTGGTTGTTGGCGAGGCGGGCACGACGACACACGACCACTTTATAGGGTCTTGGCGTTCAAAGGGTTAATAGAAAGAGATTTCCGCTTGTATTACTAACAAATTATTATGCAACAGGGCCAATTTTAATCTATGCAATAAGAATTTGACGGCTACTTTTATGAAATATTTGGATCGTGAAGTGGAATTCCGCTGTTTGTATCGAAACCGCTGTCATCGACGCTATGGCTCCCACCTAACTAAACGCCACTGATAGGAGGACAATACAAACATATGAGCATTTGCTCATATACATCGCCTACTTCACAGAGGAATGCCACTGCCATGTGTTCCGTTATTTGGGTCAAAATCACAACTTTTGTACCTCAGAAGAGTTCCCCTATATATTTTCTCTCCACCCCTCCAATACTAAATGGCTTATTGGAATAGCTACTTAATTTTTTTAATAATAATTAGTGAGTGATACATGTAACAATAAAACCCAATCGTCAACGTTTTTAAATACAGAAATTAATCATCCTAGATTTTACTCAGTTCCAGTGGTCTGATTTACTTGAAATTTGCGCATGCGTAGTTCAGATGGCAATGCAACCACGAACTCTTTGAAGAAACATTTTAACAGTAAAGTTGTCATTAAATAAATTACTATGCAAGTACTTTATAACAGGTTTCGAGACTATAATCACTAATATGTATAACCATTTATTACTCTCTTTATAGATTGAGATCATCATATTATGCGTTTCTTTGTGATGCTAGAATAATAATATTACGAAAACGTATATTTCGCACGTTTAGAATTAAAGCGACTCAATTCTGAATATGACATTTCCCAAAATTAAACCCTGTCTTTTAGTTAAGGTGATATTTTGGGATGTGTATAATTCAGAAATGGGTCGCTTTAATTCTAAGCGTGCGATTTGACATTGAAGCAAAATTGCATAAATTATTAATAACAAATCTCAAACCATAACTCACATACTAAAATAATCTAAACATATGCGTTTGCAGCACAGCTCCGGAGACGCGCGCGTGCATACGCCGGCTTTAGGGATGCCACGTTTGCGTTGCGTGCACGTATCGCAGCTCTACGAAACAAGCTGGAGCCGTGCTGCTTACGCATCCGGTGTGGCCCAGCCTTTAACCTGTTCAACGCCATCGTTGCTTAGAAAAATTGACACCCACGCTACGTCGTCATATCATAATATTAAACGCAAACTTTAACAAACAGGAACAAATTACCTTGCTACTCCGCGAAACCAGTGCCGGGCTCATGCAAAATAGCTGCGTCGGTGCGACATATATATATCCATGCAAAAACCCACCCTCCTCCGCTTCCACACGAAACAACATATATCACACAGACTCAACTACTCACCACCACCACTAAACTCTGAAACTATACGATCGACGCGCGTTTCGCCTCTGTACGAGGCATCATCCGGATCTAATACTACGACCGTTCGCTACCTGAACGAATGGCGTACTGACAAACTAAAACATTTTACTTTAATCCGCCTACCGCCAACTAGATAATTTTACTTTTAGGTAATTTGTTGCAGTTTTGTTGATATGGACCTCCGCAAAAACGCCTGAATCTATTAAATACGCAAACTTTAACCTTAAAACTATTGCGTACCCAGCTTGGTACACAATTCTCTTAAGGATATGCACGTAGTCGCAGTAACATCGTGCAATTGGACGACGACTATAGCGGTCGGTGACGTGTTCACAACGCATGACGCCTTTAGGCGTTCTTGGCGTTTAAAAGGTTAAAACTGATTTAATAAAAGTACCGATTTAACTCCCATTTGATGTCCCGTGATCTTTAGTAGTTGCCTTATTTGTGTAATTAAGTAACACGCCGATATAACCTTCCCCACAGCCTTGTGAGACTTATGTATGACAAAATCCCAGGTTTTTATCTGTCACCGTATGATTGCAAACACTGTTAGTTTATAATCTATCTCGAAAAATTGCAAACTGACAATAAATTGTGAATTACACCATACCGACAAATGTTTAATAGGTATCTATTCCTGTCAAACCGTTCAATTGTAAACTGGCAACATACTTGCATGCGACAGAACGACGGAAGGTAACAATAGTAATTTTAATAAAGATTACTGGGTCCAAACTTGTTAGTCAAGGGAGTCGACGGAGCCGCGCTTCGCAGGAACCCTATAGTCGCTCTTACAAAAGAAATAGTATTAATAATAATAATATTAATAGAAATAATATTAATATTAATATTTTCTTCTCTCTTTGTTGTTGCAGGTGTCTATAGGCGGTGGTGATCACTTACCATCAGGTGGCCCACTTGCTTGTTTGCCTTCCTATGTTGTGTAAAAAAAAAACTAACGAATTTATTGTAACTTCCCTTGTTCGCAAACTGATGATTTGACATAGGTTAAAACATAACTACACCTAATATGTCCTTTCAACCCCTCAACTTTAAAGCAATGTACATACATATATTTATAATTGTTATTGTCCTGTACTGTCTGTGTCGTCACTAACAGTGAATGTTATTTGTTTTAGGTAACCTACCTGAAACCTCCCTCGAACCGTCAAAACCTACCTACCGTACAATAGTCTCGCGGCGTGGCTAATGTCAAAGGCGTCATTGGCAAAATCCATTTCAACCTAGAGATGGGAAAGCCATATTAAAAAAAAATAATATGTTGTAGTTATGTTGAAAGCAGCATGGTATAGGTCACAAATTAGTTATCAAAATGGTATTCTACGCCTTAAAATAAATAACAAAGAACAAATTAAACAAATGCATTAATATTTGCTTATGGTTAACGCTCGTCGCAAACTTATCGTTTCATGTTAATATGCATCGTTTTGTATGAGGAGGGAATTTTGAAATATTTTTTTTTAATTTATTTATTGAGGCTACAGGATGAGACTTTTAAATTCAAGTAGTTTTCCGGTAATAAAACATTTTCTTAAGGCACTCTGTTTTTTTTTTGAAGTCTAAGCTACTGATTTTAAGTTATTGTATTTACCTACGTACAGTCAAGGAAATTGAACCACGTACCACCCGTAGAACCTAGTCGAAGAGACATGCGCATGACATTTGTATGACATAGCCTGGCGTTTAACGCGTCGCGTCATTGCGATAGGGTTCTAAGGTGGTACGTGAATATATTTCCCCTACTGTACAAAGTCGGTTGAAATATAAAGTGTATCATTCATTACATTATTAAAAATAAGTATCTCGAATTTTTAAAATCAGAACACGATCACGTAAAAACAGTATTTTACTGAAAACTACATGAATTAATAAAAAGTGACATATTTAGCCACAATTTAAAAAAAAACGAAAATCCCGCCTCATACCTAGCGATCCACGTTAACGTCTTTGATGTGTCACTGCTGGCAACGCATATATGCGGTTTCGGTACTTTCACTAAGTGACGCTGTCACATTTCGCAGCGATTTGTCCGCACATGTGCTTTTACGGCAGCTGGCGAAAGTTCGTTAAACCGGTCAAACAATGCCTGCAGTGAAAGCGTTAAAGTTAACCACAAAATGACATTCAGAAAAATAATAATAAATTAGAGATGAGTAATTCGCTTAAAAATAAATAAAATGAATTAATTTATTACACTGAATTATATTAACTTAATGATTCACTAGTAACTCAGCGAGCACGCGGCGTCGTACAATAGTCTATAACTGAATTCGGTTACGGATTCTCTGGAGGTCTAACTGTCCTCACAGTACAGTCAGTTCAGTATTACATATTTAGTATAATTAACTACTTAAAGTCGACATTTCTGTGTGTTTTACATAGACTTACCCCCTTATTCATAAACGCTTTGTAAACGTTAGTTAGTTAACATGTTTTATGTCTTTATCTGTCATTGTGACGTTTACCCTCAATTGAAAGGGGCAAAACATTTGTTAGCTTAAAAAGATTGTTAACTTTTTATGAATAAGAGGGTTAGTTCATACCTTGAAAAAGAAATGGAGCTTATTTAATAGTTTTAAAATCGTCATAAAATCAATGCAGCTCTTACCAATCTTCAGGCACAATTTGTTTAAAAAAAGGTTATACTAATTACTGAAAAGTCATTTTACATTAATCAAGCAAAAATAGATCTTGTGTCAATGTCACAAAGACTTTGGTGTGTCAAAGGTTTTTTCACTTTATCCCTAATAACGCACTAACTGTCGCGACGGCAATGTTTGTCCGAGGATGGGTAACCATTTTCGAATCCTACAAAACGGAACTTAGTATATAAACAGCTATTTTCATTTAAATTATAGGGATGCTTAAAATGTCAATTAAAATGTCATATGATGCGAGGCCAGCGCCATCTCGTGAAGGATGCAATGACGATCCCCTTAGCCGACCAACGTAATCTTAATACTTATCTCGCATTCTCGAAGCCTTCTTCTTAAGATGATGAACTACTCGAACTTTCTGTAGATTCCTGAAAAAATAAGATTAATTATTACAGATTTCAGGGTACAAATGACATTAACAGTGACATGGGGTCATAAACTCGCACAAAATATATTTAGTACTAAATAGAGTACCATAGATGGCACTACATGTAGCATCTGTAACACATTAACTGCCGCTACGTGCTACTCGTAGCTCGTAGCGAAGGTTTCCCGTTATGTAGCGAAAATCCTCTACAAACAGAGAGCTCACCCAGCGAGTCCGTGGCACTGAATGTAAGAAAAGAATGGAAGTAAAGAAGTGTTAAATCAGTATACTTTACCAGACAACAAACAAAAACAAAGATTGCATATTTTATGTGCAAAAGTTACTATTTGTGCGACGGCGTGGTCAGGTGTCAGGGCACGTGTCCGGGCTGCCGACAGTCGCCGCAAGCTGACATGGCACTAGAGCACCGCTCCCCTCGTCTCACCTGGCGCGGCTAGAGCGACAGCGTGGTCAGGTGTCAGGGGACGTGTCCGGTCTGCCGACAGCCGCTGCAGCCGGCACGGCACTAGAGTACCGCTCCCGCGTCTCACCTGGCGTGGCTAGTGCGACAGCGTGGTCAGGTGTCAGGGCACGTGTCCGGGCTGCCGACAGCCGCTGCAGCCGGCATGGCAGTAGAGTACCGCTCCCGCGTCTCACCAGGCGCGGCTAGTGCGACAGCGTGGTCAGGTGTCAGGGGACGTGTCCGGTCTGCCGACAGCCGCTGCAGCCGGCACGGCACTAGAGTACCGCTCCCGCGTCTCACCTGGCGTGGCTAGTGCGACAGCGTGGTCAGGTGTCAGGGCACGTGTCCGGGCTGCCGACAGCCGCTGCAGCCGGCATGGCAGTAGAGTACCGCTCCCCTCGTCTCACCTGGCGCGGCTAATGCGACAGCGTGGTCAGGTGTCAGGGCACGTGTCCGGGCTGCCGACAGCCGCTGCAGCCGGCATGGCACTAGAGTACCGCTCCCGCGTCTCACCTGGCGCGGCTAGTGCGACAGCGTGGTCAGGTGTCAGGGCACGTGTCCGTGCTGCCGACAGTCGTTGCAGCCGGCATGGCACTAGAGTACCGCTCCCGCGTCTCACCAGGCGCGGCTAGTGCGACAGCGTGGTCAGGTGTCAGGGCACGTGTCCGGGCTGCCGACAGTCGCCGCAGGCCGGCATGGCACTAGAGTACCGCTCCCCTCGTCTCACCTGGCGCGGCTAGTGCGACAGCGTGGTCAGATGTCAGGGCACATGTCCGGGCTGCCGACAGTCGCCGCAGGCCGGCATGGCACTAGAGTACCGCTCCACTTGGAACGTGCCGGCACGTGCTTCGAACTCTTGTGCCAACTGCTGACACGCGTGCAGGACTGACTCGGAGTCTGTTAGCTCGTCTGAAGCATTAAAATATAAATAAAATAATAATGAGAGTGAGAGGTCTCTCTATTGATTCTTCCTTACACAACATCTTCAGAATAAACTGTATTTAGAGCAGAAACTGATCGGCGTACCAATAGCGACGTGTGCTGATACTACGATGTGGTGTGTGGAGAGTGCCCACGCGTGGACAGAGTGGACATGCCTCACGCCGCCTATTGAGGACAGCGCTTGCACAAACTCCCGGTACCTACATAACAAGAAATAGAATCGTTAAACCCTTAAACACTAAAAGTACAAATACGAGTAAAATAGAACGATTAAGGTCGGAAGCTTGGCGTTGTGGCGTAGCAATTCTCTCGTGGTCTCAGGTGACCCGCAAGCCGGTTTCTTCCCTGTTCTATAAAAAGCGCCCTCACCGGAACTCCGCAGGCACGGACTGCATGAGCATGGCGAGCGCGTCGCGCACCACGCGCGCTGACGTCAGCAGCACCAGGATGCTGAACACGAAGGTGCAGATTGGGTCCACCACCTTCGCCGCTGGCTGCCCACACAATGCCAAAGTCAGTAACAGTACATTAGGGGTCATCCAATTTAATTGCGTGATGTTTTTTAGCATTTTTCAAGTCAGTAACGGTGAGGCGTCGTCCATTAATCAGGTCATGTTTTTCAGCATTATTTTTAACTTTCCTTCCCCCTGGTGATACAAACAGCGACAAACTCAGCCGACCATCAAAAAAAGAACTCTATGCTCGAAACGGTTAGATATACAGGGTGACACGTAAGACGTAATACAAAACCACTTTTTTATATACGTCATGTCATGTGTCAACCTGTTTATACTTCTAGTGCATACTATATGCCAAAATTACATTTTCTCGCAGTTCCGTCTTTAATGGTGACTTATGTGTGCCTTCGGTTGTACGTGGTGAGGTTTAAGACTACCCCCCCCCCCCCTCCCCCCTACCCAAAATAACGTGAGATGTATTTTTAAAGTATCTTAACTTTCGCTCACACTCCGCTTTTCGGTTTAAAAATCGCGTGTTCATCGAAAAAATAAAAACACGTGATATCTCACTGCACCCACCCTCTCCTCTTGTGATATTTCGTGATTTTTGCCGGACCCCCCCCCCCCCCCCCTTCGAGCCACACGTGATTAATGGACGATCCCTTACTACAGAGGCCGGGATGAGAGCAGCGGGGCAATTCTGGCGTCAGTAGAGATGAAGTCACACTCGACATAATGTTTTGTTTTTTTTGTATTCTGTCCGTGTTGTGTGTATTTTGTTTTTTTTATGTTGTATACTTTTAAATTAACGTTTTTCTTTCTTTCTTTCTTTCTTACATATGCCAAAAAAAGCTATCAGATCCCTTTAAAAATCTGTAATTTTTTGACACATGTCGAATGCGAGATGGATCTCGCTGAGTGCCAGAATTGGGATCCAGTTGCCGAACGTGTATGGGAGAAAAGGTCGAGCGCAAGTGAGCTATTTTATAATACGAGTCTGGCAACTGCTAGTTACTGCCGAAGTATGTATAGTGTTTTTCTCAAACAATGAAAAGAAATCAAAATTAAGGTCCCTAATGGGCAATAGATAAAATAAATAAAATAAAAAATAAACTAGATACTTGAGTAATTTCGTTCAGTCTTAATTTTCTTTCATTTTCTTGTCTTGTTCTCGATAGAATTATGCCGTATTACATATTTATAGTACGGCAACAGCTGTGCAAAGATCACTTGCAAATAAAAAGTATTATTCATATATTTATTTTATTTATTTAGTGAATGTTACAGTGTCACCTCAAGTTCATTTTGCTCAAGTCATCTTGATCTTGTTGCTAATGCAGCCGCTAAGCAGCCGCGCTTGCACTGTTGTGCTCCGGCGTGAAGAGCAAGACAGCAGGTGAAATTACTGGCACAAGAGGTATTCCATCTTAGTCCTCTGGGTTGGTAAATGCATCTGAAGCCTCCTCGATGATCACTTATCATCAGGTGACCAATTTGCTCGTTTTCCGTCCTATTTAAAATAAAAAAAGATTGGACTTACGTAAAACTTGATGAGCACAGAAGCGAAGAGTACTCCACAGCTCTGGATCAGATCGCCGATCACGTGGATCAACGCCGCACGGAGGTTTATGTTCCTGGATAAGGACAGTTTTAAATATTTTTAACGGTAGACGCAAAGAAAAATCTTTGTAACCAGCAAGACACGAGCGCGGGACTGCATTAATCGCGGGAGCGGTACGCGAGCGCGATACGGGAGCCGAGTATGTAATTATCAATGGACATGCGTTTCATTCGACGTTTTCCAACGCGAGGAAAAACAGACTTGTATTGTTATTAGATTCTTCGTTATTAATGACAATACAAGTAGTAGTAAGCTGTCAAAGCTGTGCGAGGATACCGGCGCGAGTCCATTCGAAAATAAAAATAAAACTGCATTATCCGGTTTAATTAAAAATGCTTCGTCGGCATACATATATAACTTGCAGTGAGGTACAAACTTATCTTAACCGGGGGAATATCATAAAACACTAGTGCAATAATGTAAATTAAAAAACACGCGTGTTTAACATCTTGGATTAGAGCCTAAAAGCGATGTAACAAGATCCACGTTACGAGCAAGCGTGTTTAAATAGTATATTTCCATATGTCACCTGTTGGGCCGGCTTGGGACGTGGGCCTCCTCAGCGGCGAGGTCCTTCATGGAGTAGTCCCCGTTGACGAGCCCGTTGGACTTGCGCGCGAACCGCGAGCGCGGCGGCGCCGGCGCGTGCGCGTGCCCGTGCCCGCACGCCGCGCCGCCGTGGCTGTGGTGGTGCGCTGACGAACACAACGTACCAATAAGGTGGCCATTCATAAATATGTGTAACACGAGCATTTTATGAAGATATGGATTCGGCTTTTAAAATGAAATTTGGTTGTATGGGCATATTTCCCTTTGCGTTTCACAGAGAGGGTCAATTCAAAGATATATTATCAAAGGAACACGCAAAATTTCACTTAAAATCCTTCGAGATAATCCATGAACACAAAAAGTTTCTAGTAACGCTCTGTATAGAAATTGCAATTTCATTTATGGAAGATGCAATGCCCGTCGCGATTTAGATGTAGAACTGACCCCCTTATTCATAAACGTTAGTGTGTTGTCTTTATTTGTCATTGTGACGTTTACTCTCAAATTAAAGGGATTTAAACAGTTGCTAGATGCACAAGTCGTGCGGTGCCAGAGAAGAAAAAAAAACAGTTGTTAGTTTAAAAATTGTTCCTTTTTTATGAAGTGGGTGAATACTGAACTGACCGACATCGGAGCAGCCGTGCAGCACGACGGCCAGCACCACGTTGAAGGCGACTCCGCAGCCCGAGACCACCATCATGGCGTTGGGCTCGATGCTGTAGTCGCCCGAGTGCAGCCGCAGCGCCGCCACGTACACGAAGATACCCGTCAGGATCCAGATGAGCAGCACTGATACCATCGCGCCGAGCACCTCTGCAACAATTATTAGTCATTATTGGCGAGTTATTGACAAGTATTAGAGGCGAGTTACAGTGTAGGACGTCCTCCGACGAGATGGAGCGACTATATACGCAGGGCGGCTGGCAGCACCTGGATGAGTGGAGCCGAGGATCTGGCTCAGTGGCACGCCTTGGGAGAGACCCACGCCCAGCAGTGGACAAACATGGGCTGATTATGTTGATGATGATGGAGTGGCGAGTTACATTGCGAAATTTGATCGGCCGATCAACGGTAATTCTCCAGCGTTTTCACCATTGCTCATCATCGTTCCTTAATTAATTGACGAAATACCTAATGTTTGGCTCTAATTTCTGCTAAAACTAGTACCAACTCCGAGTACAGGTTCTGTTCTTGCCTAAAGTCCATGTTTGTAGATCTGTATTTCAACAAGTAATGAAGGAACGGTAATGAGCAACGGTAACAACGCTGGAGAATTACCGTCAATCACAACATGCCTCGGTAGCCTGTAATGTAATGCAACTGGCATGCAAGAGCTTGTTCCGTGTGTAGCCCTAAAGTCTTTACACACTCACCGGCGCGTTTGTAGCCGTAGGACATGTGGAGGTCCGGCTGCCGCTTAGCGCAGTGGAATGCCAGCAGCGCCAGCGCGAAGCCCCCGCAGTCGCTCAGCATGTGCGCGGCGTCGCACATCACCGACAGGCTGCCGGCCAGGAAACCGCCGATCACCTCCGCTATCTGGACGGAGATGGAGCGTAAGAATTTGAAGAGAATGACCTAAGATGAAACACGTTGGTGATCCTTCCAACTAGTGCCGTAGAGGGATGTTTCTGGTTTCCAGAGTCAGTTTACGTCTTCTTTCGCTAGTCGCAATTTTTTCTATTTATCTAAGTGTATCTTCGGCCGCCTTCTCCTAAAGCACGCAACGGATTTTGATACAGTTTTTCATGTTATTTAGAGATTTTTTTAGGGAAGGTTTTATAGACATAACATCCCGATAAAATTGAGATAGTGTACGTATATCAAATGTATATTAAGGAATAGGTAATTTCGGTTAAATACTTGAAATAGATGCCATGTTAAACAATTGTTAAATAAAAATGTAGGGACCCATATACATAAATGTAACCGTAGATTCTCAACAAAAATTACGGCAACGTAAGCAAGTACACGTCTTAACCATACTTAGGTCTCTTAATTATATAAATATCTCTATCGATTAAAACCAAGAATGGCACGTACCTAACGGGTTTTTTCTAAACATGGTAAGCAGACGGGCTAACGAGAAACTTCCGTTGTCATACTATTAACTCATACCACTCGTAAATGCGATTAAAGAACAATGCCAAAAAATGAAGGTTGTTGAGGTGCAGGTCGGCAACATGACGTAACGCGACTAATTAAATTTCCGGCTGTTATCTTACTTCTTTAGGCTATTGTTTGATCACGGAGAACTTATCTGCCGATTTGCAATCCCTGAGGCATCCCAATTATACGACTGTTGTATACAATGATGACAATCAGCATCAGATTTATGCAAAGGGTATGGATCAATAATGCGAAATTGAAAAAATACTTAATAAATCTGAAGATAGCTTTAGAGTCGCATAATAACCACATCACGGTTAGTACAAATCGCAAAATGTTCAAATCTCAGAACGGCCAAGAAACAAACACGGTGACGACGAGTGAAGCTAGGAGGAGTGTTAATTATCTTGCGATAATTAACACTCATTTAGCTATCTCTGGTCTCTGGTTTTTGGGCGTAAAGACCGTTGCGACGTACTTACGCGATTTTTCCATCTAGCCACTATGGTCTCAACTCTTTTAAAGGAGTTTAGATATTTTAGAGCTCAAGTCCGGATCGGTATGTTTATCCTTGACGCCGTGCTGACATGCAATGCCTGCCCAGCCCAGTGGCGTAACTATGCCGTTTCAGGTCCATGGCAAATCCATCGGATGGGGCCCTCCCTCAATAAATATTAGGATCTTCCTGTCCCGGCGCAAGACACCTCGAGCCGAGGGCACCTCTGGTCGGGCCGTCGCATTTTGCCTATCCTGCGACCCTATGGTTACGCTACTGGCCAAACCGGCGCGCTCCACTGGCTGCTGTCCCGCCCGCCCAGCTGTACTGACCATGAACAATCCGCAGAGCACGAGCGCCAGCAGCAGTTGCGCCACAGCGCTGCGCGGCTCAGCTCCAGCGCTCCAGTGGCAGTGCGTGCCCGGCCCGCGCGGCGCCACCGGGATGTCTGTGTACGTCTCCTGGAACAAAGATTCGGTCGTTGAAGCTGGCGTCATGTCCGGAGAATCCCGGTTGCTAGTATACCCAACCCTAATCAAATCAAATCAAAATCGTTTATTCGCTGTAATACGGTTACAGAGATCTTCCTAAATTACAATTAAAAACTGCACATTACACCATTACTGGCGTGCAAATATTTTGTATAAATGGCATAATTTCCTGTGTTAGCAAGGGCCCTAGCATGCTAGCTTTTATCGCTAACATAACGCAACTCAATGGCCGTGGCCACAGTGCAGAGGTGCACCTAACGACTTGTAGCTTCGCGACATGCAAATCTCAAAATCCTTAATAAAAAAATCGCAAAGGCACTGTCTAGCTTAAACATAAAACTCAGTAAACAATAATTGTCAAAGGAATAATGGAGCAAAAGAAACGAAAAGGTACCTAGTTTAGTCTTTCCCAGAAAACCACGATTTTAGCATCTATTTGGTTATCTACTCAAACAAAACAAATAACTTCAACATTGCTTGCCTTTTAAAACATAGGGTAAATATAAAAGAGGAACATAATATTGATATTCGGCGACACACAAAGTAGAACAGACCAAGCATAGATGACTCTGAAATTACGGCTCGAATAGTTTCATCCCTCCTTACGACTGTATCACTAGCGTCATAAGGGACGGCGGAAGGGGCATATACAGCATAGAGATAAACAAAACTTTGTCAGTCAATTTAGAGGTACCTGTAGGGAATTTATACTGTGCAAGGTCCGTCCGGATCGCTACCGCCATGTTGCTCACTAATCCTGCCGCAAAGCAGGCTTTTTTTTATATATTTAAAAATAGTCTGTCCATGATTTTTTTAGGCAACCCATTTTTAATATATTTTCTAATATACTAAATTTGTTATAAAATATGTTTCATTCTATTATCAGCTCGGTGAAGGTCGATGTAAGTTCGGATCTTAGACTATTATCAATACACATACCTGATGATAAGTACAGTGGAAACGTTTTTTTAAGGCATTAAAATCACAAATATTAACGGGCAGGCATAATTAACTGTTATGTTGGCTTTACAGTCCGATAACAAATAATAAAAATAAAATGCTGTTAATTTATTTCTTTGCGGTGAAACACTACAAGGTTTTATATAAGCATGCAAGACTTTAGAACATTAAAACTATCCATGCAACATATTTTAAAACGAATTTATCTGTTTTGTTTTTTATGAAATCGGAAGGCAAACAAGCAAGTGGTCACCTGATGGTAAGTGATCACCACCGCCTATAGACACCCGCAACACCAAAGAGATTGCAAATGCGTTGCCAACCCAGAGAGCTAAAATGGAATACATATTGTGTCAGTAAGTAGCTCTTAGTCGCATGCAAGCGACATGCATCGGCGACAGCGGTTTCGGTACGACTCACGGCGGCTGGCTTTTCTAACCTTATTCCGGTGTTCTGTGAGTTTATCGATAGTCTTTAGACAATAATAGATTAGATTCTGGCGCCAGACGCCCTGGCCGTGCAAGGCGAGACATCGACAAAGTAAACAAAAATAAACAAGACAGACAGCACAATCCATATTTCGCTAACCTACTTTAACTTCACAACGTTTCAAACGTTCGCCAAGTATGCCCGCGATTCGATCGGGTTGACTGAGTAATTTAAACTACTCATACTATTTGAGAAATCACTTTAAAATCTCTAGCCTAACCGATAGTATATACTATCAATATTTATATATTTACTATAGCGACCCACCCCGGCTTCGCATGGGTACAATTACAATGTGTTGTATAGTCGACCAAGAAATTGCTTGACCACTTTTGAACCTTATCCCTTTGTAATACGGGCGAAAAGTGGTCAAGCAATTTCTTGGTCGACTATAAATGAAAACCTTCCTTGAAAAATTCTCTAAATGACAGTGAACACCGTATTAATCGTTGCGTGGTTTAGAAAGAGCCAAACTACTTACTTTATATAAAGTATTAAGTAGGTATTTTTTTAATTTTTTACTTATAAAGTAAAGATGATAAAGAGGATGAGCAATATTTATATCGCACCCCTAGAATTAAAGAGACTCAATTCTGAATATGATATTTCCCAAAATTAAACCCTTTGTCTTTTAATTAAGGTGATATTTTGGGACGTGTATTATTCAGAAATGGGTCACTTTAATACTAAGCGTGCGATATATTCGCGTACTCGAAAAAGGCTCTAACGATTTCGATTTTATAATTGTCTGTAAACAATCGTTTTAAAGTGATAAGACCACCAACATGCCAATTGTTAACCTTGCAAGTTATATTACAATTGCATTTCTGTTAACTCTATTGTATTCAAACAACAGATAATCAAAAATAATGATGACAAACGCACTCGGCTAGAAAGCGAGCGTGCATCTAATTAAATAACTTAATCAAAACAAAAGCTGTAACATTTTACGAAACAAAGGAATAAGGGATACAGAAACGAGAAATTACATTAGAAGCAGTTGGTGGAAGCATTGAAAACCACATTCAAAGTCGCGGCCGACCCAAAAGAAACCATTTAAACGAAACAATACTCCATAACTGTAACGAGGGCGGTAGCAAGAGGAAAACTGAAATCAACCTAATCTATAAAACCTTTTGTGTCGCGTTGCGAAACAAAACCCGGGCCATTCTTGCCTATAACGTTACATCACTTATTTGGTTACGTAAAGTACTCACTGATATTTGTTTCATTTTGGCACTCTGTCAATAGCACTTCTTACGTTATTCGATATGACAGTTTTAAATCGACGACGACTGCGGCGGATGTTTCGTTTGTTTTGAGGGTAGATTGTAAGTAAAACCACCCATAAAACGGTTAAAAATATATGACGTCGGTTACACGCTCATTCTGCGTCAGTCCAGTCCATCATTCTGGTCAGAATGACGAGAGAATTATCGTGTAACCTGTCTCGTGTCGTCTCAGTCTGAACTGATCGTAACCGTGTCCATTTGTCATCATTCTGGCATCAGTCAAAACTATACCGGAATGATGGACTGAACTGACGCCAGAATTAGCGTGTAACCGACGTCTATGGATTAGTATCGCTGACACTACACGTCGGTTTAAGGGCGGGCCACCCCGGATGCAAATGCAGCACGACTCCGGAGACGCGTGAGTGAACACGCCTGTTGTAATGTATAGAATTATCACATCGCTAGCGTTGCGTGCACGGAACAGAGCTCAATGAAGCGAGCTGGAGCCGTGCTGCATGTATACGCATCCGGTGCGGCCCGGCCTTTATGGGAGAAGCAACGCGAATATTCGGCAAATGGCGTACATCATGAGTCTGAAACTACCTTTGGCCAAAGTTTCGTTTCACCTAATACTTTCTTCGCTAAAATATTACCTTATCAGGATTTTTTTAAATATCTTCGTGTAGTTTGATAGGTTAGGTTACCCAAATTTGTTTTATAAACTTCATAAAGTCTACCGTGTATAGAAAAAGTTTAAGGTGATAGACACCTCGGCTAATACGTTCTAGTCGCACGGAGGGTGTTTTTATACAACATAGGAATGCACACGAACAAGTGGGTCACCTGATGGTAAGTGATCACCAACGCCCATAGACACACGCACGCCAAAGGGATTGCAGATGCGTTGCCAACCCAGAGGGCTAAGATGGAATACCTCTTGTGCCAGTAATTGCACCGGCTGTCTTGCTCTCTACGCCGGAACACAAAAGTGCAAGCAATGCTGCTTAGCGGCAGGATTAGCAAGCCAGATGGTGCTAGCGATTCGGACGGACCTTGCACAAGGTCGTACCACCCGCAAAATAATCAAAGTTGGAAGTATCATACAGATAAAAAATTAGCGTGGTAACGCGTTAATTTTTTTACGAAATTATAATTTTTCTTTTATAAATGTGCCTTTTTTCTCATATTGTCAAAGAGGTTCAGTCCACAGAACGAACGGATGCAGCGCCGGGTCGGTTTCCGCTTCTGACCCTTCCGGCGTCGGTTGCTTTCAAAGCAGGGTAACGACGAGACGCTTTCATAATTAGTTCGTTTCATAACTTTTTGTCCATCACCGTAACCCTAAATGACAGCCTAAGTTTAGTTTGTTTTTTATGTGTGCATCTCTTTCGTCTAACACTAGTTAGACAGAGACAAAGAGAGGAATGAATTGAGCTTGGACGGTCATGTTAGGGCTATGTTTTGCCTTCCTATTTTTTTATGAAATAGGAAGGCAAACAAGTAAGTGGGTCACCTGTTGGTGAGTGATCACCACCGCCTAAACACACCCGCAACATCAAGAAGATTGCAGATGCGTTGCCAACCCAGAGGGCTAAGATGGAATACCTCTTGTGCCAGTAATTGCACCGGCTGTCTTGCTCTCCACACCGGAACACAACAGTGCAAGCACTGCTGCTTAGCGGCTGGATTAGCGAGCAAGATGGTGGTAGCGATACGGACGGACCTTGCACAAGGTCCTACGACCCGCAAAAAAGCGTAATACGGCTATTTCTAGAGATAAATGCTAAACTGATAAAAGCGTACAATTTGGCAGCCACCTCTATTTAGACCTTTCAGCGAAACAGGATTGGTACACTTTTTGTTCTGAGATAAAGAGATAAGGCTGTCTATTCACCCATAATAAGCCCGTGGGCGGGTCGCCGGCTATTCACACGGAAAATTGAATGGCGCGCTTTAACCGTGAACAATGTGGGCGGAGAAAGAAAATTTTAAGCTTCGATTAGGATGTTTTAATAAGGATTATTAACACCTGATTAAGGATTATACCTACCCGTTATTATTACGCACGAGCTGATCTGCTTACGTGACAGAAGGACGTTATACACGCGGGGTGATTCTCGGTTTATGCGAGATTCATCTCGCACGAAAACAACCGTCAACACCCATGGAAAACTGTCATTTTTTGACATATCTCGTACGTGAGATTGGGGTTCTCAAACTTCTTTTTAAACGGAACCTCTTTGGGAATGCAGAATAAATAACGTACAGATACTTCTCTTTTACGACCGCAATTAAACGAATTCCAACTTTATTAACACGTTGAAAAAGTTCGTATTACTTCATACACCATGCGCCAGGCGGCGTGAGTCAAAAAGATCGCGCCGCCCGCTTGCCTTCCCCCCGCTACTCCCACACACGGCGGGGGCGAGCGAGCGCGCGCGCGGAAAGCGACAGCCTACTGCGATTTGCCTATGCCATAGGCAAGGCGGTCGAGCGTACCTACAGCGCGGAGTGGAACCCCCCTGACTATAGTCCAGAGAGGTGGAGTGTGTTTCAGTTTTTTTTCACCTTATAACCAGTATTCACACGGAGCCCCCACAGAGGCTTTGTGGAGCCCTAGGGCTCCGCGGAGCACACTTTGAGTATGGCTGCTATACACTATATTAGCGGCCGCTCCGGGTACGCACTAGTGCAATTTACTAACCAAAACCTTACTCGAATATACGGTCGGCCCCAGAAATAGCTAAACATTTTAATACCTTGTCACTGTCAGTAATGTGACTAATTCGAGCAACTCTCATTTCATACGTTACTACGACAAAGTACTTATGTGTTAAGCTTCTTCTGAGGTTGACTGTGCTGTACATAAAAACTATAAACTTTCGGTAAAAATTCTCTAACTGACTGACAAACCGTATCAAAGTGTATTGCGTGGTTTAGAAGGAGTAAACGGTCGAAGATATGAATATGAGGACAGACCGACTTTCTTGTGTAAAAAAAGAGCCTATATTATATACAACCTATTTGTTTTTTTACAAAGGTTGCTGTTTTAACGTTCCGTTTCTAACATACAACCGTGAACTCAAATGGAAAGCCAAACAAAAATAATTTTATTTTCATTCTCCTTATCAATGCGGGTTCAAACAATACTCAGCAATAGCTACGCAGATAACAGAGTTTGTATTTACATATTCTTTAATTACATGCTCTAGTAAATAGCTGATAATGAAACTTAACCATTCAAATATCGTAACATTCATTTCCATCCACGTTTCAAATGGGCCTTATCTCTCATTGACAGTGTTGAAAATTGTACTGTTCGAAGTTTAGACTTAATACTTTTAGAATTGCTTCTGTATTTTTGGTATTAATCACGGTGCTTTGTTATCTAAAAATGAATTTCCCCGGTAGTAGGATCTACTATTGTTTTTAATATTTCATCTCATATAACCGGCTAGCATGAACTCATTATCTCGCTTATCCATCAGTGGCTATAACGCTGCCGCCCGGGTCACAGAATAAATCATATTATAGTTCAAGTTCAAGTACAGAACACTTTCCAAACAAAAACGACGTTTAGGCAGGAGGTTCCACTCCGCACTGTAGGTACGCTCGGCCGCCTTGCCAACAGCGTAGGCAAATCGCAGTAGGTTGTTGACTCGCTGTGCGCCCGCTCGTTGGACCTCGCCGCCGTGTCAATGTAATTGAAAACGAATGCCGCGCAACCCTAGCGTGTCGCCGGTAGTTGCGGGGGGAAGGCGTACGCGGGCGGCGCGTTCCTTTTGACTCGCGCCGCCTGGAGAATGTGTATGAAGTAATACGAAGTAATAAGTTTAATCGCGGTCGTAAAAGAGAAGTTTCTGTATGTTAGTACTATTATTTATTCTGTGGTTTAGGTATAAAACGCATCCTACTGTATGAAATGACTCGATGTGCATCTAGAATCTTATCGATACGCGTTAACTCGCTACGTAACTCAGTGCTTTCTCTCATACTGGAGAGTTATGCACCATTTACATGGGAATTCCCGCATGCGAGTTGTATTACATTGCGGGCAGGGGCGTAACTAGGGTGGGGCAGGCAGGGCATGTGCCCTGGGCGCCAAATAAGGGGGGGCGCAAAAACGAAATTAACTAACTACCTATTAAAAAAAATAAAATCCAAATTCGTATATATCGTCAAATAAAAGTCTTTTGAGGATCAGTTAATCCTTATTATAGATACATTTATTCCAGACGGGGACATATTTGTGGTATTTTGTTTTACATACATTACATTACAAAATTAGTAAAATAATAAAAAAAAATGTGTAGGTATCTGTTTTTAAAATAATTTACAAAGGGAAAGGGGCGCAGTTTGGATGCGAGCCCTGGGCGCCATTTTACGTCGCTACGCCCCTGATTGCGGGCTACCGAGGTATGATGTGACCGATCGATTGATCGAGCCACACAATGTAATGAAAGCGACTCGCATACGAGTACTCGCTCCATGTAAATGGGCCCTTATTCGCTAAGCGCACCAGCGACGAGTTCGACGCTTGGGCAGCGCCCTGTCTTGCTCTAGAGCGCGAACTCAAATGAGCGAAACGGGGCGATGCCCTGGGCCCAATTTCATAAACGCGACAGGCGACAAGTGACAGCGACAATTCGGTGTACATTGCTTAAGATATATGATATTAAGTCTGTAAGTTTGTAGCGTTACTTGTCGACACAGTAACGTGCGGCGAATCGTCACTGTCACCTGTCGCCTGTCGCGTTTATGAAATAGGGCCCTGATGTAGAGTCCGACACTGATGCGTTAAAAGAATAACAGTGCTGGGGTGCCATTTTTGAATTTTACCGGGTGACTAAAGCTCACCAAAATGGCCGTTTCTCATAGAGATTGGTGAGCTTTATTCACCTGGTGAGATTCCAAAATTGCACCTTAGGATTACCGCTGCATTGTGTATGTGCTCGATGCGTGTGTGTAGTCACTTAGTTTAATAAATCGTTATTTTGTGAATATTATTGTCAGGGTGTTAACAGCAAATTCAAAAAAAAATCCCTGACTCTTCACTCTGACCATTTTGCTTAATTTTCTTAATCAACCATATCCATAGCTAAGCAAGTTTTCCTTTTTTTTATAAAAAAGTTTCATTCATTGTTGGTTTCTTTAAGTGAGGTTTTACGTAAACCGAACAATAAGTTAAGTACGCGAGAAGACGAAAAACTTACTTTTTTTGTGGATAGAACTCTAATAAGCGAAGATTGAGAAAGTGTGTGGAGCTAACAGCAAGTTTCAGTTTTCCCTGACTTTCCAGGCGATCCCTCCGATTTCACTGACTTTCCCTGACCACCTTGAGCTTCCCTGACTTTTCCTTGACTCTTCCTGACCTTTAAAAATGCGGACACCCTAATTATGTTTAATTAAAATATAATACTCATTTCTCTTTTGCTCCGTTGACTGCATTTAAAGGCATAATTATAATTGCAAAATAAGCATGCAAATTAAGTTTCAAGTGTGGAAAACGTGTAATTTAATTTCCTCATCTTCTTGAATTACACTCCGTAACAAATTTGGTGAAAATTAGTTTTCTTGAGTTATTTCTTTGCTTTTTTAGGTTCTAAAATCTATTAAAAAAAACGGCATCAAAGTAGTTTTAAAGATCTAAGCATACATACAGACAGACGTGGGAAGCGACTTTGCTTTATACTATGTAGTGATATGTATATTTGTAATGTATGATGTCTAAACTCATTTGTTTGTAGTTTTTCTATAGCATTTGGTTGAATCCTTTAAAAGCAAGTGAGCATGAGTGGGCGGATTTTCGAGTTCTAGGAAAACGTCACGGTGGCCTTGTTGGCCTTGACACAATCACAAACCAGTTTTTATGGAAAACATTATTATTATATACATACAAAAGATGACCATTTATTTATTTTGTCAGATTGGGACACATCTGCGGAAATACATAATAAAAAAAAGTTTTTAGTGTTTTACAAGTATTTTATTATAGAAGATGGAATAACGAAATAATCAACGCTCTAAACACAAAATATTTAAGTTTGCATGGCATGACTTACTAAGCCCCCAGTAGTGGCGTGTCGGGCCACGCATATAGAGCGAAAAAATAAATTTTAAACTATTGTTGGGTCTGCTTGCAAAACCGGGACTATGTTGGCTTCGCTGGGGACACCGGGACAGACTGCCTGAAACCGGGACTGTCCCGCCCAAACGGGGACGTATGGTCACGTTATACATACAAAACTAGAATCCCGCCCCGGTAGATTGGCCAACTTATTAATAATTATGGGGCTTGTCGCGTGACCCTAAAAGTGCGTGCATACCTAAATTACAAGTTATGCATCCCGAACTCAACGGGGATGTGAAAGGCATAAAAAAAATTGCAATTTAAAAAAAACTTGCAAAAAACACGAAATTTCTCTAGACAATGTGACAAAAACCAAAATATCCCTCCTTGCTGTTCTAATTAGACTCATATTGTTGTCTATATGTGCCTATAGATATAGACACATATAGACAACCTAATAGCCTTGTGGTTGGGGACCTTGACTACAAAGTTTGAGGTTCCGGGTTCGATTCCCAGGACGCCAATGTTTATATACTGAATATAAATGTTGGTACCTGAGTGTTGGATGTTATATGTATTTAAGTAAATATTTATCTATATAAATGTTTATCTATTTCAAGTACCCATAAAACAAGCCTTTCGTTGCTTAATTTGGGACTAGGTCAAATGGTGTCAATTATCACATTTTTTTTTTAACAGATAAATTAAACTTTGGTCATCAAACTGGAACAAATTATCTTGCTACTACGTGAAACCTTCGTGAAGCTTTTGCGGAGTAGCAAGGTAATTTGTTCCAGTTGGTTGATATGGACCTCCGTAAAGTAACGCCTGAATCAATAAATTATTTAAACTTTGGTCATTTTTGGGCTACTGAAACTGTATCTTTATATCTTCATGGTCATGGTAATTTTGATTAAGACTTCTACGATAACTGAATTATATGTACACACAGGTATAAAGGTGATAAGAAAAATATAATCAGTAATCAATCATAAATAACGTAAAAAAGCCAATTGTAAATGTTTATCAAAAAATTTAAATTTATAGGCAGTTGAGATAGACTTGATAAATTAATGATAATTAGTTTAATTTAATTAGTAAAAAATAATGATGATAAAGCAAGAAATAACAGGTCATTAAGATGTTTGTGTATTGAACTTCAAAAAGCAGTCTTCATACAATAACGTTTTCCACCCTCTAAACCTTCATCACTAGCCGTGATTTTATAGTATGTTTTTTGTATGCCTCAGAACTAGATTTATTTATTTAATTTTATTGATATCTAACACAATTTTTTGATTATTTGCATTTTAGTAGTTTCAAAACAAAAAGCTACAGTATTTTTAAAACTATAACAAATATTTAAAAACTCAAAACATACAAAACTAGTTCTGATGCATAACAGCAGCATATTAAAAAATTACGGCAAAAAACATAATGTTCAGAGGGTATAAACGTTATCATCATTTGTATGGAGAGCTCTTTGTACACAAAAGCCTTAACTGATCAATTCCTTTATATAAAAATATCTTTAATGATTTAATAACGTGCTTATACTTATTGATTTCATTGTATCAAATAATTTATATAAACGCATGTGAAATGTGCTTTAGTCCAACTTATTTATAAAAAGTAATTAAAAATCTGCTACGTAATTTAAAACTTGTTTTTTAGTTAAAATTTTTATTAATTTAAAGCAGGGATATACTTACCTCGGACAGCAATGGAGCTCTATCCAAATGCTCGGAGGAGGCGAAGGCCGATTCAAAATACACCTCATGCCCTCCTGAATCATATCGCGAGCTGCCCTCATCCCACATCCTGGCTTCTGGTTCATCAGACATTCTGGCGCCGTCGAAAAAAAGCGTTTAAAAACTATTCACACCATTATATTTTCATGGCTCCACGTATACAGACTAGGAGATACGCCTCGCCCTTTATTTGTTACAGTTTCATTGAAAAGTTCACTGAGCGCAATGAATTATAACGATAAACTGATAATTCGCGAATTCGCGACTTTGCCCACAGGCGACTTCACGCTAACTTGTCAAAATAGAAATGTCAGTGTAGTATTTTTTTATTTGTGTCTGGAAGAATGACACAGAAATCGAAGCCCATACAGCTATGTCCTTTTTGGAAGGTATGATATGTGATTTTTTTATATTTGATGGCATTTTAATGCTGACGTATCATATTTAAATATTTTACCATTGGTAGGAAACTAGCATTTATCGGGGACATAAACCCTCTATCCCTTTCGTGTATATGTGCGGTTTGGTAGTTTAATCCGTCAGGGAAGGGCAAAGCAATCTATGTACATCCAATTCTGTCTTTTGTTGGTTTCGTGGAGTAGCAAGATAATTTGTTCCAGTTTGTTGAAATGGACCTCCGCAAAGTAACGCCTGAACCTATTAATTATTGCATGACACTGAAATACTGACACACCACATTATGCCAATGTCTCAAACAGGTTATGGGGCTCACTGGCCGCTGCCGTGGCACGCTCGTTCAACTTTGCCCTTTGTGGTGGTAGCGAGATAGCCAACACGCTCCTCGCCTCGTTTGTCGTTGCATCTATTTATTTTGTCCAATAAGTAAACAAAATAATAACACAGCTACGATTCAAACACTTTAATTAATGAAATATTTATTTATATCCTTTTCATAAAATTACGACCTAAAATTATAATTAAGTTAAACAATCACAAGACGGTGAAAAAATAGTATAAATACTATAAAAGTCCAATTATTGAATAATATTGTCAAACAAACTGGAAAATTATCGGCACAAAACAAAATGTACCGTATATTACATAAAAAGCAAATTGCCCTAGTGAGGAATTGAAGGTTTGCCGTCCCTCTCTCACACTTAGCTACTCAGTAGATGTGCAAAAAAAGGATGGCGATTCGTATACGATACCCCGTTCCTAACCACATGATTAAAATAACAAACTATGGGGTTATGCGTCTTCTTGTAAATAGCCCATTCGGAAAGAGACGCACTGACCGACCATCAAGAAAAGTCATTTCATGATATACAGCCAATATTAAAAATATTCACTGCCGACATTTTTTTTCATTTGTCGCGAACGCACATATGCGTCAAAATTGCGAAACAGTGACGATGGAACATGCTAAAAGTGCCGTAAATATATAGGTACATAAACGCTTTGCCGGCAGTGAATGCGTGACGTATCGCCTACAGGGGAAGTAAGGGAGTCCATCTGATGTACACAGCCAAGAGCTGCCTGCCGCGCACTTCGCGCCATAACTTCGTAGCAGTCTTATTCACTTCGCCCCTATCCCCTCTTAGACTGGGTTCACAATCAGAGTTTACGAGCGATAAAAACGCGGCAATGGTTCTCTCTGATTGGTCAATGGCCGCGTTTTTGCGTTTTATCGCTGGTAAATGCTTATAGTTAATCCAGTCTTGCCGCGTACACGATATACGAAAACCCAAGAACCATGAGGCATCCTTACTAGGGAATGCAAACCCGGTTATTTTTTTAAAGAAAAAAACCGGTTTTAACCGGTTATTTCTTAAGAAAATAACCGGGTTTGCATTCCGTAATCCTTACACAAACAATAACCAATCACAAACGTTCTGTCTAGGTCTAACTCACAAGTTTGTTTATATTCCTCTTGGAACAAGTTAATAAATTATACAACATTATTTTTTAACAATATTATTCAAATAATGGTACAATAACAAAACGCCGTCGTGCCCCGCCAGCCTCGCACACACACCTAGTGCCAACACGAGAGTGTTTCATAAAAATAAATACAAAACTTATTATCATGTAATAGGAGCATAGTAATGTTATAATTTCTCTTGAATCTGATGCAACAGAATCAAGGTATTTAAGCATTGTAAGGTATCTTTACACGCTTGTCAACGCGCAGGACCCCAATTCGTAAGGATAATTACATTAGAGCAAAAAGGTCGGATATCAAATTTTTACAAAAATCTCTTTTTAAAACATACTCAATGTTAAATTAATAAAACGGATCACTCACGTATTTTTACATGTCGGGCATTTTTCGACGTAAAAATACGTGAGTGATCCGTTTTATTAATATGTCCGAGTCTCACGGTAGTTTTGTGTTAAAAATACTCAATGGTTTGTTCTCTTTCAGACCGTCCAACCGTTATATCGCTATTTCTTTTATTAACCGAGTTAGATTAACTAAAAAAAGATTAAAATATTAAAAATTCACTAAAAAATGTAAGCATGTTTTTAAAAACGTGAAAAAAGTGCTTTTGGTAAAAAAAAACTACATAAGACCTCAATAGTATGTAGTTTTTTTTTCAGAGCCAATGCTCTGATGTCCAGAATTCTTGGTAAGCGAGATCCACCTTAATTAAGTCAAAACATAACAAATTTCAACCGAATTTGACAGTTCTTTTTCATACATCAGTAATCTCGCACATTTACAGCCACATTCAAGCAATGGCATCAAAATGGCATGAAGTGGGGCTGCGCCTTTAGTCTTGTCAGGTCATTCTGGTTAGAAAGGGATATATGCTTTAAGTCATCGATAAAAGCTAGCGTGCTAGGCCCCCAGGTCCCCAATTCTCGGTTCATTCGAGATGCATCTTACGTGCGAGATACGTCAAAAATGACAGATTTCCAAGGGATTTGACAGCTGTTTTCGTGCGAGATGAATCTCGCATAAACCGAGAATTGCCCCGCTGGCTAGCGATGAAATACAGCAATATATAATTTAATTAGACATAATTAGTTTCATTGGTTGAAACGAGAAGATGGCGTCGCAAGCGAGATTGTATTCTCAAATTACAAAATATGAAACACTCAAGTCTGGAAACACTGTTTAATCTACCCCAAAACATCATCCCATAATAAAATTTGAATAATGTAATAAAATGTTGGTGTTTTAGAAGATAGATTCGTGGTACTTTTGTTTAATATAAATTATCTTTACATCGTGTAGAAAAGTGACATTACAACTGTGGTGAGCGTTGAATTGAATGTTAAAACCCGCGAACTCGATTGCCACAACGCAAAAATGCACGTTTCTGGGAATTTCTTCATAATCTAAACAAATTCACTATCCCAAGCAGCGCACAAGCGCTTTGAAAGCGATATAGTAGCTGTATAGCGGCGATCACCTATATACAGCTAAACTATATTCATCCTTACTTGTCTTAAGTAGTAAATAAAATTATAACCTAAAATTTCAGTTTTTGCCATCACAACATTGTTTGTTGTTTAAATGAAACATACTAAACCAACATATTATAAATATTTTTTTCTATATACAACTTTGATTTGTTTTATTTATGCTATCAACGTTGTTTAGGAAGCAAAAAGCGAAATTTTAGGTTTGAATCTGGGGGCACAGTAGTGCCCCCGCCAAGTCGAGCAAAAAAAAGCCGGCCGTACCATCCTTTTCTCGAAGCAGTTCAGGCCATTTTCGACGCCCTATAACTTCGTTGTGGATTAAACTAGAAGCCTGTATTTTCAGTATTTTGTTTACATGACAAGACATGTGTGAATAAACAGACTTTACTATACAGCTTTTATAGCGCAGCGTGTACTACTTGGGATCTCACCGGAAATAATCGCATCGCACAAATTCGCATCGTTTTGTGGATTCATGCGTCGTGAAACCGCATCCCATCGCAGTTTTTGATTCAAAACTTGAGGCTAAAGCTGGGTCCGTGGTCCCAAAAACCCTAGAACCTTGCAAGCATGATTCTTGCGGCGCTTCTTCTCAGCAGAATGCGCCATTTTTCGAAGCGCTGGTAGAATCAGACATGTAAAAACGCCTTTTTGCAAATACATATTTTATTTTCCTTTTCATTCTTAGAAGAACATTTTCATTACCTCGTCATACCTAGACAAGAGGGTATTTCTTATTATCTGCATTTTATACCTCCTTTCGCAGAACACGATATGTTTAATCTGTGATAGACATATCTGCTGTCTGTCTGTCTGTTTGCTTCAGCGATTCTTTAGTCAACGACTCTTAGTCAGCTAAACATGTTTAAGTAGTCGCCGCGAACCCGGCTTCAGTCGCAAGTTTTAAATGTAACGTCCCTTGTGGCCCTCAAATGACCGCCCAAGTTTAATTCCGTGCATCCCTTTCTTACGGCTCTAGCTAGACCGAGCCGCCGAGAGGGATGAATTAAAGTTGGCCAATCACGTTTGGGCCGCTGTGGCGACAATACCATATGGCAACCCTGACAAGAAAGTTCGAATGTGTAGCTCTAACATAAATGAAATAACTAATCTTAGTCAAACCACGCCGGTGATAATCAGGCAAGCGACTCGCCGGTTAACAATCAGTTACTACTGCCTCTGGGTGCTTGCAATTTCAGAGTTAGGCTCTAGTATAGTACAGTTATAAATACAGTTTGTGTAGCGCTTGTAGGCTACTTGGGGTTTCGACCCTGCGAAAACCTTTTGATGCCACTCTTGCATACCTTCTACGCTGTACTCATTGAACAAAACCTCAACAGGGAATCGTATTCACCTCATGCTCATACTTATGAAGAGCGGAGGAAAGGTGAATACATGAAATATCTGAAAGCTCATAGCGAAAGCTAAGTAATAAAATAAATAAAAATAAAATAAATAATTTGGGACAATTAACACGAATTGATCTAGTCCCAAGTTAAGCAACTATAGCTGCTTGTGTCGTCCATAAATTACCCCCCCCCCCCTTCCTCACGCTTTTTCCTATCTATAACTAGACCCCCCCTCCCTCTGCATAAGCGTGACGTAATACTTGGAAGGCACCTAAGACTTCGGTTACACGCTAATTCTGGCGTCAGTTCAGTCCATCATTCTGGTCAGAATGACGAGAGAATTATCGTGTAACCTGTCTCGTGTCGTGTCAGTCTGAACTGATCGTAACCGTGTCCATTTTTCATCATTCTGGCATCAGTCAAAACTATACCGGAATGATGGACTGAACTGACGCCAGAATTAGCGTGTAACCGAAGTCTTATGGGAAATTGACACATTGGAGTGGCCGTCGCCGCGTTGAAAAATAACAGTAAACGCTTCTTTAGGTATTTATGTATGACTGAGCCCTGCCACATTCAATTTATGAACGATATGATAGAATTATCCATAAATGGTATTGTCGCCACTTTTGAGGGTACCATAATATAGCTCGTAAATAATGGCTGAATTACAAAATTTACTAACAAATACACATTTCACATTCAACAGACGGTATTATTCGCCGTAGTGCCAGTGGCAGTATCTTCGAAGGAACAGTTGCAACAACATTTTTGTATCACACCTCGGTTTTTTTATGAGAATTGATGTAAACAATATTGACACTTATTTTTTTTTACAAAAGTGGTACAATTAAATAGATAGCCTTAATGAATTAAATATACTAAAACAAGATATTTACATAGATTTATTAACCCTCTCATTTATTTAAAAAAAGTGCTTTTGCATAAAGACATCACAATATTGTTTACATTTTTTCTCATTGTTATAAAAATCAGGTATAGTATAGTTAAAGAAAATAAAGTAACTATGCCAAGACCGGTGCTAGCGGCAATCTGTGATCCCTGCCTACCCTCAAGGAAAACAGGCGTGAGCTTATAATTATATAATCAAGAAAATACAATACTCGTATAGTTGCAGGCAAACAACTTAAGCATAAGTCGAGTGGAGGGGGTATGTTTGCGCATACATATTTGTACTAGAAACGCAATGCCCTGGCGCACCGCTATGGTTGGGCTGCTTACTATAATACTAACATAACGCGCGACACAGAGTGAGCGGGCGCGCGCGCGGCAAGCCGGCAACCTACTGCGATTAACCTATACCATAGGTAATGCGGCGAGCGCACCTACAGTGCGGAGTGGAACCCACCTGTCAATAGTTACTCCGAAGGCACTGCCAAAGGTCTGCGAATAATCCGACGGACGTAAGACAACTTGACTCAATTCTTCTGGAATGATTACTTTAAATATTATTTTCTTTATAAATATTTTGGAAGATACTTCAGTTTAATTTGTACACGATGTCGAGTTGTTCACTTTACTGTAATTCATGTATGTATAACATTTGCAACCATTATTTGGGTGATTATGACAACTCTGGCGTTTCAACTGACTAATTTACCGTTTACGAAATGTTTTAGTTATTTTTAAATATTAAATAAAAGGATCAAGAACAGATATTCGATTAAATTATCATAGTCATTAATATGACAAACAATCAGTCTTTCAGGTCCCTATTTAATAAACGTGACAAATGCTACATGTTTACATATTTGTCATATTTTAGTATGTAAATTATTAATAGGGAGCAAAAAGCTATATGTATCGCATTTTCGATGCGATGTCATAATCTTTGAAAGTATCAAGTGTGATATAAACAGCACTTGACGTCTTTTTAAATTCCGTAATTTTAAGTCGTAACGCTCTTTAACGCATCCACTGCTAGCAACGCGCATATGCGTTTTCAATGGTTTTCCTTGCAATCGATTGCATGTATATAATGTTGGGCATTCGTAAACGGTAAAGTTAGCAAGTTGAAACATCAAAGACATTTTATTTGTTTAGTCTGTTGCCAGCAGCTCACTGTGGCGCGTGGCTGTGGCCCGAGGCTGCGGCGCCGTGGCTGCGGCGTGTGGCTGCGGCGTGTGGTTGTGGCGTGTGGCTAGACGACGAGGACTACGAGCGGCGCGTCATCGATCATAACCGCGGCTGGGCACGGAGCGCGGCCAAACCGCCCGCGTCTAGGCGCGGCCAGTCCACGAAGTCTTTGCCGTTTCTGATGAAATTAAATTTTTTTTTTATAAACCCTTAAAACCATCTCGGCGATGACAGAAGCTGAATTTACATTACAGCATTAGTTTCAAGATATTAGTTATATGCAATTAATCTACATCTACACTGATATAATAAAGAGGTAAACTTTGTTTGTTTGTTTGTATGAATGTAATGTAGAAGGTAATCTCTGGAACCACTGAATCGGTTCCGAAAATTCTTTCACTAATAGAAAGCTACACTATCCCTGACGGACATAGGCTACTAATTCCCCGTGAACAAAGTCACGGTCGTCCATCAGTTTTATACAAAGTTTCATGGGTAAATGTTTAATTTCATAATGCATGCATGAATAACAACAAATGTGCTTCATTGCGTACCACACAAAAAGTACTTAAACTATAAATAAATAAATAAATATCTTGAGACAATTTACACCAATTGCTATTGCAAGCTTGTACTATGGGTACTAGACAACGGATATACATACTTATATAAGTATGTATATCCGTTGTCTAGTACCCATAGTACAAGCTTTGCTTAGTTTGGGACTAGGTCAATTGGTGTAAATTGTCTCAAGATATATAGATAAATACATACTTAAATACAAATAACATCCATGACTCAGGTACAAACATTCGTGTTCGTCACACAAATATTTGCCCATACCAGGATTTGAACCCGGGACCTCTTGCACAGTAAGCAGACACATGTGCCACTGTGCCATATAGGTCGTCACAGCTACACAACTAAAATAGTTTCGTTCTATGCGCGATTTGTCAACGAAATTAACTGTCTAATTTAACTAATTTCGTAACGTTAATTAACCCCAAACCAGGTCCCATCAAACTAGAAGTTTGTCCAAAAAAATCAAATACATGTTTGTTATTATTTGGACAACATTTTAGAAGGAAATTGGTTTTCACTTTAGATACATTCGAATTCGTAGCAAAATATGTTGTTAAAGTTGCATTTTGAATACAAATGTATTTGGGAGACATAATTTCCTTAGCCTGGTAAAGAGTTCAGCTAAAGTCAGGGGCGGATCTACCATGTGGCCTTTAGGGCTTCAGCCCAGGGCCCCTACCTAAGTTAAGTCAAGAATAGATGATAATGCGAAAAAATCCATAATTTTATTTACTTTGAGTAATTAGGTGGGCCCCTAAGTAGTATTTAGCCCAGGGCCCCCTAAACTCACAGTCCGGCCCTGGCTAAAGTGTACGTTATATCGCAGTGAGCACTCACTTGACTATGTAAGCGAGCGTGGCGCCCACGCACGCGCCCCAGAACATGAGGCAGAACAGCACCTCGCTGCTGTAGCGCGCGGGCAGTACGGCGCTCGCGCAGAACATGGACATCGCCACCAGCAGCACCGACGGGAACTAAAGGACAAACGCACACGGTCAATAGTTAGTTCCATTACCATTACCGACGGACTGATCAGAACAGTCAGCCAGCTGCAAAGTTGCAGTTTGATTGCAGTTCAACTTAAGTATCAGGACACACACACACACGGTCAATAAAGAGTCAGTTGCATTACCGACGGACTGCATCAGAACAGCCCGCTAGCGGCAAAGTTGCAGTTTGGATGCAGTTTAACTTAAGTATCAGGTAGTAGGAAAAGGCAAATTGTCTACTCGTGACCACGGCCATTGAAACATGGCCGAAACGTCGAGGTAAATCAACAATATATTTTTATCGCGCTAAAGTCCCGATAATGTTATAAATAAGTAGGAAAAGGCATCGTTCGTAAATCGCATAAAATAGATTGATGCTTTCATTCGAATGCTTTCGATGTTCGCCTTTAGCTTACGTTGGAACTAGCCTCCTTTCCCGTATAATAAATAGAATAATTTTATTTTCGTTCCAAAATATACCTACCATTTCTTGTTCTCACAAAAAAATTTAAACAATGTAAAGGCATGCATGGTGCATAAAAACATACGTCAAAAATGTTTTGTAACCCTAAAAGTCAAAAACTATACTATTTTTTTTCGCATTACAGTTTTTATAACTGTGTCACCGCCCAGAGTGTCTATGCAGCGCAAATTTAAGTCTGTCCTGCATTGTATAGCTTGTCAAACTACCCTTTTTAGCCGACACGCGACGCAAAGGAGGGTAATGTGTTTATTTTCTTGTTAATCTAGCAGAGTGCAAGCGAGACGCTAAACTTACAGCGATATACTTCCAGCCGCGGTCTCTTCTTAGAGGACACAGCGCGGTGTTGCCCTCGCCTTCGGCCACCACGTACTTGCCCAGGAACAGGTCAATGGAGTCCTGCCGAACAATCACTGTTAAAATACTTTGTTAAAGAATTTTTTTCCTTATTACAGATATTCCAATTTTTCCAATAGGTAGAATGGACCTAAATACGTAAAATAAAGCCTTCAACAACATCATCATTTAATGATGATTCGTGGCAGCTGGAAGACTCCCACTGCTGGGCATAGACTTTTCCCAAGGATCTCCACAACAGTCAACCTTGTGCTGCTCGCATCCATCGATTTCCCACGATCTTCATCATAGCCAGGAATAGCAATACTGCCAGGGACTAAGGGCTTCGTGGTTGCAATATCCATGACTAGAGATGCCATAACAGCCACGCTTGGCAGGCGCGTTGCCGATCGCAGGGATGCTGTCACGCTCAGAAGGACGGTGCTGCCCATCCTCAACTTAGTCAACTTTTACGACACCTATGAGAAGACATGGCGTGGTGCAATTCCTAGCTGGACACTAAACCAGAGAATAAATAATAATACTAACGCACAGAAACTTCTCTTTTTCGACCGCGATTAAATGAAATCCAACTTTATTAACACGCACAAAAAGTTCGTATTACTTCATACACATTCGCCAGGCGTCTCGAGTCAAAAGAAACTCGCCGCCCGCGTCCGCCTTCCCCCCGCAACTTACTGGCGATTCTTTAGGGTTGCGGCGCATTCGTTTTCAATTACATTGACACAGCGAGGGCGAGCGAACGGGCGCGCGGCAAGTCGACAAACTACTGCGATTTGCCTACAGTGATTTTGCTACAGTGCAGAGTGAAACCCCCTGATTACACGACTCTGCCGGAGTCTAATGACTATAGTTTTAAATTGACCAAAGTAGCATAAAGACCAAAGTTTAAAAATGAGCATTGTGATCATGACCATGGTCGTTCAGTAACAGATTAGGCTACTCCTCACCTGTCGGAAGCCGTCCGTGAAGTTGTTCTTGAAGTAGCGCGTGAGCGAGTTGACGCCGTCGCGCATCAGGCCGAGCCGCGTGCGCTTGCCCGTGCGCGTGTAGTCCGTCTTGAGCGCGCCCGTGCCCGAGTACTGCACGGATATCATGTCCGCGTGGTCCGCCCATACCTGCCCGGCAAAAAAAAATATTTCAGACCGGTTGATCCAGTGTGTTAGAAACAAAGAGACTTAGAAGCTATGTTAGTAATAATAAAACAAAATAAATGGTACCACGGACAGGTCACACATTAAAAACCGTCTTAGCTTATTTGGCCCTCGCAATAGCTACGCTAACCCTACTGGATTAGCGTGGCCCGGGAGAGGGCACTCGAGGCGCTCCGCCAATACTCGTATAACATAACACGTTTAGCAAGCATAATACCAGTTAGGACAGCTCGGATCATCCTCGTTTCTTCCGCTAGGTCACTTAGGGAAAACCAAGCTCATTCTGGGGGTCGAGCGGTTGACTCTCCATGACGTAAACTTTAATTAATTTGTGGTGAGAGTTCCAACTGATCAGCTGCCGACATTCTCACGAGAAGAGTTGGCCAAAAGGTGTCGGCGGTTTCGTGGCCGGTTAACTGACACCGCGAAAGTGCCACGTTACAGACTTCACGTGCTAGTAAGACATTGTTTTATACTATGTAAAGATTTCTAATAAGGGAGTCCGTCGCGTTTCAGCGTTGCGGGTAAACTTTTGTCTTTCGAGCGTTCGATACCCGCCAGCAGCGCGCCAATCGGTGTCGGCGAAAATATTCGCTCGCGCATTTGATTGGCTCGCGGCTGGCGAGTGTCGAGCGTTAGCCGCAGCAGCACGCCGCTCAGCTCACTCACGTGGTTGAAGAGCGCGTCCAGCTGCGCGGTGTCATCGGGCGGCGTGACGGCCAGCAGGCGCAGCGCGGCGGCCAGCTGGCGGCGCGCCAGCAGGCTCTGCACCACGTTGGTGCGGTCCAGGCAGTCCACGCAGTTGGTGCGGAACACGCCGCTCTGCCGCAGCAGCACGCTGCCGCCGCGCGACAGGAAGTAGCCGAACTCCGTCTGCGGACACACCGGGGATACGTTCAAATATGTGCAACACTGTTTTTCAGGAGTCACACAGCAGTGGGAGCGTGCGGTACCTGCTCGTGCGCTATCCGGTCGACGAGCACGTTGAGCCGGTCGTAGCGCATGCCGCGGCACTCGGCGTGGAAGTCGAACGGCTCGTAGCGCACGCCGGGCAGCGCGGCCGCCGCCACCGCCGCGCGGAACCCGCGCTCCAGGGCCTCCTCCTTGCCGCACTGGTCGATCTGTCGCGATACCGATACAGTGTCGTTAAGGTACCGTTAGTATAGGTGACGCGAGGAGAGTTGAGGTAACCAATTACACACGCCACTACATAGCGCCATACAAAACAAAATTCTAACGATACTCTCTGGTACACACATGACATGTAGCTGCGTGCGTGCGCTAGTACGAAAGGACTAGTATCTAATCCTGGGCCATTTAAAAGATAAGCTCTTTCGAATAATAAAAACTTACAAAGAGTTTAGGCCTATGGTTTATTGGGAGCGAAACCATGGATCTAATTGGCCGAGGTTGAAGGTTGACCAATCAGATTGACTGATTCTTGTCATCAACGACGTGAATCTAAGTAAATGAAGGTTCTTCCCTTCCCTCACCAGTTTGAACAGCACCTCACCCCCACATCTTCCATTGCCCCAAATGCTTGGTATACGGAGACACGTGACGTGGCGAACCAGCGTGGCGGGCTTATACTTTGGGGTAATACGACCAGTTGACTATCTTCCAGTCAATCTTCACTCACCAGATTGACCAGCACTTGGCTCCCGTACAGCTGCTGCTGGTCCCTCAGATGCTTGGTGTACGCCGCCACATGGTCCTCGTGCGCCAGCGTGCAGGCGGGCTTGTACTTGATGTTGGGGTACTGCGACCAGAACAGCGGGATCGAGCCGCGGGTTTGTACGAACGAGGACTTCTCGCCGCCGCGCTCGATTATCTGCTCAGTTTCGACGTAGTTTGCTACGTGACCCTGGGGGAAACATCATTATAATCTTTAAATTAAATTGCACCTTTAAAGAGGCGTTTTTTCATTGACCGACGCGGCACGGCAACGGCTCCAGCCCGACACCGGCGCCGACATCAGTGGATGCATTTTTTTATACAACATAGGAAGGCAAACAAGCAAGTGGGTCACCTGATGGTAACTGATCACTACCGCCCATAGACACCCACAACACCAACCCAGAGGGCTAAGATGGAATATATCTTGTGCCAGTTATTTCACCGGCTGTCATGCTCTCCACGCTGGAACACAACAGTGCAAGCACTGCTGATTGGATACCTTAAAACACATCATCTGCCACGGAGTATCTTGTGCCAGTTATTTCACCGGCTGTCATGCTCTCCACGCTGGAACACAACAGTGCAAGCACTGCTGATTGGATACCTTAAAACACATCATCTGCACGGAGTGCTACGTGCTCCACTCGTAGCAAGGGTTCCCGCTTTGTAGCAAAAAATCCTCTACAAACAGAGAGCTCACCCAGGGAGTCCGTGGCACTGAAAGTGTTAAGGCAATATACATCTCTATCTAATTTCTTTGATCTGAGGACCCTATACATCACCTGTTCATTCTTAACTAGTGCCAGTTCGTTCAATATGCTTAAAGCTTGCTGTGCTATTTATTGTTATCTTTTTTTTGTGTACCTATGTGTGTATGTCATGTACTATTGTGATAATTATGTATATTGTACTGTAATCTGTTTTGAAAAAAGAAGAAAAAAAAACTGCTGTGTTTCTTGCGGCGTTTCTTCTAAGTAGTATCTTCCATTTTCCGAATCGCTAGTAGATTCAGACATGTAAAAGAGCCTATATGGCCTACTTGCAAAATAAATTTTTCATTTTCATTTTCATAAGAGTACAGAAGGATGCTCACCTCGGCGTCCACGCCGCGCATGAACAGCCTGGTGCCGGCGCGGTCGCGCGAGCGCCGCGAAACCACCGCCCACGTCAGCGGGTGCCCGTTCACCACCACGCGGTTTATCGCCACGACTGGCCCACGGTTAAGGTGTATCCATTTTTTTTTTATAAAATTGGAAGGAAAACAAGCAAGTTAGTCGCCTGATGGTGAGCAAAGTGAGAAAAGGTACAGCCCTGTGAAAGACGCCATCCATTGATGGCGGAGACTTATTAATGAAGTCCCGTTTGCACCCTTTGAATACGGAAGCCTTAAACACACAAAATACATACACTATTTCCCTCGTAGGATTTGGAAATCTGTAAAAGTTGTAGCACAAAAGGATACAGCCCTGAATGATGGGCAGGGCGAACCGCGCGAACTGCGAATGCGAATAGTCCCGGAGCAGGTGCCCGTTCCACAGGAAGCGCGCGTCCGCTCGGCTCGCCATCGACATCTGTTCGCAACGACGTTGTTATAGTTGCAGGCAAGCTACTTGAGCATAAATGGAGTGGAAGGGGCATGCGGAAACGGCTACTGCGTAGTCAAGGTCAGTGCTCAAGTTGTTTGCCGGGAACTGTACAGGATAAAGGTGCAGACATTTAGACACCTGAACACCTGAGCTGAACATTCACTTATAATGCACAACAAACTAGAACAAACTGCCTCAAATTTAGGCGTTACATTGCGGAGATTTAGGGCCTAAATCTCCAGTCTAAATGCCTATTGATTTGGTGATCTTTATAACATTCGTTAAAACGCACATTACAATTACTATTAATCGTAATATGCAGTTTCAAGGAATGTTACAAAGCTCACAAAACCAATAGGGAAAACATCGCACAGCGTGAAGGCGTCTAAAAACGGCGAACGCTCGCTGTTTTGTTACGAGTAAAGTCTGTCTTTTTTAATCCAGTGACTAAATTGACTGGGTAAAATATAAAAATAACCTTTTTCAAATAGCAGCATGTATTTACTTTAAAATAGCACTTTTGCAAAAAATACTTGTGTGCAACATTTCTCCTCTTAAAAAAACAAAGGTATAATACGAGAAATGTCAACAAATTTATGGAACGAAACGTCAAATTAGTCTCCGAATCAAAAAACAGACTTTAGGCCAGCATAGACCCGTCGGTGTGAACAGCGCGGTGGGTACGCACCGCGTGGAAGTCCCCGCCGATGGAGTGCAGTCGCTGCTGTGTGTGCGTGATGTCGTAGCCGTACGAGAAATACATCCCCGGCGTGTCCAGCGCAGCGCGGATCATCCTCTCGTACACCGCGTTGTCCTCCACCTGCCGACACATTACATTTTTTTCATCTCTCATATTCGGAAAGAGGGGCTTTACCTACCTGACAAGCTTGCAGAAAGTAATGCATGGCGGCACATGTGCAGAAAGTAAATAAAAAAAAACTTAGGCCATAGATGGCTATGGTCACTACGCATTCAGCCAGTTCAACCTACATAACTGCTTGGTAGCATTGTTTCAGCACCCAAAAAAACATTTTTTTTGTTCATATTGGCGGATATATTTTTTTAATATAAATTTAATGACAAACTGGAACAAATTACCTTGCTACTCCGCGAAACTAAAGAAAGCAAGCAAGTAGGGAGTAGCAAGGTAATTTGTTCCAGTTTCTTGAAATAGACCTCCGCAAAATAACGCCTGAATCTATTAATTATGTGACAGCCCATGTTAAAGAGATGGGAATAAGCGTGATGAAAGGTGAGGGGGTCTTAAAATCTTGAAAAGCAGCCAAAATTAGGCCCCCATTAAATATGTTTATGTTGTTTTTTGAATTATGGAAAAAAGTGGTTTATCTAGATTACTAAAATTGTTTATTTGAAAGTAGGTACCTGTTTGTTAGAAAGGTGCGTCGTGGACCGCGAGTAAGGAATGATGTCTGAACCGGCCAGCTGGTAGACATCATGCCCGTTTAATTTACCAATCTGAAATTTCAAGAAAAGATATATTACCATTAACAACTGCAGTTAACATCTGAAATAAACTGCTATAAATTAAAAAGTTACATATCAGAGGATTTGTTACAGGTTTATAGATTCATCGGATGCTCTCTTGCAAGCAAAGATTCTGGCTAGGGTCGGGAGAGCTTTCTTTCTGAGTCTGGCATAATCACAACAGAAGTATAGTCGACCAAGTAATTGCTTGACCACTTTTGAACCTTATCCCTTTGTAATACGGTCGAAAAGTGGTCAAGCAATTTCTTGGTCGACTATTCTTATGCCTTGAAGAAACTAAAAAAAAATTTTTTTTTTTATACAACATAGGAAGGCAAACAAGCAAGTGGGTCACCCGATGGTAAGTGATCACCACCGCCTATAGACACCTGCAACAACAAAGAGAGTGCAGATGCGTTGCCAACCCAGAGGGCTAAGATGGAATTATAAGACTCGCACGGTATTGGTTTGCCGACTACACTGAGGTGTAAACTCAATCCGTCTGCACTATTGTTACATGACAGGTATTGTAGAATGATCTACTTACCAATATCCTGTACTTGGCGACCACCAGATACAAGCCAGATATTAGTTTAATGGACCCGAGGAATCCACACACAGGTTTGTATGCACTTTCTGGTATGGGGATCTTCACTGAACCATAATCTGGTAAGGAATCACAAAAAAATAGATAACAAATAATTTTTAACATAAAACTACCGTGAGACTCGGACAAATTAACATGTCGGGCTTTTCTCGACGTAAAAATACGTGAGTGATCCGTTTTATTAATATAGATAATTCAATTCAATTCAAATTCAAATAGCCTTTATTAACAATCTTACAAGTTGATTATATATTATTTTATTTATTTAAGTTCAGACATCGGAACACAGATTGTCTTGCTCTATAGCTATAGAGCAATATAGATAATAAATAATATTAATAAACAACTTAAGCTTAGAGTGGGGCCTATGTCAATCAATGAAAGTGGTATTAGAAAACATATGGGTAATTATCATATCAAATGACTGTTTTTCAATAAGTTTGCTTTTAGCGTTACTCACCTTGCCACAGATTAGATAATAAAAAACACCAAGATAAAATAACCTGGTAACGCATTGTAGTATTTTATTTAAATGAGTGATATATAGGTTGATTCATAAGGGGTCATCGTAAGTCATCATCATCATCATCATCATTTCAGCCGAAAGACGTCCACTGCTGAACATAGGCCTCTCCCAAGGATCGCCACAACGACGGGTCTTGTGCTGCTTGCATCGGTCCACCTTGTGGCGGGTCTACCTACGCTGCGTCTTCCGGTACGGGTCGCCACTCGAGAACTCTATGGCCCCATCGGCCATCTGTTCTGCGAGCAATGTGCCCCGCCCACTGCCACTTAAGTCTAGCAATTCTTAAGGCTATGTTGGTGGCTCTGGTTCTTCTGCGGATCTCTTCATTTCTGATTCGATCTCGCAGAGAAACTCCGAGCATAGCCCTCTCCATTGCCCTTGCCCTTTGAGTGACCTTGAGCTTTCTTATGAGGCCTTTTGTTAGCGACCACGTAAGTGGTGGTGTGTCGTGATATTTAACATTTCAAGACCCCCCCCCCCCCCCTGCCTTTATCACACTTTTTTCTATCTCTTTAACACAGGCTGTCACGTTTGACTAGACCCCCCTCCATAAATGAGACGTAATTTATAGATGACCCCTATGAGCTGGCACCAAAAAAGAATGGAACTGTCATTAGTTTTATCATTAGTTTTAGGTTTTATAGACATTTGGTGCCAGCTATTGAATTGTCCTATACTTTACCTTTAACAGTTGCCGACCCTGATACTCTATCAATGACGAGAATTTCACTAGGATTTATTGTTGGCTCCAAGTAGAACTTATCTGATGTTGTATATCTGAAAAAAAAAACAAGTTATGGTTCTTAAAAGAAAATCACTAATTGGAATAGTAGCATACTGTCAGGTATCACAGAAATTAAGCATCCATCTCTATCACACACACCTACAAGTTAGAAACAGATATATACTTTATGTCAGATACAAAATGCATGCTAGGGCCTTTGGATGCAGTCATAAAATGAACATTGCACCTAAACATAAATACAAACAAATATAAGTGGGGACTTTTGAATAAATCTTTTTCCAGTAAATATTGCCTGCCATTACTAAATTCATAACAATGTATATACAACAAATAATGTATCTTTACATTCACGTTTAAGAGGACGTATTCGAAGCAAGTAGTTTCCCAAATCCATATTACCATCAAGGGCAGCATGTTTAATTATCTCTGTGCAATAATGAATGGTGGCAAAAACAAACATTCTGCCATAAAATCACAAGATGAAGGTTAAGAATGATTATCAGTCTAATGACTTGTTTCTTACACCTTGACTCATAATTTGCATTAATTATAGTTAAAAATTGGTTTAAAGGTAAACAATTCTCCTTTTCAAAAATGTACTTTATGCTGCCAAAAATACTTTTACGCGCCTTCTGATACTTCGTATATATTATAATTACTGCATTCAATTAATAAATAGATAATTAAGACATAGATAAAGTCATTATTTTGTATGGTTTCAACGAAAACAAGATCTTGTGACAGATGTGCGAATACTTTCAATTTGTATGTAGAAACGACGAATAGGAGTCAGGTTATATATTTTTGAATACAACTTACAGCTTAATATCATCATGAATTAGTAGCAGGTCTGCCATTATTAATGATTTTTAACGAAATAATTTAATTTTCTATACAGCGCACACATCACCCCCGATGACCAAAGAGTATATTTGATGTTTTTTTTTTATGTCAAACTAATGTCAATCAATTGTCAGGGTGGCGATGACAACGTGCTCGGTTTAGGAGTGAAATTCATCAATATGATTTAATTGTTTCAGCCTCTTTCAGCGCTCATTATTGTTATCGGCTGTTTATGAGGCAAAAAAAGGCCACATAAGGGTAAACATTGCTTGGTTGACTTAGATTACTGTCTATAATTTTGCAATATTTTTCTAAGAATTATTTATTCATAATTTCTAAACGTATAACGTTTCAATGTACACAGATAGCTGTTGTACACAGACACAGTTCACCAAGAACGCTTGAAGCCTTGAAGTTAAAGTGTGCATCTGTTCTGTCACGTCTGAACGAACGTAAAGGAACGTCAGAACATGTGTGTTTGATAGATAATATAACCTACAAGGTGCTGGTGTTTGCCGAAAATAAATTAAAAATCTGGACTATCATGCTGGTCTAGTTTAGATTTCAATCGCTATGGAGGTTGCAGGATTTCCAGGGTTTATTAAAACCATAAATGATGGCGAAGAAGTGGAGGATTTTTCGGAAGAATCCGATGTTGAAGTAGAGGTACTACATGCCGTGTTATTTATTAGAATTCTTTATAATAAATAGCTTATATTTTTCGCGCAAGTCGCTCAATTAACTGTTTTTAATTCTAGTATCAACCGTCGAAACAGAAAGTGAAAAAGAAAGCTGATTTCAACCCCAAGTTTCAGTTTGTTGCGTCTGTTGAAGAATACAACAAGGTAGGTATTTAAATTAATTTTTATGTTTTCTCACGTTAGCCCATTTAGTTAAAACGTTTTCTATACTCCCCGCCTACTACTAGCCTATAATTTAATAACGTTTTTATTTAAAAATGTAGAATACATGGGATGATCTTCAAAAATATGTGCGAAGAAATGTGAAGCGGACCATAGACGAAAAAATAGAGAGGCGGAGGGCGCAGGCCAAAGTTAGTGGCTCAGCCGGGAATATTGACACCGACTCGGATGCTGACAGCAAAGGTATGGCAACAGTAATATTAATTACCTGCTTAAAAGCTATTTGTAATTGAAGTTAAGATTGTATGACAATTTGTAGATGGTGATGTGGACGAGCTGCAGATATCAGATGATGAACTTAAAAAAGATGAAATTAAGACAAAAGAAAAGAAGCTCAGTAAAAAGCAAAAGCTGAAACAGGTACAGTTTGTTTCATTAATACTACATTTTTTTAAGATATAGCATTTTAAGGTATTTATATTAAAAATTGTTTAATTAACACTTAAGTACATACTTTAATTGTTTTTTTTACTAATCAAGATTAAGTTTTTTTTAAATATATTGGTGGTCATAAGCATATGACATATAGCAGATGTAAGCATAAAATAACATGTTAAACTACCAACACCTATTTCTCCTTTCACTTAGAAATTACGTTCTTCTTTTGTGCAGTTTGCTGTTAATTTTGCGAAATAAAGACTAAATATATTATGAATAGGCATATTTTCTGACTTGTTTGTCTTAAACTGTAGCCATAGCTGTTAACCATTCTACAGGATATAAAAGAGGATGACATACAAGAAGGTGCCCGGATTGAGTATGACTCCGATTTCTTCGAGGAGCCTCCGCCATACGATGACCAGGCCTCATTCTACATGATGAACCTGTCCCGACCACTGCTGAAGGCTATTGGGATATTGAACTATGTGCACCCCACCCCAATCCAGGCTGCCACCGTACCCATGGCTTTGCTAGGTATTTTAACAACAATTACTTTAGCTAGACATTGCTTCAGTCCATATTAATATAATCGGAATTACTTTGCTACTCCATGAGCCCAGTGCTGAATGAATTGAGCAAAATAGCGGTACTTATGTTGCATACTAATATTCATGCAACATTCATTTTTCCATCCTTTCTTCACATAAAACAAAATACCTACACAATCAGATGCAACTGTCAATGTTTGATTAGTTGCCGCGTCCAATCCTATACAGCCGATGACTTATGGCCAATTTTCGATTATTTGCCGCGTCTATTCGTACACCCCATAGACAATATTAGGTTTTTTTGCCGCATCTAACCCGTACAACTTTTAAGTCAAAGGCTTACATAAAACACTCGCCAACAGGCAAAGACATCTGCGCGTGTGCAGCCACGGGCACGGGTAAGACTGCCGCGTACATGCTGCCGATTTTAGAGCGACTGCTATACAAGACCACCGGTGGAGACCGGGTCACAAGAGTTTTGGTTCTTGTGCCCACTAGAGAACTCGGTGCTCAGGTAAATAAACAAGGGCTTTTTTGTATTTTGTTAGTTTAACTGTTTGTTATATGCATTCAGTAATTAATCTTTTATTTTAGGTCCATGCGGTGACCAGACAGTTATCCCAATTCACTTCAGTTACGGTTGGGCTGTCTGTTGGCGGTTTAGATGTTAAATATCAGGTAATTTTAAAACCTCTTCATTATATTAGTGAATCAACAGATCGTCGATTGTCTTAATGTCACTGGTCTTATTTATTACATAATTTAGTTTTAGTATTTCTAGTTATACTTCATCAAATTAACCCCTTGCACCATTGGCAGTTGGCAGCACAGCGTGCATTAGTACACCACAGTTTTTTTACCACTCCTTACGACAATGTTGTATCGCAGGAAACCGTGCTCCGGCGCAACCCAGACGTGGTGATCGCCACACCCGGCCGGCTCATCGACCACATACGTAACACGCCATCATTCAGTCTGCATTCTATTGAGGTGCTGGTGTTGGACGAAGCAGACAGGTATGGCCGAATTAATAATTTTAGGAAGCTTGAAATTGTTGGTAACTCAAACACTACTAGAATGAAATTCTTGTAAAAGATGCCCCTCTTTTCTTACGTACAAACTTAAGGCGAAGAATATTTTGTGAGAGAAAGAAAATCAAATTATTTTTTATGCGAAATATTTAGGACTCAGAAACCAAGTTTCATCCATACTACAGTAAATTATTTCTAGCAGTCTTTGACTTGCTTGTTTTATGTCGATTAACGTTCTATGTGTTATTATGCATTATAGTACTATAGCATGTGAGCATTTTCTACAATCGTCACTATTGAGAGTAAGTTCACAATAAAAAGTTTCTCTTGATTTCCAGAATGTTAGACGAATACTTCGCTGAGCAAATGAAGGAGATCATCCGCCAATGCTCCCCAAAGCGCCAGACTATGCTGTTCTCAGCCACGATGAGCGAAGAGGTCAAGGACCTCGCTGCGGTGTCACTCCAGAAACCAGTCAAACTGTTCGTTGACTCTAATAAGGATGTCGCTTTCAATTTGAGACAGGAGTTCGTTAGGTAAGTCCCTTTTTAATTAGTTTATTGTGAAAAGTGTTGTTAAGTTTCATTGAGATTACGCGCGGCAAACAGTTTTGGAATAGGCGCGGCAAACTCATAAACTGTTATTTGTCTCAAACCGAAATACTATAATGAGAATTAGTCACTATTTATGACGTTACTCTGGTAAAATTTTTGGACAGATCGCTTTGGGTTTAGCTGCTAAACAGCAATTTTAAAACTCAGAAATTCTAGTTTTTATAGTTTGTATTAGTTGTAGTACAAACAGCAACAAACTGATTATTAATGAGGGAATTGAGAGGCATTGTCTATGCTTGAAAGGGACAGATAAAGATGATATATCAAATAAACTTCATACTGCAAAGTCCCTTTCAAAAAATTACACCTCTCACTTTCGAGTTTAATGGTCACTTATATGTGTCCTTGACTGCACTGCATGGGAATTGCGAAAGTTCCCTAACTATTCTAAGCTTTATTGAGCGGATCCAGCCTTCGAGTCGGAGGGGGGGGGGGGGGCACATAGTCAAAGTTCAGTCAGGACAGGGATATCAATGAGATTAGAAAAAATACCAGTTGATGACCTTCACACAGCCCAAGAAGGAGGGGGGTTTGGTGACATTCAAACCCCCCCTTGGATCCGCAGTTAGTTTTTCACACTTATATAGTTGCAAGCAAACTTTTTTAAAACTATCGAGTGAAGGGGGTACGTTTGCACATACACATTTCGCACGTTTAGAATTAAAGCGACTCAATTCTGAATATGACATTTCCCAAAATTAAACCCTATGTCTTTTAGTTAAGGTGATATTTTGGGACGTGTATAATTTAGAAATGGGTTTCTTTAATTCTAAGCGTGCGATTTGTACGAAACGGCTACTAGTCGAGGTGCTCAAGAAGTTTGCCAGGAACTCTATTACGTTGTAATAACCAGGATCCGCAAGGAGCGCGAGTCGGACCGCGAGGCGATGCTGGCGGCGCTGGTGTGCCGCACCTTCCGGGACCGCGCGGTCATCTTCGTGCAGACGAAGAAGCAGGCGCACCGGCTGCACGTCGCCTTAGGCCTGCTGGGCGTTAAGGTTAGTATACGGTGTGGGCGTGTTCTGCTATTATTATTTATTATTATTTATTTATTCAACAAGAACGGTACACCATTTACACTTGTGAAAAAGATACTTAAACGCTAGACAGTTACAATTAGGGTAAAAGTATGGCCAATGTTAAAAGCAAATACAAAAAAAAAAAAACATGAGTGAAACTTATTACTAATACAATTTAAAACATAAAATATATATATATAACTTACATGAACACTACATATAAGAAGAACAAACAACACAACAACTTAGACTAATTTATTCCTCATGCACTGTAATTGTCACTCATTCATTAATCCTCTCTCAGACTCAGAAAAAATTAGCTATAGTAGCACGCTAGCGTTTATCGCGCACATAAACACTTTGGTCTCTCTCGCATACGCATACTAGTTAGAACGGGATAAATGCTTTATGTCATTGATAAAAACTAGCGTGCTAGACCCCTGAATAACGTTTATATCGCTAAAAGCGCTTACGGCGCTCACGGCCCGGTCCGAATCAGTAACTTAACCCTCGTACCTTAGCACTCTGGGTTGGCAACGCATCTGCAATCCCTTTGGTGTTGCAGGTGTCTGTAGGCGGTGGTGATCACTTACCATCAGGTTGCATGTTTGCCTTCCTATTTCATAAAAAAAAGTGAGCTCCCCACTTTAATGGACTTTCATTGCGAACTGTACCACATAGAAAAGGTAAAATTAAAACCATTGTGATATCCATATCTATTTTATTTTAAAATTACTTGTCTTAGTGTTCTACATATATCTTAATCCTTTATTTTAAACTTCTAACGGTTTATAACCTTTAATAATATTTTCCTAAACTCACCAGATAACACTAGTCAAACTATCCAGATAACACCTAACCTAACTAATATAAACCTTGTGTACCAAACCAAGTTTTTATCTTTTTTATCCGCTCACCCCTTCTAAACCACGCAACGGGTTTTCGATACGGTTTTCACTGTCATTTAGAGATTTTTACGGAAGGTTTTTAATTTTTTTTTTCCTATTGGAAATTACATTAAATTCATAATGTCAAACATAACAAATTCACAATAAGATCGTCAAAAGTGTAAACAAAATAATAAAAATAAAAATATCTAGAAATAAGTCTAGAAAATATCAAAATGTCAAAAACAAAAAATCAATATGTCACAATAAAAATATAAATACAGACTCACAAAAGGTGAAATGTCAAAATAAGCAAGAAATTAAATTGAAATAAAATAAAACAAAAACAATCGGGTACACAATAATTAATCAAACAATAAGAAAAAGTAATAAATTAATATTTCAAGAAATTAAAATTGTAATGACAACACAAAGAAAAATTAGGGCACTGGCAGGACTTTTAACCTGCAACATCAGCATTCCGTGCCTTGCGTTTTCCAGTTTCGCCACAGTGCCGCTGCCCTACCCTGCGAATAAGTCAAGTCAAGTCCTGCCATTGCCCTAATTCCTCTTTGTGTTGTCATTACGTTATTAATTGACCCGGGGCGGGTTGCTTTTGGACTATAAATTCTTGACAGAATTAAATTTTTGTGTCATTTCAACGCGTTCGTTCACGTCACCTGGGGGCCTAGCACGCTAGCTTTTATCGATGACATAAAGCATTTATCCCGTTCTAACCGGTATGCGTGTGCGAAAGGGACGAATGCTTTATGTCAGCGATAAACGCTAGTGTGCTAGAGGGGCTGGTGGAAGATCGAAAAATAATGGCGGCAGTGGATGCGTTATTTTTGGTTTAAATAAATAATATAAAATACATTTATTTTGACTTTTAGTCTTGTCGGTGTAGTGCTTTCCAAGCTTCCCTATCGACCGCCAGCTCCTTGACTTCTCTGTACGACACGACACAAACCTTCTCTTTCACTTGACTAATATAACTTCTTCTAGGTCTGCCCCTTCTTCTCTTTTCTTCTATCCTTCCTTCTATAATATTTGCAATGAAATTATCGTGTCGTACAAGGTGCCCGATCATTCTTCCCCTCCTGTTTTCCACTTATGTTTTCATGTTTATTTGGGCATATTATCTTATATAAAACATTAACCAATAAAGATGCCACCATTTACTCGTATTCAAACAAATTTTTGTGTGTTAGCGTTTAAAAATGGCTGAACCGTATATCTACTAACAATTACAAATGTTAAGAGTGTAAAAAAAAGCAAAAAGGTGAGTAGTTAATAAAGGTCAATTCAAAAAGAATTATGTCGCACGCTTAGAATTAAAGTGACACATTTCTGAATAATACACGTCCCAAAATATCACCTTAATTAAAAGACATAGGGTTTAATTTTGGGAAATATCATGTTCAGAATTGAGTTGCTATAATTCTAAGGGTGCGATGTTTTCTTTTCATATTGTTAGTACTTAGTGCAATTGTTTAAATTTGGAGAGGTAATGTTACGACTATGTTAGCATTTCGCACGCTTAGAATTAAAGTGACCCATTTCTGAATAATACACGTCCCAAAATATCAACTTAATTAAAAGACATAAGGTTTAATTTTGGGTAATATCATATTCAGAATTGAGTCGCTTTAATTCTAAGGGTGCGATTTATATAGCTAGAATACTAACATAAGTAGTTATAGTGTAGGTAGTGGGTAGATGTTGAGATTGTGTTGTCTAATCGATGTGCAACACTCTAAACGAGCCGGGCACTCCCTGGCACTCCTCTTTGTATTCGTCGGACAGCCGGAGCTCCTCGTCGGTGCGGGCTCGGCTCATCTCCTTAACGTATGCGATATGCTCCTCCTTCGACAGCTCTTCTACCCACTCGTCTGTAACCAAGATGCTGATCAACAAGTTGGAACAAAATATATGCATATATGCATTTGTCTACATCTACACTAATATAATAAAGAGGTAAACTTTGTTTGTATGTAGGCGGTAATCTCTGGAACTACTGAATAGATTATTTCACTAATGGAAAGCTACACCTAACGCCCCTAACGGACATGGGCTGCTAATTCCACGCGAACGAAGCCGCGGGTTTCCGCTAGTACATACATATATAAGTTCGATATGAAATGGTACGGCCGTTCGCTACTTGAACGATTGACATAGAGAGAGAGAGAGTTGACAATGGGCCTCCGCAACGTAACGCCTGTATCCAATATATTTATAAATTAATTATAATACATACTTATCAACTACACCACGGACAAAGTACCGACAAACTAAAATTTGAAAATTATTTTAAACTAAAAATGTATAACCAGGGACTAAACTACATCAACTTTCATAATTCTAACTTGTGTGGGTAAATTAGTTGAAGCATATACCATAAAGTGCTGCAAGGGGCTTCTGGTCACCTCCATAGTCCTCAGGAAGCAAATGCTTAGGCACGTATTCATACAACTCTTCCGGAGTCTGCAGTAGGCGGATCCGTTGGCCCACCTTTGCACTGACCGCTTGCTTGACAATACTGACAAATACGCTTATCGACTTAGCAGCCGAAATAATGTAAAAGCCCTTAATTCTAAATCCCCAGGCATCCTGAAATGGTTGTAAAATCGTGTTCAAGTGTAATTCCGACAAACGCGATAGCAACCGACACGCAACAGCAGTATCTCAGCAGTCTGCTGTCTGATGATTCAGAGGTGACGGTGACCGTCCGGATAGCTACCACTATCTTGCTCGTTAATCCTACCGCTAAGCAGCAGTGCTTGCACTGTTGTGTTCCGGCGTAGAGAGCAAGACAGCCGGTGTAATTTCTGGCACGAGAGGTATTCCATCTTAGCCCTCTAGGTTGGCAACGCATCTGTAATGTCCTTGGTTTTGCGGGTGTCTATAGGCGGTGGTGATCACTTACCATCAGGTGACCCACTTGTTTTCTTTCCTATTTTATAAAAAAAGGGGACTGTCCGCCTAAAGCTAGCAGATTGAAGTGGCAGTGCGCTGGCCACATATTTCGTAAAACAGATTACCGCTGGTGCAAGCGTGTTCTGGAGTGGAGACAACCTCTCTGCAAACCTAGACGAACCGTCCTTCAGCTAGACGGCGGGATGACCTATATGAGTAGGCCGGAATCGACTGGATGTGTAAAGCAGGGGACTGGACTTTGTGAGACGCCAAAGTGCAGCAGTCTACTGCTGCGGCCTGAGATGGTGATGAGCCCTACCAGGAGGGTTCCACTTCGGACTTTAGGTACGCTCGGGCGCCTTGCCTACAGGGTAATCAAATCGCAGTAGGTTGTCGGCTTGCCATGCGCCCGCTCGCTAGCTCTCGCTGTGTCAGTGTAATTGAAAGCGAATGCGGCGCAACCCTAACGTGTCGCCAGGGAGTAGCGGGGGGAAAGCGGACGCGGGCGGCGCGTTCCTTTTGACGCTAGCCGTAATAACGAAATGAAGTAATACGAACTATTTGTGCGAGTCAATACCTCTAAAGTTGGATTTCGGTTTAACGCGGTCGTAAAAGAGAAGTTTCTGTACGTTAGTACTATTATTTATTCTATGGCCTTACTTACTGTGTATATCTTCAGAAAGTTGCGGACACCAAGTGGGTTGACGCTAGCTAAGAATTCCATAATATTTACATCCCTGACATCGGAAATTATATGCACTCCGCTGGCGTAGTCGTACAGTTTCATATATTCACATAGCTGTAAATTAAAAATAAGATAAATCTTTATTTTTCAACTTGTGTACCATATGACGTCATTCATGAATTTGGTTATCGCATGAAGCGTGCTGAGGCCTTAACACGCCAGCTTGTATCGCTGACATAAAGTATATCCCTTTCTAACCAGTAGGAGTGTGCGAGAGGGACGATTGCTTTTATGTGCGCGATAAACTCTAGCGTACTACTATAGCTAAACAGATATTCATGGTTCTCGTATACAGAGTGTTTTGTGTGTTGAAACTGGTGATAGGAGGCCCTTAGTCGATTCAGAAATATAAAAGGTGGTTAGTTTAAGCCTTACTGTATTATTAACTTATTGCCAACCATCACCTTGTAGATAGAATAAGCTATTATAAACACCGAGTTTTCGAAAAAAAAATTTTTGCTATCTAACCAATTAGCTAAGCAATTATTAAATAAAGAAACTTACGATAGCGTTAAATTTATAGAAATCATTAACAGTTGCTGGTGTGATACTGCCTTTCATCGTCGTGATGTGTATTCTGTAGTTTTCTTCAGTTAGGAGTGGCAAATCAACGTTTATTCTGTAATAAACCAATGGCATTGGAAAATTTCTCAAAAATGTTTTCATTTACCGTCAATTGTAATTGACATCGCGTTGAAAGGTAACTTGTTCCATTATTTTCACATTTTGTAGGAGATTTTGGGATGTGGACCTAACAGACATTAAGGCCTAACCTAGAGTTATAGTAATATGTTATTGATATTCTTTGTGAAATAATTCTTTTTGGATATGATTTGTCAGAATATCCCGAACAGTAATTCGGTTTCGGTTTATTTATATGAAAAATATAATATAGGTAGGTAGGACCTCGTGCAAGGTCTGTCGGAATAGCTACATCTTGCTCGCTAATCCTGCCGCTAAGCAGCAGTGCAAACTGTTGTGTTCTCGCGTGGAGAGCAAGACAGCTGGTGCAATTACTGGCACGAGAAGTATTCCATCTTAGCCCTCTAGGTTGGCAACGCATCTGCAGTCTTCTTGGTATTGCGGGTGTCTATAGGCGGTGGTGATCATTTACCATCAGGTGACCCACAGACCCACTTGCCTGTTTGCCTGCCTATTCTATATAAAAGAAATTCCTATCTCGCTAACTCTTATTGAAGTTCGGCGTCGGCTCTCCCCACCACCGTCCGTACCTAGCGCGCTCCCGAAAGGTGACGTAGTTTTTATACTGACGGCGGATAGCCTAGTTGTTAGTGACCCTGACTATGAAGCTTGAGGTACCAGATTCGATTCCCGGGAGGGGCAAATGTTTGTATGATGAATACGAATGTTTGTGCCCGAGTCGTGGATGTTATATGTATTTAGGTATATTTTATCTATATAAGTATGTATATCCGTTTTCTAGTACCCATGACACAAGCAGCTTTAGTTGCGTACTTTGGGACTAAGTCAATTGGTGTTAACCTAAGATATTTATTTATTTTTACTGAGTACCTTGTCTAGTGGATAGATGGCGTTGCTTTTAAGGATTAGGACTTACGATCCTGCCTTCGGAAAGTCTGCTTTGGCGTCGAATTTGTCAAAGTATTCAGGCGCCATCGTGCGCATTGTGCAGTATTTGTCGATTCTTTGTTTAGCTCTCTCTATGGAGCCCTTCGACGATATTATAACTCGTTCTAAGTACTCTCGTCCTGCAATAAAAAAACTAAAGTGATTCTAGGAGTAAGTGCAACGTCGTTAGATTTCTGAAAAGTCTGATAGGAAGGGATTACCGCCGCCCGTGGGAACACCAGCAACCGCAAGTGCCGACCTATATGTATAGTCAACCAATTTGATTCATAGGCCACTCTAGAATCTTTTCACTTTAAATGTCATTATGACATTTAAGTAGGTTAAAAGCGAATAAGTTTCAAAAAAAAGAAAAAGCTCTTACTGAAATCCTTCTTCATGAAATGATTTTGTTTCTGTATCCATTGTTGTAGAATATCAATGGCTTGTTCCATTTGTCCGGGTTGATCTAGATTATGTTCCTTCCTGACGTCGTGCAGAGTGTTAGTATTAAATTTTAACATTTTAGTTTCTTTTAAAGAACTTGTCATGGCTTGAAATTGTCTAGCCTTTAACCAAACTGCTTGAATTATCGTGAAATAATGATCCTATTAAGACCACTGATGGTTAAATTACTAGCCTTATTAATTCAGTTTCTTTATTTTATAATCTGTTCACATAATCATACTAATAATAAATCGGAGAGTCTGTTTATAACTTTATTTATTTCTTCATGATAAAATTTGGATGAAGTAACTTATACTCTGGATTAACACATAGGGTACTTTTTATTTTGTAAAAATGCATAGTTCCCGCGGGATAGCGATAAACGAATACCACGCGGACGAAGTGGCGGGCAACAGTTAGTTTGTAATAAATATAAAAAATTTAAGTTAATCAATTAAGATTACAATAGAATTGAGTTCATAAGAAATTAATTGTTATTAATACATGTTTATATAATTTCTTACGATAGACTTTCATAATATTAACTAGAGATTCGCCCGGGCTTTGTACGGTTACAATTGTACATTAATAACGTTCTAAAAAAACCTCTAAATGACAATGAAAACCTCTTACATCCTAATTGTAGCCCTGTAAAGCCCAGGCAGGTCGCTAGTAGCCAATAGCTAGTGGTTTAGAAAGAGTAAGCGGGCGAAAATATATAAAATAGGAGCGGATAACCTTTGTATGTATGTATGTAAATTCTTTATTGTAAAAAAAAACATAAATGGGAACTTTAAGGGATCTCTTCTAGTTAACCTTTGAGTAGATGAAAGGAGTATCATAGCAGGGACCGAGAAAGACCAAGAGTTTATCAAAAACAGTGGAGAAACAGTGGAGTGGGTTGTTTTATACTATGTAAGTATAACTATTGTTGTTGTTGGCAGGTAGCAGAGCTGCACGGCGCCCTGAACCAGCCGCAGCGTCTGGACTCGCTGAAGCGCTTCAAAGAGGAGTTGGTGGACGTGCTGGTCGCCACGGACGTGGCGGCGCGCGGCCTGGACATACCCGGGGTGAAGACTGTGCTCAACTTCACCCTGCCGGCCACGCTCGAGCATTACATACACAGGGTGAGTGCTCAGCGACGCTAACATTACTGCTCAAGATTGGATACTTTTATCCACTAAAATCTAGTATATTGCATAATAAAAATCATGTGGGCGAAACCGCGGATAAAAGCTCATGTACATTATAGTCTACATCTACACTATCTATACTAATATAATAAAGAGGTTAACTTTGTTTGTATGTAGGAGGTAATCTCTGGAACTACTGAACCGATTCCAAAAATTATTTCACCAGTAGAAAGCTACCAAGCTGACACACACTGCACTACACCACACTACCCATGACGGTCATAGGCTACTAATTCTGTACAAAACAGCACAAAAATGTACAGTTTCGAGAGAAGGCACACGACAGGTGGTCTAATCCTTTTTTTAATAATAATTATTATTAGCGGTTGGTAATCTATAATGTTTCTTGCGCAGGTGGGTAGGACGGCGCGCGCGGGCCGCGCAGGCGTGTCGGTCTCGCTGGCCGGCGAGGCCGAGCGCAACCTGGTGAAGGCGATAGTGAAGCGCGCCAAGCGGCCGGTCAAGTCGCGCCAAGTGCCGGCGGACATCGTGGCCAAGTACCGCGAGCGGCTGGCGCGGCTCGAGCCGGAGATCGGTGAGTGCACCCAGTGGCCACAACATCACCTCGATGTTTTTTTTTTATAAAATACTAAGGCAAACAAGCAAGTGGCTCACCTGATGGTAAGTGATCACCACCGTCTATAATCACTCGCAACACCAAGGAGATTGCTTGTGCGTTGCCAATCCAGAGGGCTAAGATGGAATACCTCTTGTGCCAGTAATTGCACCGGCTGTCTTGTTCTCCAAGCCGGAACACAACAGTGCAAGCACTGCTGCTGAACAGGATTAGCGAGCAAGATGGTCGTAGCGATCCGGACGGACCTTGCACAAGGTCCTACCACCCGAAAAATGCGTAATAAAAGTGTGATATTTACTTCTGCTCTATTAATCAAGCTTCCTCCCACAGCCGCGATCCTGGATGAGGAGTACGCGGAGCGGCAGCTGAACAAGATGGAGCGCCAAACGGCGAGCCTCGAGAGCTCCATCAAGCGGGAGGAGGGCGAGGGCGCCGCGCCCGCGCGCCGCGCGCACGACTGGTTCCAAACGCCGCGCCAGAAGCGAGAGGAGAAGGAGCGGCTCGCGCTCTCCGTGCACGCTGGGAAAGGTATAAGCAGGCAAACAATTACTTTGACGACCTATATGGCACAGTGGAACATGTGTCTGCTTACTGTGCAAGAGGTCCCGGGTTCAAATCCTGGTATGGGCAAATATTTGTGTCACGAACACGAATTTTTGTACCTGAGTCATGGGTGTTATTTGTATTTAAGTATGTATTTATCTATATATAAGTATGTATATCCGTTGTCTAGTGCCCATAGTACAAACTTTGCTTAGTTTGGGACTAGGTCAATTGGTGTAAATTGTCCCAAGATATTTATTTATTTTATTTATTTAACTTGAGCATAAACTGAGTGGCGGGGGTAAGTTTGCGCATACACTGTACTAGAAACGACTACTGCGCAGTCAAGGTCAGTGCTCAAGTTGTTTGCCGAGAACTGTAGCACCAGTATCTAACACAGTAGCAACGGCCTAAGTCACCAAAGTCAAAGTCAAAATATCTTTATTCCGATTAGGCTTACAGGGCCCAGTTTCATAAACGCGACAGGTGACAGTGACAATTAGCCGTACACTGCGTTGATAAGTAACGTAACAGACTTAACATCATAGTGGGCCAGCAATGTATACCGAATTCTCACTTTCAAATGTCGCCTGTCGCGTTTATGAAATTGGACCCAGGAAGCACTTATGAATGTCAGAAAATTTACCACCGGATTTGTTTGGATATTTGATTAGACTTACCTATATTATTTACTAGTGATCGGCCCGGCTTCACACGGGCTCAAAACCTTCCGAAAAAAAATCTCTAAATGACAGTGAAAACCGAATCGAAATCCTTTGCGTGGTTTAGAAGGAGAAGGCGACCGAACATACACTTACACTATAAGGATGCAGGAATGGATAGCGACTTTACTTAATAGTATGTAAAGAAGATAAAAGATAAAGATTCGCATATTTGGGCCAAAATTCTTTATAGTGCCTAAAATAAAGATGAAAATGTATAAACACTTTTACAAAATTGTAGATGTCTCGAAATATTTTCCCAGTAATATTACGTTAGTTCTCAACCGGGCCCCAATTTTTATTATAAATTTTTCCACCATCCTAGGTTTTTTATTACAGAAAATTCTCATTTGGTACCCAAATTACCACTGCGTTACCAGTCCCCATGACTCCTCAGAAATAGTGTCCACTGCGTTACCAAACAATAGTTTTTTTCTTATTCCGACCCAAAATATTTCTATAACAGTCATCATTCGGGCATGCGTATGCCATTCTGAATTTAAAAATACATTTTTTTTTAAGAATATCATAATAAGTAAAAAATATGCGTTAAAATGTACAAGGGACGTTTTTATAGGCATCAAAAAGAATTTTGGCCCATTTAATTTGCAGCCATCAATCCATAGCAGCTTTTACTTCGTATAAATAATTGAGAATAGAAAAACTATATGTAACTACTTTTTCTCAAACAGATAAACAAAAACCGAAGGCTAAGAAACGCAAACGCGACTCCGACGACGACTCAGATTACGAGACCACCAAGAAGAGGAGGAAGGAGAAGCCAACCAAGCCGAAGGCGAAGGACACCGCCGAAGAGAGGGTCCAACACGAAATGGAAAAGGTAACCTATACGGAATCTCTGAAATATTGAGCTAAATAGCCGCACTAACTCCTGCACTACGTCCCAAGGTCTAACACAGTTCCAAATTATCAAGGTAGTTGAGAATTAGATTCGCTACCAATACCAAGGGGGTTCCACTCCGCACTGTAGGTTGCCTATGGCGTAGGCAAATCGCAGCAAACTGTCGGCTTGCCGCGCGCCCGCCGTGTCAGTGTAATTGAAAACGAATGCCGCGCAACCCTAGCGTGTCTCTGGGAGTAGCGGGGGTAGGCGGGTGCGGGCTATGCGTTCCTTTTGAGTCACGCCGCCTGGCGCATGGTAACAACATATAGAATTCTAAAGACAAAGATGCGGGCAACAACGGGTCCGTAACAATTACGAAACCTTCAGAATAATGCTTTTTTTTAGGTTGCTCTCCTCCAATCCCGGATGGCGAAGCGCAACAAGAAGCAACATCGCATCCGCGCCGTCGACGACAACGACGACCGGCCGCAGAACAAAGGGAAGAATAAGCAAAAATCCAAACGCAAGCAAAGCAACTTTGCCAACGATCTGACTGACACGTCGCGCTCAGCAACGAAACGTTTACGCTACGACGCCAATAGAGTCCAAAAGGGCATGGGACCCCCTATAAGCAAATCTCCAAAAGGCAAGGCTAAGGGACCTCCGAAAGGCCGGGGCCCGCCTGCGGGTAAACCGCAAAAAGGCAGGGGCCCAAAGGGACCTCCAAAGGGCAAAGGCAAGCCGCAGAAAGGTAAAGCGTTTGGTAAGCCACAGGCTGCTAGAAAAGACGGGCGTAGGAAAAATAAATAGTTTTTTTTATTAATAGTGTTTTTATTTTCGGTACTATATACCTACCTAACCTACCTTGCCAACCTACCTACCTACCTAACCTAGGTACATTACTAAGCAGGGGCGTATTTACCCTAGGGCCATCCGGGCCAGGGCGCCAGGCTGCGAGGGGCGGTAGACGAACCTAAAATGAAATACTTTATCGTCATTTAATGGGGCGCCAAAGCTAAATGCCCCGGGGCGTCAAATCTTTAAATACGCCTCTGATCTAAGATGAAAGTCCAACAGTCGTTTTTAAGTAATAAAAATAAAGGGAAAAGGAAATAAAAAAAACAATTCTAAAAACAACATGCAGCAATGATAAAAACCAGCCATTAGCACGAGATAATAAAAACCTTAATTAATTCTCATCTTTGTGATGGATGACACTGATGACAAGACAAACTATTGCATGTACATAAAATATGAAGGGGAATAAATTCTGTAACAATCGCATGGCATCAGCCTTATGTCTTCACTTCATTTCATATGTTTGCCATTACAAAGTATGCTAGTTCAAGTAGATACCACACATAGAAATAGTTCTTCATCCAAGGTATAGTTCCCGGCAAACTTCTTGAGCACTGACCTTGACGGTCCAGTACCTAGTCGTTTCTAGTACAAATTTGTATGCGCAAACATACCCCCTCCAATCGATTTAAGCTCAAGATGTTACTACGACAAGGTTCTTAAGTGGTTAGCTACTTGTGAGGCTGACTGTACTAGCGTCCATCGCGGATATAAAGCATACGTCCCTGTATGTTTGGCCTCTATTAGACGGCACCGGCTATGGCACCTGTATCGTACTATGATTTTTTCCACCAAACCTGGTGACAGCTTTTTATATTATTGAAGTGAGCTCAACATCATTTCGTAGTGAAGCGCCATTTAATGATATACTTACAAATACAACATACGTCCTATAAGTAAACAATTTCATTCTCTCTCATCCTCCCCTTACAAAATCCTTAAGGCTAAAGATGAATCAATATCAAATAGTCCAAGAGCCTCAGATTAATAATGAACTCGACAATCTAGATCTTTTTTTTTCAATATTTTATGGCCTGGAAACAATCTAGATCCTCCCACATCCAGTGTTGCCAATTAAGTGACTTTGTCGCTAGATCTGGCCGTTTTGTGGACTTCGTTAGTGATTATTTTCGCAAGTGTGCGATACATTTTCGTGACTTTTTATGGCCAGTGCCCCATACATTTAGAAACATTAGGGCCCAATTTTATATGAACTGGTGAATCAAACATTTCTAGACACTTTTACAAAACTAAGCTGACAACACTGCCTACACTACCACAGATTATATACACTACGTACAATGGTACAATTTAATTTTAAAATAAATTTTAAGTTTCAAATAATAATATTAGGTGTAAATAGAAAATGTATTATATTTCGACATAAATCCCATTAATATTAAATTACAAGATTATTGGATTAAATTGTTTTTTATTTGTTACATGGTCTTTTTTGTCTAATCTAATGTGTCGTAGGTGTCGTGGTATTGAGCAATGTGATGAAGGGGTGATTTATACTTTTACGCTTAGCCACCATAACGGACAAAAGGCTAATCATAAAGCAGGGCCCCTATTCTGGGTTCATGCGAGATTCATCTCGCACGAGAATAACTGTCAAATCCCAAGGAAATCTGTCATTTTTGACGTATGTGGCATGCGAGATAGCGTCTCGCATGACCCGAGAATTGGGGTCCAGGAAGAGTGACGGTAAGACTTAATGTGTTCTTGATTGATATCTCATTAAAAATAAAAATAGAAAAATAATCACGTTATCATTATTATGTCATGTGGCAGTTAGAAAATGTAGATTTTTAATACAAATATCTGATAATGCATGGTATCTTTAAAATGACCACAGACAATTCACTGTGGCGTCTCTGTCGAGCGGATGTTGTTTATGATCCTTCGACATTTTCCTTTGGAAAGTGATTTTGTGGTCAAAATTACTTTGAAATATGATGTTTGCGTTTATATTGTGATATAAAACAGTGTAATAACAATCAATGATGAGTCTATTATAGTGAAAACCTAGTAAAAGTGAAATTTAAATGTTTTGTGGACGGGACGCTTGGCAAATCTCTGTCGACCAATATAGCGGGAAATCTGTGTCGCGACGCGCACCAGCATTGATGATTCCCTGTAGGGGCTCTGAATAGTAATAGCAGCTTGTTATGTGGTCATTTACACTTTGACAGTGGTTCTGTGTCATATATAGAAGTGATTGACAATGTCCGAGGAAATGGCGGTTAGTGATAACCCAACTGGGGAAGAAAGTGTAGTTAACGGGGGAGAGGCGTCTGCAGCGAGTGCCGAGGACGCGGCGCCAGCGGCGCCCGAGCCGCCGAGCCAGCCCGCGAGCGAGGAGCCCGAGGACATCACACCAGGTAACATAACACTTTCACATAACCTAGCAAATAATTTTGATGACGTATTTTCACTATTTGCACTCCACTAATGGACAAGAATGGTGTTAGAAATACCGATTTTAATTGTTTCTTGCATGTTATTTAAATGATTCAGTAGTCTCACTCTGATTAATGGCTGTATTAGTTGGCAAAGTGTGGCGAAGCTATCTTCAAGTTCTTTGTATAGTGCAAGTATAATTAAACTTTAGCTGTAGCTTTGAATTTGCGAACTAGTTGACTCCTGATCCTAGGAATGCTTTTAATACAACTTTTATTCACTGTATCGGGACAGAATCACTATAGCGAGTATAGACATAGCGACAGAGTCACTTTGTTCATTTTCAACTTTAAGCTAGCTTTTCTCATGCATGGGCTATAGGATGTACTTTGTATGCACAGGCAATAAATTATACTATTTGGTATCATAGTTTCTAGCCGAGCGGAGACATTGTTAAATACAGCCTGTTTCAGAGTTCTGCTTCAAATACGCCTCTCGGAGAAATGTTTTAACAATTTAAATCAAAATTTTCCTTTTGAGGCTGGCATTGTTATTAAAACGCACTTAAGCTACTCTAAAAAGATCAGACTAATCACTTAGTAATCTGCGGCTGATGATGACCCTTAATTGCTTCCTTGATTGTGGTGTGTATGCTCAAAACTCAAAATCAAAATATTCTTTGCCACAGTTAAGCTTCTCACCGCCAACAGTATACAAAACCGCATACAAAAGTTATTGCTCACATGCCAGATTGCTAATGCGAGTTAGACAATTAACGCATTAACTGCCACATAGCACTATGTGTTAAGAAAGTGATTAGGGGTGATTAACTATAATTTATGCTAAACTGCCCCAGCCACCAGTGTGTTTGCGGCCTTTACAGGACAAATTAATAAAGCAGAACAGCTCATCACCATGATTTGTGAATGAATAAATAATTAATAAATATGAGTCGATAAAAATAGCTAACGGTGTGCCTTTATGCATTTTTTTCATTGGAGACAAAGACGTGACTAATTTACCAATAATTTATGCTTACTAGATGCCGAACCTGCACCAAATGAAGAACCTGTAGCTGATGTTGAAGTTAAAGTAGAACCAATAGATGAAGGTGATAAGAGGGGCACCAAGCGCAGAGCCTCCGCCGCCTTCAGTGATGTTGCCGATGAGGATTTCAAGGGCTTCGCTAAGATGGAACTAGATGATTCCACTCTAGACTATAAACGAGTTCTAGGTAAGCTTTGATGCTGATGATTATTTCCTGGTATCCCTCAACTGAGACATAGGGCTCTTGTAGGGACTGCCATGCGTTGCGATCTTGCGCAGTGGCTTCAAGGTCCTGCTAGTTGCATCTAATTGTAGAGATTTCCTTCTCTACCGATGGCCTCCAGGTTGTGCGAGGTTGGCCAGGTTCTCTAGTAACAGCTGCTTGCCATTTTAATGCTTGTTGGAGATATGGCTAGGTAAGCTTTAATGACAGAATATGCTGCAGACTCATATTTCTTTTTCCTGTATTTAATTCAAATTTGAATTTAAGTATGGTCCAGTCAGCAATTGGAGTAGTTGAATGAATACTGTCACAAATATTCACTCTGGACAATAGAGTTGTGTGTGTGTTTGCCCTCCTTGATGGTGTAGATACATCTAAATACCTAAATTAATACACTAATATAGTAATAAAATAACTTTTCTTGACAGAAAACCTTGAGGCTGAGGTGACGGAAGCCAGCAAGACAGTGGTGCCTCTGCAAACTGTGATGGGGACGCCTTTGGGACCAGTAAGGGCTAGCAAGCGAGCCAGGCAAGACACTGGTAAGCACTAGACCTTAGAAAAATAACCAAATGTTATCTAAGTCCATTCCATTCACACATTCATTCCACCTTGATTCATTTCACTTCCATTCATTACACCTCGTTGAGTTTCTTGCCGGTATCTTCTCATCAGAGGTTTATACGAACCAGTGGTAAATTTTATGACATTCATAAAAGCTACCTGTAAGCCGAATCTGAACAAAAATATTTTGACTTTGACTTTGATTCCATGAATATCATTAAAAAAAGGAGAAAGAACTGTCTTTCACATTTGCTTCCTCAACCACACATTGAATACGCATTTATGAAGCTTTAAGATTATGTGCGTGATTTCTCATTTTGTTTTAATTTTTCAGATGGTTCGAGACCCTCGTCAGCGCTGTCCTCAAGATCAGATGGTGATGGAGCCATTTCTTCAACTGAGGTATATTTATTACAAAATTTTGTAGCTAACTTCATTGTTCCTCACGTTAAATGCTTGTTAGTGAATTCCAAAACAGTTATAAGTTTTTAAATTGAAACATAAACCAACACGGAACGCCAGTGATGACATTAACAATTTGTATGTATTATCATTGTATTTGACGTTTAAATTTATAAATGCAATAATTTGTTTTTAATTACTTGTATATTGCAGTCCCAAATTGTAAATTAATTTAGTGTAGATTTCACAAACTAGTGTAGACGCTTGACTTCAGCCATTTTGGCGCTGTAGTGGCTATTAACTTAGTGTAACAAAAATGTCAGAAATTTTCTTACCATCATCAGTTGACCCACTTGCTGGTTTGCCTTCCTATTTCATAAGAAAAAAAATCAATAAGTGTGTAATTTACCAGTCCATTTCATCACTTGTACCAAAAGGTAGAAAGTTGCCCAAACTGGGGGGGTTCCCCTGCCTCGTTTTTTTTAAGATGAGAAAGGTCGTAATTTTTTTATGTGTTATAGATTCTAGTTCTGGATTAAAGTTGTATCATTTCATTTCTCATAAAAAACAACGGGCTAAGGTTCAAGCTGTAACATCGAGGCTCTAACGTGTTGTCCAGGTGAGCAGCTCGTCCCCGGCGGTGCGCGGGCGGCGCGCCACGACGGAGATGTCATCCCCGCTGCTTCGCGTGCCGCTCGAGCGCGGCTGGAAGCGCGAGCTCGTGTTCCGCGCCGCGCTCGACCAGCACTCGCGCAGGAACGCCGACATCTACTACTACACCCCGCAGGGCAAGAAGCTGCGCTCCACTAGAGAGGTGAGGCTGGAGGGATGACCTAGAGTGTTTTTAATTAAAACTTTACAGTACACACATAAGTGACCATTAAGGTGGGATCTGAGAGATTTCATTTTTCCAAAGGGAGGCATATAATGCAGTATGAAGTCTATATACATATCCCTTTCGAGAATAGACAATTTCTCTCAGTTCACTCTCTACAGTCATGGTCAGTTAAGTTTGTGTTGCTGTTTGTACCTACTGTTAACGAGTGATAAGTAGCCATCGTCAAACTGACTATTATTACTGGCCAATGCAACAAAACTAAGATACTTTAGACAGTATTTGAATAAGACACTCGGGCTAGTTCTGGTATTGCTTCCTATACCAAAACGCCTAGATTATTAGAAATAACATAATATTTTACAATAGTGTCGGCCATCTATCAGCGAACACATCAGAAATTCAGACTGACAGACACATCTTAATTTAAAAGAAGAGCTAGCAGTCGTCCAAATTATTTTTCTTTTTGTTTTGCTATAACTTCAAGGGCATTCTTGTTTCAGGTATCAGAACACCTCTCTGGCACTGGACTTACAATAGAGAACTTTTCATTCTTCAAGGAACCACTGGGTGTGGACGACCCTGATAAAGAAATTATTCGGTAAGATATTATCTGCAAAACCTTCATACCTAAATAGATCGTTTTTATCATAGAGAATAGACACTATGCGCATAAACGCATTTTACTAAATGTGATAAAAATTTAAGTTTACATGAAATTTACCATACATAAGCAAGATTTAGTCGGAAAATTGAAACACGACAACACGTACACGTTGCTTATCCGTAAAAAAAGTGTTATGTAGTATGTATAACACTCTGAAAAGCAACTGCAACAATTTTGTGTATTACAAATAACACTGTTCTTGTGTAACACTGCAAATTAAGGCCTAACCCCCTTATTCATAAACGCTTCCTAAGCGTTTGTTAGTTAACATGATTTATGTCAAATTGTTTTAAACTTTCGCGACTTTCACACATATTTATAACATTATCGGGACTTTAGCGCGATAAAAATATATTGTTGAGTCTACTCGTGACCACGGCCATTGAAACATGGCCGAAACGTCGAGGTAAATCAACAATATATTTTAATCGCGCTAAAGTCCCGATAATGTTATAAATATATGATTTATGTCTTTATCTGTCATTGTGACGTTTGCCCTCAACTGAAAGGAACAAAACATTTGTAAGCTTAAAAAGATTGTTAACTTTTTATGAATAAGGGGGTTAAAATAAAATTTTTGTGCGCTGACAAAAAGTGTTCTTATTGTATTGTACTTTGTAGAGATGCGAAGATGATGCGGCGGGTGGAGTCTCCAGTGGCGCAGGCGCCGCCCCCGACGGAGGGCAAGCGCACGCCGAAGCCCAAGCAGCCCAAGGGCGCCAGCCCCGAGCCGCAGACTCCCAAATCAGCTCCAACCAAAATTAAGGTAACAAACGGACATATTTGGACAATTTACACCATTTCATCTAGCATGTACCTAAGTAACTAAAACACTAACCCCCTTATTCATAAACGCTTCGTAAACGTTTGTTAGTTAACATGTTTTATGTCCTTATCTGTCATTGTGACGTCTGCCCTCAAATGAAAGGGACAAAGCATTTGTTAGCTTAACAATATTGTTATTTTTTTATGAATAAGGGGATAAGGAAGTAACTAAGTTATTTTCTCCTATTTGTATATTCTTTCTAGTTTTCTTGTGTGATGTATCAATAAAAAAAAACCTATATTTCAGACCTGATCACCCATATAATTGTTAGATTAAAATAAAGATTAAAGTAATTAAGATTAAAATTTAAAAAATGATAACGAGTATTTGTTTTATTAAACGTGTAATTTGACATTCTATGCAATTTATAATCTGATTTCATATTCAACATTGTAAAAATTTAACAACAAATGACGCCATCTCTCGTCAGCTAACGGGCATTCATAAATGACCAAGTTGCATGAGATAACTTGATTAAGTTTAAGTTTATTTAATTGTATTGTTGTAACTAGGTAAATATATACAAGGCGTCGGCTATACCACGCGGCCTTCACAATTCATATTCACAATAATGAAAACGAACCGAACTGACCGAATTCCGTGATAAGTGTACCCCAGTTCCAGTTTTAGGATCAATTGTTTCACGCAATTTGACTTTGAGGACGTCCATTTGTCAGTATGCCAGTGTTTGTAATGCCGTTTATTGTTGCAGGTGAAGTCGATAGGTTCGCGGCTGAGCAACAGCGCGGCGCCCACGCCGCCAGCCAAGCCCAAGAAGGCTCCGGCCGCGGACAACAACAACAGCGCCGCCTGGAAGAAGAACAGGTATCTATGGGCGCCGGCGCGGTCCGGGAGGCTATTGGCCGGCTGATAGCGGTGTTTGCACAGCATTAATAGTAATACATATACAGAAGTCTCACTTCAAGCAAAAAAAGGCGAATTTATAGGTATTTTTCGTCCCGTCCCGTCCGTCAGCACTTTTCATCAGTCGTGACTGCGGTCAAGTGAGAACCCATCATCAATAAAAACCTGTTTAGGTATACGTCCTACTGTACGTCTCTCTGTTTATCGTATAACTTATATTCATTTGCACGCGCGGCTAACTCAATTTCTGTGGCCCCAGTGTAGAGGGGCCCCGATAGACTTGTAGCTTCGTGAAGTGTATGCGTCTGCTTAGAGGTAGCTATCATACCTAGTGTCTTTTTGACATCAAAATAGTGTAAACGTTCTAAAGCAACCAATTATAAATCACCACTTCTATTTACAGCCTCGGATTTGTTTTTTTTAGGCGATAACCGATGTTTCGGTTACAGGGAGCAAAGTTTTTAGGTTAGAATTTTGTTAACATAATTAGACAAAGTAACAGACTTGAGACGCTTTCGTAATTCCTGTAGTTATAGCGACGGATTAACGTTACGTCTTATTGCGACTCATTTATGACGACAAATGTTATACAAATTCCATTTATTGTAGGTGGGATTAAAGTCCAATAGCCTTCCTGACCCACTGGCCAAGCGAGGCTAAATTTGATCTTTATAAGTGCAAGGAGCGCAAAGATCATATTTTGCCTCGTTTTCAAATGTTTTCTCCTGATTTATATGTTGGCGATTCATGGATTCCAGAGTATTTTTATGGATTAAAAATCATTGAGGCTATATTTAGTCCATCACTGACTATTAGTGGTATCATCTAACCAATGGGCTGGGAGAAAGAGTTGTTAGTACTGGTATAATGGACTGGTAGGACTACTCATCGAAACTCGGGGATCTTGCCTCGTGCTGTCCCTTGGCCACGCCCATCTTTTCAGCTTGGAATACACTTTACGCAATCTTTGATTTTAAAGCGATAACTACTGATAGCGGCTGTTTGTGGAGCACTAAATACCGCCTAAACAATTCCACGTTCCGTATTAAAAATAATCCGTAATAAAATAAAAATACTCAAGTCTGCATGAATCAGTTTTATATGTCACTGTGCTAATAAAATATCTTGTACTGAACTTTGTAGTAGGAAGTTTCTTATTGGACTAATTTTCGGAATCAAGAAAGTTTGATACATTACCTCAATATTTGAATGTTTATCTGTGAAAGATATGGAAAAATTGCACACAGTATGAAGGTAAAAGGAACTTTTTTGTGAGATTTCAACAATAACACGAGGGTCACGGTTTGTTTGTTTTATGTTATTGACTTTCTTTTTTAAATATCGCGTCTGTAACGCGATGTTCGCAACATGAATATGTACTTGTGGGGTGATCCATTCGATTTAAATAACCTCTTCAATTAGACCTAGTAGTTCTTGTGCGTCACTCAGGCACCGTAAATGTAATAAAAACTATCAATCAGATCAAATTGGCAACTTTTCAAAACTACAAATTTTCTTCGATAACTCTTCAAAAAAGAGAATGGAACTGTTTTTTTGTGAAATTAAAAATCTAAGCACCGGGCAGAGATAATTTGACTTCTGCCATTCATTAGTGCGGGGTTTATGCCATTTGGTAATCCGACTAAATCCGAAGATTGCCGAGTCGCATAATTCAATTCGGAATACTTTATATATTTATTGAATTGGTAGATTTTAATTGTCTCGATCCCTTGTTGCATCTTGACGTCTAATCAACTCGTAGGCATTCGCGATTTGCGTTTAGATAACCTCACACTTCAAGTCGACATTTTGGTGTGATCGTTATCTGCATAGTTCTCTACGCGGCACAAACGCATTTTTCCGTTCAATACTTCGAATTTGCGACCGTGCGTTTTCGTGCCAATTGCAATACACTCGTTACGAATGGATCACCCCACCGATGCCACTGCCACTCCGGAGGGTTGATTGACGTAGCGCAATGAGCCCTCCCCGGCGGGTACTGAGTGCGCGCGAGTGTAGTCTCGTCGGGCAGAACGGCGCCCGCGCCGGCCGCGCCGCCCGCGCCGCCGCCGCCGCTGCTCAGCCGCCCGCCCGCCGCGCCGCCCGCCGCCGGACCAGTGCAGCGCGACGAGGTCAGTATCCATGTCACACAGCGCCTAAATACTATAATAACACTTATTTAAACCACCTTGTACAACGAGGATTTTAAATTTAGAAATAGCTTATGTTTTTAGAACTACGGGCAGAATGTCTAGGCGCCATTACAATGACACTCTTCTGCATCAGTGTGGTTTTACAAATAACAACACACACAGGCGGTCCGTGGACGGGGGTTTAAGCCTGGTATTTGTTCTTTTTTTTGAATAATTCCGGATTCGGTTTTACAAACATGCAACTTTCAAATATGCACAGGCTGGTTAATGTCAAGAGAATTTGTTATTATGGCTTACAGATTTCTGTTCATTTCAATCCGTTCAAATACTTACATTTCTTTTGGGCTCTAAAAAATTTGTCCCTTTACGTTGAGTTACCCCAAAACAATTATCCCGCATCGTAATGTGAACCCAACAAAGCCATAATATGCTGTCAATACCGTTTTTTTGGTCTAATGTTTTGGCTAATTTGTACAGAGCGTATGAGAGAAGGAGAGTTGATGTTGGGTGGTTCATTTTGTTCAAATAATACGACGTAGCTTCCACTAACACCTTGTTGCGTGTGAACATACAGACAGCAACGAGAGTTATGAACAATGTTGTTCGTAATTTCATACAAGATACAGTGTTGACTGTTGAGGGATTAGTTGATGGAGTAGTATTGGGTGTGGGGTCAATCCTTGCAGCCGGCGCGGCCGCAACTGGTGCAGCCGTGCTCGATGACGTGCGGGCGCGGCGTGCCGACGCTGGCCTGCGCCGCCTGCCTGTGTCTCTACCACCCCGCCTGCGCCGGGCACACCACGGCGCCGCACACGTTCTTCTGCAAGGTAATCTATAATAATGATGATGTTTTTCTTAGCCGTCGGTGTTGGCCTCCTTCAGTCTTTTCTAGTCTGCTACTTTCAACCAGTTCGGGCTGGTTAGTTTGTTGATTTCATCCTTACACTTAATCTGCAGTCGTTCTTTGGGGCGTTTTGCATCCCAAGGCATCCTATGTAAGACCGCTTAGCACCACGAGCTTTGCTTTCGGGCAGAGTATAATTATTTTGTATGCTTTGGGACTTCATGGTCCTACTAAGGAACCCATTATTATTAGAAATTAGTCTATTATCCTACTTTTAGAGGCCAAACCCTCCTTCATTGTTCCGAACATAAAGTTTGATCTAAAATAGTCACAGAATGATTTGTCGTATCCAGAATTGCCGTAAATCGAGCACGCCGCCGCCGGAGCCGCCGCCGCTGACGCACAAGTCGGGCATGACCCCGGCCGCGGCGGTGCCGCTGCCGCGCCGCGCCGCGCCCGCGCCGCAGCCGGTGCCCGTACCTGTACCTGTGCCGGTGCCGGTCGCGCGCCCGCGCCCCGACAAGCGCGTGCTGCTCAGGATGAAGGTATATTCAGCGACCATCGAACGAAAGTGACGCGCGAAAAATATGCTCCTAAATCCTAAATTCTCCTTTTATATTTGTAACATCATTTTTAAATAATATCCACAAAAAGCAATTTTTAAATACATATATTATGGGGACTAAAGGGATTTAAAAGTACGAAAATGAAGAAAAATTATTAGAATCCTGATAAAAAAAAAAATTAAGCGAGTGACCATACGACGCTCTTATTATCCTAATAAATATGATTTAGTTGCACACTCCAAACATTTACTAGCAAATTTACACTGGGGTGACATGACATACGTCTATGTAGCCATTTTAGAGGGAGCATTTTCGCGGGGCTCGCCTAGCATCATTTTCGCGATATTTTAACAAATAGTGACCGTAGACAAAAACTGAAAATACAATTTTTCTTCTTTTGAAGAGTTCTTTCAATTTCGATGACAGAAAAAATTGAGTTCCCATGCCCATAGTCGTGTCTTGTGGCAGGTGGCCGGCGGCGGGCCGGACGGCGAGCGCGTGTGGGCGGTGGCGGCGCCGGCGCCGACGCGCGCGCTGCTGCTGCGCCCGGCGCTGCCGCAGTCGCTGGCCGTGCTCAACGGCCGGCGCTTCATCGTCGTGCCGCGCGCGCTCGTGCAGCCCGAGCCGTGAGTACGCCACCAGAGACGTCAATGTCTAAACAAACTGAAACAAGTTACTTTGCTACTCCGCGAAACCAGTGCCGTGCACGTGCAAGATAGCTGCGTCTCTGCGATGGTATATATATATTTTTTTTTTTTAAAGAAATAGTAAGTGATCACTACCGCCTATAGAAACCCGCAGCATCAAAGAGATTGTAGATGCGTTGCAAATCTAGAGAACTAGGATAGAATAACTCTTGTGCCAGTAATTGCACCGGCTGCCTTGTATTTATATATATTTAGTTGAGTCTGTGTGATTCGAGTGAAAGCGAAGGAGGATGCGTTTTTGCATGATAATATAAAGTACAGACGCAGCTGTCTTGCTCGTGCCCGGCACTGATTTCGCTGAGTAGCAAAGTAATTTGTTCCAGTTTGTTGATATGGACCTTCGCAAAGTAACGCCTGAATCTATTAATTACATAAATGTCTAACTTTGCTCTCTTGTGACCCAATCTACTATATCAAACTCACTGCAAATCGCTCGAGTGTTAAATTGCGTTCAGAAGGTCTGCACTTCTACCGTTTAGAGTGGGAATGTAGACAGACTCTATAGGATCTATCTATATACCTAAGCAGCCTGAAATAAAGTTATTCTATTCTATTCTTTAGGATGCAGTACATCCAGCGTGTGCTGACGTGACTCTGTTTGTTCCAGATAACCCCGGGGCGTCGCGCCGCCCGCCCTCGGCCTGCGTCCTGTACCATCACAATTATCCTTTACACCAGTTTAAACTAGTTTAGCCTAGGTCACGGGTGACCGTGGTAAAGACGCTATATTTATTAGTGGGTCCAGGAATACCAATCAGCAAAAAAACAGCGTGTTCAAATAAAATAAAATTGCTTAAAGTTTTGATCCACTGTAGGTTTAGAATTTGGATAACTAACAAAACTAGCCAAGCAAAACGAGTGCTGCTGGATAGTAGTTGAGTCTGTGTTCTGTATGTTAGTTCATGCGAAAGCGAAGGGAGGCGGGTTTTTGCATGAAACTATCAATATGTCGCGCGGAGGCGGCTGTTTGCTCGAAGGTTTTTAATCATTGGGAATTAAAAGGTAGTTTGTTGTGGTAAGTTTTCTGTGCACTTTGTTAGATTCGTTCAACCGACAGACTATAAAATCAATTACTCAAGCTTTTTTAAAATTTGATTTTCAGTATAATAACTGATTCGCATTAATTTCCTTGAATTATATTTTTACCATAAAACGTTAACGAATGAAATATATTAATCGTCCTCTCCAATTTTGCTATTGAATTCGGTAATCATTGCATGAAATTCTATATTTTTTAAACAGCTTATTTCCAAACTGATCAGTGTCTTTGTATACCTGATGGAAGTTTAATAAATTACTATTTATCACAACTTAGGGTATCTTCATTTTAACTAAAATAGATTTAGTACATAACTTGCTAGCGAACAATATTTTTTAAGTATATCTAATTGTTCCTTATCACAATGATTCATCTGTTTTACCCCTACATGGTTTCTTATGATGGGAACAGGAAACCTGTTTATAGGAGCGACATATATGCAGAAGAAATACTTTTTCTTTCTACTACGCCCCGCCATAATGTTAACATTATTTCCGTGCATACTCGGCACAAAGCGACACTTTATTGCTTAAGAGCAGAAAAGTTGTATGGAGTCCATTATTGATCTGTTTTGTTTTTATTTTGAAATTAATATAAGCGACCAAGAAGTTTGATTTAAACTCGACTGTGGCAAAGAAGACGGTGACGGTTTCATTCAGCCTGTATTCGGTACAGTGTGGTTGGCAGTGCGACTAAATTGTCGTCCTGGTGGCCGTTAATCGTCACAACAATACATGGTTCGATATGAGTTTGGCGTAATCAACATAAACTGCTAATTTTTTTATTGACCGACTGTAGTTTTCATTTAATTCGATATCAATCTTTTCTCACAATAGTTACTAGAAAAGCAGATCATAAAACTCGCACTTTCTGCCTGGTGCAACAATCTACTATTATTTAATTACTTTAATCAGGGTGAAGGACTCGCCTGTTAACATACAGGGCTCGTTTTACGGAGTTATGCGTTACGTATCCCACAAATATGTAAAAGTACATTATTTTCTGACTTTGAACGGCGTTGTAAACTTTTTGTAACTTGTAGTTTCGTGAAACGAGCCCGTGGTCAAAGCTGGGTCCCAGACGGGGTACAATTTAAAGAACTAATAAAATTCGTGACAAAAACTAGTGTTTTAAATTATGAACCAGACTATTTGTTAGGAAAGTTACAATATGATCGACACACCAGCGGCTACCACGTTAGCTTTTCTCACGGACATAAAGCATATATCCCTTTCTAACCAGCTAGCGTGTGTGAGAGGGATGCTTAATATCCACGCTAGTGTGCTACTAGCGCAGGTTGACCCCTATTTAGAATAGCGACAATTGTATCTTATTTTGAATTGTATAGAATCGTGTGTTAGACACTCGGCGACTAATAGACTGCATTATCGCACATGCTTTAAAGTATGAAAGTTAATACAGTTTATTTTAAGCCCCGCGCCCCTAATATGATTGCCACTTGCGTTTGTGTCGTGTAGATAACCTCCATATTCCAAGTTGACGTTTAGTGTGCAGCGTAGATAACAAATTAGATAACAACCTCAATTCAGGTTCACATTTAATATGTAACGCGTAGATTACCAAACAGATTAGTTGATAAGTACACTCCAAGTTTGACATTTAATATGTGCCGCATAGATAACCAAACAAATTAGATAGCCTCCAGAATCCACGTTGAAATTTAGTGTGCTGCGTAGATAACCTCAATCCAAGTTGACATAAGTACCGCGTAGATAACCAAACAAATTACATTAACTCCATACTCCACGTTGGCATTAGGCTTGTGCCGCCTAGATAACAAAACACATTAAATAACCTCCACACTCCCTGTTGAAATTTAATATGTGCCGCGTAGACAAACCCAACAAATAAGACAACCAAGCAAATTATACAGTCTCCACACTTCGAAGTGAAATTTAGTATAGTGGTTATTTACGCGGCACAAACCGACGCAAAGATAACTTGTCCCTCAGTGCCGCTCTAATTATTGTAGAACTAGTGTATTGTAGAAAGGGATGCACTATAGCTTGTGTTAGTCACGTTAGGGACGCTGAGCATATTTTGCCATTTAGATAATGGTTGATTTATTTAAAATTATGCATGTTTGTTTATTCATCAAATATTTTATGTTAGGATTAAATTAAAATGTTAAAAGCTGTTTCTTGTATTAGTTTACTGTATTTCTTGTTCTTTACACAGTGAAATTCATGCCGTTTTTGCTTCTTAAGGCGGCGATAGACTTGAGCACTCACTTGTAACATAACAGCGAACATTCGCCGTTTTAAACGCCTCCACGCTGCGCGCTCTTTTTTCCTATTTATTTCGTGAGCTTCTTAACTTCACGTTAGCTCATTACAAGTAAATGATCAAGTCTGTCTGCACCTTGGTGTAATATTGGCCAGTAGAAACCAATAATGTGTTATTAAAACAACGCCTGTACGCTTTCGTCTACCAATCGGAGGCCGGTATTGGACCAGTGTTGAATAGTTAGTTAAAAAAACAGAGCTGTATCTTACTCTCTGTCTAATAGGCATATTTAGTGGTATCAAAATGTGACCTCATATTAAAATGCATACGTTACATCTTGATATCCCTGAGGGTCATTCATGAATAACGTCACGTTATTTAAAGGGGGGGGGGGGGGATATAAACGTGACAACCCGTTTTAAAAATTTGGGAAAAATAGTGACGTGGTCGAGAGCAGTGGCAGCCGCCCGGGGCGGCAGAAAATTTTGCCGCCCTCTTCTTTAGGTATTCCGAATCGTAGGTGCGACAAACAACAACAACAACAACAAATACTCTTTATTGATTCACACAAGTAAACAAAATAAAAGAACACACACAGGGAAATTTTACATGGGATTCAACAGGCGGTCTTATCGCTAAGCAGCGATCTCTTCCAGACAACCTATGACAAAAGTATGTAAATTAAATGGTTAATGTATTTTCAAGTCATTATTATTACTTATTGGCTTCACTACGCCACTGGTCGGGTTGTCATTTATGGATGATCCTGATAATATAAGATTTGTCTTTGTTCTTATTTGAAATTTAAAATGTTCAAATGTCCTTAATAGAAAATGTTCTTTACAGCTTATTCACTATTTATTATGTATATATTAACATGTTATTTTAAATTAGAGAAAATGTATCAAACTCACAATAAATTGAGAAGTCCGTTGTTTCTTGTTTCCTATCATATCCGATATCGAGTATAAAAGGTAATGTATTTTGTAACAGTACAAGATATTTTATGCATTCTTTTTTCAGGCCATAATATCACCCATAAACTGTATGACATATATATTGATTTTAAAATGCATTTTGATTTTGCTTCGTTACTCGGTTCTGATAGTTTGCTTTCTCATCGTATGCCTAACATCGGGCTTAGCAAGCTATTGTGAAAGTGTTGAGTGCACCACATACGACGCAGAGAAATTGAAACGACAAGGCTTATTTCCACTCGCGAAATATCAACTTCACATCCATAACAATAATAATACGTGCTGATAATCGAAATGCATTTTAAGACATTTTCCTCTGTGATATCCAATACAACGTGCTGATAGTATGATTGTTCCTCAGTGAGAGTAAGCCAGTCCTGCGCGGGCGCGTGGCGAACGGCGCGGCGTCTCCTCCCGGCGCCCCGGGCGCCCCGGGCGCCGGCGCCGCGGGTGCCGGTGGCGCCGCCGCGTCGCCGCGCCGCCGCGCCCGCGCCAAGCCCGACGACACCGACCACTTCACCGCCTTCTACAACAAGGCGCAGGAGCGGAAATATAACGTCGTCGTGCAGGTAAGCGACATTCTAGCCTAAAGTTTGTTTTTGCCGACAAAATATTGTTTATTTTATTGATTAAATTTGTAAATCATCTCTTCTATTTATAGCTTCGATTTGTATTAAATAGGAGATATACGATGTTCAAATGACAAAAAGTAAAGTTTTAGGTTAGAATTTTATTTACATGACTAGCTGTTGCCTGCGACTTCGTCCGCGTAGTATTCGTTTGTCGCTATCACGCTTTTGAATTTTTACGAAACAAAAAGTATCCTATGTGTTTATCCAGGGTAAAAGCTATCTCTATTTCAAATTTTAACCAAATCCGTTGAGGCGTCTTAGCGTGAAGAAGTAACAAAATGCTGTCACACACAAACTTTCAGCTTTTATAATATTAGTAGGATAAGACAAGTGCGCAGATGAATGAATCGACTTTATAAAAGATGGTTTCACCTACAGAAGAGGGTAGTGCACGTCATTGTATAGTATGGTTTGTGCGCCGCAGATATTCCAGTACCTGGGCATGCGCGAGCTGGCGCACTGCGCGCGCGTCTGCCGGCTGTGGCGCGAGCTGGCGGCCACGCCCGCGCTGTGGCGGCACGTGCGCATGAAGAACTCTCATGTGAGTGGACCACACGCTGCTGCGCCTCCGTTCCCTCACGTCCTCTCGCATAACCTCCACGGACCTCGCTTGTAGTTATATTATGGTCGTGATTGCTCTTCAGGGAATACTGCGACTTTGCAGTTTCGAATATATAAATGAAATTGAACTGAATTCTTTATTAATAACAAATGAAAAATGTAGTAAAAAATAAATATTTTTTACAAAATGCTTTTTAGAAGTTCGATATGGCTATCGAGAAGTCAATCAAAGTCAAAGTCTCTTTATTCAGATTAGGCTTACAGGAAGCACTTATGAATGTTATAAATTTTACCACCAGTTCGGAAAACTTCTGAGGAGATGACACAACACAAGATTTTTTTTAAATTAATCAAAATTAAAATGTTATATTTATATTTTAAATATTAAACACATTAGGTGTACACTATTTAGAGTCAGGGGTCGCCAATGCAAGTCGGGAACATTTCCAAACATCCCTATCCAAAATACGTAGTCATTGATTTTATTATACGCCCGAGAAATTAATGTCTTTGACATGTTTCGTCCAAAAAAGCTGTGTAGACTCCCCCTCTTACGTCTCATGGGTCCCCGATAATTATTTTTTTACCCGACTGCCGCCAGAAAGAAGGGTTATTTCCTAACATGGACTCCTTGGAACTTGAACTTGACCCCTGAGGGTCGAATTAAACGGTTAATATCTATGATACGTTGACGTTGCGCCGTGGCATGCAGGTGAGCGACTGGGGTGGGCTGGCGGCGGCGCTGCGGCGGCACGGCACGCGGCGGCTCGACCTGCGCAAAATGCTGCTGCCGCAGAACGACGCCGCCTTCTGGGACCAGTTCGCCGACCACGTGCACCAGCTCGCCGACCTCGAGAGGTGACACACTGCCACGCGCGACACAGATATGCATGCAGTCACGGGTAGTCGATCAAGTTATTGCTTTGCCACTTTTGAACCTAATTCCCTTGTAATACTATGATCGAGAAGTGGTAAAGCGATTTCTTCGTCGACTATACACGTTCTCAGTCTAATTTTACATTCGTACGGACATGTTACATAGATAATTTTTTGGTTAAAAAAATATTTTAATACAAACTTTTTGTTGACGGTAGTTTATTATTGCATTGTCATCGGAGCTACGTACACATACCAAGTTTAAAAACAATCCGATTACTGGAAGTGAGTCGAAATACTCGAAATTTAATTGCAAGAATTGAACTATACATACATGTAAACTTGAATAAAAACAGATGCACTGTGCACTAGTTAACTGCTTCATTGGATACATTTACATTACTAAAGGTCTGTTTTGTTTTTAGTAATTTTAATTTTAAATGGTCTCTGAAGTACCGTTAGCCTCAGAAGTAGCTTAACACTTAAGAACTCTGTCGTAGGAACGAATTACATAGAGTTGCTCGAATTTGTCACATCACTGACAGCGACAAGGCACTAAAATATTCAGCTACTTCTAAGGCCGACCGTACATGCGAAACGCAGAAAATTGTACGATCTGTGGCCCGTTTCACGAAGCTACAAGCTACAATTTTACAAGTCTAAAGCGGCAACATTGGTCATTTTATGCCCATTGCCATTGGTCATTATTGATCAATGTTGCCGGTTCAGACTTGTAAAATTGTAACTTGTAGCTTAGTGAAACGAGCCACTGGAGGTGTGTATTAACGTGGAGCGATCCCGCGCCCCAGGATAGAGATGTGCCGCTGCCCGGCGAGCGCGGTGGAGGCGGTGTGCCGCGGCGTGCGCGGGCTGCGCTCGCTGTCGGCGCTGGCCATCCGCTCGGCGCTGCTGGACCCCGCGCCGCTGGCCGCGCTGCCGCTGCTGCACGAGCTGCGCCTCAAGAGCATGGCCGGCCTGTCGCTCACGCGCGACCTGCAGCCGCTCGCCGCGCTCACCGGCCTCACGCATCTCTCCCTCACCTCCATCAAGGTAGGGAGCGGTTTTGAACTGTCGCGATTTTCACACTTATTAAACGTTGACAGGACTTGAACGCGATAAAATCATTGTTAATTTACCTCGACGTTTCGGCCGTGTTTCGAAGGTTGTGGTCGCGAGAGAACCGTGTGGTCGGTCTTCTCGTGACCACCCGTTAACGTTATAAATAAGGTATAAAGCTTCAGAAAGCTTTTTGGAACATTTCGCGTCCTCGATGCTGTCAGTCAGCTCTAGCGTGCGTTGGCGCTGTGAAGATTGTCGGGGGCGCTAGGTTTATAAGAATAATAAGGTTTACTGTTATGTATAGACCAAGAATACACAGACTTATTGGGATCAGGGATCTCTGATGCAGATATAAATAAGCTAGAAGGGGGGGAGGGGCACAAATAAGCGCTTTGTTCGTCTCTCTGGTTGTTTCCTTGAGGATTTTATTGAGTACTTTTTCTTGTATATTCTTAAGTTTATTTATCTCTCGATATATCATTGTACATCTAAATTGTGCATGTTAACATGCACAAGTTATACCTAAGTGCACGTGTAAAGAAATTGCTTAACTACTTTTCGATCGTATCACAAGGATGTAAAAATGGCTGAGCCATTACTTGGTTGGTACGAGAGATTTTCAATTTGCTGACGGTCCGCACCATCCTTGTCGAAGGCGTTATAGTGACAAAATTGGTGTTGCCAGGAGCTGGGTTGGTGCGCGTGCGACGTGGTGGGGCAGCTGCCGCAGCTGGAGTCCCTGGAGCTGGGCGAGTGCAGCTTCCGCGCAGAGTTCGCGCTCGTGCTGGCCAAGCTGGCGCGGCTGCGGCGCCTGCGCCTCGAGCGCGGCACCGCGCAGTGCGCCGCGCCCGCGCTGCTGCGCGCGCTCGCGCAGCTGCCGCTGCTCGCCAGCCTCGAGCTCGTCAACTTCGACGTCAAGGTGCATTATCAAATATTAATCACGAGCTTTTACCCGCGGCTTCGCCCGCTCGGGATTATTTAATCGTTTTACACGATTTTACGGGATATAAAGTATCCGATGTTTCAATCCAGGACATGATCTAGCGAGTTGGCTGGCAATGCAAGCGGCTAAGAGAAAACTCCATCATCATTTTTTGCTTTTTAAATGGAAAAGTAAAGTTGAACATCTCACACGAATACCCTTAACTGTGCTAAAAATGAAGTTATCAAAACTTGTATTTGCAGGTCGGATTTGACGACGCGCTGGCGGAGTGCAAGAACATACAGAGGCTGCTCATCATCCCGACCTACGTGTCGCAGTCCGCCACGACCAACCAACAGGTGCGATGCTACACACAGCCTAGTTTTTGACAATCATCTATCTCAATATATTTATCTATATGTTGATTTTAATAGCGCAACAAGACATGAATTTCATTCAAACGAAATAATTCAATAATGGTACATTACTACAGAGGCCAGAAAGAAAGCAGTCGCCGAACGTGTATGGGATAAAAGGTCGAGCGTAAGCGAGGCCTTTTATAATACGGGTCTGGCAACTGTTAGTTCCTGCCGAAGTATGTATGGTGGAGCTTCTTGGAATTAAATTGCTAATGGCTTGTGTTCGGGCAGGTACTGAGCGGCGTTCTTCGGCTAAAGGACACGCTGACGCACCTGATGTGGGGCGTGACGATCGAACTGCTGCGGGTCACCGAGCTGTTCATCGACCAGTGCGAGCAGGGCGCCGAGCGCCGCCGCGACGTCGGCGAGTGCATCCCGGTGCTCAAGCCCGTGCCCGGCTGCCGCCTGCCCGCGCCCGAGCCGGAGCGCCAGCCCGCGCACCACCACACGCCGCCTCAGGTGACTGACTCACCAGTGTTACATTACGTGTTACGATATGTGTGCTGGCACTCAAACTATTCAATCACCAACTCCCTGATGTAACGTCCATGCATTTGAGGTGTAAAAATAACAATATAACTGAGTGTGAACTGTCCGGTCAGGTGGAGATCCTCCCGCTGCCGACGCTGCAACGGCTGCTGTCTGCGCAGCTGCCCAACACCAAACTGAAGTTGCTGCGCATCCCGTTCCACGCCACCTGGCGCCAGTCGCTCGCCGACTTCCAGTAGCACGCGCGCGCCGCCGGCACAGCCTGCACCTGCCTGCTGTAGGGGGCGCTGGGCGTTCCGACTGCCCGTACACCGCCGCTACACTGCGCCGACACGCCACATGAGTGGTTACATTGGTCAATAGGAACCAAACAACGAGGTGGAGGACGTTTCCAAGCCGCATCCCGTAAGGTTTTATACGCTAATCGTCATCTCGTCTGCGCAGAGCTCTCACATCCGGAGTAACCACAGAGTTATCGACTTATTTAACTGCGCAAACTGAAAAGTAGATTTCTCCAGAAAGATCCAATCCAAATTAAGCTATTTGCAGTCATTGAAGCTTATCGTAGCTTAAAGGTATTATTTGTACAGCTGTTCCGTGGGATTTTAATACCTTTGGAAATTATCCCATGTAAATGAATTGGCAGTGTATAAAGCTATCTTTGTGTTAACTTATCTCCTAAACCGTGAACCATTTACGCGTGGTGGGATAAAAATGTCTGTTCACGTTACAATGTAATTGGGATAAGTTTGTAGCAAGTAATGGTGCAATTACTAATTCGAACTATGTAATGCCGCCAAAGACACGGCATCGTAGCAAAATCAAACCCGGTGTGTTGCGTGTTTGAATTTTTATCTACCGAAGCTGAAACCGCCCAAACATATAGCAGGACTGGTAGCATTTACTTGTCACGGATTCGTGAGGTTATTTTAAGAAAGCACCAAATATATTTTTCTTGACACAAAACGAGCAGTTTAAGTAGCGGTGTTTTTTATTAAATGTACAGTAAACAGGGGCGATTGGAACGCCTCTCTAGGCGCACCCTTATTTGTCGCCGTCGCGTCGCCAACGGGACCTAGTCCCAACGTTGTACCATTGGTATCGAGTCATTTGTAAATGATTTTGGCTTGCACACATATAGAAAGAGTTAATGTTTTAACAGGACGGCAATCACGGAATGTCGTACATACTTAGCTAAGGTGGGCCACACAGAAAGCGGGTCGCTTAGCGGCTAGCGTTTCGATAACATCGCTTATTAAACGAACGGACGGTGATCTGTGGCATTGGACACATGGAAGGTAGTGGTACGCATGGAGGTACTTAAGTGCATCTTGAAGTTCACCAGACCTTAGATGCGAGCCCAAAGAGATGTACTTTTATGTAAATTGTTACACGTATACATATAACCATAACGAAGGGGACAGCGCAACTGAAAAGTGTTTCTCGCGCACCATATTTTCTTGAATCTGTTAAAATGCAAGCTTTATTTGGGTCGATAAAACAACATTTAATTTTCCACGATAATAGCAGTCGCTTGCACCTTCCATTTGTACGTAAGCATTTGTTAATTCCATGGTAGCACGCTGTGCTCTTCAAAAGTCACGATATGAGGAGTTATCTTGCCTTTAAGCGTGCCGCCTCCTGTTTGGCCCTAGCCTTAATTGTACCGGTCTAGTGCGAAAGAGATGCATATAGCAGAGAGAGACAACTCATCTGTTTACGCAAGTTAAGAATATAGATGTTTTATATTCAAGTTTGCTGTATACAGGCCGGTAGAGTAAAACGTAAGGATTTGTAAGTAGCGACAATTTGTACGGCTTGTTAGATGATGAGTAGATAATTCGTGTTCAAAAGGCGGACTTGGCCTGTTCAAAATAAGACATGTAAGTAGGCTTAGTAAATATTTCAAGTTTTGTTTGTTCCTTTTGTTCAAAAACGAAGGAATAATTTGGAAACTGTGGCATTTTACTATAACATTTGTTTACACTTTCACTGCGACGTAGCGCTACGCTCGTAGCCGGATTTGCCGCAATTGTTGCTGTCTAGCGAAACCTTCCTACGAACAGATAACCTAACATCAGGTTTTCGGCACTGATATGTTAGGGCCTCCGCTAAGACGCGCGAGTGCACGGAATGGGTGCACGTCTATCGAACAATTAGTATCAGCCCGCACCCGCACCTACGCGACTTAGCGGACGCTTTCATACTGTTTTTCTATAGGCGTGCACCCGCTTCGTGCGCCCGCGCGTCTTTGTGGAGGCCGTTAGTGCCACCAATCGTTTACGGATTATCTATCTATTATCTAAGACCGTCTCAGCCCGGTTACACGGTGCGAGTACATCATGCGTGTAGTAGTAATTCATTCGTTAATTGACCCGTTGTTGTCACGTTTGTAACCATGGTGACCCCGCAATATAACGTTACTCTCATATCTCTGACCTATATCGACGGTTCTGTGACTTAACCTCGTATATCGAATTGACGAAAATGAGATAACTAATTTAGACCGTTACATACACTGAACTATAAGTAATGGACTTCTAGTCAGCGTTAAAAAATGGCGCATCAAGAGTAGGAGAAAAATAAGAAAAGTACACTAAATTGACGAACGCTCGCGCTGTCAGTCTGTCGGCCTGTATTTTCTAAAAAAAACCTATTTGCAACGAAACTTAATAAATTATTATTTTATGCAGTTAGACGTAAAGTTGTAAATTCAATGACTATAAATGGTAAACTAATAACTTGCATTTGTAACATTGGCGTCAACCTGTATTCTCATGTCGGACCGTTTTTCTGCTGTCATTTAATATGACACTGTACATCCATGCATTATAATATCATTGGTCATTTTTGTCAATTCGATATACGAGGTTGAGTCACAGAACCGTCGATATAGGCATTACACCTTGTATTTTATTTCAAAGTCGTGGTAGGTTACTAAATTCTGTTACTGTGAAACCTACGGGGGAAAAGGCATCTATGATTTAAAATTACGTACACCGTATATGAGAAAAAACGCTTAAACATAATAAAAAACTCCAGTTAAAATGTGAGTTGGTCTTTCTTACATTCAATCATGCCTTAATTCTTCTCTTACTTTTATCTCAACTAGTGTTGATAGTGGAATGTTTGTGTCCAAGCTGGGACGCTTTTTATGAACCTTATATTACGTATGTATGTTATTTTATATCATAGACAAGTTGGAACTAAAGCGTATTACAAAAGTCACTTCCACACGTTGATATGTCAATCAACCGTGCACCTAGCACGCGTCTCGACACGCGTTACTGGCTACTTAACTCAGTGCGTCTCTTTCTCACTAGCCCAGTAGGAGAGAGACTGAGTTACGTAGTGAGTTGACGCGTATCGAAAATATTCGTGCTATGTGCACTGAACAATAGCAGATCTAATTTATGGTATACCTATATCCATGCTATCCTGTATGAGTTCAAGTTTTGGGTCACATTGCACGGCGCGGTGCACTATAGCCTCAAGCCACTTGTTAATGGCAACGATTACTGGGCGCAGTGCTCTTAAGGTAAGTAAGTATGGGTAGGTACGCACATCGCATCGGCGCGAGGGTTCCACTCCGTACTGTAGGTACGCTCGGCCACCTTGCCTACAGCGTAGACAAATCGCAGTAGGTTGTTGGTTTGCCGCGCGCCCGTTCGCTCGCCCATGCAGTGTCAGTGTAATTGAAAACGAATGTGGCGCAACCCTAACGTGTCGCCGGGAGTTGCGCGGGGATAGCGGACGCGGGCGGCGCGTTCCTTTTGACGCGAGCCGCCTGGCGAATGTGTATGAAGTAATACGAACTTTTTGTACATGTTAATAAAGTTGGAATTCGTTTAATCGCGGTCGTAAAAGAGAAGTTTCTGTACGTTAGTACTATTTTTTATTCTGTGGTCCAGTGCTTGAACAAAGATCCATACTTGCCTAAAGAGCACGGAGCAACAGGCGACAGCCTGAGCCCGGTGCCCGTTAACAAGTAGGCTCAGCTTTGGACATGGTTACGTTAATTTTTGAGTTTCCAAGTCTGTAAACTACTGTCGAAAATTAAATTAAACTGGCATTTATTCCATTTAGCAACGAATATTCTCATCGACATGTATCGTAGACGTCGTGCCCGTAGTCTATTACTTGTCGAATTGCTTTTCTTTCATTGTTTTAGTTTAATCATAGAAATTTCAGATTGGAATACTCAATTTTCAAAAGAATCTGTGGTTGGCTAGAACTAGTGTATGCATTTTTTGTGATTTTACTTTTTTATTCTTTGGAAATACGTTTGTAATGCCGCGATGTTTAGAACGGCTGGTCTAATTATTTGCGTTATATTCTCATTTTATTACACACATAATCAAATGTACATTGAATTCTTTAATTAAAATGACTTGGTTTTGTTGCATTGGACCCAAAGAAAATTTGATAAAAGCATTTTACTTTAAAAATAGAGTTCAAACAACGATGTTGTGGTGCCAGTGAGGCAAAATTGGTTTTTATTGTATAAATCGATAAATGAAACATTGAAAAAAAATGTACAGAGAGAGAGGGATCCAAACTTAGATTTAGCATTAAAAATACAAATATTTTATAAATACACCTATATAAATGCACCTTCTATTTGATTTACATAGTTCTTTTCGACACATATCTTTTGTAACAAAATATAGAATAATGTATTACCCGTTTATCCTTACACTCATATGCAAACAGACAACGCAATAGAAGTTCCATTATTGTCTTCTGCATGTGAATATGTTATGTGGCAAACAACATTCTAACCTTAAATTTCACTTTTAGCTATCGAAATAGTTTTTTTTTTTCGATTTATAGCCTAATTTTGTAATTTAAACGGGTAGTTCTTCTCGAGCGTTTAAACCGTTACCCATCTGTCACGGATTTCTTCACAAAATACTCGTAGTGTACATTAATGAGTAACTTTGATGAGAGATCTGCCACGAAATCAGCATCTAAATTTATCAGAATTTTCCGTTTTTTGTCTTTCATGGAGCCAGTTAAGGCGTGACAAACTGGTAGAGCGGTTTAAACGCTCGAGAAGAACAACCTAATCACGGTTTTGAAGACAGAATATGTAGTTTAGAAGGTTGTTTACCTCTGAATCAAGTAAGGATGTACGGATTATAGTTCTAGTATTGATAACACAAAGACAACCGTACAATTCGTTACTGCTATAGGCACCTTATTACATACAGCAATAATCGACTGAATGCGTGTTGTGCAGAGATCTAATAAAATATACTATTTTATGCAGCAATAAAAATTGTGACAGCAACTGCGGGAAGCCTCCCGAACATTTCTGTTGGTTGCAGGTTCGATGTATTGTTGAATATCAAGAGTTTTGCCATTTGACGACCTCTGGGACAAATCATGTAAATGAAATGACGCGATGGTAGTCCATGGAGTCCCCGGCACCAAATGCTTTTAAATTCTTCCAAAAAAACTATTTCAATTAATAGAAGATGATTTACAATATGATGAATTGACTTGTTTTAGTCTATTAATTAATGGTTTGTTTTAGAATAAGTATTGTAAATACATAAGTAGGGTTAGGTTATTATCGAGCAGTGCCTACACTTTTGGTTCGTGGCCAAGCAAAGAGACGCAGATAGAGTATGAATATTTTGTGTGTAATATTAATTTCAAACATATACTTTAAAATATAGGCCTTGATGATATATAAATAGTTAGTAATATGTGGAAAGATTATGTTATAACATATTTTATTATTATATTGTAGAATATCATGTATGAAAGTACAAGGTTCACGCAAACGCCTGTAGCAGTGGCGCGACATATTTTTCTAGCAGAAGAGCGTGCTACGAAATGTTTGTCCCGAGCGGGAGCGGGAGCGGGAGCGGACAGTCCTCGCGATCTCACTTACTAACGAAATGTTTGTAACAAACTCTGTGTCTGTAATTTAGCAAAGTTTCGAATTGGCAAGAAAATACAGAGGTTTTTAAAACGCGATGCATATATTATTTTAACAGCACAACTGTGGTTGCATTATTGTATCAATTATAAAATAAATATTATTTCACAGTTTGATTTATTCATTCTTCCATGACCCAAAGCATAGCTTTTCTAATATTAACAATAGGCTGTATAGTCTATTTGGCTTTTTATAATCTCTTTTGATGTTTTTTTATGTTAGTGATGGTGATCCCGAGTGGGTGTATAAATTGTGTGTAAGACTGTGCTCGAGCGCGGCGTCTCCGGACGGTTTTTATTTTAATTAGGATAATAGTAGTTTAAAGACAACTTTGCTAGTAAGCATAGGCGACTGTTAATAAATGGTTGCCGTGAAATTTTGTTTTATTTTGTAACCTCTACGTCTAGCCCTTGGGAATTACATAAGTGACGATCCTCTAGTCGAGGTGACATATGGTTTAGGTGTTGTGATCATGGTGATTCGAAAGATTTGGCCCATAGTCATGTACTAGTATGAGATGTTCAAAACTAAGTCTCAGTTACTGGTTTAAAATACAGTTCAGCTACTAGACTATTTAAATCTTCACTATACTTAATTCATGTTTTGACCAAAGATCCAATCGCAAAACGTAGGGCTAGGTCCTAGCTATGAAAGCAAGCAACGAAATTGGACCTTATGTTAATGCACGTAGAATACTCTTGTATCGCGCGTGTTGACATATATATCCGTCATGGCGTTGAGCTCCTAGTGATGTCTTTATCAATAGAAATATGATTTAGAAGTTATTCTAGTTCAGAACACAGGAAAAATAGCATTAGGGCGTATAAGTAGCCGGATTAGGTCAGCCTATATGTAGGGTAAATGCTCCTCCTTGCGGCACCCCTCCGATGGTTGCCACGTTTAATGTTATTCCAGGACATAAGTGGTGACAGGCCTGCAGAAACTAGGTGCCTATGACTGATACTTCGGGTTCCAAAAAGGACTTTTTGCCCTAGCATCTTCCAAGTGATCGAGGTTGACCAAAGCGTAATGGAAACTTTGAAACGCTCGTTGCTAGAGCAGTTGACGTTTGCATTGGTCGCGATCCGTTATTATAATCAATCATCTTAAGGACATGGGGTGCCTGTTGTTGTCTTGAGACATTCTTGTTCAATAATCAAAATTGTACCACTGTACTAAGAGAAAACACAGGTTTTACTAACAATTCTTTAATAAAATAATCGATTACATACAATTTTATTTCTTATTGACTAAGTTACCATGCTTAGGACATTTTACCGAACATCGAAAATTTTATCAAAATTGCGCTTATCCTATAAAGAAATAAATAGGTAAATTTCTGATTGCCATCAAAGGAAATCTCATAAAACAACTTCAAGATTTGTGACCAAATAGTTTACAACAAAATACACCAAATTCGTAAAACTAAATGGTTACCTTCTATTAAATTGGAACATTATTCACCATTTGGGTTAGGTTGGGTTGGCAACGCATCTGCAATATCCTTGGTTTTGCGAGTGTGAGTCAAGGCGGTGGTGATCACTTACCATCAAGTGACCAACTTGCTTGTTTGCCTTTGCATAAAAAGAAATTGCAAAAGCTGAGGAAAAAACCCAGTGTAATGAATGCGACCTGAAAGCATTACAAACCCACAGGACACGGTTAACATCTAAAATGCTTTTATATAAGCTACCGAGGTTCTCAGGCTGCAGGGTTCCCCAAGACAGTCAAATATTACAAAAAATACATTACTTTAATACATACAAAGAAACTTGTCACTAGACTTTTGAGTTAATTGTTGAAAGAATACGCTATTGTTGTTGAACCCTATTTTTTAGGAAAACAGTTGAACTGCAGAAGCGGTTATAAAAAGGACTTGCAAGCGAATTATATATTTTTTTGTATTTAAAAAACCAGATGATGTCTTCATGTACTCGCTTAAAAAGAGCTGTATTGAATTTATGACTTAAAATCTCTCATAACAGCTCCGTTTTTATAATTCACCGTTATACAAAATACAAGTTATATTGAACATACATTATGTAATTTCTTTAGGACTTTGTAGGTAAAAGGAAAACGTGGCAGGGAGTGTACTATTGTTCTGCCTACGCCACCAGAGGCGGGCACGTTTAGCCTCAGAAGTAGCTGAACATTTAAGTACCTTGTCACTGTCAGTGATGAGACAAATTCGGGCAACTCTCATGTCATTTATTACTACGACAAGATTCTCTTCTGAGGCTGAATGTACCACAAAACTTACAAGCCATCAATTTAACCTTTTAGCCGCCAATGTAATATTTGAGACACTATGTCCAGCTCATTTCACAGTCCTACCCTCTTATTCATAAAAAATTAAGCATCTTTTTAAGCTAACAAATGTTTTGTCCCTTTCATTTGAGAGCAATCGTCACAATGACAGATAAAGACATAAAACATGTTAACTAACAAACGTTTACGAAGCGTTTATGAATAAGGGGATTATAATTAAGACAAATGTCATTTAGTTTTTGTATCTTGGCGACACAGACATGCCCGACGCAAATGTCTCGGCGGTTAAAGGGTTAACATAATTGTCACATTTGTGTATGACAAACTTTAGGATTATGCCAAATTGTAGCATTTGTAGTTTTGTGGTACATCGCAGTCCCGCCGTTTACTCTGCGTTGGCGTCGGGGTGCCTCTCGAGGATCATGGCCACGCCCTGGCCGCCGGCGGCGCACGCGCTGATCACGCCGAACTGTCCGTCCTCGCGCACCAGCCTGTTGGCCGTGTGCATGGCCAGGCGGACCTGGACAGACATACATACATTGGATAAAATACGATATATTATTGTTTTTTTTCCAATTTAACGTTTCGTCAAAAAAAGGCATCTTTTGTTTTGTTCTAAGATTTTATTGTCAATCGTTGCTTGAATACACGGGGCATTAGTGCACATGTTGACGTTAGCGCTCTTATTATGTGACAACTAGTCGACAGTGGAAATCTCAAATGTCGTAAGGGACATGTCCCTTGTGACATTTCAGATATCTACTCTCGTACAGTATTACCAAAAATATATTGTGCCACGATGTACCTGCGCAGTAGACCAATTTTAGTAGCGCGAGAAATTTCGATCTACCAATGATAAAGTAGAATTTTACGCGCGCTAAACTCTTGCGCTTTTATTGGTCTATCGATTTCGCAGCAACATGGCGACAGCCCGTGCGCCACAGTGTACGAATTGTGTAAGCGGGACAAAGCTAAGAATGCATAGCAAGCAATACTCTGCCAGTTGCGTTTGCAAATAAAGTACAATATGGATTATTCACACGTTCGGCTACTGTCGGAAACCGGTCTGCGCTTTTCTGCGCAAACGAATACTGCCGATGTACAATATATTTTTGGTAAATCTGTAGTATGGACAAACCAAACTTGCTGTCTTTATAAACGACTAGCTACCAGCTCCGGCTTCGCACGGTTTCTATTGGTATGTAATGTACATAAAAACCTGTCATAAAAAAAACTCTAAATTTAAAAACAGTGAAAACCGAATCAAAATCTGTTGCGTGGTTCAGAAGAAGGCGGTTGAACTTACACGATAAGACGGGCATATTAACCCTAGGGCCGTCCGGGCCATGGCCCGGGGCGGCAGCCCCTCGTAGCCTGGCGCATAAAACACTTTATCGTCATTTAATGGGGCGCCAAAGCTAAATGGCAGGGGCGTCAAATCTTTAAATACGCCTCTGCGATAAGGATTTAGGACAGACAGACATCGATAGCGACTTTTTACTATGTAGAGATAAGTTACTTACGCCAGTGGCCGCGAACGGGTGTCCGATGGAGAGAGAGCCGCCCCAGTTGTTCCACTTGGACATGTCCGGGGAACCGACCTTGTTGTAGAAAATAAAACATTTTGTTATAAATTATCAGAAAAAATATTCTTACAATCAGGGTTTGAAATTATCAAGATAAATTTAATATGCCTAGCAATCATGTTTAACTGATATTACATATCAACATTTACGTTAGAAGTAAGTAGTTCAGTAAATTAATTATACACATTTTACAATCAAGGTAATCTTTTATATCTTTTTGTTTATAATTTCGTTAATAAAAACTTGCAAACCGAAATACGAGACGTTAATCAACTACATACTACTTAAATAAATTGATGATTGGAATATCATCCTCATCAACCTCACACATACTTATCAATGATAATTATCACTTCGAACCCTGCTTACAATAAATTAATAACATGGAAAGTGAAAGAAAGAAAATACATATTTTAAGACCTAACCAAGACATGCCATTACAAAATATTAAAAAAAAATGAGCTCGAGCTCTCTTGACGAAATAGTCGTATAGAGATATTTTTACGCAGAATAGATATATCTGCTGCTGAGTGTATAAATGTATGGATCTATTTCATCTCAAAAGTACGTACCTTGCCTTGCCTGCCAAGGTAGGTCTTCCCGAACCAGTCAGAGTCCATAGCCTTCAAGTTGGCCAAGATTTGACCCTGAAACCGATGAAAACAATAAAATCAATTACGGTCATATTTTAATACTTCATTCACTTGCAAATAGAGCTGTACTTACTTAATGGTATTGGCAAAAATATTAAATCAATTTAATTGAGTGGAACGGTCTTACTTAACTAGGTATGTAGTGATAGATCGTACCAAATATGCATCAATCAATCGATCTACACATTTAAGAGGAGTGTGAATCCAGCGCTCTCCATACAAACGGCGATAACGTTATCCACCCTCTAAACCTTAACCTACAGCCATGATTTTTTGGTATGTTGTCATTATGCCCTAGAACTAGGTTTGTATGTTTTGGTTTTTTAAAGATTCTTAATAGATTCAAAAATATTGACGCCTATGTGTTTTGTATGAAACTCCTAAAATGCAAATATTGTGAAATCTATGAAGAATATTAAAAAAAATCATAACACACAAACCTAGTTTTAAGGGATAATGACAACGCACCAAAAACTCATTGCCATAGGTTAAGGTTTAGAGGGTGGAAAACGTTATCGCCGTTTGTATGGGGAGCCCTTTTTCGGGCTGGGTTCACACTCCTCTTACATTTTACTTAAGAGTGTAAACTCCTCTTAAGTAAAATGTTATGAGAGATGTCGGCGAGTAACTTACAGCGAAAGCCTCGTGGATCTCCCAGGAGTCAATGTCTTTCATGGTGAGCCCGGCTTTGTCCAGGATCTTGGGGATGCCGTACGCGGGCCCCAGCAGCAGCTGGTCCACGGGATCCTGGGAACAGGCAGGACACCAGTCAAAACCCTCATCTCGACCGGATTGCCCAGTGATTTCAATTTCAGTCTTTATTGCATGTCATGTTGTACAAAAATATAAAGGACTACACAACAGTATGATAAATTATTATTATTTGTATGTACAGTCAAGGAAATATATTCACGTACCAACGTAGGACCTAGTCGACGAGATATACGCATGACATTTGTATGACATAGCCTGGCGTTTAACACGTCGCGTTATTGCGACAGTGTTCTAAGGTGGTACGTGACTGTATTTTCCCTACTGTACATACATTATAGTAAGAATAAATATAAATGGAAATAAAACTTAAAATGAGGATTAATAGATTAAGGCGTTACTTTTTGGAGGTCAATATCAACATAATAAGAATGAATATAAAAAATACCAAAAAAAAACGAAGATCAAAAATTCTACCACTGATTAACATATAAAAAATCAGTGACAAAGAAAAGTAAATTGAAATAAAAAAAAATATAAGTGACCAAAATTCGTTACTGTATTCTTCAAACCGTAGTTTAATAAATGGCACTCCAGCAGAAAAGCTAGTTTAAGTTCCCATGACGCGATCGGGGTTGTCAAAAAATGCATTACATTTACAAGTAGAGAATTAAATTAAAATCTCACCTGAGCAACATACGTGAAGTCCCTCAGGTAGGCTTTTGGCTTGAAGCCCAGTTCCTTCGCCTTCGCCTCGGGCATCACCAGGCAGGCTGACGCGCCGTCAGTCTGTCGACCGACACACCAGTTAGGACTACGTCTGTATTTGATTAGCATATATTATGTATGAATATAGGCTATGAATACGTTATACTATCTTATAGATTTCTTATATGAATATCCCAACTGAAAAATATATAAATTGTTTTAAACTTTCGCGAGTTTCACACATATTTATGACGTTATCGTGACTACGGCCATTGAAACATGGCCGAAACGTCGAGGTAAATCAACAATATATTTTTATCGCGTGAAAAATATATTTTTAAACCGCGATTGGAATATAATTGGAGAGTAACGTCAGCACACTGTCATTTCAAAGACTTGCGTCAATCTTCGTTCCTAAATGTATGAAATGACAATAGGCTGACGTTACTCTCTAATAATATTCTAATCGTGGTTTGATGATATAAAGTAAATTGTAGTGACAAACATACAGGTTAGATTATTAGAGAAGAGTTTCAACATTTCTTGCACTAAAAGTGAATGACTGCCCAAGTCGAATTTATCCTTTTCTGCGGCTCTGTCAAATTAGTTTGGGGAGTTGACCCGTCTGTGTACTGCCCTGTTATCTTCTAAGCACAACAGTGTTAAACTTGACTTATGCTGATTTCGTCCGTGGGCAGAACAGTGAGGCAGAATAGTCAAACAGAACAGTTAAAGACAGTTGGCGTTCAAATGTAGATCAGTCAACTAGTACCAACGGCGAGCAGCACCGTCCCGCTCACCGCACCGCACTGCACTGCACTGCCCACGCATTCACACGTGTGCGGCCACAGGACAGTCGATTGGAAAAGGTGGTAAGGGAAGTCAACCGCCCTGAAGAATAGATCGGCCGGCTATTAACTGTCCTGCCTTAATTGCTGTTTTGACAGTACTGTTCAGATTCGGCGTGCGCGTTTAACGAGTAAAAGCAAATGAAGGCATCGTGGTACCTTCATTCCGCCTAAAATCACAAAAATATTTTAATCATGCAACGTGGGGTACAATTGCCAGTCGGATTGTGACTAATTCAATTAGACGACGTTTACCTAATTTATGACGTCCATGCGCTAAAACTGGTATACCTGATGGTATACCCGTATTTTATATTAATCAATCAAAGACGCGTTCAAATTGTGTTAGTGCTGTCCCACTGACCAGGAAGGAGGCGTTGGCGGCGGTGACGGTGCCGTGCGGCTTGACGAAAGCGGGCCGCAGCTTGGCGAGCTGCTCGGGCGCCGACACGCGGATGCCGTTGTCCTTCTCCACCAGCCCGTCCTTGCCTTCCACTGGAACAACAACCTTCATTAGGCTTAGCCTATTTTTTTAATAATAAGGATGATCAAAATCGGCCCACGCGTTTGGTCTCCAGAGAAACAAATATACTACATAGGCCGATAAACACATTACCCTCCTTTGCGTCGCGTAGTCGGGTAAAAACGAACCTGTTGTCTAATGAGAACTGATCACCACCGTCTACGAAACACCGGCGGCCCCAAACATAGCGGTCTTTTACGGTGTTTTCACTCGTCGTACAAAAACGGTACCTACTATTTCATCCCGGAATCGTAAAAGATCTGTACACCCCTCCATTGATAAGAGAGTGAGAACTTGAATAGATCTTTTTCACCTTTTAGACTTTTCAGCAGCCATTGCCCTGAGTGTAAAAATATCGATAGAAAAAATGTTTAATTCGATGTAGCCGATAATTTTAGAAGCACGCGACTCGGCAAACAGCAAACAACGCTATTGAATACAATAGTCGACCAAGAAATGCTTAACCACTTTTCCTTAATCGTTTTACTAAGGGGTAAGGTTCGAAGAATGGGATTGGTTAAGCAATTTCTTGGTCAGCAAAATATTTCCCCTTTCATCTTCCGTCCAGATCGCTAATCCAGCCGCTAAGCAGCAGTGCTCGCACTGTTGTGTCCCGGCGTGGAGAGTACGACAGTCTGTGCAATTACTGGCACAAGAGGTATTCCATCTAAGCCCTCTGTGTTGGCAACGTATTTGCAGTCTCCTTGGTTTTGTGGGTGTCTATGAGTGATCACTTCCCGGTGAGAGACTAGCTTGTTTGCCTTTCTATAAAAAAAACATTATCGGGCTGCGAGGTCGCGACTCACCCTTGACGGGGATGAGGTCGGTGAAGTAGCCCTTGGCCTGCGCTTCGGCAGCGCACGTGTGCGAGCGCAGCGCGTAGTCGTCCTGCTCCTGGCGCGAGGCGCCGAACGCCGCCGCCAGCCGGTCCGCGCTGTGGCCCATGGTCTCCCCGGACGAGAACTCCGCTACCGCCGGCAGCTGCCAACAATAAACAACTCACTGTTATGTCCAGGCCCCTTTTATCCATTGGTACTCTGGGGCCTCCTTGTTTTAATCCTTTCCCTGTTCACAAAACAGTCTTCTGTCATGTCATAGTCATAGGCGCACAGGACCTCCAGTTGCTTGAAAACGGCCCTGGTTATATATACCGCGTTCCTATATTCAAACAAAATTGTAAACACTCAGCAGAAGCAAGCAGAAGAACCTTGCGCGAGTGCCGGATGTCCGGGCGGTGGGCGGGGCACTGACCTCGGGCGCGAAGAAGTCCGGGCGGATGGTGGCGAGCAGCGAGAGGCGCTGCGCGGGCGTCTTGGCGCGGTTGAGGCGCAGCAGCAGCGAGCGCATCTTGCGCGAGTGCCGGATGTCCGGGCGGTGGGCGGGGCACTGACCTCGGGCGCGAAGAAGTCCGGGCGGATGGTGGCGAGCAGCGAGAGGCGCTGCGCGGGCGTCTTGGCGCGGTTGAGGCGCAGCAGCAGCGAGCGCATCTTGCGCGAGTGCCGGATGTCCGGGCGGTGGGCGGGGCACTGACCTCGGGCGCGAAGAAGTCCGGGCGGATGGTGGCGAGCAGCGAGAGGCGCTGCGCGGGCGTCTTGGCGCGGTTGAGGCGCAGCAGCAGCGAGCGCATCTTGCGCGAGTGCCGGATGTCCGGGCGGTGGGCGGGGCACTGACCTCGGGCGCGAAGAAGTCCGGGCGGATGGTGGCGAGCAGCGAGAGGCGCTGCGCGGGCGTCTTGGCGCGGTTGAGGCGCAGCAGCAGCGAGCGCATCTTGCGCGAGTGCCGGATGTCCGGGCGGTGGGCGGGGCACTGACCTCGGGCGCGAAGAAGTCCGGGCGGATGGTGGCGAGCAGCGAGAGGCGCTGCGCGGGCGTCTTGGCGCGGTTGAGGCGCAGCAGCAGCGAGCGCATCTTGCGCGAGTGCCGGATGTCCGGGCGGTGGGCGGGGCACTGACCTCGGGCGCGAAGAAGTCCGGGCGGATGGTGGCGAGCAGCGAGAGGCGCTGCGCGGGCGTCTTGGCGCGGTTGAGGCGCAGCAGCAGCGAGCGCATCTTGCGCGAGTGCCGGATGTCCGGGCGGTGGGCGGGGCACTGACCTCGGGCGCGAAGAAGTCCGGGCGGATGGTGGCGAGCAGCGAGAGGCGCTGCGCGGGCGTCTTGGCGCGGTTGAGGCGCAGCAGCAGCGAGCGCATCTTGCGCGAGTGCCGGATGTCCGGGCGGTGGGCGGGGCACTGACCTCGGGCGCGAAGAAGTCCGGGCGGATGGTGGCGAGCAGCGAGAGGCGCTGCGCGGGCGTCTTGGCGCGGTTGAGGCGCAGCAGCAGCGAGCGCATCTTGCGCGAGTGCCGGATGTCCGGGCGGTGGGCGGGGCACTGACCTCGGGCGCGAAGAAGTCCGGGCGGATGGTGGCGAGCAGCGAGAGGCGCTGCGCGGGCGTCTTGGCGCGGTTGAGGCGCAGCAGCAGCGAGCGCATCTTGCGCGAGTGCCGGATGTCCGGGCGGTGGGCGGGGCACTGACCTCGGGCGCGAAGAAGTCCGGGCGGATGGTGGCGAGCAGCGAGAGGCGCTGCGCGGGCGTCTTGGCGCGGTTGAGGCGCAGCAGCAGCGAGCGCATCTTGCGCGAGTGCCGGATGTCCGGGCGGTGGGCGGGGCACTGACCTCGGGCGCGAAGAAGTCCGGGCGGATGGTGGCGAGCAGCGAGAGGCGCTGCGCGGGCGTCTTGGCGCGGTTGAGGCGCAGCAGCAGCGAGCGCATCTTGCGCGAGTGCCGGATGTCCGGGCGGTGGGCGGGGCACTGACCTCGGGCGCGAAGAAGTCCGGGCGGATGGTGGCGAGCAGCGAGAGGCGCTGCGCGGGCGTCTTGGCGCGGTTGAGGCGCAGCAGCAGCGAGCGCATCTTGCGCGAGTGCCGGATGTCCGGGCGGTGGGCGGGGCACTGACCTCGGGCGCGAAGAAGTCCGGGCGGATGGTGGCGAGCAGCGAGAGGCGCTGCGCGGGCGTCTTGGCGCGGTTGAGGCGCAGCAGCAGCGAGCGCATCTTGCGCGAGTGCCGGATGTCCGGGCGGTGGGCGGGGCACTGACCTCGGGCGCGAAGAAGTCCGGGCGGATGGTGGCGAGCAGCGAGAGGCGCTGCGCGGGCGTCTTGGCGCGGTTGAGGCGCAGCAGCAGCGAGCGCATCTTGCGCGAGTGCCGGATGTCCGGGCGGTGGGCGGGGCACTGACCTCGGGCGCGAAGAAGTCCGGGCGGATGGTGGCGAGCAGCGAGAGGCGCTGCGCGGGCGTCTTGGCGCGGTTGAGGCGCAGCAGCAGCGAGCGCATCTTGCGCGAGTGCCGGATGGGTACGTCCGACATGAACTCGACGCCGCCCGCCACGATGATGTCGTACGCGCCGGCTGCTATCATGCCGATGCCTAAAGAAATACAGATGCTTTTTTTATTAATGGGAACTATACCTCGTTTTTTAGAATTCCGTACCTCAAAAGGTAAAATGGAACCCTCATATAATCACTTTCAGTCAGTCTGTGTGTCTACATGTTTAAGATAAGAAATGTTGTAAACATTGTAGCGTTTTTCAAATAAATCACCTATACTAATATAACATGATTTATCTGTAATGTCGTTGTTATTAGCTTTTATTAATTTTAAAATAGCACTTATCCAAAAAAAGACTGACCAAAACAGTTAACATCATCATCCTTAAAAAAACGAGATATAGCGTCGGCATGTATTGCCGATCATTGCCTGCCACAAGATGTTCGCAGTCCACGGCCAGTTGCTTTTGACGCGCTATCGTCGTGCATCTTCGACGGTGCCATATCTAGGTTTCAATACGACCTAGAGACCTTTAGCAACTGGCTATAGATTGCTAAGAATCGAGTGTACTTTTTTTCAAAAGGGAGGTATATAATATTCACTATGAAGTTGATATATCCCTTTCGAACGTAGACAATTTCTCTTAGTGCCCTCTCAAGGCAATGTCAATTACATGGAAAAAAGAAACGGGGGAAATGGTTTAAAGCATTATTTGTACCAGTACCGGTGTCGCCACACGCACACACTTGTGGTTATCGTCTTATACTACACTACTAAAATAACACAATCTTGATTGGTTAAAATTGTCAAACGATATAAGACAAATAGTACACAAGTTTTCATAAGTAAAACATACCTTATCAGTAACACGTAAGGTTTACTTTTTATTAACATCAAACTGATTATATGACATTTTAATATGTAAACGTCAAATGAAAATTTGGCTTCGTAGTTCCGCTACTCAACACTAGATGTCACTTAAAACAACTTCACTTCAATAGTAGGAGAGCCGGCCGCAGAATTTTGTGCCTACTTGATACCGCGATGAAATGCACAATGGTTTCTCATTAAAAAAGATGCTAAGTCTGAATGTAATAATCTGCCAATTCTGGACTTGCAAAGTTCTAAAGTGCCACTTTCGGTGCAAAAACTGGGGCGTATTTTACCCAAGTGACTACCCTGAAATGACTGTCACATTATCAGAAAAGAAATTCATCGTCAGAAATTTACTAGTAGATACAAAAAAGTAAAATCGATTGTTGATTTCTAAGCGGATACCGCGGTATCAAGTAGGTAAGAAATTTTGCGGCCTGCTTTCGTACTAAAAATTCAAAGTGACACATGGTTTTGGTTCGTTTTGACAGACCGAGTAGACGGGTTGTAGCTATGCTAGCTATCTATCGATATCGATGTCTTTCATCGCACACAAAATATTGTACCAGACATCGGTGTTGTTCATTTTGAATTATTAATTATATTATATTCTATGACATTATAGACAGACATGGTAAGATGTTTCGACTTCAAACCCGCCTGCCGCTGCCTTCACATGAAACAACATGAAGTCTATTCAGCCTTACTTGTATTACGTTATGTATAATAGGTCTACCATGACCTAAAGTTACGAATTTAGGCTATAATTAAAAAAAGTAAGCGATAAATAAATACTTTTTTGACGGCAAAAAGTGCAATTTTTAGTTAAATGGTTGTTACCCACCACTATTCACACTTCACACGTTTATACTTCTAGAAAGTAAAACACGACACGTGTAAAGGTGTGTATACTTTGTAGTAAAACTTATTTTATATACACACATATCATAAGTGCTCTATAATGCGTTCAGAAACCGTAGGCAATGACCAGCATTATTACAACCAATTTTATTATGAGAAATTTCTTGTCTGTGGTAGTAGGTAAATCTGAAGTTTAATTGGCATTGCATACCGATTTCTGTAACGATATGAGTTAAAATTTGGAACAGCTGTCAAAATTCAAGTGGGTCTCTATTTTAGTATCCATAGATATTAAAACAGTTATTGATACGAAACGTCAATCCAGTGTGTTTTTTTTAATATAAACGCACGATATTTGATCTCGAGTGACATGAAAATAGGGACTTCATTCGTTTGTCTAAGATAAAAAAAAAAAAAAAAACGTAAAAGATAAAGTAATTTAGCTACACACATATCATAAGTGCTCAATAACGCGTTCAAAAACCTTAGGAAATGACCAGCATTATTACAACCAATGTTATTATAAGAATTTTCTTGTCTGTGGTAGTAGGTAGATCTGTTCTTTATTGGTCATCACATTACCGATATCTCGTGACGTTATGAATTTAAATTTGGAACAGCTGTCAAAATTCAAGTTGGTCTCTATTCTAGTATCCACAGATATTAAAACAGTTATCGATACGAAAAGTATCATTTTACGTAGGTATTGGGTTTTAGTAAAACGCGTATTGTTTCATTTTAATTTTTTATTCATTGTCCCTGAAATAAAACGTATTTATTAAAAAACTGGCGTTTCGAAAGTCTTAATTTTAATTTCAACAAGTGATGTATGCGAACATTTATATATTTTTCAACTATCGCCTTCATCAAATCAGTGACGTGATTAGACGCAGGAAATTCACCTAATTGATGAGACGCAATGTCATTGAACAAAAGAGACCCTACAAACTTTCTTAAGATTTGTGATAATGCAACTTCCTTTCGAAAAACCCCGATGTCAACATTTTTTAAAAACGTTTCTGCCGTTTGGCATATTTTCACAACATCTGGTGAAGGGTACAACAAGCCACCCTGATCTCTGGCAATAATGAACTTGTGGAAGGGTTGAAAATGATGAGTCACTAATGCGCTAACACAAATGTCACAATTTATCTTTTTCATCAATATTCGGACAATATAACCAGCAATATGACCTATTACTTGATTACTAAAATCAGAAAAGTCTCCTCCTAGTTCTTCAATTTCTGATTCTTCATCAATTTGGCGTTGTTCTGGCATACCTTCAGCTATACTCGAACTTTTGTTGATCCTTTCAACAGCTGAGGAACAGTTTAGGATAGATATTTGTTCTAGTGCTACACAGTTGCCTCTGTCTGTATCCCTTAATTGCACGTGGATTAATATTTTCTTGTATGCAGAAATAAATTGTCTGGCTGTGGGATTATTGTTTGAACCACCCCGTGCCCTAATATTACAAAAAAACAGTTCTAGGTGGTCCTGACTTAATTTGTAAAATGGTAAATATAAAAGAATTTTGGTTTCGATTAAACTTGAATACAAATGTTCCAAGGCCTTGATGCACCCCAAAAATCCCAAGAACCCAGTTTTTCTCCGAGACTTTATTAAGAGAGTGCCATTCTGCATTTTCAAATTGCGAATATAATCTGATGCTTCATCTAAGAACTCAAATACTTGGTGCGCGTTCATCTCATCTAATGCTCTTTTAAAGCCATATGATCTTAAATTTCTTGAATTAAATATATCAAAAAGATTGTTGCAAGTAATTAAAAACTTTTCTGTGGGCTCGCTGTCATGGAAAGAATCTAAACCCGATTGCCTGCAAAATTTAACACCTTCTGCGACACTTGTGCTAAAAAGTTGAGTCGCCAGCTTCACTTTCATTCGTTCATTGTGAAAGTTGATGTGGCGGTCTCGTAATTTATTTGATAAATGAAAGGTTTCGTCGTATTGTAGTTTGTTAAGTTCAACGAGATGTCGCCATTGAATTTTATTTCCTTCCTTGTCTACTAGAATTTTATACATTTCAAAGGTGTTCCGTAATAATTTTATCATATGACAGGGATCTGGAACCGCAACTATAGAATCGTTGGTTACAGGGTGCGCAAACTTAACATTTTCTTGTTCAAAAGAGCAGCCAAGATGTTTTGTCATTGAAATATTTGCCGCACAACCATCAAAAGTTAGCGCAACTACCCTTACGCCCGAATTGTGGAGTAATTCTAAACAATGTGTGACAAGGTCAGCACGTTTTTCTCCACTTACACCATCGACTAGAAAAAAGCCAACAGGAACTTTAAAGTTACTGTTTATTGCAGTAACTAAAAACACCAAAGCTTCTTTAGCCTCATCCAAGTGATCGCCTTCTATTTCTGTACCCATATCAACATATCCATGAAATTTGCGCCCGTCCCATTCCACGCGACGACGAATGCTCATTTCATCCAGTACCAAGGTAGCTAATAATGGATGATTAAGCGACTCGGCTTTCAGTTTTAAAGCAGCTAGCGACTCTTTTGTGAATCCGGGCTCTCCGCCGACTTTTGAGTACCAGCTTTTCAGGGTACGGGTATGTGGTAAGCTTGTATTAAAAGTCTTACGTACGTAATCATACGCCTTGGGCGAATAATAATGTAAAGTCATAGCAAAGCTGCGGAGTGCAGGCGAATACTTCCTTCTTGATATGACTCCAGATTCCGTGTTTCTTACTTCTCTGGCAACCAATTCTTGAACCTGTAAATCACATTTTTAAATAATTAACAATTTATTGATTTTGCTTTAGTTGCTTAATATTTAGGACCTAACCACTTAGTGAATTTAAATTGTACCAAGATATTTCCTATTATTTATTTATTATTATCATAGCATGAGTAAAATTTCATAAAGTAATGATAACAAACTTCTAAATTAGTATTTTTGAGGCAATCCAAGTGGTCCTTTGCCATTGCAAATTTATCTTCTAATCTTTTTAATAATTCATCGATAGTGGTGATTTTATTTTTGAGCCTTCGATTTTTCGTTTGCAATCGTTTTATTTTTTTTCCCTGTTGTTCAATTTTGGCTTTGCAAAATCTTAGTTGGCCTTTTAGTTTTTTTTTTCTGGGCGATGAACACTCGGAGCCACTCGTGGCATTTATATTTTTATCAGTTTCTCTTTCTACTTTAATCAAACTATTTGCAAAATGAGGCTCTACAGGAATCACGTCATCTTGTTTCTGTATAATATTTTCTTTTACTGTGTGTGGCTCCACAAAGTCTTTATGAAGTCGAATCTTCTTTTTCGGCTGTATCATCAATTCCGAGTTCTCTAACCCACCTTGTCTTTTTGATGATCGCGCAGTCGCATCACTAATAATTTTTGGCTGAAACTAAAGTAAAACTATTGAAAACTATACTAATGAAATAATAAATAAGAGAAAAATTAATTGAATTTGTTTTTTTCTGCTGGTAATTGCTTCCTCGTACAACAGGTAGGTACCTTATATATATGTTAATAATCCTATCATAAGTAATTTCCATCTCTATCCTTCATTGTACAGTCGAGCAATGTCAAGGTTTATTCTTTTCACATCTTATTGCAATATTATAAGTGACAAACCTATACACTTCCCGAAAAAGAGAAATCCAAGAGTAGGAGAAGCATGTAAAAGAAAAATATTGTAACTAACTTGATTAAAAACTTTAACAACTTTCAAAGTCGGCAGCGATGTAGGTTTCATATATCTATAACCTTTATTAGTTATTAGAAAATCATCTTCTATAAAATGCTCAGAGCATATGGTGCTTGATTTTGCTGGCATCCAATTAACTCTTCCCGTTGCATCTATCCATTTCTCTTTAACGCTAGGGTCTTTGGGAAACCTTAAAATAAATAAAATTAATCTTTAGTTAGAGACCCTGTTTCATTTAGTAGCGTTTATATTCCTACCAAATAGATTAGAACTCTCTCATAATTATAATTACGGAGATAGGGCCCCTTTAAAGCGAAAATATAAATCCTCTTTACTCTCTATCCCGTGGGCATTTCGAGAAACACTATACTCAAAATGTTTAATCCAGGGAAATGACAACACATCAGTGAAAACCGCATCCTTCTAGGTTAAGCCGTTTCTGAGATTAGCGTGAACAAACGCACAGACAAACAGATAATAATTCTAAAAATCGTGGTTTTGGGTTCTATTGCGCTTATAAATAGCCCTAGTAATAGTTTTTCTCAAAATAAATTAATGTACAGACACGGACTTGTTACAGATATATTATTATGTATATAAATGAATAGATGATTACATAATTATGATTACTTAATTTCTTTCATCGATACATGTATCGATAAAAACAGTGTCCCCACCCAACATTGTTGTACCAACTGTAGCGCAGAACTTTCTAGAGAGAAATAGTAATTGCAATCAATCAATAATAAACTTTATTGTAATAGAGTACGGTTCAATTTTAACAAAATGTTCTGTTAAATTATTAGTACAATGAAAATAACTAAGATTTTTTATGGAATATCATTAAAATCGTACTTACCGGTGGTACGAAACACCCCCATTTTGAAGATTTTTACTCCTGCTATGGTTCTTGCACTCTAAAACTGAACAATACGGCATGGCTAGGGAAAAATAAGGTATTTGTCGAGACTAACACCTCTGCGGGATGACAGAACACGACTGGAAGCGGTTTAGCGGAGGTTACGTACAACAGTACGTAATGTTGGCACGCGCGTTACGCGTACATTGCATTTCCCCCGTTTCTTTTTTCCATGGTCAATTAAGTTTTTTGCCGTTTGTATAGTCGACCAAGTAATTGCTTGACCACTTTTGAACCTTATCCCTTTGTAATACGGTCGAAGTGGTCAAGCAATTTCTTGGTCGACTATACATAACCTTGAACAGAAAATATATATGTGGTAAGGCGAACTTTGTCCCTTGCTAAATAAATAGGTGCCCTTCATCAAAACACACAGCAACATGTACATTTTGGCTTCCATTCAAGTTATTGGAGGATTGTGTAAAATGGAATTTGTGTAGGTCAGTGCCAAATAGTGTATACAGGAAGTAATATCTGGCTGAAGTAGATTACTAAAATGGTTATACGAAGTACAATCAGACACAGTATCAATAAAAAATTATAACGGATGGTATAGGGTGTTTGCATGACTTGTGATAGTTGTGATACCAAGTCCCACAACACATAGCGACAATAAATTAGAAACAGAAATATTTTTCAAAAAAAGTGTTGTATTGCTTTTCTATCATATTTTCCCACGTAATTTATGGTCACTTTAGAATATTAAGAAAGTATGTTTGTTTGCCTCGCTTATTCATAAAAAAGCAGACTCTTCAATTTTTTTTTTTTGCCATGAAAATGAGCAATACAGAAATCATCAATCAATCAATCGCCCAGATAAGCTGTTATTCAACAGATAACAGCCTCTTCTGTACGAGTTATTATACAGTTAAAGTTGGGGCAACACCAGATGCGTACACATTGCGTATGCAACATGGCTCCAGCTAGCTTCATAGAGCTGCGTTACGCAGCGAGCTGCATACGCATTTGGTGTGGCTTGGCCATTAATCATCTGCCAATTACTCCAAAACACTTACCAGTGGTGATAGCTTGATTGGACGATATGCAAGCCATGGTGACGGTGTGGGAGGGAGTACGGTCGCTGAAGCCGGCCGCCAGGGCAGCCTCGCGCCCGATGTTCGACGTCTTCACCTCCTGGATGACAGTGCCGTAGATGATGTACTCAATCAGCTCCTTGTCGATACCAGTCTTTTGCAGTAGGCCCCTGTGGTTGAGGAAAACTTTATGATCAAAAATGCATTGAGACAATACAATAACTCTTTATTGATCATCCCAAAATATGAAAGGTTTAATTAGAAAATACATTAGTAGGTATACAATTGGAGGTGCGCTTTAAGAGATCTTTTCCAGACAAAGATAAAAGAGATAAATATCAGACCAGATAAGAGCAGGTAGTGCAATACCATGTTTTAATGAACACAACATAAACTGCTAAAAAAAAGAAACATGAAATTTGGAATGTGTAGTAATCAATCTGGAATTTTGATATGACTATTTTTTCTGAGAAAAAAACACCATTATAAAAAATTACTAAAAGACACCAAATTTAATAATGGTGCTAGTAAATAAGTTTCTAGTTCGCAATTTCACAGCAAAATGCTTTCGATGCATTTTATCTTATTTTAGAACTTGTAGGTGCATCTACCAGTAAAAAGCTTTGGCATCATTATCTTCAGAAATACTCTATTTTACTTGAATTTTATTAACCTTTTGAATCTTGTCAAATAATATTTTGTAAGCGAGTGTAAAAAAAACAGTGATTGCTACCAAGTGATTAAGCTCAAAAGCTGAAGTGGTGAATGGAAGTTAAGAGTTAACTCACAACAGAGCATGTCTCGCCAGCTCATGAGGCATCATCTTGGAGTAGTCGGTGAAGGAGACAAGGAAGGGAGTGCGGACTCCATCCACAAGTACCACATTTTTGCCAGTGCGGTCTTGCAGGGTCTTCTTCTGCTGTAAAGCTGCCCCAACGCTCAGGGCGCGTCTAGCAGTGTCTGTAAAGTGAAATAAATATAAAGGTTAATATCTCGGTTTCCACTGACTTCACATGACACCAGTCAAATATTCTGTCACCAAATGTCTATAAAATTAATGACAGTTTCATACATTTTCAGCATCAGCTCTTTCAAATCAACCTATACCAAGAGGTTAATATAAGCAACAGATTGTTTTTTCCTGTTGATACATTCAAGGTACACTTTTGAACATAATATCAGATTTGGTAGGTCAGGCTTTAACATCTAAGCCATTGCTATCTATTTATTAAACACTGGTTTTGTTTGAATAGTCAACAATGTTAAAACCATGATTATATTCAGTCAGGGGCGTATTTACCCTAGGGCCATTCAAGCCATGGCCCGGGGCGCCAGGCTGCGAGGGGCGGCAGCCGCCCCTAAAATGAAAACTTTATCGTCATTTAATGGGGCGCCAAAGCTAAATGGCCCGGGGCACCCAATCTTTAAATATGTCTCTGATTATAGTGTAAGCTAAACTTTTTCAATATAGTAATTTAAGTAAAGTAAGTAAAGAAAACAGGCATTCCTTTATGGTTATGAAGGCATTAAACCTGGGTTGGATCATTCATAAAACAATTCTAAACAATAATTCCATATGGCTGTTATGTATATAACAGAAAGGTTAAATAAAATGACCTATTACAGCATAAAAAGAGAACATAACCCAGACCATACAGTACGTATGAAATATTCCATCATAAGATTAATTGTATGACTGCCAACCCAGAAAAGGTCCAAAGTTTACACCTAATTTAAAATATACACATTCCTAAAATATAACCTCCAGTGAATCTAGGATTAAGTAGTATGTAATAACAGATATGAAAGATTACTAAAGCAAGATAATGTTAACAAAAATAGTACATTTTAATTGAAAATAATCGCAATTTATTACCAAACTTGACCGTCGAGCTGGCATGGGGAACTTTTAACAAGGTTTTCGCTACGTGGGAAGCCATGACTGCGTGGATACTCCTATGGGATATCACGGCTAACTTGGGCTAACTCTGGAACGACACAAACGAACTAAAAATAATAAAATAATGCCCTAAAAGTTACTATAAACTTCAGGAAAGTTGGACTCTGACCTGTCAAGTCGACGAAATGAAAAATCTACCACAGGCTATTCAAAATGGTACTGCATGGAAGATCGAGCAGTTACAAAACGCAATCCGTTCAATTTTTATCTTTGTTTAATAGTTTAAGTACCTATTTTACCAATTTAAATTTCTAAAATGGATACAAATGCTTAAATAATAGTTTATTGGTTAAAATTTCTAATATTTTTTATAATTTTCTGAAGAAAAAAAATGTTTTATTGTAAGCTGTTTATAGCTGCGTGTGCAATAACAAAACAAAAGTCGAAAAAAATTGCAGGTAGTTTTTAACAACTTCAAAATTTCTATTTGAAACGGTTAGTTGTCGAAAACGAGCTTCCGCCCAATGTGCCTCCTTCCCTTCCAGCTGTAGCCACGTTAGCCGCACTGTTTGTTAATTATTTTTTTATAATGTTTAAATAGTTTTAATCTTTATTAGTTACTTAGGTTTATTTCAACGTTCCTGATTTGCAGCTTTAAACGTAAGTTTCGTTGAACATTTTAGTATGTGAAGTAACGAAGCGAACTGAAATGCAACGGGGTTGTTAGTAACTGGATGATAGTTAATTCATACACCGATAACTATTTAGAAATAATTACGAAATTAACCTAATGAAATTTGTATTTGTATCTCAAGAGTAAATACCAAGTTATAAATGCAATTCGTACTTAATAAATTATATTCTGTGGGTATGTCGTGTAGTCGCAAATACTGATCTCCGTAATAGTTTTACTTATATCATTATCATTATTTTCATCGATTGTGTTTGTCACGCCAGTAACATTACATTGCTGGCTACCAAGTTATAATGTGATTGATCTATCGACTGAGCCCCATCATGTAATGCTAGCGAATGCGCAGACTCGTTCGTACGTCAAACTGGAATTTAGTGTAGGTACTAGCATGGTAACAGCCACTAGTACAAATACCATTCGTAGCAAATACCTTACTTTTTTATCCCGGGAAAACAATAAGTCCAAAAACACCTACAGTTCCCGGCAAACAACTTGAGCATTGACCTTGACTGCGCAGAAGCCGTTTCTAATACTAATGTGTATGCGCAATTTACCCCCTCCACTCGATTTATGCTCAAGTCGTTTTCCTGCCACTGTACATGCCTAACATAATCTGGTTTTGCTTCCATCTAGAATGTTCCGTGTGCTCGTCCTCTCGTTGGTGCTGGGATGCGGGGCGCAGTTCATGGACGAACTGCAGGGTCACGAGCCAGAGTGTCTTGGCGAGGACAAGTTCACCTGCGTAGACAGGGGCTGCATAGACCAAGCGCAGTACTGCGACGGCAAGGCGGACTGCCCGGACGGAAGCGACGAGAATTTCTGCCGTGAGTGTTGGGGCTGAAAGAGAAACAATCTACCTTTCTAGTTCTTCGCGTTACTCTCCTACCGGCAGCTGGACAACATTATAGCGATTTTGATTTTGGAAACCAGTGCCCGAAAAAGAGGTAAGTGCTGCAGTCGAACCTACCTTGGAGGTTTTTCAATCCGGTCGTCGGCAATTGTATTAGTACCTACCGTGCTGTTCACTCTACTGGGGTGCAATTTTTGAATTTCACCAGGTGACTAAAGATGGCTTAACTCACCAAAATGGCCGAATCTCTATGAAAAACGGCCGTTTGGTGAGCTTTATTTAGCCGCTGAGATTCAAATATCGCACTCCAGCTATAGATAGTAGCATGCTAGCGTTTATCGCGCACATAAACGCTTTGGTCCCTCTCGCAAACGCCAGTCTGCGTTTTAGAACGAGATAAATGCTTTATGTCATCGATAAAAGCTAGCGTGCTAGGCCCCCTGGCTCACTATTATTCCCTCGTCACATAATAAATAATAATACTAACGTACAGAAAGTTCTCTTTTATGACCGCGATTTAACGAATTTCAACTTTATAAACACGCATAAAAAGTTCGTATTACTTCATACACCATGCGCCAGGCGGCGCAAGTCAAAAGGAACACGCCGCCTGTGCCCGCGGTCCCCCCGCTACTCCTGGCGACACTAGGGTTGCGCGGCATTCGTTTTCAATTACACGAGCGCGCAGCGAGCCGACGACCTACTGCGATTTGCCTATGCCACAGGCAAGGCGGTTGAGCGTACCAACAGTGCGGAGTGGAACCCCCCTGCCCCCGTATGAAATCGACATGATTCACATTTGATCTTTCTCTGCAGCGATCCACATGCGCAACGAACGGCTATGCAACGCGTCGTATCAATTCTTATGCCGCGACGGGTTCGCCTGCTTGCCCAACACTTGGGTGTGTAACAACGTGCCGGAATGCGAGGATGGCAGCGATGAGGCCAACTGTACTTCACTGCTTACCAACGTAAGTTGCAAACAGCAGATTATTTTATAGGTACTGTATTTTCCGAGTGCCCGCTGCTGATTGTACATGACGAGTTTACGGGTGAATTTGAGCTGGTTTTTAACTGCTTGCGAACAAGTTGTTTAACTTCCGACCGTCCGACCTTTAAAAAAATTTAAAGATCGGAAATATATTCTAATTTCCGATACTTACTAAGTTTCGTCGACCACAAATGTTTTTTTCGAGTGGCTGGGGGCATTTACATGAAACAAAATAAATAGACTTCCCAAATCTCCAACATTTTGTCAATACTTGTCAAATTTTTGACGAAGCCCCTTTTCTGTGTGATTTGAGAAGCTTCATAAATTAAAAAAAATCCGTTTCCTTCAGTCAACTGCAGCAGTCAAGTGTAAGGGCTTCACGTGCGGTGACGGCACGTGCATCTCGAGCCTGTGGGCGTGCGACGGCCGCTACGACTGCGCCGACCGCAGCGACGAGGACGTCGAGCGCTCGTGCAGTGAGTCCAGTAGTTTCAACAACTATTCAGCATGCGTCGGAAATTAATCTGGTTATATTTGTAGCTATGTATGTAGACTAAGAATCTGCTAAATTATGATGGCCCTCCCATCAAACTTAGTATGAATGTCAAGTTATGAACTGACAGTAAAGTTAATTGAGCTGCTGGAAATCTATTTTCAAACCGTTATATTTTCGTGAATACGGACAGTAGGAAAATCTACTGTTTTTCGTACAGTAAGTGAGAGATCCGGAGGCCCACTGCTTAAAAGCCGGCGACGGATTTAGCGATTCTCTTGGGATCGCTGGAGGTGATCACTTCTCATCAGGTGCACCAAAAGATCATTTGCCTTCCTCTTCCATGTATGAGAATTAGCCATCTTGATTTTCCTGTCTTCCCAGGGCACGCGCTCAAGCCACACACGGTAGCCGACGCCCTCTCGTGCGACGAATTCGACGCGTTCGACATCCAGCGCCGGCACAAGTGTCTCGACGACTCCTTCTGCGTGCCCAGCGAGCAGATGTGCGACGGCCTGGTGGACTGCCGCGACGGCAGCGACGAGGGACCCTGGTGTGATACGTGTAAGTCTTTTCTTTCTTTTCCTCTTCTCTATCACTGCTGAGAATTAAAACTTTGACAACTATACTTTTTAATTCCGCTATCCTTTGCGTTATGGAAGCCCAAAGAAATGCCTAGGACTTCCGACACCTTGTCGAACAATCTTTTTGGGTCTATCCTTAAAGACTTGAAGAGTGGAGACCGCGAATAAAAGGCTCGTAGAGCAAGGCGCAGTCGGTGGATAGTGTGACCGGCAAAGAGGCAAATTCACTAGTTTTAGTGGTTTGATTTGGCAGCGCTCTCATGGAAAGGCACATACATAGCTATGTAGTTCAGCAATGGAAATGTACTGTTTAAAAATGATGACGATGAACAAATGACAACGGAAAACGTTCTTTTAATCGAGTTAAAAACTTAACTTTGTTTCTTCTGCCATTACTTTTTCAATCATAGCATTCGGAAGAACCCATCTTGCCCACTTAAAAATGAAATACTTTTACTTTCCCCGCAGGGCACACGATGTGCGAAAACACGACATGCCCGGAAAACATCACTAACTGCGCTCCCGACCGCACCGGTCCGCGCTGCATCTGCCGCTTCCATTCAACCATGCAGCTGTTCAACACCACCACCAAAAAGTGCGACGATATCGACGATTGCTTATCAGAGCGGCCACGCTGCAGCCATCGGTGCGAGAACAAAGAAGGCCACTTTACATGCCACTGCGATGAAGGGTACAAGGAGGACATTTATCAATATCTCTGCTTCGCGCCGGGTAAGTGAAACTTTTAGCCCGGTTGTATGTTGATGGTTGTCTGACGGAGCCACAAATGCCAGAAACAACAAGGGCACTTCACATGCCATTACTAATAATCAGGGATGCAATGAGAATCTGTATTAGTACGTATTTATTTGCTTCACGCCTGGTAAGCGAAACTTTTCAGCCCCGGTTCCATGTTGATGATTTTTTGGCAAAGGAGTCCCAGATACCAGAATCAGCAAAGTAACTTTATTTGCCAATATGAATGATGAGGGTTGCAAAGGCGATATGTATCCCTGCTTCGCTCCTTGTGAGTGAGTGAAGCTTTTGTGGAATGGTAGTTGTATATTGATGATTTCCTGGTAGAGCCAGCAAATTCACTTACCAATACAATGAAGAATCTTTACTCAACTCCGTCCGGGTGATTAAAACTTTTTTCTTTTTCATTATTATTTACAGCGCCAGAGGCCATGTTATTCTACAGCACCCAACAAGATATAAGATATTTGAAGGTGAAATCGAAACAAGAGGTGATTGTCGCTACTGGAGTTAAGCAGGTATCTTTGGGTCTTTTTATTTTAATGTTTATAGCTGTGAAAAAAAAAGAATTGTTAATGGTGTCCACATCATATGCGCGAATATGATGGTATTTTGAGCGAGATAGCATGAAAGCGGACACCATTTTAAAATTCAAATTTTGAAACCACAAAGCCTCTCTATGGTATCTCTGGATATAGTACGAAGGAGCTAGCTTGGCGGGGGTAGTACCTTTGTGCAGAACATCGACATAAAGAAGATGAAAGAAGAAGCACTACCGCTGTTGCCTTTTCTAAAGTGTAGGCTAGCAACGCGCCTGTGATTCCTTGGGCGTTGGCGGTTTTATTACGTTACTGTAATGAGACGCGCTTACTCGCCGCCGTAACGTACTCATACCATATCTTATACATAAAAATCAACAGTCGAGTGTATGAAAGATCATCACTTGAGAACGGCTCGACCGATTTGGCAGATTAACGTTGTGTTCGTAATTGCCAGGACAAAGTTTATATGAAAGATTTTATTGGAAAATCCACCGGTATGTCGGAAATTGCATTCGAGCTAAGCCGGGGCGGGTTGCTAGTAAGGAATAACGGTGTGGACATTTACATGTTTATAAATGCAAGTTATGAATCTTATTGAATGTATGTTTTGATTGTGGACGTTTATAGGCCCATGGAGTGTCATACGACGGAAAGTATCTCTACTGGGTGGAGACAGCGGAAGGACACCAGGCCATCAGTAGAGCCCATCTCGACAATGTGGCGGAAACCAAGGAGGTAATTAATTTACTGCTTAACTTGCATCCTATTTAACACGGAAAACAACGAAAAAACCTATAAACAGTCATCTTTTTATAATTCGCAAGTTATTTATAAAAGGCGCTAAGATAGATACCTACTTGCTTCAAAAGTAGGTACCAAAAATACAAAGACTTTTCGGGAAATTAAGAAAAATCTGCGTTTCTGTAGAATGCTCCGGCGGCCTTAACTGACTTTTTAATTTTTTAGTTTAATTTATCCCTCCTTACGGCTCAACATTAGGTCTAAACTAATGTCATTAGAAGGGAACGCACAGTAGAAATACCTACTTTCACATGGACGGTCACATTAGCACTGTTAAATTTTGTTCCAGACCCTAGTGAGTATGGGTCTTGAGGACCCGGGAGACGTGGCGGTAGACTGGATGGCTGGCAACATCTACTTCACGGACTCCGAGCGCGGCGCTATCTCCGCTTGCAAGAGTGATGGCTCCGCCTGCACCACCCTCAAAACGGACGCCAAGAGACCGCGATTCGTCACCTTGGATGTTACGAATGGGTGAGTTGCTATTTCAGTATCAATCATACCAGTTTCCCATTCTCCTCTATCACTTCCTCAGTTGCCTCTATCACTTCCTCATTCCCATCTATTACTTCCTCACTCGCATCTACCACTCCCTCAGTCGCATCTATTACTTCCTCATTCGCATCTATCACTTCCTCATTCGCATATCTATCACTTCCTCAGTCGCTTCTATTACTGCCTCATTCGCATCTACCAACTTCTCGTTCGCATCTAACACTTCTCCGCATGCATCCCACTGTTTGTAGCACTATGTACTGGGCGGACCACCACGGACGGGACGTGATCATGCGCGCGAGGATGGACGGCTCGGAGCCCGAGGTGGTGGCGGACAAGCTGCGCTCGTTCGCTACGGGGCTCGCCCTCGACGCGCCCAACTCGCGGCTGTACTTCGTCGATGTCACCATCAGGGTCCTCAAGGTTGACACTAAGCAGGTCTATGTGAGTATTATTTTCAGTATGTGTATGCTTAGTATAGTCAAGGTTATAAATATCCGTTTCCAAGATGCAAAAAATCTATAAATAGATTTATAACCTTGACTGTAGGTTACTCACGAAGTCAGATTAATAATGGTCCAAGTAAAGACCAGACTTGAGATCAAGCTATAATCAGTCTCTATTTGGTCTTACATTACTTTTGTTCTTGAATCCAAATTTACCCCAATTCCTTCTACTAGATGACTGACATTTACGACTGCCTTTAAAATCCCCCGTCTCTTTCAGTCCCTTTTCCAGGAGCGATTTCACCACCCCTACGCGATATCGGTGTTTGAGAACACCGTCTTCTGGAGCGACTGGACGTCCAACACCATCCAGACCACGGACAAGCTGCATCCTACCACGCAGAAGAGAAATGTGCTGCTTACACTAAACTCACCCGTGTTCGGTGAGTATAGCACAAATCGAAAGCATGCTATCTCAACGTCATAAACGGGCATTATAGCAATGAAAGTCCATTAACAATATCGTCTTTTAATTTCATACCACGTATAGACCATTATTTTAAGACTTCGTAGTCACAAACTAAACTCTTTGGGACTACCATTTCCCACTTGCATCAAACATGACTATTTCCAGACATGCACATCTACCACCCAGTCCTGATGAACAAGACGTGGAACCCGTGCGTCGGCAACAGTTGCTCCCACCTCTGCTTACTTTCTTCTAACACCACCTTCACCTGCGCTTGCCCGGACGGTATGAAGTTGAACGGATCCACTTGTTTCAGTAAGTATCTTTTTTGAATTCACTAGAAGTTGTGCGAAACTTTTTGTTCATAGCAGATTTTTATCTTGTCTTAATTTTCTACGATCATTATCGGTATTAGGTTTCTTCTCCCCTTCCTAATGGATAGTGCCCCTTATATCTCGTGCGATGTGAGAAACCAATATCCAGCAGTGAAAGGACAATGGCTGAGAAAATGTATCTTTGTTTATTTTTTATATACTTATACCTTTTATCTTGATTATTTAGGCTACATTCCATTCCTTGTATAGACTCTCATTCCATTCCAATGTCGTCTTACATGCTAATCCGTACATGGTACTAAAATATGATACCTAACTTATACCGCTTACAGCATTTGAACCTTTGTTCCAGATACCCAAGATTACCGTCAGCAATACCTCATAGTGGGCGGCGGCGCGTCCTTCACCCGGATACAGTACGACTTGCTCGGCAACCCGGAGACTCACGCTACCACCTTCGATATCGGCCGGGTTCAGGCTATGGCGTATGACAACAGAAGAGGTAGGACAAAATTGGTGCCGTGACCAGGATATTAAGTAGTCCACAGAGTAGAGGTAACGGTTACGATCGATGCGGAAAACAGTGGTGACTGTTGCGGGACTGTCATATAACTTGAATTTGTCGTACATGATTACTATTGTCTTGATGTAAACAAGGGGATCATTCAGTGGAGTGGCATTTTATAGTTTTATTTCCGCAGATGTATTGTACGTGTACGATGCTATGCGGAAAGGCATCAATTCTATCAATATGTCCGATTTCACCCTCGGGATCACGCACATGTTCGCATACAAGGGCTTCGAGAATATCGTGGATATGGACTACGGTTGGTTATACTTTTACTTACATACTTTATTTAGGTTAATATAAAATTTTACCTTCCAATAAAATTATTATTATGTTTCCTTCACGTCCGAGGTCCGCTTTGAGAGACATCGTTGCCAACGGCCGTAGGTCGTCAGATGTCGCTACATCCGTGATGCAGAATCCCGCGCCAACAAGCACTTCCTGTGGATTTGACTTCCGCCTACCTGTCAACCTCAACTTACGACTAACTAGCCGCCATGTTTTTCAATCATTATAGGCGAGTGATGCGGTTTGGTGGGCCCACCAGGTAGCCATTACTCGGACCTCGGACGTGAAGGAAACATAATAATAATTTTATTGGAAGGTAAAATTTTATATTATGTGTTCCGTATCACGTCCGAGGTCCGCTTTAGAGACCTGTTTGTTATCTCCTGGTGGCGAGTTAGGAGTCAACGTGGTGACTAATGGCAATAATGTGACAATGTGAAGAAATAGGTACCTGTTGAGTAATACCAAAAGCAAATAAAATATCGCACATCTGCAATAAAAGTATAAACAAATTCAGCAAACTCAATAAAGGACTTACGACAGGCTATTCAGTACTATAAATAACAGTCTGTATTCAGAAACAGATTTAACACCGCGTTAATAGCACACTTCTGAAGATAATCAGACAGTAAAAACAATTTAGTACCCAGCTGCCTGTTAAGCTAGATGGGACGTTATTAACAGAGTATTTAAGTACTTTAAATGGCAAAAAACCCTTTCGAGTATGGGTACCAGACGTAGCAGGCATGCCGGTGGTAGCAGGAGCTTCAGTCTAACGGAGATAACGGAGTATTGTTCGCTCCCACGTCTGCCAATCAAATCGGTTTTGCAACCTAATTAATGGTACAAATGGTGAGGTCGAACTATCAAGCTAATAGTTCTTTTAATATTTGTAATATGTTAGTATGTCAAGTATTTATCTATGGCCTATGCAGCCTGACAATAAAGGTCTTTAATAATATACCAAGTTGTAACAATGTTGAACGTAGATACTAACACCCTGCGCCGGTATATAAAGTACGCGAGCGGGTTATCCTCTAGTAAATTCAAGACGATTATAGGTCAGGGTAGTTATCCTTAAATAATCTTGCAGATTACTCTCTGAAGGAAACAGGTCTTAACAGTAAACGCTGGAATAGTTACATTTTGCGTAGGGTCAACTCAAGCTCTTACAGTATGCATATACGATGAGAAAACATGACAGAACTCGTTGCCCTGCTAGCAGGATACGGCGAATAATTCTTTACGGATCGTGGTGTACCGTGTCTTACCGTAGAAGTGACTCTCTTATGACAGTCAATCGCAATCGCCAAACCACGTGACGGCCCGTTAACCTCTGCGCTGTAGTGTGGCCTGACCAGAAGCAGCAGTCGCAAAGGAATCCGCAACACAGCCAACGGATAGCGCGGCGTACAGTCGGCCTCACTGTCGAAACGGGTCGGCAGAAGCAGCAGCGGCGAGGGGCGAACGCGAAATCAGCAGCTGGTACGACAACACGTCATCATCGTTGCGGTAACTGGCAGGCGAGAGCAGCGCGATAGGCGATAAAAACCGGCGAGTGCAGCGGTAGCGCTTTGTGGATGCGCCTGCCTGGTAATAGCAGCGGCCAAGAAGGATAGCGCAGCAAAGCCAAGCCAACAGCTAGCGCAGCACCAAGTCCATTTTGTCTCCGTACGACAGTAACAGCAGCAACAGCGTAGGAAGCAGCGGCTCCGACAGAGCGTTACTGCCAGGCACGCCCACATTTCTCAAAATGACGCGCGCGTTGTCAATCACACCGTTTCGAAACTTATTAGCTAACACAGCTGGTGGTGCAAAAGCTGATCAAAAATTCCATAACAACTACCCGTGAAACTATGTAGAAAAAATATTTGTTGTTAAAGGTACTGTCCAGTGCATGGATATGAACGTGAACGAACGATAGAACTGCAGTTTATTCAATGTTGTATACATTTACTTAACAGACTAGGTTACGCAAAGAGTACGAATCGGAATCAGTATATCAGTATCAGACCGCGACCATGTCACAACATGCTAGTGCCTATCTGTTTCGAAGCACTGCAAACAATATCTAATTTGTGACGGTGTGGCAGCCCGCCATGACGAGTACAGCATAGCCGGCAGTCAGGGCGACAGCTGTAACGGGCTTGCAGGCTACAGTCGTGATGAACGCGCAGTTAAGCCAGCGGCTAGCCCGCTAGCTCGCGCTATAGCGGCTTGACAGGGGCAGCGGATGAGAAAGAGGCGTGAGGCTTCGTGAAGGTTAGCGCGAACGCTCGTCCGCATCACGACTGCAGTTGCCCGACCGGGACCGAGGGTGGAAGGAACGCGCGGCACAGCCCGCTGCTAGTGTGGCAGCCCGCGCGCTTCTCGGGTGCTGCGGCCCGCAGGGCGGCACCCGCAAGAGGCGAGCAGTAAAGCTCGCGATTACGGTGACGACCTCGTAGCCGTAGCGGCCTGGCAGATGCAGCAGCCGCGAGACGCGCGCCACTAGTCTAGGCCGACAACCAATCGGGCCTCGCAGCGGTAACGGCTCGGCAGAATCGGCGCGACTGTATGCAAACGTCTAGGCAGACAATCATTTGGCCACGCAGCTGTAGTGGCCCCGCGGGAGCAGCGGCAGTAAGCGGCGCGCAGTTAAGCCAGCGACTAGGCTGACAACCATTTGGCCTTGTAACTGTAGCGTCCGGCAGGAGCAGCGGCCGTGAGAGGCGCGCAATTAATCAGCGTCTAGGCTGACAATCATTCGGCCTCGCAGATGTAGCAGCCTGGCAGGAGCAGCGGCCATAAGAGGCGCGCAGTAAACGGCGTCTAGGCCGACAACCATTCGGCCTCGCAGATGTAACAGCCTGGCAGGAGCAGCGGCCATAAGAGGCGCGCAGTGAAGCCAGCGTCTAGGCCGACAACCATTCGGCCTCGCAGATGTAGCAGCCTGGCAGGAGCAGCGGCCATAAGAGGCGCGCAGTAAAGCCAGCGTCTAGGCCGTCAACCATTCGGCCTCGCAGATGTAGCAGCCTGGCAGGAGCTGCGGCCATAAGAGGCGCGCAGTAAAGCCAGCGTCTAGGCCGACAACCATTCGGCCTCGCAGATGTAGCAGCCTGGCAGGAGCAGCGGCCATAAGAGGCGCGCAGTAAAGCCAGCGTCTAGGCCGACAACCATTCGGCCTCGCAGATGTAACAGCTTGGCAGAAGCAGCGGCCGTGAGAGGCGCGCAATAAAGCCAGCGTCTAGGCCGACAACCCTTCGGCCTCGCAGATGTAGCAGCCCGGCAGGAGTAGCGGCCGTGAAGGGCGCGCAGTTAAGCCAGCTCTAAGGTAGTGTAGCGGTCCGGCAAAAGCAGCGGCCGTGAGAGGCGCGCCACAAGTCAACGTCTGTATCGGGTCGGCAGGACCAACGGGCACAAAAGGCGCGTAGCATAGTTGAAGGCTGCCGCGACAGTATTCAGACTCACATCTGTAATAGGTTAGCACCAGCGGCTAGCACAACAGCAATTCGCGACGGTATCGAAATCGCGCTGAGACAGCAGCAGAGAGGCGCGCAATATGGCCAGCAACTTGTGCAAAATACCTGTTGATTTAGCAGCCGCAGGGCGGGTGCAATAAGTAGAGCCAGCAACCAATTACAAATTATCTTGGTCTCGCAGCTGTAGGTGCAGCAGCCGCAAGGGAAACGCAGCATAGCTGACGGCGTAACGAGATAGCCCATCGGCATCGCTGCTAATCGGTCAAAAGGAAGTAATTTCGCGGAGTGGACCAGTGCAGGTGGTCCAAACGAGTGAAGGCGACAAAGGGGAAGTGCCTGTACGCAGCAAGCAGCATTGCAGCAGCAGCGGTATCGCCTCTCCCAGTGGGGGATAAAGGTTTAGAAGACCCAGCAAAGTTACAGCACTGGTACCGGCAGACAGACCGAATCTTTCGTTTAAGACGGACAGACTCGTCTGGGCGAACTATCGTGCGTTTATCTTGGTTTGACAGTCTCTTGTTAACATAGGTAGTATAGTATAATACTGCACAGTCATATTAAGGCAAGGCGGGAAAATAAAGCGAGGCGTTAGCGGTACTAGCTTTAGTAGGTAAACCATTTCAAAACAGACAGAGGTCTGAGGTTATTTACAGCATCATCTAACGTTTCAAACGGAACACTGACAGAACACTAAGAAGTGTCGATTCATAAAACAGTTTCGATAATCTAATTGCAACCTGAAAAGTAAGCTTAAAACTAAATAGAAAGTCGTTCCGAGTATTGTAGGACGGGGCGACCCGACATCCTACTTATAAAAATACCATCGAGGAATATTAAAGACTATAAAATTCTTTTATAATGAAAGTAAATGTGGGTAGTGATAACACTACCTACTTTCTGAAGTCGCCTCGGGCCGCGGTAGGCGCGTAGTTTCACCCGGCTGCCGTCAGAAGGGAGGGTTATGCTCGTATGATTTTCTTGTACCCCCCCCCTTTTTTGAGAACTTTTGCGCGGCACCGAGGGATCGGAGTTTAATGTCAATGTACTCCTACATGTTGTCGTTAATTGGGAAAATCGCTAATCCACTAACGCTTCGCGAAGAACAGACCGGACCCTCAATTTTAATCAATCTGGAGCTTCAAAGCATCTGGTATCGTGCGCCGGCAGTAGAGTCCTCAAAAGGCAGAAGCCATCGCCAGTTACGCACGATCGCAGCATCAGACTGGACCGCATGGCCGCTCACGTCTCGTAACCCGCCGTCGGGCCGGGAGGGCCCGCGCTCGGGGCGGGCGGGGCCCGCGGGGACTCGGGAACTCGAGGGAGCCCCGGCGCTTGTCACGGTTCCGGATCAGGCTCCGGCTCCGGCACGGGCGCGAGCAGAGGCTCGGGCGTCCTACTTTTACGCCAGCGGACGGGGTTGCGAGATTCACATAATAATATCGTTCAGCTGACTCACCGACTGGTTTAAGAGACATTGGAACCTCCATTCCGGTCCGGCGGGGGATGCGGGGCGGCGCGGGGCTGCGGGGCCCGCGCCGCCGCCGCGAGCTTCTCGACGCGACGCTCCGGATCTGACGCGGGACTCTCGTTGCGGGACTCGCGCAACACACACGGAAAATCGTTAGAAAGATAACACGAACTCTCTAACGCAAAAAATCGTTAAGCGGAGGAATTGTACTTTTATCTCGAAGACCTCGCTTAAAATAGTGTACGTGCGAAACCAGATTATCACGATCGATCGTGATTATGCACGTGATTACGCTCAAAATCTCCTGAAAGCGTGTCACTCCTCGCCGACTAGGGCGGTATGAATATTTACGGACTTACCCTCTTTTGTGACACGAAAATTTTAACAAAATATTTTAAGGTTTGATTTAAATTATTGTTAAAGAGGGAGAATTGAGCTGTGAATTCAAAATTCAACGTGATAAATGAAAATTGTAAAATAATTATAGCGACAAATACGAACCATCTTCACCGAACGGCGAACGACGCAATAATGATTGAAAAACATGGCGGCTAGTTAGTCGTAAGTTGAGGTTGACAGGTAGGCGGAAGTCAAATCCACAGGAAGTGCTTGTTGGCGCGGGATTCTGCATCACGGATGTAGCGACATCTGACGACCTACGGCCGTTGGCAACGATGTCTCTCAAAGCGGACCTCGGACGTGATACGGAACACATAATAGCTTTTAAGTCACCCCGGGCTGTGAATTACCATTTACCGCACGCTTTGCGGGCAGCAAATCCGATTTCCTTTCTAAGGGCAGACTTAAACTGTGCACACCTCGGGCGTTGATAAGATTAGCCTCAAATTGCATGTTTGTCGGCCTAGCCTTCAGCTCATGCGTCAAGTACTTACGATGTACTTGACGTGGCTAAGGCTCGACGATGACTGCAGGCCCGAGCTCTGATAGCGATCGATTTCACGATAGTTTAATGTTAAAAATGCAAATCTTTACGAGGTCCAAACGTAAACTGTCAACGTAACCATCATGACCCTGCACGCAGATTACGTGTCGGACTCCCTGTATGTGCTGGACGCGGGCCGGCGCTTCCTGGAGGTGTTCTCGCTGAAGAACGAGAAGCGCGCGCTGGTGCACCGCTTCCCCGACCAGGAGCTGCCGCTCAGCCTCTGTGTGCTGCCGGACTATGGGTCAGTGCCATGTAGTCAAATACTAAATATGCTAATTGCGTATTTTTTTAATGGAACAAAAACCAAACGACGAAAAAGAAAAGTCACAAATTCGTAGCCGCCTTTGAGCCCACCCATCTCCTGAGTTTCCGAATTTCGTCACTCGTTGTGCGAAACAGAGGTATTCTATGAGAGTGTGGTGCTACCTAGTTGAGCCGGCTCATTCGTACTGCAAGAGGAACAATCAGTCTTACATCAGAATAATTTTAATGCAAAAGTAAGACAAAGTCGGTATTAAAGCTTTTTTTCTATTGCCAGGAGACTTCTTGTAGCTGTGGTCGAGAGCGAGCAAAACAATGAAATCCACATAGACAGCATTGGCTTGCACGGAGAGGACCGGCAACATCTTATTTTGAATAATTTAAAAGGTAAATCACGCTCTAGGCTCTTGAAAGTCTTCTATCATCAAATTTTTATCAGTACTCTTGATGAAAACTTGGACAGCTAGCACAACACAACGCGACTCTCTTTTTGTGCATCTCTTACTCTCCCAGTAGGAGAAAGTAAATCAAGACATATTTTGACGTTTGCTTTCGTCCCCTTATGTCAGGTCGGTACAGTCTGCATCAAATATTCTCGGAGCATGAAAAATGCTCATAAATATTTCAACTCGACCCTATTGTCAAATGCGTTCGGGCTTGTTCAGATATGTTATGGCCATCTGCCCACTCTACATATTTGATGCTGACTCTAGATGCTATAACAGTATGTCAACTTGTCACAGATACCCACATCTCTATTCTCGTTTCGTTCAGGCCCTCACGTCACCCTGCGGTACGCCCACAACATGGATAACGTGTACTTGTCCGACGAGAGCAGTGCCACCATTGACTACATCCATCCTGGTGGTATGTACTTCAAAATTTCTTAAGTAACCCACATATACTTATGTGGTGGTGTAATATTTTAACCCAATTTGTCTATGTTCATGATCATAGTAGTTGCAGAGGCGTATTTAAAGATTCGGCGCCCCGGGCCATTTAGCTTCGACGCCCCAAATCGCGTCATTTATAAAGTATTTCATTTTGGGGGCGGCTGCCGCCCCTCGCAGCCTGGCGCCCCGGGCCATGGCCCGGATGGCCCTAGGGTAAATACGCCCCTGAGTAGTTGTAGAATTTGTACTTAATCTCGAACCTATGTTTTCTCCTAATTGTAGTGATCTAAAAATAGCCTTATAGTGAAAATATTTCTCAGGAACTGGTCGTGAGAACTACCGTCACCTGTTAACAACAGTGACCAGCTTGGCGGTGACAGACACGCTAATATTCTGGACGGACAACCGCACACCGCGACTTTTCTGGGCTGATGTGCACGAAACCTCCCCCAGGATACGGCGTTTAGAGCTCTGTAAGAATCGAATTCTCTTTGAAATCACTGTTTATCAAATTACAAGCTGTATATTTGTCTAAATTACCTTCTTTCTTTCAGCCATCTTCCCCAACGACACGCACTTATATATCCAAGCGACGACACAACCACCTCTTCTAACCGGTCCACTGTCCATCCACCCCTGTGTCTTTAACCCTTGCTCGGACATTTGCGTGCAAACCCCACATCCCACCCCTTACCAGGACCCGTCATACAACTATTCCTTCAAATGCCTTTGTCCTACTGGGTTTGTGCTTGAAGGGAACAATAATTGTTCAAAGGTAGCGACCTGCCTATGGGAGGAGTTGTATTGCCACAGGAGCAACGAGTGTGTTGCCTGGGCGAAAAAGTGTGACGGCAAGAACGATTGTACCAATGGCGAGGATGAAGAATTTTGCCCTGGTATGTAGACAAGTTACAGAATCCCATTAACATGTCTTCGACTGTTTATTGCACTTCATTAAAGCTGACGATATGTCATTTCCAGTTGTTGCACCTACAACGTCTGCAAATAAATGTTTGCCAAATCAAGTCGTATGCGGTGATAGATGTATTGGAAATAATGAAATTTGCCCAAAGGAAAATGATGGAACAGGTGAGGTGATTTACTAATAAACACGAATAGCGAATGGTTGAGGAAACCTCTACTTATTTGACCTTCTTTAGACGCCTCTTTGACTAGGGAAGGTTGTCGATCGAGTCCACTTATTTCATGACGCTGCTTGCCAGTACGCTATGGGTCACATCGATAGCCTTGCATGAATGGATGTTTAAATAGCAAAGGAGCTTTATATGAGTCTTATCATGTCAATTGTTACCCTCAGCGGCACCAGCCTGCGATTTAGGGCAGTTTCAGTGCCGCGACTCGGGCCTGTGCATCGAGCACAGCCAGGTGTGCGACAAGCTGCCCGACTGTCCCGACCACTCGGACGAGGACCTCGCCGCCTGCGACACGCTGCGCTGCTTCCCCACAGAGTTCATGTGAGCTAACGCACTCTTCATTTTCACTCACATTTAAAAAAGTTCTGTTGCTGACTGACTAACTGACAGACAACATATAGCCTAAACTACTGTACATAGTGTACATATGTAGATATATAAAACTTAGAACATGTTCCTTATGATGGTACATGTACTGAGAAAGAAAATAATTATACGAGTATGTGTCAAGTCTCAACCTGAACTTGGCTAGCGTAGCATGGCACATTCAACATCGTGGCATGAGACCTGTCCCCGACAGTTGGACGTATGTATATGTAGGTATATAGGAGAAAGCATATTCATATTAACACAGTTCCCTGCGGTCCACCAGCCTTGGTGCCGTTGAAGTAGTAATTATTGTAATTAAAACACTTTTTAGCGACGTGCTGCACGACTGGCAAGGATAGCTAGTAAAGAAGAAACGGAATATTTGGCTTCACGGTCCCTAAGCCATACTTGCATACTAGAGGATGCTAAGAGATGTTCTGTTATTCCAGGTGCGCGTCTGGGTCCTGTATCCTGGCCAACTGGCGGTGCGATGGCGATTCAGACTGCAATGACGGCTCCGATGAAATAGATTGTGGTAAGACTATAAATCTTGATCCTGTACTCTGTTGCCACAGGATCAATGAATCAATAAACTAGGCCGTTTTATTCAACACAGTTTAGGGTGATAGATGATATTTATATTGAGTTATTGATTGATTTAACACTGGTTGCCGCATTGTAGCAAGTGATGATACTAATGACTGTTGGAGAACTGCTGCTTATTTGCCCAAGTATCAAAGATCTGTCTATACCCCCTTATTGCGATAGAAAGAACGCAGGGAATTTTTACTCAATTATTAATAGATAGCAGTTTAGACCGTCCTACGTATATTGTGATGGGAGCAGTGCCAGGGATATAATTTCCAGTGCAAGAAACTCTGAAACTCATGGCCTATTAAAACAAATTGAACTCATCAGTGAACCGCACCTGTGGGCGCGACTTCTACCAGTGCCACAGCGGGCAGTGCGTGGGGCTGGGCCGGCGCTGCGACGGCGTGCCCGACTGCATCGACGGCTCCGACGAGCTGCGCTGCCGGGACAGCCCGCCGGAACCGCCGGTCAGTGACCCACAGGAGTACTTGCACTTGAAAGCTGGAATATCTTAGAATATTACGACTTTTCTCTGTAAAAGAGAACAGAGATAACTACGAAACTTAGAGAGCCACGCAAAAATATCATTCTGGTTTTCCAAAAACGTTTCATTCGCCAGCATCGTTATTGATCGTCGCATAATTCAGCCGCGCTAGCGATATTAGCAGTAACTATGGTTTTTGAGTTAATAAAATATATTAGCTGATTCCACGTATATATGTTTTAACTCGATTTTGCCTAAAATCATAGTTAGTAATGATATCGCTAATGCGGCTGAATTGCTGCCAAGGTTAGAAGCTGAATCAAAACTGGACGCATTTCTATAGTCAAGCACGTGAAAGTATACAAACGAGTCGAGTCAAGATCTTTAAACTGATCAAATTCTAGCAGCCTTTTCTTTCCATTTTCTAGTCTTTCAGTACTGAGCTTCGAAATTGCAAAGTACCGCAGAATACTAACGGTCCTAATACAATCGGCGAGTTTAGTTTATCTGTGTTAATCATGTGTTTATCTCTATGTGCGTCCCTGTCTTGAGACACTAGTTTGACAGAGACGCAGGGAGGGATTAACTAAATCTTTGCCGGTCATGTTAGAGCCATAGTCTTGAATCCCAGATTCGTAAGATCCCGAATTTGGGGTTCTGTTTTGTAGTGGTTTCTAGAACCAAACGCCTTCAACATTTTTGTTGGACGCGTTTTATTTTATTTTATATTGTAGGTGTTGCCACCGAGTTGCGGCCAAGGAGAGTACCCCTGCGAGCTCAACTCCAGCATTTGCGTGCCGTTTACTGCGCGGTTCGATTTATTTACTGAGGGTAGTTGGTCGTTGTGTTGTCCTTGTGCTGTCTTGGGATTTGTGGTGGAGAAATGATAAACAAAAAGTTGTTTTTATTATTATTACGTGTGAATTGATTTGACTTATTTAAAGTTATTAGCAACAGGGAAACTTGTATATTTACCCATTATTTACCTGTGATTTTCGATATACAGATATTGTTTCTGACACCGTTTCTGTTTAAATAATTTAACGCCAATGGTAAAAGAGCGTTCAGAAATACTAAATTTAACATCTTTTTAGTGGTCGAGAGGTATAATAAATAGGATGACAACATACATTGACCCGTATCAACGTTCTTATTTTCAGAAAATACACAGCAGCTTTCGAGCTGATGCGTGTATAACACTGCACTCGTGTTTTCATATTTTATATTAGGTTATGAGCCCAGAATTGCTATTTGAAAATTCACTCTTTACACTCACGCGATTATGACACTGTAAGCTCCGTTACACTTGCAACAGGTGTAACTCCGTGGTGGACTGCCCGGGCGGCACGGACGAGAGCGGCTGCGAGTTCCACTGCGGGCAGCGCGGCAAGTTCGACTGCAAGCAGCAGCAGGTCTGCGTCGACATGGCTAACGTGTGCAACGGGAAAAAGGACTGCTTGGACGGCTCGGATGAGACGCCGGACGCTTGTAAGAGAGGTAAGGGCGTCCAAAACCGGATCTTTCTAGATAGATCTACCTAGAACTTGTTTCAGCGAAGGAAAGTCTAACTGAACTTTTTTTAGTGATTGTTAATTTAAGAGTTAGCTTTTGTCGTTGGAGTATCAGCCATTCCCCTGTTACCTTTGCCAAGGACTTGACTTCATGATACGACATGACATTAACTTTGTCCTTTACTTGAGCAAAGCAGGTGCGTCTAGGTCTTCCTTTTCCTTTTTCCCTTCGACCTTCCTTTCAATGATGTTTTTTAGGAAACTTTCAATATCGTCAATATGTCGTGTCGTATTTTTTTAGAGGGGGGGTAGAGCACACAAAATCCAGTTGCTCGTTGCTGTACGAATAGACCAACTCGAGTGGGGTAGGCATCACACATACTTCCGTAGAAATCGACACTAGTGATCTTAAATGTGGTAAGGTACAGTCACCAGCACTAATATCTGACACAACAAAGCGTGCATAAATATCTGATACGACTCTATTTCTAGGGCTGGTAGTACGTGTCAGATATTTTTGCACGCTTCGCTGTGTCAGATATTGGTGCTGGTGACTGTAGGTACATGTCCATAAATGTCCTTTACGACATTTGAGATTCCACTGTCGAAATAGTAGCGCTAAGAAGTATAGTTTGCTTAGCTGTACGGTCGAGTAACGAGATCCAGCCTAAGGGACCTTTCGACCACCAACGGATCAGCGACTCTTGAGGTCTCCGTGGGCGGTGGTGATCACCTATTTCCATCAGATGACCCGAATGCTTGTTTTCCTCCCTTTTTCAAATAAAAAGACGATCTTTAAAAGCGAAGCCTTTTTACGTAAAAGTTATTAAGAGGAGTGTGAACCCAGCTCGAAAAAGCGCTCCCCATATAAAGGGCGATAACGTTTTCCACCCTCTAAACCTTAACCTATGGCAATGATTTTTTGGTATGTTGTCATTATGCCTTGGAACTAGGTTTGTTTGTTTTGATTTTTTTTATATTCTTCATAGATTTGACAATATTTGCATTTTAATAGTTTCATTTAAAACAAAAAAGCATCAATATTTTTAAAACTATTAAGAATATTAAAAAAATCAAAACATACAAACCTAGTTCTAGAACATAATGATAACATACAAAAAAAACCATGGCTATAGGTTAAGGTTTAGAGGGTGGAAAACGTTATCGCCGTTTGTATATGGAGAGCGCTGGGTTCACACTCCTCTTAAGGGTTGTGACTGACTTGCTTCCGTTTCCCAGTGAACAGGACGTCCCGCCTGTTCCCGGGCGGGCCGTACCCGCCTGCCGCATGCCACAACGGCTTCCTCTGCCGCACGGGGCAGTGCGTCGAGTGGCGCGAGGTGTGCGACCAGACGCCGCACTGCTTCGACGGCTCCGACGAGAACGGGAAGTGCTGTAAGTTATTGCTACTCAAACCACACTGTAGAAGATGCTCACTGCTTTCGAGAAATCTGAGCCAAATATTACATAAACGTATAAGTATAAGAAAGAAAAGACAGAAAGAAAATATTTTTATTTAGTCTCATAAAGTACCACCACCATTTACAAAAACAAACTTACAGAATATTTATAACCTAACTATCGATGGTGACACAATTTGACACCAATAAAGGGATCTCCACTCAGCACGTGTTGCTACACGAGACGTGTTGCTAGACGAGAGTTGCTATAACTGCTATTGATCCAGACTCCACTGCGAAATAATAGCTTTACGAAAGATCTTGATTCTATATTTTACAAATTCGAATGGGCCTAAGTAATAAGATATTAATTGCAGTAAACTAATATCTTATCTACAGTAACTAAAACGTTAAATATTGGTAGTATACTAAGATCGCAGTTGCAGTAATTATAGGATCTGTTAGCTCTACCGTATCCCCACCGTACAGTTTCCGTCCGGCAAAGTAGTTCCTGAGGGGTGATTTAAACTTTCGAACGCTCGACGCACGCACGGCACGCGCCAATAAGAGCTGGCTAACATATACGTTCACGTATTTGCTTGACGCGCGACTGACAAGTTTCGAGCGCTCGAAAGTCAAAAATCGACCCGCTGAACTCGAAACGGCTGACTGAACTGACTGACTGTACTAAAAACAGCTACAGTGCAGTCAATAATAACCCTTCACTGCGCTGTAGCCGTTTCGAGAACAAATGACTACCACATCGATTATGGGTTCAATTCCAGGGAGGGCAAATGTTTGTATGATGAATACGAATGTTTGTACCCGAGTCTCGGATGTATTTAATAAGTGTGAATATCCGTTGTCTGTGCCCATAGTACAAGCTTTGCTTAGTTTGGCCCCCAATTCTGGCGTTCATGGAGACTCATCTCACACTCGAGATATGTCAAAAAATATCAGATTTTATAAGGAATTGACTGGACTGTTTTACATATCTCTACTGTGACTTCATCTCTACTGACACGAGAATTGCCCTCTTGTCTATTGGTGTGAATCGTCCCGAGGTATTTATTTATTGAACGCGTTGCCACCGTCCAGTCACCGCCTGCGAGAACAGCACCTGCACGTACAAGTGCCAGCCCACGCCGCTGGGCGCGCGCTGCGCGTGCCCCGAGGGTTTCGAGCTGGGCGCGGACGCGCGCAGCTGCGCCGACGCGGACGAGTGCGCGCGCGGCGTTTGCGCACAGCGCTGCCACAACACGCCCGGCTCCTTCCTGTGCTCCTGCCGGCATGGCTACGCGCTGAGGTTAGCTGGTGCTTTAATCTAAGTCATATGTTGAAAATTAATTAATTGACAGTGAAATTGGGCTGTTCTTTTCGAGCGTATGAACCGCTACTCCTTCTGTCACGCCATAACTGGCTCCATAGAAGATGAAAAACCGAAAATTCTGATAAATTTAGATGCTAATTATGTTGCAGATCTCTCATGAAAAGTTGATTTAATGTACACTACGAGTATTTTGTAAAAAAATCCGTGACAGAGGGGTAGCGGTTCAAACGCTCGAGAAGAACTAGCCAATTAAGCAATCAAAATGGTTGATATCGCGTGTGTTGTAACGAATCTAATTCCCGATGTTTCGAGCTTCATGTTCACGGGGAGACTGACAAAAATAGTTTAAAGTACCCACTTTTGAAAAAATAATTTAAATTTAAAAAACCAATAATGAAATCAGTTCAGTTAACGCAAAGAGACATAGCGCTTTGGAAATTGGCATCTGCTGAGAAGAATGCGGTCGAAGAAACACATAAATATATATTTAGTATTTGTAAATGCACGCGATATAAACCGATGTAATTGTTTTATTTTAATGTCTACAAGTCGAGAAAACATAAGGAATTGTTAAGTAAATAAATTGACAATTCAGGTTTTCAGGTTAATTCTATAGCCCTGGGGCACATTTCCACGCAATTATCTTTTTTTTAATTAGCAATGGGTTTGCGTTTGGCCTCAATCTTACCTGATGGTAAAGGAATATGAGGCCGAAGATGTAGCACGCTCTCCCAGAAGGTGCCTATTCACTCTTGCCTTGAAAAGGCATTTTTCTGGAGTACACTCTCCTTTGGGAAGTGTGCTCAGGAACTCCACGACCGGAAATACACCCTATAGAAAATTTACAACATTTCACAGCCCCCCTTCCTTTCCGTATAAAAAAAACGTCTTTGTTTCGGCGCATTGTCAGGTCGGACCGTCGGTCCTGCAAGGCGACCAAAGGCAGTATGTCCATAATGTACGTGTCGGGATACTCCGTGCGCTCAGTCACCTCAGAGGGCTACGGCCGAGTGGAGTTCGAGGACCGGAGGGTCGGGAGCATCGCGGACCTCGATGTTAATGTCGGGTGAGTGATACAGACAAACCGACGGTATGTACATGTATTTTTTTAAACGAGCAAGTGTTGCACCAGATCGTAAGTGATCACCACTGCCCATAGACAGCCGCAACACCAAGGAGATTGCAGATGCGTGTTAACCCAGAGAGGGCTAAGATAGAATACCTCTTGTGCCAGGAATTTCACTGGCTGTCTAGCTCTCCACGCCGGAACACAACAGTCCAAGTACTGCTGCTCAGCGGCTGGATTAGCGAGCTCTTTAATTTCGAATTGTTTTAAAATGTTTTATAGTGGCCATAGCAATACACTTTCTGTGAAAAGTGCTAGTGTCTACCTATTACTGTTCAAAGATACCGCCTTATGACGGACGGACAGCCGAGGCTTAGAAATAGGTTCCCTTTGGCACCCTTTGGGTACAGCACCCTTTTTTTTAAGTGAGGATAACTCATTGACGAGTTTCACCAAACGAGGCGAAATTCGGGACTCGCTCCCGTAACGGGGGAATACCCGATAAACCTCCTCACTATTTCCCTCAAGCCGGTTTTATCCGGTGCCGTGGGACCCAGGTGATGACACCACTACGACACCGACCGGTAAACGACATACGGTTTTTTAATGAGGTTTTCTCCTCTCTACCTCAGGATCTCAGGATCCGTGTCCGGGCAACGATTGCCGCTTGAGCCTCCTCAGGGCGAAAGACCTTTGTTACGGGCACAGCACCCTAAAAGGATTAATTAACATTTTCTATACCAGGAAGCACACTTTTTACGTGACGTCTCCAGACACGGGGAAACTGATAGAAGTCAACGGCACCGACGTCATCGTCGCTATAACCAATGTCGGGAAACCCACGAAGGTATGCTCTACTGTTGTGACCCCTAACCTGACTCCCCAAGTTTCAGTTATCTCTATGTGCATCCCTTTATTATGACACTAGTTAGGTAGAGCCGCAGGGAGGGATAAATTAGACTCACGCAACTAAACAAAACAAAAAATTGAAAATTCGAACGAAACTCCGGTACGGACGATATGCTGCGCATGCGTTACCTCAATTCTTGTTGCTATAGTGACCTACTGCTGGAAATACGTCTACATACTATATATATATACCGGGCCGCTAAAAAGCTCTAAGCCTTATAGAGAATACATTTTGAAATGAAATACATAAACTTTTACATTTAATGTAGTCCTATTTTTTTTAATGAAATAGGAAGGAAAACAAGCAAGTGTGTCACCTGATGGTAAGTGATCACCACCGCCTATAGACACCCGCAACACCAAAGAAATTGCAGATGCGTTGCCAACCCAGAGGGCTAAGATGGAATACCTCTTGTGCCAGTTATTGCTCCGCGCCGGAACACAAGAGAGCAAGTAGGTACTGCTGCTTAGCGGCAGGAGTAGCGAGCAAGATGGTGGTAGCGATCTGGACGGACCTACCACCCGCAAAATAGATATATTTGATAAATATATTTTCTACATTTAATTTCATGTCAAGATACCTGACATGCTCTTACAATTGAAGATAGGAACACGAAACTAAAAAAAGTCTCTAAAATAACTTAGGCGTAGCCCTTTTCAAACGCAGATATCAAGACTTTTTTAAACAAATCAGCCCTTTTTTTTACATTCGGTTACTTTTATTCCAGGTGGCAGTAGAGTGGGCGACCGGGAACGTGTACTTCGTGGATAGTACGCCGGGCTCCAGCTGGATCAGGGTGTGCCACTTCGAGAAGAAACGGTGCGCCAAGCTGCACAAGCTGCCTGCTGATGCCGTGGTAAGTGGAAGGTGCTGACACATCCGGAGGGTCACAGGAGGACCTATCAGCGATGAGCTATTGCTATGGGCGGCGGTGATTTATTTCCATGGGGTGACGTCTACGCTACTAATGGAATCAATTACTTTGCTAATCCGCGAACCCAGTGTCAGTAATCGTGAAAAAGACAACGCCTGTGCTGAATACTTTATAAAAGAAATAAAACAAACACCGTTTTGACCATAACCCAACACCAAAAATACCACTTGACATGTGTTTCTCCATTCCACGAGGCATCATCAGGAGCTACTGACCTCTCGACTGTCAGTCGACGAAAACGTCTAAGCTTTTTTTCGCTCTTTTCCAATAAAAAAGATTTCAAAGATGGCACTTTCTAACATAAAATAAAACTAGTTAGTGAGTGAGTGGAGCATATTAAAGTAACTCTGCTTTAAATATGTGAGTGATCCATTAATTTCAATACTAGCAACCAGCCTCTGTTTCGTACGACTATAATTGGATGCAGTTACGTAAAACTCTTCTATACAAAATTCTCAAAATGGCAGTTAAAAACCGTATCAAAATCCATTGCGTGGCTGAACAGGAGTGAGCACTTGAAGATAGACAGACAGGGGTGGATAGCGACTTTTTTATACTAGGTACCTAAGAAGATGACACTTTCTCCTACCTCCAGGTGACATCTCTAGTGGTGTCTCCTGAGACTCGACGACTCTACTTCTGCATGGACCGCGACTCGTCGTCAGTCGTCTGGGGCGGCCAGCTGAGCGGGCTCAAGGGCTCCGACCTAGCTGTGGAGCGCTGTGCTGGGCTGGCCGTCGACGGAGGCTTGCTGTACGGCGCAGGACTCTCAGAGCTCTGGCGGACAGATGCTGAGCTCACACATAGGTCAGTAAACAAGCTTTCTGGAGGTCATTTTCAGGATCTGAAGTTCTGACAACCCTAGGCTAAGTATAATACTTACGGGCATGCCGGTGCCTGCCCAGCGGGGTGATTCTCAGATCATGCGAGATCTATTTCGCGTGAAAACAACTGTCAAATCCCTTTGAAATCTGTCATTTTACCGAGACTTGATGTCCAGCCCTGTATGCTGTGAACAAGTGTTGCTTATAATGGCCCAGGGCTCCCCTCGGACCTTGCGCCATAAGCTCAAGTCTGTGGTAAAATCCAGTCCTGCTATAGTAGCACGCTAGCGTTTATCGCGCACATAAACGCTTCATTTGGCCCCTCTCGCACACGCATACTGGTTAGAATGGGATAAATGCTTTATGTGATCGATAAAAGCTAGCGTGCTAGGCCCCCTGGTCGTTTCTCCACATCAAGAAGCAAGAACTTTGCCATCACACCAGCGCACCATCTGTCGTTGTACTAATATTATAAATGTGAAAGTAATGTGTTTGAATATTTGTTCCTCAATAACGCATTAACGGCTGGACGGATTTAGATAAAATTTGGTACACAGTTTGATCATGTCTGGGATTAAAACATTGGATACTTTTTATCCCGTAAAATCCCGTAAAGTGCATAAATAATCCCGCGCGGGAAAATGCGCGGGTAAACGCTTGTTTGTAATAAAATAAGGTAATCTATTGGTGGAATAATCCCGCTCCCTAGAACCTGATGCTGTACAGACTCCTCGGCATAGCAGCGCTAAGATATCAACCTACAAATATTTTAAAATAATTTCTCTTTCTAAGTTTAAAATACAGAGAGATTGATTCAGAAGGAAAAAGGTAACGCAATCTGACTGAATTTTCGAATTCCAGTTTGAAAATCGTCACCAACGATAAGCATCTGCAATCACCGCGCAGCCCGGTAGTCTTCGAAGACTACATATACGTCCTCAGCGACAGCTATAAGATCAACCGCTGCCTTACCTTCGGCCAACGGACCTGCGAGCCCTACATCTACCGGCTGTACGGGGCCGAGATGTTCGTTATACGACACGCGAGCATCCAGAGGGACGACCTCAAGGACCCCTGCGAGAGATACGCTTGCGACAATGTGTGCGTGCTTGGCGAAAACGGGCCGCTGTGCGTGTGCCACGATGGAGGCATCTCCAAGGATGGGAGCTGCCTCCTGTTGGACAGGACTACGGTAATGTTTAAACTATCTTTCTGCTGTTTATATCGTTACTTTTCCCGGGACGTTGATTTTGGATTGCGTACTTTCAACCCCTTTTTTAACCCCTAAATGGAGGAATTTCCAAAAAAAATTTTTTAGCTGACTAAAGTGAATCTAAGGAACACCAGTGTATTGTTTTGAGCCAGCAATCTCTAACAGAACTTTTTAAAATTTCGGTATATGATTTACTCACGTATCTGCTGCGTCCTCATATCCTCCCGTTTGTTTCTGAACGACCTCTAGTGCCTCCATGATATTGCGTAAGTAATGCCCTACGCTAACTACTCCCTGTTCTTCCAGCTCCCACTGTTCAACGGCTGGATGTCCAAAGACTTCGTGGAGGAGCACAGCCTCTCAGTGACCCTGATCGCCGTCACTATCCTGTTGTTCGCGCTCTACATCGGGGTGTTCCTCTACTACCACTGCGCGTACCGCAGGAGCAGGGGGCTCGCTTTGCCGTGAGTATGATCACCATAGCTCTGCATTGACCTGTTACTCTATTAACACTGCGAGTGCTGCAAGGACCTGGGGGCTCACCCTGTCCTGAAAATGATCGCTGACACTCCTGTTGTTCGCGCTCAACACATCTATGGGTTCCTTTACTACCACTGCGCGTATCGCAGGAGCAGGGGGCTCGCTCTGCCGTGAGTATGATCGCTGATATCCTTGTTGGTAGTGCTCGACACTGCTGTGCATGACATGTTGCTCTGTTAGTCGCGGAATAGTTTCAAATTTAAGTAAGTATTTCACGCGCGGATTTTCAAATTACCAAAATTTTATTTTGTAAATAAGTGCTTGCAAAGGCCCAGCGTCCCCCCGGTCCTTGCTTCCTACGCTGTAACCTAATTAGCCTGTGACTAAATTAGACCCTGCCATCACTCTTAGATACTGTTGTCCGCGCTCCACATCGCCGTACACATAATAAGCTTCTTGGTATGATTTGTTTCAGAGTGAGATTCCAAAACCAAGCGTCGACTAGCGGGACTCCCAGTACAACGCCAACCATAGAATTGCCAATCGACAGGTATACAATCCGCATCAGTCCCGACCGCCACGAAAGAAATATTGCACTGTAGGTACTAGCACTCATTCTCCTAGCGCTTTTCCCAGATTTATTTTTTCAGTATGTTGTTGTCTTGTACGTTGAGTGGTAAAAATGTTAGCGATATTACCATACGTCGTTATCGTGGGTGCAACTGCGATTTAATAGTACTGAAATCGTGATCTTTCAGTACTGTCAAAACGTAGCTTCACCCGCGATAACGATGTATGAATATTACCGACTACCAAGCCCAGCAATGGCCAAAGCGGGCAGGGCGTGAGGCGCTAGTAGCAACCGCCGCGTTATCTGTCACATTTCTTCCCCAGTACCTGTACTTAACGCTGTAGTGTCGCGACAAGTGAATTGCCTTAATACTAGTTGCCTTGTCCGCAGTGCCGCTGGTGGGCAGGACTTCGTTAATCCGCTAGGGTTTATGAGCGACATATGGCGAAGGTCGTTCAGGAGCCAACGCCCTGTTGTAAGTATAAAGCGTGGCAGTTAGCAGTGAAATTTCCACTGCTACCGGTACAGCCCTAACATTATAATCCGAGTTTAAGTTACCCTTCAGGGGATTCCATTTTTTTTTTCTAAAATTTTATTGAGGCTTTAGTGCACCAGTGTGACTATGCCAGCCTCATAAGGAGACTCGGATAAAATACTTCACACTATTTGCCAGATTCCATTACAATTATGATACTAGTTATTAAGCCGCAAAAAGGGATAAATAACCTTTGTGTTGTTCATGTTTTCTGATGCGCGGCGGAAACTTGCCAAAACTGTGAAACTTTTAAAACGTACTTCAAGTGTGCACCTTTTTGCAGTTTATTATTATTCTTCGAATAAATTTAGATAAAATAAGCTGTTTGAGGTTTCCTTGTTTTTAGTGTAACATAGAACCTCCTGTTTTTAAAGTCTGCAGAAAAAATAACGCGCAGTTTCATTTTTACGAATTGCGGCCAAACCCAAAAGGAGGATAATGTTAGTTTGAAATTAAAATATGCACCTATTACTTTATAAATTATAAGATCAAGATTTAGGTCACCTAGGAACATATAATCAAAACAATAATGTTTGATTACAGGGCACAGCCGGACTGAATATTGAAATACCACAGCCTCCTCAGGACCTCTCTGACACCGAGTCAGATTTGGACTACAAGGCAGATGAACTACTCATACGATAATTTATTGTTTTGTATATTGCAAGATTTTTATATTCAATTAGGTTTCATGTTTTTACTGAAATAATTTTTTAAAACTTTGGTAATCTTCAATAAGATTATTATTTGTTATATAATTAATGAAATTATTTATTCAAATAATTAAATAAAAAATACTAATTCAAGTATAGTTTCATTAAAACAGCAAATGATTATAGTAAAAGTTTATTTATTTCTAGACAGACAGTGATAATGCACAAAAATTTACTTCCATAATTTCTTGATGGACATATTCTTCTCAGAGTCCTTTTGCATGACTTTGGCAACTGCCATTTCGAAGTCTTCCTGTGTGACATGGACTCTGCGTTCCCGCAGGGCGTACATGCCAGCCTCCGTACACACACCCTTAACCTCCGCACCGGACGCACCTGGCATCAGCTCTGCAATCTTGCGGAGGTTTATTCCTCTTGTTAAGTTCATCTTGCGAGAATGAATCTTAAGAATATCCAAGCGAGCTTCTTCATTTGGTGGGGGGAACTCAATCTTTCTGTCAATACGGCCAGGTCGGAGCAGAGCAGGGTCCAGGATGTCAATCCTGTTAGTTGCCATGATGACTTTGATATTCTTAGTGGCTTCAAAACCATCCAGCTGATTCAGCAGCTCCAACATAGTTCTCTGCACCTCAGAGTCACCACCACTGCCAGACTCAATACGCGATGAACCAATTGAATCAATTTCATCCATGAAGATGATAGACGGAGCATGCTCTCGAGCCATCACGAAGAGTTCGCGCACCATGCGGCTTCCTTCACCAATAAACTTCTGTACCAGCTCAGACCCTGACACACGGATGAATGTACATTCGGTATGATGGGCCACAGCTCGAGCTAACAAGGTCTTACCAGTGCCTGGTGGACCATACAGCAGCACACCTTTCGGTTGAGCAATACCTAAAGCATCAAACAGTTCAGGGTGCTTTACAGGCAGCTCAATGACCTCCTTAATCTCCTTGATTTGTTTGTCCAAACCACCCACCATCTCGTAGGTAGAGTCGGGAACCTTTTCGACCATCATTAGGGACACCAAAGGGTCCACTTTATTAGGTAAGATCTTGTGAAGAGTGTAACTCTCATTCCGCAGCGCGACGCGACAGTTGGCGGTCACATCGTTGATGTCTACATTTTTATCTAAGTCTACCACAAATTTACCTTCGGGGTGGACCTTTACTAGAACTTTCTTCTTGTCCATAGGCTTTACTACTTCTCCAACGTACGAACCTTGTTCTTGCAGCAGCTGCAGTTCCTCCCTCAGCATGCGTACCTTAGCGTTGAGTTCGTTTCTCTGAGCTTGGAGACGGCGTAGATTCTGAGACTTCTCAGCGACAATCAACTGCAGTTCCTCGATCTTCGTGATATAGTATGGGCGGAAACCCTCGCCCTTCGCGGAGTCCACCTCCATTTTAGTTAGAGTCATTTTGCGTTTTACTCACACTCTCATCAACACAAAAGATTTGATGGACACAAATATAATAACAAGCAGAACAATTACACGACAACGCCGATTCGACCTCAATATTTTTCAAGTCATGGCACAGAGCACACTTGCACAAAATTCATCACTTGACGTTTGCAGTGTAGCCAGCTTAAACCTAATGTTCTATCATTACTCCTGTAAATTGGAATGTTGTATTTTTTTATTTTATTTATAACGTTATCGGGACTTTAGCGCGATAAAAATATATTGTTAAATTACTTCGACGTTCCGGCCACGTTTCAATGGCCGTGGTCACGAGTAGCGGGGGTCTACTCGTGCCCGCGGCCATTGAAACATAGCCGAAACGTCGAGGTAAATCAACAATATATTTTTATCGCGCTAAAGTCCCGATAACGTTATAAATACGTGTGAAAATCGCGAAAGTTTAAAACAATTTTTTTTATTTTAACATTTAAATCACGTTTTTAAGCAAATCACATGCATTTTATGTAAATATTAAAAAATCACTCGACTTTGCTTCTTTTAAGATAAAGATATGTCATTTATTTCAAATAATCAAAAAACAATAGTATTTACAAAACAATGACTTAAAATCTAGATACATATCTATTTATTTCACTATTTCATTGACTATTTCTCAAAATTGTTGAAATTATTTACCAACACATTTTTAACAATATTACTAAATTCATTGATTTTTATTTCCCAGCAACATTTTTCCTTTTAATGCGTTCACTTTATTTATCCGTAAAACTACTCTGCGTTCACATAATATCGATGGCTTTGGTTTTTTTTTCTTAATTTTAGTAACAAAAAAGCCAAACTGAAGCCATCAAAATATTGTCATTTAAGTAAATAAACAACAACGTTAAAATTTTAAAGTGTTTCCTTGTTAAAGACACAGAGATGGTTGAAGATTAGTTTTATTCTGTATAATCAAGAACTAATGTTTCTGGTGCTCAGTATGAATAAATAAGAAACAAATTATGAAGAAGAAAAATTACGCCCCACGAACTCCTACCTAGAACAAACAAAAGGCATTAACATGCTGGTTTTACTATGCACATTAGCTTTCAATGTACTATTTTTTGTTCGGATCGGTTGTTTAGCTCACTGGAGTTATATTATTGGAACTGCTGTCTACCCTACCAACGACCACAACAAGCTACTTTTAAGTGGAGGAGTTTTTAGCTTCATCCTTATCGGCGGACTGATCCCTGGCTATTTCTTTCCACGATTAAAACTAATGGCAACAGCTTTAAGTGTTCCTCCTCAACTACACATGCTTATTTTACTGCATAAAACCATGCGTGCAACTCACATTGAGAACAGAACCGCCGTGAAAACAGTTCAGGGATATACTGCTGTTACTCTGATGTCTACCGTTTGGACTTTATATTCGCTGATTCGTTTAAGTATTTAAGTGCCATAAAATACACACATGCCACCTTAAAAAAACTACTTAGCAATGAGCCCAAAACGATCTTAAATAAGCCATTTAACAATCATGATTTATGCTGGAAAAGATGCAGGATTAGTGGATCGCCATAGAGCTATATTTCTGAGAGGATAATACTTGGAGCAAACAAATTGAAGAAGAAAAGGTTTGTTTTTGACCTACGACTGTTTCAGCTAAATACCGGAGAAATATCGAAGGTGCAGTTTTCGCGAACAACGAGGCACGTAGTCTATCTTTTCGCTGTTATTTTGGGGAATATAATACGTGTCTCTTTTAGCCTCGACTCGGCTCATACATAATTGACAATTATACTTCATAACAAGTGCATTAATGACGAATAAGATAGAGCTGCACTAAGGAATAAGTTACCCTTGTGACAGTTAAGTTAAAGCCGCAGTTTAGAAACATGACGGGGCCACCTTCTCTAACAAATAGATTGATAGAGCTCGCTAGCTTTTGTCACACAAATACGAGTAAATATCTCTTTCTAGCATTTGTTCTCTAAACATACGTGCTAGGGCCAGGCAGCCAGTGAAATCAAATAAAATACTGTACTTAAGTAACCAATTGACTTTTTAGCGATCTGTATTGTGTGATTTCAATTGTACCCAAATGAATAAAGAAACATTGAAAAAAAAAACAAAAGTTATTTCGGAAAGTAAAGTTAGAAAAGTTATAGCCCCATTAAATTCCTGTTTGTTTATCTAACAAATGCGTCATGTATTTAATGAAATTTTACTTTACTATTGCGAGTTGTATTGTAAACAAAGTTGTAAAAACTAGGAATAATCTTTTATCTCATAAATTTAATATCAGCAATGAATGAAAGTATGAATCAATGATTTTTAAATTTGGTCTTTACAGCAATTTTCAGTCTTAAGACTACTATATCGTCAAATATTTACATTGTATACGTACTGTAGGGAATGGCGATTATTTCCATCGCAAAAAGTTACCGCGATCACGATAAGAAGGCGGTACGGCAGTCTCGGTAGTCGCTGTGACGCCACGCTTGACGAAAGTTGTCCGTGCGTGGCTGCCTGCATAAACGAAAAAAAAAATAATTAAAAAGTTATTACTTTGACAGGTAACCTGAGTTACGAAAAGAAAAAGATTCAATTCTAATGGGAAAATCTTATCGATTTCCACTAATTTTAGCTGCCTTATTTTAAAATAATAGATTAAATTGTAGTCCATAGCTAATTTCGATGTTTTTCTGTGTAATAAGTGTATTTTTGTGTGTATTAAATATCTAAAGCAGTGTAATATGTTGTTGTAAATGTTTGCGTCGCTTTGTTTTTATGATAAGGTAATGTTTTTGTAAAGATTTATCTTGTTTTTTATTCTTAAAGTTTTTTAAAATGTGTGTTGTGTCATTGACTACAAGTTAGTATTGTTTTACTGCGAGCAAAGGTGAGTTCAGGACTTAAATGGCAGTGCAAGTCATGTGTGTAAACGATTGAGGAAAGACCTTAACATCTGTTTAAACTCGTGACCAAGCATGTAGAATATTGATCTATATATTTAGACACTCTGCAATCAATTTTTTTCGCGGTTATTTGTGAAATTTAGTAACTAATGTTTTTTTTTTCAAGCATATACTTTTAGAGATTAATTTGTTTTATATTTCGTAATTATCTTAAAGTTTTAGGAAAAAATCATGTATTTTAATCAGTAATTGAATAGTGAAAAATCACACTGATAGAATGGTTGCACTATTTAATATTATTTTAGCTTATTTCTGTGTCACTATCTTCAATGTGACTGACTGCAGTAAAAAAACTTCTTAAGTAAAAAAAAAAAAGTAGAAATAGGGCCAGCTTGGCCATGTCTGCCACTTGTACCTGGAAGAATGAGCCTTAATCATTACCGGTTACATTATAGGTTTTGTATAATGGTCATAGGAGCAGACGCAGACTGAAAATAACTGCATTTTAAATGGGGCATGAACTCCACAAAGGCGGAAGAGGAAAATTAATAACTTTCCTTTTTGCTTAGCTGTAGCTGCACAAAAAAGTCTTTAAAAACTTTTCTGCTCTCATACTACTAGACTAATACTGTATTAAAGACTATAATTTGTTTTGTGAGTCTTTTAAATAAATAAAAAAATGCTGATGAAAATTTATTAAATACTTAACTAAAATACCCTTTTCAAATTAACTTGAGTCTACATAAAAACTAAATATAATGATACTAAGAGATATAAAAAATTAAGGCCTCCTTGGCTTAGTATCAAAGATACTGACAGCATTACTTCTCATACTTACATTTGTTTTCAGAATGGGCAATACAAGCAAAAAACTAGCAGCAAAATGTACACTGCTCACCAAAGATGAGCAAAAGTATGTCGCGGCCACATTCCGAGCAGCAAGCAAGAACTCTGACAAGATCAGGGAGGACGATCTCATCGTGAGTGGCAAACTAGACGCAGTGTTGCTAGAAGTGTGTTCATTTTTGTTTATTCCTCATTTTAGTTTTAGTTTATGGTTGATGATGAGATGAGGGCTTTTTTTTAATAAATGGTTTACGTAAAGTAAAATATCAGACCATGTTCCCTGGACTCTAATAAGATTAGTCTATGCCCAAAATAATAGTCTTAAAAAATATGGACACAGAGACTTTATTTCCAGTCAATAATATTAATTTTATTATGATTTACCTGTGATAATGATATAAATATTACTTTTATTTGTATGACTAGAATTAGGGAAGCAATATTTAACGGAGCAAAGTCATCGGAAACTTTCACTAAGTTTATTACAAGAAGATTATCTATAATTTAGAAAGAAAATTTAATAAAAGTAAGCTAATAATTTTTTGATTTATTATTACCACAAATTAATTCAGAAATGATTCTAATTGACAAGCCTTGATCTTATCATTCATCCTGTTACGTCATACAAGTTTCATTATTGTTTTTATTTACTTTTGTGATAGTCCATTTTGTTTTCATTGCATTAGTTTTGTTTGTTTGCTGGAAACTCGTATGTTTTTTTTAGTGTAAGCTCAAATGCTTTTCACCAGAGTGCAATGGGAGTTAGATTTAAAATAATACTGGGGTGTCATTAAGTCAAAGTTAATATTTTTTTTAAGTTTTCACACATAAATTTAAAAAAGTAGAATTTCAGTTTTTTTCTAAATCTAAAGGTCTTAGCAGGCTAGCTTTTATCCCCGACATCAAGACCGTATCCCTTTCTATCAAGTAGCATGAGGCAAAGCGACAGATGCTTTTCGTCTGTGATAGATGATGGTGCCCTACTAAAGCCGTAGTCCAGTGCATGTCTGGTGGAAACGCTCCTTTATTGTCTTATCGTGGGTTTGTATCTGCATCTAACATTTAACGAACATAATAAAAGATTCAATGTTTCATCGTTTTGATAGATCTTTAGCCAAAAAACTAGTTCCACTTGTTTACAGATTTTTCAAATAAGGTTTAAGTGCTTAGATTAAAAAACATAATAGGGTAATGATTATTTTAATTATGAGCTGTTTTCTAATAAAAAAATATTTAGAGCATAAAAGGTTTGTTTTATATAATTACGATATAAACGCGATTGCAGCGATTAGTGTGTTAAAAAAAATTGGTTTCTGATCACCGATTAACACTCATTGTGTATAATTATACAATTTTCAATTTTTTTTTATCTGGTTTGTAATGACCATGTTTCAAAACAAACAAAAAAATAAACTTTTCACTTTGTCTTTTTTGTAACTTTGTACCACTTTTAACTTCTAAAACATTGCTGTTTTTACCTTCCTCTTTGGACATAAATACATTTTTTTTTGTACAAACAAAACACATTCCAGTATTAATTTTGTTTTAGTTTTATTGATTAATGCTTTCTATGAGTTTTGACGATCTCAATATAAAAACGTGTAATTTGACATTTTATGCAATTTATAATGTAATTATATTGACTGAATAAATAAACTAAACAAAACTAAACCTTTTTTATGACAAAATAGCAATTATACACTTTTATGCCATTTTGTTTGTGAGTTGAATACCGTATTATGTTAGATGCAGGTATGCCCGAATATTATGTGTTGATCATGTGTATTAGCCCCAGTGTCTAATTATTTGTGATGCACTGACATGTAGGTTACATTTAGCACAATGTAGATTTTAGAGAAGAATCGTTCAAAGAATACTTTAGATTTTTCAATAATCACGTTATTAAAAAATAGTTGCTGACAAAAAAAACTATTTTTGTTCTTACAGTAAAAAAAAAACTAAATAAGACATTAGTTTGTTGTATTAGTCTGTGCTATTCGGAATAGATAAATGCTGTCTTTGGCATTTTTCAAATAGGTATCAGATTTGGCTGATCCTACATCACTGCCGGTATGCCCTGTCACGTAAATGTACATGACTAGTATATGACTAGCTTTTACACGCGACTTTTCTTCTGAATAAAAGTAGCCTGTGTGTTAATTCAGGGTATAAGCTATCTCCATTCCAAATTTCATCTAAATCCGTTCAGCCGTTTCAGCGTGAAGAATTAACAAATAGACTACTAAAAAGTAAAGGTTCCTTTTGGCTTGGCCGTAGTCGGATAAAAATATCACGCAAACTTTAGTATTTATAATATTAATGTGATTTCCAAAATTCCGTGTTTTTCACATACCGGTTTTAAGGTGGAAAATACCGGTTAAAGCAGTTAAGCTAATGGTTTATTAAATTTGTTTGGTGAGGAGGCCTCACCGTCGTAGCACTTTGCTACGCGCCGTAGCACACGTAGCTCATCTACGAATTATAAACTACGTTGTCCCTCGAAATTTTTAGAGTGTAATGTGCTGTGCTAATATGCGCCTTTAGATTGTGTTGTACTTAAAAAAAAATGTGGTGATGGTTTTATGTCTTAAAACTTGTGACTTGTGGTTTAAGAACTTTATTCTCATAAAGAAGACTTCATGATCATTATTTGTTTTTCGTTTTTAAAGGTAAGTAGTTTTTAATTGTTGTATTATTCTTTTGTTTTTGATTTGATACAATATTCATTTGGTCGAGCTCTAACTCAGGGCTCTACGGAATATCTTTTGCATGGTTAGCACGAGAGGCCGCGACACGATTTGTCGATTTATAAGCTGAGTTAGGAGACAAGTGAGAATAGGGCAACCGTGCTAGCCGTCTTAAATCATAACATGCCTCTGTCTGACAGGAAAAAGGTGTTATAATATAAGTTAGAAGCCTTTACGGCTTTCAACAATCTGCATGTGTATCTGTCTGCCTTTGGCATTGGTGACGTCTTACGGAAGATTTTCATTGCTGTTAGCATTTTTTTGTCCAAACGTACCAGTCATTAAGAAGCTAAAATATATTTTTATATCAAACTAGCGGACGCGCGCGACTTCGTTCACGTAAAATTAGTAGCCTATGTCCGTAGGAATAGTGTAGCTTTCAATCTGTGAAAGAATTTTTGGAATCGGTTCAGTAGTTCCAGAGATTACCCCCTACATACATACAAACAAACTAACTAACAAACAAACAAAGTTTACCTCTTTATTATATTATTAGTGTAGATTAGTGTAGATATAGATTGCCGGAGAGTTTCGCAACTTCCACTAATAGTTATCACTAGGGAATACAAACCAGGTCGTTTTCTCTAAGAAATAACCGGTTTTAACCGGTTATTTCCGGTTTTAACCGGTTATTTCATACAATGTAAAACCGGTTTTGGAATCCCCTTAGTTACCACTACTACTACCACTACAGATAAACTGCTGAGTTTCTTGCGGCGCTGCTTCTCAGCAGAATCTTCCATTTTCCGAAGCGCTATAGATTCAGACTTGTAAAAGAACCTATGTGGCCTATTTGTGGCTATTTAATATATTTACCAAAATTCACAAGCGTTTAAGAAGAACCGAAGCAAACAATACAATAGATAGGTAGGTAGTTACCATATGGATGTTTTTGCTCTGTTCGCACGTTTCATCACATTCCGCTAGCCAGTTTAAAACAATGCGGTATTTAACGCACCTACTGTATACTAAACGCTGACACCATTTGGCGGACTGTCAAATTCTCGATTAGTTTCGCATAAACTTCGGTTATTCTAGGCCAATCGGGTCTTTTGTAGCAGCACCCTGACTAATACATACGATTGTTTTAAACTTTCGCGATTTTCACACATATCTACAACGTTATCGGGACTTTAACGCGATTAATAACAATATACTTTAGTCCCGATAGAGTTATAAATAATAGATACGAACAAACAATTCATGACCGTGTCTTTGGTCGCTGCTGACCACGAGACGATGATGCGTGAAACATCTCCTGAAATTTATTAATTCGTAATGGTGCTCTTAAATTACATTGAGCGATAGGGAACTGTCCCTTTGTTACGGTTTCGTATCCAAAGGGTTTCGACGGGACCCTATTACTAAACGTCCGCTGTCCATCCACAAGGGTGGAATTTTTAAAATCATAACAGGTAGATACCTGAAATTTCATAGTGTCAGTGTGGTCGCTAAAATAACAAATGGTAAAAATAAAAAATAAAAAATTAAACGAAGTTCACGTGTTTATTTATTACTAGCGGACGCGCGCGACTTCGTTCACCTGCAATTAGTAGCCTATGTCCGTCAGGAATAGTGTAGCTTTCTATCTGTGAAAGAATTTTTGAAATCGGTTCAGTGGTTCCAGAGATTACCCCCCTACATACAAACAAACTAACAAACAAAGTTTACCTCTTTATTATATTAGTGTAGATGTAGATTATTAGTGTAGATGTAGATTAGTGTAGATGTAGTAGATAGTGCGGATGTAGATAATGCCATCTGTTGTAGAGTCACTGTATGAAATTCGGCGTATTTGGTAGTATATTATTAAATAATAAATAAATAAATAATAACAAATATCTTGGGACAATTAACACCAATTGTCCTAGTCCCAAAGTAAGCAACTGAAGCTGCTTGTGTTATGGGTACTAGACAACGGATATACATACTTATATAGATAAATATATACTTAAATACATATAACATCCACGACTCGGGCACAAACATTCGTATTCATCATACAAACATTTGCCCCTCCCGGTATATTATACGGTGGAACCTCGTGTGCGACTCCGACTCGTTCTTTTTTGAGTCTAGTTGGACAAAGCCGCAGGAAATTAGTAACTTAACTTGGTGGATTACCACCCAAGAAGATTATTAAAAGAGTTTTCGCCGTCACATCCCGCTTGCGAGCGGCTCTTGCGCCGCCTCCCGCCGGTATTGCTGGTCGTTAGCAGGCGTGTTTGCGCCGCGACCCAGCGCTAGTAAACGTACGGTTAAAATAGAACTAATGCGCGAACCGTCCACTGTTTAGTTTACGAAGCACTTTACGTGTTGATCAAAGTACTCGTCGAATAGTTATCAAGACCTTCGATTTTGCTTCGAACTTGAGTTATTTTCGTTTCCAATTTGAGATAAGAGTCAGAAAAGGGTTCAGCATTTCGCTTGTTTTCACAAGAATTCAAAGAAAGCCATTTGACCGCTCTACTGACAAGTTCGAGACATTTGTTTAAACTGGATCAAATTACCTTGCTACTGCGCGAAACCAGTGCTGTGCAAAACAGCTACATCCATTCCTCTGCTTTCTTGAGACTACATCACACCATTTCCGTTCATATTTGACATACTTCTCTATCATGCGTTAGTCCTTTATTCTGTACTAGAGGACGCGTGCGACTGCGTTCGCGTGAAATTAGTAGCCTATTTTCGTCAGGAATAGTGTAGCTTTCCATTAGTGAACGAATTTTTTTAAATCGGTTCAGTAGTTCCAGGGATTATCTCCTACATACAAACAAACAAATAAAGTTTACCTCTTTATTATATTAATATTAAGGTGTAGATGTAGATTAGTGTACATGAAATTAGTAGCCTATGTCCTTCAGGAATAGTGTTGCTTTCCATTTGTGAAAGAATTTTTTGAAATCAGTAGTTCCAGAGATTACTCCCTACATACAAACAAACACACAAAGTTATTAGTGTAGATTTAGTCCCAAAATTTTACTTCGGTTTTCGTTTTAAGGTGGAACAGTAACACACCCAGTCTAGAACAAGCCTACAACGTGTGCCTTGATCATTATTGTTTCCCTGGGGCTAAATTCCGCTAGGTTAATGACTATTTGCTCCGCGCTGACGCCATGGCGCGGCCATGTTGGACCGCCCTGTTTGTATATCCTTATTGTTATTTGCGATTGTTCCGATTGCTTTGGTTACACTATGGGTGTTCTGTTCGATAAAAAATTACACCTCGTTGAGTTTCTTGCCGGTATCTTCTCATCAGAGGTTTTTCCGAACCAGTGGTAAATTTTTTGACATTCATAAGTGCTACCTGTAAGCCTAATCTGAATAAAATATTTTGACTTTGACTTTGACTTTGATACGGATCCAGTATGAAACTGGAACTTTAGTTCGGCCTATAACTACCCTATGATGGTATGATTTGACTGTGGACGTTGTATTGCTATTGATTTTATATTCTTGTGTTTGTTTGAAAACTACACAAGAATATAAAATCATGCGTTGCCTTGAGGTCTATGTTGTGGAATTGCTACTCCTTGGTGTTAAAAAAAGTAAGCGACCAAACGAATTCGATGGGGATTGAGGACAGACACACACACAGACGGATAGCGACTTTGCTCTATGCTATGTAAAGAAGATAAAGACAACAATACAATTGAATAACAATGTCTTACAATTTAACTTGTACTTCCATCGCTTTTTAAAAAGCTTTCAGTTGTTCAATAACCTAGTCTCAAACTATAATCAAGTAACCTCTCATAATCGCCTTACCATTGACGTCACATCGATGTTTACCAATTCTCCCCCCCCCCCCCTCACTCTTAGGGCCGTTACTATGGGTTCCCGCGTCAATATTTATCGTTCGCGCCTAGCGGCTTGGAGTGTTTTGGAGGGTGCACAAAACCGGGCAAGTGCGAGTCGGAATCGCACACGAAGGGTTCCGCGCAAAAACAGCCGAAAAACACGTTTATTGTTTAAGTTGTAGTAAGAGCGGCCATAGCAATTACTAACACTATCTACACTAATGTAATAAAGAGGTAAACTAAGCTGTTTGTTTGTATGTAGGGGGTAATCTCTAGAACTACTGAACCGATTCCAAAAAATCTTTTACTAATAAAAAGCTAAACTGTTTCTGACGGACATAGGCTACTAATTCCACGCGAACGAAGTCGCGGGCGTCCGCTAGTTAGTAATATACATTGTGATAGACGGTCAGACAGACAGACGGACGGATGAGCAAGAATAGCAAAGCTCCGTCGGACCCTTTGGGTGCAGAAATATGGAAATGAAAAAAATATTTGCAAGTAGAATTTTTAAAAAGGAAAAGTAGGGATATTTCTATTGTATTAAGTTTGTACAAGTACTTGAGACGTTTGAGAAGATTTCATTCGCACGCTTACGTGTAATCACCGGTTATAAACTATATGAAATCCAAACAAACCAGAGTGGGTAACGGATGCGATCAATTTCAGACAGGAAAACAGAACTTTACTGCCCGCGGGCTGAAAACGTTTAATAACTCATTTCGAATCGTGATTCATACTCGATCTTAACGCAAATGCATGAGTAATTAGCTTACGCGATGAATTGAGGTTATTATTTTAACAGCCAGCTATGAAGCCGAGAATGTGTTACATACGTCATGGATTTTTCCAGATTAAACAAAAAAAGTTGAGATGTTTGTTGAGGGTCGTCGTTTACTTTTTTACATCAGCGTTTCTTAACCTTTTTTGTCCTCGGACCCCTTAGGAAATCAAGCACAATTTTATTGACCCCCTTAATAAAAAAAGCAGCAATAAATTTCGGACCATTTATTTTAGTACTACAAAATATCGTTGACTACAAATTAGAAAAAAAATATGCGTTCTTAGCGATTACAAGACTTTTGGTAGCATTTATTTATGATTGTTATAAATGGTCCATAGATAAGACTGCGGACGACCCCCAGGGGTCCGCGGACCACAGGTTAAGAAACACTGTTTTATACTATAACATACTAGCCTTAGGTCTTGCACCAGTACAACTGGGATGCAATGTACCTTACATAAAAACCTTCCGCAAAAAAATCTCTAAATGACAGTCAAAACCGCATCAAAATCCGTTGCGTGGTTTAGAAGGAGAAGGTGCCCGAAGATACACTATAACAAATCGCACGCTTAGAATTAAGGTGACCCATTTCTGAATAATACACGTCCCAAAATATCACCTTAATTAAAAGACATAGGGTTTAATTTTGAGAAATGTCATATTCAGAATTAAATCGCTTTAATTCTAAGCGTGCGAAATGTCGGACAGACAGGAAAAATAGCTACTTTACTTTTAACTATGAAATGAAATGAAATGTTTATTCACAAGAACATATCGCACCCTTAGTATTAAAGCGACTCAATTCTAAATATGTTATTTCCCAAAATTAAACCCTATGTCTTTTAATTAAGGTGATATTTTGGGACGTGTATTATTCGGAAATGGGCCACTTTAATACTAAGCGTGCGATGTTTTAAATGATGTTACAAGTATATTAGAGATCCATGATACATTCGGCCGTTAGGCATGTGAAATTTTTCGAAAATTTAAGCAGTCAGTTTAATATCTGTAATATTTGTTGTGTTTAAAGTCTATGTAAAGAAGATAATTAAAAAAATATTTATTTTTTAACATTTATGTAAGGCACGCACATAGAGATAAATTGTGCTTGGCCGGTCATGGTAGTGCATACAGTAACCATTGCTGCCTCGCTTAAAATTATCTTGCAATAGAAGTCTTTACTGACTTTTTGACTTCTATCAATTGTCATTTTACAGATATTAGAAAAAATATGCAGTCTGAGAGAAACTTAGGTTAGGTGTTTTATTGACGCCAATCGATCCCCTCTTTCAAGGATCAAAGACGAGATTAGGACTTTATGCAATTTTGTAAAAAAAACTTAAGGTGCAATTCTGAGCCTTGCGGCCAGCGGCAGTTTAGGAAGGCAGTTGCAGTCGTGGTAGGAATGGATGAATCCCTTTTAACATATATAGTAGAAGGTGTTCAGATCAATCCCAGTTCGCGGGTGGTAGGACCTTGTTCAAGGTCCGTCCGGATAGCTACTACCATCTTGCTCGTTAATCCTGCCGCTAAGCAGCAGTGCTTGCCTTGTTGTGTTCCGGCGTGGAGATCAAGACATGTGTAATTACTGGCACGAGAGGTCTGGCATCTTAGCCCTCTAGGTTGGTAACGCATCTGCAATCTCCTTGGTATTGCGGGTGTCTATAAGCGGTGGTGATCACTTACCATCAGGACTCACTTGCTTGTTTGCCTTCCAATGTTATAAAAAAAATTTCAGTCTAAAATTTAAAACCTAATCTGCGCCAAATCTGAGCGTGTAGGGTGCTGAGCTTTAGGACCCTACCAGATCCTTTGTGTATGTTTTAAGGCGGATGTTTTATATAAATCGGCGAGTTATCCGTCACGTATGGACGTGGCGCCCGCGCATAAATTAGTTGCCCGAGTCTAAACAGAGCGCTTTTGATGAACTCTTGTTTATTTTGCTGCCGTTGAGGAAATGAGCCGGCGCGGCCAGGAAAACCGCGGCCGCATATAAAGACTGCGATCAAGTCGCGCGCGCACCCCGCTTAGATACCTGCTTATGAATTGCACTGCAGTTTACTCGTTTTCCTTCCTGTTCCGAACTCAGTTTTTATCTGGCGTCAATGAAATGACTTTGAAAAGCATGCTCATGTTTACCCCGACGCCCAACGGTTTGGGGATGTTGGCTCCTATGGGCGTTGATGAATCACCACTGTGGTGCTCATTTTTCTCCCTTTTCCGTAAAAAAAACTGTGTGTTTTTCGGCTTGAACTCCCTGATTTAGCTTGATCTTCGTCCATTATTTGCTTTAGCCTCTCTATTGCGTTCATCTTGTCAGCTAACAATTTCAACAATTTCACAGACAATTTCTCGACGTTATGTGATAACGCAAGATCCGAGTCTGTAAGTGCATAGCGATTGATTCCTCCGAATCAACAACCCTCCAGGACATTTTTAGTTATGTTCCTTATCTGTAGAGAGCTAATGCAGCATATCGCGGAAATCTTGCACGGAGCAAAAAGGGTATTAGGTTCTCGCGTGATTCTTCTGAATCTCGCGAGCCGCTAGCCTGTTTTCCATCGACGTGGTTTAAAAAAGATGCGCAACGCGGTTCTCGTGGCCCCGCGCCGCAGACAATGCCCGCCCAGCGTATTGTCGGCGCGTGAAGCTAACCACGCGCGCCGTTACGTCGAGGCCGGCGTTTATGCCTCCAATTAAAAGTCGAGTATGAACTCGTAAAATCGTCCAGATGTTTTAATTTCAAAAGTCTATAGCTATTTTCTGGCTGCCTATCCTATCACGAGACAGGCAAACTTTAATTAGACCTAAAGCTTATTTTTTGCTGAAGCGACGAACTTTTCAGGAGTAATTGGCTTAGTTCGCGAATGTCACGTGACATTCGTACTTGACCCTAAGTGACACTTGACAACACTGCCCCTCTCCTGATGACTGTCGCTTGATTTATATAATTTAATGATGCTTGTATGATTCTCAAGCTACACCAAAATTAAGTCGAGAGTTAAGAGAAATGTGTAAGTAGCCAGCCTCAAAAAACGCTCTGCATACAAACGTTAGTTACGTTTTTTACCCTCTAAACCTCTAGCCATGGTTTTTTTGGTATGATGTCATTATGCTTTAGAACTAGATTTTTAAAATCTTCGTCATAGATTTGACAATATAAGCAAAACGAAAAGAACGAAAGGAAATAGTTTATTTAGTGCTCAGAAGTACGTAAAATTAACTTTTAAATAAGGCTCAGAAAAGGTACCCAGCATAATGCTGAGCAGGGAATGCAAACCCAGTTATTTTCGCTAAGAAATAACCGTTTAACCCAAGGCACGGTTAAGTGCCACGACGCTGGTGTTCGTACTGCCGCAGTAAAATGTATTTGCGGTGCTGTAAAACAACGGAGCGCTCAAGCGTATCTTGGTGCAACAATGTACTGTTTATTGACGAGTTTTTGGCGTGGTACTAAATTAAAATACGACGTACGAGACGTCGGAAATATTGAAAACTCAAATTAAATTTAAAATGCTATATAATTAATGACAACACAAAGAAAAATTAGGGTAATGGCAGGGTTCGAACCTGCAACATCAGCATTCCGTGCCTTGCGTATTCCAGTTTCCGCCACATTACCGCTGCCATACCCTGCGAATTTTTCAATGTGTTTCGTCTTTACGGTCATTACATTTTTGATATTTTTTCTTTGGGTAAACTTACCCTCGGTGTCATCTATGAGAAACTTAATCAAGTTATCTCATTCAAGTTCTTTCAATCAATCTCTTTAAATTCTTCATGACCCTAATTTTTCTTTGTGTTGTCATTAAATTATATAGCATTTTAAATTTAATTTGAATGTAAAAAAAATACAAAAAGAAAAATCTAAAAAATTTAAGAATAAATAATTTCGATTACAATAATTGAAAACTCATTTTCATATGGCCGCCTTACCGTGTCCGTATAGAAAATGATTTTCGTAAAACACCAGATGACACCAAAGTTTTACATATAATATTTAGTCTGTAGCTATAGATCGTTCTCATGATCGCATTTGACGTTTGATTCGTATAGAAACGAAATGTCAAATGCGATCTTTCGTACGCTGCTGTACTTGAGAACGATCTATAACTCCAAACCTAAAAGTAAGGACATAAGAACTAGCCTAGATTAGACTACCTACATACATGGCAAATGGGTGTCCCGGACAAAAATTCAATAATCTAAAACTTCCGTCTTTACATTCCAGTTCCAAAGTTGCAAATATCTTGAACTTATAATTAAAGTAATGTGCCGTCATTTTAAAACCTTTATCTTTGAAATTTAAACGAAAAATGTGTCTTCACCGAACTTAGTGAAATGCTTTCAGGATTTATTGAACTATGGTCTGGCCATTATGGCCGTTATGGCATCATACCAAGCCCTAAATCTTTTAACTCCAACGACACATAAGTACAAAAGTTTGTTGTTTCATGTGAACAACTGTAAACTTTGAAGTCATATATAGGTATACGTCGTCTGATGATTATATGGGGTCGGTGGTCTAGTCGCAGCTCTTAACAATTTTAGACGTCATTGGCCTTTATAAGGTTGATGCAATGTTAACACCGCCCTATGTGATGTTTCAGAAATTCTGGGGTCCCCAAATAGACCCCCGGCTGGCCCAGTACCTCTCCAACTTCCTCTTCGGCTGGGGGCCACAGAAGCGCGCTGCCGTCGACTTCAACCGCTTCGCAGAACTCTACGTCTATAATGTCAGAGGTGAGGCGGCGCACGCGCATTGTAAGGTGTCCCATCGTTGATTACTTTCTTTCCAAGGGGCATTGCGATAGGAACGACCTGGGTGTAAAAAAAAGGCTTGTAATAAAATATCTGTTTTTGCTAGAGGCTATAAAACTCCGTAACATAGACATAGCTCGTAACAGGTGTTGTTGGGTTTGTTCCAGGCACAGTGGACGAGAAATTAATGGTGACATACAACAGTCTGGGGATGGACTTTAACGCGGGCGGCGAGCTACCCTATCAATTATTAAAAGAGGTAAGCTCTGTAAGATGGCTGCAGTTCATCACTAGAGCTATGCACAGTAGCCGACTTTCTAATATACTGTTTGTTGCTAAGTATGTCCCTTTCGTATCGGCTTAATACTAAATACACGTAGCGATAAATGTATAGTAAGAGCAGCTAGGGGTGGGTAAGGGAAGGACAGCCCCCCCCCCTGGAAATCTCGCAGAACATGTACGAACTCTCCTAATTACTAATCAAAGTGTAAACGGGGCCTTGTGCTCTAATTTTTAAATAAACCGCGCAGTAGACACTGGCAAAATGCACGGTGCAATTGCCAAAAACCCGTGTGCGACGATGGCGGACGAAGATTACCGAATCTAGCATCTGACTTGCCCCCCCTAGGCCAGAAGCTGGGTACGCCCATGGCCGTGACGTTTGCAGCCGTGTCCATTCCATAATCTAAACAGGATCTCATTGTCCCCAGTACTGCGAGAGCATAGTATCGACGTACATCAAAATCGTAAAGTCCTCTTCGTCTCCGAGAGCCAAGACGTGGATAGAGAAGGGGTTCCGCGGGCGCGCGGCGCACGTGCAGGCGCTGGGCGAGGCGGTCGCGAGCGGCGCCGGCGGCGACGCCGACACCCCGCCGCAGTCCTGCGACGCGCGGCAACTCGGCCAGTGGTGAGTAAGCTTGCCAACCGTATGCGCCGCTATAGGTACGCGGGACGTCCCGTTTCTGAGATCCAAGAAGACACGTCCCGCTCAGGGTGCAACAACAACAAATATTCTTTATTGTACACCACATAAAAATACAAAGAAATGAATTAGAAAGGTAGACAATAGGCGGTTTTATTGCTTAAGAGCGAGGTACGGGACGCAGGGTACGGACGGGACGCTGACTTGTCTCGTTATTGCGGCATGCATAAACCCTATATTTCGCCGTCACGGCGCCGCCACCACGTAACTGCATGTTAATGATTCTTAATAGAACAAGTGTTTCATTTTATTTCTCATAATAATTTAAAAAAAAATCTTGTTTTCGTATTTTGTACAAAATTAGCTGGATTCTGTTTAGTCCCGAGTTTAAAAATTAGCTGCATCCTGTTTTATCCCGCATTTAAAAATTAGCTGGATTCAGTTTGGTCCCGCATTTCAAATGATGTGTTCCCGCAAATTCGTATTAAGCTATAAGCGATCACTTCCAGACAACCTTGCATACATCAAACATAACAAAGGTATTCAATTTTTTTGTCCTCCTTCAGACCATCTAGTCATGACCAGATGTCAGACCAAGTTAGATTAGACTAGGGTTTTCCGGGAAATCCTCTACAAACAAAACTCGCCCAGCGAGTTCGTTGCACTGAATGTGTTAATGGACGCTCCTTGTAGTCAACATCCGATCTAGGCGGAGTGTAGAGGATGCGGTCTGCGGTAAGTTAGTTATAAACGGGCTGTCGGGGTGTTAAAGGTAGAGAATTCGAATTTATGCTTAAGGATTGTTTGGTATATATGATTTTCTATAATTTAAATGAATTTTATAATAGGCAATGTTTATGATATAAGTAATAATTTAATGTTTAATATTATCCTTATTGTGGTTACATTTTCTAAAATGTATTTTTTATGATAAAACATACTGTATGCCCTGCAGACACTACATATGACAACTCTGTACACGCACTACACAGTTATGCAATAGGTATTTGTTTGTCGCAGGCTGGCGCAGGACACGCTGCTGGCGCACATGACGGAGCTGGTGTACGTGACGCTGTTCGGCGTGGACAAGGAGCAGCAGGAGGACAGCCCGACGCGCGCCGTGGCCGCCATCGTGCCGCTGCTGCCCGCCGTCGAAGGTGAGCCGCCTAAGACCGTTGGTCCACCGCCGCCGTCGCCGGGACGTCAACGAGAACGAGATTATTTCTGGCCAAGATCAAGATGACGTGACGGCGATAGTTTGTTCAGTCATTCAATCAAAGCTATTGTGGTACGACGTCACGGAGCCGGCGTATGGTCCAGCAGCCCCCGCCTGTTTTTTTAAGTGATTAATAACAGGCTGAATCTTCGTGAGTTCGTTCGGTTCCACGAGACGCCCAAGTTTTTCCTATATGCATATTTTCAAAGAGGTAGGTCAAGTAGTGCCGTGGAATCGAAAACTTCCAAGCGGTAGGACTAGGAAAACGTAGCACTACATTTGTAGGACTTTGTGGTCATTCAATTATACTAATATTTACTAAGCTGCACACAAAAAATCAGCTGGTTATTAATGATTTCTATGACCTCATTATTTCGACATATTCTACGTGGAAGACGCTCCAACTCAAACCATCGATTTTGTAGGACAATTGTTTTTCTGACTTTATTGTCATATTATAATTGAATGGCCACAAAGTCCTGCAAATGTAGTGCTACGTTTTCCTAGTCCTACGCTTGGAAGTTTTCGATTCCACAGCACTACATTACCTACCTCTTTGAGAATATGCACATAGGAAAAACTTGGGTGTCTCGTGGAACCGAACGAACTCACGAAGGTCCAGCAGCCCCCGCCTGTTTTTCAAAGTGATTATAATCACTTTAAAAAACAGGCGGGGGCTGCTGGACCAGTAGGTGGACAAGTTCTAACGTGTTTCGTATTGCCGCCACTTCGGCCCGACACTATCTCGAACCGAGTTCTAGCAGTAGCGGCGAACTAGACGATACTTCGGCGGACTGAATGACGGCGTTCGGGTGACACACAGCCTATAGCAAATGTATGTATCGCTAAATCGACGCCGTCATCGCGTTCTCGGTGACGTCCCGGCGATGGCAGCGCTGGACAAACGACCTAATACAAAGTCTTATCGTTCGTTGAAATAACCATCACAATAACAACATATTTTGTAAGTACTTTGGTACTCCACGAAGTCAGTGATTTATAACGTTTTCGGGACTTTAACGCGATAAAAGTATATTGTTAATTTACCCCGACGTTTCGGCCATGTTTCAACGGCCGTGGTCACGAGTAGACTGAATAATATGTGTGAAAATCGCGAAAGTTTAAAACAATTTGTCGGTGCTGTCATGCCAAAAACCCACCCTCCTCTGCTTCCACACGAAACAGCGGTGGTGATACAACACAAAGTGGATTGAAGCTTGTAACGTGTACGCGGCAGGTCTGGACGCGATGCCCGACTACCCTGCGTTCGTGGACCTGGCGCACATCGTGTGGCTGAACAGCCACGTGCCGCAGCAGCACCAGCACAAGTGGCGGTTCCTCTTCTCCTCGCACATCCACGGCGAGTCCTTTTCCACCATGGCAGGTGCGTGCGCCCTCGCACTGAAAATGAAAATGAAAAATTTATTTTGCAAGTAGGCCATATAGGCTCGTTTACATGTCTGAATCTACTAGCGCTTCGGAAAATGGAAGATTCTATTGAGAAGAAACGCCGCAAGAAACTCAGCAGTTAATTTTTTTCTTCTCTTTTCAACACTATGCCCACTCATTGTGTTTAGGTTTATTATTTCTCAATATATCGTTACGTATGTCGAATTGTCGAAACTGAAATAACCACTTTATATATACGGTCTAAGTTAGTTATCTCATTTTCGTCAATTCGATATACGAGGTTGAGTCACAGAGCCTTCGATATATGTAAGTCGTGTACGTCGAAGTTATATCTATGTTCTTACATTGAGACCGTCAAACAATTATAATCATATACAATCAAACAGAAAATAATACGCCACTGGGTTTGACATTACAAGCCGTGTGTTCCAGGCCGCATCCAGGACCAGGGCCCCTCGATCCTGATTATAGAGGACAACAGCGGCTACATCTTCGGCGGCTACGCGACCGAGTCATGGGAGATCAAATCCAACTTTAGGTAACTCTTTTGTTTTTGATCCTTAGATAATATTCTCTAAGTCAGTGGTGAAACAGGACCATAGCCAAAATAACTCAGAGATGTATATATGAGTTCTCGGTATCATATCTAGCAGATATCTGTGATACTGTCGGTTTGTGTCCATAGAATAAACAGCGGCGGTATCACTATATCCAACTATTAAACTATCCAAATATTAATCTGTGATGCCGTCTCTGTTTATTCTGTGGACACAAACAGACATCACACTTCGGACTTAATTTTTTTATTTTATTTGAACTCCAGCGGCGGCGAGGAATCCTTCCTGTTCACGCTGTCGCCGCGGATCCGCTGCTACCAGACCACCGGCTACAACGACCACTACCAGTACATGAACCACCACACCAAAACTCTGCCCAACGGCCTGGTGAGCGAGCGAGTGCCACCCTTATGGCAGCCTTCCACTGCGAGCGGAACGGCCACCGTACGGAGTCCGTTTAACTCGCAATGGCGAACTGCATAGAAGCGCTTCCACTGAACAAGAGTGAGCTTTTATGCAGTTCGCCATTGCGAGTTAAACGGACTCCGTACGGAGCCCGGTCCGCTCGCAGTGGAAGGCGGGCATTAAGGGCCATTTAGATGATATGAGTTCTCGCATGCTAGTTGCAATACATTGCAGGCTACCGAGGTACGATGTGACCGATCGATCGATCGAGCCGCGCAATGTAATACAACTCGCATACGAGTAGTTGCTCCATGTAAATTTAGTGTTACACTGTAAAATAAGCCTTTATAGTTTATTTCTTTAGGTAGGTACTGAAAATAAGGTAAACAAAATAGTCACGTGACTCGGCAAATCAACCAATCAAATCAATCTTTTAGGTCTCCCACAGACCCAAAAGATTGACATGATTGGTTGATTTTCAGTACCTAAATAAATTAATTAAATTATTAGATAAACATTCGTGTAACCGAAATTTCTTTAGATTTTATTTGTATCTTTTAAACATTCAAATTGTTAAAATTATGTAATAACACAAAGAATAGAATAGAATGTAATAATGCCATTACCCATTTTTTTGTATTTTTATATAGCATTTAAAAGAAAAATCATTCCTTTTACGTTACCGGTAATGTAGCATGAATAATATTTCCTCCCCCAGTGCTGGTAATGTGACTAAAGGGCTTGTTTTCTCGCTCGTTTTTTAATTACATAACATTCTTATCTTCAAAACTGATCACTGCAATTATTTTACTTTACAATTTTCAAGAGCGCAAAGAACATACTTTTGATTTGATTCATCCTCATTATATCAGCCGGAAGACCACTGTTGAGCATAGGCCATCGAAATGAGAAAACTATAGAACTGTGTACAACGCAGTGGCAGAGTAGCCGACCATAGTCTATTTGGTAGACTATGTTGGATAGCCTGAATAAAACTGTATGTGCCAATTGTCAAGTAAACAGCTCTGCGTTTTGTACGTTACATTAGTGTCATATTTTTAGTTCTGCTATCCGACGCCTGTATCGCTGCTAGTTAGAAAACTTAGAAGCACTTTATTCACTTACGATAAGATTCAAAGTTGAACCAATGGCTAAATATTGAAAGCCCGGCTTCACCTGCTTCACCCCGTCGCAAAGTGGTGACGCTAGGCTTGTAACAATCCGAACAAGTAGGCAGATCTATTGTCTTCTTATATCGATGGCATAGGCCTTCACCAAGGATCTCCACGACGCTGGACAATGAACGGCGGTTTGATTGACTACCCTCAATTCTGTATCGCCAGCTGATGGGCGGGCAGTTCGAGTTCGGCGGCATCTGGGTGAACGCGGACCCGTTCGGCGAGGGCTCCTCCGCCGAGTCGTGCAGCACGTACCGCGGGTACAAGCGGCTCAGCAAGGAGCCCAAGTTCCGCATCCGCAGCCTCGAGGTGTGGGGCGTGGGCGATAAGCCGCTCACAGTGAAAGAGTCGGTGAGTTTCCAACAGTTTCACTTTCAGGTTTTTTTTTGTAAAACAATACTTTTACACGTCAATACGGTAGGTACAATAACATTTCAAGTCAAATGAAAACAGGTGATAAGTTTTAATTTACAATTTCTAAGGTAGGTGTACCTTTTGATAATATTATGTCGTTATAAATTAATACCGGCCGTGCTTGTCTGCTCATGTCGCTGCACTTGAAAAGGAGCCCAATTCTCGGATCATCGGGGCAATTCTAGCGTCAGTAGAGATGAAGTCACACTCGAGATATGCCAAACCGAGCTGTCAGATCCCTTCACACATCGCGAATGTGAGATGAATCCCGATGCACGCCAGAATTGGGGGCCATGCGAGATGTATCTCACGTGCATGATACATCAAAAAGTGACAGTTTTCCAAGGGATTTGACAGTTGTTTTCGTGCGAGATTAATCTCGCATAAATCGAGAATCGCCCGCCTGGACGTGACTGAGACCTCTCCTGCATTCCTGTACGGCTAGCACGCGTGATTATCTCGCTTATCGTTTAGTGCGTCTCTCTCTTACTCGGCTAATAAGAAAGAGACGCGACAAAAGAGCAAGGTGCGTCGTGGTACCCAACCTGGAGTGCGATTTTTGAAATTCACCCGGTAATAAAAGCTCACCAAAATGGCCGTTTTTACAGAGATTCGGCCATTTTGGTGAACTTTAGTTACCTGGTGAGATAAAAAAATTGGACGCTTAGCTGTAGTTTTGAGCTCTTGTGCAAGCGAAAAAGTTTTTTTATAAAATAGGAACGACAACGTCACCTGATAGCAAGTGATCACTACCGCCCATAGGCACGCGTAATACCAAGGAGACTGTAGGTGCGGACAGATGTTAGCGCTTAAACTAACTCTAAGATTTATATCATAACCCTTATCCTGGCCATACTCCCTTTTGTTTCACCGCCAAAAGTTTCACCGAATGTATCATTTCGCAGACTTTTCATTTCATTGTTACCGTTCCTGCTGAAGTCATGTACTTTTCAGGATGTGTCATATATGCATTCTGTAGTTTTTGGTTAGGGTTGTACGATTAACCAAAACAAAAATAAATATCCTAGCAGAAGATAACTTTCGGCGAAATGAAATTCGATGAAACAAAACTTTCAGTGAAACGTCCCCCCATCCTCCCCCTGTTCTGATCCAGTCCCCTCTAATCCCCGTCCCACCCCAGAACACGTCAGTGGGCAGCGTGCTGGACACCCACAAGTCGGACCAGAAGTTCCTGGCGCTCACCGGCAAGCCGACCATCAGCGATGGCTTGAGGGCGTAACCACCTCGCGGGTATGCGAGCCTGGTAATATCGCCACATAACCATCGTAGTTATTACAATATTTTTATTTTATTTATCTTCATGCCATATCTAAAGATTCCTATTTCTGCAGATTCTAATTTCTATAGATTCATATTACTTCATATTGCCATGTCTATAGATTTCCATTTCTGTAGATTCATATTACTTCACATTGCCATGTCTACAGATTCTTATGTCTTCAGATTCCCATCTCTGCAGATTGATATTGCTCCATATTGCCATGTGTACAGATTTTCATGTCTACAGATTCCCATTTTTATAGATTCATATTACTTCATATTGTCATGTCTACAGATTCATGTCTTCAGATTCCTATGTCTACAGATTCCCATAACTATAGATCCTTAAACAAATTCCCATGCCTCCACATTGCCGTTCCGATATTTCCAAAAAAATTACCAGCTCTTCAGACGACCGATTGTAGCAATAATGGAATCTTTAGAGTTACCCCCTTATTCATAAACGCTTCGTAAAAGTTTGTTAGTTAACATGTTTTATGTCTTTATCTGTCTAATGAAAGGGACAAAACATTAGACGACCGGATAGCCTAGTAGTTAGTGACCCTGACTATAAAGCTAGAGGTTCCGGGTTCGATTCCCGGGAAGGGCAAATGTTTGTATGATGAATATGAATATTTGTACCTGAGTCTTGGATGTTATATGTATTTAAGTATGTATATCCGTTATCTAGTACCTATAACAGAAGGTTTACTTAGCTTGGGACTAGGGCAATTGGTGTGAATTATCCTGAAATATTTATTTTTTTATTTTATTTGTTAACTTAAAAAGGTGTCAACTTTTTATGAATAAGGGGCTTAATCTTTAGAAATAATTCTTTAGATTTTGTGTTGTATTGCAGGACGAGCGCGACGTGAGCGTGTTGGACGTGAACCCGGAGGCTAAGGCCATCTTGGATATGGCCGGCCGCACTCGGCACAGCGACGGCATCCGCGAGCCGCCGCCCTTATAATACACCTTACCTGGTAGACAATAAGGTACACTTCCCCTTGACAAAATCACCGCGCCCTTAGGCCCTTCGTTCATTAGGCGTTATAAACTCAAATTTGATTTTTGATTAGTGGGGTTGCCAATTTGAAAATCGGTTGGTGCAATATTGACAAGTTGCCAATATGATTGGTTGTTTCTGGCAATATGTCAATTTGGTTGACGAAATTTTGATAAATTGGTATTGGTGGAATGACATATCGTCGAAATGTTAATTTAATCGGTGTGATTTTGTCATGGTGCTGATACGGTCGGCATTGGTAGTAAACAAAATTATAACCTAAAATTTCAGTTTAGCGTCAGAATATTATTTTAATGTTTCAAGAAAACATTACAAATCACTTTCTATTTAAACTCTCGATTTGTTTTGTTTAGGCCAGTATTTCTCAACCTTTTCCAAGGGCGGACCCCTAATGCAACCTTACCATGACCCGTGGACAAAATCAAACAAAAACCGCTTGGATACTTTTATATGCAATACGCATATGAGTCTATTTGACCGCTATTGTTCCGCGGACCCCCTGCGATAGTTTCGCGGACCCTCAGGGGTCCTCGGACCCCAAATTGAGAAACACTGGTTTAGGCGATAAAGATGTTTAAATTTTAGGTTAGGATTTTGTTTACACGATAAGACAACTATGCATGAACAGATTTTATATATCGCACGCTTAGTATTAAAGTGACCCATTTCTGAATAATACACGTCCCAAATAATCACCTTAATTAAAAGACATAGGGTTTAATTTTGGGAAATATCAAATTCAGAATTGAGTCACTTTAATACTAAGCGTGCGATATAATGATGTTAAAATGTTGTCCCGTATTTCCGATCTGAGGTTACATACATCTGTACACTTAGTATATGTACTAGCGTATAGTATAGACGAACAAAGAGCGCAATGACGTGTAACCATTTTTGATCTGTCAAAGTGTGGTACAGTACAATAGTTTCAATAAGTCCCTTCGGCTGTCATCGGAAATGCCACTGTTCAGTGAAATTAAGCGAAATACATTACTGCTTTAAGATTGAAGGTCAAAATCACGACATGATCCAAAAAAGCAATTTAAATCAAAAACTATCATTGCCGACTAGAGGCAAACTTCAAAAGTCCAAGTACAAGCTTCCAAATACTGCAAAAGTTCATACTAAAGCGCGCTTACTTGACCTGTCATTCAAAACAGGTTTCTTTCTTACTTGTGCGACTGTCATAATATATTACTATCTCACTTGCTCATGCGGTACGTCTAGTACATAATAAGTCTATGCCGCCAACTGTAATATAAAAGGTATTTCTTACCGCATATTTTCTATAATATTGATGTTATGATATGAGCATCGCTTAAACATTTGTTACTTTTTTAAATTAAATGTACATAAGTGGCTGGTCCCATTTTGTATGAATTTGTACGCACAATTTTACAATATGCAATTTAATAAATAGTGTAGTTTCCTATAAAATCCTACGGATATCCGTTTTATAAATTTACTATAGTCGATATACTTTACTGGGATCGTTTTGACAGGTGTCATCAGATGGCCGTGTCAAAAAGAAAAAGTGTTTGAAATATTTCTTTCAACTTCAAAAATGCTTCAAAATTTGCTTAGCCGTAAGTTGTGAAAGTTGCGTTTTTTATTTATTGTTTTAAATTAATTTTTATCGCGGTGTAAAGTTTAAGTCGCTCTTTTGATCTGTATAAATTTGAGATTCCTAATAAAAGAAAAGTGATAGTTAAATTATAGTCATATTTGCTTGTTTGATTGTGCTTTGCTTCGGTGAATGTTATTTGTTGTTTTTGCTTCAAATTATTAATTTATACTCAAACGATCAATAAAAATGCATGTTGATGAGCGGCCGTGATTGCTTGCTATCAGGCTATTTTCCACCGACGTGGTATTAAAATGTATTAATTCATTATTTCCTTGGCTTCGTCAGTCAGTCAGTCCGTTAGTATTTTTTAATTGAATCTCCAACGATACTAAATTATTGAAAATACGACACGGTACTATTTCATTGCCGCGTGTTTTTGGACTGTGGATGGAAGGCCACAGGGTCGTATTTAGAGTCTTCTTTAAAAATCATGTTAAGAAATCTGTCACTGTAGATTCAACGCCAAAGACCGATATAAATATCACTATAGGGTCAACGCTGAAGTTGGATATATCCGTCACTAAAGGTTCAACGACATAGACATATATATCCATAACTATAGGTGTCATCTATTTGAGAAAGATTATTTAAATATAGTATTGCAGCATGTTTGCAAAGAAGTCTTTTCATTATTGTTAACAACGTTTCTAATCTTAAAAAAAGACGAGGTATAGTTTGCACAAGGTAGTTTGTGCCATGGAGATGGATTAATACTTTTTATCCCGACGGTAGTAGGTCATGTGGCCCGCGAGTACTGCCGCGGACGGAAGCTAGTCGTTTATAAATGTCAATTTAAATAAGATGTGTAAAGGCAATAAAAAACTGCTTGTGCTTATGTAGGTGCCTTGAATTTGTGTGAATCCTGTTCTGTGAGAAAAAAATCCAAGAGTTAAAAAATGTAATTCAGCAATTATTTGTAACGTCTATCGACTTTGACGCGATAAAATGATATGGTTTTAATATTTTCGATCGAAACGTCGAGGTTTATTAACAATGTTAAGAGGATTGTGTACCCCTCATATAGCGCTTTCCATACAAACAGCGATAACTTGTATATATAATGTGTAACAAGCTTAAAAGATTATGTAGATTTAGCTTGGCACAGGCAACACAGCCAATAAACAAAATGGCGTCTAACCTAATCGGAGTATTCATTTCCTATTCCACAATATATTATATTTAATACTAGCGGACGCGCGCGACTTTGTTCGGGTGAAATTAATAGCCTATGTCCGTCAGGGATAGTGTAGGTTTCTATCTGTGATTTTTTTTTTAATCGGTTCAGTAGTTCCAGAGATTACCCCCTACATACAAAAAAACAAACAAAGTTTTCCTCTTTATTATATTAGTGTAGATAATACAATGACGTATTCCATCCTCTAAAGCTAAACCTTAATCAATAGCGTTGATTGTTTGTCTGCTGTTATTATACCTTAGGACAAGGTTTGTATCTTTTGTTTTTTTTTGCTATAAATAATTGCATTTGAGTTAGTTTCAAACATAACAAAAGGCGTCAATATTTTCAAAACTATAAGAAATATTTCAAAAATCGAAACACAAACTTCTAAGGCATAAACCCAACATACTAAAAAAACATGGCCATAGGCTATGGTTTAGAGGGTGGAACACGTTATTGTTGTTTGTATGGAGATCGCTGGGTACACAAGTCTTAATATCGCGTTAAACTATTCGTAAGTATAGTCAAGGAAATCCAACGTACAGTCAGCGTCAAATATACCAGAGCGGGCAAGGTGGTCAAAAATATCTGAACACGCCCGAGCGTATTTGACAATAGAGTCGAGTTCAGATATTTTTGACACCTTGCCCGCTGTGGTATATTGACGCTGACTGTACCACCGTAGAACCTAGTCGAAGAGACATACGCATGACATTTGTATGACATAGCCTGGCGTTTAACGCGTCGCGTCATTGCGACAGGATTCTAAGGTGATACGTAAATGTATTTCCCCTTCGACATAATATTTGAATTTAAAACTGTTCAGCATAAATACCAAAGTCAAGAATAGATTTCTGATTTTCTAAAAAGCGATTCATGATCATTTTATTAACCGCTAAAAAAAGAGGTTACTTATATGTACCTAAATAACTGCTTATGTCATTACCAATCGTAACGCGCTAGTCACATAGTTTAACTAGAAAAAATATATTTGTGCCACATCAAGTGCCAATGGAAAACTCATTTTTACTGTAGCGTAGCAACTAGTTTGAAATAATCGCACAACTTTGACATAACCTCACATTCCTCTCACAAACTGTGCGTGAATTGTACTCGCTTTGTGTGTTGCCTTGAATTGTATGTAAATCTAATAATTCTAAATTAAACTTTGTACTCAAAGACAAAAGGTGAAATTTGTATTACTCTGAAAGCTCCCGCACCGGTGGAGGTGCGTTAAAGGCCGGGCCACACCGGATGTGTTCAGACCTGAGTTACTCAAACTAATTAGGCTGCTTTTCCACCAGAGATGTGCGAGGATGCGTAGCGAGGGATGTGTTTGTAAGAACCAATAGAATCGCTTCATTTACCTCAACGGCTCAGTGGAAACGCAGCCTTAGGTTCGAGTCGACGTCGTAAGCTGACTGAGCGGGCGCTTGACCTTTGCAAGCACCATACAGAGCTTTACAGACTACAGTGGCCCTAACATGACTGGCCAAGTTTAGTTTATCTCTATCTGCGTCCCTTTCTTATGACACTAGTTAGACAGAGACACAGGGAGGGGTTAAACTAAACCTGGACTGTCATGTTAGGGCCGCAGGGCTGGCCAGACACCGGCAGGACAGGCCTGGTGCCTAGTATAGTTAGCCCTCACAATTAGCTTGAGGTCGCAGAACTCTAAATCAGGCCCTGGATGCGTTTGTAGCACGGCTTTGGAGACAAGCGTGTGCGCCAGTTGTAATGTATGGAATTATATGTGAGGTGTCACATCGCTTGCGTTGAGTGCACGTAACGCAGCTCTACGACTTTTCTGGTAACTGGCTCATATATCAATCACTGGGTATATTCGACAAAGTAATTGCTTAACCACTTTTGAATCTTACTCCTTTGTAATACGTTCGAAAAATGGTCAAGCAATTTTTTGCTCGACTATACAATATAGTTCTGTCTGACCTACATGCATTCGCAGTAAGGTATATACTTCATTACATACGAATAAAAGCTTGACTTTGAAGAGGAAACTATTTTCAACAGTAGTGGGCAGGAATATATTTGTTATTTTTGTTTAAAATTTTATTCAATCAAGTAACTGTTCTATACTTTTTATGTTTCAAATACAGACATTCTTAAAAATGTGTTCGAATGATGACGCATGTATTTTTAAATGCTGCTATTTCTAATACTTAAATATACGATTGTAAGTTGTACAAAATGTATTTATTTAATTTATTGTAATAATAAAGATTATTTAAAACTTACTAACTTTTTTATGTACCATATATCTACCAGCCCTGTACAGTCAGCGTCCAATATATCGGAGCGGGCACGGTGGTCAAAAATATGCGAACAGACCCGAACGTATTTGACAATAGAGTCGAGTTCAGATATTTTTGACTGTCTCGCCCGCTTCGATATATTTGACGCTGACTGTACTTATCACAAAAATTGCAAATCCTACAATTTGACATAATTGTAAAGTTTTTGGTTACAAAAATGTGACAAATATGTTAAATTGTAAGCAGGTATAATATAGCTATCAAGTGCTATGGATTCATAGCTAACAAGCAGGCCCTCTCCCATCCATGGGGCTCCTTATTTCCAGACAGATTACCGTGAGCGTAAGGTGTGCAATTTTTGAATCTCACCAGCGGAGCAATTCTCGCGTTGGTAGAGATAAAGTCACACTCGAGATAAGCCATAAAGAGCTGTCAGATCCCTTCAAAATCTGACATATTTTGACACATCTCGAACGTCAGATGAATCTCGATGAGCGCCAGAATTGGGGGCCAGGTGACTAGAGCTCACCAAAATGGCCGAATCTCTATGAAAAACGACTATTTTGGTGAGCTTTAGTTACCCGGTGACATGCAAATGCAATTTTTGAATCTCACCAGGTGACTAGAGCTCACCAAAATGGCCGCATTTCTATGAAAAACGGCTATTGTGGCAAGCTTTAGTCACCCGGTAAGATTCTAAAATCGCACTCCAGGTCTAATCCTCGGGAGATGTCTGGAGTTTACTACACGATATTCTAATTATTCTTTAATTTACAAAATTCAAAAAATCATTAAAAGAAAAACCGTGCTTTTGGGTTTTTTTGCGATCAGTATTTTTCGAAATAGCCCAAGTATACGACAGCGGGCAAGCTTTGCGAAAACGCACCATACAGCGATAGTGCCGGCGCCATCGCAATAAATGTCAACCAACGCTGAGAAAGGAATCATTTAAACTTAGGGCTGGAAGACTGGTTAACTGGACGAGATCCCTTAAAGAGATAAGTTCGCCTTTGTACATCACTGTATCTCTTTTTGTCATTTATGTTTTTGTACAATAAATCATTTACATACATACATACTGGGACTGCGAAACCATTCAATGCCAGTGCCACGCTTAGCGTGTCTATGCTGTGACTTGTTTTTTCGTGAATTTTGTTTTTTATTATTATTTATGTATATTTATTTATAATCTTAGGTTGGGTTTTTACAATATTTCTATAAAAAGTAGTAAAACAATATCAATACAAAATATACAAACATTATAAAAACCTAACCTAGAGTGCCGCCGGCAGCGGGGCAGGGCTCAAGCTACCGGTGGTTAGGGCCGCAGAGTGAGGAATCTCCTGACTATTATTATTATTATTTATTCAACGATATACAAAAAACATCTTATCGAGTAAGAACAGTGAGCGAAAAGCGTTGGTTGGCAAGCCGGTGAAATTATTAGCACAAGAGGTATTCCATCTTAGCTCTCTGGGTTGGCAACGCATCTGCAGTTTCGTTAGTGTCGTGTGTGTAGGCGGTGGTGATCACTTACCATCACGTGACCCACTTGCTTATTTGCCTTCCTATTTAAACAAAAAAGCGTGAGGCATTATACGCATGGCAAATGCAACTGTCAATGTAAAATACAGAAAAAAAACCATTTGCTTAAAATATCACAGCTTCATTAACTTCAGTTTAACCTACACATTCTTTCCGCTTTCCAATAGACAAATCCATGGGCTCTTCACATAGCTCCTGGGTGTTTAGACCCATGGTCTTAAAACATGAGTCTTCGGCATTGAAAGATGGGTCCTTCGCTTCACCATTTAGCAGCATGCCAGACGGGTCTACCTCACCAAATAGGTCGAAACTTTTGCCACGAGGGTCCAAGGTATTGCAGAGGTCCTGGGTCTGGTCGCATGGGTCCATAGGTTTTAATAGGCTAGGCTTGGGTTCGAAAGCGCTGTGGCGAAACACGCTGCCGTACAGAGGGATGGGAGGATCCGCGGATTTGAAGGCGTCTGCGCTCTTTGTCGAATTCTTTTGATGCAATCTGGGGACAATATGCTGAATTGTTTAACTTTCGCGATTTTCACACATATTTATAACGTTATCGGGACTTTAACACGATAAAAACACTGTTAATTTACGTCGTGTTTCGGCCATGTTTCAACGGTCGTGGTCACGAGTAGACAGTAGGTAGGTTGTAGGTAGTTCACTCGTGATCACGGTCGTTAAAACACGGCCGAATCGTCGAGATAAATAAACAATGTTTTTATCGCCTTATAGTCCCGATAAAGGTATAAATAACAAAATGCCAATTGAGAAGTGTTTAAATTATAAAAAAAGGCATTTGATTTATAAACGGGTTGGCAAATTAGTTTAGAGAATGTTCTCTCCCGTACTTAGCCTGCCACAGTGGCCCTAACATGACTGGTCAAGTTTAGTTTATCTCTATCTGCGTCCCTTTCTTATGACGCTAGTTAGAGTCACAGGGAGTTAAACTTAAACCTGGGCTGTCATATTAGGGCCGCAGGGTGGTCAAATGGTGGAGTTGCTGGGATAGGGGGAGAGGAACTAAATATTTAGAAAAAGTTATTTTCATTTTATTATATTGAAGGATTAGGTTTAGGTTCTCGAATGGCGGCCGCGTATTGGCAAGCGCAGCGTAGGACGACCAGCCACAAGATGGTCCGATGACCTCGTACAGGGGGCAGGAAGGCGCTGGTTGCATTCTGCTTCCAACCGGCCACTTTGGAAATCCATGGAGGAGGCCTATGTCCAACAGTGGACTTCTTGTGGCTGAGATGATGATGATGATGATGATGATTAGGTTTAGGTATAAAATGAATAAATATCGTCTTACGTATGTATAAATACTTTATTGTACAAATTGTACATTAAGAGATTTCTGCTAGTTAACTTATTACTGTTGTCTTCCAACATCGATCTTTATGTAATATGTCATGGACAGGTAGCTGGTGCTCTGTCGAGCATAGAAAAGACAGCGGGATCCCACTATTTCAGAATTCTTTCGAAACTTTTGAGATCTCCTTTTAACAAAACGCATTGTTGTAAACCCTCCCAATGGTTCTAAGGTTATTTTAAGGTAAACGCAGTTTGTTGCATGCGGCAGTGCGGCGTCGGACGAGGCTTCCTGTATGTTTTTACGCTTTTAACCGCAACTGTTTGATATTTAAGGCATAGATAGGTAGAGACGCGGGCATATCTGATGACAATGTTATCGGCGGAAAAGGGTTAAAGCGGCTAGTTTAGCGAGCAAGATGGCGGTAGAGATCCGGACGGAGCTTGCACAAGGTCTTATTACCCGCAAAAGTGACTGACTGAGTGGAACTGACTTGTACTTGCGGCATGCGGCGGCGCGGTGCCGCTCGAGGTAGCGCGCCTGGCTGAACGCCTTGCCGCATTCCGCGCAGCGCCACTGCCACGAGTGGTGGCCGCGCGTGCGCTGGTGCGCGCGCAGGTTTGAACTGAAACAACAAATAAACACTTGAACCCATTTCTTTATTTTAAGGGTTCCATACCTCAAAAGGAAAAACGGAACCCTTATAGGGTCACTATGTTGTCCGTCTGTCAGTCTGTCTGTCTGTCAAGACCATTTTTCTCAAGAACGCGTGGAGGTATTGAGTTGAAATTAATACCAAATACTCAAGTCTGCAGTCTCTTAGAGCCGTGAAAAAATCAAACTTCTAAGTCAACGCAATCAAAAGATTATGCCGCATGTTTCATACAATCGCAAGACACTCAAAAACCTATGGAGTACTTCCCGTTAACCTAGAACTATGAAATTTGTCAAGAAACAAGGTCTCACAGCACAAATAAAACAATAAATCCTAAAACCGTAAATTTGTAGTTAATACACACAAAAAAAAAAAATTATCTTAAAAAGCAAAAATGTGACACTAGATGTTGTTGATGTCGGAACCCTCGGTGCGCGAGTCCGACTCGCACTTGGCCGGTTTTATACTAGCTACTCGCCTCGGCTTCGCACAAGTACCATTAAGCCGTAATGTGTATAAAACCTAAAAAAATCTCTAAATGACAGTGAAGACCATATGAAAATCCGTTGCGTGGTTTAGGAGTAACTAGCCTGTTTGTGTGTGACATAGATTTTTGTTACTTGTTCACGCTAAAACGGCTCGACGGCTTTTGATAAAATTTGGAACGGAGATAGCTTTAACTCTGGATTAAGAGGAAACACCAAGGTCTAGAGAATTGAAAAATAGGTATTTGTAAAATCTATTGCTGCCTCCACCTATCAAGCCTCCCCCCGCAGAGTGCAATAGAGACAGCCGCAGCTTGGACTGAAAATACCTATTAAAAGTACACAAAATCAACGATTCGTAGACCCCTGATTCCTTCTCCAAAACTTATCCGATTTAACTACTTTTTTCATTAAAAATTAAAGAAAGGCTTTGGCAGTGTTCCTATGTTTTTCTTTTTTTATTTAATCTAGTAAAATTTGTTTTCTGAATGTATGAACGCAGCCGAAAATCTGGCCAATTTTTTAGGTTTTTGAATGTCCATATCTCTTTTAATAATTAATTTATTAAAAAAAGGAAAACATAGGGACATGCATAATAGTGGCCATCGATTTTTTGGAAAAAAAATATTACTGCTAGTAAGCATTATCCAGAGAGGAAACAGGGGACGACGTTTGTATGGAAAAACGGCCCTTTTGTTTCCTCTTAACACATAGAATACTTTTTATTCAGTAAAAATGCACAGTTCCCGCGGGATAGCTAGTAAGTAAAAAAAAGACTACTCAGAGAGGAACTCTGCTTAAATAGATATTAAAAATAAAAACGAAGTATGATTTAGTTAAACATTCAGGTCACTTGTTCCTAAAAGTTTGACGGACGTCAAACGAAAACTAAAAAACTATACAGCCTCCTTTGGTTGTGATTTGTTCTCGGGAGATTTCGGCACCTAACGTTTCTGTACTCTACTTCCCGTCACAGATTAGAAATTACCAGGCCATGCCACATTGTGCGGCGTTGTCACAATGCCGCATGCGGCATGCTACACTGACCGGTCGGCGAAGGTGCGCGGGCAGTTGGCGTGCGGGCAGGGGAAGGGCCGCTCGCCGGTGTGCAGCCGCAGGTGCCCCTTGAGCACCCAGGGCCGGTCGAAGCGCTTGCCGCAGTAGCCGCATGCGTGGCCTCCGCGCGCGCGCCGCTCAGGCGCCGCTGTGGGAGGGAGCAAATGGCCTTAAGAGGAGTGAACCCAGCCCCAAAAAGCGCTCCCCATACAAACGGCGATAATGTTTTCCACCCTCTAAACCTTAACCTATGGTAATGATTTTTTGGTATGTTGTCATTATGCCTTAGAACTAGGAGTATATGTTTTGATTTTTTTCATATTCTTCATAGATTTGATAATATTTGCATTTTAGGAGTTTCATACGAAACACAAAAGCAAAAAATCAAAACATACAAACCTAGTTCTAGGGCATAACGATAACATACAAAAAAATGATGGCTGCAGGTTTAGGTTTAGAGGGTGGAAAACGTTATCGCCGTTTGTTTGGAGAGCGCTGGGTTCACACTTGTTTTAAACTGCCCTAATCTAGTCATGTGCGTCTACTGCGTCTACTTCGCAGAGCTACTAGAGTATTGGCGCACCACTGCCCTGGAGCCGGCGCAATTTCCTATGGATGAACTCCAGCAAAGTGCTTGGATATTTTTTCATTACAAAGTAAATAGCTTGTAAACCCAAATAATATCAGATTTTTGGTTGCCTCATTTAATTATAAAAGATAAAAACATTTTATGACAGCTAGCTAAAATGATTTAAATACTGACTACTTTAGTCTATCTAGTCTAAACTGTGACAGATATGCCATTGGCCACCGCCTGCGCTCCTTCCTCAGGTCATGGAAATTATAAATTATTATACTTCATGTTCTGACACTTCTTCCTACCTTTCTCCTTCAAATTCTCCTTCTCCCTCCTGCCGAACAAGGGGTCAGCCTTCGCGAAAGCCTCCGTGCAGGACATCAGCTCGCGCTCCAGCTTTCGGTCGGCGCTGGTCTTCATGAGGCTCTTCAGCTTCTCGGCGATCTTGTCGATCTCGGTGCCGCCCTTGTGCAAACTCCTTCGGAACGAGGGGATGTTTTGGTTGGCAAAACAATTATTTTATTTTCGAAATGTGCATTGTTAGAAACATACTTATTTTCACATTTTAATTTTACAGAGAAAAGGTTCTATTTTGTTTTGGGTAGTATATTATTAGTTATGGCGCCCCCTGAAACTGCCGAACAACGGGGCAATTCTCGCGTCAGTAGAGATAAAGTCACATCGAATTATGTCAAAAAGAGCCCTTCTAAACCTGTAATTTTTTTTAAACGTTTCGAATGCGATATGATTCTCGATGAGCACCAGAATTGGGGGCCTGGGCACGTGCCGCAGTTCGCCCACCGCTAGATCCGGGCATACTGAGCATAAGGGCCTATTTACACGGAGCGTGTTTCATTACATTGCGCAGCTCGTTCAATCGAACGATCACATCATACTTCGGTAGCCCACAATGTAATGCAACTCGCATACGAGAACTCGTACCGTGTAAACGGCACTTAAGTAACGCCACCATCGTTAAAAACGTATGGTTTCAACATTAAATAGCGTTTAATTTAAATATTGACAGTTTTCAATGGCTGCTCTCATCTGATAATTGAAAAAAAGACTGAAAACACAGAAAACTATTTTCCTTCACAATTTTTGTAACATTGTGTCGCTAAAATTTATCTTTTTATTTTTTATTCTCGTTTTGTCATAAATATGTGCCATTATGTTTGTGAGCGGAATATTACACATTAGTATTACTGTGAAATTTTCCCACAGAAAGTTTTCAATGTGACAGGCAACTCGTCAATTCGTTCGCACTGAAATCCAGTTCAACTTACCGCAGCGGCTCGCGGCTTTGTATCTCCTGTATGATTGGCGCCAAAGGCATTTTAAACTTTGTTTTCGCGGCAACTTTCAGTTCGGAAACGTGTTGCGTTTCGTTTTCGTTCACTTTTCTTTTTTTCTCGGCGAACACTCTGCGTTCCGTTCGCGCCTCGTTCGAACGTAAGTTATAAGTATTGCGTTCCTCGTGCTTTTTCGAGCTCTTTCTAGTTAATTCCGACAAATTTGAGCCTCTCTCACTCTCAGACGCGTATTCATATGTTTCAGTGTCGACAAAGTGTTGTAGAAACTGACTTTTCTTTAGCAGTTGGAGGTAGAAGCGCGTGGATATAGGCACTTTGTCGTTGTACAACGTTTCATTCGTTTTTAAAACGTTTTTTTGCCTTTTTGTCGTCATTTTTGGTAAACGTCCAGGTTTTATATCGGCTGAAAATATATTTTTTTAATAAATATTGTGGTTTGCTTAACTTATACTAACTAGTATAAAAAAACTTTCCTAATACTTATGCTAGTACTGTTTTTTTAACAGAAGGAGATCAATGATCTTCCTTTCGTAATTTCTTATATATTACGCCGAGTAACAAGTAGATAATCGTAAAAATTAACCATAAAAACCGTAAAACCATAAAAGGAATTTATAGCCGCAGTAATTAAGTAATGTTTGGAAAAAATAAAAAGCAATCTAACCATTAAACCAATAAATATTTTTTCTTCAAGCTCTATATAAATATTTCTCTCTTTCTCACTCTCTGGTTGTCTCTATTTCACCGTTTATTACGTGTAGGTATATGTAATAAAGTACCTACTTTGCATGGAATGCATGCAGAATTTGTAGAAGCACCTTTTATATCCAATTGTCAACCACGTAACATATTTGTATACCTAAAGTTTATATACGCATAAGTGCAAGAACTACTTTCAAAATAGTAATAAACAAGCTGAAACGACATGATTTTTAATAGATTCAAGGTAGGAGTATAATTCTATATCGAATTATTTATCAAAAACACCTATGTTCCTTCAATTGACAGAATAATTTCATGAGAACACTAAACATAAAAATCGACTTACTTTCAAGTGAAAAACTACCAGTTTCTTGTATGAAACTGTCGTTCGGCGGCCTCACGGATCTTAGGAAACACCTAGGCATTATACAAAGCACCTAATTACCATCAAACAACCTAAATATTACAAGGGAATGTCTTTCAAAGTACATAAACAACAATAATACTTGTAGGGCACCTGCTGAGAAGGACATGCGACAGAAAGAAACAAAATACGTTTTTATTTTGAGAATTCCAAATTCGAATCCGTCGCGGCCAGTGCGGCGCAGACAGCTTGTTTCTTTTTAATCTTGTTTACGGAGCTCGCTTCTGAGCGTGACATATTGGACTCCTTCGTTCGGAAAAGCTTTCGTATGAAAAGCGTGGATAATTAGATAGCGCGCGCGCGAGCGGCGGGCGCGGCGCGCGGGGGGGCGCGAGGACGAATCGATTATTCGGCGCCGAGAACTCGAGCCGTCAGTACGCGCTGTGTTTAAATTTAGATTTGCCGCCCGAAACGATCGCGACGCCGGGAGATGTTAAGTGCGCTAGTATTTTACGCCGCATCCCGTGCCGTGTGTAATAAAATTGTTTGTGCCTAGTGTTTGCGACGTGAGCGCATGAGGTGACGGCGCCCAGGAATGAGATAGGAAGCGGAATGGGCAATTCCTGCAGCTCGGGACAAGCCCACAAGGACAAGGATAACCAGTCCCAACATTCAGAAGAGTGAGTACCGCGCGCCGTGAAGGCCGCTTCACAATGCTGCCATTAGCTCAATGGACGTGAAAACAACGTCAAACGTGCTTTATTTGTGTATAGAAATACTATATTGTTGTACGAGGTGAGAGATAATCGCTCGCAGACGGTTGTCACATCGTAAATAAATCAATACGTTGACAGCGCCGCTTCCCTAACAGGTTATCTGGAAGAGAAGTTCGTCTGGTAAACTGCTGCTGTAGACGAAATTAGAAACTTTTCGAAACTGTCAAGAATACTGACATTGATTACATTGGCGGAAATTGATATTTAAGTCCACCCATAAATAATGATAATGTCTTCACGATTCTTGTTAACTATAAGAGTACCTATAGCGAATAGTAGTAATTAAAAAAATTATTCAATTGATCAATAAATTATATTTAAAAAAGTCTAGAATCCCACATGATCATTAAATTTAGATGGCGCCCAACTAAGTAGCGAAAGGGAGTTGACCTGGCGACAAAGCGAATAATCCCAGAAATAACGTTAAAAAAATCCTTATCTATAACAAGCTTTATGACATTTTTAATTATTATATACGCAACATTGGCTGAGATATGAATGAATATTTTTTAAGGCATGGTAATGACCGAGCGAGAGTATGGCATGGGTCCTCATTCACTGGTCGACAGAGTTTGAGGAGCGTGCAGTATTATTATTTATTTTCTGCTGTGCGCAGAGAAGGGGCAAGGAACAATACTATTGTGTATGTCTAGGTTGATTTTGATACTTCAAATTGAATGGATGGTAATGATTTTTTTTAAAGATATATTTAATAATGCAGTTAATGTAAATAACAATCGCAATAAAACCCTAATATGCACTTTAAACATAAAAACAGAACCTGTAAAGAATACAGAGAAAACGTGAGACTATTTTGATAATAAGTTTATTAACATTTCTCATCTAAAAAAACGAGGTAATAGTAAACATTATTATCAACGAACCCTGGGGCAAAATTATCATATCAAAGCACCAATTATATTGTTATTAGACCTCACCGTACTAATTATTAATTATTAGAACTTGCCTATTAGCTTTAGTAGATAGCGCACCAATTTGAGCATACAATTCGAAGTGAGAATTATCATAAATGCGCGTACAGAATTTTTGTTTATACTTACTTAAAACACACCAAATTCTACCTACATGATAAGTTACGATCTTTACGAAGTTATGATCTTAATTTTATTTTAGTTTCATTGTTTGCTTTTTATGTAATTTCGACGATCTCGTTATAAAAACCTGTAATTTGACATTCTATGCAATGTATAATGTAATTTTATATTGACTGAATAAATAAACTAAACTAGAACGTAGAACTATTCTGTATTAGTCTGTTTTTGAATGTTTAATAGTATTCACCTAAACGCACTTACTTTGCTCAAGTACCTAAAGGAGAACGGTAATGTCACATCGTATCCAGAAGTCAGGACCCCAATTCTCGGCTCATGCGAGATGCATCTCACGTGCGAGATCCGTCAAAAAGTGACAGATTTCCAATCGAATTGACAGTTGTTTTCGTGCGAGATGCATCTCGCATAAACCGAGAATAGCCCTGCAGGTCCTTGGCAAGGGAAAGAGAGAAAAGGCGGTTACTCCACCGATAGGAACTTAGCTCTTATAGATTTATATTTACTCAGCTTTTGCCCGCGACTTCGTCCGCGTAGACTTGTTTAATTGAAACATGCAATCTGCAATATTTCCTGGACAAATTAATGAGAATTAGTTGCTTTGCTGCTCATGGCGTCACGGCGGCGTATAACTCACTTATCCGCTTATACTTAACTTAAGTATCCTATGTGTTAATCCAGGTTATAAACTATATGTGTGCCAAATTTCATCCAAATCCATTCAGTTGTTATTGCGTGATTGAGTAACAAACATCCAAACATACAAACTTTCACATTTATAATATTAGTAGGATATATAGATTTATTTATTTCTTATTTGAAATCACATTAAATTTAGAATGTCAAACATAACAAATTCACAATAAGATTGTCCAAAAGGTAAACAAAATAAAAATATCTAGAAATAAGTCTAGATAATGTCGAAATGTCAAAAAAAAACAATATGTCACAAGAAAAATATAAATACAAACTCATTACCGTGCTGCTCGGCGAAACCATTCTAGCTAGGCTATCCGGTCGTCCGTCGTATGACCTGCAGTTTGAAGGACCCTAAGATTGACCCCTTCCAATAGCTATTGAGAGAGTTTCTAGGTCACAGCGATTGCTATCAAAACACTGGTGGTTAGGGTTTGCCCTCGCCAGCCTGGATTTAGGTCAAGCGCTAGTAAGATGTAGGATAAGGTCCCTGTTTATGTAAAAATGGAGGCAGAGGAACACGCGGATAATCTGATGGAGGATCGTTTAAACGTTGCCAGCTCTTATGTCCTCCCTGGGGGCTCCGACATAGACCTAAAGGACGCAGATTCTTCGGATCTTCCAATCACCGCATGAAACGCACTACCACCTGTATCTCACTTTGACAGACCAATCATGGTGGCACGTCATTATTCGTATATACGACTTTACGCTAAATATCATAACTAGCTGCCGCGCGCGACTTCGTTCGCGTGTAATAAGTAGTCTATGTCCGTCAGGGATAGTGTAGCTTCCTATTATTTGATACATAGACCTGAATGAATTATTTATATATTACACTTGGGTGTCTATGGCTGAACGTTGCATTCACGCTTTGTCGATTACAACTGTCGAATCTCGAATACACACCTGAACGATGCTACTGTTTTATTCCTGCACCTGAAGACCAGCAGCCATAACAGACCATTATTGAAACAATTGCATTATTGGTACAAGACATTATTGAAAGATTTTTTGGAATCGGTTCAGTAGATCCAGAGATTACCCCCTATATACAAACAAACAAAGTTTACCTCTTTATTATATTAATGTAGATAGTGTAGACTAGCGACCCGCCCCGATTTCACACGGGTACATTCAGGACATAAAAACTTACGTAAAAAAAACTCTAAATGACAGTGCAAACCGTATCAAAATCCGTTGCGTGGTTTAGAAGGAGAACGCGGCCGAACGCACACAATAAGACTTAAGAGGAAACACAAGGGCCGTTTTTCCATACAAACGTCGTCCCCTGTTTCCTCTCTGGATAATGCCAGTAGAGCAATATTTTTTTTCCAAAAAATCGATGGCCACTATTATGCATGTCCCTATGTTTTCCTTTTTTTAATAAATTAATTATTAAAAGAGATATGGACATTCAAAAACCTAAAAAATTGGCCAGATTTTCGGCTGCGTTCATACATTCAGAAAACAAATTTTACTAGATTATATAAAAAAAGAAAAACATAGGAACACTGCCAAAGCCTTTCTTTAATTTTTAATGAAAAAAGTAGTTAAATCGGATAAGTTTTGGAGAAGGAATCAGGGGTCTACGAATCGTTGATTTTGTGTACTTTTAATAGGTATTTTCAGTCCAAGCTGCGGCTGTCTCTATTGCACTCTGCGGGGGGAGGCTTGATAGATGGAGGCAGCAATAGATTTTACAAATACCTATTTTTCAATTCTCTAGACCTTGGTGTTTCCTCTTAAGGTGGATCTTTTCGTATGAGGCGGGATTTTCAAAATTTTCTCAGTTTTTAATTCATTGTAGCCAATTGGTGTGCTTTTTTATCAATTCAAGTTTATTCCCGGTAGTAAAACACTGTTTTTATGCGATTGTGGTATGATTATGGAAATTCTAGTTACTAATTTTAAATAATTGTACTCTTTATGCATCAACGGACTTTTAGGCATTGAACGCACAATTATTTAAAATCAGCAGCTTGAACTTTTAAAAACGAAACACAGTGCCTTAACAATCAGTATTATACTACCGGAGATCACTTGAATTGATAAAAAGTCAAACCATTTAGCCACAATAAATTAAAAACAGTATAAAAAAAAATCAAAATTCCGCTTCATACAGGAACATCTTCATTAAGAGGAAACACCAAGGCCTAGAGAATTGAAAAATAGGTATTTGTAAAATCTATTGCTGCCTCCATCTATCAAGCCTCCCCCCGCAGAGTGCAATAGAGACAGCCGCAGCTTGGACTGAAAATACCTATTTAAACTACACAAAATCAACGATTCGTAGACCCCTGATTCCTTCTCCAAAACTTATCAGATTTAACTACTTTTTCATTAAAAAATAAAGAAAGGCTTTGGCAGTGTTCCTATGTTTTTCTTTTTTTATATAATTTAGTAAAATTTGTTTTCTGAATGTATGAACGCAGCCGAAAATCTGTCCAATTTTTTAGGTTTTTGAATGTTCATATCTCTTTTAATAATTAATTTATTAAAAAAAGGAAAACATAGGGACATGCATAATAGTGGCCATCGATTTTTTGGAAAAAAAATATTGCTCTACTGGCATTATCCAGAGAGGAAACAGGGGACGACGTTTGTATGGAAAAACGGCCCTTGTGTTTCCTCTTAAGGTGGCTCTTTTCGTATGAGGCGGGATTTTCAAAATTTTCTCAGTTTTTAATTTATTGTAGCCAATTGGTGTGCTTTTTTATCAATTCAAGTATTTTCCCGGTAGTAAAACACTGTTTTTATGCGATTGTGGTATGATTATGGAAATTCTAGTTACTAATTTTAAATAATTGTACTCTTTATGCATCAACGGACTTTTAGGCATTGAATGCACAATTATTTCAAATCAGCAGCTTGAACTTTCAAAAACGAAACACAGTGGCTTAACAATCAGTATTATAGTACCGGAGATCACTTGAATTCATAAAAAGTGAAACCATTTAGCCACAATAAATTAAAAACAGTAAAAAATTCAAAATTCCGCTTCATTCGAAGCGATCCTCCTTAAGGACAGATAGGAACGCATAGCGATTACTTTATACTATGTATTACAATATGTATTGGAAAGATACGACACTGTACTTCATTATTTAGATAAGAAACATTACTGTCAAACTTGCACGCGTTTCTAAGTAAATAGAAGAACAAAATGAAAAAAGTGTCAGTTTTTGCATTTAAAGCGTAAGTAATTAACAATCGCAAATAAATTTTGCGGGTGGTTAGGACCTTGTACAAGGTCCGTCCGGATTGCTACCACCATCTTGCTCGCTAATCTTGCCGCTAAGCAGTAGTGCTTGCACTGTTGTGTTCCGGCGTGGAGAGCAAGACAGCCGGTGTAATTACTGGCACAAAAGGTATTCCATCTAAGCCCTCCGAGTTGGCAACGCATCTGCAATCTCTTTGGTGTTGCGGATGTCTATAGGCGGTGGTAACCACTTACCTATTTTATAAAAAAAAATGTTTTCAGAAACCTAAGCATTTTTCATTCATCATATTAACCGAGAAACGTTGCACATCTGACCGTTAGTTTACGTATCTGACAACTAAAAGAAATGATTCCAATTCTCAAATTCTGGCGTTCATCGAGATACCATATTCTATATCATATTCGAGATGTGTAAAAAAATGACAGATTTTAAAGGGTCTGACAGTTCATGTTGACATACCTCGAGTGTGAGTTTATCTCTATTGACACGAAAATTGCCCCGCTGAACTGGAGCTCGGGTTATTGGGTATGTTTCATTATTATAGCTTGAACAAAAACGCTCAAAGGCAGACGTCGTACAGTCAAGGAAATTGAAACACGTACCACCGTAGAACCTAGTTGAAGAGACGTACGCATGACATTTGTATGACATAGCCTGGCGTTTAACGCGTCGCGTCATTGCGATAGGGTTCTAAGGTGGTACGTAAATATATTTCCCCTACTGTACGCCATATACAAAGGAAAAGAGCAGGAAAGAATGCCCTTACTGCTTGTGAATTTTTCAAATCCATTAATTATTTAATACCGCTCTTGGAATCACTACTGCGCTAAGCTTTGAAAAGATTTTTGATGAGAATGGGTTTTTAGGATTTTTTAGGTCCCTTTATACTAATTGTTTTAGACTAAAAAGTTTAATTTAAAACGCCCTGCAATGACAGAGAATGCGAGAAAGATGCAATGATGAAAACAAATGTTAAGTTCATCTGGTAACTCGATAGATAAACGTCCATTAAGGTCGGTAATTATCGTTGCTCCTTACCGTTCCTTCATTTATTGCTGAAATACAGGTCTACAAACATGGACTTCAGGTTAGAACAGAAGCTGTGCTCGGAGTTGTTACTAGTTTCAGAAGAAATTGGTGCTAAAAGTTAGGTATTTCTTCAATTAGTTAAGAACAGTAATGAGCAACGGCACAAACGCTGGAGAATTACCAAGGTAAACATCTCTATGGACGTCCCTTTCTTGTGTTATGACTTATTGGCACTAATATGACAGAGGCGCAGGGAGGGATGAACTAATAAACCTGTGGCCCGTTTCACGAAGCTACAAGTTACTATTTTACAAGTCTAAACCGGCAACATTAGTCAATAATCCATTGGTCATTATTGACCAATGTTGCCGGTTTAGACTTGTAAAATTGTAACTTGTAGTTTCGTGAAACGGGCCACTGGAGTGCAATTTTTGAATCTCACCGGGTGACTAAAGTTACCATCTTGTCATCACAGTTTTAATTTCTATCTCTATTCAAAGGTTGTCTGAAAGAGATCACTCTCAAGCGCCAAGACCACCTTTTGGATGCCTATATTTAGGATTTATATGTAATTCTGACAAATTGTAATTTGGTATTTAATAAAGCGTATTGTATTGTATTGTGTATTGTAAAGCTCACCAAAATAGCCATATTTCATAGAGATGCGGCCATTTTGGTGAGCTTTAGTCACCTGATGAGATTAAAAATTGCACCTCTGGCCTCCAAATCTGGTGTTAAACAAGATGCATCTTACGATCGATTTATGTCAAAAAATGTCAGATTTTGGGATTTGACAGCTGTTTTTGTCATATCTCGAATGTGACTTCATCTCTATAGACGCGAGAATTGCCCCGCTGCGGAGTGACTCTCGGTGCATACGAGATTCATCTCGCACGAAAACAACTTTCAAATTCTGTTCTTAGGTTCAGTGTGTCTTATGTGCATTATATTTGATTAAATAAATAGTTAGAATTATTATAATCCAGATCTAGGAAATAAGCTTTACCTAATAAGATGGCGTTGTTTAGCTTATATTTTACCCAACTTTAAAAACGGAGGAGGTTCTCAAATTATCAGGATCTTTCTCATATATTTCTTGACAGCTTCGTTGTTTGTAGAGCTGTAGTATGATAAACGTTTACGCTACAAAATATTCAAGAAAGTTTTGATAAACGTCAAAAGAATGTCTCCGTGCCGCAGTCGCCGCAGGAATGCTATTAATTTGTCTAAAAATTTATGAATATCTCCGGTTCAGGGGATAATATTATTATGTACTATAGCTAAAGCTAAAGACTTAATAGTGGCGTTGCTTGGTGACCATAGCTCTGGGGGGCAAAAAAATTGGGGCCCTATAGTCGAAAAACAAAAAAAAGGAAAAATGATATATTTTCAACATAAAACTACCGTGAGACTCGGACATATTAATAAAACGGATCACTCACGTATCTTTACGTCGAGAAATGCCCGATATGTTTCGAACCAATGGTGCTTTTTAGTTATGATATGTAGTATGAGTCCCATGTATTCCCCGTGGCGCTCCAAGCAGGGGGAAGACAAAGCTTTCCTACCATGCCAAAAAAAGGGGCACACATTCTATAATTTTATTTTACGGGAATCCTAGAATTTCTGTGTAATATATACTTAAATAATCCAGTACGGGCGAAGCCGCGGGTAAATGCTCGTAATGTTTAGACGTAGAATAGTATTGGAATGGCTAAGGTTTATTCAAAGCTATAAACGGATGCCAAATTTGTCTGACCTCAATTGATATTTAGGACAGGTCTTGATCCGTTATTTGGGTGCTCGGTCACGTACGAGGACCCTACCTTGTTAATACTGCGTATACTGTTCCTTAACGTACAAAGTCATTGGTTTGTTTGTTATTTTATCATTGGAGGTTCTCGTATTGATTCTTCAGCTTTGGCCCGCGACTTTATCCGGAAAGATTTTGGATTACGTATCCCATCTCTTTTTTTATTCAAATTATATTTTGAAAGAAAGAAAATTCGTTTATTCAGCTAATAATAAATAAAAAACAAGACAGAAATAAAACAAGCATATTACAATTCTGGACAGCATTGTATAGCCGAAATGGCCTCCACTCAGCAATGCTGTCAGCACGGCAATGCCAACAGCGCTGGTTTTCAGTGGAGCCAGTGGGTTGTATGGGACATTAAATTTAGAAAAGAATAATAATAATAATAGTACACATAAATTATATTAACATATACCAAGAATAATAAAATAATTTAAATTTTGCGGGTATTAGGACCTTGTGCAAGGTCCGTCCGGATCGCTACTACCCTGTGCTGTTCACAACTGCCTCACTGTTCTGCCCCCTTTGTGTAAGTAGCCCCACTGGATTTGAGAGCCACTGGGAGTCACTGTGCGAAAATGCAACAAGAAAGTTGCGTTACTAAAACTCGGCCATATAATTGTCATTAAAGCTAAGCGGGAGTTAAGTCATTGCCGAGGCCCGGCGCGTCGCTACCCACATGCGAGCAACAATGTGTGTAATGCGCCGCGGACGTGCGCAGACTGACAAGCACTGCCTTAAACACATCTTTACACTCTCGCGCTTGGCTAGACTTTCGTTCCCATAGTTTAGTTATGAATATGTTTTTATTTAAATGATCATAATAACAACAGAAAGAAAAATCTTGGTCGCCTTTGAAAACCTGCGACCTCGACATTCCCGACGATTAACCCAGAATTGTTACTTTGTGCTTGAGGTGTGAAATTGGTATGCCCTAACAGGGTCTCATTTATAAAAAAATTGTATAATAGTGCAATAAAAATACTGAATTAAATTCTCGACATTCGAAAAAAAAAACAGATTTGCACACTTTCATTTGCGAGTATGGCATCGAGGCTCAGTAACCCTACCATCTGTCACTATACCTATGTTAACCAAATAAACGTATTTCTATGCGTAATGCTATGTAATGACAACACAAAGAAAAATTAGGGTAATGGCAGGACTCGAACCTGCAACATCAGCATTCCGTGCCTTGCGTTTGCCAGTTTCGCCAAATTATTATTATTTTCATTTCCGTGACTTCCGTAATTCAGCTACACGAATCCCGTACCGTCATGTTATTTATTAATAATAGAAAAAATCGTTTTATGGTTTATTTTTGAAGTTAGTAGGTTTAATATGATAGAAAGTGAACGAACAACTTTTGCCCGAAGAATGCATGTCGTCGTAAGGATTGTTTAAATTTCGCTGAAAAAAGGGGACAACCGATTAAGTTTAGTTACTCGTGGTTTAGATTAATGGTAATCAGAGTTCGTTTAAATCAGTAAAACTATTTGCTACTGATAAACAAGTGTAACAAATACTTCGGTAGTCACTTTTTTAAGCAATAGGTAACAAAGCTTTGACAACGTGTAACCAAATTATTTTTTTCAGTGTTTTAGTGAAATATTAATAATATATAACAATTAAAGCAAAGAAAGATTATATCACTTAAGTTTAATTTATTCTATTTAATAAATAATATTCCAAAAAGCTAGGCTTCATCAGAAGTCGGTTTTCGCCAAACTTTATTTTGAATATACGGTTTCGGTTAAACGCTAGCTAACCGTGCAATGCGCCTCACACGCAAACGGGACTACGAAACAGACCTTTGCGATTTGAAAAATAATAAAATAAAATACGTTTATTTCGGATCAACAGCTCCATATTGTGTTAATAACAAAGGCTCTTACATTCTATGTTAGTGTGATTTAGGAAACCATGTCGTCTATATTTTCTACTAACTAATATACTTTCCAGGTGTGTCCAACAAGACTTGAAAATTTCAACTCTGTTAGTTTTGCTGTGGAAACATAACCAACAAACAGATAAGCAGATGAAAAACTATTTTATCTACACACATATCATAAGTGCTAATTAACGCGTTCAAAAACCATAGAAAATGACCAGCATTATTACAACCAATGTTATTATAAGAATTTTCTTGTCTGTGGTAGTAGGTAAATCTGTTCTTTATTGGGTAGTATCTCTTAGTAGTCAGTGTTTATTGGTGATCACATTACCGATATCTCGTGACGTTATGAATTTAAATTTGGAACAGCTGTCAAAATTCAAATTGGTCTATATTCTGGTATCCACAGATATTAAAACAGTTATCGATACGAAACGTCAACTCAGTATGTTTTTTTAATTTAAACGCACGACATTTGATATCGAGTGACATGACAATAGGGACTCTATTCATTTGTCTATGGTTTCAAAAAAACGTTCGTCTTGGCGGATAGATTGAATGGCCGCCATGACTGTTGGTTTTTTGCTGTTACGGTTTTATGCAGTTATGATATGTGTGTAGATAAAGTAATGTATGCAACTGTATATAATTAGGCCTTAAAACACTCGTGTGATCCTATTATGAAACCACACTCGTGTTTTAAGGCCTCTCATTATATAGCAGTTGCATAAAATACTATAACATTTCTATAATATTTACTCTCTCTCGCGATGCGTTTTTTGTAGCATATATTCCTCCTTCGACTATCCTCGTACAAAAATTCACGTCGATCCGTTGCTTCGTTTCGACGTGACAGATGGTCAAACAAGCACTCATTTGAGTTTGAAAGGGATTGTTCGCTAACGAGAATGTAGAGCCCGTCTTATGCGACGCGAGGTTGTTGCCCAGAGTAAACTCTCTCCTGTCATTTGTGTCATAAAAGACCTAAACCATAGAAATAGTATAGCATACTTTTGGAAAGAGTTTTAAAATTGAAAGCGATATTGTAATAACTGATCTCATTACTTTATCCATTACTCGTAAATAATCATATAAATGATAAAAATAATAAACTACAAAAAAATACGTTTCTCCGCGATCCGTCAAGTGTGAATCGTCCTTCCTATGACCATAGAGCCGTCAGCGGACAGCCAGCGGTAGGCGGTGACGCGGCGTGACGAGTAATTGCGACTATTACAATGTCAAGTGCCCAATGAAGCCCCGAGCCCGAGGCTGCGCCCCAGCCCACGCGATATCGCGGTTATCCTTATTGTGTCCCTTGTGCATTGTGTACCCGGCGCGCTCCATACAAACGGCGATAATGCTTTCCTACCCTGACCTGTTTCTACTCCATCAATAAAAATGTTATGCCATTCGTTCAATTAGCCGTATGAAACTATTTAACATCTCGTCGATGCATCGTATAGAGGCGAAACGCGCGTAGATCGTGTAGTTTAAGTTTATAGTGGTGGTGGTTTATAGTTGAGTCTGTGTGATGTGTGTTGTTTAGATATGAAACGAAAAATAGCCGTCTGCGCCAAAACTCTGTGACAATAATGATAATAAACACATTTATTTCGACCTACATAGGTCCATAGACTTGAAAGACGTAATTTTATTAACAATTCAAAATTAAAGTTCAAACTAATACTTTGGCGACGTTTAACGAAGTTTCGGGGTGCCTAGCATTCGTCCCCGAAAGAGACGGAAACTCAGAACATATGATCTATGGATGGAAAGCAGTCGCTTTCCGTCAAGCAGAAAAATTGTGGCAGGAGTCCCTTTGGACAAAATTCCTGCTTAAAAAAGGCTGATAGGTGCGATTAAAAAAACCCACGCCTCGACAACGCCGCTACCTCGACTTCGCAGTGAGCGAATCACCTTAGAGGACGGCCTAATGAAGGAAACCCTCACAAAAGCTTTGTCTACAATACAATCGTAATTGTTTCTTTCTAAGCCTATGAGATCAGGCAAGGGTTTTCACTGTCACGAGTGAGCAATTACTTATACGCACGTGTAACATAATACAATGTTTGTCAATCCATTTTGCGAGGGAATAAAAAAATACCGCACTATTATTTCACCCCGTTAGTGCGTGTAATGTAGAACTTACCAAGCATTGTATGCATTAAAATAGTACATTATATAATAAGACTCATCTCATACGTACTACGGTAACGGTCAAAACACTCGAGATGGTATTATTCGCGCGAGCGGTACGCGAGCGCAATATGGGAGCAGTGTGTGTAATGAACAATGCACACGCGTTTCATACGACTTTTTTCATCACACTTGCGAGGAAAAAAGACTTCTATTCTTAACTTTTATGGAACCTCGGGCTTAGGAAGCTAAATATGAGAGGAAATCAAGTGATCAGAGTTTTAAACCCAACAGTGCTTCAAAAAGATTGCAGAAGTGTGTAAAGTACATCTGGGTATCTAACTAGATAAAGTCAAGTTAGGTTAGCGTCAACGCTCGTACACGCGACAGAATCGATAATTTTGACATTGATGATCAACACATTTTGTCGTTTGTTTTGCTACCTTACGTCAAATCTTTAGTTGTTGCCGATCTTACTAGCGTTAACACTCACAGAATATCGCATATTCTAGACACCCTAGTAAGAAAACAAAGTATAGCCATGTATAGCTTACAGTGCGCCGACGCACAAATGGCGCAATCAATCATATGACCGGCGCGCGCGCAGCTCACGTTGTCACTTCGGCACTCAACACGCTCATTTACTACACCAATAGTTTGACTGCTAGTGTTACAGTTACTGTACGCCGCACGTGTAATACTTAGTTAAAAAAAGAAGTCATTTATAATCAACTAGCGATCCGCTCCGCCTTCGCACGAATGTAATTTAATTTCCTTAATAAATTCTCTAAATAACTGTGAAAACCATATCAAAATCAGCGCGGTGTGAAAGGACTAAGCGGCCGTAGATATAACGGCAGATAGGAATGGATAGCGAGTTTGTTTTATACTATGTATAAAGAAGAAGATAAAAGATACATTAATAGATTCAGGCGTTACTTTACGAAGGTCCATTTCAACAAACTGGAACAAATTACCTTGCTAGTCCGCGAAACCAGTGCCGTGGTCGTGCAATTTAGCTGCCGTAGAGAGGCGAAACGCGCGTAGCTCGTGTTGTTTAGTGTTTAGTGGTGGTGGTGTGTAGATGAGTCTGTGCGATATATGTTGTTTCGTGTGGAAGCGGAGGAGGGTGGGTTTTTGCATGAAGATATATATGTTACGCAGACGCAGCTAACTTGCACGAGCACGGCACTGGTTTCGCGAAGTGGCAAGGTAATTTGTTCCAGTTAGTTGAAGATGAAAGAAAATGAGGACTGAAGAAAAAACCTAAATAAATCGTAAAATTGTCTCTCATCGCGGTAGTTTTAAAATTATGGTCAAAATGTCTTATCATTATTGAGCACTTTCTGTTTTTACAAAAATTGCATTAAAAAATTTAGTTTCGTTAAATACGATAGACACTACACTGTTTCCAGTTCGTTAATCTAAATTTTACCAAAATTCAAAGTTAAAATTTAATTACACGAACCTTTTTGATCCGGATTAAAAATTAATCAGACGGAGCCGATATCCTCTGGCTGGACCCGGGCCGGGCGTAATCGGGGCATACCTAGCAATAACGATTGGTGGATCATAAATTTTAGAAAATATTTGATTATTTAATGAAGAGATCACATGACTTATGAAGCCATTTATAAAAAAATATGATATAGCGGCGTGGTTGGCCAAATTCCATACCAAGCTGCGCAATATTGGAAATATTGTATTGCGTTACATGCCAACTGTTTTTTCTGTTGTAATTACTTACCATCATGTGGCTGCTTGCTCGTTTGTCAACCTAACAAGATTATAACCTAACAAGAGAAAGTTTTGATTAAGTCTGATATTTTAAAAATTACATATCTTGACGACTTCTGGCCCGTTTTCCAACAAACAAAACTAATGACCACCGCAATGACACCTGCTTTTGTTTACAGAAAACTAAATTAAAATAAGTCCACCCGTTTTCAAGCTACGGTGTCACAGATAGACGCACACTTACAGGATTAAAAATCAGCCATCTATAGACACTGAAAAATAAGAGCTAACAAATTGCAAACCGCGCACGTAAATTACGCAATCAATTTAACTGCGCGACCATATGCAAAAATTTTAATACTTCTCTAATAATCACCACTAACTAACATCTATTGGGCGTGCGACGACGAGTTTATGACCGCACGGAGGCCGAGATACAAAAATAAAATTATAACGGTGAAGAATACACTCTGATGTGGTCGTTTACAAGCGATATCTGCTACCATGCTACGGCAAGCGATATCTACGACCAACAGAGCGGTGCAATTCACTGGCTGTTTACAATTTCCATTGCCCATCGCGCTAAAAATATTTAAAAAGTTTTTTGACATTTTGATGGCGCGAAACTTTCCTAAACGAATGCGGCCATTCATAAACAAGCGTTGTTTTTTTTCCTTTGTTTTGTAATCCGATTGTACTCGTAAATTATAGTCTAGATTCTGAGATAATGAGATTCTAGATAGCGTAAGTTTTGCCGCGGGGGTTCATGATTAAGGACCACGATTGGTCCGAAACATATCGGGCAATTACTCGACTTCAAATACGTGAGTGATCCGGTTGTATTTATAAGTGTGAGTCTTAAATAAGTCAATAATAAAAGCCTGCTTCGGGTGCTAAATTTTACATAACTATAACGAATACCCGACTAACTTTTAATATAACAATGCAACACTTCAAACAGGGGCCATAGATTTGTTCTAAAGACCTTTCCAAGAAAGCGGATAGGTAACAAAAATTGCGCCTAGACCATGAAGAAAGATCAGAAATCAGCAATAAATTGGAGAATCAACTAAGAGGCAGGGATGGACTGTTTCTAAATATAAAACCTGAAACTTCGGAAATAGCTATCACAGATTTAAATTAGGAACGAAATGAGCATCTCAATCGCCGCGCCCGATGTCTTCGCCCGTTTATTTCCCGATAAAAATAAGAGCCATAGGTTTTAAAAGCAAACTGTTTTGATCGAGCAGTTGAAAAAATGTGTGTACCCGACACTGCGCTGGCGCAGCGCCAAGAGCACGTAGTAATAGTACAATGTACGTTTCTGTTTATTTGTTTTACAATTAAATCGTGATACGGCTATCACGGCTGACTAAGAGCTGTCCCCCCCCCCCCTCCTACATTTTTTCAATTCACATAGGCCATACATCCGTATGGCCTACGGCATATCTTATATAATTAATAGATTCAGGCGTTACTTTGCGGAGGTCCATTTCAACAAACTGGAACAAATTACCTTGCTGCTCCGCGAAACCAGTGCAGTGCTCGTACAAGTTAGCTGCGTCTGTGCGAAAACCCACCCTTCTCCACTTCCACACAAAACAACATATATCACACAGACTCAACTACACACCAACACCACTAAACAGTAAACAACACGATCGACGCGCGTTTCGCATCTGTACGAGGCATCCTCTGGATCTAACAGTACGACCGTTGGCTACTTGAACGAATGGCATACTTATTAGCCTATGTCACTCCTATAATTAAGACAAATCCAACGCACCCTATATGTTAAAATCCAATAACCCATTTAGGCTGCAGAGCGTGCTAAAGAAATAGACATACCTAAACTTGAAAAACATCCTTTCTGACGGCAGTCGGGTAAAAAGAGAAATGTAATGTGACAAGCACTTGATGAACATCATAAACTATACTCGGGCACTATTTTCGTCAGCAACTAAGTTAATGAACAATTTATTTCCTAGGGTCCGTCCCTCGGTCGGGATTGCACAATTAATAATACAAACAGAACCCTCTGTAATGGCGGGAAGGTTCGTCCGACTGGGGATGTGAACCATTATTCAAAGATATGACTCGACTTGAGCTCAGGAAACTGCCATTAATTCCAACACCTATACCCCGCACTGTATCATGATTAGCGTGGCAGATGCCAAACGTTTCTAGAGTCGGGGTAGTAGAGGCTCAGACGAATATGTTGTCAAATAAATTTAAAATGTTATATAATGACAACACAGAGAAAAATTAGGGTAATGTATAAAAAACAATAATGTAATGACCGTGAAAACGAAACACATTGAAAAATTCGCAGGATATGGTAGTGGTAATATGGCGAAACTTGCAAACGAAATGTTGTAGGTTTGAGTCTTGCCATTAAGACTCTAATTTTTCTTTGTATTTTCATTATAAAGCATTTTAAATTTATTTGAATGTTTAAAAAAAAATTCAAAGTAAATTTCGATTACACGAATATAGTATCAAACCGCGATTAAAATAGCATTGGAGAGTAATATCGTCAAGTGTCATTCCTATATCTATGAAACGACAGTGTGCTGACGTTACTCTCTAATGCTATTCTAATCGCGGTTTGATAATCATTGCGTCCCGTCCATCTGTCTGTCCGTATATTACAGGCATCACGTCTTTTACTCGGAGACTCTTGGATTTATTGGAAATCTGTTAAATAGTACTCATTTAAAAAAAATCGGTATTCATTGCTGTCTGTCCCCATATCTTCGGCTGCTTACTCCTTCTAAACCACGCAATGGATTTGTATACGGTTTTCAAAGTTATTTAGAGAATTTCTTATGGAAGGTTTCTATGTACAGTCAAGGAAAAAGAAACACGTACCACCGTAGAACCTAGTCGAAGACACATACGCATGACATTTGTATGACATAGCCTGGCGCTTAAGGCGTCGCGTCATTGCGATAGGGTTCTAAGGTGGTACGTGAATATATTTCCCCTACTGTACATTACATTACGTTTATGTCCTAATTGTACCCAAAGCCAGAGCGGGTCGCTAGTCAAGTGATTTCTCAGAATGCAACAGCATCATAAATAAATAAATATAATATAAATATTTTTGGGACAATTAACATCAATGGTCGTAGTCCCGAAATAAGCAACTAAAGCTGCTTGTGTTATGGGTACTAGACAGCGGATATACATACTTACATAGATAAATATATACTTAAATAGATTTAACATCCAAGACTCGGGTAAAAATATTCGTATTCATCATACAACATTTGTCCCTCCCGGGAATTGAACCCAGAACCTCAAGCTTTGTAGTCAGGGTCACTAACCACTAGGCTATCAGGTCGTCAAATTATCCAAATGGAAAACATAGATAGATGTATGACCGTAGTAATATTTAAAGTGTTCTAAAACCTTTCATTTAAGGTGTTGCCCGTATAATTTGTTCCTAACATTTGTCGCTATATCCTTCTAGAATTAGAAAAACGAACAACAAATTATTTCGGTGCGATATTTCTAAACATATTCGTTAATTAGACACGTCGCACGCTATTCTGTCGTCGCGCCGCGGCGTGGCAGGGTTGCCCACTGAGTACAATAACTTTAATCCAAAATAATCCAATCATCCTAAATGAAAATCGAAAATCTCTCAAATTTGCGGGTAGGACCTCGTGCAAGGTCCGTCCGGATCGCTACCACCATCTTGCTCGCTAATCCTGCCGCTAAGCAGCAAAGCTTGCACTGTTGTGTTGCAGTCGTAGTCGCCCGTACCTCTTGCGAGGACTACGATTTGCGACATTCAGATCACATTTTTTTTATATGCTAGACTAGTGAATGACAACACAAAGAAAAATTAGGATAATGGCAGGGTTCGAACCTGCAACATCAGCATTCCGTGCCTTGCGTATTCCAGTTTCCGCCACAATACCGCTGCCATACCCTGCGAATTTTTCAATGTGTTTCGTCTCTACGGTCATTACATTATTGATATTTTTTCTTTGGCTAAACTACCCTCGGTGTCATCTATGAGAAACTTAATCATGTTATCTCATTCAACTTGGTAATTTATGAATGCCCGTTAGCTGACAAGAGAAAAAAATACAAAAAAGAAAAATCGAAAAATTTAAAAATAAATAATTTCGATTAAAATAATTTAACAACAAATGGCGTCATCTCTCGTCAGCTAACGGGCATTCATAAATGACCAAGTTGAATGAGATAACTTGATTAAGTTTCTCATGGATGACACCGCGGGTAGTTCACCCAAAGAAAAAATATCAATAATGTAATGACCGTAAAGACGAAACACATTGAAAAATTCGCAGGGTATGGCAGCAGTAATGTGGCGGAAACTGGAATACGCAAGGCACGGAATGCTGATGTTGCAGGTTCGAACCCTGCCATTACCCTAATTTTTCTTTGTATTGTTATTCATTATATAGAATTTTAAATTTAATTTGAATGTAAAAAAAAATACAAAAAAGAAAAATCGAAAAAATTTAAAAATAAATAATTTCGATTACAATAATTTCACAAATTTTTTTTTATAATTTTTTTATCCAAAATAAATAAAAGTCCAAAAAATTAATACAAAACTTAACAATACCGCGGGGGCTCATGATTAAGGACCACGGACTGGTCCGAAACATGTCGGGCAATTCTCGACTTAAAAATACCTACGTGACTGTTCCGTTTTTATTAATACGTCCGAGTCTCACGATAGTTTTATGTCAAAAACACTTAACAATGTGGATTATATGATTTATACATTTAATAAAACAAAAATAAAACACTTAAAAGAAAATAATCGATTATAATAGTGCAGCTTAAAATGCCCTTGAAACCTTTAAAACATGTGACCCCTAAATAATGCCATTCATGATGTACATGCCCCAAAATCTAGGCAAGACCCCTGAGTTGGCAGCCCTAGCGTGGCGTGGCAACCCGCGTTTGCCTTGCACGCGTGTTTATGGTTATCAACCATACTGTATTACAATAAGCTATCTATTTATTTATTTACTTCAGCTTCATTGTACAATTTACATATTTCATGCGTAAGCCCATGCGCATCCGTTAGCTTAAGGTTAATTGTACTGTCAACTAATTTGATTCAGAGGCCACTGTGACACGTCGTCGCAATGTGTCAATATTGTGACATTTCTTAAGAAGTCATTGTGACATTACTGTGTAAAAATTCTACAGTGGCCTGTGAATCAAATTGGTTGATTGTACCAGTGCTTGACATGCGTAGTATATTGTTTGTACCAGTGGCCCGTTTCACTGAGCTACAAGTTACAATTTTACAAGTCTAAACCGGCAACATTGGTCGATAATGACCAATGGTAATGGGTATAATGAGCAATGTTGCCGGTTTAGACTTGTAAAATTGTAACTTGTAGCTTAGTGAAACGGGCCACAGTAGTCGACATCGTTGTCTCTCGTTTTGACTCGTGTGTTTCCGTATCTTCCTGTCAATTACTGGCTCACTGTCAATGACTCGGACCGTCGCCTTGAACTTGTATTTATAAAACTTGATTTTGCCCGCGCCTTTTTTTGTTTCACTACAAAAAGTAAATAAATTACACCTTTGAATTTTTGTCTGTATCGAACTATTTTGCAATTTATCCATAAAGCAGTAGAACCTTTTCACAATAAACCTCATAATGACTTCTCTACAAATTTCACAATATCCCAGCGGAGACACATTGTGACTACGTTCTACAGTAGCCTATGAATCAAATAGGTTGACTGTACCTACCTGAAAAAGGCCCGAAACTTTGAGAATTAGTATCATAACAATGTACGCGAAATAAACTGTTCAATTTGTTTCATTTCAATTAAAATTAGAATTGGAAAACTCAATCAGATCGATTGCTAATACGCACAATGTTTATCAAACAAGTGTTTATATTTAATTTAACGCAATCAAGGTACAATAAATAATAATTACGAATTAAAATCCGAAACCGAATAAACCATTTTTATCACGAACACAAAAAGTAAATCTCTCCTTGCGAGCAAAGCGAAGAATATAACTTCCCCTTCTTGCGGCAGTAGGATGAAAAGCTAGTAAAATCAATAGGTAAAATCCTGTAAAATCGGATTAAAAAGGTACCTACTTACCTATTGTGTACCCAGAGCTCTTCATACAAACAGCGGTAACGTTTCCCACCATCTGAACTGTAGTCATGATTTTTTAATATGCTATTGTTAGCCTTAGGCTTGCAACTTTTAGTTTTTTTATATTCTTAATACTTACGCAACGGATTTTGATACGTTTTTTACGGAAGGTTTTCATGTACATTACGTGCTGGTTGTACCCATGCGAAACCGGGGCGGGTAGCTAGTATAAAAGTAATCAAAACACAAACCTATTTCCTTTGATAACACCATACGGGATCGTAATGCCTATTGGTAAAGGTTTAGAGGGTGGAAAGCGACGCCGTTTGTATGGAGAGCTATTTTTGAGGGTTTGTACGCAATCCACTTAAATCACACGCTTCAATGTTATTATATTTGATAACCCTACGCGTGTAGCCCTGCACGGCGTGGCGCGTGCGTCACGCTGCAACTGGGTCACGCCGCGAGCCGAGGCCGGCGTGACGCCATGACGCGCGGCGCGGCGCGCCGCTACAACTGTTGTTCTTTGTCGGGCTCAGCGGGGAAATTCTAGCGTCAGTAGAGATGAAGTCACACTCGAGATAAGCCAAAAAGAGCTGTCAATCCCTTCAAAATCTGTCATATTTTGACACATTACGAACGTCAGATGAATCTCGATGAGCGCCAGAATTGGGGGTCTGCTTAGGTGTCTACAGGGTGTAAAGATCGAATGCCATCTGGAAGGCAACTACTTTAAATACTGGAAATAGCACATTCTGTGTGAAAGAGACTTTCCTTTATTTTTAAAAACAATAAATTCTGCATTTATGGATTTGCCTCATAAAATACGGTATGTTATTTTTTGTCGCATTTGACCGGTTCGAGTCCCGACTAAGACAAGCGATTTTTCATAAATCCATAAATGCAGAATTTATTGATTTTGAAAATAAAGGAAAGTCTCCTTTACACAGAATGTGCTATTTCCAGTATTTAAGGCGGTTGCCATCCATGTGGCATTCGATCTTTCCCGGCCCTAACATGACAGCCCAGGTTTAGTTTAACCCCTCCCTGTGTATCTGTCTAACTAGTGTCATAAGAAAGGGACGCAGATAGTGATAAACTAAACTTGGCCAGTCATGTTAGGGCCACTGTATAACCAGTGGGGAGGTAAAACAAACCACTTAACCTCACAAGGTCCATGTCTAAATTTGTTTATTGCACTTGGAGCCTTACGTCAACGCTTGCGTCATACACGTTTAAATTGACAGATTGACAGCTTTAGATGTTCGTGACCCAACAACGAGACCGGGAAAAACTAAATTTTTTGTTCTATAAAACTTCCTGATACCCGAACAAAATGTTATATATACATGCGGCTGTGTATCGGTTACGCCTAAACCACTGAACCAATTCTAATGAAATTTGGTATAGATGTAGATGGGACTTTGGAGAAGATAGGTACCTATAATACAGGCTACTTTTTATGACGAAAATAAAACTTGAAGGGGGAAATTACTTCGAATAGGAAATGCAAACTTGCTGAATTTTTGAGACGGAAGAAGTTGAGGACAACGGAGGATATTAATGACTTTGATGAGGCGACGAGATTTTGGCATATTCTCACTGACTCCTTAGGGTCTTTTGATAGGTTTATTTTTCAACTTTGTATTTCGTGTTTGTACTGTCATGTTTTAGTTGTAAATTACGAAAATACAGTTCCTGAACATTTCCAGCAAATTTTGGGTCCGGTTCGAAGGACCAAAATGTGGTGGAAGAGATCAGCGACCGTATTTTCTGAGGATCAAAAGAAAATCAACAAATATACAAACAAAAGAAGTTGCAAGTGTAAGTATTGGTGTGATAGCAGTGCTAACTCTGCTATAAACAGCGAAGACAGTAAATAATAAAAACAAGCCAAGTGTGAGTCGGGCTCGTGCTAAAATACCCGAACCGAAAAAAAAACCACTTTTTTTATGAAACAGGAAGGCAAACAAGCAAGTGGGTCATCTGATAGTAAGTGATCACCACCGCCTATTAGACACCCGCAACACCAAAGAGATTGTAGATGCGTTGCCAACCCAGAGGGCAAAGAAGGAATACCTCTTGTGTTAATTACACTGGCTGTTTTGCTCTTCACGCCGGAACACAACAGTGCAAGCACTGCTGCTTAGCGGCTGGATTAGCGGGCAAGATGGTGGTAGCGATCTGGATGGACCTTGCACAAGGTACTACTATCCGTAAAATTATGAAAAAAAAACACATTTTTTCATTTAATACATACTAGTACTTAACACAGAATTATTAATATTGGTGGTTTTACGGAAGCCGTAGTACACGAGTGCGACTTGCAGGCTTGCCCGGCTATTTCTTACAAAAGGGACTAGGTACAGTAGGGGAAATATATTCACGTACCACCTTAGAACCCTATCGCAATGACGCGACTCGTTAAACGCCAGGCTATGTCATACAAATGTCATGCGTATGTCTCTTCGACTAGGTTATACGGTTGTACGTGTTTCAATTTCCTTGACTGTACCGGTAGGTAGATTCTTACTTAGGTATAAACCTTAGGTTGCTGCTGAGGCATTTTAAGTCGCTTTGACCCTATTTATCGACTTATAGACTTGCTAGCAAATGCACAACTCTGCCAGTTGCTAACTTCCTGATTAAGTTATTCTTTGATCACGAAATAGCGGGGCCTTTGAAGAATACTTTGTGAACATTCTCAATCGGGCGGACTTAGGCATTGTTTTGTTTTAACGGTGTTACTGTAACACTTTTGACAATAAAGTACCTATAAAAGTTCCGCCGAATTGATGGGAAATGCGATCAAAAGTTAGAGCGTGCTGGGCTCATAACCTGATGGAAGTAAAACACTGTCCCCCTTATTCATAAACGCTTCGTAAACGTTTGTTAGTTAACATGTTTTATGTCTTTATCTCTTATTGTGACGTTTGCCCTCAAATGAAAGGGACAAAACATTTGTTAGCTTAAAAAGATTGTTAACTTTTTATGATTATAAGGGGGTGTGAACGTACTAATTTTATTAACAGCCGTCAATATCTGTTGTACAACTATTTGAACTAGAGCGCCAGGGGCGTAACTAGGGTGGGGCAGGCAGGGCATGTACCCTGGGCGCCAAATAAGGGGTTGCGAAAAAAACTAAATTTACTAACTACCTATTAAAAAAAACACAATCCAAATTCATATACATGGCCAAATAAAAGTCTTTTGAGGATCATTTAATCTTTATTGTAGATACATTTATTCCAGACGGGGACATATTTGTGGTATTTTGTTTGTTTTACATACATTACATTTGGATGCGAGCCCTGTGGCCCGTTTCACGAAGCTACAAGTTACAATTTTACAAGTCTAAACCGGCAACATTGGTCAATAATGACCAATGGCAATGGGCATAATGACCAATGTTGCCGGTTTAGACTTGTAAAATTGTAACTTGTAGCTTCGTGAAACGGGCCACTGGGCGCCATTTTACGTCGCTACGCCCCTGATGGCGCTACTAGCGTTTTATTACATGTCATATTCAACACGCCTTCTATCTTATTGTCTTCTTCTTGACTTATTATAAAACAGAGTCCCTATCTGCCTATGTCTGTTGTAATATCTTCGGCCGCTTACTCCTAAACCAAGTAATTAATCAATGTATTTGAATTAAACAAGAGTACAAAAGGTGTTTTATGTCATAGAAATTATTATACCACGCGGTCGAAGCCGCCGGTAAAAGCTTATATGTGTGTAGACAAGAATAACAAGTGACAAGAATATTTAAGAGCCATAAGAGGAGTTTTTCAACTAAGTTAAAAAGAGTTTTAATGAGGTATCAGTTGCACGTCTCAATGTCATTGTTTTTTCCAGTTTATCGCTTTAAGTTTAGTTAAGTTAAGTCCAGAGAACATAGACTATCTGTGGTAACGAATGGAACGCAATGTCAATCAATCAATATCTCGTGCTGTTATTTTGAAATAAAATACTATAATTAAAGAAGAGTATCATTCTAAAATAGTTGCTATAAATAAAAGAAGGTAAGGAAGCGAATCTCGAGTTATGCTATTAGCACTCTCCGCTACTTCCGGGAAAGCTATCGGAGTCAATTTCAAAGCATCCTAAACCGGTCCAGAAAAAAGTCGTTAATAACTAAGAGGAACCGCTTCCTTAAAGGCGGGGATTTAAAAAATTCGTAGTAATTAATTGATTGTGGCTAAGCAATATGACTTTTTAACAACCCAAGCCGCAAAGAACAGTTTCTTGTACCATTGTTTTTAGATTTTGCAATTTCGAGTAGGTAGTAAACATTGATATACTTTATATGTTTTAATCTATTTCAGGTATATAATGTATGTACCGACAATTATTTCAAATAAGCAGCTTGCATTTCCAAAAACAAAAGACAGTGTTAAGGCACTGAACCATTGTTTTATCGTCGCAAAACCACTCTAAATGATAAAAAGTCCAATATCCAAACCTACGAACGTGCTAATACTACGATGAAGAAGAATCTTATAACCTTTGTTATGTTTTATACTTCTACCGGTAAAATATCTGTAAACGCTTTCTCTGCCGAAATACGAAAATATCTCAGGATTTCTTTACGATTACGAGGAGTCAGCTACCCAACATGTATACGATTCACGTTGGAACTTCTTGTAACATCGATCCCGATTGGGCTGATCAATCGTTGCGATGCATCGTCCCTTGGCAACCGATCAAAGTGCATTCCATGTGTCAGGTGTGAACGCGGCGTCTACCGCCATCTTAGTTTTTATTTTTAATTTAACATTCATTCACGCGGCATCTCGTCTATTTTGGGATGCGATAAAAATGTGACAATGTTTTGGACTCTTGCCTATCTGCCATGGGTGTTTTTTATCGTATCAACCGCTGATTTGTCGAAATGTAACACGGGAGGAATTTGGCTGAGATAATATTTTAAAGACAGACTCTTATCTGCTAATTGCTAACCACTCATCCTAAATTGTTGGTAAGTACTACGTACATTGAAATGTATCACAGAGACAGTTGGATAATGAGAATGGCTGCTAATCTTGTGTCTAGCTGTTTTAAAAGTTTAAGATTTTAAGAAGATAGACAATTTTGTGAGAGAGTTTTTGTTTGTATAGGTCAAAATCGCACTAAAACGAAAGTAATCCCTCCAGCTCAGATGTGAACTACCGGGCAATTCACGCGTCAGTAGAGGCAAAGACGCAGTCGAGAGTATCAAAAAAGCCGTTAGATCCCTATGAAATCTGTTATTTGTTGACATAGCTCAAGCGTGAAATGAATCTCGAAACGTCAATGGACGTCACTCCTTAATAAACAATGGGTATTACACCTTAAAACACCACAGTCGTCAACGTAAAAGGCGTTTCCCGTAATTTAGACTTAAGCCTGGAACTTGGTAAAGGGATTGTAAGGGTCTTCCTTTTGTCAGCGAGTAGGTACTTCTACTTCGCCTTTTGAACGGATTCTGTCGATTCTATTAAAACTTAACAATATTTTTACTACACGGAGCTAAATAATCTTTTGCTTGCAGACATATTAAGGTTGAAGCACTAGTTACAGGAAGATTCAAGTGAAGTGACAGTTTTGGAGAAATTTCCTGGTTTACAAAACTGACGAATTAACGCTAGGGTCTTAGCAAAAGCCAGACCAGAGCTTTAAAAACCGTGCAACAAAGACTGTAACTTTTGCGCATGTAATTATGGTCGATTACCGTCATCCCGTGACCACAACCGTTGCAAGTGTTGCAACGCGGTCGAAGCGACGTACGTTAACAAAAAATAAACTAGTCATTGCCAAATCCTGTTATAATTTACAATAATTATACTTGTTACGAAAAGGAAGACAATGAAGTAAAGTGCAGACTAATGTTAAAATCGGTGTTGTAGTCAAATTAAGTAACATTATTGTACAGTCAAGGAATTTCATTCCCTACCCATTTCGCTGAAATGTCGTCTGACATTCGCAATGCATTAAGGTCGATATGTCAAACTAACGTCTTGCTCTATAGCTCTTATGGTGACAGTTTGCTATATGCTATTGAACCTTAGGTGGGTTGGAAATTAAATTCCTTGACTGTACCTACAAGTTAAGTGTTTATCATATTTTGAAGTGTTATGCTTGCAATTTATAATGTAACTTTATATTCGCTGGAATGAAGAAGTAAAATAAACTATACTTATTATAAAACACATTTATACACAACACAACAACAACACACAACAATATTTTGCCATATGTCATTTTCATGTTAATGTAATTTCTTCAGCGTTTTATTTTACATTCGTCAGAGTCTATTATCCATCATATAAATTTTGTTTTTGGTTTTAAGTTTATTTAGTATATTTGATTTGTGTGATTTTGTTGTTATTAGATATTGTTTTTAACAGTTAATATTTTGTGCAGGTACACGTTGAAATCGTCGGAGAATGAAAGGTTTAATGAACACTTCATGGGAAAGTTTACTAACGAGCCTGCGAGTTGGTTGCGCTAACATTGCTGTATTATTGCTTTTAAAGGATCGACCACACTGGTGCTTAAAATACGCTGATGCAGCTTATAGTAAATTGTTATAGAATGTTGCGTTAAAAACGCAAGTTACCTACGTTTAAATTACATTAAGACGCGTCACAGGGCAAACGCAGCAAACTATGAAAGGTTACATTAAAAAGGTGACGCATAAGAGCATCCGCTACGTCGCGCGGGTGGACGCCAATCGAATGAACCCGCACCCGCGCAAATAAGTGGACGCCATCATACTATTTTTCTCTAGACGTGCACCCGCTCCGTGCGCCCGCGCGACTTATCGGATGCCCTAAGATGGGTCAAAGCGTAAACACACCGGTGTGGTCGGGACTGAAGTCCTACTGCTTAAGGAATGAAGTTGATACTTAATACTAGTAAACTTTAATAACATTTGCTTGGTGAACAATTGGCTCCTCTCAAAGTTAGCTCTATGCTGTACAATGTGTTTGCTTCGGCACGGGGTCCTTCTGCTCATTCCTCAAAACTGTATTTTAGTTTTTTTTCTAAGTACTATCACTAATTTTCGAAATGTCACGGGTAGTGAAATGGCAGTAGCGTCGCGAAAGCGCTCCATTGCACTGCACACAACGCCAGTGACGTCACTAGCGCGATAATGTTGGTTAACATTAGGTAAACCGTGTTAATTTTAACTAATTACTTTCATACTCAAATTTTTTAAATTTTTTATCAGTAGCTTCGATCGAATGTACATATTTCGATACAAAAAATTTTTTTTCGTATTTCTTGTAACTTGACTTCTAAAATATCCGTTTTTTATCTTCTTCCAATACAAATATATTTTTAATGATGATCTACAACAATTTCACGCTTTTAGGCCAGTTAGTTTGTGTGTTGAATACCGTATCGTAGAGGTCTACGCCTGACGTAGAGCTGTCGCACCTCGTAGCAACCGCATCGTAGCCTTCTACGCACATAGGGTAAACGCCCCTATATTAGCACCGGAAGTTATTATTCATTGGCTTCTACTTTTTGCTAAATTGTTGTAATTGTTGTGCTTTATGTCGTTATAACAAAATGATATTTTCCTCGATTTTAACATTCGCATGCGTCTTCCAGTTGTAGCAAGTATTTACTAATTCCATGGTATTAATTGATCGACGCGTCCGTGTCGGATACGAAAAGCCATATATTTTAACTAGAAATGGTATTAAATAGTTATTTTAAATCCCTTAAACAGTCAAAATTTCATAAATATCTACGTATGTACAGTTGTTCATCAATATGTACAAAGTCTCTTTATACATACATAATATACAGACTGAATGGCCGTGGTGACTCAATGTGCCCCCCGTTTTATTTCCAAAGTGTTCGACTTTGTTTACGAAATAAACAAAACACCCATAAGTGAATAATATGATTGGAAACTTCACCCCTTCATACAATGGTGGCTTTGTCGCCGATCAATTATTATTTTGGTCACAAAAGAGGGGGAATCAGGAACTTATTTTAGGGGGAGGTCTGCGGAGTTCCAAAGGCAAACATGAAGTTTAGAGGGGGAGAAGTGACTTCATTTATATCTTTACATAGTATAAACATCCGGTTCGAAGGACCAAAATGTGGGTGACCAATTACCAATGTTTATCGTTAAGTAAAATAGTTTTGTTCATAGAGAAGAAATGAATTAAGTGTTCACAAAAGCTACAAAGTAACTGTTATATGCTAATTAATTAATGTTATGAATACAACCGATCGCGACGATCTCTAAAAGTGCACTTATTAAAGTCTAACGCACCGCGTATGACCGCAGGCGTTTGCCGACCCGTGTTTGGTGCATTTGCACTGAACAGTAAACTCTATTTTTTTCTGTCTGTCCAAAATTTTTATAGTGTATCTTCGGCCGCCTTTTCCTTCTAAACCACGGAACGGATTTTGATGCCGTTTTCACAGTCCTTTAGAGATTTTTATAGGGAAGGTTTTTACGTGTTTCTCATTCCGATTGTACACGTGCGAAGCCGGGGCAGATCGCTAGTTACAAATAAAAGAAGAGCGTTTCATTGAAGCCTTTATACTCGTAGGCGATCCAGGTGTTCGAAGTAGCTTCAAGTGCCCCAAAGTTTTATTTTAATGTGAAATACCCCAGTGACCTATAAGTAATGGACTTCCAGTCAGCGTTCAAAAAATGGCCGCATCAAAAGTAGAACAAAAGTACAATAAATCGACTTGAAATCGACAATCGCTTGCACTGTCAGTCTGTCGGACTGACGGCGCTATTATTTTGTACAAAAACCTATTTGTAACGAAACTTTACAAATTATTATTTTATTCAATTAGACGTAAAGTTGTAAATCCAATTACTTACTGTAAATGGGAAATTCATAATTTGCATTTGTAACATTGGCTTCTTATTGGCGTCAACCCGTATTCTTATGTCGGGCCGTTTTTCTGCTGTCATTTAATATGACACTGTACATCCATGCATTATAATATCATTGGTAATACCCGCTCAAACTCAATGCCACCAGTTTGTTTTTCCTTGCACTGTTTCCCCAGCGTGCTACAACCACAGACAAAGCCGTGCTACGTGTATAAATAAATACATCCACGGCGTGGCAAGTGGGGCGCGCGTCAGCGTGACGTCACGCGACGTCACGCGGCCACGCCTTCGATCGAAGCGGAGGTCGCCGCCGGCTGAAGCGGACGTGATCCTGATTGATAGGGGGTATGGATAGCGTGTGAAGTTATAATACTGTGCCCCACACACAAACAGAATGGCATAAAAGTGTAAAATTGTTGTAGATGACCATTAAAAATATTTATGTCCAATGAAGCAGATAAAGAATCCAATATTTTAGAAGTTACAGCGATACAAAGTTTCAAAAATTACTAAGAAAAATACTTTTTGTTTGTTCCGAAATATGCTCATTTGACTCCATATAAAAATGCAGATAATTTTACTATGAGTCTAATATGTTACAAGCTGACAGTATTAAAACTAACGCGATTTAGTTTTGACTCCATACAAATCACGAGTGTGACGTCACCCACGCTGTATGAAGCGCGATAGAGCGTTTTCGCGACGCATCCCCGTTGTCATTTTATTGCTGGTGATATTTGGAAAAATAATGGTCGTAGATGAAAACTAAAAACACAGATTTCTTCTTTTAATCAATTTTGGAAATATAAAAAGTCACCCCCTGGTATCTCCCTTTCTTATACTACCTATATTGTTCTTTGAATAGGCCAAACTAGGCCTGGCACCGTATATCCTATGTAGATTCGATCAAAAATATGATACTAGTTGCGTACTTACGGGGATATGTCTAATTGGTATCCAAAAGGGTGATTTTTGACTTTCGAGCGCACTACACTCGCCGAATACAAATATACGCTCGCATAATTGTTTGGCCCGCGCCGCCCGCGTTTGACGATATTGGCATTTTTTTTACTTTTTTAATTATTTAAAGGGAAACAAGCGTGAGCTTATATTAATAATATTAAATAATTCAGGAATTAAGTAATTACTACGCCAAAAGCGTAGTTAGTTAACTTTTATTTTATTAGCTCGAAAGAAAAATAATATTCTTGTATACTATACAATTACAATTTCAGACAGATATAGATAGAATAGATTCTTATTTCTTAACTGTTGTCCACAGGAGAGACATTTGCGAACGTAATTCTGATTTTGATGCATTTCTACCATAGTGTTAATACCTAAAGTGTATTCTTCCATACTTGTCTTAGGTACCTAGTCAACAAAATTCTAACCTAAAATATCACTTTTTGTCACCTAAACACCCAGAAAGGATAATTTGAAATGTTTGCTTTAGAATGTTTAATTTAAACAATAAACAATGTTTTGATAGGAAAAAACTTAAATTTTAGGTTAAAATATTGTTTATAACTTACGACAAATATGGTTTATTATAAATTGTTTTAAACTTTCGCGACTTTCACACATATTTATAACATTATCGGGACTTAAGCGCGATAGAAATATATTGTTGATTTACCTCGACGTTTCGGCCATGTTTCAATGGCCGTGGTCACGAGTAGACACCAAACATGGCCGAAACGTCGAGGTAAATCAACAATATATTTCTATCGCGCTTAAGTCTCGATAATGTTATAAATAAGTATGGTTTATTGTCCAACATTTATGATTTCTACCTACTCTCGTTGTCATAATTATGAGTGTTTGCCAAGCAAAGCGATATTTATTGTGGCCGTGTCAATATTTAGGCCGAAGATTGAGGGCTGGCCATAAACAGGCCGGACAGCTTTCGTTTACTGTCTGTATTGACACACACTATAACTAAATATATGTATTAAGCACAGATAATGGTGTTTATGAATGCCTGAGGACACTGGACTGCGGTCTAGACTAGGGTACCCTTACTCTAAAATAGAGTATTGACCTCTTTTTCATGTAGGCGTACTTTATAATCCACGACACCAATAAAGTACGCTAAAATACTCGTACTCTATGCACGTAAAACTGATTGGTAATGGCTCGTTACGGACAAATAATAGAAAAAAATAATAAATACTCTTTTTTATGATGTGTACTTTATTAAACGCCGAAACGCCTAAACGCCGTTTTTGTTCAAAGTGGAACTTCTTTATCGGTTCTATTATTTATTCTGTGCTATGAGATGGCATTCTATATTCTCTTTGATGGCAGCTACCTCTGCGGCACCATTTTATTCATGTTACGCTGTTATAGCACTGTAGCTCTTATCGAGGTTATACAAAGTGGTTTGAAATAAAAGCTAGGCAACACCGGAATTCGTAGAGCTGCGTTACGTGCAAGCGATGTGATAATTCCATACATTACAACCGGCGTGAGCACGCGCGTCTCCTGAGCCGCACTGCATACGCATCCGGTGAGGCTCGGCCTTTAGTCTATACCTACTTGTAACCTCACATCAGTACTACTTTGCTATTGTGACGTCATTTCTCACATTTCCGTGGTAGACACGTTGTTCAAAGTTCGCAGGGTCAGCATATTATGTTTAATCTGCGTCCTTCCCGGGTCTTCTGGGTAAATATTCAAAGGGGGATCCGTTTATTAGAGGAGCTAGGGAAATAATGCGTCCTCTTTTGAATTTTATCTCGTTTCATGTATTTTTAATTGAAAAAGGACTTGCTAGTCTTGCCACCCTTTTACGACCTGTTTTTATTGCTGGGAGGTTTAACGGTCGTATAAAAAGAGTATGCTTATGATGTACTTAGCTTTTGCCCGGGACTTAGGCTTGGAATTTTTCGAATAGAAATCTATTTTTTTCCTTGTCAATAATAACTATGCTTCTAAGAAATTGTTACATAATTAAGAACAATGACTATTTTTTATAAACAATACAAAGTCTCCATTCCATGGAACAGTGTCAAGTGAAAGTGAAATGACAGGTTTTTCGGACCCTTGGTGGTGAGCTACGAACGTAGCGCTACGCGGCTACGGTGCTACGACGCGTAGCTTTTGGGAGACATTCATTTATTTTGATTACCATATAGCGTTACGAAATTTGAAAAATTCTCGTAGCCCGTTTGGCTTAAAAGTTTTCGTCTGTTTTGTATTTTGTGTGTGTGTTTATATATGTGTGGGTTTGTGTGTAAGCGATAGAAAATGGTAGAGTGCGTGATTAGTTTTAAGTTCATAATTCTTGGCGTGTCAATTTTTATTCTTGCCATAAGCTTAGGTTACCTTACGTTTATTTTGTACTCTAGTTTAGTATACTAACTTTTGCCTGCAGCTTCATTCGTAAATCCGTCCAGCTGTCAATGCGTGCTTGAGGGACAAACATCTTAACATCCATACGTAATTAAACATTTGTAACATTAGTAGTAATGACTTCGTTTGTTTGGTTGCAGGTCGCCATCGTACCGGGCGCGGGGTGCCGCGCGGGCGGAGCGCGAGGAGCCGCCGGCGCCGGCGCAGGCGCTGCTCGAGCCCGCGCCCGCGCACAAGAAGCCACCGCTCAAGGGCCCGCGCCCCATTGGCTCCAGCGTCTCTGGTATATATTCATTTATTCTTTTTTTGAAGTCTACCCATGGGCAAATTTATGCCAGTGTCAGAGTTATCTCAAAATCTTTTTAAAAAGAAAGTTTCGATGTAATACGATGATAATTGGCTGTAGTTATTTAATCATAAACCTAGTACTCAAAGGGAGTGCGGGCTGGTAACAGATAATAAAACGGTCAGAGCAAGAGGCAAGAAGTATAATCCTGTGTCTTTTTCTACCTTACCACAATAATTACGTTAACAAATGACACAAATGTCAATGTGTGGTGTTGCTACTGTAGAATTATATCGTAACCGTAAATGCAATACTATCTTGAGCAGTCAGTACATGATTTTAACAGTGTTTTTTTATCTTGATTGTTAAGTTTAAAGAAACTCTGAAGGAAACGCATTATCGAGATCAAAATATAATAGTTAGTATTTTATAATAACAGTGTCAGCAGTACAAATTTTTACAAACAGAAGAGTTGTTAAGCGACGTATAGCATATTACCAAAGACAATAAACTGAAAGTATTAAACCTACAAGAAGGTGCATACTTAACATCCCCGGAAATTTAAAAATTTATAAGGATAAATTTGTTAGTCCTATATTAGAGCTCAACTCCTTCAATCTAGGGCCATACAGAGGCTTCGTAAGCATGTCGGCCAATTGTTGCTCCGAGGGTACATGCTTGACTGAGAGATGTCCATCGTTGACACATTCTCTCACGAAGAAATGTTTCAGTTTAATATGTTTCGTTCGTTTGTGATATTCGTACTGTGGATTGTGTGCGAGTTTGAGAGCTGACTCATTATCCAAGTACAGTATCGGCTTCTCTGTTTGTATAAGTCCATCGAGTAGGCGATTAAGCCATAACACTTCTTGAGTACATTCGCTTGCTGCTATTATTTCTGCCTCAGTCGATGAAATCGAGACTGTTGCTTGCTTCTGGCTTCTCCAGCTAATAGCAGCTCCTGAGTATAAGCACACGAATCCAGATGTAGATCTTCCACTAGTATTGTCACCAGCGTGATCTGCATCGCTGTAGCAGACTAAATGTGAGGGCGACTTTCTTGAAAAGGTAAGACCATTATTTTGTGTGCCTTTTAGATACCGGAAGATGCGCTTTACCATCATAACATCTTTTCTTGTAGGTGTTGCAAGATTTCTTGACGCGACACCTACCGCGTATGAAATATCCGGCCTAGTGCCCACTGACAAGTATGCCAAAGCACCCACGGCTTGTCTGTATGGGAAGTTTGCATTAGCTTCCTCTTCCTCTCCCATATCATTTTCTTTTATAATGGGTGTTGGTGCTGATTTGCAGTTGGACATGCCATATTTTTCTAATACCTTCTTTGTGTAGGCTTTTTGAGACAGCGTGATGTTCTTGTCATTGCGCACGTTTATTTCCATACCTAGGAAATACGAGACAGGTTTGGTAGTTATCTTGAATCTTGCTTTCAATTCTTGAATAAACTGCTCTCCTGCTGCGATTGAATTGTACGCAACAAGTCCATCGTCTACGTAGAGCCCAATAAAGACTTTTGACTGTCCTTTGTTTCTGATGTACAAGCATGGATCAGCTTCACTATGTTGGAATCCAGATTTTTCTAAAAATTCGGCGATACAGGCGTTCCAACAACGCGGTGCTTGCTTGAGTCCATATAGACTACGATTTAACTTGCAGACGCGTTTTGTACCATCTTGATAGCCTTCGGGTTGTTTCATGTAAATCTCTTCCTGTACTGCACCATACAGAAAGGCGGTTGAAACATCAAATTGGTGTAATTTTAAATTTTCTCTAGCAGCAATAGCAAGAATAGTGCGTACAGTACTCAGGCGAACCACAGGGCTAAATGTTTTATCGTAGTCTACTCCAGGCGTTTGAGAGTAGCCTTTAATAACCATTCTGGCTTTTAATCTCTCCACAGAACCATCAGGATTCATTTTTATTTTGTATACCCACTTCGAAGGGAGAGCTTTCCGTCCTTTAGGTAGATTTACAAGATCCCATGTATGGTTGTCCTTAAGAGAATTAATCTCGCTGAGCATGGCTTCTTGCCATTTGCATTTGTCAAGAGATTCCATCGCTTCTTTGAAGGTTGCAGGTTCTTTTGGCTTATGAAGGTTCTCAATTTCTTCAACTGCTGCCATAATATAGTCATCAAAGCGTTTAGGTGCTTTAATTTCTGACCTGTTCCTTAAAGATATTGTTTGTGCGGTGGCGTTTTCTTCATCATTAAGATTGTAAGATTCGTCATCGTCGACATCGTTAAAAGAACCGGAGAGCGATTGGTAATCACTCTCTACATTGTTTGTTGGTTCAGTTTAGTGACATTGTTTTCGTCGCTGCTGTCGTTTTCGCTATCAGATTTCTGATTGTCTACTTCATCATCCTTGTTCAAAGTAATAACTACTTGTTTATGCGGTGTTCGTTGCGATTTGCTTTGTTTAGCGGGTGCTGACTCTAAGTCGTCGTATAGAGTTCACAGTCCCTTTTTGTCCAGTTCATCGTAGAACATGGTCTTCATCACTCGAACATCCTTTGAGGTGATGATGTTGTTTTTCGAAGGAATGAATATGCGAAAAGCTTTTGCGGTTTCAGAATAACCTGCGAACATTCCCCGGATTGCTTTGGGAGCAAATTTGTGAGCTTTGATTCCTTTTAGCAGTACATATGTCTTGCTACCAAACACGTACAAATGATTTATGCAAGGCTTTCTGCCGACCCATCGTTCGAAAGGTGTTTCGCTTTGAATGGCGCTGTTTATTGATCTGTTTGATAGATAATTAGCCGTCATTATTGCTTCACCCCATAGACTCAATGGTGCTCTTGCTTCGATCAACATTGCTCTCGCTCTCTCCACAAGGGTACGGTTCTTCCGTTCAGCAAGTCCATTTTGATTCGGGGTATATGGTGCGGTTAACCTTCGTTGTATCCCGCAGCGTTTAAGGTAAGTTTCAAATTCCTTGTTCACGTATTCTGTGCCATTATCTGACTGTAAGAACTTGATTTTGTTTCCAGTGTGTGTTTCCGCCATGTCCTTGAACTCTTTGAATTTTTCTAATACTTCGTTCTTGTTTGTTATGAAGTAAACTCGACAGTATCGGCTGTAGTCATCAATAAACGTAACGAAATATTTGTTACCGCGTACGGTGGGCGTTCTGATAGGTCCACACACGTCGCTGTGAACAATTTCTAAACATTCAGTTGTTCGTTGAGACGGATGTTCACTAGGAGCTGGAACTCGATGCAGTTTTGCTTGTATGCAGGCTTCACACTCAGCTAAGGTATCGGAGGCATCGAAGTTGAAACCAATTAAGTTCTCGTTTTTAAGTGCTAGTTTCAGATCTTTGGCATTCATGTGACCAAGTTTTCTGTGCCACTCGTTGATGTCTGAAGGCGTCGTCTTTTTCAATTTGTAGATTGTTTCATCTTTATCGTTGACCATATTGTTTCTTTCTTGTTTATCTGGTTTTATGTAGTACAGACCATCACTTTGTTTGTAAGCGGTGAGAGTTATTCCGTCTTTTGGATTGATGACCGTAGCTTTCTTTTTGGAAAAGACAACAGAGCAACCGGCATCTGTCATCTTGCTGACTGACATCAAATTCGTGCAAAGACTAGGTACGTACAGCGTATCTTTCAAATAAGTAAGGGCCATACCAGTGCCATTTTTGGTAATAAATGCGACTGTACCTTGCCCTTCAATCTTAGCTGTATGTTGTTCTGTTGCAAAGTTTAGAATTCTAGATGTACTCTCAATGGTCTTGAACAAATCTCGCTGGTAAGTCATATGAGACGTGCAACCGCTGTCTAGAACCCAAGTGCCGTTGTCAGGCTTCCCGTTTCGTGTTAGGAGGCACTGCGTTGCATAGTTGTTCTTTTGTGTAACGTTATTGCTTGAGTTACCTTTACCAGGGTTTTTCTTCCAGCAGTTTGTACAAATTTTGTGAGTCTTGCGTTTGAAGATGTTACCTCTTCGTTTGCATACTTTACATGATGCGTATAATGCTTCTTCATGACATGAGGATTCAGGTTCGTCGCTAAATGCCTTGTTTTGATTGTGGCGTGCTTCGCTTTCTTCAATAATTTTAGTTTTAAGCTCTTCAGGCTTTGGAAGGTTGTCACGCGTTTCTATTGCGACTCTAAAATTCTCGTATTCTGAAGAGAGGCTGTACAACATCATAATACTTAATAGATCCTCGTTTATACTGACGTCCATATCAGCCAGTTTGTTAACTGTATCCATAAATTTATTCAGGTGACTGTACACGTCGTTCCCTTCTAATTTAGTTAGGATAAGTTGTTTTAATAAGGATGCTTTGCGAGCAGGTCCCGTACTGGCGTATGTATTCTGTAACTTTTCCCATAATTCTTTTGCTGTCTTGCAATTTTTTGTTTGCTTTAGCTCTGACGGAGCGATTATAAGAATAAGTTCTGACCTCGCTTGTTTGTCTCCTTCCTTGTCCGTATCATTAGATTCTGTCGTCACGGGATTTTCAATGTATTTCCATAGCTTCTGGCGTACAAGAATGGCTTCTGCTTGAATAACCCAAGTGTCATAATTTTCTCTCGTAAGAGGATCGACTCTTATTATTATTATTATTATTATTATATTATAGGCGAGCAGCATCATTGCTGATGTGCCTATCTCAAAGTTCCACAAGTTATTTCAAAGTCATGTTTAAATATTTAAAGTTCACACACAAAATGTCAGACACTTCACAAAACGGTTACAGTTTGCGTTTTTTGCGACAACAGCCAGGAGTCAAGTCTATTTTTAAAAGCATTTAACGAAGGAGCAGTAACTACAGTATCAGGCAACCCGTTCCAATCCCCGACGACGCGGTTACATAGTAGGTGGTAAGCTGCCATTGAATTGGTAGGAGTGCGTACAATCTTAAGGCTGTGACCTCGAGCGCTCCGACTGGCAAGGTTTTTTTTGAACAAAGTGTGGATGTCCGGGAGGTTGTACTTGTAGGTCAGTATCTTGAAGCATTCAATAAGATCCCCTCTTATCCTTCGTTCCTTAAGTGTCGGCAGCTTCAGTATCTTTAGTCGGTCTTCATAAGAGAGGCGTCTCAACTTAAAAGGAATCTTTGTAGCTCTTCTCTGCACACTCTCCAGAAGATCGATGTCCTTAATAAAGTAGGGGTTCCACACTTGGAAAGCATACTCCAGCAATGGCCGAACGTAGGTTTTGTATATCTTGACAAATACCTCCACAGATATATATTGAAATGATCTTCTAATAACATACAGAAATGAGTTAGTCTTTTTTACAATGATGTTTATATGTTCGCCCCACTTCAGCTTTTTCGTCATAGTCACGCCAAGATCTTTCTGCGAGCTAACAGTGGCTATAGGAGTGTCTCCAATCAGGTATTGAGTCTCCGGGTTATTGCTACCAAGGTGGAGAACTGCGCACTTACTGACATTAAGCTTCACTATCCAATCCGAAGTCCACTCCAACAACTTATCTAGATCAGCCTGCAGCTGACCCGACGAGGTCAAGGGATTCCCAAAAAATTTTCCATCATCCGCAAAGAAACAGGACTCCGAATCAATTAAGGCTATTAGATCCGTTACAAATATTCCAAATAAAACCGGAGCCAGGACCGAACCCTGTGGAACGCCGCTCAAAACGGATCTTCGTTCCGACAACGAGTTACCAACCCTGACACAGAAGGTCCTACCGGCCAGGTAACTTTCAATCCACCTCAGAAGCCTGCCACGAATTCCAAAATGGTCCAGCTTTAAAAGAAGTCTCTGATGAGGAACTTTATCAAATGCACGTTCGAAGTCCAGATATATAACATCGACTGGATTGTTCAAGTCTAGATCTTTGCACCACGCGTGCACACAAGAAAGCAGGTTTGTCACTGTAGACCTCCTCTGAACAAATCCATGTTGCCTAACTGAGATAATGTTTTCCCTGTTTAAAAAATTCATCAACTGCCCACAAATCAACCTTTCCATGCATTTGCAAACAATGCTTGTCAAGCTTATCGGCCTAAACTTTGATGGGTCGGTTTTATCGCCGGTCTTAAAAATAGGAGTCACCAAGGCCTGCTTCCAATCTAAAGGGACACATCCCGAGTCAAACGACATTTTCATCAAATCCGTCAATATGGGAGTAATAGCAGCTGCACTTTGCTTCAACACGATGCTAGGGAGACCATCCGGACCAGCTGCAGAATTAATGTCCAACTTCTCCAGTACATCACCTACATTCTTCTGCGTAAAAGTAATGTCGCTCAAGGAGGTTTCTACACGAGCTATTTTATGTATGGTAGGGCACACCGTGATGCTTGGTTCTACAGAGTATGCTTTATGAAATTCAGTCGCAAAAGCATTCGCAATATCCACGGGATCAGTAACCAAATCCCCCCGTGAGGTCCTAATTGCGGGCGGGATGTCAACCTTAGATACGGTGCTTCTTCGAAGATGAGCATAAAATTGTTTATCACCATTTTCCAAAATTGAGCTTTCATATTCAGTCCGGTTTCGCCTAGATAAAGAAACGCATCGGTTGCTTGTTTCCCTGAAAAGACGATAATCATCATTAGACTTGCTAGCCATGTATTTATCCCATAAAAGTTTCTTCTGCAACGTCAGGGCGATGACATCTTTGTTAATCCACGGCTTATTCTGCCTTTTCCTTTTGACATGGACTAGTGGCGCGTGCTTCACAATATTCTGGGTAAGGTTGGATTTAAACTCCGTCCATAGATCTTCCGTGGCAAGCCGTGGAATGGCACTAAGATTCTCCAAAAGGTCATTGTTGAATTGATCGTAGTCAATACGGTGGTATAGGTATTTCCGCTTAGGCTCAGTATTAATTTTCTTCGTAAGGCATTGAACACTAAACTCCAGAACACAATGATCGCTTAAGCCAATAGGAGGCCGATGGAGTACCTCAGTGCACAGTGAACTGTCATTGGTGAAAACAAGATCGAGCAGGGAGGGGGCGTTGTTTGTGCGAAAGCGAGTCGGTTCTGAGACGAGCTGATGGAGGTTGCTATCAAGATACATTCCTTGAAAGAGTTCCGCCGGTCCAGACAACTTCTGGGTAGTAGTGAGAGGCCATTCAATATCAGGGTAGTTAAAATCACCAGCAATAATGACAGTGTTGCCCTCGGACGCTGAAAGCAGATTACTAAGCAGCTTGGAGTCTCTAGTATGCCAATCCTGGTCATTGTTAGGTCGATATACTGCCACTAAAAGAAAGCTATAAGATCTGTACTGGACATCCAAATAAAGCGCCTCAACTTCGTCACACATATAACTCCGGTTAACTCTGACAACGACTGGGGTACCTTCCAAAGAGTCTCTAACATAGATAGCCACACCACCACCCCTGGTTTTACCTCCCAGTGACTTTGAACCTTTCACTCTATCTCGCCTGTACAGACTATAGTCAGGAATTGCATATGTACAATTTCTATCGCCGGTATTGAGCCAGGTCTCTGTGATAATGATTATGACCGGTTTGCAGGCATTTACTTGAAGCACGAATAAGTCGAATTTGGCAGAAAGAGAGCATAAGTTGGTATACATAAAGGTAAAATTAGTGTATGGGCTTGCGCTATTTATTAGTTTTTTGAGTTCATTATCTTCGGCACCCCATTCGCGTACTTAATTGTAAGGTTGAGCTCACCTTGATCCATCCGCTCCTTCAGTTTCTGACGCAGCTCGACGAGTTCCTCTCGCTGTTGAGGTGTCTTGTCGTCATAAATTCTTACCTGCTGCTTCACTTTGGATTTATTCTTAAGAATTTTAAGAGCGGCCTGACGAGATTTCAGGATCACTTTCACAGGCCGATGTTTGCCTGCTTCACGGCGGCCCAACCGCACCACCTTGAAAATCTCGTCATCACTAGAAGGGTCATTTATCACTTCTTGAAGAATCTCCTTAACGGCGCAGTTATCATGGGATATGCGAGCACTATTGTCATCCGAGTTCGATTCCGGGATGCCAACCAAAATGACGTTGCTAGCACGGCGTTCACGGTCCAGCATTTCAGCTATGAGATCATTCGTCCCCGGGTTCGGGTTTTGGGAAGGAGTTCCAGTAGCATTTCCAGATTGGTCCATAGACAGGTGCTTTTTTATTTCGGATAGCTCTTCACGCACTGCGTCGTATGACTTTATTAATTGTGGTACTTGGAACAACGCCTCCCGGCATGGCACACACAAAAAAATCAAAGTACGCTTAGCCTTGAGACCCATCACTCTAGCCTCACTACTCGTAAGATTGCTGCACGTAATACAAACATTACGTTTGCATCCATCGCATTGTATAACATCTTCACTACCAAAGTCCCCCTCACACTGGAAACACTTCATTGTAACAGTTTTGAATAGAATAAAGTACAGAAAAGAGGTTTAAAACACAATATCATCCGAAAACCGTAAAAAAAAAAGTCGTTAGCACAAAAATGTTCACTTTAAACTTTTGTCTATAATAGAGATATTTGCGCAAAAACTACAGTCAACACAATTAAGTCACTGGGTTCCAAGTATATTCACGTGTAATGGCACATATTTTAACTATTTTTAATATATTTAAACAATAATTAAAATGAGCAGCAAATTCCAACACTGTTAACTTTAGGAGGGTAGACCGAGAAAAAAAAGTCTCGACATTTTTATTTTTATGCACACTATTACGTGACTATCTAATATTGTGAATCACGTAATTCACGTTTTATATTTCACGCTCTGCTACCATGTTAAGTTTAAAGAAACTCTGAAGGAAACGCATTATCGAGATCAAAATATAATAGTTAGTATTTTATAATAACAGTGTCAGCAGTACAAATTTTTACAAACAGAAGAGTTGCTAAGCGACGTATAGCATATTACCAAAGACAATAAACTGAAAGTATTAAACCTACAAGAAGGTGCATACTTAACATTGATGTTTTTAAATTTATGGTTAAGTTAGGAGAAAACACGCTTTCCCACGCTTCGTCAGTCACGAATCGACGCTAGCTCCCCTCAGGCTCTTCTTCTGCATTCGGCACTCCAGGACCCCACAATCCAGGGATCTCTTAGTTCCTGCCAGACCTACTCCTTTTGCCTGTTGTTAATAATATAGTCCTATATCATATCATACTCATAGGGGTCCCAGTAGCCTAAAGTGTCCAGGGCCTCCAGTGACCCCAACATGACCGGCTAAGTTTAGTTTATTTGTATTTCCGGACAGATACGATCTGAACACTTTCAAAAGGAGAGTAAATTGGCTTTTTTCTGGGTAATCGCGTCCCACCTTCGGCCTCGTCAACACTTTCCATCAGGGCCCCTATTCTGGGTTCATGCGAGATTCATCTCGCACGAGAATAACTGTCAAATCCCAAGGAAATCTGTCATTTTTGACGTATGTGGCATGCGAGATAGCGTCTCGCATGACCCGAGAATTGGGGTCCAGGTGTGACTGTGGTCAAGCGAGAACCCATCATCAATAAAAAAAAAAGTTTATCTCTATGTGCGTCCCTTTCTTATGTCAATATATTGACAGAGGCGCAGGGAGGGATGAACTAACCTGGGCCGGTCACGTTAGACCACTGTAGGTAGGTTATAAACGGCCACACTACCAGGGCCCAATTTCATAAACGCGACAGGTGACAGTGACAATTCACCGTACATTACTGTGTTGACCAGTAATACTACACACTTAACATCATAGAGGGCAAACAATGTATACCGAATTGTCAGTGTCATCTGTCGCCTGTCGCGTTTTTGAAATTGGGCACAGTAGGTGTTTGAAACTGTCGTAGATCAATATGAAGATAGTTAATTTAATGGTTACTCGTACTCCTGCCCCATTAATATGCAGAAGGGAATTGTGTAACGCCCGTCAATTTAATAAATGAACGAATATATAATTTGTATGCGCACCTATCTGTCACTTAATTTGAATTAGAGTGCTTTCGCAATTCCATTATTTTGACGCCTTTTATTATTGTTAATTGATAACTATCTCTAGAGTATTTGTCAATTAACATTCTAACACCATTGACCTATTTAGCGTAACATATTCACATGCAATGGAATTCTGTTTATAGGTGTCTAATAGTCAAAGTACAGTCAACCAATTTGATTCCTACGCCACTGTAGAATCTTTTCACAATAAACGCCATAATGAGTTCTCAACAAATGTCACAACATCCCAGCGATGACACATGTGACAACGTTCTAACGTGGCCTATGAATCAAATTGTTTGACTGTATGGCTAGCACGCTGTATTGTGTTTAATTAAGCTTCAGTGACTGTCCAGGTTTAATCTAAGTATCCCTCCCTGCGACTTTGTCTTCTTAGTGTCAAAAGAAAGAGACGCAGATAGAGATGATAAAACTTAGGCTGTCGTGGTACGGTCACTATAGCGTAATTTATGAATTCGATAGCCTTTCACCTTTTCAGCTATCGAGCTGACGACAGACTGACTGAACAGGGTGTCTAAAACAGGTGACATTCTGTTAGCGTAACCGTTAGTAGAAACGACAACATGTATGGTTTTGACGTAAGGGAGCGAAAGCAAACGTCAAAGTATGTCGATTGTCAATGTCAAACCCATACAGTGTGTCGTTTCTGATAGCGTACTACATACGTTTCCGACTGAGCCCCAAATTCGGAATATCCTGTATTTCAAGTTATCAGAAACCCTAAAATGCGCGGTTTAAGGGCCATTTACACGGTACAAGTTCTCGCATGCGAGTCGCATTACATTGGGGGGCTTGATCGATCGGTCGACCACGTCATACCTCGGTAGCCCGCAACGTAATGCGACTCGCTTGCGAGAAATCTCACCGTGTAAATGGCCCTTTAGTTTAGTTTAACTTAGTTTATGTCTATGTGCGTCCCTTTCTTATGACACTAGTTTGACAGAGACCCTGAGACACACGTCATCTCTGCGACATCAGTAATTTAGTAGTCTTAATTTCCTAATTTGTTCCGATTGTTAATTACAGACTCTATATCTCTGTCGTCTCCCGTGGCGTGCGCGTCCCCGCGCGAGGATGCGGAAGGCCCGCCTATGCCGGCCGGCGTGGCCACGCTGCCCGACGAGCTGCGCCAGCAGCTGCTCGGCCGCCCGGCGTTGCGCGCGCGCCGTCGCAAGGCCATGCTCATTTACGTGTGCGCCGCCGACTCACAAGGTACGTGAAAGAACTTGTGACTTTAGAAAATGCAAGTTAGGCATTGTAAAATGTACCGGGCAGCACAAACCTGAGCCTACCGTATCCGCGGTACTAAGCTCTTTTATTTATTGCTAGGTAAGACTATGTAATGGAATCAATTAGTTTGCTACTCCGTGAACCCAGTGGTTCGAACAGCCTGATGAAGCCTCGTAAAGAGGTAGGCCAATGTAATGAAAATTATAACACAGGTAGAGGGGCGCTGTAATATCAGTATTAACAGCTTTACAGCGCTACTGCGCCTCTATCTTATCAATTAAAGTCCTACTTCTGTACAAATTACAACCTCAGGGTCGTGAATGCAATTGGCCAGTGATATCTTATCCTTACCTACCTAATTAATTAACTGCGCTTAAAGCACTGGTACCTGATGGGCGAAGATCAGTCCAAACCTGCCGCTGCAGACTGACGTATGCTACGCTCGGGCGCCGTCTCATGCCCGGCGTCCCACTGTAGCCTGTTCCGTCCCATCCTGATGATGCCTCGTAGAGAGGTGAAACACATATTGAATGGTGACTGATTCTTACATTATTTATCCCTCGACTGTCGACAGACTGCTGCGCCGAGAAGGGCGCGCTGCAGTGCGGCGCGGCGGCGCGGCTGCGGGTGCGCGCGCGCCGGCGCGGCTGGCGCATACACGTCGCCGACCTGCACTGGCGCTCGCCGCTCGAGCAGCAGCGCGACCACCGGTTCCCCGTGCTGTGCATTGCTGAGCTGGCCCGTAAGTCATTGCTGTGTCCCTGACACGACCTTCCAACTTCAATTTATTCCCTTGTGCGTCCCTGTTTTATGGCACAAGGAGACAGTGGGAGGGTGGAAATCTTGTCAATGACTATAATAGAAATACGCAGAAAAAGAATCTATAATGTGCATTCATATAATATATATACCCAAACAAAAATATAGAAAGAAAACCAAAATAAAACATAATCTTTGGGTTTTATGTGTGTTATGTATAGTGGCTACAGTAGCGCCACCTTTATAATCTAGGTGAACCTATTAAAAGCTTCTGAAGGTTTGTTTGTGTATGGACCATCTGAAGGAGCTATAGATACATATATGTGTAAGAACTAACTAACTTATGGAGAGGCAATCATTTATAAAGGAATTGAAATAAAAAGAATATTTAAAGAAACAAGTTTTATTAAGATCACATTCAAAACAATGTGGGTTTCATGAAAAATCTTTACATAATATAAAACAAATAAGTCGCTATCCTTTCCTATCTGTCTCATCGTATCCTCGGCCGCTTATTCCTTCTAAACCTCCTTCTTCACTGTCATTTAGATAAAAAATTTAAGGGAGGTTTTATGTAAGCACATTGCATGCTAGTTTTCGTTGGTAAATTGCATCCATGCGTAGCGGGGGCAGGTCGCTAGTTATCAAATAAAAAATGTATGATGAATTTTGTATTTGACGTAGCATTGCAAAGGTAAAGGCGGCAGTGAGAGAAATTACGCCAAATTCAAGTGTTAGGTATTTTCGATACACTCTCTCGGTTCAGTCTTTAACGATCGTCATGTAAGTATCTTTGACTGTACGAAAGTCGAACTTCGAACGAAACCTTCGTTCACGCAATTCCGGTTCAATATGTTGAGCCTCGGCCTTGACCTAATGACATAGAGCCTGTCACCTGTTGGTGCTTCTTCGTCAACAATGCTCGTCAATAAGCTAAGGTTAATTGAGCAGTTATATTACTGCGTAAGACAATTGATTGTTGACACCATAGAAGTATAGCTGAAGAATAGAAGCTTCAGAATTTTTAAAGACTTACGGAGCAAGTTAGCTTGCATATGTAGTTGTGTGTGAACTGTTCAAATAGACATTACATATTTAAATTTTGTAATCATCATCTCATCCACAAGAAGTCCACTGTTGAACATAGGCCTCCTCCATGGATTTCCAAAGTGACCGGTTGGAAGCGGCATGCAATCAGCGCCTTCCTGCCTGTATGAAGTCATCGGACCATCTTGTGGCTGGTCATCCTACGCTGCGCTTGCCAATACGCGGCCGCCATTTTGCAATATATTTACAATACTAACATTATTATTAGAAGATTGGTGAATTCTGTACACTTATAAGTTTTCGGGCGTATTATTATAAAATTAATTAATTATATCTTGGCCACGGATGTTGGGAGATGATCTCGACATGGTGATATCTAGCTCCAAATCGTGTATAAACTGCCGTATTAAATTATTGACACGTAACAATAAGACAGTATAATTTATACCTTAAACTAATAAAACTCCTATTTAAGTTCTAAATGAGCTTACAATACATATGTCATTATGTATCAATAGCGAGACATTGGTATAACTCGATTCCCAGTATCTTTTTTATAACATTATCGGGACTTTAGCGCGTAAAAAATATATTGTTGATTTACCTCGACGTTTCGGCCATGTTTCAATGGCCGTGGTCACGAGTAGACATCCCAGTATCTTCCCGAAATAATGTATCAATTAAAACTGCTCTAAGTTTCCCGTCATACTAAAACGTACCGCATGTCGTTCCAACTTTAAAATTCAAGTTAATCATTAAAATAGTCTTGGTACATATAAACGATCAGCTTTACTGAAGTGAAGTTTCACACCACACATCTATCACGTGCTCCAGGTCAGTCAGAGCTCGGCGCAGTGGTCCCGGTGCTGTTCCTCAACTCGGGGCTGGGCACGCCGCTGCTGCCGCACACCCTGGAGTGCGCAGATTTCAAGGCGGCCCTTGAAGCGGCGCAGGACGAGGCCGACAAGACCCTGCTCAACAAATGGTGAGTTCAGTGGGTCAATTTTTAGGGTTCCGCACCCAAAGGGTAAAACGGGACCCTATTACTAGGACTCCGCTGTCCGTCTTTCCGTCTGTCACCAGGCTGTATCTCAAGAACATTGATAGATAGACAGTTGAAATTTTCGATACCGGGGCCCAATTTTATAAACGCGACAGGCGACAACATTGCTATTGCGGTATACATTGCTAGCCCACTATGATGCTAGCTCTGTAAATCTGTAGCGTTACTTATCGATACAGTTATGTACGGTGAATTGTCACTGTCACGTGTCGCCAGTCGCGTTTATGAAATTCGTCCCTGGTCCGAAGAGGTCCGGACAAGATCAGACCTACCGGAAGCCACTTCCAATCTAGGATGATAGAATTTCACTAGAGTTGAAGATTCCTAGAATCGATCAATGTATCACACTTGAAAAGTCCAAGCAATTTAATCTGACCTGCCTATTGTCAGCTTCGCCTGGCCTGAGGGGCAATTCTCACGTTGATCGCGATATAAAAGCCTCGTTCGAAATATTTAAAAAAGAGCTGTCAAACCCTTAATACCTATCTATCAGTTTTTGATATATCATTTAGTCGCTGTGACCACGTAGTTTCTCTACGTTAATCAGCAGATTTTTATTACGTATCGTCTTATTTGAGTTTCAAATTAAAAATTACAATGACGATAGACAGCTATAGAATAGACTTTTTATGAAATACGGTGCTTGGCCAAAAACGACTACCATCTAGGTTACTGGTCGAGTATCTCCGTAAAACGGGACTGAGCCGCCAAAATCGGGACGTCTGGCAACGCTGGAGAGTTCGGTAACTCGCACAATGCTACTTCCGCGCCACAGGTACAGCCTAGACGAGAGCACGACGCCGCCGTGCTACCGGCTGGTGCGCGGCGCGCCGGCGCGCTGGCGGCGCGAGATGGCGCGCGCGCTCAACGTGCTCGTGCGCACGCTGCCGCAGGAGGCCTGCGACGCCTACCTCACCACCGTCGTCGAGCAGGTGGGCCCGCCCGACACTAAATAAAAACTTATGGGACAATTTAACTACGGTCGACCTAAGAAGTTTTGCGGGTAGTAGGGCCTTGTCCGGGTCGCTACTACCATCTTGCTCCTTCATCCTGCTGCTAAGCAGCAGTACTTGCACTGTTGTGTTCCGGCGTGGAGAGCAAGATATCCGGTGCAATATTGTCTGAGAAGAAACACACTCGGCATTAGTCGATGTACGAGCTCTTGGCTGTCCGTATAGTACTCGATAGAAACCTAACCGATACGCAACGAGATTTGAGGTCAACAATTACACACTGAATACTTCGCATACATAACGTACGAACGATTCGAACGAAACTCTCCGGTACACGCATGACATAATATGCAGCAGTGTGCGTGACCCCAAAACTCATTGCATTGCCTATATCGTGATAGTTGGACCTGGAAAGACGCATAATACTTGATAACTTTATTCATAAAATTCTAAATGGAGAAGAAGAAAAAAACAACAGTAAAATCTTATTCTAAACTTAAAGATAAAAATATGGTCCCAAATCGTCGCCAATAGGAAGAGTGCCCAGAAGGCTGGCAGCATTGCCACGTTGGATGGCCATGCTGATTTTTTGGGCAAAGTATTGCCCAGCCTTCTGGTCACGGGAGGCCTCTATAAGGCGCGCCGATAAGTCTTTGTGTAAACGGCGCGCAAGGGCCCCAGAGTTTCGACCCCACACGCCTCAAATATATAGCTGTCACCAAGGCAGGTATACTTGCGACGTTTGAGGTCTTCCGCTGATAACTTGATTTATTTAACTTCAAACATGTGCATGCTTAATAGCGAATGTGAGTCGACTCGGGAGTATGAGCAGAAAATGACTTTCGTTAAAAATTATAGACCAGTCTGCGCCTGCGACCGAGCAGGGCATGCAGAACCTAGTTTACTTTATATGAAAAATCCAGCCGAACTCAGGTTTTTCTTATGCTGATTTCACACGGGGCACAAAATTAAGACAGTAAAATGGACAGTACGTACAGTATTTACTAATACAATTTGAACGAACAAATTTGCATTGTATTCAGGGCCGGACCGTGAGTTTGGGGGGCCCTGGGCTAATACTACTTAGGGGCCCACTTAATTACTCAAAGTAAATAAAATTATGGATTTTTCGTATTATCGTCCATTTTTGACTCTGACTTGACTTAGCTGGAAGCTCCTTGAAACCGAGGAGCCCAAAAAGCCATACGATAGATCCGGCCCTGATCGTATCAATACCTACTGTGTTCACTCTACTGGCCACTGCTCAGCCCCATCGAGAAACCAGCATTATGCCCGCCTTCCACTGCGAGCGGAACAGGCTTCCGTACGGAGTCCGTTTAACTCGCAATGGCGAACTGCATAGCGCTTCCACTGAACAAGAGTGGGCTTCTATGCAGTTCGCCTTGCGAGTTAAACGGAGTCCGTACGGAGCCCGGTCCGCCCGCAGTGGAAGGCGGGCTTCAGAGAGCGCGTGGCGACTGAGCCGGTTGGCGCGGCAGGAGGTGCAGCACACGGTGCTGCTGAGCGTGGAGGCGGCGCGGCGCTGCGTGTGGGTGTGCCGCGCGGGCGCCGCCGCCGCCGCCGAGCCCGACGCGCCCGACGCGGCGCACGCGCACGAGCTCGGCCGCCGCCTGCAGAACCTGCAGAAGGACCTCAAGGTGACCGGGAACGCTTCGCCTTGAGAGGAGTGCGAACCCAGCGCTCCCCGTGCGGATGGCGATAAGGTTTTCCACCCTCTAGACCTTAACTTGCGGCCATGATTTTTTTGTATGCTGCCATTGTGCCCTAGAACCAGGTTTTGATTTTTCAAATATTCTTAATACTTTTAAAAATAATAAATATGGACGCTTTTTTGTTCTGTATGAAAGTCCTAAAATGCAAATATTGTCAAATCTATGAAGAGTATTTAAAATAACAAAACATACAAACCTAGTTCTGAGGCATAATGACAACATACCAAAAAATTATTGCCATTGGTTAAGGTTTAGAGTTTAGAGGGTGGAAAACGTTATCGCCGTTTGTATGGGGAGCGCTTTTCGGGGCTGGGTTCAAACTCCTCTTAACACATTAAACTTGATTCACTCGTCGTTTTAATTCCGACTTTTGTTTTCAGTTTTTACCATAAAACTAAGTATCATAAGATTCAGACATTGAAATATACTACCTACTCAAAATAAAATAGGACCCACTCGACATTTCTCGGTAAAATAAAAATATAGAAATACGTATGTGCCAAAGCATATTTATCTAGTAGGGTTTTATTAATTGTTAATGCCTACATCAAATTAATAAAATATACTTTCAAAACGTGCATTGTTAGAAAAACATACTTATTTTCATATTTTCATTCACAGAGAAAAATCAAGTGGGCCCTATTTCGTTTTGAGTAGTTTATAACGGATCACCCAAACAAAAGCTTCATAATTTGACGTTTCAGCTGCACCTGAGCGAGCGCAACATAATCCGCGCGTCGGTGCGCGGGCGCTCGGCGCCGGGCGGCGAGGACGAGTACACGGCCGGCGTCCGCTCGGCGCTCGGCGAGCGGCTCGACGCGCTGCTCGACGCGCTCGTGGCCGACAGCGACGCGCCCGCCGGCTGCCACGGCATCCCGACCAGGTGCCTGCTACACTGTGGCTCACGGTGGCGTAGCCTGGTGACCACAGGCCCCGGGGCAAAAAGAATCGTCTTGACAGACAGACAGACGGACAACGAAGCGACCTTATGAGGGTTCCGTTTTGTTTTTGAGGTACGGAAACCTAAAAATGGAAGCCCAATAAGTGAATTACTAAAAAGATATGTAATTTCGGTGGACGGTGAATATCTACGAGTAGGACGTTAGAGGGATGCTGGCCAGGGGACCCCTAAGCTTGAGGGCCCCGGGGCACGGCAATGCCTATCCCCTGGGTAGCTACGCCACTGGCTTAGAAGCACTCACTGTTCACCCTCGAAGGTTTCAGAGGAGTACACGGAATAGGAAAATAGTAACATTGTAAATGTAACTGGCAGTCTAAATTGTCCTGATCTTCTACAGAAGATAGATTCCTATGTGCCATCAAGAGTTCCCAGATCATGTAGTAACAGGCTGTTTTTCCTGCCTGATCATCGATTTAATCTTAAGCTTCACTGCCCGCTTTCGCGCATGTTTGCGACATGCAAAACAGAAGCGTAATCTGTGCATGTATAAAACATCCCTTGTATCAGTATACTTATTGTTGAAGGTCCTCTTAAATAAATAAAATAAAAATACGCAGGAAAAACTATACTTAAGTTACTGTAAAAAGCCTATTGTAATTATAAATCGTTCCATATTATGAGATATTTACTTAAACCCTTTTTTGAAGAAACTACGTAAACTTATATTAGTTACATGTGTTATGTGTTTATTAGTCATTATAATATTTGGCCTCGAATGAAAAGAACCGAACATTTGTTAGTGAAAAAAGATTAATAATTTTTTACAAATTAGTTACTTAGTAGGGTTAGTAAATACTGCATTCATGGATTTTTTTAATTCACCTGTCTCAAACAGACTTTTATAAATCTCAAGCGAAAAGCGAATCAATCAAGTATAATTTTAAAAAAGACGTTTTTTGTTGAAGCATTGTTTTTTTTAGATTCGAAGAACTTCGTTATTATTGCTACAACTTTTAACATTATATAAATTTAATGTTATTCTTATAATGTTGCCTCATCGTAAAGATAAGTATTATTTGGGCCTCAGAAACCATGTTGTTCCAGCTTGTTCGACGAGTTGAACGAGCACCTCACTTTCTGCCAGAAGTCAGCCCAGAGCACCTCCAACCGGGAGATCACGCTGAACGAACTTAAAACGTAAGTCACAGTCCAGGACCCAAGCACACCCAAGGAGCTTTACAAGTACCTACTTAATACTTTCCATTATTTGTAACAGGAATAGTCTTAAATTTCCAATAAGAAACAAAAGGAATACAACTTAATTCTTTTTACAACTGATTCAAAGTGTAGATACTGGCAATTGCCTCTTTGAATGATGGGCCTTAAGAGCATTCGGTATTTTCTTCCATATCGCTCCTATTTCTCGCTACCAATTCGAGTGCAGTCAACATCAAAAATATCTGAACGGTTTAGTTCTCTACTGCTCTATGAGAATACCACATATCTATCTCCCTAAACGCCACTGTAGATACCATAAAATATGAGCTGACAGAAATCACTGCTGATGGGTCAATACTCGCAACCAGAAACAAAAAATCTCTGTTCTCTTACCCTGCTCTGTCTCACCTGTGCCTTCCAGATGTATGTAAATACATTGTATTCGCTTTCTTCATATTCTTTGTATGTTTGACAGATACGTGACAGGGGATAGCCAGGTGCCGCTAGCCCTGATCGGCGGCGCGGGCTGCGGCAAAGCCACGCTGGTGGCGCGCGCGGCCACGCTCGCGCCCTCCTGGCAGCAGGACCTGGCCGTCATCATCAGGTTAGTGCGGTCACTTCGCTATGCTCAGGGTCACGGAGCTGCTAACCTTTCAGCGCTGCCCCATAGTTGAGATTGGAATGCTAAAGGATTTGTTTAAAGCTAAGAACGTTTCCTAAACTCCTAATCCGGTTCCCCGATCTTAGCTTCGAATACGTCCTGCCATCCCTGGCAAACACCAGCTGGCAGGCGATAGTCCGAACACCCGAGCTATCAGTGCAGCATATCAACAAATGTTGCTATAGTAATAATATATTATAATGTCACCAAAGAACAGAGACTAAAAAGATTTTGTCCGCCGTTCCTGGAACTACCAATTGAATTTGCTATCGATTAATTCAGCTTTGTTATTCCTCCTCTTTTTCTCAAAGTGATCAATCGACGCGGTATCAGCAGAGCGCTTATTAAGACCGTTTTGAATTGCAGGTTCGTGGGGCTGACCCCGCAATCGAGCAGCTCGCACCAGCTGCTGAAGTCAATCGTGGACCAATGTCACGTCCTGCACGCTGGCACACCTTACCGCGGTCGCAATGTGAGTCCAGTTTCAACAATATGTTCGGCTGACGTCGCATTCGTGAAAAGAAGTCACAAAGCGGGGCTAAGGGTGTAACTATCAGGCTATCGCCGCCAGAGTCTCTCTCCTGGCTCACAATCCAAGGACTCCTTTAAAAAGTCTAAAAGTCTGAAGCGTACCCGAGTGAAAAGCCGCATGAAGCTCACCCACGCCCCGTCTCCGGGTCCGGGGTCTCTATTCACAGTTCCGTCAGTCTAAAGCGACTCAGGTTCCCGGCACCGACTGGCACCCAAGCGTCCGGTTGTAGGTCCTCAGATGTAAGAGCCGCTCAATTTGTTCCTCTTTATTAAATCTTTGCGTGAAATATCGTCTACCGGGTTCGGGCTGGAGTCAAAAGGCGGTCGCACCGACCGGTGTTAATGCATTTGTTGGAGCTATGACGAGCGTGGCGGGCCGCAGGACGTGGCGGCGCTGTCGGCGGCGCTGCCGCGGCTGCTGGCGGCGCTGGGCCGCGGCCGGCCCACGCTGCTGGCCGTGGTGGGCGCGGACGCGCTGCGCGGCGCGCGCTGGCTGCCCTCGCGCCTGCCCGACAACGTCAAGATGATCGTCACCGTCACCGAGGGTGAGTCGCCGCGCTAGAGAAGTTCCTTCTCTTTTACCGCACGAAGGCAGCATGCTTCCGAAAAAAACACTACCTTCTTCCACGGCAATCGACGATGGACGTGAGATCCTAGAGACCGCTACTGTTCCGGTTCCACCTATGTTTGCAAATAGATCATTTTGACTTTGACCATTATTTAAAACGACGCCCACCGCCCAAAGGAGCCCGTGTGAAATTGTAAACCACGCTTGCAAATCTTCTCACGAGCATCTCTCTGTTTTTGAACTTGTACCTTTACTGCTGAAGGATCAAACTGGGACTCCACGTGAGATCGTCAGCGGCCTACATATTTCAATCTCAAGGGGAAGGGTGGCGTCGACACTCGGGCGTTCGAAAATCTGGTCCGACCGTCTCCCTAGACTTCCGCCTTCGGGTGTCTCGTCCTCCACGATTCCCGTCACCGTCGATCGTTCAGAGTCACTCACAGACACCTACTTGATCATTCAGAAAAGGACGAGCCGTCGAGCTCCGCGATAATGGCGGTGCTGTCGTCGGACGAGGGCCCGCGCGTGCTGCGCGCGCCGCCCGTGGGCGCCGACGAGGCCCGCGCCGTGCTGGCCGCCTGCGCCGCCGCCTACAGCAAGAGCGGCGCCGCCAGCCCGCCCGACACCGCCGTCAGGGCCGTGCAGAAGTGCACCATACCGCTCTACGCCAAGGTGAGCTCCGCTCCCGACCCACTCGGAGCTGTCTGTACCAAAATAACACCCTCATTTAGCGGTTCTCCCGGGGAGACCGATGGAAATCTGCTATCCCCTCCCGGCAGACGCCGAACCCCTTCGAACTGAAACTTTTCTTCCGTAGATCCTGGCGTGGCAGATCTCCCTGTCAGCGGAGACGTTCACCGAACGGTCGGAACCGGAGACGGCTCCGGAGCTGGTGATCTGCGAGGACCTGGAGGGTCAGCTGACGCAGATCCTGGTGACGACGGAGGCGGCGCTGGGCGCGGAGCGGGTCAAGACCTGCCTCGCGCTGCTCACCGCCGCCCGCCGGGGGCTCGACGACACCGAGATACTGGACATGCTGGCGCACGACCAGCTGTTCCGGAGCGAGGAGACTTATTGTGAGTTTATTTTATACTTCATAATGTTGTCCACCGGGGTCACCGGGCTCTGTCACTCTCTGATTCCGCTCTACTGACTAGCAAAACACAGAACATACTGCACGTCTCCTAGAAGGTACAGTCAGCGTCAAATATACCAGAGCGGGCGAGGTGTGTCAGAAATGTCTGAACTCGACTCTATTGTCAAATACGCTCGGGCGTGTTCAGATATTTTTGACCACCTTGCCCGCTCCGGTATATTTTTTGAAAGCGTTTATTCAAATTACGACAATTTCCCCCAGTGATCTCATTTAAAATCAGTTCAGTGAGAGCATCTTTGAGCATATTAAGAAAACTAACCGCCCCCTATACTGTATTGCCATTAGTGTTAGAAATGGTGTACCCAGATAAGGCTGTTTTGCCGACCGCTGGCAGCTGCCTTACTGTTACGCCTGCAGCACTGATTTTAACAGCCGCCCGATCACTCACAGAATTTTAGTAGCGCGCTTTTGTTGCATTCTAATCGCGCTGTTAATTGTTATTTGTTTGCCCAAAGCAGCCTGGTGTGAAAGCGTTATATCCTGACTAATTGTGTGCAGTGCCGTGGGCGCCGGCGTCGCTGTTCTGGCCGCAGCTGGCGGCGCTGCTGTCGCCGTGGCTGCGCTGGGACGCGCGCGGCGCGGCGCGCTGGCGGGACGCGGCGCTGGCCGGCGCGGCCCGCGACCGATACCTTGCCGACGTCGAGCACGCAGTGCGCAAAACCCTCGTCGACTACTACGAGGTGAGCGCGTGTGGGTAGCGGGGCGCGACGTTATCGGCAGTTATCATTATTGCTGTCCATTTAATGCCAACGTTTCGGTGTAAGCTTCCTCCATTCTCTACGGTCTTAAGTTCCAATCGTCCAAACTAGACCCACTGTCTTCGAATGTCATCCAACCAACGTTTAAGTGGTCGTTCTTGAGTTTACTGCCTCGGTCTTTATACTCTAGCGGCATCCGCATCCATCGTTCCTTGTCCATTTGAGCATTGTGCCCCGCGCATTGCCACTTACGCTTAGCTATAGTGAATATACCCTGTAAGGGACAGTGTACCGAAAACTTAAACCCTGGTTTCAGATAATTATCCTGAACTGAAATTAAGCGGTTATCTTTCCCAAAACCAACAATGGGTTTGCCTTTCATTGTGGATAATTTTGTCAATTGTTTAATTTCAGGGAGTATGGTTCACGGAGAACGATCCTATGATGGCTGGCCGTCTTATATCTCAGGAAAACAAATTTTCAGAAGAGTGGTAAGTTTCTAGATTTAATGACACCTGTCACCATAACATTCCATTGTCATCAGACTTTCATACATACATATTAAACTTTGAACACTGCGAAATTTGGTTACACAAATCGATCGGGATGAATGAACCGTATACTGTCTAAACAGTCAGATACGCTATGTTCAAAATTGAAAATATACACATTTCTTAAGGGAATATATGCCCTAATTATTGCTCCGTTCACTGAAGCTTAACATTATTTTTCTATCGGAACTGTCTCGTTCTGCGTACATCATAGAAGCCTATATGTATGTACGTATGTAAATTATTTATGGTACAAAAAACATAGAGTACGAAAAGGGGCACAGTGATGTACGTACGAAGGCCTATATCATTAAAAGCAAAAAACCATTTCACTAATAACGGCACAATAACAGCTACAACACGCGCAAGCTGGACGAGCTGCCGTTCCAGCACTACCACCTGTCGCGCGACGACCCGGAGTCGTTCGCCACGCGCCCGTACTTCGCCGACCTGTCCTGGGTGCACGACAAGCTGGCCGCCACCGACTGCGGACACTTCCTGGAGGACATCGCGCTGGTGCACATAGACCCGCTGCCCGAACACATCGAGATACTCAAAGAGGTACCATCATTAACATATCTTTAGTTGCCCAACGCACTTACTACGCTCACTCAGAGTTCAGTACAACAAAAAATTTCCTGCTACACTGGCTAGATGGCTATCTATCCAATGCCAGCAGCAGCATATCTTGGCAGCATATTTGGCTAAATATGCAGCCAAATTACGAAAGGCTCAAAGAAGTATTGTCATTGCTACTTTAATTCTTATGGATTGTTTCGTCTAACTCATATCAACATGCTTTCATCAGTATATACTTCTCCTACGGTTCTTAATTACAGCCCGTTATCCCTGATGAAGTATGTCTGCAATACAATACCCTTTATTAAATTCCACACAGAAGACAACTTATTTTTAATGTTTTTTTTTCTAGGTCTTCGAAAACCATTCATATGCTCTAGACTACGACCACAGACAGTTCTACGGCCTCCTCAGAACAACGATGGAAAAACGGCAGAGGGAGGGTATCGAGATCAAATCCAAAATCGTCCACTCCTGGGTCGAAGAGATCTGGGAACCCCCGATTCCCACGTTCTACCCCACAAACGAAGACTTCTGGAAGGTCGTGGAGAATAAGGAGAAGAGAGACGTGTCCATGGTGGAGGGCTTCGATAGCAAGACGTACGACCTGATCGTGCGGTTTGATACGAGGGGGAAGTTTGTGGCGACGGTCTCCACGGAGCGCGAGGAGATCTGCGTGTGGGATGTCGAGCTGTAAGTTTACGTTGATGATATTATCTTCTTCTTCTTTTGGTGCCTCTCCAACTAGTGGAGGTTGGCCGTCAGCTCAGTGTACTTTTCTTTATCCTTGGCAAGTCGGAACAGTTCAGCGGCACTCGCAATCCCCGTCCACTCCCGGATGTTACGGAGCCAAGATTTCTTACGCCGACCAACTTTTCTCCTTCCGGCGACTTTACCCGTCATTATCAGCTGCAATAGTCCATACCTATTGTGCCGAAGTACGTGACCCAAGTATGCAACCTTTCTCTTTTTGATGGTCTGCAAGAGTTCTCGTTTCTTTCCGACACGCCGTAAGACTTCCTCATTGGTCACTCTCTGAGTCCAACTAATGGCAAGCATTCGTCTGTATGCCCACATCTCAAATGCCTCTATACGTTTTCTGAGGTCTTCCTTTATCGTCCAAGCCTCGCATCCGTATAAAAGTATTGGCCAAACGTAACACTGCAATAGACGAGTCCGCAAGGGGATCCTCAGGTTGCGATTGCAAAGAACCTTTTTCATGTTCGTAAAAGCACTACGGGCTATCTCTATGCGTGTTTTAATTTCGAGATCACTATCCCAGCTTTCATTCAACCATGTTCCCAAGTACTTGTATTTGTGAACTCTGTCAAGTTTCTGGCCTGCCACCATAAAAACGGGATCCAAACTAATGCTGCCAGACACAACCATGACTTTAGTTTTCGCAACATTCATTCTCAAACCCGCCCTCACACTGCACTCGTTCACCCGATCAATAATCATCTGTAGTTCCGTTTCTGTAGATGCTATGAGGACTGTGTCGTCAGCATATCTCAAGTTGTTGATGACACGCCCATTTATCTTGACGCCACAGTCAAGTTCATCTAACGCTTCTACTACGATCGATTCAGAGTACAGGTTGAAAAGAGTCGGAGACAGAATACAACCTTGTCTCACTCCTCTCTTGATGTCTATGCTGTTGGTTTCCTCGCCATCTACTCGAACAGTTGCTCGCTGATTCCAGTACAGTGTCTGGATAATATCTATATCCTTGTCATCCAATCCAATGTCCCTCAAAACGCCAATTAATCGATCATGTAGTACCCGATCAAATGCCTTCTCATAGTCGATAAAGCAGAGAAAAACGTCTTGTTGCATATCTCGGCATTTTTGGATCAAAACTTGCACTGCAAATAGAGCCTCCCTCGTTCCTACACCTGACCTAAATCCAAACTGGCTGTCACCCAACTGTTCGTCACACTTTATCCTAATTCGCTCATGAATAATGGACAGAAATAGCTTAAGAACTTGACTCATTAGACTGATTGTTCTGAATTCTTCACATTTCTTTGCACTTTTCTTTTTAGGAAGGGTGACGAAAACAGACCGCAGCCAATCTTGTGGCATTTGGCCTGTTCTGTATACGAGGTTTATAAAGTTAACAAGGGCGTCAATGTGTTCTTCTCTTATTTCTTTAAGCACCTCTATGTGAACGTCATCAGGGCCAGCAGATTTTCCTGTTTTAGCCTTTCGCAATGCTCTAATTACTTCATCCTTTAGAATGGGAATACCATCCACAGAATTCAAAGACATGTTTAGGCTTCTGGAATCATCCGCAAACATCGACTCAATGTACCGCTCCCATAGGTCTTTTTTCTTAGCCATATCAAGCACTGGGAGATTGTTTTCGTCTACTAACTGGTGGTGTTGTGTTTTATGGCCCACCATCTGTTTTATTTCCTTGTGAAGGTTAAATGCATCATGCTTAGCATGTAGATCTTCTACGTACTCACACTTTTTCACAAACCATAAATCCCGAGCGTATCTAACTTCTCTTCGGATTTTCTTATTCAAAATGTTGTACGCTGCATCATTGGTCCCCTTACATAGCCTTCTTTCTTCCATTAAATTAAAGATCTTCTCGTTCATCCATGCCTGTTTTTGTTCCCATCTAGATGGCTCAAGAAACTTCGTATTTATTTCCGCAATTTTTGTTCTCAGTCGGGACCACATTTCTTCAACACAAATCGCCGGCAGTTCTTTACTGCTAACTGCCCATTCGTTGATTTCGTTCGCCACTTTTGGTTTTATTTCCTCATTTTGAATTTTTCTCACATCAACTCTAATCCTCGGGATCTTTTTCTTTATTCTTTTCAAAGTGCAAGACAAGGTGGCAACGATCGGGTTATGGTCTGAACTGACATCAGCTCCAGGGTATGCCTTAACACTCTTGATACAGTTTCTAAACCGACTATTCACCATAAAGTAATCAATCTGGTTTCGTACAATATGATCACCAGTATGGCGAGGCGAAGTCCAGGTATACAATCTTCGCGCGGGCAGTTCAAAGTATGTGTTCATGACGACAAGATCCTTTTCCTGGCAAAATTGCACCAAAAGGTCACCCCTATCATTTCGTTGTCCCAACCCATGCTTCCCAAGTACCCCCCGAACCTCCCCCGCACCCACCTTGGCGTTCATATCTCCCATCACAATGTTAATATCGTGTCCTTTTGTAACTTGTAATAGTTGTTCAACTTCCTTATAAAAGTGTTCGACTTCCTGATCCGCTTTATCAGATGTAGGAGCATACAGTTGAATAACGTTTATATTTCTCGGTTTTGCTTCGATTTGAATCATCATTGCACGGTTTGATAAAGGCACAAAATTAATTTTTGAATGTATGGTCTTCATATTAATAATAGCTCCCACGCCATGCATGTTTGATGACTCATCTGATCCAGAGTAGTAAATTATGCGGTCCTTATCTATGCGATGCGTCCCACTTCCCCTCCATCTAACCTCGCTAAGTCCCAAAAAATCGATGTTAAGGCGATCCATTTCTTTAGCTAAATTATGAACCTTTTCAGGTCGCTTTAAACTTCGGACATTCCATGTCCCTATTCGTATAGTGTGTTGGTTTCTTCGTTTCCACCCGGGGATTCTTAGCACCCCTGTCCCATTAAAGGGACGCCGGGCACTTGGGGCCGTGGTTTTATTAGACTTTTCCATAAAGCTGACTACAAGGGATGATTAGTGCAGTGGTTTCCCGTTGCCTTCTGCACCAGGCATTTTAGGAGCTATTTAGTCCCCAAGGTCGCTGTAGCCTCTTCCAGTTGTGTAACTGGGTGTATGGTTATACCGCCATTGCTCGGTCGCCAGAGCCTCGTTAGTTGTCCAGCAGGGAGCACCACGACGGCCAGATGGCCGCCGCCGCCGATAGGCGCGTGCAGGTGAGGTTGACAATAGGGCCGGATAAGATGTTGACTCCGCTCTCCCCTTACTCCCCATGATGATATTATGGTCTACAAAAAATAATCACGACCGCTCTTTGAGTACTAATGATACTAAAATGAGCTTTGGCCCCAATGACAGTTTACGTTTGTTACTGTATCAAATTTGCAATAATATTTAAGTCGTGTTCTGTCATGGTTTTCTAAATGCCTCCTTACGAGACTGAACGCTGATTTATCAGATTGATTTCAATGTCTATATAAGTAGCAATAATTTTAATTTGGTCCTATCTTTGTAGGTAATGGGAGAATTTGTCATGTTAAATTTAAATCCGAAGGAAACTAATTCCTTTACGCCACTTAACTATAATAAAGACGAATAAACTATAGATATTTAAGTAAGCAATGTTGCAGATGCAAGCTGGTCCGGAAGATAACGGGCGTGACGCAGCCAATCAACCTGGTCCCGATCGACGAATGCCGCTGCGTCGTGCTCTGCCGACGTGAACTGAGGGTTTACGACCTCAACCAAGTCAGTAGAATATTCAATGTGTAAAACGTTATACATTAATCCAGTAGCTTGATCCAGCGCCACTGGAGTCAAGCTTTGGATTGGCAATTAATGTAAACATGTTTCAATCAAAGTACAGCGGTCAGTATTCAGCACTGAATCGGAATAGACCATGGTCCTCATGGCTCCTGAATCAATGTTAATTAGCCTTTAGTCTACTTGAGTTTTTGGCCGGAGTCTATAAGATTGCATGATGCTACGTCATGCTATGCGTGATGCTATATCAGAGTCTGGTCAGCGAATCCTGTCAGCAACAAAACATGATCTGTTTGCCCTCAAAATATCTTAAAAGAGCAGCGAACCAAACTATATTTTAGCGACGCTTATCTTATAACAACTGTTAACTTGTTTGTTTGAACTTGTTCTTCACCTGGCCGTTTAGAAATTTTGACAATAATGGCAACTTCCCGAAATCTTTAGGGGGCCTAGCTCGCTAGCTTTTATCAATGACAAAGCATATATCCGTTTCTAAGCGGTATACGTGTGTGAGAGTAACGGAAGCATTTATGTGCGCGATAAAAGCTAGCGTGCGACTAGAACTGGTCTGTCATTTGTAAAATATTCCAAGCCCTATTCTTATAGGCTGATAGGGCTTCACATATAATGCAGTATGCAGATTTCAGAACTGTGTTTTTTGCAGTTTTCACAGATTTAAACCATTCTATATTTCCAGGGCAAATTCCTCGTCTCCCTCAAAGGGGTGATGAACCAAAAGATGCCGTTCTACGGCCTCCACGACGCCAAGCACTTGGTCGCGCTCTCCCGGAACCGGATGTACGTCAACCTGATGAACATCGAGTCCGGGGACTGCGTCACCACCTTCAAGGCTGGGGAGGACCGGTTCCTAAACTCGCTTCTGGTGTCTGGTGATGGAAGGTAAGGATAGTATTTCAGGCAACTGTGTCGTTACTCATTAGACAACCAGACGCGCAAGCGCGCTAGTTTTTGTCATTACATTGTTGTGGCATTAGGCATCTCTTTGTAACCAGTTGAGGTGTGTGAGGGATGGATGTTTTATGTCCGCAATAAATGTTATGATGCTGATAAAGATGTTTTTGTTGTTGATAATGCTAATGTCAGGGATGGTAGCTATGTGTTGGTGGCGCAGGGTAGTTATGATGATGATATTGATGATTTCGTTGTTGTTGATAATGTTAGAAGATGATAGCAATATGTTGGGATTGCAGGGTGGTTTTGATGATGTTAATGTCATCATTACGTGTCAACATCAACGGAATCATTTCCGTGGTTGGTAATGCTAATGTTGGTTGTGATAGCAATATGTTGGGGTGTACGGTAGTTATGATGATGATAATCAAAATTTTGTTGCTGGTAATGATAATGTTGATGATGACAGCAATGTGTTGATGGCACAGGATTGTTATGATGATGATAACGATGATTTCATTGTTGTTGATAATGTTGGTGACGATAGCAATGTATTGGTGGCGCAGGGTTGATATGATGATGGTACTGATGATTCAGTTGGTGTCGATAATGTCGGTGATGCTAACAATGTTCCGGCGCAGGGTGCTGGTCAATTTCATTGTTGTTGATAATATTGGTGACGATAACAATGTGTTGGCGGCGCAGGGTTGATATGATGATGGTACTGACGATTCAGTCGGTGTCGATAATGTCGGTGATGCTAGCAATGTGCCGGCGCAGGGTGCTGGTGTGCGGCGACGAGACGCAGAAGCCGTTCCCGCTGCTGGTGTGGTCGCTGACGTCGCGCAAGCTGCTGTACGACCTGCGCATCCCGCACCACGACTTCGTCACTTCCAAGGCCGCCATCACCTACGAAGGTACGAGTGTCGAGTATGCCTCTATAGGGTGTAAGGGCACGGGCGTACCCAGGGGGGGCAGGGAGGGGCAGGTGCCCCCCCTGGAAATCTCGCAGAACATGTATGAACTCGCCTAATTACAAATCAAAGTGTAAACGGGGCCTTATGCTCTAACTTTTAAATAAACCGCGCAGTAGACACTGGCAAAATGCACGGTGCAATTGCCAAAAAACCGTGCGCGACGATAGCGGACGAAAATTACCGAAGCTACCCCCCCCAGCTTACCAAAAACTAATCGGAAACTGGACGCGATCTATTGCTTAACACGACAGCATTTTTTTTTATAACTCGCACAGTTTGTACAAAGCACGATGGCAGTTACGATTCAACTAAATTCTGCGATTGCGTACCTACCTTACCTACGTAGGAGAATTAAAAATGTGCGGGTAGATTTGGTTCTCAACTCGACTGTATCTCGTCTACAGTGGTGTGGGGTCGGTGACCGCTGTCTAACGTGACAGGTCACTGAGCAGGCGCATCCATTGCTGATTTTATGTAACTTGTTTTTTGGTCACTTACAGAACACGAGGAAACTAAGTAGAAAAAATGTCTTGAAAAAATCTGCTTTCCGATTTTTTTTTACTATTTTTCAGTTCAAGATAATGGTCTGAAACTAGGGTTTTTTTAATTTTTGGTACGCTGTCCACTCTGTATAACGTTTGTCAAATTAGACGACAATTGTCACACTTCTGGGCGATTAGTGAGGGTTCTGTCTATACTCGTGGGTTGCTTGCAGCACCGTAGTTCACCCTAGAATTCTCCTTCAGGTTCCTACGTCTGCGTGGTCTCCCGCGAGCTGGACGAGCCAAGTCCAAACTTCATAGTGGTGTACGACCTCCAGTCGGGCACGCTGTTCAAAAAGTGGAAGCCAGGATGCGACACAATCGCCCTGGCTATCAGTTCAGCCGACGGATGCGTGGTCTCTGGGCTGGCGGACACACGGATTCTGGTCTGGGACCTGGTTACTGGTGAGCATATAAGCAAGGTCACCAACGCCTTTATCTGACGTTGATTTTCCTACATTGGTTCGCAACTTTCGGAGTCAGCAACATTGGTAAATGACTGTTTGTCGGTCTGAGTGCTTGGCCAAGATCGGAAAAATAGTCAGACAGTTATTCGGATGTGTCTCCATATATGTTGAAGTGTCTGGTGTTTACACAATATTTTCGTGAGCATGAGAACTGCACCAAAACTTCATTTATAAGTACTACTTAGTCGTTGCTTTGCTTTCAGTATAAAAAATAAAGTATTTAATCCCTGACACGATCTGTCTGAATTCAACCAACCGTTCATGCGTTACTGTAGAACAAACATTGAAATATCTTCAGAGTTATCTTTAGAACAGTGTTTCTTAACCTGTGGTCCGCGGACCCCAGTCTTATCTATGGACCATTTAACAATCATAAATAAACGCAACCAAAAGTCTCATAATCGCTATGCACGCATATTTTTGTCCGAAATTTATTGCTGCTTTCTATTAAGGGGGCCCTTAAAATTGTGCTTGATTTCCTGAGGGGTGCGTGGACGAAAAAGGTTAAGAAACGCTGCTTTAGAATGTTCACGTATGATGATTTGAGCTGAGTAGCGTTTGCGGCGGTCCGCAGGCAACTGCCGGCTGACGCTGCGCGGGCACTGCGCGGCGCCGGCGCGGCTGCGGCTGGCGCGCGCGGGCGGCGTGCTGCTGTCCAGCGACGACGCCGCGCAGGACCTGTCCGTGCGCCTGTGGGACCTGCACACCGGTACCGTACCCGCGGGGCTATTCTCGTACCTGCGGGGCTATGCGAGATGCATGTCGCACGGAAGCAGCTGTCAAATCCTTTGGAAATCTGTCATTTTTGGACGGATCTCGCGCGTGATATGCATCTCGCTTGACTCTCACTGACCTACTAGCCATCGAACAAGATAAACGCCCACTACAGTAACCACTAGAACTATCGAACAAGATTAACGTAAACTTTAAGAAGAGTGTGAACTTAGCCCCAAAAAAGCGCTCCCCATACAAACGGCGGTAACGTTTTCCACCCTCTAAACCTTAACCTATGGCAATGATTTTTTGGTATGTGGTCATTATGCCCTAGAACTGGTTTCTGTTTTGTTTTTTTTTTCATAGATTTGACAATATTTGAAACACAAAAAAATCATGGCTATAGGTTAAGGTTTAGACTTTAGAGGGTGGAAGGTTATCGTTGTTTGTGTTTAGTTTGACAGAGACGCAGAAGAGATAAAACCTGGGCTGGTCATGTTAGGGCACTCTCTTAAAAAAAGAACCGACGTGAAGTATTAGGTAGTTTTGCTATTGCGTTTCGTACGGCATGCAGTGTTGTAGCTTGCCCTGGATGGGCCATCTACCCGATTGCGGCGAAGCCCAAATGGAGGGTGTAATGATTTTATGGGTCTACAAGGGCCCCTGTCACTCGGGGGTCCCGTATCGTTGATACAGCTGGTACGGCGGTAGGTACGCCCCTGACGGCGAGTGACAGAACTGTAGGCCAACTTGATCTAAGAGCCGACAATAGATCTTAGGGGTCGCTTCATTAGGTTAATTATTTACTTACCATCATAACAATGATTACCATTACGTTTCCGCAGGCAAGCTAATAGCGGTATACACACCTCCGGAGCGGATAACGTCCTGCGAAGTGCTCCTCGGGGGCTCGGTCCTGGCCCTCGCGCTGGAGAACTTCAAGGAGATCCTGTGCGTCAAGCTCAGCGGGCCGCCGGTGGAGGCCGTGGCGCAGGGCCGCGACGCCGAGTACGACGCCAAGCCCTACGGGGACCCGGCGCTAGAAGGCCGGACCTTCGACGTCAGGGGCTCCGAGAACTGCTGATTAAGAATCAGGTTTCTTCTGCGTTTACTGCTTCCTAATATGGTTGGATAGGATGTGCGATTGTCAATAAGAGGATGACACCTGACCCGAGCCCTATTTACACTGGATTCATGTATTTTCCCTCAGAAACAGGTGACACGCCAGGTGTGGTTCAGTCGCCGTGAGACGTTTAAGAGCGTACAAACAGAGATTTGGCAACGTCGCCTATAGCTGCGAAATATTTAGCTGTTTTCATTGATTTATCAAAATTAATGAGTTAAAATACGGAATATAGCAACGGTATGTACTAGAACTTGTGTTCTTACATTTGTTGGTAAGTAGTAAAACTTATATAGTTATACCGAAATGTATACATTTACAAATGGAAAGCTTCCAAATGCTTGTTTTACACTTAATTATAACTATTTAGTATAACTGTATTAACTATTGCAATGCATTATTAATATTTTAGTACATACCATTGCTATATTCCGTATTTTAATTCATTAATTTTAATAAATCAATGAAAACATCTAAATATTTGGCAGCCATAGGCGAAGCGACGTTGCCAAATCCCTGTTTGCACGCTCTTAAGAGTGTGGGATTCTATAAATCTGTCAACACGTTCTAAAACACTTTAAGGTTGTGTTCACACATTTTGGACGCTCACAACTTCGACATATTGCTGCTTTAATAAGACGACACATTTCCAAATAACACACATCCAAAAAGAATTCTTCAGCATAACGCCGAATGTGTGTCTGAACCCGCTCCGGCTTAGTACGGCGTTGTAAGTATAATAAGTGTCTACATACTTAAATACTTTAATATCAAAGACTCAGCCAACCTTCGTGTTCATCATACAAACATTTCTCCTTACGGGAATCGAACCCGAAACCCCTAGCTTTGTAGTAAGAGTCACTATCCACTGGGATATCATCGTCTATAACCGTTAAACAATGGGGTAAGATCTATTTTAGACCATTTATAATAGATCTTTCTCTTTGCATTTTTTTTTTCGGGGGTAAATGAAAGCTGTACCTACTGTACAGTATAATATTTCATTCGCGTATGTCCGTCGACAGCCAAAGTATCCGTTATACATAACTCGAAAGTTATTATATAAAGTGTATATAAACTACTAGCGACTCGCCCCAGCTTCGCCTTCGCACGCGAGCAATTCCCGACTTACCCGGTGGAGTTTACAATGAATTCCTTTCATACAAACTTTTTTCTGTCAATTACGAACACAATAAAACAGCGTCGAGCCGTTCTCAAGTGATGCTCTGTCATACATACATTCATGCATATAGCAGATGAGATCGCACTTTTTTTTATAACCAGTATTAACTAGAAAATACTGGTTTCATAGTTATATGCTCTACTGAGGAATATAAAGACTACCAACGGTCAGTGTAAATTTGGGGATCACGGAAATGTATGGAAAAATAATAAAATAAAAACTTAAATGTTTTGATCTATTACGCTTATTAATTACATAAAAATAATTGTATTTTAGTGAATTCTCTATCTGTAATGTTGATGTTTAGACGTAATTTTTGTGAACTTAGACTAAGTGATGATGAGTAAGTCAATTTGACACTGGTTTTCCTTTTTTCTAGTCCAGGAGAGTGTTTCAAACAGTTCAATAGTATTTATTTATTTTATAGCTTTTCAGTATTGGTTTCGGTTGTTTGCTATATTTTCGTTACGAGCGCCATCTTTAATAAGTTTCCGTAAATTTGAACTGAAAAGTTTGTATCAATAAATTCGCTAGATGTCACTGGTAGCAGCTTACTTATACTTTGGCGTGGGGGATTTAAATATAAGGTTTTGTTTGAAAATTTATTTTTACAGTATTAAATTGCCCCATCCTTTCAAGTCAATCCTACCACAAGAAATGGGTGAAAATACGAATACATGAACTGGGAAGTCGTTCATACACACGTTATGTGGCTTAAAAAACATGTTGAAGAAGTACGATAGCAATCAATCAATTCATTTATTGCAAAAAAACGGAAATTAAGGAATTCTTCCAACTTGAACTAAGCACGGTTGAACTAGTTAGAAAGGGACCCCATAATGCGACAAAGCAACTCGCGACAACTTTTGCTAGCCGTGCAAATAGCAGTATCTTGGTGCCAAGCACCAAATACCGCGACTTGCTTTCTTGCTGTGCGTCTCTTTCTAACTAGCCCAGTATAAGTGAGACGCACTGAGCGGCAAACGAGAATATGGCCCTAATATGACCGCTTAAGTTTCATTTATCTCCACGTGCGTCCCTTTCTTATGACACTAGTTAGACACAGGAAAGGATAAATTAAACTTAGACCGCCATGTTGGCCATTCCGATTATTCTACCGGTAACATCTAGTGATTTTGAATGCCAAAAATCTTGTAAGAACTTAAATTGATATGAATAATGACATAATTTTAAGTGAAACACATACTGAATCCACTTGCTTTGTTTTTATTTTATTTTATGAACTTCCAAAAGCAAGATGTAAAAATTAAATTTTAATGTTATAAATATCGTTAATATAGAAGTTTCATTTCAGCTCCGCTATAATCGCACTTTCTAAAGAGGATTAACTTTAAAAACATCAAATTTTGAGTTTTAAATTCTACATATAGATGTGCGATATATGTATACGGTACTCCAGTTCTATGTGTTGTTATCTAAGCTCAATACTCATCCGTTTATACCCTTCATAACACTACAGAGTTGAAATTTTTGAATCTCACCAGGTGACTAAAGCTCACCAAAATGGCCGAGTCTCGATGAAAAACGGCCATTTCATTGAGCTTTAGTCACCCGGAGAAATTCAAAATCGCACTCCATGCACTGTAATATGAATTGCGTTAATTTGTGTATTTCACACACTTCCTATTTAATTTGTGATTAAGCCACGGATGCTTTGCTGTGTGTTAATTCTAACGGTTCTCTTTTGTCCGGAACGAAACGCTTTACGTCTTCCCCCGAACCCAGAGTGGTTTGAGAACTATTTGGGACTTAAATCCCATGGGAGGGGCATACCGTAACAAAGTACTTCCCAAGTTTTTTTTTTCTGATTCGATCGATCGCTTTCCAAACCTTCGAGAATTATAACATTTTATTTTCAGGTTCTCACAACAGTCACAAACAAGTCAAACCTAACATGACATAAAATTTATATTCTGTTGAAAAGAGGCAATTTGTATTGTTTGATGGATACTTTACTGTTAAAAGAACTTGGAGCATCGTGAAATTGATTCCAGCGGCCCTAACATGACTGGCCCAGGTTAACTTATCCATCCCTGCGTCTCTGTCAAACTAGTGTCACAAGAGACGCACATAGAGATAAACTCAAATAAATTAAACTTGACTGGTCATGTTAGGGCCACAGTTTAATTGTTTATAATAAAAGAGGTCCTAGCACACTGACTTTTGTCGTGAACATAAAGCATACTCCCTGTGTAACTAGTAAGGTAAGTAAGAGACGGATGCTTTTAGACCGATTAAAGCTAGTGTGCTAGGGACAGCTAACAAGCACTTTAACGCAGCGTACTTACCAATTTAGTATTATTTAGATTCCAGTTTCGCGAGCTGTACCAAACACAACTACGCGTGAGCAGTCAAAGCTTATCGTCCCGCTCTCACACATTGTGAATAGCTGTGTAAGAAAGAGACTGCATGCTTTTGACCACTCTTGGTGACCTTTGGTATGGTCCACGAACACGAAAGTATAAACTCCCTAATCTTTAATCTTAGTGCTAACTGATGCTGGTTCATCGTTTTAATAATATGTTATATGTTAAGATTACCATTTTTTTAAACATTTATGGGGTCGATCGTGGCTGTCACTTTATCCTAATTTTAACAAGTATACTATAAAGACAGCTTCACAAACGCGACCCCTCGGCGTTGCATATTCTAAATAACAAATATAGAACAGATATTATATAAAAAGAAATCCTACATGTTTAGAAGACACAATAGTTGTAATATAAATTATTTACGCACTCCCGGAGACCCGGGTTTTATGCCAACATTTCGTCTCCACTAAGATCTGTAACTGCCATTTTGTAATTTACGTTAGAACTCATTAATCGTAGGATAAGCTAGATTTAACGTAAGGTAACGAGCACAATAGACACCTAATGCACAAATTAACTCATGTTTTTGTTGTTGTCCTGGAAACAAATTATCACTATGCAATCCCAAAATAAAAATTTAAGCGCTAAGGGTACAGTATGAAAGGTGTAGTGGTTTGGTGTCTTTTAACGATTTACATATTCGCGGTATAAACAACATTCCAATTTCAAATGTACCTACACTCGGCGGTAGTTATTTTACTGTCGCCTATGAAATAAAATGACCCGTCGGCGGCCTTAACCTTTTCAACGCTATGTCAAATGCAAAACCCGTCACTCCCAAGCCAACGATGTCTGGTTAGCAACTCGAATTTGCATATTATGTCAACTCATTTCAGTCTTTTTTGCGCTGCAGGCATTGACGGATATATCCGCCGTTGGCGTTGACCCTGTAGTGCGGATATATCCGTCCTTGGCATTGAAAAGGTTATTAAATCAGAAGAGGGATTGACGCACAAAAGTGCATAATTTGTTTCTAATCGTGTTTTATATTTTGTGTCTCACCACGTGCATCGCTTACTCTAAAGCCGAGAGCTTTATTCGACCAAAGCAATCTACTCTAATCTAGTTTTAAATATTCTTACTAACCAAAGTTACATCTCGAGTTAACCGTCTCGATGTATTATGTGATTTACTGAATGTAACTTTTGCTGCCATATTAATGTATTCTATTCTAATTACTGTATCTAGTTCTTCTATTTTTATATTGTGTTATTTAAGCGACGTAACGTTTTTAAATACTTATTAAAAATGTTACGCCATTCGCCATTTTATAGCTCGCTGAAAGGACATGTGAATTTAACAGGTATCACTAAATAACTAATCTAAACTGAACTAATGTATATGAGGGGTCCTTTTAGTGGGTGTTTTACTAACGTACCTTATAGTGTGGAATGTTTGAAGAAAAATGCGACTTACACACTACAGTTTTGCGGGACGCACCTCTGAAACAAATATGTTATACAGTATTTCTTTGTACAAAATGTACATAAAATGTTATACCGCAACAATTCCGAAAGCGTCATCTACATTTAGTACACTAGACTGATCACGCAACACAGTTGCCAGAGCAATAGGTTTCAATTGATTAATAATGTTAATATACATATAAATGTATAGGTATTTGTAATATTATGAATTAATTGAAAACTGTTTCCCGTGTTGAAATTACTCCAGAATACGCCAGATTACCAATCGATACCGTGTGAGTGTGCTTTATAGAGGAAAAAGTTAATCAATGCAGGCACTTTATTTATTTTGCTTCACTATTGTAAAATAAAAAGGAACATAGAGAAAATTAAGAAAAGTTCAACCAAAGAAAAACTTTTGAAGTAATAAAGCGCTCCCTGCATCGTACTGTGCAGCTGCGTCGCATTTTTTCTACAGTAGATATCTTGTAGTTGAATTTAAGGCGGTAGTTGTGTTAACACGCGCGCCCCTTGCGGATGATTTAGGAACTAAATATGATAAAACTCATTGGTTCATCTCTACCAAATCTCTACCAATCAACGACGAAGCTCGTCGCATTCAGTACCGTTTCTAGCCGCTAGTGGCGCTCGTGTGAACCCAAACAGCGCCATCTATATGTTGTAGGTAAAACCACAGGCTGGTCCCTGACTATCTCCTGATATTCTTTAGTATATAAATATTATGTATTGTCATTACGTAGCGATCAATTTGAAACTAAATTAAGATGTAAAATAATCAATAAGACGATGGTGTAATCAATTGAACTGTTAAATTATTTATGTATTATGGAAAGTTACGTATTACTTGTCCTGATTAAATTATTGCAAAAAGTATATTGGTTTTATTTTATTACGTGCTTCAAGAAAATATTTTAGAACAATTGGCTATTGTTGATTGACCTTAATCCAAAGCAACTAAAGCTGCTTATGCTGCTTGTATGGTGGTTCTAGTTCTATAGACTAGGTCGGCAACCCTTTGGCAGGCAAGGGCCGCATAGTGGCAAGACGAGGTAAAGGTGGGCTGGACTTATTCATAATTATCGCCGCAAGAAGTGCCGCGAATTGCTGACCGTCCAATTCGTGGAGCATATCCCTTTTTTCGTCAGAGATTAAAAATAGCTGATTTTTTTCTTTTGACGAGTTCTTTTAATTTTGATAACAGATACATTTTGGTCATCATATCCATTGCGCGCCCTTCTGGACCCCAATTCTTAGTTCATGCGAATGCATCTCATGTGCGAGATCTGTCAAAAAGTAACAGATTTCCAAGGGAATTAACAGTTGTTTTCGAGCGAGATGCATCTCGCATAAACCGAGAATTGCCCCGCTGTAACCTTGCACCCGTAGGCACGCCTAGTTGGACTAAAGAATAATCCACCTTCTTCCTTTAAAAAACAAAATACTGTTTTAAAGTTATGATTTATTAATTATAACATTTCACAGCGATTTATAAATAAACACTACTCTAATACTTGTACGCTCAGCACGACTGGAACAAGCCCTTCTTCTTCATCTCTTCGAATTCCTTCTCGGCGTCGTAGTTCCTGAAAGCAAAGATAAAGTGTTATTCATTTCCCTACCAACATCGACAGCGAAAGGCTACTAGAAATACGGGAAGTTTAAAGTTCCAACTTACAGCCTGGTTTACTTGTTCATGGGAAATTGCAAAAGACTTTACAACAAAATTTGAAAAAAAAATACATTACTGAACAAAATTATACAAAATTGGAACCTATTGTCATGCAAAACATTTATTTCTCAGGCATATTATAAAATCAATGTCTATATCTTGGAAAGGGTTTATACCTACTGTGTTAAATACTTATAATGCTGGCATCTTCTCATCAGAGGTCTATTCCGAACCGGTGATAAATTTCTCTGACATTCATAAGTGCTTCCTGTCAGCCTTATTTTAATAAAAATATTTTAACATTGACTTTTGACTTTTAATTTCACACTAAAAATTTGCCACAATGACTGTAACATGAGCTCGGGCGCTGTTTCCGCACATTTCACATATTCAAGCAACTCAATCGGTTTTTCAATTGTAAGAAAACACCACACATTGTTGCTCGGCTCCGCCCCGGTAAATACACTATCTCACCTGTAGAATTCAGCATATCGCTTCTTACGCTCGGTGCCCACAAACTGCTTGAAGGCGATCCCGGTGATGGCAGCCAGCGTGAGAGAGACGGTCAGGTTCTTCTTGATGGAGGAGTTGAGGAGCCCCCGCATCTGGGGCTTCGTCACCGTCGATACAGCCTTGTCCACAGACATCTGATTATAACTTGAGCGTTATTAAAATGTTTCGGTTCATAGTTTCCCAATAGGCGAAATTTGGGTTTAAACTTAGAATTTTTTAAAGGAGAGCCACTCTGTACCCAGTTTCAACATGAATGGGTTGGCTCTTGAGCATTTATCAGAGACAAAAAATCATACTGTTTCCGTACATCTGATGATAAGAAAAGGATATAGGTATGCTTTATGTTATGTCCATGACAAAAGCTAGTGTGCCTTTGAAATGTATACTGTAATAAATAGGGTTATATGTATTAAACACATTAAAATTATACTAGTGACACTGGACATCTTCACAAGTAATTACTCAAAAAATATAACACGTTTCTAGTACTGGCCGTTTTCAATCAGTTGCAGACCACACGCATGAGATTAAAAAAATCTGGAAGGACATTTTTCTGTAAACCACTTAAGGAAAATAATGGCCAGTGACAATGACACCAGTGTTGCCAGGTCCATTTTTGAAAAATCAGAAGATGCAACTAGAAAAAATCAGTAGATGTATGGGGAAAATTTTCAAAAAATCAGTAGATGCATTTTTGATAAAAAAAATTATATAAATCATATACAAATACGCATAAGTGAAAAAAAGATGGTATCGCTTTCTCCATGAATCCCATTATCTTTATATCTAATCTTTAATTTAGTCATGTAATAATTTTTCGCTGAATGTGTAGCAAGATTAACTATGTGTCCACCCCGTTAAGTCCATTTTACGATGACAAATTTATAGTGCCAACCAAACCATGATAATTGTGTGTGTCATTTCACTCAGGTTTTTATATTACATATCATATTTTAAAGAAAGCTAGTATTTGAAAAAATCAGTAGATTTTTAGTTAAAATCAGTAGATCAGTAGAATTCTGGAAAAATCAGTAAATCCCCCGAAAAATCAGGAGACCTGGCATCACTGAATGACACATTGCCATTTCGATAGTTACAAAATATAAAAGTTCTCCGAATTTACCTTAATATTTACAAATTGGTCTAATTACACAAATAAGCAGTGGATGTACATATATGAAAAATCTTATCTTTTCTATACATCGTGATTATTGACAACCTTCTTACATAACAGTGTGTGCAAAAAATATTACGTTTCTTACCGTGGCCAATATACTAAACCATCAAGAATTACGTATATTTCACGAAATTACTAAAATGAAATGAAATTTACTTACTTTTTTCTAGTATTTTCACGAAAAATCACAAGGGCTATGGATTTAGCAAGTGAACTAGAAGTCCGTTCTCTTTGTTCAAATTCTGCAAGATAACTATAAACCTACTGTGATTGGTTCAAATGCCACCAGTATACAACTTTAACCAATAAAAGATAAGACCGTAGTGACGTTTCACTAGTTTGTTCTCTACTAAAAAAATAACAATAAATGTCTACATTGCGTTTAGTTTCCAGTTTATTAAATTAAATTTAACAATAAAGATAAATAATAAATGTCATTTATTTAATACTGTGCTTAACACGTTCAAAATGTTGGTATTGCAGGTGACTCAGCTTTTGCCTCTGTCTTACGACACACAATAAATAATAGTACAAGTACACAAGTTTTACTTCGAACAAAAACGACGTTTAGGTATATGAACTATCCTACTGTATGCCTCTCTATCTATTGTATAACTCGTATTCATTCATCAATTGCGCGGGCCCCAGTGCAGTGGTGCACCGACATCCTTGTAGCTTCCCGCGTTTGCCTAAGGAATTTTGGCAAGCAGACGCTTTTAATTCGTTAATTTATTTTATTAATTTGTATGACAAGTTATATAAATTCTATCATTATTATTGTATATAGGGCTTTTAAATAAATATCCACACTAATTCGAAAGTGAAACTAAGTGCATTCTTTTTTGTGCATTTAACTACCTACAGTTAAGATATTTACCAACTATATTCTGCTTGGCTTCATCGAATATCACAGTCCACTGAGTTTTATCACGTTTCATTGACGGAGTAGGGTAAACATCCCTTTTTTTGGCACCAAAGTTACCACAAATAGGCGCTTAGTGTTTGACGGATTCTCTGGTATAGGTACTGCCTTGAAATAAAATTGAACGTGCTCATAACGGAAAAGGTGCCGACAATAGGAGCCTTTGTACTCTAATTTGTCTCACTGGTTTCTATGACGACCCATTTAATGACTTTAAATAATAAATAAATATCTTGGGACAGTTAACACCAATTGACTTAGTCCCAAAGTAAGCAACTAAAGCTGCTTGTGTTATGGGTACTAGATAACGGATATACATACTTATATAGATAAATATATACTTAAATACATATAACAACCACGACTCGGGCACAAACATTCGTATTCATCATACAAACATTTGCCCCTCCCGGGAATCGAACCCGGTACCTCAAGCTTCATGGTCAGGGTCACTAACCACTAGGCTATCCGGCCGTCAAATTATATTAAATATATATTATTAGAGTATCGTTTTATGAATTTCAGCAAAGGAAACATGCTTCTATTAAGCAATAAAATATTAGCCTAGTAGAATTAGGAAAAGGGCCAAAACCATTTAAAATATGTATTTTTAATCAACTTAAAAAAGGAGGGAGGTTCTCAGTTCATCGGAATCTTTCGGTTCTTAATTAGTACAATTAAAACAACAAAATATTTTTTATCATTTATTAATAAACTAACTTTACAAATTTAATAATAGCAGAACAATAATATTCCTTATTTCTTTTCATTCATAATAATATGATAATAATTCACCATGACTCATCGTACTTTATGAAATATAATTATATGATTTAAAAATAATGTAGAACGACAGTGAAAGCAACTTACAGAGAAATAATGCACAATAAAAAGGGACAGACGAGGTCATAAACCGCCGGCCGCGGGCCGGGCCGGGCCGGGCTGCGCCGGAGCGGCCGCATCAACAACACATACTAGAAAAAATATTACAATAACATAATGTTACATTTTATTGTATCAATTCTTTTATTCACTATTTCTGCAATCTATTTACAAGTTATATAATGTTTACATACCAAAACTATACGCTATCTCAAGATGGTGTACCCCTATACTATATTTATAGCGTTAAAACTATTTGTATTTCTCTTTTATTCATACTATATATAAATGTATAATATAGATATTTTATCGGCATAAATTACTATCATTAGTCGAAAAAAAACAAAACAAAAAAGGATAACTATACACCCAATATACAGAGCTAGTTTTGAGAAGTTCATTCGCTAAAATTATATGGTACACGCTCGCAATTCATACTTATATATTACAGTATAAGGCTTCGCATTCCTACCGGAGTCGCCGCAGGCAGCGGCCGCCCTGTGCACAGTCAACAGCGAGTATTGCTCCTGTCGAAGAGGGCAGAAACACTACACACGACTCTTTCCTAAAGAGAATAAGAGCTAGTCCCGTTCCGACCTCTTCGAGTGTCCAGCTACTTCTGCTGGCTGTACAACGCCACCGAAACCGACCAACTCGCAAATCATATTCCGAAACGGGTACTTAACACGTAACATATATTAATTTTCCCCATCTATACATAAACAATTTACAAGAGATTGTACACCGGCCAAACCGATTTTAATTATAATAATAAAAGAAAACGAAGGCAAAACAACGCTCCACTAAACAACGTACATATGGTCGCCGCCGCCGCCACGCCCACTAAATAATGCGCACACGCAGACACCTCCAAACGGCACACGACAAAGGGCACAATTATCAGGCGCGGTATGTATTACAGTAATTATAAATATCCCCGTTACACTACACATACTAGGTACGTACTAGACACATTCGTATTGCGGCACTATCACCCCCTGTCCGATAGCACTTAACCCCCACAACAATGGGTCTACATGGGGAAGGGGTACTCAAAATCATGCCGGTTACATACTAGCGTAGTGTAAAGCGGTCAAAAATGTTCCTCACTAAATTAAGCGAAGTCACATCCACGTATTATTGCTTTGAATCGTGTCCCATAAGACATAGGAACCGAAAACTAAGACGAATTGGCCATGTTTGCTCCATCATGTTCATCATCCATCACCGTCCGTCGCTAAATAGTTTCCTTAGAGAAATTTTAAATTTATCAGCAAAAGGTATATTGCAAGGTTGAATTTTGATTACCAATTAATTCTACACTGTATTCAATTAGGACTCCCGATTGCACCTGATAGGACTCGTGTTCACAACTTGAGCTGTATATACCGCATACTGGAGTCAAAGGCATTAACCAGAGGGTCTTGGAAGTCAAAACTTAGAGACCTATCCCCGAAATACCTTTCCGAAGTATCTCACCGTTCGTGCTTACTATAACATTTTCGACTCTTTTTTTTTTAACCTGTGATAAGAGTCTCCTCTAATAGCACGCTAGCTTGTGTCGGACGTGAACATGAAGCATGCGTCCCTTTCGCACGCGCTAACCGGTTAGAAAGGGATATATGCTTTAAGTCCGCGAGCACGAATTGAATTCATGGCTGCGGCTTTAATGGAGTCAGATTGGTTTCGTCTGGTGTGGCGTCAATTTTAAATTTAGTTTATTGAACTCGGGTCCCATATTAAGTGATCGGGAGCCCCATGTTGTATGCACGAGCCGTAACACCCAGTACCAAGCTATGATGAACATGACATACTACCGCGCGATAATTCATCATTACACCGAATATTTTACTCTATCTATATGTTACTAAGTGACTGTTTTATGAAAAATGTGATAATAAATAACTCTAGCATCTAATTACGCAACTTATTCTTTAAAAATTCAATCTATTATTTACAGTGCAGAATGAAAGCTTAAACGTATCTAAAAAAAGAGTCACTGGTTCATGAAACCGTCATTTTTGGTTCGAACTAAGAGTAAAAAAATAGTCGCATTAGATAACAAAGGAGGGGGAAATCAAAATAGGGGGCGTCAAAGTAAAACTTGTTTAGTATACTGGAAGCCCTAACAGACAAACTGTTGAAACACTCAGTCGCGATTATTATCATTTCACTAAGAAATTATCCATCAAGTATCGTTTCACATTTAAATTACAATTATTGGTCGTGAATTCTCTTAAATATTACGCTAACGTTACATCGTATCGTAATTATAGCGGCATGTGTCTTGCGCGGGAAAACGCCATTTTGTTATGGTGACGGAGTTCGCTTGCATTTGGTCAGGATCCTAGGCTTTACTAAATAAAACCGACGCAGCGGTGCGACTTGGTATGGAGGGAGGGACTTCATTTTATAACCATTCAGCTTACTTCGTCCGTTTGTCTGTCTTTCCGGTTTCAATTAACCCAGCTTATTTTTCCCATCATCTCTCATGGTCGGATGACTTTTAAATTTGCTATATAGCTCTGGTGATATTGCAACAATAAATTACCATGAGCAATAAAGTTTATATTAAAAAACCTTTGCTTCATTAGAAATATCGATTATAATTATGCCTTTTTTTTAATTAGTTTTCCTACACTATTATACATAGTTCCTTAATGGGTTTCAATTTGAGCAAAAATAATAAAAAATGACGATGTTGTGTAAAATTCGTAATGTAATATAATTTAGCTAGTGCTGCACGAATAAAAGTATCATTGTTTTCGTTAAATTAATATTTCATCCGGAACAGATGTTCTCAATTTGAATCTTCAATAAAAAAATAGTTCATTCATTATGGTCTCGTCACCAACATCTATGGGATCCCAAGTCTATGGTCAAAAGGCACAAACGCATTAAGATGCATTTAGCGTAAAATCGAACAAAATGCCAGCGAACATCCTCGAAAGTTCTAAATTCATTTTTAAGAAGGTAAAAAACCAGTAGTAAAATATTTCATTTTCGGTTCACTTCATTTTCTAAAACATTTCTAAACTTAATTTAGAGTATTAAAAGTTCTGACACTGACGCAGGCATGGCGCTTTACCGCCAAAACGACAATTATAAACTACAGCGCGGCGCCCGTCGCGACGACGTCACAAGTTACGTGCAAAAACGTATGAAAATATGTTTTAAAACTTTATGCATTTATTTCATTTTATATCTCTCGGTTATTTATCCTATTACACGCGAAGACACGAAATCAGGCCCGTTAACGTAACTTTTTATGTCGGGGGCATTTTTCCGTGTCTTTGGGTATATAACAATGTGCCTACAGTCGAGTGTCCTTTTTGTACAATAATGATACATCTCTATTCGCTAAACTAAGGCTCCCGCGATTGGCTACTCACTGTAGAGCTGCGCCCAGCTCGCTCGCCGCCGCGGCGCTGCCGGCGTCACGACGCGCTTCCGCCCTCAGGGCTTGGCTGCGGCGTGACTCCGCGCCAGCTGTCGCGGCGTCAAACGAACTTCAAAACAGACACTTAAAATTACTCCAAAGAAATTAAGTTACATTTAAAACGTCGAGTGCATTATAGTGAATGGTAACATGATTTGTTCACTAAATAAAAAACGCGTAAAAATAATACACCGGCCGTCCACGATTTGAATTGATTAAAAAATGCTGTAAACACCTAAACAACGCGTCGGTCGGCAAGACTCGTCTGGAATTAAAAAACGTCTAATCAACTACATTACGCCTACCTCTCCACCGCTGACCGTTATTATTGCACGATTTCTATCAACAATATAAATTTTACCAAACTACACTCGTACACTAATTCTCTCCGTGTCCAATGTTAGTTGAAGTGTAATGAAGTTAAATTTGAGATTCGCAAAATCGCGTAACAGCAATCACGCACGGGTTAGGGACAGATAAAGTAGAAAATTTTGAAAAATGTCAAACAGCAAACATTGTGAAATTTAACTTCTAAACTAAAGCAGCTACTGTCAATCACTCATCTATTCGCAGTTCGAAGGCACGCTGTCTGACGTATCAACGGCGGCTGCAGAGAGCCGTATCCAGAGAGATTTGACCATTCATTTTGCAAAAACTCAGGCTCATTTATACCGTGTCTAGAACTCCCAGCGGTCAGGCAGGTACGTTTGATTCACAACTGACGCAAGGCAAACGGTGATCCGACACTAAAGTGCACTTATTATCCGCTAGCCGCATGGTACACGAATTTTGAGACTAAATCAGCTCTCGTCCCCACTTGGAGCCAGGTTGCTGGCTCGAGACTGGTGTGCGGCTTCTTAGCTTTTAGAGACGATCTTCTACGTCTCGGCACCTTTCGTCCGCTAGCCGCATCGCAGGATGCTCGAGGCTGAACATCAGCGCTCGTCTCCGCTGGATGCAGCCGCTGGCTCGAGACTCGTGCAGCTCGTCAGCCCTCGTCCGGAGTGCTAGCTCGGGCTGAGGCGACCGTGGCGCTGTGCCGGCGGGTGCTGGGGCGCGGGTCATTCGAGCGGGTAGAGCAGTCGTAGCGGCGGCGGCGGCGCGGGCCGGGGCTCCGCGCGGCGCCGCCGTCACTTGCCGTCGCGCGACGTGCGCCGCCGCCGCACCGCGCCCGCCGACGGCGTGGGACCCTCGCCTACTGAAACGAAAACACACCTGTTAGAAATCGAAATGATTCGTATAACCACAGACTGGGGCACGCGGCGTAGATTGGTCCCCTGCAAGATGGACCAACCACTTGGACAAGATCGTCGAATACCGATGAATGAAGTAAGAGCGGTCGTTGTGTGAAATTTCGACGTGACCTACTCCAGACCGGGTCGAGCAGAAGACTTATAACAAGAGACTGGATCACAGTGCCCAACAGTCAACCTAAAAGATCTTTTTCTACAAAGGCGTAGTGAAATCATGCAAACAACGCGACAAAAGCTTACCAGCGCTCCTCGTTTTTCGTCTGGCGGGCGTGTTGTTAGGCGGCGCGGCGGGCGCAGCGGGCGCGGCGGGCGCGGCGGGCGGCGGCGCGGGCGGCGCGCCGGGCCCGTGCCGCACGGAGCGCCGCGTGTTCACTCCCTCCGCGGCACCCTTGACCGCCTTCACCGCAGCTTTCACCACTTTGGCCGGCGTCTTCCCTCGCACTTTACATATGAGCGGTTCGTCGCTGTCGCTGTCCGAGTCTTTCTTCGTCTTCCCGTCGGCGGTGGCACCTTTGACGCCGTCGAGCCGCCGCGGCTTCTTCTTCGGGCGGCCCGCCGGGGACAGGCCCTCGTCGCAGCTGATGGTGGACGCGCAGGAGCTCTCGGACTCGCGCCGCTTCCGCTTGGCGGCCGGCGCGGGCTTGGCGGGCACGGCGACGGCGCCGGCGGCCTTGGGGCTGGTGTTGTCGACGGAGCCGCCGCGCAGGCAGTTGCGCGGCTGCAGCGCGGGCGAGTCGGAGCGCGGCTCCAGCTTGGCGGCGCCGGGGCTGAGGCGCGGCGCCCGGGCCCCGTCGGCGGGGCTGTTCATCTTGCTGCTGGAGCGCGTGCGCACGCTGCTTCTCGCGACGCGCTCCAGCGCGGACGGCGAAGGCGACTCCGGCCTCTTCGCGACGTAGTCCGGCGTGGGGATCTCTATCAACAGCTGTTCGAGCAGGCTCTTGTCGGGGAAGTCCGCCTTCATGGGTAGCCTCTCGAGTTTGTCCTGGTCGTCTTTCGCCTCGTGGTTCTCCGGCGCTTCGCCGTTCTCCGCCGCCGGTTTCTCCTCCTTGGCCTCGGTCGCGTCCGCGGCCTTCTCCTGGTTCGAGTACGTGTAGAGCGGCGGCGAGACCCTGCTCGGGAGCGGGTCGAAGTCCTCGACCTTCTCTTTCTTCGGCGCGACGTCGTCCTCGCCGCGGAGCTCGTCGCCCGGCGCGTCGGGGTCCCTTGGCGCGGGCTCGGGGCGCGCGGCGCGCAGGATGGGCGTGGGCGGGCGCGCGCGCGCGTCGTCGGGCGGGCGGCGCGGCGCGTCGCCGCCGTTGAGGCGCGGCGGCGGCTCGCGCGGGTGCTCGTGGTCGGCGTGCATCTTGGCCAGCTCGGCCTCGATGTCGCCCAGGTCGTCGAGGTCGGGCGGGCCGGGCTCGTAGCGCGGCTGCGCGGCGCCGAGCGCGAGCCGCTCCAGCAGCTCGTCGGAGGCGGGCGGCGGCACGCCGATGATCCGGTGCACGGAGGTGGGGCTGGTGGAGCGCGGCATGTCGAGGCGCTCCTTGCGCTGCGGGCCGGGCGGGCTCTGGCTGGCCTGGTTGGGGGACTTCTCGGACAGCGCGTCCATGGACTCGATGCCCGAGTCCTCGCCCTGCGCCTGGGAGGCGGGCGAGCGGTTGCCGAACTTGTCGTCGGGGCGGTCGGGGCGCGCGGCGCGCTCGGCCACCAGCTTGCAGTAGGACTTGTCCTTGGGCCGCTCGCGGCGCCGCGGCGAGGTGGCGCCGGCGCGCGCGCCCGGCGGCGTGGACTCCCGGCTGGGCCCGATCGTGCCGACGTTCGTGGATCCCGGGGGATCTGGAATTTATCACGCAAGTTTTATATAATGTTCGAGCTCTCCTAGGTACTAGGTCCGCTTGATAGAAAAGGGGTAATAGGAAGCGCTCGTCTTGCAGCCTAACGCACAATCGGCTGACTCGATCTGCAGCCCACTGTTGAATCTTTTCGCAGAAAATGTCACAATGACTCTTCTAGCAAATCACCAGCTTCTACAGCATCCTCCAGATCGAATAGCGTAATGACTACTAAATCGCGAAAATTCATATAGCTCAGTAAATTTAAAATAATTAAGTGTTTCAATCGCGAGTTAATGTAATATACGATGTTGATGAAATATATTCTGAATAATGAATTCATTAACTGCGTATCTTCATTGAACCAGACTTTACGTCTATCAGGTATCAGTGATCAAGCCTCGTATTTTTCGTCGACGTTTCAGTCAAACCAGTGACTTTCTCGAGTAGTAGAGCCAGTAGGGCACTTTAACAGCTAGCATGATATGCTGTTTTCTGCTGCTCGCCACCTGCCGAGAATGCATCTCTCGACGCACATAGCGACAAAGCCAATCGCGGCTTCAGCCTTTCAGTCAATTTAACCTTTTAACCGCCGGTATGTTTTTATCGGACAAGTCCGATTGTCCGTGACGCCACCTTTACAAAAACTATGACATTTACTGTAACCTTTGCAACGTCAAAGACGGATATATCCGTCACTCGAGGTTCAACGCCAATGACGGATGTATCCGTCAACGCGTACAACGTAAAAGTGACCCATGTGCATTCACACAAACGTTCAACTTCGTTCAATGTGATGAATTTTGCATTTGACGTGGCGTTGAAAAGGTGAATCGAAAGACTGCGGCGAAACGAGCTAGATATTTCGCTTCGTAACATCTGGACATCAGAGTCAAAAGGTTGGATGCCCAATTTTTATCATTTAACACTTTTTTTTAAAACAGACGCAATTCTTTGTCCTTTTAGACCATCTAATCATTAAGTTTATCGCTATCTCTTTTATGAAATAAAGATTAATTATAAAAGGTTAACTAAAAAACATGTTAAAAAAAATTTTTGGTAGTCAATTTACATCCAACATGTTGGCTCTGATGTCCAGAAATTCAGGCAATGGTGGTTAAAAGGTTAATGATGTTCGATAGTCGTCACCTGTGGAGGAGCTGGTGTTTCGTTCACCACAATTTCAATAATTTGGAAAATACAATATACTATCAATGAAACCCTCAAATGTTGTATTATTTTTATTTCCTTACAATTAAGCAACCAATTTCAACTATTAGTTTTTAAGAAATAGAATATTGTATCTGCTAAATTATATAACTTATGATTTACAATAAATAATTGATCGAATTTTCGTAAAAATAAATTTCTTGCTAACAACAACCGAAACTAGAGTCACCGAGCGATGGCCTTTAGAATTCTTACGCCCTCGCGATTTTCCAGAAATATTTACAATAATGATGTTGATAGCATTATTTATTAGACTATAACTGATTGTATCAAAAGTCGATACTTCTAAGGTAACGGGATCAAGTGCGGTGCATCGCTGGGTGACCTTGGTATAGTCTAATACACACCTGGACAGGAACTATGGCTGGTTTTCCTCTTCTTCTCCGTCAAGAGGCCGTTGGGCGAGGTGACAGCCCCGTCGACTGTCCGTTTCAACTTGTTGTCGTCACTCAACTTGGGCTCGGAACTGTCTTCCGCACTTAGCGTCCGTTCCTTATGACACTTGAGCAACCTACTTTCCAACTCACTAGCACCAGTTTTAACACTTTCACTACTGTCCGTGGTGGCTTCCACGGGCTTACTGTCAATAGACTTCAAATTATCACATTTCGCGTCCTTCTCTGTCTTCGGCGTCGGTAACTTCTTTTTGACTTCGTGATTGTTCGGTGTCTCTCTGTAGCCCTCGTTCTGCGCGTACTTGCCCTCCTTGTCTAGCAAGTCGTTCCTCCACTCTTTGTCTCTGTCTTTCTCCATCGACTTCCCGCCGTCAGTGAGTTTCGATTTCTTTTTCTTAAGGCTGTCTAAATTCTGGACTTTGTTGTTCAGATGCTTGTAGTCTTTTGTGACAATGTGGGCATTCTTCGATATCGTCTTCATTCTGTAGACGACGTTGTTGTCTCCCGTGATTTCGGTCTTTATCGAATCGCCTTCCATGTAGTGGTTGTTGAGCTTCAGGCTCTTCACGTGCAGGTATTCATCGCCTTTGGAATTCTCGGTCGGCTCCGGTTTAGCAGAGAGAGCATCTTCCGCATCCCTCCTATGCTTGTCGTCGGACTCGGAGTTTTTCCTGATCTTTAACTTCTTGGAGTGGATGTCGCCGGGAGCGAACTTCTTCTTCTCCTTCTTGGAGTTTTTGATGACGGCCGAGTTGCGCCCGCGGAGGCTTATATGCAGAGGGGGCACCCTCAGCTCCGGCTCGCCGGGCGCCCTCGGGGGGCTCGTGAAGCTGACGTCCGCCTTGTACACGGGCTGCACGACCGGCTCGTTCTTGTCCAGCTTCAGTCGGAGCTTGATGGATTCCTTCTCCCCGGGGGGCGAGCGCGGCGCGTCCGGTGCCAGGGCGGCCGCCTTCGCAACAGGCAGCCGCGGGGGCTGACTCGGCGTCGCCGGATTCGTCGCCACCTTGGTCGTCTTGACGTCGCGGACGATCTTGTCCCTGAGCGTGGCCGGCTTCTCCTTCGCGCCGGTGGTCCGCGGCTTGCCGCCTTTCTGCGCTAGCGGCTTGTCGTTCTTGCGAAACTTAAAGTCATCGGCGCGCTTGGGATCGTCGTCGACGGTCTTGGCGATGCCGAACATCTCGGGCTCGCCGCCCTCGCGCTCGCACTGCGCCACCGTGAGCTCCTCGGGCTTCTTGTCGAGCTCCTTGGGCGGCGGCACGTCGTCGTCGCGCATGAGCGTCTTGATCAGGTACTGTTTGCTCTGCTCCTCGATCTCCTGCGCCGTGGCCTGCGAGCCGACGGTGGCGGTGGCGACGGCGGCGGCGCGCGCGGGCAGGCGCAGCGGCGGCGGCATGCAGGCGGGCGGCGCGGGCCGCGGCGCGGGCGGCGGCGGCATGGCGGCCGGCGGCGCCGCGCCCGCGCCGCCCGGCCCGCCGCCGCCGGGCGCGTCGTACGGCCCGTTCTGCGCGAACGGCCCGCCCGTGATCTCGTGCAGCAGCGCGTCCGGCGTGGCCGCGTGCTCCTGTCCGCCCTGCGAGTACAGCAGGTCCAGCTTGGAGTTGTCCAGGTCGATGTCCGAGAGCGCCGAGTCGTCCAGCACGTCCAGCGTCGGCTGCAGCTGGTCGAGGTCGATGTCGGGCAGGTCCGGCAGAGACAGCGCGAGCGAGTCCCGGTAGGGCTCGTTCCAGTCCGCCTGCGAGGCCGCGCGCGACGCGGCGCGTTGCCGCGCGTTGTACTGCTGTTGATAACGTTGGAACTCCTGAAAATAAAAAACAAAGATTGTTACAAAAAAACGAATAACGGCGTTACTGACGCGCTCAATCACACAGCACGAGGCTCGGATAAAACAAAAAGAAAAGTGAACTTCTACTTCATGTGATTACTTTTTACAACTTTTCACCAGTCTTTCCGAGATTCTGCGCTCCACAGAAACGCTCCACAGACTCGGGAGCTCCTCTATCTTATTAAAAGTAATCATTCAACGACTCTATGAATACCAGTTTAAAGAGTAACAAGCAAAACTTCGCACAAACGCACCTGAAAACTGGACTGCGTCTTCTGATCCATGGAGGTGGTGGGCGGCGGCAGCAGCGCCTGCAGGTCCTCCTGCGTGACGCCGGTGGGCGCGGGCGGGCGCGGGCGCGGCGCCTGCTTGTAGGGCGGCGGCGGCGTGAACTCCTGCTGGTAGCTCGGGGACGGGAACCGGGGCCGCAGCGCCGCCGCGGCCGGCGCGCGGTAGGCGGCGGGCGCGGCGAGCGGTGCGGGGCGCGCGGGGAAGGCGCGGCGCACGTAGCCGGCGCGCGGCGCGGCGCGCGGCGGCGGCGGCCCGGGCGCCGGGCCCGGCGACGGGCTGAGCCGCGGCGGCGGCGGCCGCGGCGCGCGGTACTCGAACGGCGCCCGCCCGACCGCCAGCTCCATCTGGAAGAGGCCACGCGTTCGTCACTTCCTGTGTCCTGCCAGCCCGAGATGAGTATGAACCGATGCATCGTTTTGAATCTTATAACCTTTAATAAGTATTAGTACATTATGATACGAGTGTGCTATGTTACATCCCTCGAGGTGGTATTAATCGCGTGAGCGGTACGCGAGCGCGATAATGCAGCAGAGTGTGCAATGATCAATGCACACGCGTTTCATACGTTTCTCAACACACTTGCGAGGAAAAAATAGAATCGTATTGTGATTGACTTCTTCTATTTAAGAAAAAAGAAATTCCTGTAAGCTTTATAAGCTATCTCAAACTTGGTAGCTCGACTTGCGGTGGTCCGCAAGTTCGTTCGAAAAATACAAGTGCGTTACCTGGTTAAATTAGAAATGGTTCTATCATAGAACACTGGTGCAATAATGTAAAGTAAAACACACGCGTGATTTAAGGTCTAAAAAGCGATGTAATGAGATCCACGTTACGAGCAAGTGTGTAAAAAAACCATTACGTGGCACTAGGGTATCTGTTCGTCTGACTAGTATGTCAACATCGAATCATCTTTGATAGTGTGTGAGTAAGTGTGTGAGTGAGTGTGAGAGTGAGTAAATGTGTGACTGAGTGTGTAACTGTGTGAGTGTGAGTGTGTGTGTGTGTGTGTGCGTGTGTATGGGGGGTGGGTGGGGAGCAGTCCCGACCTGTCCGTCCTCGAGCCGGTCCAGCTTGGCGGTGTGCGGCGCGGGCAGCTTGGGCCGCGGCGCGGGCGCGGCGGCGTCGTTCTGCAGCAGGTTGACGAGCAGCGGCGACGACATGGCCACGTTGGGCGGCGCGGGCGCGGCGGGCGCGGCCGGGTACGGCGGCGGCGGCCCGGCGAACGACGTGGACGCGCGCGGGAACGCCGGCTCGCCCGCCGGACGGACCGCGGGCGACGAGATGCCTGCGGGGCCGAAGAGATACACGTTATTAATACATATCTTGAGACTATTTATACCGATTGTACTAGTCTCAGACTGAGCGCAGCTTGTACTATGGGTACTAAACCTAAACTTACATATACATACATACATTTATCTCTTATTGTCATTTATGTTTTTTTTTTGTACAATAAAGTATTTACATACATACATACATACATACATACTTTAATACATAAAAACATCCATGGCTCTGGTACAAACACTCACATTCACCATACAAACATTTGCCCCTTGTGGAAATCGAACCAACATCCTTTGGCTTCGTAGTCAGGGTTGATGACCACTAAGCTATCCGTCCATTAGGAGGCTATCCATGAATGATGTCATACGAATTTCATGATTTTTTCCATTATTGGGAAGATTTGAGCCGGTCTACATTTTCAATGGTTCCCGACAGTTGAAGTTCATGAAACAGTTGCAATGTTGTACTTATTCAACATTACTTAACAGAATTTCAGACTAGTGGACTTGATTTGGACTTTTCAGTTTTGATTTACTTTTTACGCAGTTGGGTTTTTGATTTTTTTAATTTACTTATTTTTTTATTTTACACCTTTTACTTCAGAATAAGTAAGAATCGTTGCTAACCAACTTTAAATCGTTAAGGATCCTAAACGGTCACTCAAAATGAGAAATGATATGAGAAACCTAAAGATGATTTATAAATACCTATCCAATGATACCCCACTTAACATAGCTCGTCGACTTAATTTTTTTTCATTTTCACAATATGGCGTCCGGTTGTCATATTGAATTTTGATAATTGTCATGTTTTTAGTGACACTCGCAAGATTCATCAATCATCAGAGATCAAAAACGCGTTTGGTCTCTAGGTTGCCGCAAAGGCACAAACATACATACATACATTATAGGCTTATAAACACATTACCTCTCCCTCTTTTGCGTCGCGCAGTCGGGTAAAAAGTACTGAAAGTGGTTTCGCTTCTCAATTGACAATATGCATGGATTTTGTTTATTCCAAAATAAAAAATAAACTTGCAAAATATAAAATACTCCATTTTGCGTCTCTTTTCTAAATTCATTAGTTTTTGGAATATTCCAAGTACAACACTAACAGTGAGTAAGACTCACAAACTTTATTCTTCGTTTTTTTGTAACTTTGAAACTATAACTTCTAAAATATCGCTTATTTTATCTCTTTATTTAGACATTTTTGAAGATGGATGATCTACAACTGTTTTACAGACTTATCCCATTCGATATGTGATGCATATTCTTTTTTTATGAATCATAAAGTTACAAATACTGTGACCTTATTAATAATACAATCTAGCTTAAGAGCTAATAAGTAACGGTAATCTAACAAAAACTGCGACTGAAAATAAACTTAAGAACACTTTCCTTGATGTCTCTATTAAGGGGAATACACTTTGTTTTTATGATCCTTGCGATCTTCCCTATTGTTGCATATGTTTGTAACCAATAAGAGGCAACACCATTTTGTATGATACCCCGTAAACAGGACTCCCTCCACAATAACTCTCACGTTGATTTTTTACTAGAGACCCGGCTTCTTCACAGGTGTAATTTACTAACAAAAATTTAGATGGCGATATCTCTCGTCAGCTAACGGGCATTCATAAATAACCAAGTTGAATGAGATAACTTGATAAAGTTTCTCATAGATGACACCGAGGGTAGTTTACCCAACCAAAAATCGATAATGTAATGACCGTAAAGACGAAAGACATTGAAAAATTCGCAGGGTATAGTAGCGGTAATGTGGAGAAACTGGCAAACCCCAGGGCACCGAATGCTGATGTTGCAGGTTCGAGTCCTGCTATTACCCTAATTTTTCTTTGTGTTGTCATTATATAGCATTTTAAAAACTTAAAATGTTTAAAAACCTACTATAAAATTTTCTAAATACCAGTTAAAACAGCATCATTATTCGTTGCGTGTTCTAGGAGTAAGCGGCGGGAGAGCGTCTTTGTTTATTTTGAACTACTATTACATATTAATTAACAATACGAATAAAAGTAAGAACTGTTATGAGGAACTTAACCTAATTAAAAAATACAGAAACTTAATTATTTACAACGGCAACGGCAACCTACGGCATGGGCGTACCCAGCTTCTGGCCTAGGGGGGGCAAGTCAGATGCTAGATTCGGTAATCCTCGTCCGCCATCGTCGCGTAAGGTTTTTTGGCAATTGCACCGTGCATTTTGCCAGTGTCTACTGCGCGGTTTATTTGAAAGTTAGAACACAAGGCCCCGCTTACACTTTGATTAGTAATTAGGCGAGTTCATACATGTTCTGCGGGATTTCCAGGGGGGCCAGCTGCCCCCCCCCCCCCCCCGGGTACACCCTTGCCCTGCAGTAAAGTCTCTTTGTTTTATACTGCGTAAAGAAGTCTAAATGGAAATTCATCAAATAAAAAATTTTCATCTTAAAACGTGAAATAGTAATACTCGTACTATTCCTGAATTTAGTCCAATGAAATTAATTGTGGGTAAAAACATTTCAGTTTATTATTTTTGCCGTCAAAAATTAAATAATCCTAAGTGAATGTTGTCCATAGTGAATTACTTTCAAATTGCATGTCGTCGAAATGAATTGAGCATCAAAGTGCAAGTATTTCAGGTTGAAGTTTTCAGGGGTCACAAAACCGGTTTTACTAAAACAGTCTACTTTATTTTACAATACAACTATGTTAAAATTACTTCAAACTCAAATTCTTTAGTCAGTCTTAATATGTAATGCTAAACTCAGATTTTTAGTTCCCTAGAATTCTGACAGCTGTCACAATTAGACGTTTCAGGGATGATAAACATTTTTCTCTACTGTACAAATTATTGGCAGAAAGCAGAAACGTAACTAATATAAAACTCAACGGACTAGCAACAATAAAATCTACAGAAACTGCAATAATATCGCGGACAAAGAAGTGCAAGCTAATTCTAGCATTCAAGTAAGAAGTTAAACGACATGGCACACAATCATTTTGCAAAGTTTGATGGAAAAATTGCAGTTGATAGCTGACGTTTTGCGGTCTATTTTTTAAGATTTTTAACACTGGAATTACAATTACGAAATAAATGGCATGTTGACAAAATATTTTTTTTTAAGATGAGAAATGTTGTAAGCAATCTTGGTGTCTTTTTTGCAAAAGTGCTATTTTAAAATAAATAACACCTACTAATGAAGTAATTACAAAAAAAATCATGGTATTTTAATTTAATTTATATGATAAAGCCTATTTATTTATGTATTTTACTGTAGAAATTTTGCAAAAAAAACTAGTGTTAGATTGCTAGAAAGCTTTTGTTTATTTAGCTCGAGCTGCGGGCTGTGCTTCAGCCTCCAAGGCAGTGCAAAGTTGATTAACTGTGGTATATTTACCGGTTATTGATTTAACCGGTTTTGTAAAAACTATACATATTTATTTAGTAAACGACAGTACTAAAATAATTAATATCAGTTTCGTAACGGTTTTGTTACGGTTTATTTATATCAGTTTAGTAATAAAATGTTTTTTTCTTTGTAACTATATAACGTTTTTGATTTTGACCCCGTGAGCGATAAGATCTTGCTCGATGAAGATAAAACATTAATTTATGTCATTTGAAAACAAACTCATTAACCAAAATTCGAAGTTGCAATACGTATAGGAATGAAAATAAACGTTCAGTTTCGAAATATTTGTTTCTTCTCTTCTCGAGTCACACAAGAAGTTGAATTATAACGTGAAATGTATCATAATAGTAGTTTATCTACACACATATCATAAAGGCTAAATAACGCGTTCAAAAACCCTAGGAAATGACCAGCATTATTACAACCAATGTTATTATAAGAATTTTCTTGTCTGTGGTAGTAGGTAAATCTGTTCTTTATTGGTCATCACATTACCGATATCTCGTGACTGCTCGTGACGTTATGAATTTAAATTTGGAACGGCTGTCAAAATTCAAGTTGGTCTCTATTCTAGTATCCACAGATATTAAAACAGTTATCGATACGAAACGTCAACTCAGTATGATTTTGTAATTTAAACGCACGACATTTGATCTCGAGTGACATGAAAATAGCAACTTCATTCGTTCGTCTATGGTTTAAAAAAAATGTTCGTCCTGACGGATAGATCGAATCACAGAGTACTTTTTTAATATACATGGCCGCCATTAGTTGTCATTCTTTTTAGGTTTTTTGCTGTTACGATTTTTTGCAGTTATGATATGTGTGTAGATAAAGTAATGTATGCAACTGTATATAATTAGGCCTTAAAACACTCGTGTGATCCTATTATGAAACTCGCTGACGCTCGTTTCATAAAACCACACTCGTGTTTTAAGGCCTCTCATTATATAGCAGTTGCATAAAATACTATTATGCATACATTACTTTATCTACACACATATAATTACAGCAAATAACCGTAACAGAAAAAAAGCCAACATACGAATGACAACAGTAATGGCGAAAATTCGATCCTCTGTCAAGACGAACGTTTTTTTAAAATCATAGACAAACGAATGAAGTTGCATTCTCATGTCACTCGGGATCAAATGTCGTGCGTTTATATTAAAAAACACATACTGGATTGACGTTTCGTATCGATAACTGTTTTAATATCTACGGATACTAGAACTGAGACCCACTTGAACATTGACAGCTGTTCCAAATTTAATTCATAACGTTAGAGATATCGGTAATGTGATGACCATTGAAGTACAGATTTACCTACTACCACAGACAAGAAAAAATTTATAATAACATTGGTCGTAATAATGCTGGTCATTTCCTACGGTTTCTGAACGCATTATAGAGCAATAATGACATGTGTGTAGATAAAAATATTTATCTGGTTATCCGTAGAACTCGTAAAGTTGATGTCGCTGACGTACAGTCAACCAATTTCATTCTAATGCCACTGTAGAAACTTCGCAATACATGTCATATCATCCCAGCGATCACACATTGTAATGACGTTCTGTAGTGGAAACTGTAGTGGAATATGAATCAAATTAGTTTACTTTCTTTTTATTTCAACTATCGCTGGCACTATCTTTATAATGAAAAAAAAAAGTGCAAGTTTGCAGGTGGTAGGACCTTGTGCAAGGTCCGTCCGGATCGCTACCACCATCTTGCTCGCTAATCCTGCCGCTAAGCAGCAGTGCTTGCACTGTTGTGTTCCGGCGTGGAGAGCAAGACAGCTGGTGTAATTACTGGCACAAGAGGTATTCCATCTTAGCCCTCTGGGTTGGCAACGCATCTGCACTCTCTTTGTTGTTGCAGGTGTCTATAGGCGGTGGTGATCACTCACCATCAGGTGACCCACTTGCTTGTTTGCCTTCCTATGTTTACATTTCTTTACATTTCTAAGTCTACCAACGCTTCGGAAAACTCAAGATTCTGAAAAAAGAAGCACCGCAAGAAACTCAGCAGCCTATCCTTTTTACCCGACTACGGCAAAGCCAAAAGGAAGGGTTATGTTTTTAGCAGTCTATGTATTTTTTTTCTCTTTTCAAAACAAGGTTACAGAGCAATATAGCCAAACAACTAAAATGTCGATACAATTTGGTAAGTATGCGCTTATCCTGGAAAAGGACCAAAACTTAGTTTTCAAGCTAAAAACAAAAGGCAAAACTTAGCGGCGACATCCTGTCTTTTTGCCGAAAACCGCTTAGCAGATTTCATCACTCGGTAGACGTGTCGTTTTACAAAAAAATCTCCTGATATGACAACGATATAAATACTCAGACCATCTACTGCATCTGTACATATTATAAGTAAGTAAAAATATTAGACTTCGTCAGAAAAAAAATCTACCTAATAAAAATTTTGCAAGTGCAAAAATATTGTCAACTCTCCTAACACATCCATCCAATCTATAACTCTCTGGTCTGGTAATACACTCTCAAAATATGTATATCTCTACCGCCTGCCATCTCCTGCGTCGTAAAGATCTGTTCTCTCTTTCACATCTTCTTTCCGTAATATAAAACAAAGTCACTTTCCACTTCTGCCTGTTAAGCCATCTTAAGCCACTTACTCCTTTTTAATCACGCAACGGATTTTGATATGGTTGATACTGTCATTTATAAAAGAAAATACAGAAAATATGTACATTACATACATACGATGTAATGTATATAAATGAGTGCCGAGTAATAAAACGACCGCGAATAGCACTAGATGCATTCCAGCAATTGTACACTGAATGTATAAAATATACTTAAACGTGCTTAAACGGTGCAAACTGTAAGTCGATATACAGTTTAAGATTCGTGTCCTGCCAGATGACTAATATTTTCTTCATAATGTCATTTAAATTGGCATTTAAATTGACAGAGACGACACATGTGTTAAGTAATGTAGGTATACTGAGAGTTTATGAATCATGTATAAATTTTGGTAAATGTAAGGTGTCAGTTGCGGCTACAGCTCGCTAGCCAACATTCGGCTAAACGGCGACGTCGAGTTAGTGGGCGTGCCTGTGCGAACGGTCCGTCGCATCGAAATAGATGGTGGTAGCGATAAGGTGTATGATGGAAGTGTACAACAAACTCACCCAGCGTGTTCTCCTTCCGATGTATGACCCTCGCCTGGGTCATGCTGCCGAAGGGGAACTCGCAGCGGTCGGAGGTGGGCGTGGGGATGTTCTGCGGGATCTTGCCGTCCATGGGGCACACGGTGTTGGGCGACTTGAAGTTGTCGCGCGGCGGCGCCGGCGGCTCCGCGCTCGTGGACGCGCCGTCCTCCGCCAGCAGCCGCCCGATGCCGCCCAGCCCGGAGAGCAGCTCGGCGCTCTGCGGCGGCCGCGACGTGCCGGCATCTGGAAATTGTGGCGGGTTGATTCGGCTGCGAACGTGATCCTAATGCAACCTTTACAGCGTCAAAGGGACTTTAAGGCGATAAAGTCATTGTTAATATACTTCGATGTTTCGGCCGCGTTGCAACGGCCGAAGTCACGAAATAAAAGTTGAGAGTATTACTGCTGTTCAGCCCGCGCCAACCACTTCACGAGGTAAATTAACAATTATTTTATCACGTTATAGTCCCGTTGACGTTATAAATATGTGTGCAAATCGCGAAAGTTTAAAACAATTCACCTCCTCTAAGAAAAACCGGTTTTAACCGGTTATTACTCAGCAAAAATAACCAGGTTTGCATTCCCTACTTGGTAAGTCCTGATGAACCGAAACAAATAACTATGATGCGATGCGAACTCGTGCCACGGAGATCACGCTGCAATTTCTTGTAATGTGACGTAAATGACTCCAAATATTGGAAATAGGTTTTATTATTTTCGACACAACATCGTGCAATTTGAAATCCCATCAAAAGGATTTCTTTTTAAAAATTGTGAATTATAGACTTTCAATGCAATTTAAACATTGCAAGAACCTGACGTATGCAGCACGGCTCAGGAAACACGCGCGTGGCCCGGCCTTCAATTTTTAAACGATTTGTCCACCTATCTTCTTATTTTATATACCATTTTTCTAATAGAAAGTAATCACTACTGCCAACGGGAACCGGCGACCCAAAGACCTCTATCCTTATAGTGTCAACATAGAGTTCCTCACCCTCCTGGTCAGTGTTGATGCGCAGCTCGGTGCCGTGCTGTAGGCGCAGCGAGACGGCCGCGTCGCCGTCCAGCTGCACGGACAGTATGCCGAGCGCGCGCAGCTGCGGCGCGCCCGCCGCGGCCAGCGCGCGCAGTCGCGCCGCCGCCGCGCGCGGCACCGACAGCGTCACGCGGACCGAGTTCCACGGCTCCACCTGCACAAATTGACGATAAGCTTGCGTTTTAGTTAATCCAAATATTAAAACTTGTAAAAAAAGAAAAATACTGTTTTGGGTTTCTTTCTAAGGTAAGTTTTTCAGTGAGTAACTTTAACAAACTCTCCAAAAAGCGGGCATGAATGTTCTTTGACGACATATTCCACGTTGTCACTAGTAAAATGGGTATGAGTTTAAAACTAACTCATACAAAAATGACTATATTCTTTATTTGGATTCGAGTTTGTTATTTCTATAACGCTATAACTTAAAATATCGTTAAAAAACTTCATAAAAAGAGGTGGTTCCTAATTCAACTGGTTTTGTTTTTCATAATTTGATTTCATAAAGTTCGTAAACGGTAATGGAACGAAATGACCTTCATTGTATGATCGTAGCTTAATGTATTGGGGCATCTTCAGAGTTCATAATATTCAGAAAGCCACAGGGCAGTAAGATGTCTCTCTTGCCCAGTGATTCCCAAAGTGGTCTATTATATCGACCCCTAGTAGTCGATTTCAACTTCCAAGGGGTCCATGGCAGTGAAAAATAACTTTAGAACCCCTGAGATTATACGAGACTATACATTTTTTCCGACGCAACATACGTGACATAGAATGGCCTTTATATCTTATGTCATGAAGAATCTTTTTAAATCCTATTTTTTATTTATTCAAAAGTAGGAAGTCTCAGTATTTTCCAAAGAGCAATATTCGTTAGGAAAATATACGCTGACGCGAAAAAAACTGTTCCATTTATTAATTAAGAAAAAGTATAGAATTGTAAAAAAATTACAATAAGGAAGCCAAAAGGGGTCGACGCCACACAAGAAAAATAGCAATTGCTCTACCATAACAAAAAGTTTAAGGACCTCAGCCCTGTTTTTTCAAAGCGCATCAGCATCGAGTTTGATGTTTAAGTACCGCTGTGTCTCGCTCACTCATGCTAGCGGGCTAGACAGTGCACTGCTTCGGCGTCGAGCTCGTCGCTGTTACACTTAGAGACAGGGTTTGAAATTATCAAGATAAATATGCCCTTTGATAATTATCCGATAATTATCAAACAGATATAACCCTTGCTATTGAGGGCTATGCTTGGAGTTTCTCTGCGTGATCGAATCAGAAATGAGGAGATCCGCAGACGAACGAAAGTAACCGACATAGCCCAGCGGATTAGCAAGTTGAAGTGGCAGTGGGCAGGGCACATAGCACGGAGAACTGATGGCCGATGGGGTCGGAAAGTTCTCGAATGGCGGCCGCGTATTGGCAAGCGCAGCGTAGGACGACCAGCCACAAGATGGTCCGATGACCTCGTACAGGTGGCAGGAAGGCGCTGGTTGCATTCTGCTTCCAACCGGCCACTTTGGAAATCCATGGAGGAGGCCTATGTCCAACAGTGGACTTCTTGTGGCTGAGATGATGATGATGATGATAACCCTTGCAATCCTTTTTTAACTAATATTACATATCAATATTTAAGTACGTTAGAAGCAAGTTGTTTAGTAAATAAATTATACGCATTTTACAATCAAGGTAATCAATCCGTTCTTAATTTTTTATTTATAATTTCGTGAATAAAAACTTGCAAACAAAAACACGAGAAGGTAATCAACTACATATTACTTAATAAAATTGATGAGTGGAATTTCATCAATATCAACCTCACGCATTATACTTATCATAGATAATTATCAACCTATATTTATCTTGATAATTATCAAAGATAATTATCAATGACTAGCGGACGCGCGCGACTTCGTTCGCGTGATATTAGTTTAGCCTATGTCCATCAGGGATAGTGTAGCTTTCTATCTGTGAAAGAATTTTTGAAATCGGTTCAGTAGTTCCAGAGACTACCCCCTACATACAGACAAACTAACAAACAAACAAAGTTTACCTCTTTATTATATTAGTGTAGATGTAGATAGAGAACCTCTTTACTGCTCTAGAAGGTACCTTGTTAACTTTGAGTGTGTTGGGATGCGGCTCGGCGAGCAGTGTGCGCAGGTCGCGGAGCAGGCGGCGCAGGCGCGCGGGGAAGCGCGGGTCGCGCAGGTCGCCCTCGCAGGTCACCACCACGCCGCACGCGCCGCCCGCCGCGCCCAGCCCGTCGCTGTCCGCTGCCATACTGCCGAAGGAAACCAACTATTAAATACATAGGAAATTTTACAAAAAAATATATATAAAAGCTCCGTGGTCCTAACCTGACTGGCCAACTTTAGTTTATCTGAGTTTATCTATAGAGATAAACTACGCACACACATAGCACATAGCGCACATAGGTGCGCCTCTTTCTTATGACAGTAATTTGACAGAGATGAAGGGTGGGATCAATGATACCTGGTTATGTTAGGGCCACTAGAAGATAGTGTATGTCTGCCGACGGTATCCAAATGGCTGGGCCAACATTATTATAATATGGCTATTATTTAAAATGGAGGCAGGTTATTTATAACTTAACTGGCAATGATAGGACATGACAAAGCCAGGCTCCAGATATGCATGAAAGAAAGCATCAAAGATATTGCTATTTACTGCAAGGTGTATTTGCAAATTTACAATTACCTTTAAAACACTAACATTATACTATACATTTATTATTTATACTTCACAAATAAATATATTTCGAAATTACATGCTGTGTACCTTATTGTTATGCATTCTGTACCTTATTTATATTACTAGCTGTATATTATTTTGACACGGCAGTGCACCACTGGCTTTCAACATTGGTGATAAGTATTACAATAAGTGTAATTAAAGAGTTTTGCCTTTCAATAATAGTAGTTTATGCTACTGCTATATAATGAGAGGCCTTAAAACACGAGTGTGGTTTTATGAAACGAGCGTCAGCGAGTTTCATAATAGGATCACACGAGTGTTTTAAGGCCTAATTATATACAGTTGCATACATTACTTTATCTACACACATATCATAACTGCAAAAAACCGTAACAGCAAAAAACCAAAAACGAATGACAACTAATGGCCGCCATGTATATTAAAAAGGTACTCTGTGATTCGATCTATCCGTCAAGACGAACGTTTTTTTTAAACCATAGACGAACGAATATAGTCCCTATTGTCATATCACTCGAGATCAAATGTCGTGCGTTTAAATTAAAAAAACATACTGAGTTGACGTTTCGTATCGATAACTGTTTTAATATCTGTGGATACTAGAATAGAGACCAACTTGAATTTTGACAGCTGTTCCAAATTTAAATTCATAACGTCACGAGCAGTCACGAGATATCGGTAATGTGATGACCAATAAAGAACAGATTTACCTACTACCACAGACAAGAAAATTCTTATAATAACATTGGTTGTAATAATGCTGGTCATTTCCTAGGGTTTTTGAACGCGTTATTTAGCCTTTATGATATGTGTGTAGATAAACAATAATTCTACATGCTTAAATAGGTAATAGGCCTACAATCAACATAATTATATTTTATGAGGGTGCATATTAGAGGGTGCATAGATGTATTAATTTCTAAATAAACCATTTTAATAAAGTTGACACAAAGCAAAATATAGGAATTAATTTATCAATGCAAAATTTCTGTACATTTGGCATGCATCTCTGTTTTAGAGACTGTTTCCTGGAATAAGAAATGGCAGTTGATGTAACAGAAATATACAACAAAAATACCTAAACTTGTTTTGCCTAGTTTGGAATGGAAACTTTAACACAGCAGAACAATCCTTTTTTTGATTGTCAATCTACTTGTAGCTGTACTTTATTTAGTGTTTGCAGTCCAATGGGAATCATTTGTATAATTTTTCAAAATTATACATTGACAAGTGAGCATTGACCTAACCAAAATTTCAGTTCCCTTTACTGTGATATGATAAAAAATGTACATAAAATATAAATAATTAGATCATTATTTAGTCATGAAGAATGAATGGTGGTTTTAAAATTTTAATGACAACTAAACCCTCGAAACTTTGTACTTAAGCATAATACAAAAAAACAGTTTTAAAGTTGTTTTGTAGAAAACTGATGTGACATTTGAGCACAAGTTTTGATAAATTTTCCAAGTAAATGTGAGATACACTGTAAAAAAAAGCTGTATAGCAATTTCTTGACTACACCAATCTACCACTTTATTAAAACTAATTTGTCCGTAACATGTTTAAAACAATAGCAAACTGTTTAAGTAACTAACTTTCCCCTCATTTAATTGATGATATATGTTTATCTAGGCTATCCTAAATGAGTTATTTTCTTTTTTATACAACATAGGAAGGTAAACAAGCAAGTGGGTCACCTGATGGTAAGTGATCACCACCGTCTATAGACACCTGCAACAACAAAGAGAGTGCAGATGCGTTGCCAACCCAGAGGGCTAAGATAACCCTGTTTAATAATATACAGGATGGGCCGTCTAGATAGGTGCTACCATAGATTAAAAAAAACTTGCACTCAGTTCAGGAATCGAACCTCGTATTGAAGAAAAGATATATATTATTTTTATTTCGATATTGATTGTGTAGGTCTTATAATAAGACCAAATCGACAGTCCCAGTGAACAGAGTTAGATCTACAGATGACATTATGTTAAATTTATTACTTAAGAAAATATATATAAATCACAAACTTCTTTGCGCAAGTTTTTGTAGATAATACTGTGTTATTTGAAACTGTCAAAATAATGCAAATAAACAAAGTAAAAGATTAAAGATTCCCCATGCAACAAACATGTTTTTTTTTCCCTGTTTTTGGTATGTAACCCTTTGTGGTGAGAGTCAGACTTACATTTCGCAAGTTTTTGTAAGTGTTCATTAAAATATTATTTGGTGGGTCTCTTCTAAAGATAATATATTTCTTTATTATGTTTTAACTACTGTAATGTCATGTAATAAAAAGAATCCAAAACAGTTATGTTTTCAGTAAAGGTTTGATCTTAGGCCACACTCCCAGACAATTAATGTGATAAATACAATATACATATAAGATAGGAAGCAAAGCAGTGTTTCCTACACACTTTATATCAGTGCATAATAATGAGTCAAAATTGAAAACATTTAACCGATACAAAAATAATTATCAGTTTCATATCATTTTGTAACTATTTATATCACTTCAGTAACAATTTAATTCCTAAACTTGTAATAATCATTTTAGTAATAGTTAAAATTACTTTTTTATTTTAACATAAAGAACTACGTCAGAATACAAAAAATTGTAAAGATTTCCACTTCATAAAAACGACAGGTGCTTTGCAGGTTACTTTACCGCAACTCTATTTTTTTTTTGGCAATTTGACTTTTGAATGTTTTATTTTTCCATATCAGAAACATAGTATATACTAGCATATAGACAAATAAAAAAACTGATTGGTGAGTAACAGTTTTTAGATCTATCAAAGTGAGCTATAAATTATTAATAAATGCAAATTTCTTACTGAAGCGAATTGACCTGTCACTCAAAACAAGTTCAATGAAGTTGTGTTTATTCTCTCTCTATTACTCATGCACGAGCCATAATAGATAACTTTCTCACTCGCACAAACCTAGTTCCAAAGTTAATATTATTTCTAGAGATGCAACGATTGAGAAGTTGTGCATCATTACCAAAAGTTATAGTGATTTAAATGATTAATAGTATGAGCATCAAAATTGCATAGTGGTAAGTTTGTATGTAAATTCTATAATGCACAAAAAACATAAATGATCAATTGAATTCAAACTATGATAAATTAAGTTACTAAGATGCTATTAAGATTAAGATAGCTAGTTAAAACTACTGGGTAGTTTGTTAGCAACAATTTACTAAACATAATTATCAAAAATAATTTAAGTTAATGCATACACAATTGTAATAGATAATGATTGTAATGACTGAATCACTGCATCCCAAATTTTTTTAACGTTTTATAAATTTAGCTTTAATACATAATGGTAAGGAATATCCGCTGCTGATAACCTGTGTACAGCCAACCATGTGTCTATGCTGGGATATTATGACATTTATTGACAAGTTATTATGACATTTATTCTCAAGTTATTATGACATTTATTGTGATAAGGTTCTACTTAGGCCCATGAAACAAATTGGTTGACTGTACACCCAGTGGAAGAAAATTTTGTTATGTTTGTTAAGCGACTATGGAGGTTATGTTATGAAAGTTGTAGATCACCATGGTATCTGGTGAAGTATTTTATGTATAGTCGACCAAGAAATTGCTTGAGCACTTTTCGACCGCATTACAAAGGGATAAGGTGTAAAAGTGGTCAAGCAATTACTTGGTCGACTATGCATAATAAAGTCAAATATCTGAATTTAGATAAGGCTTAAAAGAAGCTCTTATGAGTGGTAGAAAATTTATCACTAGCACGGAAAAATCTCTGATGAGAAGATACTGGTAAAAAATTCAGCCAGTTATCATTAAAAAAACAAAGTTATGGTGTATTTTTTTTACATCTTTTTTAACACATTAGGACCTAACGATTAGGTGAACACTCTTGTGAGCCAGGGATCACCAAAGCAAGCCGGGATCATTTTCAAACATGCCTGCCCAGAATATAATCAATTCTTTTTTAAAACCACTAAGAAATTCATATCTTCTTGACAATGCATTTGAATATTGTACCTTTTTGTTTCATAAATAAATTAGATAAGATTTCATCTTGCAAAAACTTCTATTAGGTTAAATTACACAATTCCATGACATCATGCCACTGAAGTTATTAGGTGTGGAAATTCAATGCATCAAATTCTTAACGAATATTGAAATCTTGATAAAGTGACACTGCAAAAAATAATAAAAGAATTTTAGTGGTGTCATAATAATTAAAGTTTAAAAAAAACTTTTAAAACCATCTTTAAGCAGGTTACAGGAATTATAAGTGGAAAGTTGTTACTCAAAAAAGCCTTATTTTTTTATGGAAGTATTTGCCTCTTGGCAAGTCATATTCAGATCCAAGTTTGTATTGATACCTTGCAAGCTGTCATTGTAATATTCCATGCCTAACCTTACACCTATTTACATTGTGACAGTATTGACAAACATCATGTGCTAATAAGAATAAAATAAACAACTTTGTTTTTAACTTTCAACCCCTAATAAATCACTAAGCTTCTAGATTTAACAAAATGTGGCACGAATAATACGCGCGGAAGTTGCCCATGCACGTAACAACAAGGTCGAAGTTTCGACAGCCGAAAACACAACAACTACAGTTACACAACCCTAATTTTTAACTTAATTAGCGTGTAGATTAGAGTAAATCAACTGAAATTAACTTTTACAGGCGGCCGGCCCTGAGGGACACGGCCGCGGCCGCACAGGCGCCCGCGACACCGCTCGACCCGTGTCCATTACAACGAACCGCCACCCCTAACACTACGCAAAATGTAAATAAACTAACAAAATGCACTCACCTCTCATACAATGTCACATTCCGTTCAATTCCACACAAGTTCTATTCCCTTGTGATGAAAATCATCCTGGAAAATCAAGCGCAACATTACTATCCGGCGCGATCGCTACGCTAGGCAATATCAAGTCTTATGGCCAGTGTCCACTACTCCAAAAACATATGATACGCCACTCTTCTCCCGCCCCAGGTTCGCCCGGGGCTTGCTTCTCTGCTTATTTCCGATTTTTCACAACGAATCACAAGACTAGAATCACTGATATCGTTACACAAATCGAGTCCACCGATCTATGTTCCAGTGACGCAAAGCTCATACATCGTGAAGAGCAGCAGCCATTTTGAAATGTACGGGGGAGTGCAGTCACGGCATGGAACATTCGTAGATTACTGCCGTTCCCGTGTCTTTTTCCACTTGAAACGTAACGCGATACTTAAAAAACTTTATGCAGTTTCCATTTTAACACTTTAGGTCACAGAACTTCACTCCATTTTCCCATTGAAACTATCCAAAACAACCTAAGCGACATCCGATAATTCCAGCTTACCCCATTTGCATGACACACATAAAATACCGAAAAAACACTCAAAACACTTAAAAACGTACATAAAACGTGTCGTGCCGAATTTTAAGAAGTTATAGTATCGCATCAGTATATCAGTCCAGTAGAAAAATCGCTAAAAAGATTGGTATATAATTTACAAATAGTTAATTCGGTACGAACAATAACAACGGCCGCCATTTGCAATTTTCAACTTGACATGCGCATTGACTCGAACTAGACAAACATGCACGATATAGCGTTTGCATGGTGGTCATTTCAGATAAAAAATAAATTCTACAGAACTCATTAAGTTCTTGATATACATGCTTATATGCAACATCCATGCATATAAAATATGGGCATATAAAGAAAGAATGACTATTAAAAGCTACCTTAATTTTAAATTCTGTTTTTACTAGAATTCGACCTTACTACAACGTTATATCGTCAGACTTTCATGCTCCAATGAAGATAGTTTTTGATTGGTGGAAAGTATAATCTCCATGTTTTGTAATAAATTCGAAAGTGCTGATTGGCTGCCGCCATGAAACGTGAGGACACGAATCACTTCCTGTTAAAGCAATTAAAACTAAAAAGTTTATAATTTATGTGTAAAATATAATTTGATCTTATCCGGTAATACTATCTTGATTTTCGGTAGGCAGACTTCGTTAAATATGAAGTTTTGTTTCACCTGAAAATAATGTACAACGAAATATTTCGCATTTTATTACATAAACTAAACAAAACCACAACGTTCTTATCCTGGCTGTTTCTTTCAGTCGACTGTTTAGTCAACATTGTTCGGTCTTTTCCTATCACAAATATTCTAAAATAATAATATTATACTAGCTGCACTTACTTAAATATGAAACTTATTGTAAATGATATACTTAATAAGTAAGACGCATTATTTCATACGTGCTCAAAAATATTTATTTAGAAGAATCATTGTCGTATTTGTAAAATTATTGAGGGGTATCATCTTTTTTGGGGAAACCTCCTTTCGGCACGGCTTGAAACAACCCCTTTCTTGCTATTTCATCAGCCCAGTCGTCAAACGCCGTTTTTCTGGAAAACAATTAAGATATATTTTTATTTTTAACCGATTTCAAAAGAGAAGGAGGATCCTAACTTGTTGGAATCTTTGCTATCTTATCAAGGCGTTCTTTTCGAGTACATGTCGTTAAACATTGTATTCAAAAAAATATAAAGGTTATATACGCCTGATAAAATATGGTCAGATCAGAAACAACATCATGTGGCTTGGTATCTGATAAATCCCTTAAAAGGAGCCGCCACTAAATCAAGAAGAAGACGAACATAAGAAGTTCTTTCGAAGCGATATGCTAAATTTATAAAACAAGCCACCATTCAAAATTACGTTCAACCCGCTTAATGTTTTATGCATTGACAACGTTTTGGTTTAAAAAAAGGTTGTTAAGTATTTAATCCTCTCTTCTGACAGTAGTCGGGTAATAAGGGAGGTGCGCTAGACGGTTATAATCATTCAGCAAATTGGTTACAGCTGTGATATTGTATTTTTCTTGAAGCCGCGGTAGTCTAAAGACCACTCACTCAACACTCAAGCGAATCGATGAATGTCGGCACTATTCGCAGACTTTACACCTCTACGATAATCATCCTATTACATCAGTATTTCGGTGCTAACAAAAACAGAATACTTGGCTTTGTCCGCACTTAACTAAAAACATGGCTGTATAAGCATAGATTCCTTTACTTTTCTGTAAGTTTGAAAAGTAAAAAAATGTTAAAGGCCCTACATACATTACTTCATTTTAAATGAACTCGATTTGAGTAGCAAGTACTGAATTAGTTATATAAAATATTTTATTTTACTCGCCAGTTTGCTGTCGATTTTTTTATTAGCAAAGCCTTAAAATGTACAAGAATTGAAGGAATGTTTCTCATTTCCTGTTTTGGTTAATTTCTTTATTTTTATAAGATTTATCAGATCAATCATAAAAAGAACTTGTCTAAAGTTGATCGTCGGGGGCCCTTAAAACATTTCTGAAATGGTTGATTGATAGACTTGATAGTATAAAAAAATTAAGGCCTACATATACTTAAATCAAAAATAAAAATAGTTTTAGGTGTGTTTTGAGAGGCTACGGCCAAAACATTATCATAAGGATGTGCTAAAGTTGCTTGTTTTCATCAAACAGGTATTTATTTTACTTTATTAGCCAGAAATCAATGAGTATGTGTATTCCGTTACTACACTTGAAAAGTTAAGTAAAATAATCATCAATGCATGTTATTACGTGTTTTTAACTATTTAAATGAAAAGAGGATATCTTCATTAGTGTAGTCAAGTTTCCGTAATTAATAGAAATTATATATTTATAAACAAATTTAAGTTGTCAAAAGTGCCTGCCTAATTGTGTTCTATGTTGCCTTACCAACTCTATACCATTCAGAATCCCTTTTTAAAATAGTAATAGGTCACTATCTAACGTCTGGTCCCGAATAAAAGTTACAAATTAGAAATTACAACCTTATAAAATATGAAAATTAAACCATGTGGTAATTTAACATAAGGTTTAGCTTTGTGTACAAAATCGTTATGGAGTTAAAAGTTCCGGCTGTTACCCTACGCATAAAGTAGTTGCCAAAAAAAACATTAGTAAAAGGTGACTTAGATGTTTTGATTACAGCTGTTTTTGTTGGCCATACATACTTTAAATTAAATACCCAGGTAGAGTGGACAAGATATCCTGTGTTTTCAGGTATCAATAAGAAAAATCCAGGACCATACCATACCAAAAAATGTCCAGTATTTTTCCATGAATCCTGTAATTTTAGATAATACGTCAAGTAGCATTCTACTGGACACTCGCAGCAGCACACTAGTAGCACTCAGGGTGCACACCCTGTGCCCAGGCCACCCAACTCTTCTCAGAGACATACAAAACACAGAAAAAACTACTTTTCCCAGTAATGAGCAGTTACATTGACCCCTGTCAACTTCTACAGTGTATGTTAAGATGTGTAAAATATATATATACATGTATTTGCAATTATTGTCTGCCTAAAAGTCAAGAAGTTAACAACAACAACAACAAATACTCTAAACACAAATACCAAAAAATTATTATTTTTGTAACCTAAGTAAGTTTCGATGTGTATTTGTATTTTTTTAAACATTCAAATTATTAAATTTAAATTTTTATCTATGTAATGATGAGGCCTGGGCTTTTTCATTGCATGGGAAGATGAAAGATAACTATGGAGTTGATACCGAAATTAAAACTTTACTCATACTCATTAATTTAAGTAATACCAAAAGATTAAGTTAAATGCCACACCATGTTTATTACATTATGGGCCTTATTCGAATTAGTATGCATTTGCACGCGCGACAACTCAATTGTGGCCGCCCCAGTGCACAGGTGCGCAAAACGACTAATATCTTTGCGAAGTTAGCGGAGCCTGACTACAGACTTCATCTATCCTGCTGCATAGCCCTGGATCTACAATTTTTTTGAACCAGGGCAGAGTCTTGGTCGCGCTCCCTCTCTCTGGCGTTTGAGATAAATGGTGATTTTTTGCCCCAATCATATTATTATGTTATTATTCGGTACCCCCTGAAAGTGCTCGAGGCAGGTGCGCCGGTTTCCCCTCCCTAGATCCCTGGCTACAGATTCTTACTTACGCATAAAATTCTCTGTAAGTCGCCCTGCGCGGCATCAACACTAAGACGGCAAAGGTTATGCCCCCGAGCGCAGCCAGCGCGAACGCTTGGGCTATCCTCGACTTGGTCTGCGCCCAGTGCAGCCTCCGCATGACCGGCTTGACGCGGCAGGGCGGCGCGGGCGGCGGCGGCGGGCAGATCTGCGGGCACGGCGGCGGCGGCATGGGAGGGCACGGCACGCGGGGGGGGCACGCGTTGCTCATTGTGCTGGAGTGAATAAGGATATGCTATCATATTGCTCAGCAGGGACAGAGCTGCAACGAGCCACTCCATTTAGGGCGGTCCTTTGCAGTGGTTTCCAAATCGCTCCACCTTAAAGCCGAAACCGGTCGCGATTACGACGCCCCGCCCCCCCAACTAGCTTCGTAGAGCTACGTTACGCATGTGTTGCGCATGAGTAACGAGCTCTACGAAGCGAACTGCGCAAGCATCCAGTGTGGCTCGGCCATAAATAAACCTCTAAAAAGTAAACATATAATTTAGCATTTTAAAGTCCTCGTCACAAAAACCTAAAAAAGTGAAAAAAAAGTTAAGATGAGTAGTAATGTTTTGATGTCAGCGTAGTCGCGTCGGGGAATACTAAGTTATTAAAAAAAATTAATAGGAAATTAACCATTGAAGAAGAAACAACAGTAATTCTATCTTATATTAAATTTACAAAACTGTGCCCCCAGTTAGATAATGATTAACACGAAGACCTACCACTTCTGTTACCCCAGTTGATAAATTAGTTATCTTTAAAATTGCAGGTTCGACACAAATGCGAGATGGCGCAAAGTTCGCACGGCGGCAGCCACCGCCGCAGCCGGGAGCCGGAGCACCTCCGCTACACGAGCACCGATTGGGAGGCCAAGGAGGCACTTATTCAGAGGGAACTGGACGAGGCGCGTGCGCGGGCCTCGCAGATGGAGAAGACCATGCGCTGGTGGTCCGACTGCACGGCCAACTGGCGCGACAAATGGACCAAGGTCCGCAACGAACGCAACAAGGCCAGGGAGGAAGCTAAACAACTCAAAATAAAAGCCGACGCACTCAGCAAGGAACTGGCTACACTCAAAGCGGAAAAGAACGACCTAGGACAACAATTAACTGACGTTAAAAAAGACAACGAAAAGCTATTAACCATAGGCGAAAGCAGGATAGTATCCGGCGATCTGACTATTGACGATGGAGTCGAGCTGAGAAGAAAAGGATACGTGTCACCTGGCGAACAGCCCTCGCATCGACAAAGAGCGTCGCTCGACTCGCATAAGTTCTCTCACGTGGATAATGTGCTGGCGAGCAAACTGAGCGAGATGAGGCTGAGATTAGAGGAAACCAGTAAGAGTCTGCAGAGCGAGAAAGATCAGAAGGCCTTCCTGCTCGCTAAAGTAGAGACTTTAACCGCTGAGCTGCACAACTTGAAGATGGAGCTGACACATAACGATAGAACCTTAGGATCCACAGACTCTAGTCACAGCGAGCTCGAGCGACTACAAAACGAGTTGCAAGACGAAGTCGCTGCCAAACAAACTCTAGAAGAGAAAATAGCAGAATTAAAGATGGAGATTGAGAAACTGAAATCGGAGAACACAATACAGTGGAGTAAACGGGAGCTCATGGAGACGGAGAACATAGCTATACTGAGAGAAAATAAAAAGCTTTACAGTCAGGTCTGCGAGTTGAGGGAGCAGATACACAAGCTGAACAGGATTTCAGATGGTAGCGCCTATGGCTCAACATTCTCTAATGAATACAGCCGTTTGGATTCTGACCTCTATTTAAGGAAAACCAGTGGCAGTCCGAGGTCCCACGAGTCTAGTAAAGGCAGGGTCTCTGACAGTAGCGCATATGGTTCAAAGTACAATGAATATACAAGACTAGATCCCAGTATGCTGTATGATGCTGGCGACAGAAAGCACAGCGGCAGTCCAAGATCGCACGAATCCAGCAACGGTTCCTCAGAAGTAAACTTGGAGCATTCCCATCCGAAAACTTCTGTGGAAGACGACGAGCTAGCTATTTTAGAGAGGAACGAAAATTAAACTAGGTAATTACCTTTTTTTGGCGCCTAAAACTGAAAAATGTACGCAATATTTAAATTATTATATTTATAATGGATCACAAATGAATTATGTCAAATATGACAGCGCGAAATATTCTCTTTGAAATCAGAAGATTATTCATTAAGGTTTTTCTAAATTATTTTGTAAAAGGCTCTACTACACAGCTTGGAAAGAGAGACATGATTATATGTTAGACTGATAAGCTAAACAAATTGCTTCTATAAAAAAATATTAATGACTATTGAAGAGAAGAAAATAAGTGGTTTGCAAAATGCTATATTAGAATTCTAACACTTATTAATATACCATTACTTTTATAGTGGTTTAAAATGAAAATGAAGCACAACTCTATTTAGTGGCCGTATCATCACCGCTCAAGCATCATTTATCGCTCTGTACGTCTCTTATGACACTAGTTAAACAGCCGCACGGAGGAGTAAGTTAAATTTGGACGGTTAGTTAGGACCGCCGTAGTGCCATCTAGGTAATTGTCGTGTTTTAAATCTACAAATGAATCCACAATGAAAACTAATCACTCATTCAATACTATTTTTTTTTATACAACATAGGACGGCAAACAAGCAAGTGGGTCACCTGATGGTAAGTGATCACCACCGCCTATAGACACCTGCAACAATAAAGAGAGTGCAGATGCGTTGCCGACCCAGAGGGCTAAGATGGAATACCTCTTGTGCCAGTAATTACACCGGCTGTCTTGCTCTCCACGCCGGAACACAACAGTGCAAGCACTGTTGCTTAGCGGCAGGATTAGCGAGCAAAATGGTGGTAGCGATCCGGACGGACCTTGCACAAGGTCCTACCACCCGCACGAGCACATGAGTAAATATCTCGCAGAGGCGAGCGCAGGCGCGGCAGTGAGTCGGTAATCTTATCGGAGACCTCGTGACTTACAAAACCACTTGATTTACATACACACCCCAATTCTCAGTTCATGCGAGATTTATCTCACATTCGAGTTAGTCAATTCTCTTGTCAGTGAGATGAAGTCTCATTCGAGATGATTCGAAGTATCAAAATTTGACAGTAGTTTCAGCAGGTCCAGAGGGGCGATCCTCGGTTCATACGAGATTCATCTTGCAAAAAAACAACTGTCAAATTCTTTTGATATGTCATTTTTTGAAGTATCTCGAATGTGAGATGGATCTCTCGAGAATTGGAGTCCAGTGGATATACTCGTGTACGCCGAATCGACTACCAGCAGCCAATTTCAGGTAATCACGCACACATCGTCGTGTCTTGTAGTTGTGTCTGTGTTGTTTAAAACCTAGTATTCTAATTATTAGGCGTATTGGCCGAGCTCTTTCTTATACCGCACGCCAACGTTCATCTGTCGACTTGACGCGTCCGCTAACTTCTTGTCATTATACTTTTGGCGGTTGTTCGAAGCTTTTTCTAGTGAGGATCGTTCAGCGTTCGATAACGGTCTGTGACAGCTCACATTTGAAATGTAGCAAAATGGCATTTCAAAGGCTGTGACAGTTCTTTGCCATACGACATATCTCGAATGTAAATTCATCTCTACTGTCGCGAGAATTGCCCGGTTACTATAGTAGCACGCTAGCGTTTATCGCAAACATAAAACATCCGTCCCTCGCACACGCTGGCTGGTTACAAAAATAAATAAAAAAACACTGTATTGTCATTAAAGACTGCAGAGCGCTGAACGATCTTTTGTGCGCTTTAGTTAATGACCGTGTGCGGAAGCTAAATAAAGAAAAGTCAAAGTCAAAGTCAAAATATTTTATTCAGATTAGGCTTACAGGTAGCACTTATGAATGTCAAAAAATTTACCACCGGTTCGGAAAAACCTCTGATGAGAAGATACCGGCAAGAAACTCAACGAGGTGTAATTTTTTTAAATAAATCAAAATTACAATGTTATTTTACATCTCAAATATTCAAAATTTTTACAATTTAACAATTTAACACAGCAGGTGTACAATCTTTGGGGCCAGGGATCGCCAATACAGATCGGGATCATTTCCAAACCAAAGAGTTTAAAGTGTAGTCGACTAAGTGATTGCTTGACCACTTTTGAACCTTATCCCTCTGTAATACTGTCGAAAAGTGACCAAGCAATTTCTTGGTCGCCTGTACAACAATTTAATTTGCAGTTACAGCCGTAAAAGAAATCAGTATGACTGTGACAGCTCGACAGCAATACGCACTGGAGCAGGCTACAAAGAATTCTAGCTTACAATTAAACTTAGAAATAATATTGAAGCCATTTCTGTTTTAAAGTCCTGTTTCATTCAGTTGATAAGTCGGCATTCCATTGTTTTTGCATTTAATAGACGAGTCACAAATGTTTAGAAGAATACAAGAATAGGCCTAAGAGTTATTGACGAGGCGAGAGATTTGTGCCAAATCGTTTTACTGCCGCTATGTAACGAGAAAGGTCAGTACTTACTAGTACAGGTATGTAAATACCTTTTTTTTGGCTACCTTCTGCTTTAATTTTTGACTAGGTTGCATATTTGTTATACCTACAGTAAAATCTGAGTGAATACCAGTTTTACGGCAGCAAAATTTTCGAGCGGTGCGTTCGTTGAATGATTATGTTGGCGCAAGTAGAGACGATTAAATTTCTTCTATTACTTTGATCATAGTGACTTTTGGTGGTGCCACGACCATCCGATTGACGTCATATGATGGAAAAAGAAAACTATAGTTTTTCGCATAGAAATAGTACAGCATAGAAGGAGTGTTAAAATTGAAAGCGATATTTTATTATCTGATCTGTTTACATTAAGGTAGTGTACTCTACGTTTTTCTTATTAATTTGCAGGTCTTACTACCTTGACGCACACAAAGGTGACCATTTGACAGTTTTGGCTGTGTACACTTTACAAGGACTGAGGCTATATCCATGCTTTAGTCCTTCATCCAAGGTTTTTCGTCAACGATCTCTTTCTTCTATCGGGTGGGAGTGCATCACGGGGGCCCAATTTTCGCGATAGTTTTCCACTATCTCGATTGTGACATTGTCTCTACTGGCGCGAGAATTGCTCGCCATTATATACCTAAATCATGTTCATCCTTGCTTGTCTTAAGTAGTAAGCAACATTCTATTCTAACATTTCAGTTTTTGCTATCAAAATATTGCGTATTGTTTGAATACAGCATTACAAAGCACCAAAAAATAAATCACATATTTAAAGCTTTGTTTTTGTTATCTAGGCAATAAACGTTGATTACGTCCCAAAGCAGGGGAGTTCCACTCCGCACTGTAGGTACGCTCGACCGCCTTGCCTATGGCATAGGCAAATCGTAGTAGGCTGTCGGCTTGCCGCGCGCCCGCTCGCTCGCCCCCGCCATGTTAGAATTCTGTTTACATTATAAGACAAGTGTGGGTGAACTGACTTTACAGTGTTAGTGATTGTTGAACATTGGGATAGTATAGTTTTTATAAAAATAGCAACGTTTATCTATACTTATGCCGCGTTCTGTATTCAAGCAATGGGTCGTTTTACCCACGAGCTGTTACATTTAAACAGATTTCCCATGGGACAGACAGTAGACATGCGTGGGTGTCTATGAGTGGCGGTGATCACTTACCATCAAGTGACCCGCTTGCACTGTAGGTATGCTCGGCCGCCTTGCCTATCGAGTTGGCAAACGCAGTAGGTTGTCGACTTACCGCGCGCCCGCTCGGTCGCTCTCGCCGCGTCAATGTAATTGAAAACGTTGAAAACTAATGCAGCGCAACCCTAACGTGTCGCCAGGGAGTTGCAGGAGAAAGGCGGACACGGGCGGTCGAAAAAGTTGAGTCTCTGTACGTCAGTACAGTTATTTATTTTGTGCTCACTATTTTGCCACAGTGTGAAATCAGCATAAAGACTACGTATGTATATGTATATAAATGTGTCTACATAGATACAGTCAAGGAAGTTAATTCCCTACCCATTTCGTTGAAATGTCGTCTGACATCCGCAATGCATTAAGGTCGATATGTCAAACTAACGTCTTGCTCTATAGCTCTTATGGTGACAGTTTGCTATATGCTATTGAACCTTAGGTGGGTTGGAAATTTAATTCCTTGACTGTACATGTATCAAAATACGATCCGTTGTTTCAATATAGGACGCGGCCATTAGTGGATTGTAGTATAGACCTTGGCGTTAAACATACTGGGAATATACGTACCTATTAAAATTAATACCAAAAGCGACAAACGATAGAAAGTTACAATTCGATTAGAAATATTATATGTATATGTTAGTAGTTGAACTGGTAAAGTGTTGTAGTGTCCGACCGAAACTAGTTTTTCCAGCCGAAACCGAAATTCGGTTTCTGAAGTGCAATTTTTGAATCGCGCCGGGTGACTAAAGCTCACCGAAATGGCCGTTTTTCATAGAGATTCGGTCACTTTGGTAAGCTTTAATCACCTGGTGAGATTAAAAAATTGCACCTCTGTTTCAGTTTCGGCCGAAAGCAAAACCATAAACGTTTTGTACGCGCTCGACACTAACTTCGCGGAGTAGCAAGGTGCCAATTTGGTGATATGGACCTCCGGAAAGTAACGCCTGAATCTATTAATTATTTAACGAAACTTAGTTCGAGGGCAATTCTAGTGTATATTTTTAACATTTTGCTAATTTTAGCCCTACAAACTGGGACAAATTACCTTGCTACTCCGCGAAACCAGTGCCGGTCTCGTGCAAAATAGCTGCGTCTGTGCGGCATATATATGTTCATGCAAAAACCCACCCTCTTCCGCTTCCACACGAAACAACATATATCACACAGACTCAATTACACACCACCACCACTAAACACTAAAACTACACGATCAACGCGAGTTTGGCCTCTATACGAGGCATCATCAAGATCTAAACGACTACTATTAGATTTAGCTATTTTGCACGAGCCCGGCACTGGTTTCGCGGAGTAGCAAGGTAATTTGTTCCAGTTTGTTGATATGGACCTCCGCAAAGTAACGCCTGAATCTATTAATTATTTAATTTTAGCTCTAAAATGTTGAACGCACACCGCAGCGCAAAACAATCAAGTAACGCACCACAGTGGGCAGTTCGCGAGGGGAAGCCGACAGTGACACTTTCTGCGCCCACTCCACTACGCCATTCGCTCCTCGAGCCCAGTTTCAGTTTTGGGTTTCGGCAGATGTTCTGCCGAAAACGAAACTAAACCGAAACTAAAATTTCACACCGAAACTCGCCGGAACTGAAACTTCGGTCAGACACTAAAATATAGATTTTAAAACCTTACAAAGAGAACGGAATGGGAAACTGTAGGAAGATAAGTCTATCTATGCGTAAAATATTACCTTATTAATAAAAGTTTACAAATCTCTTTTGACTAAAACTTGTTTCGTTCCTTAACTTTAAATGATAGACGCAATGTTAACACGAAGAAATCTTCGTCATTTGGCAGGACTAGAACCTGCATCTTCGTAAATTTTATCGTCACAAAAATGACCTTGCATTTGCAGGATTCCTAACTTGTATTTAATAGTACATTACACCCCGAAGGTGGTGAAATAAAGAATGTCTCAGATCGCAGGAACTTGTCGCACGAGCCAAAGGCGAGAAGATAAACATGCGACCTGAGGCTTACTTTATCACCGCCCGAGGTGTGTACACAATTTTGCGTCTTCCCCTGGCCAGAAAGTAGAAATTTCTGCTCGTATGGCGGGCGGTAAATTGCTACTTACGGCCCGGGGTGACGTAAAAATTTAAATACAAGTTAGGAATCCTTAGCAAGTGCTCGATAAGACTTAATTTTTTGATGCAGTTTTTACAAAGCTAAGTTTATTAGCAGCGGCAGGTTTTGATTCGTAACGAAAGATTAACGCCAAGCGGGCAAATAGTTCATATGGGTTTGTATGGAAGTGCGCACATCCCATATAGTCCAACTACACAGTGTAACAGAGACCTATGTAGTTGCATAAGATTAATTAACGTTCAAGTTCACGCTTGACGCATAATGACGTGGCGTGTGAGTGACAACTTTTGTATGTAACGTGGGCGTTGAAGGACCATGAGCACACAGGCGGTAGACGTGCGGTAGTCAAGTGTTAAAATGTCTATGTGCTCAGTGTGCGAGGTTGCATACAAACATGAGCAACACAAAAACGATCTCGCCTCCGCTCCGCCTGCAGTGTGTCCTCGCTCGCTGCTTTATTCCGCGAAACATCTAATTGCACTGATTACAAGCGAATTTAGTCGATCAAATTGCGACTGATTTGTATGTTTTTATATAGAATTTTATAGCAATAACTGCCAATAACTTATTTTATTAAAATCGTTACTAAGTAAGGCCTAATACCAAAATGCATTTATTTATTCGCTTTTACTTGCCTTCGGTTTACGCTTTTTTCTACGAAATAGTTATGCTTGGAGGTAAAAAACAGGCCAAGTGCGAGTAGGACTCGCGCACCGAGAGTTCCGTTTCAACAATATGTTACTGTTATGTATTTACCAAAACAACCAAGAGAAAAAACTATGCGACATATAAAGCAATACAAATCTGTTTTGGCCCTTTCCTAATATTATGATAGCTCTCTTGAACAAGCATTGTCAAAATTTCAAAGGGAGTCTTCCCTTTGAAATTTTGACAATGTTTAGCAAAACAAAAATTGACTGGCGATGAGATTGGATAAGCAATATATCTTTAGTATAGTTGCAGGCAAACAACTTGAGCATAAATCAAGGAGGGGGTATGTTTGCGCATAGACATTTGTACTAGAAACTGCGCAGTCAAGGTCAGTGCTCAAGTTGTTTGCCGGGAACTGTACCTGCTGAATATGTGTCCGACAGACAAACAGACAGACGATCGGAGTCGGACCAAAACGGTTCCTTTTTGGGTCTAACACTAAATAAAATATACTGAACCTACGACGGGCTAATATTTTTTTTACCGCTTATAATAATTATTTTGTTTGTATTTTATTATAACTAAGGCCTCTATATAAAATAATGAAGTTCAAATACGTAAGTGTCCTATGAATGATATTTAAATGTAGTAATTAATGAATAAAGATAACTATGTGGCGAAGTTACTGATGTTTTTTTATTATTTATTACCTACCCATATTACTTAACCACCTTATTCATAAACGCTTCGTAAACCTTTGTTAGTTAACATGTTTTGTGTCTTTATCTGGCATTGTGACGTTTACCGTCAAATGAAAAGGACAAAACATTTGTTAGCTTAAAAAGATTGTTAACTTTTTATGAATTAGGGGGTTAGTATATTATCAATCGAGACAGCCAATGCAATTACTGGCACAAGAGGTATTCCATCTTAGCCCTTTGGATTGGCAACGCATCTGCAATCTCCTTGGTATTGTGGTTGTCTAGGCGGTGGTGATCACTTACTATCAGGTGACCCACTTGCTTGTTTACCTTCCTATTTTATAAAAAAAAAAAGAGCTTTGAACACGAGCAAAGCAAGACTGCACCTAGCACGAATGTACCTTCTCGATACGCATTAAGTCGCAACGTAAAGGCTGATTTACATTCATCCAGTAGGAGAGAGACGCACTGAGTTAAGGCCGATTTACATTGATCCAGTAGCTGGATCAAGTACCGTGGTCTATTCCGATCCAGCGCTGAATACGGACTCTGTAGGTACTAGGATTGTAACTTTTTTATATAAAATACAAAGGCAAACAAACGTGATTATATAATGCCTTGACGTGAGCTCGTAGCGCTTAGAGCTAGAAAAGTTAAGAAATTTAATAACTTTTGGTTACAAGTTTGTATCTAACATGTAGTTACCACATTCAAACATTATTATAACAGATACATAATTTAATACGTATATTTCAAACATGTATGTACGGCATAGACTAAATCTATCGAAATCACAGGGATTCTGAAAACTTCATGAAGAGTGTAAAAAAAACACTTTATTTTGAATCGGTTTATTGTATCCACAAAAGATAAGCATGCATTTAAAACTTAATACTAAATAACAAAATTAAAGGAGTATAATATCACATTTTAGTTCAGAAGAACTTTCCCTGTAAGGTAGTATTTACCTTACAGTGGCCCGTTTCGCGAAGCTACAAGTTACAATTTTACAAGTCTAAACCGGCAACATTGGTCAATAATCCCTGGCATTATTGACTAATGTTGCCGGTTTAGACTGGAGGCCCTACCAGGAAGGTTCCACTCCGCACTGTAGGTACGCTCGGCCACCTTGCCTACAGCGTAGGCAAATAATTTCCGATTATCATGTTCTTAAGAGCTTTGTATCTGTACTTTGTTCATTATACCAGCATATTTTGAACCTCCAAAATTACACATGTTTTTAAGCCAATCGTTAAAAATGGTGAAATTTTTGATCGAATAGTAAATATGACTCTTATTTTTAACTTTTATAAAGTGAAGGATTGGATACCTTTCCAAATGCTGTCTTTGTTCTATGTAAAAACGAGTATAATATTGGAGGTTAAATGTTACTGTTATAATGAACTAAGTTAGTGATGGCTTCCAAGCACCTTGTATATGCACCAACTATTTTTGCTCCTCAAAATTGGCAATAGGCAGCATCCCCATCTTTTTGAATTTGGATTTCAGAATGGGTTTCTTCATATCTCTCTTCGTCGTTTTCCGTAACCTCGACGACATTCGCATCGGTTTCTTAAATATAGCATCATCGTTTTTCAAATCTGCATCTTTGATCTTCGCTTCTGAATGTTTTTTCTGCGCTCCTGATTTTTTCTTCTGCGCTTCTGTATCTTTCTTCTGCGCTTCTGTATCTTTCTTTTGCGCTTCTGTTTCTTTCTTCTGCGCTTTTGAATCTTTCTTCTTCGCTCTACCTTTCTTCTTGTCCTTGGGCTTCATCTTGTCTATAATTTCTATTTCAACAACTTTGCCCTCGCTTTCAGTCGTTATTAGATTAGGCAGTGAATCAATTTCGACATTTATTTCTTGCTCATCAACTTTCGTCTCAACGGGCTCATCAATATCGTGCTTCTCAAAACTGGAGCTCGCTGGCGATCTCTTTTTCCTGCACCAATCTTCTGGGTCCTCTGATGATGAGGACGACGATGATGAACTGCTTAAGCTGTCTCGCTTTGACCGTTTTGACTTTTTCGACTTCGATTTGGCTTTGGTGGTGCGTTTTCGGACGGACGCGCTGGGAGATTTCAGACTTCGCCTCGGAGAGTTTAAGAAGTCGGCTTCCATTATCTCCTGAGGATTCTTCTTTTCGGGGCTTCTGTAAAGAAGTTAAAGCGTAAATAAGGCGTTTGTTGTACAGTTGACCGCACAAAGATGCACTTTTCACCTTATTGCATTGAAATAAGGAACAAGAATTGATGTATTTGCAGTCGTTTGTAACTAATTCAAGGGTTTACCTTCTGTTCACTAAGTTCACCTAGATAACTAGAACTGAATACAATATAGAGACAATTTTTTTTGACAAAATTCCTTTACAGAAACCACTACGATACACTCGAGTGCCAACATATGTTTCGATTCCAAAGACTCGAACATAAACATTAACATCTCAGGACAATTCACACCAATTGACCTAGTCCCAAGCTAAGTAAACCTTGTGTTATGGGTACTAGACAACGGATATACATACTTAAATAGATAGATACATACTTAAATATATATAACATGCAAGACTCGGGTACAAATATTCATATTCATCACACAAACATTTGCCCTTCCCGGGAATCGAACCCGGAACCTCTAGCTTCATAGTCAGGGTCACTATCCGGTCGTCAAACATATTTTTAGGGGTTTGGTTTAGGAGTAAGTTGTATTTTGCCCTTATTGTAAAACATCTCAGTAGTACAATTACTAAGCGAGCAAAACGATTTGCATAACGGCATGCTTAGAACACGGTCTTAGGTGATCCCTTACCATCTGGAGACCCACTTACTTGTTTGCCTTCTATTTCATAAAAAAAATACTCAAACGTCACATTTATTAAGTTGCCATTGTATTTCATTTTTTAGGTGGTGTATGTATGTGTGTAAATTCCTTATTTTACAAAAACAAGTACCTCAGGTCGGCTGCGTTGAGATGCCTGACAGTGGCGACGGCGCCCCGCATCGCGCGCCGCTTGATCTCCTGCACCGACGCGTAGTGGTCGGCCGGCTCGGGCTCCACTGCATAACAGTCCTTAGTTATTTCACGACACTCGGCGGAATGCATTCAGATATACCTCGCTTTTTTAAGAGGAGTGTGAACCCAGCGCTCTCGTCGTCAACGGCGATAACGTTTTCCACCCTTAACCTACAGCCATGATTTTTTTGTATGTTATCAGTATGCCCTAAACCTCAGTTTGTATGTTTTGATTTTTGAAATATTCTTAATAGTTTCAAAAATATTGACCCTTTCTTATTTTGTATGAAACTCCTAAAACGCAAATATACTCAAACCTATAAAGAATATTAAAGAAATCAAAGCATACAAACTTAGTTCTAAGGCATAATGACCACATACCAAAAAATCATTGCCATAGGTTAAGGTTCACAGGGTGGACAACGTTATCGCTGTTTGTATGGGGAGCGCTTTTTGGCGCTGGGTTCACATTCCTCTTAAGATAAGAAATGTTGTAAACAATCTTGGTAAGTCTAGTACTATTAAAAAAAAAAAGAGGCGCTAAAAAGATATTACGATTCAATCATGTTATTTAATTATTATCCATTTGAAAAAAAAAACTAAAACAGCTTTTGATTTTTTTTTACACATTCAAATTATTAAATTTAAATGCTATGTAAACAAACGCAAACGCACGTAATGCTGAGATTTCAGGTTCGAGTCCTGCCACTAACCTAGATTTTCTTGGATGTCATTACATAGCATTTAAATTTAATCATTTAAAAAGGCTATTTACATATCTTATCGTGGCGCTTATGCAAAAATAGACTTACCAAGATGTCTTTTGCCTTCCTATTAAGTTATACATTACACCCTGAAGGTGGTAAAATAAAGAATGTCTCTGATCGCAGAAACTAATCGCACGAGCCAAAGGCTTTCTTTGTCACCGCCCGAGGTGTGTACACAATTTTAGGTCTTCCCCTGGCCAGGAAGTGGAAATATCCGCTCGCGTAGCGGGCAGTAAATTGCTACTTACGGCCCGGGGTGACGTTAAAAAAAACTTACCGTCACTTTCAATGATGCCGTTTATGAGTCTCTTGAGTGACGTGCCAAGGTCATTGGCCAAGTTGTCGTTGCAGTAACTCAGGCCGCGCTTCGTCAGACCTGGCGACATGAACACCATTCATCAACGTCATCACCGTCATCGGAAAGGTTAGTACTAGAGCGTAATTCTGGTGGTCGGTGAATATTTGCGAGTAAGACAGCTAGAGTTAGAGGGGTGCTGGCCAGGGGCCCCTGAGCTTGAGGGCCCTGGGGCTCGGCACCGCCTAGCCCCTGGGTAGCTACGCCACTGCATGTACATAAAAACTTTCGTTAAATAATATCTAAGTGACGTAATGGAAACCGTATCAAAATCTGTAGCGTGGTTTAGAAGGAGTCAGCGGCGGAGGATACGATGAGAATTGACGACAAAGAGACGCAAAGATAAACAATTTGCTAAACTAATTTTTGAATCTCTCCGGGTGACTAAAGCTTACGAATTGGCCGTTTTTCATAGAGATTCGGCCACTTTGGCGAGCTTTAGTCACCTGGTGAGATTCAAAAATTGCACCTCTGTTTCAGTTTCGGCCGAAAGCAAAACCATAAACGTTTTGTACGCGCTCGACACTAACTTCGCGGAGTAGCAAGGTGCCAATTTGGTGATATGGACCTCCGCAAAGTAACGCCTGAATCTATTAACTATATAAAGACGCAAAGATAGTATAAAAATACGGCGCTGTGCGCTCTGTCATATCCTCTTCTCATATCTTCGATATGGTATGGCTGCCATCTTTTAATACGATTTTAACTATCTTTTAAAGAATTTTTTTATGAAAGTACCGGTGAAAAGCCAGGGTTGGTCGCTAGTTTATTTGATTATAGTAAATCATATAAAAATAGACTGATGATGCACAGCAACGAACTAGCACCAGCATTGGCTACATGCAACAACGGCGAGCAGCGTTAGAAGAGACGTAAAATATTAGATGCAGCGATCGACTGAGCTCTAAGTTTTTAACCACGAAATATGGTTTAATGAGGAAGAAAGCTGTTGATGGACTGCTTGTTCCAAACGCCACATGTCAGATCAGATCTGCTTATGGTCTATAGACCGATCGCAGATTACAAACACAAGGGAATAAAAAAAAGTTTATTTACAACCCAACACCCCAGCGGCGGCTACCTGATATCTGTTCCTTGGCTTTGGAGTACCGTTTGAAGATGCCAGTCATCTCCCTGATGATGTCCAGCTCCTCGTTCTGTCTGAAGTACACTCCTTTAGGGCGGACGCCGGTTACGTCTATGGTGCAGGAGCCTGAAACATAATGAAATCTTTATATAGTATAATAATACTAATAATAATAATCTACATCTACACTCGTCTACACTAATCTACATCTACACTAATATAATAAAGAGGTAAACTTTGTTTGTTTGTTAGTTTGTTTGTATGTAGGGGGTAATCTCTGGAACTACTGAACCGATTCCAAAAATTATTTCACTAATAGAAAGCTACACTATCCCTGACAGACATAGGCTACTAATTTTACGCGAATGAAGTCGCGATAAAGTTAGTTATAGTTAGGCTCACAGGAAGCACTTATTGATGCCATAAAATTTACCATTGGTTCGGAAAAACCTCTGATGAGAAGATACCGGCAAGAAACTCAACGAGGTGTAATATTTTAAATAAATCAAAATCACAATGTCATTTTTACATCTACACTAATATAATTAAGAGGTAAACTTTGTTTGTATGTAGGGGGTAATCTCTGAAACTACTAAAATGATTCCAAAAATTTTTTCACTAATACAAAGCAACACTATCCCTGATGAACGTAGGCTACCAATTTCAGGCGAACGAAGCCGCAAGCGTCCGCTAGTCTTAAAAGTATTACCTTCCAAGTACTTTCTAATAGCGCCCTCCATCCCCCTCTCTCTGCTGGCCGCGTGGTACTGCACCGGTCCCTTGGTCAGCACCGAGCCGAGCACGTACAGCACGTCGAGCCGTCGCTCGCGCCGCGCCACCTGCTCGATCCGCCCGATGGCCGGCAGGTCCTCGGGCACGATCCGGAGAGCAGCGAAGCCAGGGTACGGCTGGAGGTTGAGCAACGCGTAAACCAGGAACAGCCCGGCTACGGACTCCTGGGGAACAGAAAATGCATGGACTTTTCTCATAAAAAATAAAAGTTTTTTTTTCTTCATTATATTGGAATATTGTGTTGCTATAATTTTATAGGTGTTTTATACTTGAACACCTTTTTTATTTAAAGAGAGATTTATGTACTTGTATTTGTATTATTTATTTATGGCGGTGTTAATAAAGTGCTCAAAAAATTAGTTAATTTAATTTGCTTACCTTTCAAAGTCATGAATTCCAGTTTCATTATTAAAATTACAAATTCTCACCTCAAAGTTACTAGTGTCCAGCACCATGTAGTATTTGGCGATTTGAAGCAACTCTTCAGAGAGCTCTGCGATTTCTGCGTTTGATGTTCTGCCCCTGCGGCAACATTTTGTTTGTTTAACACAGTGATTCCCAAAGTGGTCCAGGTGGACCCCTAGGGGTCCACGGGAGACTTGCTGGGGGTAGAAGTGTAGCAGCAGGGGGTCCACCGAAACCAGTAAAATTTTGAAAGTGGTCCACGAGAAAAATAAGTTTGGGAACTACTGGTTTAACACATTCAGTGCCACGGACTCTCTAGGTGAGTTCTCTTCGTACAGGATTTTCACTACATACCAGGATACCTTGGCTACGAGCTATGAGAGTAGCATGTAGCACTGCGTGGCAGTTAATGTGTTAAACTTTATTGGAGTAAAAAAAGGCCTTCATCAAAAGTAATTATTAATAAGTTATTACATCTCAACTCCCCACTTTAAAATTTCAGTAAATTAAAAATATTTGATTGTTTTACATTATTTTGAATATCATTCCAATAATAAAATAGTCTTTATCTAAATCTTAACTAATATAATAGAGGTAAACCTTATTTTTGTTTATTTGTGTGTAGTGAGTAATCTCTGGAACTACTGAAGCGATTCCAAAAATTCTTTCAATAATATGAAGCTACACTATCTCTGACGGACATAGGCTACTCATTCCACGCGAATGAAGTCGCAGGAGTCTGCTAGTAATAATAATAAATGTCCTTCCATCACCACATATCACTTAAACCACCTCCTTGGTTCCTTCAAGAGTCCTGTCTTGGCTTTAGAAATGGGTGGAAGTTAAATTTAAAATGCTATATAATGAATGACAACACAAATAAAAATTAGGGTGATGGCAGGATTCGAACCTGCAACATCAGCATTTCGGGCCTTGCGTTTTCCAGTTTCACAACACCACCGAAAGAAAAAAAACGAAAAAAAAATTTAAATAAATAATTTCGATTACAAAAATGGGTGGAAGTTTCAATGCAATCCTGAGGCTAGGAGCTTACGAGATCCCTGTCTTTTGGCAAAATTTCCAATTGCAGTTAGTTATCAAGTTTGATACTTGCTTAAACATAGAAGCAAAGTTCATGTCCTTATAATAGATGCAGAACGTCTGGTAGCTGAGGATGTCAACCCTGGAGCAGCGGTGGATCAGCTCGTCACAGTCGTCGGCGAAACCGTCCGCTATGTACACTTGCTGTATTGTAGCGGGAACACCTGAAAACAGAAAAAAATCTTCATTACAATGGAATAGATAATTTATTAATTCATTTCATTTTAAATTTTGAATGTTAGTTCTTAAGTTATATTCTTAATTTAATTTGAATATTATTTGAGATTATCTTTTTTTCTGTATATTTTTTTAACAAAAGCTATACTGATTGATACAAAATACTGTTTGAAAAGACGTAATAGAGCAAGTATATCAATCTTACCGAAACACTTACGAGGCATGTTGCTGTTTGAGTATTCCTGATTAAAAACAAATAGTTCATAAGTCAGGGATATCTTTGACCACAATCTAACAACTTTTCAATAAAAATAACCGTGCGTATACCTTTGCTCAACAATACAACAACAATTGTCATGTGCTGTCAAACTGTCAAAGTAAATTTTTTTAAGGGGATTTTTCTTGGCTTTGACAGTTGACATTTAATTTAATGTTGCTACTTCTTAATTTTAAAAAACTGAGTAAACAACAATTCACCTCATTGTAATTTCATGCTAAGAATACTTACCAGTCATATCGAATTCAATAATATTCATTTAATACAGTATTGGTGTATAGTATAAATGTTCAGATCATGTATTCATGTTAAAAAGAGTTAAACTAAAGTTATTTAGTCTAACTCTGCGATAGTAGCACGCTAGAATTTATCGCGCACTTAAACCCTTCGGTCCCTCTCGCACACGCGTACTGGTTAGAACGGGATAAATGCTTTATGTCACTATAAAAAACCTGAAATATAAGATTTTTATTAGTGTCCGACCGAAATTTCGGTTTCGGTTTCGGTTTCGGCTAGTTTCGGCCAAAAAATCAAGTTTCGGCCCGAGTTTCGGTTTCGGCCAAAAACGGCCGAACCTTTCGGCCGCGCCGAAACTTACAACATCGTACCTTCGGGTCGCGCTCGGCTAACGTCGGGCGCGCTCGACACGGCTGGCAATATGGCGTCGCTCGCCTGACTCCGCCGGCAACTACACTCGGCGTCAAAAAAATCGCACCTTTTGTAATTTTGACTTTAAGGGAATATAGCTCTTAACTTATTTATTGTACCCTATCAGTATTAGTATCATTTGAAAGCACAATTAATGACCTTTAAAAACAAGGATCGTTCTTTGGACCACGAAATGTTGGCGTCTTAAAAAAAAAGTGCTGAAATACTCATTAGTGGGATCACTAATTTTGCCACCCTGGATACGTATAAAAGTGGGGGTAACGATGAATTATGGGTCATTTACTATCCAGACATCACAGAGGTCACACCTGAACAGCTCCAGTAAGAAAAAACTTTGAAAAATGGATACCACGGCAGAAGAAGCAGCTCAAGTGGTAGCACTACTGCAATTCCAGGAGACTGGAGGCTACAGCAGAAAGCATGGATCCGGGAGACGACGTTGCACTTCCGTCAGGGACGACGGCTATATTGTGTCGACGTCATTGCGGAGTCGATTCTCCAATGCTGTTGAACTGCAACAGCAGCTCCGAACAGCTCGGAGGACGTCGGTGAGCGTCTCTACAATCAGGAGAAGGCTACGAGAGAAAAAAATGCTGCCCCGTAGGGCTGCTACGGGCCCGCAATTGACAGCAGAGCATAGGCGAATCAGACTTCAGTTTGCCCGGGACCACGTGGATTGGACGTTTGACAAATGGAAGTCTGTCCTCTTCTCCGACGAGACGAGAGTGTGCCTTTTCTGTAATGATAGGCGTAGAAGAGTGTACAGGAGGCAGGGGGAACGGTTCTCACAAGTCTGCATTGAAGAGACCGTCAGTTACGGAGGAGGATCCTGCATGTTTTGGGGCGGTATTTCAACCCAGGGCAAAACCGACCTTGTGTGCGTCTCCCGCACTGGAGGTGGACGTGGCCAGGGGTCCCTGAATGCTCATCGCTACATCACAGAGATCCTGGACGACCATGTGGTCCCATATGCTGGTTTTGTCGGGCCTGAATTCACATGTATGCACGACAACGCCCGCTGCCACACGGCGTTGATCGTTCGGGACTATCTGGATCAGGTTGGGATCTCTGTGATGCAGTGGCCAGCGAGAAGTCCTGACCTGAATCCCATAGAGCACCTTTGGGATGACCTGAAACGGCGGGTGAGATCTCGTGATACTGCCCCTGCCACCATTGAACAGCTTCGGGACGCCGTCATCGAGGAGTGGAATGACATCCCTCAAGAACGTGTCGTGACATTAGTGAGGTCAATGAAGAATCGCATGGAGGCTGTAATTAGGGCTAGGGGAGGCAACAATAGGTTTTAAGTTTAGTTTTATGAATTTCCTGATTTCGGGTTTCCTGAGCAAAAGGGTGTTGACAAACGGACTATTCTGTAAGGGTTCCTTTGGAGATGATGATGAGTTTAGTTAAAACGGAAAATGTTAAAATAAAAATAAAAGTTTAAAAACTGTTACCCGACTACGGAAAAAACTAAAAAGTAAAAAATAAGTTATAATTGTCCTATAGATTAAGGCATGTCTTATGATGTGTTAGACATTACTGTTAATTAACTTTTGTTTAAGTCTTCTGGCAGTGTCCCATTAATAGCGTAATAATACAAATCAAATGCCGTGGTCGTGCGTATTTGCTGTACTTGATAGTTGTAGTTGACGCACGACCAAGGCAATGGATTTGAATTATTACGCTATTAATGGGACACTGCCAGAAGACTTAAACAAAAGTTAATTAACAGTAATGTCTAACACATCATAAGACATGCCTTAATCTATAGGACAATATTATAGTGATCAATTATAACTTATTTTTTACCTTTTAGTTTTTTCCGTAGTCGGGTAACAGTTTTTAAACTTTTATTTTTATACCACCATTAAAAAATCGCTAACTTTGTGTTACAAATAAATAATGTATTTTTTTTCACTTTATAGGGTAGTTAAATTTTCAAACAGAACCTCTGTAACTGTGCTGAAATTTCATTGTGATAAATCTTTGAAAGTAGTAACCTGTAATTATAGGTCGGCGAGATATTAATTTTAGGAAAAAAAACGGGCTTACTTACAATTTTTTTTCGACTTTTTAAGGACTTTTTTTTTATAAAAGGTTCGGTTTCGGTTTCGGTTTCGGCCGAAACTACAATGAAACCGAACCTTCGGTTTCGGTTTCGGTTTCGGCAAAATAACATGTTTCGGTCGGTCACTAATTTTATCTTAGCTGGTAACATTACATTATGTCAAAAAAGCTATTTAAGGCATCTTAGAAAACGACTCTTGGAACACGTAAATGTACCAATTGTTTTTTATATTTCACGTCGTATTGAAAACAGGCAAAAGTTTGCCTGATGGGAAGTAACTATCGCGACCTATAAATGTTAGCAACTACAGACTAATCCTGTTCAAACAATTTAAACCACCGCAAAGCTACAAGTACATCGGAAAACCTCATCAATAGGGTATTGGGATAAATTGTTTTAAACTGTCGCAATTTTCACAAGTCATATTTATACGTCTACGAAGCCTTAACGTTATAAAATCATTATTAATTTACCTCGACGTTGCGACCGCGTTAGCGTTTAAAGTTTTTGGTATTGAGATCACCGAAATTGAGTTACCGCGTGTACAAATGTTATACGATAGAAGCAGAACATTTCTTATACCTTAATAGTATTTTATGCAACTGTTGCATAATGAGGGGTCTTAAAACACGAGTGTGGTTTTATGAAACGAACGTCAGCGAGTTTCATAATAGGATCACACGAGTGTTATAAGATCTAATTATGTACAGTTGCATACATTACTTTATCTACACACATATCATAACTACTCTTTGATGGGTTCAGAAGCCATAGGGCAATGACCTGCATTGCTACTAGCTATTAGTGCTAGGTACCTATTAAATATCTATAGACTGTACACATTAAAATAATGTAACAAATATGAATTTGAACAAAATATAGAAACAAATTAGAAAAATTCCCATAATAATATTGGTTGTTATAATGCTGGTCATTGCCTACGGTTTCTGAATGCATTATAGAGCATTTATGATATATGTGTAGATAAACGCTGTTTTTGATATTTCTATAGGTAGGTACTCGTACTGCTATTGATTTTATGCCCCTGAATAAATGAATTGATGATTTACATGCTTATTTAAAGAGTTGAATCTTGTTCGATATGTATCTTAACCACAAACCACCAAGAGATACTACGTGTCTTAACTAATTCGTGGTTTGTTTTGTGAATCCGAAAGCATGCTTTTGATGGGCATACTACTGTAATGTATTTTGTCCGATGATTTGCTAGTTTCAAGCTTGCTACCTGAAGCGCAAGTGGAAGGCGAGCGAGTACAGTTCGAGTGTCACTAGCTATACAAGTCACGTTTGAGCATGTTGGCTAAGAGGATTAACTACGTTGTTGTTAATATCAAGATACTGTGCTTTTCTCAAGCTTCTAACTTTCAAGAAGTCTAGTTTTGTGAATACCTAACAAAACAAAACTACTTCAACTTTTTGTTAAATTAATTTATTTATATTTGTCGCAACAGTAAAAGTAACAAATTGTTTCATGACTGACTTTTACTCTTTATTATTAGGTAATAAAGTTTTTACTAGGAAGGGAAAATAAAATATTACGAAATAACAAAGCATAAAATGAAATGACAAGTTAAGTATAACAGTTAAACGTTTATTTAACTACTAATCTAATCCCAAATTACAATTGTATACCACGACAACTCAATCCAAGGCAACACCCGAATAAAACGCTGTAAGTATGCTTATAATTATTTAATTAATGTTGATTATCTCTGATTTATTGACAACTATAGCATCTCAATTGTTTTTGAGTATGGCAACACCAGGACAGGAACCATAGATAACAAAAATGCTCGGCGTTCGAGATGCTCGATTTTTTTATTGCGGTGACGAAATAGCTACATAAAACTAAATGAAATTGCGTTTAGAGGGGCGTCTTCTCGATCAATTTGTACCAGTGACCACACTCACAGCGACGGGGCTGGCCCTGTAAACAGAAAAAGGAAAGATTAATACTTAATTATCTATGGTCAGCGGGCGATTCTCGGTTTATGCGAGATTCACTTCGCACGAAAACAACTGTCAAATCCCTTGGATATCTGTCATTTTTTGACGTATCTCGCATGAACCGAGAATTGGGGTCCTGCATTGGTAGCACGCTAGCGTTTATCGTGGACATAAAGCATGTATCCCTTTCGCACGCGTTGACTGTTCTCGACAAAAGCGTGTGTGCTAGAGCCTCAGTTCCGGAGTCTGTTTGGCGCCAAACGTATTGTTGACTGGTATTGTATCATTGTCCTTAAGGGTCACGACGCACGTCACACGTCGCGTATGCAACACCGCTCTAACTAGCTTCGTAGAGCTGCGTTTCGCGCGTGTGGGTTAGACCTTAAAATTGATACCACTGTGGTGTTTTTGGAGCCGAGCATTTTTCTTTAGGAACATCTAAGAAAAGCTGAACATTTTGTGGGAAAGTGATATAATATCGAATTAGTCCTTAAACTAAGCTTATCCAAAGAGCTTCGAAAAAGTTTGTAGTTGTAATTACTAGAATACTCAGTAATCTACGAGTTGTATTAAATAATAGACAAAAAAAAGAGACATTGGCAGCACGCCTTTGTAAAACGCCACTGGTTCTAGATTTAATTTATTACCTTATGTATCCAGAGCCAGCTGATGGCTGTGGAGTGTTCTTCGCCTGAAACGAACAAACAAACATATATTAATAATAATAAAAAACCTTCACAACTTTTTGCCTATAAAACGCGCCTGAGTTATTTGCGAGTTTTAAATTTTGCACGACAATCAACTCCCGCGCACTCTTGTAACAAATGAATCTTCTTTACATACTTAATTAGAAACAAAGTCGCTATACGTTTCTGTGTTATATACTGTGAAAAGAAACTGTTAATACCACGAAACACATAAAGTGGGGTCAGGGGCGTAACTGTTGAGTTTCTTGCCGGTATCTTCTCATCAGAGGTTTTTCCGAACCGGTGGTAAATTTTTTGACATTCATAAGTGCTACCTGTAAGCCTAATCTGAATAAAATATTTTGACTTTGACTTTGATTTAGGGTGGGGCAGGCAGGGCATATGCCCTGGGCGCCAAATAAGGAGGGCGCAAAAAACGAAATTTACTAACTACCTATTAAAAAAACAACCCAAATTCGTACACATAGCCAAATAAAACTCTTTTGAGGGTAATTTAATATTTATTATAGATACATTTATTCCAGACGGGGAAATATTTGTGGTATTTTGTGTGTTTTACATACATTACATTACAAAATTAGTAAAAAAAAATGTGTAGGTATCTGTTTTTAAAATAATTTACAAAGGGAAAGGGGCGCAGTTTGGATGCGAGCCCTGTGGCCCGTTTCACTAAGCTACAAGTTACAATTTTACAAGTCTAAACCGGCAACATTGGTCAATAATGACCAATGGCAATGGGCATAATGACCAATGTTGCCGGTTTAGACTTGTAAAATTGTAACTTGTAGCTTCGTGAAACGGGCCACTGGGCGCCATTTTACGTCGCTACGCCTCTGCCATAGTTTGTATGGAAACTTCTGTCACCGATACGTATCGCTCGCACGCGACTAAACGCCGCTGACAGTGACAGCGGGACCATACAAACATGTGAGCATGTTCATACGCACCGGCTACATAAATCACGGCGGAAAGCTGCTCCATGCGATCCGTGTTCGATCAATACTAAAATGACACTTATATTTGCTAACCAACCACACTCACAGCTCTAATCTTCCAGATAAGGTAATGTTAGCTGACAGATAGCCCTTATACTACTGTTTACAAGCTGTTGCCTGCGACTTTGTTCGCATATCGTACATAATACCACAGAAAACGTACAGAAACTTCTCTTTACGACCGCGATTAAACGAATTCCAACTTTATTCACACGATCAAAAAGTTCGTATTACTTCATACACGATGCACCAGGCGGCCGCGAGTCAAAAGGAAGGCGCCACCCGCGCCCGCCTTCCCCTGCTACTCCCGGCGACACGCTAGGGTTGCGCGGCATTTGTTTCGTTTCGGCGAGGGCGAGCGAGCGAGCGCGCGGTGAGCCGACAGCCTACTGCGATTTGCCTATGCCATAGGCAAGCCGGTCTAGCGTACATACGGTGCGGAGTGGAACCCCCCCTAATAATACTAACTAAATCAATGCAGGAGATGTTCAAAGTGCAATAAGGAAAATGCTAGGTGAAATACATTTTAAACAAGGTTATCCTTATTAACAAATATAACTAACACACCATAGCTCTCCATAGTTTCTTAATGAAATATTGTTAGGTTGTAACATACAATGATGAACAAAACCACACAAATTCTAATAATATACACATATGCTATAGTTATTTTGCAAGGTAGGTATTGACTTCTGGACCCATATTCATTGGTTCTCATGATGAGTCTATTCAAATTCTGGCTAGGAATATTGCACTGCCTTGTTTAATCTACAAGGGGCTGAAGATGTAATCACTGCCTGCCCAACATTAATATCATTAATAATAACAAAGACTTCGGGGCTTCTACGATTTCCATTTATAAAGCCCTCCGCTCCTACCTTCATGAAATAAATCAAATTTCTAATCAAATATTTCACTTTTCGCCACCATAATACTGTTCATTGTTTAAATAAAACATTTCAAAGCAACATATCGCACGCTTAGAATTAAAGCGACATTTCCCAAAATTAAACCCTATGTCTTTTAGTTAAGGTGATATTTTGGGACGTGTGTAATTCAGAAATGGGTCGCTTTAATTCTAAGCGTGTGATGTTATGAATCACTTCTTGTTTACTGCTCGATTTGTTTCATTTAAGTGATAAACAGTCTGTCTCTGTTTCGGTAGAGAATGCCCACTGGCATTAAGTCCACCAATTGTTTGTTTTGTAAACTGTGCAATGAAGCTTAAATAAATAAATAAACAATTTTTAAATAGCAATAACTGAAATTTTACTTTTGAATGTTGTTAGCTACAACCTACCTTCTACTACAAAAACTGAGGATGAATGTATTTCATATGAACTATAAAGTTAACTTACATATGCACCCAACAATACGGGCGTCAAAGCAGGAGGGCACAAGCGTGGGGTTGGCCTTGGTACCGGCTGCCTTCTTCAGGACCTTCATGTTGAAAGGGTCATCGTCTCCCGACTGGATGGCGAGCAGTTCCTTCTTCTCCAGACCAGTCGCATGCTCCAGGGGGTCGGCCATCACTGGATAATATTTCATTAGTCAAAAATTCATAAAACAGTAAAACTGTTGGAGATCTTCATCAAAAATAAGAAATTAAAAAACCAATATATTTAGAAATATGACAGGACAGATAAATTATAATGATACAATGTTACAAAAGTACTGAAGAAAAAAGTTCGAGTTATTCATATCCATTACCACTACTTTGTTATCAGTGGTAACTTTTGGGAATATAAATTCAAAACTGTAGTCATTAAAATAATTTGATGGCTTTATTTCATCACTTTGTAAAATGATGATGATTATATTATAGCTGAGAGGCTGATTGCAGATAGTTGTAAAAAAAAACTTTGTAAAATTTTGCTAAGGGGCCCTTGTTAAATCTGTAGTTAACTCGACTTAGTTAAAAATCGGTCATCTGTTAAGAAAACACTGATTGTGTGGCACATTGAGCTGACATGTGGTTACCATGGTTACCAACTATTAGTTAACTACGGATAAGCCAAGCTGCCTATAGTTGCTTTAACCCCTAACTACCCACAAGCGACATATGGCGTTAGTCAAAATTTGACAGTAAATGTTTGTTTGTATGTTGCAGTACAATTAGTTGACAAAGGTTCCAAAAGGTTAATATCCAAATTCTAGTCCAAGGTTTTGAACTTATGGAATATAGCAACAGCTTATTAAGATTGGTATTTTTATTTTGAAACAAAGTTTTTTTAAGAAACAAGTTTTTTTAAGAAACAAGTTTTTTTAATAAAAGGTCATGGTTCAAGGTCAAACAGGTAAATAATGTAAGCTATTTTGAGAAAACAATTTGTCTTTTATTTGCCTTTAAGAAAATATTGTGAATTGCATTTGAAAAAGCAGGTTATCCAATCATTTTTAAAATGCATCATCTCTCACTTGACTTACAACCTCTATACAACCATTTCAGCTGATGATGTATACAACTATAGAGAGCAGACAGATAAAAACCAAACATATGTTAACAAATAAGGGTAAAACATCTAAAGAGAAGAATAAATAACAACAAAAATTGCCTATATGTACCTTATGTTTTTGTTATAGTTTTCATTTTCAACATTATAATATGTATGTGTACAAGAATTTAACAATGGTTTATCATATCACAGTGTTTGATTCGCCTGGTTTAGCACAAAGTAAAGATAATTCAAAGATTGATTATATTCCAAAGTTGATAAAGATAAGGCTGCTAACCTATAAAGTGTACAATTTACCAAATAACAAAAGTTATTGACAAAGGCCGTGTCCATTACGGAAATATATCAAGAGTGTAGATAGGTATTTTAATTGTGTCCATTGTTATACCGAAAAAAAATTCGATAACAAATATTTTACAGGAAAATCAATAATAAAACGTGACAGCTTGACATTTTACATAATGGTCTTAAACAACCCTGAATGTAAGCGAAGTTGTTATAAGGTAATACTGTAAAAAATTTGCCTCCATCGTTTCACTGTTTATTAATAATATTTTATTTCCGTATTCTGACCATTTTCAGGATAATTTTGACATTACGTAACTCAATTTTGACAGGTGTGGTGGTGAGATTTTTGGATAAAGTTAAAATGAACTTACTTTTGTCGGCATATCCCCGGCGGGCGGCGTTCATCAGAACACCTCTAATAGCATTTCCACGAATAATTTGTCTACACAAAGAAGCCATTTTGCTTATTTCCACTAGACCGCTTCGCACGATGGCAAGTGGATAAGAAAATTTTTACGTCTTTTATAGTGCGGTGACTATCAGCTTTTGACGTTTACCGGTAAAGTTCGGTTTAGATTTTTTTTTTACCCGAATGCGGGAAAATCTAAAAAGAGGGCTTTTTAATTTAATTTTTTTGGAAACTATTACCTTCCTAATTACGAAATGAATACCTTTGGCTACCGATTTAAATTTAAAGTCCCCTACACAACAAAATGAGCAATAAGTTTGAAGTTTTGTCTGCCTGTGGCCTCATAACTCCGAATTCGAATTCAACTTATTTCTTGTTTGGGTGCTAGACCCCAATTTTCGGTTCATGCTAGATGCATCTCACGTGCGAGATACGTCAAAAATAACAGATTTCTAAGGGATTTGACAGTTGGTTTTGTGGAAAGTAAACACGAGAGATTCTTCCGAGGAGTGTATTATTTAGGATATTATAACTGTGACACTATTATAACATGCGAGATTAGTCTCCCATAAACCGAGAATCGGCCCGCTGAACTGAGCGAGACGGTTCATAGGTCGAGGGTATATTTATAGTCTTCACTTTGATAGTTATTAGACTTTGTCATTTACTTGTTCTTTGTTAATTTAAATTCTAACTGACCGGTAAAGAAAATGAAAAACAAATGGAAAGATAGGAGAATGGTTTAATTTGTTTCATTGTAAATTGTAAGGTAAGTACTATTAGAAAATATTCAACAAAAAAAACATTACACAAGTTATTTATTTTATTAGAGCTGAATTTTGACAAAATACAGTAAGGTAAAACAAAACGTTTTAAGGCACGTTTTCAATACGCTTATGAACTTTTTTATTATATAAGACTGTAGCTTAATCATACGAACAAATTTTGTTCCATGCTATCTAAATGTTGTAGGTTTTGCTGTAATTCTTCTTTTCAGGACATAATGAATTAAAGTTTCCTTCCGTGTTATAATGTTGTAAAATAGCTGAAACAAAGTAAAAGTAAGATAATGAACCAGTAAAATTAAAGTGTAAAGTTTAGGTTAAGTAAATATTTCTATCAGTTTAGTTGTTGCACAGTGTACTGTTAATTAAAATGCTGGTAATGTTTGCATTAAATACTTAAATTGTCGGAAGATAAACACAAATGAGTTTTTAGATTCTCAATTTTTTATAACACAAATCCATTGGTTATCAATATTTTTTTAACTATCTCAGTAAAATTCAATAATAAAAAAAAATAAGAAGGAACTGGACCTTTAAATCTCACGCAATTTTGCTACTTAATTTTAAATCATAAAACCCACTTACTTCTAGTGAAAACTGTATTTTATGATTAATTTTCTGTATCTTGTTAGTGCACAAGATTAAAGAAGAGATTGTACTATAATGAAATCAGTTTCTTGTTCTGCCACTTCTCTGAATGAAACAGCCTTTGAACGAATTCAATCGCACGTCTATTTCCCCCTCCTCAAGCTGAAATTAAAATTAATTAAAATTTAAACATTAAAAAAATTAAATAACTTAAATTCCAGTGCCAGTGGCCAGGGGTTTTAGTCAACTAGTATGCTCCTGTCAAACAAGTTTATTAACAGGCGTTAATTCCATTTCCATGCCATTGTGGAAACTGAAAACCATGCTATCGCACAGGATAAAAAATACAGTCGATAAGTTTACGTATATTATTATTACTATAAAACCATTTCTGCCACATCCGTTCAAGCCTCAATTCGATACCACTTAAGTAATATAAAACCGAAGTGAAAATCTGCTATAGTATCACGCTAGTGTATAGCGCACAAAAAAACCACCGTCCTTCTCGCACACGCCAACTTACTGGTTTGAAAGAGATATATGCTTTATGTCAGCCATAAAATGCCAGGGCCCCTGATGCCATATCAGATTTTTACGAATTAATGACGCGTAAAACCAAGTTGCATCTAGATTTCGTTCCCTTTTTACAACACCTAAAAAAGTTGACGGTCAGAATACAACAGCGCGAGATTTGAAAATACGTCTGGCACCCCAATTCTGGCGCTCATCGAGATCCATCTTACATTCGAGATATGTCAAAAAATGGCAGATTTTGAAGGGATCTGACAGCTCTTTTTGACATATATCAAGTGTGACTTTATCTCTATTCTCTACTGACACGAGAATTGCTCCGCTGATGTGATTGTAATTTTTGTAATACGATTCAAAAAGGGTTAAGCAATCTTGGTCGATTATGAAATGTGACAATTATTTAAATATTTACTGGATCCGTTTGATAAAGCTCCCTGTAGCATGACGGGGAGACGCACTCTCGCACGCAGCGGGTCCTAGCCAGGCCGACCATGTGGCCGCAAGCACCGCTCTGCTCACATGCTGTTTCAAACTCACGGAACGTCATTTCCTACAAAATAAATATCATATACGTAAATTAACTCAGAAAAGGAAACATTCAGATAATAATTACCATGAAACTATATAAATAAATAAATAAATTTTAAGTCTGAAAAACTGGAATATAAGAAATCGTAATGCGCCAGAATTAATTGGAAGCGTTTTATCTTTAACTTGATGTGAGCATTGCTGTAGCTCAAAACACTAAATATCATAATTTTAGTTCTAATGATATAAAGTTAGAATGTAGTTTGCTTGAAATCGTCAATATATAGCGTTACTAAGTAATGCTATATCCAATAAGTCTTATGTCTCCAAAAAGTGCAAATTTTTATTTAACTTTTAACCACCATTATCGGAAATTTAAGAAACAAAATAATCGGCTCGTTTTCCCGCAGTCTTATAATTAAGAACTAATGTCATATAGTTTTGTATAGAGGAGGATATGTCTGATGAAAATTTATCGGCAGCGAAAGGGTTAAACGTGTAGTATTTTAACAAATAAAATCATTATAACAACACTGAAACAAACTTTCGATTTATTCAGATAATTAATAAGGGATATACAACAACACTTACGTTTTTAGGTGAATCTTTGTATTGGTACTCTTTGAAGGTAAATGTCACTGGAGTTTGTTCAGCGACACTTTTACAAATTCCATAAAACCCTAAAAACAAGTACCATCCCAATAATACAGAAATACGGTACATTTTTACACGATAGCGGTGTATGTCGGTGTTGCGAATAATTTAACCTATACTTTTAAGCTTGAGTAAAAATCAATAATATGCCTTGAAACCTGTTGCATTTAATGATGCGTTCATTGTGATTACATGATTGGTGGTATGTGTATTGTGAGAAATGGTTTTCAATTTATAATTTATTTATATTTAAATAAGAGGCATTGTCTAGAGTCTCAGGAATTTTATAATTCAAAGAAAAAACCGGTAATTGCATAATAACGGCATTTATCGTTTTTTACAACACTGTTTCTTTCAGGAACTGTTCAAAAACTGAGATCGCTTCACAGAAATTACACATCAATTTTGTCAATTAAAATATGATCTTTCATAAAAAAAATAGGAAATTATGATTGTTTAAAAAAATATTTTTATTTCCCTGGTTGAAAGTTTAAATTTCGGACTTAATGAAAACTTACACTTCGGATAGTTGTATTTGAACATAAATGGTGTTGCAAGTTTATTACCTGAAAATTCTTTTGGTTTCCTCTCTTAGAAGCCTAATTCAGCTAATTTATATGTTTTTGTTCGAAAATGTCTATTTTTGCTGATCATTTAGAGTTAATTTCTATTCAAAACTCTAAAATTAGTTTTTTTGGTGTATAACTCTAATCTAGTGTTGCCATGTCGATTATTTATTTCCACTGCGGTTTGCGAATTTCTTTCTCCGTTTTCAATACACAATCTGTCACGTAATTTCGAGATTTACGAGTCAATAGCGAAAGATTTCTTATTAGGCTTCGATTTTTTACGTATTTTCGTGTGTTTTCCGAACCGTGTTACCCTGGAATTGTACCAGTTTCTTGTGAAAAGACTTTCAGTGTTGTGCGTGCTAGAAAAAGACCTTTGAATGAGTCTTTCCGTGGCTGAGGTGTTTTTTAGGACCAACAGTATTGGACGATGTGAGTATTTTGATAAATTTATCATAATAATGTTTATTGTAAAATTAAGTTCTTTCATGTCTGTTCATTATTTAAAACAGAAATAACACGCGGAAGTTTATTACGCAATGTTCGCCACAGTTTTCCACAATAACATTTAGAATGTTTTATTCAGAATTGTAATACTGATAAAATTTACGTTGTAATGTTTTATCTGATTAGGTTTCACGCTACTAATTAAAAGAGTTTGAAATTGGAGAATTAGATTAAAGGTCGTAGCATTGTGGCTTTTGCAGAAGTCATACAAATGTTGCTAACTACTGTGTAATGAAACAAAGTAATAAAATGAGACTGAGTTGGATTTAATCAGAAATTGAATTAAATTGACTATTGGATAAACTGGTAGATAGTGTCTCTGATTAGGAAGCTAGAGGTGATATACAGCTATGTGTAGTAGCATGCTAATGTTCATCACACACGCAAGCATTTGTCCCTCTTGCATATGCATACTGGTTAGAAATTGATATATGCTTTATGTCAGTGATAAAAGCTTACATGTTAGGACCTCTGGCTTGAGTTCTAGGTATACATAGGTTGATTTAAGAGAGCTGACACTGAATGTGTATAAAAATAACGACTGTCATTCGTTTTCGGTGCTCGCTCCCGGGAATCAACCTATACAGATATGACACACATCTGGTTTGAAAGTTGTCAAAAAAGGTTTTAACATTTTAATTGCTAGTAAAACTTTCATCGGACTTGCCTGTGCGCCACCTTTACAGAAACTATTTGTCATTTTTCTTCATTATAAGACTGCGGCAAAATGAGCTGGATATTTTGTGTCTTAAATATCAGACTATGGCGGTTAAAAAGTCAATAAGCTAAGTCACTTTTTATTTTATGACTACAATATAGGCTTACAGTATCAACTAAATCAGTGGTTCCCAAAGTTGACTGGGCGGCGACTCATGAAAATGATGGTCCAAATTTGGTGACCCACCTCAACCTAAAAATTTGTTATTAAAAATTTGTTACACACGTGTGGATGCTGACCGAACCACACTTTTTTGGTTTTACCACCATGACCCACCTAAAATCTTCTCGCGACCCACCATAGTTTGGGAAATACTGGCCTAAATTGTTAAAGCAGCTATAGAAATCACAATACAAATAATGAATAATTTATTATTATTTTATTATTATAACTTTATATTTGTTTAAAATCTTAGGCTAAGTTTTACAATATTTTTATAAAAAGTAAAAAAAACAATATCAATACAAAATATAGAAACATTATAAAAACCTAACCTAAGAGTGCCTATTATTATTATTGTAGATACGGTTTCCGATCACGCTTCATTAAGTGTGTAATCTACAAGTAATTTTATCTATTGTGCCAAAAAGTACTAATTTGCCCCCCTAACACAGACCAGGGTGGCTGGCTTGACGCCCTTGCCTATGGACGCGTATAGACAAAATTTTCGACGCCCTTTTCTAGGCTAATAATGCATAGCCCGTTTTAAAAACTCGAACTGATGTCACCTCTGCATCTCTTCTTTCTCGACCGGCTTGCCTATGGCATAGGTAAATCGCAGTAGGCTGTCGGCTTGCCGAGCGGTCGCTCGAGCGCCCCCGCCTTGTTAGTGTAATTGAAAAGGAATGCCCCGCAACCCTAGCGTGGGGCCGGGAGTAGTGGGGGGAAAGCGGGCGCGGGCGGCGCGTTCCTTTTGACTCGCACCGCCTAGCGCATGATGTACGAAGTAATACGAACTTTTAGAGCGTGTGAATAAAGTTGGGATTCGTTTCATCGCGGTCGTAAGGAGAAGTTTCTGTACGTTATTTATTCTGTGCTACTGCGGTGGAACCAAAAGAGTTGTATGAAAAAGGTAGGCAAGCAAGGCGAGGCAAAGCTCACAAAATGAATAGGAGAAAAACAGTAACAGCATGCAGGCTTTTAAAAATGGCAGATGCTCAATGTTCTGTTTTTACTGAATGTTCAAGTCTATCAGCACCTTTAAGACTATTCTGTATGATCTCCATACAAACGGCGATAACGTTTTCCACTCTCTTAACCTAAACCTATCGCCATGATTTTTTGTATGGTGTTATTATGGCCTAGAACTAAACTAACTAAAAGGTTCGTATGTATTGATTTTTTTAATATTCTATTAAGTTTCAAAAATATTCATGCTTTATTTTTTTGTATGAAACTCCTAAAATACAAATATTGTCAAATCTATGACGAATATTAAAAATAAAATATATATATATATATATATATATACAAATCTAGTTCTAAGGCATAATGACAACATACCAAAAAATCATTGCCATAGGTTAAGGTTTACACGGTGGAAAACGTTATTGCCGTTTGTATGGGGAGCACTTTTTTTTGAGGCTGGGTTCATACTCTTCCTAAGCTAGTTTAGTATCTGACAACCGAATTACTAAGACGAGAGGTTACCAACGAACAGCATTTCAGTATTATTTATATAGAATAGTTTCGTTTCCATGGAAATTCATGTGATCTACACTAAATGTATGCCTGTTATCTTGCCGGCCAACTTACTATAAAAGTCCAAAGTCCTATGCTAACACGATCTACAGTTACCTACGTTTTTTCCTTTACTTCATACTTACGTACACAATGAACCTACTCAGCGGTGCAAACTCAGTGCATGCGTACTGACAATCACTAGAAATTTGCCTTGGCAAACTCCACTTTATCACTTTAAGTTTTGAGCATATATTTCTTGAATCCTGAACCGAAACTGGATTGCCAATTATTCGGCAAAAGACTTTAAGGTTTCAATCTAGCTGTGTTAGGTTGAGTTTCGTTCGTGTTTTAAAGGAAATGTATCGTAGGTCTTTGTTGTTGCAATGACACAGTCGGCGGGTTTGCGCGCACCTGAATTGCCTTAACATATTTTACGTAGAGACTAGATTTTCCCCGCGACTTCGTCCGCGTAGCTTGCATGCACCTTAATTAGTGAAATTTCCGAAAATTATTTCTTAGTGCACCTCCAAACCTCCTCCAGGAGCAAGAGTTCTAAATTTAAAGTCTCTAAGTACAGGGATATAGGGTGTGCATTGTCTGTCAGTCAGTCAGAAAAGCCTTTTATATGTAGCCTTTTATTCAAGAGTAAAAAAAGGTTTGTAATGTTAATTAGATATATAATAAATAAAATAAAATAAAATGCGTTTATTACGGACACGAAATCCAGAAACAGGTCCTAAAAGTGTGCCTGCCTATCCTGTTAGCACAGGTAAGGGCTTATTAAGTTTTTATTTTTACAGTTTTTTATTTTCATATTTAGCCGAGAACCTGCTTTGTCTTACTCATGGCATAAATATTTACAGACAAACATCTAAATATTTACGCAAGCATTTGCTAAACGCTTCGAATATAGAGCATTTCATTGTGTTATGAAATCGTTTCTATATACGTTAGCATAATTAAATAGAAGGCTGGTCCCTAGCAGGAATAGCGGAGTCTTAGTAATAGGGTCCCGTTTTACCCTTTGGGTACGGAATCCTAAAAAAGAAGCATAGTGCATATGAGTAATCAGAGTTCGTAAATAATGAGAAAAACTAAAACCACCTTGCTTTTGGGTGTCATCTTTATTTATCGGCCGTTGTGGTTTATTCGTCCAAGTGCCAATCACAATCGACACAATTTGGTATACCACACATAGAGAAATAGTTTATTAAGGCTGAACCACAACGGTCGCGTACGCGTCGCGTTTGCGACACGGCTTCAATTAGCTTCGTAGAGTTGAGTGACGCGACGTGTACGCAACGAATGCCACGTTTATTATTAGCATTATTACTTATGACTCACATAAGTACTAATCTTTAAAAAAAATATTGTTGTATTGTAATCTTAGTTATCATTTGTTATTCTGGAGGACTAAGTTCACTTCGGTCTAAATCCACGCGTCGGCTACAAAACAATAATATTGCCTTCTGAGGTACATACCTAATCTGTTCTATTCGAAAGCGTGGACGCTGTCATGGTTATCAATTGTGTTAAAGCAATATACCGCAAACTTTTAGCGTTGCGACTCTTGCTGCCGCATGAGGCACAATCTTGTTTGGCACAGAGAGGGTCCAAATCGAGCCGAAAGCGCCTACCTTTGAGGCGAATCATTGGCACAGATTATATACAAGTTACTCCGTCATTGGTCAGTACTCGGCCCATGTTTAGCGAACGGAGCCGGTGACTAAAGAATCAGGCATATGCCTAATCCAGCTGGCTTTGTCATCGCGTCCCTTTATATTTGCCACACTGTTGCCACAGCCGAAAGGAGACTCATTCAGAGACAAGCAACAAAATGATGACTGAAACACTATGGTCAAACTCTGAAAATATTGGAGATGCTGAAAGCATTTGAAGATCCAGAAACTTCAGTATCGTATCATAATAAACACGCTCATTATCACTTTATTTGCATGTCGCATCGTATTACGAGTACCTACCTACTTTGTTAATTTTATCTCTCCGTTATCATTAATTTACCCAAGTCAAAGGACAAGAGTTAGGTACTGATTCATTATTGTTTGCGTAGCTAGGCAGGCACGTCAGCGACGAATCACACGCCTGAGATTAGTGGCGTAATAATAGGGTGGTAGGATGGGCAAAATACCACGGGCCCCCGGTCAAAGGTCAAAAAGGTCCAAAATCCAAGAGGACTGTCCCTCCCTCTGGGGCTGGGGACGGTGCTCAAGGAAGTACAGGACGATCCTGACATTCATTGTAGATGGACCCCATCCGATGATTTTGGCATGGGCATAGATGGGACAGAGTTACGCCACTGTCTAAGATCTAGATTCTAAAAGAAATTGTTTAGATGTGCCCTTCCAGTACTTTGAGCGCATCAAAAGGGCCTCACTGGATGCGTGTGCGCACGGCTCCGAAGATACACGCGTGCACAAGCCGGTTGTAATGTATGGAATGTAGAGATGCTATGCCGCTTGCGATGTATAGAATATTTAGAATAGTAAAATAAAGTTGTTATACTTGTTCTCTTTTGAGACAAATGTTTTCTTTACCAGTTAGCGAAGCCAGCTTGGCCTTGTCCTTAGGAGAACAGTGAGCCTGTGGAATGTTTATGTATGGTTATGGAACATCATTTCTTTCTGCTCTTTATCTTTACACGGTATAGAACAAAGTCGCTGTACGTTCCTGTCTGTTCTCATTGTATCTTCGGCTGCTTATTTATACTCCTAAACCACTCAACGGATTTTTTTTTATACGACTTTCATTGTCATATAAGCAGCGGTAGATTTATACTAGGGGCAGTCGGGGCTAGTGCCCAGGGCGGCAAATTTTCTAGGGCGGCAAAACTTGGAAAGTGTAAAAAAAACCAGTCTTATAAAGTAATGGGGTGGCATTTTTTTCGGTGCCCAGGCATAAGTTGAAATCCGGCCCTGCATATATAAGGTTTTTTTACGGGAGGTTGTTATGTACGTTACAATTATTTCTACCCGTGCGAAGCCAGGAGCGGGTAGCTAGTTAAAATTAAATGAAACTATTGAGATATTTTCAGAATTTTTTATCATGTTTTTTTTTGCGTTTTTCGTCATCATCGTTTAATGAGGTCTTGGTTCAAGTGTGAACTCGGCGATAGCGACTGAAATGCGAAAATAATTGCTGTACTTAATTTGTCTATACCTATTTCATCGATAAAGATATCTTTTGGTTTTTCAAGATTGTTCTGTTCGTTGTTGCTTATCCACTTTTATGTTGAAATATAAGTGTATAGGTATTTAAAGTGTTGACTTTTTACTTGTTTAAATTTGCAAAAATTCAGGGAAAAGTTTTATCAATAATTGTGTTAATTTAATTATGAGTCTCCATTACTTTTGAAAGTATCTGACGACAGCCATTTGCGTCCAATGTGTAGCTACGAGATGGGCGAGCAAAGATAGAACAAAGTTATGGAATGGAGTAACTTTAAGCATGTTTTCTTTTAAAAATGAATAAGAGTTTACACATTTTTGTATGTTGCATTACTTAGTTTTATCAATAACTTGGAATTAACGCATTTGATAACGCGTTAGAGTATTTTTAATTACGTACGTATATGGTCACTAACTATAATTGGACGTTTGCCTCATGTTGTTTAGCATTTCAATAGGTGATGTGATCGCAGATAACTTCTCCCATTAATGATTAGTTCTGCAGTTGGTATTAAATCCTATTGCACTGTTATTGTTATTTAATCGAAAGCATGATTCGACCAGATCAATCCATTGCGTATGTGTTTTAATTAATAGTCTGTTTAACTGTATTGAAAATATGTTCTAATTGGTTGTTAGTTGTCATTGTAATAAAATGAAGCATTAAAAAGCATACTTCTATTGTCGTCATTCACAATAAGCTTACTTTTGTTAATAAACCGAAATAAAAATTATATGTTTTAGCTATTTAATCTGCGACAGAAAACGCTATGGGAATGTACACAACGCCACTAGAATGTAAATATAGACAGCTCTTTCTTTTCTTTTTCAATTTCTGGTGTTATTGGGTATTTTCTGAGACAACAGATTACGCTTAAAACCGTTTAGCCAAAATTAGTGAATTCTTGACGGATGTGTACGCGCTAGTTCCAAGCCCTATTTTCTTTTGTTCGAGACAGTTTGTACAGAAACAAATAGCTTTTCCAGCTTGTAGCACGTACTGGATGTACCAACTCGTACTAATTGTACTAACTAGTTTTAATTGTTTCGTGCTGTTTATTACACTTTTGTTCTTTCCTGGTGGGTGCCTTAGATTCTCTGTAATTCCAACAGGATATTTCGAATAATAGTATGCATCGTTGCTATACCGGTTTTTCCAATAATATTATCAAGAAAGTAAACAATCATTTGCTGTCTCGGTTAGCTGTCAATTGTGGTAAAAAATATCCAAGAAATATTTCGTGCCCCTCAGACAGGCACAGGGGCACGAAATGTATCAAGGAATATTAAAAGTTTCCCATAGTAGTCATACAGCGTAGTGATGTAGTGTCTAGGGTACCTACAGCCTATTTCATGATTAATAGGAAGCGGGTTCCCAACACCTTACTGTTTTTCTACGATTTTTTACTGCTCCTAGCTTATTGACTTGCGCCTCTATTATTCTGTCAAACTGTCTCAGTCTAGTAAGATTCTAGAAACAATTGTTATGTATGTTTTTATTAAAGGCGTGGAGTCGCGACAGTTGTTTGAGGGGCGTTAACTTGACAGTGACACCTGTCAGGCTTCTATAAATTATATTGGCAGACGCGATTGTTGAATAATTGTTATGCCCATAGGTTATGCCACATTTCAAATTGATAGATGTCTCCTTAAAATCACCCGATCGAGTGCGTCATGTCATAAGTAATATAATTATTTGACTTGAACATAGTCTTCCTTACTTGTCTTATGTTGTAAACAACATTCTAACCTAAAATTTCAGTTTTGCAATTAAAAATAGTCGCAAAGTAACGCCTAAATCTATAATTTTTAAAATATTGTTTAAATAAAACAGTCTAAAGCACTAAAGTGACCCATTCTATGCCCGGCCTCGATTTGTTTAATTCATGAAAAAAGTGAATTTTAGATTAGAATATTGTTTACATGTAAAGACAAGTACAGATGAACAAAATTTATAAAATTAAGGAGTTTACCATTTAAATTTATAACTTCTCATTTAATTTATCATTTTGCCTATTTTCCCTTAACCAAGACTTTGCTGAAATGCTGAAATATTTTGGTATAGTCATCATTAAACCTAATCTATCTACGTGATAATAAAACGTAATTACATTTCCTGAATATTTAAAAGCTTCAAACATACACTGCTCTAAACTAATTAGTAATTAAATCAGTATGTGTTTGATCCCTAGCTAGACTCTTATCCCCTTATTCGTACATGCTTCGTAAACGTTTGTTAGTTAACATGTTTTATGTCTTTATCTGTCATTTTGACGTTTGCCCTCAAATGAAAGGAACAAAACATTTGTTAGCTTAAAAAGATTGTTAATTTTTCAGGAATAAGGGGGTTAGTCTCTAGACACTTTTGTTCGAGCAGAGTAGCTTACGGTGAAAAGATGCATTTCGACTTTCGGGTCACTTGGAACTTTGTACACATTGACAAATCAAAAATGATTTCATGTCAATGAGTTTCTATAAACTAGTAGTGGAGAGCAAGACAGCCGGTGTAATTACTGGCACAAGAGGTATTCCATCTTAGCTCTCTGGGTTGGCAACGCATCTGCACTCTCTTTGTTGTTGCAGGTGTCTATAGGCGGTGGTGATCACTTACCATCAGGTGACCCACTTGCTTGTTTTCCTTCCTATGTTGTATAAAAAAAAAAGTATATTATATTATTCTTGACATTTAATTTATTCTTGACATTTCAATTAATATTATTATTTCTGTGATTTTAAATTATTGTAATTTTTATTTTAATTTACGTCATGAGATGATAAAACATGTGAACTGATAAAATGTGAATGTGTATAAATCAGGTGCTTCAGTGTTGTAATGTATTCTTGACATTTTGAAAATCCCAATTATTAATATTATTATTGTTATTTGAATATTTGCACGTCATTTGATGACAAAACACGCGCGACTTATTTTAATTGTGACATCACTTTATTGTACACCGTGTTTTTAAGTAAATAAATTTCTGATTCTGATTCTGATTCTGATATACTAAGTCTATGTGCCTGACAATGACAACAAAGTGGTACTATATGGTTTTTACTGTATAATTGTGACTGCACCGTCACGGTTTAATTGGGTGTCGTAACTGCGCGCACGCAAACATCGAGTGCATCCAGTGCGAGCGCACGGACGTTCGATGTTTGGGTTAGTACGTTGTGTTGCTAAGGCATTCAATGCTGTTAGTACAGTGGAGACATTCTTTCTGTCACGTTCAGGTGTTTGTTTGTTGAAGCTTTGGCATGAATGGTAAGAAGCGGAAGGAGACTCGCCTCTTTTGCTTTATATACACAGGAATTCATAGAATAAGACTAAAGGATTGACGTCTTTAAAGTGTCAATAGTTAAATAATTAATAGTTTCAGGCGTTACTTTGCGGAGGTCCATTTCAACAAACTGGAACATATTACCTTGCTACTACAGTGCAAGACAGCTGCGTCTGTGCGAAAAAAAGAAAGAGTTGGGTGCAGATCTTTTTGACTACTTTGACTGCTTAGATATTTACAGTAAATTAGACTAATCTGCTTGCATAAAACGCATACGGGTTTCTTCGTGCTAAGTATATTATAGTCGACCAAGTAAGTGCTTAGCAACTTTTGAACCTTATCCCCTTGTCATATGAAGAAAAATGTTTAAGCAATTTCTTGGTCAACTATCAAAAGTCAACAGTTCCACTGCATTTTTAAACAGAGACTGCGCCGTCGGCTGACGCGTAAAATGGCTACTATGGTTAGCATGGTTTTCTTACCGTGGAATGAATAAATTTCACCCGTTCTAGGATTTCTATGCGTCCGGTCTTGGCTGTTTCCAGGCTGCCGACCTTGAAGAATGCCGCTGTAAGCGATCGATACAGAAAGCTGCATTTAGCGCTTTTCGGTTTTAGACAACGAAACTTGCAAGCTGATATCAGCGTACATATGGTATACATACATACATATTACGTATCTACATACACATATATATTACATATATATGTAGTTTGAACTAGTGGTTCGCCCTGCCCTCGCATGGGTACAATTTAGGATGTAATGTGCAGGTGGCAGGAAGGCGCTGGTTGCATGCCGCTTCCAACCGGTCATTTTGAAGATCCATGGACTGGGGCGTAACTAGGGTGGGGCAGGCATGTGCCCTGGGTGCCAAATAAGGGGGGGGGGGTGCAAAAAACGAAATTTACTAAGTACATACAATCCAAATTCGCATACATGGCCAAATAAAAGTCTTTTGAGGATCATTTAATCCTTATGTACTCGTAGATGCATTTATTCCAGAACAAACTGCGGATGTTATGTATATATAGGTATACATTACATTACATTACAAAATTATTAAAATAATAAAAAAATGTGTAGGTATCTGTTTTTAAAATAATTTACAAAGGGAAAGGGGCGCAGTTTGGATGGGAGCCCTGGGCGCCATTTTACGTCGCTACGCCCTTGTCCATGGAGGAGGCCTATGTTCAGCAGTGGACTTCTTGTGGCTGAGATGATGATGATGATGATGATGATGTGCATAAAAACATTCCGTAAAAATGCTCTAGATTACAATGAAAATCGTATTAAAATCAGTTGAGTGGTTTAGAAGGAATAAACGGTCAAGGATATACAGACAGCAACGGATAGCAACTTTGTTTTATATACAAACAAGAAATAGAAGATGATGAAATGAAATTGTTAATTAAGCTTGTACAGTCAGCTGTAAATAGACAGACATAGTTTTAATAATTGTATTGAATGTTTTTATTGTTATACCTACTGACAATTTTGTATTTCGTTGACCATTATTATTATAGTTTAATTTAATGTAATTAATTATTTTATCTTATATTCCGATTTAATTTAAAATTCCAAATTTAAATGCAAATGTAGTTGCCTTTTTAATCTATATATTTTTGTTTTTTAATATTTTACTTTATGACACGTTTAGTGATTAAGTTTTCTTGACTACTCAGTGATTAAATTGCTGAAATTACCTTTCACATGCCTGCCTTGGCTAAACATATTATGGGGAATACCATATTGTTGTTGTAAGATCCTAATGTACCATATGTTTTTGTGAATAAACGAATCATTCATTCATTCATTCATTCATTCATTCATTCATTCATAAAAAAATAAACAGCTATAGCGTCAAAATATGTATACATCGACCTTATTTTTAGTGGCATAAAGGTGTATAGATGTTTTTGACGTCTCGGTAACGTATATATATTTATGATGCTGACCGTACAACGAATTACGTTAAGTAAAAAAATCCAATAAGGTTACTTGCTGGCAAAAAACATGGTTGCCAACATTGAACGTAAAACATGGAAGACCAAATTAGAAAAAGTTTCTGTCACTATACACAAAAGTATGGAGGATGTTTTTACCAGCTTTTGCTCGCAACTTCGTATGCAAGGAATTTGGAAGTACAGTCAAGGAATTAAATTTCCAACCCACCTAAGGGTCAATAGCATATAGCAAACTGTCACCATAAGAGCTATAGAGCAAGACGTTAGTTTGACATATCGACCTTAATGCATTGCGAATGTCAGACGACATTTCAACGAAATGGGTAGGGAATTAACTTCCTTGACTGTACCATCTAACTTGGTTTTAAGGTGACGTGTCAAGATGTAACATGCACGAGCTTTTTAGTTAGACCTCCAGCAATACAACTGAAAACAAGCATCTTATTTCGTACGCCATATTTTGTGTGGTACGGGTACAAACATTCTGACAGACAGATAAAAGTTTTACAGATAATTGTTAGGGCTTCTATTGCATAAGGGTCCCTTGTACTTATACATATTATTTTTATCTACACACATATCATAAGTGCTCAATAACGCGTTCAAAAACCATAGAAAATGACCAGCATTATTACAACCAATGTTATTATAAGAATTTTCTTGTCTGTGGTAGTAGGTAAATCTGTTCTTTATTGGGTAGTATCTCTTAGTAGTCTGTGTTTATTGGTGATCACATTACCGAAATCTCGAGACGTTATGAATTAAAATTTGGAACAGCTGTCAAAATTCAAATTGGTCTCTATTCTAGTATCCATAGATATTAAAACAGTTATCGATACGAAACGTCAACTCAGTATGTTTTTTTAATTTAAACGCACGACATTTGATCTCGAGTGACATGACAATAGGGACTTCATTCATTTGACTATTGTTTAAAAAAAAAAACGTTCGTCTTGGCGGATAGATCGAATGGCCGCCATGACTGTTTGTTGGTTTTTTGCTGTTACGGTTTTTTGCAGTTATGATATGTGTGTAGATAATAATATTTTATGCAACTGTTGCATAATGAGGGGTCTTAAAACACGAGTGTGGTTTTATGAAACGAGCGTTAGCGAGTTTCATAATAGAATCACACGAGTGTTTTAAGACCTAATTATGTACAGTTGCATACATTACTTTATCTACACACATATCATAAGTACTCTATGATGGGTTCAGAAGCCAAAGGGCAATGACCTGCATTGCTACTAGCTACTAGTGCTAGGTACCTATTAAATATCTATAGACTGTAGACATTAAAATAATGTAATAAAAAATGAATTTGAACAAATATAGAAACAAATTAGAAAAATTCTCCTAATAATATTGGTTGTTATAATGCTGGTCATTGCCTACGGTTTCTGAACGCATTATAGAGCATTTATGATATATGTGTAGATAAAGTAATGTATGCAACTGTATATAATTAGGCCTTAAAACACTCGTGTGATCCTATTATGAAACTCGCTGACGCTCGTTTCATAAAACCACACTCGTGTTTTAAGGCCTCTCATTATATAGCAGTTGCATAAAGTACTATTTCTTATATATCGTTATGTAGACATCGGCCAGTTACAACTTTTGTAAAGATTGGATATACAATTTTTTTAACTATCTTAACCAAAATTGGAATGCGATGTTATTAACATTCACTGGTTGCGCCTTCAAATAGAGGCGCAACCATTGAATGAACATGTTGAAATACCCCAAAATGCATATAATACATCCCCTGAAGTTATTAAATAAGTGTATGTTATTATAAATTGATTGATTTACCACTATTCTTTATCACATCGTGTAATGCGATACGGTGATAACGTAATGTACCGCTATTGGATTATTGATTTAGCATCTGTCTGACTGCATGCAGGGAACAATATTTTATACTTATTCTAATTATTCAAATAACATTTTAGTACCCCTAAAAATACTCCTATAAAATTGTGCCCCAATGAACCTCATCTTTAATCTTATACCCCTAAATTTACAGGCATAACCCCACATTTCGTGACTAATAAAACGGATTCCTGTATGAACAGCCTCGTTACTATTTTAAAAAAGCTTTTTCTTTGTTCATTAGAGCCAAAATGCGCCTCATTACAGATAAAGTTAGTCTTGTTTTAGTACATTAATAATACAGTAATATATAATAAACAATCACCTTCATGTATAAAGCATAAACGAAATAAATGAAATATCAGTTAATCAACATTATTCGGTAGCTTTGTATAGCGTGATATCAGAAATTGCTTTGGCTTCTTACTCATAGTTTTCGCGGTTTAACCTCACTTTTAGAAGTTTTCGCCCAATCGAGGAAAGCGTTAAAGTTCTTCTGCCTCCTCCATCTTTTTTTGGTCCTTTCAAGCTGGCAACAGCCATCGTAAAAGTAAAAATACCGGGTCACTTTTGGTATATGCATCCCTGCGCTACCTACCTAACCATAGATCAGTGTGTTAAGGCTTGTATTATATCCAGTAAAAGATCTATTCACACTAAAATTCTAAGCCTCTAAGCTAGGGAAAGTTTTCTTTTGTACAGCACTATCTGTTATTGTCATTTAAGTTTTTCATACAATAAAGAATTCACATTTATAAACATCCTTCTAGCAGGCTCGTGCAAAATTTAAATAAACATTGACATCTTCAGAGAAAAAACACGGCGCAGCTCCGTCAAGAATCTACGGCGCATATTTTTCTCCAAACATGTTGTAAGGACCTATGATAATGTTATAAAATGCAGACAATAGAAGAAACATATTGTCAAAACAACGTTGCCTACATCTACACTAATATTATAAAGAGGAAAGATTTGTACCTATTTTTGTATGTTTGTATGTTTGTAATGAATAGGCTCAAAAAGTACTGGGCCGATTTAAAAAATTCTTTCACCAATAGAATGCTACATTCTTCCAATTTGACATAGGCTACATTTCATTTTGAAAAAAATTAGGGATCCTTGGTAAAATTTGAACAATGTAACCGAAGGTGTAGAAAAATGAGTCTTAAAATTGATTGTACCCGTGCGAAGCCGGGGCGGGTCGCTAGTCTATTATAAATGCATAGATTAACTTTTGCAAACTTTTATTATCTCCAATGGCTGATGAGTCACCGGTGAGCCAGAGAACACCTGCAAAAAGCACTTGACTTAAACTGATAATGATAGCATTAACCACGGTGTCAAGTGCTTTTTATTTTGGATTTCTTAGAATAAAACGGCGATAATGTGATAATGGCCATATGGCGTCTAAAGTCTTGACACCTACCTGTATATGTACAGTAGGGGAAATATATTCACGTACCACCTTAGAACCCTATTGCAAAGACGCGACGCGTTAAATGCCAGGCTATGTCATACAAATGTCATGCATATGTCTCTTCGATTAGGTCCTAAAGTGGTACATGTTTCAATTTCCTTGACTGTACGTATATATAGTAAAGGTGTCCACCCATTTAAGTCGCAGTTCCTCGACACAATAAAAAATTCAGGTGTACGGTCAGCCTCACAAGTAGCTGAACATTTTAGTACCTTGTCGCTGTCAGTCATGTGCCAAATTCGAGCGACTCTCATTTCATACTTTACTGCGACAAAGTACTTAAGTGTTAAGCTACTACTGAGGCTGATTGTACGTAGAATTTTATTTTTACAATAACATACACGTTTCGATAAAAGTAATATATTATCTGTTTCCTTTAAAATTGAAATATGTACTTTATAATGTTATAATTTGAGTCTACATTTAAATACCTTTCCTAAGACGAGGCGGTGCTGAGGCTTAGAAATGGGCGGATTCTTCAGTCGGTAGTCGGGAATTAAACGCAAGCCAGTGTTGCCAACTTAGTTTTGTAGAAGTCGCTAAAAATGTTGCAAAAAGTCGCCAGTTCATGTCAAATTGGGTCCAAATGTCGCTAGATGTATGGAGCACTGGTCATAAAAGTTGCTAAAATGTATGAAACACTTGCAGAAATAGTCGCCAACGTAGTCCCAAAACCCGTTAGATCTAGCGATAAAGTCGCTAAATTGGCAACACTGACGCAAGCGCATTCCTGTGAGCGCAAACGGTATTTAACATTATACATTACGAAAAACGGTTAACAGTTACGCGCATTGCTTTTCTATCTATCTGGGTGGATACTAAAAGAATATTTACTTTCGTTCATATATTTTATGAATCCTGATTTTGCCTGGGCCTTCTGCGCTCCCGCCGCCAACTTGTGGCACCCACTCGAAGGTACTCTATGGATATTTATTTAGCCTGCTTATTTCTGTAAATGAATGTGGCAGACATTTCATGCCCGAAACGACTATAATTTTAAAAACAAAATGTTTATTTTTTAGTTTAGTTAGGTGGTACTACCCCGGTCGAGACGGGCTCTACATTTTGCCCTTATATAATACTTCTTTTTTTTACGTTACTGCTTGAAACTTCACAAGAAATAGGTATCAGCAAACAAAGCAGCCTTCATTGCCACCTAAAGCTATATTAGGGCAATCAACCCTCACGGCCAAAACAACGGGAATCAACACGGCATGTAGATTTATTTGTTTTGCTCGTGTGCATTGCGCAATGCGTACGCGCATGTACCAGTCATTGAACCGGGGACCGGTTGTACTTGGCTCCAAGGATATACAATATACAATAAATCCAGTTTGAACGTCCCACTACTGGGCTCAGAACGGATTACGGATACAAAACGCAAAACAAAAAATGTAACCTATCTTATTGACCAGTTTTACAGACTCTTAACTGCATTGCTAGTTGGTGCGGACTAAACTGAATATTCATGTGAATTATTAGTCTAAGATACCACCGCAAAATTCAGCACCTATCTGTTTTTGGATCGAAATATGATTAAAATCAAAAGATTACAACAAAGGTGGGGTCATACAACGCCGCAGGGTTGCCTAGCAAAATCTTCGACAAGATAAGATAGTAAAGGTACTCCTTTACTATAGTTATTTTTCAGTTAAATGCTGACAATCTTATTTCACAGTGTGAGGGAAGCCAGTAGCTTGAATTTGATGTAAAATTGAAGTTGATACGATAATTACATATTATCATCTCGCATTTCTGGCAATCCAAGTGTTGCGGGGAATTAAGAGGTAACAAACCAATTTTTTCGAATTATTTAGATCGGATTATTTTCTAAGGCATTTCATTTACTTTTCAAACATGTGAGAGCAGTTCAAAGTCAAAAATAATTATGTAAAAGATACTTGCGGCAAGATTTTGCTAAGCAAAATCTCGCTAATTCTGCCGCTAAGCAGCAGTGCTTGCACTGTTGTGTTCCGGCGTGGAGAGCAAGACAGCCGGTGTATCTGCAATCCCTTCGATGTTGCGGGTGTCTATAGGCGGTGGTGTACACTTACCATCGGGTGACCCACTTGCTTGTTTTCCATCCTATTTCATAAAAAAAGCAACCATATGGCGTTTTATGACCCTACGTGTAACCTTTATTTAAATCGCATTCCGATCAAAAAACAGAAACCTATGTGCAGAATTTTACGGTGGGGTCTTACACTATGTGTTGGTACAGTCAGCTGTAAAAATATATATACAGCCATAGCGTTAAAATATGTATACATCGACCTTATGTTTAGTGGCATAAATGTGTATAGATATTTTTGACGTCTTGGTTACGTATATATAATGATGATGCAGACCGTATAATAAACTGTGGTTTTAAGTAGACCAATAGCCATTATGTCAGAAATTATTGGAATTTCCGAGCACTTCATTGATAACCTTTGATTTATTCCAGTTCTCTGTAAATTTATGATAAATGAACTAAGCCGATAAATTTTATTAGTTATTTTATGTACCTAATGCGAAACAACTCAAAGAAAATATTGAATAATGATTTGCCGTGTTTTTGTAAGTTCTGTGAATGTACTTTGTTGACAGGTAGGTACTTGAGTTTTCTATTTCTTACAGATTTAATTTTAAATACGTTTTTCTAAGCTGCCGACGCTAAAGTACCTATATTTTCTGGTAAATTTATTGTAAACCATTGTGTGTCATTCCTAACCCTTCCATTTGTTACCAATCGCCTTCGACTCGTGCTCAGAAACAGAACTTTTTGATAGTAACCTACTCAGCTTTTCGCACTGACATTACAAGTGGCTATTTTTTTAAATCGGTTTGACCGGTTTTATGAAACAGCTACAACGCCGGCTTTAGTATTAAAAACACTGCATTGAAATCACTTCCGGTTTAGCTCTACTATGTCATAGGCAGAAAGACAGACAAAGCACGGTTCTTATAAATGAAACACCGAAGGGGCACAATGGTTCGTATTGCCATTGGTAAAGGAAGTTGTATGAATTCAGGTACAGTCTGCCTCAGAAGCTAAACACTTAAGAACCCTGTCGTAGTAACGTTTAAAATGAGAGGTGTCCAAATTTGTCACATAACTGACAGCGACAAGGCACTAAATTGTTCAGCTACTTCTGAGACCGTAGATGCAGCATACTAAACCTTAATTTAGATACTAATATACTCGTAAGTGAAATGGCAACCCAATGACCAAGTTAAAACAAAAAAACAACGATGAAAAAAGCTTTAGCATAAATAAATAATCGGTTCATTCAAAGCTGTCGATTTGATACTGGCATCTAAAAACGGCCGTCGCGCTTTTTTGTCTCTTTATTTTTCTAGTCGATTAAGTACTCATTTCCGCTCAGTCTGTACCGGTGCCGAATGTCATCGCTCCACAGAACAAAGACTCGAATAAATACATATCGTTTTGATAAAATTATTCACTCGCGCCTGCCGCGCAATTGGTAGTTGAGACCGAGGAGTCAACTCGTGCTATCGTCCGCGAGTTTATTTGTGTTTAAATCCAGAACGAGCACAACACTAGGTCGCGTGTTCGAAATTTGAAGCGTTTTTAAATTTCTTTCGAACGTCGCTCGTTGAAAACAAAAGATTAACGCTGTATTCGGTGTTTCCACTGTGGATTAAAATTGTGATTTTTGTTTAATTTTCTTATCTCTTTAAGAGCGTAAAGTGTTTACGAGTGTGTTAGTTTGACAGTGCTTTAAATAGTTCGCTATTTGGCGTGTTTTTAGTGGATTTTTGCCAGACAGAAGTGTCTAGAGCAATGGCTTAAGTTTCCGCGATTATGAATTTATCATGTGAGTTGAGTATATTTAAACAAGTCTCAAACAGACGTTATATAAGAAGTTTTCACTTATATTTACTAGCATACTGGTATATGATAAAAAATGTTTTTACAATCCTAAATATATTACCTATTATTTTATTACCGCCGCCACCGACGACCTTAGTATAACTAAGAGTATTCCTATTATAATTTATTCAAACTTCGAATACTATGCAGCTTTTTTTTTAAACCGTGTTTTAGCTCGTAACATTTTATAACAATACAATACAATATCCTATACAGATAAATCTTAAACATATCTAAAAGGCGTTCTCAAGAAGGCGTTTTATAATTTTGATTTAGAAAACGTCACAAAGCCCGATAAATAAACAGAAACAATGAAAACAAAAAATTCCCCTAATTATAAAATCGCAAACATTGGCCCGTCATGCCGAACGAGAAAATATTTACATTATTTTAGCATAAATTAAATACCAAACAAGAAGTCGTCACTTCCTTGTCCACGAAACTGTATTAATATCAAGGGAAATCAAAAGCTTACAACTCAAACTTATACCTTAATTATTTTAGTACTTAGCTTATTACATGTACTAATATACCATGGCCGCATTTGTCTGTTTGTTTATCTGTAAACAAACAGAACCACGTGAAGTAATCGATTTTTTGTTACTCGGAGGCCACAGATGCCAAACCAGCCTTAATTTTTGGCCATGATAGAACCTATTCACAATAATAGTCATAATGACTTTTCATAGTACATATATATCTTTATGTTCTTTACATAGTATATGATAAACCTCCTTTGCGTCGCGCAGTGGGGTAAAAACTAGTCGCTATCCATTCCTGCGGCCCTAACATGACAGCCCAGGTGTTTAACCCCTCCCTGTGTCTCTGTCTAACTAGTGTCATAAGAAAGGGACGCAGGGTGTGTGTGTCCTTATATCTTTGGCCGCTTAGTCCTTCTAAACAACGCAACTGATTTTGATACGGTTTTTTATGTCATTTAGAGATTGTTTAAGAAATGTTTTCATTTATTTTACATCGTAATTGTACCTGTGTGAGGCCGGGACGGGACGCTAGTTTTATATACATATAAAGGTCTTTTATGTCTGACGTACAGTAGGGGAAATATATTCACGTACCACCTTAGAACCCTATCGCAATGACGCGACGCGTTAAACGCCAGGCTATGTCATGCAAATGTCATGCGTATGTCTCTTCGACTAGGTTCTACGGTGGTAAGTGTTTCAATTTCCTTGACTGTACCTAAGATAATTAGATAAGATAAGATAATTTATTCATAAAAACTTTAAATTACGTGAGAACATAATTAATACAGAAACTTACTTACAATATATGTAACATGTTTGCCTGAACTAGGAGATCCTGTGTTTCAGGCTAGAAGTGCTAACAAAAAACATACAAAATCTTATAAATACACATTCCATACTGGCGGCGCATCAGTAAACATTTTAGTTTTTTAAATTTAAATAACTAAAATTAACAATGTATAAAAACTTATAATAAAATACAACTATTAATTACTTTTATCTACACACATATCATAATTTCTCAATAACGCGTTCAAAAACCATAGAAAATGACCAGCATTATTACAACCAATGTTATTATAAGAATTTTCTTGTCTGTGGTAGTAGGTAAATCTGTTCTTTATTGGGTAGTATCTCTTAGTAGTCTGTGTTTATTGGTGATTACATTACCGATATCTCGTGACGTTATGAATTTAAATTTGGAACAGCTGTCAAAATTCAAGTTGGTCTCTATTCTAGTATCCACAGATATTAAAACAGTTATCGATACGAAACGTCAATTCAGTATGATTTTTTAATTTAAACGCACGACATTTGATCTCGAGTGACATGACAATAGGGGCTTCATTCTTTTGTCTATGATTTAAAAAAAACGTTCGTCTTGACGGATAGATCGAATTGCCGCCATACTTGTTTGTTGGTTTTTTGCTGTTACGGTTTTTTGCAGTTATGATATGTGTGTAGATAAAGTAATGTATGCAACTGTATATAATTAGGCCTTAAAACACTCGTGTGATCCTATTATGAAACTCGCTGACGCTCGTTTCATAAAACCACACTCGTGTTTTAAGGCCTCTCATTATATAGCAGTTGCATAAAATACTATAACACAACAAGCAAATTTTCTGTATCTTCATAGGTCATAGTTTGGAGAGCTTGTTGAAGAGTTTTCTTACAATTACTATAACCCCTGCATCTATAGACTTGAAATTTGGTACATAATTATATTCTATAACGGATGTAAATTTCACCGTGGGGGTTAAAAAGGGAGGGGGTGGAAGTTAGTATTTAAGCTACTGCAAATATACTAGTAACACCGTTTCACATACAAAGCAATAAAAAAGTCTTTGGCCTAAAGAGCTAGGATTCTAGGCCATACACAGGCCATAGAATAATTAAAAAAAAGCAAAGGGCAAACGTCTACGCTACCGAGGAGATTGGCATGACGCGAAATTAGCAAACGGCGCAAACATAAATTTCAATAAAGGCACTTTAAAATATATGTATACATATCGATGGTTAAAAGAAGAATTGATTCGTGTGTCGATTGTTTGTTTTTCTGTGGCATATAATGCATGCAACAGATAATAATTGATGGTAGAAATCTCACTAAGCTCCGAAAAGTTGTCGTTTCAATTATTTTCCCTCTCAACTATCCCCTGTTTCCTGCTTGTCCGAGGCTTTTAATGTTTTTATAAGCTTTTATTATACCTCTATCTATAAGTCTATAACCGCATGTCTATTTATTCCTAACACCTATTCAAAGCCATGTGGTATTGCCAAGAGAGTGCACTTGCACTTCCTAGCACTGAGTGCACTCGAAATATTGATCCGATTAATAGGAATTAGGTCAAAGGCTAGACTGATATGGGAGTTATGTTTACCGTTTAACCAAAGCAGTATTTAAATCGCGGAAGGGGCTACTATGTTTTTTATAATCCTCGTATTCACTACGGGATATTTATCCCGCGACCTTGTCGCCCGATACGAAGTAGTACACATGTAGAATGCGAATATGTCGCGACATGTCTCTCGACTGTCCTCTAGGGGATACGACACTTTACTTTTGCGTTTCGGCTGTGTAACGGCCGCGGTCACGAGGGTACTGGTGATGCGGTAGTTGTTCCGTCGTGGAGGAGGAGTTTTAGCAAATTTATGCACAATGTTCTTTGTTTTATTTTTCGAACTGACTACCAAATATGCAAAAAGCTCGATGTACTCAAAAAATCTGCCTCTTTCGCTGTCAATAAAACAATTGTGTTTACATTGCTCTGAGGGTTCGTAAATAAGGAAAATTGTTCTCGCTTTCAGTATTTTCTGCCGCACATTATTAAAACTTATGAGAGAAGGAAAAGTTGAATAACACCACTAAAAACAACACAGTGAAGATTTCTTTCGAATTGCCTTTGAAATAAATATCGACCGCCTTATAATTCGTATAGTGTTAGATTCCCAAATAATGTTCTACTCTTTTTCGAGCTAGTAATGTCGTTAACTTCAGGTTTTTGCGCTACTAATTTACAAACTCACAGGGACACGACAGTAGGATAGATAATCGGCAACTGCCTTACCTGTGGAGAGTTGTACTTGTGGACATTATCTAAATCTTAAAGCTATACCCTCTTCGTTGGAGCAATCCATATGCTTCTTTATTCTGTGCCTTCTCTTTGACCTCCTGAAGGCAGGGAATAGAGAAACATGGTGATTGCTTGTATGATGAGAGAGTATTGCGGCGGATCCACCAGTGATGTGCGAGGATGCGTAGTGAGAGATGTGTTTGTAAAGAACCAATAAGCCGTTTCCACCAGAGCTGTGATGACCGAGGAGAGGTAAATGAAGCGATTCTATTGGTTCTTACAAGCACATCCCCCGCTACGCATCCTCGCACATCTCTGGTGGAAAAGCAGCCTTAAGCTCTAAGATTTACAGAGTGTCCAGAGGTACCGTTGTCTGTATGTAGAGCAGTCGCCCCTGTTTTTAAAGTACACCATAAACTATGTGTTATTCGCAGTCCTAATTGGTTGTCCGGGTATGCATCATAGGCATCGTTCATTGGCGGTTCTGCGAAGTTTTGGCTTGCGCCTCATTCGTACTGCTCTAAACGATTTGACGTAAGCCACTTGCTTTTGATTATACTTTTATGAGTAAGTTTTAAACATCATCTCACACTTTACCATGTTGTGAAACTTCACGTCTATACAATTTACAATCTGAAATGTTTTTGGCGTTGGTTCCACCAATGAAACAGGACGATACTGTGCGACAATACCGTGCTTGCAATTGCAAAGGTGCTATAGAAATTAACCCAATGGGCATTCTTTCCTTCTTACTCAAGTACAGTAGGGAAATATATTCACGTACCACCTTAGAACCCTACCGCAATGACGTGACGCGTTAAACGCCAGGCTATGTCATAAAAATGTCATGCGTATGTCTCTTCGACTAGGTTCTACGGTGGTACGTGTTTCAATTTCCTTGACTGTACCTATATACTACATATTAACATCAGTGTACAATTCTATGAATGAAACAGCATTAACAATTTTTTGTCTTATGTTGTTACTTATGTTAAGGCAGCAACCCCTTAATAAACACAGAATGCAGATTCTACTATATTTATAACACTCCTCAAAAATGTAGATTGTAAGATTACAACCGACTAGCGTACACCCGCGACTTCGTTCGCGTGGAATTAGTAGTCTATGTCCGTCAGGGATAGTGTAGCTTTCTATCATTAAAGATTTTTTTGTAATCGGTGCAGTAGTTACAGAGATTACCCAATACAATCAAACAAATAAACAAAAAAAAGTTTGCTTCTTGTATTAGTTTAGATATAGATTATTAGCGTAGAAAATATTACAAGACGAAACAAAAAACTAACATCATACGCATAAGCGTTTTCTATGGATTTGCAGTTCATCTACTGCGCGTGGCTTTTCTAATTCTTCCAATATCCAATTGGATAACACTTTCAATTGTTTACAAACATCACAAACAATGCAATGTGCTTACGTATCATGACATGAATATAGGTTAATTGCGCGGTCAGCTATGTAGGGCGATCCAACAGCCGTTGGGTATTCGAGTGAAAAGATGCCTCTCAAAGGCCGAACCGAGCCCGTTGGAAGCAAGTTTGGTGACCTTTTGCTATTTCAAACCATGTTGGCAATTAATTTCCGAATAAATTGCTCTAGTTTAGGAGAAGTAACTTGTTGATTATATCTTATTTTAGGGAATACGAATAAGTTTATTTTTAATGGATTATCAAATTGTTAAATAAATTCTTTAATTATATCACTTCATTTATCAACCAGACGTCCTAGCACGCTAGCTTTTATCTGTGACATAAAGCATAATATCCCTCTCTAACTAGCCTGCATGTGCGAGAGGGACGGATGCATACTTTCATCGATAAACTGCTGTGCTTTGTGCTACTATTTACAGCAGAATATCAGAAAAAGTGTTATTCAACTCAAGGGACTAGTAGAATGCCATGGCCCAACCCATTTGCGTCCCTTTCTTATGACTTGTGACTATTTACAAAGAGCCGCAGGGATAAATTAGACTTTTGAGGTCAAGTTAACTCTTGAGAAGTTTTTTTTAACCTGAAATACCTGTATGAAACACACCTAAAATTGTAATATAGCAACATTGTACCTACTCAGTTCCGGGCTAGGCCGCTAAGTGGTGTCCCAAGCGCTCTCTTGCATTACAGCAAACGCTATGCGTGCATCGTTAATAATATAGAATATAGAATTATTTATTTCGACCATCTATGAATAATGTAAAAATTTAAACTTAATAATACAGTCCATTAAAACAATCCACGTGGGAGTTTAATTTACAAGGAACCAGCAGCCTCCCCCACAATACCTACGTCACTTGCACTCCAAAGCTGAAGCTTTCGATCTTAAGTAGAGTGATATGGATTTTATATTTACTAAAGATATGTACTTCGTACCTGATGGATTGAAATGATAGTTTTTTGGGACAACTTACTCCTCTCAGTAAACGAATGTTTTGTATCGCTCTGTTAGACAAAGCTTAATGCCTCATATTTAATTAATCCAATTAGTATCCTCCTCCATATTGCATTCATGATAAGTGTGATCGAAGTAAAAGAAGTGTGATAAGGCAGCACTCGTTCTCTATCTAAAATAGTTTTATTGCAGATATTCTAATCAACGCCAATTTTATTAATGGACTTTAAACACAGCGTCCGAACTTTTCCGTTCGCAGCACGTGACAGAGATGTTTTCAAAGTCACTTTCACCCAGGACTCACAATTTTATTACAATAACGTGGACATAAGTTGCTGAGTGTTACAATTTTCGGGCGCTTGCTGAGTCACAGGCTCTTTATAGATGGGGCACATGCAATGAGGGGCTTGGCTCGTTTATGATACACTTACTCGCTTATTCATAAAAAAATACCGACCGCTATTAACTAAAATATGTTTTGTACCCGGAACCGCCGAGCATGTATGAAGAGAGGAATGTGGGTGGAGGAAGCAAAGGAAATATGCTAGTGGAGTTCGGTGGTCCCTGCTTACCCCAACGGAAAACAGGCGTGAGCTTTTATAATAATAATGTTTTGTTCCTTTAATTTGAAGACAGACGTAAAAATGTCAGATAAAGACGACATCTGTGCTAAAAATCATGTTATGTTGTGTTCATGTTAAAAATCTGTGCTAAGTAACACAATCAATGATGTCAGACGTACCAACTTCTTGGTAAACATACTAGTTTTTAGCGTCACGTACCATGTACCAAGACTACTCGGTCCTTGTACGCAAAAATACCAAGATTGGCCGTTAACCGACAAACATACACCGACAATGGCGATAATTAACTAAAAATGATGTATTGTCAACTTTTCTTTTTGAACACGAAATTAAATATAACACGGACAGAAAATCGCAGTCAGCTGTCAGTTTTTTGTCACTGTACGGTTGGTGAAACTGCTTGGCTTGGCTATGGCTAGTCGATATATTTTACAATATATTTTACATTATAGGTCTGAAATGCAAAAAAAACGGTTTAAAGTGGTATTTTTTCAATGCGTTCATTAATTACTGCCTTCTATTAACGGTACATGAAATTGAAATATAATTTTTTTTCACTAGGATGCGATTTCCGACATACTTTATATACCAGTGTTGGCAGCGCCGCAGCGGAGCACAGGCGTACCAGTTTTTCGTTCTCAATACCAGCTTTCAGCCAGCTCGGCACAAGGATTTCTGAGTGGCCGTCTGACATCCCTGAACACAATTCATTGTGCGTTTTAGGGAGTTAACGTTTACCCACAACTTTACCGACAGAAAATTCGTTTTTATTCCCTCAGTAGGTAACGACTATTCTCTGAGATACTAACCAGCTGCGACAGTACAACTTTGCTCATTTTAAATCTTCTTTTACTGCCTTTCCTAGTTTAGAGGATCAACTACGAGTATTCCTATAACCCGTTATGAAATCTAATCTATACTTTCTGTACCAAGACAATTTTGCATTGTACCCCCTTTAGAGGCTTTAAGTGCAATTCGTTACTGTGCTAATAAAATACATATTAAAGGATGTCGAGAGTCTTGACGAAACTTTTCACTTGTGTTTAAAATAACATATAATAAGAGAAGAAAGAAAAAAACTGCTGAGTTTCTGGCGGCGTTTCTTCTCAGTAGTATCTTCCATTTTTCGAAGCGCTAGTAGATTCAGACATGTAAAAGAGCCTATATGGCCTACTTGCAAAATAAATTTTTCATTTTCATTTTCATTCAACATTTCTTAGGGCTGTTTATGTTGATGATGATTATTATTGTGGAACGTAAAAAAAGTTGAGAAACTAACAAAATGACAATATTTTAAGGTTTCCGCTTATTTGTTTTGATGTACAGACAAAGTTCTGCTATAGCTTTAAGTAGTATTAAAGCATGATTTATTGAGTTTGTTGGCGTAGGTGTTATATCACTAATAACAACGTTATCATACCTAATCACGCCCTCTCGATAGGCTTAGCCTCCATTGAGCCGACTCTTATGTAAGTTACGTTCATACTAGAAATCTCCTCCCGCATATCTCGCTGATTATAGGGTCCGGTCACTTTCACCAATTAAAATGTTGAATGTAAAGCTAAGCCCGAATCCTACATTGCTGGTTCAAAGATTATTAAAAATTCCTAATATCTTCCAAGTAGAGGAAGATAGAGTTAATATTTTCTCGTCCAATACGATTTGTGCTCTCGTCAAAAATGTAATGTCGGGTGAAACCCCTAACTAGCAGAGAAGGTGGATTGAGTTGATACCTGTATGGAACCATTTCAGTTGCAGTCATTTTCCTTTACAAAATCTACTGGTTTTTTTGGTTTTCTAATACGACTAACTACCGGGAAAACTCATGTCATCGCTAAAAATGTGCGCAATTTTGAAGCTGGTCCCTCTAATTTGTCTTTGTTTTTGCTATTCCTTTAAAAATATGTCTTATCTGACAACACGCCGCAACGGACGCAGGATAAATTACAGCTTAGTAGGTGCTATAGTAATGTATCACTCACAATACCATTAGGATTCAGTACCCGACTCGAGTCAACGATCCATTCCCCTTTAAAGGGGGACGTCTGGCGAGAACAAGTGTGATGATTTATTTATACGCATTGCATTACAAACGTGCAAAGATGATTTACAATTCATGCTTTGCCTCCATAGGAATTCGTTTAATAATCGCCACAAAAATCGGAAAGTTCTTTAAACGGCAGACCGGGAGATGAAATGGCAAAGGACCATCGGCGAATTTGTATGGGCAATTTTCTACAGATCTATCAAAAGAGACATGTTTAGTTTCTGCCGGTGGGTGGGGACATTTCTGCCTATGCAGCTATGCTCCTTTATCACGAAAAATCAGGGAATTGATTAGTCGGCAATACTCATTGCAGCTTGCAGCAATGTGCTTTACTTTCTCTGCCCAGAATTTACCCGAGAGTAGAAACGGGTAAAGTTTTTTTTTCTTATTAAATAAAAAATAAAATAAAAAGATAGGAAAACAAGCAAGTGGGTCACCTGATTGTAAGTAATCACCACCGTCTATAAACACCCGCAACACCAAAGAGGTTGCAGATGCGTTGCCAACCCAGAGGGCTAAGATGGAATACCTCTTGTGCCAGTAATTGCACCGGCTGTCTTGCTCTCGACGCCAGAACACAACAGTGCAGGCACAGCTGCTTTAGCGGCAGGGTTGGCGAGCATGGTGGTGGTAGCGATCCAGCGAGCAAAAGTTCTCAAAAAGGTGAAAATTTTCTCGGTTTTTTTTGACATTGATAGTTTCACAATTTTGGGAAGTTTCCACGGGCACTTTAGTACCCAGGATTTTTCTTATTATCGTCGCACACTCTTATAACCCTAACGGCCCTGATCAGGTATTCTGCTTCGAACCACTAGTGCTTGTGCCAACATTTCTGTAGTAAGTATGTGCGTTATACGATGAAATTGGCAAAAGTTTTACTCTGTTTGGCAGTACCGTGTCTCCTCTAAATAGTTTGTCGGGCTGTAGAATGATGGCAAAAATAAATTATTTTAATTTTACTGTTTGAAGATTTTATTGCCGTTGCAAGGTCCTTTTCGTCAAGTTTGTGTTTTTTATTTTATAAGTACTGACATGATGATGGATGTTGATGGCGTTTTAATATAGTCGACGGTTTGTTGGACATAAACTTTAGAAAGATGAGAGTAGAGGGCTACAAATGGGTTATGGAGGGGGTTTATGGAAGTCTATATGTATGAATTTTTTTTCATTATATCTTACACGTGATCCTCTACATTTACTACATTAATTGCAAATAAATACCTAATTAGTTTTATTTAATTATGAAATTCCAATAAATAACTTGAAGCTTTTTACCAAAAGCGGCATGGAAGTTATCGATCGTATGTTTTCGCTAAAGCTGAATATATTTACTATTTTTTTAAACCTTATTTTCCAAATAAAGTACAAAAGGTGGACTTGGAAATGTACAAAAGGTGAAAGGTAGCCTAGGGTATCCTGGCTTAAGCTTTTATTGACTGGTTGAGAAGGTCTCAACCTGTCAATAAAAGCTTAAGCTAAACTGTACTACTGTAATTATATTCTGCGGCAAAATAGAAAATCATGTGGGCGGTGCTAATTTACTAGTAAATAACCTATAATGCACTATTGCACGTTTATATGTCATATAATTTTCTTTTCATTATTGCTTCAAAGAAAAACATGGCAGAAATTCAGACGATTAAATCAAAAGTACATCAGACGTTTCAATAAAAATGAAATATGCATTTCAACATTGTTTCCAGGAGAAATGAGCTGATTTTTTACATACCGCTCCCTGCGGCCCTAACATGACAGCCCTGGTTTAGTTTAACCCCTCTCTGCGTCTCTGTCTAACTAGTGTCATAAGAAAGGGACGCAGATAGAGATAAACTAACCTTGGCCAGTCATGTTGGGGCCACTGTTCAATAAAGGAGTAGGTATTGGTTTGGCATAATATTTTGTTTTTGGTTCAGAATAGAGTTTATGGCCAGCAGAGAGATCATTCTACCAAAATGACAATATTTCGCCAATCGTTAAATGATCCATTAAATAAACATTAAGTTTCAAGCATAAAATATACTTACGAATGTACTCTTAATGTACTCGTATGAATGATCGTACCTATAGGTACATATAAGTATTTATATCCGTTGTCTAGTACCCATAACACAAGCAGCTTTAGTTGCTTACTCTGGGACTAGGTCAATTGGTGTTAACTGTCCCAAGATAATTATTTATTTTTTACTAGCTGACCCGGCGAACTTCGTACCGCCTAATTATTGGAGGCATATTTGCTCACCGTTTAGACCTACCCTGGACTACGACAAACATTTTAAAACCAAAATCAGCTCAATCGGCCCAGCCATTCTCGAGTTTTAATCAGACTAACGAACAACAATTCATTTTTATTTATATAGATAGATAGATTTAGTTATATAAGTAAGTTTTTCTTAAGGTCAATTTGGACATACTGTGAGTAGATAATAATGTATGACCTATAAATGGCCTATTTAGTCCTAGACCGACGCATTTCCCTCGATAGTACTGACATGAGTAACGTCTACATAACTACATTAACGTATAGTCGACCAAGAAATTGCTTTACCACTTTCCGACTGTCTTACAAAGGGATAAGGTTCAAAAGTGGTCAAGTAATTACTTGGTCGACTATACAGTGTTCATTGCGTATTATTTATTCATAACACAACACGTGGCGGGATGTATTTACTGTTTACGCGGCACGGCGGAGGAAAACGTGCCCATTTCAATTTGCGCCCTTCATCTCAATGGAAGGACGAACATGAAGCGTGCTATGGTTGTTATATGATTTTAATAGTGCCTACTTATCGCACGTTTAGAATTAAAGCGACCCATATCTGAATTATATATGTCCCAAAATATCACCTTAACTAAAAGACATAGGGTTTAATTTTGGGAAATGTCATATTCAGAATTGAGTCTCTTTAATTCTAAGCGTGCGTTATGTGGGTGTGATATTTTTAATTCATACTTAATCGTTTATTTATTAAGTATTGTTTATAAGTAAGACACCGCCACGCCACGCAGCACCATGACATATATGTATCTAAAGTGCAAGCCCTAAGGCCTATACCACAAAAATTACATTACACCTTTCATACAACAATCTGACCAATATGTTGAACGCTTTTGACCTTAATTGACCCTAAGTCAGTATATTTTCTACGAGTTGCCTATCTCAGTAATGGCGTTAAGACATTTGTTGATTTGATTAAAGTATAAATCAGCAGAAATGGCCAATGTGCAGGCGCGAAAACAGCATTAATTTTGTATTATCCGTTCTTTGTTGCACTTACTGTTAAATTATTCTGAACTAGAAATAATTTGCTACTTCGAAATAATTAAGTCATTGTGTCTACGTGTCATTGTGTTCCTGTTTCATTCTGGATCAGTATGAATCTGGAATTTAAGCTCGGTTTTTAACCTACAAAAATGACTAAGTCTATAAGTTTATATAATGTGAAAAGGTCCCATAACAGGTCTCGCGGTTCAAATAGAACTCTGGGCTGTACAAAGGAGCCTATTAACGTATGAGCTCTAACGAGAAAAAATATGTCGCACGTCCAAAAATAAGCCATAACTCGACATCCGAATGTGAATCTTATCGTGTGTTAGCTAAGTTGAAAATTAAGGCGAGTTTCAAACTTTCTAAATATTACTGAAAATAGCACACGATGCTTATGGTACGTACAGTCAGCTTCAAGAGTAGCTAAACACTTAAACTTGTCGTTGGAACGTATGAACTGAGAGTTGCTCGAATTTGTCACATCACTGAAAGCGACGCTACTAAAATGTTCAGCTACTTTGAGGCTGACCGTACAGTACAATTATTCCAAGAAGTAATTTCGGCTATCGCCGGAAATGCCATTGTAAATAGAACTAAGCGAAGTACATTGCTGCCTGTCCATAGAATGTCAAGTAACACTGCTGCTTCAAAGAAACAATGTAACTCAAAAGCGATCTTTATCTAAATTATCAAGTACCTAATGCCGAAGTCTAATCTATAAGGGTGGTAGATAAAAACGAGCTGAAGTACCCGAAGTATCTAATCGTACTTTACACCGGTAGTCACAGTTTGGTAGTAGAACCGATAAATTAACATTCTGATTTAAAAATTATAAAACCATTGTACACAAATGTATGGGGTTTTAGTTGCTCACGTATTATTGAAAGGCAAGCTCAGACGAATAATATGGCGGTGGAAACGTATACATATTTTTGATTACTTTAGCCGGCTAGATATTTCTGTACCCGTATTTGTACATATATTTATAAAGCCTTAGAAATGCTCATAAATTTATGAACTCGACTATACACACGCTGAATTCCAAAAAAAAATATTGTCACTATTTAAAAAAACTAGTTGTTTACGTGGATTTACCGCCGTATGTGAAAGATTTCCGTCACAAAGTAACTAACGCGACGGTACTGCAAAGCATGCGTAAACACCATGAGCTCCGTAGGACAGTTAAGCAAAGAAAGTTGTGTTACTGTGGGCATATGACGGGGAACTTTAGGTACATTTATTCTCCAGAAGATTGCTGGCAAACGAGGCGCGGGTAAAAGGACCCTTAGCAAAAAAAATCTGCGAGACTGGTCGGACTGTAGCACCGCCTGCTTGTTTACAGTGGTCCTAACATGACTGTATCTCTGTTTAACCAGTGACATAAGAAAGGGACGCATATAGAGATAAACTAACCTTGCCCAGTCATGTTAGGGTCACAGCAGCGGCTTCCAATATCAAAATCGCCATTCTGTTCAACCTTCGATAGTAGAAGAACGAGAAATCAATAAAAAAGTGGCTGACTTATTCATTTTTTTTTTTTACAACATAGGAAGGCAAACAAGCATGTGGGTCACCTGATGGTAAGTGATCACCACCGCCTATAGACACCTGCAACAACAAAGAGAGTACAGATGCGTTGCCAACCCAGAGGTCTAAGATGGAATACCTCTTGTGCCAGTAATTACACCGGCTGTCTTGCTCTCCACGCCGGAACACAACAGTGCAAGCACTGCTGCTTAGCGGCAGGATTAGCGAGCAAGATGGTGGTAGCGATCCGGACGGACCTTGCACAAGGTCCTACCACCCGCAATTTGAGTGGGATGTCTTTGTTTAACATAACAATCACTACATAGTATAAAATACATATAACCGCTATCTGTTTCTGTCTGTTCTCAATCATCATCGTATCTTCGGCCGCGTACTCCTAAACCACGCAACGGAATAAGATTTGGTTTTCAATGTAATAGAGAGTCTTTTTACGGAAGGTTTTATGCATAATTAATAGATTCAGGCGTTACTTTGCGGAGGTCCATATCAACAAACTGGAACAAATTACCTTGCGACACATATATGTTCATGCAAAAACCCACCCTCCTCAGCTTCCACACGAAACAACATATATCACACAGACTCAACTACACACCACCACCACTAAACACTAAAACTACACGAACGACGCGCGTTTAGCCTCTATACGAGGCATCACACAGGCTGCACAGACGCAGCTATTTTGCACGAGCCCGGCACTGGTTTCGCGGAGTAGCAAGGTAATTTGTTCCAGTTTGTTGTCTTATTCATAGTCGCAGTGGCGGATTTACACATTTGCCGCCAGTAGGCTATTCAATTTTCGCCACCGGCCGGCGACGGGGCAGGCCAAGGCGCAGATGGCGGCATGATCTGGATGCATTTTCAAATGAATGGCCAGAGATTGCCAAAGACAAAGGGAACCGGAAATCGGAGCGAGAGGCCTGTGCTCAGCAATTGGACACACCTTGCAGGCTAACATTCCATTATTATTATTATTCTGTAAGATTTTTTTTTTACCAAATTTGCCGCCCCCTAAAATCTGCCGCCTTAGGTTCCAGCCTACTGGTGAATCCACCACTGCATAGTCGAACAAGTAATTGCTTGATCACTTTTGGACCTTACTCCTTTGTAATACGGTCGAAAAGTGGTCAAGCAATTAATTGGTCGACTATACCTTACATCCTTATTGTACTCGTGCAAAGCAGGGATGGGGTGCTAGTATATACTATATCAGATATATTTATAAGTTAACGAATTACGGGATTTATTGTTATGTCGAATTAAAAGGGCTTACGTGTCCAACCTAAACCTCATAAATAAATAAAGATAGTAAACAAATATTACTAATCGTCTATACAAACAATGTACCTTCTATGTCGATATATTATATTTTAAATGTGAAAGTAATAATTTTTAAATGTTTTTTCCTCAATCACTCAAACAACAACTGGACGTATTTAGATGAAATTAAGCAAACGGATAGTATAAGTTCTGAATTAAAACGTATGACACTTTTATCCCGTTATAAATATAAAAAACGTCACGGGGCAAATCCAAAGCTACTTTTAAACATTTTAAACACAAACAAACAATTGGTTTTTGCTACTGCTTGCCTTCGTATCGAAGCGCACTGCTAATATATAAATAGTTTTTGAATGTATTGTGTCTCTATGATAAAAACCGTTGGAAACTAGAGGCCCTTTATTTCTACTCAGCTAACAAACGCGCGACGCCAAGGTTATCGGGTCTCGATTACTTTGTCCCGCTATTAGTACGTATATTTATTACATAATAGCCCATTACGGAATGCGAACTCTGTTTGTTTACTATGGTGTTTAATTAAATACAGCCCCTAGCCTAATGCATCTCTGCATCCCTTAAGGAGCATAATAAGTTTAATGTTACTAATTTGAGCGATTTATCCGTCCGTATGTTTGTATACTATAGATTGTCTCAATCATCTTATTTCCATATTGATTCTCCTAATCCTAGCGACCTACATTACTAACACGTCCATCATTCACCGGTCTATTTATAATTATCAAAACCAACTGAGATATTGGTAACGGGGTCGCGTGGCTGTTTCCTATTCATTATACCACTCGGCTAGATATTTCGACATCTTGGAATAGCAAATTTCCTTTGTTAAAACGAGTTGCGCTCCAGAGCTCCATTTCGTGGAGGCGAGTGTAAAGACCGCAAATTGGGACTTGGCTGGAGGGTCATTCTCAAAGCGCAACATCGTTGAGGCAGCGCTCTTCCCCCTGTACCACCAAAATTACAAGCGCTACAATTTGAATTATTTCATTCAAAGATGTGACAAATATGTTAGCGTACTGGTAGGTAAATTAGTTTACCCATATTCTAACGCCAATGCTTCCTTAAATGAAACGCGGATCCCCCAGGCAGGGCCCCTGGGCTCGGTCCAGGGCGACCACTGGTAATTTTTGTAATCTCATTGATGACCCTGTCCCTGTGTCCCTGTGTTAAATTGTAGCAGTCGTAAGGTTGGTAAAAGACCCTGGGAGGTGATTCACTAAGCGCAAGCGATGAGCGTGACGCTGGGGCAGCGCCCCGTTTTACTCTAATGCGCTAGTACGAGTGACCGAGACAGCGATGGCTCAATGTCGAGCTCGGCGCTATTGTGCTCAGAGAATGACGGGGATGGACACTTTTGACAGAAAAATCCGGAGCGATGAGCCAAAGTTGCCTACAGATTCCAAGCGATGACTTTCAAAGCGCAGACTGAAACGGAGGTGACGGTACTAGAATGAGTGAAACCCAGCAGTGGTTGTAGCCCACATGTGTAGGCTATTTATAAAATGGTTTGGTTTGAAATACCTAACTGATTTCAGCTACCAATAAATTATGATTTGTTTAAACAAAAAAACTTGGTATCTCGATATAGTATTAAACACATGTTGACTATTGTTGATGTATGCTATTGTGAAGTAACTTTTAGCTATGTAGATATGTGCTCAACAATTATCAGCTAATAAATAGATGGATTGGGTGTGCTGTTTACTTACAAATGAATTTAGTCACTTGACCTTTCCAGTGGCCTTAACACTTAGAACATATAACTGGAGGCGCCATACGTGATGATTTGCTTAAAAAACTTATATTAGTGCTGTAACTAAGATGGTGCCAGCGGTGACCAGGCACAGAGCCCAGAAATGACCAGCGGGTTGGTTTTTCACATTCGCCAGCCGCGGGCTAGTCAAATAAAGGGCGCTGATTGGCGCGCGACTGGCGAGTATCGAACGCTCGAAAGTCAAAAACCACTCCACATGATCAAGTTTTGGGTCATACATCATGGTAGTTCTAGTTAGTAGCATACTTGAAGGGCGCAGTTATAGAAGCCCTCACCGAACGCTTAAAAGACTTATATCACCGATAAAATACTATATATGTTTATCGTTGAATCGCTTTTTCTCAGCTCTCTGGAAATAGCGTGGCCTCCCTGCCTATGCAACCCATCTCCAAATATAGGAGGTGTATTCGCGGTGCATTGACCTCGTTCCCGTGCGCAGTGCCAGCTGGTGTTGCGTAAGGCCGGGGGAACACGTGTTTGTGGAGTGCTGACGAGGTGCTGACATGCAAAGATTATCGTAATACGAGCTACTAGTGAACGCCCGCGGCTTCCTTCGCGTGGAGTTCAAAAACGCCGTGCGCCTTGCTAATAGAGGTGGAAATTAGAGGGTGGAAAACGTTGGCGTTGGTATGGAAAGCGCTTGGGTGCACAATAGTTACATGTAATCGTTAGGTTTAAAAATGGAAGCGGACAGAAACATAGATGATATAACTTAATAAGAGGCCTCCAGATAGGTTTTTGGATTTTTACGAGATTTCAATACACACTCCTCTCAAACGAAACGGTGTTCAGCAGTAAGACTGGCATAATCATAGTCCAGAAACACGCCAGAACACGACTAGAAAATTATATTCGTTAGAAAATTATGTGAATTTTTTGCTACCAGCTGAAGCTCTATTAGTAAAAGCTTATAAACTAGTAATTTATTACTAAAAGGGACTTAGTTTACTTGATCATTATTTATGACCTGCCCACGTAAGGTATTGTAAAAGTAACTTGATCCGACTATAAAAGTCCTATAAAGGTCTGAATTTAATTGCGGAAGTAATCTTAAAGTTCGCGAGTGCAAGTATTTCATTGTGATTGATTTACTGTCGTGGTAGGTTCTTAGGAAGTGAGGTTAATTTGTATTGTATGTTAAGAACCGATTGGCCTTTGATCGGAGTTGTTAGGGCTTCGGTGTCACCGCGGACACCCATGACACGTGCGAAGCGAAATTGAAACTGATTGATTTTAATCGCGACTTCATGAATCGTAGGTAGCGTCGTCTGTTAGTCATAGTGAAGGCATTAAATATGGATGCAAAAATTTTGCATCAATCTTATAATATCTTATGTTTTTGCGACTTGTAGATATTGTTTTTTGTAACTTCTTGTAAATACTTATTCGTTAAAAAAGGGTTCAATAATTTGCGGCGCATTTCTTTTCAGCAGACGCCAATTTCCGAAGCGCTGGTAGAGCCTGTAGTCTTGTTGCATTCGAAAGATGAAATTTTTAGTTTTTTTATTTAAAAAAACTGTCTGCCCGTGAACATGACATCTGAAAAGGGCTCGAAACGTCGGGAATTAGATTCGATACAACACACGGGGTATAAACCGTTTTAATTGTTTTATTTCAATTGCATCAATCTGACATGTCACGACTTCGTTCGTGTGGATTTTCAATTACATCCTAACTTCCACCCTTTAAGCTATTCCACTTTCCACCTTTTAACCCCGTTAAGGTGACCAACCCTGAGTGCTCATTTTTAAGGACATCTTGATCTAAAATTACAGGATACGAAAAATAATCAGACAAACAGATTTACAAGAGGAAAAACACGCGACCTAGGTGTTTTTGTATGGTATGGTCCTGTATTTTCTTATTAAAATACAGGACACGGCCAAAATGATAGCTGAAACACGGGACATCCTGTAAAATACAGGACAGTTGGACACCCTTAACCCCGTTAATGTTATAGTGTCCAAAATTCCTTCCTTAGTACATCTCTACACAACCTAAGGAACTCACGTTCCAAGTTCAATGTTGCTACCTTTCGAGGTTTAGACCAGAGGCGTATTTAAAGATTTGGCGCCCCGGGCCATTTAGCTTTGGAGCCCCATTAAATGACGATAAAGTATTTCATTTTAGGGGCGGCAGCTGCCCCTCTCAGCCTGGCGCCCCGGGCCATGGTCTGGATGGCCCTAGGGTAAATACGCCCCTGGTTTAGACTATGCTTTGTCTGTCAGCCAATCAGTCAGTAGCGGTATTGTAGATTTGCGAATGATGCAGTGTGCCAAACATGACCGGTCAAGTTGAGTTTATTTTTACATGCGTCACTTTCTTATGCCATTAGTTTGACAGAGACGTAAGGAGGGATAAGTTAAACCTGGGCCGTTCATGCTAGAGCCACTGTTTGTGATTGAACCAGTCTCGAGTATGGTGTGGCGGCCATAAAACAACTCTCTCGCAGCCGGCATTCTCAGAAAGGTGGCGTTATCTTGCTATCAACATTAATTCCACATTAAGACATGTTTTTATCACGTTTGTGTTGATAGTCATGCTTTGTCAGTGAAGTAGTAAAAACAGTCATAAATTAAAAACGCTATTAAATTTGGATGATTATCTTCTGATTAAAAAGTTGCGAGCATGTTAAATTACTAGCCGGTGACTTTGTCTGCGTAGGATTCGTTTGTCGCTGAGGAATTGTGTATTTTCCGAGGTGTGAAAGTATCCCCCTATCGCCAACGGCCCTAGCATTGTTATGTTTTAAATTAAACCCAGGCTGTCTCCTTTAGCTTTAATTTATCCCTCCCTGCGTCTCTGTCTAACTGGTATCATAAAAAGAGACACACATAGATAAACTAAACTTACCCGGTCATGTTAAGGCTACATGAGAGGGCTTGGGAGTTCTCACGCGGGCGCAGTGCCATAAAGCTATTTTATTTAAATTTTTTGGGGTTCCGTATAAAACTTTGAAAAACGTACCCCTGGTCAGTCTGTCCTCCATCTGTCTTTCCTTATCTACCTTATATGTGTCAGAAATTATGAATGATAAAATATAATTTTTTTACGAATACGTACTAGAAATTCATTAAATTTATACATACATACATAAAGTCACGCCTGTTTCCCGGCGGGGTAGGCAGAGACCACGGATTTCCACTTGCTACGATCCTGACATACAATCTTTGCTTCAATCTCATAACATTCTTCGTGCATACTTGTCGGTTTAGGGTACTCCTCCAAGTCAGGAGTACCCTAAACACTTTATAGAGGCTACTAGAAACATAAGATGGATCTTTAACTTTAATGGTATTTGGAGACGGAACAAAAAACTTGCTCGTAAGGGTTATGAGAAATTAAAACAAATATATGTTTGGTGATTCGGAACCCTCGGCGCGCGTGTCCGATTCGTACTTGACCGGTGTTGTTTTACCTATTATGGTTGTGTTATTGTTAAACTCGCACGCGATATGGTACTTACGACGAAAACTGGTTGTTAAATTAATTAATACAATGATGGCTTCACCCTTTATGTGTTTAATTTAATCACATTGCCAACATTTTAGAGTTAAAATTGCGTGTGGTTGGTCGCTTTTTTAGGTTTGTATGGATCATTATATTAGTGTATAATTTAAATTCCATAATAACTTTAAAACGCGTCTTCGATCGTACTCGTAAATTTTTAATTATATTTACGTACTAACTTCTACCCCATTTTTAACCCCGTGATTAAAAATGATGGAATTTGCAAAAATAAACTCTACACTTCTAAACACCCTATGTTCATAATGTTTAACAAATTGGAACAAATTATCTGGCTACTCCGCGAAACCAGTGCAGTGCGCGTGCAAGACAGCTACGTCTGTGCGATATATATATTTTTAATGCATTTTTTAATTGATTACTTCTGCCTTGAACGTTCACGGCACTGGTTTCGCGGAGTAGCAAGGTAATTTGCTCCAGTTTGTGGATATGGAACTTCGCAAAGTAACGCCTGAATCTATTCATTATTCAGATTGTTTGTTTACTATCTGCAACGGGTTAAGCTGTGTGCTAGCTATCTGTCAGTCAGTCAGTAATGGAACTTTTATATGTGTACATGATTCGTATACATCTAAGTACAATTTCCGATCTCGATCTGTACAGCCAGTCTCAGAAGTTGCTAAACACTTAGAACCTGGTCGTGGTAACGTGTGAAATGATAGTTGCTCGAATTTGTCACGTTACTGACAGCGACATGGTACTAATATGTTCAGCGACTTCCGAGGCTGACCGTACCTATTTTAGGACGCTTTTTTTAAGTAATTGGCTAAAATTACTGTCTTAACTCAAGACGCTCCATGGTTTATTTATTCAGAAGCGGGATAAGTCAGAGCCCGAGAGACCTCGGTCGGTCTCCGCACATCGAATTAAAACCTTATCCCGCTACTGCCTAATTTCGTAGATTTTTTCCGACGGTCGGAAAGTCAACCTACTGTATGGTATGGGCCACTGAGGTAACATTTAAGGCGGTTCTTTTTAAAAATAGTTTCAATAGTCTATTACTGTGCTGACGAACATTTTCACCGCGGTCTGATGCTATGTCAAACCGATATTTTAGGTATGCAGCGAAATCTCTTACGTTCCTTTTTAGAGTATGAAATTAAAAATGATTTTTTTTAATTTATTTCTAGCACACATAAGCGACGCCCGTCGTCGCTTCTTATAAGATGCGCTCCCTGCTCGCGTATTACGCGGACGCTGTCATGGCGGCGGCGGCGCGGGGCGCGGGCTGCGCACTCGAGTGCAGCGGCCGCGGCGACTGCATGAACGGCACGTGCCTCTGCGAGATACGCTACTCGGGAGACGAGTGTGCTGGCCCAAACATGCCGTACCATGCATGTGAGTATCCCCATACAGACGCAAACGATAGCTGCGGGCTGCCCGCTTGACTGGATCGGCTGCGGCGACTGCATGAACGGCACGTGCCTCTGCGAGATACGCTACTCGGGAGACGAGTGTGCTGGCCCAAACATGCTGTACCATGCATGTGAGTATCCTCATACAGACACACACGATAGTTGCGGGCTGCCCGCTCGACTAGATCGGCCACGGTGACTGTATGAACGGCACGTGCCTCTGCGAGATACGCTACTCCGGAAACGATTGTGCACGGGCTCAACCTGCCGTATTGGGTTACCTATGCGCATAGCGAGAAACTTATGCACAGGCTGTCATGATCGTGCGCGGAAATAGACTGTACCTACTGTAACCCTTACTAAAGTACCCTTGATTTAATTCAATAAATGTTCTAGGAACTACTTTAGTTACATTGATTAAATTCTGAAACACTGTTCTTTCTCTCTCCAGGTATTGGCGGCGTTTTTCTCCTAGTGGCGTTCGTATGCGCAGTGCAGCTGACAATATGCATAGTGACGGAGTACAGGCGGCTCAAGGCGCCGACGTTCCTGCGAGCCTGCAAGGTCACCACGCAGAAGATGCTGTATCTGGTAGCCTTCCTCGCATCGCTCATCCGCGGCGCTTACTTCGTGTCCCCAGTAAGTATTGGGTTCTTGAGGTAAAGTTGACCATATGTGACGGAGTTCAGACGGCCCACGGTGCGGACCTTCGGGTCGCATATGAGCATGTTTTACAAACTTATTTCTTTGATAAAAAGCTACATATTCGCGGTACAAAGTTTTTTTGATATCGAGGCTGATGCTTGAATACAAATGAGATTTCTTTCTTGTAATGGGGGTGATACGCCTGAGCATTCACGTTAGCAGAATAACAAGCATGCACGGTGTTTACTCGGTTTTGCCGAGCCAATAAAAAGTCGTAATTTTAATTAGTTGTAATAAATAAAAGTACCTTGCCAGCCAGTTGTATGTAGGTGCTTATGAGTGCAAATAAATACAAGTAAATCGCAATCTATGACTTTCTCCTTGCAATGAGCTTTGACATATTATTAACGCGATGCATATTTTCTTGTCCACAGTCTGCATTCCAGGAAGGATGGGCGACCAGTCTGCTCTCCGCGTACTATCCTCTACTGATGTCGGGATCCTCGCTCATCGTCTGCTTTTGGGCAGAGGTATGTACTGTTACTAGTCATTATCAACAAGTGTGACGCTATCTCTTAATAAATTTGGCTAAAAGTGTAATTGACGCCGTGTACTACGTGAAATGTCACCTTTGACAGTTCTATGTTGAGATATCAGTAAAAATGTATTTTGGGGAGTATATCGAATATGTAAAATATTTTATTACAAGGCACTTATAGTATACAACGCGCCAAGCTAAAAATATTTCAGTCCGTGATGGCGCCGGTAAGGTCTCATTTTTTACTTGACTGCCGCCAGACCGAAGGGTTATGTATTATGGGTTCAGTAGCCCAAGACCAATTTTGAAACCATGATATCTTTATAAATATGGTCAGTAAAAAAGAAAGTATTTTTCTACGCTGCGTCAATTGCAGTAATTCTTGAAAATAGCTAGAGTTCCCTATTATATTGACGCTAAAAGTCAACCACGTTTATCGAGAGTTTTGACGCATTATACTTTATCAGTTACGTCCCGTCATTTTGTTTTCATCATGTGACAGGGCGTTAGACTTTATCAGGTCGAAGTTTGTTGATTACAACGCCATCTGTGAGCGGTGTGGTGAAACACTAAGCGTTGGTAGTTACTTCACTGATACTATTGACAAGCGCGTGCGCATTGTTTAACATTGTGCGCTGCGTTCGTTAGATGGGGTTAGGTGTTTGTTTAAAATGAATGTTCCATGTATCTTCAGAGGCCCTAAGAACGCTAGCGTTTGTCGCTACATAAGTAAAATACATATGTACATATATCCTTTCTAACAAATAGGCGTGTACGAAAGGGTCGAGTGCTTTATGTCCGTGATAAACATTTCTTTATCATTATTCATAACCATTGAAACTAGAAGAGGGAAAATGATAGTGCATTTTATACGACATGACAGTTTCCTAGAAAACATTATCGAAGGGAAGGTTGAAAGGAAAAGAGGAAGAGGAAGACCTAGATGCACCTACTTTGCTAAGTCAAGGAGAAGGTTAATGTCTCGTCGTATTATGAAGTCAGGTCCTTGGCAGAGGAAGGAGAGAAACGGCTGTTACTCCAGCGACTAGAGCTTAGCTCTAAACATGATGCCCAATTCTTTAAAAAATATTGATCGAATTTTGAATGGATCCTACATATTGAATCGAATAAATTTGAAGGCGCATGTGTTTGCTCACGTGTTACCAGTTAATTACTGTCAATTTCCACCGGCAACTTATAATTATGTACACTTAGACACGCATTATTATAACAATAATAGGTGTGATACGTAAATATTGTTATAAGATACTTATCGTACCCTAATCAGTGTAGGTTGCAGTACCACTTTTAAAACCCATGGTTGGCTAGCATTACACACCGTGACTTGCTTTGTCAATCTGCGACCATTTTTTACAGCCCAGTAGGAGAAAGACAATACATTTTGACTTAGACTTTGAATGCCATTTATCATCAGTTTTTGAAATCACTTAAATTTAAAACTTTTTCGTTCGAATGGATCAAGAAAGATAAAAATTGGTATTGACGTATATTTATATAAGGTTTAGGCTGGTTTTTTAACATTATGTTTATTATTTTTTAGAAAGAATTAATAAAAAAATATCAATACAAAATATAAAAGCTTAACTAAGAGTGCCGCCGGCGGCGGAACATGGCTCGAGCTGCCGGTAGTTAGGGCTGCATAGTGAGGAATCTCCTGACTATTCGCGTCGTTTCCAGAAGTACCGCTTTCTGGATCTGATCTGACCCTTGACCTAACTTCTGACTTCTAGCGAGAGTCTCTTGAGGTGTTGGTCGAGATTCAACGCTATAAGACAATTAGCCGAGACGACTACAGGGACAATGATCGTTGAGTCAATTATTATTATGAAATTATAAAAGGATTAGTCAGAAGTATTTGCTTGCAATTATATTGCCATATGGGATCAGACAAAGTCGGAGGCAATTTGCCTACTGATTGTGGTCGGTTAACACGCGACTCGAATTTAATTAGAATTTACATGACGCGTGCACACCTATAGCACGCCTTGCCACAGCGAGAAATTTCAACTTATTGCAACAGTATGAAGGGTCTGACTGAAAATTGACGGGCGGTTGCGATCACTTACCACCAGGTGACCCACTTGCTAGTTTACCTTCTTATATTTACATCTTTATCTTTTCTTAACATAGTGTAAAATAAGCCTCTATCTGTTTCTGTCTGTCCTTATATTTTCGGTCGCAAAATCAGTAAACTAAATTATGATACGGTTGATCCCAAAAGATATAGAGAAGTCAGGCGCATAAATAACTACGTATTGTTATTTCACGTACATTTCATATAAATAATTATACTGGTTTAAAAAATAAATTTTACACAAAACAAATTGAGGCACACTTGGATTTTCTCGGTGAAATGAAATCATAAAAATGAGTGTCTGTTTCTAACAATGTACGTTTTGAGAGTAGGGGTTTGATTTCATTAATTTCATGGGTAAACTAAAAAAACCCTACTCTAAAAATATGCTTTGGCACATGCGTATTTTCATAGTTTTGTTTTGCTAGGAATAGTCGAGTGGGCCCTATGTTATTTTAAGTTCTACATATGATACAGTGGCGTGGCGTGAAATTTCTCTTTAGTAAGGTTGGGATGAGGGACGTTCGTTAAAGAATGACGGATGAGTGATTAGGATTTAAAAAAATACTAAGGCTACGGGAATTGGGTTATACTGACGCCACGCTCCTGATATGATATCACATCAAAACTTAAATATAAAGGACTGCATAAAATAATTATAAAGCATACAACCTCGTAAGGCCCACGTAAAATTATGTAAATAAATCATAAAAAATAAAATCAACAATAATCATAAATTATGTAAATTATGTAATTATGTAATTTTAAACTATGTCACTTGAGAGAGTGAGTTCAACGTTACTTTGGCATTTGTCCTGTGTATAGGACATTGGGCCTTACGAGCTATAATTTTTAACTAAACAACCTGGAATGTAATGTTTGTTTTTTGGGTGCCGTCTCTACAGAGTTTATCACTGTCTTAGTCGGTACCCGGCGTCGTTCTAAGAATTTCATTCCCTTGTACGACGCTCGCTGTCAAACAAAGCAAAATAACTTCTTTGTCTTGACTTGCGTCTGCAGTACAGTCGGCTCCAGATGTTCAAAAAAGTCTACATATACAGCCAGACACGCATATATAAGTGACTATTAAAGTCGGAACTGAGAGAAGTCATTTTTCAAAAGGGAGGCATATAATATGCACTATGAAATTGATATATTTATCCCTTTTGGGCGTAGACCATTTTTCTTAGTTCCCTCTTTGTTTGTACGGTCGAATAAGTGACCACTTTTGAACCTTATCCCTTGGTAATACGGTCGAAAAGCGGTCAAGCAATTTCTTGGTCGACTAAACGATGAATTGAAAAATAAATACGAGCTTTTTTGTTGCAAAAGCAAAAGCTTTAGTAGGTTTTTGCTAAGATACACAATTCAGGGCTTTTTTAATAATAATGGAGTCAAACGGGCATCCGGGTCACCTGATGGTAAGTTAACACCGCCGTCCATTAAAACCAGTGACCCAAAGATAATTCGATTAATTATGGGCTGTTAAAAAAAAGGATTTCCCGACTCATCAGTCGTCTCAGTAAATAGGCACTTATTTAGCGCACCGCCTCGTCACTGATACAATATTTGAACTTAACACCAAGCTCAAATTGCGCCGTCATTAATGTGTAATCAGTTTGACCTTGACTTGGTGACTAATCGGGAATCACGGGTCACGAGATGCGCAGACGTTGATTGAGGATAACGATTTATTTTATGGTAATCTGCTGAAGGTATAGATTAAATTTTTACAAATAAGGTCAATTAGAGTAATTTATAACATAACTCGTGATAATGGTAAGTCAAACGTATAATTAAAAAAAGTAAGTTAAAAGTAAGGTAAGTTGATTAATACATGAGTGAAATAAAATCAATAAATCTGTAATTTCTTTAGACAGTTAATATTTTATGAAACCAAATAATGCCGCGTTGCTATATAATAAGCGGTGGTAAAATTTCCGAGATTCATAAGTGCTTCCTGTAAGCTTAATCTGAATAAAGATATTTTGACTTTGATTCATTCAAATAACGTATCGTTTAACTCCCAGACGTTAATTTTTGACACTTTATACGGGACATCTGTCAATATTTCACTCTAGATAGGTCATCATGGCGTAGCCAGGATTCTGTTAAGGGTGCAGGCGAAGAAAACTTACCTTAAAATACCTACCTTGCGGTTCGTGAGCATTCCTGCTCATCAGCTGCATCTCCTAGAGGGGGAGGGGGGGAGGTGAGCAGCTCTTATGATCTTTGCACATGTTATCGCAGCGTACAAACATACTGACACAAACATGACCTTATAGGTTTTTGACCCGCTCGCCGCTTATGGTCAAGTCAGACCCGAAGCCTAGAATTATCTATGACTGCTAAGGGCACGCGCACTCGACTTCCTTTCACCGCTACATACAGTTGTCATACTTATCATACTGCACCTGTCAATGCCCTTAGATCACTTGTAAGATCAAACCTGCGATATTGTAAGGTATTGGAGTTACAAAGTTAACATCGAATAGAATAGGAAATATAAATTATTTATTTTATAACGAATTTTGGTTAGAATTCCGCTTCGCCTGCGTTACATTGTTTTGTATGCATTTTACGGGTTAGAAAAATTTTACTGCATTAGAAATCACACCTACAATATTCTTCATAATGTTGTTTCTGTCACTGTGTGATCTTTTGGTGGAGGTCTTTATGCGTATACGATACGTATGCGTATATGCGTTAAGTTCTGTCCGATCGAAGATAGATTTGCCCTTCGAATGTTGGTAAATCACGTATTTTAGTGTTTAAACAAATAGTTGTTTGTTCAGCGATCGTAGCCGCCCGTGCCCCTTGCGAGGACTACGATCAGCAAAATACAGATAAAAAAACGGGTTAGTAAAAGTAGTAGTAAAAGTATCTTATATCCAGGACGTGATTTGTCTGCAAAATGGAACAAGTTACCTTGCTACTCCGCGAAACCAACGAGATCTGCAAAGTAACGCCTGAATCTGTTAATTATTCATGATCTACCTGTTGCCAAATTTCATCTAAATCCGTTCAGCCGTTAATGCGTGATTGAGGAACACACATCCAGATATCCAAACATCATTACTTTCACAGTAGGATATTAATACTATAACGACAACAATACCGGCTTATACATTAAACATTGATAAATCTAAAAAGAAATACCATGGTTATCTCAAGTAAGGATACACTCCATGCGTCGGGGCTACAGATGTTCCCACGGAAACTGTCTTAAATTGCAATGTAAAAGTTTCCTAAAATTTTCGAGGACAGTTCCTATTTTCGAGAATTTTCTGCAACTAAATAAGTCCGGATCTCTTGCCAGTTTTCTATTTGTAATTAAACTTCCGTTTTGTAACTGTCGTGCCGCTGAACGCTCAATTATTGGATTCCTTAAGACGAAAATGTATGTTTGAATGTCACTGTACTGGTATTTAGCTGATTGCGACAGAGTCTAAGTGCTTGCTAACCCTTGCTAACCTTTACATTCCTTTTTTAAATTGCTTGAATGGTAAATGTAAACAAACGAGACCCGTCTTACACCGTGTAAGTGACATAGCAGCCGACCGATAGCCAGATAGTGTATCACTTACGCGTAACACATACCTAATGGTGAGATATACGGCATTTGGTTTTCGGTCTGCTTCTACATCACTTAGATCATATCTAATTACATAAAAAAATAAATGATGCAAGATTTGGATTTGGATTCTCTCGCGGTAAATATTTGCAATACTCATCTTTATCTGCAGCTAAATAAAATAAAAAATAAATGAAAAAGAATCCATATCATGCGTAATGAAGAATCTATGAAATAAGCATTTCAATACTAAGTGATATGGCTTTTATAGCGATACGGGCGCCACGCGACATGGATGTGATACAGATCAGCAACTCTTCTAACCTGTAGCTTGTCTCTTGGAAAAAATTACAGATTTTCTCGCATTCTTTATAATATTATGTGCTTTACATGTTTCGTTGAAGTGATTAAAAATAGAACATTAAATAATTCCTTGCTGCGTGAGATTGGGGCAAATTTCTTGCCTACATTTAATACTTTACATAAAGGATGAGCAAATAAGTACGATTTGTGAATAATAATAGTTTCTAAATTGGGATAAAACACTTGTTAATGCCGCTAACACAGGTATAGTAATGTACCTATGTTAATCAGTGTAGGCGAATCGTGGACGATGTATAGAAATAAGAATATGGTCTTAGTAACATTTTTATTTCGTATTTCTTGAAATAGGTACTGAATTAATTACCAATATGTTCATTTTCAAAGGAACATCATCACTGTATACATGATATTGTGCAGGCAAGTGACAATAGAGAGATCTCTCTCCAGGCGGGGTTATGCCTGGGGACCGAAGTCCGAAGGATAAAAGTAGGAAGTTGTATATATGCGGCCGTGTTACAAAACTTCGCTGGCGTGATGTAGCGCATGTCAGTCAGATTCCTCTATTCTACACTAGATGGCGCTAGAGTCGCTTCACTATAAATAAATATAATTTTCGGGTACCAGGACGACAATTAACCCGTTTCAAGGCGCAGTGAGCTGCCGATATGACTATACAGTCGAAGAAGTAAAAAATATGTACACACGACTCCACTTGTGTCCCGCTACGATAGAATAAAGCTTCACAATGTTATAGTTGTGATTCACTGAATTTCACTGCTCTAATCTGTCATCGTTTGTCCCATTTTCACAGTCCACTTACCATAATTGTCACCATTGTCAGCGCAAGCGACTAGAGCCACTGCCTTTATTCTTAACCGACTTCCAAAAACAGAACGTGAAGGTTCTCGCTTTCGAGGCGTATATTTGTTTTTTTAATGAGTTTTGTATAAACTTCTCTCACTAACACTTTCTCTCGCTCGAATCGCTACATACCGATTCATTCTTCATCGCTGGCGCACCGTTGAGCGCAACGATGTTTAGTTAGAGAATCACATTATAGAGCAGCGGTTCCTAAACCAACTCGAAAATTTACTTTACAGAACCCCGCCCGCCCGCTTGGCTTCTCTTATCAGAATTGTATATAGCTCTGCACTTACGGAACCCTAAAGTTTCGTCAATGGGACACCAAGTTCTGCGGAACCTACTTTAGGAAATGTCGTTATAGGGTGCTCTGATGCCGCATTTCTGTATTCAAACAACGGATCGTTTTATCCACCAGCCGTTACATTTTGACATATTTTATACGGGACATCTGCCAACATTTAACGGCTGGTACCTATAGAACGATCCGTTGGTTGAATATAGGATTGCGGCATCAGAGCACCCATAACGAAATTGCCTAAATGGGTTCCGCGACTTCAGTTCCGCGGAACTTGGTGTTCCATCGACACTTGATCATTAGAGTTCCGTAAGTGCAGAGCTATATAAAAACGCGGCATGAATCCGCTACCCGCTTGTGGCACCAAGCCCACAGCCCGCCAATCCCGCTTCTCCGGCCACTCAAACGCTAATCGGAAAACTGTTTTAGTATTTCGTAACGTCCCGCGCGCAGACGCGTGCGAATTCGCCCGCCACTCGTTCAATTTGAATTTGGAACTTTGGAATTTAAATTTAAATTTTCTTATCAAATTGTTTTTCTGAGTGCCAGCCAGTACCGTGGTGTAGTGTTTGGATTTCGGTGTTTTAAGCTTTGTATGAGTTCTGTTGTAAAGTGGTGGTACGTTTTTTTCTCATAACCAGTTGATATACTATTTTACTTTTAAGGGTTTAAGCCCTTTAGGGCAAATGACAAAGTCAATTTAAACTTCGAAAATTACAAATTCAAAGTTGTCTGAAGGACCAAGCCAGAGGTTCCTGAGCCGAATTTTTTAATGTAGTTTAAAGGAGTAGACAGCCCTTGTGCTGTTATATTTTAATGCTATTTTTATAGTATTTTTAAATTGTATTTCTGTATATTTTAAGTATTAAAAATACCAGCAGTTTGACAGCTAAAAGTAAAAGAACAATTTTACATTGACATTATCTTTGCTACGGAAATATACAAGATAATACGAGAGTTACAAAATAGAACATAAATACAACTTACAAGGCAAGGTAAACAATTGGCACGAAACTGAAACTCTTTAACGCGACCATTTTGCATCAGATACATAGAAAAGGCCAAAAATAAATACGTGGTTCAGATGGTACATATGGAATACATAGAAAATATAATTATCATGTATGTATTTGAAGAAAAAATAAAGTGCGAAGATAGAGATCACATTTAATATCTAGAAAAGATATGGGTTTAAAATTATAACGACATACAACACAAAAATGCAGTAAAAATGGGTTGTGCTAAATTGGCAATTAACTTTAATATTAGTCAGTTACGTAACAAAAATAAATAACTGTTAAAATTGATAACAGGTAATGTTAGCATTCGTTTGTTCGTTTCCTGTAACTGTCTTGCTATTAATTTATTCTTCGATAAAGGAAACGTTTACTTTATGATTTAAACAAAAAGATTCAATTTAGTAAATCCTACTTCCTACTTGTATTATGAACCTGAAAGTTTGTGTGTGACATAGATTTTTGTCACTTGTTCACGCTAAAACGGCTCAACGGATTTGGATCAAATTTGGAACAGAGATAGCTTTTACCTTGGATTAACACATAGGATACTTTTTATTCCGTAAAATAAAAATGCAGTCTCCGCAGGATAGCGATAAACTATGCGGACGAAGTCGCGGGCATCAGCTAGACTACACTTCTATACTAATGTATACTATCTACACTAATATAATAAAGAGTTAAACTTTGTTTGTATGTAGGGGGTAATCTCTGGAACTACTCAACTGATTTCAAAAATTCTTTCACTAATAGAAAGCTACACTATCCCTGACGGACATAGGCTACTAATTTAACGCGAACGAAGTCGCACGCGTCCGCTAGTGTTATATAATTGCGTAAAAAAAAACCATTATCAGACCACCTGAACCCACAAGTCAATATAGTGCAAGGTCTACTCTACATTATAGAATTGCTACATGTCATTAACAGTCATATTCCTCATTTTTTTAATTAATCCACTAACATTTTTTTCATAGTTCTTGTATAAACCATCGTCGCAGACGCGTACTGTCCAATAAGATAATACTTGCCGGCGTCGAATTACCTGCGCCAAATTGTCGACTTTGTCAAAACATTCTCGTAGTCATGCTTTGCTGTGTATATGTTGATTACGGCATAATAAAGCATCCAATTTAAATTTCTACGAAAGAAAAAGTATAGCTATTGAATTACCTTTATTTTGATAAACGCAAGTCAAAACGGCAAATATGCACTTAAGTTGATCGATAGTAAACTTTACGACTAGTAAACTCCATATCCGACCAGTAATAAACTATTATCGCGGAATAAGAATAATTTAATAAAACATAAAATGGTTTCGATTCGATTTTTTTTTTTTAACAAGTAAATGGGTCACCTGATGGTAAGTGATCACCACCGCCTATAGACACCCGCGACACCAAGGAGATTGCAGATGTGTTGCCAACCTAGGGCTAAAATGGAATCCCCTCTTGTGCCAGTTATGGCACCGGCTGTCTTGCTCTCCACGGCGAAACACAACAGTGCAAGCACTGCTGCTTAGCGGCAGGATTAACGAGCAAGATGGTAGTAGCTATTCGGACGGACCTCGCAGTGGGCTTAACACCCGCATTGGAATAATAAGAAATATCAGTTAAAAAAGGATTGTAACTGAACGAACTCCATCGGCCGACGGACGAACTACTGCGTGACAGCAATAGGGCTCCTTTATGGTCTTTGGGAATTCTAAAAAGCTCGGAAACGTATCGCGTCGCCGCCGGAGCGCTGATTCTGTATGAGTACCTATATGAGAACACAAATTTAGTCCTACTAGCTGCAGCCTCGATTTTTAGTTTGAACTCTGCCTATAGTTTATTTCTTTAGGTACTTAAAATAAGGTAAACAAAATAAGTCACGTGACTCGGCAAATCAACCAATCAAATCAACATTTTAGGTGTCCACAGACCTAAAAGATGGCCTTAAGAAATAAAGTATAAAGGACGCCGCTCAAACGGTACGGCACGAAAAAATGTCTTTACAAGGCCAAGTTATTTTGATCCCTATTTGAAACTCTTAGAATAATGTTTGATTTCCTTCAGCAATCCAAGTAATTTCTGCTTTAGCACGTTAATGCGTGTACACTTAACAGGCACAATTTCAATAACAAGTTTGCATTTACATACGTGGCTATTTTAGACAACTAGGACAGACGATTAGCTTGTAATTGATAATTATGCCTTAATTAATAAACCTAAGCCGTTCAGTTTTGTAAAATCTTTTGTATTTTTTTTATTCTTTCTAGTTGAGTTCAAAACTCTCCCGAAAGTCCATTCCCAAGCACGATACACGCGCTTCACACAAAGACTAAAGATGGGTTCACAATGCAAAACGCCCGTTGCTACAGCAACGCTAGTGTTGACTGGTCGAAGCGAAAAGATCGCGCGTATTTATCGTTCGCTGCCTTATATTGTGAAACAATCTTAATCTTTTTCGAAAGCTTCATGTTTGAGACAAGCTTTCTTGAGACAGTATTAAAATTTTGTATTATCATCGGCGCTAACCTATCTATCTATATAAAAGCCTGACCGCCAGTGTGAGACCTGTTATTTCTATGAGCTGTAGCTTCCTGAAGTCAGCCCCTATTACATGTTTGTGTATAAAGATAATGACGCAGGCACATGTTCATGATATCGTGCTTAACTTACTCTTGTTACTGTTGCTTTACATACCGATTAAATAAAGGCACAATCACACTGGTGCGTTGGCCGCCCCGGTTTCAAACAATTCCGACTATCTAATGTCGTGTTAAGTGTGTTAACACTAGTCTAACCGCGAATAGCGATTGCCGAAGAAATCGGCTACCTATGAGGCGATCGTAGTTGTCGCGAACGAATGCGTCCGACTTTAAACTGTTACGAACGCCCGTATGGTTGTCGGCTCTTTTTTACTGCACTTAGCCGTTTAAGTCAGGTGCGTGGTATTGCTGACTAGTGGTCCAGCCAGCCTTACCCCTTCCAGAAGCGCAGGATCCTCCTGGTGTCTCCACAAGCGTCGCGGAGTGACGCCGGGGTTGCGAGGATTTGCGATCGCCGTATTTGTTTGCTCAGTCGTATCTTGCAGACGCAACAATGTAATTGCCCCTTTAGCTACAATCAATATAATAGCATAGTGAGAATACATCGGCAGATGTGTAAATACATGTTTCATGACCTCGTTCTGAAGTTTTTTAACACGGCAGTATTATTATTTTTTAAATGAGCGAACAAAGTATCGGCATTTGCGTTAATAGCAATTGACGATAACATTAAATGAAAAACCGATATACGAATCACAACAAAGTTTATTTTTTTCTTATCCTTACGAATGTACAGCCTTGGCCAAAAGTATTGAGCACGACATAATTTTTATACATATAACTTCTAAATAAAATCTTATTTCCGAATTACAAAAATATCAGATGACGATATATTTACAGATATATTTTTTGTATTAGTATTAATTTTCCCAATGTAAATATTTTCTGTATATGTACATAAATTAATTTGTCACATTACGTAGAATATAATAAGTATTAATAAATTTAGAAAACTAGAATTAAATTAGTATTCAAAGTATTATTTTTTTATATGTAAGCGAAATGAAAGCCAATTTTTTTTTGTTACAATAGGTCATTTCAATTCAAAATTCGATATTTGTATGACAAATACAGGAGTGCTCAATACTTTTTGCCAAGGCTGTACATATTATAAGTTAACAACAACGTGGGTGATTTAACATATTTTCTATTTATTAATAAAGCAAGTTGGTGAAATGCGACGATAATGTAACCCAGTGTAAGGCTGGTTTGCAGCAAATAGTTAATTTCCCATCAGATTCACGTAATTCAGTATTAAAATAGTTAGTAGGTACGTATAAATGTCAAAATTACATGCTTTTGATTTTTTTTGCAAATTTTAACATGCATCATAAAATCAAATGGCTTTTTAATTGTCATCTTAAAAAATGTTATTTGCAATATAAGAATTTTAAAATGTATATACCTAACTTACGCAGCAGCTGAAGCGGCCGAAAAGCTCAAAAGTAACAAATATAGGGGTCTCGACTCCGAATATAACTTTATTCCATTCGGAGTCGAGACCCTTGGTCCGTGGGGTCCTAGCGCATTAGGCCTCTTCAAAGAGATCTCGAAGAGGCTGGTCGACGTCACAGGTGACCGAAGAGCTGGCAGCTACCTCGCACAACGTATAAGCTTAGCTATACAGAGAGGTAATGCTGCCAGTATCTTCGGTACTATGCCACGGGGGCCTTCTTTTTTTGATTTATTTTAGTTATAATTTTAGTACTAAGGTTTAGTTTTTATGTAGTTTGTTTGTTTTATTATATCTATGTTGTGGTTGTCAATAAATTGGAATACATATCACTTACGAAAATAAAGTAGAAAACAAAGTTCTTTTTTTGTTCCAAGGGATATATATAAGGAGATATTAGAAAATTATACTAGTAATAATTGAAAAGCTGAGTGTATTAAAGAAACCATGATCTTAATTTTAAAACCATTCATTTTACTAGTGACAGGCAACGTGGAATATGTCGTCAGTCCATGCCGCTAAACTCTGAACTCAGGTTTTTCTTAAAAGGTTTTATTTTTATTTTGGGAAATTAAAAAGTCTATGGATATTGACTACTGTCATGATAAGTTGTTTTTTTATACACTCAATGGCTAGGGAAGTTTCGTAGTCGTGACGTGACATATTTAATGGGAGGGACGATTGTGACATTGAAAAATAATATTTACGCTAATAACTATAAAAAAGTATTACAATTGAAAAGGGAGTCGTATTTAAAAAAAAAACACTCTGTGCCTGACGTCCTCTAAGTGCTTGGCGTGGGTGGGCCTTGTCACTTTATATTTGTTTACGTTAATAATTAATTACGTCATATTTAACGCCATTATTCATTAAATACGGAAACAATTTTCATTTTAATAATCTATTAATTGATTTGTCCACTCGTTATGATACAAATATGTTTATTATCATATCGTCCTTGAAATGTTTCTTCAATTTTTACAATTTTATTCGTTATTATGTTTAGTTTTGGAGCGATCAACTGAACACGGACGCGATTAGAAAAACTGGCCAAGTCGGACCCGGGAACCGAGAGTTCCGTACCACCACACACCACATTTGATTAAAATAAAAGCCAGACTGTAATACTGTTTGTTTCTAAATGAAGTGTAGTGTGTGTGTAACAACCCTAACTTGTCAAAGTTCATTGTGACTAGACCCTAGTTGAGGTGACTATTAATTTATAATATTATCATAGCCGAGTAGACTTAGACTTAAGTATAGAACTAAAATACCCAAGTATTAGATGTTTGTCAAATATTCTAGCGAAACATAACGTTGGCGGTTACGATTATCGGTGAATCAGAGAATGCAGTTAACATTCCACTCACAACAAAATGAGATAATATTTAGTTATGTCGAAAGAAGACAATAAAAATGAACTATATATCAGAAACTATAGCGATACAAACGAAAACGTCAAATATGTTTTTCAAATATTAAAATGGTTTAATATCTGACGGTTTAAAATAAACTTGATTTAGTTGTTCTTTAAATACTCAAAGGTTGTCCTCCATACAAGTGGCGTTACTAGTGCTGTATGGAGTGTAACGGATCATTTTCGCGAGTCTTCTCCACCGTCATTTTACTGGTCGTAATATAAAAAAAAAATATCGTCGTAAAAACATTTTTTTTAAATTCAATACGAAATAAATACACCTAAGTAAAAGAGCCTTTTCGGATTGTCTTAAACGGTTGACCAGCAAACGAATTCCCAAGACTACAAAACCAATTATTCTACGCGTTTTATGCATTTTTTACGGCGTTGTTTACAATTTTAATCAAAGGCTTTCGAGTCATTGTTGTTAAAACAATACCCGTCGGTTGCGGAGTTGTTTTCAGTCTACTTGCTGCGGACTTTACTTCTGTTTTGTTTAATCAACTGTTGTTTTGCAACTGTGCGGAAAACGTGGGAAAGGTATGAGTATACGAGCCCAAATGCAAAAGAGTTCGTCTAGTCACTTGCATAGCGACAAACATTTTTTAAATCTTTGATTACATCTGCAATGTTAATTCTGCAAAAAATATTTACCATAGGTGACTATGTTGAGAATTTTAGTTTTCATTTATGTATTAGTATCAGATTGATATCGTACATATCAAGAGAATTAATCATTTATATGTTCACGTCGCACAAGCAAAAAAGTTCGTTTCACGTTAATTGGTGCAAAATAGTTTGGCAAGGAAGTAGTTAACGCTTTAGAATAAAATTTAAAAAAAACTTTGTTTGAAAAAGAATTATTTCAAATTTAGAAAATGTCACTTTGGCTATAAAAAGGCAAATTTTCCGAATTTTGTATTACATATTCGACATGGGTCGCGGTAAACCAATATCGGACGACATTCGGAAAGTAAATAATTTCAAGCAGTAATGCAGGAAAATCTGCATACGATATAGCTCAAGACCTTCACCTAGCGAGATCTACTATACAATCTATTATTCAGCATTACAAGAAAACTGGAAATATATCAAGCTTGAAGAAAACTGGTCGCCCACGCATTACAACACCAGCCGAAAACCGAGTCTTGAAGAAGATTAAGCAAAACCGACGTGCTCGGGCAGGGGAACTCACTGTGAGATGGCGAGAAATGATCAACAAAGATGTTTCTGTCGATACATGCAAACGAGTTATGAAAAGAATGGGATACGGATTCTATACGGTGAAAGAAAAACCTTTTCTGTTTCAGACGCAGTGATGAAACCGCGGCGGCTCGTTTGACTTTTTTTAATTCTTTATGTTCAATATGGTATTCTAATGTATTTCCGAAATTGAATGATCTTGTCGAACACAAAGTCGGAAAGCCGTGTTTTTGGTCATTTTACGATCACTGTTTTTTGAAATATCTGAGTAGTAAAAACCAACCCTAAATCGTGTCTATTTTAATAATAGCAGCTTTTAACTAATTACTCGAATAGTAAAATTGCTAAAGTTATAAAAAACATCCAAATTGTATGTACTCCTTTAAAAAAAATAGTTTATTGTTAATTGTTGTTGTAATTGTTTTGAAGTCGGTTAAAAAATAAAAAACAATTGCGCTTACAATTTATTTTTATCGCGCACGTCCGCCGTACAGTCTACCTTCAAAATATCAGAGTAGAGTGGTCAACGTGCCTAAATATTTTTAAGTTAGCATGCACGTCATTGGCAGTAGACTAGTGTTCAAATATTTTTGAGCACCTCAACCGCGTCGATATATCCGAAGGCGACTGTACCTACAAATAAAGACATGATAAAGAGTGTTATGAATGCTCTTCAAGGCGTTTGCTATACCTTTGATGTCGCAAATGTCTCATAGGTGGTGCATCGACTTACCATCAAGTGGACGCCTTGCCTGTCTGTCGCGTCCTTTATTTATGTATATATTTAGTCAACGTAAAAACCGGACAAGAGCATGTCGAGCCATCATGCTCGTTGCAGGGTTCCATGGGTGATTTTCTCATGCATTTCTGAGGTATAGCTACTTTCCTTTTTGAAATTATTCGGTGCTACCTTCTATGATTTTCCTGTTACCTCAGTTTATTTTTTTTATTTACGATACTAATTTTAACAAGTTCAATATACATTAGTGGTAAGCGAAAACCGCAGAAATAATTTATTTGTCGCTGCGGTCGCAGCATAAATTATGGTGATAGGTCCTTCTCATTTCAAAACATAATACAAACTATACCTTATATAAGGTTTGACTTAAAAAAAATCTAATTTTGAATTTTACTGTCAAGTGATCGTCCATTAATCACATGAGACTCGAAAAATTACGAAATATCGTATGGGGGGGGGGGGGCGCTGTAGTGAGACATCACGTGTATTAATTTTTTCATGGAGCGCGCGAAAAATTCTAGAAAACACACATGATAAATGGACAGCCCCCTAGCGGCGTGTATAAGCAAGCGTCCCTGTTCACTCAGTAACACCATGTACCTCCGTTGTCCGCAGGTGTTCCACCTCCGCGACATCCGCTGGGAGCGTCCCCGGTTTCTGTCCAAGTCGTTCCTCGCCTTCGTGACCTTCAACCTCATCAGCTACTCGCTGCTGGCTGCGGAAGTCGTCACCACCAACGTCGCCGACACTTCCGACGAGAAGAGGGTAAGCGAAACGTGACACAGTAAGCGGCAAAATCACACAAGCAGCAGTGGATGTGCTCGGGTTAAGAGAAGAAGCAGTAAATATAAAGAAAGAAAATAGTTTATTCGGTCGGGGGGTTCCACTCCGCACTGTAGGTACGCTCCACCGGCTTGCCTACGGCATAGGCAAATCGCAGTAGGCTGTCGGCTTGCCGCACGCTCGCTCGCTCACCTCCTCCGTGTCAGTGTAATTGAAAACGAATGCCGCGCAACCCTAGCGTGTCGCCGGGAGTAGCGGGGGAAGGCGGCGCGGGCGGCGTGTTCCTTGTGACTTGCGCCGCCTGGCGCATGATGTATGAAGTAATACGAACTTTTTGAGTGTAAGAATAAAGTTGGAATTCGTTTAATCGCGGTCGTAAAGAGAAGTTTCTCTACGTTATTTATTTTGTGATTCGGTGCTTAGAAGTATAGGCGACCAAGAAATAGCTTGACCAATTTTCGACCGTATTACAAAGGGATAGGGTTTAAAAGTGGTTAAGCAATTACTTGGTATACGAGCAATTACTTGCTATATATAGGGTGAACCACGGGTGAACTTACAAATAAAGCACCTTCCCTTCTGGCGACAGACGGGGAAAAAAAATCTAAATTACAGTGAAAACTGTATCAAAATCCGTTGCGTGGTTTAGAAGGAGTAAGTGGCCGAAGATGTGAGCATAGACAGAACTTGGTTTTATACTATGTAATGAAGATAAAGATAAGGAAGACGTACTTAACAAACAGTTTTAAACAATTTTTTCAATACAGTTGCTCAAAAAGTGCACTTTTTTTGGCTGTTTTGCGTGCGCAAAGTTCGTTTTTGCGAACTAGTGCGATTTACTTTTCCAGTTTTTTTTTTAATTTGTACTTGTTCCAATTCACAACTACTTACCAAAGAGTTTTTATAGTTTTAGTTTGTACCAAGACGTAATCAAACTAAAAACCTATTATTAATGTAAGAATATCAAAATATTGAGATTTTATATTTTATTACTAGCCTGTTCATCAAAAAAATATGATTTTTTAAATAATAACAGTCCTAAAAACAGTTCTTATTAAGGTGGCTGAATGGAACGGAATTCTCTGAGACAAAAACATTGTTGACCTGTTTAAAGAGCAAATCGACCAATCACATCAGCACGCTGATCACTGATTCGACCAATCAGAACACGACTTGTGCTGCATACGACATAAAATCGACCAATCAGAACACTGGGTCTTTTCTGGTACCCCATATTTATTTACATTAAAAAAATAAGGTTCTTTTTAGTTCCACTTCTTCAGAAATAAATGGCAAAGATATTCAAACAATAAGCGATTCTGGGTGTTTTTAAGCACTTCGAAGCGCTTCGCTAAATTAAAAAATAAAACGCCTTTGAATGACTGGCCACTAAGAACGGAATCGTTCAAAAAAAGTAAAAATAGGCGGGAGAGTGAAAATATGAATGTTCCCGGCAAGAATATTTCGTTATCCTTTAATAATTGTCCTAACGCTCATATTAATATCTATTTGAAAAAAAATCTTTCATTGATTTGGCTGAATAGCAAAAGCCATTGCCTTATGACATACGACAGCTAACAAAAACGCGTTTAATTTGTCAAAAATGTTCACTGCGAAAGTTTGTACTTACTTTACTTTAATTAAGAGCTTCAGTAAAAGTCGCAAATTTATTGTATTTTTTTCGCAACTGTATTGAAAAACGTCGTTCGATACACGCGCGGAAATGTCATTCTTCACTCGTCCCGAGTCTTGCCACTTGCCTGCGGCTCGTGGCAAGATATCTCGGAACTCGTAAAGTAATGACATACCTTCCGCACTAGTATCGAAATGTACTATTGCAGCATTCTGAAATATAAATTTTGTTATAAATCATTTTTTAATTCAAGCGTTTTTGTGACAGTACCTTTTTGTTGAGTACTTGTCAATAAAACAAATCAAATGAGACACAATTCGATGGGGTTGCAATTTTTTTATGACAGAGTTTCGACTCCATCTTTAGATCAATGACACCATAACATTGCTTTGTTGTTCGACTTACAAACGTACGTAATTTAACTTTGATTACGCACAACGGGAATGGTGGTGGAGGTGGAACTAAAAAAAGTTAAAAATAAACCGCCTTCAAAAATCAACCAAAAAAACTAAAAAGCAAAAAATTATCCCTTCACCTACATATATCCGATTTTCGATCCTATCATTATAATCAAATTTATTCAGACAAGCTATGCTCAACCTGTGGCTGGCCAGGCCTTTGTTAATGGCATTGGCCCACCTGAAGTTATAAAATTGTAAACCATTAAATTTTTTACACCATTCTAAATTTTGCGCCCATAAATAATTTTTGCTTGCGGCCCCGACACCATGACTGAAACGTGTTTGTGGCCCTTATAAAAAAAACGTTTAATATGGCTGGTTTAGATGAAATAGGCGGCCGAAGACATGCGGACGGACAGGGATGGATAGCAACTTTGTTTTGACTTATGTAAAGACTACAGTTATTTACTATAGAAGCATGAAGTGAAATCGCTGTTTTACGCGTGCTTTAGCCTTCTGGTAGTCATTATCAATTCGCGCAACTAGCCAGTGATCCGTGAAGTTTAGGAACTATGTTCATCTCTCATTGCCAATGCTCGTGCTGCACCTCCGACAGCCTTCTAAAGTACACCGACCTTACGTTCACACGTAAAGGACTTGCTCGTAGAATTCTTAGTTAACTCAATAATTTAAAACAACGTAAAAACGTGGCTTTTGAGCTGTACGGGCGGCGTGTTGAATAATTCATGGACATAGGTGTGTGCGCTTTTAAGTTGCTATCAAGCTGAGATTGAAATTGTATGGGATCTGATATACTAGAAAATTCTGTTCTCGTGATTGGCAAATATTTGATAGACGTTGATGAAGCGCTTGTAAGGCCTGACCAAGAATATGAAACACCTCGCCACATGTGGTGCACTTAACACAGGTTTTTTATGTTCTTGGTCGGGACTTACCGTAAGTGTTAATTTAATTATTCATTGTGAATTGCGTATACATATTGTTGATCAGTAATGTTGTGTGTATCGCACGCAGCAAAATCAAGTTAATAAGTAAAACAAAGATTACGATATTTCCTGAGATGGGAATTTTCCGTAAAATAGAATTATACCTTGAAACTTACAATACTTTAAAGAGTTGCGTTCCATTAGAGTAAATAATAACAAAGTAATTACGTCTGGTAGCATTGAATTGAATTGAACTGGCCCAATGAAAACCCTTTAGTTCAAAAAAAGGGAGGCTATGTTCTATTAATAACGGAATTATTAGGAATGTCTACTAGACCAAAGAATTTCTTTACTTGTTCAAAAGACTCGGTTCGAAGTAGTAACTAAATAAATAAATACATTTCACTTCCGAACCAAGTTTGTAATCCCTACGGATTGTCCACAGAGCTTCTACCAGCACGTTTTCAACGGGTGCTACGCTGTGCTCCTGTTCATCGTTGTCATCTTCTTCCTGATCTACGGCGTCGAAGTTTACTTCAAGGTAATATTACTGCTCTAGTTAGTTTGTACAGTTGCCATCAAAGTCAAAGTCGAAGTATTCAAATTTAGATAACCCCCTGTCAGGAGTAACCTAAGCATGCATAGAGAATGTTAAGATAGTATTTAAGTACGGCAAAGGTTTTTCATGTCAGGCAGCATCTGTGGTATTTCCCTACACCTTCGGGTAACAGGTATCTTTCGGCCAAAATTTATTTTCCCGTAATTTCTAAATCATAAGTATGACGAAGCCTTCAGAGGTTATCTTCAGCTTCGGGCATAACAAACCAAACCTGTTAAAATTAGCTAATGGGTCAAACTGAATTCCTTGTCTTTTGTCGAATTTACAAAAGCCACTCAGATTGAGCTTTGGTTAAAGTGACGTTTATGTTTAGGTAGGTTGACAACCAACCAACTCAAAGTTGATCAAGACTTACCTATTAAGTCTACTATCTAAGCTGAGATTAAATGAGGTTTTTGAATTCGCCCATTTGCCCCTGCCGCAGCTCAGTGTTGCTATTTCTACGTATACATTGTATTAAATTTAATTTGTGTCCTTGCATGTTATACACACGCCAAACGCGTCAAACAGGACAACACAGCTATCATGACAATTTACTGTCACTTTCAATGGTGCCAGTAATAACCACCATCCCTTTTGCGGTGGTCCGTAACACCAAACTGGTGTAATGTCCCATTGTGTATGGCCTAATAGCTGATTGTGTGGTCGGCTAGTGAGATGCAAGGTTGACTCAAAATGTATTTAATTACAATTATGATGCGAGTGGTTAAACATGAACTTAAAAAGTCTACAGACAGTAGAAGGCCAAGAATGTGCTGTTGCAGTTATGAAAACAATTCATAGGAATTGTTCTCAAAACTGCTAACAAAAAGAAGACCTCGAAGAAGTCGTGGAAGAGGGTATAGAGCCTCTTCTGCGAGATCGTGTACGAGTAAATAAAATAAACGTTTCTGATTGATAAAGGGTCCAACTATGTCGCCCTGTGCGAAAGTGTTAGACCTCATAGCATCTGTGCTTGCAAACAGAGACTGGGATTGGGATATATGTAGATCTAGCTTGCAGGTGTGATCAAGTATTTGATATTTACACGTTAGCAGAAACACATTCAAAAAAGTGTACACTACAATAATGCGCAAAAAGGGCTTTTTTTTCTAGAAAAATATGATGTGGAGTATTTTGATTCCAAACGTGTTTTGTGACTTTACAATTTTAAGATTATGTTATGAGTCCTAACTTCATGTATTCAAATATCAAAACTGAGTCGACGTAGATATGAGTTCCAGATCGCCAAACATTATCTAAATTACATAGTCTCATAATTTTGTCAGGCTTCTTAGCCTTATTATTATGCGCTATAAACGTCGTATAAAAATGCTCAATTTGATTGTTCTTCCCATTTATTACATTATTACTTATTAGCCAATAGGAAGTCATTATAAATTGTAGTGTAAGGTCTCGCGGTAAACGGTAAGGAACAACGATAAGATTGATGAAAATGTTACCAAGTTTGACTTTGACTCCTCCCACACTGGTTTCCAAAAGAACTCAAAGAAACTTTGTAGTTTTATGTGCTACTGACTTTGACACTGAGCCGGTAAAGCAATTTTATGGTCATTCTAACTATATGGTTTCATTCGCCACGGGTTAGTCAACAGTATTGTGTCAGTTGAACTCAGTTGTGGCGAATTTGTCCAATTTTCTAGCTAACATTGTGTGTTGTAGATTGTCGGTGACACTACTACAGACCACCTTGTGCATTTATCGCTATGAAGACTTGGTATTAAATGCTAGAACCGTCTCTCGTTTCTTTAATGTCAAGTCCTTTGAGCTAAGATTTACAATCGAGGGGTAGGCTCATAACAGCATAAAGCTTCTGGCCAAGGGGAATCTAAGTCGCAATTATAATTTACCAAAAACTAGGCCCATAGACATTTATGCTAAATTAGGAGTTAAATTAGACAAATATTGTACAATCAATCTTAATCCTGTAGAACCGTTTCACAATTAATGTCAAACTAAAGGGTATAATAATCCAGAACTCGATGGTTGTTTGCTGCATACTGCGGCTGACTTATCCTTTGGCGTTGCTGTTTGAAGTTGCTTGAATAAGACTGAAGATAACTGATGTAAATTTTGAACTTTACATCTATTACAAACGAAGTTGAATGTAAATTTAGTCGCGGTTTCAACTTTGAATTCAGTCTGGAGTATTATCGGGACTTAAGTATTTGTGACTGCTTGTTGAATGAGTTTGACCGTGCCTGCAGCTTCGCGGCGAGTTCCTGAAGGAGACGAAGGTTTGCACGGTGATCTCGCCGCGCCCGGGGCCCTCGTCCGCGGCCGACGAAGATGACAGCCGGGACACGCTCGTCAAACAGGTGATGCTTCAAATACAGCAGTTACAGCGCTTTCTCACTAGGGGACATTAGCGGTACAGCGACAGACGCCTTCGCGTTTTTTGCTGAAGGGGATGAAGTTACACCTTTTATAAAGAAAGAAAGAATATTTATTTAATTTAAAATTGTAATGACAACACAAAAAAAAATTAGGGCAATGGCAGGACCTGCAACATCAGCATTCCGTGCCTTGCGTTTTTCCAATTTCGCCACACTGCCGCTACCTTACCCTGCCCTACCCTAATATTTATTTGCTAAGAATACGTATACAAACAGGTCTTAATATAAACTATGAGAACAGTATTCAGCCGGTCATTCAGCATGCAAATTTTACCATAGTATAGGTTCTGGTAGCTGGTAATCATATAAAATTAAAATTAAAGAGAGCTGATAGCTAGGCTTGCCAAAATATACACAAAAAAACAATTTAAAACAGTGAAAAAAAAATAGACTAGTAATATAGTCTTTTTATTGATATGCCATTTGCGTGCATTACTTAGTACTGCCCTAGAAGGGATGAAGTGTCGCTTCGAATAGGTCCTTGTTCATATGGTTTCGGAACCTATCTGTATTAAATTATTTTTAATTTTTTTTACCGACTTCAAAAAAGAAGGATATTCTCAATTTGGTCGTATTTTTTGAAATGTTTATTATGTACCTCAGAACTCCGTCACTATAAACCGATTTGGAAAATTCTGTTTTTATTTGAACGAATATACAAACCTACGGATTGGTTCCATTTTTATCAAAATCCAATTGTGATGCTGGTATCCATTTATTGAGGGGACTCCTCAAATATTATAGGTATCCATATTGCGATTATTACATAGTTATGTTTGCCTACGTATGTAAATGTACCCCCTTGAAAGCAGTTTATGAAGTCGAATTTTAATTTAACAAAGTTATTATTTCATACGGTATTTCACAGTAGTCATTTTTAAAGAGTTGTCCAAGCGTGTTATCGAGACGACGGGTGATTTCAGAGCTGGGTCGTATTTGGCTCAGCGCATCGGCATTGGCGTGCAGCGAGGCAATGATGCAAGCCTGTTGGGTACTCTTCCCGCTGGCGGTGATATTTAGAGGCATTATTTTATTTGTGATTTGGATGAAATGCACATAAAAACCTTCATTATAAACATCTCTAAATGACAGTGCAAACCGCATCAAAATCCGTTGCGTGGTTTAGGAGAAGTCGGCGCCCGAAGATACACTATAATCATTCTGGACACTCAGGTAACAATAGCGACTTTATTTTATACTATGTATAGATTAGTATTTTTAAGGTTAAGAGTTTTTAGGTAATGTATATTTTAGACAATTAAATAAATAAAATCACCCTTTTTAAATTTTTCGTACGTCATTGTCACGCAGGGCGTCCAGACGGACATGTCGCGCGCCGGCGGCGTGGACCCGCGCTCCGTGAACCAGTCGCAGCTGCACCAGTCGCGCTTCGGGCTGGTCAGCCAGGCGCTCATGCTCATCCTGATCGCCGGCTTCCTCGCCTCCGAGACGCTCAGCGAGCTGTGGAAGACGAAGTGAGCGCTGCCTTCTGTCTCGCACTCCCCTTCCTTAATGTTGCCGTTATTTTCTTAGCCGCTATGATGTATTAGAATAGGATTCAAAATAATTTTCTCTTACCAAAGGAAGCCACTGGTGACCATCTGGCATAAAACACTTGTAATGCAAGTTCTGTCTTTTAAATTTTATTGCATAGTTTACATAGATGTTATAATAAATACTCGCCTTTAATGTGTATAACAACTAACAGAAAAAAAACTGTAATTTAAACATTGATGATTAAGGACCATTACCAATTCTTAGTGAGTAATTACTTTGTGTTAACATCAACTTTAATCCTTCGTATCCTACCAAGTTTACCTGAACGAAACAGAAAACAACTGTCGAGTGATTTTTGACTTTTGAGCGCTCAACATTGATAAGTTTGTCTGTCATTCCCAACGTAACGCCCAGCTCGTCCTCATTGCAGGGTGCCAGTGGTGTCCCGCAACTGGCACGACCTAGTGTTCCGCCTGGCGGAGATCGGGGTCGCGCTATGGTTCCCCTGCGTGCTGTGGAACTCGATGGCTCCGGAGCGGCTGTGGCTGCTCAACCCGCGCCGGCTGCTGGCGCGCCAGCTCGACGACGCCAAGTTGCAGGACCTGCTGCAGCATCACCAGGATGCCAAGGTACGGGGGCTTTCGGCACACCAATGCTGGTGTCACGCCGAGACAGAACAGTACTGTGGGGTCGTCCAAAAATTACGTCACACGACTCTTAACATTTCAAGACCCCCTCTCTTCCTCACGCTTTCTCCTATCTCTTTGACACGGGCTGTCACGTTTGGTTAACCCCCCTCCGTGTACGAACGTGACGTCATTTATGGATGACCCCTATCGAGACAGGGCAGTTAATAGTCAGCCGGTTTATTTTTCGGGGCAGTTGGCTTCTCAAAATACCTTTTTCATTCGACTGTCCTGTGGCTGCACTCATGTGTAGCCATTGGACAGTCCATTGAGCGGGTCAGTGCTGCTCACCGTTTGCACTAGTTGACAGATCTATATTTGAAGGCCAACTGTCTGCCTCACTTTATTCACTTGTGAAATCAGCATAAAGGACTGAAATGCGGTCGCCAAGCTGGTAGACTTGCGTACAATGATTCATCACTTGCATCTGTCAATCGCGTACAAATACGGGTACAGTCAGCGTCAAATATACCAGAGCGGGCAAGGTGTCAAAAATATCTGAACTCGACTCTGTTGTTATATACGCTCGGGCGAGTTCAGATATTTATGACCACCTAGCTCGCTCTGGTATATTTGACGCTGACTGTACAAGCTGGGCTTTATGAAGGTCCGTTAGTTCAAATTTCGGTTAGTAATGTCGAAAATTGTTCTGAAATTTGGTCTGACATTCGATCTTACGCTTAGCTTATTAGGCGTACCTCTAAGGAACAAGAGAGGCCTGTGTTGCCGTTATAAGAACAAGGAAAGATCACACTGACCTGACCTAACAGATAGCATTAAACACACTCTTGTCATACACAATCGCTTGTTGTTGACGCGTTCAATTATGCCTGTGTGTCTCATTAGTAATTATAATTGAAGTGACAAAGCGGGAATTTGTCTAACTCAAGGTTTCTTTATAGTGGTTGAAAGTACATTCAATTATTTTTTAACTATGTTTACGATTTTTTGGATTGGAAGGGAAAATACATTTATTTTGCGAATTTTCTGTAAGATTTCACTACCTATTTTACCTTATTGGTTTTTAAATTTACCCTCATGGCTCGTCACTTAGTAATAACATCAATAAAATTAGGTATGTAACAGTGTACAGTAGGGGAAATAAGTTCGCGTACCACCTTAGAACCCTATCGCAATGACGCGACGCGTTAAACGCCAGGCTATGTCATACAAATGTCATGCGTATGTCTCTTCGACTAAGTTCTACGGTGGTACGTGTTTCAATTTCCTTGACTGTACCTACTACGCCGTACAAACGAATGTACGTTTATTTGATAACAAAACCCAAACAAAACGTATCTTGAGATTACTTTGTTTTGCTTCCTCAATGAACAAACATCATTAGTGGTTCAATCATAACATTACTTTAAAGAATTGAAGTAACAGCTTTCGCCCGACGTAATTTGGATTTTTTTCCAGTTATAAACAAGTGCTGTTTAAGTAGTGTCTATTAACTGAAAAAAAAAGTTATTTTTTCGGTGGTAAAATAATGCGGATCGTGTCTCGAAGGAAAACAGGCCTATATGCACCGAAAGCACGGTAATTGGTGCATTTTGTGTTGTTCTCTGGTGTCAGGTGTTGTCGTCCGGTCGTCCGTTTTTTTTCTTTCAAAGGATCGTCAGTTCTTCAGCTTTTATGCTTTGTGTCTTTGTTCGTTCATCCGAGGCGTGTGCTGTGTTTGTTATGTTATTTTTAGTCTTTATTTTAATATTGTATTTTTTATTCTTTACTGAATTGATTCTTTGTTTGATAAGAAAATGTTTACTGTTATCTAAGACTCGTTACCGCTCGGCAATGTTCTAGAATGTTATGCACTTGTGCCTCCTAGTTAATTCACGAGAGCGAACTATCAAATTCGTTAAACAAGTCCTATAAATTCAGGAACACAATGGCCTTAGTTTCCATTTTATTATTACACTTTTGGCCACATCTAGCAGCTAAAAGGGAGTGGATAACATTACTTCTTTTTGTCTGAGTCTCTTTCTTATGCAGTCCACTGAGGGGCACTTGTATCTGTAGCAACTTCTGCCAATTCTGTTTAGCTCGAAATGGCTCTCCAGTTGACCCTGACTTGGGAACAGAAGGTCTGGTTGGTGGCCGGGCTGGTCCGACACTGGCAGTGGTCCGTCTGCCGCGTCCTCCTTACTTCCATTCTCCACCCCAGACGTAGGGAGGTGATGGCGTTGCCATGGAGACGTCTGGTAAGTTCTGGGCTTATGATCTGTTGATTAGGTACTTGTGTTGTTCCGTAATGTTAGGGCCAAATGATACGGCGCGAACTCTCGCAAGCGAGTCGCTTTGCATTGCGGGGTTCGAGCGATCGCTTGACCGCGGCATACCTCGATAGTCCGCAATGTAATGCAACTCGCATGCGAGATTTGGCGCCATGTAAATGGCCTTTTAGTGTAGACACAGGAGGGGCTCCGTCGAACTTTCAATCTGAACATAAGTGAATTGATATTGTGTGATCAACTCTTGTTGCATTAATAAGTCTACTAAACTAAACCTAACTTTTCATAAAATCTGTTTTTGATAGCTTTTATATTTGACCATTCTGGTTGCATACAATACTGATGAATAAGGTTGAAAAACACACTGACTTAGTTAGATACTTCCTATTTCTTAGTTAGATATCGCCGTTTTATTAAAAGAAAATTTTATTATTTTACTTTATTCCTAAATTAGATTTAAAAAATGTACTTACAACTTTATTAAATTATCAAGAGCAATGGCATAAATATTTTTAAATTAAGATGATATAAGAGTGTGTTAACTTAAACACTGATTAACGAATTTTCAACTTTATTTTATGCGAGACGGTTCATAAGATAGCTAAACCGAAGTTTCAGTGTGTTCGTCCTAGAAGTGTGCTCAGCCGCGAACCCGACCCTCAAGAAAGCTTGCGGTCACTGGCCGCGGCCACTCGAAAATCGTTCAAATGCTTGTCCGATTATGGACTAGCTCACGATCTATTCCTACAATATTTTACTATCGACGGCGGATTCACGCCTGATGTTGCTTCGTGAATATTTTATCCAAACTATTTGATAGTAAAATGGGTCTTACCTTCTTCGTGTTTACAGCAGGACGTGGAGACCGATTCGCTAGTGGGCAGCGTGGGCTCTGCGCGCGACTGCTGGATCTGCTACGACGGCGCGCGCGCCGAGCCGCTCATCCGGCCGTGCCGCTGCACCGGCGACGTGTCCGCCGTGCACCACGACTGTCTGCGCCGCTGGCTGGTCGAGGTAACCACTTGCACCCCACCCAGGCAGAGCGAGCCGCTTAAAGAAGCAGCCGTATAAGGCAGGAGCACTATTTGGTATAGGACAGGTTAAAAATCGTCTTAAAGGGGCTGTTTCGCGAGTCCGCCAACTTAGTCATCCAGTTTTTTTTTAATTTTTATGCAACCTGAAAGTTCAGAAAGTTGTTTGAAGTTTTAGTTCATTAACGTTTTAGATTTAGTTTAACGGTAAAGACGATGTCAACGAATATTGGCCTTATGAAACGATTTTAATTTGTAATAATTTTTGAAATGCTCATTGTTTTCAGAGTGCGGCAACCCCTGACGGCCTGAAATGCAAGGTGTGCAACACGCCCTATATCGTGCAGGAAACCAGCAGGTAAACATTATATTAATCAATTTCACTGTCAGTTCTATGGTTAAACTCAACCTCAGATCGTTTATTATCATTATCACCCACTCGTCCCTTGAGGTCCCTCAATAGGGGTGTTTGCACACTATTAATACGGTATTCTAATGACTTTTTTATTTCCAAAATTGATAGACTTAGTTAAAAGAAGAAAAACTGTGTTTTTAGTTTTCTTTTACGATCATTATTTTTCGAAATATCACGATTAAAAAAATAACAACGGGCGTGCGTCGCGAAAACGCTCTATCGCGCTGCATACAGGGCCAGTGACGTTACTATAGTGATTTCGTATGGAGCCAATACTAAATCGTGTTTATTTTATTACTGTAAACTTTTAACCAATTACTCACATACTAAAATTTTCGACATTTTTTATTTGGATTCGAATGACATATTTCGAAACAAAAAAGAAGAACTTTTTCTCTTCGTCATCTTTGTAACTTTGTATCGCTGTAACTTCTGAAATATCAGGTTTTTTACCTACTTCTTTGGACATAAGTATGTTTTTAGTTTACGTCGTCTACACCAATCTTGCACTTTTATGCTATTAGATTTTTGAGTGGAATACCGTATTCCGTGGCTGAAGGCTGTGCTTGTTCCGCAGAGTGGAGTGGGAGCGCGGCTTCACGTGCGTGCACTGGCTGCGCACGGCGCTGGCGGTGGCGTGCATGTGCGGCGCGGGCGCAGCGGCCTGGGTCGCCATCCAGATGTTCACGTCGCCCGTCGTGCGCGTGCTGGCCGCCGGCGCCGCCTCGCTCGTCTGCTACGTGGCCGTGCGGTACGTGACGCACCGCTGTCCGTTGGAACCACTGACCTATAAGTGATGGACTTCTAGTCAGTGTTTAAAAAATGGCGTATCAAAGTATGTATGTATGTAAATTCTTTATTGTACAAAAAACATAAATTAAAAAAGAGATAGAGTGATGTACAAAGGCGAACTTATCCCTTTGAGGGATCTCTTCCAGTTAACCTTTGAGTGTGTGAAAGTAGTATCATAGTAGGGACAGACAAAGAGCAAGAGCTAAAAAAACATTTAAAATTACAATTTAATAAACTAATAAATATAATACATATACCTAATAGATAAAATATCAATATAATAAATACAATACATATATACCAATTATAAATAAATACTGAAAAGTCAAAGGAGTAGAAGGAAATTAATTTAAGGATACGGTGTGAGCCACGTCTTCTTCAAGTTCTCTTTAAGAGAAACCACGGATGGCGACTATCTGAAAGGCGAGGTAAATGAAGCGATTCTATTGGTTCTTACAAACATCCCTCGCTACGCATCCTCGCACATCTCTGGTGGAAAAGCAGCCTAAGGCTGAATAGTGGTTGGCACTTTAGTACCGTGTCGATCGTCGCGGGCATGACGGCACCGCGCCGACGGGTACTCTTCGTCCGATACTAGAACGCCCGAGGGAGACGGGCGCCCGGCCGGCGGTCAGCACTGACTCTTGCCAGGTAGCAGCTGTTGGCGTTACTCTGAAACGCTTCTATAGCGATCGTACATATCGGCCTGCCGACGCAGATTTATCAGCGCGACACTAAAACCAGCCTTCGGTTGCAATGCCTGGACCTCCAACTAGACTCCGTCACTCACTGTATCAAACAAGTTGTTACTTTACGCCGGTCTTCTGTGAGACTATACCTCCAACCTATATGCACCTACCATATGTCAACACGAAAGAGTACGCCTCCATATGGTCGTTTATTTAGTTTATTGTATCTAACCTTTCAAATTGTTGCAGGTTTCTGGGCATGAACACGGTCACAGCCTACCAGAAGGCGAAAATATCCTCGCTCCGTATCCTCACGGAGCACCTTGACGAGACCCCGGCCGACCAGCTCGCCACCATCAGCAAAACGGTCACCGTCGAGATCGCCTCTAAGGCGGTGCTCGAGCGCGCGCTCAAAGGCGAGATCAACAAATAAACGCCGCGGAGTGATACGGCCGCAAACCATGTGTGAACACAAAGTGATTTAAACAGTGGCAATTAATGATCATCCAGCGATATGTCCAGCGGGAAATAGAATTAAATTCCAGTGATTATCTCCTTAATTGTGGGACAAACGCAAGGTTGATTCGTAGTTGTGCGGTGAAAAAGTACAAGTGACTATACTTCGGTCTTTTTTCCATATTACTTCTTGTATTCACCCTATGACACAATCCGAGTAATCTATTCGTATCCCATTCGATAGGGTAGCAATTAGAAATCCTTGTGCGAACGTCAGTGCTCAGTGCAACTTGCAAATTTGTATCGCAAGTACTGCTAAGTGAAAACATAAAAAGTTCGTAGTAAACTATTAGTGACTCAACGGAACCAGTAACTGAATTTGTGGACTTGAAATTACCAGTCAAAGTACTAATAAGTATTTCTTTTTTTGGTACAAAGACAGTGATCCGGTGATAATATGCAATAATTTGATTCTTAAGATTTGAAGGCGTACCTAAGTTAAAGACATTTTGAATGGTAGAGGAAATACTGGTAGTATATCAATTATCATACGCATGTGGAGTTTAACTGCATTATATGTAGTTGATGTTTGTTGAAATTCGTCGCTATTCGAATTGTTATTTTCATTTGTTTAGTGTCAGTATTGGATTTTCCGTCTCGTTGTCCTAGTTTCTTGAACCAGCATTGGTTCAAACATTTGTCACAAATGAGACGTTTGTGCCAACAGGGCCAATTTGAAAATGTATAAAGTTACCTTTCTGAGCCATTCCTTCAAGACATTAAATTAACGTGTTAGGAGCTAATTTTTAATGGCAACTTTAATATAACTTAATTAAAAGAGAAAAATACATCCTTGTATACGTTTAGCACCGTTACGGACCATAATTCCTTCCAACTCCGCATAGCCTGGCGCCACAGCGAGCCAATCTCACTGTCAATAACTATAATCGAGGTCCAAGCCTCGAATAGAAACATGACGTCGTGTACGACTTCAGACGCATCTACCAATCAGAGCGGACCAAGCGTCCCCGGCTCGCGGCCATTTTGGCAGCTTCGTTAATCGCAAAATTTTTGTCAAGCTGGATCTTGAAGATATATGGGGTGTGTGCACACTAGTCACATACACTTTAACCAGAAAGTTGTGTGAATAAGAGCGTTATTACATTATCCAGAACAATATCGTTATCGGAAACCGATACGATTTATTTCCGATATCGGATCGCACATTGTTAGAGGCACATATTTCATACATTTTACTTGCCCCGATATCGTAATGGATAATGTGAAAACGTTCTAACGCCTGCTCAGAAGGTGCGACCCCTAAATGAAATAATGAAATAACTTGTAAAAATCCTAATTCATTGTTTTTATGTACGCCATTGTAAGTTACCCATTTGGTACAAAAGTAAGGAATATATCGCAGTCCGTTGCATAGTTTGCCGTAAATCGTAACGTTTTTTACGTAATATATTTGTTTATGTTTTGTATTGTTGTATAATATTATATATAATTATTTGAAGAGGCTGGTAATTATTTTTAGGTATTATAGTGATGAAAGTTTTTAAAATCAAGTGTTTTGGGATTTTGTCAGTAGCTTGAATAAATCTGTCAGTGCCAAAGAGTGTAAGATGGAGATAAATGTTAGATGAAATTATCTTTAAAAAAATACATATGCTAAATTACTAAAAGAAACCTTATTTCTTTTAACTTAGGGACACATATAAAAATGCACCTATATTAAATAAGTCGTTATATCCATGGAGCATAAGGATTGTGATTCTGCTGTGATTTGAGTAGACGATGCATATGAGCAATTGCTCATATGTTTGTATGCTCACGCCATCACTGTCAGCGGCGTTTAGTCGCGTGCGAGCAACATGCATAGGCGACAGCGATTTCGGTACAGTCGCCATCAAACATATCGGAGTGGGCAAGTTGTTCAAAAATACCTGAACGCGGACCAAACGAATTTTTTTATACAATAAAGGAAGGAAAACAAGCAAGTGGGTCACCTGATGGTAAGTGATCACCACTGCCCATAGACACCCGGAATACCAAGGAGATTGCAGATGCGTTGCCAACCTTTGTGCCAGTAATTGCACCGGCTGTCTTGCTCTCCACGCCGGAACACAACAGTGCGAGCACTGCTGCTTAACGGCAAGATTAGCTAGCAAGATGGTGGTAGCGATCCAGACGGACCTTGGACAAGGTCCAACCCCCCGCATACGCATTATACCTACGCATACGCATTTGGCAATAGAGTCGTATTCAGATGTTTTTGAGCTACTTTCCCGGTCCAGCACATTTTATAGCGACTGTATTAAGAACGTGCAAACAGAGATTTGGCAACGTCGCCTATGGCTGCCAAATATTTAGATGTTTTCATTGATTTATCAAAATTAATGAGTTAAAATACGGAATATAGCAACGGTATGTACTAAAATATTGATAATGCATTGCAATAGTTAATACAGTTATACTAAATAGTTATAATTAAGTGTAAAACAAGCATTTGGCAACTTTCCATTTGTAAATGTGTACATTTCAGTATAAGTATATAAGGTTTACTACTTACCAACAAATGTAAGAACACAAGCTTTAGTACATACCGTTGCTATATTTCGTATTTTAACTCATTAATTTTGATAAATCAATGAAAACAGCTAAATATTTGGCAGCTATAGGCGACGTTGCCAAATCTCTGTTTGTACGCTCTTAAGAACTCCATGTGGTCCGTGTTATATCACTTGTGTATTGTGTATACTGTTTAAAGAGAGATCCTTGTATTTTTATGAGAAAAGCCAAAATCAAGTTCAAAAAGTTAATATTATTATATTAAATCTAGTAAGACTACTAAGAATCGCTAGCGTAACATTCTTACCTAATGGATAAAGGATAACTAAGCCAGATTATATGTATACAATATATCATGGACGAAGGAAAACATAAGGGATATCTTAAACTTTCGCGTTTTTCACACGTAAATACGTGCCCGTACCAGGGGCGTATTTACCCTAGGCCAGGGGTGGCCAACAAGGTTAGACCCAAGATCTACTGTTCACTGACGACACCCTGTGCGGCCTACCAATAACATACTTCTTCGCAATCGCAATCGCAGTCTGTTCTACGTATTTATATTTTTTGCCTTGCCACGATCGACTGGACTAATGGTCGCAATCGACCCAGTCGATCGCGATTGACCGGTTGGCCACCCCTGCCCTAGGCCCATCCAGGCCGAGTAAATTTTCAGTTTGTTTCCTAAGATATCCGTTTTGCTTTTCCGTCCATACAAAATAAAAGATTACTTGCCATTTATAATTAATTCGCCAAACTGTCGTTCCGCTTGTTACTGTCAATTATATTCAATATCAATATATTTTTGTGAAAAAAAAACTATTTTGCTATTATAACGTAAATTAACGTAGTAGTTTGCTAGACTCGTGCGTAATATCTTAAACATTTAAACGTACTGCCAATCCGGTTGAATGATGACTCACTGTGGAACCTTTTCAAAATAAATCACATTCCCAAGCCTAGTCCAAAGCCTTTGCACAGAAAAATCATTTAAATGTACAAAAGGCGCACTTTATGCCTTAAAGCATTCTCTACCAGTCAACTAGTAGGCATAGCAGATATAGTAGGCAGTGCAACACTATATAATACACAGCTTATAGTATTGTAATTATGTATAAAATGCAAAATAATAAAAACGAATAAAAACCAGTATATGGCAATACGTAAATTAAAAAAATACATTTATTTATTTAATCTTTATGTCTTAAGGCTTTTTCCACCAATCAACCTTTAAGCAAAACAAAAAATAGGAGTTGGTACTGCACATGTTGTCATAACTCATTATGCATGTATTGTGGTAGGGTTCCACATCGGGTCACGATTCACAAGGTGCGGCTGCGCGTACATAGTTTTAGCGAGTAAGGTTACCCTAATAGACATTTTCTTGTAGAAAACATAGAATGGAAATGTAGATTTTCAAATTTATAAAGATTGGCATTTTCACTGTAAAGGCAAGACAAGACATATACTCTTTATTAAAAACGTCACTGAAAATAGTTTACAAAAAACCCATTTTAAAATCTTTCAGCCGCCATTGTCTGTTATTTAAGACACAATGTCCAGCCCATTTCGCCGCAGTCTTAGAATTAAGACAAATGACATATAGTTTGTTTATACTTTATATCTTTAGGTACTTAAAATAAGGTAAATAAGGTCACGTAACTCGGCAAATCAACCAATCAAGTCAATCTGTGGAGACCCAAGAGAATGATTTGCTTGGTTGATGTGCCGAGTCACGTGACTATTTTGTTTACCTTATTTTAAGTACATAAAGAAATAAACTATAGGTGGCGACACAGATATGTCCGATGAAAATGTTTCGGCGGTTGAAGGGTTAGTAAGAGAATCATAAATTGTATACATCCGCTTCGATTTGATGTTGATTGCACACATAGCACTCAGCTTTACTAAGTTTGAGGCCAGCTATAGTAGCACGCTAGCGTTTATCGCACACGTAAACGCTTTGGTCCCTCTCGCACACGCATACTGGTTAGAACGGGATAAATGCTTTATGTCATCGATAAAAGCTAGCGTGCTAGGCCCCCAGGTCAATGTGTGTAAATCATCCCAAGATATTTATTAATTTATATGTATACATACTGAATAATTGATAGATTCAGGCGTTACTTTGCGGAGGTCCATATCAACAAACTTGAACAAAAGGAGTAGCAAGGTAATTTGTTCCAATTTGTTTATACATACTGAATCATACATTCAAATGATAAACGCAATGACAATATAACTCAAACTATTCATTTGTTTTACATAAGGGACAAACTTGTTCACGCAGGGCTGCAACCTGCAACCTGCAATATCTAAAGCAATTTCGGTTACAAAATGGAATCAGTAGGTTTGCTGCGAATTTGAAGTGTACTCGTCTTGTTAAGTGAAGATGCAAAGTCATTTCGAAATACGTAGTTTTGAATGTAATAGCGCTGTTGAGAGCTCTCCAACGTATTTTCTGATCTCTGATCGTTTGTCCTAAAACTTTGAATTTAAAAAGTTTTAAACTTGAAAATGTATTAAAATAATATAAGGTTGAATTTATTTTTTGTAAATATTCTTTATAAGACCGTGCAGCCCGGACCGTGGATGTGAAATACAAATAAATATAGATGGAAGTAGGTAACTACAGTCGGTTGTTTTATTTTGCCATTTCCCAACTTGAATGAAGAACTAAAGTATAGATATAGCCCCAGTACACACCCGAAACTGTCAAAATGGTTACCTTTGGTGTGCCTCAAGGTAGTAAAACCTGCAAATTAATAAGAAAAACATAGATTATACTACCTTAAGGTAACCATTTTGTCTATTGATTGTGTATAGGCTGTCAATTGAAGAGGAGGTTTAAAGTATGTAGTCGTATCGTTTTAGCGACGGACCATAAAGTAAAGCATAGTTGAGCTCTTATTTGCGTTTTCAATGGACACTTCGATTATCGACACCGAAAGATAAATTAAATTTGGGCGGTCATATCAGGGGTCATAGTAGTCTGGTGCCGGACTAAACAAACTACTGAGAGTACTGAGGCTGAGTGCTTTCGGGATCATGCTCAATTTTTGACCCGTTTTGATTTAAAAGCGTACTCCGAGGTCCGAGAGATGAATAGGCAAAAAGGCTAGGCTAGGAGAATAGATGATACGTATTTACCAAATACTTTGAAATATATAGAAGTCTTTGCCCGAAATTCCCACGACAAAGTATCAAGATTGAGCAGTTGAATCTTGCAGACTGGTATTTTGTACATTAAGAATGGATTCCGCGGGATAAAATAATTCTACTCGGACAAAGTCGTTCGCAATAATTAGGTACATTTAATAATCGTAGAACAACCAAGTAAGAATAAAAGTATGGATAAAACCTACTTAAAAGACTATACATAATTTTGCGGCCTGAATGTACTCGCATTTTTAAACGTTTGGAGCGTTTAAATGTGCTAGAGTTGGTGTGTAAAAGTTATGATTAAAGTTATGCTTCTTTCGTTTTGTAAGTGGCCCTACCTGTTGTTGTTCAGCAACTGTTACGTGTATGCTCTTTATTGTACTTCTAGCATAACTGTTACCGTTATTTAAATGTCACTTAACAAAATAAGAAAGTCGCAATCGTTGCTGTTGCTATTCTTTAGTTCGAGATCACGTTAACTATAATTCTACCTTGACGAGCTCATGCAATTCAATACTTAGTTGGGTTTATTCTTTGAGATTTATCCTTACCCAGCATCCCCAGCATGTGTACCGAGCAGCTGATTCAGCACAGCATTGATTGTGGCGTTTGGAGGGCTGCCAAAATGCTGCAAGGTCGGCCTTCGAATCGATACTCAGCGAAATACCTCCCGATCGTATTACGTGGAGAAAGTATTGGTACAAACTGGTCAAAACTGGTATCAGGCGGATCATACTTGTAACCTCAGGGTTCTGTGCCATCCTGGAATAGCCTAGTACAGTCAGCATGTAATATAACGAAGCGGGAAAAGTGGTCAAACATATCTGAAGTGCCATTTTTGAATCTCACCAGGTAACTAAATCTCATCAAAATGACCGTTTTTCATAGAGGTTCGGCTATTTTGATGAGCTTTAGTCACCTGGTGGCGTGATTCAAAAATTGTACCTCTGATCTCGACTCTATTGTTAAATACATTAGGGTGTGTACTGAGCTTTAGTGTAAGTTTTTTGTCAAAAAAACGTTTCGAACGCGTTAGCGTTAACTTCTAAATTGTATGGAAACATTTTGTTGCAAATACGCGCCGCAAGATTCGCTGCCTTTACTTCCACAGTAAATGAGAAGTTACCTCTAACGCGTCCTTCGTTGCGTTTATTTTAACAAAAATTTACACTAGACGCCCAGATATTTTTGACCATCTTGCCCTATATTTGATGCGGACTGTAACGAAAAATGTGAATTTTCGTGAGCTTCGTGTCACTAAAGTTTGCAGCTAAAAAAGTAACAGTTTCGCGACTTCTAGGAACTACTAGGAGTTCTTGGTAGGTACTATTTAAAATCCATCTTACAACTATAGTAAGTACCCAATAGGCCATAGGTTTATTTTGTATTAGTGCTTTGGGGCACGGTTAGGCTGTAATGCACATAAAAATGTTACGCAAAAAATCCCTAAAGTACAGTAAAAACGGTATCCAAATCCGTTGCGTAGTGTAGAAGCTGCAAGGACAGTCAGGAACGGAAAGCGAATTGGTTTTATTTTATGTAAGGATTATCGATCCTTTGTTACATTTACTGTTTAAATTATTTCAAAATAACTAATTATTTTTATTATTTTTATATAATAATTTAGGCAGTAAGTGATAATAAAAAACAAATATAATCTTCGGCCGCACAATCCTTCCAAACCACGCAACGGATTTTGATATTTCATTGCTCTACATCGGCGATTTGAATTATTGTAATCGAAGTTATTTATTTTTAAATTTATCGATTTTTCTTTTTGTATTTTCGCGGGGTATGGCAGCGGTAATATGGCGGAAACTGGAATACAAGGCACGTTGCTGGTTCGAATCCTGCCATTACCCTAATTTGTCTTTGTGTTGTCATTCATTATATAGCATTTTAAATTTGATTTCTTTTGATTTGTAATTTAAAGATGGGACAAACGGCATACAGAAAATCATTCATTAATAGAATCAAACGTTACTTTGCGCAGGCAGTGGCGTAGCTTGGTGACCATAGGCTCTGGGGCAAAAAGACATTTGGGGCCCTATAGTCAAATTATATAAGTAGGTATGTAATTTAGGTGGTTGGAGAATATTTGGGAGTAAGGCAGCTAGAGTTAGAGGGATACTGGCCAGGGCCCCCCTGAGCTTGAGGGCCCTGGGGCACGGCAACACCTAGCCCCTGGGTAGTTACGTCACTGTGCGGAGGCCTATATTAAAAATTAGTTTCGCGTAGTAGCAAAGTAATTCCAAGGCAGTTCCAATTTATACAAACACATAATAAAATTATAGCTGTCTTATGTCTGTACATCTTTACATAATACTAGCGAACGCCCACGACTTCGTTCGCGTGGAATGAGTAACATGTCCGTCAGGGATAGTGTAGCTTTCTATTGGTAAATTAATTTTTGGAATCGGTTCATAGATATTACCCCTCTTAGCCCTCTGGGTTGGCAACTCATCTGCACTCTCTTTGTTGTTGCAGGTGTCTATAGGCGGTGGTGGTCACTTACCATCAGGTGAACCACTTGCTTGTTTGCATTCCTATGTTGTATATTAAAAAAAAACCCCCTTACATACAAACAAACAAAGTTTACCTCTTTATTATATTAGTGTAGATAAAACAAAGTCGCTTGTCGCCTCTGTCTGTCCTTATATCGTCGGCCGCTAACTCCTTCTAAACACGAAACGGATTTTGATACTGTTTCACTGTAATTTACAAAAAAAATGAAAGGTTCATACAGTCAAGGAAATTGAAACACGTACCACCGTGGAACCTAGTCGAAGAGACATACGCATGACATGTATGACATAGCCTGGCGTTTAACGCGTCGCGTCATTGCGATAGGGTTCTAAGGTGGTACGTGAATATATTTCGCCTACTGTACACTATCTTTATTGTACTCGTGCGAAGCTGCGGCGGGTTGCTAGTAGGAGATATAAAAAAAACGAGGAGTCTTTATATTCTTATTATAAGAGCAATAGAAGACAAAACAATTTACCTTTAGAGTTGTTGATGTCTGTCTTTAAGTTTGCACGGTAAAAGCTAGGAAGACTTTAAGGATGCTTTTGATCTTACATAATACCTAGTATACTATTTCGAATCTAAAAATCTGTGCCTATATAAACTGAAAACGAAAACAAATAGATATTACATGGAAACCTCTAATATAGTATATCTAATCTATCTATCTATATGTATAAATAAAAATGAATTGTTGTTCGTTAGTCTAATTAAAACTCGAGAACGGCTGGGCCGATTGAGCTGATTTTGGTTTTAAAATGTTTGTCGTAGTCCAGGGTAGGTCTAAACCAGTAGTTCCCAAACTTATTTTTCTCGTGGACCACTATCAGAATTTTACTGGTTTCGGTGGACCCCCTGCTGCTACATTTCTACCCCCAGCAAGTCTCCCGTGGACCCCTAGGGGTCCACCTGGACCACTTTGGGAATCACTGGTCTAAACGGTGAGCAAATTTGCCTCCAATAGTTAGGCGGTACGAAGTTCGCCGGGTCAGCTAGTTTAATATATTTCTTTAGCCTATCACCTATCATCTACTTCGCCTTTTGTTTATAGAAATAAGGTTGCATTTAGCAGAGCTGTAACCTTTTTAATGTTGGTAATGTTAAAACCACTTCTGCATCATCCGCAGCCGACCTCCCTGCACGAAAACAGCCGAAGCGGCGCGGAAGTTGCCGAAGGTGAACAAAATGGCGGAACCTACCGCGCATGCCCACCCCTACGGGGAGGTGACGTCAACTCGAAATAGTGATGGGAAAGTACGTGCAGGTGGGGTAACGATATAAAAATTACCCTAATAACCCTTCCTTTTGGCTTTGCCGTAGTCGGGTAAAAAGGGCAGGGTAATACTCTATGAACTCCTAAATCCGCAGTGTTCGAACTTTTTGCAATTTTTAGTACAAACAGTCGCTATACTTATAGTTTTATGACGTCATTGTTCCATTCCATAACACAAATGGGAGGATGTATTAACCACGCATTTGCTTCAGTTCATATTTTATGAGTAGCGGAAAACTAGAAATTATTAAGTTATAAGGCCTACAATAATACATGGTTTATCTAGGGACATTTGATGGTCTATTTCTAAATATCGTTACCAGTTTAAATTGTAAAGTATAATTGCCATTGATTGTAACGTTTTGTTTCTAGAATTCAAATTAAAACTAAGCAAACAAGATTTTCCGATTTTATAAAAAAGGTCTGATATCGAAGGAGTACTTTACCTAGGTAATCTATGGAATTTCTAAGAGCCATTCTATACAAAGAACCTTAGGTAAAGCACGTTTAATGTAATATTAAAAAAAAAGACTTTATCCGTAATAAAATAATCTACACCTACACTAACCTACACTAATATAATAAAGAGATAAACTTTATTTGTTTGTTTGTACGTAAGGGGTAATCTCTGGATCTACTGACCCGAGTTCAAAAATTCGTTCCTAGATAGAAAGCTACACTATCCCTGACGGACATAGGCTACTCATTCCACGCGAACGAAGTCGCGGGCGTCCGCTAGTTAGTTATATGTAGGTTAAGCTAGAGCAGGGATGTACAAACATGGAACCAGGGGTCTCTAAGGCAGATTATGAGCAAAAGTTAGGCTATACGAACTTAAAATAACCTTAAAGTTCACCCAAAAAATGTGTCCTCTAATTGTCTGTCTACTGGTTCCGGGTCGATTTCATTAGGTACCTACAGTCAGCTTCAGAAGTAGAATTAAGTCTTGTCGTAGTAACGCATGATATGTGAGTTACTGGAATTTGTCCATATACTGACAGCAACGAGGTGCTAAAATGTTTAGCTACTTCTGTGGCCCTAACATGACTGGCCAAGTTTAGTTTATCTCTATCTGCGTCCCTTTCTTATGACACTAGTTAGACAGAGACACAGGGAGGGGTTAAACTAAACCTGGGCTGTCATGTTAGGGCCGCTGAGGGTGACTTTACGTTTAGAGCTGCACGCCTAACGTGCCCGGGTCACAGGTGGCCCGCGGGCCGCGGTTTGTGCATCCTTGTGCTACAGCTACGTCAAGGCGCGAAGCGAAATGAAATGAGTCAAGATTAATTTAATTCCGAGGATATTTATTTACGTTTACAATTTTACAGGCGAATTATTCGATCAGCAATCTAAAATAGTTAATTAGAGACTAGAGACAAATTGCCGTCTTAATTGTAACAAATTCCCGTCTAAGTCACAACTCAATTAATCTATTAACCTCTGTAGCATGGGCAGTAAGCTCTTAATTAACCTCTTTTGTGCAGTGTTTCGGAACCGTGCTAAAAATAATCAACCTTGAAATGTAATTTTACTGCTTGTTTGAAATATAATAGAAAAAAACACTAAATTTAAGGGTAGCTTTACTATACCAGAGATAGATGTGGGAATGCCTTCGCCCCCTTCTGAAGTTTAAAGTGTAGGGTTTTTAAATCTGGCAGTTTTAGTGCGGTATAAAGCTTCGGTACATTTACTGCGTTTAGAGTTATGTTCAAGGTGAAGGTGTTGTTCTTAACATTGGACAGTTTTATAATATAGCACGCTTTACCTACTGGCGTTCTGCGCAAACAGTTAATTACTCACTCAATTAAAACGGGGCAAGAGCATGTTGGGCTATGCTAGGCAGGGTTTTGTAGCAAATAATATTATTTTCTTAAAATTTTACGTTGATTGTCAATAGATTAAATCTTTTATTACCTAAGAAGTATAATTAAAGAACCACTGAAGCCTATTTAATCGAGGCAGGTAGTTTTATTTGTTTGTGTAAACCAGCGATCCTAAGGGCATTGCTGATCCATTGCCGACCTTTAGCCCTTCTATGAGCGTGCGTGTATATTTAAAAATATAGCATTTTGTAGTCTTGTTCGTAGGGGGAATGGGGTGACACGAAAATGATACTTATATAGCTTTCTATCGTGGCGAAATTGATACGCTCCCAAAGAAATTATAATAATATTAAATATTTAATAGCCCAAAATGAATGAATATATATATTTGTGATATATGTCTAACGCAATATCCTTAACATCGAGACAAACCTGGTACAGGTTTAACGATGCTACGATGTCTTAAAATCTTTTTCGTGATTAAATAAAAATGTAAAATATTTTTGATTTAAATTTATTTACTTCTCAATTTTCATTACGGTAAGTGTTTATTAAAAAAAAATAAAAAAAATATTATACACATCTGTTTTAACAAGTTACGAAGTTTTATAAATTCTGAGCGTACGCAATATCGCAATGAATTCTATATTTCCTTAACTAAATTGTCACTTGTCGTTAAAAGCTACGTAATGTGTATTAAGATAATATCCTTCCAGATACAAAAAAGTACTGAAATTTTGAATATATAAAAACTATTAAAAAATGCCTGGCTGATAAATGTTTCTACAGCAATCAAGATTTGTGACAGGCGACAGGTGACAGTGACGATTCGCCGTACATTACTGTGTCGACAAGTAACGCTACAGAGTTACAGACTTAACATCATAGTGGGCAAGCAATGTATACTGATTCGTCACTGACACCTGTCGCCTGTCGCGTTTATGAAATTGGGTCATGATGGTAGTCGACGGTGCGGCAGAATAATTTGGAAGCATTTTTTAAATGACTAACCAGGGATTGTTGAAGATAGAGGAACCTGGAAATTCGAGGCAGAGCCCTTTGCTCAGCGGTGGGACACGATTGGCTAACATATAAGCAGATCAAGTTTTCCTAATTTAATTTCGCCTGGCTAGTTACATTTTAGATAAAAAATTTATGTAAGTGTTCCTACCTTATTGTAAGGTAGGGGAAATATATTCACGTACCACCTCAGAACCCTATCGCAATGACGCGACGCGTTAAACGCCAGGCTATGTCATACAAATGTTATGAGTATATCTCTTCGACTAGGTTCTATGGTGGTACGTGTTTAAATTTCCTTGATTGTACCTAAAATTAAGAGAAACAATTTGGGGAATTTTGGTATAAACTACATTGTGTGTTAAGATACTTATTTTATTTATGTACGTTGAGATCTTTAAAAAAATTAAATTTATTCAGACACAAATATCAATTACATGAAATAACAGTATCCAACAAAAAAAATTAGTGAGATTTAATAATAAAAATAAACATTGAAATCCTGCATGTTAAGTTTTGTAATACGGTTTCCTGTTTGGTCCTCAGATCTACATACTGTCAGTAATTCTCAAATCTCTATCTTTTTCATTCAGAAACTACAGCCATCTGACAAACGGACAGATGGACGGACGGACATCGTTGTCTTAGCAAAAGTGTTCCGTTTGGATACGGGTCCTTAAAAAAGTATATCTACTTTAAATTTTCTATAAATACTGATGGTGAGCTCCATTAGCGTAGGGCCAGTGTAAATAGATAATGGATCTTCTGCAATCTATCTAGTCTGTTTACTTCCTCTTTACTACAAATTTCGACGTTGATGTATTAGTTCTTTAAACTAATATAATCAATCAAGATATTTTTTGTTAAAGATACATTTTATTAGCATTCTCTATTTATAAGAGTAATAAAGTTACCGTAATTGAGTAATTAAATGCAAATTATCTCAACACGTTTATAATTTACTGAAATGATAGCGCTGTAGAGAAGAGTTTAACTTTGATAATACCTGCTGGTTTGGTATATAGCTATATTTACATACTATTCTTATTTATAAAGAACGTGTGAACGATTTAACCCTATAATGAGTAATCATGACTGATAATGCACGTAAGTAATAATCAAACCTTAAAACACACAACACAATGTCTTAGATAGGCAGCGGCTCTAACATGACGGTGCAGCATTAATTTAGAAAGAGACGCACATAGAGATAAACTGAACTTGGCCGTTCATGTTAAGGACACAGGTAGCAAAAAAAATTAAGTTTAAAAAAAGTCGTATGTACATCACTACATTTTTAAGGAATTTATTTCTGTTCTCAAAAGCAAAAGAATAATAAAAATTAAATAATAAAAATTAAATTCTTAGTTAAAAGAATCAGTGACCCAAATGACCGCCCAAGTTTAATTTGTGTCCTTATGCGTACGTTTCTTATGACACAAGGCAGATGGAGCCGCAGGGAGGGATTAACATCGGTAAGAAATAGATAAAAATCTGCTTTAAAAAGATCTTTTTTTTTAGAGAGCAAAAGCATTTATTTGGCATTTATTTATATTTATTTAATATTCTCATAATTAACACTTACAGACTAGCCACACATGTTAATTAAAATAAGAGAAATTTTTACAAAGAGATAAGAGCTGCATTTGATGTGATCCTTAAAATGGATTTAAACAAAATATCGCCTTTTATAATTGGGTTAAGAATAAACCGTCAATCAATACCACATCGACACTTAAGCTACTAAACTTCTTAAAAAGCTCCTAATGAACATTACTAATTAGGTATAAACTATTTATATCCCTTATCGTTAAAATTTGTCGTGTATTTTTATCGATATACAGGTATATTCGCTGAGGCCACATGACATCCCTAGCGTCTTGATGTCGGTGGCTGCAGTCCACTCGCGAATGTTCGCATCGCGCCGCGTATTTTGACTTGCGAACCAAAATTCGAAAATCGAACTGCGATTTAAAAATTGTGACCAGCCAGTGACAATTGACAAACATTTCAAACTCAGAACAGTACGTTTGGTTTTTACTTAGAACTCATTTTCTCTTATTAATATTTCTCGTAATAATATTTACGTTTTGTTTTCAGGAAAAAAGACAAAAATGAAATGCACCTCTTGATAATAAGATGTTTGTAATTAAGGTCATTAGTAGTTAGGTCATTCCATTTTTATTCTAGTTACGTTTTCAACATAAACTGTAAAATTTTCAGCACCCATTAATTATGCAATATATCATTTCATGTAGTGATACAAGCTACGAAGCTCAAAAGTCTTATAAATGAATGAAATACGATTCTAAATAAGTTATTTACTGTTTTCAATAGGTTAAATGCAGGGTTTCCACATGCAGGCTCTTGTATTGATTGTGCGCGGAGGTGCTTCGAAGACGCGCCGCGTTGGGAAGGTCAGGACTATTCCGGGATACACGTGCCCGGGGCACGTGGATACCCTTTATTTCCATAAAGAAAAGGTGATCCATAGAGAAATATCAACTTTTAAAATGTAGTTTTCTAAATACTAGTGAGATTTGTTTTTGTGACTTGAAAAGGTCATGCCTAATAATAATAACAATATCGAATCACAAACACTGCAGCTAATCGTTTAATTATTAACTAGAGATCAGCCCCTGTTTCGACCGGGTACAATCAGGATGTAATTTACATTTTTACATACAAATCTTGCGTAAAATAATCTAAATGACTGTGAAAATCGTAACAAAGTCCGTCGCGTGGTTAGGCCGGAGTAAGCGACCGAAAAGGTCTGAAGTATTTTGTGGAAACCAAAAACTAATATACCTGGAGAGTCGAGAAAGGACCACAGAAGTAGGTACTTATGAACGTAAAAGGAGGTATTTTTTAGTAGTGACTTTTTGATCTTAGTTACTACTGAATTTCTGAAGTCTCTGAAGTCGTAATTAAGCAATTTTTTTCATTTTTTGCAAATTATATGAAATATTGCATAGATTTAATAGGCAAAATATATATTACACTGCGATCGTAAACAAGAGCTTGTTTATATCGCTGTATTACGTAATTATACTTTGCGTAGAATTCGTTTAACGCTATCGGAATAAATTTCGGATTTTCCCGGAATAGAAGATTAAAATAGGTAATCCTACGTTTCAATGCAGGATATTTTCTGTCTGCCAAATTTCATTTAAATCCTTCCAGAGGTGCAATTTTTGAATCTCACCGGGTGACTAATGGCCGCTTTCCATAGAGATTCGGCAATTTTGGTGAGCTTTAGTCACCTGGTGATATTCAAAAATTGCAACTCTGGTCTGGAGTCAATTCTGGAGTGCGATTTTTGAATCTAAGCAGGTGACTTAGTTTTACGTGAAGTATTGACAACTAAAGTTTAAAACCAGAATAAATCATAAGAAATAATAAAATAAAAACAGAGGTTTTAAAAAAAGTTCAATCTTGAACTCTGCTAAAAGCAATATTCTACGCGTGTGAAGCATTGGTGTTACCTTATGACTTATGAAAGGGTTTCTTGCTGGTACACTCTTACATATCACATTCAGTGCCACCCGCTAGCCGGGTTCTCTGTTCGTAGAGGATTTTCGCAACAAAGCGGGAAACCTTTGCTATGAGCTACGAGCGTAGCACGTAGCGCTACGTGGTAGTTAATGTGATATATTAACGCATAGCTTGGATGTTCCCGGAAAAAGTTACACTTTTGATTCTAAAACAGACGCGGGTTTGCGGGTGGTAGGACCTTGTGCAAGGTCCGTCCAGATCGCTACCATCGTCTTGCTCGCTAATCCTGCCACTAAGCAGTAGTGCTTGCATTGTTGTGATCCGGCGTGGAGAGCAAGACAGCCGGTGTAATTCAGTAATCAGAGGGCTAAGATGGAATATCCCTTGTGCCAGTGCACAAGGGATATTCCATCTTAGCCCTCTGGGTTGGCAACGCATCTGCAATCTCTTATGTGTTGCGGGTGTTTATAGGCGGTGGTGATCATTTACCATCACCCACCCGCTTGTTTGCCTTCCTATTTCATAAAAAAGAGAATTAAACCCATTGCGAGCGAAGCTACGCGCAAAATCTAGTTAGTTAAACTAACGACACCCTCTGACTTAGCGTGTAATCCAATCGGGCCATGAATCAGCTTATTGGACTTAGGTATCAGACTTTATATCTGTCTGTAAATATATATCGGTAACACAATAGTAATTTATTTACTTTATAGATTCAGGCGTTACTTTGCGGAAGTCCATATTGATACTAATGGAAACAATTTCTTTCCTAATAATTTTCGTCGACTGACAGTCGAGAGGTCAAAGCTCCTGATGATGCCTCGTGGAGAGGTGAAACACGTGCCGAGTGGTATTTTTTGGTGCTGGTGGTTGGGTTGTGGTCGCGTTTTGTGTTGTTTGTTCTATTGCTTTTATAAAGTATTCAGCACAGGCGTTGTCTTTTACTCCATTGCTGACACTGGATTCGCGGATTAGCAAAGAAATTGTTTCCATTAGTAGTAATTTATTTGATTAAGTTTTATTGTACAAAAAAACAAAATGTGCAAAAGGCGGAGTTAACGCCTTAAGGCATTCTCTGCCAGTCAACCTTCGGGCATAATCAGAAAGTTGTGGGCGATCACGTAGTTCATATAATTTTCTTGCTGAGTTTCTTGCGGCGCTTCTTGCCAGCAGAGTATTCCATTTTCCAAGCGCTGGTAGAGTCAGAAAAGTAAAAAAAGCGCCTGCCTTCTTGCAAAATATTTTTTTGAGTTTCTTTTACGCTCTGCATGATTTATTCTTCCGAATTTCATTCCTCCGAAAAAATTATATTATAATACATGGATGTACAGTGTCATATTAAGTGACAGCAGAAAAACGGACCGACATAAGAATACAGGTTAACGCCAATGTTACAAATGCAAATTATTAGTTCCATTTATAGTCATTGGATTTATGACTTTACGTCTAACTACATAAAATAATAATTTATTAAGTTTCGTTGCAAATAGGTTTTTTTACAAAATAATAGTATTGACAGCAGCGCCGTCGGTCCTACAAACTGACAGCGCGAGCGATTGTCGATTTGTTGTACTTTTGTTCGACTTTTGATGCGGCCATATTTTAAACGCTGACTAGAAGTCCATTACTTATATGTCAGTGCTCTGAAAGCTATTTCTGCATAACGGTAATATTTGGTGTGGATGGTGGATTCACAAACAGGTTAGGTTAGGGTATCTATCCTATCTAGGTTTCTTTTGTTTTACGACGGGTAGCATCTTGGCTAATGACTGACTCTAAGTACGTAAGGTATTGCAGTGGCTGTTGCGGTGGCCCTAACAAGACCGGCCCATTTTGAATTGACACCTGGGATCATTTTCATAAACGCGACAGGCGACAAGTGACATTGACAATTCGCCGTACATTACTGTGTCGTCAAGTAACGCTACAGACTTACAGCATTAACATCATGGTGGGTAAGCAATGTATACCAAATTGTCACTGTCATCTGTCGCCTGTCGCGTATATTAAATCGGACCCTGCCTGCTTCTCTGTCAAACCGAATCATAAGAAAGCGACGCGTATAGAGAAAAACATAAATAAAGCATATCATTGCAAATTTTAAAGCTTACGGAGTAGCCTTTCGCTGTGAAGACAGGACAGCGGGCTGCTGGACCACACAAATATATGAGCATTCGCTCATACGCTACAAAAAACGGAGGAAGGTCATTCCACCTTCCTCGTGTATTCTGTGATTATAGCAAACATGCTGATTGAAATTTAGCAGACGCTCGCTGATCTGCTTACATAATTTATATAATTTATCTTTTCTTTAGAACACTGTTATTATAGTGTACTTGTAGCACATCACCAATAGCTACAACACTACTTTTGTAACTATGGCAACCGTGGCTGTTATTAAAAAGCGTGTTAATAAATAAATAAATATCTCACGATAATTCACACCAATTGACCTAGTCCCAAACTAAGCAAAGCTTGAACTATGGGTACTAGAAAACGGATATACATACTTATATAGATAAATACATACTTAAATACATATTACATCCAAGACTAAGGTACAAACAATCATATTCATCATACAAACATTTGCCCCTCTCGGGAATCGAACCCGGAACCTCTAGCTTCATGGTCAATGTCACTAACCACTAGGCTATCCGGTCGTCATGTGTACAGGAGAATAAACGTTGAATATGATTTCGTTATGTTTTTCTCTTAAATAACCCTCAATATTATCAACAGCGTTGAATAAAGAGTACCGATCTGAATATGAAGAGCTGATTAGTGAATACACGGCAGTTATTGATGCGTTGAACTGTTCAGTCTAAAAATAAATGGTTATTATTGGTTATGTACGTGTTGGTAAAGTACTGGAATTCCATTAAGTCATACCACGCATTTTGAATGTAGGGCGTGGTATTCAATCAAAAATTGTGCCGTTGTCATATATCCTAGCTAGCGATCCGCCCTGTCTGCGCATGGTTAAAATTAGGACGTAACAGGTACATTACATGGCGACCGCTGGGGTCCGAACTCGGTACCTCACGACATTTAATCTTTACCAGATTTAGAAAAAATATTGTAATTTTAAGTCGAGAAATGCCCGACATGTTTCGGACCAGTCCGTGGTTCTTCATCATGAGCCCCCGCGGCGGTGGCGCGACGACGACTGCGTACCGAAGCCCTGACAGCTCGGCTGCTCGGTGCAGGCGTTGCACGGACTGGTCCGAAACATGTCGGGCACTTCCGGACTTAAAAATATGTGAGTGATCCGTTTTATTAATATTTCCGAATCTCACGGTAGTTTTATGTTAAAAAATTTAATTTTAATTTATTGAAAAAAGTATACCTACCTCGTAGAGTTTCTTGCCGGTATCTTCTCATCAGAGGTTTTTTCGAACCGGTGGTTAATTTTATGACATTCATATGTGCTAACAACTAAGGCTAACAAACTGGAAAAAAATACCTTGCTACTCCGCGAACCCTAGTTCCAGTTTCAGTTTTGTTCCAGTTTGTTAATATGGACCTCCGCCCTGAAAAACAGTTGCATTAGGTACACGAAACCGAAGTTTTGTTTACCTATTACACAAAAAAAGTGACTACAAAACTCTTGTAACATCTTACCTAACTCTTGATTTATAAATAAATCATCAATTGTTTATCACCAGCAAATAGTTTTATTAATTTTAAAGAACTTTGATTAACATTAATCAAAATCACGAGTGACCAAACTGTTCGGTTACCTTTTTTTGCAGTGCGCAAAATAACGCCTGAATCTATTAATTATTCCAAAGGGCTTCATGTAAGCCTAATCTGAATAAAGATATTTTCACTTTGACTTTGACCATGCCAAGACGTTATGTTCGATAGAGCTTTCTCATTACATATCGTCAAACTATCATAGCAATAGTTCAGTATAGTCCATCGCGTCGGTTAGTAGGTCAGAGATCGATCGTACTATTTTGCTGTGTTAAATAACAGAGCCTCGTTTCTCAAACGATAATAATCCTTCTACGTGATAACAAACTAGGGATATTTAAATAAACGCCCTGTAGCTCATTTGGTATGAGCAAAGCATAGAGGCTGGAGGTAGCTGGTTCGTTTTAATTAAACTATAAATAAAACTATTAGTAATTAAATATCTATCCATTTACAGTATAAAGCAAACTCGGTATCCTTTTCTGTCTATTCCCATCTTCGGCCGTTTACTCCATCTAAACCACACAACGGATTTTGACATGGGTTTCACTGTCATTTAGAGATTTTTTACGGAAGGTTTTTATTTACATTACACTGTAACTGTACCCGTACGAAGCCGGGGCGGGTTGCTAATGTTTATACAAAACATTTAAATAGAAATATCAACAAGGAACAATAGGATTCCAAAGAACAGTAAATCATTTAATTATAATTTAATTCGTAAATTTAAACCGCAATTAAGCAAAATAATGTTTGGTTCCCTTTCTTCGAAGGCAACAACTTTTAACTAAAATACGTTTAGAGAGCATTTATGAAATTGTATCTAAGTTTACAAGCTAAACTAAATTTTAACGAACCGCTTCATACTCTATGGAGCCAGTAACCTGTTCAAACTGATAGGCTCTTTTTCACTTGCCTTTATTCAAAACTAGGCCAGTAACTGGCCATCACAAAGCATATCGAGAAATCTTTACAACTTGATGTTCCTGTCTGTAAAGATCCTACTGTTCAATGCAATACGATTGCAAGGCCATACGTCTCAACAACGATGTCGACGTACTTACTAGATAGTGTTCTAAACCATCACTATATTCCACACAACTGTAGTTCCGGCACCGCACCTCGGCTCTATCCGTGACTTTTATAAATCACCTATATATATATCACAGTTTAACACAGTAGGTGTCCACTATTTGGAGCTACTACTTAAGCTGCAGAATTGTCAATACTAATGGAATCAATTTCTTTGCTAATCCGCGAACACCCAGAGTCAGCAATCAAGAAAAACCCAACGCCTGTGCTGAGGTATAAAAGAAAAAAAAAACAAACAACACAAAACGCGACAACAACCCAACCACCAACACCAAAAATACCACTCGACACGTGTTTCACCTCTCCACGAGGCATCATCAGGAGCTATTGACCTCTCGACTGTCAGTCGACGAGTTTCGTCGACTGACAGTCGAGTTTTGTGTTGTTTTCTTTTTTATTCAGCACAGGCGTTGTCTTTTTCTCGATTGCTGACACTGAGTTCGCGGATTAGCAAAGAAATTGTTTCCAGTAGTATCAATATGGACTTCCGCAAAGTAACGCCTGAATCTATAAACTTCAGAACTGTCATCCATTCTTTCACCGTCATGCTTTGCAATCGTATTGACTGGAACACTGAGTGCTTAAAGTTTCCCCTCTTCCTGTCTTATTCCCGCGCCAGTTATTCCCTCCCTCTGCCCCTGTATTATCCGGGGCGACAGAGGTCTGCGAGGGGGCTAGCGGCCTTGACATGGTTTCGAGGGCCCCGATTAAAAGGGGGCGATTTACATTGTCAAATGGGGACTCGCATTTCGCTGGGGCTTATTCACTTTTGACACTTAGTTTAGTTGGACCTAAAGTCAACTTAAGTGAGTTAAATTAGGTCGAGATTTGAAGTGTATAGTAGATAGTGAGAATATTAGAATATGTAAGTACAGTCAGCCTCGTAAGTAGCTAAACACTTAAAAACCTTGCCGTAGTAATGTAAGAAGTGAAAGTTGCTTGGATTTGTCACGTTACTGAAAGGACTGAAAAATTTGAAAATTTCATTCGCCGATATCCTGCGATTATGGTCTGCGTGTAAATATTCTATTATCGTATACATTTTAATCACAATGGACTACTCACGTATTTATATGGAGAAATTACTGTCTGAGTCGTTTTCTAATTAAAATTCTATCAAGTGTTGTATTTTGCATTGATACAGTACAGAATACATGATAAGGTTAAAATATCCTTGAAATCTGGGGTAACGTCATCAATTATGAGAAAATTTTTATATAGCCTCACTAGCACTGACAGCGGCTCTTATTCGAGTTAGATGTAACAGGTTTATGGGGCTGATGAAGCATCGGCGATAGCAGTTTCGGTACAAAACACGACGGAAGATTTTAACTTTATTCGTGTGTTCTGTGCTTAACGTTTTTTTGATACCATTTATCATTTCATACTTAAGAATCATAAAACATTGAAAACCCGCGAATATGTGTTGAAATATCATGTACGTGAAATTATAAAGTTTAGCGTGACGTAATGCCATCGCATGTGGGTTCAATATAAATAACCCATTTTAATGTATTTCCATTTATTCGCTAGAAACTTTATGACCGTGGCCCAACCTCATTAATATTCATACAAGGAAATGTTTTAATATTGTCAAAACATTTCGCGGAGTCCTGTGGGTACATACCCATGTTGCCCTTGTTTTTTAACCTTCAGGATAATGAGAGAAGTTTGTATAAAGGCTTAAAACTTTATGCGTCTGCGTATGACACGCCCGGGACTTCGTCTGTGTAGAATTTAACCCGCGGGAATTGAATTTTTACGGAATAAAAAGTATCCTACGTGCTAATTTATTACAAAAAATAAAAAAAGGAATCTCTTATCCACGTATCAATTAGCTAAATAAACTTTATTACATACAAACTGTCTACACTAAATATAATTAAACAACCAAACTACATAAAAACTAATTATAAACTAAACATTAATACTAAAATTATAACTAAAATATATCAAAAAAAGAAGGCCCCTTTGGCATAGTACCGAAGATACTGGCAGCATTACCTCTCTGTATAGTTAAGCTTATATGCTGTGCGAGGTAGCTGCCAGCTCTTCGGTTGCCTGTGACGTCGACCAGCCTCTTCGCTTAATTAATTATTTTATCTTTAGTTGTATATCAATTATACCGTATTCTTTACAGTGGTCGTGGCCGTTCCAGGTTTAATTTACCACTCTGTGCATCTCTCTCAAACTAGTGTCATAAGAAAGGGACACACATAGAGACAAACTAACTCAGATAAATGTAATATCTTAGTATTGTTCAAACGCTCTCCATATTTCTTCTATTCCATTAAAAGGGAAGAATTTTTGGGCTAGTGTTTATATAGACTTCTCATTAAAAATTATAATTAGGTGTACTACGAAACGGCAGTTGTCCTTCAGTCGCAGACACCATTATCATAATTAGTCTACTTAAGACTTAATTGTCACGAATAACGCAGGTCTGACGATTTATACGTTTTAACATACATATATACTGGCTGTTGGCTTGTTGTTATTTGGGGTAGTCAGAGCTAAAAAAGCTAAGCGTTCTATCCTGATTATATTAACCAAATTTTGCACAAGGTCCTACCACCCACAAACTTTTCTTCCACTTTCATCCCTCCGTTCATGTTACGAAAGCCTTTTCAGTGAGTACATAGAATACGCAGCTGATAAAATAAGTAAGGACCTACTATCTATATTATTAAGAGGACACGAGCCGCTCGCATTTCCATAAATACAAAAAATAATACATACCTTTGAAGTATTTAAAGTAGATATACGATTTTAATCCAGCAATCGCTCTTTGATCTTTATTCGCTAATGAAAAAATAAACGGAATTTTGTTAATAATTTTAGGCGTAAAGGAACGCACCACATGTTCATACACAAGTGATTCCTAAAATGTCTTGGTCTGAATACACTATGTCGGTGAATTGTTCTATTTATTTATAGTTAGTACACGAAAACTTACAGCATGCATGTAACTACAAACAAAAAATATCTTAATTTGAGTTTATGTGTCTAATTTTATTGAATTGTGTTTGTCTAACATTTTATTTTGTATTATTTTGTGTAAATTTAAATTTGAATTGTAATTACTTGAATATTTTGTAACTTTATGAGTCGAAATGACTTGAAATAAATGACTACTATTCTATTCTATAAAAAGAAAAAAACGTCAACGAATTGAGAACCTCCTCCTTTTTTGAAGCCAGTTAAAAATTAAGGACCTAAACAGATGTGGGTTCCAGTCTGATGTATCCACAAACGCAAAAATGTTTAAAAGTGAGGTCACGCTTACAAACATCGACACTAGAAATCTGAAATGTCGTAAGGGACATGTCCCTTAATGTCCCTTACGACATTTGAGATTTCCACTGTCGATGTGTTCGCAATTTAGTTTAACAGATGCTTACAGGACAGTTACTAAAAGTTATAAAAATGATTCATTCATTAATAATTTGTGTTACCGTTAACCATCTCACAATAATGTTATCTCTGTTGTTTCAGGTTCGTCAATACGACTACGTAAAATGGCGACGATGTTCCGGTTAAAACCATAGACAAACAAATTACAAACGGCCAAGTGAGAGATGACATTTGCTTAGTTGAGAGGACCCATAATTCACTCTTATGCACAGAGAGGCCTCACACGTGTTCAGGGATTCACTAAAACTACGCCAAAAACTGCTACAACGGACTACAACATACTTTAAAGTGGTAGAATTTGTCAAAAAAGACGCTATACGATTCTTTACCTACGACTACGAGATTCATCAAACATAGTGATACTATGAAGATATTCATAGGCAACAATTATCATTCGAAGAACCTCGTCAAATTGAAACGCTATATTTAAAAAAGAAAACAAAAACTATTTAAAATCATAGACAATAAAATTGACTTTCTAATTTTAAGTAGATAACTGGCTGCGAAGAAGTAAAGACACTAAAAAACAGTTAAAAAAACGCTCGGATTTTGAATTCAAAATTCCAAAATGGCCGTCAAAGCAGAACCGATCGGGCCTCGGAACGGGCATGAGTTGGCGCCCCTAAACACGCGAGCTGATGGCAGCGAGCGGCCACATGGGGTCACCATAGTGCTCCAGGGGTCCCGAGGGTCCCTGCAGCGGGAGATGCCGGGGGAAGACCGAGCGGCCTGGTCCGGGAAGGTGCAGTTCTTCCTCTCCATCATCGGGTACTCTGTGGGACTGGGGAACATTTGGAGATTCCCATATCTGTGTCAGCAAAATGGTGGAGGTAAGTTCTGTTTTTCATACTTAGAGCTAAGTAAGTATAGTAACTAAGCTCACGAAGCAACACTTTTTACAACTTACAAATCAGTATCACTAACTAAGGCTTTTATTCTAAACAACAAGAGATATTTGCACAATTCTTTTAGAAAAAAATACTCGCATTCATTAACCTAAAAACCGTTGCTAAAGCTGTATTTTTATTTAATTCAAAAATAACTCTAAAAAACGCGTAAAATACTAAAAATCCGCAGGCGGGTCCAACATTCAATGGGACTGTCGTGACAGTATATAGACAGACAGATTTCGCAAAACTATATGATAACCCTAGTTCAACTATGGAACCCTAAAAACAAAATACTTATTATACAAAGACATTGAAAATGTCGAAACAAACGAAGATAGCGTCAAGATCCGTAGCAGTGTCTACGAGCTACGGCGTAGCTTCGTAGCAGCCAAAATCGATGGCCCCAGCGGCGCCCAAACCGCTATAAATAGATACAATGTTTTGAATCATATAATTTCCTTAAAAGGTATGACTATCAAAAAGGTATCAGGCGCCCGGCCCTTAATTACAGTGAATCCTGGTAACTTCAACACTCAGCTTGGGTACGTTCTCAAAAATTGCTAACGTGTTCTTATTATTTATTTATTTAATATGGAGAACCAACAGCATTCATAAAAAAGTTACAAATCAACGGTAAATACAATAAGCCAATTACAGGATCTCGCCAATAGCAGCAGGGTATCAATTTTCACGGATTGCACCACGCACAGTCCGAGGTACAAATGCAACAAGAATCCCTATTTTAGCACATACACAATACTTAATACTTGAGTGAAAAATAACGAGGTATTAATTTTGACCATATTATTGAATGGTATTGACAATTAAACTACGAATCGACAAATCAAGACGACCCACGTTTTATTTTACCACGATTTATTGTTTTATACGTGTTTTAATCTCATCTTCTCTTTGATTTATCCTGGATTTCACGCTGTTTCCCGGAGGGCTAGGTAGAGACCACGGATTTTCGTTTGCTACGATCCTGACGTACAGTCAAAGAATTTAATTCACTACCCATTTTGTTGAAATGTCGTCTGACATACCTACGCAATGCATTAAGGCCGATATGTCAAACTAACGTCTTGCTCTATAGCTCTTATGGTGACAGTTTGCTGTATGCTATTGAACCTTAGGTGGGTTGGAAATGTAATTCCTTGACTGTACAACCTTTGCTTCACTTACTCTCATACCATTCTTCATGCATGCTCGTCGGTTCAGGGTACTCCTACCGGGCCTTTCTCGAATGCCTCCGATTTGATCTGAGTACGTTCACCGAGGTCTTCCCCTGCACATTTTTCCAGGTTCTTTTTGCAAAGAGTTAGGACCCTATATTTGTGCACTCATAGGTATACATACGCGTACATATTTCTGAGACGCTCGAAAAAGAGTGTAGGATAAAAAATATGAAATTTTGTAACCGAAATTTCTTTCGATTTTTATTTTTAAATGTTAAATTATTAAATTAAAATGCTATATAATAACAACGCTAAAATAGCGGTAATGTGGCGAAACTGGAAAACGCAAGGCACGGAATGCTGATGTTGCAGGTTCGAGTCCTGCCATTACCGTAAATTTTCTTTGTGTTGTCATTATATAGCATTTTAATGTTTTAATAAAAAATATGTCTAAATATATTGTTTTTGTTGTTTACGAAGCCCTATATTGGCAATACTATGGGCCAATTTTCTTTGTTGCCGTTTTGCAGATAGCGCACCGAGGAAAAGGTCAAAAGGTTAGGACATTTGCAACCCGCCTACGCCTGTTTCGTGCCTATAAATAATGGAACCTATAAATAGTTCAGCACGGTAGCTTTTGACTTTAACGGTGACTTTCAAAACTGGGGTAAAGAACAGCATTTGGTACCACACTAGCCTTCATTGCGACCATAAAGCATCTGTCCTTTTCGCGCACGCTTACTGGTTAGAAAGGGGTGCACGCTTAATATCCAACAAAAACAAGGTACAAGAAGGTAATTGGCGTTCGTTATAAAGGACAAACCGCTGCAAGTTTGAATTTTTATGTTTTATCGCCTACAGCGTCAACCTAGGGCATATACCTATCGAATTAAAAGTTTTAAGTAACAAATATACAAATTACGAGTACAAATCTTGTAATAGCGCAAAGGTAGGAAATAATACGTAAATAAATAAAATAAAATATGTATATATAAATATTTTTTCTTATGTAGAAAAAGTGAAGATTAGATAAATACTTTCATTTATACCGTAATGTGAAGTGACCACGACCGTTGTAAGCATTATAACTAAAATATATAATATGGGACGAAATCATGAAATAACAACTGGTTTTTAATTTTACTTTTAATTTTCTGACCTGAGCCTACAAAATTACAAACAATCCTAAGAATAATTATATGTGTAGGTACTGAAACATGGGCGTGAAACATGAGCTCATAAAGAAATGACCGATACGGTTGTTTGGAGCCTCGTATAAAAGGGCTTTGTTTGCACAAAACATTTTTAAAACGATTTTAAAATAATTTATTTTTCTTTGATCTAGTACTTTTTTACATATCAAATTACGAAGTTTATTTACTTCTTGACTTATTATAAGCTTATTACCAAAGATTTGCAAAAAATTTTATTACCATTTGTTGCCAGAGTTGCTTGATAAATTTAAATCCAAAAGGCCTTTGGCACGCATTGGCGTTGATAGGGTTTCTGTGCCGCCCTAACAGAGGTGCAATTTTTAAATCTCACCAGGTGACTGAAGCTCACAAAAATAGCCGAATCTCTAGGAAGAACGGTTATTTTGGTGAGCGTTAGTCATCCGGTGAGATTCAAAAATCGCTCTCCAAGACCGCCCAGGTTTAATTTATCCCTCTCTGCGTCTCTGTCAAACTAGTGTCATATAAAAATGGCCACTGTAAACATAATTATTGAAACTCTTGAACAGGAAACTACTAAGGGCGGGCGTTGCGTTCACGGAAAACAGAAAACACGTTTTCCGTGGTAGCGTTAACAGCGGGGCAATTCTCGCGTCAGTAGAGATGAAGTCATACTCGAGATGAGCCAAAATGAGCTGCCATATTGACATATCTCGAACGTCAGATGAATCTCGATGAGCACCAGAATTAAGGGGCCAGAATTCTGCTCCAGGCATGCAGTCTCTCAGTCTATCAATTATACCGTTTTTGGTTATACGCACTTGATATTTTTGGCAGTAGCAACCAGGCCATAAATAGCTTGGATCATTATCTAAGCCGGATATTTTCCTTGGCTCGGTTTCATGGTCAAATAATTTACATAAAAATAAGGTAGCTGAAAACATATTTACGCAGACGCCTGTGTTTACATAAACCGCCTGACAGTAGAATGATCCTAAAAAAAGGTTATAAAGGCTGATCCCTTGGTGTAAGTGTTTATTACAATAAACGCAACGAACGCGTTAGAGTTAACTCCTCGATTCCTATGGAGTAAAGACAGCGCGTCTTGCGGCGCGTATTTGCAACAAAATGTTTCCATACAATTTAGAAGTTAACGCTAACGCGATCGTGACTTTTTTTGGACAGAAAACTTACTCCAAGGGCGCTGAGCAACATAAGTAGGGAGGTAGTATTCCTGACTTTGAGATTACGAGTTCGAATTCCACTAGGAACAATGTCCCTGAGGTGCAATTTTTGAATCTCACCAGGCGACGAGAGCTCACCAAAATGGCCGAATCTCTATGAAAAGCGGCTGTTTTGGTGAGCTTTAGTGACTAAAATTCACCAAAATGGAGATTCAAAAATCGCACTCTTGCTTTTGTATTTCCGGACATGTCGTAGGTTGATTTTTGACTTTCGACACTCGCCAGCCGCGCACCTCGCGCCCAACTTTATCAATTTGGCAAAATAACGTTGTGGGTTGTGAAAGTTCAGCTGCCAACTCGTATTCCAACGTTTATTGGTTTTTTCATTGTTCTTTAACAATTTACAAGAATTTTATACCTAAGTTTAATTTTAACATTTTTATTAATTCATTGTACTTTTAAAAGCATCAATCAAACGAGTTTTGTTCGTCTTTAGCAAAGGTTATTGCATTAGTACTTTCTTAACTAATAACAAGGTTTCCTTGATTTGAAAATAAACAAAAGACAAAAACAGATAAATGAATGCCTATAAATCATATGTTATTAAAAAACCTGATCGTATAATGTATAAGACTGCCTTTCAACCACTAAGTAATAAAACCATATCATATACTTACTATATCAATACAAACCAATAAACGTGGCTGAAGCTGCAATAGTGACTTTATGTTTACAAGCATAAGTTCCATAATGACGATCATATCGGATCGCGATAACATTGTAATATGCTTTCAATTTTATTATACCACCCTGAATGGTACGGGTACTATACATTGTAGGTAAATATAGTAACAGTGGTACCAAACTACCTACTACGTTACGTAATGGAATGCGCAGTAAATATTTTTACCCCACTCTAAGTATACCTATAAACCAAACATAATCTACTTCGCTTGCGTCACAGATTCCTTTTTTTGTATAGAGGAGGTAAATAAGCAAGCGGGTTACGCAATGGTAATCAATCACCGCCGTCCATGGATACATAGACCGTGTCTTATGTCTATGAGATGTGCTAACAAACTCATTTTTCAAAGATTGCAATATCCCTTCGGGATAAGTTCCCTTACTGTACCTCTTTTTGTAATTTATGTTTTTTGTATAATAAAGAATTCGCTCATCCCTATTAAAAATGTCGGATCTGCAAATCGGTCGGTATTTTTACCGACATTATTAACGAATACTTAAGCAAGATCAGACGTTTTTAATCTACGTACTTCATAAATTATACATTAAATCTAATATTTATTTGCGGGGGGGGTGAAAGTTACCGTAATTCAAGGTCTATTAATGACATAAACAGAAAATGGCCAATTTGCAGATCCGACATTTTTAATAGGGAGGGGCGAATTATACATAAATATCCTGTAGAGAAGTTTTAGGTACCTACGACGTAAACTTTCCGAGCGAAAATTTGACCTTTGAAAGTATGAAGAACCCTAATTTCCAACTTATTCAAAGTCAAAGTCAAAATATTTTATTCAGATTAGGCTTACAGGTAGCACTTATGAATGTCAAAAAATTTACCACCGGTTCGGAAAAACCTCTAATGAGAAGATACCGGCAAGAAACTCAACGAGGTGTAATTTTTTAAATAAATCAAAATTACAATGTTATTTTACATCTCAAATATTTAAAATTTTTACAATTTTATTAACACAGGTGTGTCATTATGTCCAAATGCCAGCTTAATATAGCTTATTAAAGAAAACCGCATTTAATTTCTTTGCAATTTTATTGATTTTATTGCAGATAGCTTTCACATTTTTGGATAATACATGTTTGAAAAAAACCCTTCAGCATCATGCTTTAGGGTTTTTACTGCGTGTGTATTATTCAAAAATGTGTCACTACCCTTCTAAAGCGCTACTTCAAAACTTAGTGGAAGTAAATAAATAACGAACCGCCATATTTCAACGGAACACAACATGTATTAATGTAAAGCCTCTTACAACCGTCGTGTTTAATTTCCTATGTCGTCATCACCGCCCGCCATAAAATAAATCTGTTGGCTCATTGTTTACCCTTGACAAAAGGACTATGTATAGGTAAATTTAAAGATTGGAAGCTTTATTATTTCTAGTTTCTGACGTATGTCTGTAGCCCTAAATTGACCGGCCAAGTTTAGTGTATCACTATGTCCCTTTCTTGTGCAACTAGTTTGACAACGATGCAGAGATAAATTAAAGCAGGGGCCGCCATAAGGTCACCGACGCTCTATAATATTATTCCAAGCTTAGAATATTTCAACGTATTACACTGCTATACAATTTTTGGAAAACATTCAGCTGTGCCAATTGTCCAAAGGTCACGTAAAACACTGAAGTAAGCACAAACTCTTCGTGAAATGACGTCGGCTTCACCAAATGAGAAAGTTAGGGTCGCGGTCGAGTCTACATTTAAGGCAACATGTTTCAAAGCTTAAAAGCGTTATAATCACAGGAAAATATAAAATGGCCTGTCCTGTGGTCATAGACTAGACAAGACTTTGCTACATACATTTTATGTTTTCTTTAAATTATCTAAAACTAGGCCGGTAGGTACCTTATATGCGGATGTAGGCTTGACCAAAAAGTAATTTTATTGTACTAGAAACGCTTGACTGCGGTCCACAAGAAATACATTTGAGAATCTAGTTTTGATTTCGACCCAAAGTCAAAAAGTCACGGCCATAATATGTAACTCGGTGTGACAATGTTTCTATTCCGTGCAACGTGTTAGTGTATATTTAGAAGTAGTTGTATATAACAAACATACGGAGAGGGTCAAAGTGAATATCTGTCATATTATTGCAATCATTCGCAGTTTGACATATCCTGCAAATAGCGTAACAAAATATAAATATAATGTATGTGTAGAGTAGTCATAGGTATATCTAGAGGTATTTCTATAACATGAAATTTTTCCACAGGAGCCTTCCTCATCCCGTTTCTCATCATGCTGGTACTCGAGGGCATCCCTCTGTTCCTGATCGAGATGGCCATCGGCCAAAAGATGCGGCTCGGGTCCCTGGGCGTGTGGAACACCATCCACCCCTGGCTGGGCGGCATCGGCATCTCCAGCTGCGTCGTCACGCTGTTCGTGGCGCTCTACTACAATGTTATCATCACTTGGGTCTTCTTCTATCTGTTCAACAGCATAAGGGTAAGTCAGGAAACTAGGACCCTCCCTGGGTTGGGTCTAGGTCGACCAATGATACTCTTTCTACTCCATTGATGAGACATACATGATTGGACCTCAAGTATGGGACCCTCTCTGACTCAAAGGCTGGATCTGCCCTTACTGGGATGTTGCTTAGGTACTATCTGCGATTCTTTCACCCGTAGTCCTCGTTATTCTTGTCTTTGTGGTCTCACCGTTCTAAAGTGATGTGTTTCCCAACGAAGAGCAATGCATTTTTATTGGTATAGATAGATAGATTAGTGGACTATTTTTATCTGTTCGGAATACTTCTACCTTTTTACGTTCAGTTAAAATGTTCTCATTTTAATGCAACTAGGCAATACCGGCAATATTCATGATCAACGCGAATGGTTTATTTATAGCCAGGCATAATACCACTCTCAAAACATAATACGAAATAGAAGGATTAGTGTCAATACTAGTAAACGGTTCCCCTCATGTTACCCTATTGTTTACTGAAGAAAAATATTTACCTGATAAAATGCGAGGCTGGCGAGGCTACCTTCTACGTCTAAATAAATATTCTGATTATACAAGGACAAGGTATTGAGGAAAACAGCTTACGGAAATTTTACTTTCTTATTTACATAACTAAAACCCCATTGACTTTATGAATTTTAAAGAAAACTAGTAATTTTCGAAAACTCAAAAGTACCAACCCGGGCTTGAATCCACGATCCTCCAAAACAATAAAGGTATACAAATTATTTTTTCAAGCATGCTTACAGGCCTACTCGAAATGTTCGTGAGCACTCTCGCAGACTGTGGCCATGCTTCGGTTTTAGCATACCCCCTTCCATCTGTACCTCAGGTATGATGAAGTAAATCAAATCAGACTGCTTCTCTAACATACTTTTAAGAAGAATACTTGAAAGTAGCAAGCTGTCGGTCACACATTTTTCTATAGATCATACATGTGTGAACATTAAGCCAAGCTGTTTGGATACTTCTACCATTTATTAAGTATAGCATATGTACCAATTAAACGGTCCTTAGAGGGTATTTTATTTATTCGAATGAAAATATCAGATTTAGCATAGTGAGTAAAACTTGCCAGTTTCGTAGTTTGACAGAAAATATTTATTCTATTCAATGATTTCGATTTTGGTTGATCCTGTTCATTGGTTTCAGAATATATCTAAATTTTCCGCGAACCCATTGGGTTGTAGCACGCCGAGTGGGTGTGTACGATCACTCAATCTGAGATATTGGATTATCCCAAAAATAGCTTGTTTGTTCGACATCATTTAAATTCAAAATTAAGATTAAAGGTGCTGAATTGAATTGTTTTAGTTCTCTGTGAAGTATCTTTGTTTGTAGCTACACTAGTTGTCTAGATATCCTATAACACCCTATAATGAAAACAACACACCGACAAACGACAAATATTATGGCGTAGCTTTGTTATTGTCTGTCCGCATTATTGACTTAGGTTAGGTTTATTTTATAAATATTCCGAAATCGTACTTTCTAAGAAAATATCATTCTGGGAAACGAATAATCTGCGAATCGATACATTCTGCGAATAGTTTTTCGGTGAAATAATACGAGTAGGTAATAATAGAGACGAGACGTCCGAGACTTTTGAAAACTGTAAGGCGTTTTCTGAGTTTCAGGAAATCAGGACCATAGATAGAAACAATAAATTCTACGTAGAGTAGCTTTAATAAAAAACAAAGCACGTGCAATTTAATAAACAAATTAGTTGCCGGAAAAGAAATTCGGAAAGAAAACAAGACGGGGATGTTTTAAATTCTCGAATCGATTTTTGTAAAAGGGAATTTTTTGGTAGGTCAGTTATCTCCCGGGCAATATCTACTTTTACTTTAAAAACAAGAATATCCGTTATGCATAGTTTGGAGTACCTAGAGTCATTAAATTGTACAAAGCCTATTGTTAAGTAATTACCTTGTTGATAATGTTATTAGTGCTTATTAGTTTTATCGAGCACTCACGATATCCGGACAGTGTAAGCTTGTTCTACGTAGAAGTCATGTCACGATCGACCCAAGCAGTGCATTATTTTATATCACGTTTGCATTATCAGTAACTTGTAAAAGTCATTAAAATCTCTCTGAAGATCTCTCTCCAGGCGATCGTTACGCGGGCCGAAGTCCAAATTGATGCAAGTTGAACTTTTATTTAAGCTATCTTTATGGAAAACGGATAAAAATGTGCTTGTGGTTCACCTGATGGGATGTAATTACAAAATTCTCATTGGAATTGCGACCCTGTTGAGAGAATCGCTGATCCGTTGCCGACCTATAACCTCCCTGTTGGCATTCCGTAGCAGGCTACTATTCTTCACACCGGTATTAAGAAAGTAGCGTTCTACCCGGGTCGAGCCGGTCCAATCGTACTGAAACCAGAAACTAGCTACAGTGTGACTCTACCAAGGACGTCGCTAGGTAGCCACCCTGGCCTGTGCAAGTGAGAGAGCAAGCACGTGCTTTTTAGAATTCTGATGAAAATGGACTGGTAGACTACACACTTATTTGAAGCTGTAGGAGCAGGGGGGGCCGCAGCTGACTATATGGGTTGGTGGCGTGGTAGGCGCGACAGCACACGATACTGTTAGGTAGGTACCTAGTTATGGAGTTGTCATGGAAGAGTAAGAAAGACGGTAGTGCATTAAACAGCTTCAACGCGCACGCCTGTGTTTTATTTATAACAGTGGCGACGATCGGGCAATTTAATTAAATAACTTACGCGAGAACTTCACAAAATGAACACAATGATTGGAAACCTACCTGTTTTTGAAATCGGCAACGATTGGAAAGTGTTCAAGGAAAGGTTGGGCATCTGGCTCAATGCGAACACAATTGCAAAGACAGAGGGTAACGTGGATCGACGACGTGCCGTGTTGTTGAGTGCACTCACCGAGTCCGCGTATAAGTTGGTACGCGAACTAATATCACCAAAGACGGTAGAAGAGTTATCGTATGAAGAGATAATAAACCAAGTGGACAAGCATTTACTGCCCAAAAAGTCTCTGTTTGCAGAAAGGCACAACTTTCATAGTGCTACACAACGGTTAGATGAAGATTTAACACAGTGGGCGGCCCGGGTACGCTATTTGTCATCCGACTGTGATTTCGGCTCGGTAGTAGATGACATGTTGCGCGACCGGTTTGTCCTGGGCATGCAGTCGGGTCCAGAGAGGGACAGGCTTTTCACGGAGGACGCGAAGAAGCTCACGCTTGCTGCAGCGCTGGAGACCGCCGTGTCGTTAAGCAGTGCTCGTAGCGCTGCGCGTCAGTCAGCGGCGGGGCGCTGCCAGGAGGCGCCGGCGCAGCCACTGGAAGTCTACAAGGTGTCCGGGGGATCGCCAGCCAGCGGCCAGCAGTGCGAAGTGTGCGGTTACCATAATCATAGTGTCGATAAGTGTCGGTTCAAAGGCTACAAATGCAAAAAATGCGGTGTTAAGGGTCATCTTAAACGCATGTGTAAGGGAATAAAACAAGTTAATATAGTGCAGTCGACCGGAGAGAGCAACGATGATGATGGTAAGTCTCAAAACCATTCTAGCATTTTATCCGAATCCATTTATAACATACGAAGCTACCGGGGTGAAGCGATGACCTTGTCTGTGGATGTATGCGGTAAAATTATTAAATTTGAAGTTGATAGCGGCTCATGCGCCACCGCAATACCTATAGATATGTATAAATTATATTTTAAAGAGATCCCATTGGTGTCGCCGAAAAATATTTTAAAATCGTATTCAGGGGAAATTTTGAATACTGTAGGAACTATACGAGTACCGGTAACATACGAAGGGGAACGAAAATATATTGATATATATGTGGTGAAGGGTTGTGGGCCAGCTTTGCTTGGTCGAGATTTTTTATCGACATTTGGTTTACAAATTTCAAAAATTTATTTTTGTGAAAATCAATCAGATATCGAAGATTATATGTCAAAATATCCAGAGTTGTTTTCTGATCGCTTAGGTTGTTTAAACAAATTTAAGGTCAATTTAGCGCTTAAACCAAACAGTCAGCCAATTTTTTTCCGAGCCCGTACAGTACCGTTTGCTCTGAGGGTTAAAGTGGAACAGGAAATTGACAGATTAGTTAAAACAGGGGTGCTCGAGCCAGTTGATCATTCTGACTTTGCAAGTCCTATCGTACCCATTTTAAAACATTCTGGAGAGATTCGTTTATGTGCAGATTATTCGGTTACTTTAAATAAAGTGTTACAAATAGAAAAGTATCCCTTGCCACGGACTGAAGAACTATTTGCCAAACTACATGGCGGCAAACAGTTTTCTCAGCTAGATTTAAGTCAAGCGTATTTACAGTTGTGTCTAAATGAAGAATCGCAATTGCTTACTACTATAAACACGCATAAGGGATTGTTTAAATTCACTAGACTGGTGTTTGGGCTGTCGAACGCCCCTGCCATATTTCAAAAAACAATGGAAGGGATACTACGAGGCATTGATGGCGTGCTCTGCCTACTTGACGATGTACTGGTCACAGGGGAAACGAGGGAACAACATTGCCAGAGGTTAGAACAGGTTTTTAGTCGCTTGCAGGAGGCGGGGTTGGTACTGAACAAAGACAAATGTAATTTGTTCAAAGATTCCGTAACGTACCTGGGGTTTGTAATAGACCGGGACGGCATCCACAAATGTTCTAATAAAGTTCAAGCAATGATAACCTCAAAGCCTCCCACTAATGTTCACGAATTAAAATCGTTTTTAGGATTAGTGAATTATTATAGAGTATTTGTACCCAATGCGTCCTCCATATTGAGCCCCTTAAATAGTTTATTACAAAAGGAGGCAAAATGGAAATGGGGCCAGGAGCACGAACAGGCATTCCAAAGAATTAAGGAGGAACTCGCATCTGATAGAACGTTAGCGCACTATAATCAAAATTTAAAACTCGTTCTAACCGTCGATGCGTCCCCATGGGGCCTAGGTGCTATTCTCGGACAGTTGGAAGGAGATACGGAACGACCTTTAGCTTACGCGTCAAGGGCCTTAAGTAGCGCCGAACGGAATTATAGCCAAATCGAAAAAGAGGCCACGGCTATCATTTTCGGCATTCGACGTTTTCATCAGTACCTGTACGGATTAGATGTACCATTCATTCTCCGTACAGACCACAAACCGTTAATGTTTATTTTTCACCCCAATAAAGGAGTCCCGGAAGTTTCTGTGAATCGTCTACAGCGTTACGCATTGTTTTTAAATAGTTATAATTATGAAATACAGTACGTCTCGAGCATAAACAACAGTGCAGATTACTTGAGTCGCGCGGCCGGCACTCCGACGCCGCCGCCGCCACGGCCAGACGCACCGATGCTCCGGGACCGAGCGACATATGTAAATTTTGTAACGGACGGGGACTTACCTGTGACCTTAGGACAAATAAGAAATGCCATTGACACAGACGAAACATTAAATCAAGTTCGACGTTACGTACTGATGGGTTGGCCGAAGAAAAATGTAGACGAAATAATACAACCTTATTTTAGTTGTAGACTCGATTTGGCGGTAGAACAAGAGTGTCTGATGAGGGGGCATAAATTAGTCATTCCTGCGTCCTTGCAATCTAAAATCTTAGACGAGCTACACAGATGTCATTTGGGCATCAATAAAACTAAAGCCGAGGCTCGCTCCCGATTTTGGTGGCCGCATATAGATCGCGATATCCAGCAAAGGGTTAACAACTGTGAAATTTGTATTCAGTCGAAACCAACCCCTCCCCGCGCACCGCTTACTCCTTGGCCGTTCCCGCCTCAACCGTGGTACAGGGTACATCTCGATTTTTTTGGTCCCATCCAAAACGTTATGTTTCTAATTATGGTTGATGCATATTCAAAATGGGTTGAATGTTTCCCACTCACAAATAACTACTCGAGTACAACTGTGATTGGCAAACTAGAAGAAGTGATGTCGCGTTTCGGTATAATGCACACAATAGTAACTGATAACGGAACATCCTTCACCTCAAAACTATTCCAAGACTTTTGTAAATTAAACAGCATCAAACACATAACCTCACCTACATATTCACCATCGAGCAATGGCCAAGCAGAGATAATGGTCAAGGTTTTTAAGAAACATGTTACGGGGTTAATTAGGCTGGGGACACCTATGCGGGAAATAAACGGTCGGTTGCTAGAATTTTTATTCAGGTACAGAAATTGTAAGCATGCAACCACAGACAAATCGCCAGCTGAGCTAATGATCGGGCGAAAGCTACGAAACCGGTTTGATTTGTTGCAAGTGCATAATGATGAATCATCGTCGCTCTCAATGGATCTGAATTTTAACGTAAAAAATAAACAGTGTTTGCAGGCTAAATACTATAAAGGAAACAGACAAATAGACTTAAAAACAAACGACTCAGTGCTTATAAAATTAATTAATTGTAATAAGTGGGTAAAAGGGATTATTAGGAATAAGATAGGCAAAAGTATTTATGAAATTTACCTACCAGAGACTGACCAAATGGTAAAAAGACATAAAAACCAAATATACCATTACAAAGGTAATGATAGTTACTGTCAGGACGATGAAGAGGACAGCTACCATTGGTCAATGATGCCCACCGCCTCGGGCCCGCAGGCCGGGGCAGAGGAGGAAGAGGAAGAGTGGATAGAAGCAGACCCGGGGCTGGTGGAAGAGTCGGCCCCACCGACGCTAGCATCCGTGTCGCCGCTGGCAGCGCGCGCCGCGCCGGCCGTGTCGCCGAGGGCCGCGCCGCCTGCGCCGGCGCCGGCCGCCCCCTCGGCTCCCGGGGCACGCGAACCCCAGCGCCCCGCACGTTTAAGAGATATACCTCGAGTTACTTATAAGAAGTAAAATAAATAGAAACCTTAAGTTAAGCTTATTAAATGTTACCTACTTTAAGGATTTTGGTGGAGGGATGTTAGGTAGGTACCTAGTTATGGAGTTGTCATGGAAGAGTAAGAAAGACGGTAGTGCATTAAATAGCTTCAACGCGCACGCCTGTGTTTTATTTATAACAGATACCTTTAGGAAGTAGACCGCCGTTGACACGGTCGAAAGGTCGAGGTAAATTAGCAATGATTTTATCGCGATAAAGTCCCGTTCGACATTATAAATATGTGTGACAATAGCGAAAGTTTAAAGCAACATATCAACCCTTCCTTCTTCTCAAGAAGACTGGCTTTTATCTCACGTCACTGGTTTTATTTCACATTTCCAGATCAATCTCCCCTGGGGCGCATGTCCGTCGGACAACAGCACAGCGGAGATAGAATGCACCAAGGCATCAGCAACCGCCTACTTCTGGTACCGCCAGGCGCTGGACGCGTCTCCGAGCATTGAAGAGCCGGGAGCACCGCGCTGGTGGATCGTGCTGTGTTTGCTGCTGGCCTGGATTGTGGTGTTCTTCATCGTCATGAAGGGCATCCAGAGCAGCGGGAAGGTAGGTACAATTAGAAGATATAGAAGAACGGTTTCTTTACAAGTTTCAATAGGAGACAGCTATGGTCAACGCTGCAGAATTCCTTAAAATATCTGTGCTTAGCTGACTAGTTTACGTCTAACATTAGTAAATGGCAGATCATGCTGGAATTGAGCTGTCTTTCAACCATGCTAACAGTTCTGATGGTAATAGGAATCTACTACTGTATAGCACTCTCAAATAAATGTGACTATAGTTTGCTATGAGTGCCCACTAGAAACAGTGAATAGTGGTTAGTGGGCCGTACCGCTTATGTGTATACTGCCTCTACCTATTTCGATACTTAGTTCCTAAATAAGCAAGGGATTTAAAAAACTAATTTTGTTGTTGTGTTTGGTTGGTCAGTATGACGCAGCTCATTGTAATCTCATCTCTTGCCTTACTCTTCAAGTTTGAATTATTGTTGTTCTAGGTGGTGTACTTCACGTCTCTGTTCCCGTACGTAGTGCTCACCATTTTTTTCGTCAGAGGCATCACGCTACCGGGTTCCGCCGACGGCATCGTGCATATGTATAAACCGAAGGTAAAATCATTCTTGACAATGAATATAACAGTCTCCGGTTCTTAGGAACATATTGTCCTGGCCCAGATATGATGGAGTTATCTGTGAATTAGGTGTCTTTCCTTCAATGTTAAATGTCTTTAGATCACTGCATCTCTAAACTATGAAAAAGATATTCAATTCTCATTTATTCTTCCTCAGCTGGAGATGCTCCTTCTTCCCACAGTGTGGCTCGATGCCGCCACCCAAGTGTTCTACTCATTCGGGCTGGCGTTCGGGTCTCTCATCGCGTTCGGGTCGTACAACCCACCGGATAACAACTGCGTGCGCGACGTGCTGCTCGTGTCCGTGTGCAACGCGCTCACCGCCATCTACGCGTCGGTAGTCATCTTCAGCATCCTCGGGTTTAAGGCGTGGACTATGGCGGAGAAGTGCATTGCCAGGTGAGTCATATTCAGGTTCACATTTGTGGCTCCCATCGTGTTCGGGTCATACAACCCTCGTGACAACAACTGCATGCGCTACGTGTTCGGGTGATCGTATGCTTTTCCACTTGCCCCCAATCCCCCACCCTTTCATCTATCGTTATATCATCCTCCACATCCTCCGCCTCATCTCAAAACTTCGCACAAGCTTTTCAGAATTCTTCCCCTATTTATACTTTTTAGTAGGTACTCCCAACTCCCTACGTCGTTGATTTTTTGTTTGTGTGTTACAAATCAAATGAATCTCCTTTTACGTAATATGGGGGCGTAATTTATGGATTATCCCTAAATTAGGTTAGTGTAGATTTACAGCCCTGTTGAAAAGAAACCACCATTAGGTAGAACTATGAAGTTAGGTAATGGAAAAGGGAAGTGAAAAGTTTGTGGAAGATCTTGTAATTTACCGTATCAGTATTGGTACTTTAGTGAACTTTTGCGTTTTTATAATGTGACGTTAGACAGAAAGTAGGCACCGCCGCGTATATTATATTTTTGAGTAACAATTATAAGTAATTTAATCCTAATATGACAATTTTTTAACTACAAATCAAAGTATTGAAAGAAACCATCGTGAAACTGCTTACAAGCGAATTAAACGATTTATGTGAAGTCCCCGAATTAGTATTGGGCCTGCATATATACTATCCCAAATCCCAGTAATTAAGAGAGAAGGAAAGCAGCGTGAAACTTTTTACTATACAGAATCATAATTATTCTTTGGCAGGTACATTGATATTGTCCAAGTGCGCTTTGCAGTGGATCATTATTAACTTCAAACCGAACATTTCAGCTCCATCGAGACATTATGGCACCATCACGTTGACGGGTTCTTCCCGAACACGACGTCGGACTACTACCGCGAGCATTACGATACTCTCGTCAAGAACAACATCACCACCAGTCTTAATCTCTCCGACTGCAGTATGGACAAGCAGCTAAATGAGGTGGGTGACAGTGATTAGTCTACAATCAGGTCTTACTTTTAATCTGTGATGGACAGACTCCCTAGAGCAGTTGCGATTGGAGTGTAGTTATTTCGTGAGCGCATGAACCATTATTATCATTATTTGTATATTTGATTAGGAAACAAACATCCCTGATTGTTGTTGACATTCTAAAAACTAAACGTCATCGCGTAAAAATATGTTTCCTTAGAGCAATAAGACACAGGTACTTGGAGAGAAAAATGCAGAGGACAACAAAAAATGTCATGGTAACAGATATTTCTGAGCAGCCAATGGTTGCTACAGCTACTGTTTCAGTCGGTAGGCTTTAGTTTACCACTAGAAATATTCCAAGAAATCGTTTAATATCACGATGTTTGCTTCCGCAGTATATGATCTACATGTCACTGATCGGTGCACCTTACTGTTTCAACTCTTATTGGAACAGAGGCAATTACGAGACTGTATTATCTGTTCTATAATTTTACGTCAACATTTACTATCTTTCCAGGCGGCTGAGGGCACGGGTCTAGCCTTCATTGTGTTCACACAAGCTATCGTGGAATTGCCTTTCGCGCCGTTCTGGTCAATCATCTTTTTCCTGATGCTCCTCTCATTGGGACTTGGAAGCCAGATCGGTATCATGGAGGGCATGCTTTGCACCATATTCGATATTGAGTTCTTCAAGAGGATCAGCAAGCCTATTATTACTGGTAAGTTATTAGTAAATCGGATTGACGTCTCGATCTTTTATTTTTCACTTGCTTCAATCACATGCCTATCTATCAGTCTTTCTAGTGCCAAGCTTAATCCACTTCCAGTGATTGGATTAAATTGGTACTTACATGTTTGGAGATCCGATGACAATGTAATAATAAAGTACCATCAATAAAAACAACTTTGTATTAAAGGTGAATACTTACCTTTGTAATGAATGGCTCTTTTTACGCTTTCTCACCACTTTTAGCTTTGAATACTTAAATAGTTTTTACTGGGGCGTTAAGTATTAAGTATTTTTCGCATTTTTGACTAACGTCTTACGATATTGAGGTCAAGTATAGTTACGTTGTGTGCTGAGATAAAATGCCCCATAGCCTCTTCGCGATGCGTCACAAGACATAAAAAATATTGTATGAATATTTTTGGGCTGTCTGCAGGCGCGGTGTGCTTGTTCTGCTTCACGACGGGGCTGATCTTCACAACGGGTGCGGGCGAGTACTGGCTGAAGATGTTTGACTCGTTCGCCGGCACCATCGGGCTTGTTGTCGTCGCGCTACTCGAGATGGTCTCCGTTGTTTACATCTATGGACATGAGAAGTTAGTTTCAAATGTTTATAAACGGTCTTCCTTTGAACCCGGAGACCTCCATTACTGAGCGTTGTTCCCTAATTGCTTTCACAACGAACAGTGGTACCGCTTCTGCATCCACTGGTGTCTTAAAATGTTTATATTGTGTATTGCAACGCTTATTTAGCTGACGAGGAGCGAATGTTCCTGAATGGAAACCGCGAAGCGTTACAAAGTGGAGAACTCGATTAAGGTCGCCGGACATCGGTGATTGCAAAGGTATATGATCGTTCATTGTAGCAGTTTTTTGGAGAAACTTACAGTCAGCTCAGCAGTGGTTCTCCCCGGTTTTGAGACGGAAGTAAATATTCCGTTAATCAAAACCTAATACGTTAATGAAAAAGACCGACACAAGCACCAATATGATTGCTAATCTGTCCTCAGGTTCACCAACGACATCTACGAGATGACAGGGTACCGGCCCGGGCTGTACTGGCAGCTGACTTGGCGCTACATCGGGCCCTTCATCGTGACCTGTATCCTGCTCTCCTCTCTCATCTTCATGGTCATCCAGCCGCCGACTTACGGTGCCTGGAACGCCGAGGAGGTAAGACTCTATGCTTTATTTGGAGTTACTCAAAATATGACCCATATGATTACAAATGGCAAATACCTTCTGATTCTTTTCGAGATTTCTTTACCGTACCGGAGCCAAATAGCAAAACTAACCCGTTATAATTTACAAGTAAAAGTGTAATTTCTTGAAAATTCGCGCACTACGTGTGGGACCCGTGTGTGGGATATTGTTAGGTCTTGCAGAAATATTTGTGGTTGTCTAAAACCATTTTTCAGTATAACAAAGTTACACGCCCCAATCTCCTCAGAAATATTAGCCGCTTTTTTCCTAATGACTTTCAAAGGAAAATTATAACGGAGAAGACGAGCCTTCTTCTAATGGAGACATCCAGAAACAAAGAATTGTGCTCTTGTCTCTCTCTTCTTCTTCTCTTCCGTGGGCCTCTTGCGACTCACTCCACATTCTGACCGAAAGACGTCTTCCCCAGGGTCGCGTAGTGAAGACTCCGTACCCCGACTGGGTGCTGCTGATCGCGCTGTGCATGATCCTGGCGGGCGTGCTGCCCATCCCGGTGGTGCTGCTGCTGCGCCGCTTCCAGTGTCTCGCCTTCGACGTGGACATCCACCAGGGCTCCATCCGCAGGATCGAGACCACCGTGTCCACTAAGGAGATGATGAGCGACCAGGATGTGAGTAGTGAACGGGTGGAAAGTGAAGGTGACTGGGAACTGGATGGCCCTTCGAGTTGGATATGTTGGTCTTTCAGGTTCTTATACATATTCACAATATAACAATGGAATAACAGAAAAGAGAACCTCCCTGATTTGGTAAAGTGAAGAATGAATGAAGAAACAAATGTATAAGGTGGTAAATATATATGGGAAGAAGAACCTGTCCACATGTACCCATGTGGTTACGTATGTCTATTTTCATTTCTCTTTAAATATCCGGTTCGAAGGACCATTATATTATATTAACAATTATTTTCTGTAAATATGTTTCTGATGCTAATAAAACTAACTGACTATAGCTACGCTAAGCAAATGACATATAAAAACCGTTTGTTGTTGCTAATGTAAAATAACTTAATAATATTATACTGGGAGCTTCAGAACCTATACTTGCACTTTTTACACATATAGAGCAAACTACAAGTAAAATTGCCTTAGACGCTAGATGTTTGAAAATTTGGGTACATGAATGTTCTAACTGTAGTTTTATACACTATATATGTATAGTTCGGAGGCTTCCAGGACTGCTAGTATTCGGCCCGACTCTTCCTTACCACAATTACCTACTAGTTCGAAAGAATACGACGACAAATAAGTCTGTTCTATCTATCACATCCATCGAAATTGACTCAACCTTGACCAATCAAATACCACTGAAATCTTAGTGGAAGCCACAAAAAAATCGAATGCTTTTGCTTATTCGTATTACTCATGAGGACCTAAAACGAAGGTCCGTGAACAAAATGACTGAGGTCTCTGTAGGCAGAGCAAGGGTAAACCCTACTGGTGTTGCTACGAAACCCGTTTAATATTTTATTCTCGAAGTAACTAACGTAACGCTACTAGATGCCGATAATATTGCTACAAAACATTAATTAATTAATGAAATAAAAAGTAATCGCCTTCAAGATTTGATACCAGTGTTGTAGCTTGCCCTGGATGGGCCTTGTATTAAAATTTGTCGGAGGGCCCTTCTACCCAATTGCGGCGAAGCCCAAATGGAGGGTAATTATTGTATAGTTCTACAAATAGTATACGTAGTATATATCGTTGATACGGCTGATACGGCGGTAGCTACGCCCCTGATACCCCTGGGCTAGAGGATAGGTAGATGGAACAGATGAACACTAGGGTCGCGTCGAGTCGTGCCAGTACTCGTGCTAGCGTGTGAGTGTGCTAGGTGTTGTCACCCGAGTCGGCGCCGCCCGCGCCCGCGCAGCTCATCGCCGAAGCAGCCGCCACCAGATTCACCATCGGCGACTTTGATGTGAGTATGCTTGGAATAACAGCAATAACATCTGATGATCATGATTGTGACTTTACATGGGGGAGAGTCCCGTTGAGCTAATTCATATTAAAAACAAATGACGACCTAGTGTATTAGATAGAAAGAAGGGTAATTTATGGTAATGAGAATGCACAAAGAGAAACAACTGGGTCAGGATTGTGTAGAAGAGGTTATTTATGTAAAGCTCGTAAAAAAGCAGAAACATCTGACTACAGGATTGTGGCGACGTAAGGAATTCGTGGATGTTAGGCTCGTGACAAAGCAGTAAAACTGACAGTCAGGACTGTAGAGACCACGAAATGCGTGGGTGTGAGGAGGTTGTAACAAAGTAGAAACAACTGACGATCAGAACTAAAGAGACGAGGGATTCATGAGTATGAAGTCGTAACAACATAGTTCAACTTCAGATGAGACAACTGTTGATCAAGAAGTAACAAGGAAAAAATGGGTGTTAGGTGGCCGTGGGGTCGTGACAAAGCAGAAACAATTTTCGACCTAGGCGTAGCTAGAGACAAATGGAAAGTATCCAAGGGCATCTGTAGGTTTTACGGACGAGCAATGGGATTACAGAAAATTTATATAATAATAATGAGTGTTCAGTTAGAAGGATCTTATTCAAGCAAATATTTTTGTCAAAATCGATTCATGGGTCAAAAACTTACAGCTGACTAATTATAATACCTTCCTGTGTCGAAGCTAACACCCTGTATTGTGTAAATATCTTCAATCCTCGTAGGGGGTGGACAGCGGCGACGAGCGGCCGAGCAAGCGCGTGCCTGCGAGCATCGCACGCGCACGACCGAAGAAATAGATGTTTGTGGTTACGTATGCTCGTGCTTGAAGCATGCTTTGCTTATTCAGGTGCACGCTGGCATTGCTACTAATTTGCGATAACACGACCTTGCTTTGTTTTTTATTATTTGTATTTTATTGCCTTACAAGTCCTTATTAGTTAAGTTTATTTTATATGCATACTTTTCCTTCTTTAATCGAACAGGCCTTCATTAGTTTGTTGTGCTCTATTCGCATAAGAAAATGAAACATTTATTTTATAAATCAGTTGTATTAGGCTCTTTTACAATTAAAGTCTGCTGCTGGTCAGGTGCCACGGAAAATGAACATTTTGCTATACAACAGTGACGCAAAAAACGTAACAGTTTCTTTTTTGTATTCTCTTTTGGTAAACAAAATTACAATAGCAATATATCTATTACAAGCACTTAACGTAAATAAAGCACAACCAAAAAATAGCATAACAATGTTAAAGCATATTGAACTAGGTGGCATCAGTGAATTGGACCAGCTGTTAGGGTATTCTATGTTTCGCTTTAATTCTTTTCTTTGCAAATTTTTGTATGTACATCATCGGATAAAAATTGTCGTTAATCAGCATTGAATTTTAAAATTTGCAATTAACTTATACCTGCGATAATCAGGAACTGAGCGAAGGGCCTTTGCACCAAAACAAAATCACATGTATATTGCAGCAAATAGCTGCATCGATAGAAGCCTTCCGCTTGGTCTCCAACTGTAGATTTGTCTCCATCATTGCGTCATACCACAAAAATTCATAAAGACATCATTTATTCCAGTCGGACTCAGAAGACGCCGACACTCGTGACTTCGAAGAGTCGAGCAGCGACGAGGAGGTGCTTAACACGCGGGGCCGTCTCGCTATGAGACCCGCGGCCCGCGAGCCGAACACCTTCCAGATGGACGTCGTCGAATGACCATTACGTTTGAACTTTAGAGGCTAGTGTGTTCACTCAACGTAAAGCCGGCAGCTCTTAACAACCCTTCAGGATCAGTGATGCCAACTTAGTTTTGTAGAAGTCGCTAGAAATGTTGCAAAAAGTCGCCAGTTCATGTAAAATTGTGTCCAAATCTCGCTAGATGTATGGAGAACTGGTCATAAGAAGTCGCTAAAATGTACGAAACACTTGCAGAAATAGTTGCCAACGTAGTCCCAAAACCCACTAGATCTAGCGATAAATTCGCTAAATTGGCAACACTGTTCAGGATCGGTTAGCGTCGATTCATCTCGTGTAATAGAAACGAAAATGCACATAAGGAATTACGCTAACTCATTTCGTGAGCAATAAAAAATAGGTGTAACACAATGGGGTAAGCCTTTTTGATGATTGATGTTTCTATTTTCATTTCTCTTTAATAATTTCAAGAGTTTAAATCAGCTTATGTTAAACAGTGGAGTATGATATTGCATTCGGAAATGTCCGTCGATAATCGAAGTATCTGTTCAAAATTTGAGCTTCTGGCTCAACTATTGCACCTCAATTTCATACGATGGAAAGCTATAATAAGGTCAAAGTTAGAACACCAGAAGAGACCCGACCTCGCTAAGCTCCAATGGACATGATTTTGCTTTTGACCTCAGTTCCCTACTATGGTAAACGATAAAATATATGGAAAAAATACAATTCGGACGAATAATACATTAAAAAAAAATTGACTTTCTGAGAGCTAATGGCAAACCTAGACCAATTCTCAGTCTTTTAACCTGATTCATAATTTTATTCTTAGGTATATCAGACATCTTAGTTCAGGGTTGCGTTTGCGCTGATGTTGGTCTTATATTTGCCAGTTGGTTGCCATTTTTATTAAATTTTAATGAGGATCAAATGGAATCAAAAGATGGAACGGATGAATTGAAAAATCGTGCGGCGTCAATTATCGGGTCAGAAAAATACAATAATTTTGGATTATTTTGGGTATCTGACAACGAAGTAAGTCCTACAAAGACATCCTACGAGAACATTGAAATAAAATACGATCTAACAAATGCACGCTTGCGTGGTGGAGCAGTTTGAGTGTAACCGCTAGCCTAACTCTTGCTTTGGAATGCAATTGTATTTTCAAAGTTTATTTCCATCTATTACTTATTTATTATTAGATGTAAGTTTAAGTGTTCGTGTCACTAGCCAACATGTTGTGCAGTGCGTTGCGAAGTAAGTTGCGGAATAGTGACAGAGTTGCCAATGGTTCTACAACTAAGTCGTTGTTACTATACTAGTCAAAAATTGTTGAATTGTGCACACAGAGTCGTGCCAACACAAGCCGACATATTATCATCTGTTTAAAAGCAATGAGGGAGTCAGATAGCAATAAGTAAGGCCATTGATATTTAATTAATACTCTACGTGTAATCAGTATTGTTTGGAAAGTTTGAAACTGCTCAAAAGATGAACGTAAAATGGCATCGCGGTAGACACAGAAAGCCTAAATATTAACCAAAAAAAATTACCCACAGAGAAATTGGCAATTGACTCATGTAGAGGCCCATCGTGTTACAGGTCTGGAATACTTTAGTCATAAGATTTCTAAAATGTGACCACTCCAACATCCCCACTCGTCAACTTCTAATCTGTCACACTACGGTTTCATAGCTATCCACATACAATGACGTCGCAAAATCATTGTCACTAATATTAGGTACAATCAGCAGCAGATTTATCTACACAGTCGAAGATGTCACAAAGATCTTCACAGGATTCTATTGTCAAGAGCGTAAGAGCTTGTTTAGGTGTTTTGACATCTTCGAGTGTCCGCTACTTCAGCTACTGTCTGTATTTCGGTCGATCCCTGTGTGCACCTAGCCTTGTTACGTCTATTAGGCTATAAACCTTAATAATTAATTAGCGTTGACTAGCTATTAACTTAAAAGCACTGATTCTTAGATCAGTATGAATGTTGAGTACTTAGACTAACGAAAATCAATATACATCACCTTACTCAACTCGCTGACAAAACGCAGTGTTAGAGAGCAAAGTATATAAAAAAATATCGAGAGTGATTTAAGTGAATTTACTTATTTCTACGTGTTCGTCATTATGAATTGTTGTTGGTTGTCATGGTCTGTTGTTGTTTAGCGCTCTTTAAGGGAGGCCTATATCCAGAAGTGGATATATCCAGGATAAAAATGACCGGTTAATAATAACAAACCATCGTTAACGAGGTTACTGGAATCGCAAAAATTATACTGTTGTCTTGTTAGCGAGCTCAATATTCTATATAATATAACACGATTATATATCGAAACAAAACAGGAAATAATAAAGTTATCTTTCGCGTAGATTAAAGTAGTTAAATAGATTTAAGTTGATCAGCGATGCTAGTTCGTTAGGTTAGGTAGTTATAGGCGTAGAACGCACACGTATATCTCAGAAGGGTAGACTGGACTTTTGGAAATTATTACTCCGGTTTCAGTACCTGAGTACGTGAAACAGCACTTGATCTGCCTTAGCCTTCTTCTTCTTGTTCTTGATTAGCCTTAGGTTATATGTATGACAATCATCGTATGTGCCTAACGGGGAAATGGATAGTAGCAAAGGAAAAACAAATCGATAGACTAAACCAACCTGCGCACCCTGACATAAGGCACTAGTCATGCTAAGACTGGATTCACATTCAGAGTTTACGAGCGATAAAAACGCAAAAACGCGGCAATGGCTTTCTCTGATTAGTCAATATTGACAATAGCCGCTTTTTTGCGTTTTTATCGCTGGTAAATGCTTATTGTGAACCCAGTCTAAGACTGGATTAACAATCAGAATTTACCAGAGATAAAAACGCAAAAACGCGGCCATCTTGCAGCCATCGACCAATCAGAGATCTACCTTTACGTTAACCATAGACATAAAGCTTCCTTCCCTTTTGCACACGCTAAAGGTGGGTTCACAATGCAAAATGACTGCAGTATCGCTGCGTTACAAATGCTCGTTGCAGTAGCAACGCTTGTAAGCGACGCCATATCGCTTTCTCTGATTGGTCAAAGCGAATAGATAGATGGCTGCGTTTTTATCACCTACACTTTGCTTTGAGAATCCAGTTTAAACTGGTTAGAACGGGAACTGTGCTAGGCCCTCTGATGATGTTAAACTTGGGCGGTCCAGTCAGGGCCACCGACCACCCTTATGGGAGCGTTCAAGTATTACGTAACGCAATTTTTGAATATTTTTGACCCCCCCTCCCCCCCTTGTAACGCACCGTAACGTTTTTCTGCACCCCCCTCCCCCTCTCTAAACGTTACGTAACATTAAATGACAAAAAAAACATTAAATGACGTACAATGCAATCTAGGGATTCCCCGTGAAATATAAACGAAAAGGTTTGCCAACTTGCGAGAACAAATTTAAAAAAATGACGATCAGACTAATACAATCGAGAGATTCCCCGTAACGTAAATGAAAAGGGTTGCCAGTTTGGGAGTTTAAATTCCCTAATTTTTTTGAAACAACGTTACGTAACGCGTTGTAAGAAAGACCCCCTCCCGCCCCTGTAACGCATCGTAACGCTTTACGAGACCCCCTCCCCCCCTAAATTGCGTTACGTAATACTTGAACGCTCCCTATAGATCAAAAAAGAAAACATGGAATGAATCAATCGATCAATTTGTATAAAAACTATGGGGTTACAATTTTCAACGAAGTCAAGACTATGCATTACTAGTCTCATATTAAATTCTTTTACAAGTGACGTTATAAGCAAATACTGAACTGCCTTAAGGACCTTTATGCCTTATATGGTACGATTTTGAGCATTGATAACTATTAAATCCTGACTGTGAGGGTAGATTGGGTTAATACCTAAGTGTAAATGAATACGTAACTGTAAAGTATGGGCCTTCATAATCACGTATCGAGGTCAGTCTACCCCTCTAGATCGGAAAGTGAAAATCGCTGTAAAAATTAGAATAAAAATGGTTTTAGAAGCTACGCGGGTCTTTCTCTAAGGAGGACATTCCAAAACAGGTGTTACCAGCTTTTTAAGTATTATATGTGATGCAAAGAGTTCCAAAGATGTAAATAAGTTGATATTCATAAAAAAATATTCAAATTTGAAAATATATTAGCAGATTATTAATTTCTTTATACATAAGACATTTTTGAAAATAGATGTGTTTGAGGTTATTAATTATATTAGAATCAAATCGTGATCGTTTATTATGTTTGTCTTTTTTTCATATATGTACATTTAAGTAGGTAATGTATTTATATTAAAATAGAAAACAAACAGCTCAGTATCTATGTTTAAGTTTGGGCTAGGTCGCGCACGATTTTCATATAGTTGAAACGAGCATAAAATATTTTAGTTAATAAAAATCAAATTAAGTATTAAAAAAAATTAGAAGGTACCACCTAAATTAAGCACCTCCTAATTATTGGTATCAAATATTACCCGATTACCGCCAGAGGTCTAAATTATTTGATACCTACATTACTTACCTGCCTTACATGAATTCGCACGCTTAGTATTAAAGTGACTCAATTCTGAATTTGATATTTCCCAAAATTAAACCTTAAGTCTTTTAATTAAGGTGATATTTTGGGACGTGTATTATTCAGAAATGGGTCACTTTAATACTAAGCGTGCGAATTGTATCTTCCTCTTCTTTATATTTACATAGTATGTATATGTATATTATATATGTACCTAAATGGTGTTATTTGGTACCTCACATCAAAAACCAAGTTGCTCGCTATAAACAAATAACAACCAAAAACAAAGTGGCCAGATATCCTGGCACTCACTAAAGTCTGTTTTTTAATCCGGAGACTAAATTGACAGGTAATTATATGAGAAATGTCAAAAACTGTATGAGATGAAACGACAATTTAGTCTCTGGGTAAAAAAAGACTAAATGATTGTGCCACCTTAAAAATATTTTTACGTTTATGTAAATTTTCGTGCGCACCTAGCCTTGATTCTCGCGGTAACAAGCTCAAAGGAGCGTCGTAACTTAAGTATAATTACGTAGGGAGCTTCGGGATGACATCCCGCCTAGCGTAGCAAAACCGATGATATTATTATTAGATATTGTAATTACATTTTGAAAATGCAGACTTAATAAATTATTGCCACCAGCTTTGTCTCTTTCATTGTTAATAAACGACTCCATCGATTAACTCTTCATTTCCTAATTCGTTTTACGTTTCTTACCTCCGAAGAACTCTGGCACTGTGTTTGCACACATTTATGTACGTGTAACCGACGCGCTCAAATTTTATTATTTTTTTTAAAAGTAGGTAAATTCATATCTTTTGTCAAAATTTAAGGTAGTTACGTGCGGTGTCATACTCGTTCCTTACATTGTAATGTACAGTGTCAGTGCTGTCAGTCTGACGATACAACCCGCGAGCGACACCGCATACCGAACTGTTAAACTTTTACTGTCTTTTTGTTACTGTACTTACGTGTGTCGTTTAATATAAAATCGTACAAAAGACTCCATTTTTATTTCGCATTTTGGAACGCCGGAACCCCTACAGTACGTTTTATGCAAATAAAACATATTGATTGATTTATTGTGAAACGATAATTCTTTAAAAAACAAGCTTCTTTACCGGTATTGCCTGATTTTTTTAACAAACTATAGGTATCGAAATCATTCCGCCGCAGTCTTATAATTAAAATAAATTTCATATAATTTGCTATAGGTGGCAAGACAGACACGTCCAATGAAAATGTAGTCGGCGGTGAAAGGGTTACAGATCGATCGAAGAAAGATCGCCTCAACATTGTGAAATGATGACTGGGTCCATGAGAAACTACTGCCGACTACGCTGTCGAAAGAAAAAACATCAATGTCAACAAAAAACTGTATTAATAATAAATTAAATTCATACTATTACAATTTAAATTCATAACTTATTAAGTTTAAAATTATTAGGAATGTTAACTTAACTAAAAGCGTTTAAACAGTTTAAAGCCATAACTAGAGAGACTACTGATAGACAGAGGCGTCTCCAGCCCATGTAGCGCCCGTGTGCAAGCATTACCCTAACGCCCCCTAGTAAGCGCGCGGTCAAAATGGAATGGGTACAAAGTACAAGTAACAGCGCCCCCAAGGACCGCTGCGCCCGCGTGCAACGCCCACCCTGCACCATAGGGAAAGACGCCTCTGCTGATAGATATAGAGAAGGATAAAGTCCCTTAACTTATTGGCCACTAACATCAAAATGAGAAAACTATAGAACTGTGTACAACGCAGTGGCAGAGTAGCCGACCATATTCTATTTGGTAGACTATGTTGGATAGCCTGAATAAAACTGTATGTGCCAATTGTCAAGTAAACAGCTCTGCGTTTTGTACGTTTTACATTAACGTCATATTTTTAGTTCTGCTATCCGACGCCTGTGTCGCTGCTAGTTAGAAAACTTAGAAGCACTTGCAATAAGATTCAAAGTTGAACCAATGGCTAAATATTGAAAGCCCCTCTTCACCTGCTTCACCCCGTCGCAAAGTGGTGACGCTAGGCTTGTAACAATCCGAACAAGTAAGCAGATCTATTGTCTTATATGGCCACTAAACATGAATCAGAATGATTTCGATTAATTCATCTAATAAAACAGGTTCAACTGCTGCCGTTTTTAGCCGTGTTTGGTGCAAACGGGAAAGCGGTTGTCGAGATATTAACTCTTAAAATATGTCAGGTGTCGATTCACAATTTTTGAGTTAAGTTATTAAGATGCAGCTACATTTTATTTAGATTAGTTAAGTTAAGGTTTGTATGATAAAATCGCTTCTCTATAATACAATTGCGGCTCTAACATGACTGACGAACTTCAATTTATCCCTCGCCGCGGCTGTTTTTTTAAACTACTTAGGCAAACAAGCAAGTGGGTCACCCGATAGTTATTGATCACCACCGCCCTTAGATACCCGCAACAACAAGGAGATTGCAGATGCGTTGCCATGGGGCTAAGATGGAATATCTCTTGTGTCAGTAATTTCACTGGCTCTCTTGCTCTCCACGCCGGAACACAACTGGATAAGCGAGCAAGGTGGTGGTAGCGATCGAGACGAACTTAGCACCAGCTCCTACCACCCACTGTTTAATTAGTGTCATAAGAAAGAGGACGCACTGAGAGCTAAATTATACTTAGGCAATCATGTTAGATAGGAAGATATAAAGATAATATAAATTCAAACTTTAAAGTCCAAACTAGATTTTGTAATCAACATCAAATATTGCACTAATACTCTTACACACTAAAATTCATTTAAGTACATTAAATAGTTATAAATTTCTAGCAAAGCAATTCACTATCGAAAAAAGCTACACCGTCGTAGTGACAGGTACAATACGGCTAGCAAACCGTAAAAAAAAAACATTAAAATCAGTTACATTCAGTAAGTAACAAAACTAATTATTTTTGTTACATTTATATTGCATTAGGTATATATTTTACCAATTTTTTTATAAAATAGGAAGGCAAACGAGTAATGGTAGGTGATCACCACCGCCTATAGACACCCGCAATGCCGAGGAGACTGCTGATGCCATTCGTACAGATGCAGTGCCAGTAATATTACCGGCTGACGCTCTCCACGCCGGAACACAACAGCACAAGCAGTGCTGCTTAGCGGCTGGATTAGCAAGCAAAATGATGGTAGCGATAGAGACGGACAAGGACCTACCAGCCGCATCCCATTCTATAGATCATTTTATCATTGTATAACTGCAAAATTTACATTACTACTACTACTATATTACTACATTATTTTTTGCACACATATTTTAATTTAACCTAAGAGTACTTTTTTTTTCGGTCTGGCAGCACTCTCCTTCGGGTAAAGATAAGCCTTCCCCTACACATCTGTGGCCCGTTTCACGAAGCTACAAGTTACAATTTTACAAGTCTAAACCGGCAACATTGGTCATTATGCCCATTGCCATTGGTCATTATTGACCAATGTTGCCGGTTTAGACTTGTAAAATTGTAACTTGTAGCTTAGTGAAACGGGCCACTGGGGTTATTTTACTACACTATTTAACATTGATTATTCAGACCTATGCCCCTAAATTACGTTTTTCATGATTTTGATGACTAAATCAATGCACAAATAAATATTTAAAACATTAGGGACTGTTTTAAGCAAACTTAACACTAAAAATAAAACTAGTGAGATTTCATAAGAACGCAAACACAAATACATATTTACATTTAATACCAAGCAAAAATACATCATGTAATCACATCTCAAGGCAGACAATAAAACAAATAATGCCAGGCAGACTCTGACTTGGCTTTCAGTATGTTCTAGGTCAGGATAACCTTCTTGGAGAACATTGGATGAATTCTTGCCTGGAAAATGTCATTTTATCACAACAACTACATAAGTACGTTTATAATAATTTAAAACTTTTTCTAATACAGATCTGCAACAATACTTTTTTTATTAATAAATACCCATCACTTTAAACAAATTTAAAATCGATGACGGTTTGATGACAATCTTGGCGGAAATTAAAAAAATATTTACTAAGCCACCAGGGTCACGCCATTACTATCTATGGAACGTCCACGTTTTCCGCCAAAATTATGACAGCTATCAGTGTTGCCACACCAAATTATGGTTGATAGCAGAAAGGGCATAGATGGCTTTTTGGCGGGCTTTTCAACAGGGCGGTCATAAAATTTTTCTTCATTTTTTATTTTCATACTATTTGTATATAATTACGTGATTTCTATAAATAAGTGTAGCATAGTTAGATTATTGGTAAGTTTTTGTATATATTTAATTTTTAACTTGTGTAAACTGTTGTAAACTTGTAAATATGGAGATGGATGTTTTCATAGAACCGTCACCTCCCGATCCGCTTATTACATTAATTGAGGCAGCAAAAAAGGCTGAATTTGATGATTTTGTAACAGTGACCTCGAAAAGAAAATCGAAAAAGAACGTATCCAGCCGTTTAACAAATTTCAAAGTTAAAGAAAAACCGCGGCAAAACGTAAAACCGGTACATACTGCAATGGCGGAAATGATTACGAGTCAAATCTCTGGTAATTCTCAGTCCCAATTGCCACCTAACACAACAACCATACCTGATTCTCCTACAAACTCGGCTGCTTCTACATTTAATGCTCGCGACAATGTAAGTTTTCGCTCATTTTATTCAGAAAGCGACCCTGGACCATATGTGGTACATGTAGAATTAATAGTAGCCAATCCTGAAAATAACAATGTTACCTTACACCCGATAAAGTTTGGCCATTTTCTTTATCAAAACAAGATTTACAATATTCTGGATGATGGAATAAAGCGGATTGGAAGGAATAGGTTGGAGATTAACTTTAAAAATGCTCACGATGCCAATATGTTCCTAAAAAATGAGAAATTGACAAATGGGAATTACAAGGTATCCATCCCAGCTTACAATATTTGCAAGATGGGTATTACAAAAGGCATTCCAGTAGACTGGTCCCATGAGGATATATTGCAAAATGTAAGAGTTCCAGAAGGTTTTGGCCACATTATCCGAACCAGACGAATGAGCAGGAAAGTTGTCTCTGGAGCTGTAGTGAACTGGGTGCCCACACAAACAGTAGTTATAACTTTTGATGGTCAAGCTTTACCGTCTAAGGTATTTGCTTTCTACTCATGCTTACCTGTAGAGCAGTATGTTTACCCAACTGTACAGTGCTTCAATTGTTGCCGCTTTGGCCATACCCGATTACAGTGTAGAGGCAAACCACGTTGTTTCAAGTGCGGGGATGAGCATGAGGGGCTATCTTGTACATCAGAGATTTATAGGTGTTTAAATTGTAATGGCCTACATAAAGCTACCGACAGAAATTGCCCTGAACTCCAGCGACAAAAAAATATTAAACATTTTATGTCATCACACTCAGTATCTTACCAAGAAGCTGAAAAAAAATATGCTAAGTCCAAACCTACATTTGCAGAAGTTCTTACCAATTCTCAAAATAGTGAATCTAATGTAACATTGAATGTACCTCCAACTTCAAACACTATTTCATACAAAAAAACCATTTTCATGAAACCTAAAAATCCCGCCCCAACTGTAAAAGGTTACAACCAAAAAGAACATAATGCCATAATTAACAGCTATAATATCCCATCTCCAGTAAATGGTATTGCCAATCGCAAAAACACCAATAATCCTGAACCACCACAAATTGAAATTGAAACTCTTAGTGAATTATTGAAATCTTTAATTCATATTATAACCAATTCTCAAATACCAGAACACGTAGCAAAAAATTTAATTAACAATATTTCAATGACTTTATTTGATTGCTTTAAACATGGCTACGGTCCTTCAGTGGAACACTAGAAGTGTGCGCTCTAGACACTCGGACATATTATTTTTGTTAGGTAAGTATAATCCCTCAATAGTAGCTCTATCCGAAACCTGGCTAGTTCCTTCTTCTAGGTTTAAGATCTCTGGGTTTCATATTCTCAGGGATGATAGAAATGATGGGTACGGGGGCTCTGCCCTATTGATAAGGAAGAATTGTATATTTTCTTCTATACAGCTTCCTTCCTTTGATAACACTAATTTAAATGCAGTTGCAGCTCGCATTGGTAGCATATCCTACCTCTCAATATACATCTCTCGTAAAGATATTACTGTTATACCAGTATTAAAAAAAATTATAGAAGTTTTGCCTCCCCCTGTAGTTATTGCAGGTGATTTCAATGCACACCATTCTTTATGGGGCGCTCCAAATGATGACGTGCTAGGGGTGCAATTAGTTGAGCTATTAGATGATTTGAACTTGTGTATTATAAACGATGGCTCAGCTACTCGTTACTATATTCCTGGTCAGAATCCGAGTTATCTTGATCTATCCATATGTTCTTCAGCTCTTTCTTCTCTTCTTTCCTGGAAACGTTTGTCACTGTCTCATGGCAGTGATCATTATCCTATAATATTAACTCTACCTGATCAAGCTATTAAAACTGTTCAAAAATTACCCCCGTTACTTAAATATAAACTAACAAACTGTGACTGGGACTCTTTTAGTAATGATTTGGATCGAAAAATTCAGCAATCTCCCGTAGTTTCCTTGGAAAATTTAAAAGAGTCTTATGATAACCTCATTTCCAGTGTAATAATGACAGCTGACAAACATTTTCAATTAAAAAATGTTGCTAGGGGCAAAATGTCTTCCCCACCGTGGTGGGATAAAGAATGCTCCGAAATGGTAAAAAAAAGAAACAAAGCTGAAAAACACTGCAGTGTTCAATTAGACATGAGCTCATTTCTTAAATTTAAAAATGTCACAGCTGCAACAAAACGTTTTCTTAAGAAGAAGAAAAAGTTGGGTTGGGGCAATTTTTGTGCCTCTTTATCTCCGGATACTCCTATATCCATGGTATGGAACAAAATGCGACGATACAGAGGTTCTTGTAATAATACTGAGATCAGTTCTTTTAACACTGACTGGGTAGAACCTTTCCTAAATAAACTTGCCCCGGAATTTGTTCCGTCCCATTGTGAAATGCCATATCTTTATTATTCCCCTAGTCCTGTGAATAATATTTTTACTTTAAGTTCACATTTTTCATTAACTGAATTAAAACTGGTGCTTAAGCGTCTCTCTGACTCAGCTCCTGGAGTTGACGGGATACCTTACTCTTTTTACATTAATTCGAATCACGACACTTTGAATTACATTTTAGATATTATTAATATTGTGATTGACACAGGGAAAATTCCAGATAGTTGGAAGCAACAGATAGTAATTCCTATTTTAAAGCCTCACAAAGATCCTTCAGATCTCACATCATACCGACCAGTTGCTCTTTCAGTTACCATTTGCAAAATTTCGGAACACTTAATCAAAAACAGATTAGAATGGTACTTAGAAAAAAATAATGTGTTTCCTAATAATCAATTTGGATTTAGAAAGGGTAGAAGTACGATTGATAGTCTTAATATTTTTACTTCGGATGTGTTAATTGCTTTTTCCAATAATGAGTCTGTTGTAGCTGCTTTTCTGGACATTACGGCAGCATACGATAATGTAAATCTTTTCCTTCTGAAACAAAAAATGCTCTCTATCAATATCCCTGTTAAATTTGTAGATTTTATATTCAATTTATGTACAGGTCGATCAATATCCGTAAGAGTTCCTGGTGTTAATCTTTCTTCCAGACTTATCTGGAAAGGGGTTCCCCAGGGATCTGTTTTAAGTCCCCTTTTATATAAAATTTATACTCATGATCTTGATCGCTGTGTTCTTTCAACGTGCTCAATTCTTCAATATGCAGATGACTTGGTCGTGTACAATATCAATAAATCAGCTAGCGCAGCCGCCGATAGCGTCCAACAGGGTTTAAATGAGTTAACACAATGGCTGATAATACATAACTTAAATATTTCTGCAGATAAAAGTGTCGTGGTTACCTTTTCGCGGAGAAAAGTAAGAGCGAATATTAATATATCTATAGGTAATACGTATATTACAAATTCAAATGAAGTGCGTTTCTTAGGTGTTAAGCTAGATTTCAAAATGTCTGGCCTAGCACACGCAAATCATTCTGCCACTAAATGTGAGAAAACTGTTAATCTTTTAAGGTCACTTGCTGGGGTATGGTGGGGTGCTCATCCGTCCACCTTGAAACTGGTATACAATGCTCTTATCAGAAGTATTTTGGACTACGGGACTGGTTTATGTCCGTTAAGTAAGCAGGTTCAACATAAGTTGAACCTCATTCAGTCCAAAAGTCTTAGAATAATTGCAGGTGCCATGAAAAGCACTCCTATAAATGCACTCCAAGTAGAGTGTGGGGATCCTCCACTTCATCTTCGGAGACAATTTCTTTGTGATCGTTTCTTATTGAAAATCATACAGTACGAATTACATCCCCTTATTCCCAAAGTGATAGTCCTACATAATTTGATAAAAAGCAATATATCATTTTGGCGTAATAAACCAGTTCCACCAATAGTTAAGAGTTATGAAAAATTTATTGACCTCCGATGTAGTGTAGTGAAAACATCCTGTCACCCCCTGTTTAATTATGATTATGAAGTGTTGACATTTGCTCCTTCAGTCTATCCATCCATCGGAATATCCAAAGATACAACTGACCCTGAAGTGAAATTGAACAAATTTATTAACGATTATGGAACTAATGCAGAATTGTTTTTTACTGACGCCTCCAAATCATTTAGTCAGGACAACTGTTCTGTAGGTGCCACTTTTTTGCAGCATCCATTGGGTTACTTTAGACTTTTTAAATACCCCGCTTTATATACCATTTTTTCCGGTGAAGGCATGGCTATAATGGAATGCCTCAATTATATTTTAGAAAAGAAAATTACCAAAGCCATTATATTTTCTGATTCCTTGAGCTTCCTTGAGTCTATTGGTTCTAACCCATTTGATAAAAATAACTTTTCATTCCTTTCATTATCGGTAAAGAATAAATTAAAACTTTGTGCGGACTTAAATATGTCAATTGTTCTAGTTTGGATTCCTGGACATAAGGGAATTCAAGGTAATGAATCAGCTGACCAACTAGCGGGATTGGCTACTACTAATGGTAATTCAGAATTCTCGGATGTTTACAGCCAGGATTTACTTAATATTGCTAAGTCGTCGCTTATTGATAGTTGGAATCAGGAATGGTCTGACCCAAACCAGCAAAAAGGCCGATTTTTCTTTAATTTTCATCCCATAGCTAGTACGAAACCATGGTTTTCAAAATTGAAATTAGATAAGAAAACGACATCTATAATATCGAGATTAAGATTTGGCCACTGTTCATCTCCTGCTCATTTAAGCAGAATTAAAGTTAGAGACTCACCTCTATGTGATTGTGGAATGGAAACCGGTAATATAGAACATATTTTATTTTATTGCAGTTTATACAACAATCCATCCTTATATGACCTTCTTGTAAAGAATAAAGCTCGTCTTCCTTTTAGCCTTTCCTGTATCCTATCTTTATCTCATAATAAGTACATTTTATGTCTAACAAAATTCCTATCCATTCATAACATAGTATTATAATAATTCCCATTATATATATGTAATTTGTTGCCCGTACTTCATGCCCGATGTAACCCTGCCCTGTCCTTCCTGGGGGGGAACTTATAAATCTTTCAACCGCTCCCACATGAGTATACTCGCTCCTTCACTGATCTCCCTGCCTAACAAACCTACCTGAAGAAAGAAATACGCAAGAACATAGAAATTTGAAGAGGGAATCCTAACTGAAGAAAGAAATATGCAAAAACATAAAAATCTGGAAGATGTAATTTTGACTGAAGAAAGAAATTGGCTAAACAGAATCAACAGAATTTGGAATATAAAACACGACGCTGGCAGAAATGGTCTCAAATAAGAGCACCGATTGCCATGTACAGGGGTTAATAATCTCCCTGTTTAAAGAAGAAGAAGAAGGGCATAGATTGAAAATGTAATGTTACATGGCGTCACTTTTATTATTTTTCTGAGTTAGTTTACTAAGCGTACTGAGTTGTGGGAACGCAGTTTTATTTTGTACAGGGTTGAGCTTGGAAGTCATGAATATGAAAGGTTCGTAGAGGGAGGGTCGGTCCATGGCAGTTACCTCAAAATGGCGGACTTTCTCCCTGGAACACCAGTTAGCAGCTTTGGAGCAGGTGTTTTCGAGGCAGTTGACGTCGTCAGGTCCTGTACGGTTTCCTATTACCAACATTACTACCTGTAATTCGGAAAGAAATAGGTTACATATAGATTAAACCGAATTTAAAAATTAAATGTTGCATTGCTCGTTAAGCATAAGGCTACCATGTGATATTTCAAATAAAATAAGTTTACTCCAGAACTACGTTCCATAGCACGTTTAAATGCGAAACAATTAAAAATGTAAATAATTAGGCAAAAACTAATTTATTGCAATTCACTTTGGCGCAAAGTGACAGGCTTATGATAACCCCTCCATTTCTCATGAAGGGGCCTTTTTCAAATTAAACATTCATGTGTTTAGGTAGTAGATTATGCAAAATGAGTAGCTACCCTCACAGGACATGTTGCTTTTAGCCACTTTACTTATCGTCCAAGAAGTTGATTACACATGGCAAATAGGAACAGAAGAGCCCTAACCTCTTTCTTATCCTTATTGCGGTCAATATCCTTCTTCAAATACATGAGCACGTCAAGTGACTCTGGTTTGGTTGTGTCATATACCATGACGTAGCCCTCTGCGAAGCCAAGGTAGTGGCGTTGCAGCACCTGGTTGGCTGTCAGTTGCATCGTCGGTGATTGAGGGGGTCCTGTAAATGAATATGTATGGTTGTTGTATGATAACTTTCTGGTAATGAATTTTAATTTTAATATTAATTTAGTAACAAGAGTAGCACCACATTTAAGGATAGGCTACATAGGCCATTGCCCTGGGGCCTCCACCACAAAGGGGCCCCCACCACAAATGAGTAGAATTAGTTAGAAAATTAGGTAGATAGAAATATGGGAAGTTAATTTTCTACCAATGTGTGCTGAAATTTTATTACTAGCAACTGCATCCCATCAATTCAATTAATTTTAAATAATGTATACTATACCTGGTAAAGTGATAAAAAAATGTAATAATAGAAAATTTACTGGTAAATCTAAGGTTACATTTTGAATTATAATAATCTATTTTATCTATAAAATGGGGCCCCACCACAGGTGTAATCCACAGACCCTAAATATGGTGTTGAACAAGAGAACAAATTTAGTAAAAACTAGAGTATTAAATTAAATTTGTAACTTACACAAAGTACACATTAGTCTAGTGCAGGCATATAAGCAACTCGGTAGTCCGGAAGACAATAATGCGACACAGGATTAAAGCACTTATTTTAAAAGGAAACAAGTTCCCTGGTCAGTCTTCATGGGACTTTGGCCCAACACCCTGGAGCAAATCTTAAGTTTATTATTCTTTGCAGTTAATTTAAGGATAGTTTAGTTTATTTATAATGTCAATATAAATAGCATAAAATTACAAATGACATGAAGAAGAAATGATATAAGTAGTACTTGACTCGATACTACTATTACTATAAGCTCACACCTGTTTCCCTTTGGGGTAGGCAGAGACCACAGAACCCCATTTGCCCCGGTCCTGACTTGATACTGTTGCAAAGATTACATCGGCTAAGGAACTTAAGCTCTCATATTATAGTGATGACCTTTAATTAAGAAGAGAACTTAAATTTCCTTACTAATCCAAAAATAATGATTTTGCTTAAATACTGTGCTTTAGTTGATGGAACTTTATTATTGCATTCCTGTGGATCTACATACTCATATCAAAATAGAGTCAAGCCAACCACTGAATTCGGTAAAAATTTACTTGGAAGATTTCACTCGAACTTAGAAATAGAGCAACAAACAAATGCAACAAATGAAATAAAAGCTTGAGAAATTGGCGACCCGAGTAAACTAGTTGCGATTCAGTAAATACACTAAACATGACTGAAAAGATGGAAATAATGATGAAAAACAGTCAAATGTTTCTGAATTTCTTAGTCCGTTACTAAATAAAAAAAGTAGTGTATAAAAACCTTTGAACTCGCCTGTAAGCGGTGGCTCGAGCCCTGCAGTGTCGTAGAAACACACCCTCTCCTTTGTTCCCCGATCGGTCTCAATATTGGCCACGTAAATATCTTCTATCGTCGGATAGAAACAAGTCTTCAAACTAACGTTCCCGTAAATTAACTGTTCAAGAATAGCCGTTTTACCAACTCCCTTCATTCCGCAGATCACTACCTTGCTAGTTTTTCCCATTTTAAAAGAAAACAAGTAAAAAATATTAGAAAAATTGGGGCTACTTGTCCACGTAATATACTTTCACTTGTAATACATAGTTAAGTGCAGGTAGTAGTTGCAGAATGTACGATTAATATACACGGTACGCTATGCTGCTTTTTACCGCGTAAATCTTAATTTAGAACATATGGAAGTTTACAAATTTGGCTAAATAAATAAATAAACATCTTTTCATTAAAGCTGATTGAGATGTCAGGTCAGATGACTGACAAGTTGTCAGTGACAACATGACAGTGACAGACGCTGTCAAGCGGTATCAAGAAGTTCCATCTGTTTGAGTTCACATTAAAACAGTCCGATTTATTGTATAAAATATTTGTTCGTAAAGGAGGTTTTATAAATACGTTTGAACGTTCCTTTACAACTATGGTTTTGACTTTGTTTCTACTTTGACTGACATTACTATATCTCTCTAATCTGTGACTGACATTTGACTTTGACTTGACAGCATGGCAGCCACGGCTTTGGATTCTGAAATAATGAAAAGCGATAAATATTCGATACTTTTGCCTACTTACAACGAAAGAGAAAATTTGCCAATTATAATATGGCTTATTATGAAATACTTGGACAATAGGTAAGCGCCGCCAAGGTGTTAAAACCTGGCATAAGTGTTGTAGCAATTGGTCAATAATTTTACATGTTTATTTATATTTTATGTTTACTTCGCAGTGGATATGATTTTGAAGTAATAGTTATAGACGATGGAAGTCCCGACGGTACCTTAGACATCGCAAAACAGCTGCAAAAGCTTTACGGTTCTAGCAAGATCATACTTCGTCCTAGAGAGAAAAAGCTGGGTTTAGGCACTGCCTATATGCACGGAATTAAGCATGCTACCGGCAATTTTATCGTTATAATGGACGCTGATCTAAGCCACCATGTAAGTATACGAAAAGCATGAAATAAACATTAAATTGGGTTTGTTACAGTTTGTTTAAGACTGAGTTAAACAGGCAAAATTAAAACTAAGTCTATTGTTTTAATTGCGTGTTAAACTTTTAAATATTTGATCTATGTACACTTTAGAAAGGGTTATAACTGCTTGTAAAAGTTATAAAAGTCAGCAAACATTTAAACACAAGGAAATTGTATTTGCCAACTTGTAAAAGCAAACATGGGGAAGAGTTGTGTTGGGTTGGGTGTGGACCTTTTTAGTTGTGTTTTTGACCGTTAATATTGTGTAAAGGACTGGTGTGACATTTCGCTACATGGGGAGGTTTGGAAGTCTAGTGGAGAGGCTTTTACCCAGCAGTAGGATAAAACTAAGGGTTATTTAAAAAAAAACTTTGTACAGGCTGTATAAATATTAAGTACTCAAATTTTTTGCAGCCGAAGTTCATTCCAAAGATGATATCCCTTCAGCGAGAGCATGATTTCGACATTGTCTCTGGTACTCGCTACAAGGATGGCGGTGGAGTATACGGCTGGGACTTCAAACGGAAGCTCATATCCCGCGCAGCCAACTTTGTTACCCAGACTCTGTTGAGACCAGGAGCTTCGGACTTAACTGGGTCATTTAGGTAAATAAGCACTTTAAAGATGTATTATATTATATACTATTACACATTCTTATTTGCCATTATTTGTTAACTCGCATTCATACTTTTTTTTTACTCTGACAAGCCATACTTATATGTTTGTGATCATGTTCTTTAAAATGTACAAGGTTTCATTTTTGGAAAAATAATGTTTGTTTGTTTTTTTCCTACTTGAAATTAACCCTAAGTTGAAAATAATGTCCTGCTGACTTCACATTACATGACTGTAATTTGGGAGTTTTGGTGCCACATGTTGTGATCACATTATTATTTTTTAATAATTTGACATTTCATATGATACCTCAAACAAGATAAGAGAATAATGAACTGTTTTTAACAATAGGAATTTATTTCAACTCAACATAATTTATGTTTTTTTACTAGAAAAAGGGAAAATTTCAGTATGTTAAAGATGTTAAAATAAAAATAAGTCATTGTTGATTGGATTTCAGATTGTACAAGAAGGACATTTTGCAGAAACTCATTGACAGCTGTGTGTCCAAAGGCTACGTGTTCCAGATGGAAATGATCATCAGGTAAGTTTAAACAATTTTACTCAGAAACTCTTTGTAAAATGTAATTTCTCACAGAATGTTCATAAAAGGCAAATAAAGACAAAGTTGTCCAAAGACGGCAGATGGTCCCAGTTCTGTTAATTTGGGGGAGGTTGGCCTACAGTATAAGCTTAGCCTCTGGTTTTGAAAACGTTCTAACTGAATAAACTGTAGAGCGAGTGTGGGTGAGTGAATTGGTTTATTGGTGGAACTACTCTCCTTTTGTACCTCTCACTCCTGTTTCTCCGTTGAGTAGCTAAGTCTTTTTTTATGGATTATACTATAACTTTTTGGTCTCATTCAGAATATTCTACACTTTAAGAGGTGTGAACCCAGCCTAAAAAAGCGCTCCCCATTCAAATGGCGATAATGTTTTCCACCCTTTAAATTAAACCTTAATCTTTGCCAATGATTTTTTGGTATATTGTCATTATGCCTTAGAACTAGGTTTATATGTTTTGATTTTTTTAACAAAAAGCGTAAATATTTTTGAAACTATTAAGAATTTTAAACAAATAACATACAAACCTAGTTCTAGGGCATAATGACAACATACAAAAAGTCATTGCTATAGGTTAAGGTTTAACGGGTAGAAAACGTGATCGCCGTTTCTATGGAGAGTGGTGGGTGCACACTCCTCTTAAGGGCATTATGTGTCACGAGTCATGACATGGGATGAAATGTGGAAATATATTTTATTATAAAAATCAAATAAAATTATAGTTAAAACTTATAAACACCGCTTGGAGTATTTGATGTTTCCAGGGCGCGCCAGCTGGATTACACGATAGGCGAGGTCCCGATAACGTTCGTGGACCGAGTGTACGGCGAGTCCAAGCTCGGCGGCTCCGAGATCGTGCAGTTCGCGAAGGCGCTCCTCTACCTGTTTGCCACCACGTGATCTGCTTCACCACGTAACGAAGAACGCCCAATTCATAAACGATACAACAACAACTACAAGAAAAACAACAACAAATACTATTTATTTATTCACAGACATACCGTGGGTCACCTGTTGGTAAGTGATCACCACCGCCTATCAGCGTTGCCAGATTAATTTTCAGGCAACGCGGGATTTCGAAGCCTTTTGTATAAAAAAGCGGGACTAATTCGTCGAACGCGGGACATAACATAAATGGCTACTGTCGCTAACAAATTAAACAGCGTGAATTTGCAAGGACTCTTATTCAACTCATCTCAACTACTTTACGATCGGGTACTGATTCAAATCCGGCTCGAAGGACCACTTTGTCGCTAACAAATTAAACAGCGTGAATTTGCAAGGACTCTTATTCAACTTATCTCAACTACTGACATACATCAATTATAAAAGAACATCTTCAAAAATATTAAAAAAATAATCAAAAAGAATAATTTATCTGCCAGCGTTGCCGACAGCTACAGTGATGATAGATAGCTATAGAATATGTTTTTTAATAAAAATATGGTGCTTTGCCAAAAAACGACTCCCATCTAGGTTACTAGTCGAATATCGCCCTAAAACGGGACGTCCCGCCAAAATCGGGACGTCTGACTAGGCTGCCGCCTATAGACACGCTCAACGCCAAGGAGATTGCAGATGCGTTGCCAACGCACACGGCTAAGATGGAATGCCTCTTGATGTTAAGATTTTATTGCAAACGTCCCCGCTGACAGTACTGGAAACAAGGGTTAAAGAGGCACTATAAGTAGAAGGGACGCTTGCGAATACAGATCATTTAAAATTGAATCTTGACGTACGTCATTAAAGTTCAAAATGAGAATCTTTTATGAATTTTACCGTTGTAAATTTAATTTGACCCCTATTAGACCAAGATGACAGGTGATATTTGACATATTATGACATTCATTGCTAACTCAAAAGAGTTTTTGTATTGCCAGGTTTAAAAAGTGGCACTTAAGAAATTTGTCGTAGTAACGTATGAATTGAGACTCACTCGAATTTGTCACAATACTGACAGCGACAAGGTACTAAAACGTTCAGCTACTTCTGAGGATGACCGTACGTAATGTACTCTCAATTGTCGTTGTCACCTGACATATGTTAGTTCAGTGAAATAGGCCTGTACTAGTTTATGGGTAAACAAGTCGAATTGGGCCGTTGACGTAAACATTCCACAGCTGAAGAAACCCGTGCGCAATATACAGATGTATATAATATGAATTAACATAAGATTAGCAATAAATATTTTTACGACATCATATGTAGTTTTATTTACATAAAAGTACAAAAAACAAACGTGAAACAGACATACAGTAATGTATAGTCGGCCAAATATTTGCTTAGTCACTTTTAAACCTTATCCCTTTGCAATCATTCATGAAATGCTTCTTTCATGAATCAAACATGATTCCTTTCATGAATTCTGGTCGAAGGGAGTCGCTTTCCGTCGTTTTCGCGGACGGTTGCTGGACACCCCGAAACTAGGTCACACGTCGCCGAAGTAACGTGCTAATTTTAATGTTTTGTTTTATAAATATGAATGTTAAAGACTTTTAAGGTATTTTTTCTATGGGCCTATGCAGCTTCAAATAAATGGTTCTATTCTATTCTAATACCATCGAAATATGTGTAAGCAATTTCTTGGTCAACTATATAGAGACGAACTCATCTTTTTATGACAGGGCGTCTGAACCTGGGGTCCTGTCTCGAGTGCCGGGGTCCGAAGTACACGATTACGGTAACTTTAGTAACAGATTTGAAAGGGGTCCGTAGGATTTTCGAAACTTTGAAAGTGGTCCGCAAATTGGTGAAGGTTTAAGTAGTTTAAACCTTGTTTTAAGGTCACAGCGAGTAACTATGAATTCAAGGGTATTAAAAAAAGGTTTTGCAGTATGTTTTACCAGTGGCCCGTTTCACGAAGCTACAAGTTACAATTTTACAAGTCTAAACCGGCAACGTTGGTCATTATGCCCATTGTCATTGGTCATTATTGACCAATGTTGCCGGTAAAATTGTAACTTGTAGCTTAGTGAAACGGGCCACAGAATATCTATATTTGCATTAATTAGGTCTTTAATACCAACCCCCTTTAAATTATCCGCCAATTAAAACCTAATAAATTGTTTGTAATTAATAGATTCAGGCGTTACTTTGCGGAGGTCCATATCAACAAACTGGATCACATTACCTTGCTACTCCGCGAAACCAGTGCCGGGCTCCTGCATTATACCTGTGTCTGTGCGACATATATTTATTCATACAACACCCCACCCTCCTCCCACGAAACAACATATATCACACAGACTCAACTACACACGGCGTACATCAGTACGCCATTTCAAGTAGCGAACGGTCGTATTATTTGATCCCGATGATACCTCGTACAGAAGCGAAACGCGCGTCGATCGTGTAGTTTTAGTGGTGGTGATGTGTAGTTGAGTCTGTTGTTTCGTGTGGAAGCAGTTACAATGTTATTTTACATTTTAAATATTTCTAAATTTAACACAGTAGGTAGGTGTACAATATTTGGAGCCAGGGATCGCCAATACAAGTCGGGATCATTTCCAAACATCCTTGTCCAAGATATAGTCATTGATTTTATAATAAGTTCGAGAAATTAATGTCTTCTTGCGAAAGACTCGTTTATATACATGCGAGATACCTTGTTCCATTGTTAACTACGACATTTTTATCTTTTCCCAAACCGTACGAGACAAACAAGCCACATACGCACTTCCAAGCGTACATAATGAACCAAAACTAATTGCAGCAGAAGCAATGTTAACACAGCTGTAGGTTAACCACCCTAATTATGCCATTACAGCTCCAACTGCGAAGCTAACATGTACAAATTAGCCGTTTTACTCTTCATAACGGGCGCTTTAGCTAAAATTAATAATCCCAAGTACGATTATATACTGTTCGAGCATTCGAATAGTGTTGTCGATGTGCCAAGGTTTGCCGTAAAGAGGGATCCTACCGGGTCTACGTGGGTTCTCAGTTTGAACAGCGATGTGGCAGCGTTGAAACTTAGGGCTGCGACGGCGGCTGAGGCGGAGCAGGTGTTCCCTGCTTCGAGGTTCGACAGCGGGTGAGTACCTACTTACACGTATTAATTTGAATAAGATTTGAATGCAAGAATTAGAAATAAACTAGCGAGCTGTTTCCCCTGAGTTCATCTGCGTACAATAATTAGAGAAGCATATTTCTATCTTCAAGGTTTCATCTCTCACCAAAGTATACCAATTGTCGTCAATCAGTACAGCGTAGTATAGTATAAACATAAAGCTAAAGAAAATCACCTTTAGTACCCGTTATGAGGTATGATTTTTCAAAAACGCTGAAACACTCGTTATTTTTATCAAAAGCTTAAAAATGAATTTTCGTATTCCTAACCGGATAATTGATCCCCATACGAACTTTCATCTTCTATTTCACCCCCTACAAGTTTTATTTTTGCGACAGATGGTAGCCTATGTCCTCCTCCAAGGGTCAATCTATCTCTACATCAAAATTCATCAAAATTGGTTCAGTGGTTCAGGTCAAAACACGTAACAAACAAAAAAAATCTTGTGGAGATTTTTACATTAATAATATTAACTTTGGAGTACCTAGCTAAGTACCTACTTCTGTTTTTCTTAATATTTGCATGCTGATTCATCGGCTGAATATAGTTTTTATAGTTTATATTACGCATTTAAGACCTATATGCACAAGTAGGTATACGTATTCTTCGCAAATAAATGTTATTTCTTTGGATGTCGACTTGCTTAAAGTACCTACTTGCAAACAAAAAAAACATAAACATTTGGTGGCAGGTCCTGTGAAACGATCTATAATAAATACTTAATGTATTTATATAATTCGAATAGGTATTTGACTCTGCGACCCTACGATGACCGTCCAGTGGCCCTAACATGACTGGCCAAGTTTAGTTTATCTCTATCTGCGTGCCTTTCTTATGACACTAGTTAGACAGAGACACAGGGAGGGGTTAAACTAAACCTGGGCTGTCATGTTAGGGCCGCAGGACCCCAATTCTCGGGTTATGCGAGATACGTCAAAAAATGACAGATTTACAAGGGATTTGAAAGCTGTTTTCGTGCGAGATGAATCTCGCATAAAACGAGGATCGCCCCGCAAGTCTTATGTGGCTCTGTCGAAGAGTGTCGTAATAAAGGGATGCACAGAGAGTTTAATTCAACTTGGCCGGACTGTTAGAGTCACTGAATGTTATCTAAGTATTAGATTAACTACCTATTTTTTTAGCCCCACTCCCCGTCAGGGAAGGAGGCTGAAGAAAGATGACCCGACCAAGCCGAAGGCGTCAACACCCAACGCTGTTCCTCGGACATTGCCAAAAGATGCCGACGAGAAAGCAATACTTGTAGAGATCATGAGAATTATCAATAAATTTGCGTAAGTGTAGTAATCTATCGATATGAGCCTTTGCCCGGGTTTGAATCTTGTTTGAGACGAAACGGTCAAGCTATTCCGCCATCACACTTTCCTGCCATAAACTGCCATTGAATGATTTGGAGAGTGAACTCGGGTTTTCTCGAGTTCTGCCCCTCTAGCACACTAGCGTTTATCGCTGACATAAAGCATTCGTCCCTTTCGCACACGCATACTGGTTAGAACGGGGTAAATGCTTTATGTCATCGATAAAAGCTAGCGTGCTAGGCCCCCTGGTCCTTGTTTGAGTTTAAACTGTTCCGCCACCATACATTACTGCCATAAACTGCCATTGATTGATTTGTACTGTGAAATTGGTGTGAATTTTCTTTGTGTTGTCATTGCGTAGCATTTTAGTGTGAACTTGGGTTCACTCGGGTTCGGGTTCTTGTTTGAGTTTAAAGTGTTCCGCTACCCAACTTTTCTACTATAAACTGCCATTGAATGATTTGGAGTGTGAACTCGGGTTCACTCGGGTTCGGATTTTTATTCGAGTTTTAAGTGTTTCGCCACCACCTTTACTGCCATAAACTGCCAATGAATGATTTGGAGTGTGAACTCGGGTTCATTCGGGTTCGGGTTTTTATTTGAGTTTAAACTGTTCCGCAACCATACTTTACTGCCATTGATGGATTTAAAATTTCTAGATTGACCACCCACGCCGAACCTGACGCATACTTGCCCGAACCGAACGACGATGGTCCAACACTAAAGGTTTGTTTTTATCTCACTCCTTAGTATGAGCAGCGGTGCTAACATGACTGTCCAAGTTTACTAAGTAAAACCCCTTCCTGCGGCTGTCTAACTGTCATATCCCTTTAAAATCTATAATTTTTTGATACATCTCGAATGCGAGATGAATCTCGATGACTGCAAGGATTGGGGTCCAGCTTAGCCTAAATTTATTCGGTTTCAGCTGTATTTCAAAGGCGCCCATACATCGCTGGTAGTGAAGGCGGAAGGGAGACGGTGGCAGTACGTCATCGGACCTCCCGCTCTATTTCCCGAGTGGTTTTACGAGGAGCACACGGTCGACGGCCGCGATTCTAAGGGCACTTTCGTGGATGTGCCCAAAGCTGTCAAAATGGAGTTCTACAGTGTTCTATTCCACATGTTAACCATGTTTTTGAGTTTCCCCGTTTAAAAAAGGCAGGGTCGAAATAAGTAAAGCAAAGATGTGCACATAATCACCATTGACGTGCTATTCAAGATTGTGTACCCAGCGCCCTTCATGCAAATGGCAATAACGTTTTGGTGTCCTAACTTTATGGTGTTGCCGTGATTTTTTAATATGCTATTAGAACATGTTATGTTATACCTTAGAACTAGGTTTGTATGTTTTGATTTTTTAAATATGTCTCATAGTTTTGAAAACATTGTCACTTTTTTGTTCTGTTTGAAAGTACTAAAATGCTTTTGCATTTCAAAAATCAAAAAGAATTCAAAAATAGAAAAACGTACAAACGCAGTTCTAAGGCATAATAACAGAATACACTAAAATAAGGTGGAAAACGTTACCGTCGTTTGTATGGGTGGGATTTTTTTTTTTTGTTTTTTAGCTTTTACCTGTAATTTTTTTAAATATCTTATTCACTAAAACAGTTTAACTATCAATAATATAGGCGTACAGAAATAAAACCACAATACAAGTTTAATTATTTTATTGAAATTAAGTGAAAACTATAGTAAACAATAGTCTTACCTAACCAGTACATTTCATTTATAAAGGAAACTAACAAATTATAAAATAATCATATTCCTTTGATACTACGGAACCTAAGTGTTAATGCATAATTGTATGAAAAATATATTGGATAAAAAAAATAAGCTTTTATTTAACGCTTCTACATAAACATAATTTTTATCTGCTAGACTAAACTTGCAATCGGTTTATTTAGAAAATTTGACAACTGTCTTAGAAACACAGTCAAAATACTCCAGCAAATAAAAAAATACAATTCTTCCATTAACCAACAAAATTTACAATTCACTTTCCTACAAGCCGTGCTACTAAAGGAAATAATATATAAATGACGTCAATACTTTTTTTTATACAACATAGGAAGACAAACGAGCAAATGGGTCATCTGATGGTAAGTGATCACCACCGCTCATAGACACTCGTAACGCCAAAGGGATTGTAGATGTGTTGCCAACCCAGAAGGCTAAGATGGAATACCTCTTGTGCCAAAATTGCACCGGCTGTCTTGCTCTCCACGCCGGAACACAACATTGCAAGCACTGCTGCTTAGCGGCACTGCACTGCGGCAGGATTAGCGAGAAAGATGGGGGGGGGGGGGAGTAGCGATCCGGACGGACCTTGCTCAAGAAGACATACATGTGAATAATAGAGGGAACAACAACAGACCTGAAGTGTAAGTGAGACAGCACGCGACCAAACGCCATTTATAAATTCTTTCTTTATAGGCGCCGCTTAAAAATCCGAATGTTTAGATTCATCTTATCTATACAATCTAAGTAGTTATTAAATGAAATAATATTTTAAAAATGAAAACGACAAAACTAATTAACTTTCTTCTTTGCCCTGTTGAGCATCAATCGTTTTCCTAATATATATTTTAAGATTATATCTCCATTTTAATATACTGTTACTTTTTATCCACGTATATATCGCATAGCTGTAACCAGAACGACCGTTAAAGGCCAGACCACACCGGATGCGTATAATCCAGCTCGCCTCGTAAAGCTGCGTTTCGTGCACGCTACGCAAGCGATGTGGCATCTCAAAAACTTCCAAACATCACGACCGGCGTGTGCACGCGCGTCTCCGGAGTCGTGCTGCATACGCACGCGGTGTAGCCCGACCTTAAAATTAACGCACTCACTGCTGGTAATATAAAGACTATTGCGTACCCAGCTATCTCAATACAAACGGCGATAACGTTTTAACCCCTCGAAACCTTAAGCTAGCCATGGAACAAAAAAGCCGTCAATATTTTGAAAACTATAAAGAATACTAGCGAACACCCGTGACTTCGTTCACGTGGAATTAGTAGCCTAGTAGGGGAAATATATTAACGTACCGCCTTAGAACCCTATCGCAATGACTCGCCGCGTTAAACGCCAGGCTATGTCATACAAATGTCATGCGTATGTCTCTTGGACTAGGTTCTACGGAGGTACGTGTTTCAATTTCCTTGACTGTACGTTAGGGATATAGCTTTCTATATCTGAAAGAACTTTTGAAATTGGTTCTGTAGTTCCAGAGATTACCACTTACATGCAAACAAACAAACAAAGTTTACCTCTTTATTATATTAGTGTAGATGTAGATAAAAAAAAATCAAAACACAAACCTACTTCTAAGGCATAATAATAAGCTTGAAGGTTAAGAGGGTGGAAAACGTTACCCCCGTTTGTATGGAGAGCGTTGGGTATACCATAGTCTTAAATGCGTAACTAGACGATATACATAGAAATAAAACACCATTTTACGAATCTTCGGCAAAGTTTTCCGAACGCTTTGAAAATGGAGTCAATGACGTTTAACTAACTTTCCCATGCTCTAAAACCGCTTAGAATACTAATTTTATTCCGACAAGGTTTGAAATGCAAGTGGGGTGTTAGGACCTTCCTTTTCGTGATTCGGTTTGTTTGAATACAAAATGGCGCATAAAATAAAACAAAATTTTGGCATTTTCCATGGTACAAATAATCCTAAATATATGATAAACTTACATAATTCCATTTTATGAGTACCTAGGATTTGTTAACAAATACTTTTAATGCAAAATCTTCAGAATTCAATTACTATGTTAGGTTTACAACGTGTCGTTAGCCTATGGACAAAAATTAATACTAGACAGCAAAGATTTGTTAGAAAACTTTAATTTTCTTTTCCTGTAATGAAAAAAAACAACTGTCACAGCATTCCTGAGAAGTGTTTCACAGTTCATTCTTTGTCTATAGTCTAAGGAGACGTTTTATATAGATGATATGATACAGTTAGTAGAATATTATCTTTATTGTTAGTCCTTATAATATTGTCTAGTAAGTTATAAGTAAATACCTTTTTTTTAATGGACTGTAAAGTCGCCTTCAAACATTATTACAATTGAGTAAAATCACGAAAGCGCCGACATCTAAGTATACAGCCAACCTTCCAAAAACAATCCACAGCCTTATGTTTCTGACAATAAACTAGAGTTGACATACTTTTGAAACGTTGGGAAACATTGGCTGTAAGGTAACCCGAGGTTGCTGTAACTAATCCATTAATCTTCCTTCTAGCTATATTTTCTAGTGGAAAGTGACGTTTTTCAGTGGCAAAAGAAACTACGAGTTTACACACATAATTAGTTGTCTTTACACAAAAGCTGTAAGACTGATGATAAATACATTAGTTACAATAACCCCATAGTCACTATTTAAGGTTTCCGCCCACTAGACCGGAGCATACCATGACCGTAACCGGCCCGGCACAGACAGAAAGATAGCCGCACGCACTCATGAACTCACACGCGTTTGTATAGTCGACCAAGTAATTGCTTAACCACTTTTGAACCTTACACCTTTGTAATACGGTCGAAAAGTGGTCAAGCAATTTCTTGGACGACTATACGCCGTCGGGGCCACTAAACGTCCCTTAAAGGGATAAGTTTGCCTATGTACATCACTGTATTTCTTTTTGTCATTTATGTTTTTTTTGTACAATAAAGAATTTACATACATACAAACATGGTGACGCACCGTATGGTACCTGTTTTAACGTCCGCAGTAAGCGGATACTTCTGTAGTTCCGCAATCACTGGCCTGGCAACGTCCCGAGTCGGGACCTGTAAGCAGCACGCAGCTGACTGGCCGGTCCGGTTACGTGCCTGTGAGGTGGTAGGCAATTCGTACATAGATTATTTTTTTGCACGTGTCGCATCGGTAACGGTCCTATGATACGGTCTAATGGACGGAAACCTTCACTTTGGCGCTCGTGACTAACTTGCCAGCTTGCCACTGGTCTACTTATCTTACACTATTCTTTCGCGTAGACGGCAGGGCAATAGAGGCATGATACTAAAACGATCCTATTATTTTTGAAGTCGTCTCAAAGTCATAATTAACAAGAGCAGTGTTTCTCAACCTTTTCCAAGGGCGTCCGCCCTAATGCAACCTTACCATGACCAGTGGACAAAATCAAACAAAAAAACCGCTTGGATACGTTTATATGTAACACTCATATGAGTCTATTTGACTTACACAAAAAATGCCACGCCCGTCAAAAGCTCGGCCGTGTCGTTATGCCTCAAAAATTTTACTTTTAATATTTATTTCGTCCGCGGATCCCCTGGGATAGGTTCGCAGACCCCAGGTTGAGAAACACTGAAATAGAGAATCGGAGCCAAAAAAGGTTTAAACTTTTCTGAGTCTATATAGCTTTAGCTAAACTGGAAGATTGAATGCAACGTCAATAAGAAATACGCCACTATAACTGAGTCCTTTCAATACATCGGTATACATATTGTACTGATAATAATGCAGTTTTAATGTACAGTCAACCAAGCCCTGGGCCCCTGTAGAACTAGGGTATGCAAAACAGATTTTCATTGTGTTAAAAAAACCGGTTAAAACCGGATATTTTAGAAAATAACTGGGTTTGCATTCCCTATGTTGAACCTTTTTAATAATTAAAGTCAGAAAGACTTTTCACATCATAATACAGCGATTACTCATTGCGACAATGTTCTACAATTGACTGTACCTCCAGCAATGCTTCAATGAAATATGCTTAAACAGCCGACAGAAACAGTCGAAAAGCTATCGGTTTATCATGCAGTTTTAATTAAAAATTCAAATCAATTGAGAGGTCGACAAGTGATTACGAATCTTATTGCAATGCGATAAACATTCGTTTCTCATGAAATTACAGCATCAAAGCAACGTCGACAAGTCCTGAAGTTCTTACATTATTAGTGTGACAAGATTCCTTCCTTACGCGTCTTTGACAGCGCTTACAACAGTAAATATATAGCAGTAAAACAAACCAGTCCAAACTTTTAAAATGACGCACAGTACGCCCCGCAACGAGATCTTATGGACCCCACTGATGCTGCGAAAAGTCGTAACGATCAGATTGCACCGTTTGATCGGTATTGTCTAGTATCATGTGTAAGAAAATGAAATTCGCGTTTGACATTGCGTTGTGACGGCCTAGCGTGTCGGTGGCAACTTTTGTTTGTGCTGTTGGCGTTGAAAAGTTTAACTGTGGCCGCGTTCCGAATAACGTTTATATCGCTAGAAGCGCTTACGGCGCTCACGGCCCGGTCCGAATCAGTTAGCTCGCTCAAAACTATTTGAGCTAGCTTTTGATTCGGAACGATCGTGAGCGAGCAAAAAACGCTAAATCTTCTAACCTATGGAACTAACTTAACCGTCAAAAGTCAACTGACTGACTGAAATGTTAAGCATATTTCGAATACTACATTCATCTCTCATCATAAACCGGGTTTGCGCCATTAGTAAATTACAGTAGGTACGTCAAATGCCACTTTGATGTTTCCATTCAAATCGCTTACACCTGTGTTAGGGATGTTAGCCATATGTATGACGTCATCAATGACGTCACGGCATGTCTCGTAAGCAATGCAGGCGTGACTTATACCGCCATTTTGAGCGCTGTGAGCAATGATAATATAATGCATGGATGTACAGTGTCAAACTAAATGACAGCAGAAAAACGGCCCGACATAAAAGACGTTACAAATGCAAATTATTAGTTTAACATTTATAGTCATTGGATTTACAACTTTACGTCTAACTGCATAAAATAATAATTTATTGAGTTTCGTTGCAAATAGGTTTTTTTTACAAAATAATAGCATTGACAGCAGCGCCATCGGTCCGACAAACTGACAGCGCGAGCGACTGTCGATTTAGTGTACTTTTTATCCTACTTTGATAGGCCATTTTTTAAACACTGACTAGAAGTCCATTACTTATAAGGTCAGCGGCTGTGAGCGATGTAAATATCATTCGGAATATGTAAGGCTGAGTTGCGATACTGTTCTATACATTTACTGTTCGTACCTCAATCAGTGGTTCGATGATCCGAGCTGGTTAGAGCGTGATGAAGATCCGCTTCCGGTGCAGCGCGACGGCGACGGCGAGCCACAGCAGCATGGCGGCGGCGTGCGCGGCGAGCAGCTGCGCGTGCGTGGCGGCCGGCACGCGCACGTGCAGCGGGAAGTGGCGCTTCAGCAGCTCGCTGCCCACGTACAGGAATAGCGCGTTTTGACCTGGGGGCAGGGTGAGAATGAAAATGAAAAATTTATTTTGCAAGTAGGCCATAGGCTCTTTTACATGTCTGAATACTAGCGCTTCGGAAAATGGAAGATACTACTGAGAAGAAACGCCGCAAGAAACTCAGCAGTTTATTTTTTTTTCTTCTCTTTTCATAACAGATTACAGTGCAATATACAATACTACATGACATACACACATACATAAAAAAACGATAACAATAAAGAGGGTGAGGCTGGTTAGCGCTGTTTCATTCTTTACTGCTGCCAATGTCTATTGTGGCGTATTATTCAGGGGCGTAGCGAGGTACGGGCAGGGTGGGCAGCCCCCCCCCCCTCTAGAAGATGCAGCTGAGCAGGAGTGTTCACGAACCGTAAATTTTTTCTTCGACTGCCCTCCCTTTAAGAGAATCCTGGCTACGCAATTGATACCTATTATTTATTATGTAATAGCTACTACAAATGAAAATGTTCAAGAAACGGGAAAAGCGCCAGGAGAACGATGAAGAAAAAAACGAGGTTAGAGTGAAAATTTTAGGTAAAGCGGGGGTTCAACTCCGCTCTGTAGGTACGCTCGGTCGCCTTGCCTACAGCGTAGGCAAATCGTAGTAGGTTGCCGGCTTGTCGCGCACCCGCTCGCCCGCTCTCGCTGTGTCAATATAATTGAAAACGTGAAAACGAATGCAGCGCAACCCGAACGTGTCGCCAGGGAATTTTCGGGGGAAAGGCGGACGCGGCGCATTACTTTTGACGCGCGTCACCTGCCGAATGCGTATGAAGTAATACGGTCTTTTGTGCGTATGAATAAAGATGAACTTCGTTTATTGCTTCTTCTTTCTTCGTTTATACTATTTATTCTACGGTCAAAGCAAAGAAACTCACCAGCATAGTACAGCGGCCGGCCGCCCCACTTCATCTTGAGGTCCACGAGGAAGTAGAGCACGGCCTGCAACCCGAAGGCCATGCCGGCGGTGACCAGGCAGTAGGACACGGACCACAGGTTCTTGTTGATGGGGATGACGCCGCCGTTCTTGGAGAACATGCACAGCGCGCCGCCCGCCAGCCCGAACACCAGCGACCAGAACACCCAGCGCATTATGCGGGCTCTGAAATAAAAAAAAACTTGGAGCGTTTTCACCATCGATTTAAGAAGACAATAGATATGCCATGCCTACTTGTTCGGATTGTTACAAGCCTAGCGTCACCACATTGCGACGGGGTGAAGCAGGTGAAGAGGGGCTTTCAATATTTAGCCATTGGTTCAATTTTGAATCTTATCGTAAATGTATAAAGTGCTTCTAAGTTTTCTAACTAGCAGCGACACAGGCGTCGGACAGCAGAACTAAAAATATGACGCCAATTTAAAACGTACAAATCGCAGAGCTGTTTACTTGACAATTGGCACAGAATTGCCTATCCAACATAGTCTACCAAATAGACTATGGTCGGTGACACTGCCACTGCGTTGTACACAGTTCTATAGTTTTCTCATTTCGATGGTCCTGTATTTTTCTTATTAAAATACAAGACACGACAAAATGATAGCTGAAAAACGGGACGTCCTTTAAAATACAGGACAGTTGGGCACCCCAAGCAAGGGAATTCCACTCCGCACTTTAGGTACGCTCCGCCGCCTTGCCAACCGGGTCGGCAAATCGCAGTAGGTTGCTGGCTCGCCGCGCGTCTGCTCGCTCGTTCTCTTGGCAATGTAATTGAAAACGAATGCAGCGCAACCCTGACGTTTCGCCACGGAGCTGTGGGCGCAAGGCGGAAGCGGGCGTAAGGCGAGTGTGTATGAAGTAATATGTGGTAATATGAACTTTTTGCGCGTGTCAATAAAGTTGGAATTCGTTTAATTGCGGTCGAAAAAGTGAAATTTTGCTCAAAAACGACGTGAGCGCAGAAACTAATTATTATTTATTGAATCTTAAAAAAATGTAACATTACAGCTAAACCAAACCGTTACACAGATTCTAAAACTTACTAACTAACTTACTTACTAACTCACAGCTACAAGATATCTATCTTGCTCTCTCTCTAATATTCTCTTCTATTCTATCATCAGCCTCGCTATACCTGTCGGAAACAAATCACATTCAGATCGTGCTGCGAGCAGGGAGTTGATGAGCGCAGTCGCGCGCAGAACGGAGTGTAGGCGCAATGATTTGCGCTGGCCCCAGCGCAGAGGTGTGTCGGCCGATGTACTGGTAGATAGATATTCAGTGGAGTGACCTGGCATGGTTGTAGGCGAGCATGATCCTGGTGGCGTGCGCGCCGGCCTGCACCACCAGCAGCCCGGACAGCACGCCCAGCAGCCCCTCCGGGTCGTGCGGCAGCGCGCTGCGGTACACGCGCCGGAAGGCTCCCCGCTGGTACAGGTGCGCCTCGCCGAGGAACAGTCTAGGAACAGCATATCGATCAGCCAACAAGCCATTGACTAAAAAAAATCTGCTATAGAAATTTAAAGAGTTCGTTGAAAGAAAAACTGTGTTTTTAGTTTTTTTCTATGATCACTATTTCATGAATTATCGCGAGTAGAAAAACGATGCAACTGTAACGCGAGCCCCGTGCAAACGCTCCTTGCGAACGGCCCTAAAATATGACGTCGCAATTTATACTTTGTCTAGCAAATGAAACGAGCGTGAAACTAAAATCGAGTTTTATATAACAAGAAGAGTGTTTATATGGTTACTCCCTTAACAAAAGTTGTTTTATTTTTTATCAGAGTTTTAAATGAGTATTATTTGAAACAACAAATTTATACTTAAAAAAAAAGTTTTGTACCTTTGAATCGCTATAGCTCCCATAATATATGTATTTTTAAAATTATTTTTTGACCTATATTATTTTTAAATCACGCTCCACAACAATTTTACACTATCACGCCATTTGGTTTAAGATGTCAAGTACCCAATTATGTAACTTCATTACCACAGTATACATATAAGCAGTAAGGAACCTACGTACAAACGCTCGGAACCGAAGCACTCACACAGACGCACGCTCAACACGGCCGCTAAGGCTGCTAAGGAGTCCGTCAGTCGCGGCTGCCGCGTCGAGACGGGTGGACTCGCTTTGCGTTTATCATTATTGCGTGCGCCCGAGACAATGCGCGATCTTTTTAAAGATGCCATAAAAGTATTGTGTCGTAATATGGCTGCTTGAACTCGAGTTTTTCAAAACCGGAGCTTTAACTTTTTCTTACTTCTTAAAAATGTTGTACTTTTTTAATTACCCAATTTTATTTGTAAACTCGTTAATTCATTTCATTATTTGATCGTTATAGAACCTAAGTGAACGTTGTTATAAATAATCATAATATAACTTATCTATTTTCAAAAAAATAAGAGGACAACCCTAACGCTTTACCACCTACGGGTATCTATTTCAAAAAATAGGCCTAGTTTCGGTACTGCTGTATTTATATACTGTGTCATTACTCTAAATAACACCTCTATTAATGTACGTAACAACCAGTGTGACCAACTTCAAATTAGAGATCCTGCCCTACTTAGGCTAGAAAACTGACAAATCCTGCCAAAGCCAAACTCTTCTGGCTAAGCTCCTTTAAGACTGGGTTTACAATCAGAGTTTATGAGCGATAAAAACGGAAAAACGCAGCAATGGCTGTCTCTGGTTGGGCAATGGCCACGTTTTTGCGTTTTTATCGCTCGCAAATGCTTACTGTGAACCCAGTCTAAGGCTATACTGCCAAACGTGCCAGCTTATATTGCAATCCTGCCACAAACTGCCAGATTTTGAAAACTTAAACCGATCCTGCCAGATGTCAAAATGAAGGGCTAAACCTGCCAAAAAGGCAGGATCCTGCCACATATGGTCACACTGGTAACAACCCTGCTGCCTACCTGTCGATGTAGCCAGCGATGCCGCCGGTGCAGTTCTCCAGGTTGTGGCCGGCGGCGGACAGGTGCAGGCCGCCCGGGCCGGCGTAGCCGCGCGGGCAGCCCGGCGCCGCCACCGTCAGCGTCACGCACACCTGTTCGCGCACACAGACGGGTTATAGTTGCAGGCCAACGCCGGATTTAGAGGTCTGTGGCCCGTTTCACGAAGCTACAAGTTACAATTTTACAAGTCTAAACCGGCAACATTGGTCTTTATTGCCCTTTGCCATTGGTTATTATTGACCAATGTTGCCGGTTTAGACTTGTAAAATTGTAACTTGTAGCTTAGTGAAACGGGCTACTGGCGTCACTTTTATTGGAGGTCCATATCAACAAACTGGAACAAATTATCTTGCTACTCCGCGAGACCAGTGCCGTGCTCGTACAAGATAGCCGCGTCTGTGCGACATATGTATATATCTTCATGCAAAAACCCACCCTCCTCCGCTTCTTTGATTTAAAAGTTGCAATTGCTAACCACTGAAAGTTTTCGTCCACATTGCTTACGCCTGGCAGTGTTAGCTATGTAAGCCAAATCCGTAACGTCATTGATGATCCGTAACATAATCTTGTGAGCGTCATTCGATCCGAAAATGTGAGCGCTCTGAGCGATGTAAACTGATTGGGACTGTGGCCGTAGTATACAGGGTGAGCGAACCAGATGGGTCAGTGCGGTAATAGTACATTACACCCCGAGGGTGGTGAAATAAAGAATGTCTCAGATTGCAGGAACTTGTCGCATGAGCCAAAGGCGAGGGCGATAAACTTGCGACCTGAGGCTTTCTTTATCACCACCCGAGGGGCGTACACAATTTTACGTCTTCCCCTTGCCAGGAAGTGAAAATTTCTGCTCACGTAGCGGGCGATAAATTGCTACTTATGGCCCGGGGCCGCGTAAAATCTCAAACCATAATAGATAAAGCAAGATGCCGGTTTTAAAGCTAAGTTTTGGACATTGAAGTGTGATATTAGCCGACGCCCGCGACTTCGTTCGCATGATCGCATGGATTTAGTAGCCTTTGTCAGTAAGGGATTGTGTGGCTGTCTATTAGTAAAAGTTTTTTTGGAATCGGTTCTGTAAGTCCAGAGATTACCCCCTACATACAAAAAAAGAAAAAAATAAAGTTCACCTCTTTATTATATTAGTGTAGATGTAGATTAGTGTATCCAGTATTTATTTATTGTAACACTTTACAAAACCTTGTAAAAATATGTTGTGTTTGTTTGTAGATTAGTGTAAATAATATAAAAATTCAGTATGTGACAGGACGGATAATAGCAGCTGCTCATAAAAGCTCACCTGCACAGCTACCAGCAAGAGAGTAGCGAGCCACTGCTGCCAGCCGGCCGCGATGTCGCGAAAGAGGGATCGTCCTATAAAGAAAACAGATAAAAACCAAGAGCAACGAGAGCGAGTCGGGCCCACGCGACAGGGTTCCTCGTAGCAATGGAACATCCTAGTTCAGGCATAAGTGTTTCTACATATTTATAACATTATCGGGACTTTAGCGCGATAAAAATATATTGTTGATTTACCTCGACGTTTCGGCCATGTTTCAATGGCCGTGTTTATTTATAAGTGTTTCTTACCTCATGTATGTTTAAACTATAGATGTTATATTGTAAAAAGTATTTGTGAATAAAGATTTATTTAATATTTATTTATTTATAATGTTGGTCTGGTTTTAGGGTCAGGTTGATCATCAGCGCCGACCATCGGCGTGTGTTGTTTTATTCGTGGCACGCGCAGGCATCAAACAATTAAGCGCTAGAGTTGTGCTAAATGCAGAAGTGTAATTTTTATTTATTTATTTTAATTTTATATTTTTTCCGGCGGGGAGAGAAAGACGGCGGGTTCAATTACTGGCACAAGAGGTATTCCATCTTAGCCCTCTGGGTGGGCAACGCATATGCAATCTCAGCACGCCCGGCAGCCGCGCGTCCGCCCACGACACGCCCTAATAAATAAAGTGAACTATAGATAGTAATTATTAGATTCAGGCGTTACTTTGCGGAGGTCCATATCAACAAACTGGAACAAATTACCTTGCTACTCCGAAGTTTTGTAACACGGACGCATATATACAACTTCCAACTTTCATCCTTCGGACTTCGGTCCCCAGGCATAAAACCCGCCTGGTGAGAGATCTCTCTATTGCGACCTACATCTACACCAGTTTGTTTAAACTAAAGTAAGCACGCACCCGGCGTGATGTTCTGGCTGGTCCGCATGAAAGCGCACTCGAGCGCGCCCACCACCAGGTACATGGCCGCGAGCCGCTGCAGCACGCCCGGCAGCCGCGCGTCCGCCCACGACACGTCCACAGAACCCAGCACAATTCCCGCCAATGACATAAGAAGCGCGCGCCGGGCCACCTGCAATAGTAGATTACTGCAGGAGCGGGAAGTAACCCGTTGCGGACGAGTATGTATGTATGTACGTTCTTTATTGTACAAAAAACATAAGTTACAAAAAGAGATACAGTGATGTACAAAGGCGAACTTATCCCTTTAAGGGATCTCTTCCAGTTAACCTTTGAGTGTGTGAAAGGGGTATCATAATAGGGACAGACAAAGAGCAATAGCAAAAAAAAAAGGAAAAGGTATGTAAAGTGAGTATGAGTAAAAAAAACTGCTGAGTTTCTTGCTTCGTTTCTTCTCAGTAGAATCTTCCATTTTCCGAAGCGCTAGTAGATTCAGATATGTAAAAGAGCCTATATGGCCTACTTGCAAAATAAATTTTTCATTTTCATTTTCATATGGGGGAGAAGACCGACGCCTTTTATAATACGAGACGGACAACTGCCAGTCCTTGTTGCTTTTCTCAACCTATGCAAACATGTAAGGTAGGCACAGGCTCAGACTCAGATTCCCCGCTTCAATCCCCAAAGAAGACGGGTGAATTGGCTGACTCCCAAATACACGCAAGCCGAATAAAACCTTTGAGTTTTGCCTTAGCATGATGGATATTGTGATAAGTAGACGCAAGCCAAATAAAAGCTGTATAGTAGCTGTATAAAAGTGCCTTTGAGTTTTGCCTTAACATGATGGATTGTAATGGTACCTGGCTGAGGGCAGTGAGCCTCGGCAGCGAGGTCCGGAGCCGCGCGTTGAGCGACAGCACCAGCGCCTGGCCCATGGCGAACGCGAACCAGGGGAACACCACGTCGGCCACCGTCAGCCCGTTCCACGTCGAGTGCGAGAACACCGCGTACCCGCCGCCGCCCGCGTTCACGAAGATCTGCGGGGAATAGTAGATTATTCAACGAGAGATGAAAATACCCATTTCGGATCGAGGGATCAAAGAAGACGATGATGCGAGATATTTGGAAATAAGAATGATCCAGCTTAATCCGGCTGCTGGCACTTTCAGCTCCATACAGTCGTGTTTCGTGTATTTAAGTTGGGTCACTGAATAAATAATAGTACTAACGTACAGAAACTTCACTACTTCGATCCCGATTAAACAAATCCCAACTTTATTGGTACAAACAAAAGTTCGTATTACTTCAAACAAATTCGCCAGGAGCTCGTCTCAAAGAGCCCACGCACCCCGCGTCCGCCATCCCCCCGCAATTCCCTGGCGAAACGTTAGGGTTGCGCTGCATTTGTTTTCAATTACATTGACGAAGAGAGAGCGGACAACCTACTGTGATTTGCCAACCCAATTGGCAAACCGGCCGAATGCACCTAAAGTGGTCGAACCACCCAGGTTGGGTGCTTGTTGTTCTCAACAAAAAACTCGTCCAAAAGCATCCTAGACTCACCATCAGCGCGAGCGCGAATCCTCTAAAGATGTCAAGAGAGCGCAGTCGCGAGCGGGTGGGCGAACGGGGGACGCTCGCCTCCGCTGTGAGCACACGCGTCTCGGAGCCCAGCTCGTTATCCTCCCTGAGGACAAATAAAACCGAGTCAATAGCAGAACATGGAGCTCGGCTATCTGACGCCCTCTCAGAATAAAGCTTTAATGTAGGAGCAGATATATTAAATTGCTGTCGGGTAATAATAATATAGCGCAGGAAAACTAGACTGACTTACATAGCCATGGTTATGGCTTGAAGGAAATTGAAGTGAGCAGGCCACATATCCCGATGACAGAACAGCAGGTGGGCCGTAAAAGTACTCGAGTGGAGACCCAGGACTAGTCGGAGGAATGTAGGCAGACAGCCTATGAGATGGTCAGACGATCTGGTTGTAGCTGGTAAGGGATGGATGAGGAAAGCTCAACATCGGAAGGAATGGCGTGAAATGGAAGAGGCCTACACTCAGCATTGGGTGGATACAGGCTGAAGAAGAAGAGAGGAGAAGAATCACAATATTCATAACGCTGAAATTACATTATGGGAGTAGCATTACATTGCGGGCTTCCGTGGTATAACGTGATCGTTCGATCGATCGAGCCCCGCAATATTACTTCGGCCTAACAATTATTTCCGTAGAAGAATTGTATAAGTAAATATAATACAGGGGGTATGTCCCCCCCGACCTACCTCTTGCCTCGTAGGCGATACGTGAGATAAATTAACGTCTTATTTCAGGCTAGCTTTTGTCACAAACACAAATCATACATCCCTTTTTAATTAGTGCACGTGTACGAAAAGAGATAGATGCTTTATGACTGTAACAAAACGGTCTCATATGGATGGATTGGTGCTGCATAGATACATGCTATGGTGCTTTAATGAACGATAGGGCTTAACAAGTCTATTGTGCAATGAATGGCCCACTGCCTTGGTAAGAGTAGCACGCTAGCGTTTGATGCGGAAATAATGCATCCATCCTTTTCGAACACGCTTACTAGTTAAAAAAGGACATATGCTTTATGTCTGCGACAAAAAATAACGTACCAGAGCCTCTAGTGGAGAGATAAAGCTATGAAAGTCATGCAAATGCTTCGAAGGATGCCACCTCAAGTTTTATCAAAATCTTTATTTATTTAAGGGCCTTGTACAAAACTGAACATGTCAGCCCCCACCTCAAGTTGGCGTCACTAAACATTCTGACCTATTCTCAGAGATTTTAGCAGAATTGGGCACAAATTAATAACCATATCATATTTCCTCGCCATTATACCAATACATTCATTATTTATAATTTCATATCATATTCTATTTTTGAATGTGTGTGTGTGTGTGGTGTGTGTGTGGGGGGGGGGGTGCATAAAATGTATAAAATTTTAGATAAGGTTTTTAAGTTAAAATAAGGGTGAAGGTACTTGAGCAATAAGTTCGCTTTTGTAATGTAGGGTAGTCAGTCTAAGAATAAATGGTTTCAAAGCAACACGTATTTTATTTAGCAGTTTGCTAATAAACCCAATTACATATAAATGCATGATATTTAAACGTTTTTGTGTAATTTCCATGCTTCCCTACCCTGTGGGGGCCAGTTGGAATTCGGCGCTCTGGCGCCCAGTGGACGGAGCGCCTAGCACGGGCTCTTTGCGGGATTGACTGCGCAAATTATTAATTTGTTTATTATTAACTATCTTAGATTTTATAAATAATGCTTTTATTTTCTTACTAACAAACAAGCGCAATTTATATAAAAAGTACTGAGTTTTAGTTATTCCTAGTTACAACGTTATTAACGTTTCGAATTGTTTGCAAAGTATCGTTCACTTGTAAGATCCCATCGTCACAATTTACTCTGCCATTTCGACATGGAATGAAGAATCAGTGAGTGAGACTATGTGAGTCTGTGAGAGTCTGGGAGAGACTTTGGGACACTGTAAGAGATTATGAGACCCAGTATGTGCCTATGAGAGTCAGTGAAAGACTGAGATTTTAAGAGTCGCTCAAAGATGACTCTTAAAAACTTTCGAGGCATTATAGTTTATCACAGATTTCATTTGAGAATCTCAAAGTCTCGGGTATCGATTTCAGATGTTCCGCGGTCAGTATCGGCAGGGAGGCCGCGACGAACTACCCTAACTTAACCTATACTTTATTTCTTTTGGTACTTAAAATATGATAAACAAAATAGTCACGTGACTCGGCAAATCAACCAATCAAGTCAATCTTTTGGATCTGTGGAGACTGGAGACCCAAAAGAATGATTTGATTGGTTGATGTGCCGAGTCACATGACTTATTTTGTTTACTTTATTTTAAGTACCTAAAGAAATAAAGTATAGTCTGGAGTCAGTATTCCATCTCACCTGGCGAAGTATCTGGCATACAGGCGTCCAGCGATGATCCTCTTGCCTATCCCCTTGACTATGTACCACAGTGTGGCCATAGACAAGAGGATGACGACCGCGGTCAGTATCGGTAGGGAGGCCGCGTCCGGCTCCGCGGTCATGCGCGGAAGGCATTCGTTCTTATTCACGTCGGATAGGTTGAGGCTGTATTGGCCGAATTCGCCGAATTGGTAGGTGCCTGGAAATAATATACTTATAATAAATCATTTGCTATGCTGCTATAGTAGCACGCTAGCGTTTATCGCAGACATAAAGCATCCATCCCTCACGCACACGCCAGCTGGTTAGACAGGAATATATGCTTTATATCAGCGATAAAATAAAAGCTCACTTGCTGGAACCTTCGGTTACAGAATGACTATAATGCTTCAAAAAAAAACATAGATTTTACCTACACAGTTTTGCTTATTTAAAAAAAAAATCCGCGGAGTTACCACTACTTAGACCTGTTTACCGGTTGCAGGGTCATTGGACGTCCAACATAAATATTTGAGCGATGACTCATAGATGTTTAAGCGCTGATGATGATAAATGTTTATTTTATCTCTATTTAATTTGCGGTATTGATAAGTGAGCGACAAATTTTTAAAGAGCTTTGCGAATCGTCTGGCCTATTTTTACAAACTGTTATTTATTTCTAGTATCAGTTATTTAGTTTGTTTGTTTATTTATTTGTACACTCTAAAACCTGCCGCCCTGTAAATCACCCTCTACCTTCGAACCTCCCTAGTTTTGTTTAATCACTAAGCGATTAAATGTGGGTCTGGCAATTTTCTTAATCTCACTGAGTCCTGACTGAGCTTCGACTACGTAACCCGGCCCCCCTGACTTGAAGGCTGGATCCTTGACAAAAGGTTTACCTTGACCTCTTGCAATTCCTTCTATTTACTCGTACAATTGTGTCACATTACTTGTGACACATGCTCATGTGATTACAAAAAAAAAACTGCTGAGTTTCTTGCAGAGTTTCTTCTCAGTAGTATCTTCCATTTTCCGAAGCGCTAGTAGATTCAGACATGTAAAAGAGCCTATACGGCCTACTTGCAAAATAAATTTTTCATTTTCATTTACACATGAGTTACATAAAAACTTTTTAATTTGGCGTAGATAAATACGCGAATACAGTCAGAGTCAAAAGTAGAAATAACACAAAACAGATGTTTCAAACTATTCAGTTTTCAAATAGGTTATTGATTTGCCTATATTAGATTGATATCTTTAGTATAATCATTGAACAAAGTTTCCACAATAAATCAACAACAAATTGTGGCTACTACTATTTTAAATTACTTTTCTGTGGTTTCGTTGTGAAGACTACTAAGGAGACTCAATGTCACATTCATAATTTAAGTATTCGTTTAAGTATGCATGTGTGTAACATGCAATAGGAACTGATATAGGTATTTATGCTTAAAGGCAGTACCTACTTTAAACAAGAACCTACATATACTACATATTTATGTAAACACACATGACTCAGGCGAGGGGCAGTCAGGTTACATGATAAAAACACACAGACATAATTAGATTAGGTTCGTATGCAGGCTATTCCTGTTTGTTTAATCCAATATTTAGCTTGCAGCTAAGGTCTTGGCGCTCTAGCTTTTTCTGTAAACATAAAGCTTTTACCCCTTTCTAACTGGTCGCATGTGAAAGGGACAGGATGCTTTATACCTGCAGCAAACGCTAATGTGCTACCAATGCTGTTGTTTATAAGAATACTGTGATAAGAAATGACAAATTGGTCAAGGAGAAAAGACAATGTAAAGAATAAGTAGGACAATAACCATGCAATGGTAATGACTTGAATTTATGAATTTGATTTGATGCACTTGGGGTTTAATTAAGATTTTAAATTTAACATATTTTAAAAGTGAAATATTTCAAAAACGGCAATCGTTGGCCACCAAACATGTCTAAGGGTCATGTCACTTAATTCGGCTAACAAAACGCCCACTGTCATTATGATAAATTAGAATCTAATCTATTTGTAGAACAAGTTATTTGTTGTAATCTATTTTTTATCTATAATCCTGAATCTAAATAAAAAAGGGTAGATAAATAAAATAAAATAATGTGTATCGAAGGCCTCAGACAGTCGAACATTTTTGTCTAGTTTAATATATTGTTTGTATATTTTATCAAACAGACCTTAGATTGTCATATAATTTATCAAGCACACAAAATTACACCTCAAACATTCAAACATGTTTGTCACGTTTGAGGCCTCCTTTATGTAGAAAACACACATCAATTATTTAGTTCCACCTAATATTTCTCGATAAAACCAATCAAAACAAAGAGAAAACATGTTCACTTTGGGGGAAAACAAAGATATTAATGCAATTTGCATTTACAATAACAACATAAAAAGGAAGTAACCGTGGACCCCTCAAATTGAGACTATAAACATAATGGAGACAGCAATGTGTGTATCAAAAGGAGTCCAGTTAGGCACAATAGCTGCCCCCTAGATAACTAATCGCATGAAAGAACATACCATTGCAGATTTGTCCATTTCCATTTTCAACTGCGTAACGTAGGGGACTTAATGTCTCCAGCACTATACCCCCAGATATCGGCAATTCCGCAGTCTTGAGCAACTTGCAACCCTCACATTCTTCATATTGACTCCAAAAACTTATTTTCTCCGTTGTAAGTATTTGTAAACATGCCTGGTCATAGCGTAGCGTGGTGCCATTGCAACTCCTAATAAAGGAGCCTACGTTCTCGAATTTGCCCAGCGACATATTTTATTTCAACACAGCATCGGTCCTACGATGTTTTTGCACAAAACAAAGCGAATTTTCGTGAATCAGAATTGGAATAATCATATACGAAATATACGACGAACTGTCAAACAAAACTGTGTCATTGAACGAACGGAATGAATCATCAGGAAAGAACGAACGAACAGTTGCTTGCTGGAGTGCTGCCCTTTTATGTCGCTATATTGTCCTACATATTGAATTCTTACTGAATTTATATTTAAAATAATTACTTCTATTTAATTAACCGTAAAAGTGCTTTTTAAAATTAACGTATATTTATCTAATAAAATTATATCTTGGCAGTAACAAAACGCAAATAACCTTCATACGTCATTGACATGTCAACACGACATTCGTTATCACTGATAGGACACCAGTTTCGGTCGCGCCACTCTCCGAATACCCGTATACTTTCACTTATAACCATGGAGCCGAAAATTAGCCTGAAACAAGACCCAGCATACCAAAAACTTCAAGACTTCTACAATCTTAACTCGGAAAAAATAAACATTCAACAATTGTTCCAACAAGACCCGCAGCGGTTTCAAAAATTCAGGTAAGTTCGTGTTTATTTATTTTTAATCCGTAATTAGCCCTTAATTTCTGACTCTATTCAGCCAGGAAATTACTAAAATTGTATTTGCTCGCAATGTTGACCAAGAGATTGCTGCAAATACGCTTAATTTCCTTATACAGGATTGTTATACAACTTTGGGAAGTTCTTTGAACTTGGAAGGTCGTAGCTATCAATTCAATGACACGAGCTTTTTGTACCTTTAATTGTAACCGCTGTGCAGAAATGAAACAGGGAACGCATTCATGTAATAACATGGTGCAATGTACTTTGAACTTTTGCTACCACATGCATATATTGATACAAATGTTATGTCTTCAGGCTTGTAAATAAACAAATACCTACTAACATTTTTAAAAACTGTAACTCAGAATCACCTTACTTATAATTCAGTCTTTGAAATCTTGTGCAATATAAAAATTGAGATCATATCTGAGTGAAAGTATTTTGAAACAGCTGCCTAAGTATATCAACCTGATTTACCATTCGCCTAAAAAAAAAAAATTTTTTACCTCCTTTTCGCAAAAAACCTCTGATGAGCCAATCCAAGTCCAAATTGTTTCCAAACAGCCCTATCCAAGATTTAGTCTTTAACTTTATTATATGCCTGAGAATTTTTTTAGGCGTGTAATAAATGATAATTGATTTGACATTAATTATTGTCAAATCAGTTTGAATTTGTTGTTCAGTATTTTATTTGGAATTTCATTGTAAAATCGTTTGCAACTTAATGATATTAGCTAGCCTGTAACTTGGAACTTTAATGTTTCATGCCGAGTAGATGTGCCCTTAAAAATTTTAAACATGTTTTCCTTCCAAAACTGACTTTGAATCCTTGCTCATAGCCTGCGCCTGCCCACTCCCAACGATGGCGAGATCCTGCTCGACTACTCCAAGAACCGCGTGGACGGCGCCGTCATGGCGCTCCTACTCAACCTCGCGCGCACCCGCGGCGTGGAGCAGGCGCGGGACGCCATGTTCGCAGGTCAGGATACTACACCAACTAAACTTTGAAATGAGGTCTAAGATTAAAAATAAGGGTCCACAGACTGACATGATTGTTGTGCCGGCTTGGAGAGCAAGAAAGCCGGTGCAATTACTAGCACAAGAGGTATTCCATCTTCCCCTTCACCCTCTGGGTTGGCAATGCACCCGCAATATCCTTGGTGTTGCAGTGGTGATCACTTACCATCCGGTGTTGTAACTTCGATTGTAAACTCCAACTTTTGAGCCCTGATTTACCTTGCGGGTGGTAGGACCTTGTGCAAGGTCCGTCCGGATCGCTACCACCATCTTGCTCGCTAATCCCGCCGCTTAGTAGCAGTGCTTGCACTGTTGTGTTACGGCGTGGAGAGCAAGACAGCCGGTGTAATTACTGGCACAAGAGGTATTCCATCTCAGCCCTCTGGGTTGGCAACGCATCTGCAATCTTTTTGGTGTTGCGGGTGTCTATAGGCGGTGGTGATCACTTACCATCAGGTGACCCACTTGCTTGTTTGCCTTCCTATGTTGTATAAAAAAAAAACCTAACTGCAGCAACTGCATTTCTGCCCAACTCTCCCCAGCTAACTATTTAGTTGCAATACAATCTCGTACAATATTTAGTTGCAAAAAATATATAGTAAGTGACATGACACTTAATTACTTACTTACCTACTGAACTGTTATGTCACTTAAAGATAAATTTGTGACTTCGCAATAACAAAGTTTAAGTTTTCGATAAACCAATCAGAAGTTCTGATTGGTTTATCGGAAACTTAAAATTCAGAACACTATTAAAATCATTTTAAAACCGATTCAAGCAATCGCGGACCCCGAAAAAACAGCGTATATGTATGTAGCGATAAGACCGCCTCTTGGATACCTATATGTTAGATTTATCTGTAACTAGTGACTAGCCCCTGCCACAGAATAAATAATAGTACTAACGTACAGAAACTTCTCTTTTATTTTCACGATTTAACGAATTCCAACTTTATTCACACACTTAAAAAGTTCGTATTGCTTTTCACACCATGCGCCAGGCGGCGCGAGTCAAAAGGAACGCGCCGCCCGCGCCCGCCTTCCCCTCACTACTTCCGGCGACACGATAGGGTTGCGCGACATTCGTTTTCAATTACACTGACACGACGGGAGCGGGCGAGCGAGCGCGCGGCGAGCCTACAGCCTAATGCGATTTGCCTATGCCATAGGCAAGGCGGTCGAGCGTACCTACAGTGCGGAGTGGAACCCCCCTGTCCTTGCTACGCACGGGTGTAATTCACTAACGAAAACTTAATTAGAATGTATTGTATTTAAAAACTTTCTGTAAAAAATATCTAAATAACACTGAAAACCGTATCAAAATCGTTGCGTGGTTTATAAAGAGTAAGCGCCCGATATAAGTATGAGGATGCACAGGAACGGAGTTCATATATAAAGCAAAGATTCCGTAAGAAGAAGTGGAATGCAGTAAAGCATATCGCACGCTTAGTATTAAAGTGACTCAATTCTGAATTTGATATTTCCCAAAATTAAACCCTATGTCTTTTAATTAAGGTGATATTTTGGGACGTGTATTATTCAGAAATGGGTCACTTTAATACTAAGCGTGCGATATTTGTTTTGTATTGTATCGTAATTCGTTGCAGGCGAGAAGATAAACTTCACTGAGGACCGCGCGGTGTTGCACGTGGCATTGCGCAACCGCAAGAACCGGCCGATCCTCGTGAACGGCGCCGACGTCACGCCCGACGTCAACGCCGTGCTCGACCACATGAGGGAGTTCTCCCAGCAAGTCATCAGCGGCCAGTGGAAAGGGTAATATATTACCTGTTAGAAAGGGGTTACCCAACCCTTTTTAAGGGCAGAACTCTTATTATCAAACCGCGATTAGAATATAATTGGAGAGTAACGTCAGCACTGTCATTTTATAGACTTGCGTCAAGCTTCATTCCTATATGTATGTGATGGAAATGACAGTGGGCTGACGTTACTCTCCAATTATATTTTAATCGCGGTTTGTTGATCCGTGGGCCACTAAAAATAAACATGGGTTTACTTACCCAAAAAACACGATGCCCAACGAACGCTCAGACTACACAAATCATTATATTTATTAAAATATATTCATGTCTAACGAAATACATTTCATTATAATTTTAATATCTCCAAAGAAATTTCGAGTAGGTACCTATCAACTTGTTGTAGACCATGCTCATATACACGGCAGTCTATCTGCGACGCAATCAGTTTTAAAAGGTATTATCATCGGACAAGTTTTTAAATTAAAACGAATTTTCTGCGCTTGGCAATAAAGTCGTTATTCTAATGAACTATTTTATGTTATATTCTCTTCCATATGAAACTGAAGATTTTGCGGTCGGGAGCAAATAAAAAATGTTTTGATTAATTTGATTATGATTAACACAATACAGTGGCTATGTTGAAAGTCGAGCCCTTAAATCGATCGGGACACCTAGAAAAATTCACACTATACGCATTGACGGACATATCCATCATTCAAATTTAACCTGTAGTGACAGATATATGTGTACAAAATATTCATTTAACCTTTTGAACACCATTGTCTCATATTTAAGACACACAATGTCCAGCTCATTTCGCCGCAGTCTTAGAATTAAGACAAATGTCATATAGTTCTGGTATAGGTGGCGAGACGGACATGTCCGATGAAAATGTCTCGGCGGTTAAAGGGTTATTAATGCTGAGTTCCTGTGTTTACGCAACGGATCGTTTTTACTTATATATAGTTTTAAAAAAATCTCCCTGGGCTTCTAATTAGTTATAAGAAAAGGACGAATATAAAGATTAACAAAAATTGGGGCTGATGTTAGGACCACTAAAAGGTCATTATTTGTATTCTATATATTTGTATTATTTGCATACACACCTGTATAACTCATGACCATGCATTAAATATTGATTGATTGTGTTTGTAACCAGGTACACCGGCAAAACGATCACAGATGTCATCAACATTGGCATCGGTGGCTCCGACCTGGGACCGCTCATGGTGACGGAGGCGCTCAAACCTTACGCTAACCATCTTAAGGTAATAAACAAAAAACCGGCCAAGTGCAAGTGGGACTCGCGCACGACGGGTTCCGTACCATTATTTGTAAAAACGGCAAAAAAATCACTTTGGTTGTATGGGAGCCCCCTTAAATATTTATTTTATTTGTTTTTTAGTATTTGTTGTTATAGCGGCAACAGAAATACATCATCTGTGAAAGTTTCAACTGTCTATCTATCACGGTTCTTGAGATACAGCCTGGTGACAGACGGACGGACGGACAGCGAGTCTTAGTAATAGGATCCCGTTTTACCCTTTGGCCACAGAACCCTAAAAATTAAAAGGGAGATTTTATGGGTCGCCTGTTGGATAGCAATCATCTCCCGTGGGAACCAGTGCCCACAAGAGTATCGCTGATCGGTTGCCGGCATTTAGGTCCCCCTGAGGATCTCTCACCGTACGAAATGCAGTGGCAAGCTACTACCACTCGCCGGTTTTCTGTGAGGAATGATTTTGCAATGAAAAGCGCAGAGGCGTCTTGAACTATGGTGCAGGGTCTGCGTTGCACACGGCGCAGCGGTCCTAGGGGGCGCTGTTACTTGTACTTTGTACCCATTCCATTTTGACCACGCGCTTACTATAGTTTATTCCTTTAGGTGCTTAAAACAAGGTAAACAAAAAAAGTCACGTGACTCGGCAAAACAACCGATTAAATCAATCTTTTGGCACAGAATAAATAATAGTGCTAACGGACAAAAACTGCTCTTTTTCTACCACCATTAAACGAATTCCAACTTTATAATCAGGCTCAATAAGTTCGTATTACTTCATAAACATTCGCCAGGCGGCATGTGTCAAAAGGAAGGTGCCTCCCGCGCCCGCCTTCCACCCGCAATGCCCTGGCGCACCGCTAGGGTTGGGCTCCTTACTATAATACTATCAACGCGCGACAGAGTGAGCGGGGCGCGCGCGCGGCAAGCCGGCAACCTACTGCGATTAATCTATGCCATAGGTCATGCGGCGAGCGCACAGACCTACATTGCGGAGTGGAACCCCCCTGCTTTTGGGTCTCCAAAGATCCAAAAGATTGACTTGATTGGTTGATCTGCCGAGTCACTTGACTATTTTGTTTACCCTATTTTAAGTACATAACGCAAAGATATTATAATGCATGGATGTACAGTGTCATACTAAATGACAGCAGAAAAACGGCCCGACATGAGATTATAGGTTGAAGCCAATGTCACCAATGCAAATTATTAGTTTACCATTTATAGTCATTGGATTTTCAATTTTACGTCTAATTGCATAAAATAATAATTTATTAAGATTCGTTGCAAACAGGTTTTTTTATAAAATAATAGTATTGACCGCAGCGCCGTCGGTCTGACAGACTGACAGCGCGAGCGATTGTCGATTTGTTGTACTTTTTGTTCGACTTTTGAGGCCATTTTTTTAACGCTGATTAGAAGTCCATTATTTATAGGTCAGTGATATAAAGTAATATTTTTTAGTAACATTAGCTCAGAAAAACAGTCTGATATCAATTTAGTTTTGTGGATATTTATTATCAACCGCAGGTTTTTACCAAGTAAGTTATCAATTGATAAACAAATAAATGAGAGCAGGTTTTGTTACGAAATTTTCATTTAAAATTGTATTTAAAATCTTATGTAAATTGGTAAATTTTTTGACATTCATAAGTGCTACCTGTAAGCCTAATCTGAATAAAATATTTTGACTTTGACTTTGACTTTTATGAGGTTTCAAGGAGTTTTTCAGTCTTTTAAATACCCTTATTAAGAACTAGCTTTCGCCCGCGAATTCGTACTCGTGTAAGACCCACGGGTAAAAACTGCAACCATACCATATTTCTAGAAAACACACTAACTAAATTAAATTTAAATGCTATATATAATGACAACACAAAGAAAAATTAGGGTAATGGCGGGACTCGAACCTGCAAATTCAGAATTCAATCAGGTAATGGTGGATGGTAGTGGTAATGTGACGAAACTGGCAAAAGCAACGCACGGAATGATGAGGTTGCAGGTTCGATTCCTGCCATTACCCTAGATTTTTCTTTGTGTTGTTACTACATAGCTTTTAATTACCAAGTGGTTATATTTTCTTTATCTTCCACCCTCAGGTCCATTTCGTGTCGAACATCGACGGAACCCACCTGGCCGAGGTCCTGAAGCGATTGGACCCTGAGACTGCTCTCTTCATCGTGGCTTCCAAGACCTTCACCACTCAGGAGACCATCACCAACGCTACTTCAGCCAAGAACTGGTTCCTGGACGCAGCCAAGGATGTAAGTACCTTTTTTATTATTATTACTATATGCTCACGCCTGTTTCCCTTTGGGGTAGGCAGAAGCCATCAAACTCCATTTGTTCCGGTCTTATTAAACATACATCAGGGGCAGAGTACAAATTATTATTGTTTCCATCATTTCCACCGTAGAACCTAGTCGAAGAGACATACGCATGGTATACGCATGATATCTACGAATCTTGTAAGGTGCTAACAGTTCGGCAAATATTTATAATGAGCACAGTTCTGAAACAGCACGCTGCTCTCCCCTTCAGCACTGAAACTACTAACAAAAGACGGAAAGATATAGTTTGCCCCCGAAATATGGGAAAAAAACATGCCTTCTCTTCCAGATTTTACGTATTCTTAGGACCATTTCTTTACAATAGATTAAACGCCAAGTGGGACATTTATCCTCTTACTTATAAAAATACTAAGATGATTCTCCAAGATGAACTTCAAAAACTATCCTACGAAGATACAGAGAAACTATTAACTATTTCAAAATGAACATTGTTTTTATAGAGGCATATTTTGTTACTTATATATATTCATTTATAGTGTTTTGTAATTAAGCTAAGTAATTAAGATCGATTGTTTTTTGCAAGTGATAATTTAATTTAAGATAGTTATGTAAGTCCTTTTTCGCCTGAAACACAGGAACATCCTAGTTCAGGCATAAGTGTTTCTTCCCTTTTTGTATGTTTAGACTATAGATGTTATATTGTAAAAAAATAATTTTGAATAAAGATTTTATTTATTATTTATTTATTTATTTGTCTGACATAGCCTGGCGTTTAACGCGTCGCGACATTGCGACAGGGTTCTAAGGTGGTACGTGAATATATTTCCCCTACGGTACAGAATCAAAATGGGCCCCACTCAGCAGTATTAGTAGTTTAGTAGGGCTCTTGATATTCTTCAAACTGAACTCAACTAGCATTATATTCTGGAGGGGGCCAGTGACCCCCCCCCCCCCCCCCCCCACCCCCAAACCCCAAATGCCCCTACACAGTTAAAGCGTATAATCCAGATTTCTACCCTTTGGGAACTAAGTTCTCTAAACATATTTTGCGGTCTGAGGCTTTCTTTATCATCGTTCCAAGTTTTAATCATTTGCACTAAGTACTAACAATAGGTTCAGGCACTGTTGCTAACAAAATATGGATCTCTGGTCTGAAATGAATGTAATTTATTTTATTTTTTACTAGCTTTTGCCCGCGACTTCGTCCGCGTAGACTTGTTTAATTAATTGAATCAAGCACACGTGCACCCAACATGCAATCTGCAATATTTCCTGGACAAATTAGTGAGAATTAGTTGCTTTGCTGCTCATGACGTCACGGCGGCGTATAACTCACGTATCGCTATCCCGTGGGATCTATGCATTATTCCGGGATAAAAAGTATCCTATATGTTAATTCAGGTTATAAACAATATGTGTGCCAAATTTCATCCAAATCCATTCAGTTGTTTTTGCGTGATTGAGTAACAAACATCCAAACATACAAACTTTCACATTTATAATATTAATTATATTATATAGTAGGATTTTTTTATTTTGGCTCAACGGGTGCCACGTTTAGTGATACCGTCATGTGTCTCGATTGTTCCAGCCGTCAGCGGTTGCGAAGCACTTCGTGGCCCTGTCGACCAACGGCGAGAAGGTCACAGCTTTCGGCATCGACCCCAAGAATATGTTCGGATTCTGGGACTGGGTCGGCGGCAGGTACGCACAACAAGACTAACCCCATTATTCATAAACGCTTCGTAAACGTTTGTTAGTTAACATGTTTTATGTCTTAATCTGTCATTGTGACGTTTGCCCTCAAATAAAAGGGACAAAACATTAGTTAGCTTAAAAAGATTGTTAACTATTTATGAATAGAAACCTAATACCACCTAACCTTGCCCGGTAATTCTGCCGCTAAGCAGCAGTGCGTGGAGAGCAAGACAGTCGGTGTAATTACTGGCACAAGAGGTATTCCATCTTAGCCATCTGGGTTGGCAACGCATCTGCAATCTTCTTGGTGTTGCGGGTGTCTATAGGCGGTGGTGATCCTAAACCATCAGGCGACCCACTTGCTTGTTTTCCTTTCTATTTCATAAAAAAATAAGGGGGGTTATAATTTACTGAATTGTTTAATTTTTCAATATTTATGATGTAAAAAGTGACAAAACATTACAGTGAGTGACAGAGACATACCTACAGTGGCTTATGATATTCTTCATACTTCATTACTGCATTAAAAGACGAAAGACTGATGACGGACGCTATTAAACCCATCAGAGCAATAAATCTTTAGAGTCATGTTTCTTTAATGTCTAGGTACTCTCTCTGGTCTGCGATTGGCCTGTCGATTGCTCTGCACGTCGGGTTCGACAACTTCGAGAAGCTTCTAGAAGGTGCCAGCTTTATGGACGAGCATTTCACCACCGCGCCTCTGGATAAAAATGTAGGATATTAAATAAATTAGCAAAAAAAACGTTTTACAACGGGAATAATTTTTTTAAAACAGTAATTAGTAAAATAAACAGAATTCTTGTTTTCACTTCATACACTTGCTGTAACAAAAGTACATCTTAGAGTCACTACCTAACATACAAAAATATTGTATGGATCATTTTTAAGGAAGCTTCCCGTCCCTTGTTTTTTTAATCGATTTAAAAAAATTAACAGTTAACCCAGTGTTAACATGTATTAAATTCAACAACAGAATGTTTAGACTAGTAGGAGCCTCTGCCCAACAGTGGGACTCTAGGCTCATAAATAAATAAAGTGAATTGTTGCGTCCTTCAGGCGCCCGTGATCCTGGCCTTGCTTGGTGTTTGGTACAGCAACTTCCACGGAGCTGAGACGCACGCGCTGCTGCCTTACGACCAGTACCTGCACAGGTAAGATGCTTCTTCTCCGCTTCTTCTTTCTTCACCTTTTCTCTGCTTCTTAAGTCGTTCGCCACTGCCGCTACAGTGCAAAGAACACTGTAGTTGGTTGCATTCGGCGATCGACAGCTGCAATCGCCTAATGTTACCATCACAGCCGGCGGACAGACTTATATGAAGACGACGTTCGTTGGCCGAAGTAGTTGGTTTGAAACAAATTCGGCGACCACATTAGGTGCTTCTTAACCACGCAACGAATTTTAATAAGTTGTCATTTAGATATTTTTTACAAGAAGTTTTTATGCACATTACATCCTACTTGCATCCGTGCGATGCCTGGGCAAGTCGCTACTAATGAATAAAGATATAGCCGTGTTTTAACCTCTGCCTGATGCTATTCTTCTAAAAATGTTTTCGTTCTAGGTTCGCCGCGTACTTCCAACAAGGCGACATGGAAAGCAACGGCAAGTACGTGACGCGCGGCGGCGAGCAGGTGGCCTACAGCACCGGGCCCATCGTGTGGGGCGAGCCCGGCACCAACGGCCAGCACGCCTTCTACCAGCTCATACACCAGGGCACCAGGTACGCACGTCCCTGGCGATGAGTAGTATGCCCAGCACCAGAGTGCAGGAAACTAGAGAAATACTACTAAAGGGTTTAGTACTGTATCTCTTTTAAATACATACATGCTTATACCTACCATTTAAGACATTTATAATATAACGGCAAGGAAGGTTTTAAAGGTAATGAACAGGAGTCATTTGCTTCTTTCGGGTTCAGTGTTTTGTGTTAAGCACATTACTCAGTTTTCTTAGTTATAGATTGACATTGTTCGGTTACTTGTTATAAAAAAACCGCGCCAAATTTCCAAATAACAAGCACAGATCACATATCATTTTTGGGTAGGTTGTGAAAGTAAGTGATGAAAATAAGTGACCCGAGAACAGTTCCTTGCGGCACTCCTACATTTACTAGTCTTAAGACTGAGAGAACTAAGAAATGGCTCTAATTCATCCTGTGTATTCTACAGGTTGATTCCGTGCGACTTCATAGCGCCAGCGCAGACCCACAACCCCATATCGGGCGGCCAACATCACAAGATTCTGCTCGCTAACTTCTTGGCGCAAACCGAGGCGCTCATGAAGGGGAAGACTTCTGACGTGGTAATTTTAAAGCCGCTTTTATATATTTTGTGGCAATGCTTGAGCTCATGCCCTTGTGTTATATTCCACTGCGGCTGCTGAGTTTTTAAGGACAGTCCCGACGCCCCCATAGTACTGTGCTACAGTCGCGCTGTCAAATGCTACCTATAATATATGTGTAGTCCCCGGTCGCGCAGCAAGGCCGCATAATAGGACTCGCTTCTTCTCTTCCTTTCTTTTTCCGTAGAAAAATGTAACCATTGTCTACTGCCAACAGGCTAAGGCGGAGCTGGAGAAGTCGGGTATGGCGCCAGAAGCCGTGGCCAAGATCCTCCCGCACAAGGTGTTCAAGGGCAACCGGCCCACCAACTCCATCGTCGTGAGGAAACTCACACCGTTCACCCTCGGAGCTCTCATCGGTGAGTCCTTAACAAAGCACACACTGCCATCGTCATAGCTGCTAAACGTTTCTCATAATTCTATACTGTAAAACTGAATTTTTGGAGAATAAAAAGAGGCTGCACCGATTCTGATAAGGGTTGTCAATCGAAAGAATAGTTTGCCGACCAGGTTAACCTTTTCAACGCCAAACACAGATGTATGGCACTATCGGTTCAACGGATATATCCGTCAATGCGAACAATGTAAGAGTGATCTACGTGCATTCGCATAAGGTTGAACTTCGTTATTTACAAAAAAGGTTCGTCGTGTGGATAACGACTTTTGCATTAGACGTGGCGTTGAATTGTTTAATGAACGTTACTGTACTTACTTCAAAATTGATTTGTTTATTCCATATAAGTGAGCGGGGATCGCACAACCGCACAACCACAACTCGCACAGTCGAGTTTGGTTATACCTACTTATAACCAAACTCGACTGTGCGAGTAGCCTTCATTATAACTCTATAATGGAGGCTATTATGGCTGCTATTGTCAAAAGACTAACGTACTTTATTTTTGCAACTTTATATTTTTCTTTCAACAAGATTTCTTTCTTTCTTGACAGCCATGTATGAGCACAAGATCTTCACTCAGGGTGTGATCTGGGACATCAACTCGTTTGACCAGTGGGGCGTGGAGCTCGGCAAGCAGCTAGCGAAGGCCATCGAGCCGGAGCTCCAGGATAAGTCCCCCGTCACATCTCACGACGGCTCCACCAACGGACTCATCAACTTCTTGAAGGAGAACTTCGCTTAAATACTAAACCATTGTCAATAGATTTAGGCGTTATATGTAGGCGGCATCAGATATGTATCGGTGTTCAAAAAAAGTACAGCCAACAGCAGGAATAGTTGAACACTCATAAAGGTTAACAGAATCTGTACACGTTCTCTCCAAGTAGCGTACGCTACAAAAGATGTATAGTATCTATATGTGTACAATAGAAGTCACCATTAAAGACGGAACTATAGGGACGCGATAGGGAAGCGAGGGTCCCTAATTACAAATCTATCTATCTAGTTACAAATCAAGCACAAATAGGAAAACTTAATCTTTTTTTTTATATTAAAACAATTCGTGACAATCCCTAAGTCAAAGCTGTCTACCTTCTTACTCTATTCCCAACTCTTCCTCTTGTGGCCAACTCTACAATAAGATGTAAGGAAGAAGTCCTTACAGAACTGCGAGAACGTGTCATTTTTCAAAAGGGAGGCATAGTATGCACTATGAAGTTGATAGTAGTTCGAGCATGGATAAATACTCTGTTCCCTCTTGAATGGTCGGATAAGTTTGTTTCTGTTTGTACAGCTTATATAGCGCTTAGTGCGCTACTTGGGTTATTCTCTTGCATGACAATAGAGTTTGTAGATCTCTTTAACCCCTTCGACTGTGTAATAATATGTGTTCCTGTACCACGAAAATTACAAGTGCTGCATCCTACTAATATTATAAATGTGAAAGTTTGTATGTTTGGATGTTTGTTACTCAATCACGCAAAAACAACTGAATGGATTTGGATGAAATTTGGCACACATATAGTCTATAACCTGGATTAACACATATAATACTTTTTTCCCGTGAAAAGGCATAGTTCCCACGGGAAAGCAAAAAGCGAGTTATAAGCCGCCGTGACGTCATGAGCAGCAAAGCAACTAATGCTCATTCATTTGTCCAGGAAATATTACAGATAGCACGTTTCAATTAAACAAGTCTACGCAGTCGAAGTCGCGGGCAATAGCTAGTTTGACATAATTGTAGTTTTTCATACAAAAATGTGACATTGTAGCACTTGTAACTTTTATAAGTACAGGCCTTTGCTCTAGTAGCACGCTAGCGTTTGTCGCGCCCTTTAAGCATCTGTCCCTCTCACACACACTAGCTGGTTAGAAAGGGATATATGGTTTATGTCATCGGAATAAGCTAGCGTGCGATGGAACCTGGTGGCTACTGTACCAAAAACCTAACAGCGAGTTGGGCTGTTCTGATCATCTGATGGCAATTGCTGGTTGGCTAACTGCTTTGGTTTATGTATAGCAACTATTATTTGAACAATCTGGAATCTGATTTTTAAAGTAATTCGGCTAGTCTATGGTCAAGGCAGCCATTACAAAGTCTATAATTGTCTATACGGCGCTTTCTCATTTAGGTGTAGGTGTTATGCTAATGCTATGATTCAGACAGACATGTAGGTACTTACTGTATGTTTATGTTCGGACGGATGTTTATATTTAATTTACAAATGTATTTATATAGTCACAAATCAGAAAAAAAATCACGTACTTTTATTCCATATCTTCATGTATGCTATGGCAATTTTTTTTAAATAAAATGATTTAATTTAAAAACGATGTCTAAATAATTCGCTAATTAACGCTTTTTTATCTAAAAAATATATCGCGCTTTTATTTTTATCGAAGATTGTTATTCCCTATGTATTTTTGTAAATCTATATTTTCATTTGTTAACATATTATTTTTGTTTATATTATAGCAATTATATGAAGTATTACGTAGATGCTTGATGCAATCAATGTATGAAACAGTAGAATCGTGTGTATGTCACTTTTTAACAGATAAACGTATTTTACCCTAAGATATTTAGAAAGTGTTGTGTATGTTGGTAATATTTATATAAATACAACATTGTTTTTTAAAAATGTTTTTTTTTTTCAATTAAAACCATAACCAAAGCCAATGGAAGTAAGCAGTAGAATAAAAAATATTTTAAAGCTTATCATTTATTAAAAATACAAATTAACAATTATGAAACAGTACCAGCCGTTAATCAAACGTCAATTGAAGACTCGAAACAAAACTTTGTCATTATTAGATTCAGGCGTTACTTTGCGGAGGTCCACATTTACCCCTTTAAATCCATGTCAAGTAAGGGACGCAAGCCCGGTTATTTTCTCTAGGGAAAACCGGTTTTAACTGGTTATAACCGGGTTTGCATTCCCTATACTTTATTCCTTTAGGTACTTAAAATAAGGTAAACAAAATAGTCACGTGACTCGACAAATCAACCAATCAAGTCAATCTTTTGGATCTGTGGAGACCCAAACGATTGATTTGATTGGTTGGTTTGCCGAGTCACGTGACTTATTTTGTTTACCTTATTTTAAGTACCTAAAGAAAAAACTATAAGGTCAAGTATAGAAGCCGTTAATCACATAGCATCGCGAATTTATCTTACGCCAACTTATGTAAGTATCTATTGCGCTGTACGCACTGACGGATATATGCGTCGTTAACGTTGAAACTGGTGTGGATTTATCCATCCTGCCGTAAACATTGCCTTTCTACCCCTCAAGTGGTTTCGCGGAGTAGCAAGCTCCCTAGCACGGACCAGGACCCTAATTCTCGGTTCATGCGCGTTCATCTCACGTGCGAGATACGTCAAAAATGACAGATTTTCAAGGGATTTGACAGTTGTTTTCGTGCGAGATGAATCTCGCATAAACCGAGAATGGCCAGCAGGATGGCTGGCTGGCAACGCTCTTGCTTATACATACTATGTGTTATGTGTGTGACTTATAATTTATAATACTAAACATAACTAGACTTAGAAAGTTTATTTCGGCTTCCTCCCCCGCGCTGTCTTCGTTTTCTTGTTGGCGGCGCTTTTCTTATCTTCTTCAGCCTTGCGTTTTGGGTTTGGCGTCGTTGATACCTTATGGCAAAAACAATATGATTAAGTCATAATTTATAAAAACTAATTTTGAATTTGAATTCGATAAATCGTAGCATAATTGTGTTAAGTATTAAAACGATGTCATTTATAGTTTTTAATTTTAAAGGCATTTTTTAATAAGGTCAGTTTGTATTTTTACCCGACTATGGCAAAGCCAAAAGGAAGACATGTTTTTAGCAGTCCATGTATCTTTGTATTTAACAAAGTTTTCGCCAGTTTCCCCGTGAACGTGAGACTTGAAAAGGGCTGCGTTTCGGACCAATCCTTTAAGAGCGGTGATTACGTTCCATCAGGTGACCCTGATGATGACCCCTGAAAATTACCTTGAAGAAGCCATCAAGTCTGCCCTGCGTGGTGGTAGACCGCGCCTTCATGAGTTTCTTGGCTCCGTTCCTGACCCTGTCCTCGTTGAACTGTTTGTCTCCACACAGGAACTTAACAAGTCCTTCCTCGTCTGGGTCTGTCCATTTAATCTGGAAATAATACATAGGCTAATCAACAAAAAAAAAATAAGTGAAACAGCCTACGGGCTTGCAGTCAGAGGCGTCTTTAACTATGGTGCAGGGTATGCGGTGCACACGGGCGCAGCGGTCCTAGGGGGCGCTGTTACTTGTACTTTGTACCCATTCCATTTTGACCGCGCGCTTACTAGGGGGCGCTAGGGTAATGTTTGCACACGGGCGCAGCGGTCCTAGGGGGCGCTGTTACTTGTACTTTGTACCCATTCCATTTTGACCGCGCGCTTACTAGGGGGCGCTAGGGTAATGTTTGCACATGGGCGCAGCGGTCCTAGGGGACGCTGTTACTTGTACTTTGTACCCATTCCATTTTGACCGCGCGCTTACTAGGGGGCGCTAGGGTAATGTTTGCACACGGGCGCTACATGGGCTAGGACGCATGCACATTTTCTCGCTTGTCACTCAGTGCGTCTCGCTTCTACTAAGCTAGTTAGAAAGACACACTGAGCGACAAAGGCAGTCGCCGTGTGTCGTGCCAGCCATCTTGGCGGTGTCTATGGTTTCCAATATCATTTCAATCGATGACACTTGCAGAGAAATGCCCGCGTTTCATCGGCCCCACTTACTATGACCGTCTGCCTACTGAATTAAAAGCCTAACTAAAGACGAGTATTATAGCGCCGATTAAAAAGCCTTCTGTTCGATAATCCATTATATTCAGTTGAGGTGCTTTCATGTTTTTATTTAGTTGGTACTTAGTGGTGTCTATGTTCACCATTACCTGTCAGGGCAGTGACAAGTGTCACCTTAAGTAACCTACCTACTCTGGCTTACCTCGATATCCTTAGCATCCTTAACGTCTGGCTCCACAAACAGCCTCCGGGCTTGCTCGAAGTCCCAGTTCTCTGGCGGCGGGTACTTGGTGGTGTCAATGTTCTTGAGGATCTCGTCGAGCGAGCGGTGCTGGCGGATCAGGTCGATGGCGCGCTTAGGGCCCACGCCGCGGATGGAGCCGCAGTAGTCGCAGCCGAGGAGGATGCAGAGGTCTATGAACTGGACAGTAATAAAAGAGTCACACACAGTGGAAGACTACGACCGTTTGGAAGAATCCAGAAAAAAATTACTATAAAAAAAAACTGGCCAAGTGCGAGTCGGACTTGCTCTCTGAGAGTTCTATACAAAAATAACATAACAATTTCTTTTTCGTAAGAGGTACAGAACCCTACGAACTATTATTTTGATCAGGGGCGTAGCTACCGTCGTATCAGACGTAGCAACGATACGAAGTCCCCGAGTTACAGGGGCCTCGACTTGTAGACCCATAAAATTATTATCCTCTATTTGGGCTTCACCGCTGTCGGGTAGATGGGACCACCGACAAATTTTGATACAGGGCTCATCCTGGGCAAGCTAAAACGCTGATGTTGACCCGACTGCCGGCAAGGAAAGGGTAAACGAGCAAGTGGGTTACCCGATGGAAAGTGGCCACCGCCGCCAATAGGCACCAGCGACGCCAAGTTTGTTTGCTCTGTTTTACCTCGTTCTGTTTGAGCTCCAGCCCTTCCAGCACGCGGTCCAGGTGTATCTCCTGCACGGGCATCTTCCTGGCCTCGGAGAAGGTCAGGTGCCGCAGCAGCACGTTGGCGCCGAACGTCAGCGCGTCCATGTCCTCGGTCGCCGTCGCGAACACCTTGCCGGCTTTTACCTGGGATCATTAAAAAAATCTGTTTATTTCTAATAAAAAATGTTAGTAAATTTTACCATAGACTTTGCGACAAATCTTTAATTATTAATAAAAATGGGTTAAGGAGTTGCTACATAATGCTATTATCATTTGTTAATTGGTAACATACTTCGTACTGTGTTATACAATTCAAATACCCAATGTTGTTTTTGCTTACTAGTTAAATGCTTTAAGGCGGTTATTCATTTAATGGGCATCATAACTACAATTTGTCTGTAAAATTAAAAGACGAAAAACTGTATACCTAGTTTTTGTCTACGATCACTATTTGTTGAAATATCGCGAATAGTAAACGATGCAACGCTAGCCCAGCGAAGACGCTCTATGGCTCCACAGAATTGGTATGACGTCACACCTCGGTTATTGTGTGTTTGTGTGTGTGTTGTTGTTGCTCGCCTTCATACTGTTTTATTTTTATTGTAATATTATGTACCGTGTTTTACGTATAGTCGACCAAGAAATTGCTTGGCCACTTTTCGACCGTGTTACAAGGGGATAAGGTTCAAAAGTGGTCAAGCAATTACTTGGTCGACTATACAATAAAGTGTTTACTTACTTACTTACTTTTTCTAGTAAATGTATAGAGTCTGTAACTAAATTATGTTTATGAGAACAAAAAGAGCGTATATATGGTTACCCCAATAAAAAACGATTGCCGCGCAACCCTAGCGTGTCGCCGGGAGTAGTGGGGGAAGGCGGGCGCGGGCGGCGCGTTCCTTTTGACTCGCACCGCCTGGCGCATGATGTATGAAGTAATACGAACTTTTTGAGCGTGTGAATAAAGTTGGAATTCGTTTAATCGCGGTCGTAAAGAAAAGTTTCTGTACATTCTTATACTGTGGTATGGCCTAGCTAGTCCATATGTCATGAAAGAAACTCACCAAAGCGGCGCATTGTGCCTCTGCCTCGCAGGGCGCCTCCACCACGGGGATGCCCATCAGCCGGAGCAGCTCTCTGGCTTCCTCTCCATGCTGCTTCGTCACTTTCACCAGCCGACGGTTGAACTTCTCAATGGATGCTTGGTCGCCTAATGGATTGGTTATATGTAATGAGATAAACACAAGGAAATAAAAATATTAAATTTGATAACTTTAATGTTTATATTAATAATTTAAGTTACAAAAGAATCAAAACACAAGGAACCAACTATCTTTGACATTTTAAATAAGGAAAGAAATAACTAAGGACTGCTTTAAATTATTTTTAAGATAAAAGGACATTATAGCTGTTGCTTTTATTCCTGCTCTTAGAATCTTAAATAGCATGTTTCAAGTAAAATATTTATTTAGTGTGTTGCAATACTTGCAATTCCTACAATTTACATATTGCCTTAAGGTTGACTGATAGAGAATGCCTCAAGGCATTACATTTAATGTAATTATTTGTGCAAAAGGATCACATTAATAAATCAAATTATGCACACTTTAACAATCAGTTCAGTTGTTACCTCTTTATACAAGAGGTAAACATTATTTTTAGTAATCATGTCATATTTTATTTTGCGGGTGGTAGGACCTTGTACAAGGTCCGTCCTGATCGCTACCACTATCTTGCTCGCTAATCCTGTCGCTAAGCAGCAGTGCTTGCACTGACGTGTTCCGGCATGGAGAGCAAGACAGCCGGTGTAATTACTGGCACAAGCAGTATTCCATCTTAGCCCTCCGGGTTGGCAATGCATCTGCAATCTTATTGGTGTTGCAGGTGTCCATAGGCAGTGATGATCACCAACCATCAGGTGACCTACTTGCTTGTTTGCCATCCTATTTCATAAAAAAAAATTATATATATAATCACCAGCTTCTGTAGCCTTTTGGAGTTCCTTCTCAGCCTCCTCTCTTCGCTCTGCCCGCTTATTCAGTTGATGGGACTTGAGGTCCGGAGGCTTCCCGTCAAACACATAGACAGGCTTGATCCCATTCTCAACCAGCCGGATGGTCCGGTAGAAAGTTCCCATCAAGTGAGAGGTAGTTTCTCCGTCAACCGATGTTAACTGAGCCCCTGGAAACAGTGACAGTGACTATAATGGTCTGATGTTTAGCCCTTAGACAAAGGTGATTTGTTAAGGACATACAAGAATATAGGTGATTCAGTTTGCCCCTGCTAGAACCAGGCCTGCGGCTACAGCGATTTCTGGATAAATTATGGTGGTAGGCCACTCTATGGGCACTGAGAGCTAACTGTTTACACTAATAGACAGACCCATGGTCTTGATAATGGTCACTCAACAGGGATAGGCTTATAAAAAGGGAGAAATTCACATATAGAGGTGGTTGCTTCTTTATTGTTTGTCTGTCGTTTTGCTAACACTTCGTTTAATATTCACACTTCGTTTTGGCTGAAGTGACACCGAAATCGGAGGATTACGGCAAAGTGAAGTGCCTTAAGTTCTAGTGCATTAAGCTGTGTTAAGTGCCATTTCGGAATAATTTTCGTAACGACTAAGTTAATTTTTATTAATGAAAATTTTGCAAAATGTCACTTGCCTTCACTTCTCACTGCTATCAGAAACTGATACAGGCTCATAGAAGCGTCGATGGCGATCTTTCGACCTAAAAACAACAAATATTTCGTCAGTTATTGCAGCACAATATAGGTTATTTTCATATCGATTATAAACACTTACCGAAATAATTTTTGATCTCCATTTCTTTTACAGCTTGTGGAGCTATGTCTGCTATGAGTTTAGACAAGCCTAGAATACCCATAATGACTTAATTTAATTACTTTTTTTACTACATAAACAACAATGAATACACACGATGCAATGCTCCACAGAACGAAAGATTTGGCGGGAATAAACTGACGTTTATTTTGACATTAGCTGGGTAGTGTTGCAGCATAGTTAAGAACAAAATTGAATACAATCGTATTTTTTTTTATCGATTATAATTAAAAGCAAAACAAAATAATATTAAAAATAAAGAAGTAGCCTTTTAGAATAGTTTTTTTAAGTCGATGTTTCAGTGAATTTTCTGAAAACTTTAACGGTATGGAACTGATCAATAACGATGCCGTTGTTTTGACAACGATCAGCTGATAACAGTTAGTGTAGTGTCATTAGTAGTAACAAAAGTAGGGCGTCGGATCGTATCTTGTTTTTCTTTTTTAAACAACTCTGGAACTGTTGACTAAAATCATCAAAATGGGGAATTATTTCACAGTCAACATGGAAGAAAATTTTAAAAAGAACCAGGAATTTATTCAGTCTATTAACAAGATTAAGGTCGGTATAATTTTTAATTTGTGTTTTTTTATCAATTAAGGCCACATAAAATTTAGGTCACAAGCGCGTCTTTCGTATTTTACAGATGGAAAGACAAATTCAACTGCAGTACCAGATGCAAGAACGCCAAATGGCATTGCAAATTGCTAAAAATAGAGACACTTGCCTATGGCTAACTGCATTTTCCATTACAGCAGCTACTGGACTATTTACAGGGTTCGTATTTACTTTTAATATCTTAAAGTCGACGCGCTTTGATACGGGACATCGATTGAAATGTAAAATATAGATTCTAAGTTTCGATACTGACCAAAGAGCGAAAGAAAATTGATTGTTTTTTAATTTTTTACAGGCTCGGGAGGTATTTGATAATGTAATTACATTTACTATGTAACACTTTCCGGCTAATGCGCATGTTTTATTTATAATTACATTTATCATATCTTCACGTCTCTAATACTCTAAATCATATATTTCCTTCATTTTATACCTATACAACTTTTGGCGCCAAAATTGTATGAAACGTTCCAATGATTATTCAATAAAAGTTTTCACTGAATTTTATTTTAAGGTTTTTCGATCTTGGCGCTATAAATTGGTTGTCAATAAACCTATGCACAATGTTTTAGGAGGTGATGGGTAAAAATGCGACTGAATATTTTTCACATGGAACAAAACGAGTATGGGGAACTTACAGTTAGCTACACAAGGGTGGAATTGAGAATCAAGAGTATGCCATTGTCATGTTTTTTTTTACTGTATTTGCGTTTGTAAATACTGGCCGTTTATATTTCGTTTATTTTCGGATCAGATTAATAAGTCAAGTTTACAAATACATACATAAAATCACGTTCATTTCTAGGACGGCACCACGGATTTCCACTTGCTAGGATCCTGACATACAACCTTTGCTTCACTTACTCTCATAACATTATTTTTGCATACTCTCCGCTTTAGGGTACTTCTGGCCTGGCCTTTCTATAGAATAACTCCGATTTAATCGGAGCACGTTCACTGAGGTCTTTCCCTTCCCATTTTTGCATCCACTCTCCCTCCATACACCCTTTTTGTTAATCTTCTTTCATCCATCCTCTCTACATGCCCGAACTATCTTGCCATATCCTTCTCATTTTTTGTTAATGCATCTTCACTCACTCCGCATTTCTCTCTTATCACATAATTCCTCGCTCCTATCTTTCAAAGTCATACCATACATATTTCTCAACGCTCTCAAGTGAGTGTGACAGTTTAAACATTTTTATACCGATCTGGAAAAAAAACGAAATAAAGGTTTTTATCACCTTGAAGTCGTTTAAATACGTGAAAACTCATTCATAGAATATATAATTCACAAGAAAATATACACACATAACATCAGAACAGAGGCGAACCTGTCTGTTTAGTTCTGTGTCCAACAGAACGAGCTTAAAAATGTGCTATTAGTGTGAGTTAAATATTTTATCCCTCGCTGCAGCTCTGGCGTCTAGTCTTGTCAAAAGAAAGGAACTCATATAGAAGTAAACTAAACTTATATGATCAGGATGTAGTCATACTATGGGCACAGGCCGCCTCCCATAGAGAGGAGGCTTAGGTTAGTACCCAGGCAGGATGAGTGCGGATTGAGAACTCCACAGACACCATTAAATTGCTTTGCAGGTGTGTCTAGGTGTTAGATATGAAAAAAAGCGTAATTGGGGTTAACTTAAGCGTAATTGGGGTTAACTTAAGCGTAATTGTGGTTGACTTAAACTCGGTCACCTTCTAAATTATTGTGCGTGGGTATTATGAGACCATGTGTAGTAAGGTTTGCGTATGTTCTCTATTCATTCATGCCCCAATAACAGTTTCAGGAGAACGAAGAGACAGTATCTCTTGATGCCATTAATACCCCTTTCCTTTGTGACCCTCTATTATTGGGATCTCGCCTATGGAAACAAAGTCCATAGGATCAGAAGTAAGTACAATAGTTTACGTGAAGTATAAGTAACTAATGTGTTGTGAAAAACAGCGTTTACTGTGTTCTCACAGTACATACCTGCCCTCACGCAAAAAATATTTCCTTCTTTAGTTGGATACCATAGCGAAGGGTTGCCAGTAGCTCAAGCGTAAAGTGAACTAGTGAAATATAGCTAAATTAAAAACGGCAAACCAAGACTTGACTTGGATTAAAAAAAAAAAAAAAACAGTTTTCTTATTATTTTATCACTATTCCTCTTGGCTAAGCAAACTTTCAGCCTTCTTGATTATTCTGGCATAAAATGCAGTTTATCGTCTCTAAGTAATATGTTTTTGTCATTTAAATAAACTGTTTTCAACTTTCAGTGGAAGCTGAACACATCATGACTCACGAACCCGAGTCATTGGAGTGGCCTTGCGGGCTGCCATCTCCCTCTTCCATCGACGTCGGGCGCGAAGACGAAGAGGAAAAGAAACGGATCCATCCACCCCTCCTTTAAGCTAATCAACATCTAGTGGCGTAGCGTGGGGGGCTTAGGGGACCCATGTATGTACCAACAAAAACCGGCAGTGAGCGAATACGTGGCCTATTTCATTCAATTTACGCCATGGACCACTATTAGCTGTCGGCTCGTCGCAACTCCGCAAGCTGTCACGCCAACAACCTGTATGGTTGTCAGGTTACACAATGCAATAACAACCCACGTTCATATACTTTAAGTATTTTTTTTACGTTATGGCGACTTGGCATATGAGTGACTGCTTTCGTGTGTCATTGGCGTTGAAAAAATGGAGTGATTCTTTTGCCACCTATACAATAGCTCGTTCTGCTGGCTTGGCAACTTGAGGGCGATGCTAGAGTTACAAGCGTTTATAGGCTGTTGTAGTTGATTAACATCAGACAAGCCGCATACTCGTTTCCATTTTAGGCTTCCACGTTAGTCCACGCTACGCCATTGTCTGTAATGATCTCAATGTTCAGGCATGTGCCTTCAGTTTCGTAGTTTAGAAGGCGTTAGATTCTAGATAGTCTCATCAAAAGAGCTACCCATTTTTTTCAAAAACTACAAGACTTGATCGGCAGAAACAGTCAAAAATGTTTCTGGCAGTATAATGAAATTAATGGATAGCCCCTAATTTCTATTTGATCTGATACATTCGAATTCGTCTAAATTTTTGATATGGAAGTCTTAAATCAGGGGTGTCTTTTATAAACCGCAAAATAACCATGTAGGTAACCAAGAAAATTCATAAACAGATGGAAAGCAAGTGGTACTACACATTTGTATTGGTGCAGAGAGCATTGATCGTACTTAAAATCTAAAAAAAATACAATTGTTATGATAACTACGAAAAAGATGCAAAGGAAAAGACTCCCCTTTTTGAAATTTTTGAAAAGTTACAATAAATTCGATTGAAGTACTTGATGTCAAATTATTAAAATTTGCTATGAATATGCTCTATTTTTAGAAGTCATTCACTAGGTAAGAACTTCACTAAGTGATTATAAAAGTTACATTCTGGTTTCCAGAACTATCTTTACCAACCCCTTAGGGTGCTGGTAGACTAGCATTCACTTGTAATGAGCATGCTAACGCATGCTACAAAGCAGAAGTAAATAGAAAAAAGACAGCGCGCAGCGTGCAGGCGTTAAAAAACAGCCATTTTTCAATGTTCTGTTACAAGTGAATGCTGATGGCTATCAGCACCATTATGGACAAAGTGAGAAGTCCTTTGAAAAGGACCAAAGATAAATTATGTTATGAGAACGAAACCAGAACAACTTTTTGGGGCCTAATCAGATCCGAAGCCCAGGGCATTTGGATTTTGTGCCCGATGGGTGAAAATAGAATTGGTAGTGATGACATAGTAGAAGTTAAGGGATACAACAATTAAACTTGCTTTTATTGAAATCCGTTAGTTCGTTACATAATTACTAGTCACAAGCCGCTGAACCTCATCGCAATAAACAGTGCAAGCTTAAAAAGTATATTAATGTGTTTTTACTTAAGGTTAGGTACTTATAATGTTTGTTAATGCTAATTAAATTACGATAGTTGTATACATGGGATTCCGTTACGAAATATGCTGTAAAAGATAAGACAGTTTTATTAAGTTTTGAGACAGATTTTTACATTTGTTTTATAATTATATTTTAAATGTTTAATTATGTTAAGTTTGAATAGTATGATATTTTTAATGCTTTTATTTTTTATCATGCTTTAACGCTATACTTAGTTAATATTAAATTTATCTGTTATGGCCTTTGTTATGGCTCATGTAAAATAAGTACGTTATGCCACAGAACACTAACGAACTATACTTAATGATATTAATCTAACTTAAAGTATTCAAGGACAAATAAATTTATATAAAAAAATATTGTACATCTTGTTATTAGAAGAATTTTACTAATAAATAAATCATCATTATCGTACAAATATACGCATGTTTTTAATTATTTCCTTACAATAATCTTTCTTCTCACGGTTATTCTTCAATGTTTTCTGCTATGAACGTGAGTCGATGAGTATCCAGCAAAGAGAGATTCACTAAAAGAGAACAGTCACTAATAATATCATTATCGGATTGCATTTGCACACACCATAGGCACACACTAACTGTCAAGAGAGGGACATAATTTGCTGAAACTGAAAATCCACAAAAAATAAACTGATATCTCATTTAAATCAAATGAGGCTATCTTCATGATTGCATATTTTCATTCGTAACACGATAGTGCATCGGTAGAAAAAATACATTGATAAAACAAAAACAGAAATATGTCAAGTATTTTATGATTGATATTTTCGAGTACCTAAATGTCTATACATATTATTATGTACTTATATTTAAATAAATTAAACTTGAGTAACCAATTCTCTTGCCGCAGTGAGGTAAAAGTGAAAATATTATTTATAATGGTCATTATAAACATTAATCAGTCGTTTGTTAAATACGAAGCGTAACATACAAAGCAAAGGAGCTGACGCCTTTTTGAGATATTTTAAAATGTAGTACCTACCACTGTCTGTACAAAATACAGTTTATAAAAAAAAATATTAAGGAATGTTTGTTTTCAATTTTCTTCGAGCGTCAGCGATCATTTTCCATTTCTAACCCAAATGCTCGTTTTACCTGTTTTTTCCATAAAATAAAATCATCGAATTAATTCTAAGTGCAAGTTCTATCACAGCTTAAAATAAAGAGTATTCATTGGATTTTCGGCTCGTCTAAGTAAGTATATAATCGACGAAAGGTCACGAGTCATGACATAAAAACGACCTTTTTGTCCTACTTTCAGAACATTTTAAATTGCTCGTGACGGCACCAGTAAATTAATCATGAGCATATCGATTTTGATTGTGACAAATTATCGATTATACATAATTTACCTCATTACTAGCGTTAGTTGTCAACCGAGGTTACCATGGCAACTGACAGTTGTTTGGGCGCCGTAAACAAAAGAAATTCGGCTGCCAGAATTTCAAAATCGTAAATTGCTTAATAATTGTGATACAACAAAACCAAGCTTTATTTATTTTCTATTAAATGATACGATGTGTGCTGTGAAATAGAAACCGTTATCTCGTTAGTATTTTAACCGACATATTTTCCTTTTAGTTGAGTACAATTGCAATTTACATTTTTAGTTCGCCGAAAATTTTATCGATTATTTCCGGTTGCTTAGTGTATTGTGATCAATAGTACATAAAATGCTGTTTGTGGTTGCCTTTATGTATGCAAATTACATTACCGTCAAGCTTATTTGAATATTTTATGGCGGTTTCAACAAGACCTGCACATTCGCCAAGTCGTAAATCTGCCAGACATTCACGTTAAAATTTGCATTATTCAGATCAGAAATTTTGCAGTACTTTGCGGACCAAAGCGGAACATACAACCTTTGCAATGAATCAAGCACAAATTAAAAAGGACGATAAAAAAAAGGATGGCACCATAAACAAACCGGCGCCAAAAAAAAGTCCAGACAAAAACATGTCTGAAATTGACGAGCACATACTAAAGAGGTTCGAAATAAAGAAAAGGCTAGGGAAAGGTGCCTATGGGATAGTTTGGAAGGCCATAGACAAGAAAACCAAGGACACAGTGGCCATAAAGAAGATTTTCGACGCTTTTCGCAACCAGACTGACGCACAGAGAACTTTTAGAGAAATTATATTTTTACAATCGTTCAGGAACCACCCTAATATTGTGAAGCTTCATAGTATACACAAGTAAGTTAATAACTTTGTTTAAATAAAAACTTTAATTATAGGGGGACGAACTAATCAGTCGCGATCGCGGTACAGTCGGCAAAACTCGAAACTCGTAGCTGTAAACTCGAGGGTCAAAAATATTTACACATCCTCCTACTACAGACAATAGAGCCGTGTATGGATTAATGTCACTTATTTGACTTTGCCGAAATGTGCACTTTCTCTACAGGTGCACTTTCCGCAAAATGTACACTCCCAAAATGTACACTTTCCCAATTTGGAAACTTTCCCGAAATGTGCACTTTTTCAAACAGTGCACTTTTCCAAAAAGCACGCTTTCCCGAAATGTGCACTTTTTCAAACAGTACACTTTTCCAAAACGCACGCTTTCCCGAAATGTGCACTTTTTCATACAGTAACTTTAAACTTTTTTTTGCACTATTTCATTGAAACCCTTAGTATTATCGTATCGTAACAGGGACACAGGGAAATGTACATTTGGAGACAGTGTACCTTCCGAGAAAATTACCCTTCTAAAGAAGTGCACCATTAGAGAAAGTGCACATTCTGGAAAAGTGCACCTACTGACAAAGTGTACATATCGAGAAGTGCACTTTTAAAGACAGTGTATCTTCCGAGAAAATGACCCATCTGAAGAAGTGCACCTTTAAAGAAAGTGCACATTTCGGGAAAGTGTGTTTTATGATCTTAACCCCTCAATATGAATTTACTCTCGCGGCTTAAAATAATTAATAGATTCAGGCGTTACTTTGCGGAGGTCCATATCAACAAATTGGATCAAATTACCTTGCTACGCCGCGAAACATATATATGTCGAACAGACGCAGCTATTTTGCACGAGCCCGGCACTGGTTTCGCGGAGTAGCAAGGTAATTTGTTCCAGTTTGTCTCGAAGCTCAAACCTATGTTTTTTCATAAAACACAGGGCCGCTAACAACCGTGACATCTACCTCGGATTCGAATACATGGAGACTGACTTACACAATGTGATCAAACGAGGGAACATTCTCAAGGACGTACATAAACGGTACATTATGTACCAGATGTTGAAGGCCACTAAGTATATACACTCGGGGAACGTTATACATAGGGACCAGAAGCCAAGCAACGTTCTCATTGACAGCGCTTGTAGGTAAGCTACATTTTTTTTAAGTTGATTATACTTAAATTCAATTCAATTTTACGGCTGGTAGGACCTTGTGCAAGGTCCGTCCGCATCGCTACTAACATCTTGCTCGCTTATCCAGCCGCTAGCAGTGTTTGCACTGTTGTGTTCCGGCGTGGAGAGCAAGACAGCCGGCGTGATTACTGGCACAAGAGATGTTCCTTTTTAGCCCTCTGCGTTGGCAACGCAGCTGCAATCTTTTTGGTGTTGCGGGTGTCTATAAGCGGCGGTGATCACTTCCCATCAGGTGACCCACTTGTTTGCCTTCCTGTTTCATAAAAAAAACGGATTCTCATTCCCTTCTTACGTACGAGTTAAGGGACTGTGTCAAACTGGCCGGAAAGACATTTTCAGTATATCTTGACGCAAAATTGTGGGAGAATCGAGATCTATAAACAGTAATTTAATTTGCAAGTGCCTTTTTTTGATGAAATAGGAAGGCAAACAAGCAAGTGGGTCATCTGGTGGTAAGTGTACACCACCGCCTATAGACACCCGCAACATCGAAGAGATTGCAGATGCGTTGCCAACCCAGAGGGCTAAGATGGAATACCTCTTGTGCCAGTAATTACACCGGCTGTCTTGCTCTCCACGCCGGATCAACGGTGCAAGCACTGCTGCTTAGGGGCAGGATTAGCGAGCAAGATGGTGGTAGCGATCCGGATGGACCTTGCACATGGTCCTACCACCCGCAAACCTTTCCATTAGGCAAACTTCAATTCCAATTGTTTAAAATATGTTAACTAGTCGAAGCGATTAATTATACGCTCTTAAAGTATTGGTACAAGTTATCTTTTCTCGCAGAGTAAAACTGGCCGATTTCGGGCTAGCACGCTCAGTGTCGAGCATGTATTCTGGCGGCGAGGATGGAGCGGACCCGTGCTTAACCGACTATGTCGCCACGAGGTGGTATAGGGCGCCTGAAATACTTATAGCCAGCAAAAAGTGAGTATTGAGCGTTTGCTTAAATTGAGTACGTATCAGTGTGACCATATGTGGCAGATTCCTGCCTTTTTGGCAGGTTTAGCCCTTCATTTTGACTTCTGGCAGGATCGGTTGAAGTTTTCAAAATCTGGCAGTTTGTGGCAGGATTGCAATATAAGCTGGCACGTTTAGCAGTATAGCCTTAGACTGGGTTCACAGTAAGCATTTGCGAGCGATAAAAACGCAAAAACGTGGCCATTGCCCAACCAGAGACAGCCATTGCCGCGTTTTTCCGTTTTATCGCTCATAAACTCTGATTGTAAACCCAGTCTTAAAGGAGCTTAGCCATAAGAGTTTGGCTTTGGCAGGATTTGTCAGTTTTCTAGCCTAAGTAGGGCAGGATCTTTAATTTGAAGTTGGTCACACTGGTACATATGTATTTGTTTTATAAATGCTATGCTATAACTAAAGGAACTTTGCTAGTAAAGGAAAAAAGGGAGCACTTCTCGCGAGCGAGCATTCATCAAACTAAGTTGAGCGTTATATCTAAAGAAAACCATTGTCAGTGTGTACTTGATATTTAATAACCAGTAAGCAACAGTTCTTGAAAAAAGTTTTTGTTGTATCCTGCAATAAGTTGAGTTCTAACCAACAAGTGAGAATTGAGTCTTCACTTAATCTATGTCCAATACAAATTTAATGAGAAACCTCATTTAATTCTTAATTCCTCACATACTATTTTGTTTCAACTAAGTCACATCAAGTTATCGACTTGGCAAAATATGGACTGTTATCTAAATTCCAGTCAGGAGGATGAGACGGTTTGTTAACGCTAACTTGAGTATCGATGGTCTCATCTTAAACAAATTGGTAAACAAATCATTGAGCTTGATACAGACTTGATACCTAAGAGACTTTAAGTATAGTCGACCAAGTAATTGCTTGACCACTTTTGAACTTTATCCCCTTGTAATACAGTCGAAAAGTGGCCAAGCAATTTCTTGGTCGACTATACACACAGATAGACACGTAACCGCTTTTTACTGAATATTTGCTTCACAAAATTGAGTACAAAACGAGTTTAGTGCCGTTCAAATACTTTATCTTTGAATACTACGATATGTTAGCTATTGTAATTGGCAATTATTAAATTGCAGTTACACCAAAGGCATAGACATGTGGTCCCTGGGCTGTATCCTGGGCGAGATGCTGACTGGAAAACCGCTGTTCCCCGGCACTTCCACCGTCAACCAGGTGGAGCGCATCATGGGAGCCCTGCCTCGCCCTTCCTCTGAAGGTACACATTAACAGCGTCATCCATTGCAGAATCATTCACTGCGAACTTAGCATGGCTGAACAAGTTTAGGTTGTTTCTTTGTACCCGCGGGCTGCCTGTGCCCGCCCAACCCTGTAGTCTATAAGCCCTGTGAGGTGCTTGCAAAGGCCCAGTGCCCCCTCGGTCCTTGCGCCCTAGGCTCAAGTAGGCTTGAGCCTAGGGCGCCTTTAGCCTGAAGGCAAAACGGGCCCTCCTAGTAAGATACTTACGAGACAGACTGTGTTTAGTGTAGGAACCAGTGTAATCTTTATTGGAAATCGATGTTCTTGTAATCTTCTTTTTTTTTACTATATAAAAATAAGTCGGGTTTTCCTTCCTGACGCTATAACTCCAGAACGCACGAACCGATTTCCACGGTTTTGCATTCGTTGGAAAGGTCTCGGGCTCCGTGAGGTTTATAGCAAAGAAAATTCTGGAAAAATTTGAAAAGAAAAGCGGGAAAATCTAAATCTAATGTTACATAAAACGAAGCCATCTGGTGGCGAAACGGAGTTCGCCGGGTTTGCTAGTGCAGCATATAACACAGAAGGTAGACAGTTAAGATTTACATGTAAATTACAAGAACATCGATTTCCAATAAAGATTACACTGGTTCCTACACTAAACACAGTCTGTCTCGTAAGTATCTTACTAGGAGGGCCCGTTTTGTCTTCAGGCTAAATCGATGTTCTTGTAATTTACATGTAAATCTTAACTGTCTACCTTCTGTGTTATATGCTGCACTAGCAAACCCGGCGAACTCCGTTTCGCTACCAGATGGCTTCGTTTTATGTAACATTAGATTTAGATTTTCCCGCTTTTCTTTTCAAATTTTTCCAGAATTTTCTTTGCTATAAACCTCACGGAGCCCGACACCTTTCCAACGAATGCAAAACCGTGGAAATCGGTTCGTGCGTTCTGGAGTTATAGCGTCAGGAAGGAAAACCCGACTTATTTTTATATAGTAAAAAAAAAAAAAAGAAGATGTGTAATTTTATTGAGAAATTTTTGATTGATTGATTGAAGATAGAGCTCTATTGAGGGGTTTCTGGGTGTACTTAACCTGTTTTCTATTTATGTTGCTTCGTTGATAAATAAAATAAATATAAAAGATGGCAAATTTGCTAACTTTCGAACAGAAGCCGCAGGTGAGGAAAAACTCGACCAAACTGATCGCTGCGAATGAAGCTGTCTCATTGCGCTATTTTTCCTTACCGTTCAGCTTCCAGCGAAGATTCGGTGGGCAGTTGTCTTTTGGGTCTCATCACTGCATGGCCTCTGTATATGGACTGGCTTCTGTTAATTATTATTTGTCCATACTAGATTAACGCCATTGGTGCTGTATGCAGTAACGAGAATATCATGCAACTAAAATTGTACATTACCATGTATACTTAGAGTTTTTAGTTCTTGTACTCACCACTAGCTCTGTGGTGTCGTTTCACTTTGGTACAGTCAGCGTCAAATATACCAGAGCGGGCAAGGTGTCAAAAATATCTGAACTCAACTCTATTGTCAAATACGCTCGAGCGTGTTCAGATATTTTTGACCACAAAATTAGATGTCAAGTGTAGGGGCAGCCTATCCAGTGGAACAATAGAGACCAGTGGTTCTCATGGACTGCACGTGTTGAACATCCTTAGACATCGCAGCCGTCTGCAGCGGCTACGGCTCGGCCTTGATCCGGGAGCAGGCATCGTCAGGGTCTGGCGGCGTGACGCTGCCGACCCTGCTGGCTTGCGCTGCTCGTGACGCGGCCGACCTCGTGCAGAGGCTGCTCGTGTTCAACCCGGCGCGCAGGCTCAGCGCCGAGCGAGCGCTCGACCACGAGTATGTCGCCAAGTGAGTAATTTAGCGACAATCAAGTTTCAATAGGGCTGTTAGGTCTAATTTGGTTTTGGGGGGTAGGATCTCGTGCAAGGGCTCTCCGGATCGCTACCACCAACTTGCTCATCTGGCCGGTAAGCAGCAGTGCTTGCACTGTTGTGTTGAGGCGTGGAGATCAAGAAAGCCGCTGAAATAACTGGCACAAGCGGTATTCCATCTAAGCCCACTGGGTTGGGAACCATCTGCAATCTCTTTGGTGTTGCGGGTTTCTGTTGCCAGTGGTGATCTCTTACCATCAGGTGATTCACGTTCTCGTTTGCCTTCCTGTTTTATAGAAAAAAGACAGGGCTGCTGTCACGTTCAGTGCCAAGGTTCATAAATGTGCCAGCGAATGAGTGAAGTTTTTTTAACTATACAGTACTTTCCACAGAAAATAGTCAAGTTAGCCACACAAGTTACAATAAGAACTTGTGTGGGGTAGTATTGTTTAGCCAAAAAAAGACAGAATAAGTATATTGCCTTGCTAAAGTTTCACATGGGTATTGAAGTCATATAATTTTTTGTGCCACAAATCCCTAATCTAGCCTTCGAAATAGCCTTTTGACCGTTCTTGTCGGTATTTTAAAATTCTTGCAGATTTCACCGCGAGCGCGACGAGCCGACGCTGCCATCAGACGTGCTGCTTCCACTGAGAGACGACAAGCAAGTCTCCGTCGACGACTACCGTAACAAACTGTACAGCATCATGGCCAAGAGTGCACACGCCCAGGCGCGGAAAACGCATACCAGGTAACTGCTATTTCGTATCTCAGCATCAGCCATCGCCACAAAAACCGAAAGATATCCACTGCCATACAATGGGATCCCCCTGGCAGCCCCGGATCTTCGATTTTTTTTAGGCGGGGCAAAAACTGAAAAATGGCGCCCTCGCCCACTTATATTTATTCAAAGTTAAGTAAATGATGAGTTGTCCATTCGTTTGTAAAGTGTGAAATTGGCCGCCCTTTGCACTTGCCGCTCGGAGCATAAGCCCTCGGTTAGCCCCCGCCCTAGATCCGGGGCTGCCCCTTGGGGTGACATTTGTAAAGACCTATGCGAGGAAGCGGAGCGGCATGCGAGGGAAAATCTGCCATTGAGACCGACTTGAAACAAACTGGCTGACTTTTTTTAAAACATATCTCTTTCGCTCTCGTCCTTTAGTGGTTTCTCGTAATCTACTACTACTATTTCTACTAGATCGTTGCACAGGTTCAAATTATTGTGCTTTATTTTTACAGCAGTAAAACGAATCCGCTACCGTCAACAACGAAAGCCACCAAGAGCTACCACGATACTTCAGAGCTGTCCAAATCGTACCCATCTACCAAATCGACCCTGAAACATAGCATATCAGCGGACCAGAAGACTAGACCCAAGGCGAAACACATTGAGCGTCCGCTCAAAGAATACCGTTCGGACCAAGCCATTTCCAAACCACTCAGAGCTACAAAGTTGTTCGAAAATCAAAACGGATGGATGGAAACTTCTTCCAACTGTCATGGGGATTATTTTCAGCCAGTTACTCGCCAAAGTCCTTCGGAGACTGGCTACATGAGCGGTGGAAAAAAATCTTCTCTAGTTCATAGAAGAAATTCTACTTCTTTCTCAACTGTTACCATAGGTGGTGATGCGGACTACGGGGGCTTTATAGGTAAGAGTGTGAACCAGAGACATGGAGTTATAACGGCGAGTGCTCTGATGGACCTCCGCACTAGCATACGGTAGGTAAGTGACAGCAGCTTTTTTGATAATTGGTGAATCTCGATTTTGATGAATTTTATGTTAGGACTTTAGAGCTGATTATGATGTTGTTTTATGAAAGAGAAAGCCGTATTTTGGGGAATTGAGAGCAGTATAAACTTATGGCAGAGGAAGAAAACCTCAAACGAATTTTTGAAGTTAACAAATCCCAATTTTCAGTTTTAATACTTAGTTTGTTTTTGCTAGAGAAGTTCCATGAATAAACCAGGAATAAACTTTTTTTGCTTACCTAGTAATGGCGTGATGAATTCATATCATACGGTTATTAATTTTATTGTTACAGCTGTAATAAAAAGCTTCAGGTTGTTTTTGGGGGGAGGGAACAAAAAATTACGGAACTTAAACATGACTAACGCTGTAGGATTCTGTTACACGCGCTAGCCATGCTATTAGTTGATTTTATCGCTTTTTATAACCCTTGTGATTTAAACATGCTTTAAGTTGTGTTAGTATTTAGTTTTTTTTTTCATTAAAGGGGCTTTGTGGTAATGATATTATAATTTTGTCTTGTGGGGGGACGATATAAGTGAAGGCTCTGACCCTTAAATTTTTAATTGAAAAACTGTTGACCGAAGTAACTCAAAGTCAGAGACCGATTTCTGGGAATTCTATATTTTATTGGAATTGTTATTAAGTCGAATCCTAACCTTACAGTCTGACACTCTTTAGTGTCAGAAGAAATAGGAAGAAATAAGAAGAGTGTCACGACACGCTTCCAAAATACTTAACTTGGTAAAATAACATTAATTAGAATTTACTTTTTTCGGCAAACATGATGGCAGGGAATCATGGCTTTGGGAAAAGTAGTACGGTCAAGTATGTTTTGGAGCGGCCGATCTGAACTTTTTTTTCTAAAAGGACAGAATAAACGAAATCCCGACTTATGATTGCAATGTGCTGATGATGGAACATTTGAGCGGTTTAAAGCTATTGCTTAACACGTTCCTTCATTGAAGATTGATCATAATAGTTACTTCGAAAGTATGTCAAAAATTTAATGTTTTTTATACATGATGATAGGTAATTTCTAGTCATAATTATATTTATATTTAGGACTAGATGCCGATATAAGCGCGCACAAAATTACTATACTTATGAAAATTCGTCCAGTAGTTGATAGCATTTTAAATAATAATGTAGATTTAGGACACTTTAAATGTTAAAATTAAACATCACAAGTCCTAGGGCCGCTAGATAACGTTGATAACGGTTACGTACTGTTTCATAACCAAATTCACCTTTTTAACGCCAATGACGGATATATCCATACCACAGGTTGAACGCCAAACGCCAAGGACGGATATAGATACTCATCTGCGCGGACAATGTAAAAGTGACCTACGTGCATTCGCAGAAAGTGCCACATCACCTCTCATAAAAAAGCTTGGCGTGACTTTTCTATTTGACGTGGCGTTGAAAATGTGAAAAAGAAATTTTCTTAACAAATAATTGTGACATAATGATGGTACAGTTGGGGAATAAGCATAATGCCCCTACACTAAAGTAAAATCAATGAATAGAGACTTTAACCCCTTGAACGCTTTCATATTTGAATGAAGTGATCACTCACATGCCAAGCACTGTTAATTAATGTAACGTTTAATATAATAATTCAATTCATAATATATTTTACTCATGATCAAATTACATCTTCACTCCGACCTTTTTAGTGGTTGTTGGCGTGGTGGGCACGACGACACACGACCACTTTATAGGTTCTTGGCGTTCAAAGGGTTAACAGGTCGGGTTCATTTCGCAACTATACTCGTATTAGCGGTCTAACTAACACAATTTGATATGAAGTCTACTATGTACCTATACCTTTTGTATAAAATAAAACTGCGCCTATTTCCCATGACTGGACACGGGCAATCTTTAGTACAGATAGACAGCAACATTAAAATATTCTAACTTTGTCTGTCACTGCCAACAAAATGTCAATTTAAACAGGCATGAATTTGTACTTTACCTAGAATATATCGTAGCTATTGTCGTGAGAACTTGCACGCCACGCATAAAGATAGTTTATTAGTAACTGTAGTTTTCAGAACTACACAGTGCAATTAGATGCGTGTTTCGCGTTCAACATGACAACGTGGCGTGTAGGTGACAACTTTTATATAATTCGTTGGCGTTCAGATGACAATGAGCTCTGGAAATCTTACTTATAGCTCCTTCAACTCATGTTGCCGCACGGCGCAATATGCGCTTAAACTTGTACCTAATTATTCAGTTAATGTATGGTAATGATGCAGAGCTGCCGTGGTCCGAGCGACACTCAAATCAAAACTACATTATTACAAGCTCACGCGCTGCGCACCAACATGAGTTGAGGAATTATACCAGCGAGAATACGACTACATCGCTTTATTTGGCTGTAGTATTCTGTACAGCGGAGGTTCTTCTCAAGACGGACAGCTCAAATTGAAGCGGAGCGCTCTACCTCTGTAAGAGTATGAAAGACTAACTATACCTAAGTCTCTAAAGCGTGTTTAATTTATTTTGGTCACTTTAATATGTACTTAATGGTGATTGTATGTACAATACGGTGATTGTGCATAATGGATTACTATGGATATTGTTTTAATGCCTAAGTACTAAATACTTAACTAACCTGACGCCCACTGTATTTGTAATGTCTCCAGTACCTAACTCTTTTGTATGTATTTTACACGTCTAATAAATAATGGGAATTATGTTTGTGTTTCATTTTATTTGCGTGTGAATAGGACACGAACCTGTGCATCCCTCTTACAGCATTAGTTAAATATATTAAACAGGCGATCATGTTAAGGCCACAGAGAGGGATTTCAAAAATTTATCTTGACCGGTCATATTAGGGGTGCAGGAGAAGGAGAGAAGGCTGATGTGGTCTGATCATAGGTCTGATGACTGCACACAGAATGTTAGTGCCGTTAGTGCAAAGTTTTGACAGCACATATCTGGTACTGGCTCTCACTCCTCTTTCCTCTTGCTTAAAGAAACCATAGCCAACAACTCTTCTAGAAGAACAATCATATTCAACTGACAATCCACTGTCAGTGGATTTTGTAAAACTTTACAAAATAAACTTAAAAAATAGCAAAATGCAAATCAAATCAATTTTTATTGGTATTTCTACACTTTTGCTTGCTATTAATCATGCAGTTGCCACTAGCGTCGTACCCGTGCTCACACTAGACCCAAAGCAGAGGGTTCTGGCTGCTAACAAAACCGTGAAAAACCGGAAGGTATGTGATGCTAGCCTCGCTGAATTTACTTAAATGGAGCCGAATTGCCACTATTCCTTTGAACGCCAAGAACGTCTAGACGTCATTGCTCACCGTGGCTAAATCTCGCAAGGCTCCTGAGCCAAGGTGAATCTTTTCGTATTCGACTATTCCACTGGGCGTTCAAAGTCTCGAATATGTCTGGATACTTAAGTCAGGGCATCGACTGTACTTCGATCCTGAATAAAATCGATTTTATTTCCCCTTGGAACCAATAGGCTCTTGTAATATGAAAATTTCCAAAATGTTAAAATATCGGTCAAAGTCAAAGAAAAAATTGGCTTACCTACTCGTACAATGTAAAAATCTTTGGGGAGAAACCTTTTTCTATTAAGAAAGCCATACCTACGTGCTCGGGAGTCACCTGAGAGAAGTGATCATCATCACCACTGCCCATGTGAGTCAGCGATCCAAGAGAATCGCGCCTTTCGGCCTCCGATTCTCACGGGCCTCCGGATCTCCAATACATAACATAGTAGCTACTACTCCACCAGTAACAGGCTTCAGTCACAGATTCAGTGTGGCTCTACCACTACAGATACAGGACACTAGGCATCTCCTGACGTCTGGTAAAAAAACAAAAAAAATACCTTTATTTTCAAACAACTGAGTCCATAGATTGTTAGTTTACAATAAAACTTAAAAAACTATGTTAGTACTACATAAATATATTAATATTTGAAATCGGTCGGGTCACCGAGTCACACGCCTGACGTGCAGCTCGTTGAACCGCCCGAGGAGAGCGCTGTCCAGCCTCCCCGCCACGACCTGCAGAAGGCTGTTGGGACTGTCCCTCACTCTGCGGACGAGAGAAGCGACTTTCTTACTTTAGAAGCGACTTTTGGTAACGTGGACCCTAAATTTCAGTTCCTTCCATTCGTGATGCTGGTGAGCAAGGACAGCGACACGAGCGAGTATTGGCGTGAGACGGAGATTCTCTCGCTCGTGAAGAATAACGAGGAGGACATAGACTTCGAGCGATGTGCCGAAAACCCTCTGGGATCCGTTGTGCACTTGCCTAGTAGACGGACCTTGAGGCCCATTTGTAGAGGCAGGATCGGTAAGCGATATGCATGATCGAGCAATCTGCCTCTGCCCATCCTACATTGCAATGCCCCTCAGGTTGTAATGTGCTATCCTGTTATGTATTCTTATGTAAACTAAAAATTAAGACATTCACGTGTGCCAAAATGTCGTCAGTCGGGAGTAAAACTAGCTGAACACTCGAAAAGGCCAAGAAGATCTACACAAGCTCTTACGCCCTTGACAATGGAGTCGTGTTCACTGATGTGCCCATTTAAAAGCAATTTAAAAAGGAAGTTCATACAAAACCAAAATAAAACTATTTTATATAGGTACACACAAATCATTAAAGCTCTATAATGCGTACAGAAACCGTAGAAAATGACCAGCATTATTACAACCAATTTTATTATGAGAACTTCCTTGTCTGTGGTAGTAGGTAAATCTGTACTTTAATGGTCATTACAGTACCGATTTCGGCAACGTTATGAGAACGAACAGACTAAAGCGCTGACTGAATTTTGGAAAGTTGGGACATTGTATTCCTTCAGGTGGTGTAGAGGATCACAATAAATAATTCTTGGAAATTTCACTATGAAGAGGGTTAAAATGGGGGCGGAAGTTTACGTCCTAATCCAAAATGAAACGACAATATAGCGGGGAAAAGGGAGTTATGTGTTATATATAATTTTGTTCTTCAGATTTTCAGCTGTGCCCGCAGTGTGCTCATTTCAGCAACAGTACGGAATGCGAGCTCTTCCGGGATTCTTGCAAGTACTATAATTCTTTCTAGTATTTTCAATGTTATTCAGAACACTCTGGACGCATACACTACTGGTATTAAAAAATCTGTAACTATGTAACCCCCGTGACGAGTCTTTAAACATTGCAATCTTTAGCTTTGTACTTAGTAAGGGTCACTACATTAACCACTAGGCTTCCCAGCCGCCAAACCAAGTAATTATATTTCTGTGTGTTTTTATTTATATTTGCACCTATTTACAATGTGATGCATTAAGTAATTTCGCTTTTTCAACCGTCATCATTTAAAAAGCACCGCAGCTAAATATCAGCGCTGTGACTGTCGGTGCAGCGTATGCTGAGCTGCCTTTTTGACGTCGGCTACTTTGGGCTATACAGTTTCTCACATTTCAGTATATTTCTTTTGTTTAGTGACGTTTAATTGATGTTGTCCTATGCGTCAAGTAAATGTATTTTCTGACTTTCTTCTACTACTTATTGAAAGATATTTTACCCAGGGAGAGACGGGTCCTTCCTTCCGAGTACCACTGGTACTGCGAGCGCAAGTACGGCAAATGGCGAGCTTTGTTCATACCGGCCGACTATGAGAAGTGTCGGTGCTGTGACGAGTGCATTTTATACAGAGGTGAGGTCAAGAACCTATCACTAAATTGTCATTACACAAATTATACATTTAACCATTTCAACGCCAATGATAGATATTTCTGTCATTAAGGTTGAACTCCAAAGACGGATAAAATGCAGCCTTATATCACTTATATTCAGTGCCTGATTTAGAGTTCTGACAGCCCTAAGCTAACTAGGAACATACCCGCCCTCACCCACCCCCCATCGCTTGCCCTGTCTGTGCCCGCCCAACCCTGTGTTCTGTACAGCCTTGTTGCTTCCAAAGGCCCGGCGCCCCCTCGCTCCTTGCGCCCTAGGCTCAAGTTTTATTCGCCTGTGGGTAAATCAGGAATCAGGTCTTGCTTATTTTATTTGATCAGTACCAATCAAAAAACTGTACGAGCTGTATAGTAGCTGTATAGAGGTGATCGCCGCTTTACAGCAACTATGAGTACTATACAGGCTTTAAAGCGTTTGTAAGATTTGGGATGTACTTGAAATTAATTAAGCAAATTATTTTTCTTCCTGGTGTAGTCCCATCTGTCTTATTGGCTTCGCTGCAACTACAAATGTAGTTGAAACTTTTAATTGGTTCTTTCTAACAGAATTGGACCAATCCTGCATGCATGACGAATACGACATCAACACTGAGGAGTTCCTGCCAGTGACTACGATAGGTATGACAAAATTGCTTTTATTCTTCCTATTCCTACGTAATCAAGTTACATTATCGATAAAGTATGAAAACATAAGCATTGTATTATAAATCCGCGGGACAAAATGATAGGAACGATGACGAGTGAGGCATAAAAGAATGTGAGGACATATTATAACTATAAAACCATGGGACAAAATTATTGGAACTACCATAACGGAAGCAAAGAGGAGTGTGTTTGTTAACTTCAGCTCCATTATTCTCTAAGCGCATTAACGTCGAGCTCGACGTCGATGTATCGCGCTGCCTCGCTCTTTGGTGATCTTCATGAAGCAGGAATTCTGGCCGAGGGGAGTCGCTTTCCGTCGTTTTCGCGGACGGTTGCTGGACACCCCGAATCTAGGTCACACGGCCTATGCAGCCTGAAGTAAATGGTTCTATTCTATTGGTGTTAACGCGATAGAGCTCGTCGCCGTTGCGCTTAGAGAATCCCTTCCTGGGTGTCTAGACAAGGTGACATTCTGTTAGCATCAATGTCAGAGAAATGACAACATGTACGGGTTTGACATTGCCGATCCACACACTTAGACGTTTGCTTTCGTTACCTTACGTCAAGTCCATAGACGTTGGCGTTTCGACTAGCGTTGACGATAACACATTATCACCTTGTCTAAAGGCCCTGTCTACACCAGCGCGTGGCCGAGCGGTCACAGCAAGCATGTCGCGGCGACGTCGGTAGAGTTCTAACATCTGACCTCATATCTGTAGATTTCAGAGCAGGCTGCAACCCATACTGGGGCCACCCCGACCAAGAGTCTATGGCCTTACGATGTGACAAGGTTCTACGGAGATGTAAGCAATTACAACTATAAGTCCTGTGTGGCATCAAATTATGATATTTAACTAACCTAGTCCAATTTTTTAGGTGTTCCTGTGACGGTTCCAGCTTTGCCTAAGGAATCTTTAAATCTGTTAGTATATTTTGCTTCCATAAAATTTTGTATTGTTATTTACATATTTTTGCATAGACTAACTATATAATATATACTATTTACATATCGTAATGTAGACTTTGCTTCGGTTTTTATTGTAAGTCATGTCATGAGTCACCAGTGCTGAATGTACGATATTGTTAACAGCCGCCGCACTTTCCGTTACGAGACACCAACGGATACCGATTGCCCGATCACCTGCCGCGGCTACCCTTGCCCCCTGGGCATGCTGCAAGAGCACCACTGTTCCTCTGGCGCCTTCCTGCCCAACAAGAAGCACTGCAACTGCTGCGGCCGATGCAGCACGTACTTTCGTCAGTATCTGTGCACTTAGCAAGAACCTCGACACGCGTTAACTCGCCAAGTGACTCAGTCTATGAGAGTCCTCAGACTAACCTACTGGGCTAGTTAGAATGACCTGTAATGAGTTACGTCAGGGGGTTTCCACTCCGCACTGTAGGTGCGCTCGCCGCATCACCTATGGCATAGGTTAATCGCAGTAGGTTGCCGGCTTGGCGCGCGCGCGCCCGCTCACTCTGTGTCGCGCGTTGTGATAGTATTATAGTAAGCAGCCCAACCCTAGCGGTACGCCAAGGCATTGCGGGTGGAAGGCGGGCGCGGGCGGCGCAAATTATTTATTCTGTGGTTACGTAGCGAGCTAACGCGTGTCGAGAAGGTTGTGCTAAGTGCACTGGCGCTAACATGAAGTATAACGTTATAATGCAAACATTTGTAGTAAATAGTGGAAGAAACTAACGCCAGTATTTTTTTGCAGAGCTGAACCAAAAGTGTGCCGAATTCAAGAAGACCATTCACGTTGTAAACGGAAGTAAAGAAATCGAAGTAAGTGATATGTTGACTAGCTCTAACGCACACGCATACTGGTTAGAAAGTAAGTTTTGATTTATTTAAAAAATTACACCTCGTTGAGTTTCTTGCCGGTATCTTCTCATCAGAGGTTTTTCCGAACCGGTGGTAAATTTTATGACATTCATAAGTGCTACCTGTAAGCCTAATCTGAATAAAATATTTTGACTTTGACTTTGAGTTGCTATATGTCATCGATAAAAGCTAGCGTGTTAGGCCCCCTGGAAGTAATAATATCTCGTAGGGAACTCAAAATAGCGCCTTGAAATTAAAATTTTCATACTAAGTATACGCAACTTGTGTGGAGACTACAAAGTCATGTTTTTTTGATCCAACGTCAATTTTCGGGTATCTCGATGTGCCATGAATTAATAGATTGTTAAAATGTTATCGCGAAACACAGACTGAAGCAAGAACTTCCATTCCTTCGCAGAACGCATAATAGGTCGCGTTTCCACTGACACGAAGCTGGGATGAGTGGAGAGGAGCGGACCGTGAATTGCCTAATCTCAGTGCTCCACTGTTTCTCCATTGCACAGTGTAACACTGCGTTTCTCGATCCGATCCGCTCTGCCCAGCTCCATGTCAATGACACTTAACCACATTTCACTGCTCTTCCTGCTCCTCTCGTCCAGCTCCAGTGGAAACGCACCCTAAGTGTGGAAGTTAGCGTATACTTTAACGTAGGTAGAAGAGGAGTTAATCGAGCCAGGATGCGACGACGGGCTGGTCTGCAGACAGGGGACCTGCCAGGACATCCACACGGTGCAAACCTCGGTGCGGACTAAACGGGACGAAAACTCTGCTGCGGCCAACGGTGAGTCAGAACATCCTTAGCAGGTTCCCTGTTTCATATGTCATGTAGGATGACGTGTGAATGCTATATTTTGCCCGTCGTAGTAATACAGATTTATTGTCTAGCGACCCGCCCGGCCTCGTACGGGTACAATCAGAATGTAGGTAATGTAGATAAAAACCTTCTGTAAAAGAATCTCTAAGTTATAGTGAACACCGTATCAATCCGTTGGGTGGTTTAGAAGTAGTAAGCGGCCGATGATGTAAGGACAGACAGGAACGGATGGCGACATTGTTTTATACTATTTAAAGATAAAGATAAAGAAGATTACACAAATATTTGAATAGTGAGAGCCAGCTAATTTGGTTCAGAGCCCTGCAAACGGGAGATGAAGAAATTCAAGAAAAAGTACGGTGAAGACGGACACTTGCACTACGAGGCGCCGCAGTGCACGCCGCTCTGGCTTTATGCGCCTGTTCAGGTACTAGCCCCTAAAGTATAGACATTCTCACTTGTCTTAAGTACCTAGTAAACAACATTCTAGTCTAAAATTTAACTTTTTGTCACGAAAACATCGTTTAATGCCTCAATAAAACAAATTCAAGCTTCAAATGGAAGAGGTGATTTACAATTAAATGTATTAGAATTATTCAAACAATAAACAACATTTTGATGGCAAAACGGAAATTTTAAGTTACAATGTTATTTAATACTTAAGATAAATCAGGATGAATAGACTTTAGACATTATATCAATTACGATTTTATTTCAATTATGAATGAATAATTTTATATTATGTATGTATTAGGTCCTCATTTTTGTTGCGTACGAGTGTGCGTACGCAAACAAATGTTTTTTGTTTGTTATGAGAGCATAATCAACAAGCTCTTTGCTCGATATGTTAAGTGTATGTGATGTCTAGTAAAGGTTTTGCCTGTTGGTCGCCGTCGCCTCGTAACCTCATTGTAGTGTGCTGTCGACAGTGCCGCCGCTTCGTGTGCTACTGCGCGCTGGAGGACGGCGCCGTCATCGAGGGCATCAAGGTGCCTCGCGTCGAAGTCTCCAACATGAACTGCGGTGAACCCTCAACCTTTGGCGTAGCTAGGGATTTTGTCTAGGGACGCAGGCAGGTTTTTGTAGCTGGTAACACAGATTATGTACAAGTTATTATACTCCGTTAGTGTGGCCTGTGTGGCAGTGGTAGCGGTTGCGGGAACCCACTGGATGCGAACAGCGTAGGACCGGTCGTTGTGGCGTTGTTTGAGGGAGGCCTGTGGTCAGCGATGGACGTCTTTGGGCTGATGTGATGGTGATGACAAAGACTTACTATGTATATACTAGACACGCTGTACGGAGCAGAAACATTGTCACATAGAGTTACGGTACATGGCCGCAACTCGTGTGCGCAAGCGTAAGAAGCAGACGCTTTTAAATATCACACTTAACCAAATAGTTAATTCTTCAACAAGAAAACATTTCCGAGTTGAAGGGTAGGCTAGGCGCTGTCCTTTTGACCCCACAAATGCTGTGTTGCGTGGCGGACCATGCTGGCTAGCTGGCATGTACAGTACCTAACTCAGTTTGACAATGTTTCTGTTCCGTAAAGCTTGTCTAGTGACAGAAGTGATTGGGTGATGATGATGTATACAGTGCCTGATTTACTCACAGGCTAATTAGGGCCAAGTCTAAGGATGCAAGGATCGAGGGAGGCGCTGAGCCTTTGCAAGCACAGCACCATCAAGGGTTGTGCGGGCACAGCCAGGGCAAGCCTGAGGGGGTACGGTCATAGTTAGCCTAGGGCTGTCAAAAAAGGGATGTCTTAACTCTAAATCAGGCCCTGGATGTATACGTGTATCAACTGCAGATTGTGCCCGGGAGAAATGTCGCACGGGTTCCGACGTGGAGTGCGACGGTTACGGCAACTACAAGGGCGCCACGTTCGCGCCGCATGTCGACGAGTGGACAGACGACGAAGACGGTAACTGGCTCGTTCTCAAAAGTGACACTGACATGACAGGTTAAACTTTTTTCTGTATTTTTTCATCTTCAATTCGGATCATGAAATCCGTTTCATACAGCCAACTATGGCTATTTCGGGTTCTAATAGAAGGGGTGTTGGTCTTAGTAGAATAATCTAAAACTACAAATTGTTTGCTAACCAGGTTCGATGAAGACCCAGGTTACGACACAGACGGCAACAATGGCGAGTTATTACGCTTAAACATAATTACGTGTTGTATTATATTGCTTTATTGTAATTGTTTACTGAATACTGGCCTCTTTATATTTTCTAACAACGTACTAGGCAAATAAATATTCGAATTCATACTTGTAGTATTGTGATTATACCTTAACATAACAGAATAAATAATAGTACTAACGAATAATTAATAGATTCAGGCGTTACTTTGCGGAGGTCCATATCAACAAACTGGAACAAATTACCTTGCTACTCCGCGAAACCAGTGCCGGGCTCGTGCAAAATAGCTGCGTCTGTGCGAAACATATATAACATACATATATGTGTGTGTGTGTTCATATTTGCATGAACATATATGTGTCGCACAGACACAGCTATTTTGCACGAGCCCGGCACTGGTTTCGCGGAGTAGCAAGGTAATTTGTTCCAGTTTGTTGATAGTACTAACGTATTATAATACAAGTAAAATAAACACTTACTACTTAATGTGAAACTCTTAGGTAATTGCGCATAAAACCCGTTTATAAGAAAAAAAAATAGCATGAACAAGGGCGAACTAGTAAGAATAAGTCATATGTGTATAACTTATAATAGTGATAATATATGACGACAAGTGACTACGTTTTCCATTACTTTGTCATAAAGCGTCACAATTGACAATAGTAATTAGAGTCAGACATGGAATTCATGAATCATCGACATCATGCATGTAGCCTTGATGACTAGAACCGCTCGAAGCGTGTAGAGTAAGTTTTTGTTTTAAAATACGCTTCGCCTTAGGCTGCTTTTCCACCAGAGATGTGCGAGGATGCCTAGCGAGGGATGTGTTTGTAAGAACCAATAGAATCGCTTCATTTACCTCGCCTCGGTCAGCACAGCTCCGGTGGAAACGGCTCATTGGTTCTTTACAAACACATCCCTCGCTACGCATCCTCGCACATCTCTGGTGGAAACGCAGCCTTAGGGGTCGTTTATTGATCACGTGACGTTTCTTGAGCATTTTTAACCCCCCCCCCCCACCCTGGTGATACGTGGTGAGGTTTAAGATTAACCCCCCTCCAATACCCAAATTCACGTGTAATTGTCTTTTAGGTCAAAGTAGGTAACTTAAATTTTTTCGCTTACATGCCGCTTTTCGGTTAAGAAATCGCGCATTCAGCGAAAAAATAAATACACGTGTTATTTCACTACTAGCCCCCCCAGCCTCCCCTCTTGTGATATTTAAAGATTTTGTCGGACCCCCTCCCCCCTTTTCGAGTTTCGCGTGATTAATGGACGATCCTTTACACTGTACAGTCAAGGAATTTAATTACCTACCCATTTCGTTAAAATGTCGCCTGACATTCGCAATGCATTAAGGTCGATATGTCAAACTAACGTCCTGCTCTATAGCTTATGGTGACAGTTTGCTATATGCTATTGAACCTTAGGTGGGTTGGAAATTTAATTCCTTGACTGTACATGATGCCAAAATCTGGTACTTTATATCAAACTGGAACAAATTACCTTGCTACTCCGCGAAACCAGTGCCGTGCTCGTGCAAGTGAGCTGCGCCTGTGTGACATATATATGTTCATGCAAAAACCCACCCTCCTCCGCTTCTACACGAAACAACAGATATCACACAGACTCAACTACACACCACCACCACTAAACACTAAACAACACGATCGACGCGCGTTTCGCCTCTGTACGAGGCATCGTCGGGATCTAAATGTACGACCGCTCGCTACTTGAACGAATGGCGTACTGACAAACTAAATCATATTAGGTACTCAAATCCCGCTTACCGCTAATATTTTTGCACAATTACCCTTTAAAAACACGCTTTAAGTTTGTTGAAATGGACCTCCGCAAAGTAACGCCTGAATCTATTAATTGGTACTTTATGTCTGTAAACATTATACAATGTGCCAATATCGGGTACTCTATGTACCTATACCCTAGTATACACTAATATAGGCACCACAGTCAACTAATTTGCTTCATAGGCCACTGAGGAACGTTATCGCAATAAGCCATCGCTGGATTACTACGGCATTTATTCAGAAGTCATTATGACATTAATGCTGAAAGGGTTCTACAGTGGCATATGAATCAAGTTGGTGGACTGTACAAGTCCAGGTGTTTACCCTACTTACATTAAATTCTGTGAAGTTACTCAACTCCCCGTGTTGTGAAACTCGATAAAAACCATAAAAACAACATTAGAAAACAACGAAACTCGGTCAGTGAACTGACGATGTCGGATCTTGTCAAGTAGCAAGAATTCCTTGGTTTGATTCTTTGATTTTTTCTCCTGTACTTTTTATGTTGTGCATAATCTTTACATAACTTAGTTTTTTTTATTGTGGAATAGGAAGGAAAACAAGCAAGTGGGTCACCTGATGGTAAGTAATCACCACCGCCTATAGACACCAACAACCCCAAAAAATTGCAGATGCGTTGCTAACGTAGAGGGCTAAGATGGAATACCTCTTGTGCCAGCAATTGCACCGGCTGTCTTGCTCTCCACGCCGGAACACAGCAGTGCAAGCGCTGCTGGTTAGCGGCAGGATTAGCGAGCAAGATGGTGGTAGCGATCCGGACGGACCTTGCACAAGGTCCTACCACCCGCAAACATGCCCAAACCATCTTAACATACGAGAATACACATTAAATAACTATAGATTCAAGCGTTACTTTGCGGATTTCCACAGCTATAAACTGGAACAAATTACTCACCGAAAGTCGCGGAGAAGCAAGGTAATTTGTTCCAGTTTCTTCATATACTATCAGCTTATAGGTTGTAACCCAGTAGCGTAGCTTGGTGACCATATAGGCCCTGGGGCAAAAAATGAGAGTCCTATAGTCAAATTATATTAACAGGTATGTAATCCTGGTGGTCGGAGATTATTTGCGAGCAGGACAGCTAGGGCAGCGGGGGCTAGGCAGGCGCGGCACTGCCTAGTCCTACCACCCGCAGAAGTATAAAGTAGTATAGGGTCAAGTCGCTATCCGTTCCTGTCTGTTCTAATATCTTTCGCCGCCTACTCCTTCTAAACCACGCAACGGATTTTGATATGGTTTTCGCTGTCATTTATTCAATTTCTTATGAAAGGTTATATATACGGATGGTAGGACCTTGTGCAAGGTCCGTCCGGATCGCTACCACCAACTTGCTCGCTAATCCTGCGGGTAAGCAGCAGTGCTTGCACTGTTGTGTTCCGGCGTGGAGAGCAAGACAGCCGGTGCAACTACTGGCACAAGAGGTATTCCATCTTAGCCCTCTGGGTTGGCAATGCATCTGCAATATTTTTGGTATTACGGGTGTCTATGGGCAGTGGTGATCACTTACCATCAGGTGACCCACTTGCTCGTTTGCCTTCCTATGTTGTATAGAAAAAAACATTACTTCCCAATTGTATCCGAGTGAAGCCGGGCGGGTCGCTAGTAAAGAATATTTGTCGTTTTTGTAGAATTGTAAATGTAAAGCAGTAGAGAGTAAAAATATGTAGCAGTTCACAGCAATAAGGACCTTAAGGAGCCTGGTGGCAGTTCTATGCTTTGCATGTTTAACATAACTCTTTCGTTTTACATACTTACATGCTAGTAAAGCTAATACAAAACGAAATTAAGTGAATTATACCGCGTAGACATACTTGAATAATTCTATGACTTGAATAAATCGCGAGAACATCACCTAAAAAAATTTGCAAGTTTTATAGGTAGTTCAAATATATAACTTATTTCACAGATGATAAGGCAAATATTCGTATCTTCGTTCAACGCCTGCGCGCTACGCTATAAACAGCTGATGTTATATCAATATAGCGACAAACTTAACTGAAACTACGGAAAATTTTGGAACTAACGCGTTCCAATAGAAATGTTGCATCAATCAATAGACGAAAGCGCCACGCGCACCGGTATTGATACGTTTGCAAATTATTGAAATTACAACTTTTTTTTATTGGTGATGAAATGGAGTACGAAAGAGAAATTACGGTTTTTTGTAAATAACCTTCACCTAGCGGCTGAAAGCGATATTTCTGTCTCGCCGCTGCGCCCTTGTGACGTCACTCGCTCGCGCTTTAAGTGTTGCCAGGTCAATGGAAAACCGGAAAAAATTTGATATTGTCTGGAAAATTTAATGTTGAATTTATTTTTATTACTAATTTAATAGTCACATGTTGGTTGTCAGCTGCAATTTTGTCGGCAGTTGACTTTTTTGTAGGGACGCCGTCACACATATTCCGCTTTCAAGCTTTTTTTTGTACTGTATCTTACTCCTTGCTCTTTTCATGAGGGTTAACGTTTAGGTATAGGCTAGCTTAGTCAGCTTTTAAAGAAAATATTTTGAAATTAGGTTTCATAAGTTGATTTGTTAAAGTTACAACAGTGATAACAAACTGACACTTAATTACTCGTAGTTAATAAAAAAATTGTCATCGGTTTGGCACGCGCACGCGGCGCACGTTACCTCGATAAAACAATACAGTAGGCACTGATCGTGGCAAATTTTTTTGTATCTACTACTTAAATCAAAACATACCTCAGCGGCCCAAGATGATCAAATATTTTAACAAAACTCTGCCACATTTTGCAGAATTTTCCCGAATTTCCCGTCAATTTCTATAGCACACCTGGCAACCCAGTCATCGGACAGTCGATACCGCGCGCGGGAGGAGGCGCGCTCGTGTTACCGCCAACCAAAACATTCGTCGCACAAAAATTTAACTTAAAACCTTTAAAAATGCCTAATATTATTAACGAAGTTAAATTAGACTTTAAGGATGTACTCCTCAGGCCCAAGAGGAGCACACTTCGCAGCAGGAACGACGTAAGTGGATCATTTTATACTTTTTTTTTCTAAAATGCGGCTGTAAGATCAAGGTTGGAGAGTTTTCAGTATCTCGTGATGTAACTTTTTGCGTTGAAAATTTGCGATATTTTAAATTTGGAACGTTTTTTTCTTCTGGTTTAGAGTTGTAATTTTTTTAGAACTACTTAGCCAGCTTTGCTTTGGTTTGATCTTAGGGCTTGATGTTCAGATAACGAAATGAAATAAAATAAAATCGCACTTAAATTATTAAACGGGAATGTTACAATATTATATCCAAAGGAGGAAAGCAAAAAAGTACATTTAGTCTTTTTTTCCAAATTTCATCCAAAAAATTCAGCTGTTGAGGCGAGATTGAAGAACAAATACCCAAAATCTCTTCAAATATTTACACGCGAAACTTTGCTTTTCTGATCATTATCGTAACTGTCTTCGTGAAATAGTGCATAATGACTGGACGTCGACAAAAAACTAATGTATTTACAAACATTTTCCATACAAATGTAGCCCTCGTTTTCCATCCTGAATTTAAACGCTATCGCGCTAGAGAAATCGTTTCTCGGATATTAGTATGGAGGTGTTTCTTATATCGAATGCTCCTTACGCCTTTTTTTCACATTAAGTAAGTAATTAATTATTAAAAGTAAAAAGTGTCTAACATTTTAAAGAGGCTTTTAATCATTTATAAGTCACGCCTGTTTTCCGGAGGGGTAGGTAGAGACCATGGATTTCTATTTGCTACGATCCTGACACAACTTTTGCTTCATTTACTCTCATAACATTCTTATTCTTTATGCATTCTCGTTGGTTTAGGGTACTCCTGACTTGGCCTTTCTCCAGAATGTCTCCTATTTGGTCGGAGTACGTTCGCCGAGGTCTTCCCCTTTCCATTTTTCCATCCACTCTCCCTTCACACAGTCTTTTAATCTTCTTAATCTTCTTTCATCCATACTCTCTCTTTTTTATTGAAATCGGAAGGCAAACAAGCAAGTGGGTCAGCTGATGGTAAGTGTACACCACTACTATAGACACCCGCAACATCGAAGAGATTGCAGATGCGTTGCCAACCCAGAGGGCTAAGATGGAATACCTCTTGTCCCAGTAATTACACCGGCTGTCTTGCTCTCTACGCCGGAACACAACAGTGCATGCAAGCACTGCTGCTTGGCGGCAGGATTAGCGAGCAAGATGGTGGTATAACGATCCGGACGGACCTTGCACAAGGTCCTACCACCCGCAAACATGCCCAATCCATCTTAACATACGAGAATACACATTAAATAACTATAGATTCAGGCGTTACCTTGCGGGTTTCCACAGCTATAAACTGGAACAAATTACTCACCGAAAGTCGCGGAGAAGCAAGGTAATTTGTTCCAGTTTCTTCATATACTATCAGCTTATAGGTTGTAACCCAGTAGCGTAGCTTGGTGACCATATAGGCCCTGGGGCAAAAAATGAGAGTCCTATAGTCTAATTATTAAAACAGGTATGTAATCCTGGTGGTCGGAGAATATTTGCGAGCAAGACAGCTAGGGCAGCGGGGGCTAGGCAGGCGCGGCACTGCCTCGCCTGGGTAGCTACGCTGTTTGTACAAACAGCTACAAACTTACCCGTCCATTAAAGCTGCGTTTCCACCAGAGATGTGCGAGGATGCGTAGCGAGGGATGTGTTTGTAAAGAACCAATGTGCCGTCTCCACCAGAGCTGTCACGAGGCGAGCTAAATAAAGCGATTCTACTGGTTCTTACAAACACATCCCTCGCTACGCATCCTCGCACATCTCTGGTGGAAAAGCAGCCTAAAGAGGGAACTCAAAGAAATTGTTTATGCTCGAAAGGGGAATATCAACTTCATAGTGCATACTAAATACCTCCGCTTCAAAAAAATGACACTTTCTCGCAGTTCCGTCTTTAATGGTGGCTTATATTATCAAGCCGTAATTAGAATTCAATTGGAGGGTAACGGCAGCACGCTGTCATTTCATAGACTTGCATTAAGCTTCGTTCCTATATCTATGAAATGACGTTGTGCTGACGTTACCCTTCAATTGTATTCTCATCACGGTTTGATAATATATGTCTTCGATTGTAGTTTGAAAATGAATCGGTGGAGGTTCTTATTTATTTTTTCATTTCTGTTTGACTGCCTTGCGTGACACTATAATAACGATTCAAATGCTGAAAAAATAAATCGATCTCAATTTACCTTGAACGAGGTTTTCAGTGAATAATAACAAGTTATAATAAATCGATCGGGCACGGAGAGATAGCTTAGGTAACGCACGCAGGTTTTTATACAGTGTTATTTACCGCGACTTCGTTTGCGTAGAGTTCGTTTAAAGCTGCGAGCGTTTCGTATCTTTTTGGGTTAAAAAGTTGCCTAAAGCTATTATCGATATGCAAACATCTCCCCACTTCATGAAGATTCTTTGATGCCTGCATTTTTCCGTACCTAATAAAAATTTCGCTGTTTAGCATTTTTCATACAAAGTTATAACTTATAACTGCGACCTGCTCCGGCTTTGCTCAGGTACAATTGGGTATATTGTACAGTAGAGGAAATATATTCACGTACCACCTTAGAACCCTACCGCAATGACGCGACGCGTTAAACGCCAGGCTATGTCATACAAATGTCATGCGTATGTCTCTTCGACTAGGTTCTACGGTGGTACGTGTTTCAATTTCCTTGACTGTATATAAATACTTTCCTTAAAAAATCTCTAAATGACAGTGAAAACGTAGCTTGGTTTAGAAGTAGTAAGCGGCCGAAGATATAAAGACAGACATGAACGGATAGCGACTTTTTTATCCTATGTAAAGAAGATAAAAAAAGATAAAGAAGATGACTCGTCGTCTTCACATACTTCTAAGGCCTTGATATTTCAGCCTGATGGCTCCACGACATTTAAAAAGAACCCAAAGGCCACCCCTAAATAGCTAGTGATGTTATCGTAATCGTTTCCGATTTTCCCGAGCGCTTGCCTTGGAGCCGGCGATCCGGAAGCGAACCGCAAATAACCGATTTTTCGGCCATCTCCTTGGCTTTCAGCGCGTGTGATACGTGCGTGTGATGTGCGCCGTGAAAAAAAAAAGATAATAGCTCGTTACAAACTTCGGCGAGTTGATTAAAATCGATTGGCGGGTATTTCCTAGCGACGTGCTGCCGCCGTATTCAAGCTTATTGCCTTTGAGTAGGTATCTTGCCTAATTATATTGTAACAGTAGGTAGGTATCTATAATTCTACTAACATAATTATTAAGTTGTTAATTGTTACTTAGAAATTGTATGGATTAAAAAATCTGAAATAATTGATATAATAATAATAATTATTATTATGTATGTCTTTCCCATACACGGGACAATAGTGCCCCGGACCTTTGGGAGGCGTGCGCGGAGCCGAAGCCAACACGTAGAGGCCCTTTAGACAATTTAGTGAAATGTGACGAGTACACCGGGCGGATGCTGTCCCTGCCCGCATCATAGGGACACGAGCAGAGTCAGCCCCCGCCAGGCGTATAGACTATTGTGGAAAGATGGGACCTAAACCGTACAAGACTATGGGGGGAAAACGATGGACTAATGACTGGGCTATTGCGTGAGACATCCGGACGTCTGCCAAATAAAAATGTCTCAAATAAAAGTGATCTTGGCAGACGGTGACTCGCCCTCCGCTAGATGGGCCCCCTTTAAAAGCGACATATTAAATGGCTCAGAGGCAACACCGGTGCGGATTATTATTATTATTATATCTCTCTATCCTTAGCACCGGTGTTGCCTCTGAGCCATTTTATATGTCGCTTATAACGGGGACATATCTAGCAGAGGGCGAGTCACCGTCTGCCAAGATCACCTTCAATTGAGACACTTTTCGATCGTATCACAAGGGGTTAAGGTTCAAAAGTGACTAAGCAAATACTTGGTTGACTGTACAATAGTTTGTATAATGGTAAAATAAATATACTGAAATATAAACTCCGAATCGCTAGCTTCGTAGGCATAAGGCGGTTAGTTTTCGTTCATAGAAATACTAGGAATTTGAGGTAAACACAGGATATGCGATATCATTGTTGCTTATGTTACTGAAATTAAGCATACCCCGCATGCCAGGAAGTGACGGTTGAAACCGTTGCATGCTTAACAATGTAAGGACCTTACAAACACAAATATGTCATGGGGGAGTTCCATGAATTCGGTCTTGTTACCGTACCCATATTGTGCAAACGCCAAACGGAGCCCTCTTGCTTTGACTCATGCGTTCGGTCCTTAGTTTTTTTTTTATGAAACAGGAAGGCAAACAAGCAAGTGGGTCACCTGATGGTAAGTGATCACCACCGCCTATAGACACCCGCAACACGAAGAAGATTGCAGATGCGTTGCCAACCCAGAGGGCTAAGATGGAATACCTCTTGTGCCAGTAATTACACCGGCTGTCTTGCTCTCCACGTCGGAACACAACAGTGCAAGTACTGCTGCTTAGCAGGATTAGCGAGCAAGATGGTGGTAGCGATCCGTTCGGACTTTGCATAAGGTCCTACCACCCGCACTTCAACGGTTACTGTAAAATAATTGTTATAATGTTGCCCAGCTTCACGCCATTTTAGAGCGGAGCAGCCTTAATGTCCCCGCCCGTCGGGTCGTTTACTAGTGTGATAGATAAGCTAGCACGTGGCACGCGCGTTGCACGAGACGACGACACGCAGCATGTCGTTTGCTACGTGATGGTTACCGTTAACTTTGTTCGAGGAAAGCCATTGAGAAATATCGTTACTCAGTATAAAGGCTTTGCTACTACTTTGCAGATGCGTTGCCAATCCAGAGGGCTAAGATGGAATACCTTTAGTGCCAGTAATTACACCGGCTGTCTTGCTCTCCATGCCGGAACACAACAGTGCAAGCACTGATGCTTAGCGGCAGGATTAGCGAGCAAGATGGTCTCTAGTCCATGTAACAACGTGTGCAACGCACACCCTGCACCATAGGTAAAGACGCCTCTGACTGACAGCGACAAGGTTATACCAAAATGTTCAGCTTCTAAAGCTGATCAGCACCTATCCAAGGGATTGTCTTAAAAATATGTCTAGTATTTTCTTCTTGAAAAAACACCTTAAAAATGCTAGTAGAGTCAGTAGCAAGATATATTTCTCCACACATAGTCGATCTTTATGACTTCTTTTTTAACCTTAAGTCAAGGAAATGCAATAACGCACGGTCAGTCTCAGAAGTAGCTGAGCATTTTAGTACCTTGTCGTTGTCAGAAATGTGACAAATTTGAGCAACTCTTATTTCATACGTTACTACGACAAGGTTCTTAAGTGTTGCTACTTCTACGGCTGGCTGTACCACCGTAGAACCCTCTCGAAAAGTCATCCGCATGACACTTGTATGACACAGTCTGGGGCTTAAACATTGGCCTCATTGCGACAGGGTTCTACAGTTGTACGTGAAAACTTTTGTTCGACTCTTTACCAAGCATCACAACGGTGAAGCTACTACACTCGAAATTAGCGATGGGCAATTGCAAGAGGTTTTTTCTATAGTTTCGATCTCGATGGTTCTCGAATGTTTTCTCTTGGACTCGAGTCAGACTAGGCTTTGTGGTTTCTGTCCATTGTTGTTCAATGCACGTTGGCTCTATGCTTGTAAACAAACAACTAAGTGAGTCCGATTGACCGATGAACCGATGAGTGAATGATGCGACAATCGATAAACATCTCGATTGTTTTGTAAAACAGCGATGGTTCACTCGATTGTATTTTGACGACTGCGATTCTTTCGATGTTTAAAACGTCTCGGAATCGCCTATCGCTAATCGAAATGTAATCGATTTTAGATGGCTGTGTTGTGTTGTTCTTTACGTATAGATAGATCAGATTAAAGGTGACATGTACGAGCACGATACGAGGCGATAACACGTGCTGCGAGCTGTATAACTGGAAATATCCAGTTTGCGTGGCGTGCGCGGGTGTAAAGGCCGGTACTCTAACTGTCACAGATGTTATGTCTGTGCGGCTAGCACGCGTGCTCATTTCTTCGTTTATCTCTCAGTTTTTATTATCTTCTACATATTTATATATATAACTAGTGGACGCCCGCGACTTCGTTAGCGTGGAATTAGAAGCGAACGTCCGTCAGGGATCGTGTAACTTTCTGTTAGTGTAAGATTTTTTGGAATAGGTTTAGTAGTTCCAGAGTTTACCCCTAACATACGATTGCAAAGAAACAAACGAAAGAACAAAGTTTATTTCTTTTTTGTATTAGTGTAGACTAGTGTTGGTAAAATTGTAGATTTTTCGAGTCTATACAATAACGATTCGATCTAACGAATTCAACAACTTTTTTGCGTCCGTAGGCGAAACAAAAGTGAAAAATTGCAATGATTCAGCCCCGCCCCGAGCGCGTGGCCGGCCTGTGCTACACCCAGCTGAAAACTCCATGTTCCTCCGCCCGACGCAGCCTCAGGAGGTCCATATGTACATCCGGAAGCTAAAAAACAAAAATAGTCACGGAATCGATGAACTCCCACCGTCCGTGATTAGACACTGCGCAGACCAACTTGCTGTACCTTTTTGCGACCTAATCAATCAATCCTTTGCTGAAGGAGAGTTTCCAAATCTTCTTAAAAAATCTATAATTAAGCCGATACATAAGAAAAATAGTACTACAGACTTAAGCAACTACCGGCCAATTGCTCTTCTGCCTACAGCTTCCAAGCTCTTTGAAAGAGCAATGTGTGACCGCGTATACGCCTTCTGCGAGAAATACAATATATTTGATGAATGTCAAAATGGCTTTCGTAAAAACAAATCAACCACCCTAGCTGTGTTCAAGTACATACAAGAAATATTAGATACAATAAATAAAAAAAAATATGCGATAGGAATACTGTTAGATATGTCGAAAGCTTATGACAAAGTTCAATATGACGTACTGCTTAACAAGCTCTATGGAATAGGCATACGTGGATCCGCTCATAAGTGGTTCAAATCCTACCTTAAAGAGAGACAACAATTTACAGAAGTAGAGTTTTTTGACACTAACACAGGCGAAATTTCAAAAATCCGGTCTGAGTGTAAACAGGTTTATTCTTCCATTCCTCAAGGCAGTGTGATCGGATGCCTCTTGTTCATCATATATATAAATGATCTTCCAAAGGAAATGCAAGAACCCTGTGTATTGTTTGCAGACGATATATCTCTCATCACAACATGTCAAAACAACAATAATAATTATATAAATCAAAAACTAAAACTAATGTTAGATACTACTTCAAACTGGCTGTCAGATCATAATTTAGAGTTAAATTACGCCAAAACAAAAATAATTTCCTTCCATCCATACCAAAAAACTCCATTAAATATAAATTTCAGCTACAACAATATAACATTAGAAATCGTGCAAAATTTCTCACGTCATAGATATGCACGTTAACTGGAAACCACACGTAAAGAAGATTAAATCCAAATTATCGAAGTTTGTTTAAGCCCTATATGAAATTAAAAAAACCACTGATTTACATACTGCACTCGGTGCCTACTACGCGTACGCGCATGCCTGGCTTAACTACGGTGTTATTCTGTGGGGAAATAGCACAGACGCGCAAACTCTTTTTATTGTCCAAAAAAAGCTAATACGTATCCTTGTAAATATAGAAAACAGAGACAGCTGCAAACCTCATTTTAAACACCATAAAATACTTACCCTGCCATGCATATATTTAACTGAAATATGTAAATTCGTACGTAAATATCCTAACTTCTTTAAAAAACGACAAGACCTACCTTTAGTACATTCCCTAAGACACAAAAATAGATTAATTTTACCTGTATCAAAATTAAAAATTCATTCCGACAGCACTTATGTCATGTCAACAAAAATTTATAACAAATTGCCAACCACAATACAGAATGAAACTAATGAAAAAATATTTATAAATAAACTTAAACAACTAATGATAGAAAAATGCTACTATTCGATAAATGAATACCTAGATGATAAATTGTAATGTTAAAATATAAAATGTCATATAATATATGTCATTATAACTGTTACCTTTTTTTTTCTGTATTATTTAAAAGTAAATGGTAACCCTAGAATTTAGTAATAGTTTGTGCAATTCAGAAATGTATAAATATAATTATTATAGTCATGTGCAATAATTTAGTAATAAGTTGCCCTCTCGTCAAAAGTTGCTGTGCCCGACAGGGTCCACGATGAACACATAGCTTAAGTTAACACCTGTAACATACACATTGTGGAAAAGCAATAAAATATTGAGTATTGAGTATTGAGTATTGATTTTTCCAAATAAATAACTGGGAGACGCATGAAATAATAAGCAGAACGTGAATAAACAATTTTAGATTTTTTTAAGTTTTTCCGTTTGTTTATTCGTTTCTGAGCGCATTGCGCAAAAGCTACTCATTAGATTCATAATCTAATTACTGAAAAATATGAAGCTTATTTCTGAGTACCATTTAGTGCTTATTTCTTTAAAATCAACCCACTGAATCAAAAGATATTGCATTTTTAAATGTAGTACAAACCTTATAGCATACTCGTATAGCATTAACATATCTAATGTTTTGTTTTGTAACTATGTATGTTAGTCTTTAAGGTATTTTTTCTATGAGCCTATGCAGCCTGAAATAAATGGTTCTATTCTATTCTATTATATATCTAGATCTAACTCTATCGCGGACGAAGCCGCGGGTTAAACTAAGTACTGTATACTAAAAGCTTGTAAATAAAATGACATTAAAACCCTCACACAGTCGTTAATCAAAGTCAAGTTAAAATATCTTTATTCAGACTAGGCTTACGGAAAGCATTTATGATTGTTTTTTTTACAACATAGGAAGGCAAACCAGCAAGTGGATCACCTGATGGTAAGTGATCACCACCGCCCATAGACACCCGCAACACCAGCGGCCTTAACACAGCCCAGGTTTAGTTTAACCCCTCCCTGTGTCTCTGTGTAACTAGTGTCATATGAAAGGGACGCAGATAGAGATAAAATGAACTTGGCCAGTCATGTTAGGGCTACAGGGATATTGCAGATGCGTAGCCAACCCAGAGGGCTAAGATCCTCTTGAGTCAGTAATTTTATAACAGTGCAAGCGTTGCTGCTTAGCGGCTGGATTAGCGAGCAAGATGGTGGTAGCAATCCGTACGGACCTTGCACAAGGCCCTACCACCCGCAGAAGAATGTAATTTTCTTTTCCACCGGTTCGGAAAAACCTCTGATGAGAAGATACCGGCAAGAAACTGAACGAGGTATTATCAACATTATACGTAAATGTATTGTTAAAATACTTTTAAATTCGTTACATTTATGTTTGGGAAAGCGTAATCCGCGAGGTATATAATTAGATATCTTTATTTGTCTGGCCGTTTGCATGCTTCCTGAGTCGGCAGTCTGCCAGCGCACTGGGTTACAATGTCATTGCACGGGGCTAGTAGTTGGATCTTTAGGAAATGTTAATTAATAAATAGGTCACGTGGGTCACATGTGGGTCACACGCATCACCGTCATATCACCATGACGCTTAGGCAAGTGACTTTCCCACGGCTCTTTAAATTGGTCATTCGGTTTAAGCATGGACATAGAACACCCAATTAAAAGATTCAGGCGTTCATTTACGGAGGTCTATATCAACAAATTCGTACAAATTAGTATTAAACTTGCATCCACCTTGCGTCAAAGAACAGAGTAGAGTTTGTGCGAGGTCAGTCTGGATCCCTACCACCATCTTACTCGTTAATCCAGCCGCTAAGCAGAAGTGCTTGCACTGTTGTTCCAGCATGGAGAGCAAGACAGCCAGTAAAATTACTGGCACAAGAGGTATTCCATCTTAGCCCTCTGGGTTGGCAACGCATCTGCAATATCATCGGTGTTGCGGGTGTCTATGGGCGGGTGATCACTTACCATCAGGTGACCCACTTGCTCGTTCGCCTTCCTATGTTGTATAAAAAGTATAAATGGAGTAGGCAGTAATACATTGCAAGTTTGTATCATGATAAACAAGTGCAGATTACAATGTGGTGTGTTATTGTTAAAATTGACGCTTCCCTGAAATTTGCGACAAAGTACTTAACGACTGAGTTTGTTTTAGTAATGTTAACACTTCTTATAGTTTTTTTTATGAAATAAGAAGGCAAACAAGCAAGTGGTAAGTGATCACCAACGCCTATAGACACCCGCAACACCAAAGAGATTGCTGATGCGTTGCCAACCCAGAGAGCTAAGATGGAATAACTCTTGTGCCAGTAATTACACCGGCTGTCTTGCTCTCCACGTTAAAACACAACAGTGCGAGCACTGCTTCTTATCGGCAGGATTAGCGAGCAAGATGGTGCTAGCGATCCGGACGGGCCTTGCACAAGGTCCTACCACCCGCAGAAGGAGGATAGCATTTAAACGCTAAGCTAACTAAAATGGCGACGGCACGATTAGTCTATTTCGCATAATTTAACATCCCATTACGAGTTTTTTGTACGGCCTTGTTTGGAAATGATCCCGATTTGTATTAGCGATCCCTGGCTCCAAATATTGTACACCTACTGTGTTAAATTGTTAAATTTTTAAATATTTAAGATGTAAAATAACATTGTAATTTTGATTTATGTAAAAAATTACACCTCGTTGAGTTTCTTGCCGGTATCTTCTCATCAGAGGTTTTTCCGAACCGGTGGTAAATTTTTATGACATTCATAAGTGCTAAATTGTTTTAAACTTTCGCGACTTTCACACATATTTATAACATTATCGGAACTTTAGCGCGATAAAAATATATTGTTGATTTACCTCGACGTTTCGGCCATGTTTCAATGGCCGTGTCTACTCGTGACCACGTAAAAAGATGAAGAAGATTCCTTCAATAATTCCATTTGCAAAAAGGCTGGCGAACGTAATTTTATCTGCATTCATCTTATAAATGTATCAGGTTCGCGATAACGGCTCGACAAATTGGATGACGTCATAAAAATGTGTGACGTAACAACTCAGCACTTATTCTCTAAGGTAATCTTCGGGCTCGACGACGGGGCATTGTTCTGTTTCGCTCACTCAAGCTAGCGCGTTAGAGCAGGACAGGACGTTGCCTCAGCATCGAGCTCGTCGCTGATGCGCTTAGAGAATGACTGTCCAGATAGTGGAGCCAGACTGCCGGGGTCGTCTGGTCAATGTTTATCTATGGGACAAGTCTATCGATACGTGTAATAAGCTAATACTGAGTTACTGGGTATAGCTGGTTGAAAAGAAACTTACGGCGTTTTTGGTAAAAATGAATAATACAGTATAAAATGAAATCTTGTATTATTATGTTTTCAGTCAGGCAACTCTTCGGATAAACTGGCATTAGAATTTCTGTAATTAAAAAAATCAAAACATGCAAACCTAGTTAGACAAAATGACTACATTTTATTGAATATGATTAATGTATGAATGATTGCGAGATAAATTTAAGTACGTAGGGATATGGACTTTCTTTAATGTAAAATAATAATCCCGTATAAAATGTGACGTGTTATGAATATTACCAATAAACTTATGATTTCATTAATATCGACTACATTAATATGATCTGAAAAATAAAATTTATTCAGCTGTTAGTAGGTAAAAGCTATGTTATAATTTATAACATCATCAACGGGACTTTAGGCTGTTTTTCCACCAGAGATGTGCGAGGATGCGTAGCGAGGGATGTTTTTGTAAGAAACAATAGAACCGCTTCATTTACCTCGCCTCGGTCAGCACAGCTCTGGTAGAAAAGGTTCATTGGTTCTTTACAAACACATCCCGCGTTACGCATCCTCGCACAACTCTGGTTGAAACGCAGCTTTAACGCGATAAAATCATTGTGAATTTATCGCGACGTTTCAACCGTGTTGCACGGGCCGTGGTCACGAGAAGTCTTCGTAAATTCGTCGAAAAAACGTCGAGGTAAATTAAAAACGATTTAATCGTGTTAAGTCCCGTTGACGTCATAAATATGTGTAAAAATCGCGAAAGTTTTTTTTAAATAAAATAGGAAGGCAAACTAGCGAGTCACTTAGTGACAGTCATGGTAAGTAATTCCCACCGCCTATAGACACCTGCAACGCCAAGGAGATTGCAGATGCGTTGCCAACTTAAGAGGACTAAGAATACCTCTTGTGCCAGTAATGGTACCGGCTGTCTTGCTCTCTACGTCGGAACACAATAGTGCAAGCACTGCTGCTTAGCGGCAGGATTAACAAGCAAGATGGTGGTAGCTATTCGGACGGACCTCGCACAAAGTCCTACCATCCGCAATCAAAATAAAACAATTTATGTTATTAACAAAGTGTCCATGATTTCCAGGTGGAGCTACACCGCGAGATCACGTTCCGGAACTCGGGACAGACGTACCGCGGCGTCCCAGTGATGGCCAGCAACATGGACACCGTCGGCACCTTCGACATGGCCAGGGAACTCTCGAAGGTAAACCTTTACCCACTAATATGCCGATGGGAACTTTCTTAAATTCCGATGTGAAAGTCTCTTGAAATTTTTGAGATTATTCCCTCATTTTTGAGAAGTTTTTGTAACCTGGATTTCATATCAAAAATGACAGATGATAAGTCAAAAAATGACAGATTTCCAACGGATTTGACAGTTGTTTTCGTGCGAGATGAATCTCGCATAAACCGAGAATTGCCCCTCAGAAGTTAATGCTAATGCGTTCGAGACATGCGTTAAGACAAAAAAATTACTTAGTACCTAACAAAAATAAAACCACAGCTTTCGTATGAGACAGATTTCATTTGATTTTCGTAGGTAGCTTATAATGGAAAAATGGGATAAAATTAATGTATAGATAGATGAATATATATATGTAGTATGCATGTATAATTGACTATTTATTGTACGTAATACGAATAAGAACGCAATAAGAATAAAAAAGTTAACCAGAAAAGCGCAACTTCGCTGTTGGTACAACAGTTCTGGCAATCGACGTAGTAAATCAAAATAAAATTATTAATTTAATACGCGATTTGTTTTCGTGGTTTCAGCACGGACTCTTCACTTGCATCCACAAATATTATTCTCTAGATGAATGGAAGAAATTCGAAGCAGAGCACCCAGAGTGCTTAGAACACATGGGTAAGTGTTAAACTTTTTGTATGAGCAATTACATTAACTCGTTTTTTAGAATCCTCCGTAATTACGTGAAAACCTCAATATTCCTGCTGTTTATTGGTATTCGAAGTCTTTTTTAAGACTCCGCAGTCTGTCAAATTGACAACCCCCATGGTTTCGCTAATGTCCACTTGTCTGTCTGTCAAGAAATAATGGCAGACACCATAGATTTGTTAGAAAATTTTCATCTTTTTGCCTCCAATTAATAAAAACCACTGTGTCGTAGCGTTCCTGATAAGTAATGTTACACAACACATGTAACGTGTTTATTTTTTGTTTATAGGGTAGGGACACGTTGTATAAGATACCAGAATAATCTAAATAGAAAACAGCTAATTAATTTAAACATCGTTAACGCCTACGGTATCTTACTCTTACATAACTTGGGGTCTAAGCTTGAGTTATAACGTGGTCTTGACAATTTTTCCATTTATTTTTCGTATCTTTTACAATCTTGTAAACTATTCCGCAGCCGCTAGCTCCGGTACGGCGGAGGCTGACTTCGATCGCCTCTCGGAGATCCTCAACAACGTGACAGAGCTCAAGTTCATCTGCCTGGACGTGGCCAACGGCTACTCGCAGCACTTCGTCGAGTACCTCCGGAGGGTCCGAGCCGCCTATCCCAAGCACACCATTATCGTAAGTGGCTACACCGATCTACATACACACATACAAAACATAGAGTAAATAACAAGGATGAATAGAATTCATAATAAAAAGACGGAATTCGATGAACTTTGTCGAGTCATTAACTATTCAGCCAACAGCAGTTGTTGTACGACGATCACTAGTCTAGTTTTAGTCATTTCCGACTTTCTTTGATTTTCTGTTGCAGGCCGGCAACGTAGTGACTGGTGAAATGGTAGAAGAACTGATATTGTCTGGTGCTGATATAATTAAGGTGAGTTAACAGTGTCTGTCCGCAGGCAACCGTGTCAGCAATGGTGGTCGAAGGTTGGTTCAATAACAACCGTCAAGGCATACTTTAGTGAGTACCATCTGCTGAGCCTCAGCCCTCGGTAAAGCTAATGCAGTCGTCCTTTGGCCGCACTCTATTCTACATTATAATCAGGTTATTAGCCATCAGCCTATGACATCCTACCATATGCAAGGAAATCGTTGACCGATGTCCAGGGTGTACCGGCCCAAGCACTGCTCTTCCTCATAGAGGAATCTACGAGGGAGTCGCACCACTTTGCCACACGAGGAGGTATTTAACCCGACACACACCCTGGCCGCAATCTCCCTGCAACCCGCGACTGTTGTTGTTTGTTGCTTGGTAACGTTACGTCCTGTTCGTGTCCCAACTGTCATTAAATGGAAATAATGCAATGTAACTAAGCACCGAACTTTAACAATCGTCGATCGCCAATTGGGCTAACAACGGGCGCACGGGGCTGGTGCGTTTGGAAAAGACGCGTTGGTTTTTATTAGTTGCACAATCCAAATTCTCTGTGACAAATCATTGCCTTCTTTGGTTTTAGACTAGTGCAATCAATGTCAGCTAAAATATACTTTCGCGTATTTCATTGGCCAGCAGCTGGCGAATGTCAAGCGCTCGAAAGTCAAAAATCAACCTGTTGGTTTTAAAATTGTTATGCATGCTTGAATCTTTGATCCAGGTGGGCATAGGGCCGGGCTCGGTGTGCACGACTCGCATCAAGACGGGAGTGGGCTACCCGCAGCTGTCGGCCGTCATCGAGTGCGCGGACGCAGCCCACGGGCTCAAGGGGCACATCATCTCTGTGAGTCAACCTTTACTTAGATTTAGAGGCAGGTTCGTCTTTAAGACCGGGTATCTCAGTATGATACATTCATACATGAAGTCACAAGGGGTAGACTACAGATTTCCTTTTCTACGATTCTAGGATACTATCTTTGCTTCAGGGTGATGTCTAGACCAGGTATCTTTCTATTAGCGTAAACGCTTGTAGACACGACTACGTAGCTGCGTTGTTCTTCGAGCGTTTGATCCGCTACCCCTCTGTCACGCCATAACTGGCTCCATGGAAGACGAAAAACGGAAAATTCTGATAAATTTAGATGCTGATTCCTTTGCAGATCTCTCACCAAAAGTTGATTTAATGTACACTACGAGTATTTTGTGAATAAATCCGTGACAGGGGTAGCGGTCGAAACGCTCGAGAAGAACTACCCACCTACGGGCTTGACGTTAGGGAGCGAAAGCAAACGTCAAAATGTGTCGATCATCAATGTCAAACTCAAACATTCTCTCGTTTCTACTAGCGTTGACGCACAGAGTGTCACTTTGTCAGTCAGTGTCACTTCGTCCAGATATCCAGTATTGATAATGGTATTTTTGTCCAGGACGGCGGCTGCACGTGCCCCGGGGACGTGGCCAAGGCCTTCGGCGCGGGCGCAGACTTCGTGATGGCCGGCGGCATGTTCGCGGGCCACGACCAGTGCGGCGGCGAGGTCGTCACCAAGCCCTGCGGGAAGAAGGTCAAACTGTTCTACGGGATGTCTTCGGCGACGGCCATGGAGAAGCATTCTGGAGGTGTCGCTGAGTACCGGTCCTCTGAAGGTGAATAAATTAGTGGTTGTCCATTTTGTACCAAGTTTGAACTGATGCTGATGTCGAGTCGTTATATTAAGGCAGTGTGTACCTTTGATTTGAGATCGTCATTGTCACCAAGCTATTTTGCAGAGAAGAGCAAATGCTGCCAAGATCTTACAACTTGTGTTAAAGATTGGAAATAAATAGTCTGGAAATCATAAAAACCAAGAAACTTTTTTTAAAAATAATCTCTGGGGCGAATTATGGACTTCGCCAATTACGACTTTGATTGACATTAGACACACCGAGAGACTGTATGGTACGGTAGGTCGGGTAGGTACGGTAGGATCAGGTGTGTGTGACCTAGAACAAAACATATTTAATTCTTAATGCCGAGGCACGTAATTTATGGATTCCCCCTTAAAACGACACGCTGGATCGCACCTGACATTAGCATCAACTGCATTATTCCAAAATAAACTTAAACGTAACCCTCTTTTCAGGTAAAACGGTAGAAGTGGACTACAGGGGCGACGTAGGCGTAACTGTCAAGGACATCCTTGGGGGACTCCGGTCGGCTTGCACTTACGTTGGGGCGGCCAAGATCCGCGAGCTGCCGCGGAGAGCCACCTTCATCCGCTGCTGTCGGCAGGTCAACGACACGTTCTCATAAGTCATGTTGGCCTAGTACTCCGAGCCTTATAAATGCTGGACAGGTTTGTTGTATTTAACTCTTTGCAAGGACACTTATATACGTATCTCTATCTATATTTATTAATCGTCGTGAGGTTCTGAAGACATATTAATAAAACGGATCACTCACGTATTTTTTACGTCGAGTCGTCGTCGTCGTCGTGAGTGATCCGTTTTTATTAAAATGTCCGAGTCTCACGGTATTTTTAGGTTCTGAAGAGTTATTTAATACAAATCTAGTTTTACAGCGCTTTGTTAAGTTTAGTAGTTGCCTATGGTACGTCGCGAAAGATCCTAGTGGTTTACATATATCTCTTTCGATTTCTAACTACTAAAAATACAGTTGCGATTAATAATAAATAATAAATAATAAAAAGACGTTTATTGCCACAACATAGATATCAGCAGGTAGTTGGAAAGACAAATAATGATAATTACAATAAAAGAAAGTGAGAAAGAAACAATACAACTGTTTGGCAATGGGTCCCAATCTCAGCATGTGCGAGGGATTAGATGATCGTAACACCTAAGATGCTCAAAACCAAAACTACTCAGAAGCCTTTGTTGCCAAGGGCGTTAGGAATCGGTATTTTTGAGCATGTTGGCAATTGCGATTACGTATATTATGTACCTATCTCATAGTGAGTACGGGTACCTCATTAGCTTTCATTAATCAAATCGAAGGTTGCCAACTTTTACTAGCTAATTAAATATTCAATTATGAAGCCCGACAGAGCAGTTACACATACTCGTACAGTACCAGTTATACTATCGTGGAGTACGAGAATATTATTCTTTAACTATCTTACTTCAACTTCAGGGCATATTACTAGACTTAGCAATGAAATAAGGCATTAGATCTGCTTTTAAATTAATAAATTAATTCAGTATTCACTTGCGTAGATTTTTCCATAAACCGATCGGTCGCTGTATAGCGAAGAAATAATTCTTGTTTAACGATGTACTTAGTACGACCATGATATGTTGACACGTCCGTAGTAATGGAAGATAATCATTATATGGCGTCATATTAATAAAGAAATAAGCTACTGAAATGACGCCTTCAATTTCAAGACTTTTGCTTTAAGCCTATTTCTGTGATACGTAATATCTACGACGATGAGCCAATTTACTATGGTCGTACTATACTTAGTTTTTTTCAATAGAGAAAAATGTCGATGCTTACGTTTCTCAGTAAATTGAAGATAAAACTGACAAGTTATCTACCTAATAAGACTTATTTACGATTGATGATTACGTTTAAAATGCAGAAATTGACACATGTCTCAATTTTATCTTCGTTTCACTGAATTACGTGCAAAAAAAAACTGTTAATAGTATTTTTCTCATCTAAAAAAACAAAATATAACGAGTGAATTGTTTCTGCTGGTATACAAAAAAGCTATTTTTCCTCAGATGACAGCTGTCAGAATTATTTTAAATTTGTAAAACTTTCACAATGGATGTATGTTATTCTATTGGTGCTAAGACTTGAGGCCAGACTCCACGAATACGCATAATTGTAGACTCAGTATTTTCTTAAAAGTCAATGAAATACTGTCCAAGAATTATTGAAAAAGCATTGAGAGCTACACTCTACTTTCTGCTCAAATTGTCTCGCCTTAGCACGAATTGTGCATAATTTATTCACTCAATGTTCTAATAAAATAATTCAATCTTCAACACCTATTATATAAATTATAAAACATAAAAGATAAATATCAAGCTAAATAGGGAAATAGCCTAGAAACAAATAAAGTGCACTTGCTTTTATATCGTAGATAAATGAATAGCAAATTTAGACATCTCTGTAAAGTTAGCCAATCAGAAAGCACTCAAAACAAGATGGTGGATCGTTTGACCAATCGGAATGCCTGGGTTAATGCGTCATATGTCATATTATTAAATGCCATAAATGATACTTAGAAGTTGAAATGTGTAAAATCAGTAAAAATGAAAAAGGGCTTTTCCAGCGCTGTCAATTTTTACCTCAATGAAAATTTCGCAAAAGTAGATTGTCACATTGACTTGTCGTTTTATAAAGTGGACATAACGTGGTTAACTATTTTCGTTGTCGACTCTATTTTTCGATTTTGACATCACATCGCATTTTTTACAGCATACCTGGCTTTCTACTTTGGCATAAATGTGGCCCCAATATAACAGCCCAAGTTTTGTTTATATCTTGGTGCTAGGAACGCACCCTAAAACACTTCTTAGGAAACAGACTCCAAGACATAGTCAGTTGGATAGATCCGCAGTTGCTCTAACATGATGGGCCGAGGTTTAACTTACCCCTACCTGTGTCTCTGTCAAACTATTGCGCAAAGAAAGGGACGCATATAGAGATAAACTCAGATAAACTAAATTTTCCAGGGGGGCTAGCACGCTAGCTTTTATCGATGACATAAAAAGCATGTGTCCCTATCTAAACAGTGTGGGCGCGAGGTACCAGAGCGTTTACGTGCGCGATAAACGCTAGCGTACTACTATAGCTGGTCATTTTAGGGCCACAGTGGCCCTGACATGACTGGTCCAGGTTCAACTTACCCCTTCTGACGTCACTGTCAAATTAATGTCATAAGACGTGACGCACATAGAGATAAAGTCAATTAAACTAAGCTTGGCCTCAGTGGTCATAACATGACTGGCCCAGGTTTAGTTTATCTATGTTTATCTCTATATGCGTCACTTTCTTATGACACTAGCTTGACAGAGACGCAGGGAGGGGTAAGTTAAACCTGGGCTCGTCATGTTAGGGCTACAGGGCGGGATAAAAACTTTCCGATTGGGCAAAAATATTGTTCAAACACCTGTTTAATATAATTAATATATTCATAAAATAGTTCAGATTCAATTCTAATGTTAATTGTGGGTGAAGTTGGAAAGGGTTTTAATTATTTGATTCAGAAAGCTAGATTTTTATTTACATCAGCTGTTGAAATGAAGTAAAAATATTCAACCATGTATCAGAATAATTTGTAACAAATGGAAAAGACTGGGTTTTCTTGGATTTTGAAATTGCGTTATTAATTGAAGATACGATGAAATACTGTTCAATTTAAATTTTTTCAACTACAAAATGAAGGCACAAAATATTTTAGCTTAATATAATGTTGAGTACAACTTATACAAATAATATTTTTAAGATAATTTAAGTTTTAAAACCAGTTTTATTTTTAATTTAAGTTGTAAAATGAAGGACGGTTGGGCTGTATTAAAGTGTGGTCACATTTAGTGGTAAAATATTAGATTAATATAAATAAAATTAAAATACTTTTATTAAATTAATTCGCTCTAGGTGTGACCTTACTTTAGATCGATGTTTCCTCAATTATAGCTGTTATACTTATTATTAAATCGTTTTATTATGAATCCTACGTATCTTGTTAAATCAATAACTACCCGCGTATGCGTATGAGTTGAGAAGCAAGTCAAGCTAACACACTGCTGCTTTGACCAGTGTGAAATAGAAATTCAGGCAAACTAGAACAAATTACCTTGGTACTCCGCGAAACCAGCGCATTTTGCACGAGCAGAGCACTGGTTTTGCGGAGTAGTAAGGTAATTTGTTCCAGTTTATTGATATGGACTTCCGCAAAGTGACGCCTGAAACTGTTAATGATTTAAAAATCCAGGTACCTCTCGCTGCCAGGAATTAAAACAAAAAACGTTTTTGATTTTATTTATGTTCCTTATAACACTTTGCTATTTTGTTTCGCGCAATCCATGGTCGTACACAAAGCATTACCATTCTTCAAGCAAACACAGATGTTACAATCGATTTTGTATGTATGTCCATTCGGACAGCTGCCGTGCTGTTTTATAGGTACAATATCAATAACCAAGGGTTCAGGAGATTTCTCGCAAATCAAATCGGAACACACGACCGTCTTACCATCGGAGAGACACTGGCATTTATTGCAATCCTTTACGTATTCGTGTAGAGGTTCACAATAGCCGTGAACATTTTCCAAGTCACGTCTATCGACTGTAACTTCGGTGGGCGAACAGCGTGATGCAGTTTCACACCACTGCCATCTCTGACCATTAGCAGAAACACATTGGCATTTAAGACAGTTCAGTTCATAAGAAGAGTGTAAGACGCAATCGCTGGTGACTTCAGCAGCTAGCGATTTAACAACACAGTTGTTCGAAGTGCAGGCGAACATTTTAACTCCTGATTCGTTCTCTAAACAAACGCAAGTATTGCAATCTTTATTGTACTTAGTTCCTACGATACAGTCCCGATCGTCAAGTGGAGCATTGACTAGCTCTATGTTTCGATCGTCAATATCCAAGAACCGTCTTGAAGACTTCTCCGCCTTTCCCAGGCATCGTTTAGCCGAGCACACCATGCCGCTATTTTGATCGCAATAGCACACATTGCATTCGACGTTAAATATTTTGAAAGGTGCCACAGTTTTGCAGTAATTCTTGCTTTTGTTTGTCGCCGGTCCCGTACAGTTGCCGCATAGCAGCCTGTTGTTTCTGAGGCAAGTGCAGGTTCGACAGCCAAGCTGATAAATGAGATCAGTCTCACATTCTGCGTAAAGTTCTTGATTGTATTCGTTTGGGGACGTCGCTTTTGTTTCCACTTTATCGTCACTTTCCAATACTGGGTCATTCGCATCGCAGATTTTCTTCGTGCACAATGTAGAGTCTATGCGTCCTGATGAAGGGCAGAAGCAGACATTGCATCCTATGAGGTACAGTTTTTTCGGGGTGCATTGGTCTTGAACATTCTTCTTGGGTACTTCCACGGCGTGTAGGATTCTGAAGATGTCTCGGCAGACGGGATTGGGCCAGGTGCCGTCTTCGCCGCAAACGCAGATCAGTTTGTCTCGGTGGTAGTGAACGCCTGGCTCGCAGGCTGGTTGGGTCGAGCGCCAAACTCCGTGTCCTTCCATACCCACATCTATATCTTTAATAGCATCTGTGGAACGAAGACACTGTTAATAGACCAAGACCAGTGGCCCTAGCATGACTGGCCCAGGTTTAATTTATCCCTTCCTGTGTCTCTGTCAAACTGATATCATTAGAAAGGGACGCACGTAGAGATAAACTCAGATAAACTAAACTAGATGTAGTTTGTTTTTCAGGATGACAAATTTGATTGTAATCAAAATGGAAAAGATTAACACAAGAGTACTTATTGGCGATTATTAGATAGGAACGTAGAATTTTGCCAATCCCAACACGACTGACCATATTTAATAAGTATGGTACCTTCCAAAGTTTTGGAGCCAATTCGAAATTGGTGGTTCAGAATTTGAGCTATAACTAGCTTAAATCAAGAGACAGGTGCTGTTAGAAAGAGTAAGTATGAGCGTAATATGACCACGTGATGATGATTTAAAATACAGTACTGTAGAGTTCTTCGTTTAGACCATGCTTCGCCTCATTGTTTGAGGCAACGGTTTCCAAAAACAAAATAGCTATGATGTTGTCCACCCTCCGATGAGACAGGAACTAGAAGAAGATGAGTTCTTATTGCATGTTTTAGCTTATTCGTACTTTACCAGTGAAATGTCCAAACACGTCCACGTCCCGACAGACGCGCGCCGTGCACACAAACTGGCGGTTGGAGCCGCACTTGCACCAGTTGCAATCGTTGAGTACGCGCGTGTTCTGCTGGCATCGTTCTTGCCACAATGTCTTTGCTACCGCTGCGGATAATAGGAGATACTTAAAAAGTAATAAATAATATAAGGGTCTTTAAAGCAATAGAAGTCAAATAATTGTTTTTCGAATTTTTATCTGTCTTTATGTTTTTACGCGCATCTCGCAAAACTACTGCATGAAAATAAATGCGGTTTTTTTCAGGTTTACTATTGCTCGAGGTCTTATTTCAAATCTGGTGCATATTTTATCTTCTTACACTGCCCAAAAGCCGAATTTCTATCTATTTCTAAATTCCACGCACATATATAAGTAGTAGTATATTTTATTTTACACCACATCACATACATTTTGTGGTGGTAGGACCTTGTACATGGCCCGACCGCACCGCTACCACCATCTTGCTCGCTAATCCAGCCGCGAAGAAGCAGTGCTTGCACGTTGTGTTCCTGCGTGGAGAGCAAGGCAGCCTTTGAAATTACTGGTACAAGAGGTATTCCATCTTAGCCCTCTGGGTGGGCATCGCACCTCCATTATCCTTGGTGTTGCGGGTGTCAATCGGCGGTGGTGATCACTTACCATCAGGTGACTTACTTGCTTGTTTGCCTTCCTATGTTGTATAAAAAAACTCTGCTAGCGCTACGGAACAAAGTGGTTGAACGTTTTAGTGGAAGACATTAGTATAATACCAAGGCGAACAAAGAGCTAATAAATGTACCTACAACCATTATTGATCTCTGATCTGTCAAAGTGTGGCACAAGGTTCGAAGTAATACAAAAGTTCATACTAAGAGGGTCACTCACACATTTTTGTAAATCACATGTCAAACTGGGAAATAGGAAAAGGAAAAACGGAACCCTTATAGGTCTACTCTGTTGTCCGCTTGTCTGTCTGTCTGTTTACTTAGTTAGTTGCTCTTTAGTTACTTACGCGCTTCATGTACCAATGGAGAAACGAACGCTAACAAACATAACAGCAGCACAATAGTTTTCATTTTTATAAAGTTTCAAAGGTAAAAAACTTAAATTGATAGTATGAAATTACGTCGTCGTAAAAATGTTCTTTCAATCATAGTTTCAGGTTTCAATTGCTGACTGCATGCAATACGTCATTAAAATGTTAATTGAATCCCGAGTTACGATGAAGAAATTAGCTATACTCATAGTTTGTTAATTTTATATTGAAACATGATGACTTTTTGCATGCGTATGTTTTCTTTGAATGCTACAAGCTTATTATTATCTAAGAGACTGCGGTGAGCTCGACGTTGATGCATCTCTATTAGGATGTTTAACTTTTTCAACTTTCGATTTTCGTTTCATTTTGCATGAATTCTTATTATCTCTGACGTATAAGGTTTATATGCCAAAAATTAATATAATCGATCAATATTTAGAGGTTGCACAACATAAATAAATTTACTTTTATAACGACATACTCATTTACAGTAAGTGATTTAAGTTAAGTGTTTGTCTATAGAGGAGGATATTAAGTGCTGTAAGTGTGTCACTAAACCTTCTTAATTTAATTAAACTTTGAAAGCCATTTTGAAATAAAGGTATTAACACTCAATATGCGCATTTTTCATTCTAGCTTATTATTTTGTGCAACCCCTAAACATTGTCTAATCTTTTTGAGATTTGGCATACATATTTTTATGATTAACGAGACGCGAGACGCGAGCAAAACCGGGTAGAATATGTCATTTTATTTACTCATATTAAAGTAAAACACCCTAATCTCTATGTTTCGCTTACTCGTACTGGGCCCCTATTCTGGGTTCATGCGAGATTCATCTCGCACGAGAATAACTGTCAAATCCCAAGGAAATCTGCCATGTTTGACGTATGTGGCATGCGAGATAGCGTCTCGCATGACCCGAGAATTGGGGTCCTGCTTATAGATCAAAATAAGACGGAGAGCTGCTCCGGCGTCTAGCTTGTCACTTACCTAAGAGCAACAGTTAATGTAAGCAGTAAATATATACTCAGCAGTCTTTCAGGTTCTCACTCTTTTTTTAAGGCTTCGTTGTCTATCCGTCCGGCCGTCTGTCTATCACTGTATCTTTTGAACCAAAGGTAAACACTTGAAATGTTTACTATGGCCGCTATTATAACAAATAGAAATATATGTTGAGGGGGTTCCGGAGATGACCGAAGATGATGAGAACGTGTTTTTTGTTTTGTTTTTTTTCGAGTCCGCTTCACACTTTCCCGGTTTTTGGATACGAAACACTTAAAAGACGTTATCAATTACCTAGTCGTATAGGCTTGAACCTCTTTTAATTCTCATGTTGACAAACAAAAAGGATTAATTAAATTGTCAGGGCTTGCGGGTGGTAGGACCTTGTGATATCTCTACCACCATCTTTCCCACTAATCCAGCCGCTAAGCAGCAGTGTTAATACCGTTGTGTTCCGGTGTGGAGGGCAAGACAGTCAGTGAAGGACAATTCTCAAAAAATCTCATACCCCATGTACCTACAATATACTAAAACTTGCGCCAGAGGAAAGTGAACTTTCAAGAAGCACCAGAAATTACTGGTATAGTTACAGGCCAACAACTTGGACATAAATCGAGTGGAGGAGGTATGTTTGCGCATACACATTTGTACTAGAAACGGCTATGGCGCAGTCAAGGTCACTGCTCAAGTTGTTTGCCGTTTTATCTTAACTCTCTGAGTTGACAACGCGTCTGCAGTCCCCGTCTTCTTGGTCCGGCGGGTGTCTAAGGGTGATGGTGATCACTCACCATTAGGTGACCCACTTGCAAGATCCTTTCTGTTTTATAAAACAAAGGGCATTCACAAAATAAGTTCAATTAATTCTAAAGTTTAGTCACATTTATTATCGGTACAAATCATTTTATTGTTTTTCAAACAATGGCATACGTTGCATTTCACAAGCACCCGCGTCCCAGGCCTGCAATTCGTTTCAGAATCTAAATTCACGGTTTTTCGGAAGTTACTGAATACCTGACCAAGAACCATTGGTATGTTTTTCTTTATGGCGGCGCCTATATCAAATTCTACTGACGATTCTTGATCTTTGCTTTCTTTTTTTTCAGCATGTTTACTTGGTTTCCTTTCTTTAGGTCTTGTTTTTTCATTAGTTGGTATTCTTTCTTTAGTTGGGATATTTGTCATAATTGCTTTACTTCCTACAGTTTTATATTCGTCATGTTTCTTAACTGGTCTACTTTCCTCAGACTCATCATCAGAATTAACCGCATCGTCTTTGTCGTCACGATTCCTAGCGCGGTCGCTATCATTATTATCGGTGTCCTCATAGGGTAGTTGTGTATAATTTTCCCCTCTAGTATGATCACCTTCATCTTCAGATTCAGAAAATTCATCACTGTCTATGCGATCTATTCTATCATTGTTATTATCTATGCTCATTTCTAAATTAATTTGTTGTGGCTCGGGCTTATTAGTGACTGTAGTAGTAGACCAACTAGTTGTTTCTTCCTTATTATGGATGGGTTGTCGTGTCTTTAAGTCTTTACCTATTCTCAACATACTGGCAGCGTCTTTGCCATCAGGTGAAAGCTCTAAGGCTTCCTTCAAAAGCTCAGTACCACAAACAGTGAAGTTATAAGATCCTAGCATTATAGCATTTGGCTTATCAGGACCAGCGTTGCATATGAGTTTGTTATTATTAAGGCAATAACAGAATTGACAGGGACCAAACGAATACCAGTTCTTTGCTTTACAATTACCGAAAACTTGACCGCCCTTGCTGTTTCTACGATGTTCTGATCCTTTGCTTGGTATATCGCATTCGTTTTGTGTACAACGTTTATTGTCTAGCTGTCCTTTGTCATTACATCGGCAGATGTTGCAATCGATTACAACATAACTATCGGGAATACAATTTTGTTTGATGATGTCGGCGGCTGGTAGCGATCGGAAGATAGAATGGCAAGATTTGTGAGGCCAGCTCCCATCAGGTTTGCAGATACAAATGGTTGTACCCAAATTGTAAATTTTGTGTGGATGACACGATTGACTCTTCAAGTTAGTTGGAATCTCGTCAGGGACTGTAATATTAAGAGTAGAGTTATTAACAGGAAAAATTATTAATGTTTTCCAAATTGAACAGCACACAACATCTTCTTATTGTGCAATAACACATTAGAATAAATCTCTCTAAACTAACGTATATTAATTTTGAATAAGCCTAGAAGATCGAAATGGAATATAAGTTTTCAAATTACCAGTTTATTATACACAATTTAAAATTAACGTTTACCGTTACTCGTTTTGGAACAATCTTTAGATGTACACTCATATACATGCTTTGCCGAGCATGTACATTTACTGCATTCATTTTCGATCACGTCGCCAATATCACAGGCTTCTAAATTCAAAGCAGGATCTGAAATTACAATAAAACTTCATTAGTAAATGCAATCTAGGATAAATCATGTTTTTATATTTGCTCAAGTCTAAGTAAAATCAGTCATCTTCTCATCTTGTAGGTACACATAGTGCGTGCAAGTTGCAGAACATACCAAAAAAAATTAAAATCTCAAGAAATTATTGGGAATATTCTCGACAATATTCGAAAGTATTCGAGAGGTATAAATAAGAATTTTCTTTTTCCATACAAAAATAAAAATTACCGAAAATTTGTCGAATACTAGTTTTGACTTAAAATACTATTCTTTACTCACCAGACTCTCTCTCATTGGCCAACACGTTTCCTAAGACAAAAATGACTGTAACTACAATGCCAAACATACTGACTAACTCAAAGAATGTTTTAATAAAAAACTAAGAATGTTTGAAACACTTCATGCTTCACGCATGACGAAAATAAACTTTTTTAATCATATTGAAACAAAAACGTGACAAAAGTAATTTTGAAATGCAATAAATACTAACATTATAGTTGCAATGCGTAGTACTCTGTTACTTGGTAAAAAGGTAGGGGAGACGACATTGTACCCTTTTTGCTCCCTGAATAGTGTCATTGGCGCAATAGTTTCTGAATATGTTAGGCCTACTGTCCACGTAGCTGCACGTCAGACGCAAGCTTTCGTCATTTTACGCTTGCATGCCGACTGCATGCATCTTGCGTAGAAAGGAACGCAACTGTGTCCACGGAGCGTCAAAGTCGCATTTGCGTATCGTAAGCCGTTCGTCATGCAGCTCGTGCAGCGGCATGTCATTACTCAAGCTACATTGATTGCGAGACGCAAACCCGTGTTTTTTTTGCACAATGACGGACTCAGCAGCCAATTTCGTTCACATCATTGAACAGTATCCTTGTCTGTATAATAACAAGTTAAAAGAATACTCGAGAAAAGATTTAACGGATAATCAACAATTAATATTTTTTTTGATGTATGGATAAAGCCAATACAATTTACGCCGTCGTCGTCTTCTATAAAGTTGTATGCTATAATCACATCTTCATCATCACTTGACATTTTCACAATGAAAACACGTGCTTTTCGATGCTAAACTTGGAAGAACTAACCGTTTTGTAGCTTGGTTGACGATTGCATGACGATTACGTGGACACACCTAGGACGCAAAATACGCCTGTCGTCTTTTGTAGGTTGCATGCAAGCGTCAAATGACGCCGCCGCCGTGGAAAGCCTTAGAGGTTTCTACAAAATGCACGTATAAATAAAGAACATCGAAAAAGAAATTACAAACGTATAATATGATTTTAGTGATAATAAAATGATTGAACATTAAAAATCGAAAAACAAAAGTGTTTTCTTCGAAAAATAACTTTTGATATAGGTATGTAAAGTAGGCGAATATTACAGGATAAAAATGAAACATTACAGTCAAATATAATTTTCTTAACTATGTTTCTGTGATGCTGAATGATATCAGAATTCACAAAACAAGCATTTTAATTTCTTTTAAAAACGATGGCTCCTCCCCCTGGCACTCCAGCGCCTGGTTCTTGAAGCAGTGCTCCTTGATAATCTTGTTGTCTTCCTCGCACTCGCAGATGAAGCATCTATCCATCACTTTCCCGGGCTTGTCGCAGGCGTACCGGGTGTGGTTGTGCGATGGTTTGACTGTGGTTGAATTAGCTGAAAGTGGAATCAAAGTCAAAGTCAAAGTATCTTTACGCTGATGAGTCTCGTACGCGGCAGCTCCAACAGCCGTCTGGGGTGCGATTTTTGAATCTCACCGGGTGACTAAAGCTCACCAAAATAGCCGTTTTTCGTAGAGATTCGGCCATTTTGGTGAGCTCTAGTAACCTGGTGAGATTAAAAAATTGCACCGCTCAGCGCAGTAGCTGAAACCGCAGACAGCCCGATAATGTGTCACTGGGGGAAGACGCATATGACACAAGTAGCCTACGAATTTTGATATGTAGGTATTTGTATATTGATATAGTTTAGTTTTTAATTTCATCTACATCTACACTAATATAATAAAGAGGTAAACTTTGATTGTTTGTATGTAGGGGGTAATCTCTGGAACTACTGAACCGATTGCAAAAATTTTTTCACAAATAGAAAGCTACACTATTCCTGACGGACATAGGCTACTAATTTTACGTGAACGAAGTCTCGCGCGCCCGCACGTTATATATAATCTTAAATTTTACTCTCTACTAATAAGTAGTAAGATCTTTGTTACTAACACATAAGGAGAATATCCGAATTAAATGAGTTAATAATAATAATTTATTCAGATTAGGCTACTAAGCACTTATGGATGTCTGAAAATTACCCGGAATAAAAAAATAAAAACCTTTAGTGAGAAGATTCCGTCAAGAAACTTAACAAAATAAAATCATTGATTCAATTATTCATCAAAACTGTAAGCATTTAACATTATATATTTTACTAGCGACCTGCCCTGGCTTCGCACGGATACAATTAAAATTTAATATACATAAAAACCTTCCTTTAAAAAATCTCTAAATGACTGTGAAAACCGTATCAACCTTCGTTGCGCGGTTTAGAAGGAGAAGGCGGCCGAACATACACACAATAAGGATTTAGGACAGACAGGAACGCATGACGACTTTACTTTATGATATGTACCTAAAGATAAAGATGTCAAGGTATACACTTTTTGGAACGAAGGGTCCTAATCAAATAACAAATACTCAAACACCATCTATGGATGGTAGGACCTATACAGTGCTAGGTTTCGGTCCTCGTTTCGGCAGATTTTCTGCTGAAACCAAAACTAAACAGAAAGGCCGAAGCTCGCCGAAACCTAAAATTTGGTCGCACACTACGGCACGGTCGTCTCGCCTACCTGTCTGTCTGCGGCCCATGGGCATGTAGTTGACACCGGGGTATGCCTGCTCGCAGTGCTCTCCCTCCTTCATCGGACGGCAGTAGTCGTTTATGTTGCCCATGTATGGGCAAATGCATTGTCTGCATCTGTAATTAGAAAACCGGCCAAATGCGAGTCGGACTCGCGCACCGAGGGTTCCGTTCAAACGTTCTAATACCTACTTCTAAACTGGATGGCGCTGGGAGTCGCTATAATGCAACGCATTAATTTTCTTTTGTGATGAAACTACAAATTTAGGGTTTTTGGCTTTTTTCCTTTATTTGTGCTGTAAGGCCTTGCTTCTTGCCAAATTTGATAGGTTTAACCTGTAGGTTTTTTGGATTTGCAAATGTATGAAATATGTGGCATAAACGGCCGTTTCTTTAGATTGCGTTGACTTAGAAGTTTAATTTTTTCACGGCCCTAATGGACTGCAAACTTGAGTACCTATTTGATATTAATTTCAACTCAATTCCTCTACGCGTTCTTGAGAAAAATGCTCTTGCTTGATAGACAGACAACAAAGTGATCCTATAAGGATTTCGTTTTCCCTTTTGAGGTACGGAACCCTAAAAAATAGTAAGAGGATGGGAAACGCCTAGGGAGAAGCCATGTGTTCAAACTGACCACTGCTGATGATCGAGTCGTCTCCTCTAAGCCGGATATTCTAGCTGAGGTGGAATACTATTGCGCCCGGCTATATGCCTCACAAAGTTCCAAACCCGACCCCCTTCTACGCGATTCCCAAGCCACTCTTTACCGGCACTAGGTATACCGAAAAACTCCCAGATGTTAGTATTGAAGATATGGGGTTGCCGATTCGCCTTCAAACAATTGAAAAACGGAAAAGGGCCAGGCGAAGATGGAGCTACCGCGGAGCTCTTGAAGGTAGGACTTAGATTCTCTGTCTCTTCTTGAGGGGTTTTCATGGTTGTCTGGAACCAAGTGACCTGCTTGCTCTTTTTTTCCTATTTCATAAAAGAAGTTACCTGATAATGTACATGGTGCCGGGTGTGCATTCATGCCTTTCAGCACTGTCCGAAATGTTGTAAATCCAACATCCTTCACTGTCCGGGGCGGGACGAAAGTTTTTTTTTCGCGACGGTTTGTCCAGACTGGTCTCCGATGGATTGTCGTTGGCCTGTATAACCTGTTGACGTTGGATTTTAGAATTAAGCATCAAGCGTTGCAATCTAGGTAAATAAATTAGTTCAAACGAGGCCTAAATTAAAGAAAAAGACTTAAATTTCGGGATCTGAAGAGGCATATTACTAAAAGTAAAAAAAATATTTACTTTATCAATTACTTGAATGGCCAGTGGCGTAACAATAGGGTGGCAGGGCTGGCAAAATACTACGAGCCCCCGACCCAAGAGGGCCCGGCCTAAGAGGCCGCGAGCTCAAAAATATTTTTTTACATTGTACCCATCATAAGAATTTGCCACGGGCCCCAGATGGTATAGTTACGCCACTGTAAATGGCTCCAAGTATAACGACGTTTTCAAAAAATGGAAATATTCGATTCATACTTACCGAGGAAGTATTCCTCTTTACCTCTATACTAATTTCGCTCTTAGTTTCATGGCATACCATGTCAGTGCACGTCGCGTACGATCTCATGCCCATTTCGGGACACACGCAAAGATGGCAGCCCAAAGTGAACTCCTCGCCTGGGAAGCACAAGTCCAGTTTTCTTGTAGTTAGTTCTGACCTCTGGTTACCTAGAAGGCTGTTTGAGAGTTTGAAGATGTTCTTCCAGGCTAACGCAGATTCTTGGCATTTATGCTTGGTACAAGCTTTGTCTGCTTTGTTTCCCTTTGGCGGACATACACAGACGTTGCATTCATCACTGAACAGCCTCCCCGGAACACACACTTCCGTACGGAGGAAATTCTTCTCACAGAGATTTTTTGTACATTTGGCCACGTTCTTTCTACCGTCTCGTGGGCAAAAGCAAACGTTGCATTCGACCTCATAATATGCTAAGGGTTCGCAGGTAAACTTCTCAACGTCGAGCACTTGGTCGGCTCCGGAGCACTGATTCTTCGTACAAGCTCTGTCCTTCATCTGACCATTTTCGGGACAAATGCAAAAGTTGCAATCAACTTTAATAATGGAGCCTGGCGTGCATTTGTTAGATTGGTCCTCTTTTATAACCAAATTCGCATTCTGAGCATCTTGAACAATTTTTTTAGCTTCACAGTCATCGTATGTGCACCATTTAGGATCAATTGTCCCGTTTTTGGAGCAGTAACACGTATTGCAGTCGAATTCAACAAACGAGCTTGGCCTACAAGTCGCATTAAAATCGATAGTTATTTTGTTTTCTTTGAATGCAAACTCTGATGCTGGATTTTCGAAATTGAATCCCTTTTTGATCTCAATGATGCATGATTGCTGGTTGGTGATGCCATTGTCAGGGCAAAGACAGAATTTCCCATTATCAGCGTATATTGAATTGGGCATGCAAGATTGCATTACTGTATTTTTTTCTAAGGCATGCACGTCAAGTAAGTGATCATTTCTACTCTCTTTAAATACTTTTTCAAGGATTTCTATTTTGCTTCGATAGGAACAAACCTTCGAGCAGTATTCGGGACGGGTGGAACCGTCTCGGAGGCAAAAACATTCTATGCAGACAGATACCATTTCACCTGGATTGCAAGTTTCCTTGGTTGCTTTATAAGCAACGGTATTAAATTTCAAACAGTTTAATTCTAAGCATGCGTGTTCATTGATAGTTCCTTCTGGGGTACAGTCACAGTACAAACATCGGGGTGGGGTAAACTGATATGGAGTGCACTTCATTGGTGCGGTCCTCAATCCATGCAATACTTTTAATGCATTAGTGCCATTGCAAATCTCTTGAGTACAATACTTATCATTAGGTATCTTATTTTCTGGACAGAAGCATACATTACAATCTTTTCTATAGAACGACTTAGGTGAGCAACTTCGCGGTTCTACCTTTTTCGACTGACATGTCTCTACGCAATTTTCGAGTACAAAATATCCTTTGTCAGAGCACAAGCAATGAAGGCAGGTGAATAAATACATAACTTTTGGCAGACAGAGGTTTTTATTGACTGATGCCAGAAGGTCAGTAGTTGAGGGTGTTTTTAAGGTAGTGCAAGTAGTGTCTTTGGCGCAGTGGGCGTTAGCCGTCAGACCTGCTGCAGGGCAGATACAAATATTGCATTCAACGTAATAGATCCTGAACGGAGTGCACTTGTAACCAATGGATAGTAAGCCTTCGCGTTTTGGTGTGGTGACGACGGAAGCGTCACCCGAACAGCTAACATTAATGTTGCAGAGTAGCTGCCCGTTTTCTTGGCAAATGCATTGGCTGCAGCCCTGCCATATGACCTTGCCGGGTTGGCAATTCTGTCGTCGGCTCACGCGCAGGCAACTCGCTTCGCTCCACTGGCCCTTGCTATTGCAAGAGCAGATAAGGCCATTGAGGAAAAACTGCGTATTCGGAACGCACGTATCTATGAAAATGGAAGAAAATTTGTGAAAATATTCGATTCGGATAGAAGAAGATGAGTGAAAAAAGTGACTTACGGATATTGCTTATCGCGTACTGAAACTGCGATATTAAAGTTAGAAATGTCACAGTCCTGAACATCTCTAACTGGCTGAAAATGGTCTTCCCTTATAGGTAAAAAAAAAGTTATTTCTAATTAAAAAAGTTCACGCTTGAAAGCATGTGAGTTAATAAAAAAGCCCTAACAGAATGTTGATTTTAATTTTCCCTTGCCCAAGTAGAATTTATTGATAAGGTTTATTGCATTCCTGAAGAACTTTGGTCGTTAAGTAGTCGTTAAGCAAAATTGTAATTAGATGAAAAATTATAAGAAGGCAGGCATTTTGTAAAAATTAAATTCAGTTAAATATAAATATATGAATTTAATCCCAATCCTAACCAATGTTATTCATTTAAAAGTGTATTTGTTTGTCATAAGTGGGGGGATTACTCATTACATTTCCCTTCGGATCTCTTGTACAGTCAAGGAACTTAATTCCCTACCCATTTCGTTGAAATGTCGTCTGACATTCGCAATGCATTAAGGTCGATATGTCAAACTAAAGTCTTGCTCTATAGCTCTTATGGTGACAGTTTGCTAAATACTATTGAACCTTAGGTGGGTTGGAAATTTAATTCCTTGACTGTACCATCTCCTTATACCATTAATGGTACAAGTACAACTGGCATGGATTTATCCTACTTGTACCATCCCTTCGGTACCTCACAAACCTTGTTTTAACTTAATGGTTTTAAGTATTCGCCATCGCATACAAATTTGTGCAAATAATAAATACAAACAACTCGTATTTTATTTGAATATCTTTATTCATTGCTTTCTTAATATACATATACACAAGTTTCCATTGACGATGCTAGAAATAATTTTCATTTTTTGTAATCGGTAACTTAAGGAACTAGATATATTTCAGCGTAAGTAGAAATACGAATCATTACAAATTAGTAGACAATCGGAGTGAAAGTTGTATATTACCCGTCCCTTTATCTGTCCACACTATTTGTATTTTGTATGCATTAACAAACGAATAGTTTAGTCTTGCCTCGAGATCTACCTGTGATTTTTTTATCGCTAACTACAACGAGGTATTTCGCTTGCGCGTTTGACGGCGCTAGCGCGGGGAGTGAAACAGGGCGCTGTTTCAACGCGATTTTGCGTTGCAGCTAGCATCGATGTCCACTTTATCGCTATGCTCGTCCCTTTCTACCACTACTGAAAACAAGAACCCAACCGACAATGGGATATGTCTTTTGCAACTCACGAGCGCACACTTTTGGTTGTAAGTAGGTCCTATAGTCAGCAAATTAAAGTTGTATTTAGTATAGTCGACCAAGAAACTGCTTGACCACTTTTCGACCGTATTACAAAGGGATAGAGTACAAAAGTGGTCAAGCAATTACTTGGTCGACTGTACAATCGTGTTGTAAAATCGAAAATGGAATCCAAGATCCAAAGTCAGTCTAAAGATAATAATATGATCTGGTGAACGTAGGCCAAATCAGGAGCAAGGAGGAAAAGTAGACGTGCATACCACTTAGACATCTGATAAATCTTTCGGAGAAGATTCGATAGATCCAGACCTGACCGTTTCAGGCCTCAGATAATGTTACGTATAAAGCCCAACTTTCGATCTCGGATTTAATTTCTTAGTATAGCTGTGACCGTGTCCTATCTTGACATACCCAACGAAAAAAGACCATCGAGCATTCATGGTTCCGTCGGAATATTGTAAATTATGTTACTACATTTATCTAGATAATCGTATAATCGTATATCGACAGAATATGTTTTAAACCAGTGGTCGTATTAATATTTTATTATAGGTCAGGGATGGCAAACCTTTTTTCGCCTACGTGCTAATTTTCCAAAAAAAAAAACTGCTTGCGCCGTGACGTGTCATTAAGTATCATCGTTTTGTCGAACAAATCATTTGAAAGGAAAGTAGCATCGATTGCAAAGATGCCATGCGTGGTTACAATTTTTGCTGCGTGCCACCTTCGGCACGAGTGGGTTCGCCATCCCTGTTATTTAAATTAATTATTGTTATACCCATATCAAAAAGTGCATAACGAGAGCTCCGCTCAAGACGTGGCGTCGTGGCGGTGGACAATCAATTCTTCTAAAAGCAGGGGGAAAGCTACTCTGTAGGTCTGTATTTTAGTACTTTGGCATACGTGCGTCAGTTGCAAGGACAATGCATTGTGCTAGCCGGCCCGTGTCTTATTTTAAAGACCGTTCTTCTCCAAGCGCAGGCGCAGTTTCTTCAGACGCACCATCTGCGAGAAGTTGAGACATGTCTTCTGCGTGCACCTTACAGACTGATCACTTTGACAGTAGCATTTGTTGCAGCTCTCCCTGTCAACAAAGTTATACTGTAAAATATGGGTACAGATACCGGCGAAGCCCAGAAAACCATCTCATATTAAGTTCGAAAGGACTTGATAGCTCAAGTACAAAAAAGCGGGAAACGGCAGGAATAATCCCGGATATTTCAGGAAAAAAATCACACTGCTAAACAGTAGCGCGTGGAATGGCGGTGAATAAGTAGAGAAGAATAACGTTTTTTGTCCCTGAAGTAATTTTCCTGTTTGGATCGTTGACCCAATATAATTAAGTTTAAGTAAACATACGCTTACAAAATCAAAATTGAATGAAAGGTTATAAAACACAACTAGCTTCTGCCTGCGACTTCCATCCTCGTTTAAATCCCTTAATGGCGGAATTTCCTAATTATTGACAGCGACCCAATAATGAAAAGATACGGAAACATGCAAATAAAATGTCAACTACTGGTAAAAACAATATTTACGCGTAACAAGCACTGGTACATTAAAACTTTTAAAAATAAGGGGGTTAGTGTTTAAAACTATCATTAACCTGTAAACCATTCCCGGCAAACAGTTCTCTCTCTTCAAATCGAGGTGCTCCCTGGGTTTCAGTCGCCCGTCCTCCCCGTGCATCTGCCGCCTGCCCTCGAGAGGCGCGCAGTCCGGCTCCGCCACGCATTCCATCTTGCCCTTTATGCAAGTACACTGAACGCAACGGTCTTCCTTAGTGTCACCTTTTTTGCAGGATGAACCTGGGTAATGGGAAAACTGTTTTTGATTCATAGTTTTGCTTTATTTACTATCCATCTCGACCTGTGAGGTGATTTTTGACCCTCGAGTGCTCGACACTCGCCAGCCGCGCGCTTATAAATGCTGGCTAACATATACGCTCACGTATTTCATTGGCCTGTACTTGAAAGTCAAAAATCAGCCCGCGAGAAATCTTAGAGGGAGACCTATATTAAGCAATGGTGTTACCTCGATAAAGCAGAGAAGAGAATAGCATATTTTTCATTATTAAAACCTCACCGCTCAAGTTCTTAGCCTTCAACCTATTAACGTCATCATAACTAGGGCAGAGCAGTTTCTCGCAGTACAGGTTCCCATTGGAGAGGCAGAAGCAAGAGTTGCAGTCCACGCGGTACGTGACCCCGGCCTGGCAGGACGAGGCTTGGTGGCGCAGAGGGGGCAGCTGACGGAACTCCTCTTCGGTGTAGGAGTGGAAGCTGGCCGGGGTAACTGGCTCTGAAAGTCAAGTACAACCCTTTCAAAATAAAACCCTGACTAATTCATCGTTTTTTAGAGATTTCAGTTCATAGAGCTGAAATTGGTGGCGTTAGGAATACAGGAACAGGACAACTGGGTTATTAAATAACATATTACGTATCGTTGTGTGTAAATGATAATTAAAGGTAGCAGCAAAAGTAGCTGGAAACACAAAATGGGCAAAAAGACCTATACAAGCTTTTATTTCTTGATAATGGAGTCGCGTCTAGCAAGCGTCTAGCTCTTATTGACGTCTTCTATGGTATAAATATACCTTCTGGTGACTGCACATGAACCTAACCCATTCTATACAGTTAGCCTATGCCAAAGTCTTGCAAAAACATTTTCTGTTTCAGCTGCAAACAATACGTTAGGATTACCGATAGACGATTTCATGGAGAATGGAAAACACCAATATAAAGAGGTGTACATACATATGAAATTTTACTTACTGGTGTTGTCAACTTCTTTGCAGTTATTCGTGGTGCTGCATATCAGTTTCTTATTAGCTTCACAGAAACACTTCCTGCAGCCTTTCTTATAGAAATTCCCTGGGACACAGTCTCCCTTTGGGGATTCTGACAACCCCGACCTTAAATCTTTTTTTTTCCCTTCCTTGCTTCCTTTCATGGACAGTTTGTCCATATCTTCGGGATGTAGACAACCCATTTTGGTGCAGACCAAGGAATGCTCGTCGACACACTGACAAGTGTTGCATTCTATTCTGTACACCTTACCTTTGATACAAAGATCACCTTGACGTATCTCTGGTAGAGAATAGGTATTATTCCAATACCCACCCGCTGAGAAAAGGTACAAAAATATTTTTTTAATATGACATTTGAAAATAAAACTTATTATAATCATACTTATGCGACTGACATATTCAGCTGAGCCCTAAATAAATAAAAGTCCTGAATTAATTTCAATATTTTTAGAGGATTCTTTTGGTATGTAAATTTAACAAAAATATGTAGACGTATATATTATTTATTAAATCAACATTTTGGATAAAATAGTATCGCGAGTGATAGTGTAATTGCGAACGACTATATCTATCAGTTAGCAGGGGCACCTGCATAGGTTCTCTATTCCCTGCCTTCAGCATGTCAAAGAGAAGGAATAGAGTAGCCATCTTCACCGTCATCATCAGCAGTCATTTCCAACGATGTAGTATAGCGTTAAGATTTAGATAGTGTCCACTGGTACAGTTGTCCACGGGTAGTAGCCCCTAAATTGCAAAAATGACTTATAAAAGTCGGAGTACGCTGAAAATTCGCGGTGCTAACCAGCCTTACTGGCATGTGAGGGATGGCTTTTTTATTTCACATAGCGTTTAAAAGATTAAATTAAAGGGGTTCTATGGAATCCACTAATTGGTCCCAGCAGACCATAGTAGTGCAGTACAATTTGCGGACCGCAGAACACACGCAGGTATTGCACTGAACGCGGTACGTATTGCCCGGGGTACAAGGGCGGTCCCCCTTTTTTACCAATAACGGACTATTAGCCTCCTTTCTGGGCGATCGAGCTACTCTGGCCCCCATAATGCTTCTTGCGGCTCTCTTGCCACCCGGCTTCGGAAAATTACATTTCTTATTAGTGCATGCCAGTCTGCCGTGTTCGTCGCACTTGCATAAGTTGCAATTGAGAAAATAATTTTGATGAGGTTTGCAAGGTCCTCGAAGCCAAGATTGTTCAACATTAAGGATCTTTGCAATGTCCGTAGGCTCTATCTGCTGATAATGTCGGTTTCCGATGTTGACGCAAAAATGATCTGAGAAGAAGTTTTCTTCGTTGCATGAACACAACTGTTCGCCGTGTCGCTTGAGGTCCCAGTGGCCGCACGGTGCAGTGCTGTTGCCTTCGAAACACTGCCTGCTGGAACATTTAGCAGCGTCGAAACGACCATTCATTGTACATCTGCATATGTTGCACGACCCCACCACCACGTAGAGAACGTATGGTTCGCAAGCGACGTTCGGCCGTACATTCCTGTGTAATTCGCTCCTTAGGGGATGAATAAAGGTAAATATATCGTGGCATATCTTGGATTGCCAGTTGCTGTGTCTGGAGCACTCGCAAATAATATTTTTGTTTTGATAGACTTGGAAAGCTTCGCATCGGTTTGCGATATTCTTTTCTGTGAAAACAAATAGGCGCAGTTCATTACTAAATTAGCACAGACTAAATAATGATAAAAATCTGTCTCGTCCTCGATTTATGGGGTGACAAGCTTCCACATCTCATGATATTGCTCCTGATCTGACCATAACATTGTACAGTAGGGGAAATATATTCACGTACCACCTTAGAACCCTATGGCAATGACGCGACGCGTTATACGCCAGGCTATGTCATACAAATGTCATGCGTATGTCTCTTCGACTAGGTTCTACGGTGGTACGTGTTTCAATTTCCTTGATTGCACCACCAGTATTAGCATATTGACTTTACAAGTTTTCACATTTCAAGTACATAACAGAGTAACAGTATTAGGGCGAATATTTGGGCGTTTTAACAGCCGTCTTTGTTCTCTATGCCATATTGACGACAGAGATGTGCTAATCAAGTTTTGATACAAAGACATATATAGATTCGAGGATAGCTTCTGTTATTGTCAGAAATAAATGTCGAGCAAATTTCCTATTGGACCAGTGAAGGTAACTGAGATCCATTTATCGACTAGCTAAAAAGCTAATGATCCTTAAACAGCAATAAGTCATTATCAATCATAGCTAAGAATCATCTTGATTGAGTCAGCTTACATAAAAATACTGATCCAGCGGTTTCTGAGTTACGATGCTACAGGCAGACATACAGGTAGATAGATAGGGTCTTAAAACTTTGACGTGTGTCAAAGTTATAGAACTAAGTACTCTTTTTTCGGCAGAGGTTGAAAGAGACTAAACTGGCAAATAAAATGACTAATCTGGTCTGGCAAATAAAAAAAGATTAAGCTGGCAAGTAAAGAAGAGTAACCTGGCACGTAAAGAAGAGTAACCTGGCAAATAGAGAAGAGTAACCTGGCAAGTAGAGAAGAGTAACCTGGCAAATAGAGAAGAGTAACCTGGCAAGTAGAGAAGAGTAACCTGGCAAGTAGAGAAGAGTAACCTGGCAAGTAGAGGAGAGTAACCTGGCAAGTAGAGGAGAGTAACCTGGCAAGTAGCGGAGAGTAACCTGGCAAGTAGAGATGAGTAACCCGGCAAGTAGAGAAGAGTAACCCGGCAAGTAAAAAAGACTAACCCGGCAAGTAAAAAATACTAACCTGGCAAGTAGTTTCGGCACGGTACTTCGCGGCAGTGGTACAAGCCTTCCGTGGTACACACGCAGTCGTGGCAGGGCCCACGGGCCAGGGTCGTCGGAAAGCACGGCCGTTGCGGCGTTACTGGCGGCGCATGCCGATTCGAAAACGTGAAAAACATTATGTTCCTTTTTCATTTCTTCTTATTCATCGATTTCATTGTTTTCATAAAATATACGAAAGCAACGACCAACTGGGTCATCTAATGGTAAGTGATCACCACCACTCATAGATACCCGCAACACAAATAAGATTGTAGAATACCTAGAGCTGAGATGGAAACTTTTGTGCCAGGAATTTCACTGGCTGTCTTGCTCTCCACGCTGGGACACAACAGTGCAAGCACTGCTGCTCACCGACTGGATTAGAGAGCAAAAGTGGCAGCGATCTGGATTACGGTCAGATTTTGCGCAAGGTCCTACCACCCGCATTCATGCATTCATTTTTGAATCTTAACATGTCCCAATATGAAACACTGTAGTTGGGGCGCTTAAGTGTAATTGTGTGCCCTGACAGGGTGTCATGGATGGACCTCTAATATTGACTGTAACACCTTATATGCATGTACATGACAATACAATGGAATAAATGAAATAAGGTGAGCAACCCCGAGTGCTCATTTTACAGGACATAGGACCTAAAAATTCCGGATTCGTGGAAAAATAGGGGACCAAGTTGTTTTGGTATGGTATGGTTCTGTATTTATCTTATTAAAATACAGAACACAGCCAACATGTTAGCTGAAAAACGGGACATCAGGTGCACTGCAATATATGTACTTTTTTTTGGGCAAAGGTGTAATAACGTATGATTTGTACCTACGTCCTTAGCTTTCCGGACCTTGCTTTCTGTTATATTCTATATTTGTTTGGGTTTTAATTAAAGACAACATACTTTTCAGTTGACATCTATATTCTGTTCTGACGGCCATTTTGCCGGGAAACTGTCACATTGACAGCTCGCGACACAGATAATACAACATCTCTCCTTTTTACATAAATAAAATGAAAAGAAACTTAGCTTAAAACAAATTTAAATTTTAGTCACACACATAGTCATTCAAATAAGTGGGTCTCTTTACAAGCCTTCTGGATTCCCTAAACTCAGGATTATTACTACTTTGTTGGTCTTCATCTTCGGTTTGGCTGTTATTGGAAATAGTTACTTGTTCTTGCGAATCCAGAAAACTTGCAGGAGTTACACATACTTCTTCAAGAAAGGGGTAATTAACTTCTTCTAATTGAGCATGAGGCGCTATCACCAAATGCCCACGATTCCTTCTAAACAAACCCTTGTCTGTTTTTACAATAAATGAGCGAGGTTCTGTACATTTTTTTTCTATGACACCATATGTTTTTAAATCAGTAACCCACACTTTATCATTGACCTTTAACTCTAACATAGGTGACACTCTGTGTCTCTTATTATAGTAGTGTGAATCTAGATATTTTTTCTTATTTCTTAAACTTTTATACTGATCTCCTACATCAATGGTTTTATTTAGTTTACTAGACACTATAGGCAAATTATCACGCAGTTTTCTACTAAACATCAACTCAGCTGGGCTGTAGCCACATTCAATAGGTGTATTTCTATATACCAGTAACGCTAGGTGTATATCATCATTTTTACTCAACAGAGCTTTTGCTATTTTTACCGCAGATTCAGCTTGGCCATTGCTTTGGGAATAGTATGGACTACTAGTAATGGATTTAAATCCATATTCTTTTGCAAACACATTGAATTTAGATTTAAATTGAGTGCCGCAATCAGTGCGTACTACTTCGGGAATACCATACCTCGCAAATGTTTCCTTGCATTTCATGATTACACTATCCTCTGTCAAATCGTTTAGCTTAAATATTTCTAAATACCTGGAATAGTAATCAGTCATCACTAAAAACCAATTAGTATTAAATTTAAAAAGATCCATTCCAATCTTTTGCCATGCTCTATCGGGAACTTTATCTACAATCATCTCTTCTTTATGATTTACTCGCATTTCTATGCATTTCGGACAATTTCTTACAACATCTTCAATTTCCTTTGATAATCCCATCCACCACACTGATTGCTTTGCTCGTTCTCTACACTTTGTTATACCTAAGTGGCCTTCATGAATCTTTTGCAATATCTCACTTTGTAAGACATTTGGAACAACTATTCTGGAATTATACAAAAGTAAATTTTCTTCCACTGTGAAATTATGTCTGTATTGATAATATTTTCTTAAGGGAATCTCTACTTTATTGATATGAGGCCAACCTTTCACCGTATATTCTTTTATTTTAGAATTTACATCACTTTTTTCTTGCTCTGACATTATTTTACATAGCATTTCACTATTCACAGATTCATTTACACACAGATTGAACACTAAATTTAAACATCCGTTACTCACTGTACTGTCGATAGTTTTTAATGGATTTCTTGAAAGAGCATCGGCAACTTTCAAATCTTTTCCAGGGGTGTATTTGACTTCGTAATCGAAACGCATTAGTTTAAGTCTGAATCTAAGTAACCTTGGTGTGAGGTCATCCAATGGTTTAGTTTGTAATATTTGCAAGAGGGGCTTATGATCAGTCTCTAATTGTATTTTTATTCCTACCACGTAATCTCTAAATTTTTCTATAGCCCAAACTAAAGCTAAACATTCTTTTTCAATCTGTGCGTAATGTTTCTCTGTGTCAGAAAGGGTGCGGCTCGCATATACTACTATACTTCTTTTACCTACTTTGTCTTCTTGCATCAATGCGGCCCCTAGGCCGTATGAACTACTGTCCGCTGACACTATAATTTTACTGCTAGGGTCAAAATGTGCTAAAGTGGGGGCTTTTTGAAGCATTTTTTTTATTTCTCTAAAAGCAAACTCTTGAGACATTCCCCAGATGAATAAATTGCTTTCTCTTAACAAAGCATGAAGGGGTTCCAAATGATGGGATTTGTTAGGTAAGAACCGCCCCACAAAATTTACCATTCCTAGAAATTGTAAGAGCTCCTTTTTATTTGTAGGGGTTTTGAACTCACTTATTGCCCTAATTCGCTCTGGATCAATTGCTATTCCATTCTCATTTATTGTGTGGCCTAAATAGGTTATTTCTGTTACTCCAAATTGACATTTTCTTTTGTTTATAGTTATGCCTTCTTTTTCTAACCTCTTAAGAACTTCTCTCAATACTTTGTCATGTTCTTCCTTACTTTTCTCATAAATTAATATATCATCCATGTGTATAGCAACTTTTAAGTCTCTGAACAAATTATTAAACTTCATAGTGAAATATTCCGGAGCACAGTTGAGTCCAAAAGGTAACCTATTGTAGATATATCTCCCAAATGGAGTTATAATGGTTGTGAGTTTTTTTGAATCTTCGTCTAATTTAATTTGGTGAAAACCAGATGTTGCATCTATTTTAGAGAAATATTTTGCTCCCATAAGTTGTGCCAAAGTATTTTCAATTTTAGGTATAGGGTATACAGGTCTTTTAATGTTTTGGTTCACCTTTGTGTAATCCCCACATATTCTTATTTTATCATTTTTATAAACCACTACTATAGGAGAAACAAAGTCTGTCGGTTCCTCTATAGGACTGACAATACCTAAACGTTCCAACTTATCTAATTCTGCTTTGACTTTAGGTAGTAAAGGTATTGACACACTTCGCGGCGTTGCTTGTATAAAGGGTTGAGGATTATCTATTAATTTGATACTAAATTCGTCCTTAAACACTCCTAATTCATCAAATATGTGGGGAAATTCTGTCTCAACGCATACTTTGGAACAACTTTCTCTTAAGTTACTATTATTTTCTGCATTTTGTGTCATAGAGCAAATTGAAATAATATTCATGCTTTCAATAGCTGGTCGCCCCAGTATAGCACACTTTAACCCTTTGATGACATAAACTTTGCCATGATACACTTTATCTTTATACACTAACCTTAATACAGCAGTTCCTCTAACAAGTAAAGGTTTACCATCAGGACCCCTTACCCTATCCTCACACCGTCTCAGCTGCAGCTGGCTGATATTGTCTGGTATTGCAGTTATGTCGGCGCCTGTGTCTATCAAGAAATTCAACTTATCAACATATGCATCTCTATTGAAAACATCCACTTTTATTACATATTTTCCTAACATATTACATGAACCCACCTTAAAAACAGTTTCTTGCAGATCTTCTTCCATTCTTTTCATATACTTAGCTCGACACAGATTAGCAAAGTGTCCTGTGCGACCACAGTTGAAACATTTCACTTTAACCGCAGGACACTGTTCTTTCGGGTGACGTCCTCCTCCACAAAACCAGCAGGTTTGTTTCGCCTGTTTATTCTCCTTTGTCCGGATTTTGTTCACAAATGTCTCTTCTGTGCTACTGTGTCTCAAAATTTTATTTTCTCTTTGCTGCAACTCTGCCTGCTTTGCTATCAATATAGCATCTTTGAGCTGTAAATCTTCCTTTAACTGGAGCCTTTCACTGGTTCTTTTATCATTCAATCCAATAACAATCCTGTCACGGATCAGCTCATCTCTCAATGACCCATAGTCGCATGTTTCACTGAGTTTATAAAGATCAGTTAAGAATATCTCAAATGGTTCCTCTTCTTTCTGGCTTCTAGAATTGAACTTGAATCTTTCAAATATCACATTCCTTTTAGGTAAAAAGAAATTGTCGAATGCTGCTAGCGTGCTTTCATAGTCTAGGCTTTTATCAAACTGCAGCACTATGTCTTCGGCCCGATCCCCCATGTGATATATTAAACAATTTAACTTGTCCCCATCGCTTTTCTTATCGTTGCCACTAAGGCTCATGTAGCGAACGAATCTCTTCTTCCATACTCCCCATTGTGCCGGGTCAAAGGAAAATCTATCTGGAGCCGCCACAATACTACTTGCACTCAACTTTTCTTCTCCCATCTTGTTTTCTTTTCTTTACTGTCTTCACGTTAGTCTTATAATACTATTTATTTTGTGCTTTTACCGCTGCCACCATGTTATATTCTATATTTGTTTGGGTTTTAATTAAAGACAACATACTTTTCAGTTGACATCTATATTCTGTTCTGACGGCCATTTTGCCGGGAAACTGTCACATTGACAGCTCGCGACACAGATAATACAACACTTTCCCAACTGAGCAAAAAATAAAGTGAGTATAAAGTTAGCAATATCTTCTACATATACGGTCACTGCCCCGTTACTCTTTAAGCGCGTCAGCGTCGAGCTCAACGTCGAGACATCGCTCTGCCACGCTCACTCGTGGTAGTGCGTGTAGGGCAATACAGGGCGATGGACGGGTCGATGCCTGCATCGAGCTGGTCTTAGCGGAACACTAATGGCCATTGGTCTCGGCTCGCCACCGCTCGTTTCACTTCAGGCCGTTATCGGTTTTTCGGACACGAGTCAAAGGTGTTCGTGATCGCTCGGCCGATTGTGTCAACATATTTTCTCACCCCTCGTAATGAGCCTGTCATGCCTGCTTTATAATATTTGTAACTTCGAGCAATAGATTGGTATATCGATAAAATTTGATAACGATGGATTTGAAAAAAGGATTTAAATTCGGCTTCCATATGTGAAGGTCGATTACAAATATAAGAACCAACGTGTAAATGGGCTCATTCGTGTTCGTGCGAGTTGTAATGTAATCAGAATGTAATAAACTTGAAGATATTCGACCTTACTGAATACCATTGAACCATTCTGACTCAAAAATATCAAAAATACCACCTTGCGCATATCGATGAAAGGCTCAATTATATAGTAGTATCAATTAGTGTTTCTAACGATGACATTTTATTATAAAACTTGTTGCTTAGACCATCAGAATTATCTACTATCCCTGGCCAACGTTCGTTGGAGTTGGCATTGGTAGAGGTTGGCTTAACGTGTGTGGCATAAGATAGATTATAAACGATTTTTAAATTATCATCCTTAAAAAATACGACAGAGGTGCAATTTTTAATCTCACCAGGTGACTAAATCTCACCAAAATGGCCTCGTTCCTATGAAAAACGGCCGTTTTGGCGAGCTGTAGTCACCCGGTGAGATTGAAATATCGCACTCCTGGTCTTAACAATAGATAATAAAACTACTTACAAAGAGCTTCTAAGGCAGATATGTGGCATAAAGCAAATAGCAGAACAGGGTATGCTGAAGCCATGGCCGGAGACATAATACTAGTAATTTCCATTCGAAATACTAATAAAACTACAATAGGCAGTTAATATTTACAACTCATAAACGTTCTTATTACCTCAATTTAACTCCTTGCCTTAATCCAACTTTATGGAGCCATAAATGGTACCAATTAGTAATAATAATAAACAAATTATGGCAGCAAAATTAAATATTGAAATGTAATTAGAGAGAGTACCTACCTACGGCTAAAGAAAGAATGGGGGCCTCGGCTAAGGCGCGCGGGCGCACGGATCATGTGCACGCCTGTAGAAAAATAGTATGAGAGCATCCGCTAACTCAAGCGGGTTAGCGGTTGTCCGATAGGCGAGCACCCGCTCCGTACACCCGTAAGACGTAGCGGACGCTCTCACAGCGTGTAGGCACCGCGTCCGATCTGAGTCCGAGATTATCCTATCCGAAGTGGTAATAGTATGGGCCACAAAACAGGAACAAGGTTAACGCGCTAGCAAGTAGATATTCATGAGCAAATGTTCATATTGTCAGCTTATATTCAAAAGAGTGAAAAGTTGCTGTGCCCGACGGGGTTTACAATGAACACATAGCTTAAGACAACATATCTGTAACATACATTGTGGAAAAGCAATAAAGTATTGAGATTGGTGTATGGAACCATAATGTATCACCGACGGCGTTTTCGGTAGAAATCGCAGAGGAAAGGCATTGTAGGGTTTATATTCGGGCATTTTAACCGTATCATTGTCGGTAACAATTGTTACAACAATATTGAAGCAAAGGGTTGACAATTAGCGTCGTATGACATATGCCAAAGCCTTACCGAGGAGCCTTTGGACTACTCTTGCACATACCGCTAACCTCTGAATTTTCTCGGAAAGATCATAAGTCATTACTAAATGCTTTTTACAGTTAGATCTTATGGATCCGCTTACTCTCTAAAAGCAGCCTTGATTTTTTAAAATTAATATATTTTTTATGTGTAGAAGAAATAAAACCACCAGGTAATTTCAAACCTTTTATTCACTTACGATTCCACAACTTAAGTTTATTACGTATTTTCTAATACATGGGTACGAATCGTACTGGATTAAGCCGCTTATCCGATGTCCATAATTTACTAACTATAGTCTCAATTATACCTAAGACACACACTTTACGACTAAGGGAATGAATTAACAGAAAAATGTAAAGGTTTTTTTTTTGTAAAAGTACGAAATATAGATGGGTATTTTATGTGGCCAGTGACTGGTCATATGGTCGAGGTGGCGTTTGCCAGCTGAGCCCTAGGCTTTGCGGGCTTCCTATCCTACCTACCCCCAGACTTACGAGTTACGACCGATGTAAAATAGTTCATTCATACCTAACTTAGAAACAAATGAATCATTTCAACCATTTTTTTTTCATTCCCAGTCCGGCCCTGTATGTGACTGGCGTCACAAAATGAATCCATGATATTTGATGTTAGTCAACCAACTCAATGATTAAGATTAAAATAGAAATACAAACTTTACAGGTGTGATCAGGGACAAATTTCATTAACGCGACAGGTTAATAGACAGGACAATTCGCCTTACATTACTGTCTCGACAAGTAACCCTATAGACTTAAACACTTATCATCATAGTGGGCAAGCAATGTATACCGAATTGTCACTGTCACCTGTCGCGTTTAAAAAGACATGAGACAGAATGACTTAATAAACCACCTGTTTCGGATTCAGTTTGTGACGGCCTATAACCCCCATAAAATTACGTGAAAATTGTTCTTGCACTACAAATTAACCTGTCGTCTGATGTTTTCCATTATTCCATAGACCCGAACGTTTCATTTTGTTAGTTTTTAACCGTAAACTATTCAACAATGTTATAAAAGAAACCTAAGTTTATAGACGACGTTTTTTAAAAAAAACATAAGTTTAGTTTTTGGCTAAAACTCAATTATTGCAAATAAATCGTTTATGGCAAAAGAAACTTTCAAGTATATGAAACTATAGGATGTGGTTTATGGTCTCGTAAATAAAACGTTACATTGTATCTTTTACTTATAAGCCTCCCTAATATAGAAACGGTATACAAAGAGTACCTTATATTTCTCTGAATGAATAGAGACGGGCTAAGCAGTGAACGAGATAGCACGAGGCCGCCATTTATGTATACAATTATATATCAACCAATCTGAATTCTGGGTCACATGCACCTAGTACATTTTCAGATTAAATGTCATAATTACTTTTATACAAAATGCCATACTAATAGAGCGATTACTAATAGCGACAAAGTTCTACAGTGACCTAAAATTCAGAATGATTGGACAATACAAACACAAGGTATAAAGACTCAAGAATAACAAAATATCATCGCAGATAGCATGTCAAGTCGTTTCTCATCTATCTTTCATTTCTTTAGTAACAAACAAGTTAAAAAAGGACGCATATAACTAGAAACAAAACGCATGTCGCGCTAGCCGTGAAACTGGTTTACTGAAAGGACGGTAGGTAAGATAGTAGTTTTCCAGATTACAAATACAATTGGTAATGATTAATGATAGATGATGAAATGCAAAACATACACTCTTCGATTTTACATTCTTACTTAAAATAACAATTTTAGATAATATAGACAATATTACTACTGAAAATATGTTTTAAATGGCGATAGCAATGGCGCGCGTGACCCTGTGTTGACGTATCCATGCCATTGTCTAAGTTTTATTAGTTTCAGTTATGCACCAACAGATGGCGCTGTTACATTTGAAGCCTGCCACACCGGAAGCGTACACGCTGCGTATACAACACGGCTGCAGCTGCAGCTGTCTGATGCGTAGCGCAGCTCTACGAAGCTAGCTGCACATCCAGTGTGGCTCGGCCATTAGTCAGATTTCTAAAACGCGCTGTTGAGTTTTATTTAGTTTTCATATTATGATGGCCCGACTGCTTCGTTAGCATTTGACAGTGCAATAGTGGTAGCGCTCGCGTGGATCCCAGACTCGCACACGCTGAAGTTGTATCAGTCATTTATTTAAACGTAATTCACTTGGGCTGGGATTTTTTAATCTGTCAATGTATTTAATTTTAAAAACATTACCAACTAAACCTTAGCCAGGAGAGCATGACACAGAAAGCTAAGGATTTAGATTAAAGACACAACGAATATTGAAAAAAAAAACTTTGTCATTTAGTTGGTATTTATAAATTCAAGGGAATTTGTTGTTGTGGTTCTGTAACAAAAATGTCATTTTACTTCGGCACGAGGGTCACGTACATCCGAAAGCTTAAACACAGTTTTTTAACCATAAAAATTATCTACTGAACAATAGACTATACTTCGCGGAATAAAACCTTTATTACTATAGAAATCATTATAATTGTTAAATCACAACAATATAATTGTAAACTAACGAAGCTGCGGATCCTTACGTACCTATATTAAATAAGTACTAGTTAATATTTAAATAAAAATAAGGCATTACAACAAACATGGGTGGTTGGTACTTGTATGGAAGTATTTATACTATAGCTTTGTCAAAAAAAGTCGTCAGTATTTCTTAAACTTGTCTTGTTATTCCGTCAGCAGTAAGGGTCTCACTCAAGGGCTGATCCAGTCTTCGAGTCAGGGGGGGGGGGGGCACATACTTGAGGTCCAGTCAGGACAGGCTCATTAATGAAGTAGAAGATTTATCATTGGTCAACCTAGATCCAGTCCTGGAGGTCATGACCCCATGCCCCCCCCCCCCCCTGGATCCGCTTTTAATCTCACTACCTCCCTACTCATTGCTGTGGTAATACTGTGACTACACGTAATGGTTATGCACAATGCGTCTGTAGCAAAGTTGGATATACAGGATGACAATGTCTTTAATTTTTGACTCAATAAAAAGTCGTATAAAACACAAACTCATTTAGCAATTTTTTGTAGATAAGACTTTGATAATTGGGACAGTCGTGGTACCTACCCTAGTGGCCTTAAAAGACCGACCCAGCGGGGCGATTCTCGGATCATGTGAGATCTATCTCGCACGAAAACAACTGTCAAATCCTTTTGAACGTCAATTTTTGACGTATCTCGCACGTGAGATGCATCTCGTATGAACTGAGAATGGGGTCCAGGTGTAATTTATCCCTGCGTCTCTGTCAAACTAGTGTCATAAAGGTCATCCATAGAGACAAACTCAGATATTTAAATCCAACTTGACCGGTCTGTTAGGGCCAAAGCCTGAGCTGAATACTTCAACGGTCGTTCTTAAGTTTTTTTTACGGTTCTTTATTACCATTCTATAATTAATTGACGAAATATAGTAGAAATTGATTGTAAATGTTAGGTATTTTCGTAAATTAATTTTGGAGTGGTGAAAACGCTAAAGAATCACCGCGAAGAGATAAAAGATGTTACAAAAGTTCGTACGATTTGACTACAGAGTTGTGTATAGAGCCTTTATATTTCGTTTTTTTACAGATTAGAAAAATGACGGTCAAACATGCGTTTCTCAGTTAATTGAAGATAAAACTGGCAAATGTTTATCTAATAACACTTAATTAAATATTAACGTTAATTATTTGTAAAATGGAGAAGTTGATAGGTACAGTCAAGGAATTTAATTTCCAACCCACCTAAGGTTCAATAGCATATAGCAAACTGTCACCATAAGAGCTATAGAGCAAGACGTTAGTTTGACATATCGACCTTAATGCATTGCGAATGTCAGACGACATTTCAACGAAATGGGTAGGGAATTAAATTCCTTGACTGTACGTTTCTCAATTTTATCTTCGTTTTACTTAAAAACGTTTGCTAAAAAAGTTTGACAGTTATTTTTCTCATCTGAGAAATAACGTACCTACACTATACACTTCGACTGTGTAGATATTAGCTGCTTATTGTTCATAAAATACCACTTTACACTGTAAAATTGACGGATTATTTCGACAAGACTTAAATGATCTTCTAAAAGAACGGTAGTAACGCACAGAACAGTAATAAACAATCTAAAGTTTAAAACGGAAGCGATAATTCTACTCTTAAGAATTTGGCCGAAATCGGAGACTTTATAAATATTGCAGACTTGGCAGACATATAGCGGCCCTTGCAGACATTGTACCCTTTCGTGGAACTCTGATAGGCCGTCTACGCGAAAACCAGAATTTCAATGTTGACAAGTACGCACTGCTCTATGTAATTATTCAAAGTTTATGCTCATCGGAGAACTGACTTTACAATGAACTAAATGAAAACTGGCTGAATGAAGTATATTGCTAAGCACACGCATTCATAAACCGACCAGATCTCGACAATTCTGATCATGCCATTGGTTTAACAGGGCTTGAGGAGTCAAAAGAACCACTTGGCTGAAGTCGATTTTGCAAAAACTTAATGTTGCAAGTTTCGGCACAAGTCAAAAGAAACAGAAATTATCTGGGCTATCATAAAGACAAAAGACAACTGATCGGTTTTGCCGAGTGCATGTGTGTAATACTAGAGGCGTTAAGGCGTAAGGTCCTCATCACAGATGAAGAGTGTGCAGAAGACACTCCTGCCGTCAGCAGAGCAGCTGCAGTCGTTGCAGGACTGCTTGAACTGTTCGCCAGGGTTACAGCGGAAACTGGACTCCGTTGCTGCAAGAAAAGTTAAAATTGAAATTATCACACTGAAGAGATGCTAAAATATCCCACCTACCTAGTCGACACCGTATTTGTTTGTTGTAACCAAATTTTATAATCGCCGCAAATTTAGTTGTGGTCTGACAATCTACGCTACTTTCCAATCTAGTTCCAATTAACTTGATGTTGTTTTTAAGACTTTGCCGCAGGATAACCGTTAGTAAAACGGCTCAAATATTTCCATTAGTTTCATCAGAGGTTTCATGGAACAAGGAAATCATAAAACTATTTATTCTTAGCGACATTTTCAACAGTTTTATAAGTTGACAGTAGAACTGATGGAAGAACCCGCTAATGAGCCCAATTCAATGGTCTATAAAATAACTCCACGAGTGTACTACGTTAACCAAAAAGCCTGTAAAACTCACTAGACACTTTGTTATCCTCTTTGTTCGAACATCTCTTGAGCGTGCAGGTGGCATGGCCCCCGTCTTCTGTGCACCGACAAACATTGCAGTCCTGGTCGAACACGCTACCCGGAACGCAGTCCGCTGGGACCTTGTGTGACACGTCTGCAATCATCACACTAAAATTATAAAGCTGAGGGTTTGAGTGTGACTTAATTTTTGTTGCTTTTTCACGCAAAAGCAGCTGGACGGCTTAAGATGGGAACGGAGACAGCGTACATACCTTGATTTGACACATAGTCTATTTTTTAGGTAAAAATGCGTAGTTCCCATAACGACAAACAAATTCTACGCAGGGGAAGTCGCGGGAAATAGCTAGTAATTCATAATCAACCATAAACTTCATCCAAATTTAATGGATTTACCATACATACTGACGTACTAAGAGTTTCCTCACCTCTCTTCCTCCTCGTGCCGCCATTATTGTTGTTGTTGTTGAGCGCATTGCAGTCGATGCGCGTGCAGGAGAAGTCCTGGCCCTCGTTGTCACAGAGGCACTTGTTGCAGTCCATCCGGAACTCCTGCCCGGGCTGGCAGGTCTTCGGTGGTTCCTACTGAGAGAGGAGGCGTTACATCTTGGGAATGGTATTTTAGCATCACGCTTAATGTTTTATGGGGAACTCATTATTTTAATACTTCTCATTGTCAGCTTACGTTGTTACTTTTTAAGCTATATATTGTACTGTGACGTATATACGTTATAAGTTTGGTCAAATAAAGGAGAAAGTTAAAGTCATGTCCTATCATGAAGTCAGGACTCCAATTCTCGGGTCATGCGGGACGCTATCTCGCATGCCACATACGTCAAAAATGACAGATTTCCTTGGGATTTGACAGTTATTCTCGTGCGAGATGAATCTCGCATGAACCCAGAATAGGGGCCCAGGTCTTTGGCAAGGGAATGAGAAAAATGGCGGTTACTCCACCGAAAAGAGCTAAGCTCTTGAATTGTATGATGATGATCCTACTGTAGCCCTAAGATGACCGGCCCAGGTTTAATTTGTCGTTCCCTGAGTCTCTGTCAAAATAATGTCAAAAGAAAGGGACATAGAGATGAACTCAGATAAACTAATCTTATCCGATCGTAATAGGACCAACTGATTCTTGAAAGTATGTAAAGTATGTACTATCTAGCGGTCGGAGTTTAAATAAACTTTGTTGACACATAGACCATATCCTTGATTCAAACAGACTGACTAACTAACAAGAAGACTACTAAGACTACTGAGACTGACAAACTTACAGACTGGCTAAAACCAATAAGTCGTTCATGGGAAATTGTGTAAGATTTTACAACAAAATTCCAAAAAACATAACTGAACTAAATGATACAAAATTTAAATCTATTGTCAAGAAGACATTAATTTCTCGGGCGTATTATAAAATCAATGACTATATCTTGGACAAGGATGTTTGGAAATGATCCCGATCTGTATTGGCGATCCCTGGCCCCAAAGATTGTACACCTGCTGTGTTAAATTGTTAAATTGTAAAAATTTTGTATATTTGAGATGTAAAATAACATTGTAATTTTGATTTATTTTTAAAAATTACACCTCGTTGAGTTTCTTGCCGGTATCTTCTCATCAGAGGTTTTTCCGAACCGGTGGTAAATTTTTTGACATTCATAAGTGCTACCTGTAAGCCTAATCTGAATAAAATATTTTGACTTTGACTTTGACTTTGAAACAAATAATATTTTTAGATATTTCAGAATAACTAACTGATTAAAAAAAATTGCAATTTAATAATTTTTTTGTGGGTCAGTAATTAACAAAATAATAAAATTATGAATTATGCCTGTACGTTACCTGTGGAGCTGCTCTGACCTTCCTGGACTGTGTCTCTTTCTAAAAACAAGAAATAACATATTCTTAACTTAATTCTGGCGGATGGTCGAAACGAATTTTTGAATCTCAACAGGTGACTAGAGTTCACCAAAACGGCAGAATCTCTATGAAAAACGGATATATTGGTGAGCTTAAGTTACCCGGTGAGATTCAAATGCAATTTTTGAATCTCACCAGGCGACTAAAGCTTACCAAAATGGCCGCATTTCTATGAAAAACGGCCATTTTGGCGAGCTTTAGTCACCCAGTGACATTCATCCTGGAGCTTTTTTGTCAGTTGGGACGTTTTGCAGGAACAGAGATGTGATCTTATCACTTAATCGTAGTTGGTACAGCAGGTTATCATTGCTGTTGAGCAAAGGAATGGTACCAGAATATTGGAGATCTCTGGACCCGGCAAAATCCGGGGGAGGTTTTTTGGTATAAATTGACGAAGCTTGTTGCAAATATTATTTTGTTTAATAATTTAAAAAAAAGTAGAAGAGTCCTGCTGTAGATTAAAATCATATCCTATTATTAAAGTTATGAGAGTAATCCAATCACCCCGTAAAGATTTGCAATTTTTAACATGAAACTACCGTGAGACTCAGACATCCAATCACCGTAAGATTTTGAGAAGGAAAGAAGGAAAAATTAAAAAAAAGTACAGATTACCCAATTTATAATAGGAATTGAAAGAAAACACAAACCGTAGAACAATATTTATTGAAAAATATTAGTACATATTCCGAGGAAAGGTTTTTAAAATTTAATGAGAGAACCTAAGAAGAAAGAAGTGTAAGACATTAACTACCCATTACGGCTGTGAAGCTCGTAAGAACCCGCCTTCAGTACCAATCACTGACAAAAGAGTAAACTAGTTGACGTTCTAACCATCAACAAATACGAGTCAATTGATTAACATCAAAATAGCCATAGTCACCGTAGGAGAAATAGTAGCCACCACCAGACCTAAGATCCACGCATCTCACTTTGATCTTGACAAACCTTGATATCTTCGTCGACGCATGCACGACGAGTACAAGAGAAGGATTTTCCATCAGGATTACAACGGCACATGTTGCAATCCAGCTCGAAGACTTCATCGGGACGACACTCCCGCTTTATGATACGGAGCTTCTGCTTTTGATGGATTATGGTTAATGAATGAATATTAATGAATACATTAATGATTATTCAGGAAGAGTAAGAGGTATTTTTCGACGGCATAGACTTCCTCTTATATTGAGAGTTACAGATTATACCTGCCAGTAAACGGAACAGTTACTATTTCTCAACAGCTATCGGTAAATGCCTCTCACTTCTTCAAGTATCATAGCATCCATGGCCAATTGTATGTAAGCAACATCATCAACTACCTCTGGTTTTGCTTCCTCAATGTTAGGGTCATCTTCAAAGTCGGGTACACACACTCTCCTGGTGCACATGTAGCTAGTGCCATCCTCGTTGCACCAACAAGTGTTACAATTCATGATAAACATGCGGTTCTCCACGCATACCTTCTTCTTCGTGATGTTGTGTTTTGGAGCGGATTTAACGGCCTAGTGATGAAAGAGATATGGTGATGAATTGTAGATGATACATAAGTACTTAATACATATATGTCACTAATGTCACAATTATGAGCATTGTAGTCACTGCTACTGCTGCAGGAAGAAAGTATCTAAAACTACAAGTGAAACAAAATAAGTAGTATGTGAAATGGTTTTCCATAGATTGACGTTGACGATGTGCAGGTGAAAAAACTATTACAATCTATACATCTTTTGGCAAGTTGAAAACTGTTGGATTACGTTTTGAACTATTTGAAATCTAGTGTGTTCTGATGGAATCTGAAAATAAAACAAAAGAAATAAAAATCTTGTGAAGATAATTGTGTTTAATATTATTTTAGGTCCTACGTTATACGCTAAATTTTTCACAACTTTTTGGGTACTTTATTGTTAGTTGTCTCGCCGTTTTTTAATGGCACTATAGGTTTCATATCCTGCAACAAAAAGGGAATATTATTAGACGTTTGGAAGATATTAGCAAAGAGAAAAAGAGGAATGCCAAGCTACATTGATGAATTAAAAGCGCAGCTCAGCTCTTTCTGACTACCTAAGCAAAAAATTTAAAACCGCACATCTTTTTCAACTTCTTAGGTGATATGGTGTTCATTTGGATTAACTAAAGTTTAACAGAGGAACGGATTGGTCTTAAAAGTGCAGATAAAGTGGATGAAGAGAGCGAAAAACTGGAAGGAATTAAGTCCATTATAAAATATCGAGAAAAAGAAACCGACATTAAGCTCATGGAAGACCTCGACATCCTCAGGTAGAGGGCAGGCTTTGTTGGTGCAGCTGAAATCGGTTCCGTCTGCGTTGCAGTGGCAGGGGTTGCAGCCGACGAAGAATGTAGCGCTAGGCTTACACACTGAGTGGCGTTCTATGTGGTCTACACCCTGGAAGATGGTAGAAAAAATATTTATACCTATTAGATAGGATGAAAAAAAGAAAGATCACATTATGTACAACAGTCAACTTTTTAATTTTGTGTATTAACCTTTTAATAGTGTTTAATCGTATGAGATAAAGATTTCTGGCTATAAGGTACACTATAGTTTACATTAAATAAGTACCTAATGATATACAATTCCGTATAGTGTTTATTTACTAAAACCTGAATTAAATGTGTTGTAATTAAAATATAGTCATTGATAGGTCCAAATTACTCTGCCATGTCTGAAATATATAATAAAATACATTGTGATCGTTACCTCACTTTCCATAAAGACTTCTACTTCTTTATCCAAATCTTCTTTATCCTTATCCATACACTCATTCTGTGTACAAGCATAACTCTGCCCGGTTGCCGAACACTTGCAAGTGTTGCAATCACTCTGAAAATCTTGATTCGGTTTGCAAACCGATCTCTTTATAACACGGTGAATAGAATCTTGAATATTTCGAACTAGGTATGGCATTCCTAACTCTTTTAATTCAGTATTGACTCCTTTTGAATTAGTATCCGCTCTTAAATTTTGGTTTAAATGATTTATGTAGGACGTTTCAAATTCTTTTATAATTACTTCAGATTCGACCGTTTCAGCAGATCTCTCTTTTGATTCTTTAGTATTCTCTAAGGCATTATATTTTCCTTCTTGAATATCAATATTATCAATGTTGATATCTAATTCTTGAACATTTTTATGTATACTATCTGTCATGTCGTGTTTAACAACTTGTTCCACTTCACCTGAAAACCCTATTGAAACTTCTTTTGGTGTTTCAAGCTCATTGTCATCAATGCCATCTAAATCTTTCAGAATAACACCTGTAAGATTATCTTCAACTAGTTCTGTAGCAATATTCTTATTTCGATCAATTACATTAGATTCAAGCAACGTATTTTCAATGGCCTCGGGTGATTTAGATAATTTGTCCTAAAATTAAAATTACTTATTAATATATTTGTTTCACGAAAATTAATAAAGTATATGCAAAATTATTTAAGAAGTAACATACCTTGTGCAATCATAAACAGTTATGTATGTGGCAATTCACCAGAACCATCACACATATTAAATTAAACACTACACCCTCGTGCAAAATGATGAAGTGTGCGTAGTCATATTTGTAACATAGGATTAACAGGTTACTACAGTTTGTTGAAATGGTTGTCTAAAGTTTTCCATAATTTTATATGCCCAAATTTTATTTGTCATAATTTTTTCGTTTGCAATCATAATCGATTTCTTGCGTAATCTTTATGGGGATGTTATAAAACACCTCTAACGAACCCTAATAGGTTCTACTCTTTTAAGAATCCTGAAAAGATTACGGGTTCAAGAAAGCAATCGACTTTGGCAAATTTAAAATTTTGGCATATTAAATTATCAACTTTGAAAAGGTTTTTATGGTGTTTGTTGAAATTCATCGTTAAGTGCAGACATAAGGACGTGCACGCAGAAAACAAAATTGATATGCCTAATAACATAATCGTAGATGTATTTGTGCAAAACAATGTATGTCTTTTTAGTACAATAACTTCGTTTGTGCCGTGAAGATAACCAAATTAGGCAAATACCGCACTTCATATTTATAACGTCTAACGGGACTTTAACGCGATAAAATCATTGTTAATTTAGACTCCCGCAGAAGTGGTAGTAGAGCGTCTACTCGTGACCACGGCCATTGTAACACGGTCGAAACATCGAGGTAAATAAACAATGATTTAATCACGTTAAAGTCCCGTTAGACGTTATAAATGTGTGTAAAAACAAATTATCGTACTTCAAGTTTACATTTCGTATGGGTTTATCTAATTTGGCTATCTACACCAGTGATTACCAATCTTTTTGAAAAAGCGAGCCCTATGGAAGAAAAATAATCTGGTGACCCCCTAGTACCGTAACAATATTTTTTATTTTTATTTTTTGCGTACGTGACCTCCTATCAAGGCTTTGCGACACCCCTGGGTGTCGCGACTCACAGATTGAAAAACACTGACCTACACGGCACAGACGAATAACTTGCGTCCATGGAGTTGACAACCAGAATACCCGTTTAATTCATAAATGACTTCGTTGATGGTTGATTATTGTAGTACATGATGGAATGAATATAGTGTTGATCCTCCTTCGTGACTTACCGCTTCAACGATCTCTAGACTTTCAGAACTATTCTGCTCGTCGCTGAAATGCATGTCACCTGGAAATATTGAATAATGACAAGTTATTACGTGACCGTAATTAGTTTAATGATTTTCACAATTTCGTCAAAAAGACACATTCAAATAATCATTTCTAACAACCCGCACAGTCTTCGCTCAGGTATTAATTAAGATGTAATGTACATGAAATATTTCTTTAAAATTGTCTCTGAATGACAACAAAGAACCGTTGCGTGGTTTTGAAGGAGTTAAGATATGAGGACATACAGCCGGATAGCAGCATTGTTTTATAATAAATGTAAAGATAATGAAGATAGGAAGCTTCAAACTGATACATTAAAACTACCTAATAAAACTTTTTCGATAAGATTTGCTTTAAACTTTACAAAACTCAACATTAGAATTTCTTTTTAACAACGAATTGTAGATTAAGCCTAAAACTATCAATTGAAGGTGTCTTCTATTCGAAGAACCTGTTATGATTTATTTATCGTCATCCCGTTATGATGATTTCTTACGGGAAGCCAACAACAAAGCAGTATTATGGAACACAATTTGAACGCGCACGCCCAGACGGAATAATCTCGCCCGTGTCCAATCTACTGCCTCACTGTTTTGGGGTGCAATTTTTGAATCTCACCAGGTGACTAAAGCTCACCAAAATGGCTGCATTTCTATATAAAACGGCCATTTTAGCTTTAGTCACCGATGAGATTCAAAATCGCACTCCTGCTCCCGTAAGAAAGCAGCATTACCCACAATTTGCTGTGTTAATTTGACAAGTAATGCTCACTGGGAATGCCGACACAGCCGATTCTGGTGCACATGGCTCTTCCATCGCTGGTGCACCAGCACGTGTTGCATTCCTTCTTCCACAAGCTGTGAGGAGCGCAGCGGAGAAGGGGCTCTGAAACAATCAAAACAACTAATTAATATCTGCCAATCAAAATATACTTATTAAGAAAAGGCCAATGTCAGAGAAGACTACCAAGACCTCTGTGATGCGACTGATGGCGATAAACTTCGCTACCTTCTGGTCACGGATACTTGAACACTAATGGAACCATCGGTACGAGAAGAGAAGGCAAGTAAAGAGTTTATAGCAGTTTCGGAGTGAGATCAAAAACGTATAAAGCACAACCTTATTCGTCCAAATGAGAACAAATTTGCGCTCTAACAATTTTTATTTATATCTTGATTATCTGAGTTTACAATACGATAACGGCACAGGTAAAGGAGGCGCAGGCGAGTTCTATACAAAAGTATACATCGTATCTAATTACTCATATATTTTGCAGATAACAACAGTTCTCGTAGCCTTACCAGATTCCTGGCCTTCAGGGCATCCCAGAGCCGAGCACAGCCGAAGTCCCTCCGAAGAGCACACGCAGTCATTGCACCCGCTCTTCCATTCGCTGCCGGGAGCGCAGTCCGAGCCCGCCGGGAGATCGGCTTTCGACGGAACTTGTGCTATATCGGCTTTTGACGGAACTGGTACAATATCAGCTTTCGACGGAACTGGTACAATATCAGCTTTCGACGGAACTGGTACAATATCGGCTTTTGACGGAACTTGTGCTGTAAAAGTCAAAAGTATGACGTTTAAACTAAACATGCTCTTTAACCTAATTATCTTGCATGGGTTGAATTGAGAATCCAAAACTCTTGTGCTAAATGACACGATCAGCAGATTGACAACCCTAAAAAGGTCAGATTTGTTATTAAGTTATTTGATGCATCTGAAGCTTATAAACATAAGTAGGTATATCTCTTTTTAACCAGTGAGCGTGTACCAAAAACACATGACTTCAAGTATATCTTTTGCATCATTACTATCATCACACATGCAAATGATGGCCTTAATCTAATGATTCAACTGTTTCGTGATTTATTTTGTTTACTTTTTAGTACCTCAAGAAATAAACTGCACCTAACACGAATCTTCTCGATACGATAACTCGCTACGTGACTCAGTGTCTCTTTCTAACTAGTTCAGTAGGAGAGAGACCTACTGAGTTAACGCGTACCGAGAAGAATCGTGGGCCGTAGGCCACCCTCCAGCCAGAGTGCGAGACAACCTAGATACAGCCAGAAAGAAAGTGACTGGAGCCGTAAAGCAGAGGACAGGGCTTTGTGGCGTGCCTTGAGAAATACCTAAATCCAGCAATGGAAGAGTGGACTGCTGGGCTGAGAGGATGATGAAACCAATTTTACCCAATTGTATGTATAGTTGTATACTAACCAGGTGTCTTTCGACAGTTCTTCAGCGTGCAAAGTCCCAGGCCATTTCCGAGGCACGTGCACTTGTTGCAGTCCCGCTCAAACGTCGTGTTCGGCTTGCAGCGGATCGGGTCTGGAAATTAGAAATACGATGATTAGTAGGAGTTCCTTTACGGCTTTTTTTATCTCATAGTTCCTTTCAGGTCTGTTTGGCAGTGAGCTAACCATATTACGCCTTCCTTTTCTTCCAAATCGAAATACTTAATACTAAAATCATATCGATGGTTGTTGCTAAAGTATCAGCGGTTGGTAGACCTATCTTATTTTTAAGTATTGCAGACTTACATGTGGAAGGTATGTCATCGTCTACTGCTTTCCACCAGTGGCCCTAACATAAATAACTGCGTTTATCTCTATGTGTGTCACTTTCTTATGACACTAGTTTTTGCCAGTAATTTTGTAGTAACTAAACGCGGCCTCTTGTACTTTAGTATTGTACAATGTACAGTGCACATCACAGTACTAGATAAAGTCTTGAATTAATTTTCATGGACTATTCATTTATATTACGTATTTAAAGATTAGTGAGCATTCTGACGACCTTAACCTTTTCGTAGTTATTAGATATCATGAGAATTGAATGAGGCTCAAAATTTTACCATCAAACGATAACATATTTTACTGTTTTGTATCCAACTGTCGCATGGATTAGTGAGCAAGATGGTGGTAGCGATCTGGGCGGACCTTGCACAAGGTACTACCACCCACTTTCTACCGGCAACCATTTTTGTCTTCTGTCTCTATTAAAGACCTGGGGTGCATTTTCGAATCTCACCAGGTGACTAAACCTCATCAAAATGGCCCAATCTTTGTGAAAAACCATTTTGGTGAGCTTTAGTCATCTGGTGAAATTTAAAAATCGCACTTCTGTCTTATTAACTGTGACGTACTGTAAGCGGCTTACCTACTTACCAGTATTGGGGGTGTCGCATGAGGTCTGCTTGAGGCACTGGGCGGAGCCCTCCGCGGAGCAGCGGCAGGAGTGGCAGTTGCTCTCCCACTCGCTGCCGGGGAGACACTCCGCCTCCAACACCTCTGAACTCTGTACACCGGTCCCTGCAACTGCACGTGTGATGATGTTATCAAGATGTACATTTCTATGCACGTATATTTGCATTTAACTATGTATTTAAAGATAAATCGGAATTTCCGTGTAAGGGTCAAAATAGGACCCGTGTTTTAAGAAATGATACTGAAATTTATTTAACAAAGTATTATAATTATGTACACTTCAAAAAAACCTAGAATTTAATAGTATAATTATATTATTTTCTTTAATAAAAAAATAGTATAACAACTTATAATTTTTTAAATAAGTCAAAGTCAAAATTATTTTGATTAGGTTTACAGGAAGCACTTAAATTATGAACGTCAAAGAAAACATTGCACAGACGCAGCTGTTCTGCACGTGCATAGCACTGGTTTCGCGGAGTAGCAAGGTAATTTCTTCCACTTTGGTGTAAATTGTTATATCAAAAAAAATAGGCGACTTACCGAATTCTTGTTGTTCCACTTCTTGTTTTTCCTGTAACACTGTACATGACGCATCTTCTGACTCTGGACCGCATTTTAAAGCTGAAAAAAAAACAAAAACAGAGTTAATATCACCGTGCATGAATAAGAGAAGAGGGCCGTCAGACTCCATACAATCACACCATAAAAGGTAATGTTGGTAGGTATGTATCTAAATTCCTTAGGTACTGTAAATACACATAAATGACGAAAACAGAAATACAGTGATCTACAACGGAGAACTTATTCGGGGCAGACAAAGAGCAAAAGCTTAGCAAAAACAATAGAAAACTACCTTACAGTATACAAATAAACACATTATATTAACTACTAGCGGACGCGCGCGACTTCGTTCACGTAAAATTAGTAGCCTATGTCCGTCAGGAATAGTTTAGCTTTCTATCTGTGAAAGAATTTTTGAAATCGGTTCAGTAGTTCCAGAGATTACCCCCTACATACAAACAAACTAACAAAAAAACAAACAAACAAAGGTTTCCTCTTTATTATATTAGTGTAGATGTAGATATACAATACATCTCACATACATATATTATGTAGTTATAAATAATCAGAGGTCGAAGGATAACTCAGCGCCATCTATCGGCAACTTTTCAACATTAAATTTATGTCCATTACTTTATGTAGGTAGGTCGGTAATTCTCCGGCGCTTTCATCGTTGCGTTGCTTACGTTTAGCACTAATTTCTGCTAAAACCTACGGCTAAAAAATTAATGAAGGAACGGTGATGAGCAACAGTGAAAACCCTGGAGAAATACTGAGGTACATAAAACTGTTAAATTCGCGAGGGATTTTAGGTACACTTGTATAACATTTTTATGGCATGTAATATTATAGCAATAACATTACTAAAAGTAGTATTATAATCCTGTGTAAAAAGATTAATGATTCCAAAGCATATACTGCGTTTTTATCAAGCAGTGCTGGCCACTCTAGCGTGGACGTCCACAACTTGCCCTTTGGCCTTGGCAATTATTGCAGTTCTATTAATAGCGGGTCACAATTGTCCGTATAATCGTCGAGTTGTTTGGGAGAATGTAGAAATAACTTGAACTTAAGACTGCATTTACACTCCCCAGTGGCCTAAAATGACCGGTAGGCCGGTCATATTAGGCCACTGGCAAGATAGCCACGCGTGTAGAAATGGAAGAGGCCTATGTCGGCGAACTATAGGCAGCTATGGATGGATGGACATTTACGAGTGTTATGTGATCTAGTAGTAGTACTAGTCAATACCTACCGTATTGTGCCCCGAATAAGGATCCCGGAATAGATTATCCGGGTTTGATCCCTGTTAGGTGATGAATTTGTGGAAATTCCTATCACATACCTATCGCACTCCAGTGAAGGATAGCACTTAGGAAACCTGAATGGAATAGAATATAATAGAACTCATTAATGTGCAATACCTTGATTAAGTATAGTGTACAATTTAACGCTACTATTATAGTATTTTTAACAATACTAAATAACTTGTGTATAAAACCAACTTTTACTCGCGTCTTCACCCGCATTATTTGCTATGCATATTAAGAAATAAAAATATCCCATATTTTTATACAGGACTTGATTTATCTGTTTGCCAAATTTCACCTAAATCCATCCAAAAGTTAATGCACGATTGAGCAACAAACATTCAAAAATCCAATTATAATTACTTTTGCACTTATAGTAGGATATAGTAAGATGAAGGATAATCTTGTTTTGAAAAGAGAACAAAATACCTCATTCATCAAAATCCGCTCAGTCGTTTAGGCACTACAATGGAACATACGTAAATACAAACATACATACATAGGCTGCTAAAAACATAACCCTTCCTTTTGGCTTTGCCGTAGTCGGGTAAAAAGGGATAAGCTGCAGAAAAAGCAGATTCTTCCATTTTCCGACGCGCTGGTAAATTCAAACATGTAACAGAGCCTATAAATATGGCCTACTTGAAAAAAAAAATTGAGCGTACCTGCAAAGAAAAATTCTACAAAACTATTAAAAAGTGACTGGTAATTCATAAACAATGATATAGAAGAGTAAAATCTACTGAAACTTGGATGATCTCGACCCTTTCGACCTTAATGGGTATCAGCCCAATGAGGAAAACATAGCTAGAATTCTCATTAGCATTATCTCTCTAAAAATCATTGGACGATTTCTAGGAATACGAGATAAATGCACAATAGTTTTCCTACTAGAACAGTGCGTCACTTATGTACGGTACAAGTTGCTTGCTCTCATACAGAAATTATATTTATAAGTATAGATAATAAGTAGTGAAGATAATAAGAACCGGTTGAGGATCAAGATACTTTTTAAGCTATCTGTTTAATAAACTTGGATTTTAGTATATTTTTTTGCAAAACGAATGCGTCACAAAGATAACTAAAAATATACTGGGAACAAAAACACAACAAAACATATTAAAAAACAAAGCAATTTTTTTTGCAGTGTTTGGCATTTGTGTTTGATAGCTCTTAAGCAAAAGACCGCCAATTGTTTACCTTGTAAATTGTTTTTAAATGGATTTTGTAAACTTTTTCCAGTGTGGTTTTCAATAATTAGTATTTGTCTTGTCTTGTGTCTGGCAGGGAGCCGGGGCTGTGGCTTCATTGGTAATAGTCCTGTCAGATTTTGCGTTGTGTTGTCATTACATATGATTAATCGTATTCCTCTGTCTGGCAGAACAGTAAGGTAGAAGACTGTACAACACAGTACCACAGAATAAATAATAGTACTGAACGTACAGAAACTTCTCTTTTACGACCGGGATTAAACGAATTCCAATTTTATAAACACGTAAAAAAGTTCGTATTACTTCATACACATTCACCAGGCGGCTCCAAAGAGAATATAAACACTACGGGCGGCTCGAGTCAAGGAACCCCCGCAACTCCAGGCGATACGTTAGGGTTGCGGCATTCGTTTTCAATTAGACTGACACGGCGAGGGTAGCGAAAACCTACTGTGATTTGCCTACGTTGTAGGCAAGGCAGCCGAGCGTTCCTACAGTGCGCAGTGGAAACCCCCTCCCTGAGAGTACTAAATAAATTTTACGCTCACGCGGAGATAGAACGGTATTGTTCACTACTGCCTCACTCTTCTGCCACGTGTGAAATCACCATTAGTCAGTTGACCACCAATAGTTAAACAGTTAGCAGTCGCCAGTGGCACGTGCTCCCCTAATGCCACGATTCATAATGAACGCCGGTTATCTAAGGTCACCGTAGCACGATAACATCTAAACAAGGGGCTCTGTGCTTTACTACGAAACCGAAACACTTAGCACAACCAATATCCTACGTAATTACGTAGTAGGTATTAAGAGGAAACCTCAAGGCCAAGAGAATTATAAAATAGGTATTTGTAAAATCTATTGCTGCCTCCATCTATCAAGCCTGCCCCCGCAGAGCGCAATAGAGACAGCTGCAGCTTGGACTGAAAATACCTATTTAAAGTACACAAAATCAACGGTTCGTAGACCCCTGATTCCTTCTCCAAAACTTAACCGATTTAACTACTTTGTTCATTAAAAATTAAAGAAAGGCTTTGGCAGTGTTCCTATTTTTTCCTTTTTTAAAAAATGTAGTAAAATTTGTTTTCTGAATGTATGAACGCAGCCGAAAATCTGGCCTATTATTTAAGTTTTTGAATGTTCATATCTCTATTAATAATTAATTTATTGAAAAAAGGAAAACATAGGGACATGCATAATAGTGGCCATCGATTTTTTGGAAAAAAAATATTGCTCTATTGGCATTATCCAGAGAGGAAACAGGGGACGATGTTTGTATGGAAAAACGGCCCCTGTGTTTCCTCTTAATTATGTTTGCGCCACTACATCACGTAGATATGTGACTCGTCTTTCAGCTCAGCCCCATCAAATCTCTAAGCTCATCAGCGTCGAGCATCACTCTGTCTCGTTCACTAGCGTTAGCGTGATAGAGCAAGATAGGGCGCTGCTCCGCCGTCTTCATGCTGTTTTTTTTATTACTAGATATGCCTTAGTCTAGTCCAATCTAGTCTTAAGACTAATAAGTATTTGAAATTTGACCTAAACTACTAATTGAACTATAAGCTAAAAATGTGTCCAATAACACGTTTCTTATTGTCTCTATTAAGGGGAATACACTTTCATAATGTGTTTCCGTCAAATGAAGCACTCACTACACTCATTATAACACTATAACTACACTAAAATAACTCAAATGGTTTTTTTATTTTTTAGTCTTCTCTATATCCGTGTTATCGAGGAGCTGGATGGCCTCGACGTTCACATGGTGATGAAGCCTGTGTTCGTGGGCTTCGGCATATTTCTTGACAATGTTGCTGACAGATTCCACTTTGAGATAGATAAGATAGGGTGCTGCTCCACCGTCTTGATGCTGTTGGGCTTAAAGAATCACCGCCAACACGTATCTCAGACAAGCAGTTTTTTTTCTTAGCGTATCCCAAATGTCGCAAATCTTTAGAAACCAACTTCAAACAGTTATAGAAATCCCAAAATAAAGGTTTAATACCTTTATTCTGGGAAAGAGAAAAGATTCGAGAAATTTATGACTTGGAAAGGGTTATTGAGAAGTATCTTTATCTTTCTTCATTTAGTGTAAAACAAAGTCGCTATCCGATCCTGTAGCTCCTCATAATCTTCGTCCTCCTCCTACTCCTTCCATACCACGCAACAGATTTTGATACGGTTTCTCTATCATTTGGAGATTTTTTTTACGGATACGAGGATTCGTAGCGAATAAATAGCGAAGCTAACGGTGTGAGAGTTTCAACAGAGATGTGCGAGGATGCATAGCGAGGGATGTGTTTGTAAGAACCAATAAAATCGCTTCTTTTACCTCGCCTCGGTCAGCACAGCTCTGGTGGAAACGGCTCATTGGTCCTTTACAAACACATCCCTCGCTACACATCCTCGCACATCTCTGGTGGAAACGCAGCCTAACGATGCGCTGCGGAGTCTTTTCAAAAGCTATTTATTGTCCATACATTACACCTCCTATGTATAAGAAACACCGTCTACTGACTGCCAGTGTAGCACGTATGGTATAGCTTACATTCGTCGCTCGCATCCCTCGCACGCGCACACACACCTCTCACATTCCTCGCACACATTCTTCACACACAATCCTCGCTCACATCCCTCGCACATACACCTTACACACGTTTCTCGCTCATATCCCTCGCACACACACCTCACATATATTTCTCGCACACATCCCTCACACACATTCCTCGCTCACATCCCTTGCACGCACCTTTGTCTGTAAAAAGCCTAGCTCCGCTAAACCCATTTCCACCAGAGCTGTACTAAGCGAAGATATGGAGTAAAGTAATCCTATTGGTGGATTGTTTTCCTCGCTCACTGCTGCATCTCGCACACCTTTGGTGTATAGTGGATACAGGCTTTATCAGGACTGAGAATAGAATAGAACAGTTTTTTTTTATTCCACAGCTTAGTAAACAGACAAGTCTTTTGACCTTTTCGAATGTTCTGCTACTTCTGCTCAGTGCGATTTTTGAATCTCACCGGGTGACTAAAGCCCGCCAAAATGGCCGTTTTTCGTACAAATGCGGCCATTTTGGTGAGCTTTAGTCACCTGGTGAGATTCAAAAATTGCATTTGAATTTCATCAGGTAACTAAAGCTCACCAAAATAGCCGTTTTTCATAGAGATTCGGCCATTTCGGTGAGCTCTAGTCACCTGGTGAGATTCAAAACTCGCACTCCTGATGGTATATACTCACGATTTCTAGACATACGTCGTCAACAAGATCTAAGCAACGTAACTAGCATCTCTGATCAGCAATTACGCGCCCAACAATTAACCGACACAATCGCTTAAATACTCTGTGGGAATGGCGTACGTGTAATCGTGAACCAAAAGGCTATAAATACACTATTTCCTGCCTCACTTACGACCTTCCGCTGCGGATGTTTACGCAGTTGCCTTAGAATTGCAGGTAAGCTGACGAAAGAACTATTTTTAAACCCGGATAGGAACTTCAGGATAAGGAGTGATAAGTCGTCATTAGAAATTAATTATTCGCTCGCGTGACTTCTTTTTCCAATTTCCGTCCTATAATGTAGCATTTAAACACTCTCCTGCCACAATTCTATCCATACGTCAACGATTCGTGATACCTTATTTTATCAAACCGCGATTAGAATGGAATTGGAGAGTAACGTCAGTCTACTGTTATTTCATACATATAAGGCTGCTTTTCCACCAGAGATGTGCGAGGATGCGTAGCGAGGGATGAGTTTGTAAGAACCTATAGAATCGCTTCATTTATCTCGCCTCGGTCAGCACAGCTCTGGTGGAAATGGCTTATCGGTTCTTTACAAATACATTCCTCGCTACGCATTCTCGCACATTTCTAGTGGAAACGCAGCCTTAGACTGAACCTTGACGCAAGTCTATGAATTGACAGTGTGCTGACGTTACTCTCTAATTATATCCTTATCGCGGTATGATAATATCAAACTTCTAGAAAGTTTTTCTTTACTTACTTTTACTAGTGCCAGTATTTTCCAAAGAGAAATATTCGTTTGGAATATATAATGATGACCGGAGAAGAAAAGCCCATTTCGGAATGAAGAAAAAACATAAATTTGTAAAAAAAAGCACAGGGAAGTGAAAAGGGGTCTCCACAACACAAAAAATGGGAAATAGTCTATTATAATGTGTATTATATGTGTTACCATTTGTAATGTATCAAAATGTGCTATAAGGATCTATATAATGCGAAAACTATACTAAAGCGAGCTTACTTTGGATGAATTGTCATTCAAAACAGGTTGCAAATGGCTTTATATTGTACTAGCGACCCGCCCCGGCTTCGCACGGGTACAATCAATTTTAAGACTCATTTTTCTACACCTTCGGTTACATTGTTCAAATTTTACCAAGGATCCCTAATTTTTTTCAAAATGAAATGTAGCCTATGTCAAATTGGAAGAATGTAGCATTCTATTGGTGAAAGAATTTTCTAAATCGGCCCAGTACTCTTTGAGCCTATTCATTACAAACGTACAAAAATAGGTACAAATCTTTCCTCTTTATAATATTAGTGTAGATTTGTTTTCTCTTTTAAATTCGTGCGACTGCCATAATGGGTTACTTTCTCACTTTACGCACTCAGCAGTGCGATTTTTGAGTCTCACCGGGTGACTAAAGCTCACCTAAATGGCCGTTTTTCATAGAGATGCGGCCATTTTGGTGAGCTTTAGTCACCTGGCGAGATTCAAAAATTGCACTCCAGGACGTCAAGTAAATTACAATAAATATGGTAATCCGTATTATTCCAAGAACAGCGATAACTTAACAACATTCGTCAGTATCTTTCGAGTATTTCATGATTCTACATCGACCGTTATCATTGTGTGCCACAGATCCCCGTCCGTAGGAGCGGCACAAAGGTTCAGCCACAAAACGTCACACACTTATCTAAGGTCACGGATCTCATTCATTCATGGAGCCGAACCAACTTATCAATACCGCTGATGAGGTCGCCTCCAATCGAGTATTACACGAGTTCGGGATTCCGCCGACGGCAATCTTATATTTGGCGTTCTCTAGGTTATCTGATATGATGTCACGCCAGATGTCTGCTTACGTCTGACGCTGGAATCCGTTCCAAATTTATCTTTTACTACTTTCTGTTGACGCTTCTGCGCGACTCGTCTGTGGACTCCTTTGAACTGGGAGCAAGCGTTCTAGATGCGACTAGTCGCGTTTATTTCGTAAACAAGGCGATGCGATATATTTTTTCAAAGCCAAGTCTGACATAGGTAATAGGGTTAGATGGCACCTTAAACCATTGATTTAAAAAAAGCCTTGTACCAAATGAGGCGAAAGTATAAAATTATTGTAGATCATCATTTGTAGGTCATTAATATGCACAAATAAATGTATACAGGGTGTAATCGTTAAGTGTGTCCAAGCGATTATTTTGTAAATATAACAGATGTCAGAAAAGTTCAAATTGATATTGAAATTACGTCACCCAATGAGTAAAATTACATTAATAACTTTTTTTATTAAACCAGAAATATCCCAAATAGGTATTCGTTTTAACTTCGAACCTTCCCATACATTTAGTACGCCGTTCGTTGAAGACTAGTTCATAAGGTCTAGTCATTTCATTAATATCAAATGATTCATGAACTGTTTCATAAACGATAGTTTGATTATTTTAATACAGTTAAGCAATTTTGTCTCTTAAATGCATGGGAGTGTTTAAAAAAACTAAATATTTTTGATATTACTACTTTTATTTAAAAAAGTTATTAATGTGATTTTATTCATTGTGTAACTTACATTCGATATCATTTTGAACTTTTCTGATATCTGTAATATTTACAGAATAATCGCTTGAACACATTTTAAGATTACACCCTGTATTCTACATTTGAAGGGGGACACAGTGGTTTAAAAGTAAACGAAATAATACGAAACTTTTTTGATGAAATAGGAAGGCAAACAAGCAAGTGGGTCACCTGATGTTTAGTGTACACCACCGCCTATAGACACCCGCAACACCAAAGAGATTGCAGATGCGTTGCCAACCCAGAGGGCTAAGATGGAACACCTCTTATGCCAGTAATTACACCGGGTGTCTTGCTCTCCACGCCGGAACACAACAGTGCAAGCACTGCTGCTTGGCGGCAGGATTAGCGAGGAAGATGGTGGTAGCGACCCGGACCGACCTTGTACAAGGTCCTACCATCCGCGAAACTTATAAAAAGACAACTTTTTTCGTATTAAAATATACTTATTAAGGCTAGGCTCTCCCTAAAAGATTTTTGAGTTATGCTTGGGTCCCGGTTCTACGAAGTCTAGCTAGACTAGCCAGAGGATAGTCTGTGGGCTACGTGGAAAGCGGCTCGCTCAGTCAGCAAGCACGCCTACTGACATATTTAATAGACTTTCTAAGTGAAAATCACTACTCATGAGATCTGCTTTAGTTTCTTCTTTTGCGGGTGGTAGGACCTTGTGCAAGGTCCGTCCGGATCACTACCACCATCTTGCTCGCTAATCCTGCCGCTAAGCAGCAGTGCTTACACTGTTGTCTTCCAGCGTGGAGAGCAAGACATCCAGTGTAATTACTGGCACAAGAGGTATTCCATCTTAGCCCTCTGGATTGGCAACGCATCTGCAATCTCTTTGGTGTTGCGGGTGTCTATAGGCGGTAGTGATCACTTACCATCAGGTGACCCACTTGCTTGTTTGCCTTCCTATTTCGTAAAAAAAAAAAAAAAACTATTAAGGTTAAGGTTTACGGGGTGGAAAACGTTACCGCCGTTTGTTTGTAGAGCGCTTTTTGAGGCCAGGTATAATAAATCTCTTCCCTCTTCCTCAGCCTGTATCCACCCAATGCTGAGTGTAGGCCTCTTCCATTTCACGCCATTCCTTCCGATGTTGAGCTTTCCTCATCCATCCTTTATCAGCTACCACAACCAGATCGTAAATAAATATTCAATCTTTATTGTTTTCTATGAAACCTTAAAATGCAAATATTGTCAAATCTATGAAGAATATTAAAAAAACCACAACAGACAAACCTAATTCTAAGGCATAATGACAACTTACCAAAAAAAATGTTGCCATAGGTCAAGGTTTAAAGGGTGGAAAACGTTATCGTCGTTTATATGGGGAGCTCTTTTTGTGGCTGGGTTCACACTCCTCTTAAATGCGTCCCTGACTAGCGACTGCTGGCGATCAGTTCCGCATATTAAAATCTCTAAACGCGGTGACACGTTCTAACTGTACGGTCTTTAAACGAAATTTTAAATTTAAATTCTAAATTTGAATTTTCCATCAAAACAAAAGCATTAGGATGGTGCGGTCCCGTTAGTCGTCCGCTTGGCAACAGTTTGCATAATGTGAAAGGGCTCGCGTACACTGCCGGCCCGGGAAACGATGCACTCGTATTTCTTTTTAGCTTTATTTACAACAACAACAATAACAAATACTCTTTATTGATTCATATAAGTAAGCAAAATAACAGAGCACACACAGGAAAATTTTACATGGGATTCAACAGGCGGTCTTATCGCTAAGCAGCGATCCCTTCCAGACAACCTTACTGTGTTTAATATGTATGTGTGTAAATTCTTTATTGTACAAAAACATAAATAACTAAAAGAGATACAGTGTTGTACAAAACCAGTTTGTATTTTTACTATTTTTGTCATTCTGCTCGTGAACATGAGACCTGAAAAGTACCGCTCTTTACCCTAAAAACAATTACATTTTAAAGACCGGTTAACCAAGTGATTACCCTGACTACGAAAGCAATTGTAAAAGTTTGTATAATCAATGGAAATGTTTGTACCTTATGTCATTAATGTTATTTGTATAATTAAGTATGCGTTTTGTTTATCTATTTATTTATGTATATTTATCCACTGTCTAGAACCTACATATAACTTTTTGTTTAATTTGATGCTAAGTCAGTTGACGTAAATTCGCTCATAATATGATTATTAACAGTATTATTAGTATGCCTTTTCCACTCACGGCACCATAGTGTGCCCACTTTGAAAAATACTCTTTAGAGGTTTTAATTTAGTGTAACGAGTACACCTGGCCGTGTCATGCGAGTCATATTATATTAATTTTAAGAAAGGACTAAACATAATTTAAAAGACCGCCTATTCACAAATTTAATATAAAAAGAGAACTACTAATTTTATTTTTTATTATGAATTGGAGCTCGATATATTCTGTGTACACTTGGCAGTGTCTCGACGTGTATCAGGTGCGAATACCAGATGTACCGGGCGGACAGGTCGAGGGCAATAGCCGGCGTTGTCCTCACCGTCTATCGCTGTCCACCATCTACACGTCACTGCGCTATATCTGCTTGTTTATTGTTTATGTTTTAGTTTATCGTTCTAAATTTAAACCCAAAAGAACCCGCCATACTTATACACTAAGAGGAAACACAAGGGCCGTTTTTCCATACAAACGTCGTCCCCTGTTTCTTCTCTGGATAATGCCAATAGAGCAATATTTTTTTCCAAAAATGGCATGTCCCTATATTTTCCTTTTTTCAATAAATTAATTATTTAAAGAGATATGAACATTCAAAAACTTAAAAAATAGGCCAGATTTTCGGCTGCGTTCATACATTCAGAAAACAAATTTTACTACATTAATTAAAAAAGAAAAAAAATAAGAACACCGCCAAAGCCTTTCTTTAATTTTTAATGAAAAAAGTAGTTAAATCGGTTAAGTTTTGGAGAAGGAATCAGGGGTCTACGAATCGTTGATTTTGTATACTTTAAATAGGTATTTTCAGTCCAAGCTGCAGCTGTCTCTATTGCGCTCTGCGTGGGCAGGCTTGATAGATGGAGCCAGCAATAGATTTTACAAAAACCTATTTTTCAATTCTCTTGGCCTTGAGGTTTCCTCTTAATGGGGCTGCGTAAAAATGATGCGCAGGCGACGCGAGGGACTGGGTTTGTGGGTGTGGCACGGGGATAAACCGTAGGGCGTAACTACTTGGTTGGATGTGGTTCGTGCTCTTCAAGACACTGCACGGAAGTAAATGACGTAAATCATAAAAAAAAAATATTAAGTGTTTGTCTGTAATTTAATTACTTATAAGCACTATGAAGAGATTTCCATGAATAATTGTAATCGATGTTTAATAATATTCATTATACAAATTTGCACTGACAGCATATTGTACAACTTGCTCATGTAATTCAGATGAAATACTTAAAAATAGAAATAAATAGTTTCAGAATCGTATGGAATTTATCTACATAAATTTTACGTATTATATCACGGCTCATTTGTTTCTAATATACAACACTTTTGGAACCTCCTCTTAAGTGGTACTAACTTTTTATTAAATCAACTATTGCTGTATTAGAAAAAGAAAAAGGAAAATACTAATTTCATTTTTGGTTTTGCAGCATACAACTAACACATACTAATGAGAAAAATCTTAACTATTTTTCAGTACACCTCGTCTTCTTCTTGTATCTTCTCATCAGAGGTTTTTTCCGAACCGGTAGTAGGTTTGATGACTCTGTATTTTTTCACTTTGACTTTGACTTATAGTATACGGCTCAGTTTTATTGCCATTTCCACTACGCGTAAATCACCAGCAAAGCTGATCTTTGGCCCATTTCACGAAGCTACAAGTTAAAATTTTGCTAGTCTAAACCGGCAACATTGGTCAAGAATGCCTGCCCCTCTAGCGTTTATCGCTGACATAAAGCATTCGTTCCTTTCGCACACGCATACTGGTTAGAATGGGATAAATGCTTTATGTCATCGATAAAAGTTAGCGTGCTAGGTCCCCTGGGATTATTGACCAATTTTGCCGGTTTAGACTTGTAAAATTGTAACTTGTAGCTTCGTGAAACGGGCCAATGTTGGCGTTTAGTAAACAACCCCAATATTTTCCACACGACATTGACCCAACGAAGTGACGCAGGGTCAATACGAGGAATGCTATCGCGTATTGATTGTAAATTATAATCATTTTGAAAACAAATCAAAACAAATAATTAATAGATTACAGGCATTACAGTTCCCGGCAAACATCTTGAGCACTGACCTTGACTGCGCCGTCTCTAGTACAAATGTCTACGAAAACATACCCCCATTTATGCTCAATTTGTTTGCCTGCAACTATACTTTGCGTAGGTCTGTATCAGCAAACTGGAACAAATTACCTTGCTACTTAAAGTCAACCAATATAGTCCTGGAAAGGGAGATGCAATCCACAAAAATTCTTCGGAAAATGTTTTGTATTTTGTAATAATTTTCTCAATATCATAAAGTGCGGATTTCGCGGTAATTTCTGAGATTTTTCAAGTTCGGAAAATATGAAAAACTTAGGTTATGTTCTGCAAGTGCCTCTCGGAAATTGACAAGAATAAACAGACTTTTTTTTAAATAATTAGCTACTACAAATTACACGTGACTACGTCAGCACACACTTAAACATGACAGGATCCCTTTGATTTAAATTGTGTACAGTTGTGTTGTTTTAATTTTTACTAATTTTTAACCCACATAGCACGGAGAACTGATGGCCAATGGGGTCGAAAAGTTCTCGAATGGCGGCCGCGTATTGGCAAGCGCAGCGTAGGACGACCAGCCACAAGATGGTCCGATGACCTCATACAGGTGGCAGGAAGGCGCTGGTTGCATGCTGCTTCCAACCGGCCACTTTGGAAATCCATGGAGGAGGCCTATGTTCAACAGTGGACTTCTTGTGGCTGAGATGATGATGATGATGATGATGAATTTTTAACCTTGATTATACTTATTACGTTTATCGGGACTTAAACGCGATAAGTTGCTGTTTATTTATTTACTTCGACGTTTCGGCCGCATTGCAGCGGAAACAATAAGTATGTGTGAAAAAGTTTAAAACAATCAAACGCTGATTGTGTTTTCATTAAATAACTAAATGCAAAAATTATCATTCCGGAAAATTTACAGTTTTCAAAAGTAGGTATTAAACGAAATGAAGTCGCGCTTATAGTTTTATTTATTTCATTTATATACGAGTATATAAGACTGGTAGTTACTTAAGTAACAGCCTATTGTGATACAGCCCCAAGACGGTCAAATGTATGTTTGTATGTTGATCTGGTCGTAAGGCCATAATAGGACACTAGGTGAGCCTAAAATAGGTATCTAATGTGTTTCATTACGTCGTTTCAATGGGTTTTCTGTTCATAAACATAGAGGAAGATAAATAAATTAAAACCATTAGCAACGAACATGTTGGCAGGTTCTAGTTGAGATCGGAAATTTGGGTTAGCCGTAGTCTGATAAAAATATGGGATAAACCTCACGTGAGGGGGAGGAGATCCCATAACATTTTACCAAGTTTCACCAAAGGGGCAAGGGCCACATTTTGAAAAAACACCTACGTTAATAACGGACGCCTACTTTTCATTTTAGAAGAAAAAAGTAGAACAATATACGAAGTGAAGCTTATTAATTAAAAGCATATAAAAACACTGTCAAATACGGCTTACGAATCTATTATATTCTCAAAATATTATCAATATTTTGTACTTCTGTACTATATTTTTGAATCTCACCGGGTGGCTAAAACTTGCCAAAATGGCAGTTTTTTAAAGAAATGTGGCCATTTTGGTGAGCACTAGTCACCTGGTGAGATTCAAAAATTGCATTTGAATCTCACCGGGTGACTAAAGCTACCCAAAATGGCCGTTTTTCATAGAAATGCAGCCATTTTGGTGAGCACTAGTCACCTGGTGAGATTCAAAAATTGCACCCCAGACAGAGTAGTATTTACGAAAGATTAATAGTGCATGCAGTAGCATGCATCATTAATGCACTAAATTTAAATCAATAGATTCCAATTCCACGCATCGTGAAGACTTTTATTTATTTAATCTATATTACAAAAAAAATGCAGGAAAATATATAAAAGATGGATTTAGTGTTTGCGGGGAGATTCTCGACATACGAAATTCATCTCACACGAAAACAGCTGACAAATCGTTTCAACTTTATTTTTTGTCGTATCTCGCATGATTATTAAATTTCGCATGAACCAATAATTGGGGACTTAAGGCCCTAGCACGCTACGTTATCGCTGACATGAAGAAAGAAAGAAAGAAAGAAAAAATATTTATTGCCTTGTACAACTTCTTAAAACCTAGATAAATTAAACATTTTTTCGGCAAGAGGAATAAACCCAGCATAATGCTGGCTCCAGTTTTGAAACTTGCTCAGCGCTGATTTTCAGTTATTCCTGTTTTTTTGCTACTAAATGAACATGCATGTAAATCGATTGTGCGGCAAGAAAAAAAAGAGAGAACAAAAGAATAAACAAAGTTAAAAAATATATGAGATGTGAAAATTTAAAATACAAAATTTAAAATTAAAAAAGAAGGACAAAACAAACCATCTACTTGAGTACCAAACTAGCAAAATCCCTAAAAACCGGATACGGGGAGTCAGCAAAACGAAACATAAAGCATTTATCTCTTTCTAACTAGCTAGCGTGTGCGAGAGGGACGGACGCTATTTACATCCGCGATAAACGCTAGCGAGCTACTAGAGCTGAAAGTGTCAGACGTTTCACAAGGAGAGGTTATTACGTTACAGTTTATTTTTATGAGTGCCACAACCAATTGATTTTAATTATTGGTCCAGCCTGGTCTTAATATAGGCGTGAAATTGGCACCAAGGTCGGATTTTAACAAACTACTTGGTGGACTTCGGTTGAGAAAAAATACACTAAAATTTAGTTTTAATGACACATCTTAAGCATTAAAGACTAACCCCCTTATTCATATAAAGTTAGCATTATTTTTTAGCTAACAAATGTTTTGTCCCTTTCATTTGAGGGCAAACGTCACAATCACAAACAAAAAATAAAGACATAAAACATGTTAACTAACAAACGTTTACGAAGCGTTTATGAATAAGAAAGAGAATAAGAAGGGTAGTTTTTTCATTTATGCGTCTCTATGAGAGTACCTACTACATACGGATATAAAAAGATTTTTTACTGAATATTCCGCGTAGTTAAGTCGCTTTGCGCCTTTACGCAACTTTACCGTAATCTAACCCATGTAGGTTAGATTGTCCTAATAGAATAGTTAATTTTCCTCAGATATAAAATATTAAAAAGACGAAGTTCATTTCGCTGAATGTCAAATAGTCGAATTAGCGATAAAATTCGGAAAACTGACAATCTGAAACCTTTTTCGGGCCAATAACACTTCGCACCCTTTCATTATTCGGAGTTATAAATATGGGTAAAAAAAAATCGAAATTTTGAAATTCGGCAAAACATTGTTTTCCAGTAATCGAAGTTATAAGTCTTAGGAATTGTGAAGTTCGGAGTTTTGAAAACCGGAATTGGCAAATTCGGAATAAAATATTTCGGAGTATTGGGTGTGCCCTAAGAAGAATTGTTAGATTGATTGGAATTCTGAAATTTTTGACAAATCTTGTAGGTGACAGGAAATTTGACGTACGAGAACTTTGGAGGCTTGTCGGTCACGCTCTAAATGCGCTTGCACTCTAAACTTTTAAAGACGCTTGATAAACGTAAAATTATAATAGCTCGTCTGGCCTTAAACTAGGCTGAATTCCAGATTTAATGAGCAGGGTTTCCGTGAAAACATCGTGCTGCAAAACAAGTCTATAATTAGTTTAGGTATTTCAGCTTAGTTCTCAGAGCTTTAAAGGTAATTTTGATTTCCTATTTTTTGCATTGGTTGGTTTAAGAATGATGCAAATTATAACAACGCGTCCTATTTATGCGATTGCTTTTTACAATTAACTTTCAGCGTCGGTGTTTCCGATCAAACTAAATAAAATGTATATTAGGTACTCCAAAAATCCTATAATTTAAAAATATTAAAAGCCCTGTATATACATTGTAATAAGAAAAAATACATTTTTACAATTTATTATCAAAAAAGGGTGGGCGTGTTAAAGTTTGGGTTAAATAGTCGATTGGCCTCTTCCATCCCCATTTTAACCCCTTTACAGTAAAAAAATCCAAAAATCCTTTCTTATTGCGCTTCCTAAGGAACATATGTACATGTTCCAAATTTCACTAGTTATTATAATGTAATTTTAATAGTTAATTTTCTGTTTGTAATAAATATATCAAAGAAAAAAGTAAAATAATAAAATATTTATTTCAGGTAGATCCTTGGTAGATCAGAAACCCCTAATGAATGTAATAATCTATATAATTAATTATTATACACAATTAAAAGTGCATAAGTAAGAGAAGAAAAAAAAAGATATTTATTTACAAAATCAATTTAGTTTCAGTGTCTTTGTCAGTTTAATTATAATTAGATTTATAACTTTTCTATTTTCTTTTCTGTGATAACTTGGTTTCTTTTTCTAAATACATCCCCCCGTAAATAAAATTGTTAAGCCACAAAATTTAGTTCCCATTGTTTTCTTTACTTCTCAATACCCATTCCGGTTATCGTCCTTTAAACTTTTAAAAGTAATCTGATATTGTTGAAAACGTGTGAACTTATTAAAAACAAGAAGCGCGCGTTATCAACAGCTCGCGTCGGGCGTTCATGTTATTATGACATTCATAACAGGAAAATAATTTAGTAATAATAAACCTTCACTGTAATAAATTTATTTACTCATGTCGATAATAGTGATTTTCGCCGGTAAAAAAACATTAATTGAACGGATTGGCAGTTATTACAATATAAATATTCGTAATATAATCTACTATTATGTAAATATTTACATTGAAATTATAAGTTTATTATATTGAACTGATTTGATAGGACTTATTGTGACTGTGACGCAATTGGGTAGACACTATCAATGTACCGGAAATAGATGTTTCTTAGATTTAAAAAAAAAATATTTTTCACCGTATCAACATTAAAACTTACATACTTAAAATTTTTTTGGAACTATCAAGTCTAATACCTATCTAATAATAAAATAACACTTTATTCATTTCTGTCGAACCGACTCAATTTTGAGGGTACGGTTATGTACCCCCAAAATCCTTTAATTGCACAACCTCTGAACAATTTTGTTTACATTAGCTTAATTGTAAGTATATTTTTTTAAGATTTTTATACATTTCTTTAAGAGTAATAATCCAGAAGCAAGTAGCTAACCGTTTATACCATGTAAATGAAGATAATTAAGTACAAAATGACAAATTAGTCTGCATTGAAACAAATCCTTAGCACAGTACTTAACTGCCTAGTGCCTATCTAACGTCTCAAGATTTCATTGTTTTTCATATCAAAATATGAAGTAATTTAGATAGACACTGGACAGTTTCAATAGCCAACATCTAAAATTAAATTAAACTATTAAAAACAAGTTAACCTTACGACAATCCGCAACAAAGTAACACAGGAACTGAATCACAGGAGTAATCACTTAATTACCTTCTAAAACTAAACCTACACATAAGTAAAATGCAACTTACCACCCCCCTCGCCGTGTCGCGCCCACAGCAGAAAACACGTTATAACCAACCACTTCATCACTGTATCCTGGGCCCGCACAGAGACAACCGCGTCTATCCACGACCGGCTAAAAACTAAAGCCTGCCCGGCGCTGTCGCCTCATATACCGTCAGACACTCCTGCGCTAACTTAGCAGACTACTCGAAAAAAACACTCTTCATCAACAGTTTCTGATCCCATTTGAATTTCTATCGTGTCTCAAACTGAAGAGGGACGCAAACTGTTACTCACAGTGCCGAGACTGCGAAAATATAGATAGGATTTAGAAAATGATTAGGTGTTAAATGTACTATTTCTGGCGTCTTACACAAATACTTTAAAAAGAACGCCATAAAAGACACTCAAATATATAAATATGGTGCTTTCATCTGGTCAAGATCCTAATTAGGCTTGTATTCATTCAACGCAACGGTGAAACTTTAGTTTTACGTTATCTTTTTAATAGTTTGAAGGTATGGTCTCAATTCAATTTTTATTCAATTTTTGTGTGTATAGCTCCATCGAATTTATCGATGATTCCGCCAATGTCGAGGTTGAAAAAGACACTATCAGTTTCTTTGGTTTACGGCTTCAGCTCTTGTTCGGTAAATGTTGATGCGGCACTCGGTGAGGATCTAAAAAAGACGGTAATATATGGTCTCAATAAAATGGGAAACACGACAGCGTGCCACCGTCTACGTAAAAGTGACATGCTTTATGAAAAATTAGGTATTTTTTTATTTAACGTGTGTTTTTAATAAAATCGAGTACTGTAAGTAAAGTGCCGGTAGTCGTGTGACGCCCGGGCGCCAAAACATGGCACGATAAGAGATAACGGGTAAAATCCATGCCTACATGCTGACGTACGGGACGGGAATGTACTATTTATTGTATAGTAAGACTGAACTATATCGCTAAAAAAAAAATCGGTAGTATTGCAGAGCGTCTAGTGTAAGTTTTTTACAATAAACGCAACGAACGCGAGCGTTAAGCAGAGCGATACAACGAAGAAATGCAGCCTTATGGGCACCCTGCCCAATAACAACGACTTAGGGGATATTTGTAGATTTAGGTTTAGAGTACTATTTTAGTGTTTATAATATCTTGTATACCAAATTTTGTAACCGAAATTTCTTTCGATTTTTATTTTTAAATGTTTTTAAAATTGAAATTATTAAATTAAAATTGTAATGACAACACAAAGAAAAATTAGGGCAATGGCAGGACTTGAACCTACAACATCAGCATTCCGTGCCTTGCGTGTTCCAGTTTCGCCACACTGCCGCTGCCCTACCCTGCGAATTTTTCAATGTGCTTCGTCTTACGGTCATTACATTATTGATTTTAAGGGTACAACTACCCTCGGTGTCATCTATATGAAACGTTTAACAATTGCCTTTGCCCTAATTTTTCTTTGTGTTGTCATTACAATTTTAATCTTGTATACCTTTTTTTTCTTTTTTGTGTAAAATAAATTAAACAGCAGAGATCTTGCGGCGCGTATTTGCTACAGAATGTTTCCACAGAATTTAGGACGTCTTTTTGACAGAAAACTTACACTAAGGTCTCTGCATTTAGTGTAGTATATGTCTTAGGTAATCTATTGGTAGCATGAGCCTCTAGCATATGATGTTAATATACGTCTCAGCCGCTATTTAAGTATATGTAATCGTTTTTGTAAACCGTGTAATGCTTTGTTATCTTTAATGAAAAAATAGGCAAGCTAGCGGGTTATAAATTAGAAAGTGATCACCCCTGCCTATAGACTTAGAGCTTGGCTTCTTAAACACATAACCTACTTTCTTTTTCACCGCAGCCGGGTAAAAATAACGAGGTCCTCCGTTTTCAAGCGGTGTTACTTATTTCTTTTTGCTTTTATTCCTTTCAAAGTTTCGGTAACTTAAAGCTCGCTTGAAGCTTTCGGGTCCAATTACGTAAGACTTTCAAATACTGCTTTGGTTGACGACGTTATTATTGTTTTCATACCTATGCTCGTAGTTGTAACAAAAAATTTTAAAAAAGTAAGAATCAAGAGGTCACCAGTCACAATTTTTTTATTATTGTTTAAATCTTCTAATTCCCAGAATACTGAGAAGTAGTAGAATAGCATTTTAAAAAGTTATGAAAGTAATGAAGTTGTATTTCTTTTATTATTTATTTCAGACATTTCAGATTTAAAAGGTAAGAAATCGTAACCTATTCCTTTCACAAAATTCCTTTGGAAATATTAGTAACACTCTGTATAACACCTTGGTCGTCACGAGGTACTATTAAATAAATACATATGCGTCAAACTTGAAAAATACTCGACTGCGGCGAAACCAAAAAGTAGGATTAACTATGTGTTTTTCTTGTATTTATATGATCTATAAGGTTAACTGGAAGGGATCCCTTAAAGGGATAAGTTCGCTGTTGTACATCACTGTCTTTCTTCTTGTTATTTATGTTATTTTGTACAATAAAGAATTTACATACATACATGTCTATCCCACCCACCCATATAATTTTCATAATGTATAGTCGACCAAGTAATTGCTTGACCACTTTTGAACCTTAACTCTTTGTAATACGGTCGAAAAGTGGTCAAGCAATTTCTTGGTCGACTATACTATATGCTTGGTTACACTTAATCGATTACACCGTATGTGCCTTCGATTGTACTTACCGGCGCTTCTGTGGCCCTAACATGACTGGCCAAGTTTACTTATAACATTATCGGGACTTAAGCGCGATAGAAATGTATTGTTGACTTACCTCGACGTTTCGGCCATGTTTCAGTAGAGTCTACTCAATACCACGGCCATTGAAACATGGCCGAAACGTCGAGGTAAGTCAACAATATATTCCTATCGCGCTTAAGTCCCGATACTGTTATAAATATGAGTGAAAGTCGCGAAAGTTTAAAACAATATGACCAAGTTTAGTTTATCTCTATCTGCGTCCCTTTCTTATGACACTAGTTAGACAGAGACACAGGGAGGGGTTAAACTGAACCTGGGCTGTCATGTTAGACGTCGGTTACACGCTCATTCTGTCGTCAGTTCAGTCCATCATTCTGGTCAGAATGACGAGAGAATTATCGTGTAACCTGGCTCGTGTTCTGTCAGTCAGAACTGATCGTAACCATGTTCATTTGTCATCATTCTGGCATCAGTCAAAACTATACCGGAATGATGGACTGAACTGACGCCAGAATTAGCGTGTAACCGACGTCTTAGGGCCGCTGGCCATGGTAACCCTAACCTTGCGGCATGCAGCGTCGGTCGGCGGCACGTCGCAAAGAGTTTAACTGCGTTTTTACGGTCGCGGAGGAATGCGAGTGGTTAAATTTAGAGTTTGCGTTTTTCTCCAGCCTCCTTTGGTTGATATCCGACGACTTTTAAATGATTGTAATCGAAATTATTTATTTTTAAATTTTTTCGATTTTTCTTTTAGTATTTTTTTTACATTCAAATTAAATTTAAAATGCTATATAATGAAAGACAACGCGGTAATGTGGCGGAAACTGGAATACGCAAGGCACGGAATGCTGATGTTGCAGGTTCGAACCCTGCCATTACCCTAATTTTTCTTTGTATTGTCATTCATTATATAGCATTTTAAATTTGACTTTTAAATGGTTGTGGCTGAGGCTGACTTGCGAAAAGTACAAAATTTTTTAAAGCCGAAATCATGGCAGTTTCATAAAGAACTGTCAGTGTGGTACCAATCAGGATAAATGTCTGCGTCTGCATTTATGCGAAGTAAAAAAATATTAAATGAAAAATGATTGTATAAATATTGCTAGTGATACATACGAAAGTCTATCAAACTATTATTATGTGACTGGTTGCCTTTAGAAGTATTTCAAGAACAAAGCAACGTTACCAAAAGAAAAGCATTTTATTTTTGACGTCACTGAAAAAAAGGGACAGCTGAACTACTGGTTATTCGTGATTTTGGTTAATGTTAATCAAAGTTCATTTAAATTAGTGAAACTATTTTCGATTATAAACATTTGATGATTTATTTACAAATCAAGAGTTAGGTAAGGTGTAACAGATAGTTCGGTAGTCACTTTTTTTGTGTAAAAGGTAAACAAAACTTGGGTTATGTGTAACAAAAAAGTTTTTTCAGTGATTTCGTTTTTTTATTATTTTCATTTTTTAAACATTTAATTTATTACAATTTCAATGCTATGTATACTAATAGTGTTGTCATTATACAGCATTTAAAAAATTATAGTTGCTCCCTTTCCGACTGGCGCTTGCCATAGTTTATACTTAGGCTGTTGCTAAGCCATTTTTGCTTTTTTCGTGTTTTTGCAACCGCCTCACACGGTGAATTTGAACCGCGGAATGTCAGCAAAAGAACCCCAACTAAACCCAAATCTACTTATACCCTACCGTCGCTATATATTTTTGAAATAATCATGTACGTCAGGAAAAATATATGCAATTTACAACCAACGTCGATAAGCCAAAGGCTATAGAAATACGGGAAAGCTTAAAGTCCCAACTTACAGACTGGCTAAAACCAATAAGTCGTGGAAATTGCGTAAGATTTTACAACATAATTCCAAAAAACATTACTGAACTAAATGATACAAAATTCAACGCGATTGTCAAGAAGACATTAATTTCTCGGGCGTATTATAAAATCAATGACTATATCTTGGACAGGGATGTTTGGAAATGATCCCTTAATACAAATTACTTAACTATACATATTTAGACTTAGTTTCGTTTCTTTTGCCCCCACTTCCATGTATACAGTCAAGCATGAAATTTATATTCAAGATCTTAAAATTATAATAGGTATTAAATCACTGCCGCTAAGCAGCAAGCTTGCACTGTTGTGTTCCGTTGCGGTGAGCAAGACAGCCGGTGACATTACTGGCACAAGAGGTATTCCATCTTAGCCCTCTGGGTTGGCAACGCATCTGCAATCTCCTTGGTGTTGCGGGTGTCTATAGGCGGTGGTGATCACTTACCATCAGAATGATGCCCACTTGCTTGTTGGCCTTCCTATTTTATAAAAAAAAACTACATTCTTATAAGATCTTTTCCGAACCGGTGGTAAATTTTATGATATTCATAAGTGCTTCCTGTAAGCCTAATCTGAATAAAAATATTTTGACTTTGACTTTGACTTTGCCGAGTGGCAAACTGTACTTAATAATATACTCATATAAACAACTTAATACGTCACTTGATTCGTCATACTGTTGTACGAATAAATAATCATCGTCTATTCATAAAAGTTACACTTCCCCTGTAAATTTCCTGCTACAATTTCCTACACGCCTGCAAACGTTTTTTTCTGGAAAAATGCGTCTTTACAGTCACAGAGGACAGAGTTCTTCCCTTAAAATGAACCATTATTTTTCAATTTCCCGCTAAGAAATAGCTTTGTCATTCTTCTGGTTATTTCCAAATGACTGTTCCTTTTTGTTATTAATACATCTGTTGTAATGTTAATCAGAACACAGAATTACAGAAATAGTTGTGATCAATTAATTAGCAAGTGTACTTCGAGTCTTTGCGGTTTGCAACTAGGTGAGTCTTCATAATTGTATAGTCGACCAAGAAATCGCTTGACCACTTTTCGACCGTATTACAAAGGGATAAGGTTCAAAAGTGATCAAGCACTTACTTGGTCGACTATATCTATTCATAGCCTATATATAAATAATCAAAAAGATGATTATTTTACTAAACTAGTGTGGAGAACTATAAACTGTATAAGTATAGTCTAAGAAACCTAGGATCGTATTTTTAAGCCGGACTCAATTTCGAGTTTCATACAAACTTAGTATAGAACTGAAACTTGAGTTCAGTTTAAACTACGACCCCTATTGTCCTGCAATCCTAGACAACAGTAGTGCATTTTTTTTATATTGTAACACCATGCCAGTGTAAACATAATAATATGTCGTCGCCAGCTATAGGTACCTCGTTTTTTTAAGATGAGAAACATTGTAAGCAATCTTGGTACTTAAGCTACGTCATTTTATTCAAAACTGTTACAATAAAATTTAACATGATTTACTTGTAATATCTTTGTTAATAGCACATTAGCAACAAAATAGTAATATCAAGATTGTTTACATTTCGCATCTTTAAAAAAACGAGGTATAACCATGCTAGAAGTACCAGTCTCTGCTGTCAGCCAGCCCTAATCATTAAATCGCTATCTCGATTAGCCTCTAGTTAGATTAACTGAAAGATATTAAAAGATTAACAAAAGAAAACGTCTGTACGTTTTTTTTTTAAGTGAAAAAAGCGGTCGTATTATAGCTATTAAACAAATTGAAGCTTTCTCATAAAATACGGAGTTCAGATTAAAGCTGACCGGACGTCCCGCCGGAACCAAACCCCTGATAGCCGTGGGAACATCCTCCAATGTATTACACACTCTAATCACTGGAGTAGCGTACTATGATATTAGCACAGTATAGATATAACCAGTAAGGAATCTACGTACAAACGCTCGGAACCGACGCACGCACACAGACGCACGCTCAACACGGCCGCTAAGGCTGCCAACGCGACTGACGGCCGCCTTAGCAGCCTTAGCGGCCGTGTTGAGCGTGCGTCTGTGTGCGTGCGTCGGTTCCGAGCGTTTGTACGTAGATTCCTTACTGGTTATATCTATACTGTGATATTAGTACATACAAACGACTACGACTTTAATGAAAATAAATAGTTAAAAGCAAAAAAAACAGTGAAGTGAGTTATTACGTCTGGAAGTGGGTCCTAGAAGCCTTAAACCAACCACCCAAGTTTAATGGATATTCTTATTTTATAGTAGGTATAACGAAAGAAAAAGCAAGTAATAAAAGTATTTGTTTATTTGGCATACTAAATACTTACCGACTTAACAAAAAAATCTGTTATTGTATTGTAAATTACAAGTGAGATTTTCTGTATCCCCCTCGAAGTTTTGCTGGACTATCCCCTCTTCCCAATTTTGAGCTCACTGCTCAATAATTAATGCAGGCCCCCTAGCTGTAGCTGCTAGTTATAGCTGTTACTTCACTCCGTCGTACTCATATTCCTAGAACACATGTCTTTCATCACTGTCGTTTAAAGTTAAAATGAATTCGGTGACGTTACGTTATAAGTAAGCAGGTACATTAAACATTCATCCGTACCATATTCATTCCCATTGCCATTCTAACTATAGTCATATATTCTGTGGTGCTATTACTGATCACAGATCAAAAACTTCAATCAGATCCGCTTCCGAACGGAGGCGATATCGAGGCTCCCCATGCTCTTCACACGTATAGACATTCCCGCCTCGTATCCACACGTTCCATTGAATGCTGGTGGCTTCTTCCCGCGCTTTGTAAAAAAACTTCCGGTTGTCTCTGGTCACTCGCTCATATATGTACAAGAGGCTCACTGCGGTGGTGAGGCCTTCAGTGGTGACGCGGCGGTACCGCGCGGCGGCCAGCAACCGGGCCCGCCGCTCCAGAGACAAGCGGACAACAAGCAGACGGGGGCGTGACGCGCGCAACGGGCCCTCGCGCTCAGCGCTAACAATATCACCCTCTTCCAACAACTCTCCCAACTTGCTCAGAACGCTGCGAGCGAGACCAATGGCACTCTCATTTTCTTCCTCTGGAACTCCTGCTATTACGAAATCCTTGGCCTCTTGGTCGTAGCCGTTCAGATCGTCGGTTTCTGTCTCTGAGTCATCAGCTGATTCTTCTTCAGAAGACGAATGCTCAGCGGCATTAACTTGCGCGGAAGGATTGTCATTGGATTGCATTGTCAATGCAACAGATCTACTGATACTCTCCGATAGAGTTGAAAAGGTTTCCCTGATAATCGCTCGCAGTTCCTCCCGGAATTGCCGTAAAAATTCTGAGATATTATCCGTTCCTGGCGTAGCAACAGACGCTGTTTTGAGCGAGTCTGGTAGAGTCACAGACTGTGTGGGAAGATTGTTGCTACTTGTGCCTTTATTATAAGCTGCCGAATCTTTTCCGTTGTCTGGCGTGTTGATTTTGTGGTCATTAGGTTTTATACAAACTTCACACCGCCAGTTCTTCCTATGTTCAGAAGTCATGTGGTTTGAAAGATGTACTTCGCTAACATTGACACACGTGACGTGGTAGCGGTTATTGCACAAAGTGCACTTAAGAAATTGCAGGGATTCGATTTTGCTTAAACATTTAGCACAAAGCGCCATCTTTGGCAAAAAAGTAGTACAGTTTTACTATGAGGGTAGACTTAATATAACCGCAACGACCACAAAAAAATGTGTATAAGTGAAATATTTGGGGCGTTTCGATATTGAGCAATTTTTTAAAGTATATTTGTTATTTGCACTGTTTTGATATCTGTTTGTATGTATTATGATTTATGACATTCGTTTTCATGAACACAATCATCAGCAACGTTTGACACTGTCCTATCTTTCCCATAACTTTACGCTCAATAGTTTGTAATTTTGAGTAGACAACTAGACACTTTTAATTCACGGAATCCAGAATAATACTGAGGAAATACTTGATGCTGCTTTCAACCGGTCACTTTGAAAATCCATGGAGGAGGCCTATGTTCAACAGTGGACTTTTTGTGGCTGAGATGACTGAGGAAATACTTATTTAACCTAATTGAAAATATTAATATTTAAATATAATAATGCTAAGTATGACTTATGTACATTTTGACGAATGCGCCATCTATTGTCCTGTAGTTGAAAAATTAAAAGCAATTGCCAGTACAAGTTCAGAAACTAATTAATTTCTGGCAATGAAACATTTACAAGCCGGACCAAACATTAACAATTAATCACCGAGGTGCGGGTATTTGTAACGGTTACGCTATTTCAGACACTCAAAATTCGAATAGACATCCGCGGCTGATGGAGGCGTTTGGGGGGCAATTCTGGCGTCAGTAGAGATGAAGTCACACTTGACATATGCCAAAAAGCTGTCAGATCCCTTTAAAATCTGTCATTTTTTGACATATGTCGAAAGCGAGATGAATCTCGATGAGTGCCAGAATTCGAGTCCTGATAATGGGTTCCTAGCTTTATCCGTCAACGGAACACGACCCTGGGTTGTTAGATGGACTAGAATGCCCGTATTTAAACGCAAATTTAAGCTTCGGTACAATAGAGAACAAGCATTCTCGTATTAAATATTTTTCATTTACCCCTATTTTAATGCAAAATTTCCTTTGATCCTATGTCAATTTCACTATGCATCGATTTTTTATCCAAAAAAGTTTACGTAAAAAAGTTCCTTTTATAAAGTTTTTAACTATTTTTTCTTACTCATTGATTTTATTGGTTTTACCACATAAATCTAAATTTTAAAATAATTCACTAATGATAAAGTACAATTTTTTTTATTTTGGTCGAAAATTCGTTTAGAGGAGTCTTGCAACCCTGAGGTATATCTGTCACTGTCAAATGTCAGTTGTCTCGAGTCGAGTTGTCCATTCAATCCACCAAACAAATTATGTTTTTAGGGCTATAATTAAATATTTTACATACAAAACACTGAATCATGGATGAAGGAAACTCTATTATATACGGTTTAGAACATCAGGTAACCATTTTGCATAAAATAACTACATAAAACCAACGTTTCCTTCGCACCGAAACCTCAGTCTTCTCATTCCACAAATTTACAACACTTTAAGCTTACTATCGACTTGAATTTCAATTTATTTTATAGATTATTGTTTTATCTACCGTTTTCAATAGAAAAATTGGCGTATTTATCTTCTTATCTTATCTATAAGGAGTCCTTTCGGATACACTTCGACCCAGCGGGATCTTTTGTGTATTTACCCCTCCTTCGCACTTAGGCCATCGCTTTTTCCACTTCCTCCATAAAGTGGAACATGTGGTTTAGCGGTAGTGCCTTGAATTGTCCTGGTTCGGGGTATCCATTGCTGAAGAGTTTCATTCTTGTTCTGGCGATTTTAAGCTTTATAGCGATAATATTGTCAACAGACGCGAGCTTTGTCGCCACAGTATGGCGAGAGCGATGCGATTCGTTTTCTTATCGGCACCCAGAGCCTGAAGCCTGGCACTAACCAGGTGCATGTCGTGGAGCTTGAAGAGGACACTGGGGCTCTGCACACCAAGGTACTACCAGATTAAACTTTAATATTGCCCAAAGAAAACCCTGCTAGATGTTGCACGTATAATTTCATTTTATTGGGAAAATTATATCACAATTAGCAATATTGAACCATTCACCATTTATACCCTGACTACAAAGCTTGAGATTCTGGGTTCAATTCCCAGAAGGAGCAAGTATTTGTATGATGAAAATAAATGTTGTTACCTGAGTTATGGATGTTATATGTATTTAAGTATATATTTATCTTTATACGTATGTACGTATATAATGTAAGCTTTAGTTGCTTAATTTGGGACTAGGCCAATTGGTGTTAATGGTCCCAAAATATTTTTATTTATTTATTTATTTCAAGAATCAGCCTGTACATCTCACCAAAAAGCAAGTCTTTGAAATACAACATGGTTATTTGAGATATCTCTTAAATGGCATATACTGTGGCATTTCATGTTTGTAAGCAATTAAAGTGCACTTCAACATTTTTGAAGCATAAATCAGATTATTTTGCATGATCTTGCCAGGTTTTCAAGCACGAGATCGGTGAGATCTGGCAGCTGCGGTGCTCCCCACACGACGCAGCCACTCTGCTCACCGTGCACAATGCCTACGACCCCATTGCCCAGCAGTGTGCCATGGGAGTCTCAGTCTACAAACTGCCCACTATTGAGGTAAGTACTGTCCATTATTGAGCTGGGTACTGTCCACTATTGAGCTAGGCACTGCCTACTATTGAGGGGGCACAGCTTACTATTGAGCTGGGTACTGCCTACTATGTAGGTGGGTACTGTGCATTATTGAGCTGTGTTTTGCCCACTATTAAGTGCTTTGCCTATAGTGAGAGCTAATGCTGACTATTAAGGTGGGTTCTGCTCATTATTGAGGTAGGCACTGTCCACTATTGAGGTGAATGCCTTGCTTACCATTGAGCAACATTTGCCATTACTATTGAGCAATTTGTTTCGTTTTTTTACAGTCATTGCATTTTTTGTTTGAAAGGTTTGCTACCCTTCTCAGTCTTTTAATTTTTTCTGTCAGGTGATACCCAAGGATCTGGATGAACTGAGTGCTATGCAGAGCAGGAATGCCGAGGACCTGGAGCATGTGACCACTATCCACCCGGACGTAAGTCTTGCCTGGCTACTGTTTACTGACCAAGTATCCTTTTTATTTTTGTACTTTATCTTCTGTACATCATATTAAATAAAGTCGCCTCCTTCTGTCCAAAGTACCTGCCTGACCATGCAACGGATTACGAACACACACTATAAAGATTTAGGACAGACCGGAACGGAAAGCGACTACCTTTACTGTGTAATATAAAAGCAACTAGAATTAAATTACAACAATGCCAGTACAAGGTATTTATTTCTCGATCACGTGACAATATCCGAACTCAATAGAATGTGCGTGTGATGCGTTGCGCGGCCGCCGGACAAGTGGACGAGTCTTCTCCGAGCCAGCTCCCACCACGCCGCTGGGCGTTGCCTGTGTGCGTGCAGCGACGTCGGTGTGCATCTCCATCTAACAGGGCTGTGTCACGCAAGAAATCCCGGCTTGTTCGAGCTTTCTTCTTCTAGTGCCCCCTCCTATCGGAGGTTGGCAATCATTAAAGCTATTTTTCCTTTAGAGACTGCTGCTCGAAAGAGGGATCTGGTGCTCATCCCAAACCAGTCTCTACGATTTTTAAGCCAGGAGGTACGTCTTCGGCTAGGTGGTCTGCGGCCCTGTATTTCCCCCTGGATTATGAGCTGAAGCAGGCCGTACTTATCATTCCGCATTACATGCCCCAAATATAACAGTTTCCTTTGCTTGACAGGTCTTAGCAGTTCCAAGCTTTTATTCATTCTCTGCAAAACCGTTTCGTTCCTAACACGATCCGTCCATGATATCTTCAGCATTCTTTTGTATACCCACATCTCAAAGGCTTCCAATCTCTTGCACATGGTCTGGGTTAACGTCCAAGCTTCAGCTCCATACAGAAGAACGGAAAATATATAGCATCGTAGTAAGCGACACCTTGCGGAGAGTTTGAGATTACGGTTGCAAAGGAGATGAGACATCCTGCCAAAGGCTTGCCGGGCCTGCTCTATGCGATATTTGACCTCTGTGTTCGAGCTTTGCATCTACTAAATTCGCTCCTCGAATTGGCCCCTGGCTGTGATGTGTTTGCTAGTAGATGGTTGGACGTATGTGACGAATGCTTGAGGTTCTGCGAGACGATGGATGTACGGCCTTCTTCTGTGAATTTGTAATTACTTACTTACTTCCTTTGTCCTTATGTGTTTTCTTTATATAAAATTTGTATTTATTCTTAGTTTCATAGTGCTTTGGTTTTACCGTTATGCTGTGATTTTTTTTTTATATATAATCATGCTATCGGCTTCACAAGCCATAAGCAGATCTTTTGAATGACGAAGCATGACTTGGGAGGGCTGTTCTTCCAGTGAAGAATCTCCTCTTTTCGATTACCACATGTTCATGTGGTCAGGTCATATATATGGTGGCGTTTGAGTCTCCTTCTTTGCAATGGTTCACCGAGGACTGTTGCCAGGCTATTGATGTGTGTGTGGATCCGGTTTTTATAGGTGGTTGTCCGTTGCTCTATTTCTTCTTTGATTGTGTTCATTTTGAGATAGTCATGCAGCTCAGTCATCCTGGTGAACCAGAGAGCATTTGTGACGGCTTTAAGTATCTTGTTTTGAAAGCGCTGTAGAATTTCTATATTTGAGTTCTTAGCTGACCCCCAGAGTTCTATTCCATATGTCCATACGGGTTTTAGTATTGTCTTATATATGAGCACTTTGTTGGTTAGGGATACATGAGAGTGTATACTGAGAAGCCACTGTAGTTGTATAAAGCGCTGATTTAATTCATCTCGTTTCTTTTTTTTGTGAGTCCTCCATATCTGCTTTCGGTCAAGGTGCATGCCGAGATATTTTGCTGAGTCACCGTGTGGTAGAACATCATCTCCAAGTTTGACAGGTGCACAATCTTCTCTACGTAAAGAGAAGGTCACGTGGATGGATTTGCTTGAGCTAGCCTTGATGCGCCACTTACTCATCCATTCATGTAATTTATTTAGGTGTCTTTGCAGAACTTCTGAAGCCTTGATTGAGTCCTTGCGACTGTGTAGCGCAGCGGTATCGTCAGCGAACGTTGCAGAGACTACATTTTCGGTGGATGGCAGTTCTGCCGTAAAGAGTAAGTAAAGTGTCGGTCCCAAAACCGAGCCTTGCGGAACACCTGCTTTCACATTAAAAAACTCTGAGTGTGAGCCATTCACTTTAACTCTGAAGATTCTTTGCTCTAGGTACGATTTCAGAAGCATGTACAGGATATGCGGCAGTTTTTCCTTTACTTTGAAGAGTAGTCCCTTATGCCAGACTTTATCGAAAGCCTGTTGGACATCAAGGAAAACAGCTGAGCAGTATTCTTTATTTTCCAATGACTCTCTGATTTTATGGGCTACTCTATGTACTTGCTCTATGGTTGAGTGTCCACATCGGAATCCGAACTGGTGGTGTGGTATAATGTTGTTAGGGTTAAGAATGACGTTAATTCTTCGTAAAAGATTTTTTTCAAAGACCTTTGAAATTACAGGCAAGAGGCTTATCGGTCTATATGACGAGGTCAGATGCGGTGGCTTTCCAGGCTTCGGTATCATAAGTATTTCTGATACTTTCCATATACTAGGATAGTGCGATGTCCTTAAGATTCCGTTAAAAAGTTGTGTGAGGAACACAATTGGTTTCTTAGAGAGTTGCTGCAATATTTCTGCTGTAATCAGGCAAAATCCTGGAGATTTGTTTAACTTTAGTTCCATTATGACTCTACGAACCTCCTTAGGCGTGCAACTTGGAAGTGGGGGACTAAGTTGAAGGTCTGTTTCCAGAAATTCTTGAATCTGTCTTTCAACATTGGGATCACCATTGTTTGTAGTGAATACTTCACTAAGAAATGCGCCAAAGGCATCAGCTCGTTCCAAGTCTGTTCTAGCCCAGGCACCACTTGCGAGTTTTAGCGGATGTTGTGCTATTGTTGGTCCTGCTTTACTAGACTTAACGGCGTTCCAGAGAGAATACTCATTTTTAGCTGACACAGATAAGTTCTCAAGTTTGTTTCTTAGTGTGTCATCTTCGATTTCTTTGAGGTAGAGCCTAAGTTCTGATGCTGCCTTATTAAGTGCACTTTTATCTAAAGAAAGTCGAGTGTTGTGCCATTTTCTTCTGAGTCTTCTTTTCTCTAGGATTCTGTTCCTTATATCCCGTGGTATGTTTTTACAACCAACTTCTTTTTTGCTCGGCGGAGTAGCTAACCATGCTGCAGTCTGTATTAAGTTTGTAATACTGAATGCTGCTTCATCGATGTCTTCGTTGTTTTGCAATGGCACTGTGATATATTTGTGTCAATGTACTGTCTAAATGAATTCCAGTCTGTCAACCTGTTAGACAACCTTTCTTTTGTGGGTTTTTCGATAATTGTCGTGCTCACTGTGCTTATTATAGGGGTATGATCTGAGTCACCGTCCAGACAGCTTTCAATACCAAGGTGAAGACTAGAGAGCCCTTTTTACACAAGAAAGTCTAAGAGGTCTGGTAGCTTTTTTGGGTCGCTAGGCCAGTATGTAGGTTCGTCCGTGCTCAGAACTTGCAATTTGTTTTTGTAAATGCTAAGCTTTAATTCTCTATCCCTAGGCAGGGTAAGACGTGAACCCCATTGTACATTTTTTGCGTTCCAGTCCCCTCCACAATACCTGCGGCCAAGCATTTTAAACTACTCCGTGAAGTGTCCTTCTTTTATTATGTGTTTGGGTGGACAATAGACTGCTGACAGTGTTAGTGAACCTTCTTTATCAGAGGTCATTATGGTGGTGGACTGAATATGAGGTGTTTGGTATTTTATTATTATTATTTATTATTTGTAATGCACAGGCAGCTTTAAGCTGGTGCGTGCATATCATTGTCCACTTGTGTTATTGATTTAAATGTTTGTCTAGTCTATTTTTAAAAGAGTTCACTGAGGGAGCACTTATCACTGTCTCGGGTAAACTGTTCCACACTTTCACTACGCGGTTCGCCAGGAAGTGGTATCTGGGCTTGCTGGTACTTCTAGTTTTACTTGCTAGTATTCTGGTAGTAAAGTGTGTTTGATGTTCTTTTTAACTACTTATTACAGCCGTGCCAGCGTGAGCAGTTTCATCGGGATGAGAGGTAATATGCGTATAATAATCCGTTATTGCAAAGTTATTATTCACGGTTAGGTGAGCTTCAGACACTAGCAGGACGTCTATTTGGTGTATTTTCAATAGCATATCTACCTCACTATTGTGTTTTGTGAGGCCATTAACGTTCCATACAGCAATTCTTAGGTTAGCCATTAATGTAACGAAACGAGTTTGTGGATTACTGTTGTAAGAAGTTTCAAATTTAATGAATAAAAAAAAGTAATTAAATGTAAAGAAAGATAAAGAAAGATAAAAATTACGTTTCACTGACAGAAACCCGAGGAAGAGGTCCGCTGCGCCGAGTGGCACTCTACGGACCCGAGCCGCGTGGGCGTGGTGTACGAGGGCGGGCTGGCCGTGGTGGACCTAACGACGGGCGCCGCCGTGGCGCGCGCGGCGCCCGGCGCCCGGCGCGCCAAGCTCACCGCCGGCAAGTGGAACCCGCACCAGGGACACTGCCAGGTCGGGACCCGGACTTTTATACAATGGAATAGAATGTATTTATTTAAAGTCATTTTGACTCTTTAACCCGTGAAGGGCCCTATGATCACAGGTCTGATCATAACTTTTTTGGCCTATGATCACAGATACAAAATAATACAACATTGAATCTAATTTTAATTAAAAAATGACTGATAAACATAAGATGTTGGTAGGCCAATGCATTCCTTTAAAGCCAAGTCATGTATTTAGTAACACTGTCCGAAAATTATTATTAGATTTTTTTTCATTTCAGTAATATTTCCATAAGGCATTACTCGATCATCCAAAAGTCCTTGTGATCATAAATTATTTGAAAGAATTTTCAGTAGTCTTGGTATTTCAATACCATTAGTATGTTTTACAAATGCATAATCACTTCCCGTCAGGTGACCTGACCCGCATGCTTGTTTACCTCCATTTTACTTTTTTTTTAGTTCGCGGTGCTCCAAGACATGCACATAAAGTGTTACGACACCCGGACCGACGGCAGCAAGCCCGCGTGGGGCATAGACAACGCACACAGACAGCTGGCCAGAGATCTAGACTTCAACCCGAACAGGTCAAACCACATTAAAAAAACGGACTCGCGCAGCGAGGGTTCCGTGCAAACCCACACAGTGATTGGAAATAACATCGCTCTGAAACGGCTCCATCTAAAACAACACACTTTTTTTTGTGATGTAACTGCAAATTTACTGTTTTCGTATTTTTTCCTGTATTTGTGCTGTAAGCCCTTGCTTCTTGCCAAATTACGTGGTTCTAGGTCAACGGGAAGTACCCTATAGGGTTCGAATTTTTACAAATGTTAAAATATGCAGCATATACAGCCATATCTTTTGATTCCATTGACTTAGAAAGTTGATTTTTTCACAGCTCTAAGGGACTGCAGACCTGAGTATTTGATATTAATTTCAACTCGTTACCTCCACGCGTTCTTGAGAAAAATGGTCTTATCAGACAGACAGACGGACGGACAACAAAGTGATGCTATAAGGCTTCCGTTTTTCCTTTTGAGGTATGAAACCCTAAAAAGGATTTTTGGAGAATGCTGTAACGAAACAAACCACGATTAATGTGTTTGTGTATCAGTGACGGTAACATCTGTTTTCTACTGTAGACAGTTTCACGTGGCGAGTGCGGGCGACGACGGAGCCCTGAATATCTGGGACTACAGGAACGGCAAGGAGCCTATATTCAGCAGGAGTGACCATTCCCACTGGTAAGCTTAAATAGCTTATTATGCACTAGCGATCCGCCCTGGCTTCGCACGGATACCATCGGGATATAATGTACATGGATTTTGGACAAGTAGGAATGGATAGCGACTTTACTTTATAAAGTCAAAAGTCAAAGTCAAAATATTTTATTGCATAAAGCACATGTCAAAAATGAAATAATACATTAAAATTTATACAATTATTAAATTTTTACCAAACACATTATTTTACATTGACAATTTAACTATGTAAAGATAGTATGAAGCATACACCTATGCTATGTTTTTTTCTAATGGACTTGCACTATTAGACTTTGCTGGCTTTTACAGCTTATTAGAGCGAGGGTGAGCAGCCGGTAGGACGCTCAGCAAACTTATCATATATGTTCTATGGTTTGGGACTAGTTGAATCGTTCTGAGTTGTCCCAGGATATCTAATTTGGGCAGGTTTTCATTAAGAATGGCGCTAGGAAACGCAATAGTGGCGAGATTGGATCCCATTGTGCTGTTTATTGTGATCATTTTTTCCCCATTTTTTTATGTTAAGTTATTGTGATGATTATGTATATGGCTCTACAATCTTGTTTTGAAAGGAGAAAAAAAAAAGATAAACAGCTGAGTTTCTTCTCAGCAGAACCTTCCATTTTCCGAAGCGCTAGTAGACAGACATTTAAAATAGCCTATATAGCCTACTTCCGAAATTAATTGTTCATTTTAATTTTCACTGAACCGTGTGTTTCTGTTCGAGCAGGGTGTGGACGGTGCGCTACAACTCTTACCACGAGCAGCTGCTGCTGACGGGCAGCTCGGACGCGCGCGCGCTGCTCACCGCCGCCGCTAGCGTCTGCCGCGATCCCGACAGCGACGGCAAGGGGCCAGTGTGAGTGCCGCTTTACTGTGTGTGTTGCGTTACTGTGTGCCGTTTTACTGTGTGTGCTGCCTTATTGTGTGTCACTTTACTGTGTGTGCTGCCTTATCGTGTGCCGCTTTACTGTGTGTTGCCTTATTGTGTGCCTCTTTACTGTGTGTGCTGCGTTACTGTGTGTGCTGCCTTATTGTGTGTCACTTTACTGTGTGTGCTGCCTTATCGTGTGCCGCTTTACTGTGTGTGTTGCCTTATTGTGTGCCTCTTTACTGTGTATGCTGCCTTATTGTGTGTCACTTTACTGTGTGTGCGGCCTTATTGTGTGTCACTTTACTGTGTGTGCGGCCTTATTGTGTGTCACTTTACTGTGTGTGCTGCCTTATTGTGTGTCACTTTACTGTGCGTGCTGCCTTATTGTGTGTCACTTAACTGTGTGTGCTGCCTTATTGTGTGTCACTTTACTGTGTGTGCTGCCTTATTGTGAGCCGGTCCATTTTTACTTCATCCACCAACTGGTTATCATTTCTAAAATATTTTTTCTTATTTCGACATACTTACTATAATAATATACATTTTTTTAATGATGATCTACATTGATTTTAGACTTTATCCCATTTAAGTGGATTACCGTATCTCTTAAGTAAAACTGACGACGTATGTCAAAATACAATGGTGCGAAAACATTTTATATGAATCAGGCACATAACGGATCTTTTGTCCACTTTAGCTTTACCAATTTTTTTTTGTTATACCCAGTTTGGAAGACGGGGTGCTCCAGTCGTACGAGCAGCACGAGGATTCGGTGTACTGCGCGGAGTGGAGCGCCGCGGAGCCCTGGACCTTCGCCTCGCTCAGCTGCGACGCGCGGCTCGTGCTGTCGCGCGTGCCGCGACACTTCAAGTACAAGATACTGCTGTAGGATGACAGGCCTTATCTCAAACCCTGGAGAAGGGGCGCCACTATCTAGTTTCTGTTCTGGTTCGAAAAAACCGTAGATCCGGGGCTGTATGACGGACCAACCACGATATTTGTATATAAGACCGTGAATCCTATTTATGGCATAAATTTTGTAGATACTACATACCGTATAGATGTACTATCAACAAAATGGAACCCTGACCTACCATGGAACTATGTCAAAGCGACGTTAAATAAAATCGTAAGGGCCTCTGCTAAGTCGCGCGGGTGCACGCCTATCGAACAATAGTATGAGCTTAGTAGTCCACGGCGACGTCAATTGACGCTTGCATGCAACCTACAAAAGACGACAGGCGTATTTTGCGTCCTAGGTGTGTCCACGTAATCGTCATGCAATCGTCAACCAAGCTACAAAACGGTTAGTCCTTCTAAGTTTAGCATCGCGAAAGCACGTGTTTTCATTGTGAAAATGTCAAGTGATGATGAAGATGTGATTATAGCATACAACTTTATAGAAGACGACGGCGGCGTAAATTGTATTGGCTTTATCCATTTATTTATACATCAAAAAAAATTATTAATTGTTGATTATCCGTTAAATGTTTTCTCGAGTATTCTTTTAACTTGTTATTATACAGACAAGGATACTGTTCAATAATGTGAACAAAATTGGCTGCTGAGTCCGCCATTTTGCAAAAAAAACACGGGTTTGCGTCTCGCAATGTAGCTTGAGTAATGACATGCCGCTGCACGAGCTACATGACGAACGGCTGACGATACGCAAATGCGACTTTGACGCTCCGTGGACACAGTTGCGTTCTTTTCTACGCAAGATGCATGCAATCGGCACGCAAGCGTAAAATGACGAAAGCGTGCGTCTGACGTGCAGCTACGTGGACAGTAGGCCTTAGCGGACGCTCTCATACTATTTTAATAGCACAGGCTTGTAGAATCCATGGGCGAAATACACTGTAAATAAATGTTAAGTAAATCCATTATATATACAAAAAATATTGTTTTTTTTACTTATTCTCATATACATTCCAACACCTTTTATCTGACCACGCAAAGGTTACGGGCGGGCTACCAGGACTCCCGCAAAAAACAGGCGCGCGGCCAAAATGTAATTTATACAATAAAACAACATAATGCGAACCATAAATAATTTTTATGAACTACATCCTCTGAGCTACCCTATTTGCTACGTTTCTCAAATTGCCATATACTTTAGAAGGAGGCGAGCCCATAATAAGGTTGCATATAGCTCTCCTAGCTAAAGCAATGTTCTGATAGCTTCCCAGAATATGGATCTTGGAGTCTGCAAGGACTATTCTTGTCTTAGTCACATTCTCTATGGTGAACTTTGTTCTGCCTGCTTTGCCAGCCAAACGGCCAATGGCTCGGCCTAAATGGTCTCCTTGTAGAGTTTTGACATCTTTTATTTCAAAGGATTCCACAAAAAGATCATCTAATCTGAGTAGAGCCAGCGCATCTTCAATGTCAAAGCCATAGATGAATGCCTGGAAGAAAAAAGTAATTTATAAATTTTGCTTAGCTACTTGGGTGCTGCTAAGGGGGGGGAGCAGGCAGAAGTAGCTGAGCTTAGAACAAAGTTAAACGGTCTTACACTACTAAATTAATTAAGTACACAGTACCAAGAATCAGTTCATATTTCTCCCATAGCCTTCATCACACCCCTGCCCTGCCTCATTGGCTACTCTACACTATTTTTTAATTAAAATGGGCATATTCTCACTACTATAGTAAAAGTAGGAATATGAACATTCTCAAAGAAAAAAGGCCAATTAAAAAAATCAGGTTCTAGTTTGGACCATTTTGCCATTTTGTAGGTAATTGGGTTCTGAAAATAATACATTTCTGACAAGCCTGCCTCCGCCTTTCTTACATTTTATTGTTAATTTTGTGCAATAAAGATTAAATAACTAAATAAAATGGACCACTCATACTCCTGATTGTAACTACTGACTTAAACTACATTATATGAATCTCCATCAATCATAAATGATTCAAACACTAAATGGAAAGCTAGTAATTGAGTTTTTATACAAAATGGCAATTAAATGACTTACCTTGACAAAGTCAGCAGCCTTCTGCAAGTTTGCAATGTCTTTTGTTTCTGGCCCGACTCTGATTTCAACATTACGTGTCTTTGTGTTGAAACGGACCTGGAGGAACAGGTGCTCAACAATTGGAGTGAAGATCTTCAACCAGGCCTCCTTGAGGGGTGTATATCTAGAAAATAATTTGTTTTTATCTGGATTAGGTAATAAAAATATATATTTTTTTAATCTAAAATATATTTTTAACTGGGGCAGAATGGTAAAATCCCAAAGCACAAGATACAGTACTTAAAAAACGCTGCATTGCATAACATTATAGTTTTTGTTCCAAAGGGTTAGTGCATTCCTCTTAACAAAGTTGAGGGTTCAACTTCAACTTTTTAGTTTATGGCAACCGGTCGCTTTTAGGGGTAGCAACCATTTCTGCCAATGACTCCTGAAAACAGCGTAGTGTCAAATATTCTTAAAATAACTCAATGAAAGTGTTATTTTAGAGGTTATACCTGTGAGCAGGAACTGCAACTTTTCTCATATTAACTTTGCTTTCATTGGGCTCCTGGTTTTTCTTCGCTTTCTTTGCTCTAGGGCGGGTATGTTTAGCCTTTCCCTGAATGCCATTATGCTCCTCTACCTCCATAACATCCCCCGATTCCGACACTGCTCTTCGCTTAACATTTTTCAGCTTTATTGGCTTCTTTGCCGGCAGGAACTCGTCAACTTTTATGTTTTCAACATCCATTTTTATTTATTCGTAAAATAGAACCACTAAGCAATAAATATGAAAGTGCTTTTATTTATTTATCGTAAAACCCAAAATCACACATGGTTCGCGAATGACAGCAGCTGTCAAAGAGATTGAGTGAAGGGCGAAACCGTAATTTTCCGATAGCTTTCTTAGACAAAGAATTTAATGAACAGCGTTTTTATCTAAACCTGAAACAGCTTCATGATCCTTTTTTTTTATGGTTTGTGTGAATTCGTCCAAATTCTGATATATAATAAAGGTATTGTTCTTCTTTTTATTACTTAACATGCTTATCCATCATCAAAATATGTTTAAAATCTGATTATCTATAACTTTATTTGACGATTTGGATAATTTAAAGCGCTTAGTTTCAAATAAATAAATAATTTGTGCATTCATACCATTACCATCCAAATAAACCTCCACTGGTTATGTCACAGTTTTAGACGATACGAGTCGAATTTTTATTATGATTATTTGAGGTAAAAGGTAGTTTTATCAATCAAATTAGATATTTATTGTTATTTTACTGACTACTAATGCTGTCTATTCCACAGGTATCATCTCCAGATACCTCAAAACCAGTATGGCTGGTCTCATAAAAACCTCTGTGTTCAAGATTATCAGCCCGAGCCATGGAGGTAAAATAGCTGCTTGCACCTTTATCCAGCACCGGGACATCTCGGGCAAGGCTCTGCGCGAGTCGCTCCCGCCCCGGCCGCCGAAGAAAGCGCCATTCGATTTCGTGAATAAGGATTATACTTGGATCCGGAGTCTCTTCGACAGGACCACGCACCGTTTCGATGAGAACACCAAAGTGGTCGTCGTTGAAGGGCCCGTGGCGGCAGGGAAGACCCAGTTCGCGGCTGCTCTCGCCGATGACTTGGGAATGAAGCATTTCCCTGAGGCGAACATGGATATTCACTATATCCGACCAAATGGGATCGACTTGAGAATCTTTGACAAGGACATCCCTGAAGACACTAGGACCTTTGACCATGTTAATTTCAACTGCACCCCGGACCACCGTTTGGCAGGGAACTTCCAGATTATGATGTACAATGCACGGTACAGCCAGTACATTGATGCATTAGCCCATTTACTTAACACCGGGCAGGGAGTGGTGCTGGAGAGGTCTCCGTACTCAGACTTCGTGTTCCTAGAGGCGATGTACTCCCAAAAGTTCATAAGCAAGGGTGTGCGTTCCGTATATTACGATCTGAGGAATAACACGATCGAGGAGTTGATGAGGCCTCATCTTGTCATTTATCTGGATCTTCCTGTTAACAAAGTAAGTAAATTAAGGCTGACTCAATAATTCATGCAAGTTTATACTATGGGTACGAAACAATGGATATACATACATAGATAATTGCATGAACATTTGGTCAAGTATAAATAATTAATAGATTCAGGCGTTACTTTGCGGAGGTCCATATCAACAAACTGGAACAAATTACCTTGCTACTCCGCGAAACCAGTGCCGGGCTCGTGCAATAGCTGCGTCTGTGCGACACATATATGTTCATGCAAGAACCCACCCTCCTCCGCTTCCACACGAAACAACATATATCACACAGACTCAACTACAGACCACCACCACTAAACACTAAAAGTACACGATCGACGCGCGTTTCGCCTCTATACGAGGCATCATCAAGATCTAACAGACCATTCACTACTTGAACGAATGGAGTACGCCATTCGTTCAAGCGTTAGAGGAGTAGCAAGGTAATTTGTTCCAGTTTGTTGATTTGGTCAAGTATAGACCAAGACCCTAAATCATCAGATACCTGGAAGAACTGTCAATTTAGAGTTTTTAACATCCTTTTAGGAGCAAAATAAATAAATGAATAAATATCTCGGGACAATTTACACCAATTGACCTAGTCCCAAACTAAGCAAAGCTTGTACTATGGGTACTAGACAACGGATAAATATACATATATAGATAAATACATACTTAAATACAAATAACATCCATGACTCAGGTACAAACATTCGTATTCGTCACACAAATATTTGCCCAAACCAGGATTTGAACCCGGGACCTCTTGCACAGTAGGCAGACACATGTGCCACTGTGCCATACAGGTTGTCAAATATTTTTATAGAAAGGTTAGTTTTCAAAGCCAAGACTAGAAACACGATTGTTTTAGTGTTCAATTGAAACTAAATTTACAGCCAAAAACAAAGTTTCACATTTGATTCTGGTTTGGGTCAACACTGAATGAAACTTATTCATCTGAGTAACCCAATCTTGGTTAAAATTAAAAATGAGTGAGAATATCATAGACCATAATTAAATACCACTTCTGCAGGCTTTTGTATATTCAGTCTTACTTACCTTTTATTTGGCATTACAAATAATGAATTATGACATTCAGTGATTATTAATTCTGAATTTTTGGGTGTTCCCAATGCAATAATGTCACAGAACACCTTGTGTTAAAAATTAAGAGGGGGCTGCTCAAGAGATCTGGCATGTGGCTGACATGGTCGCCTAGGTGTATTTAAGCCTCAATCAAGTTTTTTTTAACCTTTTCAATGCTACGTCAACACACAAAAAAGAATTGATTCACATGCCAAGCTTTTTTTTGTAAGTTATGAAGTTGGGCCTTATGCGAAAGCACATCCGTATGGTTTTTTTTTTACAACATAGGAAAGCAAACAAGCAAGTGGGTCACCTAATGGTAAGTGATCACCACCGCCTATAGACACCTGCAACAACAAAGAGAGTGCAGATGCGTTGCCAACCCAGAGGGCTAAGATGGAATATCTCTTGTGCCAGTAATTACACCGGCTGTCTTGCTCTCCACGCCGGAACACAACAGTGCAAGCACTGCTGCTTAGCGGCAGGATTAGTGAACAAGATGGTGGTAGCGATCCGGACGGACCTAGCACAAGGTCCTACCACCCGAAAACTGTCACTTTTATATTTTAATTATGTATCATATTTCATTGGTGTTGAACCTGCGGTGCTGATATGACTTGTTGGCGTGGAAATGGTTAACCAAAACTTATAACTAAAGTTCACTCCTTTTTTTTTTACTTTCACACAACATCTCATAGTCAAGGTCCAGGTGTGCGATTTTTGAATCTCACCGGTGACTCACCAAAATAGCCGTTTTTCATAGAGATTCGGTCATTTTGGTGAGCTCTAGTCACCTGGTGAGATTCAAAAATTCCACCCCAGGCTACGCAGATGAAATGAGATTTCATCAATGAAGGAGAAAAATTATTGTTAATCGACCTAGACCCAGCCAAAGGGTGACCCATGACCCATATGACTCCTCTGGGGCATTTACTGTACCATTAAAGGCTTGAATGAGCCAAATGCGTGATGTTGGGTAGGTGCAAGAAGCCATCAAGAAGCGCGGCTGCCAGCACGAGACGGGCGGCAAGGCGCTCACGCCGGCCTTCCTCACCGAGATGGAGCGCCAGTACAAGACCAAGTACCTGCGCGACATCGCCACGCACGCCGAGCTGCTCGTCTACGACTGGAGCGGCGGCGGCGAGGTCGAAGTTGTAAGTGTTTCGGTGTTCGGTTTTAAATTGTTTTATTTTATTTTATTTTATTTTGTTTTCGGTCCTCGGGCTGTGGCAGAATACCAGTGTTTTGCTCTTTTAAGAGCAATGTTGCCCACTGGGCCATGGCCCTTTTGTACTGCTGCAGCGCACACAGACAACAAGTACTCAACAAATTTGTTAACTTTCGTTTTTTTTCTCTCTCCTAAATTGTATGTAATTTTTGATTGTGTGTACTTGCAGTAACAAATAAACGTTTTATCTATCGATCAAGTGCAACGACAATAACACTGTACTGTTGTGGGCTTATCACCGTTCATAATCTTAAGAGGAAACACAAGGGCCGTTTTTCCATACAAACGTCGTCCCCTGTTTCCTCTCTGGATAATGCGAATAGAGCAATATTTTTTTTCCAAAAAATCGATGGCCACTATTATGCATGTCCCTATGTTTTCCTTTTTTCAATAAATTAGTTATTAAAAGAGATATGACCATTCAAAAACTTAAAAAATTGGCCAGATTTTCGGCTGCAAATTAGAAAACAAATTTTACTAGATTATTTAAAAAAGGAAAAAATAGAAACACTGCCAAAGCCTTTCTTTAATTTTTAATGAAAAAAGTAGTTAAATCGGTTAAGTTTTGGAGAAGGAATCAGGGGTCTACGAATCGTTGATTTTGTGTACTTTAAATAGGTATTTTCAGTTCAAGTTGCAGCTGTCTCTATTGCGCTCTGCGGGGGGAGGCTTGATAGATGGAGGCAGCAATAGATTTTACAAATACCTATTTTTCAATTCTCTAGGCCTTGAGGTTTCCTCTTAAGACCACATATAGATCAAAAACTTATAGACTGGTTCACTTTTCTCAAAAGTGGCCATTTTTTCACTTCTAGCGGCATTTTGGGAAACATTTGGCCAATTGTGTTTTTTTTACTAATTCGGACCTGCTGAACACGAATATCGAGGTTGGCATTCCTGAATTTTGACCGGAAGCTCAGAATTCAAGATGGCGGCCAAGATGGCGGACGCTTTCTTACTAGTACGATTTTTTTCGTGTAAATGCCGTTTTCGGGGTTATTTTTATCATAGAATGCGAAAACAATTGTTTTAGAATGTTCAACTAATTATTTAGCCCTGGCAGAAGCTCAGAATTCAAGATGGCGTCCATGATAGTGAACATTTTCTCAATTTTTCGATTCCGGACCGACCTTTCGTTTTAGGACTGTTAATCGGGTTATATTTGTCGAATAATACGATTATGATAGTTACACAGTGTTTAAGCAACTACTTAAACGTTAGAGAATAAAAAACTACCCCCAAAACATGGAATTATTTTCAGTGGAATGCCCTTACATTTGACAAAGTTCATGTTTTGATATGATGTTGCATGGATAATCTTTGTGTTTTTATTGTATATATTTGCCGATATTTCTGGTTTGGCCCTTAATTTGACGTTTGATGAGTGAAACTAGGTTGTTGAAGCTATTTACTACTTTTAGGTAAATGCAATAATATACAATATATGCCGCGAGAACAGGTAAACTACGCTGCCCGAAGGTAATGACGAATGAAATATCTATTATAGTACTAGACTATTCAAAAATTATATTAATCATTTAATCATCATCATCTTTTCATTTTCGCACACATTAACATAGCCTTTCGGCATTTGCAAAACTTTGTTGAAAAATCTTTTTTGCAACAGCAAAGAACAATATTGGTAGCAGTCTTTGAAATAGGTTCCAGTGTGGTGAAAAGGGGATGTAGCCGTCTATTTCTTTCTTATATCTGCAGTCTGTAATTGGTGACAGAAAGGGGCCTGGCAGGTGAGCGTTCTCCCTTTCGGAAGTTTGGTAGTAATTTCATTTAATATGATCTATGATCAGCGAAACAGACTCTGGGTTTTTTACTTGACCAAATAAGCGCGACGTTAGTTAAAACTATTGAGTCAGCTACCTAAAGAAGATAGAAACCAAATTAAATTGTACGAGCCAAGTCGACGTCGGTAACAATAACAAAGTAACTTGAACTTACAAGTAATACAAACCTTGGACAATATTGTCGTATAAGATATAATCGCACCGTGCTTCTCAGATTGAAAAGCACGGTGCTAAGCGAGGATCACAGAGAATTGCTTTTGAAACACCTATGTAAACATGATGTGACATCACTCCCGGTGATCGCTTGAAAGGCCGGTAAACTCTTCACTGGTAAGTCAACTGGTAAGAAACTCTCCATTGGCTATGTATGTCATGAACAGGTACAAAAACTCTCTTTCTTGCATTTCCACTCATTAACCATACTTCATTTGCATGTATTTTATCCAACTGATAATGGAGCAATAGAAAGACATTGTGTGTAGCAGACACAACAGTTTGCTTTGCAGTACTTGCCACTGCGTTCAGAACAATTCATGTGTCTCCTTTATGGTGAAAACTTTCGAAGGAGGAAATCGGTGTTGTTTGCTGGTCTTTAAGGACAAATGGAAGAAAGAAATAGACGGCTACATCCCCATTTTCATCACGCTGGAACCCATTCTAAAGGCTGCTACCAATAAATATTGTTCTTTGCGGTTGCAAAAAAAGATTTTTCAATAAAGTTTTGCAAATTCCGAAAGGCTATGTTAAGTGTACCTCAATGTGTTACTGTTCCGGACTTTGTACAAATTCGTGAAAAGATGATGATGATGAGGATGATGAGTATGATGATTAATATAATTTATAAAATTCTGGTATTATAATAGATATTTCATTCGTCATTACCTTCGGGCAGCGTAGTTTACCTGTTCTCGCGGCACATATTGTATATTATTGCATTTACCTAAAAGTGATAAATAGCTTCAACAACCTATTTTCACTCATCAAACGTCAAACTAAGGGCCAAACCAGAAATATCGGCAAATATATACAATAAAAACACAAAGATTATCCATGCAACATCATATCAAAACATGAACTTTGTCAAATGTAAGGGCATTCCACTGAAAATAATTTCATGTTTTGGGGGTAGTTTTTTATTCTCTAACGTTTAAGTAATTGCTTAAACACTGTGTAACTATCATAATCGTATTATTCGACAAATATAACCCGATTAACAGTGCTAAAACGTAAGGTCGGTCCGGAATCGAAAAATTGAGAAAACGTTCACTATCGTGGACGCCATCTTGAATTCTGAGCTTCTGCCAGGGCTAAATAATTGGTTGAACATTCTAAAACAATTGTTTTCGCATTCTACGATAAAAATAAACCTGAAAACAGCACTTACACGAAAAAAAATCGCACTAGTAAGAAAGCGTCCGCCATCTTGGCCGCCATCTTGAATTCTGAGCTTCCGGTCAAAATTCGGGAATGCCAACCTCGATATTCGTGTTCAGCAGGTCCGAATTAGTAAAAAAAACACAATTGGCCAAATGTTTCCCAAAATGCCGCTAGAAGTGCAAAACGCCGAAAACTGGACCAGTCTATTAGTATATTGATATACTTTTTTTTCGATTTGTCCATGTTCAAAACCTTTGAATCCGTTTCACTCTTCACTTTTAAGTACATCTTAGGTATAAAGAAACAAAAAGTGAGAATTGTATTTTTTTAGTTTAATTTATTTATTCAATCAATATAAAATAACATTAAAAATTGCATAGAATGTCAAATTAATAACACGAATTAGAAGAGGATTTGAAAAATTAAAATAAAATCTTTCGTAATTTTTAATTTCCATTTATTACTTTAACAATATGTCACTCAACTAATCAAATTATAGTCGAGATACTGATTGTGGATTGTAATAAAGGAATTAGCTAGCCTAGTGTATTTTAAGTTTTACGGCATAGATTAATTACCTAATTTTAGTATTTTCTTATGTTTTCGCGACTTGTAGACATTGAAATAAAACAATTTAAACGGTTTATATCGCGTGTATTGTAACGAATCTAATTCCCAACGTTCGAGCCCTTTACAGGTCTCACAAAAAATTTTAGAATACAAACTACCCAATTTTGAAAAATAATTAAAAAAATTATAAAACTAAATATGAAATATGGACTACAGGCGAAATAATAATAAAAAAAACTTTATTGCATTTCACAGAAAGATTCTTATAATGTATACATACAGTAAGGTTAGGACCTCCTAGTAAGTTATAAACTTGTCGCACCCTTAGAATTAAAGCGACTCAATTCTAAATATGATATTTCCCAAAATTAAACCCTATGTCTTTTAATTAAGGTGATATTTTGGGACGTGTATGAAGAAATGGGTCACTTTAATTCTAAGCGTGCGTTGTGTCAGGAGACCCTGCTCTTCTTAAGCTAGTACTTTTCCCAGGAATGATGAACAAATAAACACACAACTCGTTTTTCAGGTGGTAGAGGACATTGAACGTCTTAACTTCGAGCAGTACACGGAGCGCGAGGAACCCAAGATGAAGGACTGGCGTCTGCCGCGCGAGGTACCACTCTGTGTTCAGTGACGTACCACGGGGCTAGGCGTTGCCGTGCCCCGGGCCCCCATGCTTAGGGGCCTCTGGCCACTAACTCTAGGTGTCCTCACAAATATTATCTGACCTCCAGATTTCTTTTATGAGTTTTTTTATATAGAAAGGCAAACAAGCAAGTGGGTCACCTGATGGTAAGTGATCACCACCGCCTATAACCCACAACACCAAAGAAATTGCAGATGCGTTGCCAACCCAGAAGGCTAAGATGGAATACCTCTTGTGCCAGTAATTGCACCGGCTGCCTTGCTCAAAACGCCGGAACACAACAGTGCAAGCACTGCTGCTTAGCAGCAGAATTAGCGAGCAAGATAATGGTAGCGATGGACCTTGCACAAGGTCCTACCACCCGCATTTCTATTCTGTTCTACTAGAACAGAATAGAGAAGAAACAGTAGATCTGGGCCCAGCTGTACTTCTAAGGCTGACCATAGTCGGAGTCTGAAAAAGTTGCGTATGTGGTAATACAGTATTCCACTCTAAAATCGAATGGCATAAAAGTGCAAAATTGTTGTAGACGACCACTAAAGAAATAAACATATTTATGTCCAAAGAAGTAGGTAAAAAAACCTGATGTTTTAGAAGTTACAGCGATACAAAGTTACAAAATATGATGAAGAGAAAAAGTTCTTTTTTTGTTTCGAAATAAGTCACTCGGATCCAAATAAAAAATGTAGAAAATTTTTGTATGTGAGCAATTAATTAAAAGCTTACAATATTAAAATAAACACGATTTAGTGTTGGCTCCATACAAATTATTATAGTGACGTCACTGGCCCTGTATGCAGCGCGATAAGAGCGTTTTCGCGACGCACGCCCGTTGTTATTTTATAACCTTTCGAAAAATAATGATCGTTAAAGAAAACTAAAAACACAGTTTTTCTTCTTTTAACCAACTCTATCAATTTTGGAAATAATAAAGTCATTAGAATCAGTGACTTGTTATTAATAGACAGGTTATACCCATACAAAAACTCCAAGAAAAATGATCCGAATGCAGTGGCGAACATACACATGCAAAATGTTTCGTTTTTACTTTTACGCACACATAGTGAGCTGTGTAAAAGGGACAGCGTGATTAAAACCTTATAAACAAAGAAGACAGCTAGTATTTACCTGTTGCGAATATTTTTCCAACGGACCAATCACGGCCTTGCAGGGTTTTGAAATTTGGAATTGACCGCAAACACACAGCTTAGGTTAACATGCGCACCGTTCGCTTGATGCTTTGCGACTGAGGACACTGGTGCTATTTAACTCCAATAGGGATGTCTCCTGGGTTAAAACAACAAGATTCTAATTAGTCCGTCAGTTAGATTATAGAAAAATACTCGATACGTATTTTTTTATTTGTCCATACGAATAATATTGACAAAGATACAGCACATTCAAATTCAGGAGTAGGGGCTCGTGACGTCACTCTTTCGTAAAAATTTTACGATATAATGACGTAGCGCAAACTTTCGCCGCTCTGTAACTTTGTTATTTTAAGTTTTAGAAGCAAAAGAAAAAATACGTATCTACTATTTTCTGGCGTTCTAAAAGATGGACTAATTATTATTTTTTAGTCAACATCCCAATTTGGAGCTCGCTACGGGAGCGCTCGTAACCTATCTACCTTTTTTAAATATCGTTGATTAGAGTACCGTGTTCTAACGTGTCTGGTGGCGATGGCAGATGGAGTGGGCGGACCAGCGCATGCTGTACACCAACCAGAAGCACTTCCTGATGAACCTGTTCGCGCTGCCGCGGCTCGACGTGCCCGAGCTCATCACAGGCCCCGAGGACGCCTACGAGAGAGAGAAGGCGAGTCCCTATACCAGCGTTTCCCAGCCTTTTTTGTGTCGAACCTCGCGCCAGGGATTTTTTTTTATTACTAAAAAAAATTAAACAAAATAAAATGAATAAATAAATCACCATCATCATCTCAGCCACAAGAAGTCTACTGTTGAACATAGGCCTCCTCCATGGATTTCTAAAGTGACCGGTTGGAAGCAGCATGCAACCAGCGCCTTCCTGCCACCTGTATGAGGTCATCGAAGCATCTTGTGGCTGGTCGTCATACGCTGTGCTTGCCAATACGCGGCCAATTTTCTTGATCTTTTTTCATTTGAGAATAAATAAATATCTTGGGACAATTTACACCAATTGACCTGGTCCCATACTAAGCAAAGATACTAGACAATGGATAAACATACTTATATGGATAAATACATACTTAAATACAAATAACATCCATGACTCAGGTACCAATATTCGTATTCGTCACACAAATATTTGCCCATACTAGGACTTGAACCCGGGACCTCTTGCACAGTAAGCAGACACATGTGCTACTGTGCCATACAGGTCGTCAAAAAACGCAGTCCCTTATATCTCTGGTGCAATTGGTGACTTTCATCCCTTGGTTGTCAATTTACTATTATCTTTTCAGGTAATCTACAACCACCCGGCTTTCGAGTATGAAGTTGGGTACAACAAGACAGATGGAAGTACTCTTACTAAGCGCACGATGCCGAAGTACACCGAATATATTTAAATTAATAGAACATGTTTAGTATGGTGAATAAAGTTATTATTTAATTTCGAGTTTTTTTTTTCAAAATAAAATGTGTGAATGGTTTTTTATACAACATAGGAAGGCGAACGTGGGTCACCTGATGAAAAGTGATCACCACCGCCCATAAACACCCGCAACACCAACGATATTGCAGATGCGTTGCCGCCCCAAAGGGCTAAGATGAATTACCTCTTGTGCCAGTAATTTTACCGGTTGTCTTGCTATCCACGCTGGAACACAACAGTGCAAATACTGCTGCTAAGCGGCAGGATTAGCGAGCAAGACCGGTAGCGATCCAGACTGACCTTGCACAAGGTCCTACCACCCGCAAATACGCATAAATCGAGTGGAAGGGGTATGTTTGCGCATGCACATTTCTACTAGAAACCGGCTACTGCGCAGTCAAGGTCAGCGCTCAAGAAGCTTGCCAAGAACTGTAATGATAGTTGACCATAGACTAAAATAAAACAGATTTAATATTGATATTGCGTTTTTATTAGTCAAAATCCGTATAAAACGTTATTTGCTAATGTTAGGTCCATATACAGCACCACAATCTAGCGTCTAGTAAATTAAAAAACTTCCTAGTAGACAACCACATTGGCCACTAACTTTCTAATAAATTCGTAATTAATTATAGTTTATTTCTTTACGTACTGAAAATACAATTTGTTGATTGGTCGAGTGACGTGACTATTTTGTTTACCTTATTTTAAGTACCTAATGAAATAAACTATAGTTACCAGACAAGGTATATACCACAGAGCGGGTAGAATGGCTTTCTATCAAAACCGCTATCACCGATGCATATCACTCGCAAATCACGGCAGAAGGCCACTCCACGTGCTCCGTGGTATGTACAAACCACTCGATCATTAACTGTGGCTGATGCTTGGTAAATGTCAAAATGTACAATGGGTTAAAATGTCTCATTGTCAAATTGTACAAAAAAGTGCATAAATGTAGGTACACATGTTTTAATGAACGAATTATAAAGCAATTAGATGTCATAAAAGCCAGATGGCCTAACTGTAAAAGAATAAACGAAAAAAAATAACAATTAGTCAATATCCCGAAATGTTCGATGGTTATTTTTTAAATATGGCTTTCCCATCTCTAGGTTGAACTGGATTTTGCCTCAATGGGATTGAATGTCCTGTTGCCGAAATGTACAAACGTCAAAAAGTAAATTAATGTGACATACATTCCTAGAAAATCATTCGCATTTTGTACATTTTGACCATGGCATATTCTGTCCTGAAAACTTCCAGACGAGCATGACCTCTAGGACATAACGAATTGTCTTAGAAACATTTATATAAAAGGAAATTTTGATCATAGCGTATTTTGTCCTTAAAATATTTAGACAAAATGGCCTGTGGCCCGTTTCACGAAGCTACAAGTTACAATTTTACAACTCTAAACTGGCAACATTGGTCATTATGCCCATTGCCATTGGTCATTATTGACCAATGTTACCGGTTTAGACTAGTAAAATTGTAACTTGTAGCTTAGTGAAACGGGCCACTGGTGGCACAGACATTTTGTATTTTTTTTACTATATTACATTTAAACCTATTGTGCATTTACCATTTAAACAAAATTACCCATTCCTGTCCGTATGACTCCAAAATTGAGACAGCGGCTCTAGGTGATATTTTTTTCAGTACTTTCACATAGTTGTCATTTGAACGCGCAAGTGCGTTAGTGGCACTTTTTTTATGAAATAGGAAGGCAAACAAGCAAGTGGGTCACCTGATGGTAAGTGATCACCACCGCCTATTGGCACCCGCAACACCAAGAAGATTGCAGATGCGTTGCCAACCCAGATGGCTAAGACGTTCAAAAAGGCGTAGTGAAAGCCTTAAACTAGATATGGGTATGCCACTGTTAAGTAAAGTCGCCACGGCTGACTGCACATCCCAAATAGCGTTATAGGCTGTATAGCAGTTGTATAGAGGTGATCGCCTTTATACAGCTACTAAACAGATTTTATAGCGCTTGTGCGCTATCTGGGTTGGAAGTTTAATAATTTATTCACGCCAATTCACTCAATAGATAATACCTACTAGTAATTTTATAATTATATTGCGATCTAGCACACATTTCACTAAAATAATTATCATTAAATATTACATATTAACTTTGGAATGTCATTAAGCAAGTAACAATTGAAAGTGGTTACGATGCAAATTAAGAAATTCGTAGTTAAACAGTATTAAAATATGGCATCATGTCATCAAGTAAAAGGATTTCTTTTTTACTTCCCAAGTACCACACTAAACGCTATACAGGGTGGAAAAAAAAGCCACATGGACGGCAAGTACTTTAAATAATGGTAATAGCAAATTCTACGCAAAGGAGACTTACTTTTATTTATGAAAACAATAAATACTGCATTTATAGTTTTTTTTAAATTATAGTCTTAACCGAGAATAGAACTAGTCGAATATGACAAAACAATAAAGTTTAAGATACAGATCGAAAGAGTTATTGATTCTGATAATTTATATCTACATGATGATTATTGTAATCGAAATTATTTGTTTTTAAATTTTTTCGATTTTTCTTTTTGTATTTTTTTTACATTCAAATTAAATTTAAAATGCTATATAATGAATGACAACACAAAGAAAAATTAGGGTAATGGCAGGATCCTGCCATTACCCTAATTTTTCTTTGTGTTGTCATTCTTTATATAACATTTTAAATTTACATGATGATGATGATGATGAAACACCACTTTATTGTTTTGTCATGTTTAACCAGTTCGATTCCCGGTTTGGGCAGACGAATTTTCTAAAATCCATAAAGGCAGTACTTATTGTTTTAAAAAAAATTAAGTCTCCTTTGCGTATAATTCGCTATTTCCAATATTTAAGGCTGTTGCCGTCCATGTGGCGTTCATTTTTACCACCCTGTATAAGCTGTATAAAGCCTCTATACCGCTACTATGTAGCTTTTATTACGCTTGTGTAGAACTTGGGTTAGAAGTTAACATATCAATCTTCTATAAACACATTACTTAAATAATTTGTGCCAACTTCTATTAATTAAAGGGAAATAAATTATTTTGTGAAGTCATCGAATTAATTGTAACTACACTCAAGTTTGAATCCAATTGAAGGAATATTTATTTGGTATGACATCAGCTACCGAAGCTGCGAAGTACAATCAGCAACAAAAGTCCATTAACACTATTGGCTTCATTTTGTATGAAATTATACAGCTACCCTAGAAAATATTGTTCATGGACTTCTGTCGCTACATACTGACAACTCTTATAACAGCCAATCAAATGACCTTAGATTGCAAATAGATAAACAAAAGAGTGATTTGATTGGCTGCTTTAAGGCTATGCCACACCGGATGCGTGTGCAGCGCAGCTCCTGAGACACGCGCGTGCACTCGCCGGTTGTAATGTATGAAATTATATGTTGAGATGCCACACCGCTTGCGTTGCGTGCACGTAACGCAGCTCTACGAAACGAGATGGAGCCGTGCTGCATACTCATTCGGTATGGCTTGGCCTATAATCAATCATTAATATGGTAAGGCAATTATTTGATCTTTACCTAAAGGGACTAAGGTAGACCACCGCTGCCGGCGTGTTTTGTGTAGCCGGTAAGTATGAGCAAATGATCACATGTTTGTTTTACCAAGCTCTCACTGACATCTCATATCTCACGACAGCGGTTTCGGTACAAATGACGGCGGTAGGTCAGTTCACTTCAAGGTGGATCGAATCGAATGGGAATTTCAAAATTTTCGCAGTCTCTAATTCATTGTGGATAAATTGTGTGACTTTTTATTCATTTAAGTAGTTTTCTGGTAGTAAACAGTTTCTTAAGGCACTGTGTTTTGTTTTTGAACGTTCAAGCACTTTAAATAATAGTGCATTAAATGCTTAAAGCTCGGTTGAAACTTAAAAGCCTAATTATTTAAAATTAGTACGTTAAATCCCCAAAATCAAAAAACAATTGCGTAATAAACTGAAATATAATTGAGTTGATAAAAAGTCGCTCAATTAGTCACAATAAATTAAAAACTGCAAAATCAAAAATCTCGCCTGATACGAATCCACCTTAACGCTGGGCCACAGCGGTTGCGTACACAACACTGCTCCAGCTAGCTTCACAGAGCTGCGTTACGCATGCGTGTACAGCTCTACAAAGGGAGCTGCATACCGACGGTTCTGTCACTCAACCTCCAACCAATTGACGAAAATGAGATAACTACTTAAGACCGTTATATATAAAGTGGTTATTTCATTTTCAATAATTAATAGATTCAGGCGTTACTTTGCGGAGGTCCATGTCAACAAACTAGAACAAATTACCTTGCTACTCCGCGAAACGAGTGCCGGGCTCGTGTAAAATAGCTGCGCCTGTGTCTATTCATGCAAAAACCCACCCTCTTCTGCTTCCACACGAAACAACATATATCACACAGACTCAACTACACGCCATCACCACTAAACACTAAAACTACACGATCGACGCGCGTTTCGCCTCTGTATGAGTACTGTTTTAGTTTGTACAAGCTAAAACATTTTTCTTTAATCGTATCTGTCAGTACGTCATTCGTTCAAGTGGCGAACGGTCGTACTATTAGATCCGCATGATACAGAGGCGAAACACGCGTCGATAGTGTAGTTATAGTGTTTGGTGTTGGTGGTGTGTAGTTGAGTCTGTGTAATATATGTTGTTTTGTGTGGAAGCGGAGGAGGGTGGGTTTTTGCATGAATAGGAACATGTCGCACAGACGCAGCTATTTTGTACGAGCCCGGCACTGGTTGCGCGGAGTAGCAAGGTAATTTGTTCCAGTTTATTTCATTTTCAATTCGATATACGAGTTTGATTCACAGAACCGTCGATACGCATCCGTTGTTCCTCGACCAACATTCACATGTCCGTGATAGGCACCGACGCTTATATCCCGGCCAGCGGGCGTTAGATGGTAAGTAAAAGGTGCTACATGTCCAGAAGGTACGGAGAGTCTAGGGCTCCGAGGCCGGCGGCGACTCCGCCCTCGTTGGCATCCGCCAGCTTCGTCCGCAGCATGTGCCCCACCTGGCGGTTGCAGAGTATCTTGTCTTTTGTTCTGGAACATAGATAGACAGATAGACATTTTTAAAATTAAATAAAAAATATTAATATTTCTTTAAATTCTGTCATTATCAAGGGGTAGCTTAGATTGAGATAAATTATGTGGGTAGTTTGTAATAATATATGGGGGTACTTTTGTTTTATTTTTAAATTTTGAGGGTAGGCTTTGAGAAAAATAATAAGGGTAGTTGTGCAAAAATATTGGCGGTAGGCGGGATTAAAGAAAAATGTTTTAGTTTGTCAGTACGCCATTTGTTCAAGTAGCGAACGGTCGTACTGTTAGATCTTGATGATGCCTCGTACAGAGGCGAAACGCGCGTTGATCGTGTATTTTTAGTGTTTGGTGGTGGTGGTGTGTAGTCTGTGTGATATATGTTGTTTCGTGTGGAAGAGGAGGAGGGTGGGTTTCTGCATGAATATATATCGCACAGACGCAGCTATTTTGCACGAGCCCGGCACTGGTTTCGCGGAGTAGCAAGTTAATTTGTTCCAGTTTGTTGATATGGACCTCCGCAAAGTAACGCCTGAATCTATTAATTATCTTTATTTGCATACAATAAGTAGGTATATCGAAAGTCATTAGGTGGTACTGAAACTATAGGTAGCTTATTCTGCTATCTGTGTTATAATACTAGCAACAGGTTATTAAATGGTATTAAAGGTTATTTTTTAATAAACACCAGGGGACGCGCACGGCTTCGTTCGCGTGGAATTAGTAGCCTATGTCCGTCAGGAATAGTGTAGCTTTGTATTAGTGAAAGAATTTTTGAAATCGGTTGAGTAGTTCCAGAGATTACCCGCTACATACAAACAAACAAAGTTTACCTCTTTATATTATTAGGGTAGATAGGAAGGAAAACGAGTCAGTGGATCGCCTGATGGTAAGTGATCACCACCGCCCATTAAACCCGCAACACCAAGGATATTGCAGATGCGTTGCCAACCCAGAGGGCTAAGATGGAATACCTCTTGTGCCAGTAATTTCACCGGCCGTCTTGCTCTATGCCGGAACACAACAGTGCAAGCACTGCTGCTTAGCGGCTGGATTAGCGAGCAAGGTGCTGGTAGCAATCGGACGGACCTTGCATAAGGTCCTACCACCCTTATTATACCGCATTCTTTGTCCATAGGCTAGGAACACGTATAATTTATACGTGTTCCTAGCCTATGGACAAGGAATGAATACCCGCGGGTACTTCTCAGGAATGCGATGGCACAATAGTGTTTTTTAAATTAGAGGCAATAAAAATGGAAATTTTCTAACAAATCTACGCTATGCAATATTAATTTTCGTCCATAAACTAGGGACGCGTAGTATATCGTCCACTTACTTTCGCAACCTCGTATCTACCATAATAATTTAACTCCAATGACAACCTCATGTTTAACATCACCGTGTTGGTTTTCTAACTACACAACTCTCGTAGATACGAGGTTCACAAAGTAAGTCGACGGCATCGAGATGCCACATCGCCGGCGTTGCGTTGCGTGCCGGTAACGCAGCTCTGCTACACGAGTGGAGACGTTACCCAATGATGACGCCGAAGATGCCCAGCTCGGAGACCAGGTCGACCAGCGGCGGCGGCAGCGGCCCGCCCGGCCGCACCACGTAGCCTGACACCTACATAACGTACAATAGAATCACTGACCTATAAGTAATGGACTTCTAGTCAGCGTTTAAAAAATGGTCGCATCAAAAGTAGAAGAAAAGTACAGTCAAGGAATTTAATTCCCTACCCATTTCGTTGAAATGGCGTCAGACATTCGCAATGCATTAAGGTCGATATGTCAAACTAACGTCTTCCTCTATAGCTCTTATGGTGATAGTTTGCTATATGATATTGAACCTTAGGTGGGTTGGAAATTAAATTCCTTGACTGTACAATAAATCTGTCGGACGGACGGCGCTGCTGTCAATGCTATTATTTTGTAAAACAAACCTATTTGCAACGAAACTTAATAAATTATTATTTTATTCAGTTAGATGTAAAGTTGTACATCCAATGACTATAAATAGTAAAGTAAGAATTTGCATTTGTAACATTGGCGTCAACCTATGTTTTCATGTCGGGCCGTTTTTTTGCTGTCATTTAATTTGACACTGTACATCCATGCATTATAATATCATTGAATAGAATGAAATAGAATATACAACGTGTAATCGTTAAGTGTAGCCAAGCATTCTGTACATATAACAGATATCAGAAAAGTTCCAACTGATATCGAAAGTGTCTACCCAATGAGTAAAATTACATTAATAACTTTTTTTTTATAAAACCAGAAATATCCCATTAAGTTCAAACCCTTCCATAAATTTAGTACGCCGTTCCGCCGTAAGACTAGTTTATATTTAAGGCCTAGTCATTTCACCATTATCAAATGATTCATGAATTGTTTTATTACAGTTTATTCGTGTAAATAATGAATCTTAAGCACTTTTCCCTTACGACGTTCTTTGAGGCTGTAAGGCCGCAAATAACGTCGTACTAACTGTATGGGAGAATTTAAAGTTATTATTTGGGATATTTCTAGTTTTATTTCAAAAGTTCTTAATGTAATTTTACTAATTTATTTATTTATCAACGATAAAAAAAAATGAAATGAAATGAATCTTTATTGAAGTTCCGAACATGTGTAAACATAATTATTATGTGGTCAGAGGTATGAGATATTGCAACAACATTAAAACAAGAAACATTTCATGACGTACCAGCGGCGGCAGTATCCTCTCCATCAGGATGTATGCGGCGCGCTCCCTGCTGTGCCGCATGCGCAGGAGTGCCTCGCGCACGTCCGCGCCGTACAGGTTGTTCCCACCGCCCTCGCGTTGTGGCTTCAGCACGAATCTGGGACAAAGCCGAGATTAAAAGAATAGTCTTTCATAGGAACGACAGAAATGGCAGGTAGAGAGTAAGAGGAGGCAGCTAGAGGCGACAAAAGACTACAGGGAGACAGATAGAGGGAATAAAAGACTAAGAGAAGCTAGCTAGAGGTAACAGGAGACTAGGATGAGTCAGTTAGAAGCAATAAAAGACTACTGGGAGACAGCTAGAGGAAACAAGAGACTAGGATAAGTTAGCTAGAAGCAATAAAAGACTACGGGGAGACAGCTACAGGCAATAAAAGACTAAGAGAAGATAGCTAGAGGCAACAAGAGACTGGGATTAAATAGTTACAGGCAATAAAAGACTAAGAGGAGATAACTAGAGGCAACAAGGTAACTAAGGGGAGACAGCTAAATGCAATAAATAGATAAATAAAACAAAAGAGATTTTATTCTTCAACACAAAACTTAACATAACAAATAAGTACGCCTAAAATGACCAAGGATTAACAGCCAGAGGCAATAAATACAGAGGGTAGCTAGAGGCAAACAAACTAAGGGTTGATAAGTGGAGCATTAAAAGTAAGGGGGTTCAGCTAGAGACAATAAAAGACTAAAGAGTTAACAGCACGAGAAATTGACGTAAAATTAAAGTTAATTAATACTTAGAGGGGTAACTTACACTTTGTCAAGTGTTAAGTGCTCGTTCATACATTTGCTTCCTCCGCTTGACAGCAAATTTCACACTTCGCAAAGTGTAAATTACCCGTTAAATATTGTCCAAACGGTCAGTTTTGTAACGGCACGTACGACATTTCACATTAATCGTCAGCTAGGTGCCGGTGTTGCTGTGAAGTCACTGACCTCTCGGCGTCGGCGAGCGCCATCTCGACGGCGCGCTCGCCGCCGTCGTCGAAGTCGAGCGAGTAGAGGCCGGTGAAGATGTCCCGCACGCGGCCCGCGCTGGCGCCGCCGCCCATGAACTTCTCGAGCGCGCCGGGCGCCGCCAACGCCTGCTGCACCTTCTTGGTGCCGGCCAGCTGGTACTGGATGGACGGACACTTTATCGCTCTGGAAATGGAAAGTCAAAATGTCAGTGAGACCCGAACTCCAATCAACAACCATCATTATTGATCAACTAACATTCTACAAAGATGATAATCAATATGATGATTATTATTATCCCTCCAGATATGTCTGCTCTAACTAATGTAGTATAATACACTAAATAACTATACCGATCAATTGGCTACTCCTAGCTTCCTTAGTTTCAGTTTCAGGTAATTTGTTCCAGTTTGTAAATCATATTTTAGCAGAAATATAAGTTGCGTATTACTTACGTGGACCGTTCGACCCTCAGCCTCGCGTCCCACTCTCGCGACGACGGATACTGCGCCGGTTCATAGCCCGACCTGTAGTATACCACTGCCACTGGCTTGCCTTCACTATAAGAAATACCATACAGAAAACAACGCTTTAGCATTATTGACTGCCGCCTCCCACAGGCCGCCAAATAGAGGAAACTGAAGGGAATTATATTGGGTTTAAATATGTCAACCACCACGGAAGAGGCAATAGTCTCGTCGTGGAAACATGCATTTTTGGTTTATTTTCCAGGATTCTTGTAACTAGGAAGTTTATAGGAAGTACTTGGTATCGTTGACACGTTCTAAAAACTCGGAGCTGAAAGACTTTGAATCAATGACACTTTTCTCGGGAAAGACTCAACTACAAATTTTTACACAGCAATGCATAGAGTATTTTCTAAATTTCTGAATATATTCTAGTTCATTTTTGATTAGAGTAATCTTATTATATATTAAGGAGATTGGGGGTTACCCAAAGCCGTATAGTACTTACAGAATGAGTTGCTTCTTATCATTAAGTTCAGTCTCTTCGTAAATCTCGTTCAAGGTTCTTCTGTATATCTGAAAAGAGAAAAGCTACATTTAAACACGGCGTCAATCTTAAGTGACAGAAGGCTATTTCACCAAAGTAACATCAGGTGACAACGCCAATTCAGAGTACGTATATTACGTTTCTGTCAGACGCCAAGAGGGATTTCCCTAAGTGAAGTGTCTCAGGCTGATCAGTGGCAAGCTCACCATGATCTCGGGTCTGGTCTCCGATATTTCGAACTCGTGGAAGCGCTGGTCGCAGATGTTGTAGGACACCTCCTCAACCACGAACAGCACCGCGGCGCCCGGCACGCCGAACAGGTCGTAGGCCTCCGTTATACCCGAGCAGAGGCCCGAGAGTGCTTTGTTCTCAGGCATCTATAATAAATAAATTAAATTAAATTAAATTATTTATTTCTTCTATTCATAAAACCAAATTATACAAACGTAACTTAAAAACTAACCTTTAAAATAAACTTAAACTACAAACAAAACTATTAAATTCTAAAAATTCAGCCAATTACTTGCCCCTCACGGGAATTGAACCCGAAGCCTCTAGCTTCATAGTTAAGGTCACTAATAACTAGGTTATCTAGTTGTCTGGTTGTGTCGTTATAGGAAGGTTCCAAACATTTAAAAAAACCGCTTGTTTTTTTATTCAAAATAAAGAGGAGTACTTACATTTTTGATCAGGTCTCCGTGCCCCAACTGACGCAAGACATAACTGAAAAAAGAAACTTAAGTCAACTCAAGGAAAAAAATTAAATGCAACAATTACTTTAAGATATCGGAATAAAGTACTTACTTAACGCTCATACATGCTTAATATAAACTTGTCAGAACATTCGACCTGTCATTGTAACAGCAAACTGACGCATTGCCTGTCACTTTCTATGACATGTTGAACATTCGTTACGTAATTAAATTAAACAGACAACTTTATATAACTATTAATAAGTAACTATATTCTACATTATCTAATTTTAATAAATAACTACGTTAGATAGGATACATGCTACATGTAAAACAAAACGTGCAAAACTGACACGATGATAGTTTGAACAAAACTACAAAAAAACAACTTTCATGCAAACAACTATTACAAAATAGAAAATACGGCACAATACACTGCTTTATAATGCTAAGAAAGAGACAAAACACTTCATGCAGATCCCAAAAGTAACACCAACACGATTAAAATGACATGTTCGTATGTTTTACTTCCATCAACTGATACCCCTTGATAAAATACCTCATGTTTGCCACCGACACATATAATATATGGTATAAAAAAAACTTTCCTTGTCCGTAAAATTCTGTACTACAACAGAACAAATCTATACGGACATAAAATAATACAAGTATTAGTTTAAACTCTATCAAGTGCTGTGTTCCAGCGTGGAGAGCAAGACAGCCGGTGTAATTACTGGCACAAGAGGTATTACATCTTAGCCCTCTGGGTTGGCAACGCATCTGCAATCTCTTTGGTGTTGCGGGTGTCTATAGGCGGTGGTGATCACTTACCATCAGGTGACCCACTTGCTTGCTTGCCTTCCTATCTCATAAAAAAAAGTGTTATAAAATTAATTATTATATCTTGCTCAGGGATGATTTGAGATTATTCAGACTTGCATTGGCGATCTCACGTCAAATAGCGTAACCCTTTTTGCTTGCGTCTAAGATATTTTGCTGAAGAATCGTTGATATAGTGCATTTTATTAAGAATAGGCGCTTAGCTTCAATCTTACTTGATGGTAATTAAATTTGAGGCCGAACACGCTTACTTAGAAGTTTCTACTACTCACTTTTGCTTTAAAAAGATCAAAAGGAACACAGGAAGAGCATTACAGTTCCTAGCGGTGCAAAACAAGATAGATTGCTAACCGTTTGGTGTAGACTTTGGTTAACATAGCCAGGGGGGTTCCACTCCGCACTGTAGGTACGCTCGGCCGCCTTACCTACAGAGTAGGCAAATCGCAGTAGGTTGTCGGCTTGCCGCGCGCTCGCTCGCTAGCCCTCGCTGCGTTAATGTATTTGAAAACTAATGTAGCGCAACCCTACCGATTCGCCAGGCAGTTGCGGGGGGAAAGCGGACGCGGGCGGTAAGTACCTTTTGACGCGAGCCGCCTCGCGAATGTGTATGAAGTGATACGAACTTTTTGTGCGTGTTATAGTTGGTATAAGGGGGAACGGCAACCCCCCCCCCCCCTCCCCCCCGGCGCTTGGTAGACTGGTGGTTTTACTTTTAAAGACGTGAAATGTAAACATGCCAGCGATAACCAATGTTTAAAAACTAATGCTATTACGAGACTACCAATCCTGGATCAAACAAGCGCATAACATTTTTTACTTAATTCAATTCTATCAACAAGAACGGTAGTTAGGTAATTTATGATACAAGTAATTAATGATACTAGTATAGTGCTATATAATTTGTGCTGATACTAAATTGCCTGTCCCATACATGCTTGTCGGAGTTAAGAGTCAGTTGAAAAAAGGTATTGTCATATTGTCTTTGTGGATTGTCATTTATTTTAATTATTTTAACGAATGAGCTGCATTTTTGGAATTGATATCACGGATTTTTTTTCGGTTTCGTCACAATTTAATAATACTAAGAATGCTTTGTGTATAAACACTTCAATGACGATCACACAATTACTCATAAACGCTCACTAAAGTTAAATGTTTATGATGTTTGCCTTAGAAATGAACATAATCATATTTTAGTAAAAGAGGTTTGTATTTTTTTATGAATAAAGTGGTCAGTGTTGGTGCTAGCTGTCGGTATGACTTATGCCCATACCCTATATTCAAACTACAACGGACAGATATGCCTTATTTAACTTTTGACTTATTTCCCACTAGCATTCGCACGCGACTTTATTCGCGTAGAATTAGTAGGCTATGTCCGTCAGGGATAATGTAGCTTTCTATCTGTGAAAGAAATTCTAAAATCAGTTCAGTAGTTTCAAGATTACCCTACATATTTATAAACAAACAAAAAAACAAAGTTTATCTATTTATTATATTGGTGTAGATTAGTGTCGATAGATCATTTGTCGACATTAACCTAACTCTTGGTAGCTCGATTCCACCAAATTTGTCAAGACCGTCTTGGCTTTTTTGACATTACCACAACTTTCCCTGTCAATATTTCATTTCCGATTTCTGTTATATTTATTAACGAACGTCGAAATATAAATTGAATAAATTCAATTTTAGAAACTTCCTGTGTTTAGGTACCTATGTTAATATTTAATCCAATTTTATCATCAATATTGGTATGTATAAAGGGTGTTAACAAATGTAAAAACTCATTCAGAGTAGTCACCACGACCGAAAAACTGAGTAAGGCTGTCGATATTTGAAAAATCAAAAAGTCAAAATATCTCGATAATGGTGGCACTTTTACTAAACCTTTCCTAAGTGCCTCCTATTCGCACGTCACCGATTATCCTCTCATTACCCTGTATACGAAATTCTGAATGTATTTGTATTTAAGTCCAATACTTATGTAGGTCAACGGCTTGAAGCTGAAAGTTACATTCCAAACAGCTGATCACACCTGAAACAGTCTAAAGTCTGTGAACTCTTGCGTTTTTGTATGTACTATGTAATTTTAACCGACAACAAAGTCAATTTTATCTATAGGATTTCAGATATATCCTTTAAGTATAGTTTTGGAGTAAAATTATTCTTTGAAGTCGGTTAAAGAAAAATTGAAAGATGTGTACCCTCGACCAAACCCAGCAATGACTGGACAACAAACTCAAAATGGCACAATTTTGGCATAAAACGAAGTTTCGTCTCATCTGAATAACATGTACACAATTTAGGGTGGTAGATATAAACCGAGCTCGAGTTCCTGTTTCATGTTAGTATGAAACTGGACCTTGAAGTCGGCTAACCCTTAGTTCTATAGTCACTTTGACTGACCAGAGGTGCAATTTTTGAATCTCACCAGGTGACTAGAGCTCACCAAAATGACCGAATCTCTATGAAAAACGGCTATTTTGGTGAGCTTTAATTACCCGGTGATATTCAAATGCAATTTTTGGATTTCTTTAGGTGACTAAATCTCACCAAAATGGCCGCATTTCTATAAAAAACGGACATTTTGGCGAGCTTTAGTCACCGGTGTGATTAAAAAATCGCACTCCAGGGCCATTTGACATACCACAGTCGGTTTCTATTTTAAACCTCCCGATCGAAGACAGAGTAAAAACGAAGTAGTAGATCAACGGTAATCACTTCAAAGTATAATTAATAGATTCAGGCGTTACTTTGCGGAGGTCCATTTCAACAAACTGGAACAAATTACCTTGCTACTCCGCGAAACCAGTTGCACGAGCACGGCTCTGGTTTCGCGGAGTAGCAAGGTAATTTGTTCCAGTTTGTTGACTTCAGTGTATTGTAAAAAGTGCGCGGTGTTAGTATAGGGATCGTTATTAAAAAACACGTTTTTACTCTTCACCAATCAGGAACTCGGAGCTAGCATAACTTTCGAAACCCTTTTCTCTTAAATATTTATTTAAAACAAATCAAACCAAATCAGGACTCCTGCTAAATTATTACTTAGTAAGAATGTTCGATTTTAAATCTTCACTATGAAATGAGTTGATGGACCATCAATATTGATTCTTACAACGCAACGCATTTGCAATCTGCAGGCGGTGGTGATCGCTTACCATCAGGGGACCCAGTTGCTTGTTTGCCTTAGTATTATAAAAAGAATGTGGCTATTGAATCTAATCACCCCAAAATTCAGTTGTCGTCCATTTTTAACACCTGAGCGAGAGACCAACATCCAATTAATAAAATTTTGTACTTCAAAACAATAATTCACACGCCCGTTTAAAAATACTATGGTAGAGTCAAGAATACAATTCCGGATGTCGAATAATCCAGATTTTGAGGCTCTAGCAGTCTAGCATGTTACCTTTTATCGCTAACATAAATCATATATCCCTTTCTAACCAGCTAGCGTGTGCGAGAAGGACGGATGCTTTTATGTGTGCGATAAACACTAGTGTGGTACCACAGCTGGGCCTTGTATATGCGTATTCTTTGACAGCACTAGTTACTCAGATATCAATAAATACGGGCAAGTGAATTATTGTAACGATGGTCATAAAACTCTATTGTTTGTGCTTCAAGGATTTGCCACAGTGGATGCGTTCTGCGGTCTGGGGTGCAGTTTTGAATCTCACCAGGTTTTTCATAGAAATGCGGCCATTTTGGTGAGCTTTAGTTACCTGGTGAGATTCAAAAATAGCATTTTAATCTCACCGGGTAACTAAAGCTCACCAAAATGGCCGTTTTTCATAGAAATGCGGCATTTTTGGTGAGTTCTAGTCACCTGGTGAGATTCAAAAATTGCACCCCAGAGGTCAGGTCAAATTGAAATATGAATAGAAATCATATTGAAATTCATCCTAATGCGGGCTGCGTTCAATTTGACCTGACCGCAGACCGCAGAACGCATCCAGTGTGGCAATTTCCTTTTATCGATGACATAAAGCATTTATCCCGTTCTGACCAGTTTGCGTGTGCGAGAGGGACCAAAGCGTTTATGCACGCGATAAACGCTAGCGTGCTACTATAGCAGATACAACAGTATAAGATAAAAGGTGAAGGAAAACTGTAACAGCAGTTAGGAATACTGATAAGGCTCCGATTGACGTTTTGACCTGATTGGGTAACTGGGTGGTTTGGTTTGTTTCGTTTAAATAAATAGCGTTTGAAACGCCCGTCTGTGTTGCCCTCAAAAATGGTGAAAAGGCTGATCACTGGATAGAACTGTTGCCAACTGTTTTAGGGATTAAGAATTACGCAGTGTTTCTCTCGTACACTTTTTTCCCTTATAACAAGAGAGTTACAGTTAAAGAGTTTGAGTGATAGAGAGAGTAGACTTATTGCCGGTTTCTATATTCAAACAACGAATTGTATAGTCGGCCAAGTAATAGCTTAACCACTTTTGAACCTTATTCCTCTGTTATAAGATCGAAAAGTGGTTAAGCAATTTCTTGATCGACTATACATGTCAATATAAAAATTTTGACACCATGTTCTATGGGAAATCTGTCAATATATACGGCTGGTAGGTAAAACGACCCGTTGCTTAAATATAGTAGGCATTAGTGATTCACCATCTACGAGCAATGCATAGCGAACTTCAGTCTTCCGACACAGGTGGCGATTTGCATCGACCACTAGGTAATGCATCTACCAAAGTATCGGTAGTCAGTAAATGCTAAACACAGCCCTTCCACCAAAACTTCAGAAGGATAAAGACGGCGTTTGAAACGCGTAGAAAACGCCCGTCTGTCTTAACGCAAGGATATTTTACTGTGTACATGTTAATTTTTTTTTTCAATATTTTATGGCCTGGAATCAAAGTCCTTTAAGCCATGTACATGTTAAACGTCACTGACAGTGCAGGCGTGGCAGGTAACATCTCTCAAGTGTCGCCAATTCAACAAAGCACTAAAAAAATACATGCACGTAAACATTAAAAAAAAACTAATCTTACTTAGTCTAATCTAAATACACATATGTAATACAAATTAAAAAAAACGACGTAAAGCGAAGCGTACGGTGTGCACAAAACGTCAAAATAAAGGCATGGACAGAAGAGTTTCGCTGTGGTGTGAAAGAGATGGATGTATAGCGTGCATTGAAGAGAGAAGAGGACAGCCACATGAGAGATGTCGACTGATATTCGCTGCTAAGACGCAAGTTCTCTGGATACTTTGATGTGTTAGCTAATTTGACGGTATAGTCGACAAAGTAATTGCTTGACCACTTTTGAACCTTCTCCCTTTGTAATACGGTCGAAAAGTGGTCAAGCAATTTCTTGGTCGACTATACATTAGACATTATAAAACAAAACTTAAAATCATACCTAGAATTGGTTTCCATTAACAATCATCCAAATTAAACAACAAAATTAAACCTTCTAATCGTGGCACAAGTACTATTTAAACTTGAGCCAGTAAACACATGCCAGTAGCTTGCGCAATTCTATACAAGTAACTTGCACGCTGTGCCAAATTCGTATGAAATATGGCATACGTGCCAGCTACTAGCACAAAAACATGCTAGCTACAGATTTGTGTATTCCCAACTTTATATTTAAACTAAAAACTTATTTTTACAGCGAAATCAGCAGGTGCCTATAAATGAGAAAGGTGAATGATGACACAAAACCATTTAATGACGGAAAAACACGAACACCTTGATCCAATTTAGGCAACATAAGCAAACCATAGCTGTGTGTGGTGCGGCCAGAAAAAAAACTTATACATTTTTCTTTTTGAGACCATTGCTGTGATTATTTAAAGAATTCAAGACTGTTCAAGTTCATGTAATAGTCTTAGCAATGTTACGTAAAGCACAATTTGCGTGCATAGTACATGGCTGGTCAATCAGAACAATTAGTGAAATAAAATGAATAAGAAACGAAGTCAAAACCACTGATAGTTGGAATAAACAAATTTCATTATAAATCGTACTGAAAATAAATTTTATTACCGGCCACACCACCCCCACTGTCCCAAAATCCGCGCTTCAAATAAATGCTAACACAAAGTATCCAGAAACCATGTTTGGCCAACTTCATAAAACGAACTTAACAACCTGGCTGAATTCAAATTACACCTTCGTTCCTTATTAAAAAAAAACTCCCGACATATACTACTCTCCGAGTAACAATTAAAATGAATTTCTCTATATTGTAATTTACTACAATCACAAACGAAAGTTATGCCATTTATAAAATTAAAATTACAATAAGTTATTGTCATATCTATTACAAACTAGCTTCTGCCCGCTGCCTCTGCCGCTTCTAGATTTATCATTTGGCTATTATTGCACATGACTGATTCATCAAATGGTAAATTTAGTCTCACGTTTTATTTTTAATAGAATAGTTTTTATTAAATTGATACAACTGTTAGGTACCCTCATATATGAATGAGCTGTTAAAAATTATTAAGATTTTTTTTTTTACATATTTTGACTGTCAGAGCGCCCATAGCAAAGTTTCACCGGATTCCGTGCGAAAATCCTGGCCACTAATACAGAAAAAAGTAAACTGCCAGTTTTTAACGCAAGTTCGTTTTTCAAAGTTGGCCAACCCGTCTAACAGCGACCACTGCACGCATCAGTACCGAGACATGGCGGGAAGGTTCGACGTGATGGCGCCGAAACTCGCGGCGACCGTGTTAAACTCCACTTGCTTTATTTTGTTGCTGTCCGGCTCTTGCATCAGGTAGTCGGATCGGAACAGGCCGAGGCTGAGGGACTGAAACGGTAATTTAGTGATCAATTGTCCAATCTTTGCTTAGGTATCCAAACGTAAACCATTTTTTTAAAACCAAGGATCACTTGTTTGAGGTTTGTGCTGTAGTATTCTGCCTTAACAGCCAAAATGATTTGGGATGTGTCCAAATTACAAAAATCTTTACAAGGATTTGAAGAGATTTCTAGGAAATATGTTATTAATTTTTTCACAAATATTTTTATGTTAGAACTGAATGTTCTCTTATTCCGACTTACATTACATATCCTGTATAAAACTTCAATACAATCGCTATACTCAATTACACTTAGACATTTGTAATAAAAATCGTGGGGCGTAAACGAAGTCGTTGTGTCCATTGGTACACATATGTACCACGCTATAAAGTCCTTTTGAGTCCCCTGATACACACATGTAGCACACTATAAAGTCCTTGTGAGTCCAGTGGTATATACTTATGTACCACGCGACAGCGTCAAATGACGTTATCTCTACAGCAGTAGACTTAAATACAGGACTTAACTGTTGATCAGAAAATAAGGCGTGAGGGATGGGGGAGTATGGGGACTGGAAAAGTGTCAATTCATATGTGAAAGTTAAATTAAATCAGTTTGTAAATCAATGTTATAGCTAAATATCAACTTATCATCAAACCATCACCACGATTAGAAATCGTCAAAATATTAGTCGTAAATAGACAAGAAATGTGTGCCGTGTGAGAAAAGCATTACCTAATCTAAACCTTAAACCTACGGCCTATCTATAGAGCCTAAAATCCATGCCGCACCAATGGCATGCCACCCCAAAAATCTACTCAAGCTCAATGGTAATAGAAGCTATTTGAGCTCCAAAATTGCTTTGCTGGCTGACCTTTAGTGTTCAGTTTATACGTCAATTGTTAAGTTACTGTTAAATATTAGTCAAACGTTAGAAGGACATACAAAATTAGTTCATACAATATTGCCTTACAATAATAATGTTTAGTCTACATACATTCTACATTATGTACATTACATTATCGAAGCGATTTTAGTAAATTTCAAAAAACAATCTAGTAGAAATATTGACTACTTTTGAATTCATTATAGCTTGAAAAATGTGGGTTAAATAAAGTTGGTGAAACAACGTAACAGACGTAAGGTGACTTTTAGTCATAGTTAAATTCCTTCTCGTGGTTTTTCTCATTATAGCTTTTAGATTTTATTATAAATTTTAATGAATTCAAGAGTAGCCAACTATCTAATTCCAAAAGTACCTTAATAACGGTATATTCATAATCAGTATATCGTCAACATAAATAGACATGACGGAAGCGACAGTCGTCATTAAGGTATCTTTCAAATGGGATGCCAGTATATTAACAACATTGCGAGTTATCTTGAAATTCGAGATAACATTCTCTCTAAACAAGAACGTTGACTAGTAATGAATCAAAAGAAACAATAAAGATATAGAAGTATTTAACGGTCTATCGCGTACTTTGATCACCCGAGAGTTGGAATTAACTTGGAACATACATTGGGGCTAGAGCTCTTTCGAATACGCTATGAAAACAAATAAAATACAGGGATACTTGAATTTATCGAGCAATATTTCGAAGTTTAACTAAATGAATAGAATATTCAAGGGGTAGTTCACATTACGCTGATGTATCAACGCCATGTCAGTCAAACGTTGAAATAAATGATCCTCGGCAAAGAAAGTGTCACGATGAATTAGGTAACAAAGCTTTCGCAACATCTTCTTAGAAGAAGTCTAGTCAACGTTCATATTCAGAAGAGATATTAAAAAATAATACATATTTAATCACAAAGACCTTAAATCTAATAATGCTTTTAAGTACGAATCACAAATGACAGACGGAACGAAGACACAGAGCCTTAAACTTTATTTTTGTTATCTGACAGAGAGGTATCGGTTTAAGCTTCAACGATTTAGACTTTCCCCTCTATCTTGTTATTGATTTTTTCAAGTCGTATACCATCTGTGTTTTGTTTATCGTCCGAACGTTGCTATTTAGCATACATTCTGTGGCATACGGAAGTTTTCACTTCTGTCACCTGTGAATCATACTAGAATAGAATACAGTTAGCAGCAGGTACATTAACACAGGCAAAGAGTTCAAAGTTATTGTAACTCTTACACTACAGATAATATAGTCATTCGTATGTTATGACACTTATGACCTCTTCATCCGAGTAGATATATCTGCTGACGACTGTTTCTTACCTTTCCACTAATTATGCTTCATTTTGTTAATCCAAAATTAATCCTTACATCAAAAGGTTTAATCTACATATGTATTTTAAAAAAAACTTGGAAATTAACCTGATGTAAGGTTTAACTGCGATAACGCCAAGAATAAAACATGAAACCTCTGAATCCCGTATACTCGTATTCGTTCATAATACATAATAAATGGACTCAACTACATCAGTGAAACTTGTTCGATTCTTTTCATGACTTGGAAACTGGCGAATCATCGAGTGACGTGACAGAATGACGAGGGTATTTACTGAATTAGTCATTATTTGACTATATTTGTAAACAGTAACGAGTAGCAATGACAGGCAATTAATTTCAAAAGTACCAGGCTCTAATGGGCAATTCAATAATAGGAATAGAAGTTAAAATAAATATGGTTTGAGGACTTGAAATCACTCGTCAATAATTTTCATTGTATCTTCAACGGAACTTTTTATTTTTACCATAAATTAATTGGGACCAAAATCAGCCGTCGCCGAAAGGTTGGCTCTCTACCTGTTCTTTACATAAGAATTGGAAGCAAAACAAGCTGCAAACAAAGTCAACAGTCTTGCAAATGACACGACGGGAAACCGCAAAAAAAGCACCTTAGCACCAATTCAAAATAAGAATCGATCAAGTTTAATAAAATGGCGCTCGCTACATTTCAGTCTTGAGTACACGCGAACGTAATCCTGTCTCTGCCTAAAACCGAATTTATATGACATGATACAAGATCTTACGTGCGATTAGCATTAAGTACATTGCGGGCTACCAATGGACAATGTGATCGATCAATCGATCAAGCCCCGCAATGTAATGCAACTCGCATGCGAAAACTGTTGCCATGTAACTTCAGCCTAAGGGTGTGTGAGTCAGACATCAAGGAATTATTCAGTAGCTTGCACACATTGTGGCATACTTGCTAGAACCACGCAGCAGCGACGCAACATACATGCAACATAGATCTATCAATCTCATTGGTCTGCCGTCAGCCTTTGTCAATCAGCTAAAAGGTTTCATGTTTCATGATAATCGCCATCGCGCGGCTCAAACAACGACGTGTGCAAGTTTATTAGCGGATTTGTCGCGCTGGTGATATAACCATAGACAAGAGAAATAGTAAATGAGCATTTTCGCCTGTAGAAGTCCAGTCAAGCAAAATGTAAGTTACATTTGAATACTGTCTCGACTTTCTGCTTTGTTACCAAACATATGTCATTTAACATTATTCCCTTTCTGTAACTGCGACTAATCTCGCACGACAGTGCATTTCTACAGGTAAAAATGGCCAAATACTTAGTTACAATCAGGCCACATCAAGATTATTTTTATATTTTACTTAAAGGCGCCTGTCCCTTTACTCCCGAGCTAGCTTCGCTCACAGTTTTACCAAAGTTAACCCACAACGATGTCTGACTTACACTTCTCTTTTAAAAAGCAGATAAGACCTCGTGTACTCCAAAAACTCTTGCGCGTATCACCTCTGAATCTCCCTCGAGATCGGCCCGAGATGGCCGAAGCCTGACGCGATGCTGTTGATCTCGACCTGCTTCCACGAGCAGTAGGGCGTGTGCTTCGCGCATTGGTTCTCGGTGTGGGGGCAGCGGGATTCCAGCATGATGTCCGACCGAAGCATGCCTAGCGATATCGGCTAAGACGGACAGGGGAGTTTATAAAGAGAACTCGAAAGTGTCGGTTTAGTTAGAAGATGCGTGCCGATTGGACCGAATGTCCAAGCCCAAACTAAGATAAGCGACTTTTTTGGCTAATGTCCAGAACTTGAAAAGGAAACTTTGTCGGGTATTATATTAAATGGATTATTATGCGGAGGCAGATAGACATTGTTGAAGTGTGTTTTGTACTTTTGGTAGATAGCCAAAATGACAACGCATCATTCTTTATTTCACCTTACTGTGACCAGACCACGCCTTGTAATTAAACATTTTCGGCGGAGCACAACTGGACACAATTAATCCTGCTAAATATAGATTACGAAACAAATCCAACTGATACAGTTTCGAAAGAATAATCCATTTCAATAAAGAACTATAATGACACTTTACGTAAGTTGCGGTTTCTAGTAAAAAAAAGTATTTCGAACGTACCATCGCCTTGCACAGACAACTTACGATATCTATTTCACAATATTGCCTAAGAACAATCTTACAATAATTTAGAATCATTATGCCAATTGGTATGAGAAATCTTTACATTTCTATAACTTGGTCTTATTTGTAAACTGTCCAATTAGCTAAAGAGAAAAGTGGATTAACAAAATAACAATTGAAAAACGCTTATATGTAATAATATTTTAATGTAATCATAATTTCAATAGATTGGCTGAAAGAATTAAGATGTCATTGTCAGTTGGAATCCACTTTTGCTAATCTCGGACAAAACTAACCCACAAATTCCTTAATAACACAGACGCGTGCATAGAAAAGAGTGCTGTGAGGAACATTGATAAGATCACGAAAATAGACAATTTAGGTTTACTTGACAATTTTTTTTTATCTGCGGCCAGTGAGTTTAGGAAAGCAAAGAAGTTATAAGCTTGAAACGGCAGCAGTGGCCACTTTAAACTCTTTGAACTCTTACTATTCATGATATGATATTTATTGTAATGTGGTAATCAATAAAGTATTGTATAAGCTCACGCCATCGTGGAAACCTGTACCTCACCAGAGGGCAAAAGCATATCTCCTTTTCTAACCAACAGGCGTGTGCGAAAGGAACGAGTGTTTTTTATTCGCGGTAAACGCTCTCGAAACTTTTCACAGTACCTGCGGGGCCATTCTCGCGTCAGTAGAGATGAAGTCACACTCGGGATAAGCCAAAAAGAGCTGTCAAATCCCTTCTAAATATGCGGGACTATTCTCGGTGTATGCGAGATTCATCTCGCACGAAAACAACTGTCAAATCCCTTGGAAATCTGTCATTTTTAAATGCATCTCGCACGTATAGTCGACCAAAAAATTGCTTGTCCACTTTTCGACCGTATTACGAAGGGGTAAGGTTCAAAAGTGGTCAAGCAATTACTTGGTCGACTATACCGAGAATTGGGGCCCTGTCATATTTTGACACATCTCGAACGTCAGATGAATCTCGATGAGCGCCAGAATTGGGGGCCTGATTGTCATGATTGTATGGCATGCCGACATGCCAATGCTTGCCACGTATTGTGAAAAGATTCCACAATAGGTTCTAAAAACTCCGGTCGAGATACGGAACCCCGTTAAATTTCAAAATGTGTCAAGTAAACTTAAATGGAAAGATAAGTCTGTTTGTAAATAGCTGGCAAGTACAGTGTACACACAGACACATATAGTGTACAGTGCATTATTTTATATGTTGGGATTGACACTTGTAAAAGAAACAATTGGATTTTATTAAATAATGTTAATCTTTCACACATTTGTTTCATTTCTCTCAACACGTCCCAGTTATAATGGTGATGCCACATTCCGTGAGGTCATAAGTTGACTGAAAATATGACAGATGTCATCGTATGGAAGTCACGCAGGCTTTCGAACTACCCGCACTAGGTTTTATTCGTTCAATCTCTACGTGACCACGGCCGGCGTTGCAATATAGCCGAAACATCGAGGCTAATTAAACATTTTGCGCGATGAATTCACTTTTCTTCATATGAATATCGTGAAAAATCGATTGAATGCCTCGTTAATTCTAGTAGCTGATCATGGGCCCTAGCACGCTTGCTTTTATCGCTGACATAAAGCACATGTCTCTTTCTAACCAGTAAGCGGGTGCGAGAGAGACGGATGTGTTTATGTATGCGATAAACGCTAGCTTGCTATAGTTGCAGGCAAATATCTTAAGCATAAATCGAGTGTTGGGGGTATGTTTGCGCATATACAAATTGTACTAGAAACGGCTAATGCGCAGTCAAGGTCATTGCTTAAGAAGTTTGCCGGAAACTGTACTAGAGCAGTTCAGCATATCCAATGGCCAGAGCTGGTACATACCTGTGCTATGCCTTCCTTGCGTACATTGACCCATATATCGTAGAGGCTTGCCGTGAACTCGTCAACTTGCAGTGCGTTCTGAAGTGTGGTCTCGAGGAACTCGTCATCATGGGCAACCTGGGTACAAAAGAAAGGATATACCCTATTAGCGTTGCTGAACTATCGATAGTTGATCACGATCTATCCAACGTATCGGCACAGAATAAATAATAGTACTAACGTACAGAAACTTCTCTTTTTCGACCACCATTAAACGAATTCCAACTTTATGATCAGGCACAAAAAGTTCGTATTACTTCATACACATTCGCCAGGCGGAATGTGTCAAAAGGAAGGCGCCGCCCGCGGCCGCCTTCCACCCGCAACGCCCAGGCGCACCGCTAGGGTTGGGCTGCTTACTGTAAGACTATCACCGCGCGACACATTGAGCGGACGCGCGCGCGGCAAGCCGGCAACCTACTGCGATTAACCTATGCCATAGGTCATGCGGCGAGCGCACCAACATTGCGGAGTGGAACCCCCCTGGTATCGGTACTATCAGCTGCTTACTCCTTCTAGACCACGCCATGGATTTTGATACGGTTTAAACTGTCATATAGACTTCACGGGTGGTAGGACCTTGTGCCAGGTCCGTCCGGATCGCTATCACCCTCTTGCTCGCTAATCCTGCCGCTAAGCAGCAGTACTTGCACTGTTGTGTTCGGCGTGGAGAGCAAGACAGCCGGTGTAATTACTGGCACAAGAGCTATTCCATCTTAGCCCTCTGGGTTGGTAACGCATCTGCAGATGGTGATGATCACTTACCATCAGGTGACCCACTTGCTTGTTTGCCTTAAGTTTCATTTTAAAAAAATTGATAATTTTCTTACAGAGGGTTTTTATGTATAGTACATCGTTACATCGAATCCCCTGATGCACGGCGCAAGCGCCACCGAAAACATCGGCGAGGTTTCTAACTGAGCCCACTTAGGACCCTCATTAGGGAAAACTGCCCTAAAGTTATGGGATTTCAAGAAATACATCTAGTATTTGTGGAGGTAAGTGACAATAGAGAGATCTCTCACCAGGCGCCTGGGAACCGAAGTCCATAGAATAAAAATAATAAATTCATTTTTTTATTCATTTGTGGTGAGAGTTCCGACTGACCAGCTGTCGACCTTCACAAGAGAAGAGTTTTGGCCGAAAGGTGTCGCATACCGGCGGTTCCGTGGCCGGTTAACTGACACCGCGAAAGTGCTCACGTTACAGACTTCACATGCTAGTAATTAAGTTATTATGTATAATAATAATAATATGTATGTCTTTAAGGTATTTATCTATGGGCCCATGCACCCTGAAATAAACTTATTCTATTCTATAAAAGTTGGAAGTTTTATAAATGCGTCCGTGTAACGAAACTTCGTTAGCGTGATGTAGCACATGCCAGTTGCTTTCCTCCATTTTAAACTAGATGGCGATAGAGTCGCTACATATTTAAAGGACCATGACGTCACGAATTATTCTTACAAAATTAAATATCCCTAGGGAAAATACGCAAATAAACTAGACGAGAATCTGGGGGGGAATTACTTTGACAAATTACACAAGGAAACTATGATAAACATACAGACTTTTCAAGACATTGTGGTAACCACAATTTTAATTACCTGTATTTTTCTAAATGGGATTTACAGAATAGTCACTAACATTACTCAAGGTAATAATAATATACTGCATAAAGTAATGGTAATAAACAATTGGAAGTTACCTTTCAAGTGAATTTAAACCACATTAGTTCATACATACAGTTTAAGTTAAATAGAAACTCTGTTGTCACTCATATGTTTTCAGTGATTCAGGATAATAAACATTGTTATTTATTTTCCTGTCACCATTCATAAATCAGTATGCTATAGTTCGTTACTCACTGGATTTTACTATTGCTACTAATTTCCTATGGAAACCAGCAACCCAATAATCGCTGGTCCCCCCCCCAGGGTCTAACCTCTTGGTACCCCACCGCCGCCGGACAGCGTCAATATTTTTTTTTAATATCTGGGAGTAGATCTGTGAGGCTTCTGTTCAGCAGCTGTACCATGGCCCAATTTCATAAAAGCACAGGTAACAGGTAGCAGTGACAATTCAGTAATCATTGCTTGCCCATTATGATGTTAAGTCTGTAAATTTGTTGAGTTACTTGCTGAGACAGTAATGTACGGCGAATTGTCACAGTCACATGTCGCGTCTATGAAATTGGTTGCAGCTCGTAATGCATGAGAAGTACAAGAAGTCAGCTGCCAACCTTCAGGGTTCAAAAGGCACGATAAGAATTTTATTACTGATGATTTACCTTGTGCATGAGCTCATTTAAGACTTGCTGAAGTTCCAAAGCTTTGTTGAACTCCGTCCGAGGGAAAGGCGAGGGCAGCAGGACAAATGGTGCAATCTGGAAACAAAAGAGTTGTGAGATAGGGGTGGCCCATGAAACCTGTACTGTAAGTACTGATAAATTTTTCTTGGCTTGTCTGTGTTACCATTTATATAGAAATCAAATGACAATATGGTACTCTGAAGTTTATTCAGTAGTTACAAAAAAGGTATTACAGGTTTGTTTCATGATATTTTTTTTATATTATGAATAGTAAAATGACAGTGGGCAAACCTCTCCAAAAGTATTTATCATTCTATACAGTACTAGGATGTCACCACCATCATAATAATGTATAAAGCCAAAACTAAATAATTATAACTTTCAATAGTTATTATCACAATTCAAAAAACAAATTTGCAAAAAAATATGAGATTTTGTATAGACAAAATTTCTAAAATATAGTTCTTTATACAGGAATTTATGAGTATACTTTATTGATGAGAATACTGTCTTATAAGACTGCGGTAATGTGAGCTGGACGTTTTTATTCTTAAATTAAGAAAGCTGATATGCATAGTACAGTAATACTCCGGAGCAAATGGGTTTTACATTCTTCTAAATTCATCAAAGGATGTTTGGATGTTTTGGAATGATTGTTATTCTATCATGGATAACAGCTGGATGAACCAAAAGACAAAAATTGGCAGTTAAATGTCCAGGATTAACACATAGAAGTATTATTTAATCCTGGAATGTATACCTGTGATATAGTTTATAACAGGGATGGCAAACTTATGGAATGCGCAGCCCAGGTGACATCTGACAGATGATCGCGATGCTACTTTCCTCTCGGTTGAGTAGTCTAAGAGTCAATAGGACCCCCAATCATAACCAAATTGCCACATGAGCCAAAAAAGGTTTGCCATGCCTGGTTAACAATGTTAAACTTTTTGGATTAGTATTTTAGCTATCGAACCACATGCAAATTGAAGTGCAATTTGTATGCGTGGGTTTCAGGGTGCTAAGTCTGTGATACCACATTAAATGATAAATAAATGAAAACATCTTTGCCACTGCCATGGTCATGAGCGTATTTGGAAGGTTGGCTGGCTGGAATCAGCTTTTTGAGTTGCTGGTTTTCAAAAGCGACGTTGATCAATTCCCATCAAGTGACTCGCATGGTCATTTAGCTCCATTTTCCATAAAAAACATAAAAGATAATGTTACCTGAATAGAATCTTTGGTGAAGTGTTTCTTGTCTCTCATCCCGACGCCGTGCATCAGAGCCCAGTCCTTTGCTTTCTCAATGACTCCGACCAGAGCTTTGTGGTCCAGCGGTACCGGAATACAGGAGGCTAAACGTGCTTGCGACATTTTGCAAGATAATTAATCAGTTACTAAGAATTTTACGAAGTGTTCTGAATTACTTTGGTTTGATGAGTCTTGTCGATTGTGTTTTTTATGGTAAATGTTATGTGCTGGATTTTTTTGTGGTTCGGTGCGTCCGAAGACTGACAAAGTCAACAGCGTTGCTTTGACAAGTGAGATGAGAATCGAGTTTTAAAAGCAAAGCAATGGTAGGTGTCACAACTGTCACATTAGTGAGTGACAATGACAGCATAAACCATAGACTATTTTTCAAATTTGTTCCCTCCGGGAACGACAAAGGGATTTAAGCTCATACAGCCATGTCTTGTGTGAAAAGGCAAAGGCACAACGCTGTTTTTGTTTTCAAAAGGGAGATAAAATCTTGATTATGTTGATTCATGAATGTTTGTGATAGTTTATGATGGCTAATTGCATCGAAATACTTATCGCTGACGAAAGAGCAGGCATAACGGTCGTAAATATGTTTTAATGCTACTTGAGTTTTTATTATGTGGTCATTATTCCACGTAGTGCATCGCCGCAAAATGTTTAAACTATATAAAAAGCAAAAACGAAACTTCCTTATCGCCACATGAGGACGTGCAGATGGGGCACTGTGTATTGCCACGGTCGCCGCCAGTAATGGAAAAATGTCCTCAATGTACAGCGCGATATAGCGGAAGTGAAAGTACTGTTAAGAAAAAACATCAGATGTGACTGGATGGGTTTAGATCCCTTTGTCTTTTATAAAATAAATAAAAAACACTAAAAATACCTATGGTTGACATTGACAGGAATGTCATTGTCATGCCAAGTCAAACGGTCAAACCGTCAAATTCTATCAAATCAAATCAAATGTAAATGCCACACCGAACCAAACTAAACCGAGACCGTTAAAATATTAAACAACAGAAAACTGAAGGATTTGGAAAACAGACAATGACCGGTAAATTAAATCTTAATTTTGCTCGGCAGAGCAAACTGCAAGTCCAGCCTGTGTAGTTGTAATCGTTCTCAAAAGTCAGCTAAACCTTGTAAACTTTTCATTCCACTTCAAATTGTTTCTCGAAATCTGAAAATGAATTAGTGTTGTATTTTTTCGTTTGTGTCGCTCGCTGTTACTTTGATCCCAAACTTGTGTTCTTAATTGATTCTTCATCCAAACTTTGTAAGGGTTTAAAAAAATATATTTTGAAACCATTCTTTACCGTTACTGGTTAATTCATACTACGTCATTGGCAATGTAGGTTTGTTCAGAAGGCATGAAGATTATTAAAAAAAATTGTCTTAGTAATCAGATTGTTTGAAAATGAAATCAAATGGTATTTATATAAAATGTTAGTGAAATGTTAAAGGTGCACATAAAGATGTGAAACTTTATCCACAACTTTTACTGACAACTTTCATTTCTTCATGATTATTTAAACGAAAACTTGATTTCTTTTTTAGTGCTTTGAATCATTACTCAAATTAAAATTTTCAAGATTTAAAAATATTAACCGTAGTTATTTAAAGCTCCATTTTCTTGGTCCTTTTTCTAATCACTTTCTTGACAAGTTCTTTAGACTGAGGGTAGCATGAATTTATTCGAATTATATTTATATGAGTTTAACAGTTCTTCAAAATTTCCTATAAATTCAGTCTGTAGTTGTAGTTGGGTCATCTTTAGCTTCTGTTGTGTCTGGGTCTACCACTGACTGATGTATTTGAGGTCTATTCCGACTAGTTCAATTGATGGAACTAGTTGAATTATTTTTTTTCGAGTACACTCGCAAGCAAAAGTATTGCATCACTGCATTTTTTCATGTACACCCAATAACTTTGCAATTCTTAACCGAACCCGGTCATTATGGTACCAAATTAAAGCTAATTATGTGATGCATTAGAAAATAAGCAGATTTAATCATATTTTAGGTCCAAAGATTGACAAAATACTCTAATATTGAAAGTAGGTCTAAAATGCCCCAAATACAAACTAGGGAAACGTGGAATAAAAGGCTTATTTAACATAAAATATAATTTATTGTCATTAAATTCATATTAAATTAATATCTGGTATTCCCACCCCAAACTTTCCGTACACAATTTAAGCGTTTTTTCATCGATCTAATCAACTTCCTGATGTAGTCTTGAGGAATAGCGTCCCACTCCTCCAGCAAAGCTTCCTTCAGCTCACCAACCTTGGACGGGGCAGGATTCCCTAGCTCGTACCATCCTCTTCCAACAGTCCCACATGTAACATATGTTCAACATTCGACAAAGGGGTTTTCCTTAATGGAACTACCTGAGACTATTTTTTAAGGTACTAGGTTAATTTAATGCAATTAAACGGACTATACCTAAGTATAAATCATTTGGTTTATAGGCAAAGGAATTGAAATTAAGTACCTTCTATTAATTGTATTTGTTTTTATTTTGTTTTAATTTCGAATATTTTTAAACAGAATCAAGACATAGAACACTAGTATAGAATTAAAATTACTAACAAACAACACACATAAAGGATAAAAAAAACTAAAATTTTGACACTTAGTGTGATTTAATGTTGGCATTTTACCTAAAAATGACGGACAGCTATTTCCCCGCATAAGAGTTGCATTCTTGTATTCAGCACAAAACTGTCTTTGTCCCTACCCTCTGTTCTTCGTCGTTTTGGCTGAGAGCTAGCACCAAATCTTTTTAAATTATTCCTCTGCAGAGATGTAATTTGAGCATCATCGAACAAACAGTGCAAGACTTCCTTTGTATTCGTTCCTCTGTTTGTATTATCCTTCGAGTACTTCTCATTTTCGGCCGCTACTCTGCTATCCATCTTAGTCTTTTTATCGCTAGCCAGAACATCATTTAACATCGTGTTTTTGGTTATATTTCCTTTCTGGGCAAAGATTGGACGGAAGGGCAAAGTTGGAGGATTTGACTGTAGCTACTACTAATGCCAGGACAAATATTTTCATTTGAAACATATTTTTTTTTTCCAAATAGCCTCATGATTTGTAAATAGCCCCGTTTCACGGTACACATAACGTAAAAAAAATAAATCAACTACAAATTGATGAGATCATAATTAAAAAAACGTGAACAAAAACTACTTTTCGAAAACATCCACAGTTTCTTGAAACTGATAATAAGTACGATGTCTTCTTTTTTTTATGGCAATTGTCCGAAGACATTTCTGCCGCGTCACGTCAATTTGGTGAATGAAAAGAACGAGGAAAAAACATTTTTGTGACTAAACCAGATCAGCGTTAAACATTAAACATGTAGTAGGTATCAGTATATTAGCAAGACAATCACAACTACAGGGTTAGAAGATAAGTGTGGATTAGAGTAAATTTTAAACTTTCTACCTAGTTTACAGTTACAGTTTCATTTTATTTCTTTCGCAAAAAATAGTCATTACATTATATGCCAGCATACAATCAGATGACAATAAACTAGGCATATGTGTGGGTAGTGGTACTTTTTCGGATACTAAGCCAGAATAAGATTGATCATGATTATATAACGGACAAGCTAGAAATATATGATTAAAATTGCCCTTGTCTAGGCCGCACTCACAAATCGAGGAATCCCGAACCCTGAGTTTAGCTGGGACTACTGCAGTGGATGTCCTCTTTTGGCGAACATCAGCCTTAGAACATTTCTGAATTACGTCAGTCTCCATCACATAGCAAATATCTTTCTCATCCGTTCGAAAACGCTTAGCGTCTTTGTCGGTTACCCGCAAAAACATTACTTTTATTTAACTGTCTTCTTCGACGTCTCTCAATGCTTTGCATGCGTATTTGTATACTTTCTTTTTAGACGCGTCTACATATACGTTGACTAGTAGAAAGTCGTCGCTGCTGATTTTTCGATCTTCTTTGTCACAGGCTAGTGGAAGGCTGTTCATCATCTGGCGAGTAACGCGTAGGCGGTGGGGGACGAGGTTTTGAAAATACAGTTTTGTTGTAGGAGTCACAAACTCCTACAACAAAATTGACCAATTAGTCCAGGGGCAGAGACGATACTCGAGTACGATTTCCTAATTTTAGGGTGGACTTTGTCTGCTTCTGAATAAGAAATGTTCTCGTCAGCCATGGATTTTTAATGACATTGTCGTGTGTACTCTGGACAAGCCTTACTTGGCGCGAAGTGATTAGCGTCTCCTTTACAATTTACACATTTAGCTAGATTCCCCTCCACCTTGTAAGTGCTGCCAGTGTGGAAGTCGTCGCAGCGGAAACACCGCGGCTTGGACCGACATTTGTCCTTCGTGCGCCCGTATCTACAACACTGGTAGCACTGCACAGTAGGATAGATACAGCGTTCAACTGGGAGGGAATTGTAACATGCAAATATTCTGCTAAGCAGGACCTGGCCATCGAACGTCAGAAGGACAGTTTCTGACGGAACCCAACGGAATGAACCATCCAGTGGATTGTTCTTTTTTAAATGTAACCGTCTAGATTTTATTACGCGACCGCTTAAGGTTGAAACATTTATAAAATTAAGGATGTCTTCAGGAGTCCAGTCCGTCGGGATACCCTTCACAATTCCCACTCTGGTCACAATAATGATGGGATGAAAGCATTCATCTTGCTATTTGACACGGATCACACTTTGGATCGCAACTGACAGCTGCGCTCCCGCGCATCCTTTGACAGATCGCCAGAGCTGCTACAATGATGTCTTGACGCACAGCCATTAATCAACATTACTCTCATATAAAGATTTATGATTTAAGATTGTATTTAATACAAAATATATTGAAAATCAAAGTAGTATTATTTACTAATATTATATGGTGCCGAAACCAGATTGAGGTAAAGAGAATGGGCGACGAAAACAAGCCTGACCATAATGTGAAACCACCGAAGGATTTCGTCATAAATACAAACGAAAATGTCGCAAGAGCATGGACACTGGCTCCAGCAGTTCGAATGGTACGCCATCGCAACTCACTTGGAAGAAAAGAAGCCAGCAGTACAAGTCGCTGTGTTCATGTCGTGCGTCGGCCAGGAGGCCGCCGTCATTTTCAACACTTTCAATTTATCAGAGACCGAAGTTCTACAGCTACAATTAATAAAAGATAAGTTCACAAATCATTTTACACCCAAGATAAATGAAACGTACGAAAGATACGTGTTTAATGGTGTAGTGCAAAAAGAGGACCAGTCATTTGACGAGTTTGTCACTGAGCTAAAAAGTAGAGTAAAAAACTGTGGATATTGTACACTGGAAAACAGCTTAGTTAGGGATAGAATCCTAGTTGGCATTCAAAGCGATTCAGTTAGAGAGAAGTTGCTAACAGAAGAGAACTTAAGCTTAGAAAAGACCATCGAAATCTGCCACTCTGCAGAGCAAGTAAAACTGTTGAAACTGTATCCTGTAACAGAAGAAACAAAACAAATAAAAGTAGTAAACAACTTTTCACAGCAGTCGATGCGACACTACACATGGGCAAAGAGATTGTCCCGCCTTCGGGCAAGTTTTTAATCCTGTTGGACGACAAAAAAATATTCGCGTCTTCTGCACCGTGAAAACTGACTGACACACGGTTACGTCCTACACGTTTGACACTGCCGTCAATAATGTTCGGAAACTCTCTTTTATGTTTCTGTACGAATTGTCCAATTGAGACTGGGTGGTACCAGGTGTTTAACTCTCGTCGTATTTGACATGGACTGTGTATGGTCCGGGGTCATTACGTTCGTAGGTAACTATGTTGGTCACTGACAATGTAGGGGCGGACAGTGACTGCGATGGAACAACCGGTGCAGAAGTCTGCAACACAGAGTACCTTTTTTAATATACTGAGATAGAGACGTCACTTCCACGGTTAGATTATTTAAAGCATAGCGACATCTAGTGGTCTGAACCAGTCAACGGCAACGTTAGTGTACCTACTGGTTCGCTTATTGAGGGAATATTTGAAATGAGCACCGTTATCGTTATCGGATGAACATCAGTGCTCATTTTAAATGCCAAGAACTGAAAAAGATATTGAGACACAATAATACAAAACACTTCAGTGATTTTTTTTATTTTTTATGTTTTTTATAAAAAAACATAACACATCTTTTGCATTAAATCATTTTCATCAAAATCACTCCTTAACCCTTTAATTATTTTATTAGAGTCTTTACACCAAGTAAATAGGAATAAATTTAAAGAGATATCTTCAAATTTATTAATTAAATCATTTTTATGTTTGTCGCACTTTATAAAATCATATTTCATGACAACTGCTAACACTGTTTTTATGTATGATTTAATTTTTTTTTTTTGCACAATATTTCCTTCTGATTAGAGTCCATAAGCAAGCTGATTCGTCGAAAATAATCACAAGGAAAATTGAAATCGCTACCATAACAGAATAAACGCAAAAAACGAATGTTTTGACATTTTGAAGTAATTTGAAGTGCTGTTTTTTCTTCTAAAACGTTCCGTTGCATAATATGGTTTGTAGCGTTTTAGAGCTAGGGTGGTGCTAAATATCTTCTTAAAAAATGAAATTAAAAATAGTTAATCTCTATCTAAATGTCCTGTCTAACTTGTTCCAATTTGTTGCATAATGATACAATTTTTCAGCCATTAGAGTAATATCAAATGTTTGTAGTGGTACGGGAAACAAGTCCTTTAACGTAGATTCGTCTTTCTTTCCAGTTCAGTTTTTTCCAGTAATATCTGATAAAAATAAATAAACCAAATTATTGTCTAATGAATTCATTGATTTCAAGTTTGCATTCAAATTAAATTGAACGTAGGCTATACTCACGCTATACAGCTACGCATGACATTGACAGACACAATACGTTTTACGTTCGACGTACCCTAAATTTTAGTATGTAAAACAAAACCCGATATTAAGGGCGGCACTATTTTATCTGCGTAAAATGAGACGTGACTGTACGAATATCTATGACAGGACATGGCAGAGGCTATGAAATATTTGTAATTTCAATATCATCAAATTGGGGGTGCGTGTCGGGTTTCCTCCTCGTGTGCCTAAGTGCTGCGGTTCCCTTATGGACTCTTCCGGGGGGAAGAGCAGTGCTTGGGCCGGTGCACCCTGGGCATCGGTCAATAATTTCCTTGCCTTTATGGTGGGATATCATTGGCCGATGGCTAATAACCCGACGGGGGGTGGGGGGGTCTTTTGACCCAAACCGTACAATTTTATTATACACTGACATTGGCACAAGCCTCGTGGCCGCCATTAAAGAAGAAAGAAGAAAGAAGAAAAAAGAAAGAAAGATCATCAAATTGATCCCCAGAAACTTGAGTTCGGTTTATAACCACAACTCTTAGTTTCAACACATTTGATTGGCACACAGATTAAAAATTTCTAAGATTTGACAGCAAATAACTTCAAAAACCTTTTTTTTAAATAGTGCTGTTACTCTTATAATGCTAGCCTGCAATCGTGTCCCACTGCTGAGCAAAGGCCTCTGCCTTGGATTTCCAATTCCCTCTATCTTTAGCAATCTCTGCCCGGTCATTTGAAAATGCGTCCAGATCATCCCGCCGTCTCCATCTCGGCATGCCCCGTCGCCAACTACCATCTTGTGGCATCCATTGGGTGGCAATCGATACCCATCTATTTGGGTGCATGCGGCAGAAATGGCCAGCCCAGTCCCATTTCTGTTTCTGTCATTTCTGTTTCTGGTATTTCCTGTTTCTTTTTGTTCAATCGAAATGTCATTCACTTGTTATCGAGAATATTATACAATTCTACCAATCTACCACGGGAGACCACGTTATTATTGGTTACTGTATTCCGTGTCCTCAATCCCCCTTAGACATAAATTGCATAAAGTATGCCTACACGGTATTGCAACGCGTGTAGGCATACTTTCCAGGCAGATGCCGTACCGCACCGCGTGTTCACCTGCCGGTGGCGCAGGCGGATTAGCGATTGGGATTACTTCCGGAAGTTCTGATTCTAATCTTTTTAGGCTTGCCCTTATTCCTCTTTACCACCTCTGTCCAGGAGTCCTGGGCAGGTGGTGGTGCGGTCTGAGAGGGGGCGAGAGGCCTCCCCTCCGTATTTCCCTCTTCCTTCCTTGGGAGGGGGACTGGGGTAGCAGTCCGCCTGCGCGGGGCAGCAGTTGGCTGGGATTGGGCAACCTGGCGTGGCTGCTGCTGGGGGGCCTTTTTAGGGATGAGATATTAAAATTCGGACCGGTCAAGCGGGATTTTTTTTAAGAAGGCCTGATCTCCAGAATCCGACCTTCGACCCCAAATATCTCAAAAACCGCTAACCTCAGTGAGGTGCGCGAAGTGCCCAAAGGAAGCCCCCGACACACTCCCGTTACCCGTTTGGATCCCCTCTCCCCACTTTTTCGGTGACGAATTTTTCAAAGAAAATTTTGCACCCAAAAAAGTAAATTGCAGCGCCTAAAGTGGTATACGAACAATCCACTTAAAAACGGGATGTCCGGGAGACACAAATCAAAAGGGGATCGCCAGACCACCTCACCGCGCAAATTACCCGACAAAGACACTTTCTAAATAGAAAGCCCCACTATTTTCTGGAAATTTCCCAAAAATTTCGAGAGAGTTGTGTTTTCTGGAATTTCAGAGTGAAATTCCAGCCGAACTTCAAAAATTCGGGCCTCCGAAACTAACGATGCTAGAGGAGCACCGTTGAGGCGAAGAATTTAAAACAACAAACCAACTTCCCGAATCCGTTGCAAAACCACCAAAAAGTCAAGCCGCAAAAAAGTTATGAAATTTTACGGTCAAAGACCGACCAGAGTCCGAGAGCAGACTTGTATGGGAAAAGTTTACAAACTTAACCCAAAAAATCGACTCTTTTCCTCCTCCAATTGAGAGTTCCCTATGGGACTTATAAAGGAGGCCGAAGTGTCGTTAGACGCGTCGTCCGAACCTCTATAAGACCAAACAAAAAGAATGCAAAACCCTTAAGAGATTTTGCAGACAAGAATTACCAACTTAAGGTTGGTAATTTTCTGCGCCTTAAAAAAAGTGACGAGCAACTCACAAGTTTCCGGCAACGACCGAACGGAAGGTTCGATCGCTACCAAACAAAAACTAATGGGTAGGACTCGACGAGCCGCAGCTAGAAGAGCCTTAAAATTAAGTTCACATAAAAGAATGAAAAAGTTATTAAGAATGAAAAAGCAAAAGCTTATTATTATTAAAGTTAGCAAAAGTTAGCAAAATTTAAATTACATTCCAAAAGTCGACCGCACGAAGGCGGTGCAAACTTTTGAAAATTAATAACTAAGAAACTAGGCATCGGAAATCAATTTTGTATTTATTGAGTAGGGAATTAAAAGTTACCAACTGAAAATCACTGTTGATGTGGTAGTAGCACTGCATCGCAAAACAATTTTGTATTAATTGAGTAGGGAATTAAAACGAAATTACCAACTGAAAATCACTGTTGATGTGGTAGTAACACTGCATCGCAAAACAATTTTGTATTAATTGAGTAGGGAATTAAAACGAAATTACCAACTGAAAATCACTGTTGATGTGGTAGTAACACTGCATCACAATATCTTCGGCCCGACCGGGGCCAATGATAGTGCTCTCCTCTCGAACTCTTCCATGAATATGTCAGCGACCATAGGAGAAACTGGAGAACCTATTGCTACCACCTCCAGCTGTACGTAGTATTCACCATTCCAAAGTAGATAACCCGAAGTTAAACAGTGCTCAAGTAACTCAGCATATTCAATCGGCATGCCACTCTCATTTAGCCTTCCTCGAACAATTTCAATGCAGTCCCCCACCGGTAGACTTGTAAACAGTGACTGGACATCAAAGCTGACCATGGTGTCATCATCAGATAACTGCAGGTGCTTTATTTCACTGACAAAATGATAAGAGTCCCTCGTGTGTGTTTGTCCCCTTAGTGGTGATAGTATTCTCGCTACGTGCTGAGCCAGTTGGTAGGTAGGAGTATCTATTTGACTCACAATCGAGCGCAACGGAACATTGGCTTTGTGTATTTTTGGCAAACAATAGAGTTTTGGAGGCTTTGGGCAAGAAGGGATCAAATATTTTACGTCTAAATTAATTGTATCAGAATATTGGTTCACTGAATCCGCCGTACGCTTCAATCGTTGTTGGGTCCGATCTAACTTTCTTGTATGTGGTCTCATCCAACAATAATTCCGACACTTTCTTGTCATAATCCGACGTTTCCCATTGGTTGTCGCATTCCCCTTATCCGCACGTAGAACTGTGAGGTCTGGATTTTGGCGTAAGGTCTTCAACGCATCAAATTCTGTACAAGAAAGATTCAATTTGGGTAATTTACTACGTTGCAAAATAGCTGAGACATCTTGGGTTATTTCCTCAATGTCCTCCTTCTTCATTTGATTTTTCACTTGACAATCCACCACGTTACAGCTTAGATTCGTTACAATACACGCGATATAAACCGTTTAAATTGTTATATTTCTATGTCTAAAATTTTGTATTTATTGAGTAGGGAATTAAAACGAAATTACCAATTGAAAATCACTGTTGACGTGGTAGTAAAACTGCCTTGCAAAACAATTAAAAAATATTTAATCAGTAAAATCTCCTTTAGTATTTGTTAATAACAGTATTGAAAATAATACTAAAATCAATAGTTTATTACAGAAAAAATGTAAGGAATTATTTTAGGGACAACTTGGTTTGCCAAGAGACAAATTTGGTAACCCAAAAGACAATTGCCGAGAATTACAACACTACTATTAAATTTAAAAGCTAAGCAAATGCTAATAAATCTTTGAAATAAAAACGTTTTTTAAATTGCATATTAATGTCTTTCTCACATTGTCTCAGTCACATAGTAACCTTATTAATAAAAAACTGAACAAAAATGAGATCCTCATATAGTAACTAAATGCAGTAACTATAATAACTAGTCACATTTTAGTATCCGTAAATATTCTTAATTCAATATAAAGTATTAATGAAAAAACTAATTAGCTTTCTGAAATAATGATTAAAACTGAATCTTGTGCACGGATTTGTTGAGTAATCATTTTTCAAAAATATCAATCGGGTTATTAAATTCCAAATATGATTGGCCTCTTTTGGACTTTGTTATCGGTTCCTTCAAGATAGTAACAATGTCTATGTAATCAATGCAAAAAAACCTGATTCAAAAATTTTATAATTTTTCACGCATCGCAAAAATGTGACTGATTTGTCCATCGTCATCCAAATATAGGTGTCGATATATTTTTCCTTTCGTTGCCTGCACATTCACTAACAAATAGTCTTCACAACGTATTGGGTGATTTTCTTTATTCTGAAGCACTGAAGTGGATGGCTCCTCTTCATCGAATTTACCATAAATCAAATCATATAAAGTTCTTTTTGGGCTAGTTGACTTAGTGGAACGTCGTCCTCAGAAGTCGTCTCTTTATCGGGAACAACACCAGCATTGAGCTTGGAGATCAAGGGTGGTCATGTAAGGGATGCGCCTTGCATCACGGAGAAGATCGTCAATTCAAGGGAGCGGATAGACGTCTGGAGTGGCAATAGCGTTCAATCGCCGGTAGTCTATGCAGACACAAGTGGTACCATCTTTCTTAGGTACGAGAACAGTAGGTGCCGCCCAGGGTGAGACACAAGGTTCTATTACTCCATCCACAAGCATCTTGGTTACATCGTCCTGTGAGATCTGTTTTTTAACAGGAGACAATCGATATGGCGGAATTGCTATTGGCTGGTGATTACCAGTATCGATCGTACGTTCGGCTTGGGTTGTCGGCTGGCCATTGGTGACGAAGACAGACTCGCTTGCTTGCAGTAGTATCTCAATTGCCTCGTTTGATTCAGTATTTATTGCTCCTATATCAATGGATGCTATGTTTATATCTGGAAACAGGTTTTCTTGTTTTGGATGCAACGTGACTTCGTGCTCCTCAATGGTTTTGCACGCATCATCGAACATAAAGTCTAAGTATGACGTGTAATCGTCGTATGGAACTTCTTTGCGTTTGGCTGGTGAAAGAGCTATGCGGGGTAGTGGTGTATAGTGTCGATGTTTAGCAGATAGAGAGGCAGCTCCACTAAATTTTAGGAAGTGAAAAGTGAAAACATCGATGTTTGTTCAAAGTGTACACCCCTAGACTGATGGCCGCTCGGGAGGGGCGTCCCGTCGGCCATTACGTTGCGTTAGTGTGATGTCTAGCTTCGTGTATGTGTGGGGGGGAGGGGGGGGGGTCTTACCTCGTGTCCCCATTTTATCCGCATCTCCCCTAAAGCGTAGGCATTATTGACAGCTTTTCTATTTCTTTCACCCCACATACGACAGAATAAAATTTAATAATTTCTCCGGCAGTATGATTATCTCTTAACGAATCCTCCAGTGCGTCTAGATTTTCTTGCTTTATTATCAGTTTTATAGTACCAACATGTTTTTTTTTTATTTTTTCTGTGTGTGAAACGTTTAACCAACTCATCAAATTGAGCCGATATTTCAGACAATTTTAATATTATGAGTTCTTGGTTTTGTGAGAGAATTGATGTTGCAATAAAGCGTTACTAATGTCAGTTAAATTTTCGACTTTGATTACTAAAACATTATTCTCTTTAGTATTTGCTTCGTTAATATTTACGCAACTTGTATCAAGTACAAATTCTTGTTGTTCTGGGTTTGTCTGAAAAAAAAAATCACATCTCGGATCCCATATTTACTGCTTATAAGCATCACTAATTGTTGCTTAATCGTTCGGATTGATCTTAAATTGACGAGTTTTATGGGGCGGACAAAAGAACATGTTTAGTTAAAGCAAAGTTCAAAGGGTGGCAAACTGAATCCGATCGAGGACCGATGCGACGAGGAGGGCTTCATAACGGTGCGAAGGAAGAAGAAGCCCACCAGTCAGAACTTGTGCGGTACGGCACCGACGGGACCGAGACATCTGCTGCGTCCTGCTGTTCCTACGACGCAGCTATACGTGTCCCGGCTGCATTACTCTACGAAGGTTGAGGAGATCGTAGAGTATATACGGGTGAAGACCAGTTTTACCCTGAGGGCCGAGCGGTTGGAGTCCCGCCACAACGTCAATTTTACGTCCTTTGTGGTGCGGGTGCCGACCGATCATCTGTCGACCTTCATGAAGCAGGAATTCTGGCCGATGGGAGTCGCTTTCCGTCGTTTTCGCGGACGGTTGCTGGACACCCCGAAAATAGGTCACACGTCGCCGAAGTAACGTGCTAATTTTAATTGTATTTTAGTTTATATATTTTTATGTATGTTAGTTTGTAAGGTATTTATCTATGGGCCCTTGTTGCCTGATAATAAATGATTTTGAATTTTGAATTTGAAAGCATCCTCGTAGGCCCGTCTCTGCTTCCACAGATAAACAGTTTTTCTCTATGAATTATAATTGTTTTCGTTGTTAGGTTTTTGTGGTATGTTGAGTTGACTACCTACTTAGAGCAATTCCCGGAGCTCCGCATCCGTAGCCATGAAATCGTGGTTGCCATGATGATGGAGCCAGAGTCACAGCTTCTTACTTCTGTACGGTAGTCGCGTCTCCTGGCTATGATGTCATGTCCGATGGCTTGGCAGAATTCTTAACGCGTCTTGACGCGACTACTTGGTTAGCGCCTGGGTTCATTTATGCCGCTTTTAATTAGGGATCATCCCGCTATTTTAATTCGCTTTCCGTATTTTCGCAGTAGCAATTCTGTGTTTCGCATACTTACGGTTTTTACCGAGTCTGTTGACAAACTAATAATGTCACTTTATTTTTTGTTCATACAGGTGAGAAACCATACAAACTAAACTTATATTAGATTGAAACTGTGACTTGCACTTTAATTATACAATAACCTTTGTGAAGGTTTTAACCATCCGTCAAGGTAGACCTTAAAATAGGCGGCTTTATTTTTGTTCACACAGGGGAAAAGCTTTACCAAAAAATTATGATACGATTAAGCTTAGTGACAGCTGCAATGGCGTAATATTTCTGAATAGCCTTTGTGCTTACAACATTTTTTCCTAAAAACCCTTTGTGAACCTCGTAAGCATGTCAAGGGCAGCCGTGAATAGGAAGACTTTATTTTTTGTTCACACAGGGGAGAAACCTTACCAGCGAAATTACGTTACGTTTATGCTCAGTGGCTATTTGGTCAAGTGAGTCTTCTGTAAACACGGAGTGTAAGTCGCCACTTTTGCTGTCTCCGAATCGATGTTTGCATAACTCTGATAAATGTTCAATAGTCATAAAAGCACAATGTTCGCATATGAACATACTGTCGCACTTTTATGGGCGGCTGACTAGGTGCCTCGGGTTAAAAGAGATTGGAGATGATTAGAAACACTCTAGAAGTTCGTCGCCGGAGCGCTGCGTCGCGGGCTCCGCGCCTGCTGTCGCGCCCGTCGCAGCCACGGTGCTGCTAGGCACAGCGGTATGCCTTGCTGAGAATTCGGCGGGAAAATTACAACCTATTCGGGTTTTTTTAGATTCGGGCTCACAAAAGGATATAATTACGCGCGCTTGTTGTTTTCGACTTAGTTTACCAGTACATAGCGCGAACAATACTCACGTTTCAGGGATAGGTAACGTGATAAATAAAATTCATGGCACGTCTAATTTAAAAATTTATTCGCGACTTGACAGCAACGTCTCTTTCTCTCTGCAACCGTACGTAGTGGACCACGTCGCGGCCGAAGTACCGACCGCGCGGGTCGACCCGGCCGCGCTGCCGTACCCGGCGGGCTTGCCGCTCGCGGACGAACAATTTTGCATTCCCGCTGAAATAGACATGATTTTAGGCAGTGACGTGTTTTGCAGAGCGCTGCTGCCTACTAAAGTAACTCGCTCGCCTGCCGAACCGGTGGCTCTAGAAACTCTTTTTGGATATCTGATCCTAGGAAACGCGCCCGCTGTTAGTAGCGCGTCAACAAGTAACATCGTAACATGCTGCGCGTTCACTCACAAGGACGACACGTGCATATCGTCATTTTTTGAGTCTAAAGATATACCTGCAAAACCCTTGTTGTCTTCTGACGAGCAAGTGTATGAGGATTCGAACAGCGTCACCACTGTCCGTGACGATGCTGGACGCCATGAAGTCGCGCTACCGTTTTGCCGCGACACAGCTGTTCTCGGAAACTCGAAGGACACGGCCGAGCGTAAATCCCTATTGCTCGATCGCCCTTTGCTTTCCGACTCCGCGGTTAAATTAGAATATGACAGAATTATACTCAGACATTATGAAAAAGGTTATATTTCTGCCCTTAATCCAGACATTTCAATTTCGACTCAGTCCATCATTCCACATCACACTAATGTTAAAATTACAACCAAAACACGTATGGTTCGAGACGCTAGCATGAAAACCGATTCAGGATATTTTTCAAACAAAATTAAACCTTTCACTGGTACATACCATCGGGACATTAGAAAATTGTGCCCATTGCCTTCGCAATAGCTTTGTCTTCTCTCTCCAACTCACTAGCTTAATTTTATTTTATTTAACACTTATTTAACTTAATTTTCTTACAATATACGATTCTTTAAAATTACTTATTGACTTTTAACGTTTTGTATTCTCCGTTCAGTCTCCGCTAGCGCCATTAAATTTTGAGAGAAAATTAACATTTCACATACATCCTTTGTCTAAGTTAATTAGTATATTTTTGACAGTTTCTCCCAAAACATGTTTGTCTTCGCGCAGTGGCTCAGCACTTCGGGAAGAGCTAGAAAAATTTAAAGCCCTTCCAAATCCAGATATCGACATTAATCTTTGTAGAAACGCCCCAACTCTCACAAATGCACTAGCGCTCGTATGAACAAGCGACGCATGCATATATATATCTATCAAGTTTTGCAATTTTATCAATTTCAGCTCTTTTAGTATGCTTTTCCCCTCCTCCTCCGATTCGCGCATAGCATTCGCTTTCATATATGGCTCAAAGAATTCCTTTCCTCGGAATTGTATTTTAGTTAAGGAGTCCGTTGTCTTTCTATCTGAAGGAGTTAATCCTCCATGATCGAAGGCTGCTTGATCATCGGCATAAGCACCTGCTGTCCGTATAGTCATAGTTAGGTATTTCTTGATCTTCTCGCAGAATATTTTTGGTGAAACAGCAACTCTAAGCGCTACTTCATCTAGCACTTCGTCTAGATTTATTTCCTCTTTCTTGAATGTTCCTTCTTTTGATGTGGTTATATCCATAACGCTCTCAATTAACGAGAAACGCAGATCGCAGATATTCAGACAACACTCAATGATATTTTGAATGTTATAGAAGAGCTTAATATCTTCAATTACCGAATTATCGCCTCTCTTAACGCTATATAGTGAACCTGCTGCCTTCTGTACAAAACCTGCTATATATTGTAATTCTTTAAGAGATCCAGAAGTTAAATGACAATAGAAATTAAATCATTCAAATGATTTAAGCAAACCAAACGTCATAGTTTCGGAAACCCTACCCAGCATGATGCTGTGAAAGGGGTGGTCGCTTTTAATTTCCCAGGTGTCCAAGAAGTCGGATCGTGGATTCATAGGCGTCAATTGACTCCTATCTTTGCATGCTCTCACTTTGAATTTAGTTATTATCGCTTCCCAATAGCTCTTCTCCCATTTCATGTGATATTCCGTTAATAAGGGTAAGCCTAAACGCACAATTACCTGCCCTTTTGTTAGGAAAATACTTTCGATATCTTCCATTAGCGCGTCCATTTCCCCTAAATGACCGCTCGCATCCGCAGTCATACGTTCGGTCCACTTGGCGCGGGCAACCGGGCCCTGAACGCAGTCCCGTAGTAATCTATGCACCATGTACTTTCAATAATAATGGGGAAACTAATGAGACTAAGGATGGTCGTCATAACGATCGAGTTAAATTATAAAAAGAATTCACTCCCTTCTCAACTGAGCAGTTATTCTCCACTACAGTAAGAAGAAAAATTTAAAGCCCTTCCAAATCCAGATATCGACATTAATCTTTGTAGAAACGCCCCAACTCTCACAAATGCACTAGCGCTCGTATGAACAAGCGACGCATGCATATATATATCTATCAAGTTTTGCAATTTTATCAATTTCAGCTCTTTTAGTATGCTTTTCCCCTCCTCCTCCGATTCGCGCATAGCATTCGCTTTCATATATGGCTCAAAGAATTCCTTTCCTCGGAATTGTATTTTAGTTAAGGAGTCCGTTGTCTTTCTATCTGAAGGAGTTAATCCTCCATGATCGAAGGTTGCTTCTAGACTAGTTCTTTATTCAATCAAAAAGAAGCGCGAACGGAAGAAGTTAGGTTAACCGCAGGGTGAGGGTTCTAGTCGAGATAAGTTCTTTGGCACGGCTTTAATAGCACTTCCCTGAGCAAAGAGTTTGCCGCGTAGGGGTGAAGCCGCTACGGACGTAACGTGGTACGCAGACAGGAGCTGGTCTTCACGACGGCAACCGGAGCTGTAGAGGCCCGGCCTCAGGATGGTGAAGGCTTCAGGCGACGTCAACTCAGCGGTGACAGTCTTGCCGTAGATTCAGCGGTGCATTGCAGTTCAGCGAGGTTTTCAGCCCGAAGGGTACTGCCCTGTAAATTCAGGAAGCTTAAGCGGTTGCTTTTCCGCTCCGTGTCGATAGTTCACTGCCGGCTGTCCAGGGCTTCCCTTTGGTAAACCCAAGGAAAGTGCTGATACGCATGGCAGTGTATCATCACAGCGGAGTTACAAGCATCAAGGGAAAAGAATTCTAAGCAGGCTAGACAAGGAAACGAGCATTAGGTGATGGCAGAAGGTCGTACATTGCAGTTAATTTTGAATTTAGTTTGGGACGGTTAAGACCGTTATGATATAAATTCAGAAGGCTAACTGTACAGGAACATGAAGAAGTCCCACAGGCCCCTGTACGTTACATTTCGAAAAACTAACGAACACAATAACATTGCAAATAAACATAAAAAAATGCAGGCACAAAATATACAGTACACAGCTTTGAGGTTATAGAAGTAATTTAAGAACTCACCAGTGGCCCTAACATGACTGGCCAAGTTTAGTTTATCTCTATCTGCGTCCTTTTCTTATGACACTAGTTAGACAGAGACACAGGGAGGGGTTAAACTAAACCTGGGCTGTCATGTTAGGGCCGCAGTTGGGCTTGTTCTGGATGATCGTGGTAGACCGGAATGAAATGTGGGGGTTAGAGTATGACAAAAGGGGGCCGTTTCTGGGACATAATTTTTTTTCTCAGAAAAATGAAAAAACATAGGGGGTGATGCGTATAAGTGGACTGTATTTTTGTTTAGCACTGGTCTGCTCGTAGTCAGGTTCTAGTCTCGCTGATGCGGGAGAGGATAGGAATGAAGGGACTTACCAAGCGCAAAGCTGTCGGCCCGTACATCCACGTTCCTGGTGGGCAAAACTCCCAACACCAGAGAAACCGGCGAAGAATTCCCTCTCCTTGTCTCGGAGAGGCGAGAGAGGCGATGTAAGCACACACACAGTACATACACACAATGGCGGCCGCCACAGAAAGTTAATTATTAGTTCAAAGCATTGACCAAACACCGTGCGAAAAGTTAGTTAATGTTAGATTTAGTTGTTAGTATACGTACTACTCTGCGTAGTATGTAATATCTAACTACACCTACACTACACAACCTATGCAGTATTCCATACCTTTTTCTATTGGCCCCCTTTTTACTGTCTTGAGCTGCGTGGACAATTACGTTGGCATCTGCAGTTGGCCTGCTTTATTCCATGCCGACCAATTCCTGGGAGACTCGGTGGACATCGGCAAGTAAGCGGCGAAACCTCGCCGCATCGCTTGGGAGATACCGCAGGACATTCTGGCGGTACATGTATTCTCCCATGTACCCTTTAATTACGTCTGTCACTGCGGCATGTGCGGCAATGGCGTTTCAACTCCAACCACTGCCGTTCCACCGTGTTGCGCACGTATCTTATTTGTCCCAGGAATCGGCTCTCCTAAGCGAGCGTTCACTGGTATGTCTGTGGTTTTGTTTACAAACTCCACGCTGTGATTGACTGTGGAATGACCTCGCATACCCGGGCGAAGGTGAACGCCAGTTTAGGAGCGATGCATATCCGACATAATATAAGAGTTTTCTTTGATATTGGCCGCCAATATAGGATCCAATGTCGCTCTACTCTTGTCGGATATGATCTCGACGTGAAATTTTTTCGTCAACCTGCTTATACACCCGAAAGCCCATATTTGGCTTTTAAGTAAACGCCCCCTATGGTATTTGCGTGTACAAGTGGCTCTCATCCACTTCTACAATGTCCTCACCCCCACCAATCATGACGTGATCATGACCCTCGACTACTTCGCACACTTCTCTAAAGAAGTGATACATCTGCACGGCAGTTTGCTGTGTGACTTCTGCGTCTTTCCCCGCTTGAGACACTTTATCGCGCCTGAAAAAATGCATCAACAAGCGTAGAGTCAACTGAACCGATACGTGACTCCGGTCAAAAAAGGTATTTTTCGTCGGAGACAGTATGACTTTAGTCTTTTTTTGTAACAACGAAAACGATAGCCCAGCTTATAGGACTCTTTTTTTTTCTTTCGACATGTACCTACGTTTTGCAAGTCGGGCATTTGGCTTTTGTTGGCAACAAAAGCCACTCTTGAGCAGCCTTTATGGCTTGCTCCTCCAAAGCAATAGTGGCTGCTTAATTCCAAATGTTGAAATTACGAGCTAAAATCACTTGTTAAGGCATCATTTTAATAATCACACCAAACTAGTATCTAGTAAAATTACCAATACCCCACGAAACCCTAACTAATTTACTTAATACCCCGAAAATCCAAAAACACCTAAAACTGAACAAAACCAAATCTATACAAATACTTAAACCCCAACAAAAGAATTAAAACCGAACAAGACTAGAACCCAAAAACACAAGAAAACAAGAACTAACTGCGCAATTACTCAAAATCCGAAGAAATTAGTATGAAAATTTCTTTGATATTTACGCGCCTACATCACCTCTCGGTCCGTAACGTGGTGGAGGGTTTTCCTGTTGAACATAAAATAGCGCTCGGCTGCCGTGGTGAACGGACGTGCGCTGCGCTCTGATTTTTAAAATCAATAAACTTTGAAGGCGTTCTGTCTCAGCCATCTTCAATTTTAAAGAAAAGTTGCTTATTTATGCTTATTTCGACGTGTTCTATAAGTTACAATCGTTTAAAATTGCTGTTATAATGACACCACTTTTAACGTAAAAAATTCTGTTTTAAAATATCAAACTTTAAGGGCGTCTATCTCAGCCATCTTCAATTTTAGAGAAAAGTTGTTCAAGTAAAAGATGCATATTTTGACGTGTTCTATACGTCCATTTATAACTCATCATGAGCATTCTAAACCGAGATCTATCGCCTATGAATCCTAATTAAACAGCAGTAGGTAAAGGTCAAAACTACCTTTTCGCGTCAATCGAAGTACTTCAAGTTGCAATTATTATTAGTGGCGACCCCAGCGAGCATTTCACGTACTACGGCTGCTTACAGCGCGCCCGCGCATCATACAGCTTTAACAAACTCCCTTCGGCTTAGAAATAACTCCTAGTGCTACAAGATGGCGCCATAATAAAAATATGTTATAATAGCTAATAATGATTCTACTTTCTGTGTGCTGAATATTTTTTAACAACTGGAAAATTTATAGTTTTTTTACTCTTCATTGGCTCTGCAGTTCGAGCTGAAAGCTCTCGGGGTTCTGGATATGGATAGGTGCTGGTCGGAGCATAGATTTCATCAATCGTGACCTCTCTAGGCGTATATTTAGGTTCAACGTGCCTCTTACGAATCGGTGATCACTGTCGAACTTAAGTAATACTGCATCGCAAAACAATGTTGTATTTATTGAGTAGAGAATTAAAACGAAGTTACCAACTGAAAATCACTGTTGATGTGGTAGTAACACTGCATCGCAAAACAATTTTGTATTTATTGGGTAGTGAATTGATAAAAAAATACCAACTGAAAATCACTGTTGATGTGTGGTAATATTAACATTGCTTCATAAAACAATTTTGTCTTTTGCATTTATTGGGCAGTGCATTAATTTAGAATTAGCGGCTGAAAATCACTGTTGATGTGATAGTAACATTGCTTCGTAAAACAATTTTGTATTTATTGGGTAGAGAATTAAAACTAAATTGCCAATTGAAAATCACTGTTGATGTGGTAATAACACTGCCTTGCAAAAGAATTTTGTATTTATTGGGTAGGAAATTATAACGAAATTATATACTGGAAAATCACTGTTGATGTGGTATCAACACTGCATCGCAAATAAATGTATTTATTGAGTAGGGACTTAAAACGAAGTTACCAACTGAAAATCACTGTTGATGTGGTAGTAACATTGCTTCGTAAAACAATTTTGTATTTATTGTGTAGAGAATTAAAACAAAATTGCCAATTGAAAATCACTGTTGATGTGATAGTAACATTGCTTCGTAAAACAATTTTGTATTTATTGGGTAGAGAATTAAAACAAAATTGCCAATTGAAAATCACTGTTGATGTGGTAGTAACACTGCCTTGCAAAAGAATTTTGTATTTATTGTGTAGAGAATTAAAACGAAGTTGCCAACTGAAAATCACTGTTGATGTGATAGTAACATTGCCTTGCAAAACAATTTTGTATTTATTGGGTATTGAACAGTTTGAGTCGGTGCAAAATGGGAGCTTAAAACATCACTGCAATGATAATTAAAGATTTGAAGGAACAAGTGAAAATGTACGGATCGGGTTTATTATTACGATGATTAAGGGTCTGATGCGACAAAAAACAATCATGGGGTCCTGTAGGGTGATTTTTACTTTCGAGCGCTGGACGCTCGTCTGCCGCGCGCCAATCAATGCCAGCTAATTATTTATATTATCATTTAACGATATATTAATCTGAGCCACAGAGAAGCTCGCAGCAGTATACAACGTAACTAACCAGCGAAACCTTGGTATGAAAGAATGAAGGAAGGCTCTCGGGCCTTCATCAAATTCAAATTCAAATTCAAATTCAAAACCGTTTATTTGTTCAACATAGGTCTAGGTACAAAGGTACACAAGGTCTTAAAAATAAGAATGTTCCAATATGTTGCGCCGTAAGGCATACAAATTTGTGATGCAGTCCATGCAGTCAATGAAGTGCAGCAAGCATATGCATGCAGAATACAAACTAGGTGTAGTCGAGCAAAAATTCGTTGATCGTGTAATAGGCTTTCTTTACTAAATAATTTTCTAAGGATCTTTTAAATTTAGACATGTTTTCTATAGTCATAATTTCATTTGGCACTTTATTGTAAATCCTAGGGGCCATTCCGAGGATATTTTTCCGAAATAGAGCGGTCTTCGAAGGCATCGTGTTTATTCTATTCTTCAGACGCATACTTCTGAAACTTTGGAATAGAATAGAATCAGAACAATCAATAGATTAAGGTTCGGACACAACACTGCCCCAGCGCATTTGGCCAGATTTGCTATAGTGCAAGATAATACATGCCCGCATTGTCAAAATGGTAGCATAGGAGATGTTGATCATATTACATTCCACTGCCCTGCTTTTAATATCCAAAGACTCATACTGGCAAGTGAATTGAATGAAAGTGAAACAGTGCAAAGTGATTGCTCCCGCGCCACTTAACTGATATTCTTCGAAATGTGGACTGTTATCAACCAATATTCAAATATATTAAAAGTACTGTGCAAAGGATTTTATTAATAAGTGTTATAAAGCTAATAAAAAGTGGAAAAAAAAGAAGATTTTAACAAAGTGGAGTGACTTAACTAAACTGTTTATTAAAACAAAAAAGGATTTGGCCTAAAGGACTTGGATTCCAGGCCATAAAATATTATAAAAAACAAGAAGCTCGCAGCTCGCCCCTTCTCGCCGCTCCGCTCTTCCCGGTTCGGAGATTGAGTCTGTGGCCTCTCTCCCCTCGCGCAGCCGACGCACGCGGATCGTGCCGGCCCGTTACCAATATTAAGATAACCTAATATTATAAATGAAAACAATAAACTCGTATTTGTGAACCTGAGCTAGATTTGACGAGGACGGCCAACCACATACACCCGTCAAACAGTAAATTAAAATAATTAATAGATAGCGTTACTTTGCGGAGGTCTATATCAACAAACTGGAAGAAATTACCTTGCTACTGCGCGAAACCAGTGCCGGGTAGTTAGTAGTTAGGTAGTCTCAGGGTGAGGGTTCAGATTGAAAATGTTCTTTGGCACGGCTCTAATAGCACTTCCCTGAGCAAAGGGTTTGCCGCGTAGAGGTGAAGCCGCTACGGACGTAACGAGGTACGTAGACAGGAGTTGGTCTTCACGACGGCAATCGGAGCTGAAGAGGCCCGTTCTCAGGATGGTGGTAGCTTCGGCGACGTCAACGTAGAGGTGACAGTCTCGCCGCAGGTTCAGTGGTGCAGTGCAGTTCAGAGTGGTTTTTCAGCCCGAAAGGTGTTGCCCTGTAAATTCAGGAAGCTTAAGCGGTTGCCTTGCCGCTCCGTGCCGATGGTTCACCGCCGGTTGTCCAGGGCTTCCCTTCGGTAAACCCAAGGAAAGTGCTGATGCGTATGGCAGTGTATCATCACAGCGGTGTTATAAGCATTAGGAAAAGAAATACTAAGAAGGCTAGACAAGGAAATAAGAATTGATGTCGGCAGAAGGCCGTACATTGCAGTTAATTTTGAATTTAGAATAGGACGGTTAAGACCAAAGTATACAAAAATACTACAAAACAACCATTAATTTACACATATTAATACCACCACTATGCCAGTCAAATAGTAAATTATCAGATTTCTTGACGATTTTCTCCTTGTAGTGTTGAAGAGCTCGTTTCAGAGATTAAAAACACATAAATAGAAAGCATTTAAAAAAATACGCTTTAATCAATAAAAACAACCATTTTATCAGATAGAAAAATCACAAATTATAATTCATACAAATAACTAAATTTACTTAAACTAGTATATTCGAGACATTACAATTACTTGTATGACGACATTCTACAAAACATGGACTACCACATATTTAACAAAATAAAAATGCGGGTTCAAGTTCGTCTTCTTTATAAATTTCCTCATCGCCCATAAACCCGTAACAATGGCAGTTAGTACATATGCCAACGAAGATTATCTGCTCTTTTTCCAAGTCTATCTTAAAGTTTATGTCGTGGATGTAGTCCAGGAAAACATCGCGTAATACGCATTTTGGCAAAGGTAGCTGAAAAATCCTTGTTCGGTATGTTTTTACAACGTCCCAAGATATATCATGCATATTGTCTTTCATGACAGCTTTGATTTTTGTTAAACACAATGAATATAAAGAATCGACAAGAAACGCCATGTTTTGCACGTGTCAACACTTCACACTTAAGTGAATTAAGATAAGGATGTTTAGACTCAAGATTAGCGAATATTACGTACTCGTACACAATCTATTTGTACCTTCAGACCGGTTACATGTTATAAAAGAAAATCACTGGCCACATGGAAAAAACTTAATTTTAAAATGGATTACGTACATGCTTCTACTGTCCAGTGCAAGATTGTCATGCTGTCATTGTCATTTAAAAGTCTAGCGCTGAGGTCTAGCGTAATTTTAATTTTAATAATAAAAAAAAACAACTGATGAGATCAGAATGGACACGATTCGTCTTAGCGATGCCAAAAAGCATAAGATTATTTCGCATGCTTAAAATTGATTAAAATTGTATTAAAACGGCTTATAACTGACAGTACTATCGGCTCTCTTTCTTAAACCAGCCTAAAACGAGTATTAAAAAAAGATAGCACGACTTGCTGCGTTTTACTTTCAACAAAATTGCAAATTACATTTGGTGCTAAAGCAGCGAACGACGGCGTATGATAAAGTTGATTGTTTCTTTTAGACGGAGACAGATGGTAAAAGAGGGGTCAATGAAACTGGTTCCTGCATTTATAATTACCTACAAGATATGAACCATAACGTGGAAGGTGATATAGATGTTATTTACTCAGATAACTGCTGCGGGCAAAACAAAAATAAATATGTCACATGGTTGTGATATGTATGCTATTCATGCATTAGATAAAATAAAATCAATTACACACAAATTCCTCATCAAAGGCCATAGCCAAAATGAAGCAGAAAATGTTTACAGCTTGATCGAAATGGAGATTAAGGGCGGCCACATACATTCGAAATTCCGTTACGGAATTTCGATTCGAAATATACATACATAGAACAACAACTCATAAAAACTCATAAGAACTCATAAGAAGTTCGAAATATACATATATAGATATAGGACAGGCCAGGGTTAGGTTAGGTTAGAATTTAGAATTACTACATGATGAGGAAGGGCGAGAATATGAAGATTCACTATCCCTTCACCGTCCCCCACTAATTACCCTCAAGCTCCGTCTTCGTTGTTAGTACGAAGAATTGAAGATCATCGCCAATCTCCATATTCTCGGGCTACCACACAATTTCGAAATTCAAATCCCGACACTTCGACTTTGACGTCCTTCAACAGGTTTCGAGCTCCTTCGTCGTCTCCAATACGTCGGACTCCTGATTTATAAATCGGCCAACGTCAGTACAAACTCCACAGACTTTTCTTCATATAACTGAAGAAAATATGGTTTGCAACTATGAAGATAATTCAGCATTGGCACTAAACTCGCAAGAACTGGACAACTCTCAAATAGTGGTACTAAATTCGGAAGAACCAATGGAAACATGTCTCTCCTTTAAAAAAAAATTGCTCAGTTTACTTGCTTATGTGTTACATGATTAATAAATGTTATGTCACTTAATTAATAAATCTTACCTTAATGTCACTGCAAATTTTTCTTCAGCGGTGATAGCTATTCTCATGTGTGTATCGCTATTCGTGATTTTTCCTCTTATTTTATTTAATAACTCGTCGAATGAGTTTATAGACATACGATAGTATTTGAAAAATTTATCGGGATTATCACGTAATGTGGCCTTTTTATATAATATTGACTTGTTTGCAATCTTTGGGTGTTCAGAGGATGTACCCAGTAACGGCGACGTATTTTCTTTTTCCTTGATAGGTATACTCGTAGCAACAGTGCTATCGCAATAAGAAAATAGTCGTCCATAATGCCAAATGTCTGAACTCAAGTTCTAGCGTCGCTCAACTGAGCCTTGTTATTCCGAACGGAAATAAACGTATATGTGTGATATATTAACGGAATCCCGAAACAGTATCGATATTTTTTTGTGAAAATCAGATATCTGATTAATCAGCCGTTTTCCTATTGATATCATACACAACGCATTTAAACGGTGTCATGTCCTGTGTCATGCTATTACGCGTAAAAGTTTTCACTTTCTTTAAGGTGGAAAAGCAGCGCTCACTTTCGACCGAGGTCATCGGTATTTTACAAATTAATTTTAATAATTTAATACTTTCAGCAAAAACTGACTCTAGGTTGAACTCTATAAAGTGTTGCAGTAAAGCTATCGCACCATCAGCGTTATGGAAATCTTCCCTGCTGTAAATAACCACTAGCTCGTTTTTAAGTTTTGAGTTTTCCAAAAAATCATATGTCTTAACCACTTTTTTGAATTCTTCTTCTGGAAAGTTTTGGTTGTAGTTCTCGAAATTGTCAGTAAAAAAAAGTTTTGACGCCAATAGATGATCGGTGTACATAAATCTGTCCTTTATTTGCATTCTTACTACGTCACATATTTCTTTACGCATTGCCGAATGACTGACATTATTAGCCACCCAGTTACTGAGTGGATCAGTTGCAGACGCACTCGAATTTTGTAAAGAGTTGGGTATTCCAGAATTTAAAGATTGTAACGCAACAATAATGTTCATACGGTTGTTCCATAACCTTTTTGACATCATGAATAGTCGGAACATGCGAGCTAAGAGCTGGAAAAAGGCAATCGCTTCATTTAATGTAGAAGAGACTAAGCTCTTTTTTGAAACAGCTGTTTACTATATAAATAATCTTAAATTTGAAGATGGTTCTTACGTTATAACGTCAAATAGATGCACTGGATTTCGCGGGTTTGTTGTCTGTATGAAATCGCTGATACATTTATACACAACACTGATTGCGGCCGAAAATAGCACATTAAAATATTTGTGCACATACAAATTGAACTAGAACCACATCGAGTTGTTCTTTGGTGCAATTCGATCTCAATGCGGATTTTATAGTAATCCATCAGCTCGCATGTTCCGTGCTGCCTACAAAAAATTACTTGTGCATGCAAAATTCTAAGATGGTGCCAGTGGTAACTGCTTACCCTTAGACCACATATCCGTTCTAAATTATTCTCCAGGGACGTACAAAAATCTGATTAATGGAAGTGCTTGGAGCAGTCGCTTGATAGAAGCGCCCGAAGTATCTGTCAAAGACGACAGCGTTGACCATGACTACATGTTGTACCCATCTTCCCTGACTGAATATGCAAAGCACGTAGTGCATTATATAGCCGGGTATGTGGTCAAAAAGCATACTCTAGCAGTCTTCTTAGACATAAAAGGGGCTTTTGATAACATTGACCATAGTTCTTATAGAAAGCTTACATACCTTAGGTTTCCCAGGTCACATTCTGTCCTGGTTATATAATTTTCTTAATAGTCGATCTATATTCGTAAAAATTAAATCAAGAACATATGGCTCCAAAGTGTCTACTAAGGGCACTCCACAGGGTTCAGTTATATCTCCTCTTGTTTTCATATTGAGTCTAGTCTGTCTTATGCATAAAATTCCGTCTACTGTTAAATATTTATTTTTTGCTGATGATCTTGTCCTGTATGTTAACTGTAATGGTATATGGTATGGTATATGGTAAAGCGGTGAATCCATCATGAATAGTTGTCTTAGTAATGTTAATTTATTGCTAACAAATTCTTTCAAACTTGAGGTTAATGTTTCAAAAAGTTGTCATATTATTTTCTAAATCTTGTTTACACTTTCCTCTAGTTTTATTTAATTTTGTTACAATTCCAGCTCAGTCTGTAGTAAAGTATGTTGGTTTTTTTCTTCTTGGAAAACTCATATTAATGAAATTTGTAAAAGAGCAGAATTAGGTTTGAACATATTGAAGTCGCTAGCTGGACTAAAGTGGAGTGCTGATCCAAAAGTTCTAAAAACTATATACATTGCGTCAATATGTAGTCATTTCGACTATGGCTGTACTTTTTTTTTCAGATGCAAGTAGTTCTCTGTTGAGAAGATTGGATATTATCCAAAATAGAGCGTTACGTATAATAACCGGTGCTATGATGTCTTCTCCAATAAATTCATTGGAAGTCGAGGCCGGCGTTGTTCCTTTATTCATACGTAGAACCTATATAACTGACTAGCGGACGCGCGCGACTTCGTTCAGGTAAAATTAGTAGCCTATGTCCTTCAGGAATAGTTTAGCTTTCTATCTGTGAAAGAATTTTTGAAATCGGTTCAGTAGTTCCAGAGATTACCCCCTACATACAAACAAACTAACAAAAAAAGAAACAAACAAAGTTTTCTTCTTTATTATATTAGTGTAGAAGTGTAGACAAGCATAGCCTTAAATTAATTAGTCGTGGTAACCAAGTAATCTCTAGATATTTGGAGAATTTTGATATACTGAATTATAATATTAGTCCCCTTTCTAATTCAACTTCTTTAAGTAATTTAAAATGCTATATAATGAATGACAACACAAAGAAAAATTAGGGTAATAGCAGGGAAATGTTCCCTTGGCTTCATCAAACAACTTAAGAGCTTGATTTGTCGTGTTTGTTCCCATCACCAAATTATCAACATAGCATTTATTGGCGGTCTCTTTCAGCAAGGTATTATTTCTCTTAGAAACGTGATGGCGTATAGTAGCTGTTAATAAAAATGGGCTAGAAATGATGCCGAAGGGAACTCTGCAGAAGCGTAAGTTTAAGATGTTCTCATTGGATAAGGGTTTATTGACATCTTCCACCCACAGGAACCTGGTCACTTCTCTATCCTCCTCTTGTAGACCAACTTGCAAAAAGGCTTTTTCCACATCTGCTATGATACCTATCTTGTATAGCCTGAAATTCAGAAGCAGAGCAGTCAGATCTTGAAGCATGCAGGGTCCTCTGTACATGCACTCGTTAAGACTTGGCTGGTCCTTGACTTTAGCTGATGCATCATATACTATACGTCCTCGCTTGCCGGTTTGCTTCACTATATGAGGAGGCAAGTAATGTATTGGTGGAACTGTCTGATCTATTCCAGGCTTGGCTTCTATCACCTCGATTATTCCGGCTTTCAGCTGTTCCTTTATGATGTCATCATATTCAAGTAATGTTGGTTTATCTAATCTCTGTAGTAAACCCTTAAGACGTCCGTATGCTAAGCCATAATTTGTCGGTAAACTCGGTGGGTATACAATCCATGGCCATTTGACAGAGTAACGTCCATCTTGATAAACAACAGTCTTGTTAAAGTGTTGAATAGCTTCTTCCTCTCTGGTCGCTTTGGCCGAGTCAGTAATACCAATGTTCTCTAGACTCCATAGGAATTTTATGTCTGAGTGTCTCAAAGGTAAATCTGGTTCTTCAATCTTTGTTACTCTGGTGATATGTAACAACCGTTAGCACATTTTCATTGTCTTGACTTCCAATGTCTAAACAGCCGGTGACTACCCAACCGAAGTCACTATCTACTAGGAAGAGGTCTCTGTCAATTTGTATTTTCTTGTTGCGGAAGAAGGAGAAGTAATAATCATTTCCTATGAGTAAATCTATACTCTGGTCTTCAAAGGAATTGTCATCCGCTAACAAATCCAGCCTTTAGCGTCCCAAATACCACTATTTGAATTTCTCTCCTAGCGATCCTCTTAATAATGTCCTTTCGACCTCATATGACCGAAGAACAACAACCACCACGATACGATAGACAATGCAGACTTTATCATAGATCGGTTCTCGTTTACAATAAAGCACACCAATAGGAATCTAGTTTGACTTAGTCTATTGTCCAATAAGAAAATTCGAATGTTTTCGTTAATCATTATCAACCAATAAGAAAATAAAGTTTGTTTTATCACGTTATTCCGCACAGAGAAAACAAATGTCATCAGTGATGCCATAGGAAAATTTAGTATCGATTTCCGATTGAATCGATTCTTGATTATATCGATTCGACCAATAATTCCGTGTTAATTAGAAAATAGAACAATTAACACAATTAAATCTTAGTCTTATGTATTAAATAAGCTTTCCTAAGATTAAAACTAGAAGGAAAATAAATACACTCTTCGTTTATTTTCTTTTCGTCATACCATAGATATGGAAGGAAATTTTTCAAGTTATCTCTGGTTGAACTTGGCGGAGTTTTAGCGGTTGAATCTCAGCGATTTCAAGTAACAAGTACCTACTAAGGACCAGACCAGGGTACAGTCAGTCGTAAAAATTCGGCTTTTGCCATGTTTTCGTACACGCTAGCCTTACCTTAGTAATTTCTAACTAGAAGTCTCTGTGACTGTTACGTTATGAAGATTACCGGACTCTCGGTAAACGATTCTTACGCGTACCCAATACAGGGCTCTTAGATTGCCAAAACTTTGGCGGTAGGTACCCAATACAGGGCTCTTAGGTTGCCAACACTTTGGCGGTACCCAATACAGGGCTCTTAGGTTGCCAACACTTTGGCGGTACCCAATACAGGGCTCTTAGGTTGCCAACACCATGGCAGTACCCAATACAGGGCTCTTAGGATGCCGATACTTTGGCGGTACCCAATACAGGGCTCTTAGGATGCCGATACTTTGGCGGTACCCAATACAGGGCTCTTAGGATGCCGATACTTTGGCGGTACCCAATACAGGGCTCTTAGGTTGCCGAAACTTTGGCGGTACCCAATACAGAGCTCTTAGGATGAGACTTGTGATTGTATTTAAATACAATCAAGTAGCTACTTATCTCGTTTCTCTTTTTGACTCTAATCAATATTGCTTCGCTTAGTAGGATATGGCTCCTCCAGGAACCACATCCCAGCACCTCCACCATTTTGTCGCCACGTTCATGATAAACATATAATCTTACATCTCTAGCCAATCTCCTGCCCAGGTTAAAGAATACATGTATAGACAAGGCGACAAGGATAGTGTGGGTGTACATCGAGGGGTCCCGATGCATACGTTCTTTACATTTAAAACTAGTCAGATAAGAGCCGTACCGGGCGCCGCTGACTTTGACCGAGAGCCACGCGTGTGGTTGAATCCTCTCCTCACAGGTCAAATCATCGCCACTACGGAATTACTCCTCTCATCTCTACGTCAGGGACCCGTAGGTCCCCTGGATGGTCCTCCTCCTTCCCCATAGACCTTCCCTGTCCACCGTTAGACTCACCATATCGATGATATTGATAAATCGCGGTCTCTTCGCGACAGGTATAACAACTTCCCCAACTCCCGTCTCTTGCTCCACGCCTATGCCGCCGGCACACTCAGTCCCAATGCAGCCTAATTTTTTTTTTGTATTTTCGGAAAGCTCCGGAATGGGCACAGCATTGCCGGTTTGGTTTAATAGTTACCAATCTAGCACGTCCTCCCTCCTCCCTGGTTTTTTTTTAATCCCGCCATGTGTGCTTCCATTGTAAAACGCCTTTCGCAGGTCCCACTTCCGCTAGCAACTGCTGGAGGCGGGCCCACTCAGCTTCCATTTTCTGGGCGCCGAGTGGGCCAGTAAACTGCCCGGCAGCAAACAGGGGGTTGGTGGACATGTAGTCCACCAACATTATGATTTGCAAAGCATTGCTTCTCACACTGAAATGATATAAAGTTAGACTATTAATTTGGTACTTGAATTAAATTTTACCTGAATGTAGGTATTCAAAACAAGGTTTGTTGGCTTGGTAGACTAAAATAACCTATGAATATAGTTAGAAAAGCAGAATATAATTCAATAAAATCTTACATTTTTCCTCTTGGCGGCATGTCGTTTGGTTTTGAACTTTGACAAAATCCTGACAGGACTTTAGTTTTTTTTTTTTTGACTTGAGTGTTAGAATTTTGTAAAGAAAACACCCACGAAACAGCACATTTCTATTACCGATTCGGTGTTTCCATGTAAGATCTGACACGATTTTAATATTTTTATATAGATGGTAACACACGCTAGTCGCCCGCGAGTTGGTCAAGTCGCGGAGAGTAAATTTCTCGCGGTGTCATGTCGTGCTACGCAAAGCGAGATAAATCGAGAGAATTGACAGCCGCGAGAGAGCCTTGTCGAGTCGCGAGTCGCGTCGCGTGTGTACGACGTGCTAGCTGTGCTGGTTAGACTCTCGTCGCTACGAGCTTCAGTATGGCATCAGTTCTCGCTAGTAGCCTGATTGAAAAGCACTGTGCACCTTCACAGGGCAACTACCTACGGGCTCAACGAACCCCAAGCTTTGAACTACCTACGGGTTCACCGAACACCACTTCGCACTTCCTCGAGCCACCTGCAGGGCACCTCTTGCCGGTTACTTGGACACTGTACCCTTGCCAAGCTTCTACCAGCCGGTTACTTGGACAACCGTACCCTTGCCGAGCTTCTAACGCCCTAGCAGACTTCGAAGACCTGCCAAACCTCAAGCCTACGCTGCTCCACGTCGGGTCACGGCCAGGGAAGTGCGAGCGATCACGTTAACTGACTCAAGTTAGGAATTAGGCACAAGAATTACGAACTTACGACCTAGAGTCTCTAGTCGTCCTAGGGAGCTTCTACTTAATAAAAACTTATTATTATAAATTATTGTTTTACTTGAAAATTCCCTAGGGCGAACTTCTGTACCTGACCGGGTAACACACAAAAAATATGGGTGGAGTGGACCGTTTCGACCACTCTACGAACTCTTACTCTGTAGGAAGGACGCAAGTCGAAGAAAAACTGGTTCCGCCTATTTTGGTTTCTCTTAGAAGCTGCTCTAATAAATGCTTATATTATTTACTGCCAAGGACATGTCTTCCGTAATCGTAGTCATCGTCAGTTTCGTTTACGTGTTGCAAGAAGCCTACTTAATAACTTTACTTCCCGCAAAGCATGTGCAACCATATTGAAAAATAAAAATGGAGGTGTATATGGAATCCCTGACGAGGTGAGGCTAGTAAATGTTTTTGCTCATATGCCTAATACAGGAACTAAACGTCGGTGCCGTTTCTGCAGTACTAGAACTAATCCTTAAGAAACTATAGCTAATAGAAATGTTGAGGACCCAGAACTAGCTTTGTTTTCCGACTACGTTAAAAATGTTTTACAAAATTACCGTCCAGTTTGAAAATAAAAGCAAAATAAATAAGAAATATTTGACGTCCTCGTGAAGTATGAATCGCTGAACGTATTTACACCTGCTATTCCACTTAATTCGCCGATGCCGTTCCGCATACAAATCAAAACACGCTGTCGACATAACTTCAGAGCGTACCAGGGATGTTAGATGGCCACCTAGAAATCCTTGTGCCGAGCTGGCTGAAAGCTGGTATTCGAGACGGGAAACTAGTACGCTACGCCTCTGCTCCGCTCTGGCGCTGCCAATTCTGGGAGACAAACTGTGTGGGAAATCGCATCCCAATAAAAAAAAATTACATTTCAATTTCGTAAACCGTTAATAGAGGGCAGTAATTATCAAACACACGGAAGAAATATCACTTTTAACATTTTTTTTTGATATTATATTGCATTTCGGATATAATATGTAAAATATATCGAAAAAAGTAAATAAATGATTTATAACGAAGATTTTTTATGGAAAACGTCGGTTCGCTTGAGCAAACAATAAAAAATAACTCAGACGTAAACAAATTTGGATGCCGAAAAAAATGCAGACTCTATTTTCGACTTCTTTCACTACAAGTATCAGCAGTAAAATGATTGGGCGATAATAATTTTAATGTGGGATGTGATATTTATCTGGCAAATTATATGAATGAACCGTAATGAACCATGTGAGCAATGTTATCTTTATTTATTAACGAATTATACAACAAGTTATTAAAATATTTATTGAAAAAACGTTGAATAGAAGTTTGTTGAGCAATATTTGCACCGCTAATGACTTAGATTTAGATTTCCTCGAATATCACGTCCAAATCGCTTATAGTTCGGTGATCTTCTGCATCCGCTGTTTGTTTGTTTGAACCTTCATACAAAATTGCAGCCGTCATTCGACTATGCATCGCTTTCGTCGGCTCAAACGCGGCACAACACTTGGCGTTCAGTTTCACTGCTTGCGAAGCCAGCATAGCGCCTTCAATGTTCTCTACCGTCAGCCTGTTCCGACTTTTTGTTTTCACCAAATTATATTTGCTGAAAACTCTTTCGCAATCGGCATTTGCGTGAGGAGTACAAAGAACTGCCAATGCGAATGACGGTAGTTCTGTATATTTTTTGCAGCCCTCAGAGTCGGTCAATTGTGAAATTTTGTGCCAAAAGATGTCGGGTTCTTTTTCCTTGACCACGTTTTCAGGGATTTCGTCGAGCGGAAGACGACGCCATTCGTCATCCAAGCGCTGGAGAGCTTGCAAGCTCTCGGGCTTGGCTCTTGGAACGATGCTCCAAAGGTCGACGAGCGACTGATGTTTGCTCCGCTCATTCCTTGATAAAGCTTTAGATGGATGGAATAAAGGAAGCATATTCAGTAGCGGATCGTCGAAATCGAATCGCTCTTGAATTCCCTTGCAAAGTTTGATCAGGAAATTGCGACATCTTGCCCGAAAATCTCCTATCAAGTCCGGTCTTGTCGACACTTCGGGTTTTTTCAATTCTTCCAACACTTGTACACCCAGGTATATATTTTCAAGTGGGATGAATTCGGTTTTATTCTCCGTATTAACCGTGCTGAGTGGAGTCATCGCTATGTATTTCTGCGTCATATACGTCGTGAGAAGCTCTTTGAAAGCACACTCCATTTTTTGGGCGAGCGATGTGATGACCACCGATTCCGATTGAAAATATGCATTCATCGTGACGACCTTGGGTAAAACCCACGAGAGGAAGTGATAGAACAGCTTGACGAACGGGTCTCTTAGCCACATGGAAATGGATTCTGCTGCTAATGTTCGTTCCTCCATGTGTCGTTCGATGAAATAAAGACGAAGCGGCTCCCATTGCTCCAACATGCGATCCACAACCGAGAGTAGCGAAAGCCAGCGCGTTTGTGCTGGATGTAGAATTTTGTGCACAGCTACATTCAAAAATTTTTGAAACACAGCGAGACTAGCAATGCGCTTCGCGCTGTGCTGTACGTAGTTGTGTACGTTCCTGGCGAGGTCTTTACAGCTCCGAGGAATATTCTGTTCGCATGCTTTGCTGGCCGCTAAGTGGAGTGAATGGCATATGCACCTCATGACGATTATCCCAGGGCAAGACTCTTTTAGGCGACTTGCGATCGAGTTTCGGGCTCCAATGTTGACACTTGCGCCGTCACATCCAAACCCCTATATATTCGCAAAGGGAATATCTTTTTCTTCAAACGATTTCATGAGCAAATTATATAGGTGCCGACCACTAGCTCCTTCCTGAGCTGCCGCAGCATCGTCTTCCGGAAAAATGCTCGACAATTCTCAAAACATGCTGGTGATTCGTCCAAAATCTTCATTGTAGAATCGAACTACAATACATGCTGTCTTCACGCCGGAACAATCCGTGGAGTCATCGGTTAAGATCGAAAACTTCTGTTTTTTGAGATGGCTTGCGATTTCCTCTTTATGAGAAGCACCGATGACGTTGGTGACGATTTTTGTGGCTTTTTGTCTTTTCATGCATACTCCTTCCAAAATTTTCGAGTCTGGGAGTGCCGATTTCATGCATGGAATGAGATCATTGACCACGGCATAGGGAATATTGTGAGCAGCCATAAAACCACAAATCTTAATCTCCGCGTCCGTTATGTTTTTATCCCGAGCGTTTGACGAAGCTTGAGGTTTGAAAAATTTGGTCAAAACTTTTGAGGAGCTACATTCGTAAGCTGCAGCGTTTTTTTCGTGTTTTTTTGTTTGTTTGTGCGTTTTGATTAAACTGATGTCAGCGATAAGGATGACATTGCACCATTTGCACCTCGCTTTTGTATTCGAAGCTGGGTCCGGTCCGAGCCAGGGCGAGCATTGCGGATCTCGCTCCCATTCAACTCGATATTTTTGAACCCGATGTTTTTGTTTTTTGACCTTTGCACCTCCAGGAGCCAGTCGCATTTTTTTTGGCGTGGGGGGCCCGTTCCCCGAGTCGTTCTCATCATTCTCGTCCTCACTTGCAGATGACATGATTACCTGGATAAAAATTTGGAAAGTTTACCACCACCACCATCACCAGTATCACCACGACTATTACAATCGCGAAAACGTAAAAACATAAGTCAAAGTCAAAGTCAAAATATTTTATTCAGATTAGGCTTACAGGTAGCACTTATGAATGTCAAAAAATTTACCACCGGTTCGGAAAAACCTCTGATGAGAAGATACCGGCAAGAAACTCAACGAGGTGTAATTTTTTTAAATAAATCAAAATTACAATGTTATTTTACATCTCAAATATTCAAAATTTTTACAATTTAACAATTTAACACAGCAGGTGTACAATCTTTGGGGCCAGGGATCGCCAATACAGATCGGGATCATTTCCAAACATCCTTGTCCAAGATATAGTCATTGATTTTATAATACGCCCGAGAAATTAATGTCTTCTTGACAATAGATTTAAATTTTGTATCATTTAGTTCAGTTATGTTTTTTGGAATTTTGTTGTAAAATCTTACACAATTTCCCATGAACGACTTATTGGTTTTAGCCAGTCTGTAAGTTGGAACTTTAAGCTTTCCTGTGTTTCTAGTAGCCTTTGGCTTATCGACGTTGGTAGGGAAATTGCATATATTTTTCCTAACGTACATGATTATTTCAAAAATATATAGCGACGGTAGGGTTAAGATGTCTATTTCCTTGAAAAATTCCCTTAATGACTCACGAGTATCCATATTATAAATTGCTCTAACTGCCCTTTTTTGCAAAATGAAAACTGACTCAATATCTGCAGCAGATCCCCATAAAATAAGGCCGTACGAAATAATGCTATTAAAATAGGCAAAATAGACCAACCGTGCCGTCGCTACATTGGTTAGCTACATGTCATAGCACATGCAATAAAACGTGTATAAATAAAAAAATGTGTCGACATGCAATGAACGAAAAAGAAAAAAAAATACTGACGAGATAACCCCCTCGATAGTATGAAAGTGCAGATTTTTATATTTCAGTTTATTTTTTCGGAGCACTCAAGACTGACAGCCTCAAAAAAAAAAATCTATGCTGAAAAATACTGACGAGATAACCCGCTCGATAGTATATGAAAGTGCAGATTTTTATATTTCAGTTTATTTTTTCGGAGCACTCAAGACTGACAGCCTTAAAAAAAAATTCATTGCTGAGTTAGTAATTAGAGCAATTAATATTTGAGAAAATGTTTATGAGAAAAACGAGAAGAATTCCAAGGTCAATCGAAGGTTTACGTAAAATAAATAGTTTTTTTGAGTGTTTCACTTACGGTAAGGACGAAGGATGAAGAACAACAAAACGGAGCACTTTCGAACACTGGCTGATTGACACTCCCTATCGTCTTTGCTTCAGAATGTTGTTTATGGTCTCAAATGAATATTTTCGAAGAAAAAAGGAATGGCTCATGGCCCTTGGGCCCTGGTTTGTAAATGTATGAACTGCAAATGCGAAAAAAGTCATATAAATTAACAATACCCGTAGTCCAAGGTCTAAACGGATACTAAAATCTTGCGAAAAATAGGGTTATAATTCCTTTGGAAAAACTGATCAAGTGATTTCACTGTCACATGAGCTCACAGAACGGGTAAATGTGATCGTCGATAAATAGCATCCGTACCTTTTTCTGGATAAAAACGCACAGCGTTTTCAACACAGCGCACACAGACACAATTCACACACAACGAATCCGGTCATCCGAAATTAACTAATGAACAAACTTTTATTTTTCTCTTTTGCTTCGTGGTTTCAAATCGTACGCAAGCCGAGGCCGAGACAGTGAAGGGTATAAAAAGGTAAACAAGAAATCAGATGCGAAGTGCGAAGATGGCGCAGTAGTCGACTAGCGAACTAGCCAAGCAGTTTTACCAACCGTTCAGTGGCGACAGTGGTACAAGCAGACAACTGACTTGCGCTTTCTGTCCGTGTTAGATTCAATTTCACGTTCAGGAAAAATATTAAATAATTGATCATTTTTATTTAAAAATACTCGATTCTTTCATCAATTGAAGAATATTAATCATTTATAAGCCCGTACAATTGATTGGAATTTTTTTTTACATGAATCTCTGAAATTTGTCGATTATTCTATATTGTCAGTGTATTTTTGTCGGTCAACGGCCAATCTTGGTATTTTTTCATACAAGGACTGAGTAGCCTTGGTACATGGTACGTGACACTAAAAAATAGTATGTATACCAAGAAGTTGGTACGTCTGACATCATTGGAGCGTACTCGCCTATATCACAAGCATCACACATGGAATTTGAACCTGAAGCTACGGACTTAAGCAAGTATTATGGATTTTACAGAATATAGAATATACGATTAAGTTCTATAGATTATAAGTTTTTTTTTAAACTATAAACAATTAATAACCTCAAATAAATTAAAATGATAATGACAACTCAAAGAAAAATTAGGGTAATGGCAGGACTCGAACCTGCAACATCACCAGTCCGTGCCTTGCATTTTCCAGTTTCGCCACATAACCAAGACTCCCCATAAACCATTTGCTTATATTGTTGTTCATAACCAATTTTGTCATTTCTCATATTATAAAAGATAAATTGTGTTTTTCGTTGTGTAAATTATCACTTAAAATATCTATTTAAACTTTATCCAACACTTAAACTTATCATGTTAAAGTTCGCCATTTTGTATTGAACCTTTGTTAAACACGAGTTTTTTTTACTCAATTTTGCGGGTGTACTTATATTTAGCGGCAAGCTTGGCCATACTGTAATATTTTCTACTGAGGGTGGATTTCAATTCACTCATGAACTGGTACGCTTATTAGAAACTTATATTATTAGCTACATTCCTTAGAATAAATTCTTATGATGCATTTATAAAATGTATGCCCATACCATACCCTGCGAATTTTTCAATGTGTTTCGTTTTTTGCAGCTGCTCGCCATTCAAACGAATGGGTGGAATGTTTGATGGGTGGAATTAAAGTGTCCTTGTAGCCTACTGCCACAGTAAACGTAAGGGATTGTAAAGGTAAGGTACCTACCTGTGGGCCCTGTGGCCAGAGCGTTGCTGGACGCGGGCAGCTTTTTTTTTTTTTTTGGACGGACGTGCGCTGATAGCCTCAGACGGCTTTGTCAGCTTACCGGAGAGAGGGGGCGCGGGCAGCATGAGTAAAAACATAACCTCTGATTTTGCCAACAAGCTAAACTTACAATTACAATCTGTTAATGTAACAGTGTCAGGCATTGGAGATCAATGTGAAAAAATCTATCTATCTATCTATCTTCTAACTATATAAAACTCGAGAACGGCTGAACCGATTTGGCTAATTTTGCTCTTGAAATATTCATGAAAGTCCAGGGAAGGTTTAAAAGGTAAGAATAATGGAAAATATGCTAGGGAATATTTCTCATATCATATAATCAATAAGTGGCGGAAAAAATGGGCAAATCACGCAGATATGACCATGTTGCATGCCACTTATTTAGTTGCAGTTTAGTAATCTGGCAATACTGTCAGTGTCACTGTCACCTAACTTCCAGGCCACAAACCCAAAAAAAAATGTCGCCTAACTTGTCAAGAAAATATTGTTGGAATTTTAAAACTATTTTCCAAAGTTTTATATAACTTCTAAAAATGCATTGTCCCTATTGTAATAAGTGGATGGAACGGCAGAAAAAACGTAATACCTGTCCTGGTTGCAATAAAACATTATTAAAATGCGACGAATGTTACAACATAATCGCTGACACCTTCAGATTTTGTGTCAAGTGTGGTAAGAATGTGAGCCGAATAATACGCATTAACAGGGCAAAGGAACAAAAAGATAGACTAAAGCAAAAGTTGCTAACGAAACCACAATTCGTCTCCACAATGGAATCATCACCGTCTATGCCATCATCTGAGGGAATATTTTGTGAATTTAATTTATCGGCCGAAGACATAAAAGATATTGATAATATTCAAGACAGCCAGAAGCTCAACAACAACAATGATCTGGTTGAACCAGACTTGTTTGAGTCGCCTAGTACTCACGCTATGTTATCAAGTCCTGGCGATAATTAATATCAATAATTCATTTTTATTTATAAAGATAGATAGATTTTATTTATATTTTATTTTTGATATAATACTTTTCCTTTGAAACGTTCTCTTAAGAGAGTCGAGCATGTCTTTTGCGCTTTTAGACTCTTTCACGGGGTTCAAATGCCTATCCGTGAGGCATTGCACAATTAAACTTTTAACTTTGAAATCCAAAAGTTTTTGGCCGTCATCATCGAGTTTACTTTCTTCCGTGATGTTTCTTAATCCTGTGATCCTGTCTCTTCAAATAGGCATTGCAATCTGAATAACCAGTTATCGAACGCTTTGTTCAGCATTTGATTGCGGAAAATTGGCGCTGGGCGTGGACGTGGTAGCCATTTTTTTTCTTTTATTTCCGTAAACTTTTGGACTAGGAATGATTTTCTTCCTTTCAGGTTGATCCATAATAGTCCATGTTTCATTTTGTTTTAAAGACTGGTATTTATTTTACATGGCCATCTTTCAGCATTTACAGAATTAAGGGCTTCTGTGTGATCTTGCGGGTCATTGTCCAATAAAGTCATTGCACACGGAAAAAAAGGATATTTTCAATCAAGATACCCAATAAAACCTCATATAGTCGAGCGAAAATTCACCAAATCGCATTTTAGCCATTTTGAAATATTTTATTTTATTTTTTATTTTATTTATTATTAAATAACTTAAATCTACCATTACAGGATTTGTACCTAATGCGATAGATAAGTGCTCAAGAGAGTAGACTAATAAATAAATACTACTTATACATTCATTAAACAAAGCAAAATAACACAATACAATAATAGAAACATTGCCAAAAAAAACTATAAAAATAATAAATTACTTAATAAAATCAATATGAGGGATTAAATAAAAAAAAAATGAACAGCACTGGCTTTTGGTAATAGATATCACGATTTTAATGATCTCTGGCTAGGCGCCGTGCCGTGAAGACTTAGAGGAGACGGACTTACCTCATCCGCCGCCGAACCTCTAGAATGAGCCACACGCGAGGTCACGGCTCACGCGGGTAAAGGAGTCCACAGGCGCCAGCTGGGCATTAGTTCTTTGGTTTATTCTACACACACGTTGAGGATTTTAAAGTTAACTTCCTTTTCCTTGGACACGTAATTTTCCTAATAGTGTTTGTCGCTAAGCGACATGTAGCATCTATGGTTAGCGGTCAGCTCGCAAGGAGTCCGCCATCCTCATGGCCCACAACAGCACGGCGAAACCAATCTCATCTGATAGAAAATGTGCCTAAGTCTACGCTGCATTTGTTTAAGTATAAATTTGTTTAAGTTTAAATGATAAGTATAGATTATAATTATACATACAAATGTACAATTACACATTTAAAACTATTTACCGATGATGATATGCTTTCTTGTTCTCGTGTTTTCGGATTTGGCTCGGTCGGCTTGGCTTCCGCTGCCGCCGGCTGCCACTCTTCATCCATTAGGTATTGTAACATTTAGATTCAGCTGGACTCCTGACAAAAATAACGACATATACATACCATTTCAATCAATTATTTAAGCTTTAATAAACCAAATAACTTCACCAGCTTACCCGCTTGACCGTTCCGACGACGCTTGAACGTTTGAATTGAACAGGTTCCAACAGGTTTTTTTCCGCCCGCACGTGCCGCGATTAGGCAGTGTTGCCAGATGGCCATATGAGTTTCCCCCTGAACACATCGTTTCATCATCGGTTTTGTAAACACCTTGAGTCGAACATCATGTGGAATCTTCAAGGATGCCGACGAGTTTGACCTGGCAATGGCAATACCGACCGAACGAAATATTCAAGAAATTGATAAATACTTAAACTGATGGGGTCTTGGAATGTACGCCAAGAAGTTCAAAGGTATGAACTTTTTTTAATAGCTAGATGATCTTAATATCTGAGCGGCTGCTTTTAGGCCCTATTATATTGGGCATAAGGGCTCAAAATGGAAGGGCAATTACCTGGCCCACTGTATAAAGTATAGGGGCATAGAGTATGTAATGTCGGAGCAATTCTGGGGAGAGGTTCGAAGCAAAGCGGAGCCCTCCGCCGTCGGTGGCCAGCCGTTTCGATTTCTTTTTTGTACATCTGGTACTTCTCTTGTGTTTTTTTACATTTTATAAGTTGACTAATGTACCTTAGTAGTCACACTAATTTTATTACTCTGTTTATATTCCAGAACATAGGATTGACTTAGAAACGCTTATAAATCTTATCCACAGAAGACGTCAAAGAACTGATACCAGTAATAATTAGGCCATAGAGCCAAACTGATGACACAAATATCAATGCTAAAAAACATAATATATAATAATATTGAATTTTGTACTGTGAGATTTTAATAAAATAAAATAAATTAAGTATTAAACAAATTAACTCTTTTTATTCATAGTTTTTTCCGCAACTAAAAATATTTCAGGATTTTTAAAAAACTTGTTTAGTAATCAGTAGCTGTACTTGTTTAGTAATTGATAGCCTAAATGTAAATCTATCAATGTTTGTGTTTTTTTCCACTGTATTTCTTTGTACCGATTTTATTCTATAAAGATTACATTTAACTAAATATAATAAAATCAGTGCAAATAATACAGTGTAAAAAAACAACATGGATAGATTTATGTTTAGGCTATCAATTACTAAACAAGTACAGCTACTGATTACTAAACAAGTTTAGCTACTGATTATTAAACAAGTTTAGGTACTGATTACTAACAAGTTTAGCTACTGATTACTAAACGGTTTAGTTACTACATAACAAACCAATTACGTTAGTAATGTTAGACGGAAAACTACCGATTGAGGACATCACTAATGTTGGGACGTTTTGGTTACATCCCTATCATGTTTTGACGTTTGTATTTTGCCGGCAATCGTTTGTGATTATTGTGCTCGCGATGTTATTTGTTTAAAATTATAATAAATACTTTAAAAAGACGTTTGGTGTTTATTAGTAACAAATAAAACGTTTTTATAGCAGTAGAGAAAAAAGTTTTGTTACTGACTACTAAACGGTTTAGTTATTACCATAGAATTAACCAGAAACCGCCAGCGCGCCTAAAACTGAGGCAACTAAAACCACTCTTAAATGGAGTGGTTGCGCTTTATTGCGCTTAGTCGCTCTTTTGCAAGTAGCGCGTCATGACGTATTGTACTAATGCCAATTTTAATTGTAAAATGCCGTCTTGTGTCGTTCCTTCAAGCAAAAATGCTGCTGGACATACAAAAAAACAGGATAGGACCACATTTCATCTGCTAGTAGCTCTTTTAAAAGTGAATTTATTTAATTATTTAATTTATTTTACTTATTGTGATTGACTTGGAAAAGAGGGCGTCCATTTTGTAAGTGTTGCCAGTGTAGTAAAAAATGGGATCAACCGTGTAAGTATGGGGAATCGGCCCCAGACGTCAATTGATTGCCCAGATTTATTGGCCCAGATATAAGATGCTGATTCACCAAATATTAACCCTTAAATGCCACAGGTATACAAGAAAAAAAAAATATTTTTATTTTATTTTATCTAAACTACAGAACCGATTTTTATGAAACTTGGATAGAATATGTAAGTAACTTAGGTTTAACAAACTGGAACAAATTACCTTGCTACTCCGCGAAACTAGTGCCGGGCTCGTGCAAAATAGCTGCGTCTGTGCGACACTTATATGTTCATGCAAAAACCCACCCTCCTCCGCTTCCACGCGAAACAACATATATCACACAGACTCAACTACACACCACCACCACTAAACACTAAAACTACACGATCGACGCGCGTTTCGCCTCTATACGAGGCATCATCAAGACCAAAAAAAAAATTTTGCTTGGGTGCTTTTGTTTTTTTGCAAAAATGTTGGCGGTAGGCGGGATTAAAGAAAAATGTTTTAGTTTGTCAGTACGCCATTCGTTCAAGTACCGAACGGTCGTACTGTTCGATCTTGATGATGCCTCGTATAGAGGCGAAACGCGCGTCGATCGTGTAGTTTTAGTGTTTAGTGGTGGTGGTGTGTAGTTGAGTCTGTGTGATATATGTTGTTTCGTGTGGAAGCGGAGGAGGGTGGGTTTTCGCATGAACATATATATATATGTCGCACAGACGCTGCTATTTTGCACGAGTCCGGCACTGGTTTCGCGGAGTATTATTATTATTATATTATAGGCGAGCAGCATCATTGCTGATATGCCTATCTCAAAGTTCCACAAGTTATTTTAAAGTCTTGAGTAGCAAAGTAATTTGCTCCAGTTTGTTTATTTTGTTATTAATAATACCGATTTTTCTTTAAAAATGCCGTAGAGTTCTTGCCACTTCTTCTCACGGAGCTTTTAAAGTGGCAGATAAAAAATAAAATATTTGTATTTTTGGAAAGAATAATTAAAAAGATTTAGGCTTAGACTTTGAATGATGTTTTATTATTTGTATGACTAACTTAACTTAACTAAACGACTTTAAAGCAACTGGGTAAAATGATTGAATACTGGTTGTATACAACGTTAGTTAGTACCCTATGCCTTAATAATTATATTTGTTAAATATTTTTAACAAGTGTCCTGGGTGGGTGCAATGTTTCCACAAAAAGTGTGGAACTGCTCACGAGCTGGCAACATTACGCGGGCGGGGGGCGGGGCTTGCGCGGGACGTGCGCTTTGTTTTTGGACACAGCGCCGGGTATGACGTTTTAGTTGAACGCGCCTTCTAGTTAATTCTATGGTTATTACTTAATAAACCAATTACGTTAATAACAACCAAAAGGTTTTTGTATCAGTATAGAAAATCATTTGTTATAAGTAGATAACTTAGTCTGTAAATACAACTGGACAGTAAAGCTACAAACAGGCGAAGAGTTTGTTTATATGATACAAAATTGGGTTAATTAAAAACGTTCAAAGTGTTTAATTAATTATAACGAAATTGGTTCAGTTTCTAGTAGCTCAAAATACTTTACAAAACTCTGTTTTGTTATTAGTAAGACAGTTCGGAAGTCACGATTTTTTGGTACGCAGTAACCAAACTTTTAGTTGCAGGTTACTAAAAATTTCTTTCAGTGTATGTACTTACAACCCTAGTGTATATGAATGTGCGTGGGTGCAACCACAGTAACAGATTAGTGCAGCATAATCATAATCAGTGTTCGGCCCTTAGTTTTCAGTTCAGAACTTACATCGTTCGGAGCAAGCCGCGAGCGAACTTTGCTCGCGCAACCCATTTCGGGAAAATTTGTAATTTTTTATAATAAATTGTGTTAATCTCATAAAAGACTAAGTGATTATTTAACATTGCCATCGTCGAGCTAAATAACTGGCGCAGTCGGTAGGATTTTCCAGAACCAGATAAGAGGCCAACCGATAAAATTACTGAAATTTAACTTGACCAATATTCCAGTCAAGAACATGGAGCAACCACTCAAACTTCAGAATATTCCATTGGATCATCTCTACAAATTGGAAGCATTTTTGGAAAAAGAAGACAATATGAACATAGAAAGTCTTGACATTAACAATGATCATGTTCATTTTTTGACTATACCGTTATACGTTTTACTAAGCATCGTCGCAATTTATGTCACATATATAAAAACAAAGAAGTATTTATGCAAGAAACGTAACGAGAGTCAAGGCCACCAGAATGAAGAGATGGCCGCTACCTCTACAAGAAGTCAACCCTTCTTTACAGAAAGGGCTTCCAACTAGTGAGGGGGGTGTTATGTATGTACTTACAACCCTAGTGTATGTGAATGTGCGTGGGTGCAACCACAGTAACAGATTAGTGCAGCATAATCATAATCAGTGTTCGGCCCTTAGTTTTTAGTTCAGAACTTACATCGTTCGGAGCAAGCCGCGAGCGAACTTTGCTCGCGCAACCCATTGTCGGGAAAATTTGTAATTTTTTATAATAAATTGTGTTAATCTCATAAAAGACTAAGTGATTATTTAACATTGCCATCGTCGAGCTAAATAACTCAGGCAGTACGAGATGCCTTATTAAACCCTCATTTATAGAAAATAATCCGGGGTTATTAACAAAAATAAAAAACAAACAATTTACGATAAAAACGGCCCATGACCAAACGAGTCATTTTGGAGCCATAGATTTAAATTTAAAGCCAATGGGAAAAGATCTACAACATGAATTTTAGCTGTACGACTTTGACCCCAAATATGCAGGTATGATGGGAGTTGATATAATAAAAAAACTTACAGCACTAATAAATTTAAACAAATGTGAACTCATCTTACCAAATAAAAGAATACCGATTAGCATAGATTACCCAGAGAAAGTCTTGAAAATCGATCCACTCTCGGATAATTTAATAACTTGCGTATCAAAAAAACCTGATGGCGATTACTTAGTACCTCAAATCGGTTCAAGCCATGTCTCAGTAAATTGCGCATTAATATCGGTACAAGAAGGAAAATATGGACTAGGATTAACTAATGTAACTACGGAAACGCGAAATGTAAGAAATAATTTTGATCGATTATTACTGCCAATCCCTGACGAATTAAATTCTTTGCCAGAGGTAATGGAAACTGTAAAAATAAATAAGTCAGAAGAAAACAAATTATTAATACGCAACGGATCACATGAATAAAGAGGAAAAGTCTAGAGTAACCAAATTAATTCATGAATTTAAGGACGTATTCCATACGGGTAAAGAACCCTTAACTTTTACCCATACCGTAAAACACAAACTACGTCTAACCGATGACGCACCTATTTACGTTAGGAACTACAGAAAGCCCCCTCATCAGCAACAGGAAATAGACAAACAAGTCAAGGAATTATTTGATAATGGCATTATACGCGAATCAAACTCTCCGTGGAGTTGCCCAGTACATATAGTTCCTAAGAAACCCGATGCGTCAGGTAAAATTAAATGGCGCATGGTCATCGACTATAGACAATTAAACGCGAAGACAATAGAAGATAAGTATCCGTTGCCTAACATAGAGGAAATTTTAGATAAATTAGGTAGGGCTCAATATTTTACCACTTTAGATCTTGCAAGTGGTTATCATCAAATCGAAATGCAAACAGACGACGTAGAAAAAACTGCGTTTGCAACGAACCGAACGATTGGGAATTTCTCCGAATGCCGTTCGGATTAAAAAATGCCCCAGCGACTTTTCAGCGTCTAATGGACCTAATATTACGCGATCTTTTATATAACACATGCCTTGTCTATCTAGACGACATTGTAATTTATTCAACTTCATTGGACGAACACATAGAAAAATTAAGAAAAGTGTTCGAGCGCTTACGCCAACATAATTTAAAAATTCAAATCAGAATTTCTTAAAAAACATGTAGAGTACTTAGGACATGAATTAACGCCTAACGGCTTAACTCCTAATCAGCGAAAGGACAGGACATATTAAATTATCCTGTACCTAAAACCAAAAAAGAAATAAGATCTTTTCTAGGTCTTACGGGATATTATAGACGATTCATAGACAATTACGCGAAAATAACAAAACCATTAACTAAATGTCTAAAAAAGCAAGCTAAAATCGTTATCGATGACGAATTTTTAAAAGCAGTAGAAAAACTGAAACAGATAATAACCAACGAACCTATTTTAAAGTACCCAGATTTCGAACAACCATTTATTCTTACAACAGATGCGAGCGATATGGCCCTAGGGGCAGTGTTATCACAAAAAGAAGATAATATTGAAAGACCCGTTGCATATGCATCCCGTACCTTATCGGATACCGAAACAAAATACTCCACAACAGAAAAAGAACTTTTAGCAATAGTATGGGCTTGTAAGCACTTTAGACCTTATCTATATGGTCGTAAGTTTATTATATATACTGATCACAAACCATTAACATGGTTAATGTCGTTAAAAGACCCTCACTCTAGGTTGACTAGATGGAGACTTAGGTTAGCCGAATACGATTTTGAAATCAAATACAAATAAGGGGCGATTAACGCAAATGCGGACGCCTTATCACGAGTAAAAATCAATTTTAACTGTAACGAATCAATCTTAGGTCAAGCTGGTAGTGTTGTCAAAGAACAAGACGATAATCGCGAGGAGACCCAAACACAGCATTCGCAGGATGATAACGTTCATCCAGGTATCCCGATAATAGAAGATGCTATAAATCAAAAAGAGCATCAGATTTATTTTAGATTACATAATAGATTAGATAGTATAGAAGTTAAGAATCAGGATGGTAATGAAATAATTGAGGTCAGTCTGTAGATACACTTCAAAAAGACCAGCTAATGCACTGAGAAAATTTATATTATTATTCCATAATAATGAATCCCTGGTTTGATGTATTCGCGTATAAATTTTCCTGATATATCAGGAAATGGTTAAAATTGTAACTAAAGAACACAGTCCCGAAATTCGTATAACACGTTGCACTCAGATCGTAGAAACAATAGAAGATAAAAACAGGCGACTCGAAATAATACAAAAACTATCATGAAGGTATAACAAACCATCGTGGTATCACAGAAACATGAATGCACATTAGTCGAAATTACTGGTGGAAAAATATAATGTCAGATATTAGAGACTATATAAATAACTGTACTATTTGCAAAGCAGGCAAATACGAACGCCATCCAATGCGCCCACCAATGCTATTACCGCCAATAGCTATGAAACCCTTAAATAACGTTTTTTGTGACGTAGTAGAAATAGAAGGAAAATTATATTTATCCATAGTAGACGGATTTTCACGGTTCGCAGTAGTCAAGAGATTAAAAGACAAAAATAGCTCAACGGTTATGTCAAAACTTTTGTCATATTTTGCACAATATGGTGTCCCTACAGAAATAACGACTGATGCTGGAAAAGAGTTTGCTCTATTAAAAGAATTTATTAATTTATACCATATCAAGGTAAATTTCACCACACCATACCATATAACCCATCGTCTCACAGTATTGTTGAAAGATTTCACTCAACCTTAAGAGAGAACTGTAGATTACTCAGTGAACATTACAAAACTAAATTATCCCACGACGATAAAATGAAACTAGCTCTAATTGCAAATAATAATTTAATACAATCGAATACAAAATTAACACCTCATGAAATATTATTTGGTCACATCGAAACGGAACCTTTATTAAACTTTTTGCACGACTCCCAATTACTTAATACATTATTAGAAAAACATAGAGAACACTTGAAAACAATATACAACCACATACATGAAACAAAACGAGAAGCCCAAATAAAAATAACCGATAATTATAATAAAAATACCGAGTTACCAGCACCACAAATAAGTACCCACGAAAAATTACCAACCACAAATAAACAAGAAAATGTATTTTGCACGCGCCTTAAAACATATATCCGCGACATTAAAGCCCCTAAAGTATATCTCGATAACCGAGGAAAACGTAGAGCTGCAAATAAACTGAGGCCTGTTAATGTTACAGGGTCCTCTGCGTCCAGGGCGGCGAAAACTACGAAATAATAAAATTAAAGAACCCGAATGGCGTATATTTTGAGAGAATCGGACCCATAGCAGAAATTGAAAGCTTTCGCTATGTTACTAAAAGATGCAATCTGACGGAAATCTTGGACGCGCTTACAAAAGTAATATCCACGAGGATAACTACCGACAACCATTATCTGAATAACCTGTACACCCACCTAGTAGGAAGATTGAGCAACTTAATGAACATTAGTAAAAATCGAAGCAAACGTGGACTAATAGATGGCCTAGGAACCGTAGTTAAATTCATTACGGGGAACCCGGATGCAAATGATCTCAAACAAATTAACGACAGTATTGAGACGCTTCGGGAAAACCAGGAAATATTATTAAATAACTTAAATGAAACAATAAGTAAAGTAGAAATAAGACTTAAAAGCATTAGAAAAGACATAAATACGTTATATGACTTAACAAATAGTAATAGAGTTAATTTAGATATATTAACAAGCTTTGTTTTGATAGAAGATATAATTAACATATTAGAATTAGGAATAACCTTAGCCAAACCTGGCATAGCTTGTAAAGATATTTTTGAGAAAGCACATGATGTAGAAATAGATCACATTATGGTATATACTGTATAAAACGTAAAACATTTTGTTGCAAAAATAGCTGAAGTTAGGGCTAAAGGAGGTAATGCATACAATATCATTCCTTTCCCCAATCCTAATGGTCAAATACTAGAAATCCAAAATCCTACAATCCTTATCAAAGACTCTTGGTCCTATCCGACTGCCGGTCAATGCAAGAAAACTGACAAAACCTTTGTCTGCAAGCATCTTTGGTGGAAGGACGCTACAAACATACCAGACTGCATTCATCAAGCACTACATCTAAAAACAAACCACACCTGCATCACCAGAACAATACAAGAACAAGAAGCAATAATAGACATCAATGACGGCATGTTCCTGTTATATTTAAAAGAAGCACAAAGAGCAACCATTAAATGTGAAGAAACACACTACGAAGTAATCAGCGGACCATACAAACTTCACCTTGAACCCGGGTGCGAGTTACGAATGGCAAACCTTTAAACCAGAGTTGTTACAAAAGGAAATACACTATTTAAGGAAGAGATCCAGTAAATACAAATGCATCTCCAAGAGAAGCCAAGAAACCCAGAATCAACTACAGAGCTACCAGAAATTCACCTGAAACCACTGAATAGAACACGTTACACCAGCATCCCACATCACATCTGGATACCCAGCATTTGGACTATCATCACAATGATGATTATTCTGTGCTTCGTCGGCTGCTCCATTTATCACAAGTGCGCAGAAAGAAACAGTGATAATGAGGACACGGGCATAACACGTTACACCCTTAGTTCTCTCTTAAGGGGGGAGGAGTTAAGGAATGCAGACCACCAACAGCAACAGAACCCCTGACATAAATATGTCAACTTCAAGAGCACTATGGCACCAAACGCATTCACATATCGCAAACCACCATCGACGACAGATAGATACAATGACAGCGCCAGCCCAAGTACACTATAACAGTAGAACAAGCACCTTATCGCATGACGCAATCAGACTGCACCGACCCACATAATGACACGACGCTTATCTCGGAACGCAATAAATTAGTAAACGCGCCATGGGAATAGTTTTTGCATCTACTCCAAATGCCAACTCTGGAATGCATCACTATCTTAATGGCATCCTGGCGACAGCCGAGACTCTAGAAACTTCCGCGGGCCTACGTGACAACGCGAAGCAACCCACCCTTACCGGCGGGTATAAATAACGACACCCTCAGGTTCAGATCTACTCAGCAAACCGTACAGAAGCTCCGAATCGCTTTAGTACCGGTATTCTCGCATCTCATTTATTTGTAATTAATAAGTAATTTGTAAAATTAAAATAAAAATCATCGCTCCTCAAATCGCCGAATTTAATTAAATGCACGCGGCAATGCACACGCAATGCGACGCAAGACACATAACTCTATTATAAATTAAGCATGATAAAGATTTTATCTCTAAACGCGTCAAATCCAGTCTAAGAACATACTTGTTACCAAACTTCATTATCCTTTCTCAGTTGAAATGTCTGCGCGCGCAATTTAATTATAACTCTACTTTGTCCTGTATGTGAATGTGTTTTAGAGGTCGGTGATCTTAATCATTTAATTTTATTCTGTTCACTATATGACCGTGTTACTCTATACAAGAAATCTTGACATTCCACTACCAACGTCTGTTCCCTTGTAGTGCCTAACGCTATCGACCCTTTTAAGTACTGGCCGGTGAGAACCGTGACTGCCGCGCCGTTCTATGAAAAATAAATGAAACAATTGACGGTGTTTTTTTCCACGTCGCTGCCAATTGCACTGAACTACGAGATTTGTCTGAATGCAATTTTATAATTACTTAATTAAAACCTCATCTCTACGCAATAAAGTTTCTGACATTGTCGGGACCCCGAATAGGGGTTCCAGTTCTCAGTTCTACTTATCTCTACACTACATAAATCCTTCTTCTCCGCTCCGTGTCTCTACCATTTTCCTCTCCTCTCTGCTGCTCTACCTGGGACCGCCGACCTCCAGTTTGACTATACCTACGGTCGGCGTATCAGTGCTGGATGTGCCAAGGGAGTGACTTTGTATTTTTTACCTGTTAGATTCAGTGCCAAAGCCTATTACGAACCTACGCCCTCTCATTTTGTAAATATTATTTTCTTCATTTTTAATTATTAACCGATTAACTTTGTACATATTTTATATCTTTTATTACAATTGTAAATAAATCTAAACGTTGTTTCTTTTCTAAAGTTGTATATATCTTCTAATATCTTGTAGCGAACTAAGTCACTACACCCTGCTTACTTGCATGAAATAGTCCTGATATATATTCATCACTAGCCTCTTTTATTGAAAGTAATGATATTAAATTTAAGTATACAGAATATAAAATATTAAGTTACCATTGTATATTATCATCCATTTATTCTTTAACTACTATAACTGTCCTGATCCTACTCCTAAATTCCGAAAGTCCTTAAATCCCGCACCGTTTCCTCACTTTTGGCATTGCCACAATCGTCTGTTCGCTCATATGAACGAGTCATTGCCATGTTAAAAAAACTCTACTTTGGCGACAGTTGTAAGGTAGCTATATTGTAAAAGTAAAAAAATAAAGTGAAAATGAAAAAAGTTTCAATGGCAAAGCAACCAGTAAGTACCTTTGTTCGTATGTCTCGGGGAGTCACTTAAAACAATTGCCTTTTAAATTTAGCAAGCGACACATAGTGGTACCACAAGGCGGCAGGTGTCCTACCAACAACGGGCCGTGATGCTCAATTTTATGAAGAGCCACCCAGAGTTTGCCAAGGGTAGGCTGGTTGGTGCCGTGGGACGGAGTAGCCTCTTTCTGCGAAGACGTAATATCCCAGAAAGAGGTCGCGGAGCGGGTGCGTGAAGAAACCGTCGACGCACATCCGCTCCGGCGCAGACGATGGGGGAGGCGGCGGAGACAGTTCGCCGCCCGCCAACTTCCCTAGTGAGGCCTGCGGGCAGGGGGTGGAGCACCCCTGCCCGCCGTAGACGAGGCCCACATGTCTGGGGGGGAGGTCCCCGACCTCCCCCTCCATTGGCGCGGCTTAGCCCCAGCACCTAGGCTGGGGCGCCGGACAGGCGTCGTAGTGGAGCATGTTCCAGGTCCCACGACGCCTGCTAGTAAGCCGGTTTGAAGGTGACGCCGTGGTGGGTTTTAGTTAGGGTATGCCTCACTTTGGGGGGAGAGTCCCACATATCCCCCAAGCCGCTCCAGGCAGGGGGTAGACATATAGCTTTCTCACCGCGTCAAAAAAAAGGCTGGTTGGTGCCGACGGGGCTCGCACCCGGCTCCAATTACTAGAGCAAATGGGCAATGAGCTCAATTGCATCGGAAATGGCGTTAGTAAATCACCAGAAAAGTGGTTGAAAGTACGAATTTTTATTTTAAACTTTATTGCTGTAGTGATGGCAAGACTGGAAGTCAGACGTAAAGTCAAAGGCAGCAAAAATTAGGAGATACAAAAGTGACACAGGTGGCGGGCCCTCACTGCATCCACTGTCTGACCTCGAAGAGGATGTTGTTAATTTTAATGGAGTAGAGGCGGTGGAAGGAGTGGCGGTGCCAGGCCCTCTGGCTCAAGAGGTACCTATGTTATAATTGTATTGTATTTAAGATATAATAATGCATGAGCATGATATTCTTAATTAATAAATATCAATATTAGGACACACCTGCTACATATCTGAATGTAAAACCGTTCCGAAACTTTCCGAAACGAAACAATTAACTGTTGATGAACTGCAAGGCACCTTCAGACAGACAAAAGGCACACCACATGACCACACTAAAGGCCACGCTTACCTTACAGCTTTATCACCGGACTCAGAGTTCCAGATCTGCGAGGAGAATCGAGACTGTCCTGCGTGCTGATCATACATCCAAGTCCTGCCGGCGTCGGTGTTTATCGAGGTTGTCACATGTGATATTAAGGTTAGAAAAGCTCTCTCTTCATTCAGCCGACCAACAGCTGCGGAAGATAGCCCTTGTGACGAAAGCTTATGGGTCGCAACAAAATTTATTGTGCACTAAAGCAACCCCTGGGCCGCCCTCCCAAGTTGTTGATACTGCTGTGGCGAGTGTACAGGACGATGACCCCGACACGCAGACGACCCCCGCGACGCGACCGATCTCTCGCATATACTGTACGCGCGTGTACCCATATACCCATATACCCATACCCATATACCCATATAGCGAGGCTAGCGGAACGCCTACATACTACCGATATGGAAAGCAAAGACGAAGACGACCTACCTTTAGCTGTCTTGGCACAAAGACACATGAACATTAATGTAATTCCGGTTCAAACACAAAGCACCGTACATACCGAGCTTGAAAACCCCATCTTGGAAATCCCAATTCTCGAAAAACCAATAAATACCTTCGAAAATCAATTGTTTCTAAAATTCGTTTATCACTCCCCGTCAAAACCTAAAACAATCGAAATCTTCTCTGGAAAAAAAAGAATACTAGCTCAAGTTAATAAAAACCATATTGAAAACGACATTATTCACTTGTTTAAAGAACAGACAAAACCCGACTCGAAAGTAGGAATTTTCGCTCCAGATGAGTTTATACCTATCATATCGTCAACTTTGCAAAAAACGTTCAAAAACTCTGCATTCAAACTATTTTTCTGCAAAACATTTGTTCAGGATGTTATAGATCCGGAAAAACGATTACAAATAATTAAACAAATACACGATAGCCAAACAAACCATAGAGGAATTCTGGAAACTGAAAAAAGAATTAAATTAAATTATTATTGGCCAAACATCAAAGGTAGTGTCACTGAATTTATAAACAACTGCGAAATTTGCCAAACAAGTAAATACGAGAGACATCCTAATAAACAAAAATTCGAAATTGTTCCGCTACCCGAAAAACCATTTGAGGTCGTGCACATCGACACATTTACTGTCAACCGACAGAAATTCTTAACCATAATCGATGTTTTTTCGAAATACGCTCAAGCTTACCCAATAGAATCGGTTACGGGTATAAGCGTACTCGCATTAACGGTATACATGTCTCACCATGGCCTTCCTATTAGCATTACAGCTGATCAGGGAACAGAATTTAAAAACTTACTTATAAAGGAATTCGCTCAGCTGCATAAAATTAAACTACATTTCATTAGCGTAATCAATCCTCAATCCAATGGAGCTATTGAAAGATTCCATTCAACTATTTTAAAACACATCCGTATATTAGGACAAACCAAACCAAATATGACTACAAGCGAACTAATGTGTTACGCCGTTATAGGTTACAATAATAGCATACACTCGGTCACCAACAAAAAACCAATAGAAGTCATCAATGGTCACATATGCAACCGTGACCCATTTGATATGGACATCGAAGGCGTTTATCTACAGCATTATATCAATAGACACAAAGAAACAACAAAAGAACTGTATAAAGAGATAAATAAAACCATCTCTGCCTATCAAGCCCACACAATGACTAATGTCAACCAAAATAGGTCAGACCCGCTTCAATACAAAGAAAATCAAGCCATATATACAAAAAATCCCTTAGCAATACGAAACAAAACAAAGCCGAGATATGTCGGTCGAAAAGCTAGGCACAACTTAGAGTTAAAAGTTATAGATGATAGGAATGTTAGCCACCACAAGAGAATCCTTTTTCCGACCCCTACATACAATTCTACAATCCTGGTCCCATTCAAACCTTACCTGGCGATGAATAGTGAAAATCATCAGTATATGGAGCATGAATGCAAACGATTTTTGGAAACCTACTATTGCCGAGAAGCTGAATTCATCACAACCGCTAAACAAGACGATTGCATCTATACGTTGATACTGCATCAAGAAATATCTGCAACCTGTCATTACACATACTTTAAAACCGATTACGAGCTACTGCAAAAAGTCGATGATTTCCACTATATTTTAACCTGTCCTCTTCGCACAAAGTTACGCCTTTTATGTGACGAAGAAGAAAACCGATTTATACAAGGAACTTACCTCATTGAAGTGCCGCAAGGATGCAGTTTCGTAACACCGAGTCACGTCGTCAGGAATTTCCAGAACCAGATAAGAGGCCAACCGATAAAATTACTGAAATTTAACTTGACCAATATTACAGTCAAGAACATGGAGCAACCACTCCAACTTCAGAATATTCCATTGGATCATCTCTACAAATTGGAAGCATTTTTGGAAAAAGAAGACAATATGAACATAGAAAGTCTTGACATTAACAATGATCATGTTCATTTTTTGACTATACCGTTATACGTCTTACTAAGCATCGTCGCAATTTATGTCACATATATAAAAACAAAGAAGTATTTATGCAAGAAACGTAACGAGAGTCAAGGCCACCAGAATGAAGAGATGGCCGCTACCTCTACAAGAAGTCAACCCTTCTTTACAGAAAGGGCTTCCAACTAGTGAGGGGGGTGTTATGTATGTACTTACAACCCTAGTATATGTGAATGTGCGTGGGTGCAACCACAGTAACAGATTAGTGCAGCGTAATCATAATCAGTGTTCGACCCTTAGTTTTTAGTTCAGAACTTACATCGTTCGGAGCAAGCCGCGAGCGAACTTTGCTCGCGCAACCCATTGTCGGGAAAATTTGTAATTTTTTTTATAATAAATTCTGTTAATCTCATAAAAGACTAAGTGATTATTTAACATTGCCATCGTCGAGCTAAATAACTCGCGCTCGACACACATAAATGTAATAAAATGAATGAGATATTTAAGTTATACATATAAGTTGAAATAGCTAAGTGAAATGTATGAATATTTAAGCCTTTAGTCAATAGTCTATACCTACATGAAATGTACACATCCATATCTTAAGTCAATGACATGTAATTATTTAGTTCAGTTTAATTAAAGAATTTTCCCTTCTTTGTTTTAATAAACAGAGCGACTAGCACATTGAAACCCCATAGAGAAACATTAATAGTAAATTCATAGTCAAAAACAATGTGCTAGCCGCCCTGATAAGAGAACAGCTGATATGGGCGAATGTTTACGTTGCGCACCTCCCCGCGGGGCGCGGGGCGGGGCGCGCGTGCATTCATTCATATCGGCTGCGTGCCTCGATCTTCAATCGGAGCACGTAAAAGAAAGCAATTGTAGTAATTGAGAAACAGAATGTTATAATATTATAAATGAATGTAAACGTAAAGAGATAATTATAATAAAGAGAGAACGCTAATGTGCGAGTGAGAGGGAGCTAGCCCGTGTCGCAAGGCTTCCATATATAAGCGCGCCGCCCGCCCGCGGCCCGCAGTCTGCTAGAAAGCATCATAAGAGTCGGTCGTCGTCAAAGTACCTAGTTAGAGATACGTCAAGGATCCCACACACTCGCGCGGCAGGTTTCGCATTAAGACTACTTTCAACATCTTTTATTTTGAACCCCAAGTGCGGCCATCCCGCACAGCGAGCACTAGTGCTAACACCGTCTCAGTCTCGAGCTCTTCATGCAAGCGTGCCTCTCAAATATTAAAATGGAATCTTTCCTATGACGGTAGAACGCCTGTTTATGACTTTCTTGCCCGCATGGAAGAACTTGTATCCTCATCAGATGTCTCCGATTCAGAGCTCCTACGTCTTCAGCTCCGGCTGCATTTATTGAACAGGATACAGATACAGACGAGGGTCTTAATGTTTTATTTATATCACAAAATTAGTTATTTCGGTGCTCATTTGTAAAGATTTTTTTTTAATAAATCCTCTTTCGTTCTGTATTAGCACTGGGCTCGCGTCAGTAGCGACAGTCGCGAGCCGCGCCGCGCCGCCTTGTTCGGTTGGTCTTCTTCAGACGCGTGACGCGCGGTAAAAAATGGCGACATGACATTTTCTATACAAGAAGAAGTAGAAATTCTTTTTAATTTGGTTGCGCAGCGCCCTTTTTTATATGATCTTAGTTTACCGGATTATAGAAATTCTTATATGAGGGACAAAGTGTGGTAAGAATAGGGAAGGAATTAAATAAAAGTATTTATTTATCTATTTGACGATCTTATTGTGAATTTGTTTTCTTTGACATTCTAAATTTAATGTAATTTCCAATAAGTAATAAACGAATCTAATCTAATCTATTACGATTCAATTTTGAGGAAGTGTAGATACAGTAAGCTTTAATTAAACGGCGTACCCAATTTCTTCACTGCCAAGATACTTGTCCTTCTGCTGAACAAAAGAATTGTTTTAACTTGTCGCGGATCTTGCTCGTTGATATTCGGGTGGTGTAAACGCAGCAAACGAACTTTAGTTTAAGTACACCAAAAGGTCAAGAATGAATGCTCTGGTCTGGTTAGCTCTTTGTTAGTTTGGTCTAAACCCACCTTCAAGTCGAGGCTGATCGACCCGCTTCCGCGGCACCGGCACGGGTTGGAGTATAGCAATTTTCCCTAAAATTAAAGATAACTGAGATAGAATAGAACGCCTTCAAAGATTAACATTTTAAAACACTTGGATTTTTTTGTCCAAAGTGGTGTTATTAGAACACGTCGAAATAATAATCTTTTACTTGAATTTTTTTTCTCTAAAATTAAAGATGGCTGAGATAGAACGCCTTTAAAGTTTATTGGTTTAATTAAAAATCAGAGCGCAGCGCACGTCCAATCATAACGGTGGATGATCATGATCGCGCGGTGTGCCCGAGCGGTTTTATGTTCAACAGGAAAATCCCCCACCACGTTACGGACCAAGGTGATGTAGGCGCGTGAATATAAAAGATATTTCCATACTAATTGCTTCGGATTTTCAGCAACTGCGCGGTTAATTCGTGTTTTTGGGTTCTAACACTTTAGGGTCACATTAATTACGTTTTAACAGTTTCCATCCGCACAACACACAAAACTAACTTAGTAACAATAAAAAAACATCTTCTGCCAGGTTTTTCTTTACGGACTGAAGCATGATTAGCCCTGAAGGCAATCTTAATTTCGTCCACGGTTACGAGCGCCCCATTAGACCGGTTGAGCGGGTAATGCCAAAGAGTGGTTTTAGTTCGGGTATGCCCCCTATTTGGGAGGTGAGTCCCACATTTCCCCTGGTCGCCCCAGGCCAGAGGAAGGGATAAAGCTTTCCCTCCTTGTAAAAAAAAGGTTAGGTTAGTACTTACCGTTGGCCATACTGTTTATTAACTTTCCACGTTCCATATCTAAGAAGGGGCGCTGTGTAATTACCTCAAGGGGACTGATATCCTTATATAAAATGTTTATTGACTGCTTAGGCTGGTAGTATATCCTTTTTGTATTCACTTTCAAGTAACGGGTAATGCAGGGTAATTTTAAGTTACTTTGTAAGTCGCATGTCCATTTGGACATCCAGGTTATCCTCTTGTTATAATAAGTTAACGTTCATCCATCAAGGATAATGATCCGTGTAATGATTAATTTTAAGTATTTACTATGCTGCTTATGAAATAAAGTAGTAAAACTTTAACTTATGCCTTTTTACTTAGACCACATCACAGTTTTGTGTCACGGACATTCTGGCGTCCACTAATTTAGATTTGATTGTTCGTGCACTCTGGGCCGTTGCATCCAACCCACACCCTCTCGTTGCTCACCGAAGCTGCCGGTACATTATAGTCTTGTTCGGTTTTAATTCATTTGTTGAGGTTTAAATATTTCTTGTAGTTTAGCTTTTGTCGGGGTTTAAGTTTTAGGTGTTTTTGGAGTCTCGGGAAATTAAATTAGGGTTTCGTGGGGTATTGATAATTTTTGTAGTTTTCTTATAGTTTGGTGGGATAATTAAAATGATGCCTTTACAAGTGAATGTTCCGTCCGCTGCCATAGACAAGCAAAGCTTAACAACATAGACAAAATTTAAAAAAACTGAACGCTTAACGCTTATGGATGGTTTATGATTTAAAAAGTAGGAGTTTAAATATTTTGAAAAGAGGGGGGGGGGGGAAGCAACCCTTATTCACCCTAGTAATTTATTGAAAGAAATTAGTAAGTTTTAGAATTGTATTTAAAAAAAACAAGTAAGTGTTGACGATGAGTCGACTCTGCTCACCGCTAGAGATGGCGCGCAGGAAACGAAATGAAGCCGTTGAATCTTTACAAGAGTGGTGGTGATCACTTACCATCAGGTGACCCACCTGCTTGTTTGCCTTCCTATGTTGTATAAAAAAAAAAGTAAGGCCTACTGTCCACGTAGCTGCACGTCAGACGCACGCTTTCGTCATTTTACGCTTGCGTGCCGACTGCATGCATCTTGCATAGAAAGGAACGCAACTGTGTCCACGGAGCGTCAAAGTCGCATTTGCGTATCGTCAGACGTTCGTCATGTAGCTCGTGCAGCGGCATGTCATTACTCAAGCTACATTGCGAGACGCAAACCCGTGTTTTTTTTTTGCAAAATGGCGGACACAGCAGCCAATTTTGTTCACATCATTGAACAGTATCCTTGTCTGTATAATAACAAGTTAAAAGAATACTCGAGAATAGATTTAACGGATAATCAACAATTAATATTTTTTTGATGTATGGATAAAGCCAATACAATTTACGCCGCCGTCGTCTTCTATAAACTTGTATGCTATAATCACATCTTCATCATCACTTGACATTTTCACAATGAAAACACATGCTTTCGCGATGCTAAAACTTGGAAGAACTAACCGTTTTGAAGCTTGGATGACGATTGCATGACGATTACGTGGACACACCTAGGACGCAAAATACGCCTGTCGTCTGTTGTAGGTTGCATGCAAGCGTAAAATGACGCCGCCGTGGACAGTAAGCCTTAGAATTACAAAACCAAAGAAAACCCCGTCTCGAATCCTAAAATCTGTTAAAGATTTTTTCAACCGCGACGACGTCAGCAGGGCCACTGCGGGAAAACACGAATGTCGAACACTCAAGAAAGATAAGCAGCAAATTAGATATTTAAATAACTCTCTGCGAATTTTATATCAAAAAAAACATTACCAATCAATCGTTATTCTATTTCATCAATATCGCCTGTAACATATTTTTTTAAAAAGGAACCTAATTTTGAGTTACTTTGTACTCGTAATAGCCATTGTGGCCTAAAAGCCGTGGGAACTACGGCCCAAGCCCTCTCATTCTGAGAGAAAGCCTGTGCCCAGCAATGGGACATAGATAGGCTGGGATGATGATTGTACACAGCCTTACATAACCTCCTTTGTAACCAATGGCCTTCTTTGTTACTGTCCCAACGTTTTCACTATCTTTACTTTCGTTTTTATTTAATTTCTATGTATGAAAATAAATAATTCGGTACTAGTAAAACAATTAAAAACGCTATTTCAATATAAGATACAAAAATTATTCAGATATATGCTAAAGTAAGCATATATCTAAATACACCACTACTGAGGGATTAAAACATGCAAATTTTATGATATTAATCAAGGAAAAAGTAACACAATAAGAATCAATATTCTACTTCCCCTCATATTTTGTGATTTTTTCCATATTAAAACCTACTAAAAAGCGGTTACTTGGCCATAATCTAAACATTTCGCACCCTTAGAATTAAAGCGACTCAATTCTGAATCTGATATTTTCCAAAATTAAACCCTATGTCACAGTATATAAATACAGCAGTACCGAAACTAGGCCTATTTTTTGAGCTAGATACCTACGCTCTGGTGAAGGGTTAGGGTTGTCCTCTTATGTTTTTGTAAAATTTATAAGTTATATTATTATTATTTATAACAACGTTCACTTGGATTCTATAACGATCAAATAATTATATGAATTAACGAGTCTACAAATAAAATTGGGTAATTAAAAAAGTTCAACCTTTTAAGAAGTAAGAAAAAATTTAAGCTCCGGTTTTAAAGAACTCGAGTTCAAGCAGCCATATTATGACGCAATACTTTTGTGGTATTTTTAAAAGATCGCGTGTCTCGGGCGCACACAATAACGATAAACGCAAAGCGAGTCCACCCGTCTCGACGCGGCAGCCGCGACTGACGGACTCCTTAGCAACCTTAGCGGCCGTGTTGAGCGTGCGTCTGTGTGAGTGCGTCGGTTCTGAGCGTTTGTACGTAGATTCCTTACTGCTTATATGTATTCTGTGCCTATGTCTTGTAATTAGGGTGATATTTTGGGACGTGTATTATTCAGAAATGGGTCACTTTTATAGTTGCAAAACTTCTGAAATATTCGGAATTATTCCGGAAAACTTCCGGGAATATTTCGATTACTCGGAAACTTTCCCAGTAATAAAACCGGTCACGTGCGAGTTGGACTCTTTTATTATATTTAACAGAGAACATTCCTTAATCATAAGGGTGCATACATTTAGTCATTCTACTTCAGAACGAGTAATTAAAAAAAGTGACAGGAAATTCGATTCTAATGATGTCAACACTAGAAAGAGACAGAGGCGTTTAATTCGAGTCTTTCGCTTAGACCGTTTGTGCTGTTCACAGCGCGCAGTCCATCAGTTCATGGTTCGGCCATTTTGGAGTTAAAGTGATATATTTTTATTTTAAAATGTCCGTATGAAATTATACATACACATAATATCCAATCAGGCTTATATTACGACTATTTACGACCGCTAGTCAAGTCTTTCGTCGGCGATGTGACTTTGGTTAAACAACCTCCCAGAGACTTTAAAACGCGTAACATCAGCATTTCATCTTTATTCATCATCATCAAATTAATCTATGATCATTGAAAACATAGATTTAAAAAAAGGATCAGGCTTTTTGTATTATTACAAAATATGGTTGTATGTGCCAAGATACCTTTGCCTTTCAACACTAAAAATGACAGCCCGAGGCCGAGCGGAATGAATACTTCCTCCCCTCCCGGAATAGTTCCCCACCTCATACGTCCCTGGGAATGTTTCCGAATGTTTCCGAAGGAATCAAGGAAGTTTTCGTCTTTGCCTGGGAATACTTCCCAGTAGGTAAGTTAAGTTTCCGCCCGTGTTGATGTTAAAAAAGCGTAAATAAAACATAAATATTTATCGTATTACCTATGTCAGGGCAAGTTATGTACCAATTTTTGTAATTTAATCATGATTTTCTTATATTGTTATATTCGATCGAATACGTAACTTAAAAACCTAGCCGCCGTGTGTTTTTCTTCTGTCCCATGAATTTATGTAGAAAAGCGTAGATATACAGATACTTGTTACGTAAATCCTCGTCTTGTATGTAGTCAACGCTTGTAGTCCAGGGCCCAATTTCATAAACGTGACAGGCGACAGGTGACAGTGACAATTCGGTGTACATTGCTTGTCCACTATGATGTTAAGTATGTAGCGTTACTTGTTGATACAATAATGTACGGAAAACTGTCACTGTGACCTGTCGCCTGTCGCGTCGATGAAACCTCAGAATTACATACATTTTTTACTTTTTTCACAAGTAAAGGGAAAAGTTCGAAAACTGTAAACTTGTCAGGTATGTTACATCACATTTTGTATTTATTACAATCTTATATTTGCACTTAGTATGTATGGGACCAAGAGTTTTACAATAGCAAAGTTAAGTTTGTCCCTCAATTCGGTTTCTTTTTTCATTAAAGCAATGCTTGGTGCTTATTAGGTTTGTACGGAACCCTCGGCGCGTGAGCTAGACACGCACCTGGTCGGTTTTTAACAAAATTTTCGTATTTTTCGACCATCGAAAACTTCCGAATGTTTCGGAATGCTTCCGAATGTTACGGGAAGTATTCCCTGGGAAACATTCGGAAAGATTCCCGCTTGCATCTATAGTCACTTTAATTCTAAGCGTGCGATTATTAAATTTCATTAAGATTCTTATTTTTTAGTAATATTTTTGTTTTTGGTCAATTTTGAAAACTAGTGGTAAAAAAAAGAGAAATGCCATCAGCCGCGCGCGACTATTGCCTCGGCCGCTACCCATGAACGTCAAGCATCACTCTGTAAATGTTAAAAACGTGATTAATGTAGGTACTTAAATGAATAAACTTAATTTCAGGTCCTCACGAGATTCCTACGGATACGATGCTGTCAGCTACGTACAAGTTAAACGAGAGAGCAAACCGTGTACTGTGAAGTGTAAAATATGCCCAGAGCATAAAGTTCATGCTAAGTTATATAGATGCACACTAATTTTAGATGAAGAGGAAGAAAACATGCTCTCTGTGAGGTGCGAAGACTGTGTAGCTTCACAGATATTAAGGTATATTGTCTAATAATCAATTATAGAGTACACGATGTTAGTTGTACTCTACAACTGGCGCCCCATCTTAGTGGCCCTGGCTAACACACCAAGAATGCGAGCGCAACACCAATGCTATAATAATGGCAGTAAACATGACTGAAGAACAATTTCAGAGGATCATCGCAGCCCTGTCTACAACCTGCACCAAGAAAGGATCGTTTACGCAGTGCATAGCCACTGACGATAGCAATGAATCTGTAGAAGCATTCATTTCTGCTACTCGACCCACAAGAAGCTGGAGAAGATAGACGACAACGATGCCCTGGAAGATTTAACTCTACTGCTTAGAAACGGACGCCAGCAACTATGCATTGGGAGCCGTTTTGATCCAGGGGAGTCAGAAGACGAACACTCCGTAGAATATGCAAGCCGGCTACTAGTAGCTGCAAAGAGGAAAGGAGGAAGGAAGTCACGGATACCAAACGACGTGAGTCACCGACGTATCAGCCTGGTGACCTGGTTATGGTTAGCAAGCAACTCGACCCGTGGCCTAAGTGCAAAATTAGCACCGCGACGAGATGGACCATACGTCATCCTGCAACGCCATGAGCCTGCATCATATGAAATCAAGCGTTATGGCGACACACTGGAAAAGGCGGGAATCTACCACTCTTGACACCATACCATGGGAATGAAGTCACGCCGCCAAAACCAGTACAGCCTATCAGAAAACGAGGGCGACCAAGAAAGCAAGCAAGAGGAAAGCGGCAAGAACCCCAAACAGAAGAAGTGCTACCAAATCCTGTATCTTTGCCGAGTCGTCGTCGGAGCCAGAGGGGGAGAATGTAGCACTACAAAACATTACGAACCCCAGAAAAGGTCGATTCGTCGCGAAGCAGGTAGCCGAGCGCCACGCGACTGACCGACGCCTTGTTTTTAAGATTGTTGTCATCACGTGCTAATTTCGCGAACTAAGTAAAGACTGTTCGACCGCTGCGGAGAAACGACGCCACGTCGTAAGTGCGCGTCGTCTCAAAATCACGTAGGCACCCACGCCACCATATGGTATAAAAGGGCAGGCGGTTCATAGCGCAATGCAGTTGATATCCCAGTCACCTTCAGCAAACACCCATGCTCAATACCTCAGTTCCGATCATACACTGCGTAAACCCTACCAAGGTCTCAGTTCCGATCGCACCCTGTCGTATAGGCATAAGTGTAGGGTAGACCGGGGACAATTGAAACACGTTATGATTGAAACATCTCAATTTCCTGGAATACTATAGTACCTACGAACGGTGCGCGGCGCTTGAACGTGTCTCGGACTGGTCGGAACCTGTCTTCAGTAGCATGCGCACCGGCGAGCGACATAATCGTAATGGGGAACCTTTTTCGATTTTCGGACTAAAAAGTAAGTATTTATGTCGTTTTTCTTTTTGTTATAGCTATTAAATCTTCTTTGTTCGTGTATATGCTGAAACGGTGTCGTATTCTGTAGTTATTAGTGAGTATTTATATTTAATTTGACTAGTAAAAATGACGATTTAAGTTACTTATTTTTGACCTTGAAGTAGACAGTGTCTCATGGGTACATTTGAAACAACTGGTGTGGGGACGGTTGAAACGTTTCAATCGTCCTGCTGCTTCAAACGTCCCCAACTTACATATTTACTACTAGCTTTTATTACCCGACTGCGCAAAGAAAAAAGGGTAGTTTGGTTAACAGTATATTTGTATACAGTATGTATGTATGTAGTAACCGAAAATCGGATGTTCCACTCGAGCTCCTATCGGACCGATTTTAATAAATGGGGTGAGGTCATATAATTCGTCAAAAACGTGTGAGTGTCATAGGCTATATGAAAATTATAAGGGCGAGAGTCATACTAGTCGCCAGTCGGGTTTTAGGTTTTTAAAGTGCAAGTTTGGTTACTTAACTTGCAACGTTCGTATGTATGTGGGTATGTAAGTTTCCGTTTCCAAATTTGGCAACCATTTTTCAACCGCTTGCTGCCATCCGATTGAAATTTGGCATAGGTACTTATGTATATAAGTTGGGTGATAATGCAATATTATGGAACAATTGAGCTGGTCTGGTTTCTAGCTGGTCTAAAAATAGTTGAAATTCGCTTAGGTATTTTAGATGTCGTGCAAAAACAATTTTAGATAGATATAGGTTAGTTTCCAGGTTCGATTCCCGGTAGGGGAAAACGTTTGAATGATGAATTTGAATATTTGTACCTGTGTCGTGGATGTTTATATGTATTTAAGTATGCATTTATCTATATAAGTATGTTATCTGTTACCTATACTACAAGCTGTGCTTAGTTTGGGAGTAGATCAATCGCTGTAAATTGTCCCAATATATTTATTATTTTTATAATTTTTTATACATACTGAATAATGATAATGATTAATAATTCAATGATTAATATTGTTTCAGACGCCTAGAAAACGAAAACATGTTACAGATCGAAATGCCAAAGATATCTTTTCATATCAGCTGGCATACAAAGAAATTTTAAATGGTAAATCTGTAAGGAAGGCTGCAGCCATGAGCTCCTGTTTTCTAAATATTGTGTCTAAATTTGTGTAATAAATTTATCAGTTGATTTGGAATAATGTTATTATTTACAAATCCTTTTTAAAACCCTATATGTTAAGGAGAGTTATTAAGGTTACTTTAAGAGATTTCTTGTATCTTTTAGTTCCTCTGAAAAAGTTTATGTAAGTTTATGTAATGCTCTTATAAATTTCTCACAGATATCGACAAAAGAAAAAAGAAGCATCTACAGTAGGGCATAGCGGGCCTCAGTTTCAACCGATAATTTATCCAAGCTGTAGCCGATGAGGACGACTCAAACCTCCCAAATACTGAAAACTCCGATGAGCGCGCCCGCCGCGAAAGTCGCGCCTCCCGCTCCCAACCTTGTCTATCAGATCAGCTGTGGTGGCAAGAAATCCGTTGCGCGGCTTAATCACCAGTTCAATGGCTCCACGTGTGTTCACGTTTATTTGCGGCGTATGGAGGTACATTAAATATGAAAAACAATTATTGAACTTTGTTAGAGATAATTTGTGACATTTTGTTCATTCAAAGTTTCCACATCTGAAGTGCGATTTTTGAACCTCACCGGGTGACTTTTTTTTTATGACTTTTATTTTTGCTGGTCGTAGTCCTCGCGAAGGGTACGGGCGGCTACGATCGCTTAACAAATGACAATTTATTTCAACACAGATAGGTGATTTAACAATAGTCAAAAGGCATGCCTATTGTAGGTCTGAGAGAACTTTACCGGGTGACTAAAGCTCGCCAAAATAGCCGTTTTTCATAGAAATTCGGACATTTTGGTGAGCTCTAGTCACCTGGTGAGATTCAAAAACTGCACTCCAGGGCCGTAAAGATATGATTTTTTTTTATAAAATTTGTCTAAAACAACCGCAGTGAAGAGACTTGGTAACCATCCGATCATATTTATGTATGTTCTTTGCATTTTAGCGAAGAGGATAAAAGCGGGAAGGCGTTTTCTAGAGAAGCCTGCTGTACCTTGTATTGTAAGTAGCAATAGAAAAAGTAACGTTTTGCAAATTGTAAGACTAGAGACAAAATATTTTTTCAGCCAGCACTAACATTATGTACTCATTGTTTCAGCCAAAGAAGTGTCACAGCAGTATGGAACAATGGAACCAATGTCTGAGTCTGTTACCGAGTCTGAATAAATTTTTGATACACCAAGAAAAATTGTTATCAAGCGAAAAATACATGACATAAATTGCTGGAAAAAAAACAGATAAAATTAAAGAAGGCCAACGCCAAAACCGAAAGCTAAAGAAGAAATGTAAATCTCTGACCCTTCTTGTAAAGCGTAGCGTATGACAACTGCACTATTGAAGAAAAGGAAGATAAGAAACAAGATTACGAAACACACATTCGTGAAAATCAAATGTCACCCACCCTCTGAAAAAGAAAGCAATAAGAATAACAAAAACATTTTAGTCGCCGTTTATGATTTACAAGCAGTCTTTCAGTGCCCTAAGCGTGAAATCTCTTTTTTTTATTAGAAGTGTAAGCATAATGCCCTGAACTTAACTATTTACAATATTCAGAATAACGTTGTAGAACGCTACGTATGGGACGAGTCAAATGTTATATATATTCAAGCAAAAACCCACCCTCCTCCACTTCCACACGAAACAACACACAGACTCAACTACACACCACCACCACTAAACTCTAAAACTACACGATCAACGCGCGTTTCGCCTCGTTTACGTACGAACCATCAAGACGCACCAAAGAGAATGGAGTGCAGAAAACATGTCAGAAGCAGCTGACAAGGTGTTCAATAAAGAGCCGAAATTACGTCGGGCGGCCGAAGTATATCATGTGCCGTTCACATCTTCATAACGAAGAGTAACACAGCTCATTACAGCCACCCGGCACCTGAGACTCACCGTGTCGGCCTTGAGCGGTTAGCATTCTTTATATGAATTTGTATGGGCATGCGCTCAGTAATCAACTCCGTAGCATCACTGTATCACATCACATCGCCCGAAATGGTGATGAAATCATTTACTTATTTTGCCAATCATGCAAAAAGGACCAGTACATTAAAGGAATTATTTCAGTTTGTTGATCTGGACTATAAGCCTATGTTGCGACACGTGCCGACAGCTTACAGCCGGCGATTGAGTGACTATGATAAAATCTTCCAGCATTGAAGGCATACTTTTTGTCTGAAAATGATTGTGCGATACATATTTTAAAATTTTATAACACCGACGTTGCAACGGAATCCGATGCCATTTAATCCGATTGAATGAAGACTAGAATAGACTATAGAAACGGTAATTAAATTAGAATACGTCTTCATAATTATACGTATGACGTATTAGAGGCTGAGCTGTATTTGTCGTTTTTTCATAATGTTTTGCAAGTATTTCAAGAAGCAACACTTCAACACGAGAGAACCAATATTTCTGCAGAGCAGAAATTGCAAAGTACATCCCAATATTATATAATAGTATATACAGTCGTGGTTAACTAATTAGGGACTACCGGAAGATAGCAGACCGAAAGAATATGGCATTGAATGCAGTGCACCAATTAAATTGCATAGGTTATAAAGCTGTTCAAAATGTAGTAAGGAAAAATGCTCGAGAAAAACAATTCGTCAATAAGATAGAATAATGGTCAGGTTAGCCAAGATAGATCCTTTTAAAGGGTTCGTTTATTGCAACAGATTTTCAACAACGCAGCTGACAGCGCTCATTGGTAAGACAGGCGATCTTAGACATCAACCTGCAGGCTGAACATCAGTCAAAAAGATTTTCTGACCTCCACCTGCTACGCCATCGTCGTGGGGGCTGGTTTCGTGGCCCATGAAGATGTGGCGGCCGAAGTGGTAACCGATGAAGCCTCCGAACATCCGCTGGTACATCCAGCATTTCCGGAAGCAATCATCCTGATTCCCGATTTCCTGCGCTTCCAGCAGCTGGGAATTATCAAGCAGTGCGATGCGACATTTGTTTAAACAGTATGCCCACACGTGTTTTGATACTGTATGGCCATACTTTAAGCGATGACTGCTTAAGGGGAGTCGAGCATTCGGAAAAAACACCCAATGCTTATTCTGTAGATCGGAAATCGCAAACAGCATCCCAATCCCATATTATATAAGAAACTGTGGAAACACAGTTTACAAAAGACAGGGAGGTAAATTCCACATTATTTTGTTTTCAACCGAATTGTACATTGCTGTCATATGTGCCTAAACCTATAAAAGTAGTTTTAGTAGCATCATGATGCCAAGATTGACACACAGACTGGCGAAAAAAAGAAACCGGAGATGACTACTGACTACAACGCCACCAAATGCGGCGTAGATATAGTGGACCAACTGATCGGAACATATTCTGTGTCAAGACGTACCAAACGCTGGCCTTTGTGCATTTTTTTGGCCTGCTAAATATAGGTGCATTCAATGCTTACATCATTTACAATGCCATTACTACATGCGACAATATGACTAGAAGAGATTTCTTAAAATCTTTATCGATTTCGCTGATTCAACCACCTTTACGAAAGACAGCTTCAAACCAACCTTCCAGCCCAAATAAAAATCGTATTCTAAACATGACTCCTAGAGCTGAAGAACCGCCTGTTCCACAACCATCAATCAGTGGAAGAAAATATCTATGTGGGTTTTGCAACTGGAAAAAGGACAGAAAAACCAAAGCATTTTGCAGGTAGGTATGCAAACGATACATCGATTTTTAAAAACATCGATGTATCGTTCATAAACATCAAACATTTAGCATCGATGTTGAAACTGTTAACATCGATGATACATCGTTCTTCAAGAACGATGTTTTATGAACGATGTTTTTTTCAGAGCCTTCTATGTATTGGTTCCTATACTAACCAAAACTCGAGTCGTAGCAGAAAACCTTGCCACCCGCGCGTTGATGTGCGAGTTTGTGAGTGAGACTGACAAAAACGAAAGCCCACGCTACACCTTCCGATACTAATTATAGGATGAGATCGTATAATGGGAGTACCATTAAAGGAAATCCCATAGAAACATGGGATGATATGAAGATCCCCGTGTCTATATAAGCTCGCGATAAAACACTTACCAATTGTAGCAACTTCGGTGCCCAGTAAGCGGTTATTCTCTGAATCTGGAGCTATTATAACCCAAGAGAGGAATCGCTTACTTGGCACCAGGTTGTCAAAATTATTATTTTTAAACTCTGTTATGAGGTCTAATAAACATTTTGTGTATAAACTAATTAAATTTAATATTATTAATTTGTATTTAATGTGTTCTACTCCTAATTCCTAGCCAAAATATAATTTACATCTATGTTACATTGATGTATAAATATTTATGCATTGAGAAAACGCTGTTTTTCGGTGTTTCAAAGCAGTGCCCGGCAGTTTAGAAAAACATCATAAAAACATCGATATATCGTTCATAAACAGTGATGTTTTCAACATCGATGTTACACTTTCAAAAACATTGATGTTTTTAATGAACGATGTTGCATCTCTATTTGCAAGAAGTGCATTTACTTTTGTTGGGAACATAGGTACAAAACCAATTTGTTTTCGTTGTTTCGGTATGCAAAAGTAGAAATAGTAAATGTGTTGTTTTATTTAAGTATGGTTTGAGTTTTGGAGTTTGTTGATTTTTAGAGCTCATTGACTTTTTTTTTGTATAATGAACTTGATCTCTTTTTCTGATTTAAAATAAGTACAAAATAGTAGCTTAAGAAAATATGGTTAAGAAACGAAACTTCTATTACCTAGTATAGGAAATTAAAGAGCCACAAAATGTCCAGAATTTGAGATTCTTTATTTTGTTTTTTTTTTTGCGGTAATCCGCCAAATTAAACTGTTGATTGTTATAATATGGTTGTTTTATTTTCTTATTGTAAAAATATGCTATCTAAATGCCATATTTTTGAGAAATTTTATGTACATCTGCATGTAATGGACTGGGTCCGCTGGACCTGGTAGCAACTGCAAGTGCTTAAAACTAGGCTGCAACTACTTAAGTGTTAATTGACCATCTTAAAATTACCTGTGATGATGAAATAAATATTATTTGTATTTTGACCTATGTTTAAGGCATCATACATGAAATTTCTACTTTCAAAGAGCAATGAATTTAAGTTCATAAACATTATCAGCTAACTTTTCTGTACTTCGGTAAAAAAAACTTAAACATCCGACTATGGTTGCATGATGTGCACCAAATGCAACATTAGAAAAGCTACTCAACATCACCCAAATTACCAGTTTTATTTCATCTCATGGCTTCACACAACCTGATTTTAAAGACCACAAAAAAAGAACAGAGTGTAACCCCTTGAACATTATTATCTCTGTAACCTAGCAAAAACCTTTGATGGACTTCCAAGATAATTTTAAATTTGAAAGCTGAACTTACTAGGTACCAATAATATCTAAACAACCTTTCCTTCCATATTGATAAAACCCAAATTAAGACTTCATTCAGCCTGTCTGGTTTGTGTCTAACTTAATTTTTTTCTTCTTCTGCTGTGCTGCCATTTTTTTTTTTTCATTTATGCCACAATTATAACAGAAACTGAACATACATTTTAATGCTGATGTTTTATTCAAAATTCTATAAAAAAAAATCTGAAGCTTTGACACTCAAAAGTCCAGCATTTTTAGCAGCTTCCTAAACAAAGAGCATGTTTTTTTTATTAAATTTCAAATTACATTTTAATGCAAGACTAACCAGAACAATTATTTCAATAGAAACACAATGAACAACATGGAATACAGGAGGGAGATAGGAACTCCAAAAACATAACCTAATTCTTGAAACCACCAATTTCATTTATCATTTTGGAACACACATTTCACTTCCCAAAAGCGTACTTCTCATATACAAACACAACGGTGAAACATTAATTTGATCAACCAAATTTAAACTCTGAACAGACGCAGAACAGAACAGTGAAAGTACCAGCTAAATGGTTTGCATGTAAACGTTTGGGATAGCGACGACGCACAACTGAAAATGGATCCATCATGGAAATGAAGGTGGCGGGCCCTTTTCCAGGGTATTTAATCATATGAACCACGAGGTTATTCTTGGGTTATTGAATATACTCTATGACAAAGGAATACCTACGGCTACATCATGGATAAGGCTCCATGATATTCAACGCAGAACATGATGATACAAATCGAGTAGTCCCAGCTTAATTTATAGCACAGACAGAGTGTGGTCCCTGGATTACCAATCACTGAATTAATAGAAAAGCAGAGCAATATCTCTATTTCGGAGTAATATCATAGTAAATCAAATTGTAGTAATAATGAAAGTCTTCTTTACTAGTATAATAGAATATTTATTGAGTAATCACAACATAGTCTCATGCGCCATTAAGCTCGAGTAACTCCCTCCCAAAAGGCTGTCAAAAAGTGACAGCCGCTTTACGTTTAGAAACCGAACATAGTTATTATTACAACATCTTCCCTTTCCTATTTGAAAGTAGCTAAACAAATTAAAATACCAATTACTTCTAAAAATTACACTTATTCTAAACAACATAATCATTCAACCACCAGGGTGGCTTGATTTTTCTTAAGCTACGTTTTAAACCTTCTGAATCCTTCTGTATCCCACAATCATTTTCCCTTCTCAATTCAGAATCACCACTAGGATCTACTGTAACAACATTGTCTCTTGGTGCCATGTGCGACTTATCTGACCTTTCTGCTTCATTTTCATTGGATTCTTCTTCACCATGAACCTTACTTTCATCATACCGATTATTAAAACTACTACTGTTGTTATTCATATTTTCAGGTACCTTTTTTGATTGACAATATGAAGGTGGACTTACAGTTTTAACCTGTGGAGACGGGATTAAATGCCACCTATTGCGGCGAAACAAACCTCTTTCAGTACTGATTATATAAGACCTTGGTTCTACTGCTTTTCTTACCACTGTCCCATATATCCTTAAGTCAATGATCCAAACTTTTTCCCCATTTACTAAATTTCTTAAATTTCTAGTCCGGTGTCTTCTATTATACAGTTTTTTAACCTTTTTCTTTTTTTCAAAATCATTCTTTTTGAATTCTACCTTTGAATGAACTGTCTTTCGCAAAGCCTCCGGTAATCTAGGTAAATTATCTCTAAGTTTTCGTTTAAACATTAGCTCTGCAGGGCTGTATCCTAAATCCAACGGAGTGTTCCTATATATCAACAGGGCCATATGTATGTCTTGATTTTTTTTCAAGAGATTTTTTGCTATTTTGACAGCTGACTCCGCAAATCCATTACTTTGGGAGTAATAAGGACTGCTGGTAATATGCTCAAAATTATATTCTTTTGCAAACTTTTTAAATCCTGCTTTGAATTGGGTGCCACAATCTGTTCGTACTAATTCTGGTATACCAAATTTGGAAAATATGTCTTTACACTGCTCAATTATATTAACTTCAGTAAGATTGTTCAATTTTTTAATCTCTAAGTATCGCGAATAAAAATCTGTTATTACCATATACCATGCATTATTGTAATGGAATAAATCCATCCCAACCTTTTGCCAAGCTCTCATTGGCTGCTTTTCCAGCAAAATATCTTCTTTAAAATTCTTTTTCTGTTCAATACACTGAGGACAGCTCTGAATCAATTTTTCAATCTGTGTAGCCATACCTAACCACCACATTGTTTGTTTAGCCCTATTTCTACATTTATTTATTCCCAAATGGCCTTCATGTATTTTATTTAACATATCTAATTGTAATGTTGTTGGTATAACTATGCGAGATTTATACAACAGAAAATCATTCACTACACACAGATCAAATCTATACTGATAATATTGCTTCAACTGTGGTGTCAGTTTAGATTGATTTGGCCAATTAGTTTGACAAAACTCCATTAATGTTTTACACAATGCACATTTACCTTGTTCTTGTTTAATATTGGCTAAAAGCTGATCATTAAGAGGGATATTTTTTAAAACAGAGTTGATGTACAAATCTGAACTATCCTCAGTTGTCCCCTTACAATCATTTAATATAGGGTTTCTCGACAAAGCATCAGGAACAATTAATTTTTTCCCTGGGATGTAACACACTGTGTAATTGAATCGTGTAAGCCTCATTCGAAAGGACATCAGTCTTGGTGTTAATTCATCTATGTGTTTAGTCTGCAAAATCTGTACTAAAGGCTTGTGATCAGTTTCTAAAGTTATTTTAATGCCATATACATAATCCTTAAACCTTTCTACTGCCCAAGTTAATGCCAAGCATTCTTTTTCAATTTGTGAATATCTTTTCTCTGTATCAGTTAATGTTCTGCTTGCATATGACACTATATTCCTACTATTATCCTCATTTTCCTGCATCAACGTAGCACCTAATCCAAATGAACTACTGTCGGCCCCTATAATAATTTTGCATTTAGGGTTATAATGTGCTAGTACTGGAGATTGATGCAACTGTTCTTTTACTTTTTCAAATGCTGTCTGTTGTTGATGATCCCACAAGAAAACATTATCTTTCTTTAAAAGCATATATAAAGGATGTAGCAGTTCTGTTTTGTTTTGGATAAATCTACCTACATAATTAATCATCCCTAGAAACTGCATGACCTGTTTTTTTGTCTTAGGAACCTCGAAATTAGTAATAGCTTCTATTCTTTTAGGATCCACTCGAATACCTTCCGCATTTATGATATGTCCTAAGTAGTGTACCTCTCTAACCCCAAACACACACTTACTTTTATTTATAGTTATGCCCTTTTCATTTAATCTGTGTAACACTTGTCTCAAAATACTGTCATGTTCTTCTATTGTGTCTGCATATACTAATATATCATCGACATGAGTAACTACGCCTTTTATCCCTTCAAATAACTGAGAAAATTTCATTGAAAAATATTCTGGGGCACAGTTAAGACCAAATGGTAACCTAGTATACATATAACGTCCAAAAGGAGTTATTATTGTTGTTAACTTAGCTGATTCTTCCGTAAGGCGTATTTGATGAAAACCTGCAGTGGCATCCAATTTTGAAAAAAAATTCGACCCTTTGAGTAAAGCTAAAGTGACCTCAACTTTCGGTATCGGAAAAATCGGCCTCAGAATGTTTTTGTTAAGTTCAGTATAATCACCACATAGTCTGACTGCATCTGCTTCTTTTGGGACCACCACAATGGGAGAAACATACTGAGTAGGGTCTTCAACTCTTGTCATTACTCCTAACTTACATAGTCTATCCAACTCTTGTTTCACTTTGTCTAATAATGGTATTGGCACAACTCTAGGAGTACACTGAACATAACTTTTACTCGGATCTATCAATTGAATATTGAATGATTCTTTAAAAACACCTAATTCGTCAAAAAGCTTAGGAAATTCTTTTTGGACATTGACAGTACTTTCTTTATCTACATTATTGATACCCTTTATTTGAATGATTTTCATGGCTTCTAATGCTGGTACACCCAAAATAGGAGTTTTTAAATTTTTTACAACATAAACATCCCCACAGTATTGTCCACCCTCATACCTCAAAACAAGTTTAAGTTTACCTTTAACAATCAACCTTGACGCATCTGGTCCGCTGATGTTTATCGAACATGGCTCCAAGCTGGCTAAATTAGCCACAAGCTCCTCTGGAATAGCTACTATATCTGCTCCTGTGTCAATTAAAAATATCACATTACATTTAAATTTTCCTTCCCTATAAACCTCTACTTTTATTTTATATTTATTTCCGTTCACCAAACACACCTTAGCACCGCTGCCAGACGATTGCTCATCTTTTGTAATATTAATGCTTCCTCCTTTACAACACCTTGCAAAGTGCCCTGTTTTCCTACACTTCAAGCATCTTGCATGAAGAGCTGGGCACTGCTGTCGGGTTTTATGCATTTGTCTTCCACAAAACCAACACTGCTTCTCAACCTTGGTATTGTCCTGTACTTTATTAATTTCTTTGCTGTCTCCCTCTCCAACAAAAGTCCCTCTAACTTCAAAATCTTCCACATTCTTTGCTACCTGAATGGCTTCTTCCAGTGTTAGAGAAACATTCAACAGCATTTTTTCTCTCGCCTTCTTACTCGCCACACCAACAACTATCTGATCCCTTATCATTTCTTCTTTAAATTCTTTGAAGTTACATAAATCTGCCAAGACATGTAATTCTCGAACATATTCATCCACACTTTCCCCTGCCTCTTGTTTCCGGCAGTTAAATTTATACCTTACGTACACCGGATTCCTTTTTGGAGTAAAGTGGTCATCAATCTTTGTCAAAGCTCCTTCCAATGTGCAACCCTCGGCGTTGATGTTAAGTTGGATTGCCAAATCCTCCGCCTTTTCTCCCATGAGATAAAGAAGCATATCCACCTTATCTTTGTCGTTTTTGCTTGCGCCATCGGAGACTGCCAGGTACCGATCGAATCTTTTCCTCCATTTGATCCAATTTTCAGGCACGAAATCAAAAGTGTTTGGAGCCGTAACCGAACACGGCGTGCTAACATTGATAATTTGCACAGACTCATTTTCATCAGGCATCTTGCAAACTTTTAAACCCCGCTGCCACCATGTAGTAATAATGAAAGTCTTCTTTACTAGTATAATAGAATATTTATTGAGTAATCACAACATAGTCTCATGCGCCATTAAGCTCGAGTAACTCCCTCCCAAAAGGCTGTCAAAAAGTGACAGCCGCTTTACGTTTAGAAACCGAACATAGTTATTATTACAACACAAATAAACAAAAATCCTCAACAGAAAAAAATTGAAAAGATGCTCACACACATCTTTTTGTTCGTGTTACGAATCAGTTTACATCGCTCACGTTTTCGGACCGAATCACACTCGCAAGATAACCGTAACGTCATTGTCGACGTTATGGGTTTATCTTAACCTCAGACCCTCAGAGAAAGGAACCCATAGAGTCAACCGAGACGTTCCCGCGCCGTACACTTTTTGCAAATTGCTAGTGATGTACATTAGTCGATGAAAACTGACGATGATTATTTGATATGAAGTACGACATTTTCGGGATACCTATTTTAAAATCTTGTACTGTGCCAAACTATAATGTCTTATAAAAGCTTTAATTGTAGCATAGCGAATACACAACCACAGCTGAAAATAAGTGAAGCGTCTCCTTGATGGAAATACTTTTGCGTACCTTCGATCCCAAAAGGCGAGTGGTGATGTGAAATCAAAAGTCAAAAGCCAAAGGTCAAAATATTTTTATTCAGATAAAGCTTACAAGAATCACTTATGAATGTCAGAAACTTTACTACGTCGAAGAAGTAACAAATATCTAAGTCACAAACTTTCAGCTTTATAATATTAGTAGGATTAGGATATGAAGAAGGAATTAATATAACTACTGTCCCTTAAATATGACAGTTTTAGTGAAAAATGATCTGAGTTTTTCTTTTGACAGAGCCAGTGTTTTTGTTGAAATTAAAAGAAATAAACAATTTTGTGCGGCGGTACGGAACCCTCGGTGCGCGAATGTGACACACACTCGGCCGGCGTTTTACTCACGGATCACTATCGCTGCTATGCCGCGAAGATAGCTTCAAGTGCCACGCATGCGCCTCGTCCGAGACGAACCTAACTTCACACGTCTCGCAGTAAGGGCCTTCTAGTGTAACCTGAAAAAAATATATACATCACAGGAAGGCCAACGAGCAAGTGGGCCACCTGATGGTAAGTGATCGCCACCGCCTATAGGCGCTCACTAAACCAAGGAGATTGCAGATGCGTTGCCAACCCAGAGGGCTAAGATGCAATATCTCTTGTGCCAGTAATTGCACCGGCTGTCTTGCTCTCCACGCCGGAACACAACAATGCAAGCACTGCTGCTTAGCGGCAGGATTAGCTAGCAAGATGGTGGTAGCTACCCGGGCAGACCTTGCACAAGGTCCTACCACCCGCAACAATTTCATAATTTTCCATCATTATACCAGCCGGAACCCACCACTGGACAACTTTAATAATTCCATAATTCGTTTTTTCGTGATTCCGTACCCAAATGGTAAAACGGGACCCTGTTACTAAAACCGCTGTCCGTCCGTCCGTCCGGCCGTCAGTTTGTCACCAGGCTGTATCTCAAGACCCGTGATAGATAGACAGTTGAAATAATGCCGCTATAACAACCAATACTAAAAACAGAATAAAATAAATATTTAAGTGGGCTCCCATACAACAAGCGTGACTTTTTTGCCGTTTTTATTAATAATAGTACGGAACTCTTCGTGCGCGAGTCCAACTCGCACTTGGCCGGTTCTTTTATTAATATTAAGAGGAGTGTGAACCCAGCCCCAAAAACCGCTCCCCATACAAACGGCGATAAGGTTTTCCACCCTCTAAACCTTAACCTATGGCAATGACTATTTGGTATGTTGTCATTATGCCCTAGAAGTAGGTTTGTATGTTTTGATTTTTTAAATATTACTCATAGATTTGACAATATTTGCATTTTAGGAGTTTCATATGAAACAAAAAGCATCAATATTTTTTAAACTATTTAGAATATAAAAAAAAATCAAACACACAAACCTAGTTTTAGGGCATAATGACAACATACAGAAAAATCATGGCTATAGGTTAAGGTTTAGAGGGTGGAAAACGTTAGCGCCTTTTGTATGGAGAGGGGCGGGTACAGCCAGCGTTTTATTAGATAGGCGTATCTACCATCGATTTTTCAGGCCAATTTACTTATACTAACTAATGAATGAACTTCAGGAATGGATGCGGAAGGTTTATTGAAAGAAGTGACCGCAATAAGGACGTATAGTCAGCGTCAAATATACCAGAGCGGGCAAGGTAGTCAAAAATATCTGAACACGCCCGAGCGTATTTGTCAATAGAGTCGAGTTCAGATATTTTTGACACCTTGCCCGCTCTGGTATATTTGACGCTGACTGTACACACTCCTCTTAACAACTCCTTATCGTTTTATCAGCCAGTCGGTGTTTCTTCTTCTTGTGTACGTCTATCCCTTTCTTGCTAACGAACGTGTACCCACAGAGCTCGCAGAGGAAGTCCGACACATGTTTGATCCGTATGTGGCCCATGTATGTTGTGAGTTTGCTGTGAAAAAAAAAGGAATTCCATATCAGGCGAATCGGTGGAATAGAGCAATACGGTATTTCACTCAAAAATCTAATGGCATAAAATTGCTTGTGAGCTTAGTCGCGCAGGCGCACGGAGCGAGTGCACGCCTATAGAAAAATAGTATGAGAGCGTCCGCTAACTCGCACAGGTGCGGCTGCGGGCTCATACTATTTGATCGATAGGCGTGCACCCGCTCCGTGTACCTGCACGACGTAGCGGACGCTCTAAATCGACGAAAGGGCCTCTAGGTGTCGGCAACGGCTCCGCGCACGCTTCCCAAAAGTCCTGGACACTATTGCCCCATAATAGGGAAAGGTATCAGATTGGCGGATACCTTATCGATAATTTCTACAAAATGTCAGATGCACCGCATCACTAGTCTATATTTCCATAACCTCTTATAGAAATAATAAATCATTTATTACTATTAAAATTAATAAATAAGCTTAGTTTTTACAAGCACAAATGAGTCTTTGCTCCATAATTTAACCCACATAATAATACTAGCCGTCCAAAACGCGATATTCCCATACATAAATACCAAATAATACTTACTTGTAAACGCTGATGTGTTGTCCTTCATTGCTTTCTTTAGGACACCGTGATGAATGCTAACTGCAACCATACACGAAGTATACCATTTCGCACAATAAATATCACTTGCTTGTCTCAAAAATCTAACGATAACCATAAGAATTTTATTAAATTGCACCGAGAGCTCTACGAACCGTCATCAAAATTTGACGTGAATATTATGCGACTAAAAAGAATGGCTGCTATCCGACAGCATATTAAATACACGAAAGAAACTTTTTAAACTGTTGTATAATAAAATGACCTATATGACCAAATGTCAGCACTGAGTGTGTACCCTAGTAAATTTAGAGACGGTGTGAAATAGCTATGTTTGTTCACTCCTTCACGTTGTTACATCGTAAGAGTGAATGGAGCAGATACATTCACGCTTTTTCTCAATTTTTCAGGCTTGCTCCATGGGTTCTAACCTCCTTGTGCGAGACGATATCTCGCATGCTATTTACGTCAAAATTGACAGATTTCCTTGGGATTTGACAGTTATTCTCGTGCAAGATGAATCTCGCATGAACCCAGAATAGGGGCCCAGACGAAATGTAGCCGCATATCTCTCTAATCTGTGGTCTCTGTGTGGTCGGTGGTAGGGATGGGTTATACTTGCTAAATCGCGTACCAGGGCTTAAAAGTACGTCCACCTTCTCATACCAGCTGCAGAAACCAGGTAACAAAATACTTTCAAAGTATTTTCTGTCCAACGCAACGAGTCGAATACTTGCTTCCTTGCAAGTTTAAACCTTATTATACAGATAAGATTCAAAATATATATTCCAATCAAGACGTAAAATACTTTAAAAGTATTTTATTTCACGTATAAGCACAATCTGAACCTTATGTGTATGAGCATAAGATATAATTGTGTACTACTTTAAGTAGTACTTACTTTGAAGGGACAATATACTTTAATGGAAAAATACTTTCAAGTCTTGCAAGTATGTCGGGTCGGTACCTGGTTGGTATACTTGCAAGGAAATACCAGGTATCAAAACCTGGTAACGTAAATACGCACCATCTCTAGTCGGTGGTCGCGGTGTGTGTTAGCATATCTCTCTAATCTGTGTGTGTTAGTTCGTTGTGATGGTTGTGTGTGACGGTGTGTAGATGGTTAGAAAACAAATTATATCTGTAAATAGATTCCCTATTTCTAAAATATTCCAAACGTCCATATCGTTTGGATTCGATTTATATTTTTTCGTTACGATTACGTACGTCATCGGTAAAAGGTATTCCAAATTGTATTTCTTTTGTTTTTACACAAATTCAATGAAAGTTTTTAGGTTATGCAAGTAACCAAGTCGTGCAAAAAGTAGAATAACTAGCTTAAACTCACTATTATAAACACCCCTTCCTTTAATCGGCATCGCTTCCTTCAATCGTCCATTGTCGGAAGCGTCGATAGAATCAAACATGTTAAAAAGGGCCTTGGCGACCTACTTGCAAAATAAAATTTTCATTTCCAATGATGTGCTCGCCCAATATCATTTTAAGGCAAAAGTGGTGACAATCCTGTAAAATGTAGGTGTCAATTCCAATGACTGGTACTTTTGGAGCTAGTAGAAGGGGTGTTCACTATATGCAGTTGTGTGCCAAATACCATGTGTTCCTCATCAGATCCAGGGGGGGAGGGTCATGGGGGTCTTGACCCCCTCCTAGACCACTCTCTGTGTTCTAATTTCATTGATGACCTCTTGACTGAAGTTCGAATACGTGACCCCTCCCCCTAACTTGAAGGTTGGATCTGCTCTTGTTCCGCTTTGCTGTGTTGTTCATTTTCTTAACGGCTAGTACCCAGTGCAAGCTTCTTAAGGCTGCGTTTCCACCAGAGATGTGCGAAGATGAGCTATTTCCACAACAGCTGTGCTGACCCAGGCGAGGTAAATGAACCAATTCTATTGGTTCTTACAAACACATCCCTCAGTACACATCCTCGCACAACTCTGGTGGAAAAGCAGCCTTAACTACGTCCAGTATGTAGGTATTTGTGATCCAAAACTTGGTCCTGCTATAGCAACATGCTAGTGTTTATCGCAGATATAAAAACGTCTCTCTCGCACACACGGTAGTTGGTTGGAAAGTGGTATGTCAGCTATAAAAGGTAGTGTGCTAGAGCCTCTGGTCATTTCTGCGGGTCTCTAGACCCTGCGCCCTGTGTCTGGGCACCGCTGGCACCGTCCAAGTTAGGGCACTGCATGGTTTGTTGTCAACTGATAAGTGTATCTTTTTACAGGTGCAACAATTGTAGGAGTAAAATGGAATCTCGAGAGGACACAATCAACGCTTTGATCTTAAGCGCTAATTTGTTCTTGGAAATGGACGTCAGCAGTGATGATGAAGAAAACGAAGCCGTATTGTTTGGAAATTATGATTGTCCTAGTATGGTCAATTCTAGTACTACAGCTGCTGCTCTTAAGATACCAAGATGGAGTGGAGATGAATATAAAATGCATTTAAAGTGAGTTGTACAAATTTAGCTACCTCAAACAATTCAGGCTCCTGTACTACAAAACTTACAAATGCTTCAATTTGACATTAAAATCATAGCACTTGTAATTTTTGTGGTACAGTCACAAGCACCAACATGTATACAGCCAATCCTTCCCAACTTGTCAAAATTATGTAAACATCAACCTTATTGTTAGAGGCATAAGGTCTGTGTATACATATTTATGGAAGATTGACTGTATAGATGTTGGCGCTTGTGACTGTACAGGCCCCAGCTAGTAAGTAGTAAGGTAAATTAAATGATTAATTATATCTATCCACACTTACTACACACTAATTACACTATCTACTCAATATAATAAAGAGGTTAACTTTGTTTTTGTTTGTTTGTATGTAATCTCTGGAACTACTAAACCGATTCCAAAAATTGTTTCACAAATGAAAAACTATACAGCCTAACGAACATAGGCTACTTATTTCATGTGAACGAAATCTCGGGCGTCTGCTAGTTTAAAATATTGTTCTGTTGTAAAGAGTTATAACTTCTTTTTTTTGCAGATTATCAGTGGAAACTTTTGAGTTCTTGTATCAGCTGATTGGACCAAGGTTACGAAGACTATGCTATGGAATGCCAATGGTCGATGCACACTTGCAATTAATGGTTGCCATTCATAAATTAACTACTTTCAAAACTTATAGGTAGGTGACTTATGGTATTGGCATCTTTTTATAAATACATCCATTGACATAATTTCTATGGTGGTTATTTCTAATAATGTATGTATTGGAACTGAATGCATTAACCATGTTGCAACTGAAGAACTGAGGAAAGAACATTAAAGATTAACAAATGATATTGTTACAACAATTGTTATTTTAATAATAATAATAATAATACAAATTCTTTATTCAGACAACTACATGATCCATGTGTTAGTAACAATAACAATAATAATAATATAATTTTAAGATGTTAGTAATAAATAACAATAAAAAAAAAAAATGACAATTAAATTCTTCAATCAAGTGCCCGTTAAAGTTTAATTTTAACTAACACTTGATTGAAGTGCTTGAGAAACGGGGAGTCAAACTTCCCCGCAAACACCTGCAGGATGGTGTTGGGGCTGTCCCACATCCCCAATGTTAATGTTATGACTTTCAGTTCGATACCCTTTTCTCATTATAATATCTGACGGCATTAATAGGTTCTGCATTTCCTAACTATGCTGTGGTAAATTGGTAGTGCTGGTTTTACTTCCATATTCTAGTTTGTGAGGAAATAACAATTTACTTTGTATATTTCAGAGATGCAAGTGAAGTTTTTCAATTGAAGAAGTCAACTGGGTACAGCTGCACTAATAGAGTCGTCACCGCACTATGCGACCTTGCACCAGCTTTCATAAAATGGCCGTCATCAGCTGAAGCCGAAAAAATTTCCAGGAGCTTTGAAGAAATTAGCGGCTTTCCAGGAATCATTGGAGATCTGGGTCAATACAGATTCAATTTATTAGAATTCCTAGAGAAAGAGAAAAAGCAAGGCATACTGTTTCAGGTATGTAGGTATACTTCTTACCAGCTTAGTTAAAAAAAAAATTGGGTCGGTTTTTCTATTTCAAATTCAAATACATTTATTTGCTAGAAATCAAGTACAAAACTAAAAACATAACCCTTCCTTTTGGCTTTGCCGTAGTGGGGTAATAAGATCAATTCTCAGATAACCTGTTACATAAAAGACAACAGAAAATTATGACCAATATTGAGGCAGTAGATAGATTTGGCCACCAACTTAACACGTTAACTGCCACGTGGCGCTACGTGCTACACTCGTAGCTTGTAGCAGCAGTTTCCCGCGTTGTAGCGAAAATCCACAACGAAACAAAACTGCTGAACTGAAAGATTGTTTTTAATACTATCAAATTGTAGTTGCATCCGCGATAACCACGTATGCTGAGCGTACCCTAATATGATGGCCCAGGTTTAGCTTATTCCTCCTCGCCTCTGTCCATCTAGTACCATAAGAATCGGGCCCCCATAGAAATAAACTACACTTGCCTCGTCACATTAGGGCCACTGCGCATAGACTACTTTTGTATTTGTGAATTCATTAACACCTGACCTTTTTCTTTTACAGTTTGTATGTGACAGCGCAAGAAGGTTCACCCACTGTCAGATGGTATCGCCAGATAATGCTGAATCATATGAATGGCTTAAAGATTATATAGAAGATGCTTCTATGTTTCCTGACAATACGCACTTGATTGCAAATAGTTGTTATCCGCTCCACGAAAAAGTAATGGTCCCTTATAAGGAAGAAACTGACGTACAGAAGAATTTTAATGAAAAGTTACGCTCTGCTTCCGTCATCGGCGAATGTCTTGGTGATTTACTGGGTCGTTTTGAGTCGTTACAACGCGGTTTGTCCCTCAATGATGAAATGAACAAGACTCATGTTGTCGCGTGCTGCGTTTTGCACAACATCTGTGAACTGAAGGGAGATAAATATGCTGGGGGGAGAGTTGATATAGAAAAAGTGGGTCACGGTTCTGTTCTGTGTTCTCCGAAAGCGAAAATGAAAAGAGATGCAATCGCTCTCAGCCTCCCCTCAGGTTGATTGTGGCTTTCATCGCTCTTAAATGGATTAATTGAGAAATTTATAATGAAGAAATAAAACACGTGGCTTTGTGTCATGTTCCTTGAAGGGGGAAATTAAAAAAGAGAAGGGGAATTAAAAAAGAGAAATGTGTAAAGGAAAAACGTACGATTCGCAAAGGGCAAGCTGTAATGTTGAAAAAGTCGAAATTAAACAAAATGTAGTTCTGCTCTACAATCTCGTGATCTATGGCTGAAATTAAAGGTGAATTTGATTGTTCCGAAATTAAATTTCGTATTTCAAAAAGGGGGATGTCGAAAACTCTATATAAATTAGCCTCTTTGTGAAATAAACTGAAAGTTCGGTTAGTAAAGTTGAATCTTTTGTGTTTAAATTATAACTAAGATGCAGTTCTGTCCTGTCTTCTCTAGTGGCTAGAATTAAAATGTTATGAATTGAAATCTTTCAGTACTGTGATTTTAGATTTGATTACTTCGGATTGTTCTTTACTCTGGTAAGAAGAAAATTATTAGCCTTAATGGCTTCAAATGCCAATGTTATTTTTGACGGCGTTCAGCTACTGAATTGGATTCTTGTTCAAACTCCTCCCTCCCTCTCCCTCTGTTTGACCTATTCCACAAAAGATCTTTGCTAGTAGATTGACCTTTATCATTAAAATTCCATTTGCATCCCAAAAGACGGAAGTCATCACTTTTCCAGCCGACTTTACAGTTTTAGCTTTTTTTGGAGCCGGGCACCTACATTCGGTCATCTGTTTAGATTGAATTTTTGATTCTGTGTAATGGTGAACCCATGTTTCATCTGTTGTTACAAATCGACGCAAAAAATCGGCTTTATTTCTCTGAAAAAGATCCAAAATTTGATTGAGCGGTCGAAAAAATTTAACATCAAGTGGCTGCGTGAGGTGCATGCTATTCGACGGTCATGCCACAAAGGCAATATTGTGTTCTTCACGAGCTTTTATAACTTCATAGCTGATATGAGAACTTAAATTGTCGCCTATAATGATATTTTTACCCGGTTCTTTTATTAACACAGGCAACACTTGGCTAAAAAACCAATCTTCGAAACTAGTTGCGTCAAACCAGCCAGATTTAGACCTATTGTATCGTGTATGAGGTGGCTCTCCTTCAATCCAAGTGTTCCACAAATGCTCAGCTTTATAATTGATATAAGATGTTAATACTTCTCCAGCTGCATTTCCACAGATCATAAAACTCACGCGACGGCAGCTTTAGTACTGTTTTTATAGCCTCAGGATATTTAGTGCCTCATTTCGTTAAAACAAATTCGTAACCGGTCGTCAACCAAGTTTGTTTCATCGTAATTATATATCAGGTCAAAGTTAAAGTCAAAATATTTTATTCAGATTGCTTACAGGTAGCACTTATGAATGTCATAAAATTTACCACCTTATGTCATAAGGTGAGATGGAACGCCATCAATTTCTTTTATCAGATGATCGAATAAATTGTTAATAATGTCTTCATCAACCGCCGTTCGAACTCCTTTTTTGTTACTGCATATTCTCTGAGTAAGACCAATTTTGTGCCTATTCAGAAAAAGTTGAACCCAGGTGCGACCAGGTATTTTATTCGTAAATTGATCGACGTATACGTCCCTTTTTTGTCCAAATATGTTTGTAAGTCAAATACAGTTAAAGGAAACCCATACCTACACATTTCCTGGACCTGAGCAGGTTTCTTCTTCTTCGGTGAAAACACACCGACGACCAGGTGGTCTTACTACATTAAGGCGAATCTCTAAGTTTTAATACAATGGAACTCCTCGGTATTATATACCTTTCAGAAGCTTCCCGCTGCGTCAATTTTTTTTCTTTTATGTCCGACAGGCACAGCTCCATCTGTCGGGCGCTACAACATTTATAGCTTCTGCTTTCTGGTTACCGCCGTGACATTTTTTGGCCGTGGTGTATCCGACCTGTAATATAAAAAAATACGTTTTCAATTATGGTCCTAAAAACGGTATGGTCATAGTTGAACTCAAGGTATTAAAATTTAATATTTTACATCACAAAAATAAACAAAACAAATTCTTAATTAACTATTTATTATCTGGAAAACACTATTGAATAACTTACCTTTGAAATAAAAACTGCCATCAAAAACAAAACTTGTAAAAAAAATCGAGAAAAGGATGGTACGGCCGTGCCGCTTTTTTTTGCTCGACTTGGCGGGAGCACTGCCGTGCCCCCAGATTCTCCAATATCGTCCACTACTTATTTTTCCATGTATCAGCAAAAGTTTCGTGAGCTCATATTACCTGTGCTAACCTGTTGAACTTGCTTAATTTGTGGAATTACCTTCATCGCAGCTTAACCAAATGGAACACGCACCATAAATCTCCTAGATGGCGTTAGTAGTTCGTAATTGATTGAAATGTTACGAGGCCCGTTTGGGACTGGACTATTGATAAACGCTAGTACTATAGATACTTGAGTTTACAGTAGGTATTTTATTTAATATTTGTTCATACTGGAGGAAATTTAAGAAGGATTAGTAGGGATTACCTTCTCTTTTATCTGTCCGGCGCACTGGTTCTGGATCCACCCTCAGAAATGCTTGAAAATTGAAATTTGATGCACTAGGTCCACAGCACTGCACTGAATTCACCTTACTCACAGGCTTGTTGAGTTAATATTGTTTATTTTGTAATTTTTCGCGGGAGAGGAGTATGCGCGTGTTGCGGCGGCGAACGAAGTGACGTCACACAGTGTTGCCAACGTCAGAGAGGTAAAAGGGGGTGCGTTCAGAGGAAAGTTTGATAGGATGTGTTTGTAAATGAAGTGTTTTGTTTTTTATTATTGTTATACATTCGGCCAAACCACATACCATTTCTCAAAGTTATGAGCATCCCTTTCTCCGTGGTAGTCGTCGTCCTTATCTTGTTTTTTTGCTTCGAATATCCATTCGCCGCCGTCAATAAAACCGTCTTCACTGCTAATGTGCGTAATAATTAACCGTTTTCCTTTCGAAGGGTTTGTGAGTCCGGTTGATTTGATAATCCTTTTAAAACGCATCTCTACTAGACTTAATGTCGTCATCCACATAGGAAGAAGCGTGTCCCTCATTCAGCTATGTTTCGTCAAGATAATAGATTTTTTATTTTGCTTTCTTTAGTCCGCAATTCGTAGTAAATATTGGTGTCTCCATGTTTGTGAATGTGGCCTGTCCAGCAAAATACTTCTACGTGACTATTTGACATGATTAATGTTCAAGACGATTAGGCATCTGCGGAGCCGGGGAATAACACGCTGGCAGCAGTCCATCGGCGTCCACAGTGGTAGATGAAGGAGGTCCAAAAAAAACCGAGACTCTTATTACTAATTTAATTAAAATTAATAATACAAAAATTAGAACATAAAAGCGGTGGCAGTTCGTCGACGTAGGAACCAAAAGTGAATCATAGGTGTAATTGCATTAATAATGTAAACGCGTTCCGTGCGTGTAACCGTGTGAACTGCTGATGCGGCGCATCTGTTTCTATGTCAAGCAGTCTTTCTTATGGTGCAATATCTAAGTCCTCTATCGGAATATTGGCAATTATTTTCCCACGTTTAGTGATAAAAATGCCGGGATTCCATCCTGGAATAGCCGTATCTAGCTGAATAGGGGTTTCTTCAGAGATATTGAAATTAATATTTTGAGGCTAGGGTTGTTACTCGAGTATTTAGGAGATTTTTCGAGAGGCAGGCTGTTTGCAGGCATTCCCGAACGCGATCTGAAGTTGATTTAGACGAGTGGATAATTCTTGCTTCTCGTTTAAATGCTGCAAGGACAAATGGGTTCAAATACACTTTTGCTTCACAGACTGGTACTGGACAGCAAGTTGCGAGGTCCCGTTTCCAATTTTCCGACAAAGGCCCTGAATCTTGATCTTCTGGTCAGTGTTTAATTTACCTTCAGAAGCAATAGGGCAGACCTCCTGGAGACATACGTCGATCGTGTTCATCCACGTTTGCAGCTCAGAAGTTGAGCATAAAATAAGTTCCTGGGCCGGCTTATCCTCTTCTCGCCTCGGTTGTGGGGGAGGGCTCCTTGGAGTGAGGCTACTCCTATTAAATGGTGAATCCATTTTCGAACACTTTAACTTCAATTAATTAGCATGACATACTTAGTCAACAAAAATCCGAAGTATGCACACGGCACACTCGATAAAATAAACAAACGTAGGTGAGCGCAGTGACACCATTAAAAAGACGACAATAGTTTTATAGAAGCAAGATGAATAAGAAGACACGTCCGCTCATGTCAACGGACAGAGAAGTTCCGGGAACGAACCGGAGAAGTACATGTTAATGACAATAATATAAATAGTAAATAAAGCAACACAAAATCAGTTTTTATATAAATTTTAACCTTATACCTTATTATCTTGGTATAATCGACGCACTCATGAAAACAAACAACTTTGCCAATTTTAGTATGGACTCTGGAGGTCTGTTGTGATGACAACGTCCCTCTCGAGAGCTTTTCAACATCGTGTTGTTTCTCCAATGAAAGACATCACGTGATATTGGGAAGGGGTCCGCCCTCGTTAGGCTTAGGCTAAAACCCAATATCATTACGTGACGTCTGGAGGAGCGGGGGTGAGGTGTCATGGAGCCGTTAAAGACCCGTGGCGCTACTTCGCCTCCGCAGGAACTGACCCATTCTGCGGAGGGATGTCCTCCCGGGCCTCGACCGGGGGACTTAATGTTAGGGGGGCATGAGGGCGCCAACCCTCATGCTGGTCAGCGAGTGGCAAATTCTGGTGCTCTTCAACCTCCGGGAGCATCTGTTAACATACTAGGAGATGAAATTGAACATGAAAATAAACCAGAAACTCTAACACGTCTTCAGTTGTTCGAAATATTAGAAAATACTGCTCGCTCTCAGGGATCAAAACATAGACCGTTAGATTTAACTGTCGAAGAGCGCTCCAATATTGTCATGAACTCTATTTACCCGAAAGGCATCCCAGATATTATTAAGAATAACTTGAAAAGAAACCAACAAACAGTAACCAAATTTTTAAGTAAATGCGAATATCTTTATCAGAATAGTAGACGCATGAGAGCTATATTTATTAAAAAAAATAGCAAGTGGCTTTTGACTAAATTTAATCTTGATTCATCCCCAACTGAACAATCGAGTAAACCAACTGAAACACCTCTGATAATTAATCGACCATCATTACAACCCAGTGCTGAACCGTCAACTCGCGAGTCAGAACCAACTTTTGAACCTGTACTGAATGCTCCATCCACTTCCAAAGCATATGATGAATTAAGTAATCGGCAGCAGCGTCGTGCAAGAAAACGGCTTGCTGATGTACTGAATGACCAACCAGTTACGAAACTTACAAAAGTGTTTACTAATATTTTAAAGGATGATGAAGGAAATACGCTAAATAAAAATACTGCTAATGACTTGGAGTTCATAATCAAAGAATGCATGAAAGATTCCGCTCAAGCGACATCAATTGCAAAAATGATTAGGTCCAATAGAGAAAGCGAATGTCAACCGTATAGTCCAGATGAAGCTCTTTCCTTAATTATAGACAGAAAACTTTCCGTAGAGGACTATAAATGTCTTCAACGAGGCGCTAAAGCCCGAGGATATAATATATATCCTCCTTATTATAAAGTACATGCGGCAAAAGTAAAATGCTATCCCGATGATGAACTTCAAATCTCGAAACTATCAGAACGTAATATTTTCGCAGACTCAGATAGCGAAGATTAAATATATTCTAGGATTAGCATTAGATTAGATTTATCTGTCTGTGTATCTATAGTATACAGTCAAAACCTGATATAACGACATTGAAGGGACCGTATAGTTGCCGAAGTTATATCCGATAGTCGTTATAAACAATAACAGTCATATACACAAGTACAGTAGTTATACATATTATCTATCTAGAATAGGTATAGGTTATGCATGTAAACGAGTCAAAAAAGAAATAAAAATATTTATTACGAAATAATTACATAGAATACAAAATGTACTTAGCTGCTTACAGTTACGGGTTATAAAACTACACTAGTTTTTAAAATAATCAGTCATTTTGGTCTGTTTTTTTTTAAGCCCAGTCTCAAATATTTTTTGCATTTTACGTTTCATACTCCTCAAGGTAAGAGTATCATCAGTATGAAACTGTTCGTTAAATGCAACAAATTTTTGCAAAACTGTTACAGCGTTAAGAGCCTCGGAAATTGATGTTGGCTGAAACTGTTCTTCAGGGTCTTGCTGGTCTTCGTTTTCTTCGTCAGTGTTACGGTTGTTACTTTCAGCTTCTGCAAGAATTTCTTCCTCAGTAGCTAAGGCGCACACGGCGACACTGTCATCTATTCCAATAAATTCCTCTATCTCAATTCTTTGTTCTGCAGCAGTAAATCTTTGCAAGTGAGTAACCAGCTCAGCAAGTGTTACGTTGTCATCTTCATCTGTAAATTGTATCAGTCTCGCTAGCGGAATATCATCGTCGTCCTCCGCTTGTGATGGAGAGAGATCTTTGAAACCTGCATGGCGAAAGCAGTTGGCTATAGTGGTCTGTGTGACCTTTTCCCAGGCTTCCGATATCATTAGAATTGCATCCAGAACAGAAAGATTTTTAATATCTTTGCTGTTTTCAATACTCTGTATCATTTGTAACACTTGAAGTTTTCTGTATTGTGTTTTTAAAGCTTTTATCACTCCTTGGTCCATGGGCTGTAAAACGGAGGTGACATTGGGCGGTAAAAACACAAGCTTTATGCATTTCAGATTGGAGACTACAGGGTGAGCGGGACAGTTGTCTACTAGGAGAAGAATTTTATTTCCTCCAGACTTCAATTCCGCATCCCAGCTACGCAGCCATTTTTCAAAAATTTGGGATGTCATCCAGGACCTTGTGTTGTTTTCATAAGTAACAGGCAAAGATTGAATGTTCTTAAAGCAACGCGGTTTTTTAGCTTTCCCTATCACCAAGAGTTTTCTTTTACATGAACCAGTCATGTTGGCCACAACCAATACTGTAATTCTTGTTTTGGACAACTTTCCGCCCTTGCATTCCTCGCCTTTGAATTTAAGTGTTTTGTCAGGAGTTAAATGGTAAAACAATCCTGTTTCATCAGCATTAAAGATTTCCTCTGGCGTGTATCCTTCGCACAATGCAGGCCACTTATGAGAGAGCCACTCTTCAGACACTCCTTCAGGAACGCCAGCCGCTTCACCGCAAACTTTTCCTGCCACAATGTTATGACGAGCACGAAAACGTTGTACCCAAGACGACGAACACTGAAAGTTTTCTTTACCCATAAGACGAGCAAAGTCATTGGCTTTTTGTTGCAGAATCGGACCACTTATTGGGACGTTGTTTGCCCTCTGATGTTTAAACCATGTTAATAAAGCATCTTCTATAACTTTACGTTCACTTGTCCTCGCTCGTTTAAGTTTTAAAGAGTTGTTTTCGAAAAGAACTTTTATTTTATCTCTATTCCTCCAAATCGTTGATATCGTCGAGTGCGAAACTCCACATTCCTTTGCATTATTATTATTAAACAAAATAATTATTATTAAACAAAATAACAAAATTGTTTCAGTTATTTATTTCTAATCAGAGTCTAAAGATTCACGGTCTAGGTACTCAACACCTGAAATAGAGCCTGAAGTAGAAGCAACTCTGCTTTGCTCGATTTCCGATACTTCTGATTCACTGGAACTATCATCGCCAAATGGGATGACTAGTGTATCTATGTCATCATATAGAGTTGCTCCGCGAGCAAATATTCATCTTCAATTTTGATGATATGGTCTACACAATTTTTCCATTCTTGTGCGGTCACTGACTGAAATGCTTCTTCTTCTGCAAACTTTGCAACATTTTGGCTTGAATCCAATTTGGCGCCAATTCCAGAAGGATTCGTTTCTCGTTGCTTAAACATGACAAACGGCTCTTGGTATAGTTTAAACACCTGCTGTGGTTGTTCTATATGTAAACTGTGTGATATTCAAAATAATGCTAGCCTTCGAAAGAAAGTCAATTCCTAGCAGCTTTCGGTTGTCCTGTGACTCCAATAGTACGATAAAAAGGGTGTTGAAATGCCGCCCGCTCAGGTCGATTACAGCCTCGAATGTCAATACTTTCTGTAGTTTTGAGTGTCCATCTGCTAAGGTTACTGTAGCCATTTCTTCATGGAAGGTGGCGCAACACTAATTTTGGCACAAGTGTCTACATAAGCTTTGCCTTTAATGCCATTGACCTCAACAAACACCATGGGTCGAAATCGCCTGTCTAGCTCTACATTTATGGCACAAAATCCCAGCTTACCTTTTTTCCCAGGCGTCTCCGCAGATTTGCTGGCATATAATTTGCAGTTACTACGGTACACACCTGGTGTACCACAGCCGTAACAGGAAATCACATTGTTGGACGTCGACGGTGCAGTATCTGTTCGTTCTTTACTCGTTCTACATTCTTCTAACACGTGGCCCAGCTTTTTGCAGAAATTGCACCGAGTTACCTTCTTTGTGCGTGACGGGACAGTAGTACTGTCAGATCTCGAAGTTTCTGTGGTTTTCTCACTATTCTCTTTCTTTTCTTCTTCTGTTTTTTCTTTTAGTAAGGCTTAGATAATTGAAATATATTATCATTAATTTTTCTATATTTTCAGGAGTAAGTCGGTTTCTTTTGACGCTTAAAATCCACTTGTAAGTTGAAAATGACCTTTCAACATCCACAGACGTGGGTAGTGCAAATTTATAAAACAAATCGTCATCCGCGTCGATCCCTTGTACAATTTTTTTGCTTTTTTCTCTAATTGTATCATAGTCAGGATTTCGTTCTATGACTTTCTCTAATTTATTTTCTATTGCTTCATTAGACGACCAGTTCAAAACACATCTAACTTTGTCAATGATTTCAAAATATTCTGGTAGCGATAATTTAGAGTCGTGTAATTTTATAAGTGACACTTGAATTATTGTATAGTTGTCGTCAATAAAATTCAGTTGTGATTGAATATTTTCATTTCTCATCACGGCTTTTGCTTTTCTTATAGATAATCCGGACGAAGTCGCGGGCAAAAGCTAGTGATTAATAAACAGATAAAATAACAATAAACGTTCGTAAACACAGAATAGATATTGGTACCGTTTCCGTAGCTTGTCTGCATGGGCCAGTGGTCAACTCTGTCGAACCTTGCAGCACTTACGGGTATTTCAGTTACTAGTTTTTTTTTCAGCTACTGTTGGTAAATCTTTTACTGCTACATGTCTGTGTCCCTTTATTGACCTGGCATATTTCATATCGAAAGCCTTTTAACCGGTTTTTTTTTCACTTTAGCCTGCTCAAACTGCCGTCTTTTTAATAGCCACGCATTGGTAATATCCCTTTCAGACCGACGCCGAAACTGCTCGGATTTCTTCCTAACAAAAAGTGATCCATACTTAAAACTTGGGCGTAGATCACGAATTTTCCATAATATTTCTAATTTTCGGCCGCCATCTTGGAAAAAAATTACACATCCGATTGTAACAATCCAAGCCTAGGATTTGTAAAACACAAGTGTGTTGGCGTACAATAAATTTTGCAGCTCTTTCTCGTTAGCAATAGGTTTAAACTCAGAAATGTCCGAGACAGATCCGTTTAGCTTACAAGATAGCTTTACAAATTCTTCAAACTGGGTTTGATGTTTTGTAAATGTTTACAGCAGACTATTCTGATTGTCGTAAAGTGTTTGTTGATTTTCAGTAATAGTTTTCAAATCCCTAGATACTGAGTAGATTACTAAGTGGGCCTGAGAAAATATTTGAATTCATTTCACAAAACATTCGAAGAAATGTACTCCGCAAGTTTCAGTTCATAGATATGTATGTATTACTATGAAGTAAATGAACGAAATGATAACGGAATTTAATTATTATCTTTACTACAATTAATACAAAAATAGGTACTTACATAAGTTTGTTATTGTTATTTATTACAGCAGCTCGCAACACGCATTTATTTCGGCCGTTGTGATAAATACTCCTAGAATGCCCTTCAAGAGGACAATATGAGAAAAATTACACTTACAAGAGCAGTCGTAAGAGCTCTCTTAGTCTTATTTCCCTCAAACCATGCCATTATAAAACCCTTGTGAGTTATTTTGGTAATAAAACAGCAGTAACAAGATTATTGTAAGTCTCAAGTAATTTTCGATTAGAACGTTAAAAGTTGACTATAAGTAAGAATTATCTTACAAAGTGCGCCTAAATCAACACTTACAGCAGTTTTTAAGTTAAGTATTTTATAAGAAGAAGAAGGAACACTTGTTGATGGGCTTCTTATAGGGTTATATTGACGACGCTGTCGCGATGCCTTTAAATACAGCAGTTTATCCACGTCACTGAGGTCCCTGTTGTCAATGTTTAAACTAAATTGGTCTAAAAATTGGTGCCACTCAAGTAAGTCCCTCTTGAAATGAGGCAAGTTTAATTCTGGTATCTTAGTAGTAAAAGTACTACTTTTTGAATTCGAAGCTGTCGTTATTGGGTTGCTTTTAACTTGAATATTACTGTTAAGTTCAGCTAATGTTTTCTACCCTTCTATCTGGACTAAAGTGAGATTCGATATTTCATCTGCATTTGGTTCCTGAGATATGTTTAAATACAGATTCAGTATTCAAGCGATTGAGTATGGACTGCAATTTGGAGGCAGTGAGACTTGCCGTTTCTAAATTGTCATCGCTCCAAGAAACACAGACCCAGAGAGACTGATAAGTCTGTCGGGGTCTGTGTTTCTTGTTTAGTTTTCGAGTTATATAAGTTCGATAAGTAAACGGCGTTTGAAAGTTTCAATCTTTCATTCGTTACAGAATTTTATCTTGTGCAAATATTTGATTTTTTTTTTTATGTTATTGTAAATAATATTTACAAAGTTTCTTAAGAACATACCAATATCATACATTTGAGTGGAACCTCATAATGTTAAGAAAACATGTTTTGGTTTGTTATGTGGGTGAGGCTCACAGAAAATGTACCATAGCACACAAGAACACGCTGAAAATATTGTTAAGGTTGATGCACGTGAGGCAATAAAAAATGGAATTTCAAATGAAATACGAATATAGATAGAATTATTTATTTAAGTCATAAACTTCAAGAACACAACTTAAAAAACATTTATTACTTCTTAGGTGTTCTTAGATACTAACTATTCCAATAACGAGATCAAACTTTGTACTTAGAATGGCGTAGATTTTTTTTTATTACACAAGCATTATTTGTATCTACTTGTAAAAATTTTACTCAAAATAAACCTTATCGCTAGGATTAGCTAAAAAATATTCTTTTGGTCGTTTTGTGTAATTTTAACCTGCTTGACTATTAAATCTTCAGTTACAGCGTATTCATCTTTTATTTTGTGAACTACAAACTTTAGCTCCGGTTTTTTAGGGTTTTCAGAAAAAAATAAGATGTACCTTCTTTTTTTTAAATATCTTCCAAGAATCCTATGTAATACTTCCATGAGGTTCTTTGACAATACATTACAAGTACGGTGTCTTTGAAATATAGCCTCCATATGTCTATATTTATTTTACTCTTGTGCTAGTAATTACACCGGCTGTTTTGCTCTCCACGTCGGAACAAACACAACAGTGCAAGCACTGCTGCTTAGCGGCAGGATTAGCGAGCAAGATGGTGGGAGCGATCCGGACGGAATTTACGTTTCCGGGAATATTTTCAAGATTAGGTATTAAAAATGAAAAAATGAAAATGAAAAATTTATTTTGCAAGTAGGCGGCCACATAGGCTCTTTTACATGTCTGAATCTACTAGCGCTTCGGAAAATAGAAGATAGTACTGAGAAGAAACGCCGCAAGAAACTTAGCGGTTTATTATTTTTTTTCTTCTCTTTTCAAAACAGATTACAGTGCAATATATATAAATAATTTTCACAATAGCATATGAAATACACAGGTTACATTTAAAAAAGATAACAATAAATAGCACAGCAAGCATTAAGCATATTGAACGAACTGGCACTAGTTAAGAATGATCAGGAGATGTATAGGGTCCCCAAATCGAAGAATTTAGATAGGGATGTATATGGTCCCTGAAATAGGGGAACCCGGGGCATAATAGGCCCCTTAAGGATATGTCGTTATAATATAGGATTAGAGTAAAATATACCACTGCTTGAATAATCATTTAATACACACGTAAATTATCTTTAATTTTAACAACAAATAATCAACTCAGTTTACCATTTCTTTGGTTTATAATGATTTATTTGAAATTCGAGAAATGCTCATTTTGCCCCTTGCCCGGGGCACGATGGTCATACCTGGGGCATTATGGGCCGAGGCACTACGGACATAACAATGTAAGTAATATTAATCAGGAATAGGAACAAATACGTAGGGATTCGTCATCGTTATCGTCTTCGGCTGCGCATGAACAGTGAGCCCATCTTGTACATGCTCGGCAACACACCCAACCCTTTTTGGATTGAGAGTACCAATCCCCGCAGTAAAGGCACTCCACATCATCACCATCGCAGCAATTTACCTTCCCACTCTTTCCTGTTTTTTTTAAATCATTTTCTTTGCTTTTTAAGAGTTCTTTCTTTGGGGTTTTATTTGTTCTAGTTTAATTTTATTTGGTGAACTTGTAATAAGTGCTGTAGTTTAACACTAGAAATGTCTTTGACAGCTGATTCCAATTTTTGAGGGTCCCATCTACTGCGATTAGTGTTCCTCTTAAAGTTTCTTATGGTGCAAGAAAAAGAACAAGCAATTATTTCACACACCTTAACCTGAGATAATATGCAGGCAGTGTATGAATTTGGTTGGGGCAATATGGGCATGCTGCCCATATTGCCCCGCCCATAATGCCCCGACGTCATGATTTGAGTAAACTAACCTGACAACCTTGAAGTGATTTTTACGTTCAAATCTTTATTAGTCCCGTAAAATGTTAAGTTATTAAGCCAGTCGAAATGCTAAAGCAAATTGGAAAACGTCACACATATCTCAGAAACATAGATCACACAAAATGTTGAAAAAATAGACGGAAACACGAACTTACTTTATTTTTCCACTGTCTCCGTGAGACGCGGGCTAGCCCTGTCATTACCACTTACCGCGCGCGCGCGTTGCCGACCGGCAGCCGTCTCGAATCTCGCCTACGGTGTTTCGCGGTTAGTGGGAAGGAGAGAAAGCCTTCTCATATTGCCCCGGGTGCCTGTTATGCCCCGGGTTCCCCTAATAATAATCAAATACTTACTTAGTCTAAATAACTTGGAGATGTATAGTCTCTAAGGGTCAAAAACAAATTAATTACCTTAATCATTGCTTAGAAGAGGTGTAAAACGCCTCCACGGTCAAATTGTACAATGTTACTTGAAGATGTATAGTCTCCGCATGTCAAAATAAGAATAAAAATATTCATGTCAAATAAAAAGTAAATAGTACAAAGAAAATAGTACATAAATATTAAGCTTGTGGATTCAAAATAGACATAGCTAAATATTTAAAATAAAAACACCGGTTAGTGAGTAAACCGTTTCTAACCATCGCATGCTGCAAGTATGCAGAATGAGGTAAATTATTATAAACCATAAGCTTAATAAATGGACATATGCAAGAAGAAACAAACAAAACAAAAAATATTGCTGATGATACTTTATTATGTGTGTATGTATGTTGACAGGCTGTTGTTTCTGCAAGTCTTGCGTTATTGTTATTTTCCGATTGGTGGTCCAGTTGGCCATTTGTAATTTCTGTAATATTTTTATCATAAGGTAGTGCTGATATTATTTCTTCTTCTATAAACCTGTTCCCTTCCAGATCTAAAGTAACATGGTTTATGGTTTCATCTAATGTTGTCCTTTCGTTATAAATGCTTGTGTGTATTTTAAGGGACACTTCTTTATTTCCGTAATAACTTTCTCTCAATTGCTATTTCGTTAAGCATAATATCGTTGTCATTTAAATTATGTAACGCGTTATTATGGTGCAAAATGCTAAATTTGGCCAAAACGCCACGTTTTCTCCTCTATTGCTTGGTTTTATACAATCACGCACTAAAGGCAAACAACGCTCCATGTAGCGATCGGCGTTAACAGCTAAACCTGATTCGAAAAACACTGGTTTAGACATACCACGACAACTGATAGCAAGCCATAGTAAAACTTTTTTTAGGAAACTGCGTATGCTCGACCAACTTCACTCTTGTATTTCTTGCCAGGCAGTTGGTATTTTGGTTTTAATATATTGAGAAGTTTTGTAAACCCAATGTCTTTTTGGTAAATGAATTTTCAATAGACTGCTGCACGGATTGGAAACGCGACGTGGAGGGCTGCTGGATCTCATTTATTGCGTCAACTGAAGTTTGGATTTGTTTGGTTCCTCCTTGTAATTAAATTTCAAATGATTTGCCAGAGCTGATATCCTGCTCGTCCAGTGCCACTGCGCGAAAGTAGCAGTTACACAAAGTACACTTTACTTTTGTCAATTTCAACTTCTTACAAAAATGTCCATGTCCACTCATTTTGGAAATATCCGGTCCCACACAACACTTTTATTGCAATTAAATCAATTGATTTTATCACTGTATAACCGATGCTGACGAAATGGTTTCACTAGTAACGTAAGCAAGGGCAAATGCGGGGTGGCGACGGACGGACGAAGCGGAACCAAACATTCGGCCGAACGTTCCTATGAATGTATTAAAAAAAACTACTGGTTTTTATCATAAATTTGACTGCTTTAAGCGTTCTTATTGTCTCCTGCCATAAGTGGTGGTGCGGAGAATTTCTTTTCACTGCTGCCCGGTACGTCTTTTCGTTGGATGGCGAAGAACTGGACGAATTAAGAGAGTCAAACAATTTATCCATTAACAGTACCAATGGCATTCTGAGGCTACAACTCCTCTTGCACTTAAAGTATCTGTAGCCACGGCCATAGTTTGGCTCAACACTTGAGCTGCATTTTTTACCCTCATTTTTCTTATTTTGCAGGGATCGATGTGTTCGTTGGTTATTTTTGTTGTTGTAATGCAATAAAAGAAGGTTTGTTAGTTTGTTACCTTATGAAAATTAAAAACTAAGTATGTCTGTCACCATTATACTTCAAGAGAAACAATGTACATCATTCTAAAAATATAATTCAATATAATATTAAAACTCCAGTTTTATTAAGTAATTTGCATTATCTACCACAATTCACAATTATTTTTGATATAAGGCGCAACTCTCCCAAGAGTCTTATCGGCTGCAAAAACCTGCTGAAAAAGTGCCCACTTTATAGTTTTTAACTCGTTTTCATGCATGTGCTGCATTTCTTTATTAAATAAATTATTCCTCATACCTTTTAATAGGCGGGGGACATCAAAAAGCGGGATAATCTGTCTACCATTAATATAAATTATTTCATTACGCCATTCTTTTCCATTTCTTAAAAAATCAGCTTTTGTTTCTGCAACCAGACTATTTATGGTGCTACCATTAGTCGAGCTTTGGTCGCAGACCGTCGCTACAATATTCAAACCAGTAGCTTGAACGTTATGTACAACATCTATTAAAATGTTTTTGAGTTTTGCAAGTTTTTATAGAATTTGTAAAGTAATGAGGAACTGGTTGTTTAAAAGTTTTTTTTACCCCTTTAACGATAAACACTAACGCATGATTAGCAAACTCGGCCGTCTTTTCATGTCCATAGTTTTCGAACCCCACAAGATCGATTGTGTAAACATTATAGTTGATTTGAGGCGAAATCGACATTTCATCAAATATAAAATATGTACACAGACGATCGTGTGGCAACATTTTTGATACTGTAGTTTTTAATTCTTTAAATACGACCTCCAAGGAGGTTTTAAACCCATGGAGCAAGCCTGAAAAATTGAGAAAAAGCGTGAATGTATCTGCTCCATTCACTCTTACGATGTAACAACGTGAAGGAGTGAACAAACATAACCATTTGACACCATCTTTAAATTTACTACCGTACACACTCAGTGCTGACATTTGGTCATATAGGTCATGTGATTATACAACAGTTTGAAAAAGTTTCTTTCGTGTATTGAATATGCTGTCGAATAGCAGCCATTCTTTTTAGTCGCATAATATTCACGTCAAATTTTGATGACGGTTCGTAGAGCTCTCGGTGCAATTTAATAAAATTCTTATGCTTATCGTTAGATTTTTGAGACAAGCAAGTGATATTTATTGTGCGAAATGGCATACTTCGTGCATGGTTGCAGTTCGCATTCATCACGGTGTCCTAAAGAAAGCAATGAAGGACAACACATCGGCGTTTACAAGTAAGTATTATTTGGTATTTATTTATGGGAATGTCGCATTTTGGACGGCTAGTATTATTATGTGGGTTAAATTATGGAGCAAAGACTCATTTGTGCTTGTAAAAACTACGCTTATTTATTAATTTTAATAGTAATAAATGATTTATTATTTCTATAAGAGGTTATGGAAATATAGACTAGTGATGCGGTGCATCTGACATTTTGTAGAAATTATCGATAAGGTATCCGCCAATCTGATACCTTTCCCTACTATGGGGCAATAGTGTCCAGGACTTTTGGGAAGCGTGCGCGGAGCCGTTGCCGACACCTAGAGGCCCTTTCGTCGATTTAGAGCGTCCGCTAAGTCGTGCAGGTGCACGGAGCGGGTGCACGCCTATCGAACAAATAGTATGAGCCCGCAGCCGCACCTGTGCGAGTTAGCGGACGCTCTCATACTATTTTTCTATAGGCGTGCACCCGCTCCGTGCGCCTGCGCGACTAAGCTCACAAGCAATTTTATGCCATTAGATTTTTGAGTGAAATACCGTATTGCTCTATTCCACCGATTCACCTGATATGGAATTCCTTTTTTTTTCACAGCAAACTCACAACATACATGGGCCACATACGGATCAAACATGTGTCGGATTTCCTCTGCGAGCTCTGTGGGTACACGTTCGTTAGCAAGAAAGGGATAGACGTACACAAGAAGAAGAAACACCGACTGATAAAACGGTAAGGAGTTGTTAAGAGGAGTGTGTACAGTCAGCGTCAAATATACCAGAGCGGGCAAGGTGTCAAAAATATCTGAACTCGACTCTATTGTCAAATACGCTCGGGCGTGTTCAGATATTTTTGACCACCTTGCCCGCTCTGGTATATTTGACGCTGACTATACGTCCTTATTGCGGTCACTTCTTTCAATAAACCTTCCGCATCCATTCCTGAAGTTCATTCATTAGTTAGTATTAGTAAAATGGCCTGAAAAATCGATGGTAGATATACGCCTATCTAATAAAACGCTGGCTGTACCCGCCCCTCTCCATACAAAAGGCGATAACGTTTTCCACCCTCTAAACCTTAACCTATAGCCATGATTTTTCTGTATGTTGTCATTATACCCTAGAACTAGGTTTGTGTGTTTGATTTTTTTTAATATTCTAAATATGTAGTTTAAAAAATATTGATGCTTTTTGTTTCGTATGAAACTCCTAAAATGCAAATATTGTCAAATCTATGAGTACTTAATATTTAAAAAATCAAAACATACAAACCTACTTCTAGGGCATAATGACAACATACCAAATAGTCATTGCCATAGGTTAAGGTTTAGAGGGTGGAAAACCTTATCGCCGTTTGTATGGGGAGCGGTCTTTGGGGCTGGGTTCACACTCCTCTTAATATTAATAATAAGAACCGGCCAAGTGCGAGTTGGACTCGCGCACGAAGAGTTCCGTAGTATTATTAATAAAAACGGCAAAAAAATCACGCTTGTTGTATGGGAGCCCACTTAAATATTTATTTTATTCTGTTTTTAGTATTGGTTGTTATAGCGGCATTATTTCAACTGTCTATCTATCACGGGTCTTGAGATACAGCCTGGTGACAAACTGACGGCCGGACGGACGGACGGACAGCGGTTTTAGTAACAGGGTCCCGTTTTACTATTTGGGTACGGAATCCTGAAAAAACGAATTATGGAATTGTCCAGCGGTGGGTTCCGGCTGGTATGATGATGGAAAATTATGAAATTGGTGCGGGTGGTAGAACCTTGTGCAAGGTCTGCCCGGATAGCTACCACCATCTTGCTAGCTAATCCTGCCGCTAAACAGCAGTGCTTGCATTGTTGTGTTCCGGCGTGGAGAGCAAGACAGCCGGTGCAATTACTGGCACAAGAGATATTCCATCTTAGCCCTCTGGGTTGGCAACGCATCTGCAATCTCCTTGGTTTAGTGAGCGCCTATAGGCGGTGGTGATCACTTACCATCAGGTGATCCACTTGCTCGTTTGCCTTCCTGTGATGTATATATTTTTTTCAGGTTACACTAGAAGGCCCTTACTGCGAGACGTGTGAAGTTAGGTTCGTCTCGGACGAGGCGCATGCGCGGCACTTGAAGCTATCTTCGCGGCATAGCAGCGATAGTGATCCGTGAGTAAAACGCCGGCCGAGTGTGTGTCACATTCGCGCACCGAGGGTTCCGTACCACCGCACAAAATTGTTTATTTCTTTTAATTTTTATTAATTAATTTAATAATTTAGTTTACCCTTCTCTTGGGACACACACGTGGTGTCACTATTCCCCAACAGCTCACCACAAGCTGTCTTGCGTTATAATTAATACTATTTTTTTTTTCAGTTTTCCCAAAAAAGAAGAAATGAAAGAGAAATGGATTAAAATATTGGGACGGCCACAGGAACTAGTTGATTTGTTTAAGAAATATCACCTTGTTGAGTTTCTTACCAGTATATTTTCATCAGAAGATTTTTTTCCGAAATGATTATAAATTTTCTGACATTCATAAGTGGTTTTTGTATGCCTAATGTGAATAAAAATATTTTGACCTTTGGCTTTTGACTTTTGATTTCACATCACCACTCGCCTTTTGGGATCGAAGGTACGCAAAAGTATTTCCATCAAAGAGACGCTTCACTTATTTTCAGCTGTGGTTGTGTATTCGCTATGCTATAATTAAAGCTTTTATAAGACATTATAGTTTGGTACAGTACAAGATTTTAAAATAGGTATCCCGAAAATGTCGTACTTCATATCAAATATTCATCGTCAGTTTTCATCGACTAATGTACATCACTAGCAATTTGCAAAAGGTGTACGGCGCGGGAACGTCTCAGTTGTCTCTATGGGTTCCTTTCTCTGAGACGACCTCATTTATTCCTGTCGACAATTTGACCTGTGCGAGCTATGACTTTAAAACTTTTTCGATATTATAATAAACTATTTACCTCGTACTGCACTCCTGAACCACGCTCAAAGCATCTTGATTGAGCTGTTCCTTTTGTATTTTATGCAGTTCTGACTGAGCAATCTGAGAGTGATTGAAATGGGTCGTTTTTTTTGCATTTTGCTATTAAATCTTTGATATTTTCATCCGAATCCAACATATTTCGCGCACAAAGCTGTAATTGGTGTACAGTGCAGTTCACATTTGGAATGTCGGCTAATCTCCCTGCTCGTATTATATTTGAACCAGAATCGCGAATAAGGCAGTGGATTTTCTCATAAATTACGCCCCATTCTGTTAACATGTCGTTAAATTTTGCTTGAATCAGATCGCCTGTGTGTCGGCTTTCAAATGTATGGCATTTTAAAATTATTTTTATTCGTTTAAAGTCTCCATCTATCCCATGTGCCGTCAGGCTTAATAACGACACATTAGAACTCGATTCACTTAATATATAAGTAGTGAATGAAATTTTTTCGAATGTATTAAGCATTGCCAACTTGTAAATTTGGTAGGTCGTTCCAAACTTAGACCGCTCTAAACTCCCCCGAAATTGGGGGATAGACATCAAGATGCGGAGCGGCAGCGTATTACGGCATTAGTAAACCGGTAGGATATTTGATTTGGGTAGATTTGTGCGGTGGATGAATGTGTGGGAAGCGTCGTCTTACCTAATGACTTTAAATTAGAACAAGGTTGGTGTGGAGCACCATCCTGGCATTTAAAAGGCTGAAGGGATGTTATTCGGTGTTCACATAATGGAACCGTGACCGTTAAGTCAACAACCTCAGGAAGTCATGGAACTTGCTCGATCATGGCGCGTTCGGAACACTACCTCCGTCACATAGGACAGGGAAAGTCAAGTGAAAAGATGAAATTAAAGTTAATTTAATTCCATAAGAAGATGGACCTTATTCAACGAAAAAACGAAACCACTCATTTTCCTCAATTTAGGGAATACTAGTATGTATAAAGATTAATTTTCCATATAAACAAACCACACTCGCTGACAGGCGTAGGCAAATCGACGAAGTATTGGAACGTGTTTTGTTTATGCTAAATATAACAAGAGATGAATTTATTATTTAAATTTAATACCTTTTAGGGCTTAACAATGTCTTGTTAGACTGGAGAGGACTATACTTTTGTCTATTATAGGCTTTTCGTAGTTAAGATACTACATTTTAATTATTTAATGCCGAGAAACTACACGGATACAAGCTGCAGCAGGAACGAAACGCACCGTAGCTGTCAGTGTCACAATGATAAACAATCAATCAATAACAGATCGAATTGGGTCAACAGTTTCTTCATTCGAACTAATATTAAGTTCTACTAAGAAACTAAGTTACTTCAAAGATATATGTGTGTAAATACTGAAAGAACCAGTATGGAAACATAAGTATTAAGGCTGATATTGTCCGTATGTCATTAGAAAATGAATGAATGGGGTTACTACATTGTCTGTTATGTTGTCTATAATACCATCTAATTTCATCATCTTATCTTCTTCCTTTATCACATGCTCTATACATTTTTGCCACTCCGCTGCACCAACATTGGCCATGCCTTCGTCGAGAAGTCGCTTGACGTCTGCCAATTTAAATGTGTTGTTATTGCGAGCTACATATGTTTTTACTTAAGACCAAATTAACTCTATTGGGTTTAGCTCGCAGTGGTACGGAGGTAGGCGTAAAACGGTAACATTTTTTGAGGCCGCGAGCTAGTCAATATATTTTTTTTTTTGTATCGGCCTTTGTCAATTTTGGCAAGTAGTTCAGCTTTAATTTCACTTCCTTGGAAAGTGATATTTTTTTTCTCGCAGACAAGCTTATAGCATCCTTCCTCCAGCTCATATTTGGCAGACGATCTAGTTGCCTGGAGTGGTATGGTGCATTGTCCAGCACTATTACAGATCCTGGTTTTATTAGGTCCAAATTTTTTCGAACCTGTAATGAAGTAAAAATAAAACTGATACAAAATGTTTCATTTTAATACGAAACTAAATTGGGATAGCTAATTATGGAAAAAACTATTTATTAGTTTCTGTTACTTATTGTTACATGAAACACTGATATAGACTTAAAGTTTATGGAAAACATTACCACTTTTCAAAATTGTGTGAATCCGTTTCACCGTGGTAGACGCCTTTAACCTTTTGGCCTGGAATATCCATTTAGGACCTTCCAAAAATCCTTCAGCGCTCCCCGTATGGGTGACAATTAATCTTTTACCCTTCTGAGGGTACTTTAGGCCAGTCAACAAGCCTCTCAAAAATGCCTGTCGACTGCCTTCGATTAGAGATTGCAAACCGGGCCCGGTCACCGGACCCGGTAAGTAAACCGCGGCGCGCTGCGCGGGAGCGCCAACTCGTAGAATGTATGTTATTAGTTTCTTTTTTTTACTATGTTTTGAAATAGACACTATAAGGAGTAAAGAGAAAGACTTGCTTGTTTAAACTTATTAAACTGAATAAATTACCGATACGAATGTTACTTTTCCGCCCATAAGTAAAAGTAATCAAATCTGTAATGAGTGTGATTTTGAAACTTGCGTGAGACTGATTATTGTGATAATTGTTCATGAGCCAGTTTGAAATAAACATCAACCTTGAATCATTATTTTTCCATTCATATACAAGGTGTAATCGTTAAGTGTAGCCAGGCGATTATTCAGTAAATGTAACAGATATCAGAAAACTTTAAACTGATGTCGAAAGTACATTACCCAATGAGTAAAATTACATTAATAACTTTTTTTTAGTAAAACCAGAAATATCCCAAATATTAACTTCAAACCCTCCCATACATTTAGTACGCCGTTCGTTGAAAGACAATATAAGGCCTAGTCATTTCACTATTATAAAATGATTCATGAATTGTTTTGATACAGTTTATTTGCTTAAATAATGAATTTTAAGCACTTTTCTATTACGGCATTATTTGAGGCTGCGTAAAACGTAAGGCCGCAAAGGAGAGTTTGAAGTTAATATTTGGGATATTTCTAGTTTTATTTAAAAAAGTTAATTATCTATTAAATATTTTGTATATTCCAAATTAAGGTCTTTCTTTTCTAATGCTAAAACAATTATTTTATACTGCTCATATAGTCGTTCAGATTATTCAATTTTATTGTTAACATTTGAGGAATATTGTTGCCTTTTCTTACCTAATTTTCTTAATGATACTTGTATGCACTCTAATTTTCCAAGTACATTCATTATATCGTCCATAACATAATTACTTGTACTTAGTTATAATCTATTCTTATGTTTACTAAAACTTACATAACTATACCGTCGAGAGCACAATTACCACGCACTCCGTAGTTTTCAGGTTGGCACTTGAACTTCGTGGTCCTCAATGCGATCACCCGAACAGTCACCGCGTCCCGATAGCCTGGGGAGAATTCTTCGAAAAGCGTTGTCCCGTAGTTCATTTCTAACCATGTTCTTATAGCAGCTATTGTATTTTCGGTATACCATATAAAGGACTCTTGCTCCACATATTGCCAGTACCATTGACAGTAGTTTATTATTGACGCCTGCGTGGGCCACTATCTCGGCGCCAGGATCATTTGTAGCTCCGTGTTGATTTATTACGACCTCCTTATTGTCGCAGACGCACTTAGAACACTCCTTCCCATTTTTAATTATTTACTTGCACTGATTACTATTAGCAATTACTAGACGAGTTATTGTCGCACGAATGTTGAGTCGCGAATGCCACACAAGCTCCATTGTTGTAAAAAGTCCTAAGCTTGCAGTTTTACTGTTCGCTTGGCAGGATCGCCATGTAGTAAGGTGCGATGAAGGGGGTTCGTAATTGGAAGGAAACAACCACAGTTCTCGACGTTCCATTTATTACTGCCTAGCTTATTCTATTATACAACACTACGCATAGGTATGCTATATGTATACCACAAGCCAAACTATTGAAGTTTTCGTTATGAAATGTTGTACGTTGAAGTTTGTGATGCCTTCTTTTTTGTTTCGCTGGACATGGGTCTTCATTTCCTGTATCAGCATACGGTTCGGTATCCGAGTAATCACACATTTTTCCAATTTCTTTTTCAGCTTCTTCATATGACACAATTTTCGTCCTTTTAACAGAGCAACTTGATTGTAGCCAGTTTTCTTGTGGATAATTTGTATCATTTCTTTTCAATTTATTCGGGTATTTTCTAGGCCACAACAAAATCTCATTAACATCCCAAGTATCTGGGATACTGGTTAAAACCGATCTCCCTTTTTCTGTTGTTTGTACAATTTTATACGGCATGGCTGAAATCATAAACGTAAAAATCAGAGTCCGACCGAAAGTTCGGTTTTGGTTTCCGCCAAAATTGGCCGAAACTTTTGCCGAAACCGACACTGATTTCGGAAGTTGTCGTGCACGCTCGCCTAACTTCGTTTCTCGCGGCAACGCTTTGGCGGACGCTGGCTGCCCTGTTCGGGAATTGTCGTGCGCCGTTCGGATAGCTCTGTAGCAACACAACTTAACAGAATAATGCGTAAAATGCACTAAATTGCAAAATTTTAAGGAATTTTATACTTGACCACGTGAGTTTCGGTTTCGGTTTCGGCCGGTAAACCAGTTTCGGTCGGACTCTAGTAAAAATATGAGCAAAGTAAAAAACACTTAGTAAGTACAATGGCAACGCGTATGAGATGACACTGGTGGTGTTAAGCGAATTAACCTTAATCTATTATATCCAAATCTCTTATAATACGTACTTTTAATCAGCGATCCGATTGGTCCACAGCACATTCACTTCCTATGCGTCTCAGTCTCTGACTGACTGGGACCTGGGACACGTCCTTCCTAGTCGTACCTCTACCGCTGGCTGGCGCACGGTCTGGCGCCGTCGCATTTAAGCATGCGCCAGACGGCATTCTACCACAGTTTCTGCCAGGTGACCTCGGTAGAAGCGCGGTAGAAGCACTGCTGTCTACATGGTTTAAAACAAGCCCCAAACAAGTGTGCTTTAAGCGCTTGTGCTGAGCTGACGTCGTGCGCAAAACTGCTATAAACGCTATGGCTCGATTTGTCGATGAAAAAAAATAATAATTTGGATGAAGCGGTGGTTGAAGGAACGATTCACTTTGAGTTACTTAAATGTAATGAATCTGCTCGATTTCGACGACATTCACAATTTTCTTAGAATGGATAAAGAATGTTTTTATGAATTATTGGATATGGTGAGACCACTAATTACTAAAAATGATACAAACATGAGACCAGCTGTATCTGCTGAAGAAAGGCTTATAGCCACACTCAGATTTTTAGCAACTGGAAGAGACTACAGGGATTTAAGATTCAGTTCGATAGTGTCACATCAATTGCTGTCGGAAATTATTCCTGAAACCTGCTAAGCAATCTATAAGATTTTGAAGAAAACAGTCAAGGTAAATGAGTAATTACTATTTATTTCTGTTTATAAACCAAAGTAGATGTCATACTTAAGCAAAAATAATTAGGTCCTCCGTTAATACTCATTAAATTAAATTAATTTGTAACTAGGTATCTACATTTATTTCCGTTTCCTAAAAATTAACATTTGTTTGAGTATTTCTGCCGGTCCCTCTTCATAAATTACATGGTTATCTTTTTCTCGGGAATGCATGGCCACGGCAGTAGTATGGGTGGTGTTGGCTGTGTGTTGTGAAGATACAGGATTCTGTAAAGTATGGGAGGACGAAGGTAGCGACTGAATGAAAACCGGAGAAGTTTGGGGAGGAGAGGTCACTAAATCAGAGGAATCACTGGATTGATTATTATCTTGGTCAGGAGAAGAAAGACATTGAATGACAATAGGAGAATGTAGAGGAGGAGAAATAACTGGATGAGGGATGTGTAGAGCGGGAGGAGGCCGTGGTTGCGTGTTAGGGGGGGGACTGAATTTGATGAAAATTGGAGGAACTGCGTGATGATGATGATGACGATAATTGTTGGGAACAAGGTGACCGAGGGGAAGGAGGTGGTTGTATGTGCATATATTGTGGACTATGCACAGTTTGAGGGGAAGGAGGTGGAGGGAATTGAATTTGAATGTGAAATCTATTGGAGGAATTTTGTGATGAGGATGAGCATTGTTGAGGAGAAGGTACGAAATATTGGTTATGTGGAGTGTATTGCGTCGGAAAGGGATGGGATTGTTGGGTTGCAGGTATTTCAATTTTCGTATCAAAAGTTAACCTATTCGATTTGGCAAAAAACAAACATCTGATATATGTTTCACGGCGAGATCTCGCTGCGAACCGGGTACTATTTCGTCCATCTTTTTCCCCACATATAGTCCGAATGGATTTGTTTCATTGTCATTTCGTAGTAAATTGTGTGCTGCATCAATCAATGCTCCTTTTTTGATTCTATGTCCCTTTCATTTGCGATCTTTCGTTTCTTTTTTTTGCGGCAGGTTGATCCTGGAACAAAAATAAACAAATATAAGTATTAATTTTAAAACAGCAATGTGAATATAAGTATATATTTTTTTTTACAGCTACCATCAACGGAAGAAGAATGGGGACTAGCTGCGCAGTAGTTTGAAATACAATGGCATTTCAATATTTGTATAGGTTGTATGGACGGGAAACATATTTTAATAATAAAACCGCCAAATAGTGGCTCTCTTTATTATAACTATAAGGGTACATTCAGTGTAGTATTATTCGCGATCGTAAATGCAAATTACGAATTTATGTATATTATAATACGTTATTTTATGCGAAACTTAATAACAATGAATTGCGTATACCTGAATCGTACTGCCTTCCAGGACCAGATATATCGGTGCCATATGTTTTTTTAGGCGACAGCGCTTTTGCTCTAGACAAGCACGTTATGAAACCGTTTCTCCAGAAGAACGGTACAAATGAACAAACAATATTCAATTATAGACTATGTCGAGCAAGGCGAGTTGTCGAAAACGCATTTGGCATACTTGCGTCTCGTTTTAGAGTTTTAATCTAAGCCTCGAAAACACAGATGGCGTTGTAATGGCAAGTTGTGCTTTCCACAATTTCTTGAGAAACAAATCTAAAACATACCTTACCACTATAAGTATTGATAGAGAAGACTTAGATGGATATACGTTCGTTAACGGAACTTGGCGTCAGGCAACGAATGAATTAACACCTCTGGACAGAAATATTCGAAGACCTTCGAATGATGGGAAGCAAGTCAGAAATATTCTGATACAATACTTCAATGGGGATGGCAGAGTCCCTTTTCAAGACAGAATGGCGAATGTTTTACCCAATGCCTAGTTGAAATAAGCGAATTAATTTACCTTCATCTCCAGCTGTTGGTACCACTAGTTAGGTTAGGTTTGTTTATTTTAGGTGTCACTTTAGTTTATAAGTTGTGTATTTGTATCGTCATCGCGTCATTTCATGTTGTTCAAGTATGTACGAATAAATAAATATAAAAATTAAAGTGTGTTTTAATACTTTTAATTAAAAACTAGTGCCTACGCTAATTCATGGGAATTCATCCAGTGGACTTCTGCGACCTTCACCAGGGGGCCTAGCACGTTAGCTTTTATCGATGACATAAAGCATTTATCCCGTTCTAACCAGTATGCGTGTGTGGAAGGGACGAATGCTTTATGTCAGCGATAAACGCTAGTGTGCTAGAGGGGCAGGTCGTCAGTCCACCTAATAGGGGGCCTGCCCATGCCGCGCCTTCCGGTGCCTGGCGGGACCCCTATAAAGGTACTACATATATAAAAATGAAAGCTAAATATTATATTATTATTATATTTTAATATAATGTAAAGGAGTTTTATATGCTCTGCCTATCCCTTTAGGGAATAAAGGCGTGATAATAAACCTACTAGGCGCGACAAAAATATTAGCTACTTACGTCTTCGTCTTCGCTAACTAGTGAATCCATCCCAATCCTTTTGTCATCATTCTTTTATTCAGGAAAGTCATTAATTCGTAGTAGGGTCATTGCGCCAGTTAGCTGGGTTGTTTAGACGGGTTAGGCTCGTAAAACACATTTTCCCGAAATGTGCACTTTCTGTAAAGGTGCATTTTCTTAGAATGATCACTTTCCCGGAAAGTACACTTTCTTTAAAAGTTAACTTCCCAATATGTACACTTTTACAGAATGTGCACTTTCTGTAAAGGTGCATTTTCATAAAATGATTACTTTCCCGAAAAGTACATTTTCTCTAGAAGTTCACTTCCCGATACTAAAGAAAATCCTAGAAATTTCCTAGAAAGTAAATTTTAGGGGTGATGGTATTATAGTCCCATTTAGACCATGCCACAACTTGCATGCAATTTTAAATACAATGCGGCGTTTGATACATGAAGTGGTATAATTGTCACTTAGAAAACTGCAATGAAACAAAAATTGCACGCAAGTGTTGGCATTGTGTAAATGGGGCTTATCTCTAAGGGCTTTTATGACATAATGCAAATGCAAAAAGAAGGACAGACAGAACGGATATACGGAACGAACAAACAGACAGAAAGACCGAAATCATTCCGTTTTTTGCAATTTCCATTACTGGACGTCAAAAAAATGCATTTTTTTAGTAAAAATGTTTATTACTTTCAAAATAAATAAAATATCGAATACTTAATGTTCAACCATTTTAAACACAATTCAACTATTTATTATGTTGTAAAATAAAATTCTTACTTAACTTTTAACATAACATAACTTTCTTAACTTACGAGTATACAAGTATCTTTACATTTATATGCTTAACTATACTTAAGTTTCACAATTTTTTTTAATGCGGCAGATGGGGAAATTCGCCCGGTTTCTAATTTTCGAATTATTTTGTTGTGTTTTTTATCAAACTGCATATCTTTTGCCTTTCGGTTCTTCTTCAAGACTCCGCGTTGAATTTCTCCGATTCTTCCGTCCCATAGATTCGATTCTTTTCGAAGGCTGTGAAAGAATAAAAATATGTTTGGCTTACGTGGAACCCTGCTATTTAAACGGCGATGCCATGCTTCCACGGCATTTGTGGTACGGTGGCGGCTTTTTGTGGTGCTGAGAACATTTGGATCCATCTTTGGATACCATTGTGAATTAAAGTATCGTTTGAATAATGTAATTTCGTTTTCATCAGGAATGTCGTTAAACACATTTGTGCTCGCCTCTGGAATGTGCTGTGCTGGCAACAAAGGCAGTACTGCAACTGATCGAACGACATTTATTCCCTCTGGTGTTCTTAACACGTTCAATTTTTTAGCTTTTTTCCAAACTGCGTGGCTATAATGATAAAATCATCCCGTCACATTTACATCAGGAAAAACAACTCGTAAGCCGTTCATCAGAGCTCTTTCATAGTCCGTTTTGATATTTTGAATATTAATACCCAGGTTTTCTCTTATCAATTGGAAAAATCTCACATAAGTACGTTCAGTTTTGTTGGGCAATAGCCCATAAATAATTGGTATTACATTAGTCACTTTATCATTGGACTTAAAGTCCAAATGTATGGTCACCAACTGGTAAAATGGTTTCGGTACGCTTTTAAACGTACCGTCGCAAAAATATAATGCATCTGGATTTTGTCCATAACGATTAATTAGCTCTCTGGAGGCCAAAGAAGAAAATATTAACATTTTTTCTGAATTTCCGTTATTGGAAACTAAAAAGTCGTTGCTTATAACTTCTGGAACTGTGACATCATTAACACGGTTAAAAACCAATTTATTTGTTTGCAGGTTTCGTTTACGTGCTCCATATAATGAATTCTTTATTTGCGAAAAAGTGGGCATGTCTTCCGCTAGAGCAACTCCATTATTTACAATTTCGGAAGTTTGATTTTCCACAATTTTTTGCACAGAGCTAAGTTCTTGGCATACTTCATCTTTTAAAATATTTACAACTATAGTTTTTCTTATTCTCTCCGGATCTGGCATACAGGCATGCGCGTGGTTTTCTTTTATAATGCGAGACTTCGTGTCGTTCAACGTTAAAGTTGCAAAACAGTAGTCGCGGTTTTTGCACTGCCATAACGTTGTTCCCGAAATATTCGTTTTACGCTTATTATATTGATAGCCATCTTTGACGACAGACTGTTTACCTTTTTGATTATCAATAAAAGTAAAATCCATTTTTACATAACTGCCAACAATGTACGATATAGAACCAACATTCACAATTAATGCGAAATAACATAATGACAAACAAATGTCAGGCTGTAAAAGTAGTGCTTGAAAGTCGAGTGGCCAGTAATCGACGTAAGATACTATGAAGTATTGTACCTATAAGTACCGTACCTTTTGGTAAAAGGAATAATACTAGTACACACACGTAGCTAGGCTAGTTTAGAGGTCAGTTACATAGTGCCAGAAACGCAAATTACCTTATACGCGGATGACCAGATTTGCATTTCGTAAATTACCAGTTACGCAGAATGACAATAACACACGCACACACACACGCACACACGCACACACGCACGCACGCACGCACGCACGCCTACGACTATTTAATCTCTTTGGTCTAGAATGTCCTAATTCAGCATGTGATATTTAAAAAATTGGTCGGTATTCAGATGCTAACAATGTATACAAAGAAATAAAATAACATTTTACATCATCGTTTATTCAGACTTAAACAACTTAACAGTTACGTTTAAAGATAAATTAAGTAAGTCTTAACATAAAAATAACAGTCTTTCTGACGTTAAAAAAACAGGTAATTTGCGTATGAAAATCTGGTCATCCGCGTATAAGGTAATTTGCGTTTCTGGCACTATGCGTGATTAAAGCATCCTGGCCATTTGCGTAATAAAATTCAGGTCATCTACGTACCAGGTAATTTGCGTATGAAAATCTGGTCATCCGCGTATAAGGTAATTTGCGTTTCTGGCACTATGCGTCTGAACGGTGGAATTTATCAGAAAGTGTGTGAAGACGCTTTATTTGGGTGCATGCGTGTGAGTACGCGCGTGAGTGTGTGTGTGTGTATGTGCGTGCGTGCGTCCTTTTCAGAAATGTGAAAGTGTAGATTTTGGGATAGTGCACTATTTGAAAAAGTGCACATTTCGGGAAAGTTTCCAATTTGGGAAAGTATACATTTTGGAAAAGTGCACTATTAGAAAAAGTGCACATTTCGGGAAAGTTTCCAATTTGGGAAAGTATACATTTTGGAAAAGTGCACTATTAGAAAAAGTGCACATTTCGGGAAAGTTTCCAATTTGGGAAAGTATACATTTTGGGAGTGCACATTATGCGGAAAGTGCACCTTTACAGAAAGTGCACATTTCGGGAAAATGTGTTTTACGAGCCTAACCCGTTTAGACGAGTAAAAGAAAATGCTATCTACACACAATATAATATGTGTTATTATAAATCGGTCCCAAATATAGTCAAGTTTGGATACAAAACATAAAATATAATACTTTGAAACATAAATTATTATAAAATGCTGAAAATGCGAAAATATAGCCAAAAAGTCGGTAAACGACCACTTTTATCAGTTTACGACCACTAGTGAGCTGGTTTGCGGCCACTATTTCAATATTAAGAAAAAGCCAATATAACAATTATAATTAATTGAAAAAATGTGTTTATTTGTGTCTTTAATGAAGTAAACTATAACAAAATAACATTAATTATATGGTAACTAGTCATTTTTTTTGTCATTTTTATTCATGAGAATAATCACATTTACATTAATTACTGGGCACATAATCAAAAATAATCAACTTTTGTAATTTCTAATAATTTTCTAACTCAATAATACTTAAGTATGTACTTGGGTACAAAAATAACTATCTTACATCATATTGAAGTAGTATTTATCATTTTTGGTATAACATTTAGAAGTAATCATTATTCAACATCTATATTTTCTAACTATTCATCTTATTGTTTTAATCATGAATTATATTCGTCCATTTTCTAAAAACTTTTATCACCTTGTATCACTCTTGTTCAGATATGCATATATTGCATTTAAATGATTTATCTATGACATCAATATATGCCGATTCGACGAACATTTTTAGTGGTACCATCTTTAACAGAAATCGCAACCTACACTTTTGTCTTCATCCTCTTCAGCGTCGCTAATCAAAATATCTTCACATTGAGTGCATAGTTCTTTTAAAACTTTTTTATTGCTTCCTAGGTTGTGGCTTCACGTCTTTCATTAATTTCTTCTGCTTTACTATTTCTGCTCTATCTTGTTTCCTCTTCAATATAGCTGCCTGTTTCTCTGCCTTTAAATTTTCTTTATCTTCGTAAAATTTTCGCCAAGCCCCGGATGATATGGCAGCAGGTGTTTTAATTTGTTTAGGTTTAGCTCGTTGTGGGGGATCAGGTATAAACAAATGTTTGCTAAAAGCCTCAGCCATATTTTTGGAACAAAGGTTCACTTATTAATAGAAACTACGTGTAGTCACACCCTCATTATAGTTTGTTTTAAATATCTTGTAAAAATAAAACGTGAAATTAAAAATCTTCCTAGTGAGTTCGATCCATATCAATAAAATTATATGTATTATTATAAATCAAAAGTAAAAAATCAATAATCCAAGTGATGAGTGTGTGTGTGTGATAGAATACGTACACTTGAGCGTTAACATATACTATGTATTTAGTAAATAGGAACCAAAAGTAACATAAAAAAAAACTTATTTTAATAATCAAACATTTACGTAATGTAATCCCTACGTTTCAAACAGATGTTTCAAGATGCAATGAGTGGTTAATCTGAGGAACTATTTCAACGGCTGGTAGAGCAATCTGCTCATGATTTTTTCGGGAAGATGTTACATCCGTTAAATAAACTGGTTGTTCTTGGTTCAATTCAGAAGACGTTTCAGCAGCTGACTGTACTTGGTTTGCCCGGATAAATGTCTCATTGTTTTCTTTGTCAGAATTTTCAGTGATTTCTTGGCCTTCAGGGTTCACAAGTCGATTCCTTTTTAATTTAGGTCTGTTTTTCGTAGCAGAAGTCATCATTTTTTACTGACACTCTTTTGCCGAGAGTTTTTCAAAATATTTTTAAAGAAATTGTGGCATTCTACTAAAGTGAATAGGTTATCTGAGTCATGTACCATGTTAAAAAAGAAGTTTATTATTGCCGTGTGACTCCGGAAACAATTTTTTTCATGTGAAGAGCGAGAACCTCCAGCCCATGAACATTGTTGAAGAAACCGTCTCTCAAACATAGCATCTACTAGTGTTGGCGACAGACCTTCTTTTTGTATGTATTTTACCTTTTTGCTACGGTTTTGTCTATTAATGTTTTTGTATTGCTTTTGTTTTATAAAAATGTTTAGTTTGTCAGTTGCATCAAGTATTTCTAATGGTGATATGTATGTGATAAATAAATTAATACTGACTGGACATTGGTAAGCTTATTATTATATTCCCCTATTAGTCGGTTTTAACTAGTAAATGAGCATTATTGATACCCCTCCCTTTACCTTTGCCACATTTGACAGAAAATCGTTTCTTTAATTCACCTACTGCATCTGGATCGCCTAACAATGTTTCCATTTAAATCATATCTTCAAGGCAAGTTTAGGCTGTATCGATTCAAAAGTGTCTTTTGTATCCGCAGGCCGAGAGTAACATTTTATTATTTGTTCAAATTGGACGCCTAGTTTCGATAAAGATAACATAACTGCTTGTTGACTTTCTAACAGTATTTTCTGGTTTTCCTGTAGGGATTTTACATTTTCCATAACATTTGTACCTATAGTATTTAAATTGTCACAAACGGCATCAAGTTTTGTAAGTAATATATTAAATATTTCAGATAAGTCGAGCTCTCTTTCAGTGTCAACAGTAACATGCTCTTCAGAATTCATATTTGGGCTTTCTTCAGGTTGGCTTTGCTGTATAATAACCACCGCTGGTCCGATGAGGCGTGCGCTGTTGATTAGGAACAGGTCGACGCAAGTATAATAAAAAGAACCGCGGAAGGCTGGTGGTAGGTATACGTCTTCCTATAGGTACAACTTGTATGCGATAACGTATCCTTTACACCAGCCCTCCGTGGCTTTCTTTTGTTGACATTTCTACCAGTGTAAAGTTGATAAATGTAGCATACAGAAAATACCAATGAAAATCTTGAAGAAGAAAATAATCTCAAAAGAAAACAGCACAGAGCGCATAATTAAGAAACAGATCAAGTAAGACAATGGGTGAACCAAAAATGAGGAGTTGAAATAACGCGTTTTAATACATTTTAGCGAAACAACTTTTGTGTAAAATTTTTATTTTGTTAACTGCACAGAAAATCGCCAGGAACCTAAAAATTACTGGGTCAAACAATAAGAGACTAGGCATATGAGTAGGCAATGGAACCTTCTGGTATATTAGTCCGGCATATAATTGAGAATAATCTAATAAGGGGCAAGCCATAAAAATGTGGTTCAAGTCGCCGTCATCCAGTCCACACTCACAGATTGACGAGTCCCGGACCTTGAGCTTCGCGAGATGGACGGGAGGGCTGCAGTGTCCATGCCTCATACGAATTATCGATGAAGTGGCAGCCTTGTTTAAGCTGACTTTAGAAAACCAGTCTTTGTGTGGAATAACGGGCTGAATGTACGCATATTTGGAGCCTTTGACTTTACTGAATACTTTCGACCGCGAATACCAATCCTTCTTGAGACGTATTTTGGGTAAAGCCAGAAGGTCGTAACAGTAGTTTTTAAAAGGGACTTTATCTCTGTAAACGACAGCCTCCTTAGCAATCAGGTCGACTTTTTCATTTCCCGTTATTCCAGAATGACTTGGAATCCACGCGAGGGTAACTTTATAACCTCTTCTGATGCAAGTGTGAATCGCCTCTTTTATCTGAAAACCTATGGGATTGTTAAGTTTAGAAGACAACGGGTTAGTCATGAGAGATTCCAGTGCGCTGCGAGAGTCTGTATTCTATGCTCTTCGGAATACACAACGATTCCCCTGTGAAGACTGAAGACTCCGGTGGGTATTTAGCTTTTTGTGTTATATCAAACTGTCGGTTAAAAGTTCCTACCCCTACACAGCCCAGAGGTGATAACTTAGAGGCGTCTGAGTAAATTCCAATCTCGCTCGGATAGCTAAACTTATCCTTTGCGCGAGAAAGCTGCCAGCGCGGGGGTCGCCTGTCGCTTCCCTTAGGCACTGGTCCCACCGCCGACGATGAGCTAGAAGCGATTAAAGCTAGAAAGTTGGCGAGCAGCGAGAAGCGAGTGTGTAGTTTTGATAGTATTGTCGCTCGGCTATAAAGCGAGTATTGCGACAGGCGATTACTCGCACCACTCGCTCAGGCATGACGGCGAGCATACAGTCCAGGGCAAGACAAGACACTTTATTAGAATTATTTAAAGACATAGATGACAACAGAGAAAAGCGAACTGCACAGAGAGACGAATTACGTTAAGAAGTACTTACAACAGGTGATCCGTTAAAAGCTTTTTTGATTCGATGTACCAAAGTACAAAGCAGATTTATCAAAGATCAATTAAAAGAAATGCTAAAGATGATATAGCTAATACAAGTTATTCTTATTCTGATTGTTACTCAAACAATTATGATTACGACTAACTCGAGCCACGCCCTTCTACTAATCAGACAAATTATTCTTCTGGACGCACTTCTACTTACTCAACTGACCCCAGCAGGTCTGGTTTGCAAGAAACTGAATTAAGAGAAGATATGTACTACTCGTAGCCCAAAGGACACAGAGACCCAAGATTCAATGGCTGCCAATGAAACCACTACAAGCGATGGTAGAGCTAATAACGATTAAATATGTTACTCTACTATGATGATTGATTTATGAAAGACTTACCTTTATCTGTACCTTAATGTAACAGCAAGACGTTCTTTTGTAATAATAGCTTCTCTACAATTTGTGTTAATTTTTTTAAAGTCATTTTCTATTCATGTGTGTTTATATTCAAATTCATCTCTTGTCATCCTAAAATATGAACGAAATTGATCGTTTGGCAACTCGTAAAAGAGTTTGAACTCACTGTATTCTTTTCTAAAATTATTAATTCTTGCATCCAAATTCTTGTTTTTCTTTTCATAATATCCCATTTTTTCTTCCGTCTCTTCAGAATTACCACTGCCACTACACACATGCTCTTATGAAGTACATCATCGTCGTCGTCCGAACTAGACAATAAAGATAGTTCGTAATGTTTTTTAATTCATAGTATAACTCGGGTATCCGTTTAAAAAGTCATTTACTCACCCATCGATACACAGGTCATACAATGAAAATTATAATTATGAAAACACATATTGTTGATAGAAAATAATAGAAAAGACGAGAGTCGCGGCTCGCGGCGCGCGGCGAAGCGCGCATGCTCGTTCGATCGGTAGCCGTGGCTGTCTGATGCAATAACCGGCGCTCGCGCGGGCCGGCATCCGCGGGGTGTGCGCGCGGGCGCGGGCAGCAAAAGTAATGGCGGCGCGGCGTCGCTAGGCAACGGACTAGGTTGCTAGGCAACTAAGAAGTATGGCCGCGAACTGTGCAATAGTAGGGTACCGCAAGTGGAGTAGTGGGTTCCGCGCCTTACAATAGTATATACGTGCACTCAAATCCACGTTGTACCTACAGTAGAATTATCTGCTCTGGTGGCAAGCGGGCATCGCTTGGCGACTACCGCTGAGGGAGTTTAATCATTTATAGCTTTTATCGCTGCGATCAACTACAACTCTTTTTCACCGACACGGGATCTTTATCTTTGTTCGTTTCTTGAGCGAGGAAAATAAAACATATTCCGCCAACGGAGCACTGGAAACATGCGGAAGTGCGCGTTAAATATTACGCTCATTTATTATCAGGCAACAAGGGCCCATAGATAAATACCTTATAAACTAACATACAACATACATAAAAATATATAGACTAAAATACAATTAAAATTAGCACGTTACTTCGGCGCTAAGCTTCGGCGACGTGTGACCTATTTTCGGGGTGTCCAGCAACCGTCCGCGAAAACGACGGAAAGCGACTCCCTTCGGCCAGAATTCCTGCTTCATGAAGGTCGACAGATGATCGGTCGGCACCCGCACCACAAAGGACGTAAAATTGAGTTCTTCTTCCTTCGCACCGTTATGAAGCCCTCCTCGTCGCATCGGTCCTCGATCGGATTCAGTTTGCCACCCTTTGATCCCCGCGGAGGTTGCGAGGTTGCAGCGGGTCTGCTTGCAGCGGCAGCGTAGTCGCGTCGAGGGGTCGACGCACTCACGCGTGACGTCACCTCAACCGAAGCAGAGGGAGGGGCGGTGGGAACTACGCGACAAAGAGTCATTGTCTTTCATATTAGATAAGTAACACAAGTTCCAAGCGCCGATGTTCATAGTATGAATACACCATAGCCTTGACTTTGAATAAAATTTTAATGAATATCATGTTTTCATTTTTATGTTTTATCCGCAAATATACTTCCCTTGACGAAAATGTGGACTTAACTTAGAACAATAAAAGAGTTTGTTTTATATTTATATGTTTACTTCAAAAAATAGACTTAAACATATTTCTTACAATTAGATCGTTACATAGAGAACTCTCAGTAAATAAATTTACTAAGTCACACATAGTTTTTCCTTTAATCTTAAAATACAGATAGACTAAACAATATTCACCTCAAACCGAGGTAAAAGGATTTTGAAATGAGTTGTGGTTATAAACCCATCTCCTGGAATTTCTTTTTAAAAATAGCTTATGACTACCTGTAGGTTTTCGACCGAATGAGTCAAAATATTCACCAATGCCATTATATCAATGTGTATAGCTATCCAGTGAGACCCCGGTTTTGAGTCGGGATCTAAATTGCTTAATAATATAAGCAGGTAAATTTACCCAAATAGGCAATCGGTTTGGAGCAAAACATTTGATTTAAAACTGGAACTTATTTTATTCATGCTGTATTTCATTTGTATCCATGATAAATATAAATTTAGCTGCTTATTAATGATTCTGTTAACAACGTTTAAGAGCGAATGATGTATCCTTATTAAAAACAAAGTAAGGTGGGTGGACCATGGAAAGCCACTCTAACGAGTAAACACTTTTTATTCGTTTATTTATTGGATAAATGAAGGAGACAAATTATTAAATAACTATTTATTAAAATTAAGTTTTATTCAGCTGTTCCAAATGGCCTAGCTTACTATTCTTTGTCCCTTATAATTAATACATTTTTGCCGTGGACGTGTAGACTTTATCGTAGCGTAGTTTGGAGTAAGCAAAGAAGCATGAAACGATTCTTCTTTATTCTTTATTAGGTTAATTAACTGCTCGTCATCATCCGAAGATCTGGTCTCATGACTCTTTAGTTGAGCTTTTGTTTTCTAGTAATCGTTTTTTTGGAGTGATTTCTCCTTTCTGTTCGAGATCATCATCAAATGACGAAGAAGAAGTGTATAAATCCGAAACTTGAAGTTTAGTCATGTAGTTATCTTTGATAAATGATTCACTAAGATTCAAATCAAGATCAGATTCAGAGCTAGAACAGACGATATTTTGTTGTAGGCCGGACGTACTCGGAAGAGGATTGTCGTACAGAGATGGTTGAGGGTCTTGTACGATAATCCTCGTATGTGCGATGTTGGAACGGTGTACTGAACTTAGCAGCATGTGGCGGCGCTGATCATTGACCGTAATATCTAATTCTAAATCAGAAGCATCAGTTGAAGAACTGTAAGAAACAAGAACTGATTTTCTTTTTGGTGTTGCAGCTGAAAATGTTGGCGATGTCGATACTATCTTCACTTTGAAAGTTGATGGCAAAATTGAAGAGACGTCAGAAACATGAGCTGACTTTTCATCTATCAGAGACTGAGACGACAATTCTGACACTTTCTTAAATTCAGACACTGGGGGGCGAGATTACAACAGATATAAGTGGTTGGTCGATCTGGTGTTGTAACGTTTCTGATAAAGGTCTATCAGTTAAAATTGAAGGAGCATAAGCATCTTCGGGTATTACATCAGGATCAAGGGGGTATAAACCAGAGGCTTTGAATCAATTCGTTATATTGGTTTGAGTCATACAATTCGGCCATGTTCGGGAGAAAATTTTGTTAAATATAGCTTTATTTAAAGTTCTCTCTTGAGAATGGCACAGGTGGCTTAAAACTTCTTCGTCCCAGTGATGTTCGAAGGACCGATTCACTGATTTATCTAGAGGTTGGAGTACGTGCGTTGTGTTTGAAGGTAAGCAGAATAGTACTATATTATTTCTATCTGCTTCTTCCAAAGCTTCATATGATAAATGACACTTTGCGCCATCAAAGATAAGCAGACATTTACCAGGTACTTCATGTTGTGCTAAGTGTTGAATGAACTCTACGAATAAGCTACTGGTCATGCTGCCTTTGGGTGCCATGCTTACCTACCTTTGTGCCAGATGGCAAATTTGATGTTAATTCTGATCTGTGCCTGATCTCTTTAAAAATAACCATGGGCGGTATAGCAATACCCACAGCATTTACGCACATCGCTATTGTTACGTTCTCGGCGTGTTCCGGAGCAACAAGATGTACTCTTTTATTCCCTTTTTCAGCCAAAACTACATTTTGTTTGTGGACCGTAATGCGACACCCTTTTTCATCCATGTTATACAAGCGTTCTGGATGTGCCATAATGTTTAGCTCTTCGTAGAGTTTCTTCACTTCTTCAAAATTGTGTTTCACAATGGGCTTATTAATTTTTTGAGCTCCAGTCATTAGCTGAGGTTTTCTTTTTGATATTGATGGGTTTCGAGACAGAAACATTTTGAGCCATTTGCGTCCAGCCATTCTAGTTGACATATTGAACGAATGCTTGATTTTAAACCTCTCACAAAATAAAAAGGCTTGTTCCCACCGCCGTCTTAAACTAAGTTGAGGCCCTTGGGCACACAAGAATTGGAGGCCCTTTTGGAAAGTAAAAAACGCGAATTATACTAACATTTTTAAAATAAGTTTAATCATTTATTATAGGTAAATCAGATACAGTATGATGTTATACGTCATTAATGATATTCGAATGCTGCTATTTTTTGGTTCTGATAACGATAATGGTTTCTTTCGGGATTTTTGTTGAGCAAAATCTTCTATTATATCATTATAGTCAATGTTTTGAAGGATATCACTTTCAATGCACATAATCGACAAATTACTTAGTCGTTCTTGTAACATTGTTGTTCGCAATTCATTTTTTATTCTCTTAAGCTGCCAAAATGATCGCTCTCCACTACAATTGGTAACCATCAGGCAAAGGAATATTCTTTTAGCAATTTCTACGTTTGAAAAAGTTTCTTCCAATTTATCTGCTTTTATTAAGTTATGTAAGGTTGAGATATTTAAATCCGCCGATTGCTTTGCTATGTTTTTTACATATTGACTTAAATGAAAACATTCTGTTTTGAACTCATCTGCATTTATGTCTTTATGATAAAATTCTGCAAATTCTTTGCATTTTTTGGTCAACTCATCAGATTCTATTGTTGTTAACTGACAAAGAAAACTAAATCGACAATCAATTTCTTGGTATGCTGCCGAACGTTTTTTTAAATGTGTAATTAATGTGTCAATTATGGGAATGAAAGTATCTACACGAAACTTTTCCTTGCCTCTCAACTGTGCCGCCTCTGATGATCCTTCAAAAAAAGTGATGCGTGTGCTGCGAAATCTTTTTCTTTCAAATGTGTCTTTGTAGTCAGCATATGGATTTTTTTCTTTAGCAGGGTTGTTCTACAAACGAAGGACGAAAATGAGTCTGAATCCGGCCCGACATTTTTTTTCCCATTCTGGTTGCAAAACATAGTCTATCATAAAGAATACAACACCTTTCAGCCTATGTTAAGTGGAACAGTCAAAATATTTCAAAATTTCAGATTTATGGCCATTTCAAGAAAATCAAGTAACAGGAAACTGAGAATATAACCAGAAAACTGAGGATTAAGTCGAAAATCAACAGAAATTAACGTTTATTTCTGAATATTTTTACAAATAAATAACAATTATTGCATTAAAGTCACTGGAGCCAGTTATTTCCTGTCGTATCTTCGCTATAGAGAATACCACAAATAACGCACTTATAGTCACTGGATTCGTGCTTATTTTTCTTTGTTATTTTTAATTTATTTTCTTTATCTCTATGTTTCTTTTGATTTCGGTTGTCTATTTTATTTTACCTCCTTTTTAACTTTTTTTTTATATTTTCTTTTTTTTTGCACGTTAACAATATCTTAAAATTTTCTTTTTTGAGTTATAGCTTTCCTCTGACCTTTTATCTGTTGTAATTGTTCAGTAATTTGATGATTCTGGAGATTTCTCAATATCCTGGGTCTTAATTTGACAGGATCCTGAGACCAGATTCCTGAGAATTTTTGAATTATATTTAAAAAAAATCATCGATTTATAACATTTAACCAAAGTTAAGCAGAACTAAGCCTTCGTGTAAGCAACTTACATATAAAAATGCTAAAATTACCATATTATTATGTTTATTTCGTAAGTAAATATCTTACCAGAATTCTGTGAACTTGACTGATTACGACGCGATTGCCTCCGTTAACTGTGCCGGGCCGGCTAAACAACACGCTAGGTGCAAAGAGATAGGTGGTATTCTTTGTCTTTTTCGTATGCACAACCAACTCATCCGAACGACAACGTCGCTCGGCCAATAGAATATTGAATATTCGCTTATTTTACATTGAACAGGATCCTGACATAAAACTGATGGGACAAATTCTAGAACAGGATTTTATAATATTTTTGGTGCAATAAAATAATAATATGTCTCCCAGGTAAGAAAAAAAAAGTCCTTTTTTTATTCTTGTTTCATTTATGGCCTCAATGTCGTAGTAAATAAATCACAGTACACTTTCAATCCTATTTTGCTTGTGGGACACTCCAGGATCCTGAAAATTTTACGTTTTGAATTGAAATTTCGTCAAGAAAATAATTTTTAATCTCCATCATTTTTAGTGACCAGCTAGGCATAGGTATGTTGTACAGTATGTTATACAAATAAATTAGTTTGTATCAATTTTTTTTATGATATTTTAGCTGGGCCGCCGAAAATTCCTTAGTTTGTAGAACTACCCAGCAGCCGTTTCGTACTGATCAAAATTATCGCGTACGGTATTGGCATAACTGATCAGAGACTCGTAAAGTTTCGTTACAACGTCCATGGTCATAGTGCTATTCTGTAAACTTAGATTTGTTTTATTCGTGATTCCCAAAAGATCGTTCCATATTTCTGTTAGAAGAGCAGTCTCAAATTTTTCCATTTTTTTTGCTAGGCTCAGGGCTTCCTTTCTAGTGTCTCCTGGTTGATTAATGTCACTTGCGATTGAACACAATGCTTTAGAAATTTTTATTTTATTTATTTAGACATGCCAACAGAACATAAACATGACAAGAAAAATACAATTGTGGGTTACAGACCATTGCTTATGCACCAATAACAGGCACGCGACAGCACTGACAAAGTCTAGGGACTTACACTAAGCCAATTAAAAAATATTAAAATTAAAACAAAATTTAATAACCCTAATGGAAGTATTTGTTTAAGAAGAGTAAAAAGAGGCTAATTTTGAGGCGTAAGCGGTTGGTTCAGCATCTTACGCCTGAGTGAAGGTATCGAGTCACGAAAGATGTCAATTTTAAATTTATTTGCCTTGTCTATATTGTTAAAGGAATTTTGGATGCGATAAAGTGGCAATGACTTTCCAAGTTTTGTCCTGGTACAGCCGGGGCGAAAGGTAGTTCGTCGACAAGTTCGCGTAGTGGTTTTAGGCACTGTGAAGTTAATGCTCCGCAGTATGCGAGGATCAGATACGGAACCATTTATTATTTTATGTAAAAATGCTATGTCGAGAAAACCGCGCCTATCCTGTAATCTGTTTAGTTTGAAAAATCTGAGTCTTTCCTCATAACTAGCGTGACGATTTATGCTAGTATCTCGCGCTTTAAATACCAAAAATCGAGTAAATGAACGTTGCACCCTCTCCAAGCGGTCTATGTGGACCTGATACAAGGGATTCCAAACCTGACTGCAATATTCCAGGCGTGAGCGAACTAATGCGTTAAAAAGTATCTGGAACGTTTTTAAGTGTCTGAAGTTACGGCCAATGCGCTTTATAAAGCCGAGCATTTTGTTACTTCCCCGTATCACGGAATCGAAGTGGCCTGTAAAGTTTAATTTGGAGTCAAGGTGAACACCAAGATCCTTCACACTGGCGACCTCACGAAGAGCAATTCCATCCAGGCAATATCTAGTAACAATAGGCAGTCTTTTTCGTGTAAACGTAATTTGAAGACATTTAGCTGCGTTAAGACTCATACTATTAGCCAGGCACCAGGATCTGACTCCCGTAAGGTCTTCCTGCAAAAGCAAGCCATCGTTAGCGCTCGAAATTACCTTGTATAGTTTTAGATCATCAGCGTATAATAGACATTTGCTGTGTTTTATAGACCCAACCAGATCATTGATAAAAATTATAAATAACAAGGGACCCAGGTGTGACCCCTGCGGGACCCCGGATGTAGCTAGATACGGATCAGAAGAAAAGCCATCCTTGACAACACGCGAGATTCGATTAGACAAGTATGACTTAATCCAGCCCCACAAATTACCCGTTACATTAAATTGTTCGTAAAGTTTATCAAGGAGGATGGCGTGATCAACCTTATCGAACGCGCTGCTGAAATCAGTGTAAACGGCGTCCGTTTGGCCACCACCATCTATTGACTCGCCCACATCAGTAACATAATGCAATAAATTTGTTGTAGTAGATTTCGCAGCTACAAAACCATGTTGCAGGGGAGAAATACTATCCTTGACATGCCACGCTAGATTTTTGCAGATTATACTTTCAAAGATTTTGGAAAAAATAGACAAAAGCGATATCGGTCTATAATTAGTTACTAATTTCTTATCACCCTTCTTATGTATTGGTACAACATTCGACTCTTTCCAACAAGTGGGGAATGACGATTGTCGTAGGGATTCATTTTGAGCACTTTACTCGCTTTTATTTAAAGCGAACCGTATTTAAATGTACTATTTAGATTCACGCACATAAAGTAATATATCAAAAAAAAGTTGGTATTATCTTATCATTTAATTGAAAACGAATGTATGCAGCCCAACCCTAGCGGTGCGCCAGGGCATTGCGGGTGGAAGGCGGGCGCGGGCGGCGCCCTTCTTTTGACGCATGCCGCCTGGCGAAGGTGTTTGAAGTAAAACGAACTTTTTGTGCGTGGCAATAAAGTTGGAATTCGTTTAATCGCGGTCGTAAAGAGAAGTTTCTGTACGTTAGTACTATTATTTATTCTGTGGTTAAGTAAGGTTACCTCCGTACCATTGCGAACTAAACCCGATAGAACTAATATGAGCTGATATAAAAAGTTATACACCGAGACATAACACAACCTTCAATTTTAATTTTAATCTTTCTGCAGAACAGTTACTTAATGCAATGGCGGGAGTACTCACAAACATACGGAGAGCACGCACTCTAGTATTGTGAAGTTATTGTCAGATTGGTGTATTCTTTTAAAAAAATAATGCTGTAGTTTTAGCATAAGACTTAAAACATATTTTTGATTCTCCTCTGGTGCCTCCAGCGCAAGAACATTGGGTGATAAATTTCCGAGTGAACATGGCATCGACCAATGCGTAAGCCTTATTAAATGCGCGACCTTTGCCTTTCGTACAAGTTACAGAAAGTAACTTTATAATATTTTCTTCAGCTTGAGGATTTTGTAAACGTTCCTCGAAACTAGTGAGTTCCTGTAGATTGATTATAATTTTGAAATTATTGTCATTATTGCTTTGTCGATTAATGTCAATTACTGGTACCGAAATGGTCGCGGGCCGGATTTCAACGCTTGGCGGGCCTAGTTTCCCCATCCTGTTCTTGTGGATTCGAGGAGTTATCATGCCCAGCGTGAACTTCGAAGCGCCACAAATAACCAGCCGGTGTCTCGCTTACTGTGGCTGCCTTATTATGTTGGTCCCAGGTTTTATGAATAGAACCGTTTATTTATTTCAGGCTGCATAGGCCCATAGAAAAAATACCTTAAAGACTAACATACATATTTATATAACAAAGACATTAAAACATTAATATTAGCACGTTACTTCGGCGACGTGTGACCCAGTTTCGGGTTGTCCAGCAACCGTCCGCGAAAACGACGGAAAGCGACTCCTTTCGGCCAGAATTCCTGCTTCATGAAGGTCGACAGATGATCGGTCGGCACCCGCGCCACAAAGGACGTAAAATTAACGTTGTGGCGGGACTCCAACCGCTCGACCCTCAGGGTAAAACTGGTCTTCACTCGTATATACTCTACGATCTCCTCAACCTTCGTAGAGTAATGCAACCGGGACACGTACAGCTGCGCCGTTGGAACAGCAGGACGCAGCAGATGTGTCGGTCCCGTCGGTGTCGTACCGCACAAGTTCTGACTGGTGGTGGGTTTATGAGCGGCTGCCAGAAGTGCGAGAGTACGGACGCAGCATTTGTCCGCAGACTGAAGAAATTTCTGATGAACAGGTCACTGTACTCTGTTAGGAGTACAGTGAAACTGACATTGCTTATTTAAATGTTTTTATTGTTAGCTGTGCCTTATTTTGGTTTTATTATATTTTGATTTATGTTCTACTTAATTTGGATGACATTTTCACATGTTATTGTGATTTTTAAATTTTATTCTATACCAATAATTTGACATTTTATATTTGTAAACATACATTTTTTGTTATAATTTAATCTTGACATCTGTATTTGACATTCTCTAGGCTTATTTCTAGACTTTTATTTTTATGTTATAATTTTTGCCATTTTTTTTTGTTTATTATTATTATTGTTCTTTTAATTATCTTGACGATCTTTTTTGTGAATTCCATATATTTTGACATAAAACGTATTACAATTTTCAATAAGAAACAAAAATACCTATCCATCAATGGGTAAATTGGTATAATATCTAACCAACCCTTCCACATTTTGTATAATTGTATTACGATGGTCTAAAATTGGTTGTACTTTGTACAATTTCGCTAGTGGTCGTGTCATTAGGTAATTCGGGGTTGCAATCGTCATTATCCTGAAAATGGAGGCATTTACCTAACAGCTGAAAACAGTTGTAACGCATCGATACAGTGAACCCAGGAGTTGGGTAAATGACCTGGGTGCTGTTCCAGTAACCCTCGAGACGTGATTTCACTAAAAACGCAGTTTTTCAAAAAGACGTTTTTAAACTGAAGAAAAACTGCAACTCAAGAGATATTGATGAGATTTCGGATTTTTCATCAAAAAAAGATAGTCTGTACGCGGCACGAAAATATTTTTTCGAAACGAAAAGCATAAATTATAAAACGGTTGCAGATGTCCACATACCAAAAAAGCAGGGAAAAGGTTTCGTGGTATACGAAGTTGGAACTAAAAACAAAATTATAATATTTAGTTCCACGACGGCACGGATGTACTTCAAAATTGCAGACCTGGAAATCAATGACATACTGTTAAATAGTTACGTTTGATCTCTTGAGTATGTAATCTAATGTTACTGGCACGTAATACTAGTTCGAATTTAAACGTACATCAAAGAGAAACGAATGGGTCACGTTTGCACCTCTGCAAATCTTGCCAGGTTTAATCTAGTGGAATCTGATGCTTGTGAGTGTGGTTTGGGCACTGCTGATGTTAATCACATATTTCTTTCCTGCCCATTACATGACAACTCCTGGTTGCGCCGTGCTGTTGTGGGCCTTGAGGCTGGCGGAATCCTTGCGAGCTGGCCGCTAACCATAGATGCCACATGGGCGCGGCGCATGCGCGAGTGGTGGCTTAGCGACATACACTATTAGTAGGAAATAACGTGTCAAAGGAAAGGGAAGTTATCTTTAAACCGCAACGTGTGTGTATATAAATCAAAGAATAAATGCCCAGCTGGTGCCTGTGGACTCCTTTACCCGCGTGTGCCGTGTTTCCTTACGTGTGGCTTATTCTGGAGGTTCGGCGGCGGACGAGGTAAGTCCGTCTCCTCTGAGTCTTCGCGGCACGGCGCCAAACCAACTCCTTTCTTAATGATCAACTGATATCCTTTAAAGTCCCATTGCCTACATCAATTTCTGTTCTGCTATATGATAATGATCCAAATATATGTACTTATATACATAATTTATTAAACATCTTTATTAATACTAATGACATTAAGATATAAGTAAATAATACTTGACTATGTTTTTATTTTTTTATCTTGATAATTCATAAAATAACTGAATTATATTCATGTTGTGAAACCTTGAATCCTTCCATACTCCCATGTAATCCTATCCTGTGATATTTAATTCGATTAAAAACTCCATATTTCCTTTTGTTTCTTTTCGTGTCCACTCGTTTCCCCACCTTTGTATAGCCCTTTCAGAACCAGCCAATACAATTGTGCGGTATACAAAGTTCAATTTTATGTTTAAATTATCATGTTGTTCTGAACGGGCCCAGTGTGGCACGATTGTGCGGGAATCGTGCTTTGACCTTGTAACCGAATTTTGCGCGTGGGTCAGTCGGCGCTCAAGTTTTGACTTGTCAGGTGTGGTGCTATTTCGTTTCTCCACTTTTGATGAATGTAAGTAAAATATTTATAACTTTTTGTTGTTTTCACGTGTTTTTGTGCAATAAAACATAAAAAAGGATAAGTTATTTATGATATAAAGCAATCAGTTTCCAATTAATACCGTTTTAGACGTATAATATGTCGTAACGGATTTTTAGACCACAATTGTATTTAGCCGTCCCGTAAGGTACTATAGACTGTCAAAACACCTACACTTGAATTCTCGTTTTTGTCAGGTTTTACAACAATGCCGCGCGCCTTGAAAGACACAGAGATAGGTAACCTCCGAAATGGGTCCGGAGACGAAGGTAGCGATGAAGAAAATCAACTGGAGCTACTAGTGCCAGGACAGGGAGGGGCTGATCAATCAGCTGATTTCTCATCGGAATCCTCGTTTGATAGCGATGACGACGTGCCACTTACTAGCTTTAGATGGAAGAAAAAGAAATTCAATTCTAAAACAGTACCAGTTGAAAATCCACCTCAATTAGAACCTGTCAAAAGACCAGCTCAATACTTTGAGCAATATTTTACACCTGAATTATTCGAACAATTTGCTCTTGCGACAAATCAGTACTACATGACTGAAACCGGGAAACAATTAAAGCCTATTTGTTCTGCTGAAGAGATTAAGAAGTTTTTTGGCATTCATGGCATGATGGGTTGCTTTAAATTTCCAAGAATAAAATTATTCTGGAACCAGCGCTACAGATATGATCCCATAGCATATGCAATGTCTAGAGACAGGTTTTTCCTTCTCAGGGTAAATCTTCACGTCAGAAATGTTCATGCTGTAAATAAAGAACAAGAACAAGCACAAAATAGACTTTGGAGAATCCAACCAGTAGTTGACGCCGTAAAAAACCGTTGCCTTCAAATAGCTAGGACCTCTGGCAATTATTCAATCGATGAGCAAATGATACCATTTGGAGGACGTTGTGCTGGATTAAAAGTGGTGGTAAGAAATAAACCCCGTCCTGAAGGCCTAAAAAATTATGTGCTGACGTCTTCTCAGGGTACAGTGCTCGATTTTGAGATTTATCAAGGACAAACAACAAATTTACCTGACTTAGAAAAATTTGGAATGGGGGCTGCGGTTATTTTGCGATTGGCGAGCACTCTACCACGTGGCAGCTTTCTCTATTTTGACAGATACTTTACTTCCATTCCACTGATGCAAGAGCTCATCAAGAGAGATTTACACGGAACAGGCACACTCATGGTGAATCGTTTTAACACAAAAAAAGAGATAAATATGCGTTTAAAAAAGATCAGTCAATGAAGAGGGGCGATCACGAAGAAATAGTTAACTTCGATGAAAAAATATGCATTTTAAAATGGAAAGATAACAAATCTGTGCTGATGGCTTCGACAGCGTATGGTGCTGATCCCGTAATGACTGTGCAGAGATGGGAGAAGAAGAAAAAGCAGTACATAAATGTCTCTTGTCCTGCCATTGTAAGAAACTATAATAGTTTTATGGGGGGAGTTGACATCTGCGATCAATTAATGGAATCATATCGCACCTGGACCCTAAAGGTGATTCTGCACCTGTTTGACTTGTCTATAGTCAACTCCTGGATGGAATATAGGAGCAACTGTAAAGCAAACAATATGAGGTCCAAAGAAATTGCTGACTTGCTGGATTTCCGTCTAAGTATCAGCGAATACTTACTCACTGGTTTGCCTAGATCTGCGAATAATCCGATTGAACAGGAGTTTGCTGAAATGCCCTGTTCTGAAAAATACCGTCCAAAATCTTTACCGTCTCGCGACATTCAAAAAGATTGCTTCAATCACTGGCCAGTATTTGACACCTTGAAACAACCTCGGGCCTGTCGTGCGCCAGATTGCAGCAGCCGGTCTAGATGCCGCTGCACTAAATGCGACATTTACCTGTGCCTTACAAAAGACAGAAACTGTTTTTTTACTTTCCACAACGCTAATTAGGTTAACTGAATAGATTAACTGATCTCTATTTTGTAACTTTTGAGACTGATTATTTGATAATTAAGATTTAAAAAACACAAAGTGTTTGCTAACTGTTGATTTCTCATGTTAAGAGACTAATAAATATAATTTTCAATATAAATTTGCCGTTTTAATTTTCTTAAATTCATAAAAGTTCAGCCCGCTTTGATACAATTGTGCGCCAACACAATTGTGGCTTTGTAACCTTAGGCCCCGCGTTATACAATTATGCGCCAACACAATTGTGTTTTACAAATCCTAGGCTCGGATTGATACAATTGGTTGTGTAATTTTTTTCCAAGATGGCGGCAGAAAATTGGAATAAATATGGAAAATTCGTGATCTATCCCCAACTTTTAGGTATGGATCACTTTTTGTTACGAAAAAATTTGTGCAGTTTCGGCGTTGGTCTGAAAGGGATAGTCGACCAAGAAATTGCTTGACCACTTTTCGACCGTATTACAAAGGAATAGGGTTGAAAAGTGGTCAAGCAATTACTTGGTCGACTATACACGCGTCTGTGGCAAACACGCAATCCGCGTGAGCCAAGAGAGAGAAAAAAAGCAAATTATTAAAAGTTTGCATTTTTATTTGTGGTCCCAAACCGCCGAAATGAACAGTTGAATTAAAAAGAAAGTTATTAAAGAAAGGAGGAAGCCTTACTGTGAGCAGTGCTCTAGAAGCAGCGCGATTATTTGAAATGGAGAAAAACATGTTTAAAGAAAAGCCGAGTAAGAGCGAACACGAAAATGCTGAGATAGAGGTGCATAAAATACAACAGGATATGGCTTGTTATCGGTGTGGACGTCGGGGGCATTTGGCAAAGGACAACAGCTGCCCGGCTTTGGTTGAAAAGTGCAGTAAATGTGGGATCAAGGGGCACTTCGCCAAGCGCTGCAAAACCAAAGAAAAGTATTTTACCACGTCCTTGAGTAAGAAGAAACAAGGAAGTGGCAAGAAGAGACATGTGAGATATGTTGTCGAGGAAGACTCAAGCTCTGAGAGTGATTCAAGCAGTGAATGTTCGGACAGCTACAGTGGTTACAAGAAGGTACATTCAGTATATGCAATTAGGCAGGATTCCAGTAAGTGTGATATATCAGTGGACAATAAAGGTATGTGTACATTTATAATTGACTCGGGTGCAGCAATAAATATTATTGATAAAAAAGAATACAAAAGACTGTTAAAGTTGGGTGTTAACTGCACGTTCTTAAAAAATTGTGAGCAAAAATACTATGCTTATGGTGGGCAAGAGATTAAAAATTTAGGAATTTTTAAGACGGTAATGTCTTCACCTCAAACTAAGGTCATGGTTAATGATGTAGATGTGCTTGTGTATGATGGGAGTGGGCCATGTTTGTTATCCAAAGACACTTCACAAAAGTTAGGTTTGCTTAGGATAGGACCAGAGCCTAAAGTTTTAAATATTGATTTCATGAATAAAGACAGTGTGAAAGCTGAGTACCCCCAGTTATTTTCTGGTCTAGGTAAACTAAACGATTTCAAATTGACAATACCCATTGACCCAAATGTAAAATTGGTAGCTCAATCGGTTAGGAGATTACCTTTTAATTTGAGAGATATTGAAAAACAATTAATACAAGAACTTTTGGATAATGACATTATTGAGAGTGTCTCTGGGCCAACTCCATGCGTGTCCCCCTCTCATATTGTAAAGAAGAAAGAACCAGGACAGTATCGGTTAGTAGTTGACATGCGTCGGGCTAATGAGGCTGTACTCCGAGAGCGAGTACCACTACCTACCTTTGAAGAGTTACTGGCTGACCTTAATGGATGCAAATACTTCTCAGCAATTGACATTAAGTGGGCGTATCATCAGATTGAGTTAAGCGAGGAGTCCAGGTCAATCACAGTCTTCAGTTGCAGCCTAGGATTGTTCAGATACAAAAGATTGTTTTTTGGCATACGGTGCGCACCTGAGATTTTTCAAAGAATTATTGCGCAGTTACTTCAAGGCATCGAAGGAGTAGCTAATTCACAAGATGACATAAGGGTAGGAGGAAGGACAAGGGAAGAGCATGATGAAAGGCTTCGACAGGTGTTGAACAGACTAAAGGAAAACAACATCACCCTGAATGAAAACAAGTGCGTATTCGGAGTAGAGCAGATTACCTTTCTTGGACATCATTTGTCGGCAAACGGTATCACACCTTCGCTCAGTAATCAGCAAGCAGTGATGGAATGCAGAGCTCCAGAAAATAAACAAGAAATACGTAGCTTTCTGGGCTTAGTTAACTTCTCAGCGAAGTTCATTCCTAATTTTAGCACAATTAGTGAACCACTTCGTCGACTGACCAAGAAGGATGCTGAATTTATATGGCAAAAGGAACAAGATAAGGCTTTTCAACAACTAAAACAAGCAATAGCATCAGCACCAGCTCTAGGTTTTTATGATAAAGATGCTGATACCATTTTAGTTACAGATGCTAGTCCTGTTGGTATTGCAGCTGTCCTTGTTCAGCAGCAAACTATTAAGAGTCAACGCGAAACAATTGTCATCAAATATGCGAGCAGGGCTTTGACAGACACTGAACAACGTTATTCGCAGACTGAAAAGGAGGCACTGGCAATTGTATGGGCATGTGAACACCTATATATGAACTTAATTGGAAAGCAATTCAAAATCATATCTGACCATAAGCCATTAGAGACCATTTACTCAGCCAAGTCGAATCCCAGTGCACGAATACAGAGATGGGTTTTAAGGTTACAACCATTTACCTTCAAAGTGATCTACAAACCAGGCAAAACCAACATTGCAGACTCACTGTCACGACTTTTAAATACAAAAAGGAAAACAGAGAAATCACAGATATCGGAGGACATTGACGACAGTATTTTAGCTATTATAGGAAAAAGTGCAGATGCAGTTACATTACAGCAAGTGGGAGAACACACAATGAAAGATGAAGAGCTCATTACCCTAAAGGATGCAATAGAAAAAAATAACTGGACCAAAAATCTCAAAAGGTATGAGTTAATAAAGGACGAGTTATGTGTGATAGACGAAATCATTCTCAGAGGAACAAGAATGATTATACCTAGGACATTAGTTCCCCAAATATTGGAAATTGGACACGAAGGGCACATAGCAGTCAACGGGATGAAAGCGAAATTGAGGACGAAAGTGTGGTGGAAAGCCATGAACAGTGACAATTGTGACATTGAGTATTGGGTTGATACCTGTGAGGGGTGTAGACTAGTGAGAAAAACCTCCCCAGAACCCATAGTATCAACGGAACTACCAACAAAGCCTTGGGAAACGGTAGCTATTGATTACTTGGGACCCTTGCCCTCGGGACATTATTTACTATTCATAGTGGACTATTACAGTAGATATTTTGAAGTGGAAATTACTAAACACCCTACAGCAGAAAACACAATTAAAGCTTTGAAATACATTATAGCTAGAGAAGGAGTGATGGATACAATTGTATGTGACAATGGACCAGCTTTCATAGACAAGAGTTTTAAGAGATTCTTACAGAAGAATGGAATAAACCTAAGACACACTACTCCATTATGGCCCCAAGCAAATGGTGAGGTGGAAAGACAGAACAGAAATGTGCTTCGAAGATTGAGGATAGCCCAAGCTCTAAAACTGGATTGGAACAAAGAACTTCTAACTTACCTAGCAGCTTATAGATCAACGCCTCACAGTACGACAGGAGAGTCACCTGCAAAACTATTTAGAGGACGAGACATAAAAACTAAACTACCGGAAATGAAACTGAAAATAGAATTTAAAGGAGATGAAGAGGTCAAAGATCAGGATAGGTATATGAAGCATGCGGCAAAAGAATATGCAGATAGGAGAAGACATGCCAAGCAATCAGATATTAGACCTGGAGATCATGTACTGGTCAAGCAAAAGAAGGAAAATAAGTTATCAACTACCTTTTCCCCTGAAAAGCACACTGTACTTTGGCGAAAAGGCAACACAATTGCGGCAGAATGCGAGGGTAAAATCATAACCAGAAATTCATCATTTTTTCAGAAAACAAAGGAAAGGGACATGTCAAGATTTGAAGTAAATGATAATAGAGATAGAGATCATTCAACAAACATAGAAAGAGAGGAGCTTGACAAGCAGAAAGGAGACAGGCAGTGTGGTCCAATGGCAGAAGACAAAGATATGCCAGAACCGGAACAAACTAGAGAGGAAACTTTGAGTGACCAAAATCAAAATAATGAAAGGCTGATAAAGCCACAGAGAGACAGGCGCATGCCTAATAAATATAAAGACTACATGCTGGGTTTGGTATTAGATTGTGTTAATTTTAATAAAAGACTTTGAAAGGCTGGGGTTACCTTCTTAGTATTAGTAAACAACTAAGTTTGATTATATACCATATTAAATTGTTGTGTACTTTTCACCTTACATTGATATAAATACACACTTTATATTTCTATTACAAAGACTTAACTTTGTAAGATTTGGAAATTCAAATAGCATTCTTTGTTTCAAATGATATGATTAGTTTGTAGATTATTAATCATTGTATGTTGTGAGTGTAATCTGGTGTTTGTTGCTTTTCATAAGGAAGAGAAGGGATGTAGGATTCGGTGTGGCAACACCAGGGTGACAGATGATTCGAGTTAGCATCTTAGTTATGGAGATTATTGTTAAATGTCACAGTATTAAATTATGATAATAAAAGAAGTCTCATCTTGAATAAGCAGTGTTTAATTTAACTAAGAAGATACTCGACACCACCGAACGTTCCTTTTCGTAGCAAAATATTGTAGTTGTAGTATTGTTTTTGTGAGTGTGGTAAATAGAGGATTAGTAGGAATACATAAGAGTTCAAGGAGATACATTAAGGCAGCACAATATGTGGTGAATACTGCTCTGCTGCAGCACGCCACACGGCTGCCAAGATGGAGGAAGCTATGATAGTTTCACTGAACACTATGCACAAGGAACTCCAAGAGAACACCTGCAAGTTAATTGAAGCACCATGTAGGCGTCTCGAAAAAGAGGTCCACCTATGCATTAAATAGTAACAAGATGCCTACATACAAAATCAAAACTTACACAAAGATTCAGCTTTAAGCGGAAGAGTTAAAAATTGGACTGGAAGCACTACAACCGCCTTCACCAAAGTGTTTGCAATACTAGATATTGTGTATGACAATATTCCTTTTTCTTTAGTTGAATAAATTCATTAGTTTCCGTAAGCACGCATTTTAATTTTCTCCAGTACCTAATAATTCAAAGTCAAAGTCAAAGTCAAAATATTTTATTCAGATTAGGCTTACAGGTAGCACTTATGAATGTCAAAAAATTTACCACCGGTTCGGAAAAACCTCTGATGAGAAGATACCGGCAAGAAACTCAACGAGGTGTAATTTTTTAAATAAATCAAAATTACAATGTTATTTTACATCTCAAATATTCAAAATTTTTACAATTTAACAATTTAACACAGCAGGTGTACAATCTTTGGAGCCAGGGATCGCCAATACAGATCGGGATCATTTCCAAACATCCTTGTCCAAGATATAGTCATTGATTTTATAATACGCCCGAGAAATTAATGTCTTCTTGACAATAGATTTAAATTTTGTATCATTTAGTTCAGTTATGTTTTTTGGAATTTTGTTGTAAAATCTTACACAATTTCCCATGAACGACTTATTGGTTTTAGCCAGTCTGTAAGTTGGAACTTTAAGCTTTCCTGTATTTCTAGTAGCCTTTGGCTTATCGACGTTGGTAGGGAAATTGCATGTATTTTTCCTAACGTACATGATTATTTCAAAGCATAAATTCGTTTAATAGAGTTCATTCCTCAATAAGCGCGGCTTGCGCCGCCGCTAACGTCTCGCCACAATGAGTGCCACCAATCAATTTGAGCGGCTCGTTGTGAACGAACTCCTCCCATTTCTGCAGCAGAAGCTGGATGTGATGGACGAGGGCTCCGCAGTTCAGATCTGCTCGACGAATTTTTCCGTCAGCGAGATTTGTGCTGCGAAACAGCTGCTCTGCCGCTCCTTCGAGTTGACCGGTACGTTTGTCCCTCACCGGAGAGGTGATGAGACCGGACAGAAGACCCTTCAGGACCTCATCAAGGTGCTGAAGGAAAAAGATCCTGAGGACGTGCCTTCGTTTGTGGCGTTGCAGCTAGCCAAGCTTACCAAATAATAGTAGGTACCAACTTGTTACTTCTTGATTGACTTTGGTTATGACTTCTACTTCTAAGCTGCATGATGGTTCCTGTGGCAGTATTTTCTCGAATTCTTTCTGTAATTTGCTGAGCAATTATGACTGTGTTGGCTATATCTCTCATTTCTTCATATAATAGTTTAGACGAATATGTGACAGGTCATTGTGCATATTAGCGACAAAAATATCTCTTATTAAGGATTTCTTTAGATCTCCAAATTCGCAATTATTGCTTTTATATTCCACTTCCGTGAGTAATTCGTCGATGCTTCCGGATTTTACTTGTTTTCTTGTGAAAAATGCGTACCGGCACATGGTTACGTTTTTCATCGGCTCGAAAAAATGATCAAATTTAGTTTTGACGTCGGCAAGCGTGGATGTCTCCATATTAATTTCGAATGAATTATACATTTCGAGGCCTTTATTCCCCATGGAATGCAAAAGAATCGCGATCTTCCGCCTCTCCGGAATACTGCACAGTCGCCAGCAAGTATATTTCTAATTGTTGCCACCAGTTATTCCACCGTTCAGCGTTATTATTATCTGGTGATAAGATAAGTTTCTCTAAATATGTACTGAAGCCTTGTGGGTGCTCGCTTATCTTGTGTTTTGTGTCTTCAGCAGTTTGTTCAGGCGCTATGGTAATGTTTTATTCTCTGCTGTGTCTGACGAAACGACGACTACTTCTGACACCATGTTACGATGGTGGCGAAATAGAAACGACGTTTAATATTAAGTGAATGAAGTCTTATAAAATACACAGTAGACATGCCTGGCGGCCATTACGAATCAGAGAGAGAGCATAGGCCGGAAGGGCGCAATTAATGTTGCTTATGTAACAACAACTATAAAGAAAATGATAGGAATCTTTAATGCCTTCCTTCAATCATGTAAGGTATTGCATTTTATTTTTATTTCTTCTTTTCTGAACTTTTAATTTCATGTTGCACTTTCGTGGTGTGGTGTTAACACGTTAAAGTCAAATAAGTGAATTTTTTTCTTGCTATTACATTCTAAATCAGTTGACTCTTGCGAGACAGAAAGTCGTCGTGGCCACCGGGGGCTCTGATGACACTTTCTACAGAAGAGAAAAAGCCACTCGTGGAATGCATTATAAAACTAAGTGAGTATGGTTTTCCTTTCACTGTCTTCGATCTTCGTCTTGTAATCAAGTCGTATTTATAAAAAATGGGCCAAAAGTTACTAAGGTCAAAGATAACTACCCAGATGTTGAGTGAGCAACAAGTTTTTAAAAACGAAATCCTATTTTATCACAGAGGTTTGAGACAAAAATAAAACGAAACAGAGCTGCCATTGACAAAAATTCAATTACTGCTTACACACAGGAATTAGAAAATTAATTAGATTAACATATTGATTAAGTCTTTTCCGTCTTTTCTGTTGCTTCGCTTTTATTCTGTAATAAGTAAATCGTTAAAAAATGGGTAAATTCGGAACGGAACGTAATAAAACGTAATAAAATATCGTTTATTGTCCCAGTGGGCACTTCAACTGGACCGCAAATGTCTGTGTGAATGATTTCTAATGCTCTAGTAGCTATTGACTAAAAGTTTGAAAGAAGTAGAGTTATTTTATATGGACCAGCATTGTTCTATTGTCCCACTAAAAGCGTTTTTCCCTTTTTCCGTACGGGTTAAATTTTTCGTCAAATTTCTTTATCAAGTCACAATTAACATTTACGAAAAGAATATTTACACACAATCTAAGGCACACTAATAAAATCAAACTGTTTAGATACAGAACTGGGTATGGTAAGAGGACTGTCCTATCTGAGGGTGTGCAGATGTTCAACAACCTACCCAAAGCTGTAAAAGAAAGTATCTATAAGTGTGTTAAACTAAGTTAAAAAAATACATCTATGATTGTATATACTAAGATATGTTGGAAGACATTATCTAATAGTTTTAATTTATTTTCTCATTTTAAGCGAACTTCTGGAATGTTCTTATGAGAATAAATTTCTTTAAAATGAAGTATTGTAGTGTAATGGCGGTTCTTTCTACCGGAAAAGAATTAAAGATGTCCAGGCCCTGATCGCCTATCAAGTTTAAAAATATAGCAACCTGACGTGATTGCGGTAAATCGTTTAAGTTGTTAGCCTCAATATAAATCTTAAATTTCTGTTTCCAAGAACGTCATTGTTCGGGGACCTGCCCGCCTATTTTAAGAGGCTTTATCGTACCAATTATATTGCTGCAGTCTTCTTTCATTTTCTTTTTTCGTTCGGTTTTTTCTATTTTTTCTTCCACGTCTGACACCATGTTTTATTGGGTTCTTGAATGATTGAGCTTTTTTTTTGAGCGGCCATGTTCTATTGCCATGTCACAGATAATGCAACATACAGGAGGAGGTCCTCCTGCGCCGTTGTCCCAGGAAGAGATAAACATTTTGGGGACACTTTGGGGACGATGGAATCAGCAACATTAGTAGGCTATGCAGACAGTCAAGAGTCTTCTTTTAGAAAGTTACTAGATATCAAAAACAACGTGAAAATTTGGACGAAAACGTAACATGTTTGAACAACCTCGCAGCAAGCAGTGATTTTCAAGCATTAAAAGAATCTTTAGTCAAAGACATGTTCATAATCGGCATAAAAAACGGTAATATCAAAGAAAGACTACTTCAAAAAACAGATATCAAGGATGTAAACGAAGCAGTACAAATTGCCAAGACAGTAATCAAACGAAAGATCCAAAAAGCTAGGCGGCGACGAATCAAGCCTTGTTCAAGCGGTTTCAAGACGTAACAATGAAAACTATAGGCCAGCAAGACATACATCGAGACCAAAACAAAGAAGTCCAGACTTGCCAGTCCAGAATGAATTGAATACGTCAAGTCCATCATCGCCTATAGAATTCAGAAATATGGCTATTTGTTTCGGCTGTGGCACTTTTTTTGGTCATTTGCTTCGAAAAATATTTGAAATTTCTGTCTCCAGAGCTTGCATATTGCTGGGTTTGCGCCATTTTCTTTGTTAAGGTTTAACGGTTTTAGATCGTTGGCTAATATGATGTTATGTACCTTATTTTGGTCCGGCATGTCGTTTATTTCTTTTGACAGGCTTCTTTATTGTTCTACACGACTTCTGACTCCATGTGCTGGGCGCGGGGAAGGAAGATTATATTTTATTTTAATTATAAATGAAACACAGCACTGGAGGAGCACACGTGGTTGCGTCCTATTCAATGTGGTTTTTTATTAGACCACAGTTTACCAGATAGTCAGAGGACTTTGTTCAGACCTCTGGAAGTAAGTGTCATTGTTTTTTCTTCTGTTTACAGAAAATGACAACATTGTTGAAACTCCAGAAGTACAGCACGAGGTAACAATTCAGGACTTCACAGCAAAAAGGACGAGGCAGAAGTCATACCTCAAGAAGAACAGGACGAAACCGCTTCTCTGGAGGAAGAGAAAATAAAGACCGTATTTTGGAAATTTTGGGAGCTCCAGAGCCTCAACAAAAAGGAGAAACCCTCCAAAAAGAAATTTAAGAGGTATAGGTTCAAATTTTAACAAAAGGTCTGAAAAAAGTCATAAAAGAGGAATTAATAAAAGGTAACCCTCCATTTGAAAACTCCAAAAAGAATGTTCCACCCAAACTTAACCCAGAGGTAAAAGCAGCGCTACAAGAATCATCAAAGAAAAAGATCAGATAATTGAAAACAGACAAAAACAAATTTCTACATCATTAGCTTGCTTCGGCTCAGCGCTCCAGATGTCTATTAAAGATATCAATAAAAGCTGGTGCGAACACGATGAAGGTAGCATCAGCATGGAGTATGTTGCTCATAATAAAGTATTCTGTAAGGAACAAGAACAGCAGCTATCAAAATATATCATAAGTTACGCGGAAATATATTTCGGCCTTCCTACAAAAGAGGTACGGAAGCTGGCGTGGGACTTGGGAGCTGACAACTAAATACACCATAAACATAAAGCGACCCGCTACTAGGGATGATAATGGGATGGCTGGTGAGGAGTAGTTCCGTTCATTGATAGAACTGTCTGTCCTCGTCACTGTCTGTTCGCGTAGCTCACGCTGCAAGCCTTTCAAGAGCTACAAGTTTTCACAAAACCAATGTGGAAGCTTTTTATAATAATTTGCGAACTGTTTTGGACAGACACGCATATAAGCCACAGGATATACCTATACAACGTCGAGCTAATGAAAGAGATTCATCGAAAAAAACAGCACAAGTGAAAATTCATCCACCTAATGAAAGAAGTTCATCGAAATGTCGAAATATACAGCACAAATGAAAATTCATCCACCTACCTAATGAAAGAGATTAATCGAAATATAGCCCACAAATTCAGAAAACCTCAAAAGATTGGATTTGACGCAAAGTCAATTTGATGAAAGCTTAAAATAGGTAGCACTTATCTCATTTATACTTTTAATTTCATCGCTCAAACCTTAAACAAATCTTTTTAATGATTCTGTAACCATTAAAAATACTTTTGAATAGTTACAGCTGGTACACTAACTGTTAGGGGACATCTCTAGTGGCAGCTGTTGTCGTCGAGATTCCCTCGCTTTTACTTGTCATGTCGATAACGTACAAATGTAGCATTATAACAATAATGTGATAATTACAATTAACAGTGACTTCTCATTGATAAACGATAAACATGATGTCAGGACCCCAATTCTCGGGTCATGCGAGACGCTATCTCGCATGCCACATACGTCAAAAATGACAGATTGCCTTGGGATTTGACAGTTATTCTCATGCGAGATGAATCTCGCATGAACCCAGAATAGGGGCCCAGGAGGCATGGAGTTTAAAGGAAATCTCGCAGACAACTTCAAACTTTTCAAGCAACGCTTGGAAATATTCCTTACCGCAAATGACATTGAAGGTTCTGCGGAGAAAAGAAAGATAAGTATATTACTTAATTGCATCGGTGAACCGGGCATCAACATTTACGACACTTTTTCACTCCAACAACGACAAAACGTTCTCAACAATAATCGAGAAATTCGAAAATTATTTTGCACCAAGGAGAAGCCTAACAATCCAAAGAAATGAAATCTTCACGATAACACAAGGCAATAGCAGGCTTGAGGAGACTTTCAAAAAGTAATAAATATTGGAAAATCTTGTGAATTCAAAGACATGAGAGAATTATCACTTTATTGTTATACTACATTTTCCAGTTGTACATTATCGACATGACAAGTAAAAGCGAGGGAATCTCGATGACAGCAGCTGTCACTAGAGATGTCCCCAAGCAATAACTAATTCTGAAATAATCAAAGCGAATAAAATTTAAGAAAATGAAGAGCGTGATAAAGATCCACCTTCATCTGAACCGCCAATATTTGTAAAACAAGAAAATTGTGCCGTTTTGCAGATATGATATGGTGGTACATTTTATGACATTCATAAGTTCTTCCTGTAAGCAGGAGGGTTCCACTCCGCACTATAGGTACGCTCGATCGCCTTGCCTATGTCATAGGCAAATCGCAGTACAGTAGGGGAAATATATTCACGTACCACCTTAGAACCCTATCGCAATGACGCGACGAGTTAAACGCCAAGCTATGTCATCCAAAATGTCATGCGTATGTCTCTTCGACTAGGTCCTACGGTGGTACGTGAATATATTTCCTTGACTGTACCTAGGCTGTCGGCTTGCCCCGCGCTCGCTTGCTCGCCCCCACCATGTCAGTGTAATTGAAAACGAATGCCGCGCAACCCTAAATTGTCGCCGGGAGTAGCGGGGGGAAGGCAGGCACGGGCGGCGCGTTCCTTTTGACTCGCGTCACCTGGCGCATGGTGCGTGTAATACGAACTTTTTGGGCGTGTTAATAAAGTTGGAATTCGTTTAATCGCGGTCGTAAAAGAGAAGTTTCTGTATGTTTAGTACTATTATTTATTCTGTGCTGTAAGCCTAATCTAAATGAAGATATTTTGACTTTGGCTTTGACTTTTATGTACCTTTTATTGAAAAATGTAGTGACATCAATGACAAAATATTTAGTGCTTTGTACTTGTATGCAACCGAAACTACATTTGACATACCTAATATAGGTATGTCAATTCCTGGAATAAAAAGAAAATTACAGATTTACAAAATAAATCACTTTAAGTAAATGTGGTGACTGGATCTAAGAATATTGACAAACTGGATTCGAAAAATGCTTCTCTGAAGCTTGTCAGTTTATTGAGAAAATCAGTTGATGATTTGCCAAAAAGATTTTAAAAATAAGAGTACCTAGCCAAAAAGAAAAGGATGTTTGATTATGAAGGCAGCGATCAAGCTATAAAGTTTGCTAAAAGCCGGTATGAAACAGATTTCTTTAATACCATGATTGATTCTGTGATGATAAGTAACATAGAATCGAGATTTATGTCTTTGAATGAACATTTTGTAAATTTTGGTTTTCTCTAGGACTTAAACAAGTCAACAAAAAATCTAAAAGACCAAATACTGAAAAACTGTCAGGATTTACAACACTGTCCTGCAAGGAGGTGGAAGCAGTGACTTCTAACCTTATGACTTGTATGAGGAGTTACAAAATAGGATCCCAAATTTTACCCAAGTCTATTAAAGACATGTAACATCTGCTCCTATATATTATGGAGAACGATTTTAAAGAAATTTACCCAAATGTTTACTTTGTCATTAGAATTTTCTTAAAAATACCTGTAAGACAATGGGTCAAGAAAGACTTTCAGCTTTAGAAGTTTTATCTATTGAAGCAGATATAGCGTTTAAGATAAATTACGAACCAATCATTAAGGAGTTCAGTAAAACCAAAAGTAGAAAATTTGTTTCTTTATTTTTTTCATTTTTGTCTAAATAATTATAAGTAAAAATTTAGGTTTGTTTCTTAATGATTAAAAAACTGTTTAATTTTAATTGACCTTTTATTTTATATTCCCTTCTTGCACCATCAGAGGGCCTTGTTAAATGAACCTAGCCCACATTTTCAGGTCTTGCGTCAACACTGCTTTACCCATTCCCTTGAAGTTTGAGTTAAAGAGGCTCTTCTATATCAGACATTGGCTGCATTATTATTATAATTACTATTAAATCTTTATTTCAAGTAACACGACCCATACAATAAATACCTTATAGACTAACATACATATAAAACAAACGCAATAAAACTATTTAAACTATTTTGGCTATTTAATTTTTTAACTATTTTTTATTATACTAGTTGTTTTCAATTGACTTCACATGACTTATGTTATTGACATAATCGAAAAATATAACTTTTAAAGTAATGCAATGACCACAACAAAACGCAGGAGATCTGATGTAACTATGATATTCTTTGTAACGAAATAGCGGATGCAGTTGACAAACCACAAGCAAATCTGGCTCAATACACATTTCTTAGAAACAAACATCCAGCCTTGGTAGCTAAAAGACCAATAAAAGTAACCAAATTCAAAGTGAAGACAGACCAGACACCAATCGAAGCCAATTATTTATTATTTTGTTCATGAACAATGTGAGAGATGCATTCGAGTCAAAATTCAACCGAGTTGTCATTCTTTATGGAACAAATGAAACGAAATTTGGAAAAACGGTAAATACTGACAATTCCTGTTTACCTTAGGAACCCAACAGTCCTGCCCTTAACAATATTCTGAAGGTGGGGAGTAGGTTAAGTCCAACTTTCCTCTTTAAGTGTATCAGACTTGCGGTTGCAGCTGTAAAGTTTTTAAAGCAGAACATGTTTGGAGAACTGTAAGGCATCAGTTCAGCTCTATTTTACAGTGTACGAAGTAGGATTTAGATGCAGTGGTTTTAAACTCTGATTTAAATTAACTTTAGAAAGAATACACTTTGACACCTTCCTTCACTCACTCTCGGTAGGCACCACCCACCACAGATTAGAGACATATCAAATCAAATGTCACTAACGTCAGTATCGGTCAGTTAAGCGGGCTACATACCTTCAGTTTATTTATGCAATTTAGCTGTATAGGTAAACTTTTCAGTTAAATCGAAAGGCAAAACTGAGAACTGTGCAGTTAAATTGAAAAAATATAAATAGATAAAACTGATAAATTTTGAACTTTTGAACAGTTTGTATATACAGTTTGAACTGTACCCATACTATATTTCAAGGATATTTTTTAGAGCTGTAACAGACGCCGCGATTTGGCAAACGCCGACTACCTAGGTACCTACTCCGTAAATACCTTGGACATAAGAGAAAAAACACTGTGGTATTATCAAACCGCGATTAGAATACAATTGCAGAGTAACGTCGGCGCTCTGTCATTTCATAAATATAGGAATGAAGCTTGACGCAAGTTATGAACTGACAGTGTGCTGACGGTATTCTCCAATTTTATTATACGTATTCTAATCGCGATTTGATAATGAATACCTACCAACCACCGCCGGGAAGCCGACCACGGCCAAATCGAAGCGTGAAACCGTTTCGACGGTCGAAGTCTGTTAAGTTTAAATAAAATAAACTCTGAAGGAAATATATATAAAGAGATCAAAATATAATAGTAAGGATTTATAGTGACTGTGTCAGTAGTGAACATTTTATAAACAGAATAGTTGCTAAGCGACGTTATTACCAAGCACCAAGTCCTAGGATTGGTGTAACCTTTTTTTCAACTACCAATATAATGTTGTTTTCTTCATTTTTCATTTTACAAAGTAGCTCTGCTTCGCCTAGAACTGCCATTTTATCTTCTGTGTAACTTATTAAATTTTTTGTTCGGCTTGATTTCAGACTTGCATTCGTTTTGTTCATTAAGTGTCTCGGTAACACGTTGCATTGTGCTCCTGTATATAGTTTGGCAATTAATTTCATATTACCAACTTGTATTTTTTCTGTCCAGTCTTTCTTTTCTGCGGCACTTAGTACTATGTCTGACATATGGTTACATTTGTCTATCTGCTGTCTGAGGCTCGTGTAGAAGATCTCGAATTTTTGACCTTCTTCCTGTCTTATCTCATTAAATTTAAATCGTTCAAACACCTCATTACTGTTTGGAGTTATATACTTCTCTATTTGTCATATTATCACCGAATAAATTTGACCATCAGTTTTGGAGATTTTAAATGATTGGATCACTTTTGTGGTCTCCGGTCCCATCATATTCCTAAGGAGTGACAATTTAATTTTGTCGCTAGCCTCATCCTGACCGATGCCAATCAGGTAATCTTCAAACATGCATTTCCACGCCTTCCAATCGGATGCTGCCGCCTCTGACCGCACGTCGAAATTAGGAGGCAATTTAACCGGATTATTCTCCATGCCGAACGCCGTATAATTGTCTTATACTTTACAATCACCAATTGTTTAATCTTGAAACCGCACGTAAACTTAATGTGTTGCCGACTGTGCCATGTTTTATTATAATTTTTTGAATGCAATAAAACATTAAACTTAGAAGGTTTCAACTTTATTTAATATAATCAAAACAAGGTTACAAGACATACAAAGAATAAGCTTTTTTTTTATGGCAATTGTCCGAAGATATTTCTGCCAGCGTCACGTCAATTTGCAATGAAAAAAAAAACCGAGGAAAAACAATTTGGAGAATAAGCCAGATCAGCGTTAAACAAGTCATGTAGTAGGTATTAGTATATTATTATTAGCAAGACAATCACAACTACAGGGTTAGCAGATAAGTATGGATTACAGTTTAATTTTATTTCCTTTACAAAAAATAGCAATTAGATTATATGCCAGCATATAATCAGCTGACAGTAGACTAGGCATATGTGTGGGCAGTGGCACTCCTTCGGACACTAATCCAGCATAAAATTGGTCACGATTATTGTTAACGAGTGGACTGTATAAACTACGCTTGGTGCTATGCTATGATGGAAACACAACTTACAGAGTTTAAAAAGGCTTTTATTCAGCACAAATACACGTTCACTCCGCCTTATGGGAACCTGACAGACCAACTGCCAGGCGGAGTGGAAAACAAAACTATATAAATTCAAAAGTATTAACATTTTTAAAGAATATTGATTTAAAGGAGGCCGTGTGGCAGTCAGTCGCCAACAATTAGTCGAGGCCGCACTCACAGATCGAGGGATCCCGAACCCTGAGTTTAGCCAGGTGGACGGGACTACTGCAGTGACCGAGTCGCATCCTGATAATAGAAGAGGTTGCAACCTTGCTCAGACGTATCCTGGCAAACCAAGGTTTATGAGGAATCTCAGGTTGCAAGCATAGACTTATTATTTCTCTTTCTACGGTTGCAAGTTAAAGAATAAGCTGTCATCTTGACATCTAGTTATTTTTTTTAAAACATGTTTCGTTTCACTCATAAATCAGAGAGTGTGGATTAATATGTAAGAGAATTATATGTCTCGGCAGATTTATGTAACTTCAAAGAATTTAAAGAGGAAATGATAAGGGATCAGATAGTTGTTGGTGTGGCGAGTAAGATGGCGAGAGAAAAAATGCTGTTGAATGTTTCTCTAACACTGGAAGAAGCCATTCAGGTAGCAAAGAATGTGGAAGATTTTGAAGTTAGAGGGACTTTTGTTGGAGAGGGAGACAGCGAAGAAATAAATAAAGTACAGGACAATACCAAGGTTGAGAAGCAATGTTGGTTTTGTGGAAGACAAATGCATAAAACCTGACAGCAGTGCCCAGCTCTTCATGCAAGATGCTTGAAGTGTAGAAAAACAGGGCACTTTGCAAGGTGTTGCAAAGGAGGAAGCATTAATATTACAAAAGATGAGGAATCGTCTGGCAGCGGCTTTAAGGTGTGTTTGGTGAACGGAAATAAATATAAAATAAAAATAGAGGTTCATAGAGAAGGAAAAATTAAATGTGATATTTTTAATTGACACAGGAGCAGATATAGTAGCTATTCCAGAGGAGCTTGTGGCTAATCTAGCCAGCTTGGAGCCATGTTCGATAAACATCAGCGGACCAGATGCGACAAGGTTGATTGTTAAAGGTAAATTTAAACATGTTTTGAGGTATGAGGGTGGACAATACTGTGGGGATGTTTATGTTGTAAAAAATTTAAATACTCCTATTTTGGGTGTACCAGCATTAGAAGCCATGAAAATCATTCAAATAAAGGGTATCAATAATGTAGATAAAGAAAGTACTGTCAATGTCCAAAAAGAATTTCCTAAGCTTTTTGACGAATTAGGTGTTTTTAAAGAACCATTCAATATTCAATAAATAGATCCGAGTAAAAGTTATGTTCAGTGTACTCCTAGAGTTTTGCCAATACCATTATTAGACAAAGTGAATTAAGAGTTGGATAGACTATGTAAGTTAGGAGTAATGACAAGACTTGAAGACCCTACTCAGTATGTTTCTCCCATTGTGGTGGTCCCAAAAGAAGCAAATGCAGTCAGACTATGTGGTGATTATACTGAACTTAACAAAAACATTCTGAGGCCGATTTTTCCGATACCGAAAGTTGAGGTCACTTTAGCTTTGCTCAAAGGGTCGAATTTTTTTACAAAATTGGATGCCACTGCAGGTTTTCATCAAATACGCCTTACGGAAGAATCAGCCAAGTTAACAACAATAATAACTCCTTTTGGACGTTATATGTATACTAGGTTACCATTTGGTCTTAACTGTGCCCCAGAATATTTTTCAATTAAATTTTCTTAATTATTTGAAGGGATAAAAGGCGTAGTTACTCATGTCGATGATATATTAGTATATGCACACACAATCGAAGAACATGACAGCATTTTGAGACAAGTGTTACACAGATTAAATGAAAAGGGCATAACTATAAATAGAAGTAAGTGTGTGTTTGGGGTTAGAGAGGTACACTACTTAGGACATATCACAAATGCGGAAGGTATTCGAGTGGATTCAAAAAGAATAGAAGCTATTACTAATTTCGAAGTTCCTAAGACAAAAAAACAGGTCATGCAGTTTCTAGGAATGATCAATTATGTAGGTAGATTTATCCAAAATAAAACAGAACTGCTACATCCTTTATATATGCTTTTAAAAAAAGATAATGTTTTCTTGTGGGATCATCAACAACTGACAGCGTTTGAAAAAGTAAAAGAAAAGTTGCATCAATCTCCAGTACTAGCACATTATAACCCTAAATGCAAAATTATTATAACTGCTGACAGTAGATCATTTGGATTGGGTGCTACGTTGATGCAGGAAAATGAGGATAATAGTAGGAATATAGTGTCATATGCAAGCAGAACATTAACTGATACAGAGAAAAGATATTCATAAATTGAAAAGAATGCTTGGCGTTAACTTGGGCAGTAGAAAGGTTTAAGGATTATGTATATGGCATTAAAATAACTTTAGAAACTGATCACAAGCCTTTAGTACAGATTTTGCAGACTAAACACATAGATGAATTAACACCAAGACTGATGTCATTTCGAATGAGACTTACACAATTCAATTATACAGTGTGTTACATCCCAGGGAAAAAAATAATTGTTCCTGATGCTTTGTCGAGAAACACTATATTAAATGATTGTAAGGGGATACCTGAGGATAGTTCAGATTTGTACATCAACTCTGATTTAAAAAATATTCCTCTTAATGAACAGCTTTTAGCCAATATTAAACAAGAACAAGGTAAATGTGCATTGCGTAAAACATTAATGGAGTTTTGTCAAACTAATTGGCCAAATCAATCTAAACTGACACCACAGTTGAAGCAATATTATCAGTATAGATTTGATCTGTGTGTAGTGAATATTGACACAGCAGACTACACTAGCGGTCAAATAATACGGGTCAGTACGAAAAACTAGAATATCTCCCAAAATAATAGAGTAGCGACAGGGATGAAACTGTATGTTGTAGACAATTTTATAGTTAATAAAACAATATCCAACGTTGAAAACGTTATTCGTTTATTTATTAAAATTACATAAGAAACAAAATGTCATCAATTTTGCGATGAAAAATTAAAAGACGGCACCTCACATAACACACAAAAACGAACTTTAAAGCCAAATTAATACTTTGTATTGCCTCCATGGGCCCTTCTTACAGCTGTCAGATGATTAGGCATGCTGTTTATTGAGTTTCTTATGCGATGTCGCGGGATATTGGTCCATTCTTTCATTAACGCATGTTTCAGGTCTCTAAGTGTATCTGGGGCAGGGTTCCGTTTTCTTATGCACCTTCTAAGCTCGTCCCAAGCGTGCTCAATCGGATTTAAGTCCGGGCTTCTCGAGGGCTAGTCCATGCAATTGATGCCAACGTCCTAAAAATACTCATTTACAATTTGAGCTGTATGTGGCCTAGCGTTGTCATGCATGAATATGGAATTTTCACCCCTAATCATTAGGTATGGGCCAACATGGTCATTATGGATCTCTTCTACATATCTTACACTATTTAGCGTACCAATTTCTATCAGCACTAACTCCGTGTGACTCTCTGAAGAGATTCCAGCCCAAACCATAACAGATCCACAGCCGAACGATACTTTTTCCTCAAAACAAGTTGGAATGAAACGTTCCCCTGGCTGTCGATAAACTTTTGGCTGCCCATCATGTGCATAGAGCATAAATCTGGATTCGTCAGAAAACATTACACTTGCCCATTCTTCGTCTCCCCATTGTGCACGTTTGCGGGCGTAACGTGAACTTGCTACTCGATGTTCCCTTTCAAGTTTTGGGCCTTTTGCGGGTCTACGTGGGGTCCAATTAGCTTCTTGGAGCCGCCGCCTGTCAGTTCGATCGCTTACGTCGTCTCTTCAGGTCTCTCGAAGTTGATTTGTTACTTCAACTGCCGTGAGATGTCGATTTCGGAGCATAGTCGTAACAATAAATCGATCCTCTCGAGCCGTAGTACATCTCGGCCTGCCGGTTCTTGGTCTTCTTACGTTTAGCCCAGTTTCTCGGTAACGTTGAACGACTCCCTGCACCGTAGAAAGTGACACGCCAGTTACTCTCGCTGTACTTCTCTGACTTCTGCCTTCTTATAGCAAAGTGACGATACGTGTACATTCATCTTGTGTTAGCGATACGATAGTAATTCAATAATGACCGTGAAAGACAGCAATGACTGCCTTTTATCATTTTGATTTGACAGATTGAAAGAAAAAGCGAGAAAACAAGCAAGAGTAAAACAAGCGTGATTTGAATTTATTACCAAATTCGAGTTTTTCTTTGTTTTTTTTCCAATTACGTTGTATAATATTTAAGGTATTATATCATACGATATTAAAATTCTCTTTAATATAAAGTTACTTTCATGCATGTACCATTATTAATTTGGAAGATACAGAGGATTTTGTCACTGACCCGTTTTATTTGACCGCGAGTGTAGGTGTAGTGGCAGGGAACACAAAGAAAATAAGATCTGGTATTTGATATGGAGCTTTATTCCAATCCAATTATAGTATTTACATACATGAAATGCATACACACAATGAGATGTAAAAAGGAAGATATATATATTCGCTGTATGAACGTCGATCGACATAAGTAGCGAGACTAGGGGGCCTAGCACGCTAGCTTTTATCGATGACATAAAGCATTTATCCCGTTCTAACCAGTATGCGTGTGCGAAAGGGACGAATGCTTTATGTCAGCGATAAACGCTAATGTGATAGAGGGGCTGAGCAACAAAGCGGAGAAGGAAATCCATAAACGACAGATGAGCTGTCAATGTTACTCGTACAGAAAAAGTACCAGTGATGCCACACATTTAATCATACCAACAACATTACAATTAGATAAGTTAAATAAAATACATGAAGGTCATGTGGGAATAAATAAATGTAGAAATAGGGCTAAACAAACAATGTGGTGGTTAGGTATGGCTACACAGATTGAAAAATTGATTCAGAGCTGGATTCTTAGGCGGGAATTTGAACGAGGCGGTAGATTTGAAACTTCTTGTGTAAATTTATTGAAAAAAAAAATATTGTACATAACTACATCCTAATAATTACAAGTGTAAATTTTGCTGTAAATATGGGCATAAACGATGTCCCCGGAGGGGGCTCCGGGGAACCTACTCGGAAAAGGACAATGACTGGTAAGAACGAAAGCGGCGGGAGCGTGAGTGAAAACCCTTTTTCTCCGTATCTTAAGCCAGGTTACAAAAGACTTTACCCGGAGCTGTGCTCACACGGAATTTAAGGTGTTTGTGGAAAACATTGTGAAAGAAAACTTGGGCAACAAAAGTCCCATTTATTTAAATCACATCTTCTCCAACGAAGTTAAGGGAGTTGTTCTTAGATGTTCTGAGTGGTGTGGAAGTGAACGGAGAGAGGCGCAGGTAAATCAAATGCTTAAATTTTCAGTATTGGCCATTAATTAAAGAAATGTACATAGGGCTTTTCGTAAGAAAAAAAGACTTACATCGTGTAAAAATAAAATAGCGTCCGGCCACGGCGATGGCTGTTACAGGAAGGGGCTCGTCACAACAGTGTTGCTACACACAAAAGTGTGGTCGTTAAAATAAAGAATACTTAAGGCACAAACACACAACCCAATACTTCCCCTTTTGCCTTATAGTATTTAAACAATCAAAAAAAATGTTTTACACTAATTTTAGTATACATTCAGTCAATATCTACTATGTAGAGACAATAGGCGTTATTCGAATAAAAACAATTTAAAAATGTATATGTCAATCTACACTGTAGAGTCAGTAGTCATTACTTTTAAACAATTATATGCAAATATAAAATATAACATCAGTCTAGTATGTAGATATAGAGTCAACAGTAGTCATTCGAATATTCATTCTCTTAACAAAGTCACAATGTTTCTGTTTACACAAGGGCCTAGTCAAAACATCAGCTATGATTTTATCAGTCGAAAGATAGTTCACTAGTATAGAGTCACTCCTAATTAAATCTTTTACAAAGTGATATCGTATATCGATATGTTTTGTACGTTTATGACAAAATTCTTTACATTCTAAAAGCTTCTGAGCACTCTGGTTGTCATTATGGACAGTACAAGAAATTTTCTGACCTATTATTTCAGTAAGCAAATTCTTTACAAAGCAAATGTCTTTACACACGTCACCTATAGCTAGGTATTCTGCCTCTGTACTAGAGTCACTAGAGATAAGTCCAAAGGTACATTATGTCTGGACCAGTCAGAGTACATCAAAAAACTGTTAATAAAATTTAATATGCAAAACTGTAAACCGGTAGCGACACCTATGGTTCTAAATTGCAAACTGACTGTACCTAAAAGTGAAAATGCTTGTGTTAAGGACGAGAGCTATAATTATAGACAACTTATAGGCAGTCTCATGTACCTATCTGTATGTACTAGACCAGACATAACTATGCGAAAGTTATGTCTAGCCGCGTTACTCAGTAGATGGGTGGTCACCAGAACTTGTTCTCCGACACCATAGCTAGGGGCAGCTCTTCGACTGCCATTTGCGACGTCTTTTTTTTCCCCTGTTGCCAGTCAGCTTGTTCTCTTACCTCATGCAGATTAGTTATGAATCGACGCAAGAATGGAGTGATCTGAGGCAGGAAGTTTTACTTGTCCAGAATTGCTCTCAGATCTTGCTGCGCATCGAAAGGAGTCCTCATCTCCCTCGCAAACATCAGGTAAGCAGGAGAACAATTCGCTGAGTTCATAGCAAACCTTACCTCCGGCAGGAAGTTCGGCCACGAGCGATGTTCATTCCTCACAAGAATAGAGAGCTGCACCTTGAGGTCCCTATTCTTACGATCAGCCGGATTCGCTTCTGGATGATAAAGTGATATCAGATTATGTTTGATTCCAAGCAAATAAAAGCACTGCTGCATCGTAGCTGAAGTAAATTGAGAGAAATTGATTAACAATGCGGCGCGGAAAACCGTATCTGAGAAAATATTCATTGATGAGTACAGGAGCAGCAATAAAAAAGCTTCTTCTGAAATTTTACGCTTAGGGCATTGCTGTTTATTTTTTGTGTTCACTGCATTCCTGGACAATGTGGTAAAAGCTTTAATAGGATTTGAAATATTTAGTATCTCCTCGGAATGTTTTGGGCAGTAAGTAACCTAAGATCTGTTGGCTATGTCAAAGGTATAACTGAGAGACCATGCGTGATACTTGCAGTGAACTCTGGGCTGCCTGTGATGAAAGGACTGGTTTGGTTTATCGTGACATTTAACATACTCTTCTTCTTCTTAGTCGTTAAACTCTGGGCAGAGTGGTCGTGGTCGTTGTTTCAGGGTTGATGGCACGCTTCACAATTCGTCGCCATTCCTCTCTGACTGCTGCTTTCCTGGTGCACGCATGAAGGGGGTCATTCAAAGCTGCCCTAATCTGGTCCGTCCATCTTATAGGTGATCTGCCGCGTGCTCTAGTGCCCTCCACCTTACCCTTATCCTGAAATATTTAACATACAATCCCTGTCAAGCCTTGGTTCTCAAAAATGTCACTCTCTAAGCCGACAAGTAGCATGGTATTGATATCCCACAGCCCGCGGGAGACTGGGCACTATGCGTGTGGGAAACTAATCCTTTTAGTTATTTGAGTGCAATTGAAAAGCGGACTGTAAATTTAATGCTGTAATTTTTTTTCTTTAACAAAGAATCCAAGGAATAATGTAATAATAAAAAATAGGCGCTTGCGGTCGCGGCCAAAAGGAAAAGTTCTACCCAAAAAAAGATGGCGCGAGCGCTTGCCACCTCGCGCGTTGTTGCCCTCTCTCCCGCGGCATACGATGCATAGACAATGCGCTACATGTTTTTATGTATCTCCTACGGCAATATTTATTATTAGGTACTACTAGGTAATTTTGTTAGTTAATGTATTAAATGTGCACACTACTTACAGTTGTAACGTTACCTATCATTAAAGATGTGTCAGTGCTGTTCAAAAGATGTCTTACAATTGTGCGATAATCTGCTAAAGGAATTGGTTTGTCAGTTGTCACCAAATCAGCTGCGTAAATTATGAGCATTAATTAGTAACGTCTGCATTGCGTTGATGCCAAATTTTTTTGTACCACCTTAATGTTTTATTTGTGTTAAAACATTTTAGTGTTTAAAAACAAAATAAATATAATATCTCAAAACTAAAAATGACACAAAACTTAAAAAAACTAATATAAACCAAAGTAAAAATACATAACAAATAACAACGAATTCTGCGTGACTTAAAACAAGAACATGATTTAAAATTAATAAAAACTATACAAAAATATTATTCCCTATCTGTATTGTGGACGGGCACAAACGTTCCCATTATGCCAGCATTTTTATTCGTTCATTACTTTCATATGTCCTTTCTCTCTCCACATCTATGACCATAGCCTCGGTTCTGTCTTGATTGGTTTCACCTTCCTCTGCTGTTTCGTTTTTATCTGTTGGGTAGTAAGGGTGAAAACAAAAGGACTTACAGTCTTACACCTTATTTCTGCATCAATCAGGAGCCTGATGACCATACTTTATTCCAACATGAATGTAAACAATAAACATTGTCAACTCAACTCAGCCTGACCACAGATTAGATATAGTAGTAGTGAGCCTGACAGCCTCTCATTTTACCACAGATACAATAGCAGAGCATAGACTGCATCGTCAACGCAAATCGATTAAAAGTAACAATTGATTGATTAATTTGTATGTCTATACCAACGATATTATAATGCATGGATGTACAATGTCATACTAAATGTCAGCCGAAAAACGGCCCGACAAATGAGAATAGGTTGACGCTTGGTTGACGCCAATGTTCAAAATGTACACTCTTAATTAATTTTTTATATTTTCTTTAATTTCAACCTTACTACGACGCCATACTGTATAAAATTGTATAAAATTATCATTTATAAAGTTTTGTTGCAAATAGGTTTTTTTATTATTGCATTTCTAAAAATATGTCTGGCAGCTTGAACTTATAAAAAAAACATTGGCATTGAAATGGCGGTTGTCTTGTCACAATGAACAGAGACTAATAGAGTCGCAGTTCTCCTAATTCAACAATTAAATATTATTATTTTAGATACTTGTAGAAACTATTATTAGTTTTTATTTTATTAATAAAATAATGACAATTGAATGTACTTTGAAGCATAAACCTAATTAAAAACCACCACAAATACCATTGAAATGAAAGAATGAATGTTTGTGTGTTTATTACACATAAATGACTACCCACCTACTGACTCGAAATTTGGTAGCTGGATAGCTTTTGTTTTGGATGACCAAACTTTTTTTTTACGGTTTACCACCATTTCAATTAACATTGTCAGTTATGGAGATAAAACATGGTTTTGCTAAGTTTCTTCATAGCATGGAGAGTCTGCAGCACAAGTCTGAAAAATACCCTGAGGCTCATGAGCTCAGATACAACACGACCACGAGTGAAATGATGGTTTTTGAGGCTGGTAAGAGGACATTTTCCAAACTTCCGGCAATAACCCAGCCTGCATTTCGCTTAACTTTAAGTATCTACGCCACTTCGTCACTAAACATCTGATTGTATACTTTTGTATTTAAAATTAAGTAATACCTGTTTCAGCAATTTTTTCAAATCGCTTTCAGAAAAGCAAAAAAGTGAAATTAGGGTTTAAAAATACTTAACTTCATAAAGCTTATAAATGCAATGAAGTCCATTCGTCTTTACTGAAACACAACACTTTAGTCCTATTTCTGTTAATATTCCAAAATTGTATTTTCTAATTGATTCCAAATGTTACAAGTCCCAAAAACTTTATTAGGACTCTGTTATATTTTCCGAATATTTTTCAAAATGAAAGCAAAAAAAATTGGTTGAGCTAGGTAAAATTAGGTAGGTAAAATTCTTGATTACTAATTTTAACATTCCTAATTTTCTACTAAACGTGAATTGGGGCATATGGAAAACAGTAAAATCAGGCATTTAATAAGAATTTGCATGAATATAAAATTAACATCCAAGCGGCTCTATAGTTTCTTTGTTCTGAATCTTTCAATCATTGATATGGTAATTTAATTCGAATATAAATGAAAGACTGAGCAATTAATTACTTCTGAATTATAACACAATAGATTACTTACTGAAAATACGATATTCCATCCTTTCTTTTGGCTTTGCTACTGTAATTTTTACATGTTTTCACAGTGCAGTATGGCATTTTGACAGACGCGCCGTCGCACGGAAACTGACAGCACAATTCGCACCTTTAGAATTAAAGCGACTCATTTCTGAATAATACACGTCTCAAAATTTCACCTTATGTAAAAGACATAGGGTTTAATTTTGGGAAATGTCATATTCAGAATTAAGTCGCTTTAATTCTAAAGGGGCGAATTACTCCTCTTTTTACTCCTCTTTCGATAAGGCCATTTTTTAAACACTGACTAGAAGTCCATTACTTATAGGTCAGTGGTCTATACCATGAATTAAAGCTAAGGTATTAGTTAATATCGATATTACAATTAAATGGATTACTTTTAAATTATAAACTATAAATTCACGACAATTCGTGACATTTGTGTTTACAAATATAATAAGACATCATTTGATCATGTCTGTAACACATATGAATTTATTATAAGCTAAAACACAGAATGGTTTTCGAGTAATGAATTTATTATTAGCTAAATCACAGAATGGTTTTCGGGTAATTTGCGTCAATGGCTGGATGTTCCGATGATGTCATTAACAATTCCCGTCGGTCTTTTCATTTTGTGTCTGTTTGGTGGCAACACCAAAGTCTATAAAAAATGTTATATATGTTATCTGTGCAATGACTAGAAGAAACGGAAAAAAAGAAATAAATCACTTGTGGATCCCAGCACATGTTTTAATTATAAAAACACATCAAAATGCCAAACATGGTGTCAGGATACCTTCCTCCGCTCCCAAAAATGGAGTTTAAAGGAAATTTGTCCAAAAACTACAAGGAATGGATTCAAAGGTACGAAATATACATAACCGCTAACGGTCTCGACGACGCTACTGCAAAGCGAAAAATTAACATTTTACTAAACTTCATTGGACAGAAGGGCCAGAAGCATAGTTCTTCCCGATATAAACTAACTCAGCCTTGCTCTGTTTTCCTCATACTCCTGTATCCACTTTCTAAACTCTTCACTATCAATCATTATTTTGGTGAAAATAACCCGTGATTATTAGGAATTGATTGACAAGCAATGTCTGCGACTATGAAATTAATTTTTTGTTCACAATTATTAATAATACCTACAATTTAAGATACAACTCCCTTTTATAGCTATTTTGCCACCATTATATGCAATCAAGTTAGTTGAACAAGGCTTCAAATTTCTTGAGATAGATTAAGTCGACAAAATATTTCATATGAAATACAATTTGCTTTGGCACCCGTGTCAACTAAGAACGATATATTGTTTTCATTAATTTTTACATCAATTAACCAATAACCACTGACTGGATTTTATAGCTGACACTGAAGTATTGTTTTCATTTATTTCCAGATTACCTATAAATAAATCTTCACTTGTTACATCATTGATATTGACTTGTTTACCTGAAATATTATTGTACTCATACTATTGTAATCAAAATTATTATTATTTTTTTCTTTTTTTTGTACTTGTTTTACATTCAAATTAAATTTAAAATGCTAAATTAACGATAAGGCGTTGGAATGTGGCTGGTGCGTTGCGTAACCCGAATGGCATTCTTTGAAATATAAATATTCCGAAGGGCGTAATGAATCCAGTCTTTAGTCTGTCCTTTTCTCTCGAACACTTATTTGCCAGTACCCAGCCTTGAGATCCAGAGTAGTCATAAATTTGGTTGGTTTCGCGGCGTGTAGCAAATCATCCACTCTCGGGATTGGATACGGGTCCGGTACGGTGATAGCATTTAATCTGCGGTAATCAACACATACCCGTGTCTCACCGTTCGCCTTGGGTACAAGCACTACCGGTGCTGTCCAAGGAGTTTGCTGAGGTTGTATGATATCCTCTTGGAGCATCTTATTAAGTTCTTTCTTCAGAAGCTCCCTTTTTGGCGCCGAAAGTCAATAAGGCGGCACAGCAACTGTCGCTGATCCGAAGTGTTTATATGATGCTCGATATCTTTAACTGGATCCAGTTTTGGTATAAATACGTCTTCATATTGTTCCAAGAACTGGTGCAGTAATCCCTCTTGCTTCGCATCTAACCCGCTGGATAAGCTGATATCGAAAGAATTGATACCCAATATTTCCACCGTACTGTACCGTCCCGGGAAACAGGCCCTGAGAGCGCGGAGACAAGGACGTGCTAATTCCAAAGCAGATGAGGTATCAATTTATTTGAGTAATCCTGTTTGTCCCTTAAAATCCAATCCATTGGAAGAATGGGAAGATAAAAAACTAGTTTTTCCAGCACAATATAGACAGGCAATAATGTATTTGCATATAGTTGGTACCTCTGTACCTTGCGAGAGGTTATTTTCTAAGGCTGGCGCGACAGTGACTGCTGCCAGAAATCGTTTAACCGGAAAACATCTGGAAAAATTATTGTTTTTAGGGAGTACATCCAAAACTGTTTTTTTTTTCGTAACATTTTTTTGTATTTTATTTCAATAAATGCTTAGACCATACCATGTACTTTTACTGTTGTTCTTAATTTGCCTCTAACGGTCTGCGCAGTTGAGGGATTTTTAGTTTGCGTACTAGAAATCCCCCGTCTGTTCGGGCCATACATAAAACTTCCTACGAAAAAACTGACCGATACGATACTTTTTGTTCGATACCGGGTAGGTATCGATACTTCATCACCGATACGGTATCGAGTAAAAGTATCGATACCCAGATGGTATCGTTTCATGCCTACAAGCTGATAGTGGAAACGCTCCGCCTATACTAACGAAACCTATACTTGTCGTCACGCGGAGTGGCCGCACTGTAAAAAAATCGGTAAGATTATGTGATGACTAAACGAAACAAATCTAGTGCAAGATTAAGTTCACTAGGTTGCGTATTTAGCAAATAAGATTAAAGCATATTTGTCTTTAAGCCTTTTTTTTCTTGTGTTTATCGTGTTTTAATTTGTATATAAAATAGAAACGAACTTTTTGTACTGCATCAGAAACAATCAGACTCAACACCTAACTATGGGTAACTACGGTAGTAAGAAAGATTCGGACAACACCGATAACTTCAACACCGTCACAGCACAAGCATCTATCAATGTAGCCGGATTAGCTACACAGCTAAATACTTTTTATCTACACATATATCATAAATGCTCTATAATGCATTCAAAAACCGTAGGCAATGACCAGCATTATGATGGAGTGGCAGAGCTATTTGGAACGGAGTGGTGGCGTAGAAAATAAAATTCAATATTGCGTTGTACATTCGTGTGTATTGATCCAGTGCACAAGAGAGAAGGAAGCAGTAATTTTTTTAATATAAAATGAATCTATGGTAACAATATAGACAATATTATAGACTTATAGAGTATGTGAAGGGTGGCCATTCACTACCAGATAATTTAGGGCATTCCCATACATTAACACTTCCCCTCACACTTCACATAATCAAGTAAACACTTTACATTCGACTCTACATTTTGATCCTACATGCTCTATCATCTTAACATTCTCAAGACTACATGTTTAAAGAAACTATACATTAAGACTCTACATGCTCAAAAAAAAACTACATTAAGACTCTACATGCTCAAAGAAACTTTACATTAAGACTCTATATGCTCAAAGACTTAACAGACATGTTCCTTAAACATAATTTATTCATAAAGCCAAAATGCTTAGGACCAGGCAGAGGTTTGGTGAGGATATCTGCTACCATACTTTCAGTAGGCAAGTACTTTGTCACAATGTTACGCTTTTTGACTACATCTTTAATAAAATGGTATCTCAAGTCAATATGCTTTGTTTTCTTATGACAATATTCCCGTATCTCTAGAAGTCTCAAAGCACTCTGGTTATCACTATATAGCTTAGAACACATATGTTTGTCAAAAAATTCTTTCATGAAATTTCTAACAAAACAAAGTTCGCGGCAAGCATCACCTAGCGCCAAATACTCGGCCTCTGTGCTTGATAGAGCAACACAACGTTGCTTTCGAGATTCCCAGTTAACAATGGAGTTGCCTATCTTAATTACAAAGCCACTGTAAGACTTTCTATCAGAATCATTAGCCCAGTCGGCATCTGCAAATACTGAAATGTTAAAATTACCACTTTTAATAAATACAAGACAATAATCAATTGTCCCAATTAAATATCGCAGAATGCGTTTTGCTGCTTGCCAATGATCCTTAGTGAAACAGGTGCTATACTGGCTTAGTTGCGACAAGGCAAAAGAAATGTCAGGTCTAGTGCACACCGATAAATACATGAGACACCCAATTAATTCTCTGTATGGATATATATTCTCTGACAAACAATCTTTATCACTTTTGGGTTTCTCAAGTTTACAATTAAGTGCCATAGGACTAGAAACACTCTTACAGTTAGACATATGGAATTTTGAAAGTAACTTTCTAATATAATCAGATTGAGATAAAGTTAATAATCCAGAATTTAAGTTCCTTGTCACTTTAATTCCTAAACAATTTTTGAGTGAGCCTAACTGCTTAGAGTCAAATTCAGATTTCAACAATTTACACAAGCTTTCCTTTTCGCTACTGTTATTCCAAAAAATGTAAAAATCATCGACGTAAAGTGCAATAATTGTTAAACTAATACCTGACTTTTTGGTATAAATGCAAGGTTCACATTGACACTGCACATATCCATTGTTAGTTAATACATTATGAACTTCACAATTCCAGACCCTGCTGGCCTGTTTAAGACCGTAAATGCTTTTATTTAGTAAACAGACTTTATCATTATCGTTAGTGAAACCTACTGGTTGTTCCATGTAGATCTTTTCAGACAGATCCCCATGCAAAAATGCTGTAGTTACATCAACATGCTCCATTTGCAAATCTAACTCATTAGCAATACAAAATAATAAACGCATTGTTGAATGGCGTACCACAGGTGAAAAGGTTTCATCATAGTCTATTCCCTGCCTTTGTGAGAAACCACGAGCCACTAATCGAGCTTTATATTTTAATGAGTTAACATCATTTTTTATTTTGAACACCCATTTACTTTTAATTACATTCTGGTTCAAAGGTCTATCTACAAGAGTCCACACATTATTGCCTAAGAGGGAATTATATTCAGACTGCATTGCGGACAGCCATTCGGCCTTATATGGACTGGACATAGCCTCATCGTATGATGTCGGTTCATCATAAATATACTTATGGGTACAAGTTAACATAGAAGAATTCGATAGATCGAAGTCATCATACCTCAGTGGTTTCTTGTATCTCGTGCTACGTACGGGACGTTCGCTGATCGTGACAGGCTCTGGCCCTGGCACAACACCTTCCCCTCGAACGTTGCGTGCGTCCGAAGACGAGGACTCCGGCTCGGCCTCGCAGCTCTCGCCTCACTGCCAGAAGCAGGACCGGTAGCGCTGTCCCATGACTCAGCATCTGAAATTGAATGATTGCTCTCATTAATTTCACTTATAATATTTGAATGGACACTGGACTCATTAAGTAATATATTATTATCATTATCATTATTTAAAATATTATTCTCAATATTACTATAATTGTCATCATTTAAAATATTATTATTGTCAATGTCATTAGACTGTGATTTGCACAAGTCATGAAAAATAATATTATTATTAGGAATGGGGAAAGAATTACAACTTGTACTATTATTATTCAGTTTGGTCATATTATAAAATTCATTTTCAAAGAAAACAACATTTCTTGAAATTATAATTTTCTTGGGATTAATGGGGTCTATAAGTCTAAAACCTTTAGACTGCTCAGAATAGCCAACAAAGACACAATGTTTTGACTTGGCGTCCAACTTGTCGCGCTTACTGCCATCTATAAGAGATAAAGCTTTACAACCGAAGACTCGCAGGTGGCTCAGGTCAACTCTGTTACCTGACCACGCTTCTTCAGGAGTCTTACCGGGTACGGCGGCTGTAGGTGACCTATTTTTTAAATAAATGGCTGTAGAGACAGCCTCAGCCCAGTATTGTTTACCCAAGCCGCTCGCTAACCCCGTTTTGTTGCGGGGAGTAAGGCACAGTTTTCTCATGAACAATACTCTCTTTTTTTAAATAATCCTGAAATTTGAGACCACAATACTCTCCCCCATTATCAGTTCTTAATTTCTTAATAAGGCAACCCGTCTGCTTTTCTACAGTGGCTTTAAAAAGGATAAACTTAGACATTACCTCACATTTGTTCTTCAAGACATATCCAAATGTTTTCTTAGTGAAGTCGTCCGTAAAGGTGAGTAGGTACCTTGCCCCGCCCAAGCTGCACACAGGCAGCGGTCCACAGACATCCGAATGGATGAGCTCCAGCATCCGTATGGCACGCGTGGCTTTCCCCTTTGGGAACCTCACAACGCTTTGCTTCCCCTCAACACATGACACGCAACCATTCATAGCAGAGTCACATTGATCCTGCAAAACGAAACCAGACACAAGATTTATCAGAGCACTCATACCTCGGTAACTCAGATGGCCCAGCCGTTTGTGCCACAAGTCCATTGGCACCACCTCGGCTGAAGAATGCACCACCTGCGGAATACAATTAGTACCTATCCCCATATCCAAACAATAAATCCCATTAACACGAGTAGCGCTCAAGACAGTGGCATTATCCTTAAGAATAAGGCATTTTTCTTTTTGAAATTTTACAGATAAAGCCTTCTCACATAATTTACTTACGCTAATTAAATTTGTCGAGAGACAAGGTATAAACATAACGTCTGTAAGTGTGACAATACCATTCTGGGATTGAATGCTCACATCTCCCCTACCAATACAAGTTAATGATTCACCATTTGCCACTATAACTGTTTCAGACTGTTGGCTTAAGTTTTTAAAACATCTCTCTTGATTGCACATGTGGGAACTCGCCCCCGAGTCTATCAACCAGTCAGAGTTTTTGAAATTGATCGAAGTCAAAGCCACCAATGAAAGCTCCTCTTTATTAGATGCATTAGAACCCTTCTTCTTGTCTTTCTTAAACTTGAAACATTTGGCCTTGATGTGACCAATTTTGTTACAGTAGTGACACTTCATCAAATTTCTCCTCCGCGCAGCCAACGCAGTATCCACTGCTAAGTTGTCCAGTGAGAGTCTCCGTTGTTCTTCTTGTAGTAGCCGGGTTCTGACTAACTCGCTGGTCAACGTCGACGACACATTCGCGGACTCTAGACTAGATACAAGAACGTCAAATTCTTGAGGCAGTCCACTTAAGAGTAATTAAGCAACCTCTGCATCTTCTATGTGCTTCCCTATGTCATGCAGTTGCTGTACCAGCGACATCACGCCCTCAATGTAACTGCTCATACCTGAGTAGTCACTGTACTGTGATTTATGCAGTTTCCGAAGTAGCAATACTCTTCGTTAAAAACCTTTATCTTGAAATACATTGCATAAGTTGTCCCATGCTGCTTTGGGAGTGCTAGCATTACGCACATACTGCAAACATGTTGGTTTTACTGAGAGGCAAATGCGCGCCAGCGCTTTCGCATTCTTTGTTGCATCGGTTTCAGTCGCAATAACACACGACCATAAGCCTTCCAGATTCAAAGAAATTGGACACGCCTTCTAATTTATCAAATGAATATACTTTTATATTTTCATCTGCCATGATGGTTTAATAATAGTCGCTTGCTTGCAGTTGGTATATAACTTTGAGGTTAACAACCTCGTTGACAAGTGCATTCATGCAGCGCGTGCCGGCGGCGTACGCGATCGATGAGCACCCAACGAACGGCGTCCTTTGCTCGTTTCGAAAAAAACACTTTCTTGACCGTTCCAAATACACGACGCAGTTAATAGCTTGTCTGGGCCCATAACCTGATGGAGTGGCAGAGCTATTTGGAACGGAGTGGTGGCGTAGAAAATAAAATTCAATATTGCGTTGTACATACGTGTGTATTGATCCAGTGCCAAATTAATCTATGGTAACAATATAGACAATATTATAGACTTATAGAGTATGTGAAGGGTGGCCATTCACTACCAGATAATTTAGGGCATTCCCATACATTAACACATTATAACAACCAATAATATTATGAGAGTTTTTCTAATTTGTTTCTATATTTGTTCAAATTCATTTTTTTATTACATTATTTCAATGTGTACAGTCTATAGATATTTAATCTTTACCTAGCACTAGTAGTTTGTAGCAATGCAGGTCATTGCCCCATGGCTTCTGAACCCATCATAGAGTACTTATGATATGTGTGTAGATAAAGTAATGTATGCAACTGTACATAACTAGGTCTTAAAACACTCGTGTGATCCTATTATGAAACTCGCTGACGCTCGCTTCATAAAACCACGCTCGTGTTTTAAGACCCCTCATTATGCAACAGTTGCATAAAATACTAGTATTATATTATTAGGCATGATTATACTCTTAATAATACTCCTAAGTTACATCATGCACAAATGTTGCAAGAGAAAAATGGACACTTGGTTCATAAGACGAGTAAGGAACCTTACTCAGGATCCGCAGAGGCAGATTTCGGGAGCGCACCCCGCTCCGGGACAACCGCAGCAAATAATTTTAACAGTGTAATTATTTTATCAAGAAAACGAGTTTCAGTGCTATAAATAGTTCGAATATTATATTTCATTTTATTCATGTGTGTTAAAATTAATTTATAATACTTAAAAAATGTTCCAACGAACATTATAAGTGATTCTATTTTTAGAACTCGAGGTAGCTCGTATAGATCTGTATAATAACAAGTATCGAATGACGATATGAGTTGTAACTAAATAGGTACTGTGACCTATTAACATAATCAATAATTAACGCTTGTTTGTCTCTCCTTGTAATTTTTGTGTAAAACTTTCCTAGGTTAGCTGGAAGAGATCCCTTACAGGGATATGCTCGCCTTTGTACTATTTTATTTTAATTGTAATATTATGTACCGTGTTTTATGTACAATAAAGTGTTTACTTACTTACTTACTTTAACGTAACATTCATTTTTTTAAATTAACAGACGCATTTCATTTGTTTTGGAACAGGTTAACAGGTTAAGAAAACTTCAAGGTAAATTAAGATATAGCTTTATTTTGATATTCTTAAACATGAAATTTTTTTTTGTAAATTTTTTGTTTTAATGGAAGACGGATGTAGGGACAAGGAATACCTGATTAAGCACGCCTCACGCCTCTCACGTGACGTGTACCTTGCTCCTCGATCGTCTCCCGAACTCGGTGCATATTAAACGTATAACTGTGACATAAGTTGTACTCATTCTGCTCCCAAGATAAAGACCCTAAAAATAAAACGGATCACTTACGTATTTTTAAGTTGAGAAATGCCTGACATGTTTCGGAACAGTCCGTGCTCCTTAATCAGGAGCCCCCGCGGCGGTGGCGCGACGACGACACCTCATGTCGGGCATTTCTCGACTTAAAAATACGTGAGTGATCCGTTTTAATAATATGTCCAAGTCTCACGGTAGTTTTAGGTAAGTACCATGGTATTCCTCGGCAGGGTTGAAAAATATCATGATTTATTTGTTTCTGACAGACTTTTTTTTAAGTTAAATTATTCATGATTCTTTCGATTTTTTTAAAATGTATTGCGTATTTGTTGTATATTTCACCACAGGTGTCTGGTTTAACTTGCTAACTGGCAACTGGAAAAAAGTGTGGATGATCACGATCAACTATCAAAACCCATCTTGAACCAATTGTTTACCTACAGCAGTCGCTTCAGCAGCTTCAGGATGGTGCAGTCTAATTTAAGAAAAAGGCGCGGTAATGAAAGGGCAAGAAAATTTGTATTTCTATATAAATATTATTATAATAAATAATATATAAATAGAAAATAAATGGAGATACCAATTTTGGGCCTTTTCATTTGTAAAATATTTAATATTGCTATAAAATAAACACATAAGTAATTTAATGTTTAATTGTTTCAGCGCTGCCTTCCACTTAGATCTCGCTAACGATGTGCCAGCGTAGGAACCTTAAGGCTGCGTTTCCACCAGAGATGTGTGAGGATGCGTAGCGAGGGATGTGTTTGTAAAGAACCAATGAGCCGTTTCCACCAGAGCTGTGCTGACCGAGCCGAGGTAAATGAAGCGATTCTATTGGTTCTTACAAACACATTCCTCGCTACGCATCCTCGCACATCTCTGGTGGAAAAGCAGCCTAATACGGAGACCAAAAATATGGTTCGACGTCTTTTGTTAGGGCAGAGATATACTCGGGTGGATGCCTTAAAGGTATTGAACACCTTCCCATATATTTTCTGGTAATACGGTAACAGTAGGTAGGTACGGTGTGTCTCGGTCGAAACGCCTGCTACTCTTAAAAGATCGAAGTGAACAAACGTTGTTATTAAAAAGACCCTTGTAAGAACTAAGTGCTGTGTTTGTGTGTCCGTCCGTATACGAGGAACCTGTCACAAAATGATTTAAACCAATCAACCCTGTTCCTCGGTGACAGCAAATCACAACTCTTAAGCTATTACTAGCACTATGACAATATACAGGATGAGGCCTGTAATAAAAGCAAAAAAAATTAACAATGATACCAAAAAATATCCGGAGTTACCTCAACCTGATCCTAATGCTCCAAATAGCTTTAACTCAGAGACATAGTAATGGAAAGTTATAATCCGTAATAAATGAATTTCACTATCGCTAAATTGTCAGATGTGTTGGTACCGAGGATTTCATTGGTACCGGCTAGATCAAGCTAGGTGGACAAAATTATTTTTCTTTGTTTTGGGGTTGTATAAAGCTTTTTATTTCTAATTTAAAATTTCAAACTATTATTTTTAGGAGGGGCTGATTTAGGAAAAAAACTTTGTTCAGATAAAAATAATATATTTGACAAGTAAATAACACCAGAATTACACATAGAGGATTTTTTTTACCAAATACCTTAACTAAGTATACAAAAATACACATTTTTTACATAGACATATTTATTCTATTTTACGAGTAATAAATTAATCCTAGCATTTATATAAATTAATTTAAAAAAACAACATAAAAATATTAATTACCTAAAGAAGAGTACTATTTTTTAATCGTCATCACACTCATCCGTTGAATCAGAAAAATAGTAGTCTTCTTCACTTTGGGAAAGTACAATAGGTACAGTAGGGGAAATATATTCAAGTACCACCTTAGAACCCTATCGCAATGACGCGACGCGTTAAACGCCAGGCTATGTCATACAAATGTCATGCGTATGCAGGGCCGCGCCGCCCCTGTGTGCGAAGTGTGCGGCGCACACAGGCGCCAAGACAATAGGGGCGCCACTATCGAAATTTACAAATTAACAAATAAGAAATAAAATAAGTTGAAACATTAAGATTAGTGAAAAAAAGAGGCGCTTCATAGGTTTCGCACACAGGCGCTGTGGGGGGTCGGCGCGGGTCTGTGCGTATGTCTCTTCGACTAGGTTCTATGGTGGTACGTGTTTCAATTTCCTTGACTGTATGTCTAGGCTGCTGTACAGTAGGAGGTACTAAAAGTTTTAACACCTCTGACGGTAATTTATCTACCTTGATTTTGGTAACCTCCCGAAGGCTATTGATCAACGGATCAGATGTTACAGGCAACATGGATAGCAAGTCTCTATTTGTGGCAATACGCGAGCATTTTCTGGTACTGTGCTCGCAAAATCTACGACAATCTTTGTTTCTAGTCTCTTAGGCCTCTTCCGATAGCTGTTCAATTAGGAAAAGTGCAGTGTTAATTACCGCTGTGGTATGGATTAAGAGGAGTGTGAACCCAGCCCGAAAAAACGCTCCCCATACAAACGGCGATAACGTTTTCCACCCTCTAAACCTTAACCTATGGCAATGATTTTATGGTATGTTGTCGTTATGTCTAGGAACTAGGTTTGTATGTTTCGATTCTTTTAATATTCTTCATAGATTTGACAATATTTGCATTTTACGAGTTCCATACAAAACAAAAAACGTCAATATTTTTGAAACTTAACAATATTTAAAAAATCAAAACATACAAACGTAGTTCTAGGGCATAATGACAACATACCAAAACAACGTGGCAATAGGTTAAGGTTTAGAGGGTGGAAAACGTTATCACCGTTTGTATGGAGACCGCCAGGTTCACAATCCTCTTAATATTTTATGCACAGTAGCAGGCATGTAATACCACGAACAGAGATTGATATAAAGTCGTCTAGTGTCAAGACAAAGTTTGTTAAATTCTACCAAATTTATCTCAAAACCAGATAACAACGTTCTCTGTAAAACGTCAAATTGCTTGATCAATGTAACATGATAAATATAAAATAATGTTCTTCTCATTTCTGCTAAATAAAACAGATAGAAACTTAAATTAGAGAAATGGAACTAGATAATATACAAAATCCAGCGGCCCTAACATGACAGCCCAGGTTTAGTTAACACCTCCCTGTGTCTCTGTCGAACTGGTGTTATAAGAAAGGGACGCAGATAGAGATAAACTAAACTTGGCCAGTCATGTTAGGGCCACACGGGCGTGTAAAGCGGTGGAAGGTATTTCCCACTCTATCAAAATCAAAAAAATTAAAATAAATTGTACTTATTTCGACATGTTTTTTAAACCATCTTTTGCGTTATTGTAATGGTAATTGAGACTTGTTTAAATGAAAAACATATAAGACTTAAATTTACGTATAAGATCTATCACTAAAACTTTAAAAAAATACAGTATTATCACAAGAGATGTAAAAAGGGTCACAGAAATGCAAGTGACAAAAGAAAGTGATTGCAATTACGTCATTAGCTGACTTTAGCACCCTTAGATGAAGGACTAAGACTTCGGTTACACGCTAATTCTGGCGTCAGTTCAGTCCATCATTCCGGTATAGTTTTGACTGATGCCAGAATGATGTCAAATGTATTCGGTTGCGATCTGCTCAGACTGACACGACACGAGACAGGTTACACGATAATTCGTCATTCTGACCAGAATGATGGACTGAACTGACGACAGAATGAGCGTGTAACCGAAGTCCTAAGCATGGATATAGCCTCAGTACTTGTCAAGTGTACATAGCCAAGACTGTCAAAATGGTTACCTTTGGGCGCGTCAAGGCAGTAAAACCTGCAACTGAATAAGAAGAACGTAAATTATACTACCTTAATGTAAACATGACCATAACCAAAGGTAACCATTTTGTCTATTGATTGTGTACAGGGTGTCAATTGAAGAGGAGTTTAGAGTATGTAGTCATCTCTTTTTGGCACATTATATTGCCATTTAATGTGAAGAGATTAGCTAATAAAATATCGCTTTAAATTTTAATACTCTTTATATGCTATACTATTTCTATGCACCCTATAACTAATGGCATTAGAAAGTTCGACATAAACAATTAGTTGATAAGGAGGTTTAAGCATGTTGTTTATCATATCTGATTACTCACCGACCGGACAGCCTAGTGGTTAGTGACCCTGACTATGAAGCTAGAGGTTCCGGGTTCGATTCCCGGGAAGGGCAAATGTTTGTGTGATGAATATGAATATTTGTACCCGATTCTTGGATGTTATATGTATTTAAGTATGTATCTATCTATTTAAGTATGTATATCCGTTATCAGTACCCATAACACAAGGTTTACTTAGCTTGGGACTAGGTCAATTGGTGTGAGTTGTCCTGAGATATTTATTTATTTATTTCATTAGTAGAATAAATGAGCTGATGGCTTTTGTCCATCTAGCTTGTTTTAGACGGAACACTGTGGTACAGGGGCCACATTTCCTAATAAGTCGCTCATCCCTATTAAAAATGTCGGATCTGCAAATCGGTCGGTATTTATACCGACATTATTAACGAATGCTTAAGCAAGATCAGACGTTTTTAATCTACGCATTTCATAAATTATACATTAAATCTAATATTTATTTGCGGGGGGGGTGAAAGTTACCGTAATTCAAGGTCTATTAATGACATAAACAGAAAATGGCAAATTTGCAGATCCGACATTTTTAATAGGGAGGGGCGAAGTATGTAGAGACATTGGCACGCATTGTCAACAGCCGTCACTGGTTCGAAATGCCACGAAATAACTACGACCTTTTGGAATTGTGCGACATGATCTTACTGTAGGGAGAAGCTAGAGGAAACGCAAATAGAGCCTTAAGATTATATCGAGATCGGTGTCCAAACCGGAGACAACCAGCAAATTTGTAAATGGAAATTTGTAACTTTATCTACACATATATCATAAATGCCCCATAATGCGTTCAGAAACCGTAGGCAATGACCAGCATTATAACAACCAACATTATTATAAGAATTTTTCTAATTTGTTTCTATATTTGGTCAAATTCATTTTTTATTACATTATTTTAATGTGTACAGTTTATAGACATTTAATAGGTACCTAGCACTAGTAGATAGTAGCAATGCAGGTCATTGCCCTATGGTTTCTGAACCCATCATAGAGTACTTATGATATGTGTGTAGATAAAGTAATGTATGCAACTGTACATAATTAGGTCTTAAAACACTCGTGTGATCCTATTATGAAACTCGCTCACGCTCGTTTCATAAAACCACACTCGTGTTTTAAGGCCCCTCATTATGCAACAGTTGCATAAAATACTATTTCTCAATATATTAAGTATAAAAAGTATCTCTTCTCATTTAAATCTCCAACAACATTATTCCCGTGACCGGCGCCGGGTGCAGCCGACACATGGTCCCGGTGCGGCAGTTAACGTTCGCTTAGCCAGTGCTAAGCGAACGTTAACTGCCGCTGTACGCACCGTACCAGTGCACGGCGAATCTTACGGCATTTTAGTGAACGTCCAACGACAAGTACCCGAAAAGCAGGGCTTGTTTTTGGAATCAATAATAGAACTGTACCTACACAAAGTTTTAAAACACAGGAAAAAAAATCCATACAATTTTTTAGAAGTTCAGGGCACGTTGCCACGAGGTTATCCCATAAGACTAGCGTATTGTGAATGGTTTTTATTACAGTGCCATGAGCAAAATAACTTTGCGCAAAATGTCATATGGATAGACGAGTCCACATTCACCAACAATAGCCAATGGAACAGAAAAAATACTCATTATTGGAGCAGATTTCATTTTCGATTTCACCACCTTCTCGGCAACACAAGTACAACTGAGTACGTCAATTTCTTTCGCGGCGATATTTAGAACCAAAATGGGTTACGGACAAAGAAAAGAAGAAGACAAAGATTCCCATAATACAGTGGCGATAGCCACGGTCAAAAATGTCTCGAGTCAGATAGAAGCGAAGTTAAATTATGTCGGAATTGGACTCATAATACTGGGTATTGTATTGATCATCTTCCTGTGTTATATCATTCGTGCCAAGTGTAAGCAGCGCGCAACTTCGTGGTTGCAAAAGACCGTCACGGAATTGCCATCCACTGCGATTAAGGTGCACACTGTTTTCTGTGATCTCACAGCAACAGCAGCTACAGCGAATTCGTTTATAAAACAGTCTGCTATCAGTATTCACCGAGCGCACACACTTAACTCGCGAAGCGCGCTCCGCCGCGGTAACTGGAAGCGTGACCACCACGCAAGCACTGTGAAATTGCCCCGCCTTCATTTAAAATTGTCTATTTTATTCAAAGTTTTCCCACGCGGTGAGTACCTAACCGCAGTATAAAAAGAGCTAATTTCAAATAAGTAGTCATTATAATAGTTTTGATTGTCGGCTCCACAGTGGTTGTAGTGATCTTTAAAAATACAAATAGTGAGTTTTTTTTCATTCAAATGTCTAACCAGAACACCAACATGATTGACCACCTATGTAAAATGGGTAACAAAACAACAAGTTGTTTAAAACCAAAAGATTTGGTTCTCAACAAGCCATATTTAATAATAGACTGTTTTCAACAAGTCTCAAAATTTGATTCAAATAAATTACAAACTATTGTGGTTTTGGGTGAAGAGGGTCAAAACATGACGCTGCCGTGTAGATTCAACAATTTGGCTGAAGAATGCTTAACAGCGCTTAAACAAAACGTTTCTATAATATCTCGTGGTGCCAGAGACAAGACTTGGGTGCTTGATTTCTGCACTCAAGCAGAGGTGATGTTCATATAGCATATTCAAATTTTAATTCATTCATCAATTACAAGTGTTTTAACTGATTTTTAATCTTTTACAGAAACTATAGAGAGAGAGAGAAAGAGAGAGAGAGAGAGAGAGAGAGAGAGAGAGAGAGAGAGACGTTGAGGGAGCCGATTCAAAAATATCTCTTAAGATGGATTATTTAGCACCAACAACAACAGCAACAACGGGCGAATACTGTAAGATAGTTTTTTTCCATATTTTTGTAAAGCTTAAACCTTTAAGGCAACACTAACGAAAAAAAAATTCTAGTTAGTGTATGATTTTTTATTTATTTCAATATTTGTTTTACAGATCGCTACCAACAGCAGCAGTATGAACAACCCCAAAACCTGCAGCAGCAGCAGCAACAACGACAGCAGTCTGCTTCTGAAGTAGAATACTATACTGATGAGATGATAAAGTTCTTCAAACGATGTAAACAGAATTGGATTAATGGATTCAAGGAGAACGTGTTATTAAGACAATGGTGCTTTGGCATTCCCCTCAATATGTTTGTGTCTGATGTAAGCAGTCTTTTAAGACGGGTGCACGATCAATTCTCACAAGATGTGTCGAAGGTGAATGAACAAGATTATGTATATTTAATTATTCTTCTATGGGATGATGTAACTTCTGAGATACAAAATGTAGTTGATGGTAATAATCTTATAGCATATAGCGATTGGATTCATTTGTTAGGTGTGCAAGAAAAATGTTTCGGTAATGCCTTTTTTATAATTTTACATATAACAATTTGATGAACATTATATTTTGTGTGTTTGGAAATAACATAATGTTTTCTTCTATTACTGCTTTATTATAAATTTATATCACGCTGCTGCTGCTGCTACTGTTGTTAACGCATGTCTCTAAATAGGTGTAACATATAAATTAAGCTGTAGCGAAGGTGATGGTATAAGCTTGTGTCTCTCTCTTTCTTTTATATCCTTATACCCAATTTTGGTGCAATGTATAGGTACCTATGTATGCTTTTAAAATAAATGAATGATTAATATCTTGTTTTGTTTCATTCACTCAATTTTTTACTTAAAGTAGTGTTTATTTAAACATCTTATCATCTAACAACGTTTCAAACAACATTATTTTTATCTATTGGTTTTATTCACATTTGCAGGTGGCATACCTATAGTACGATTAATTTTATTATTGTAACGTTCCTCAATGTCTCTTATCAGCCTTGTTGTATGAACCGTTCAAGCTAAATTATTGCCATAGCCAATGCTTTAGAGTTCTAATTAGTCTTTCCACTATGGAAGCTTTCATGATTTTAAATATTTGAGATGTAAAATAACATTGTAATTTTGATTTATTTAAAAAATTACACCTCGTTGAGTTTCTTGCCGGTATCTTCTCATCAGAGGTTTTTCCGAACCGGTGGTAAATTTTTTGACATTCATAAGTGCTACCTGTAAGCCTAATCTGAATAAAATATTTTGACTTTGACTTTGATTCCGTATGTAGAGTAATGATTAACATAGGTGTTAACAATCAGCACTTTTAACCGCTTTAAACTGAGCTGTTAACTGTTTGAGACTGATCTGCTAGCTGTTTGAAAGAGGGATCAGCCCCGCTTTAAACTGAGCTATTAAAAACTGTTTGAGACTGATCTGCTAGCTGTTTGAAAGAGGGATCAGCCCCGCTTTAAACTGAGCTATTAAAAACTGTTTGAGACTGATCTATTAGCTGTTTGAAAGAGGGATCAGCCACGCTTTAAACTGAGCTGTTAACTGTTTGAGACTGATCTGCTAGCTGTTTGAAAGAGGGATCAGCCCCGCTTTAAACTGAGCTGTTAACTGTTTGAGACTGATCTGCTAGCTGTTTGAAAGAGGAATTAGCCCCGCTTTAAACTGAGCTATTAAAAACTGTTTGAGACTGATCTGTTAGCTGTTTGAAAGAGGGATCAGCCACGCTTTAAACTGAGCTGTTAACTGTTTGAGACTGATCTGTTAGCTGTTTGAAAGAGGAATCAGCCCCGCTTTAAACTGAGCTGTTAACTGTTTGAGACTGATCTGCTAGCTGTTTGAAAGAGGAATTAGCCCCGCTTTAAACTGAGCTATTAAAAACTGTTTGAGACTGATCTGTTAGCTGTTTGAAAGAGGGATCAGCCCCGCTTTAAACTGAGCTGTTAACTGTTTGAGACTGATCTGTTAGCTGTTTGAAAGAGGAATCAGCCCCGCTTTAAACTGAGCTGTTAACTGTTTGAAGGCTGATCTGTAAGCTGTTTGAAAGAGGAATCAGCCCCGCTTTAAACTGAGCTGTTAACTGTTTGAAGGCTGATCTGTTAACTGCCTGAAGGAGGAGCGACTGTTTTTTTTTAAACTAATCTATTAGCTGTAGCGCGAAATAAGTTTTAAATTGCTAGTGGTGGCGGTAGGTAGGTATGGGTTAAGGGTTATAAAGTAAAACAGGGTGATTGAAAATCATGATTTATTATAAATAACTTACTCTATACTTATTTTTATAAAATTCATTTAAATGTAAGCCTTATATGCTACACTTATTCTAGCGTACACATGTTTTATAAAATATAGGTAAGTACTTATAATGCTATACATATTCAGATATCTATATAAAATAATATTTATCAATCGATTTATGCCCCCACGCTAGAGTTTCATACCGACTGTCCTGTTTAGTAAATCTCTTATCATCATAGTTATTTAATGCTACCTTATTCAACGTCTGTGAGTAAAGCTCATGTGTCCTCTACTACGAATCGTGCGCATCGTACGATGTTGTGTAATATTATTATCTACACACTTCAAATAGTATTTTATGCAACTGTTGCATAATGAGGGGTCTTAAAACACGAGTGTGGTTTTATGAAACGAGCGTCAGCGAGTTTCATAATAGGATCACACGAGTGTTTTAAGACCTAATTATGTACAGATGCATACATTACTTTATCTACACACATATCATAAGATCTCTATGATGGGTTCAGAAGTCATAGGGCAATGACCTGCATTGCTACTAGCTACTAGTGCTAGGTACCTATTAAATATCTATAGACTGTACACATTTAAATAATGTAATAACAAATGAATTTGAACAAATATAGAATCAAATTAGAAAAATTCTCATAATAATATTGGTTGTTATAATGCTGGTCATTGCCTACGGTTTCTGAACGCATTATAGAGCGTTTATGATATATGGGTAAGGCCGTGGATTTTTCCACCTTTTGCACGACTCGTGACATTCATACTAATATCATGAACAATTAAATCTTTTTATCAGCTTCGGTATTTTTATCCTGTAGAAATGTATTTAAGGTAAAAACAACATTTACGAATTAGCTGTAACTAGAAAAGTTTTTATTCAATTTAATTTCAATGAATTTAAGAAATTACGTTTTCATACAAAAAACAAATGTCCATAAATTTAATCAGACAGTAATCCATAAAGTGGCGAATATTTTATGAAATTAGCCGTATACTTTTATCTTAATGAAAAAGTACGATATTTGGGCAATTTAATGCAATATCTCATTATGTTTAAAAAGCATCTATTTATTTTTTATCTGAGTTTTAAGACATGTCTTTTATTTTCACACTTTTATGTTACTATTTTTATGTTACCATTATTGTGAGTAAATGTATTATTTGAGTAATATTAGGAGAATGGGTATAATTAGACGGGCAACCCCAAACAGAATTGTTAAAAAAAAAAAAGTCTCCATATTGTTGGCTATGGATTGTGTCAAACAGTGCACGCGTCTTTTCGTCAGTGAAATTGAAAAACAGTTATTGTGATTTTTTAAGGTAAGTAGACGCTTGTTTCTGTTAATTGTATTATTTGTTTGTGCGACAAAGCTTATACTTATCGAGGAATCATCTTTAAAAGAGCAAATCTGTTTCTTTTCGAAATTATAACCTAATTACATCAAAAATATTTCGCTTTTACGATACTTTTATGATACTCTTATGATACTTTTCTGTTACCGGTAACATAAACTTTTACGTTACGTAACATTAGGGTTTGTAAAGGCTTGTGTACATAACAACTAAAAAGTTGAAAGTAAATGTAGGTAGTAAGATTAAAAAAAATGGCCAAGTGCGAGTTTGACTCGCGCACCAACTGGTTACCGTATGAACGGACCAATATTCTTAACAAAATACAACGTACTTTCCGCCTGGCGTAACACTGTACATTAGGCACATCACTTACCCAAATGTGTTAAATTTCCTCAACCAATTTTTACTAAATATTGGGATATTCAAAAAAAGAGTTCAAATTTAATTGAGGAATTTTGACAGATGAGTAGGTTAATGTGTGGATCCCTGTACATATACGCGCCTAAAAATGTATTTATAACTAATGTTCTTAATTCAGTTGCATTATTGTAATGATTATTACGTACCACAGTAGTCCGTCATTTATAAACCGATAAAAAGAATCTTTATTTATATGAAAGGTACTTCACGAAAATTTTATCAAAATCGGTTCAGCGTTTGGTTTTTACATCTAAATAACTAAAATAAGGGTCAATTCTATCCGAAATTGCGTATTTTGCGTTACTGTGGCTTTGCAGTGGTATTTATCATGTGCGTATTTATAGTCCTTACCTTCTCGCCTCACTACCACAAATAGAGGCGGGTTTAATGAAAAAAAGAAATTATGGTGATATGATATCCTTGTGTTGTCATATTGGAATTTTAGCTCATGTGGAAGTATTCCGTAGGTTTTGATTTATTTAACGAAGTGATACCTGAATCACACTGAAAAAAGGGACAACCGAACTAGTTTGGTTACTTGTGATTTTGGTTAATGGTAATCAAAGTTCGTTTAAATTAGCAAATCTATTTGCTGCTGATAAACATGTAATGAGTTATTTACAAATCTAGAGTTAGGTAAGGTGTAACAAATAGTTCGTTCGTAATACTTTTTTTATGCAAAATTTTGTTACCTAAACTTTGGTAATGTGTAATAAAACTGTTTTTTTCAGAGTAGATGGGATGAATGGATGAGACCTACGGGATGAGATAGAATGTCATGTAATAGGATAGGTTGTCATTTCGACGATACATTCCAATATAACATGGGTGCAGCTAAGTAATACTGCGAATGGCCATTCTAGTACCTGTATTGTATTTTTAATTTTAATTGCCTGTTTTACTTAAGTACTTTTACTTTTTTGTAGATGCCAATGACACCAGCTGAAAAACAAAGGAAATATAGAGAAAAACTGAAAATTAGTAATCCAGGCAAATATGAGGAGATGAAAAAAAAGTCTTCGGAAAATGCTTTGAAGTATTACAGAAATAAAAAAAATAACTACACACCAGAACAGAAAGAAGAGCAAAGACGCAAATGGCAAGAAGTTAGGGAAAAATCCAAAGCACAAATGTCATCAACTTCACAAGAAAATAGTGCTGTAGAAGAAGCTGTGAAGTTCCGCAACATTCAACGTCGCATTGAATATAAATTAAAGCTAGAGAACTTGGAATTACGAAACAAAGTAACCAATTTGTCGAAATGCTTTAAATCTCTAGAAAAAAAGTTTAACAGGCAGCAAAAAAAAATTAACAAAATGAATGAAAATTTTGAAAATCTTATGATTAGACTCAAAACGTTTGAAGATAGTATAAAACCGGATGTGACTGAAGAAACCATTGAGAGGAGACGAGATATAGGTGAATACACCCCAAGAAAAAAAGTTGACGAATTTGTTAGTGAACATTTTTCTAACATTGAAACACCGAAGAAAGAAGTAATTAAACAAAAACTACTGGAGTACAACGTTTTGACAGAAACACTGAGGCAAGAAATGCAAAAATCAAATAATACTGAAAAAAATACCCTCAAAAAAATTTTGAATAACGACTTGGTCAAGAAGTACAAACAAAAAAGTAAATTGACGATTTCTTTGGGATTGAAAAGTAATTTAAAACAAAAAAGCAGATTACATATTCGTAAGTCTATTCAGTTACGAAATAAAATAGAGGAGTTTTATAACAGAGACGACGTTACTCGTGCGACAGCTGGTAAAAAGGAGTACAGAACTTACAAAAAAGTTTCGCGCCAAATAAGATACCAATTGGATAAACTAAAAATTCTCCATCAGAAATTCATCACTGAGGTAGAACAAATTAGCTTCAGCACTTTTAAAAAATATAGGCCGTTTTATGTCTTACCTCCCAAAATTAAAGACTGTGATACTTGTGCCTGTGTAAAGCACTCTAATATGCAGTTTTTGGTTGATGAATTGAAATCACAAGGATTACTCCAACAAGATAGCATAAATGATGTCACATCGAACTTTGTTTGTGATTTTAAGTCTAAAGAATGTATGTACGGAGAATGTGGTATTTGCGCGGATAGAAAGTTAGATGATAATGGTAAAGTACAAACAGAAAAAGTTAAATGGTTTGAGTGGGCTATGAAAGATCATGAATATGGTAAAGGTGACAAAGCTAAGAAAATTAAAAGAATGATGAAAATGACTAAAGAAGGTACATTACAAGATTTACTCAACACTTTTAATGAGGAAATGAAAAAATTCAAAATACATGTGTTCAATTTTTATCATCAGTACAATAAATACAAAGAATGCAGAAATAACATAGGAAACCATGAAGCTATAATTCACATAGATTTTTCGGAAAATTTCACCTGCAAATACCACAAAGAAGTCCAAGCAACGCATTTTATTAAGGATCAAATAACTTTACATACAGGTGTCTTGTACTTAAAAAATGAAAAACCTTTATGTTTTTGCTCTATATCTCCAAATAATGAACACTGCCCAGAAGCCATTTGGGCACATCTTGACCCTATTATAAAATATATAAAAAGCGCCTATCCAAATGTAAGTATCTTACATTTCTTTTCTGACGGACCGACGACACAGTATCGTCAAAAAAAGAACTTTTATTTATTCAGCAAAAATATTTATGAATATGGGTTTGAAAACGCAACATGGTCGTTTTTTGAATCAGCCCACGGGAAAGGCAGCTGATGGAATCGGAGGGGCCATAAAGCGTAAGCTTGATACAAAAATTGCTCAAGGAATTGATGTTCCTGATGCCCAAACTGCTTTCAATGTACTCAATGCTTCGGATACAGATATAAAACTGTTTTTTATACCTACCGAAGATATTAAATCTTTAGATATGAATCTGATTCCCATAAGTGGGACGATGAAAATACATCAATTGATGACAGACGGCATATTAAAAGTCAAATACAGAAACCTTAGTTGTTTTTGTAATGATTTGAACGGTATGTGCGGCTGTTATTCTCCAATGAATCATGAATTCAAGAGTGTACAGGAGACAGGAAAAAGACAACCCAATAAAAGTAAGAAACGAAAGACAAGTGAAAAAGAAAATGATGTAAAAACTAAGAATACAAGAAAAAGTCGAAAAGTAAGCACATCGTCCGAAGATGATAGTATGGGTATTGAATATGCAAATAGTGACGTAACATGCTACATGGAAGAAGATACTACTCTAGATATCCTTGATATGGAACTCGACGGAAATAAGGACATTCCAGAAGTCCCAGAACAGGCAAATTATTTTAAGTTGGATGAAAAAACAGGTACTTTAATCAATTGTAACAAAAAAATTAATGTTTTGTCTAATAAAACTTTAAAGAAAAGAGAAAATAGTAAGAAAAGCAACGATGAGGAAAATTATATTAAAAAAGTTGCAATAAAACATGATAATAAATCTAAAGAAGACATAGCCACAGCCAAAATGGACGGGATTAAAACTAAAGAAGGTGAAAGTAAAATAAAGAGTGTACAGGAGAAAGGAAAAACACAGACCAATAAAGTTAAGAAACGAAAGACAACTGAAAAAGAAAACGACAAATACTATGTAAAAACTAAGAAAACAAGAAAAAGTCGAAAAATAAGCACATCGTCCGAAGATGATAGTTTGGGTATTGAATATGCAGATAGTGACGTAACATGCTACATGGAAGAAGATACGACTCTAGATATCCTTGATATGGAACTCGACGGAAATAAGGACATTCCGGAAGTCCCAGAACAGGCAACTTATTTTGAATTGGATGAAAAAACTGGTACTTTAATCAATTGTAACAAAAAAATTAACATTTTGTCTAATAAAATTTTAAATGAAACTGAAAATAGTAAGAAAAGTGAGGAAAGTTATATCAAAAAAGATAAAATATTACATAATAATAAATCTAAAACAGACATAGCTATAGCCAAAATGGTCGAGATTAAAGCTAAAGAAAGTGAAAATAAAGTCAGCGTAGACAGATATAAAACCAAAGACAGAAATAAATATAAAGGTGACCAAAATAAAACCGAAAAGAACAAAAATCAAGTCGAAACACACGGAAACAGAGCCGAGGAAGATGAAATCAGTTTTATTGAAAGTATAAATCAATCACGAGAAGGTTGCAAAAAAGCGAAAGCTGATATAAATAAAGCCAAAGAAGACAGTAATAAAACGGAAAACGACGAAAATAATGTCAATGAATATATAAATAGGGCTGAAGAATACACAAACACAGCTGAGGATAACAAGATTGAAGCAGACGAAGACTACAATAAAGCTAAAGACGAAATAAGTAAAGCTGAAATAAGTGGCACCAAAGCTAAAGAAGATGAAAAATCTATTCAGAAAAGTCAATATGAGTCTTTAAATACTGAAAATTTGGTATGTAGTGCTTTAAAAATAAATGACACCGTTTTAGTACGTTATTACCAAAAAAAAACTTGGAAATACTATGTCGGCTTTGTAATAAATTTGGAATTAAAGAATAGTGAGCACTATTATACAATACAATTCTTAAAAACTGTCAAAGATTCTAAGAGACTTGTGAAATTTATTAATCCAAAAAAACGAGACATCGATATAGTACCTGAAGTATCTATAGTTAAACAAGTTAACCTTACTCAAGGAAAATATTCTAAGGAATATTATTTGAGTGATGATGATGACACGGTCTATTTTGAATAAAAAAAACAGGTTTTTATTTTATGTTTTCATTTTTTTTTAAGTTGTATGATTTCACATCGGACGATAACGACATTGTCACCGGCACCGACGACGGGAGTAAGGGAAGTCTGTGGACGGATAAAACAATTGTTTTTTTTACCTTTTCAGTGTTATGCGATGATATGACATCATGAGTCCGTTGTGAAACCCTCCATTGAAAGAGGATCAGATGCGGAGATCTCGACTTTTTTTGATTTGTAATAAGTTTATTCTGATGATTAATATTTGATTTTAAGCGAAATGAGTTTAGCTCAAACTTTTCTAATTTTAATGTAAGCGTAATAAAAATAATTATAAGTATATGACACCAAAGGTGAAGTGATTTAAATTTGTGATTAAAAGAAGCTAAATAAATACTCTTTATCTACACACATATCATAATTTCTCAATAACGCTGAAATGTTCCGTAGTAGTGCTCGGCTACAAGGAAAGAGACTAGTTTACAGGGTGTAGGTCGGCTTATTCCCAGAGCAATAAAAGTATCGAATTTATTTATCTAGGCGCCAGATACTTTCATCGACAAACGAATGATGTGGTTGAAATGAAATACATATTACATTCAGTAACAACAGCTTTATTCTAAAAGTCCACCACTAAGTTACAAGATTTCTGTAGTTCTTATATTAATACATATACACTTTGTGTTAATATTCCTCAGCTCCTATCAAAATACAGTGTAGTTAGGCAATTCTAGATTTTTAAACAAGTATTTGAAGGTCAGCTTCCAGAAAGTAAAACTACCCTTCCTATTTTTTTAACAGTAAAAGTCAGTAGTATTTAACAGCTATTAGGTGAAGCAGAAAGGCTAATTCACTCCATTTAAATGTAATAATTAAAAGTGCTAGCAGATTATCAGTATATAAAGAATGCTTTTAGAAGTGAAATTATTACAGGCAGTGATACTAGGTAAAAGTCATCGAACAAGCTTATATATGGTTTTCTTGAGAAATAACTGGGTAGGCACATATAGTGAAACAGAACGTTTACCCTAGTGCAAATTAGCTAAAATCACAGTGAACTCTTTAAAATTATAAATTGTTCTGCCTTACTTGTAATGAGTTCCATATGAAGTTACCATGCGAACGGTAGTGGTTCCGAGATGAAGATAATATTAAGTTATTGGAAGCCGGTTCAAACCAAGGCCGTTCCAAACTCAAACCGCTTTACACTCGCGAAGAGTACATTTGGTAGGACGTTCTAAACTCGAGGAAAGTAAATTCTACAATCAGACCGCTCTAAACTCAGACCGCTCTAAACTTAGACCGCTCTAAACTCCCCTGTGAACAAGAGATTCACAGTATTAGAGTTCAGCATGGAGAAAGTGAAAGTGACGGTGAGTTCAAATGTAGAAAAAAATATGGAAACTTACCCGTAATTGGGGGTTTAGACAGCAAGATGCGGAGCGGCAGCGTATTACGGCATTAGTAAACCGGGTAGGACATTAAAGTTGATTTGTGTAGATTGGTGCTAAAAAATCACAACACAATTTAGAAAAAAAATCAGACTAAACTAAACATTGAGGCTGTATAGCTCATTGGCGAAGAAACACCAAGGTATGCTTACCGGTGGATGAATGTGTGGGAAGCGTCGTCTTAAGTCTTAACTAATTAATGATTTTAAGTTCATACAAGATTGGGGCGGAGCACTGAAAAGAAACACTTCGGTTAGCGCGGAAACGTAAGATCAACAGAAATTAAGCAACGGCGAAGGTTCTTACCCATCCTGGCATTTAATAAGACCGAAAGGATGTTGTTCGGCGTTCACATATTGGGACCGTGACCGTGAAGTGAATAACCTTAGGAAGTCATCGAACTTGCATGATCATGGCGCGTTCGAAACACTATCTCCGTCACATAGGACAGGGAAAGTCAAGTCAAAAGATGAAATTAAAATTAATTTAATTCCATAAGAAGATCTTATAAGAGGACCTTATTCAACGAAAAGACGAACCCACTCATTTTCCTCAATTTAGGGAATACTAGTATGTATTAAGATTAATTTTCCATATAAACAAACCACACTCGCTGACAGGCGTAGGCAAATCGACGAAGTATTGGAACGTGTTTTGTTTATGCTAAATATAACAGAGATGAATTTATTATTTAAATTTAATACCTTTTAGGGTGAGACAATGTCTAGTTAGACTGGAGAGGACTATACTTTTGTCTATAATAAGCTTTTCGTAGTTAAACTACTAAATTTTAATTATTTAATGCCGAGAAACTACACGGATGCAAGGTTGTGCAGCAGGAACGAAACGCACCGTAGCTGTCAGTGTCACAATGATAAACAATCAATCAATTATAGATCGAATTGGGTCAACAGTTTCTCCATTCGAACTAATATTAAGTTTTACTAAGCAACTAAGTTACTTCAAAGATATATGTGTGTAAATACTGAAGGAACAAGTATGGAAACATAAGTATTAAGGCTGATATTGTCCGTACGTCATGGGAAAAGACCAAACAATATGTATGAGATGTCTCCGTTAATGTTTTGCCGGAACTTATTATTCAAGAAACAAGGTGAGTGCTAGACATGTACACTGCCAAGTGTTACAACGCGTTCAAAAACCATAGAAAATGACCAGCATTATTACAACCAATGTTATTTTAAGAATTTTCTTGTCTGTGGTAGTAGGTAAATCTGTTCTTTATTGGTCATCACATTACCGATATCTCGTGACTGCTCGTGACGTTATGAATTTAAATTTGGAACAGCTGTCAAAATTCAAGTTGGTCTCTATTCTAGTATCCACAGATATTAAAACAGGTATCGATACGAAACGTCAACTCAGTATGTTTTTTTAATTTAAACGCACGACAGTTGATCTCGAGTGATATGACAATAGGGACTATATTCGTTCGTCTATGGTTTAAAAAAAACGTTCGTCTTGACGGATAGATCGAATCACAGAGTACCTTTTTAATATACATGGCGGCCATTAGTTGTCATTCGTTTTTGGTTTTTTGCTGATACGGTTTTTTGCAGTTATGATATGTGTGTAGCATAGAATTAACCAGAAACCGCCAGCGCGCCTAAAACTGAGGCAACTAAAACCACTCTTAAATGGAGTGGTTGCGCTTTATTGCGCTTAGTCGCTCTTTTGCAAGTAGCGCGTCATGACGTATTGTACTAATGCCAATTTTAATTGTAAAATGCCGTCTTGTGTCGTTCCTTCAAGCAAAAATGCTGCTGGACATACAAAAAAACAGGATAGGACCACATTTCATCTGCTAGTAGCTCTTTTAAAAGTGAATTTATTTAATTATTTAATTTATTTTACTTATTGTGATTGACTTGGAAAAGAGGGCGTCCATTTTGTAAGTGTTGCCAGTGTAGTCAAAAATGGGATCAACCGTGTAAGTATGGGGAATCGGCCCCAGACGTCAATTGATTGCCCAGATTTATTGGCCCAGATATAAGATGCTGATTCACCAAATATTAACCCTTAAATGCCACAGGTATACGAGAAAAAAAATTATTTTTATTTTATTTTATCTAAACTACAGAACCGATTTTTATGAAACTTGGATAGAATATGTAAGTAACTTAGGTTTAACAAACTGGAACAAATTACCTTGCTACTCCGCGAAACCAGTGCCGGGCTCGTGCAAAATAGCTGCGTCTGTGCGACACTTATATGTTCACGCAAAAACCCACCCTCCTCCGCTTCCACGCGAAACAACATATATCACACAGACTCAACTACACACCACCACCACTAAACACTAAAACTACACGATCGACGCGCGTTTCGCCTCTATACGAGGCATCATCAAGACCAAAAAAAAAATTTTGCTTGGGTGCTTTTGTTTTTTTGCAAAAATGTTGGCGGTAGGCGGGATTAAAGAAAAATGTTTTAGTTTGTCAGTACGCCATTCGTTCAAGTACCGAACGGTCGTACTGTTCGATCTTGATGATGCCTCGTATAGAGGCGAAACGCGCGTCGATCGTGTAGTTTTAGTGTTTAGTGGTGGTGGTGTGTAGTTGAGTCTGTGTGATATATGTTGTTTCGTGTGGAAGCGGAGGAGGGTGGGTTTTCGCATGAACATATATATATATGTCGCACAGACGCTGCTATTTTGCACGAGTCCGGCACTGGTTTCGCGGAGTATTATTATTATTATATTATAGGCGAGCAGCATCATTGCTGATATGCCTATCTCAAAGTTCCACAAGTTATTTTAAAGTCTTGAGTAGCAAAGTAATTTGCTCCAGTTTGTTTATTTTGTTATTAATAATACCGATTTTTCTTTAAAAATGCCGTAGAGTTCTTGCCACTTCTTCTCACGGAGCTTTTAAAGTGGCAGATAAAAAATAAAATATTTGTATTTTTGGAAAGAATAATTAAAAAGATTTAGGCTTAGACTTTGAATGATGTTTTATTATTTGTATGACTAACTAAACTTAACTAAACGACTTTAAAGCAACTGGGTAAAATGATTGAATACTGGTTGTATACAACGTTAGTTAGTACCCTATGCCTTAATAATTATATTTGTTAAATATTTTTAACAAGTGTCCTGGGTGGGTGCAATGTTTCCACAAAAAGTGTGGAACTGCTCACGAGCTGGCAACATTACGCGGGCGGGGGGCGGGGCTTGCGCGGGACGTGCGCTTTGTTTTTGGACACAGCGCCGGGTATGACGTTTTAGTTGAACGCGCCTTCTAGTTAATTCTATGGTGTGTAGATAAAGTAATGTATGCAACTGTATATAATTAGACCTTAAAACACTCGTGTGATCCTATTATGAAACTCGCTGACGCTCGTTTCATAAAACCACACTCGTGTTTTAAGGCCTCTCATTATATAGCAGTTGCATAAAATACTATAATTTAAATTTGTAATTAAGATACTGCTTTAAAAAGCCAAATAAAAATAAATATTTACGTATGTTAAACATTGATAGAAGCGTTCAATTACTTATTAATACGTGTTAATACTTAATTAATAAAATATTTACTTACTACAGTAGCAGCAGTTGTGTTTAATTTTTTATTGTAAAGTGCCCCTTAATCTTTTGTTAAGTATGTTCGCAGCTTTACTATAAATTACGTTGCTTTTATGTTACTTTTATGATACCGTAACATAGAAGTGCCTATGTTACTTTATGTTACAAAGTGGAAAAATCTACGGCCTTACCCATATGTGTAGATAAAAGTCGTTATAGGATATCTTATTTTTCACTAAATTCCTTTTCACACCCTTAATTTTCTTAATCTCATCATCATTTTCCTTCCTTATATAATAACATTTTGATCTAATCCCTATAAAATCAGTGATAATAGTATTAGAACTCTCATCTTTGAACATACCTACCACCTTTTTATTTACTCCAGGTAAACCGTGTACATTATTCTCAGGGAAGTCCGATGTATCAAACCGGACCTCTAACTCTGGCTTGATATCAGCATAAAAATCATCATTCATTCATTCATTCATAATTCATTCATAATTCATTTATTTGTCATCCGTAATGATGTTATAGAATCTATAACTATATCTTTATCTATAATATAGATAAATGAATCAGTGTCTGTATATAACAACCTCGCATTTCTCCCATATTTAGGCAACATAAAGTTATAATGAAAATTATACATTAAAGTTTTGCTGAGCTCTAACGCAGCAAACCCTACATATACTGGCTTATCATATTTAACATTATTACGGTTCATTTGTATAACACTTAAATTTTCATCTATTATAGTCAAACTATGAAAATTTAAGCGGCTGATTAAGGTGCGCGCTCCTAATCTCCTACCCATAGAATTAACTAGAAGGAGTGTTCAACTTAAATGTAATACCCTGCGCTGTGTCCAAAAGCAATGCGCACGTCCCGCGCAAGCCCCGCCCCCCTCCCGCGTAATGTTGCCAGCTCGGGAGCAGTTCCACACTTTTTGTGGAAACATTGCACCCACCCAGGACACTTGTTAAAAATATTTAACAAATATAATTATTAAGGCATAGGGTACTAACTAACGTTGTACACAACTAGTTTTCAATAATTTTACCCAGTTGCTTTAATATCGTTTAGTTAAGTTTAGCTAGTCATACAAATAATAAAACATGGATTCAAAGTCTCAATCTTTTTAATTATTCTTTCCAAAAATATAAATATTTTATTTTTTATCTGCCACTTTAAAAGCTCCGTGAGAAGAATTGGCAAGAATTCTACGGCATTTTTAAAGAAAATTCGGTATTATTAATAACAAAATAAACAAACTGGAACAAATTACCTTGCTACTCAAGACTTTGAAATAACTTGTGGAACTTTGAGATAGGCATATCAGCAATGATGCTGCTCGCCTATAATATAATAATAATAATACTCCGCGAAACCAGTGCCGGACTCGTGCAAAATAGCAGCGTCTGTGCGACATATATATGTATGTTCATGCGAAAACCCACCCTCCTCCGCTTTCACACGAAACAACATATATCACACAGACTCAACTACACACCACCACCACTAAACACTAAAACTACACGATCGACGCGCGTTTCGCCTCTATACGAGGCATCATCAAGATCGAACAGTACGACCGTTCGGTACTTGAACGAATGGCGTACTGACAAACTAAAACATTTTTCTTTAATCCCGCCTACCGCCAACATTTTTGCAAAAAAACAAAAGCACCCAAGCAAAATTTTTTTTTGGTCTTGATGATGCCTCGTATAGAGGCGAAACGCGCGTCGATCGTGTAGTTTTAGTGTTTAGTGGTGGTGGTGTGTAGTTGAGTCTGTGTGATATATGTTGTTTCGTGTGGAAGCGGAGGAGGGTGGGTTTTTGCATGAACATATATATATATATATATATATATATGTCGCACAGACGCAGCTATTTTGCTCGAGTCCGGCACTGGTTTCGAGGAGTAGCAAGGTAATTTGTTCCAGTTTGTTAAACCTAAGTTACTTACATATTCTATCCAAGTTTCATAAAAATCGGTTCTGTAGTTTAGATAAAATAAAATAAAAATATTTTTTTTCCTCGTATACCTGTGGCATTTTAGGGTTAATATTTGGTGAATCAGCATCTTATATCTGGGCCAATAAATCTGGGCATTCAATTGACGTCTGGGGCCGATTCCCCATACTTACACGGTTGATCCCATTTTTGACTACACTGGCAACACTTACAAAATGGACGCCCTCTTTTCCAAGTCAATCACAATAAGTAAAAAAAATTAAATAATTAAATAAATTCACTTTTAAAAGAGCTACTAGCAGATGAAATGTGGTCCTATCCTGTTTTTTTGTATGTCCAGCAGCATTTTTGCTTGAAGGAACGACACAAGACGGCATTTTACAATTAAAATTGGCATTAGTACAATACGTCATGACGCGCTACTTGCAAAGGAGCGACTAAGCGCAATAAAGCGCAACCACTCCATTTAAGAGTGGTTTTAGTTGCCTCAGTTTTAGGCGCGCTGGCGGTTTCTGGTTAATTCTATGCTCCTACCATTGCTCTCCCAACTATCAACTAATCTTACATCCACCCTTTTATCAACATTCTCCATTGTTTTACCAACCACAGCGTTATTCATTAATTTACAGAAGTCCTTCTCAAACGGATTTTTAGCCTCAGTCCGCAGTGAGGTGTTCAGATCAATGTACGTCTAAAGGCAAGGGCTTTGTTCGAATTCTAAAACTCGATGAATTTTTAAGAGTTTGAGACCGGCGTTTATAGCTTGAATTAAATTTATATAATGTATAGCATATTTGTATTTATTATGAAGGGTTGATAATAGTTTCGGTGTTATCGCAGTGGTTATGTCCGGTAACCGGTTTTCAGGACAGAAGCATAACTCATCATGTAACTCATGTAAATGAGCTGGGTAATCTAAGTCTACTTCTAGTATATACCCGGTGAGGCTGTTAGCAGGGATTATTCGCGCTACAGCTAATAGATTAGTTTAAAAAAAATCAGTCGCTCCTCCTTCAGACAGTTAACAGATCAGCCTTCAAGTAGTAGGAGGTAGAGACAGTTGATAAGTAATTTGAACATGGCATCAGGCTGATGCAGCTCTGTCGTAGACAGCAGTAATATAACGTTCTACCAGCAGCAGCAATCAATGTATGATACACAATCCTCAGTTTAGAACCACCATCAGTAAACAGACCCCTTTTTATAACAGCTCAGTTTAATCTATTATCCGCTTAGTAAGATCCTGTTCAGCTATTAAAAGCCTACACTATCATAAGCAGCAGGTCTTCGAGGTCTGCTACTATGATCTCATGGAACTATAATTTACTAGCTTCTACCCACAGCTGCGTCTGTGTGGGGTTATATCGGTTTCCACAGGAACTTATGAATTTTCTACGATTGAAACTAGCCTTCTTCAGGTCTCCATCTATCGCCATGTAAATCGCTTCTACAGCTTTAATGTGAAAATATAATAGACAGATGAGATTATGTATATATGAGTTATTAAAATCCTTACTCATTTTTAGGCAGCCCTATTTGCACATATACCATCCCGTTATCATATCCATACCGTTGTTTCATTATGAGTAGTTCTTTACTGTTTTTCATTCTCACCCTGCTCCGCGTTTGAGTATACACGTTTATTTTTTTTTTAAATGTCACTATCATATAATATAATTATTCCATTAGCCTTGAGGGGTGGAGGTGGAGATGGAGGAGTAGGAGTATTTGTATACATTACATTTAATTTCTTAAAGAATTGCACTGTTTTCTCAGCCGCATTATAACATTAATGACTATATCTTGGATAGTTTGAAGAAAAGTAAATAAAATTAATGTTTTAAGCAAATATAGTTTTTTGTGTATAAGAGTGATACCGATCGAGTTAATATAATGTAAGTACCTATTTTATAATCATAAACTTTATAAATTTTACCATCTATTTTATAATCATCATGTAGTTTATTCTATTCTTAAACAATGGAAAAGATATCTCCACCGGGGCTGTACTCAATAATAGTAGGTAAAATACGTAGGTTCGTGAGGCCAGCGGAGCGCGTTATTATTAATTTATCTATTTTGAACAACAAAGATTCATATGGTGTAAGCAGCAGTTTACTTACAGAATATTGTTAGTGGCTACGAATAAACTTATGCTATGATCTGGGTAAATAATGCGCATTTCAATCGTTTATTTACAGATGCTATCAAAGACCGGAGGCTGGTGAAAGAGGAGGATTTAATTTGAAAGATTGCTGATTATCAGAGGAAGCATCTGAGGACTGAGGGGATGAGGTGCTGTATTAACAATACGCATACCATAGCTACCCTTCATGATTATTACATCTGGTTCCGATTAAATAACGATCATCGGAGGCGAGTCAGATGAAAATGTGTATAGAGCGATACCGATTGAGTTAATAAGGACTGAGGGGGTGAGGTGCTGTGTTAACAATACGCATACCATAGCTACCCTCCATGATTATTACATCTGGTTTCGATTAAATAACGCTCATCGGAGGCGAGTCAGATGAAAATGCGTATAGAGCGATACCGATTGAGTTAATAAGGGCTGAGGGGATGAGGTGTTGTGTTAACAATACGCATACCATAGCTACCCTCCATGATTATTACATCTGGTTTCGATTAAATAACGCTCATCGGAGGCGAGTCAGATGAAAATGTGTATAGAGCGATACCGATTGAGTTAATTAATAAGGACTGAGGGGATGAGGTGTTGTGTTAACAATACGCATACCATAGCTACCCTCCATGATTATTACATCTGGTTTCGATTAAATAACGCTCATCGGAGGCGAGTCAGATGAAAATGTGTATAGAGCGATACCGATTGAGTTAATAAGGACTGAGGGGATGAGGTGCTGTATTAACAATACGCATACCATAGCTACCCTCCATGATTAGTACATCTGGTTTCGATTAAATAACGATCATCGCAGGCGAGTCAGATGAAAATGTGTATAGAGCGATACCGATTGAGTTAATAAGGACTGAGGGGATGAGGTGCTGTGTTAACAATACGCATACCATAGCTACCCTCCATGATTATTACATCTGGTTTCGATTAAATAACGATCATCGCAGGCGAGTCAGATGAAAATGTGTATAGAGCGATACCGATTGAGTTAATAAGGACTGAGGGGATGAGAATAATACAATTCTGCTAATTCCTGAGCTAAGTCCGATGTTGTTATACTACTACTGCTGCTGCTGCTCTAGGAGGTATGGAGGGGGGATGATACTAGCCCACAGTATGGTCCGTATGAGTGTGGCTAAGGAAAAAGGCTGTTACGTCTGTGTTTGTGAAATTGTCTATGGATATGTTCGGTATTTAAGATATTTGTCCGTGGAATGATGCAATATATGTCATTAATGATAGGCTGTAAAGAGAAAAAGAGGATTTTTTTATTCAGATTAGGCTTACAGGTAGCACTTATGAATGTCATAAAATTTATCGCCGGTTCAGAAAATCCTCTGATGAGAAGATTCCGGCAATAAACTCAACGAGGTGTTATTTTTTTTTAATAAATAGTAAAGTTGTACAAAGCTTATTATACATCTTAAATATTTAAAAATTTAACAATTTAATACAGTAGGTGTACAATATTTGGAACCGCCATACAAATCGGGAATCATTTCCAAACATCCCTATCCAAGATATAGTCATTGATTTTATAATACACCCGGGAATGCTTCAGCATTTTTTCTTTTTTTTTTTTCAAAAGGTAACAAACAACAATCACAAATTAATATTTTTCTCTTGTGTTTAGTAATATGGTTGCGAACTAACTGCGACAAATTTTTGATTCAGCAGTAATCGGGAACTCTATTAAGTTGGACCCCCTCTCTCCTGTCCAAGATATAGTCATTGATTTTATAATGCGCCTGAGAAATCGATTCTGTCGACCCGAAATAACTTCCTAATTTCCAAACACTCCTGTGCAAGATATAGTCATTGATTTTATAATGCACCTGAGAAATCGATGCTGTCGACCCGAAATAACTTCCTAATTTCCAAACACTCCTGTTCAAGATATAGTCATTGATTTTATAATGCGCCTGAGAAATTAATGTCTTCTTGACAATAGTTTATGTGAGGATAGATTCACACTTCCTGATGACTTTTGTGAGCAGGTCAAGACTTTTCTTCTGTACTTTATACTCTTTGATACCTTTGCAGGCGAAGTATTCCTTGTCCATTTTATTGAACACGTTCCAAGATATAGTCATTGATTTTATAATGCGCCTGAGAAATCGATGCTGTCGACCCGAAATAACTTCCTAATTTCCAAACACCCCTGTCCAAGATATAGTCATTGATTTTATAATGCGCCTGAGAAATCGATGCTATCGATCCGAAATAACTTCCTAATTTCCAAACACCCCTGTCCAAGATATAGTCATTGATTTTATAATGCGCCTGGGAAATCGATGCTGTCGACCCGAAATAACTTCCTAATTTCCAAACACCCCTGTCCAAGATATAGTCATTGATTTTATAATGCGCCTGGGAAATCGATGCTGTCGACCCGAAATAACTTCCTAATTTCCAAACACCCCTGTCCAAGATATAGTCATTGATTTTATAATGCGCCTGAGAAATCGATGCTATCGAGCCGAAATAACTTCCTAATTTCCAAATTTCCGGGGAAGCACGATGGCGACTTCGCCGCAGACGCGACAGCGCTAGCGATGCCGCCGCCGCCAACCATTTCCCCACGCAGGCGCCCCTGCTGGCGATGCCGCCGCCACCAACCATTTCCCCCCCCCCCCCCCCGCAGGCGCCCCCGCTGGCGATGCCGCCAACCATTTGTTTCACTTATCTTATCGAATAGAACGTTACCGCACGCGGGTGGTGCGCAAACAAGCATGAATGCACCCGGTATTATAGTGAATATATATAAGGAGACAGTGTGATTGAGTGGATATATATTTTTGCACTACACAGTGGTGAACACTTGCACTGAGTTCTAGTTACTAGTTAGTATTCCATGTCTAAAAAAAACATTACCAAGTCGTCTACAATTTAAGAGCTCACAAATCAGGGAATAAACATAAAACTCTGGCTTAAGCCTTGCGATCTAGAAGTTGAGCGCCCTTACCCCATACTAGACTATCCGACAACCGTCAAAATTCGATAAGAAAGTGCAAAACGTTTTAATTTTGGCCGAGGGACAGTTAGCTCTACCCCTCCCGTTTCAACGGACTAGATGAGGAGCACATAGAAAACCTAAAGAAGGGGTTTTCAGTTATTTGCCGGGGGGGGGGGGGGGCAAAGAAAAAACGTGGATAATAGAATTTAGTGAGTCCATGTAAGTGTTTAACAGTTTTTTTTTCGTTTTCCAGAACTATCGAGTTATTAATTGAAAAAAAAAAATGGATTGTCCAACACGTCTTGCAATAAACGTAAGAATTATTATCATTCACAGCTCATTAGTTATTAAATACTCTAGAACTATTCTGCAAGCATTTACAATCATTACCCCATACAATACAACTGTGATAACAGTCGGTAAAATGTATTTGAACATATTTTTTTACAGCAAATATCGATAACGATATCAACAACAGTAGCAGTAGTAGCAATAGTGCTTTAGAGAACCAGCAAAATCAGTCGAAAACATAGAGAGAGGATGATGTGAATAAGGAAAACCAACCACCGCAGCGAGAGGACGCCGACGAGGACGGGGAAAATCAACTAATATGTCTAGAGTCATCAAAATTTGCTCAGTCAACATTTTGGTGGCCCCAGGACCGAGGAATGCCTACTATTAGAATTAGAAGCATTAAGGATAAATAAGGGTGAAAGTTATTTAGATTTTTGTCACTGACTTCAACATTATAGAAGTATCTTATTGGCAAAACTAATAGAGACCATTATTGACGACGCGATACGTACTGCGAAAATTCAGATTTAAACTCATACTTCATTGAATGTATTTCTTTATAATTTGCCATCGTTTTTAGCTCGTTTAGTAAGGCTCAGAAACGTAACGACCTTAGAGAATGCCCTTAAAACTGTCACGGAAAAACAAAACTTCCAGACGGTTTATGACATAAAGAATCCATCTAGGCTTTCTAGAACTAACAAAGCGAATCCTAGTAGTCCAGAATATGCTTTCAGAAATAATATCGAAGGTCAGTCACAACAAAACGTAGGTCATAGGCCAACTAACTCTTTAGGTAACTCGGCACAGTTTAGAAATAGCAGGCCACAAAATGGTAGTTATTCACATAACTTTAGAAATCAATCGCAAGTAGGTTTCCACATGGTCAGCAGATTGCGGGCAATGCACCGTTCAATGCACCGCCAAGTCAGCAAAGGCCGACCAATTCACCGCTTCGCGCGACATACGTACGGTATTACAACACCTAACGAGACGTCGGGTTCAAATACTGACGTCACAATGCGTACGGCCAGTGCAAGACGGGTTAATTACACGGAAAACAATGACCGAAACAACATGTTTTTCAAACCCAATTTAGAACCCATGCCGGGACCTTCCTACTTCCCACGAGGTGAATTTTTTTTCACTGGAGCTTTGGAAAACGAGAACTCCTTGACATTCATTATAATAAAATATTAAGATTACCGCACACGTTGATTCTCGAATTACATGCTGTTTTATGATAGACACGGGAACTAGGTCTTTTATAAGCCCTCAGAAAGTCGAGCAGTGCTTTAGTGCACTGACTTTTAACCTACAGTGTGGGATAACGTCAGAGGAGAACTTACACTTTGTGAATAGCATTGAGGCTCTCGCATCTAATATTGACTGGGACAAATGGGACGCGGCCAAACGTGAATTGAGAGCTGCAAGCGCTTAATAATACCGATAGAAGAAATATTACAATAAGTCCTTTTAAGGAGGATTATTATTCATCTTGAGCGTCAGGTTCATGGAATATAAAAAGGATTTTTATAATAGAAAACGACAACAAGACATCTCTCGCTGATAGTCAAATGAAGTGGTATGTTAATTTCTTTGTTGGAAAAAGAGGCACCACCTTAACTACAACCCCGTCTAGCATTATTCGGGGGAATCAGGATGAGGCGGTTGACTTACCGTTATGCGTTGATGGTGAAATGGTGGTGTTCGAAATGGAATTGGTTAGGGAGTCGATTGCGTCAAGTGGGGGAAGAGGAGCACGCACGCGCGTAAGACGAGAAACAAGTCTTAAGCAATCTTGGATACGTAACGAATACTATGAAGTGATAAACGATGGTGATTTTATTGAGTTGACTGTTCGTGTGTCTAAGAAAGGCCTACCTCCTAAAAGTCATTCTGATACTACCACCACCACCACCATGAGAAGTATCTTTACCGCTAAAAAAACAGCAGCCGTACAACCACAGCTCCAAAACGACGATGACGACAACGAGAACAACCTCCTCATCAATAACAACAAAGAAACCGAAAATATTGAGTGATGATTGTCTGCAGTACAAATACATGATAGAACAGATGGAAAGGTGGGGAAGAGATGAACTAAGACAAATTGAATATGCGGGTGATTCTGATATGTTTTGTAAGACTCGTCTGCCGACTTCTGTTTCTTCCACTACTACTGCAAAACCTTGAGTAAGTGAGCAGAGGTAAGGTTAGGTAAGCACCATTACTTATTTTTTATTTTATTTTTTTATAGAATATGTTTTCGAAGCATTATGTTGTCAAAAAGTCAAGCGTATGCAAACTGTTATCAACCACAACGTTTTCCGCCTTCATTTAAAATTGACTATTTTATTCAGAGTTTTCCCACACGGCGAGTACTTAACCGTAGTATAAAAAGAGCTAATTTCAAATGAGTAGTCATTATAATAGTTTTGATTGTTGGCTTATAGACTCCACAGTGGTTGTAGTGATCTTTGAATTAAAAATAGTGAGTTTTTTTTTCAAATGTCTAATCAGAACACCAACTTGATTGTCTACCTAAACAAAATGGGTAATAAAACAACAAGTTGGGTAAAACCAAAAGATTTGGTTCTCAACAAACCATATTTAATAATAGACTGTTTTCAACAAGTCTCAAAATTTGACTCAAATAAATTACAAACTATTGTGGTTTTGGATGAACAGGGTCGCAACGTGGCGTTGCCGAGTAGATTCAACAATTTGAATGAAGAATACTTAACAACGCTTAAACAAAACGTTTCTATAATATCTCGTGGTGCCAGAGACAAGAACGTGTTTTTTTTAATAGCTCAGCAAAAATAACAAGTGTTTATCAAACAAGGGGCTGACTTTTAACCTACAGTGTGGGATAATATCAGAGGAGAACTTACACTTTGTGAATAGCATTGAGGCTCTCGCACCTAATATTGACTAGGACAAATGGGACGCAACCAAACGTGAATTGAGGGCAGAGCTCATGCGACAGCTTGAAGAGCATGGTTGCGTTGTGCTTCATTCAGACTATTGTGCGCAGGGTAGGTATGCTGCGTGATGTATTGAAAAAGTGTGGTATAAGATCATTTTTGTCTGTGTCCATACAACAGAAGACATTGCTGTATAGGGATGGTGACCTATGGTTCATGGAGTTATCAAACCCTAAAGTAGGTAGAAAAGTGTATGTGTTCATACAACTTTAAATTATTAGAAGGCATTATTTATTTTTAGAAGTGTATGTGTTCATACAACTTCAAATTGTTAGAAAGTGTAATGCAATGGTGCAAAAGCAGTCGAAACCTCAGCGAGAGTATGATGTAAACAAGGAAAACCAACCACCGCAGCGAGAGGACGCCGACGAGGACGTGGAAAATCAACTAATATGTCTAGAGTCATCAAAATTTGCTCAGTCAACATTTTGGTGACCCCAGGACCGAGGAATGCCTACTGTTAGAATTAAAAGCGTTAAGAATAAATAAGGATGAAAGTTATTTAGATTTTGTCACTGACTTCAACATTATAAAAGTATCTTATTGGCAAAACTAATCGAAACCAATGTTGACGACGCGATATGTACTGCGAAAATTCAGATTTACACTCATACTTCATTGAATGTATTTCTTTATCTGCCAAGCGTTGTCTTCGCGGTAGAGTCACGAAGCCAACACCACGAGTGATACCAGTGCCTAAAAAGGAGGTTTTTTACCCCTTATACCGCTATTGAGCGCATTGACTGCCACCGGAACGTTGGCAGGAGGTGTGACAACAGCTGCTAAAACATTTATGACATGGTGAAAAATAAAAATAATTCAAATGGCGGCGACGGCGGTAGAGTGATTGGTAAAGGATTGTATCTAGCACCCTACAAACAGGGTATGGACCTTACACCATTTGTAAAAAAAACTAGGATTTCCCAAGGGAAAGGTCCTCACGGATGAAGATATTTTGCAAATGCACGAATTAAGCATCTGAATAAAACAAAACCAACCTATGAGAACCGTCTCAACTTTTTCAGAAAACACTTTAAGACATACCAACCGGCCAAATTGCAAGAGGCCATTCAGATTCTTAACAGACTTAGTTTTGAAGATGATGTTGTGGATAGCGAAATCAAGTGTTATGCTACAAGACTTCTATGTTATGCCAATTTTATGATGCCCTAAATAAATGATTTTGTAATAGCATGTTACCTACTTTTCTTTATTTTCACCGTGGTTTGAAACCGCAACTTACTGTTTATGCCTCTTAGATTGAATTAAAAGCAGACTGATATCAATTTTTAATTAGTACTTCACCATGTCTTACCACTGCGATTACTGTAATGAAAGTGTTCCATCGAACCGTTTGATAGCTCATTTAAGAACTAAAAGACACAAACTACTGTGTACTATAGATAAAAATTGCGATTATAGCGTTTATGTAGAAAATTCCGCGTTCAAGTGCAGACTTATAAGTTATCGCATCAATGGATCTTCTAAAATATTAGACCCAAAACTTTATATGCTCAAGATAAGACCACTGCTGACAAAGGTTCTCAGACATGAGATAAAAATTCATAAAAGTGTAAAAGTTAAAACGAAAACGCATAGACCTTAATTATAATAAAATATTAAGATTACCGCACACGTTGATTCTCGAATTACAGGCTATTTTATGATAGACACGGGAACTAGGTCTTTTATAAGCCCTCAGGAAGCCTAGCAGTGCTTTTGTAAGTTTAAACAACAGGAGAGTTTCGAAGTTGTTAACACCCATGCAGTGAGTAGGCATAATTAAGTTGTGTATGTTGCACTGCCAAAAAAAATTTAAAAGCTCGGACCGACATAAATTTTATGTTTAAAGTGTAGATAGTAAGTATGACGGCTTGATAGATAGCGACCTACAACAGTTAGGTAGATGCGAAAACTTAGCAGAGGTAATCAGCTTCTCCACTACATTGCTCCCGTTCACAATGCTTCAATTGCCAAGGCTGCTGTTGCAAAATGTGGCTTCGAGGTAATTCGCCACTCGCCTTATATCCCGACCTGGCCCCGAGTGACTATTATTTGTTCTCGAAACTTAAGGCAGACTTAAGGGGAAAATTTTCTTCAGATGATGAAGTGAGTCGTGCGGTTTACGCTCATTTTGAGGAAAAAACTTCAGAGTATTTTTATAAGAGAATAGAAATGCTTATTAAGAGATCTGAAAGTGCAAATGCAAAAACAAACGACCAAACTAGAACATTAGTCCAATCAATTGGTAATCCGGAAGAGCTAAAAATTCAAGTTCGAGCCGTAAGAAAAACCAAAAAAGGTGGTGTGATCATTAGCACCGAGTCTGTGAAAGATATCAAAAAGTTGAAAGCATCCGTGAATTTCTCCATCTCCAACAACGGAGCACCGCAAAAATTATTTTTATAAAATTTAAAAAAATATAATAAAGAACATACCACATTCATACGTATACTTTGTACGAAATGTACCTACTAATTGACCTATAACATTTTGTTATCAATAAAATATTTCATTTCATTGCACCCTCGCAGTAGAACGTGCAAAATAGTGTAATTATAATCGTATGTATATTATATCGTCAGTCGAGAATACGTGAGTTTCATTTATTTAGAAGCGATCCCTTTTCCCACACTGCATGGCGACCATGCCAGTGGGCGCCGCGTAGCATAGCATTGTCAGCAAAATTGTAGTGCAGTGACCCTAACATGACTGGCCAAGTTTAGTATCTTCTTCCGTTAATTTCATAAACGTTTGATTCAGTGGAAACATCTGAGGACTCAGTAAATGAGGTGTTAAATCATTATTATTTTTCTTTCCCCGTCCGAGGAACAAGACGTTAAACTGTTGCCCCTTCTTTCTTTCCCCCATCCTCACAAGGGCGATATGTAAGGATACATTCACACTTTCTGATGACTTCCGTGAACAGGTCTCCTTTCCCTTCTTCTCCTGCTTTATCTACAGTCTTTACAAACTTATGTAAGGACACATGAGGTGTTACATAATAATTATTTTTTCTTCCCCCGTCCGAGGAACAATTCTTCTCGAAAGTCGATTTCGGGGTCATTGAATCATCAATGCTGTCCACCCGGAATAACTTCTTAATTTCCAAACATCCCTGTTCAAGATATAGTCAGCAGCAGCAGATCTCCTTTCCCTTCTTCTCCTACCTTATCTACAGTCTTTACAAACTTATGTAAGGACACATGAGGTGTTACATCATTATTATTTTTTCTTCCCCCGTCCGAAGAACAAGACGTTAAACTCCTGTCTCTTCTTTCTTCCCCGTCCGAGGAATAAGACGTTAACTGTTATCCTTTTTTCTTTCCCGTCCGAGGAACAAGACGTTAAACTGTTATCCCTTCTTTCTTTGTCCGTTGTAAGCAGCTGAGGATTGAGTAAATGAGGTGTTACAACATTAATCATTATTTTATTTCAAAATATAGTTGTCTGTGATCAGATAACGATGAGTCAATCAAGGCCAGATGGTAGCGGTAGTCTCGCCTCCTTAGATTGTAGAAAACACGGTCATTAAGACTTATCTTCTGTACTTTATACTCTTTGATACCTTTGCGGGTGAATTATTCCTTGACTATTTTATTCAACACGTTAAATTTAATTTCTTAAAGCATTGCACTGTAAGCTTCACTTGCATTTGTGTTTAAAAGATTAATGTTAAAGTCGTCGAATACAACAGTTTGATATTCTTTTTGTGCTTCCAGCTGTTCTTTATAATCGTTTAGGAATTGTTCATAACCGGTATTTCCAGCATAGTATACGGTGCCGACTTTTGGTTTGGTTTCCTCCGGGTAAACCCACATTCCGATATCCCTTTCATTTCCGTCTGAGGAACAAGACGTTACCCCTACCTAAACATGTGTGACGGCAGACTCTCTGATTGGCTCCACCACCACAATTGGTCCAGGACTGGTACAAACACACTACTACCGCCAAGTCAGCAAAGGCCGACCAATACACCGCCTCGTGCGACATACGTATATTACAACACCTAACGAGACGTTGGGTTCAAATACTGACGTCACAATGTGTACAGCCAGTGCAAGACGGGTTAATTACAGGAAAAACAATGACCAAAACAATTAATTTGTCGACAGGAATACTTAACGGCCAAATAATAGGACCGGTCGAATTTTTGCCAAGCGATCTGCCAGTATTATTGGAAGATACGCCGTTGGCACTGAAAATAAGAATGTGGTTTCAGCAATATTGTCAGTTAGCACATTCAGAGCCACGGACTCGCTAGGTGAGTTCTCTGTTCTTTAAAGGATTTTCGCTACATACCGAAACCCTTGCTACAAGCTAAGAACCCTTGAACCCTTGCTTAGAGCTAAAGAAATTAAGAAACCTTTTTTGCAAACTGCTAAAAAAACAAAGAAGCCAAAGGATTTATTTGTTAGGAAAACTATTTCAAAGAAAAGGAAATAAAGCACATAAAAGATGCTCGAACTAAGGATAGTGATCATTCAGGCAGCGAAGATTGCTTCTGTTTAGTTTGTTTGGAATCTTTTTCAAAGAGCAGGCCAAATGCAAAATAGGTACAGTGCCTAGACTCGATCTGCAAGAAGATGTGTCTTTGCAAATATATAAAAAGGTGTCAACTGAAGAATTTTGGGTCAAACATGTCCCAGAAAAATATCAAAATTGCAAAAAACTTGCTATCACATTTGGCCACTATGTTTGGCTCGACATACATATGCGAAACATCTTTTTCAAAAATGAATTTTTTGAAAAACAAATATCGTTCGAGATTAACAGACGCTCACTTAGAAGACACTCTTCGAATTTGCTGTTCTTCACGAGAACCAAACTATAAAAACCTGGCTCAAGACCGCCGATGCAATTTTTCTCACTAATTATAGGTAATAAATAGCTGTACTTAATTATTATCAGTTGTTTTTTTTTTCTGGACCTTTTAAAAATTTTCGAGCAATATCCGGACCCTACCTAAAACTACTTGCCGACCCCTGGCCTAGAGTGTAAGCTGTGGACTCATGTGTGAGTTATTAAAAATCCTTACTTATTTTTAGACAGCCCTATCTACCACTAGCCTAGCCTGGGGAGTGGAGATAGAGGAGTATTTATTTAAAAAATTATTAGTCATCAGAGCGAGCATCGCAGGACTGAGGGAATGAGGTGCTGTATTAACAATGCAGATACCATATTTACCCTCTATGATTATTTCATCTGATTTCGTTTAAATGATGATCATCAGGACGAGCCGGATGAAAATATGTATAGAGTGCTGCCGAATGAGCTAAAATAATGTAAGTATTTTATTATCATAAACTTTATGTTTTTTTTTTTTACCATCTATTTTATATCAACCCACAAACGTTGACATTGATATTGTTTTACGAAACGTTTAATTCCATTCTAAAACAATGGAAAAGATATCACTCCTGCGACCCGCCGAGCGCGAGGTGCGGGTGACGTCACCACCGGAGCTGTACTCAGTAGTAGATAAAATACGCAGCTTCGTGGGACAACTGCCACCAGTCTCACAGCTAAGCAATTTACAGATGCTATCAAAGAATGTTACAAATGTTGTTTGTTGTTTTCAACTTCATCATCCGCAGTAACAATATTCGCTGGACACCCGAAAGATTGTTGATCATCAGATTCAGCATCTGAGGACTGAGGGAATAAGGTGCTGCATCAACAACGCAGATTTTTTTTTAAATGTCGCTAACGATTGACGTTATTATTCCGCTAGCCTGGGGAGTGGTGATAGAGGAGTATTTATATGAAAAAATTATAAATCATCAGAGCGAGCATCGCAGGACTGAGGGAATGAGGTGCTGTATTAACAATGCAGATACCATAGCTACCCTCTATGATTATTTCATCTGATTTCGTTTAAATGATGATCATCAGGACAAGCCGGATGAAAATATGTATAGAGTGTTGCCGAAAGAGCTAAAATAATATAAGTATTTTATTATCATAAACTTTGTTTTTTTTTTATTTAACCATCTATTTTATATCAACCCACAAACGTTGACACTGATATTGGTTTTACGAAACGTTTAATTCCATTCTAAAACAATGGAAAAGATATCACTCCTGCGACCCGCCGAGCGCGAGGTGGTCACCCCCACCTCGCGCTCGGCGGTCACCACCGGAGCTGTACTCAGTAGTAGATAAAATACGCAGCTTTGTGGGACAACTGCCACTAGCCTCACAGCAAAGCAATTTACAGATGCTATCAAAGAATGTTACAAATGTTGTTTGTTGTTTTCAACTTCATCATCCACCGTAACAATATTCGCTGGACACCCGTCTGGGTACTGGTGAAAGAGGAGGATTTAATTAGAAAGATTGTTGATCATCAGAGGACTGAGGGAATGAGGTGCTGCATTAACAACGCAGATTTTTTTTAAATGTCGCTAACGAGTGACGTTATTATTCCGCTAGTCTGGGGACTGGTGAAAGTGGAGGATTTAATTAAAAAGATTGTTGGTCATCAGAGGAAACATCTGAGGACTGAGGGAATGAGGTGCTGCATCAACAACGCAGATACCATAGCTACCCTCTACGATTACTTCATCTGGTTCCGTTTAAATGATGAACGTTTAATTCCATTCTAAAACAATGGAAAAGATATCACCCCGAGGTTTAATATTTCCTTATAGCGGAGATATGGTGAAGTGTGATCTACGTTTATACCCGCTGGATAGTGTTCTGATTATTGTTCAAGTGAAACATGCATTATCAACATTTTTCAACAGAAGCCTTTTTCGTTTTGTGCCCATTTCGATAAAGGCATATATGAATCCCCTTTCAAAGATATATATTTATTTATATTCACCTCTAGATATAACACTTTACATATTCCCCTACCACTATCTCTCTCTTGAAACTCGGTAGCCTGCTTATACAGCCCCCTAATTAAAGTTATGTATTGGTGACTTGCCCTTACACATTCATAGTTTTTGATGACTTCCGTGTCGTGGCATGTTTTTAAGATGATTAATCATCACATCCCACCGTGAAAACGTGCAGCCATAGGTATCCCAAATCTAGGTATCTCTGAGAAGTCTGATGTGCTAAATCTTTGTTCTAATCAGATTTTATATCTTCATAAAAAATCCCTCTAGGTAATTTATGCCTTGATTATTGTGGACCTGATCTTTGGAATGTGCAGCTTCGCATTCGAAATATTTTTTTTTCTTTTTCCCCGTCCGAGGAACAAGACGTTAAACTGTTATCCCTTCTAGTCAGATATTTTCCGATATTCCTTTCTTTCCCCGTCCGAGGAACAAGACGTTTAACTGTTATCCCTTCTATTCAGATATTTTTCCGATATTCCTTTCTTTCCCCGCTCAAGGAACAAGACGTTAAACTGTTATCCCTTCTTTTCAGATATTTTTTTTCCGATATCCCGAAGGAATGTTTTTTTTCCCTCGGTGATTTTATATCATAGGTTGGGTAAGTGGAATGTCTCTGTAAGAAGGACGAATTTACATGTCCCTTATAGCCTCACTTATCTAGGTTTCACTATAAGTCAAGGTCAAAATATTTTTATTCAGATTAGGCTTACAGGTAGCACAAATGAGTGTCATAAAATTTACGTACACGTATGAAAGAAACTGAGATGCAGACAAAAAAGCCATACACAAATCGTCTTATTTTGTATACCGCATTTGGCGATATTGGCGGTGGGACGGTTGAGGATGGCTTGATTCTTGACCAAAAGTTTCAAGAGAATTCGCCAAGAAAAATGACTTCGGTATCTCGCACTGTTAAATTTGCAACATACTATGACAGCAAGATTAAAGTGGTGGATTGTGAATTTAACTATTTGAAACTAAACAATCACCACAACAACTTTATAATATTTGGCATCATGTTTAGCAGGCACAGACTGGCATCTATAAAGAGTAAAAATGTGAAGATTAAAGAATATGGGGTCAGAGGAATACACAGATATCTAGTGTGTATGCATGAATATTTTACGGTGAACAAGATTGTTTATGGTGAAAACTAAACGCAGCCTGCACTATCACTATGGATCCAGGATCGAAATTGGTACCAAGATCTCAAAGCAGCGCGGGCAAAAGGGGATTGTTGCGGCCATCAGAGACATGTCGGCATACGAGGCATAGAAACAGGACGGGCCTAGCATGCATCCTCAGATTTTGTTTAGCAAGTAATCGGTATGGTTGGGCGAACGCTGTCATCGCAGATTTATGAAATGCTGAATGGAGACTGCCATATCGGAATATGGAGAAGTGGTGGCACCGATGAGTTTCAATGTCATACATATCGAAGCCAACACAAAGGCCAAGATAATGACGCCTAAGATTGATGTCATGACATCAGAAAATGGTTTCGTGTCAAACTCTATGAGTGTTTGTCCCAGACTGATGGCCATACAGGTGCCCGAGAATAGATATGGCGAGATGCTACATATGCAGAAGCAGTTGCTGAAAGTGACCGGTATAAGTGTGGTTTTTAATGATTTTATAGGTGAACGGCTGGATGGCAGCAGACAAAATATTGACTATGAGCAGGGTGATTTGTTTTATGATTCGTGCGATGATGCCTTTAACCAGCAGCCACACAACCCTAGCTCTGCCTAAGACTAAAGAGACGACTACGGCGTGGGCAACAAAGACGGCGTCTATAACAACAACAAAGAAACCTAAAGTGTTAAGTGATGATTGTTTACAATACAAATACATGATTGAACAGATGGAAAGGTGGGGAAGAGAAGAACTGAGGCAAATTGAATATGCTCCTGATTCTGATATATTTTGTAAAAATCGAATACCAGCTCCCACGTCTCCTCCATCTTCTTCTACGAAATAAGTCAGGAAGTTTTTTTTTTCTAGTTTCCGACCGTGTCTTATCTTTATAACAGTTAAAAATCGCATTGTTTTTTCCCAATACATTTTTTTACTATATATGTACTTTCTTACTTGTGTCTATAATAAATATGTAATAATAAGAAACGTATGTTTTATTTATCACCAAAGTTGTTCTTTGTGTATGTGTTCATCTGCTGCATTTTAGCACTGTTAATTTATTATAGAAATTGTCGGATAACTTGTCAAACCGCACCAGCAATTCGGTCTAAAATAGATTATCTTAAATTGGTTGTTAACAATTTAGTAGTGCTGAGGGCTGTGGTTTTGTTCCTTGCATTATACCTAATCAAATGTTATATTAGTACTGCTGTCGTGATATTGTATTGCTGTCCGCTTAGCGTATTGGTCGGGAGTGTCGCGACCCGAACGTCGTTATACCACTTAAAACCTTATAAATTAACTTTTCCATCCGCGCCGCGTAAAACAAACGTTCATAGTTAACAAGTTCTCTGAGTTGAGAACAAAACTTTAAAAAGGGCAATATCCGCCGCATTTCAGGAACACCCTACGCCTATGGGTTGGGACCTGTGTTGCCTAGCCAACCTGAATCGTGCCCCAACTGAGGAACTTCGGGCGGCGTTCAGCGGCTGCGCTCGACCGCGCCTCACCACGGCTGAGGCCCCCGGCCCTACAACACCGTACAGTCTGCGGACCTAAGCTGACAGACTGCCCGACGTGTCCACGCTTCATACCGAGGGACGTGGGGTAGATACAACGGGGAATATAAACCGATTCTCAGACCAACCCCGTTTGCAATTAACCTAGGCACGACCCAGAACCTTTGAACGTTAACTTCATTTAATATCTATGCAGAAACTCAGACCCTTTGAACTTTAACTTAATTTAATATCTATGCAGAAACTTTTAATAAATTATTGTTTGAAATTGTAACCTTGTTTATTTTTTATTGCTCCCTGTGGTAGGCCTCCCTTGAACCCAATCACCGGGGTGACAACGTTTGAGGAATGATAATGAAATGAATCAATATTTTATTTGCCGTACGCATTCGCCTGGTTTTGATGGCAGCAGCAGCGGCGGTGGCATCGATGAAGATCAGTTGGATATACGATATTTTCCAAGGTCAACCTGTCCACATTGCAAAGCTACAAAAACGATTAACTGCTGCTAACAATAACATTGAATAGGGGGGGGGGGGGAACCTAAAATTGAGTGATGACTCCCATGCGATACAGAACCAGCGATAGTGGGGACCGCTATTAATATACCAGACATGAAGGCTCCTTTACAGTCGAACTTTTGCTTCAAATTGAAGAACTTGCAAGCTCAAATAACTTCTTTGGGACATGGGGAGCCGCCGGCTCTACATCCATCACAGCAGCCTTCTGCTGGCGTGGACGTGCGCTCCTGGAAAAAAGTGCCGCGATAATATAGCGGAAGAAAAAAGAAAAAAAATACACAATTGATATGTTAAACTGAATCAAGAAGATTATTTATTAAAGGCATGGTTGAAGCTAGAAGTGTTAAATGCAAGACAACGGGGGATAAAAATGATTCAACAAAGAAAAATATTTCGTACAAACATAGAAGTGTGTAAAACATTTTTGTTTTACGACAATTGTTTGGAAAATTGGTCTTTTGTCATCAGCCATTTCTTGCCACTTCAGGGGTTCTTGTTGGTATGCATTCATCGCGTAGTGTTTCCCATATTGCCATACACACTTCGTTCACGATTTGACTTATTGTCGCAATTCCCATCCTGAATGAATAGTGCAAGCCTGTATATGTTCGACCTGTAGCCAGCAATCTAAAAATAAAATTGTTTTTATCATTACAGTGAAAATAATTCGGAAAAGATGGAGAACAGCCAGAGATGCATTCTTCAAATCAAAGGGTACAATGAAAATTCAACCTTCTGGAAGTTCTGCAAAGAAGTATAAAAAGTATATTTATTATGATGAGTGTGGCGGAAGGCCACATGGACAGAGCGTGCCGTTAGTAGTGTTCGGCAGATTGTCTGATAAACATGATTGTCTGTCGTGTAGATACATAGGTAGATTTCCTATCTACACGTTTTGTCATGTGAGATGCAACTCAGCTGGTATATATAGTCGAAAAATTATTAAGAAATTTAGTTAGAAGTTTAACATCATGTGTGTCCTTTCTCACTACAACTCGTCGGTAAAGTGGTGACCCCGATTGAACATATTCGCCAAAGGATCCAGGAGGACTTGCTGCTACTAAGCTGACTAAGCGACGAAGCAACGAGACATCACCAGGATGTCGCCACCGCTAAGGACTTCCGCGATTTCAAGTACCGACGGGTTAGAGGTCGCCTCAACTACGGTAATATTCCATATCCCGGAATTTAGGAGAGATCTTCCGAGTTTATGGTTCACCCAATTTGAGGCAGTCGTCGCACCACAGAAGCAAGGGGACGACTACGAATAAAGTTTAGTGATTTCAAAATTGAATAAAGAAGATATACGGCAAGTAGGTGACATTATTTCGGATCCGCCTGCAACGGAGAAGTACATGCCATCAAGAACAGACTGATCGATAGTTACGAGGAGTCAGATCATCACAAGTTTTAAAAATTACTATCGACCATGGAGCTAGGTGACCAGAGGCCATCACAATTGTGGTGCAAAATGCGAAGTTTGGCTAGGCCGAAAATGAGTGACGAGACTGAACGTTTCATATGGCAGAAACATCTTCCACTGTCTATAACTACAGTATTAGCAGCTTCGGACGAGCTTTCAATGGAGAAGGTGTGCAAGATGGCCGATAGGATATTTGAAAACGCCAGAACGTCAGAGTTAGCGGTGGTAAATATCGAAGTAAGCAAGGTCGATGCCGTCACAAGTTGTTTAGCTAACTCACGTCGCAGCTAGTAAAAATGCATTTCGATATAAATGAATTGCGTAGTGGTCATATGGATTATCGTCAACGCAGCGATAGCCGGAATGTGTTATAAGCACGGCGCGTCAAGATCAATGTCAAGAAAGTGCAGGGACCGACTATGTATTTTTCATCGCAGATTTCGTGAAAACGCACAAAGATGTCAAAGACCGTGTTCATGGGTGAACTTTAATCAGACACCGCGTCAGGGAAACGAATATTAGCACAGAATACAGCGAGGCCTTGTGCTATTCACCCCTCTAACCGCCTTACGATTAGCGACCGGAAAAGTGGTATAAGGCTTCTGATAGACCAAGTTACAGAGCTTACAACGCCTGCGGCGACTGTCAAAGCAAAACAGCACACTGTCCGGACAAATTAACGGGCAGCTGCAGCCTCAGATTCAGCACATGTTAGAAAAAGTGAATTTCTCAGAGACGGAATCGATTTTCTTAGTTTAGTTATCATTTAACGAGCCACGGAATGTATCCGTCTAACGAGAAGTTTGAGGCATTGATATTTTGCTGTATTGTTTTTTTTTAAGGGGGCCTATGTGGCGGAAGGCCACAAGGACAGAGCGTACCGTTAGTAGTGTTCGGCAGATTGTCTGATAAACATAATTGTCTGTCGTGTAGATAGGTAGATTTCCTATCTACACGTTTTGTCATATGAGATGCAACTCAACTGGTATATGGACGCTGTTAAGCAATACTGTGTCAACCCACAAAAAGTCAAAAAATGAGATAATATTGCAAACACATTCTAAAGGAGATTACCAACATTTTAAAAATGTGTTATGTCATTTGAATCATTCAACTACGAAAATATGTAAAGAAAACTCTTAACACATTAATACTATCCGGCATACGACATTTTGCAATAGTGATTCGTGTTCCTTGACATCTATATCTACTCGCATAAGCGAAATCTGTCTAAAGAAATAAGAACTCATGAGACTTGACACATTATTGATAAATTCGATTCATTCAGTGTTCGCTCATCCTAGGGAGTGTTAACAACGTGTCCTTATTTTTACACTAAAATAAAATAGTTAGTGACTGAAGTTGCAACTACGTTTGTGTGAAATGTTATTGAAAGTGTAACCGGATATACTAGTATTCGAGGTAAGCGCAAATAATACATATTATAACACTTTTTAGATCAATATCCAGTTGGAGGTTATATTGCCGGTAATATTCATAAAAATGATTAAATTTGCGAAATTAAATTAGCCAGCCAGTTTAAGTACATTTTCTTTGCAGGAAATAGCAAAAATTATTAATTTCTTACCTTTATTTTATTCGATTAAATTAAGTGTTTCAGTTGACATATTATTGCAAAACGAAGAACTTCTTATTAAGATTCCTATGGTATAGTTTTATACAGCTTGACACATTATTACAAAATATTATTCAAGTGTCGTTAATTTGAACTTTTGACGTTACGGTTATTTTAAATACCTTAACACATTTTTGCAAAACGTAAACCACCACTAAAATTCAAAAGCCACCCTTGTGAGTCTTGTGAAACCAGAGAAAAATCTTTCAGGGATTCCCCTACTACCCAATAAAAATATCTCAGGGCTTCCAACCCAAGAAGTTTTTTCCCAACGACAGTATTTTGATACCAACAATTGTATTTTGTTATAAGATATTTTTTTTTCTTTTCTGATTGTTGTTAAACATTATTTTAATCCTTCTTCTTCTTGTAGTACCTCTCCAACTAGTGAAGGTTGGCAGTCAACTCTGCGTATTTCCTCCGGTCTTTTGCGAGGTTGAAAAGCTCGGCGACACTTGAGATTCCGGTCCATTCCCGAATATTGCGCAGCCACGATTTCTTTCTCCGGCCCACCGCTCTTTTGCCTGCCACATTGCCCATCATTATAAGTTGCAGGAGCTCATATCTGGGGTGCCTAAGAACGTGACCCAAATAGGCAACTTTCCGTCTTTTGATGGTCTGCATTAATTGGCGTTTCCTTCCAGCACGGCAAAGCACCTCAACGTTGGTCACCCGATGCATCCAGCTAATGGCCAACATACGTCTATAGGCCCACATTTCAAAAGCTTCTATACGTTTCCGGAGTTGCTCTTTGATAGTCCAGGCCTCACATCCGTATAAAAGTATAGGTCATACATAGCATTGCAGCAGACGAGTGCGCAAAGACATCCCGAGACTGCAGAGGACCTTTTTCATATTACTGAAGGCACTGCGGGCAATTTCATTATGGGTTTTTATTTCGGGGTCACTGTCCCAATTCTCATTAAACCCATGTGCCAAGATATTTATATATACGCACCCGTTCCAGCTCCCTGCACGTCACCGAAATCACAGGATTCACGCCCACTTTCTTGGTGACAACTATGATTTTCGTCTTAGAGACGTTCATACGGAGGCCCGCTTTCAGACTGCATTCATTGACCCGGTCAACAATCCGCTGCAATTCCGCCTCCGTGGATGCAATCAAAACAGTGTCATCGGCATATCTGAGGTTGTTAATGACACGCCCGTTCACGTTGACGCCACAGTCAAGACCTTCCAACGCCTCAGCAACAATCGCCTCTGAGTACAAGTTAAAGAGAGAGAGTTGGTGAGAGCACGCAACCCTACCGAACCCCCCTCCTTATATCTATTTCATCGGTTTCCTCACCATCCACTCGCACAGTCGCTCTCTGGTTCCAGTGCATATTCTGAATGATACGTATGTCTTTTCCATCCAACCCGATGTCGTTTAACAATGCAATAAGACGGTCGTTAAGCACTCGATCTAACGCTTTTTCGTAGTCGACGAAACAAAGGAAAACATCTTGTTGCATGTGTTTGCATTTTTGGACCAGAACCTGTACCGCAAACAAAGCTTCTCTCGTTCCTACTCCGGCTCTAAATCCAAATTGGCTGTCTCCGAGTTGCTCGTCACATCTACCTCTTATACGGGCGTGAATAATGTTAAGAAACAGTTTTAACACTTGGCTCATAATGCTGATTGTTCTAAATTCCTCGCACTTCTTCGCATTCTTCTTCTTCGGTAGTGTGATAAAGGTAGACCATAACCAATCGTCTGGAATTTGGCCGTTAGCGTTAGCGAGTTTCATAATAGGATCACACGAGTGTATTAAGACCTAATTATGTACAGTTGCATACATTTCTTTATCTACACACATATCATAAGTACTCTATGATGGGTTCAGAAGCCATAGGGGAAGCCCTAGGGCAATGACCTGCATGGCTACTATCTACTAGTGCTATGTACCTATTAAATATCTATAGACTGTACACATTAAAATAATGTATTAAAAATGAATTTGAACAAATATGGAAACAAATTAGAAAAATTCTCATAATAATATTGGTTGTTATAATGCTGGTCATTGCCTACGGTTTCTGAACGCATAATAGAGCATTTATGATATATGTGTAGATAAAAACAATTATCTACATTAGACACGGTTTTTATTCATGACACGTTTCTAATTTTATTGTATTCATATGTACATTTAATTTGTAATACTGTGTTAAGTTACCTAACGCAGAGCAATTTAATAAAGAATGAACTACTTGAAATTTTGCAGTATTATGTTATGAGACTTAAAACATTTATTCGAACTAAATGGCTTATTGAGCGTTTTGTCATAACAAAATTGTATTATTTTGCGAAATACAAAACATTTTTCAGTATAGTTTATTTAAAAAAGTTATCTTATTGTAATTTACTAACGTATTCATTAAATAAATATATATATTTCAGCTTTTCTTAAACGCAATCATAAAAAGTTAAAAATTATTTTCAACACAGTATATCTCGAAATGGCGAACATGAGGGTTGACACAGTATTGTTTAACAGCGTCCATATATAGTTGAAAAAATATTAATAAATTTTGTTAGGAGTTTAACATCACGTGTTACCTTTCTCACTACAACTCGTCGGTTAAACACATATGCAATTTATTAAAGTGTGTAATGAGTGTATGGCCGGTTTCCGATTTAGTCAATGTTTTAAAAGTCGAACAACAAAGATAACAGAGACGTACATGTACATATTTTAATGTTAAAAACAGAAAAGGGACTGTAATCTCTTGACAATCATTTTTAAGTTTTATGAATTGCTTATGTGTTACTAGCATTGTTTAAATAATGTTGAGGTTATAGAATTTACCTACAAAATGTACACACAACTAAGAATTTTAATCCTTTTTTTATACAATTTACTTTAATATAATTTATAAATTTTGATATAGATTTGGTAGTTGCTTTTATAAATTACTGTATTGATTTAAGATGTTTCCGAAAGCACAAACGAAGAACTGAATTTCAATAGCAGCCTTGAACTTCTCAGACATATTTTAATTTAAATTGCTTTAAAATATAAGAAATACCTAACAAACCGACTGCATCTTATAGAAATACCGTGGATATTATTTGAACGTAACCTTGAACAGCTCCAAAAGTTCGCCTTTGGTTTGGTGTTGAAATTAACATCAATGATCATCATTAAAATTGGAAAATTTTGAGTGAGAAGCTCTATATAATGTAATGATATAGACAGACTTGTGATTTCAGAAGGCGATGACAGTTTCAGTGAATCTGAAACATCAGAAGTTGACCAACCTAGTTGCTCAGGAGTTTCGTCTAACATTTCGGGAGGCAAATACCTCGACTTGGATTATTTGGACTTTTAAATAAATATATTTTAATAATAAACTCTCCTTTTCTTGCTT